>OX421961.1:83456571-86453866 GCA_949128115.1 Anaspis maculata | reverse complement strand
ATTTGATTGTGAGACCCTCTTACAGACGCCATCGATGTGACAATCCCAGCCCAAGTGACTGTCCACCAGAACGCCCAAAAATTTAGCGGAAAAACTGTTTTTTAAAATATGCTCTCCAAAGTTGAAATTTAAATTTACCGGTGTTTTGTTAATTCTGTGGGTGAAATTCACAAGTACAGTCTTGTCGTGGTTTACTATGAGCCTATTCTTGAAACACCAGTTGTGGAACTCTTTCAAAGTTCCCCTGATCTGCTCCGATAGTTCACCCATGTCACCGGCTGACAGTAGGACAGTTGTGTCGTCAGCGTACATTAAAACTTTACCCCTCGTCAGAAAGTGCGGCAGATCGTTAATGAACAACAGGAAAAGTAAGGGGCCCAATACTCCACCCTGAGGCGTGCCTATGTCTATATGAAAGAGATGCGACATGATGTTTTTTATTTTTACCGTGATTTTGCGATCGTTCAAATAGCTCATGATGAGGTTCAGTACGTTTCCTCGAATGCCCAGTCTCAGCAGTTTTTCTCTGACAAACTCCTTGCTAATCGTGTCGAAGGCTATGCTTAAATCGAAGAACAATCCAGCCACGCACCGACCTCTATCCAACCCCTCATGGACAAAAGTCACCAATTCTATGGTCGCAGTCTCCGTCGACAATCCCGCCCTGAATCCGTGCTGCTGGGCCGAGATTAGTTTCTCCCTCTCTAGAAACCCAGATAACCTACCGTGTAACACCTTCTCTATAATTTTTGAAAAGACGCTGAGGAGGGAAATTGGTCTGTAGTTAACTACATCCATCGCCTCACCCCTCTTGAACACGGGCACAGCCACCGCTAGCTTAAGCTGTTTCGGGAACTCTCCGCGCACGATGCATTGATTAATAATGCATTCAAAGCACCTTGAAAATTCATCAACACATCCCTTCACGAGTGATATCTGTACCTCATCAAAACCCACCGATTTTTTATTTGGAATGCTTAAAATGGTATTGGAGACCTCCTCCTCTGTGACCGGATCAAGGAACAATGTAACATGATGATGACGACTTCCCGTGCATTCTTCAGACGGAACAGGAAAATGGGAATTCAACTTCTTCCTGGCGCAAGTCGAGAAGTGGTCGCCAAACGCATCCGCAACCTCCCCCGGGTCTACCACCGTCCTGTCATCCATTAGAAGAGATATATCTCCCCTCGCCTTCCCCCTCCCCAAGATACCATTCACAACCCGCCACATTGTTTTTATGCTGTTATCAGAATTCTGAATGAGCCTTGTATGGTAATTCTTCTTTTCTTTTTCCAATTTATTTCGGTATTCTTTTTTCAACAACTTGTACTGTGTATCCAGTCGCTCATTACAATACTTTTTTCTAAGTGCAGCAAGATCGCGAAGCTTTTGTGAATCGGCTCTGAGGCCTTGAGAAATTATAATATATATATACAGATAGGATCTTCGTCTCGATCTTCGTAATATACCTATAGGATGTTTTGTGTGTTTCGTATAAAACTTTAATAAGCGATATTCCTGAAACGGCTAGAGAAATAGCAAAGCTTGTGCGCAGGTATGGACTCCGTGCAAGTGGGCGGAGTCAGCTGCAAGCGCTCGCGGTGTCTAAATAGATAACTAACGGACCCCTAAATTTCAAATTTCTGAGTTACATCGCGCGATCAAACTCCCAGTTGACTATATGCAAAAGGAAATAGGATAAGACAAAATGACGTTACCAAGTACAAAAGATGAGAAATGATTCATTTCCCGCCGTCATAGAAGCTAATTTTTCAGTATCAGTTTGTTATCAATCCCAGTTCGTAAAATATCGGCCATCACTACGCAGTGTCGCCGGCAACGTGAAATGATGCTCTCTTCGATAGTTTGGTACTGGATTTAGTAACATTTTTTGTTATCAGTATGCTGGAGTACTCTTCAAATGAAATCCGTTCTCAAAATAAAGTTGTTGCAATAAAAACAATAAACGCTGGTAGAGATGGAGCACTAGCAAAACTTCGCGCGCGTATGCTGTTACTTTTGTCTTCAGTGCCCACTTATGGGGTTGATTCTGTAATTTCGTCATAACATTATGTTGTTTCAACACTATGTTGGCTACATAGCTCTGTTGTGCTGGCTTTAACATAATGTTGTTTACGGCGTATTCTGTTAGAGGCTATGTTAGGTGCTGACGTACGGAACAACAGAGACCATCAGATAGAAAAATGTGGGTTTTCGAAGTTTAGGTAAATAATGGGCTGGAAATAGTGTGTGCACATGTGCAGCTACCAGTTCTGTCGTCTGTCGTCCCTTTTCCTTTTGCTGTTGGTGTGCTGCATCGCTGCATCCTTGCTGCATGTGTTCATATCACATTCAACAATACATATGCAATATGCAATACAGCATACCTTATCATCTTCATCCACCAGTACCTAAATATAAAAAAGTACCATTACCAAAGCTAGATCCTCGGCGACTTTTCGAGACCATCAGCCCACCATATCACTATTCACATTCGATAAAATGTCAAAACGTGAAAACAGAGGCGATGATTTTGCCAACGACCTTCCCTGCGGTATGATATGAACACTCTGAACTCTAAATGGAAGGATTGCTCTACCCTTAGTATATCTCGTTGTTTCGTAGCGGTAACTGCAGATTACCTAGCAAAATGCTAATGTGCAGTTTCTAAAAAGTATAAAAATATCACCAATATTTTTATTATGAGCTTCAACTTTAATTATTGTTCGACTCTTACGCAATATTGATGCGAACATTCGGAACAGTAGATGTGTTGACAATTTCTTTATCAGTCGGGCTTGTTAGGACAATTACAGCATAAAATTACCATGCAAAGTCCTCCTGCAGTGCAGGGTTAAAAAGCAAGCTGCTTTTCTGAGCAGAAGTTACGTGATGGTCGACTCAAAAGTGAGGTGACCTGTCAAAAAGGATTGCAATTATTTAAAATTCACGAATCCGACAACACTTATTATAGAACCAAATTTCATGCAGTGATAAAACGACAAGTCATCGTTCAAATAAATGATTTTTAACTACCTATGATCAGTTTTTTGCTTAAAAAAAATTAAACTGCATTTTTCAATTTTTCAATGTGCAACTTATGGGCTTCTGGCGGTCACTAGGGACACATTCCACCGGTAGTTGGCGCTTCAGTCCAGTTGCACAGAGCCCATTGGCGTATACTAAACAAATTCAAGAATGTTCGCCGCGTTTGTAGGTCGAGTCCCGAGTCCATACAGCGCGTACGAAGAGCGCGCTCGTTGGTTCGATTGTTTAAGGATGGAGTTATAATAATATAATTGATGATAATAATAATAATAAATGGTCTTTATTCCAAGAAGAAAATATATATTTTTTTGGTGTGGCGAAGAGTTGAATTGGTAAAATAAGGCGTTGCGGAATCAATGGCTGTGGGCTTATTCCTTGACAGAAATTTACCATTCAGGTCTCTCTCGAAAGCTACAAGGATATACTTTGGTTTGAGCCTATTGGCATTTTCAAAATCCAAAAATAAATTCCTCAAATTTCAAAATTTCCGATTTTTTTTTCAATTTTGGAAATGTCAATGGGCTCAAATCAAAGTACATTTTTGTAGCTTTCGAAAAAGATCTGAATGGTAAATTTCTGTCGAGGAATAAGCCCACAGCGATTAATGTCGCAAGGCCTTATTTCATCATTTTAACTCCGTCCTTGACCGAGAGCGCATTATCGATCGGGCTGGTTGCATGAACTCGACCAATGACGGCGCCAATATAGATGAACCTGCGCCCCAACGACCTCAGGTAAATAACAATGGCTATAGACCTTCTTATATAGGCGGTTCCCTTTGCTCGCAGATCGTGCGCAGTTCTTCAAGTATACAATATACAAGCTCACTGGTTCAATTGGCTGTTCAACCGGGAGCGCTTTATCGATCGGGCTGGTTATGGTTGGGGTTGGCGACGACGCCAATATAGGTGAATCTGAACCCCGAGGACCCCAGTAAGGTAAATGAGAATGGCTATACCTATTACATTTACCCTGCGTTTTGGGGATATTGTTATACTTTTATTTTCCTTCCTTACACGGTGTTTCAGTAGTTTTAAATGAGCAAACTTTAATGAACGTTAGATTCTCTAAGTCGTCCTGATTAATCCAAGTTTCACAAAAAAGAACAAAGGAATAATTTATTATTCAAAGATTTCACGAATTTTTCGTGGTCAAACTAGCACTGGCCAGAACATATCCATTTAAGAGTGTGTAAGTAGGTACCCAGTATGACCACTGTGTTAACTTTTTGGTGGAACCCGTGCGGTAACTATAACTATAGGTACTAGATTAGTATAATGACACATTCCTAAGAATTTCAACATTATTTTGTTTCTGTGATTCCATGGCTTTTTCATTCAGTGTAAAAAACTGAAAATTATCGGTAGCCAGTGCCTAGGCCTACTATGGGTATCAGCTTTTTTCCTCCTCTCGGCAGCCGTTATGCGTGCGGCGATCAACCGCAGAAAACCATCCCATTATTACAATAATAATGATACCACTTCACCTCTCCTACTGATTGTAACATGAATTATTTACCTTCACGAAGATGTATGGGGATGCCAGGTATTGATTTCGTGATTTACAGTCTTATAGCCGCGATTTCTTTTGGAAAAATCAAAAACCTGTGCAACATGCGAAAGGCGAATATTTGAAATAGGTACGATTTTACTAAATTTGTTACCTTTCATCAAGAATTTCATGGGGGGCCTAATCAGCTTTCGTAGACAGAATCTGTAACATCATCCAACTTTTTGCCGAGCAAATAACCCATAAAATGAGAAATTTCTCTAATATAATGAAAATTTACAAATAATAAAAGCACTTGACTATTACCTGTCCGTGTTTGGTTGCGGTATGATCAAGATAAAATCCACAAAGAATGAGAAATAGTACCTATACCAATAAGTCTCCTATTGTATTAATGAATAATAATTAACGATCCGTGTTATAGTAGGTAGGTATCATCAAAGTACGTAGGTACTTACTTATAAGTGAAGGGAATATGGATTAATTTAAAATTATAATAGAAGTAAATAATGGAGTGAACAACAAATCAACGCAAAATCCTAATACAGATATCCAAAGCCTCATATAAAAGCACCAGGAGATCATTTTTTCGTTCAATAGTGACTTAGAAAGAACCTCAGTGCCATCATGAAAGTCGTGGTGAGTTTTCAAATACCTACCTACCTATGTCTAGCTTGCATTATCGCTGAGGCATTTTACTTAGTTTGAGAATCTGGAATGAGCCATGCAGCAAGAAGAGACATGTTGAAGCGAGAGTTCATACTGTTAGCCGTGCGCATTAGAACAAAATATATAACACGCGTAATCACACGGTATTATTATTATCATTATTGTTATTATTATTATTATTTTAAACGCTTACATGCAGTGGTACAATAATAGGACACTGAAATTCTAAAATTGACCTTTCAAGAACAAAAGCTATTGACCAGAGGGAGGAGGGACTGATTTTTCCAACATTACGGCAGTCAACTGGAAACTTCAGTTTGGAATCCACTAATGAATATGCCTCGGAATATGCCGCAATTATTTTAACCACTCCATCTCCCTACCTTGCGGTGTGTCTAATAGAAAGCCTCGCCCAGAAAAAAGGTCTTCGCAGCAATAAAATCATTTTGGTACATTATTACAAAAAGTACACATAAAACACGTACACACATACAATAAGTATTGTTATTGTTTTGTTGTTAGCTTTGAAACTTGCTTGGAAAAAAATTAATAATAATAGTATACCTACTCTAAAACTTCAATGAAGTGATATCGAAACATATTTGCCAAATGTGACCTGAGATAAAATAAGTAGTCATTAATGCAAAAAAAAGGGAATGAAAAGAAAAGAGAAACTGTATGTGACACATAAAAATACCTCTCACCTGCGATTTGCGGTAAAAATGGGAGATGGGGAATTATTCAACTAATTTGAAAGTTTGAAAGACACGAGCAGAGCAAAGGTTTGGAATAGGACCTTTTCGATGTAGAAATTAGGGGTGCTATCAGCCATAGCCGTAGGCCGCGCCGGTAGGCCCCCAGCTTGTCACTTTATTTTTGCTGCAAAAAGTTTGAAACGTGAACAGCATATGTATATGAGAATTAATTATACATGAATCGCTCCAATCCGAGTTTGGTGGGTTTACTAGTGTGAACCAGGCTCTGCTTATCTACGTTATTCTTAAATGGAATAGAGTATAGTTTCAATCCGTATTTCAAAATATCTATTTTTAGTAAACTGTTGGTGTCAGAATTATGAGAAGAGAAAGATATATCAACCAATGGATGAGTGGTGAATTTCTGTTTTCTATGCCTAATAGGCCATCCACAATGATGTTGATGTTAACGTAATGTTATCGGCAATAGCAATGTTAGCATTCAAAGCAATGAGTTTCAAATGGTGACGTTCACAATCATGTTAGTGGCAATGGTAAGCATTTACCATTTAAACTCGTTGCTTTGAAATGCTAACATTACCATTGCCGATAACATTACGTTAACATTAACATCATTGTGGATGGCCTATAAGGGTACGTCAGAAAAATCAACGAAAATCATTTTTGTACAAAAATGCCTCCAGACCATTCGGTTATTGGGTCCTTCAATTATTGATGTATAATGGTCACACGATTTTCTACCGAGGATTTTTTTACATTCAATTTTTTTCTTTATGATGACTCATTATGTATAAGTAGGAGGTACCTCAATGGAAATCTAGTACCTACGCAGTTCACTCAGTAGTTGATGTTTTTTTTTTCAATTCATAATTCTGCCACACCAACAGTTTACCAACATTTTTTAAAATAACGAAACTAGAGGAGTGTGAACCCTTTGTAGCTTCGAAAATAAAAGCCGAAAGTGTTTGTTCAATTCTGTTTTTGGGTTTCATTTAAGGACGGAGTCATATTGGCAAAATAAGCGTTGCGAAATCAATCCCTGTGGGTTTATTCCTTGACGGATTCTTACAATTTTGGTTTCTTTCGAAAGCTACAAAGATGTACTTTGGTTTGAGCCCATTGGCATTTCCAAAATCCAAAAATGATTTTTTCAAATGTCAAAATTTTCAAAAAAAAATTGGATTTCGGAAGTGCCAATGGGCTCAAACCAAAGTATATCCTTGTAGCTTTCGAAAGAGACCAAAATGGTAAGAATCCGTCAAGGAATAAACCCAGAGGGATTGATTTCGCAACGCTTATTTTACCAATACACAATATTGCGCGGAAGTGGCGCTCCGACACGGATGTCATGCGAACTAAGAAAACGGTGACAAGTTATCATCGCGCATGTTCAGGGCCGCTATCCGTGAATCGTGTGAGAAAAGTCCCTGGGAGTTTTATATAATCCGTACTACATTTCTGTAGCGAAAGTTGCATAAAAACCACGATTTTAGGCAACATTCGCTACATCAGTGTACTGCGGAATGTATTTTACTCCCAGGGACTTTTCTCACACGATTCAAGAATAGCGGCCCAGAACTCGACAATGACATTGATTTCAGTGTTTGACGTTTTGTACAGTTCTATCAGCAACTTGTGAAGTCTTCCGATTTAAAATGCATATTGGGCGGTCGAAAAAGTGTGTGCCACTCAGAGGACCGTCACTGTTTGTCACCATGCTTTCGTCAATACAATACAGCACTGATTAAATGAAATATCCCCGACAATTTCGCGGTAAATTTGAATGTTATGGTTGAAGTGTTCCATGTTTTTTTTATTTCGTAATTTGGGCATTTGGGAATGATCCCTCACATATGTGCTTTCATGAATAGGTTGCGAGGGTTACTCCGATTTTTCTATGTAACCACTTCTACTTGAAAAGGACGCATAATTCATTGAGCTTAATTTGAGAATCACCTATTTTACAGCGTAACATATGGGAGACTTAGAACGAATCACCTCGTTTTTTAGCGCATGCGCTAAGCGGTCACGCAATATTGTGTATTGAACACCGTCCTTAAGATTCCATATACCAGGTACCTACGTTCTATTTAAGTTTGGGTGCGTCATTTTGGAGTCGCGATACCTACTGAGCTACCCCCTTGGAGTTGACCAATGAAAATAAGTTGTCACACACAAATAAAGAAAAAAATCGTGGATATTTCCAGTGGCGGTTCGTGAGATTTTTGCAAGGAGATCTCAAGTTAATAACAAATAACGAAATTCTAGACAAAACTATATATACCTCAACGTTGTTTTTGATATATTAATTTTTCTTGTAGGCTTGATGACCTAATGCAACTCTTTTCAGGTCAGTTACCTTCATGTTAGCGAATTGTGAACTAATTGAAGAGTATACATGAATAATTAATATTTATATCGATGTTTCAATCGGCTGGGGGCTCAAGCGACCGAGCCCATCATTGCAATATAGAGCGGGAGTCGCGTCTGACCTTGCCATGGTTACGGCACATGTTTTGCGCGGGTGCACCCCGGCATCACCGCATCGACGATAGGTGTGGAATGCTGAGCCCAGGCTGAGCCCAAAACGAACTTCTTCGGCCCTGCGGTGGCTTGGATTGGAATTATATAATTATAATATTTATTGACTAATGGCTGAACGTTTTTACACTGAACCAAATTTTTGGAATAAGTGTTAATAAGGCAATGCATTCCATGTATTCTTACCGATAAAAATCTCTTGGCGCTTTTGGCGTTCGGGGAGCGCCGCCCTTGAGCCCTCCCGCACCAGCCGCCACTGGATATTTCTGATGGGAAACCTCTTGTCGATATATTCAATAGGAAATGCATCCAATGTAAGCATACGTTTCTTGATCAAGAGCAACTTGATTGAGAACATGAAAAAAACTTCAGGAAGTTTGCAACATACGACAGCGCGATGAAATTATTATCAAAATTAAAATCATTTTATTTCTACCAAAAATGTTACCAATTTTACAGCTTCAAGAAAGCTGTCATTGCTACACCCTTCCAGGAGATTGGTAGCCTCAAATTTGGCGATTTCATAACAAGCACCCATCTCTTATGCAAAAACAATACAAAGTTTTACCTATATTGAGGGCTTCACGGTAGTACCTAGTAACCGAAAAATTGAACTTTTTACAGAAGAGCAAAAAAAACTGATTTAAAGTCCCGGGAATAGTACGGAAAATTGATATTTTGCAATGTTGTCAAAGAACAGTTACATTGCAAAATTTCGTAATTTCCTGTACTATTGGACTTAAAATCAGTTTGTTCACGCTCCTGTAAAAAGCTCAATTTTTCAGTTACAAGGTACTGCCGTGAAGCCCTCGATATTGCATTCCACTACCTGATTTTCAGTGTCTGCAATTCTATATACTTCTGTATTTGTCACTCTCATTGTTACAGATTTTAACTGTACTTATGGCCTCATTGGCACTAGCATATTCTGCCCCAACACCTGATGAACCACCAACCAACAAACTACCAGAAGATGGACCCAAACTAGCCCCTCTTCAAGCTATCAGAGCGTAAGTTAAAATAAGGTTTACTTTGATATCTATTGAATCCTTATAAAACTTGCAGAAATGAAGCAAAACCAAAGACAGATCTCGAAGGATCTGAAAGCGCTTATCTGGCTTATCCTTATGCTTGGCCATACTGGAACCATTGGAGCCCCTATGTCATTGTTGGATAACAATTGTGATTGATTTTCTTTTGGCCTCCCATAAAATTCTTCCACTTTTCATTTGAATGTACTCATTTCAATAATAAAGATTTGCAAAGACTTTGTGCTTCATTACAATGGAATTGTCTTTATTGTGCAGAGATAGTAGCTACCAAATAATTGGTCCTAAAGTCCACAATTTTATTGGGCTGGCAAATCAAATGGTCCTGTTGCAAATTGTCGAACCAACGCGATACATGTATGTACTTTTCCTTGTCAGAGCTTACCAAATTTTCCTGTAAAATTGAAAGAACTTATACACCATCTATATATAATAGTATTAAAAATTTATACCATTAAATTTTGAAGAACATAGTAAAGGAAAACATCAGCCAGTGTCAATCTTTGGGATACAAGGTAAGTTCTTGAGGCTAAGACTGAGTTGAGTTCCTGAAAGATGATCAATTAATTATTGGTACTGAAAATAAAACAGCTGCACTATTACTTTCAGCACTTGGATATTATTGGAATTGGTTCCAGTTTGTGCGGCATAGACAACGGCATATTCCACCCATTGTCTAATTTCGGACTTCTCCAAGTGGTTAGAACCATTCAAATCTGATTTAGATTCTTTGATGAATTCCAAAATAACATTAAAGTAGCCAGGGGAAGATTTTTTTTGAACTGGGAGCTGAAATTGGTAATTTTTAAATAAGTTACAAAAACCTTTTCGGGGAGATGACTATCCATACCCTATTTTCATTAAAAGTGATTTTTCCAGGTTTCACCTTAAGGAAAGCGGCTAGCTGGTTTAGATGTTGAACCGGATTTTTACTTGTGGTACCCATTTTCTAGGTTAAGTAGGTTGACGACGTCCTTGAGGTTGACGTCGATGGCAGATGTCAAATATATAAGTTGACATTTAGAAGTGTCTTGTGCATGCCTGCCACCAAACCAATAATAACACTCCCTTTTCAAAATCAGGCGGTAAAATTGAGATTTTCATAAGACGTAACGTCACACGACACACGACTGATTTTGGGGCACGACGAGCTTACGAGGAGTGCTCTAAAGGAAGAAGTGTGACAATTCGTCTAATTAAACGAGTATAATAATAGAGTATATTATTCAACAAGCGGGTAATGATTGCTTCTTACTCATGAGGATGCAGTTTGCCGATACGAGCCTTGGCGAGTGTCGTAAAGCATCCGAATGAGTAATAGCCATTACCCGCGAGTAGAATACTATGCTTTATCCAGACTTACTAAAAAATGCAGGCATGTATGCGCGTGATAATGCGTGCATCATTCAATAGTTTGGATAAACTATTATACCTATCTACCTTTTCTTGATAATCGCCAAGAAGTTGGAAATTCTGGGTGCTAAAAATAGAAACATCTGACAGGTGACACTTCAAAACTGACGTTCGTCTACCTTCTATTGGCAATAAATTGTTCCCATTGGCTGAAAAACAGTTTAATAATATGATCCATTAGAGCACTGTTTTTGGTGTAATAATGAATCCATTAGTAACTCAAAGTTGATAAAATTTTATTACTGCTCACATTTTCAAACTTACAGTTCAAGTTTCCCTAAATTTTTTTCAATATAAACTTCGGGTAAAGTACTAACAACTAAACCAGTTGCCACTGTAACATTATTTTCTCTAATTGTAAAAGGCTGTCCTGGAAGCATCACCATTTTACACAGCAAAGTCAAATGACCTTTACCATGTTCTCCAGGCATGATCATTTCAATACTGCCATCTAAAAAAATTGTGCTATTACAGAATTATTAAAAATTAGGAAAAGAAACAAAACCTAAGTCAATTCTACAAGACACGTTCCATGTTTTACTGAAAAGCTGCTGAATGTATTTGCCGGTGATAGGCCTGGACCGACCTCCTTCATTTTTAGAAAGAAAATAGATGCTTGCAGTAAATCTATTTGAAATTTGCGTACTACCAGCAGCACACAATAGCATGCCACGTTGCACATCCTTTAGCTTAACTCCTCTGAGTAATACCCCAACATTTTCTCCGGCTCTGATCTAGAATTTGATATAATATGGTATGATAATAAATATTATAGGTAAATGTCTTGCCTCTGGGATACTTTTTTTAAAAACTTGAAGGTCAGAAGCAGTCGTTTTTAATTTTGTATCGAAACCCAGCAGCTCTGCTGGTGCATTCCTTTTGAGAATGCCTCTCAATAACGTTCCTATGACCACTGTACCCCTGCCAGACACCAGAAACGCGTTGTCAATGGGAAGCATGAATGGTGACGTTAAATCACGTTCAGGTGGAGCAATGTAACTATCCAAGCTTTCCAACAGTTTCTTAATCGATTGCTCTCCAAGTTCTGAGTCTTTTCCATTTAGGGCCTCCAAAGCCGACCCAAAGATTACAGGTGAATTTTCACTGTCAAATCCAAAATCTTCCAAAAGTTCTCTAACTTCTAATTCAACAATTTCCAATCCCTACAATACTGGTATTACTTGATATAATTAGCGTTTTGTGTTGTTGTAATTACCTCCCTATCAACTAAATCAGCTTTGTTCACATACGTTACAATTTTCTTAACACCCACTTGTTTAGCCAGAAGCAAATGTTCTCGAGTTTGTGGCATTTGTCCATCATCTGCTGCAACTACTAGTATGGCACCGTCCATCTGAGAAGCACCAGAAATCATGTTTTTTATATAATCTGCATGGCCGGGACAATCCGTATGAGCATAATGTCGTTTATCTGTGCTGTACCCAACATGTGCGGCGTTTATTGTGATACCTGGAATGGAAGCTGGTTTGTATTCCACGCTTCTGGCACTTGGGATCAATTTACAAACCTCTGGCTTTTTCTTCAGGTGCTTTGTCAATTTGATCATAGGAAATGTATTCTGCCAGGCCGTTTTTTTGTAGAACCTTCGTAATTGCAGCCGTCAACGTAGTTTTTCCGTGATCTACATGCCCGATTGTTCCTACATTGATGTGCGGTTTTTCAGGAGCGCTAGTGCTGTATTTTCTAATTAAACTTGGGGCGGCAAACGCCGAAAGTCGCAGGTTGAGGTTATGGTTAGTTTGACAACCCCTATTTGAATGTCTAGCAATAGTAGCAATACTCAAGGAAGTGAAAGTTTTTCTCTGGTATTTTAATAAAATGCACTTTGAAAACGTCTTTATATTCGACATTTCGCGTGTTTTCTTTGTGAATAGTGAAAATTATAGCACATTTCACAAGAGCTGTCAACAATGTCAAATTAAATGTCAGTCGGCGAAAGTAGCTTGACAGATGTCAAATGGCGCTGTCAGTCGCATCATGCTTTGATGTTCCTGTCTTTATGCAAGTCGAACATAAGAGCGAAAATTGATCGAAACCCAACATGCACCGAACAAATCTTTCTAGTTGACGATTTTGCCGCTGACTTACTCCCCTACTCTGTCTGCAAGTCCGCGACCCAACTACTGAAGTGGCCAGGTTAGTGATGGTGTGGTTTAATTTTTCTAATTTCCATCAATCTCCCATTCAGAAGGACTTCCAGTCAAGCTCAGTTCACTTGAACTATTAAATTGTAACCCGATAGCGCTTTGAGAGAGCATTTGAGACTCCCTTTAGAACTCGATTCGATTATGTGACGTCTCTTACATAATAAGGTGGCAGTCCCGGTTGGTTTTGCTTTTGACTTGCAAATTTCCGCAGGTCGCAATCATGTTGGGTCGATTTGGAGGAACGTTGGTGCCGTTGGTGGCCCAAAATGTGCAGGCACAGCAGCAGCAGCGTGGCATGGCCACGCTCAAGTCGATCTCCATTCGTCTCAAGTCCGTCAAGAACATCCAAAAGATCACTCAGTCCATGAAGATGGTATCAGCTGCCAAGTACGCCAGGGCTGAACGTGACCTGAAGCAGGCCAGACCCATCGGACTCGGGTCCGCTCAGTTCTACGAAAAGGCGGAAATCACTGCTCCTGAAGATGTTCCCCAAAAGCTTCTTATTGCCATCACTTCAGACAGAGGTCAGTTGGACTTATGGTAATGGTGGCTATAGAAAGGTGACGAATCGGCATAGGATTTTCAAGAAATATCTGACCTAGCTTGTAAAACACTTGGGCGGTGATGATACCAGCAATTTTAGCAGATAGCGGACGCGCCATACCGTTTCCTGCAAGGGTGTTGGCGGATATTCATGATGTAACTTATTTTTGCTAGCAGTTTTGGTGAATCAGAAAATCAGAATTTAGTTTCTCCTAATCCCAGTATTGGTCTAGTTCCATTTTCTTCCTACATTTCTTACTCTTAATAAAAAATTGAACAGCCTAGAGCAACACAAAGTGTTTGTTGATAGAGCCATCACTGAGCTTAGCGCCTAGGACCTGGATCTAGTCTTAGCATAGGCCCATTCATTACCTTTCTATAGCCACCATAGCTAGGCTGTCCCATAGTTTTGATTATGGGAGCCTCATTCTCATAGCAACAAAACTGGTCAAAATTGTGCGATTCATAATAGTACAGGGTTCACGTTAAGATTGACCCCCCCCCCACTAGCTGGCTTATCCCTGAACCAATTTCAAAGATTTTTGCTGAATTTTTCAAATTGGCCCATACAAATTTTCTAGATACACATAATATACAGGGTATCGCAAAAAAATTACCTAGTTTTATTACATTCACTTTTGTTTTAATAATGCAGTGGGTGCAGACTTTTGTCCTCAATACAAATATATACAGCACTTATGGGTTCATTGTTCAAAAAAATTATAGGTTGTTGAAAAAAATTCTCCAAATCGGTTTGATTGTGATTTTTCTATATTTTCAACTGTTTCATAATTAATATTTTGACAGTTTGTTTGTCAAATGAACCCGTAGGTACTATATTTCGTTGTAATCAGGATAAAAGACTGCATCCACTGTATGTTGATGAAATTGTTTTTTTTTTGCGAAACCCTGTAAAATGGTTTAGAAATTGGTGCTAGTGTAATGAAGGGCAACGGCAATCGCACATTTTACAGTAAGAATTCTACCACCATTCTCTTCCTTATGCAATTTCGAGACAATTATTTAGGTACGGATGGATGGGATTTACTCATATTAAATCGTCACTTGAAAGTGCTCTCTTTTTGCGTCCATTTCTTCGTTGCTGCCATGACAACCACCGCATGTTGCTGTTCTTTTTTTGGCAGTTGACGTTCCTCTGACGTCTCTCTTCCATCTGTCAACCTTTGACAGCGTTGAACGAAGGAGCGAAATAAAATGTGTTTCTATGCTCTTTCCACCATTTCCAGTGAATTTCTGCCTTCTTCTTCTCTTTCCACCATTTCCAGCGAATTTCTGCCTCCTTTTTTGTTGTACTGCGCATTACTTTTAGATTCTTTCCGCCCAACACCCCTGTTTTGCTCCCCGGTCCCGCTGGTCACTTTCTTATGCTTTTCTCACGAGTTTGACCGATTCTTTCTTTCCTTCTTTGTTGTGCGTCGAGTTGTTTTTAGCTTCACCTCACCCAACCCCCCTCTTTTGCTCCCCGGTCCCGTATCATGTCTGTTTTGCTCCTTCGTTCCTGGCGTTCATTGCCTTCTCCATGCGAAATTAAATGTGTTACTATGATCTTTCCACCATTTCCAGCGAACTTCTGCCTTCTTCTTTGTTGTACTGCGCATTAATTTTAGATTCTCCCCGCCCAACACCCCTGTTTTGCTCCCGGTCCCGTTAGTGACTGTTATCTTTGGTTTATTTTCAATTTCACTGCGTTTGTGCAGTTGCATAACTGTCTGGCGTCAATAATACACTACGTATTTTCGTAACTTTCTTATTTTTTTTTTCAAAAGTTTGTGGATGATCCGCAAATTTTCTTTCAGAAAACGTTCTAGGACAGTGTTTTCAATCTATTCTCATTTTTGGAATTATCGAAATCGTGTTGCCCTTTATTACACCCTCTGTGATTACACCGGACCCTAGAAATTTTGTATGGGCAAATTCTAAAACTTGGGCAAAACTCCTTCAAGAATCAGTTTTTCTTTTTGAAATTGTCCCAGGGATAAGGCAGCTAGTGGGGGATCAATCTTAACGTGAACACCCTGTACACTTCTCAATACAATCAGGATTGATACATTCGGCTGTAAGATTTTTTAGTTACATTTTCGGGAAACGTTAAATCAATATAACAAAACTGTTTTGGACTTTTGATCATAGTATGTTTTTAGTATTGTTTTTTAAACAATATCAAGACTTTTTGATTTCTTTATGATTTTACCTTCCTGGACCCCACCAACTTGATTGATGATGATGATTCGAGATTTCGACGGATATATCAATTTCGTGGTCCCCCAAGACGATTGATTGCGTTATCATCTTCCATGATAACTGCCGAACCGTTGATCCGATCGACTTGAACTTTGGTATGCAGACATGGTTTTACTGTGCAATGAGCCATTAGTTTTTGACTGTCATCTGTCAAACAAGTGTCACTATCAACAAATGACAGAACTTATATCTCACGAAGCTTGACTTGCAATATGTCGTTTGAAAGCCCTTGAAAACCGTATTCAGGATAGTTAAATGTATTTCTCTATCTAACATTCTGTCAAATAATAAAAAAATTCAAAGTTAGAAAATTTACCATTCACCATTCAGTTATTCAAAATCTCTCTGATGGATTGGAACCTAATTTGGATGGCAGAAAGCAACACAATAAAAGTTTGCAGTTAGAGTTTCCCACGATTTCCCGGACGGGCGCTATAAATTTTCCAACTTTTTCTTCGGCGATACCACCCGGCGAGCCACCCGGGCTTGGCTGTTCACCCGGGCTTCGACCCATTTTCTAATCCTTAGCAACCGAACCTGTGAATTTTGTTACATCAGCCTGACAAAGTTTATAGGTATCCATGTCAAACTGGCGGACGCACGATTGTTGCAGATATAGGTATGTCCCCTTTTGTGTTTTTTGTGCCGTTCAAGGCAACAGCGGGCCCCGATACTTCGTGTCTTCAAGTGTCGTTTGAGGCTCCAACGACACTTGACTAAGCCCGTTGTTTTTTCCGGAACTCCAGTATGCTCATCCTTTTGATGTATTCTTGCAAACTGTCTTGTGTGCCGCTTCTTGTGTGGTTCGGTACCAGGGCCCCGTGTATCTTCCTGTCGTTTGAAGGCCTGATGGAGCCCCCACTCGTGTCGTTTTGTAGCAATCCCATATCTTGTGTGCCTATTGGGTTTGCTTTTGCTGTTTGAGGCCAAAACGGGCGCCCTTTTGTCTTTTTACTTTGATGCCTGTCGGTCCCCTGGGGCCCTATTTCCGGGAAACGTGTGATTCGTTCCTATGCGAAGTTGCTAGGCAACCAGGGCTGTGATTGGCTGTCACCTAGGCATCATCACCTGATGATCTGTTCCCCGGTTTCGAAAATAGGGCTCCAGGAGCCGTATTCTCTAACTCGCTATGCACTCGAACAGACAGATATCGCTATCGGTAGCTAGGCAAGCACCATTGTGATTGGCTTTTGCCTGACTACCGATAGCGATATCTGTCGGTTCGATTGCATAGCGAGTTAGAGAATACGGCTCCTGGTGTCTTCATGTGTCTCTTGGAGCCCCGTTGAGCTCAGCCCTCGTTTTAGTTTTTAGAACTCTTGTTCTGTCCGGTATGGTTTAATATCTACCCTTGTAATGGGCTTGAAGAGTCATTTCACATGTTGTTTGGGGCGCTGAAGTGCAAATAGTTAGAACTCCGCCCCAGGTATTTAACCTGTGAACCGATTTTCGCCAAATTTTTGAGACATTAGGTAATCGGTTCTTGAATATTTCCCAGCTTTTTTTCCAATTTCTCGAGTGTTTTCCAGTTGAAAATAAACCAAGAAAGAACCTTTTCCCTATGAAACTGAATATTTAAACAAATGAGGTTGTGCAGCCCTTGAAACTATTTGAACCGCAGTGCTTTTTGATGTGAATACGCAAGCTAGTCTTTCAGGACGGTCGGTTGACTTTTCATTTCTCAATCAAGTCCCTCCTTCCCGAAGGGGTGCTTAAATCAAAATCATAACTGACGTCTCTGGATACCGCCCAGAAAGTTATGTGTCGCTCACAACATTTTTTTGGTGCAATCACTGCCAGCGGTTTTGCTGACCTTTGACATTTGACAAGAATGTATACAATAGTAGTATCAAATGTACCGTGAAACAATTTGATCCCACTGGCCGGTCTTCGGAAGTGGTAAGGAAGCAAGCGGACCCCTTTTGGGACTATAGTAAATCAAGCATGCTGTGACATAATTATACTCATGTTAAATAGCCCAGGATCATTCATAATGCACCAGTGGCAAGTATTCATTGCATTAATATTGCCATAGTTGCCACTTTGTCTTATTATGAGTGCTTGGTTTTACTCCTCAATTCCCAATCCATAAATCACATTAAAAAACTAGTAATTTTTTGAAAAAAAATACATTGTGATCTAAAGTCCAAAACAATATTGATGTACGCTTTGAAAAAATGTGACTTGGAAAATTCTGTAACTTGTATTCTTAAAACCTTGCTGAAATCAGGTCATTTTTGCACTTCTTTTATTGTCACCCTGTATATTGTACGTACATAATAAAATATCTGATGTCTCTGTGTTTAAGGGCTGTGCGGTGCTGTTCACACCAGCGTTGCACGTTACATCCGTAACGCATTGGCCGAAAACGCTTCTAATGTGAAGGTGGTCTGCGTTGGAGACAAGTCCCGCGCGATTCTTCAGCGCATTTACGGCAAGAACATCATCTTGGCCGCCAACGAAATCGGCCGTTTGCCGCCGACGTTCCTCGATGCCTCAAAATTAGCTGACGCCATCATTAAGTCCGAATACATTTTTGGCGCTGGTCAGATTATCTACAATCGCTTCAAGTCTGTTGTGTCTTACAGCACCCAAACTCTGCCAGTGTTCAGCTTGGAAGCCGTCAAGGTATAACCACCACAGCCATTTTCTCGAGTAATGCAAATTTAATGTTGCAATTTTTTTCAACAGACTGCTCCCAAGTTGTCCGTTTATGACTCTTTGGACAGCGATGTCATCCAGAGCTACCTCGAGTTCTCTTTGGCATCCCTGCTGTTCTACTCGATGAAAGAGGGTGCTTGCAGTGAGCAATCTTCTCGCATGACTGCCATGGACAACGCCAGCAAGAATGCGGGCGAGATGATTGATAAGCTCACTTTGACCTTCAATCGCACCAGACAGGCCGTCATCACCAGGGAGTTGATTGAAATTATTTCTGGTGCTTCGGCCCTTTAAATCATCGCCGTAAATAAGAATCAATAGGTTTACAATAGATGAAACATTTTAAGCGGGATTTTGTTGATTTGCTAAAAAGTACACCAATAGTTGAAAAAACGCTGTATGATGTAAGAGTGGAACAGAATAAAAACGTAAGCTCAAAGTCACCAAATTCACCATCTCAGGTTTTTGCATCCGTTTTACTTCTACATCTGCTCTGTAAATTTTTGGCGTTATTGTATGTTGTGAAGTTGTGCAACAATAATAAAGAACACATTAATAAAAATATTTATTGTAATCTCCTTGTACCTGAGTAGTAATAACAGAGTGATATTCAAATCTTAGAATAATTCAAAATCAACTTTGAGTATTAAAAAGTTAAAAACTGACTGCAGCTGCTCAGACCCACCATGACTCTGTGTGTGCTAAGTAAGGTGTAACATCGGCCCAATCTGGGAATTTGTTCAAAAAGTCGTTGTAGTGCGGCATGTGAACGTTTCTATCTTCATGAACGTAAATGCCATTTATCGTAATTTCAGTGGTCACCCTCCTATCTGCTCTAGGCGGAACTTCCACGTCAAACGTGAAGTTCAATGGAGCGTATCCCTTCCCATAAATATGAAAAATATAATAGATGGGCCTTCCATTCCATTCCATTGTGCTTTCGGCTGGAGGCATGCGATCTAATAGGTTTATGCCCTTGATAGTGTAGTTCTTTTTTGCTGATAAGAAGACGACCGTGTGATCAGGACCTGGAAACATAATGTTGTATGTTTGCTGGAAGGATAAAACCTGAGCAATTTTTCCTCAATTTTTCAACTTCTCTCAACTCTGGAAATTGATTTATGATCAGTATCGGCTTTCAAAACTGCGCAGTTTTTCAACCTTCGTTTTAAGAAGCCGTTACTATCATAAAATCAATCATTTCAAAAGTTGGAAGAAGTTGAAAAGTCGGGAGGGAGTGACTCCGCTTTTTCTTTTGAGCAAATGGTATAATTTCGTATTTCTTCCAAGATCTGGCTAGCCATGAGACGACTGATGAAGTGAAGCCAGGTCAAGGAGACTGATGTGACAGTTGATTTACCAAACATAAACACTTCCTGTCCTCACCCATCTTTCTGGATTTACTGGGGGAAAAGCGAGGGAATATAGTTCCATCTGGCACATAGGTCTTCACATAGGCTCATTGCTTCACCTCCCCAGATCAGCCGGACTCACCGAGCCGCAATGTGATGAATGGATGCTTGATGGTTTGTTCATCCAGGCACTGAGGCCGCCAAGCATCAGATTCATCCGAGATATCGCCAGACCCCCAACGCCCCAACGCAGGTCCAGGTATATTAATACTCGGTGCCTACGCTGGTTCGTTTTTTGACAAGTCCTTCCCCCGCCTGCTCTGGCGATTATCCTCTACACATTTCCGGTTACAGGTGTAATACTCGAAGAGGCTTGCCCAAAGCCATTCGAGGGAGGGTTTAACAGCTTGTTCAGAATTCAGACGAGGGGCCGACTAATCCAAATTCTGACTTCGCTTCGCGTTGCTGCAGTCGAGGTTTATTCCGACTGAAGCGGTATACCACACGCTATGTGGTCTTCCCTCGCCCACCCTGCGCAATTTATCAAGTTGTTTTTTTAAAATACTTATCAGTACTCACCTTTTATCGAAACACTATACCGCATTACCGAGGGAGAAACATCAGCCTTTGTCCAGTTAAGTGACACCGTTTCTGGAACTATTGGAGGGCCTGCTGGAATCCAAGTAGATTCCCTTCTACAATCAAGATTTTACACAGGTGAATTCAGGTGGTTACACAAAAATACGGGGTGTTTATAAGAGACTGTGATCGCGGCAGGCTTGGGTCAGGCCGAAAAACGTAGTAACAGGCGCAATTGTAGTGATCGAGAGCGGATTCCAAAGGCGATGCGATCACAAACGTTTATAAACACCCGGTAAAATAACTTACACTATCTGAGTCATCCGCGAATGAGATATGGGGAGTCCGCAAAATAAGAACTTATCACAGTCATCATCTATCGGTTTAGCTTTTGACAGCTCTTTGACATATGGTTCGACTTTATTGGGTGAATTTCTGTCCATATTGAGTATAAAATATCCGGCATCTTGCTTCAATTCACTTCCATCCTCTGCATGCAAAACTCGACTGCTATGCTTTGAATAGAAATAGTCTATTATCGAAGGGAAGGCAGACCTGGGCCCGTATTCATAGTCAGATCTTATGTCTTGAGACGACCTTATTCAATTTTGATACGCTGATTTCTCCGAAATACAACCTTAAGAAGATATAGGGGTATTCGAATATGATATAAAATATTCACAAGATGATTACTGTTTTGAGTGTTTTGTATAAAATCATCTTGGTTCAAGCCTGTGTCTAAATGAACATGGTCTCAAGACCACCTTGTACATAAGATGCAACTATGAATACGGTCCTTAGGTAACAGTGAGATGCTTTTTTTTTGTAACTCAAATTGCATTCGAAGAGTAAGGACCAAATGAGTAACGCGTTGTTAAAGTCATCCTTGACATGTGCCTCACGAGTGAGAAATAGTAAAACAGACTTGAGGATTAAGGCATTCGAAAGAGCGCGGCCTGGCGGTCCTGGGATATGGCCTGTTGATATGAGAGACCAAAGTGGTGCTATGCGGCCAGAAATGGTAGGAAATCAATATTTTTGTTTTATATGTTAGCAATATTGTTGTTCTTCCTCGTACGGCCGCATGGTGTGATTCTTATAGCACTACAAGTCAAATAGTACAATAATATTTTTACAATAATATACTATTGTACGAGGATTGAGCTATCGACTGTCAGAAAACCGACGCATGATTCCCTTCCATGAAGAGCGCAGGAACAATAACCCTATGAGATGCGGGTAGGATCAGAAATACTTCAAATGTCTCACTGTTGCCTAGTCTCTCTTACTTACGACGTGCAAAGAGCAAGGAATGAATCCCATTTCTTCACTCGTATGATCTGCAATGGGCCTTATATTTCGTGCCTTTTAGTAATTATTTATAAGTAAAGAGTGATCGAATAAATTTCTCCTCAAAGTAGGCCTGGGTCTCCTTGCTGGATACGTTTTTCCGCCAGATTTCCAGGAATCATACGCGAGTTGAGAAATTTATTCAATCACTCGTTAGTATACATTGTGAAGAAATGAATAGCCCATGAAACTTGTAACAAAGTATGCTTTTCCTACGATTATAGTCTTTTAGAAATATACATCAGTATACTTACTGTAATCCAATATCGTTCAGGGGTGGGCGAAAGTGAATTGCCACTATAAGGAAATCCTAATGGTGTGAAGACGATTACCAGGCTTATGACGAATAAAGTGGTCATAAACACGAGGAAATACTTGAAATTTCTCATTAGCACTGCTAGAATGGCCTAAACGAAACATGATCAGACAAGCCTTTCGATTAGATGGGGTACCACTGGTCCACAAACTATTTGGACATGTATTTTTTCTTACATTTTTTTGCATAGATAATTTTAGCGCATTTGGATTCAGTCAAGACTATGTAGTCAAGAGTACCTATTTATAATTTATATTCTTTGAGAAATTAAGCGTGCATGATCGAATATCAATCAATTAACTGCCCAAATGTCGACAAAAATTACCAAGTTGGCTGTCCAGATAGATTATGAACCGTATAATTTACAATACGTACAAATGGAGATGTGATAGAAATGGTGAAAAATGACGATAATAATCCAATGATGGCGTCTGCATTTCTACCAGAACCCATTCTTCCAGTTACTGGGATGAAGAGGGACATCGTTAATTCTGCGCAGTACATTAGAAACATGGCAGGGAATATCATAATACAAATGTAGATAATCTGCCAAGCCCGAACTGCAAAATTCGATTTGTCAGTGATGTAGTTTAGGGGCTAGTACCCTACCTATTTAAATATTTACCAGAATGCTGCAAACACAAAGCCTGAATTATTAAGAACGCCACAGAACTGAACAGAACAGGCAACATGAAGAAGTACATGGCTCGGATTTGTGCAGCTGTCCCTGCTAGAAGAACCACTGTCCACAATACTCTCACTGCGTGTGCTTGAAGTTGGCTTGAAATTCCAACTGACACATTCTACAATGATGAAATATAATGAAAAACGTGATAATACTATAGTAAGTACTGACTAAAGTAAGTACTGACTACATACAGTAATTAGGAAGTTGCATGCATTTTGAATATGAATTGCAGACTTTCAGTAAAAGTGCTACACCTTCGTTCTCCACGAAAGCGCCCTTAGAAGGTACCTATATTGCAAATTGAAGTTTCAAGAAATGTATACATACATTTTTTTAAATGATCGGATTTGGAAGTTTGGAACAGCTTGTACTATTTTGAAGATACCTTCTTCTATCCTCATGAACCATCGATATCTGAATCATTCATAGCAAAGAAATGCCTTATACAGAGAGGTGATAAAGAATGCGTGCAATTTTATGCTTTTATTGCCTTCTGGCGCAGGAAGTTTTTCAATCACCCTGTATAGGTGATAGGTGAATGTGACTGTATCTTAACTAGGGAAATATAAATTTTCGTGGATATAAAACATCCAAAAAAGAGTCTCTGCATGACTGTTTTATTATTCCAAATGACGCTGTAGAGTAGCCACATAACACCATAATCTAAGTGGTTTCCCGCAAATCTGCATGATTTTTTGAATTTTGCTCGGAATTTTGTGAAATAATATAAAAAACCTCAAAATTGACAACTTAGGCACCTTCACTTAGGCACTTAGGCAACTTTCATGTACCTGGGCCTCGAGCTGTATGACATGGGTGTGACGAAGATCCGTCCTAGGGTTATTTTGATCTACCCCAAACAGATGAATACCCTGCGTAAAAGAAATCGTATATTCGTATTTTTTTCTATTTTGGTGTCGGTCTGTCAGTCCGCACAAAAACGTATTTTATTAAACTGGTCGTCAACTTAAGTGGGACGGCAAAAAAAATTCACCAACTTTGGAAGCTTGTTATTTTTGACCTGGAAGATATATTTAAAATTTCTTCGACTGTTAAATTACTCCATTCTTTGATGAGACGCCCGTCATATCACTTTTCTACTAGTGGACGTGGTACAACCGAAATAGGGAATATAAGTTGCAAATGATGATAAGGGCAAACTATTTTGCAGGGTTACAACTGAGACGTAAATAAACGATTTGACCCGCCGTGCTTTTCTTTTCGTCCCTTAGGATTTGAATAGCGCCCCCTTTTCAAAATGGCGGATATTATCTAGGGGCAGAAGGTATCAAATAGCCTAGTGATGTCCAGCTTAGTAGAAATATATGGGGCTATGTCTCAATCGGTTTCTGGGACATCAAACACTATTCAAAAAAATGGTGGAACATTGCCATCTACCGCAGGCAAATTTGGTGAAGGCGCCAGTAGGAATTTAGTACTGTCATAAAAAAATTGCTGTAACATTTTTATTTTTCAACCGATTTCAACACAAGACATCTCATTTTGTAGAAAAGTGAATTCTTCTTGTTACCTTATACCTTTCATGGAAAAAGACATTAAGGAATGTTGAAAAAAAAAAATTGAAAAATGATTTGAAAAAAAAGGATTTTTTTTTTTATTTTATTTTTATGAAAATTGCTTCATTTGTAGATTTTGACGTGCCCTTTCTAAATTTGCACTTTTCCAATTTCTATTTTTGCCGCACGCGCCGCCATATTGAAAAAATGATGTCTAAAAAGAAGTTTTTGACAATATCTGAATTTCGGCCCTTGTGACATTGAAATGTTCATATACATATGAAAGCACATTCAATCCTCCACAGTTTGACATCTAAACCAGCTCTGTGCGACCCACGGTTCTTGAGCTAGACCTTCTGGAAGTATCAATTTTCGGTTCCAAAAGAATTGAAAATCACCTCTTGGGGCTGTGCCAGGTCTACCAATGTTTATGATTTGTGATAAATGACGACGCGTTATTGATGGGTAACTTGATTAAGACATGGTGGTGATCCAGTGGTGAAATCCGGTAGGCGCGGTCACTATTTAACACCGAAAATTGATACTTCCGGAAGCTCTAGCTCAAGAACCCCGAGTCGCACAGCGATGGTTCAGGTGTCAAATCGTGGAGAATTGAATGTTCTTCCATGCGTATATAAACATTTTAATCTTGCATGGACTAAAATTCAGATATTGTCAAAAACTTAATTTCAGATCTCATTTTTTCAAGATGGCGGTGCGCACTGCGAAGATATAAATCGGAAAAGTGCAAATTTAGAAATGGCACATCGAAATCTACAAATTAGGCAATTTTCATGAAAATAAAAAAATTGAAAATTCTTTTTTTTTCAAATTATTTTTCAATTTTTTTTCAACATTCTTCAATGTCTTTTTTATGGAAGGTATAAGATAACAAGAAGAATTTACTTTTCTACAAAATTAGATGTCTTGTGTTGAAATCGGTTGAAAAATGAAAATGTTACAGCGATTTGCTCATGACCGTACTAAATTCATTTTGGCGCCTCCACCAAATTTACCTGCGACAGATGTCAATGTTCCACCATTTTTTTAAATAGTGTTTGATGTCCCAGAAACCGATCGAGACATAGCTTCATATATTTCAACAAAGCTGGACATCACCAGGCTATTCGATACCTTCTGCCCCTAGATAAAATCCGCCATTTTGAAAAAGGGGCGCCATTCAAATCCTAAGGGACGGAAGAAAAAGCACTGCGGGTCAAATCGTTCATTCAAGTCTTAGTTACGATCTTGCAAAGCGGTTTGCCTTTATCATCATTTGCAAGTTGTTTTTTCCTACCACGTCCACTATACCTGTCCACTTCTTGGGCTCTATACCAGGTGATATAGCAGCTCGTGATTTTTTGTTCAACTTGAGCGTCGCGCCGCTTCCGCGGAGTCTCGTTCAACAGTGCAATTAGTCTAAGAAACAAAAAATTAAGTCATTTGCAGAGGCTCTCATAACAGATGTCAAAAGCAGATCATGCCTTTGGAGCACAAGCTGCCTTCCTATAAAAACAGGAATCCCAACAGGCGTGCGTACTCACGCCGAAGTGGCCGAAGTTTTGGGCATTACGGGTGAATATCCTGAAATAAATACAACGGATTGTTTGTTCAATGTTAGAAAAACGTTCTGCGGACCAAAGTTGGGCAAAAAAAAGACTTGATAAATCACCCGTATAGAACCCTAGAAGTGAGGTAAAGGTGAATAAGTGATATGAAAAGTTGAATGTCGAAAAATGGGGTAACCAAATAGTGTAAGAGTTTTTCATTTCGTCATTCAGATCAAAAGTGAAAAGCACCCAAAGTTGGTGATTCTTTTCTTGCCGTCCCACTTCAACTGACGACTATTTTAGAAATGATTATGATCGCTCTACTTTGAAGATCAATATTTAGTTGGTTCCCTCGAATCATCAATACTGCCTTAACAAGTCTAGTTATGCTGCTAAACAAATTGTTCATCAGATCTTACGGAATGTTCCTCCACTCTTCTACAATCATATCTGACAACTTCTCCAAATTCAACACTTCTTCGTTATGGTGGAGCTACCTTTTATTCAAATGTGATTTTATGTGCTCAATTGTATTGCAATCAGGCGATCTTGCTGGCCAAGCCATCCATTAGAATGATGTCATGGTCTGAGGTCACCTAGGATTGACAATCCGAGCGCTATGCGGGCGAGCGTTTCGTCCACATAAATTGTATCGTGACCATATTGCTAAAAAAAAAAAAAAAAAAAAAAAACAGGAAATGCACGCCTTCTTTGTCACCCTCTGTGAGGCAGCTCTTCGATGGAATAATTTAGGCATCGATGGTCCGTGAATATAGGAGAATGTATCTTCGAAACAGTGCAAGCCGGTTCAAAATCCGATGGGTCTTCAAGAATTTTATGGATTATATAATACAGGTTTCCTCAAAAGAGAGATGGAGAATCCGCGTAGCTGTTTTCGGCACGTTCTGCGCACAGTGTGCCATGAGTGATCGCGCCATTTGTATTTACATTGCTCCGCCGTGTTGAAAGTGCGTTTTATTTTTTGAATTTTGAAGCCAACCATGCTGGGAAAGTCGCTCAAAAATACAACGAACTTCTCAATGAATATTGCAAATGAATATTCTGCAGAGAAGAATTTGCCAAAGAGGCATTTGATGCGCGTATACAACTATTTTTGTAATGGATATATCAACGATATATGGACGTGCGCAGAAAGCACAGGGCCGCTATTCTTGAATCGTGTGAGAAAAGTTCCTGGGAGTGAAATACATTCCGCAGTACACTTCTGTAGTGAAAGTTGCCTAAAAACCACGATTTTAGGCAACATTCGCTACATAAGTGTACTGCGGAATGTATTTTACTCCCAGGGACTTTTCTCACACGATTCAAGAATAGCGGCCCAGGTAAATGCGTGTCCCATGTCCCACTTTTGATATTTTTTATGGTGTATTATGGCCATCACTATAAATTTTAAGTGTTTGATGCAAAAATGTGGCCAAGTGTACCCTTGAATTAATGATACTTGATGAACTAAGCAGGAAGCTCCCTACTGTTATAACGCTGAAAGGCTTGTGGTTCTTTCTGCTTCTTCGAGTGTCACGTCGTATTTTATGGATCCATGCTTAAGGACACATTCGCTGTTATAACTTGTGGACTTGCATAGTGACCCACAACATTTATTTTCCATAACTACTTGTGAAAACTGTATAAATACCAATAATAACACAATCAAAACACACGTTCGGCTTATGGAATCGGGGCAATGTTGGCACACTAGGACTGCGACGATTTACTGCGCAATCGAACGTGACGTCACGGGCCAGAAAGAGACGCTCAATTTAGGAAACCTGTATTATGTATTAAAAAAACGCAACGGCACAGCTACAACGAAATCCCGGTAAGGGCTTCATGAGAGGCCATTGAGCACATTCTGATTTATTTTCATGATCGTGAACTTCAGATTGTGTCAAAATAAAACCTCACGCACAAAATCGTGTTGTCGGTTGACGCCACCCTCTTAGGACGCCACACGTTTATTGGCGCAAATTCTGACTTGTTTGAATTTCAATTGTTTTTTTAATTGAAATTTGTAGCGGAAAAAATTTAAAATGGCAATAGAAATTTTGTTCAATGCCTTATTCATCTTGGTATCAGGGAAAATCATTAAACTTCCTGGTTACTTTTGGCGTTTGGCAACCACAGAGCGATCGATGAGAGTGGGAGGCTGTTTCTGTTAGATTCATAATTTCATAATCACCCAATTTTAGAACTATTGAAGGTGATCTGGGAGTTCAGAACAATGGGGAAATATCTCAAGCAGGTTTCATATCGTGAAAGATAGATCCGAGAGCGAATCAAAGTTCTTTTCCACTTCCACCTACAATAGAAAACCGATTTTGAGGTTTCTCTCTCTATCTCTCTGTCCCTCGTTATATAATCGCCAAACATAGTAGTTGTATGTATATCCCATTCACGTTGTATATTCAGTCATGTTTGGAGTTGATTGTGCGACCTTGAAAGATAAAGTATCTGATAGGATCAGGGATCAGGTTTCTTCCAATGCAACACATCTTTTGCAGGACTTTCAGAAAAATCGTGATTAGGGCCATCGCATCCAGCGTACGATCGGTTCAAAAAGTGCACATTACTCTAGATATTACTGAATGGGGCAGATACCAATTTTTTTTTTCGCTAGACGGCGCTGAAGTGGTTGTAGTATATTAAATTTGGAAGCACTATTTAGCGGTTGAAACTTCTTGTCATTTTTGAGCTACTCCAGCTACACTGGTGCCATCTAGAAAACTGTCAGTATTTGCCCTCATTTACATCGTGAATGGGATATAGATATCAATTATGCCGTGACCTTATTAGTATGTTACACTTAAGAGAACAGAATTTTAGACATTAAATTTTTGTCATTCAAAAAAAAAGTGACAACCAACAAGAAGTCCTTGCGTAGTATAATTTACCATAGATCCAACAACCAAGCCTTTTATTTTATCAGGTCATAATTACAATTACGGAAGACCTTGTTGCTTTTTTTAGAATGATACAAAATTTGATGCAAAATTCGGTGGTCTTGATTGCACCATTTAGTTTTAGTGGGGGGGTTAGCGGAATGGTCTGTGCATTTTGTGATCAAAGCATGAAATTTGGCATACTTGTTCAGAAGACCCTCCTTCGCAATTCCAGATGTGGCGCCACGCGAGGTTTTGCGCCAGAGACACTGTATTGCGGTTAATATACCTGCTAGGGGTAAATTCTGCAAAAATGGTTCCTGGCCGGTCTCTGGTACCGCAGTCGGTATTTTTTAGTTCTGTTAAGTTAAAACTACATGTAGAAATGAGTGAGGAGTACATTTTCACGAGCTAAGTTCCAAATGCTGCCTTCATACGTTGTTTTAATACATTTCAAGGCCAACTTTGTTTTAGTACAGGAAACATTGTAAAAAAATTGCCAAAACCTCGGCAAAGATATGAACGTCCTGAAAATTTGATATTCTGTCCAGAATTATGTGCCCTACTACATATCTAAAATTGCCAAAAATTGCACCCCAAGGCTTCGAGTTATTGGAGGGGGGGGGGGGGTAAAAAATTGCAACCTAAAATGAAAGGTATAGAAACCGATGCAACCCGTCAATCCAATGGATGCAAATACATCGTAGTTTGACGCATCACAACCAGTTGATACAATTTTAGCACATAAAATGTCGATCATTGTTGAAGGGGGGTCGTGGGGAAGGGCGAAACTCGCCTGGGTGGCTCTTTTTCTTCCTGGGCAATGAAGAATCGATCACGACAAGATTGGTATCTTTTCCGAATAAATTCAATGTTCTGAACTTGAATCCGATGTGTAAATTTGGATAAAAACATGTTTGAACAAGTTAACTTGCGAAAACCTGTTTTTTCTTTGACAATTTCCACAAAACTTTTTTTTACTGTAAGAGATATTCATCTTTGAAAATATCTCAGAGGCCATTAGACTAAACTGTATTCTTCACGAAAATCATCCATTCGATCTGTAACTCCGTTTTTCGAGGTGAAAAAAATCGATTTGAACTTTAGTCGGCACTGCCCGACGTCTACTAATGACCAGAACACTACAGCATGCACTTTCAAGTAATAACTCAATACCCTGCATTGCGATTTATGACGATTTTGTTTATGTTATAGGGAATTCAGTTCTGCACAGATCCTCGAACTTTCAAAGATGAATTAGAATTTTTCAGATAGTTTGGGCTATTTTCATTGAAAGATGCATGGTGTAGTGTTCTGGTCAGTAGTAGACGACGGGCTGTGCCGACTAAAGTTCAAATCGATTTTTTCTATCCCGAAAAACAAAGTTACAGATCGAACGGATGATTTTCGTGAAGAGTACAGTTCAATCTGATGGCCTCTGAAATATTTCCAAAGATGATTGCCTCTAACAGTAAAAAAAAGTTTTGTGGAAATTGTCAAAGAAAAAACAGGTTTTCTCAAGTTAACTTGTTTGAACTTGTTCTTGTCCAAATTTATACATCGGATTCAAGTTCAGGACATTGAATTTAGTCGGAAAAGATACCATTCTTGTCGTGATCGATTCTTCATGGTCCAGGAAGAAAAAGAGCCACCCAGCCGAGTTTAGCCCTCCCCCGCGACCCCCCTTCAACAATGATCGACACTTTTTGTGTCAAAATTGTATCAACGGGATGTGATCCGTCGAACTATGATGTATTTGCATCCATTGGATTGACGAGTTCCATCCCTTTAATTTTGAGTTGCAATTTTTCACCCCCCCTCCAATAACTCAAAGCCTCGGGGTGCGATTTTTGGCAATTTCAGATATGTAGTAGGGCACTTAATTCTGAACAAAATATCAAATTTTTAGGGCGTTCATATCTTTGCCGAGGTTTTGGCAATTTTTTTACCATGTGTCCTGTACTTAAACAAAGTTGGCCTTAAAATGTATCAAAACAACGTATAAAGGCATCATTTGGAACTTTGCTTGTGAAAATGCACTCCTCACTCATTTCTACATGTAGTTTCAGCTAAACAGAACTTAAGAACACCGACTGCGGTACCAGAGACCGGCCAGGAACCATTTTTGCAGAATTTACCCCTAGCAGGTATATTAACCGCAATACAGTCCTCTGATGCGAAATCTTGCGTGGCGCCACATCTGGAATTGCGAAGGAGGGTCTTCTGAACATGTATGCCAAATTTCATGCTTTGATCACAAAATGCACAGATCATTCCATTTTTGGCCGTTAACCCCGCCACTATTTTGAGTTTTTCAGACTTACTTTTCTCCGTATCAAGGGAGATACGCTGCAGGTTATTGCAACAACAGGAACGACATATAGTCCAAAAATCATCCAAGGATTACGGTACCAGCTCATCGAATATGACAGGCTATCTAACACTGTAGCAGTTAAATAAACAAAAAGAACTGCCGAAACCCACCCCAATAAAACCGCACCCCATATTAGTCCTATACATTTCAAACCACCACCTCCTGAAATTAACCTACGAATGAGTGGAACATGTTCAGGTGGTTGATGTTCATTACCCATGTTAAAAGTGTAAAAGGCCCATACCAACGATCCCACTGATAAAACTGCTGTTAATACGTTTATCAAGATGGCCATAGTCTCAGTGTAGGAAATCACGAACAAACCAAAAATATCAAAGAAAACCATTTTATACTTGACAGTTTCTTCTTCGTCCATTTCTGGAGCGTTAGCAATGTTAGTGACTAATGAGAGGGTGTTATCGCCAGCATGCTGGTAAGATCCCAGCGGTATATTTAGATAGCCATCATACTTCGTGTGATATCGGTAACCGTCCTTGTAAAACGCCATGTCGAGTCCTGCAATTTAGAAAAACCTTTCAATTTAAGGACGGAGTTGAATTGGTAAAATAAAGCGTAGCAAAATCAATCCCTGTGGGTTTATTCCTTGACCGAATTTCACCATTCAGGTCTCTTTGGAAAGCTACAAGAATGTACTTTGGTTTGAGCCCACTGGCATTTCCAAAATCAAAAAATTAAAGGAATTAATTTTGGATTTTGAAAATGCCAATGGGCTCAAACCAAAGTACATTCTTGTAGCTTTTGAAAGAGACCTGAATGGTAAAATTTTGTCAAGGAATAAACCCACAGAGATTGATTCCGCAATGCTTATTTCACCAATTCAACTCCGTCCTTGATTGTTTTTTTTTTTTGCGAAGTAAAGAATTTTTACTGGACTTTCCTACAAAGTCCCCGCGATCTGGGGTGGCGTTGAAATCTCTATCCAGTGATAAATCTTGCCAAAGAGCCTCTGCCATGATTGCCTGTCCATAAGGATGAGGCATCAATGCATAGTAATTCATCAACCACGGTTCCAAAAGTCCCATCGGACAATACAATAACTTATTGCCAACACCGACTGCGTCTAGTACAATTGCGACTTTACTATATTTAGACCATTCATGTTTAGTTACAAAACTGTTCTTCAACAACATTGCAGGCGCTTCACCGCCACTTAACAAAAAAATCAGATTGTGCTGGAGTCTCTCGCGTTTTGTAGACAATTTTCTTAAAACCTCCAACATGACAGCAATGTTCACACCATCACTAGCTCCACTCGAAGTAGAAGGAGATGAATAAAATTGTGAAGCGATTAAAAGGCTTTGCGCCTTCGACTTGACTGGAGAGTGCATCTTCACAATAACATTTTGAATGTTTGAATACACGGCAATTTTGCCAGGTTTTATGTCGAGATGATATGTGCCAGAACTATTTAGAACATCAATTTCTATCTTCTGATTTGGATGAGCTCCCAGAATTATGTTGGTTATCTCCGCTTTGAGGAACTCAACCGTCAAAACTTCAGTTTCGTACCCGCCTGTTATTCGCGGGCCCATGTATGATAGAGTCTTTAAAGTCTTTTGAGCTCTAACGGCAATGAATTCATCTGGAAAGAAGCTCTGATCATTTCGATAAAAATATGTCACCAGCAGAAAAGTCGGCAGGCGTTACCTCATCTTGTGCATCTAGACCTACAGGAAGGATATTTTCGCAGTAGTGAATCACACCAAATAGTCCAAATAGAAATGCTAAGAAAATTATGGCACTTCGCCACCCAAATCCACTTATGTGTTCGCGATGCTTGCGCATTCTTTTCATTCTATTTGAGTTGTCCGAAAGTTCTTCTAATATATATATCAGACAATCGAGTTTAAAGTTTCGTCTTTCCATATTATATCCGCTATTTTCTTCTATGACATGCAGATTATACGTCATTTGATTAGTCAGCTGACTCTGGCTGGTACTGTCACCCTCTACCAAGGCCCTCTACTGCTGCCACTATTATCTTTGATAAATATGGCTACGTTTACACCGGTGGACTAAAACTGGACTGACCCAAGCACTGACCCAAATTCCACCTAAAGTAATTCTTCTCTTCCAGCGTTTTCACCGACAGACTTACGCGGCTGACCTATTTTAAAATATGAACTTAAACTAAATAAATATAAAAACTGAATTTACTTCAGTCCACGGCTAACCGGAGACCTGACCCAAGCTACTTGGTCCTAATTTGGTCTTTGTCTACGATCGTTTACACCACGTGGACTTAATTTATTTGGGTCGAATTTAGTGCTTAGGTCGCGGACCAAAGGCACGGTGTAAACGTAGCCATAGGTCCATGCGGCCATGCGGGTCATATGCATAAAAACGGAGTATCTGCTCATGCTCCGATTTTGCAGGAGTTGCTAAGCAAATTTTTCTTAGCAACTCCTCCAGAACTGGAGCGTTTGGTACCAGATGCTTGAATCATCAATAAAATACACGCAGCATTCCCATGAAGCATAGGTTAGGTCGCTGTGTTATCATCGCAGCGCCACAGGCGAAGTTAGTTGAATGGTATTATTGGAATGGATGAATGGAAAAGTGATAGTATACAGGCTGTCCGTTTTTCGAGGCCAAGCATGGGTATCTCGCTTATCTTTAGAGATACAGGCTACGTTTACACCGTGGCTTTGGTCCGCGACCTAAGCACTAAATTCGACCCAAATAAATTCAGTCCACGTGGTGTAAACGATTGCAGACAAGGACCAAATTAGGACCAAGTAGCTTGAATCAGGTCTCCGGTTAGCCGTGGACTAAAGTAAATTTAGTTCTTATATTTATTTAGTTTAAGTTCATATTTTGAAATAGGTCGGCCGCGTTAGTCTGCCGGTGAAAACTCTGGAAGAGGAGAATTACTTAAGGTGGAATTTGGGTCAGTGCTTGGGTCAGTCCAGTTTTAGTCCACCGGTGTGAACGTAGCCACAAAGTCGATTAAATTAGAAAAAAGTTGCGAATTTTCATGACGATCAATGATCCAAAAAGATATTTGACTTGTCGGTTTAGGTTTCCGAGATATCGAGAAAAAACAGAAATTTGTAATTTTTATTTTTATTTTTCATTTGAAAAACGATTGAAGGTAGCCTTTTATAATCAAGACAAGACAAAGCGAAGGATACTCAACGGATGAAAGTAAAAGAAAGAGAGAAGACGATATTGAAGAGGCTAAGTATAAGAAATATAAGAAAAGCGGAATAAAAACACCGCTCAAACAAGCAAAACATAATAAGGAAGAACAGGAAATGGAAGAAATGAAGGAAATGATGAAAGAGATGATGGGACAGATCAGGGAAATAAGGAAGGAGAATCAAACATTTAGAGAAGAAATAATGGAACTGCGGCAGCAAAATAAAGAACTAAAGATAAAAGTCGAGATGATTGACCAGACAATGCAGAAACTAGTAGTAGTAGAGTCTAAGCTGGAACGAATGGAAAGAGATAAGAAGAAGAACAATATATGTATAAACGGATTAAAGATCAAAGGCACAACCAATGAACAAATCAGGAGTGAAGTAGAGGAATTCCTAAAAAGAAATGTAGTGGAAGAAGTGAAAATAAAAAAAGCTTATAAAATAAATGACCAAATATGTATTAGCGAGGTAGACAGCTTTGAAAAGAAGATAGAGATTATGAAAGAAAAAGCGAAATTACGTAATTTGAAAGATATGAGAGTATATATAAATAACGATCTGACAAAACAAGAAATGGAGATACAAAAGGCACTTGAGCGAAAAGCACAAGAAGAAAAGTACATGGGACATACCGTCAAGATAGGATATCAAAAATTGATAATTGATGGGTCTAAATGGATTTGGAATAATAAAAAACATGAGATAGAGAAGGTAGAAGCAAAAAACGAATAACAAAACATATAAGCAATAACGACAAACATACGAAAACAATTAAGCAAGGAAAAGGATCACGTGAAAAAGGTAACAAGGAACAATGGAAATTAGCAAAATGGAATGTGAAAGGAATTAATGGAAAGGGAAATGAATTGAACCAAGAACTTACAAATGCAAACATAAGAAGCATAATAACTGAAAAATCAATACAAACTGGAGAAATAAAGCAAGAGAGAAATAAGCTCACGACTGGAGAGGAAACCGAAACAAAGAAACGTATTTTTAAGATTGGCACATGGAATGTTAGAAGTATATCGGGAAAAGAGAATGAATTATTGGAAGAGTTCGAAAAGGCACACTTAGACATTCTTGGTATAACTGAAACGAAAAAGAAAGAAAAAGGAGAAACTGAATTGCAAGGAGGGCACATCCTAATACATAGCGGAGTAGACCAAAAGAGCAGAGCTAAGGAAGGTGTAGGCTGTCTTATTGCACGCGAGAATGTAAAACACCTAAGGAAATGGACGGGTATCTCGGAAAGAATCCTAAAAGTAGAAATAGAACTAGACTCACAGACAGTCACAACGGTAATTGTGGCATATGGGCCAAACGAAGATGAGACAACAAAAAATAAGGACGACTTTTGGGAAAAATTAGCGGAATCAATAGAAGAAGCCAGGGGAAGACTAATCTTACTGGGAGATCTAAACGGAAGGGTGGGCAGGAGGGATGACGAGACCGGAAGAGCAATGGGAATGCATGGAGAAGCAGTTAGAAATAATAACGGAAAAAGATTAATTGATTTTTGCATCCTGAACAATCTGATCATTACGAATACGTTCTACACTCATAAAGACATACATAAGTACACCAGAGAAGTGAAGAGTAGAGACGAAAAATCGATAATAGACTACGTGATAATTAACCGAAGACACAGAAAAGAAGTAAAAGATACAAGAGTGAAGAGAGGCCCAGAAATATACTCAGACCATTTTTTGGTGGTATCCAAGATTGAGATAAAAATAGAAAAAAACAAAAACAACATCAAAATAGACCAAGGAAGAAAGAAAAACGAAAACAAAGAAGTAATTAGAACATATAAACTAAGAGAAATTGAAACAGCAAGAATATACGAAGAAAGAGTAGAGATAGAAATGGACAAGATTAAAGAAAAAACCCACGTTTATACTCTGGAAGAGCTATGGAAGAATATAAAGGAAATATTACTAAGAATTGCACAAGAAACTTGCGGAACCACAAAAATCAGCGGATACCAAAAACGAACCAGATGGTGGAATGAAGAGATCAAGACAGAAGTAAGAGACAAAAAACAAAAATGGAGACTATATCTGACGAACAGAACTGAAGGAAATTACAACAATTACAAGGAACAAAGAATGAGAGTGAAAGAAAGAGTGCAGCAGGCAAAACAAAGATCATGGGAGGAATTCGGAGAAAAGATGGAGCAAGACAGTCATGGAAACCAGAAGCTGTTCTATAAAGTACTCAAAAATTTACGGAAAGGAAAACAACAAAAGACTAGACACATAAAAGATAAAAACGGAAAAATATTGGAAGATGAAGATGACATCATGAAGAGGTGGCAAGAATATTTCGAAGAGATGCTAAATGCGGAGCAAATAGATGGAGAATGGGAAGAAGACGGTGAAACCTACTTGGAAAGTGACAAAGAAGAACCCGAAGAACAGGAAATAAAAATTGAAGAGGTAATAGAGGCAGTAAAAGCTTTAAAAAGAGGAAAATCAGCCGGACATGATGGAATAACACCAGAAATGGTGAAGATTTTGGGAAACAAAGGCATAGAAATACTAACCATACTTTTCAATAAAATTTGGCAAGAAAGAAAGATACCGAAAGACTGGGAATTGGGAATAGTGCTACCGATATACAAAAAAGGAGACAGAAGGGACTGTACAAATTACCGAGGAATAACGCTGCTATGCACAATCGCAAAGATATACGAACGGATACTGGAAAAAAGACTAAAAAAAATAATCGACCTACAACTGGAGGAGTCACAAAGCGGATTCAGGAAAGGAAGGGGAGTACAAGACCATATTTTCACAATAAAACAATTAATAGAGAAGAATATAAATGAAAACATATACGTAGCCTTTATTGATCTAGCAAAAGCGTTCGACAGTGTGCCAAGAAAGATAGTGTGGAGAAGCCTAGAGAGAAGAGGAGTGAGCAGAAGATTGCGACAAAATATAAAGAGTTGCTACGAAAACACAAGAAATTACATTAGAACAGGAAACATGCAATCGGAAGAGTTCATAACAAAAGAAGGACTAAAACAAGGCGGAGTACTAAGCCCAACGCTTTTTAATGTAGTGATGGATGAAGTTATAAAAGAAACGAGACAAAAAGTGAAGAGACTGAATGTGGGTTACAGAAACATGGAAATCGTGGAAATAACAGAATGTGCATTCGCCGATGACTTGGTTATCTACGCGAAAAATAAGCAAGATTTACAACACAACATAGAAATATGGAACACTGCTTTATCGGCTAGAAACCTTAAAATGAATGTAGACAAAAGCAAAGTAATGGTGATAGGTAGGGAAGAACAGAACATAACAATAAAAGTAAACGACAGAGAAATGGAACAAGTAGAAACATTTAAATACTTGGGAGTAAAAATACACAGGAACGGAAAAAACGATGCAGAATTGAATGACAGACTGGAGAATGCAGCCAAAGTATACTGTTCGATGTGTAATACATTTATCAGAAACAAGGAAATTTCAAGGAAAACAAAACTTACTGTATACAAGACTGTTTTTAAACCTATCTTGACGTACGGAAGCGAAAGCTGGGTCCTGACAAAACAAATGAAAAGTAAAATACAGGCCATGGAAATGAGATATCTGCGCAGCGTCAAGGGAATAACAAGAAGAGATAAAATCAGAAATGACATAGTAAGAGAAGAATTAGAAGTAAAACCTATAATAAAAGATATAGAACGTCAACAGCTGAAATGGTTTGGACATGTAATGAGGATGGATGATGCAAGACCGACGAAAAGGATATGGCAGGCAAAAATGCAACAACGAAGGACAAGAGGAAGGCCGAAAAAAACTTGGGATGAAGTGATGGTCGAAAACTTGAGAGAACGGGGAAAAACATGGAATGAAGGGAAAAAACTGGCGAGGAACAAAGAAGAATGGGCCGAATTTGTACATAATAAGGAATGAGCTACTTGAGTTATTTAGTTTTTGTATTTTATTTTTTGCAATTTTTTGTAACCTTTACACCTACGGGTATTATTGTAAGGTTTTTTGATTATATATATATATATATATATATATATATATATATTTATTTAGTTTAAGTTCATATTTTGAAATAGGTCGGCCGCGTTAGTCTGCCGGTGAAAACTCTGGAAGAGGAGAATTACTTAAGGTGGAATTTGGGTCAGTGCTTGGGTCAGTCCAGTTTTAGTCCACCGGTGTGAACGTAGCCACAAAGTCGATTAAATTAGAAAAAAGTTGCGAATTTTCATGACGATCAATGATCCAAAAAGATATTTGACTTGTCGGTTTAGGTTTCCGAGATATCGAGAAAAAACAGAAATTTGTAATTTTTATTTTTATTTTTCATTTGAAAAACGATTGAAGGTAGCCTTTTATAATCAAGACATTGTGAAGGCACTTTTCCAAGGGGAATTCATTGTTGCCAAAATCTCCATTTTAGCTTTCAAAACAACCGAGATACGACATTCAACTTTTTTTCTCTTATGGGCGCCATATTGGATTTTGACATTTTTTGTGCAATATTTTTTTCTAGTTACAACGATGTGTCACATGTCACTTACTTTTGAGCAAAAATTTTTTTTCATTTTCCAAAGAGTGCATTGGAAACAAAATCAGCACGACAATAAAAAAAACGTAATTGTTGAACATTTATTCAACAGTGACATGTGTCACATCGTTATAACCAGAAAAGAATACTGTATACCATCTGTATACAAAAATGACAAAATCCAATATGGCGCCCATTAGAGAAAAAAGTTGAATGTCGTATCTCGGTTGTTTTTGAAGCTAGAATAAAGATTTTGACCGCCTTTAATTCCCCTTGGAAAAGTGCCCTGATAATGTTTCGATTAGAAAAGGTCGCCTTGAACCGTTTTTTGAATAAAAAATGAATAAAAAAATTCAAATTCCTGTTTTTTCACGCTATCTTCAAAATTAAAACTGATAGGTCAAATTTCTTTTTGGATCATTGTTCGTCATGAAAATGCGCAACTTTTTCCTAATTTAACCGACTTTGTATCTCTCAAGATGAACGAGATACCCATGCTTAGCCTAGAAAAACGGACACCCTGTATTATATACCAAGGTTGAGAAAGTATTATTATAGCTGAAGCACCAGTTTAGATCCCGGAGCGCAGCTGAGGGATATAAGGTGCTGAAGCTATAATAATTTTCTCGACCGTGGTTTATATGTATAGAGTTTTTTTTACTACTCCAAAATAGCCATCCTCGTTGAGGAACAGGTTAATAATGATGTACTTCACGGGTAGTAGTGAAAAAAAATTATACTACAGCCAACAAGCAAAAGAGCCCAGTTAAAGGATAAGAGATACCAGAGCTAAATTCAAGGGGTGGTATATACTTAGGTAAGAACTTTCGTCTTTAGGTACGTTGGATAGAGAACTGTGAATATTAATTAATACTGTAAGACTAATTAATTAGTCTTACATTAAAAACAAAAAAACAAAGATAAAAACAAATTAATTAGTCTTACAATATATTCGATGAGATTTTTCTTATTAGAATCGGTTTTGAACATGGAATCGATTCGAATCGGTTTTCGCGATTTGACCATTCCGCGAATCAATTTGAATCGGAACGAATTGATCTTTGAAATATAAATCGATTCACCTAGAATCTTTTTGAATCTAAAAAAAATCGAATTATCGCGAATTGCCTCAAACCTAGCCACAATAGTCTCGTGAGTAGATGTGTTTACAAAAGGCCCTAGCCAAACTGTACAAGCTGAAGTTCTTGGATAATAAATCAAGACTGAGAATGAGATTAATGCCACACCAGTCGATGTGTTTGTGTGAATATGAAGTTGAAAAATACCTCAATCATTCGCATTTTTCTCTTCTTCAAAATCAAGTTCAAACTGAACAGGAGAGCATTCAAACCCTGTCCAATATTCTAGACTTGCAAATTTTTCAAATATCAGAAAAATATGACGCGACCTAGAGGGACGCGACCGATAAACAGCCACTCAGCGCTCGTAAGATCAGTAGTTTCGTTACAGTATTTTCAACTGCGTTTCGACTTTCAAAGCTCCAGTCTGTATTCATTCAAGCTGATGACCAAAAGGTTGCATTCAGTAAGTACTGAGTTCAAAGCTTTGAATAGTTTCAACATTTTTTGCACCTGACTTCGGAGAAGGGCAATACTGCTTCGTTAGTATCAGAAACTCTGTCCTCTGCTGAATTGACTGAATTTTTGCATAATATATTTAAGTAAAATTTATTTACTATAAGGAATTTCTGATAGTGACGTAGCTTAGACTTTATCAAAGAAACTGAATACTTTCCTACTAGATTCCCATAATCTCGAAAAATCCTAAAATCTGTATCAGATGGAATTATATTGCTTTGGAAAATTTCCTCGCCTGCTGCTTGCCCATAAGGATGAGGCACTCTTGCGTAATATTTCATCAACCAAGGTATCTCTGGACCAGACTGGAATAATATGATCTTGCCCCCAGCCCCAGCTGCTTCCAAATTCACGACCACTTTACACTCCTTGGCCCATTTATGTTGCATAATAAATCCATGAGAGGCTTGCAATCCCGTTTCTTCAGCGCCATTGAACAGAAATATGACATTGTGAAGGAGCCTATTTGGCTGCATAGTCAACTTTCTGAGGACTTCCAACATTATTGCCACATTTATCCCATCATCACTTCCTCCGGGACTTGTGGGAGTCGAATCAAAATGTGAATTAACCAGAAGGCTGTTTTGACTCAAACTGTTTGAAGAATGCAGTTTTACAACAATGTTTTGCAGATTTGAATATGCATTTATGCGTCCTGAGGGTCCAAATGTTAAATATTTTGATCCTGTAACCTCCTGTATGTCCATTTCAAGTGTTTGATTCGGATGAGCGTTTTGGGCAATAGATTCGATTTCTGTTTTGATAAATTTCACGGCAAGATCTTCATTTTTGTATCCACCAACTATTCGTGGGCCCAAATCTGTGAGGTTTTTTAAATCCTGGCGAGCCCTTTCTGTTATGAACACATCTGGGTAGAGTGCCTGGATCATCAAAATTCAATACATATTTATAGTTATTAGTAAAAGTAGGCAAACAAATGTAACATACCTCGTCCTCTACATTTCGTGCTGTTGGAAGCAAGTTGTCTAAATAGTACGAAAGCGAAAATAAAGCAAATAAGAATAACACAAAAATAATTCCAATGTAAAATGGAACACTGAAGATGCTGTTTCTATTCTTTGTTTGAGATCCATTTTCTTCCATATCTACTGGATCTTCATCAACTTTGAAGTCATAACGTCTGCTCATTTTTCAGTGGTTAGTTCTTCAGCAGATTCTATCAAACCATCAACTTTTCACTTTGACCAATAGTCAGCAGTAGAAAGCTTTAAAACAACAATATAATTCAAAGTTCTCTGTCTCATAGGTGAGGGAATACCTACCTACAATTGAGAAAATCATGTGATGTGACTGTTTATACCTCTTTCCTTGGCACAGAGTTTTCTTGATCACTTTCATGAAAAATTATATCAACAAGTTGTTGCTTGTTGCAGTCGATGCTCTCATGCCATAGACATCTCATGCTGTCTGTCAACTGTCAACTCAGGGGTGTCAACGTCAACAACAACTGACGAAGCCATCTTATTTTTGTGGGAAAATTTAAATTTATTAAAGTTACCAAGAAAGTTACTAATGATCGAAATCATCATGAAATCATCTGAAATCTGGTGAAAACTTGAAACTACCAAATCAACTATAATAATATTATTATGTATGCTATTGCTATCGACCGGCTATCGAGGTCCACGGGACCGACAGGACCACAAGACCATCACAGGACCAGAGCTATGGACCAGAGGGCACAGGACCACAGGTAAAGGCCTGATCTATGGTAAAGGGAAAGGGGGTAAAGGCAAGGTAAAGGCCAATGAGGCAAAGCAACATTACTTTTGCCACAAAGTCCCTAAATCGGATGGGGTAGCAGTTGGCAATCCTCATTGTTGAGTGTTGAGTGTCAACTGTCAACTGTCAAGTGTCAATCAATCACTGTCTACGAATGTCATGTGACTGATGCACGCTGCATGCTGTTTTGTAGAAAAAAAATTGGGCAAAAGGGGCAAGAGGAAAGTGAAGTGGTGTCAAGATAGATTTTTGCAGAATCAAATAAATGGATATCAGCGGCAAATACCGTTTCTACTGTGGAACTCAACGAGGCGTGCTGGAATGTAAGCTGACCTAACCTCAAATGTTTACGTCTTCAGTCTTCACGCTTTCCCCTCTGCATTATTTATTCATGTCTCTCAATAATTTCTGAATTTCAGCCACGACCTGTTGTCCTGACGAAAAGATAAAATTTCGTGTTTCTGATGATCCATCGGAAATTACAGCCCTGGACTGGGGCAGAACTGACGATGAAATAATAATCGGTTACAAAAGTGGTTCTGTGGATTTGTACGATGCTTCTTCTGAGAAACTCACACATACTATTAGTAAAACCGAGGGAGGAGGTTCAATCACTGGTGTTGGATGTTTGGATAAATCTCTAATCATAGCCGATCATGAAGGAGTGATAACCATCTGGAACAGCAAGAAATCGAATGGTTATTTCAGCACGGACTTGGCAGAAGCATCCACTTTGGATTGCATGTTGCATCATAAAGCTAGAAGAAATATTATTGGAACTGGAGGCGAATCCAATGATTTCAAATTGTGGAATATTGAAACCCATCAGTGCATATTTAAAGCTAAATCGGTAAACTTTTTCAATACTTGTATGATTCCCATAGTAACTAGTTGTTTTAGATGGGCCATGATCGCTTACAACTGCCCATTCCAACTTCAGTGAGGGGAATTGCATTTATTCCGGAAGATGAAAAACTCAATCTCTGTGCTACTAAAGAAGGTCATGTTTTGTTATATGATGAAAGAGCACAGAGGAGACCTGTAGTCAAATATGCTGAACCGAGGGCTAGCTACACTTGCATAGCTACTGCACATAGAGATCGGTAAGGAATTTCTTGATAATGTCACAAAAACAAGGTGGAAAGAGATTGTTTCAGGCAATGTTTGGTGGGCACAACTAAAGGTTATATGGAGCTTTTGGACATGAAAATGCCTGGTAAATGTTTGAAAACATTCAAGTCATTCATAGGCAGTGTTACAGATATTATTTGTGATCCTTGTGTCCCGTTGGTTGCTAGTGTTAGCTTAGACAGGTATTTAAGGGTGCATGACATTGAAACCAAAGCCTTGGTTCATAAGGTGAGGATATATTGCAGATTAGGACAGTGCTGACATTATGTACGAATTTTTTTTATTTTAGGCTTATTTGAAACAGAACTTGACTAAAGTTTTGATGAAACCACTGGTTCAAGATGAGATAGGGGAAGACTTGACTGAACAAGCTGTTGATGAATATGAAGACATTTTCAGTACAATGGAGGTCATAACTGATAAGAAAACAAAGAGAAAAATAAACTGAATAACCAACTGATGAGGTTATACGTAAGAAAAAGAAACAATTCACGTAAAATGTATAATTTGTATAAAATTTTAATACATTTATAAAAACAAATGGAAAGTTTATTTACAATTTTACATAATTAAAACAATGATTATATTAAAAATCTTAATAAATATCGTTATTATACATAACTACAGTGTACCTAAACTTTTATGTAGAAAAGGTATAAAACAAATCTCAAGTATACATTCATATAGTAATAAATTTGTACATTTTATGAAATAGAACACAAAAAGACTTAGCCCAGAAAAATTAGAAATTTGAAACTGACGATTTTTTTATAGAGTAGTCACCTGGGGCCTATTTAAAATCAAGTTACACATACTTGCCCATTTGCTCAGTCCAGGCTCAAATTTAAACTCAGTTTGGTTACTGTAGAAATGATTGTTGCAACAATTGAATCTAAATGAAACAAAGTTTAAAGTTGAGCCCCAATGGGGCCTTGCACTGCCACTTTTACACACCGAGGGCGCCACGACCGTTGGGGGCAAATTCGACGATTTTGACGGCGTTGACGCTTCAGCGACCGACGTCCGTCATTTTATGTCTTGATTTGAAATTTGGATAACCTCTGTTTCTTGCTTGACGTCTCCAGTCACTGTCAGTTACTGGTCAAACTACTCAAACTCCCCTGTTTTTCGCGTCGTTACGGCCGCTTTATCGAAGTAGGCGCCCCCTACAGTAGTGGCGACCTCACGTTGAGTTTTTCAATTGCAAGGCCCCATTGAGCAACTACTGGCCGTTAGGCCCATATTTCCATCACAGTTCAACTCGACCCTGAGGTTGACTTATGGTGAAATGCCATGTCACGATTACTGGAACAATGGTATCTATGACATTCAACCTTTGGGTCAAAGTTAACCAGAGATAAAAATACTGAACTTTATTATATTAAGTCTGTAATTATATTTTTTCCAAACAAATATGTAGCTTTGGTGACCATTTTTGCAAAAGGATTATTAAGGCTCCTCACTTCTATACTAGGCGCTTTCGTTTTGCCAACAGGAGCTGCTCGGGGTAGATCACTAGACAAAGAAAGTAGTTCAAGCTGGGCCGTGATTGGTGTATGTATCTACTCTCTCTATCTAGTGATCTACCGGGAGCAGATCCTGGCGCAAAACGAAAGTGGCTTATAGAGCTCGCCGGACCCGTTCAATTTTTTATTGAAAAACTTACTTATACGTTGTTTGGTTGATCTTCAAAAGATTTGCTAAAAACTGAAGAGTTTTCGAATTTTAAACGGCCTAGAGGTAAATTCCCGTAGCGACAGATTGCGGATTTTTTATTTCAGCAGATGATTTGTCAACTTTGTCACCTGTTATGTTAAGTTGAAATATACCTACCTACCAATCAATAGGTGAAAAAAAAAAAAAACAACAATTCTCACTGTAGAGATTCGCATGGGCTGTGACATGGGATTCACCTTGAGGCGGAATGATAGGGTTATCCTCATTTATAAATCAAAAACTTGAAGATGCGACTCAAAGGCCGGATTGCACAAACGTTGTATCAAATTTCAGTTGGGTACCAAACAGGGGATCAAATGTTTAAAAGTGAAACAAATTGCAAATCCGATTACTACAAGGAAAGAACTTGATGGAAATACAACACATATAGCCCCTTATGATTATTTATTTACAGAAACAAACTTGGGGTAGCACGCACTTGCCGTTTATTTTTTGTTACAAAAAAAAAAAAAAGATTTGACAGTTCGGGTGAAATCTGTTCTGCAAGCCAAAATTGAAGCTGTCTCGCCAGGGTTTTGATATCCAAATAATAATCCCTTCGAAGTTATATTTTGTATTTCCATCATAATTTCTCCTTGAAGTAACTGGGTTTGCATTTTATTCCACGTTGAAAATTTAATCCTGTATCTGGTACTGAACTAAAATTTGATACAACCTCTGTGCAGTTGTGCATAAGAGCCTTAAAGATAGATTGGGATATGATATTCAACCGAATTTATAAAGTATAGTTCAAAAATAGCTCAAAAATAAAGTTCACAGCATATATTTTGATTTTTTTTTTTCCTCAATCTTATTGGGAAACGAGTTGGATCGACGAAATAACCGAAAGTTAACACGTTTTAATGTACAATTGGTGATTAGAATTGAAACCAAATCACGTACTAATGATATTGTACCGATAATGGTGGACCACATCCTACTTATTTTACTGAATTGGACAGTTTGACTTTTCAGTTTCCTAATTTTATGGGCTACATGTAGAAGCACTTCAAGGCAAGTTTGCTGTAAATTCAGCGATATCCTATACATACCCTGAATTTAATGCATTACACTTAGTTTTTGGCAATCGATTAAAAAAATGGAAGGCATTTTTCAAGAATTTCTCTACAGTTAATCAAGATATGACACAATTCTTGTCTTTGTCGTCGATCGGTCCTTGTTTATTCTTGCTGGGCGATTTCTGGCTCGTTGCTTGACGCCTCCTGGCACAAGCCAGTGCATCATTAGGAACATATGAGATTCGCACCCCGCCGTAAGCGCGTCTCGGGGGCAGCTGGTAGTCCAAGTCGTCACTGGATGAACTCGAAGAACAGGTCGAACAATAGCTTTCGGCGTCGTCGTGGTCTTGATGCTGCAAACTTGTGCTGGCCATTTGTGATTCAGATGTCGTCTTTCTCGGCCTGCCCTTTCTTTCCAGAGTGTCCACGTGCCTCGACCGCCCGGAGTAGCTCCTGCTTCTGGGGAATTTTCTCGAAGCCTCTGCACTCGCGTTGTCGCCTTCGTCCGCTTCGAAAGCTTCGTTGTCGCCTTGAAACCGTACGCTGAGCAGACCTTTGCCCTTTTTATTCGGTGATCCTGGTGTCGTCGAATTCCCTGTACTTTCACTCGAACCTTGAACTAAAAGTTCAGGCATTGAAGAGGCATGCGGTGGCGTTTGCGTCTGTTCAGAGGTAGAATTATTGTTTTCTTTCTCGCTCGTGTTATTGTCTGATTTTGAAGTATTGTCTGGTTGCTGGTTATCGTTGAATGTTTTGGGATGCCAATCATCCAAGCTCAAGTCTGCTAAATGTAACGGCTCTCGGCTTCGGTCTCTTGCGTGCAACAGTTTCTCCAAATCTGGAGAATGTATCTGACCGCTGGTTCTTTCCGTCAGCAGTCGTTCCAAATTTCGCTCAAGAAGAACCCGGTCTAAGCCGCGACCACCAGGACTTTGAGGAGCCGCTCGGGAAGTTGAATCTTCTCCAGGCAATGAAGCGGTGTCTATTCCATGCGTTACGCTCCCTAAAATAAAAATATTCAGTATTAACGCCATACGCTTATTAAAGTGAAGAGATTTAGTTTATACCATTATCTGACGGAGTTGGTGTGCCGGGGATGGATCTGTCTGGTTTAGGTGATCGTTGTAAGGCTCTTCTACCCATTTTTGGTGATCTGACTGGAGGCGATCTGGACAGACTGTTGGTGATTTGATATTGGCCAAGCATTAGGCCGTGAGGTGAAGACGGAGATGAAGTTGCTGGCGAAATAGAGGGTTCGTGTCTTCGACTTGGGGAAGGAGGTGGGGTGCTGGATTCGTTGGGAGATGGAGGCCTAGGCGGGCGAGTTCTCGACTGTTGCCTTGGAACTCGAGCACCCGGGCCTGAACTGTCGGAAGGTGTTGGGGGTTCGCCTTTGCTGCAGGCGATGGAACAGTAAATGGCTCCCCGCCTGGGCAAGAAGGGACGGCCCAAAAGCGATGTGTGGCAGGTGTGGCAGCAAAAGCAGAGCTCGGTGGCATGCCAGTGCTGGCCCTCATGGCTCATCTGACCTTGATCTACACCGATGGGCTCGCCGCAGGAGTCGCAGTACTCGGCGAACATGGCATCGAAACAGTGTAGACAATAGGGCCGGCCGTCTCGCATTATGTAACGTTGACCGCCGAGCTGCCTCTCGCATTCCGAGCAAGCGAAGTGCTTCATGTGCCACGCTCTACCTTCAGCTTCTGTGCATTCGTCGGCAAGTATTATCTGTGAAAACAAAACAAACGCTATTTGATTTGTTGGATTTTTTTATCTCATTCTGTAGCGCTCCAGTATCACCTCTATGGTCAGAAGAGATACCAGGCTGCTACTGCAGTCAAAAGCTCCTTCTGACCTAATAATAGCCAACATTATCTAAGCAAGCCCTTTCGAAGGTCCTGCCTATTTCACTCTTATTCTTAGGCAAAAGCCTTCAACCCTTGATGTTGCTGCACACTATGTAGTACGTTCATGCTAAAGAACCATAAATGGCGCATGGAAAAGACGATCTGGCTTATGATAATTTTCAACCCACGACCTCCAGGTTTGAAACCGGACAAGGCAAAGTTACAATTTGTTGATAATACTAGACGTTTTAGGTGGTCCCTGATTTGTTCCAGTCGTTCACTTTATAACATAATTACCTCGTCGCAAGCTGAGCATCGCGGTTTGATGGTTTCTGCATGGTGTCGTCCGCAATACAGGCGGCCTTCTTTGAAGAAATATATCAAGTCGACCAGGAGCTCTCTGCACACGCTGCACGTAAAACATGCAGGGTGCCAGCAGGTGTTGGGTCCCGCTCTGGAAGCGAACACGCAGATGTCGCCGGCGGCCAGCATCTCTTCGCACTGCAAAAGAAGGCACACACACATTAACTTTTCACGCTCACATGCTTTCTTTTCAGAAGTGCACCGGGAGTACTAATAGATTTTCGGATAGCGGTGGAAAAGGGGCCGCCGCCCCAGCAATCGGGAGGTGGCAATATAGAAATGTGTCCCACACCCCGACAGTAGCGAGAATTCATGTTCCTAATAAATCTGTCTGGAACAAATGGTGCACGCGGATGAGGTGAACAAGGATGAACGTGGGATTTACGGCGCTGCCCCCGGGCGAGCGACTGAGACGGCTTATTACAAACGGTCCCGCCATGAATTAGTGCCATATTTATACGATACAGCCGACCCCGTATGTCGCCCGCCCCCGGGTGTGAAATTAAATCGGCTGCCTAGACCTCCACTCGAAAATTTGATACGCTCAGAGCATTAGGGGGAGCTACCGACCCATATTTTCATGTAGCATGTAGGTAGAGAGGTATATCGTCGGCCTAACGTGAAAATTGCATAAGTCCACATTTGGTCCAAAATGAGATTATTGGCGCATCTTGTAGAAAACTGTAGTTTCTATCAGCTGGCAATTTTAGATTTTGTTTTTAATGAACAACTACTAATGAACTAGAAGTTTCTACTGAAAAACTCGAGGTAAAATCACAAAAAACATCTCAAGAAATCAGTTTTTACCTTCTCCTGAACAATTTGTGTTTATGGACTTGAGCAATTTTCACGTTAGGCCGACGATATGTATAATACGACGTATAATCAATTTCACGGTTTTCTGCATTACAGCTAGCTGTGGAAAAATTGTGTTGTGTTGGTACAAATGATACGATGATAAGGGGATGCCAGTCAGTTGTCTACACGTGCAATTTTTAATGTGACACCTTGTCACCGTGTCGAGGTATCATGTACGCGAAAGTGAAAATTTTTGAGCATATGCCAGGAATCGTGAGTTTCTTTGGAGTGCTTTGCAGTGTGGACGATAAGGGACATTGTCTTTACTGGTTGGTGGGTCTCCGCCAATGTTGTTAGGTTTTTGGCGGCTACTAATGAATGATGTCGAAGATCGGCAGTATGTTACTCGAATGAAAAGGCCCACCGCCCAAAAGGCTACATCTTCTGATGCACATCACTGGACTAGTGAGTACTAGGTACCTACTCTAGCTCTAGATCTACCTATTATACCTACTGCAACAGCAAGCAAGGTATGAATACACATGTTGGCAAACAACACAGTCTACCTACCTACTTACGCCTCACGCCCAAATTGTCTCGTCTCCGTACAGTTCAACTCAATTTCCATTAATTATTGTCCTACTATCCATATTGTCCATCTAGAGAATAAGTTTCCTTTTGGACAGTGGGTTTTTCCTTTTTACATTCCATTTCTTCACGGCATCACAGACTTTCGGCATAATTTTCTCAGTGGCCGGCAAAAACCTAATAGCTTTGGCGAAGACCCACCAACCAGTGAAGACAATGTCCCTTATCGTCCACACTGCAAATCACTTAGAGGAAAACTAACAATTCCTTGCATATTGCGAGCATATACGAGTAGGTAGATATACGTATCTATTATACAGGGTATACCGGAAATATACCGACATCGTTCTAGGGCAGCTTCCTCTCATCAAAACAAGAAATAAACTTCACATGAACATGGGTCCGGAAACGCTTCCTAAGGGAGATACACCCCCCTAAAGGTGGGATTCTGAAGATAGTGTTTCTTTAATATTCCCGAAACCGTTCAAGGGAAATCAATCAAACTTGACACATTTAATAACCTTCTTATACCTAACGAAATTTGAATGCCTAACAAAAATGAAGTTGCTTTGAAAAAGTTTTTCTTTCGCCTTGAATATCGTCATTAAAAAATCGGCATTTCTGACCACGTTTTCATACATCCAAACTCAAATATCTCGTAAACGGTGCGCGTCTATCGAGATTGAACAGAGGGACCTTTTTTTGATAGAAAACTCCAATATTCTATAATTTCTTGTTAAATTTGGAAACAATGCACATTCAAAAAAGTTTGGGTTATTTTTACCCCCATACCTCAGCCTGACCCACTCCTGGTAGATTATTTTGAAATCAGTCTTACCTCGTTTTGTTGGACATAAGAAGGTTAGTAGATTTGTCAAGTTTGATTGATTTCCCTTGAACGGTTTCGGAGATATTGAATAAAAACCATCTTCAGGGTTCCACCTTTAGGGGCCTGTAGCTCCCTTAGCAAGCGTTTCCGGACCCATGTTGGGAACGTGATGGGATGGGAACTTTTTTTCTTGTTTTGATGAAACAGCTGCTCTAGAACATTGTCGGTATATTTTCGGGACACTGTATACTTATGTGGAAGATCACTATTTCAGCTACAGCAAATTATGTTCAAAGCTGATACAGCCACTACTATATGAGTAGGCACATTACTAATTAGTGGACGTGGTACAACCGAAATAGGGAATATAAGTTGCAAATGATGATAAAGGCAAACCACTCTGCAGGGTTACAACTGAGACCTAAATAAACGATTTGACCCGCAGTGCTTTTCTTTTCGTCCCTTAGGATTTGAATAGCGCCCCTTTTTCAAAATGGCGGATTTTATCTAGGGGCAGAAGGTATCGAATAGCCTGGTGATGTCCAGCTTTGTTGAAATATATGAAGCTATGTCTCGATCGGTTTCTGGGACATCAAACACTATTTAAAAAAATGGTGGAACATTGCCATCTACCGCAGGCAAATTTGGTGGAGGCGCCAAAAGGAATTTAGTACTGTCATAAGAAAATTGCCGTAACATTTTTATTTTTCAACCGATTTTGACACAAGACATCTCATTTTGTAGAAAAGTGAATTCTTCTTGTTACCTTATATCTTCCATAAAAAAAGACATTGAGGAATGTTGAAGAAAAAATTAAAAAATAATTTGAAAAAAAAAGGATTTTTTAAATTTTTTTATTTCCATGAAAATTGCCTTATTTCTAGACTTTGATGTGCCCTTTCTAAATTTGTACTTTTCCGATTTCTACCTTTGCAGCATGCGCCACCATATTGAAAAAATGATGTCTGAAAAGAAGTTTTTGACAAAATCTGAACTTTGGCCTTTGTGACATTGAAATGTTTACATACATATGAAAGCACATTCAATCTTCTACAGTTTGACATCTGAACCAGCTCTGTGCGACCCCTGGTTCTTGAGTTAGACCTTCTGGAAGTATCAATTTTCGGTTCCAAAAGAATTGAAAATCACCTCTTGGGGCTGTGCCAGGTCCACCAATGTTCATGATTTGTGATGAATGACGACGCGTTATTGATGGGTAACTTGATTTAGACATGGTGGTGATCCAGTGGTGAAATCCGGTAGGCGCGGTCACTATTTAACACCGAAAATTGATACTTCCGGAAGCTCTAGCTCAAGAGCCCCAAGTCGCACAAAGATGGTTCAGGTGTCAAATTGTGGAGAATTGAATGTACTTTCATACGTATATAAACATTTTAATTTTGCATACTCTAAAATTTAGATATTGTCAAAAATCTCTTTTCAGATATCATTTTTTCAAGATGGCGGTGCGCACTGCAAAGATATTAATCGGAAAAATGCAAATTTAGAAAGGGCACATCGAAATCTACAAATAAGGCAATTTTCATAAAAATAAAAAATAAAAAAAATCTTTTTTTCAAATTATTTTTCAATTTCTTTTTCAACATTCCTCAATGTCTTTTTTATGGGAGGTAGGTATGAGATAACAAGAAGAATTCACTTTTCTACAAAATTAGATGTCTTGTGTTAAAATCGGTTGGAAACTAAAAATGTTACAGCGATTTTCTTATGACCGTACTAAATTCATTTTGGCGCCTCCACCAAATTTGCCTGCGACAGATGTCAATGTTCCACCATTTTTTTAAATAGTGTTTGATGTCCCAGAAACCGATCGAGACATAGCTCCATATATTTTAACAAAGCTGGACATCACCAGGTTAATCGATACCTTCTGCCCCTAGATAAAATCCGCCATTTTGAAAAAGGGGCGCCATTCAAATCCTAAGGGACGAAAAAAAAAGCACTGCGGGTCAAATCGTTTATTCAAGTCTTAGTTACGATCCTGCAAAGTGGTTTGCCTTTATCATCATTTGCAACTTGTTTTTTCCTACCACGTCCACTAAATACAGGGTGTAGTAAATAGCTCGAGCTTGATCTATTTGGCTTATCTTGTAACAATTATATCAATAAACACTACTATCTCCTCATTCCGCCGTGTGGAAAACCTCGTCAAGAAAATTGGTTGAAAGTTATATGACGAACCTCCAAATGAATTCGACGTCAAAGGAGGCGAGGTCATGAAAACTTGGGTGTTGGAGTTTGGGGTAAATCAACGTATTTATCGTATGGTTAAATAAGTCCTCAATTATTTAGACAGGCCCTGTACCCTGTGCCCTAGCCAAACGCAGCTTCGCACCCCTGATATTCACTAGGCCACAGCCTACCTAAATGAAGAATTTATTTGATCACACCACTCGTCACACGATAGATAGGTAACGACGGTAACCACCTATACCTAAAGACCTAAGTATTCGCTTGCCAACTTTTCTTTTTCAAAATTAATTTCTTCCACGGAGGCATCAGGCAGCAGACGAACATATTTTGTGAAGCCCTGTTGCCTAGAAATTAATTAATGCGCCCAAGAAAAACGAATGCGAGGTCCGAGCGGAGGATGTAATTTCCAGCCTTCGCAATGGACGCAGCTTAATTCGCAATCAATAAATATTAACACATAATGGCAGGTAATTACCAACCAGGAGAGTATTAATGCAAATATCGGTGCTAATGGTTACACATTAAGGGCCATAAATTGAGAGAAGGGCATTTCAGGACATTTTGACAGGCACTCGCGCAAACGATCACATGTTCACATATGGGCAGGTATAGTACCTGTAGTATCATACGTCCTATACGGCCTTTTCTGATTGAAAATCTAATCGAATTTTTATTCTGCGATAGAACCTTAGGTACGTTTCAATCATCCACCCGGTCAGTTCTGCTCCTTGAAACAAAATGTGAACTGCAATTTGAAAATTGAAGGATATGCCCACGCAGATCCTGGAACGAATTTTTCTTTCTAATTTCAATTCCACAAAAAGCACATCACCCTCAGACGTCATGCTCTTCGTTCCCAATTGTGGCAGTTTTTTAATCAGCAAATTCAGAATGGAATCCTCTCAGGAATCCCGCATCCCGCATTGGTTCTTCACTCTTTCTCAGAGTTTCCGTACATCGTCAAGTAATTTTAATGGCCGACGTTGCAGCATTCAAACGGACGGCGAAACTTTGCAAATAAGTTCGTCGCTGAAAGGAAGTGTAATATTTTAAAGTGGTGCGCCGCCTTCGTTTGACGGATCCCGAGCTATATTAAAATCCTTATTAAGCTTCATCCCGACACTTTGGGGCTAATGTAGTAGTTATAATGGCTTCGTGAGACTGAAACGTTCTCTGGGACCGTTCAATTCGGCTCATTAATTCCGGAAAACTTCGCTACTTTAAATAACTTGAAAGAATTGTCATTAGGGCCACTTAGCCTTTCTTGCATAGCTGCAGTAACCAGGGGAGGAAAGTCATCGACCGTGACGTCGCGAAAGTGCTCCTCTAATGCCGCTGCGGTTTGTGCAACTAATTTGAATCCGTTCTTGGCATGCGCCAGAAGAAAAACCCTTACGCTGAACAATTATATTATTATTATTATTATTATACATCTCTGATTGTAATAAAACTTGATTCAGCTAGCATCTGGCAGAAATACTTATGCGAAGCGCCTTAATTAAGCCATAACAGAATCAATTAAACTCTCAGCACACCGGTGCCAATTATCGCCTCGGAATTGAAGGCACCAGCACGAAATTTGCATTTTTGTAATTGCTCATCGCGAAGACTAAGATAAAGTTATAAAAAACAAAGAGAGGTCATCCAACTTCCGAAGAAGTATTTACTCCCGGTCTCCCGAGAACCAAACAAAATGCAGCGTACACCCGCTACAGGAAGAGCCTAATTAAAGTAGCACCAATTCAGCAAAACGACACCTGAGGGACGGCATCGGGCAATTGCCTGAGCAGAAACGGCAGTGAGCCGCTAATTACTCAAAAATAATAAATACCTAGGTGTACGATTTACATACATATAATATGTAAAGCGCTGACCCAAACGATCTCATTCCTAAGCGGGTTACGGGAGCTGTTGTTAGATCATATGTACCTACAGTGGAGAGCAAATAACGATCGTAAATTTTTTTGAAAATCAAAAAAGGCTAGTCTATAGCTATTGTTGTAAATAGAACTTGAGCGAATTGTTGGCATGGTTGCTGATTTTCTACTGAATAGGTAAGTAAGTATACTAAGCAAAAACTCCTGCATATAGCTGAATCGCTGTTTTTGAACGAAAAAGTTTGATGTCCAGAATTTTCCGCTCGCGAACTCTACCTACTTAGGGTTAGTAGGTACCTACTATTGGCAACTTCAAAAATCAATGGGGAGAAATATGAGATAGGATTCGAACCATTTAAGTCGAAATCAACCAAAAATCTACTAAGGCTTTTATCCAAATGTAATTAGTCCATATCCTATGCTACACTGAAAAAACTGAAGCCAATCCATTCAACAACTACGTCATTGTAAGATGTATCATGTCATACAATAATGATTGTAAAATATATCATGTTGTCTTGATATAAAATACCGCTACATACTTTGACAATATAACTACTGTAGTTGCTATACCATTTTGCATTAAATACTACTACGGTATTATATTATGACATATATTTCAAAACAATATCGGTAGTTGTATTGACAATAATATTGTAGCTGTAATCGATACAGCTACACCGGGTATATCATATCCAACAGGTTTATTGCATTAGGAAGCGTCCCTTGCAGTTCGCAATCTCACCATACCGCCATTATTCGTCAGTGCATCAGGTCGTGAATTAGTTCGGTGTGAAGTAATTGATTCGATTACAAGTGACCTACAGACAACTCTTTCAAGGTGAGTTTCAGAGTATTATAGACCTTCCAAATTTTAAAACTTTATTTTCTAGTGTGACGTCATGGTCGTGTTCTCGTCGTATTATGGCCGTTTGCGGATAGTGGCTGAATGAGTAGGCATACCTACTGAAGAGTCATTTGCCAGACAGAGAAGCACCCTCAATGATTTTATTAAGTTTTAGAATTTACTTGATCAATGATCCCTCAGTTATGGTAGTTTCACCTCGAGCTCCACCAAAAGCACCACCAAAAGCAGAAATCCAGGTTTTATAAAACAGAACGAAGACATGATTTATTTTCTTCAGATTTTACAAAATTTCAGAGACAGGGGGCTAATTCATTGATTCACTAGAAAAATGAATTTTCACGAAAAAAAATCAGTTCATTCATGGTATGTATGATATTTCGAGAACGCATCAAAATATGAAAAAATGGTTTGATGATGAAACTTAATCAGCATAAACAGCAGACTATAGGTACCAATTTACACGACTCTATCTCTTGTGGTTAATGAGTTACAATTTTTCATCCTCTTTTTTCTGCTTCACCCTATATACAGAGCCTGCATGAGTGCATGGCATGGCTGCCGTCGATGGCCACACTTCTGAATCCGAAGATTATAGTCCATATTACAACTGTAATATCTGGGTAGGTTTTGTATTGTACTTTACCTATTGTGATAATGTTAGTGTAACAGTGTGAATAACTTTGCAAAATCACGGAAAGGTGTAAAATGTGTAAGCCTAGGTACATACATACCGCAATACCAATATTGCCTACATTTCAGATAACGATAAAAACTGAAGCATGAATTTTAAGTTCAGCTGAAATAGGTATATCTACTGAAATGCTTCGAAGTATCGTGGGTTCAAAATTTGCGCCAAGTACAACCGAGAGAAGGATCAAAAGTATCCTTCAGTGGTGATAGGGGCTCGCCCTCGATTTCGTTGCCGGTTTTCTCGGCATCATCGCCGTCAGAGAGAACCATAAACTGTTTTATGATTCCATCTCCCTCCTTTGAGCCACAGACCGCGTAATTAGTATAAGTTTAATTAATCGCGTCAATCAAGAGTTACCGGCCACGTCAAATGGGCCATCGATGGTGCCGAGTCTGCGCCCCATGGCAGCATTTAGGAGTAATGGGGGTCTTAACGGCCCCCACCGACGATTCCTTGCGTTAAACAAGACGATGATTAACCTGTTTTTGCGATCGGAATTTATCGTCAGGGCAGGAAGGAAGGAATTCAGCAGTGAGCACCTCAACCGAAACATTATTCCTCATTCGTTTGCTCTTGGGCTACCAATTGCCCCCCTACCGGCACGGATCCGAAAAATTGGCTGGCAGCCCCGATCCAACCCTTGATCGACATTATCAACGTTCATCACACTACCTACTTACATCACCTACTTACTATTTATAATACCTACTGATTTTGTCACTGCCGCTGAACTTTCTCAGGAGAACTGAGAAAGGAGGAGATGAAATGAGAGAACTAAAGAACAATGAGGACCCCAGCGGCCCGGGTGTGCCGACGATTGAATTTCAAGTTGAAAGTGGTTGGAAATACGATGCAGTGCCTACGTGCTTGTGCCATAGTTCATTAGTTTCAGAATAATGCTTGAGCTAAGCTAATGGCTCATCACGGTGTCCTGTCAATAGTGAGCAATAATACTCTGTCATATCCTGGGGCGTATGGTATGCGGTACCTACCTTATAGGTATAGAGTACGGCGAGAGTAATGCAAGATAGGTGGATGAGGTGTGGAGGCCACCATTGCGGTGTGAAAACGAAATTTTATGATAAAATGCTGTCTTTATATCCTCTTCACTGTAAGAAGCATTCTGTATTAAAGATACCTGCCAACTACATGATGATGTTGACGTCTGTTTTACAAAACTCCTAGGTAAGTAGGTACAGTCGTGAGATACTCAATTGTTTCATACAGCTGCATGTAATTATCAAATCGGCCGGCGATGGTATCGGGAGATGAAAGCGGCCTTAAATGTCCAGAATTTGCCTACCTGTTCCGAGTTTCCAACAACAAAAGCGCCTCAAAGTTGCTGGTGACTGTTTTTGAAATTTGGAAGAGTTGTTGAGAAAACACTTTTCTATAAAAAAGTCACAATGTTGAACAAGTATGTACTTATTCACAAATCCCGAAATCTTGAATTTTTAAAGAAAACGAATCACCTAGATCAAAGTTAGGTAGGTATACCATTATGGGTATTCCCGAGGGTATTTCGTAATCTCAGATGCTTCTTGGATCACGTCTCTATATTTGATTTACTGGGATAATTATGGAGGAAGTTTCAGGAACAAAATAACAGAAATTATATCTTGCAACGATGCAAGACACCAATTAGCTTCCAAACCCCGCCTATATGCTATCATGTCTGCCCTTGTGATGAGTCTTTTTTACCCCCTCGAAGGTCGTTTCAAAATAATACGATAACTACCGAAAATGTTGAGGTCCCATGAGGAATTTTATGAAACTTACAGCATCGCATTGCATCGGAGCAGGTAGTTGTCTGACTGTGCCCCTTCCAAGGGCCTCCCTTTTCCTTTGAGCAGAAAACAGCCTGAGTTCTTTCCGCTCTTCATCGCTGAGGGCATGGCAATAGCGAACTTCGTTGTCGTGGGGTGGTAGCTGCTGGAGAAGTTGTCGAACTCTGTACCTTTCACCAACGGAATTGACGTACGGCACTTTGTCTTCGGGCAGCGCGCTGAAGTATAAGTGCACCTGGAAAAAAACATAAACGTTAATTTCCTTGCCCAAAAATTAAAGAAAAGCAAGGGATGTCTCAAAGCATGTTTTAATAAGATTTATAATTCAATGCAAAAATACTGTAATCAGTTCCATACAATTTAAATTTAAAAGTTCATTTCCGGCATTCATGGTGGTAGCTGCCAATTATAAGCTCAAGATGCACTAGGACTGGGACTCTGGGACACACCTCTCGTATCTACCTCTTGTATGTGAATAACGTCAAGTTGATATTCAAAAATAACCCGAGGACTACTGCACCATGGTTAATTTCATGCGTACAAATGAGCATTCGCAGAAGCTGACGATTAGAATCAAACGCCGGCAGCCGTATCGACCCCGGCGGTAGATTCAAATAATAATAATAATAGGGGAATTTGATAGTTTCCTGGAGGAAATGGCGATATGGCCTTTGGTGAAGACGATTATCGAAAAAAGACGAGCGCATAGAACTGCAATTCAATGGGCGTGAGGTGTGGGGGGGGGAGCACCTGTCCGGTTCCATCAGGTTTCGGTGTGTGAATCGGCGCCTCTGATGTCGTCGTCAGGTGTATCAGATCCACCACGAAGCAACAGGTAGAAATAGTTAGTCGGACATATGCAGAGTTTGCGTTCCAAATCGAGAAAGATAGTGAAGTGGATGGTCCGCTGTGACCAACAGGTGTAGGTAGTGGGTGGAGATGAGGCCGTCGGTTTCGTGAAAATTAGGGCACTCCTGTGGCTCATAAAAAGACGGGAGGGTTCCAACAACAACCGGAGTCCCATTTTTACGTCTTTCAAACGGTTCACGACAAAACAAAATTGCACATCAAGATGTAGTTTGTTTCAGAGAGAACTTGGTGGACATGACTTTGTGCTGACCGAGAGAAACACAGTCATCAATCACTTTCCCTTGCAACAATTCAAGGTGAAGAAGTGAACAAAGATTTTTTTCACTCAAGAGCTTACATATCGGTATAGGTTCACAAGTACATAGAATACAATAGCTCTATATACTTACTAGATAGGTACCTACCTATCAAAGGGGAACCCTCCCATGATGACGACATACCTACTTATTACTGCTTATTAAACGATGGAACAAGTCAAATGACTGGTTCAACATGGGAATATAATACTCTTGTTTTTTTAATGGAAAAATACTATCACCAGTTTATACAGGTGTCTAAAAAATGTAACCCCATCAATTTCCAGGGTGGATAGTCTATCAAAAATGAAGCTGACTTGGCCATAAAAAACATGCCTCGTAAACGATTATTCTCTGAGATTGTTCTTCAAAGCCCTTCTAAAATTGACTTATTTATTGCTTTTTTATGAATAATTCACTATAAACAGGTTGAGGTTTTTGGATTTGTCTATAGCTTGCTGATGGTTTTGAGATTATTTTTTCGTAAATGAAACTTCACTCAGATCCGACTAGTGGTTTCAAAGTTGGGAGGGGCTGAGAGTCATTTAAAGAGTCGAATTTTGAAAAAATATCGTCATCAGCTTCATTTTTGATGATCTATCCACCCTTAAAATTGATAGGGTTTCGTGTACTTCTGAAAAGTCTTGTGGAGTTGTTGTTCAAAAGTAGATTTCGTGACTCATTCTATAACACAAAATTCATGGAAAAATTTTCAATTGTTTAAAATTTTTCTCAGGTTGCTTTTTCCAGTAAATGAATGAAAACAAAAATTCATGGCAAAATACGCGTGTTTGTTATAACAATAGGTGAAGGAATCTACCCTTGACAGGAACTTTATAAGTTGTGAATCACCCTGTATATAAATGTAAACACAATGCATACAACCACTATTCCACAAAAAGATAAAATGCTGCAGCGTCTCCTCTATATCTCGTGTTTTTTTTTATCGAAACTCAAATTCATCACGTAACATGTTGATAACCATCCACAAGCATTCAACAAAAATAACATACTGACCAGCGAATGACTTTATTTCTTTTAAAAGTAGGTGTGATGATATTATATTCGCAACACACCTACATCGTTAAAACACAAAGGCAGCCTGGAAGAATTTAATTAAATTAAAAACGCTTGATCCGCTCATAAACCTCGCGATGATGTGAATTCTTCTTCGTTTATGATCCCTTAAATCAGTCTTTATCAAACGTGGTGACGACAGAGGGTATGGACGTGGTTGGAAGTTATTTGGGAAGCATCTACTAAGCTGGCGGCCAGCGCAAAGATAACTGTCAATATTTTTCAAAGTTAGTGTCCTGGTTGACGATAATAGAATAGAAGGATATAGCGAGGGGCTTTTATTTCAACGTTTACGGTTATGGCCACAGGAGAGCAGTTATGAGAGGCGATGTTTGGCTATTTTGGGGCCGTTAAGGTTCAGCACGCGTACACACACCGTCCAAGTCTTGTCCTGTCGCCGGTGGCAATGAAAGTAGGGGAAATATAATCAAATAATTTTCCATTCAAGAAAAAATGATGGTTAAGGACAATAGCCAGAGGTTTTACTTATGGATATATTTTCTCTGCAATTGAAAGAGACGTGTAATTTGGAAACACAACCGGGTTCCACTTCTCAAGATCGTTGACAGATTTCTGGACATTGCGTGTTTCTAATAGATGGAAACTATTCGGTTTTTGTACGTGCCGCTTATAGAGCTGAATAAGACACAGTTTTTGTGCGTCCCAAATTTTTCTAGGAAATCTTGGGTGATTGGATTTTGTTCGTATGATATCAAACAATGGCCACAAAAATGATTCAATTTTTATGTTGTGATCGTTGCGTGAAGTCTGCTCGTTACGGAATCTGCCTCTTTTATTATTTCTCCAGCGGAAAGTTGACTCGGCATAATCCGATTTTTAGTTTGTACCTATCCTGAATATATGTATATACCGGGTGATCATTTGAAAATTCCACCTGCAATAACTCCCGATTCCTAGTGAATATTTCTTCGAACAAAAACAGGTCGATTTTTTATATCCAGGGAGACATCTGGAACATACATTATTTGCAAATTTCTATCTTCAGCCCCCTCGCCCCCACTCATCCGAACTTTGAAATTCCAAATGACACCACCTACCTTGCGATACATCAAATTGAACAAAATTAAATTATCTTTCTGAAAAACTTTTTCTCTAAATTTTCAACCCCACCGCTTTTTCCCTAAAAATTCATTGAGTGTCCTATTTTATATTCTGGATCCCTCAATTTTCTTCAATTTAGTCAGCGTCATCCTAGATAGCATCAGAGAAGAGAGTTTTCGGTGGGAAAAGTGCTACGCAAATTCATCCCTTTGCTCTCCCCCCCCTCAACTTCAAAATTTAACAGAACACCACCTACTTTGTGATAAATCAAATCAAAGGGGAATAAACTCTCTTTCTGAAAACAATTTTTTGTAATTTTCAACCCCTCTGACGCTGCGTGAGAGCACGCTGGACACAAAATTGTGGGAGGTATCCTAAGAGTAGGTACCTCCCAAGTGCTCCGATAAAAATGCTCAGCGACAAAAACACAACTTAAACACGGGATGCAAGGAGGAATGAAACACAACTGGATTGAAATTTGAGGGGAAAATGTATATTGAAGCCAAAGTTAATTGTATGGATGAAGGGCAACGGGAATAGCGTCACCTGCGACGTGGCACCGGCGAGATCCAGGCACTCTGGGAAGTCGGCTCGCTGTGATGAATGTCACGCTCGACACAGAATCGCCGCCGCAGGCTTCTGCATGGGCCCGGCGACACTCAGCAGACCAGAACAGGCAGTAGACGTCGTGGATGCTCTTTTTTGATGTGTCGTGGATGCTTTTCGAGATCTTGCCAGCTGATGCCGACTTTTTTCGCTCCGCTTGACGGACGGACGCCTTTTTTCTCTGTCAACTATCTGCGTCAATTGTTTTTTCCACAGCGCCGTGACTGTGATAAACATCACCCACCTTTCCCGCACCGCGCACAACCGAACGTGCAGGGACGCAACATTCTCCCCACCAAAATACCCTATAGGTATTTTCAAATTGAACAAGACGGCTCAACAACATGTTATTTTACCTCTATTCAAACCAGTAAACATTTGTTGAAGGAAAATATTTTGCTTTTTTTTTTATTACAAAGTGCGCAATGCGACTTGTAAAGAAGGATGAAATGACTAATCTTTGGGTAAAGGGCACAGCTTCACCAGAGGACGCCTCAAGACGTCTGTCTGGGTTCGAACATCCGCTACACGGTTGATACCGTCTTTACCCGGGTAAAGCGTCACAATTCGTCCAATTCTCCATTTGAGAGGGGGGGCACTCTCGTCTTTTATCAGAACCAACGTTCCCACGTCAGAGGCCTCGAGGTGATTTGATTTGTGCCATTTACTGCGCTGGTACAGGGTGTGTAGGTACTCATCCCGCCAACGTGACCAGAAGCGCTGGTGCATTTCTTGAATCAGCTGCCATCTGGATAGCTTTCCACGGTTGAGGTGAGAAAGGTCGGGATCAGGGGGCGCAGACAATGATTCAAGGGTCAAAAAATGGCCTGGAGTCAATGACGACATATCGTTGGGATCAGTGCTCAAAGGGCAAAGTGGCCGTGAGTTCAACAAGGACTCAATCTGAGCGACTAATGTAGTTAGTTCCTCGTAAGTCAACGTTTGCTCACCAACGACACGATAGAGATAGGTTTCAACTGATTTGACGTCACTTTCCCACAGCCCGCCAAAATGGGGCGTGGCAGGAGGATTGAAGCGCCAAGTTATGGCTTCACTCTCGGCTGCGAGCTGAACGTATGAATTGAGCTGTTTGTTAGCGCCGACGAAATTCGCTCCACAATCGCTGAATATAGTTGAACACCTACCCCGCCGGGCAATGAACCTGCGAAGTGCGGCAAGGAAAGTATCAGACGAAAGGTCGGACGCGACTTCAACGTGAAGCGCTTTGGTGGCAAAGCAGACAAAAAGACACAAGTACGCCTTTGTGGTTCGAACACCACGACCTCGAGACATAGCAACCGTGAAAGGCCCGGCGTAGTCCACGCCGACGCAACTAAATGGCTTAAGCTGCGAAATGCGCAAAGAGGGCAAGTTTCCCATAGACGGAGCCAACGCGAGAGGACGAGTTTGGAAACACCGGTAGCACTTTGACAAGTAATGACGTACCGCTCGTCGAGCAGACATGATCCAAAAGTTTTGTTGAATGAGAAAACAAGTATTATTGAGACCCGGATGGGAATGACGATAATGAATCTGGCGCACAACAAACTCTGTAAGCGCATGTCGCTGAGGGAGCAAAGCAGGGTGCCTCGATTCGAACGGTAGTTCAGGGCAATGTTTTAGACGACCCCCCACGCGCAAAACACCATCACGGTAAAAAAAAGGAGTTAACTTTCGAAAAGGTTTGGCCAACGGTAGACCCTTGCTTATATTCGTCATTTCGACAGAAAATACTGCTAGCTGGACCTGTTTAACAACGCAAATCATGGCCGAGTGAAGTTCCACGTCAGACAAGGGCCCGACCATCAGTATCTTCTTCTTCGATTGGATATAGCGGGCAAAACGGAAGCAATAGGCGATAATACCCTGAATTTTCCGCAATGAAGAAAAACGGCTCAACAAATCAACGACATTTATCCCGCGAGGTGTAGAAGTCGGCGCGACCAAGACGACCTTGCGTTCTTCACACAAGGTATCTGTACAGGGCGGCAATGGCACATGATTAGGCCAAGAATCTGTTGGAGCCAACAAGAACGTTGGTCCACACCACCACTGAGAACACGTCGAAAGATCCCCTGGATAAAGTCCGCGAGACGCGGGGTCTGCAGAGTTGTCAGCAGAGCCGACATGTCTCCAGCACTGGGGAGGGACCCGTTGTTGGATATGCTCCACCCGGTGAGCCACGAAAGTCTTCCAACGGTGCGAGGGAGATCGCAACCAACTGAGGACAATGGTGGAGTCCGTCCACGCAAAAATTTCCTCAAAACGAATGACGTCAGAAAGAACGTCAACAACAAAGGTAACAAGTTTGGATAAAAGTACCGCTGCACACAATTCGAGACGAGGGATGGTCAGTAATTTAACCGGAGCTACTTTCGATTTGGCGATCAAGAACCGAACGGTGGTAACACTATCCTGAAGATAGCGAGCGTATAAAACGCACGCGTACCCAGACTCCGATGCGTCACAGAATGCATGTAACTGACACTTGTCTACGGGCGACGAGAATGATAGACGAGGAATTTGCAACTGCGAAAGTTGCGTAAGTTCAGACTGGAAACGTGTCCATTGCTGACATATGACATCTTGCGGGGTGTCATCCCAATCAAGTCCAAGTTTCCATGAACGCTGGATGATACACTTGGCAAGAAATGACACGGGACATATGAACCCGAGAGGATCGTAAATGCGAGCCACCTTAGACAAAATGGCACGTTTGGTGCATGATGCATCTGAGGGCTGAACAGTGAACGAGAAGGCGTCATTGTTCGCTTGCCACTGGAGGCCGAGAATTTTGACCGTATTGTCAGCAACATCACTGAAGGTGGACGGCTTTGTACGACAATGATCAGGAGGTATGTTTTGCAACACAGCTGGGTGATTGCTGGCCCATTTGCGCAGTTCAAAACAACCTGATTGAAGTAGGTTGATGATCTGAGTTAGTAACTCACGGGCCGATTCCACGGAGTCCGCACCGCAAAGTAAATCGTCTACATACAAACTGCGACGAATTGCCTGCGCAGCCAAAGGGAACTCTGAGGCGCCTTGTTCAGCCAAATGAAGCAAGGTGCGGATAGCGAGGAACGGTGACGAAGAAACACCATATGTAACGGTGTTTAGTTGGTAAGTTTCGATGGGTCCATCAGAAGAAAAACGGAAACGAATGAGTTGGTACTTTCGGTGTTCAGGCAAGATAAGAATTTGCCGATACATTTGGCGAATGTCACAAGTAAACACGACGGGTTGACAACGGAACCGAAGTAGCAAGGCTACTATATCATGTTGCAGCTTAGCACCGACGAGAAGAGTCTCGTTGAGAGACAGACCATTCGCCGCTTGCGCCGAAGCATCAAACACAACACGAATTTTTTGTTTATCGTTTTCGATTTTGACGACAGGATGATGGGGGAGATAATAGCTCTCCGAATTATGAGGTTCCTCGTCCAACAACGTCATGTGACATGAGTCAACATAATCGCGCATAAATTCCATATATAACTCACGGAGTGTATCCTGATTACCTAACCGCCGTTCAGTGGCTAACCAACGACGATCAGCTATGGGTTTGGAATTCTCAAACGTTGGTGAGGACACTTTGAATGGCAAAGCGACTCCAAAGCGACCGGAAGGACAGCGATAAACGGTGTCACGGAAAACGGCCTCTGCCTCTTGATCTTCAAGAGACATACGAGAACTCGACAGGGAATTAGGAATTTCTTCTATTTCCCAAAAACGTTGGAGAGCATCGTCCACGCCGGCCGACATACAGGCAAGAAATGACTGGCGAGACTTTGCGGGCGACTGAAAAGGACCCAGCAAAGCCCAACCGAAGATCGTGTTAATGGCAATCGGATTCCCACATCCAGTGGAGATAATACCATTTTGAATGATAGCGGGATAAACATCCGCGCCCAAAAGCATATGAATCGGTCCCGGCGTGTGCCAGCTTGGGTCAGCAAGATTTTGCAGACGAGCGTCTTGCAACCGCAGCGGATTCAAACGAGTGTCCGGCAAATCGCCACAAATGTTGCGCAATACAACAAAGTCAACTGCCGGAAGAGGCGGAGAATTCACAGCTTTGATTGAGCAAGACATTGTACCACATGTGGATTTGGAGGGAGTGAGACCCAAACCAAACACAGGTACTTGTTCAGAAGAACGTGAAAGGCCTAAGTTGCGTGCACTAGAGTCGAGAATGAAAGAGACTTGACTGCCCGGGTCGATGAGAGCACGAAGACGGCGGTAGCCTCCCCACCGGTCACAAACGTGAACGATCGCAGTGGCGAGCAGGACTTGAGACGCGAGAGCGTTTGCTGTGAGGTTGACTACGCAGCTCAGAGATGCTGGACTCTGTGCAGAACCAGACGGGACCGGTGACGTATTAGAAAGAGACGATGCCGGCGAGTTTGCGGTTGGGAAATGCAGCAACGTGTGGTGCTTCATATTACACACGCGACACGAAAACTTGGAAGTACAATCAAAAGAATTATGATCAGACCTCAAGCAATTTCCACAGACCCTTTTGCTACGAGTAGCATTGAACCTTTCGCGTGGGGAAAGAGCTAGAAAGGACTTGCACTGAGAGGGCAAATGTTTGCCTTTGCAATAAAAGCACTCTGATCTGCCACCATCGGCTTGAGAGACAAGCGACTGTGAGAATCTCTGCTTGTGACCAGAATCGAATTTGGTTTTAGCAGGAGCAGACTTCGAAGAATTAGACGGCGTAAGAGACACGTCAGTCTCAGAATTCAACGAAGTGGCTTCAAATGCACGGCATTGATTGAGAATGAAAGATTGTAGATCCTCGAAGCGAGGAATATCTGAACCGGAATATTTCAACTCAAACCTCGTGCGGGTTGAACTGTCCAGTTTTTGTAGGAAAACACTAAGGAGTGTAAAATTCCACAAGTCAACTTGAGAGTACTGTTTCAAGGCCTCAAGGTTTTCCTTAAACGTGTTGAGCAATTCACGAAGAGACTTCACAGAATTTGAAGTTGCCGCAGGGGCATTCCAAAGCGCCTTCCAATAAAAAGTTACTAGAAGACGATCATTCTGGTAGCGTTCTACTAAAGCAGTATAACCAGTCTCGTAATTGTCCGCGTTGAGAGGAAGGTGCTTCACTAATGACAGAGGTTCCCCCGAAAGAGACGTAATGAGGTATTGAAAACGCTCAATGTCTGACAAGGACTCATTATTGTGAATGAGCGTATTGAACATGTCGAAAAATGTAGGCCAAGCCTTCAAAGAACCATCAAAGGAGGGTAGCGTAATTTTTGGCAACTTTACGTTGCTACGAGACTGATTCCCGTTTTGGTTTAAAGACCACTGTGAACCACCATGCTGAGATGGAGGGGGAGTTCGCCCCGATCGAATTCTCTGCTCAGCAAACTCATCACGAAGCGCAGACAGTTTGCAAAAGAGTTCATCCACTCGCGTAGTGGACGCAAGAAAGTGTTCTTCCTGTTCAGGAGCAGGAGTGAACTGAGACGCCTTCTCAAACTGCGTCCGAAAGTCAGAATAAATCTGCGAAATTCCGTCAAAGGATGACACAAAAGCGGGTTGCAACGTGACATCATCAGATGCATGCACACCAGCTTCAAGGCGCGATTCCAGGCGTGATGCCACCGAACGAATGCAAAACAAAATACCGTCCATGGCGAAAAGAACGCGACAATAGACGAATTAATGATTCGTATGGTCCGCAAATTATACCGACTGGTACCCAACTGGTCTTATCACACCGAAAGTTAAGCACAACACGAGCTTACGGTAGTGCCAGACGACTTAGAGAAAATCGTGGGAAACGATACCAACGATAAAATGGCGCTAAGTGACAACTCGAAGGCTCGAAAGCGCAACTAGAAAAAGCGTGGGCCGCAATGGACCGGACTAGCAGGCTCTCAAAGGCGCAGCTAGACCCCGATTTTCGCAAGAAACGCGTCAGCACAGCAATGTCACGAAACACTTAGGGACATGTGACACCTACACCGGTGAAAAGCGTATTAAACGGCACAAATTTTCGCAATTTGAGGACGAAAAAGTTGAAAATCTGCAAAAGTGCAGTGTGAACGCGGCTTTACCGAAGCAAAATGATGCACGATGAGCGGACCGAATGAAAGACCACGAGACGTACGAAGGTCAAGCTGAAATTTACCAAAAGAGCGCAAAAAAAAAGAAATATAAAAAAAATGCAAAATTTGGAAAAATGTGAAATTCCACCTTGCACCCCGTGTAGAAAAAGGCCAGAAGCAAATCCGGCTCGAAGGACCAGTTTTATGACGCTGCGTGAGAGCACGCTGGACACAAAATTGTGGGAGGTATCCTAAGAGTAGGTACCTCCCAAGTGCTCCGATAAAAATGCTCAGCGACAAAAACACAACTTAAACACGGGATGCAAGGTGGAATGAAACACAACTGGATTGAAATTTGAGGGGAAAATGTATATTGAAGCCAAAGTTAATTGTATGGATGAAGGGCAACGGGAATAGCGTCACCTGCGACGTGGCACCGGCGAGATCCAGGCACTCTGGGAAGTCGGCTCGCTGTGATGAATGTCACGCTCGACACAGAATCGCCGCCGCAGGCTTCTGCATGGGCCCGGCGACACTCAGCAGACCAGAACAGGCAGTAGACGTCGTGGATGCTCTTTTTTGATGTGTCGTGGATGCTTTTCGAGATCTTGCCAGCTGATGCCGACTTTTTTCGCTCCGCTTGACGGACGGACGCCTTTTTTCTCTGTCAACTATCTGCGTCAATTGTTTTTTCCACAGCGCCGTGACTGTGATAAACATCACCCACCTTTCCCGCACCGCGCACAACCGAACGTGCAGGGACGCAACACCCTCCCCCATTAAATTGGACATTTTGAGTATTTTCAAAGAAAGCCGGGGTGTTTTGAAAATTAAAAAGAAAAATTGTTGAGAAGAGAATTCAATTTCTTTCAATTTGATGTAGCACAAAGTAGGTATTGTCATTTTAGATTTTTAAGGTGAGGTGGGGGAAGCGAAGTAGTGAATTTAGGGGGCACTTTTTCCACAGAAAATTTTCTCTTTCGGTGCTGTGCAGGATGACGTTGACTGCATTGAAGAGAATTGAGAGGTCAAGAATATTAAATTGGATACTCAAAGAATTTTAGGAAGAAGGGGGCGGGTGGAGTTAAAATTTGTACAGATATTTAATTTGATGTATCGTAAAATAGGTGGTGTCATTTTAAATTTCAAAGTTGGGGTATGTGGGGGCGAGGGGGCTAAAAATTGACCTAGAGGCTGAAGATATAAAAATTGACCTGTTTTGCATCTTCAGACATCTTCACTAGGAATCGGGAGTTATTGCAGGTGGATAGTTTTCAAATTATCTCCCGGTATGTATTATAGGTACGGGGTGTTTATAAAAGACTGTGATCGCGGCAGGCTTGGGTCAGGCCAAAAAACGTAGTAACAGGCGCAATTGTAGTGATCGAGAGCAGATTCCAAAGGCGATGCGATCACAGACGTTTATAAACACCCGGTACTACATACCTATACCTAGCGGGAGGTTGGAAAATTGATATTACCGCGGCAAGAATCTAGTTCATGTAGGTATGTACATTCCTTCATAGACTCACCCTGACCTCTTACATATTATATACGTTTGTTTACGTTACAGCATAAATAATTGTCAAAGGTGAAAAACTGAAATAAAATTATCGTCATGAATTATCACTGTTCCTCAAAGCGACAAAGAACATTCACGCTTCTTACAGTACAGCCCATTTTGTCAGTGCTTGATCAAACAACTGACAGATAAGTGCAAAAATCTGCGATTGCAATATTTACCTACAAGGAATATGCTTTACCTACGACCACTACCGTAAGTGCCGTATACCGCACAACTCGGAACCTAAGTAAGTGAGCCCTTACACACATCGTGACGTATTCTGTAAATTAAATCGCACAGCGTGCGGTAATGGTAAAGTAAATCGCACAGTTAGGGAATTTATGTTTCTGATGTTGGGGGAATTTTTATCGAAAGACATTCTCAAATAATTCACATTCAAAAATGGGAGCATTTCACGGGAATCTGACGCGTGCCCCGGTAGCACACCTTTCACACCGAAAGCATAGGCGAGACTAGCTGTATATATTCGTAGCGAAGGCATGGCCATAGGAGTGAGATGTATCAACAACAAAATCGTCCAGATTTTTTTTCCAAGTGAGGGATTTGATAATTTCTTGATTAAATTTTAGCTTGCATTTGTAGGGCTTAGTTTTTACCTGATCACAATAATTTTGCGAGATTCATTAAAAAAGATTCAAAATATAAATGCAAGGACTGCCCGCAGTCAACAACAACTTGGGATCAAGTAGGTGTAAAAATTAGACAGTTACAACAAGCATCAAATGTCTGATGACAGGTACTCTGCTGCCTGCCTACCCAAGTTCGATAATTTTCAAATAACACTATTTATTGCTGTCCAGTATTCAATTCCCAGTGTTGTAATCCAACTATATCACCACGCCGAACGAATAATTGAATGGCTAAAGGTAGGTACGCTTCTAAATACACCTCAGGCTTCGCTTTAGGCACAGTAAGTGAACACTCAATTTTCAAGAATCGATTTGTGGGTGCTTTTCTTTCAGGTCTCGACGAAAAGCGTTGTACAACAGACAACCACCGAGCCAGCAGACACCAGAGTTTGAAAATGCTATCCGTCTTTGACATTGGATTAATCTGATTCTGATGGCCGTAAACACCAATCAAAGTACCTCCCCCTTCTCCGATTTACTGTAGTTTTAGTTTTCAAAAGTGTATAATATGCGATATATAATACTATTATTCTTATTTAAAAACAATAAAAGTAATCAACTCGCTCTAACTTGCTCTACTTGCTCTAAATTTAGCAAAACCTGGTATCCTATGAACACGGATATTAATATTATGAACACGGATGACGGCCGCTGACACTGCTATACGGTGCGTGCTCCTCCTGTCAAGAGTGGCAAGGCACACTTCGCACCGACCAATCAACACAATCTGCATACGGCGGGATTTTATTTAAATTTTGAATCAGGGGAGAACTTAAATCGTAGGTATTTCATGAAATACGTGGCTTTTTTACCTACAATTTTTGCCGTTCACAATACCACTGGCTACATTTCACGTTAATTATAGCTTTTAAGTCAATATCTACTGTTATTGTTGATGTAGGACTGACTGTTTTATTACCTTGGATTTCTGAAAATTATTCTGGGCCCCTCACAAAGTTACAATACCGCTTTGAATTGGGGTCGTAGGTAAAGTACTGTACATGACACGAGTAGTAAAGCAATTACGCACTCAGGGAGTACTGCACTCGCTCGCTACGCTCGCTCGTGCGCAACTTTTCCCTGCGTGCGTAATATGCTACTTACTACTCTTGTTACGTAATGTACTATTACTTTAGGTATGGGAATTTATAATTCATAAGCCGTATAAGTCGTTTTAATACGTAGGTACAATGTGGGCAACATATAAAAAAAAAAGACAGATTTTTCCAAAAATCAAAAGAAAAACTCCCTTTCTGGCACTTTTGTACAGGGTCAAAAAAAATCAAAAATTTGAAATCTAGAACTCGATAACGAATAAACAGAGCCAAAATTCTTTTTTTATCAGGGGTGAACTACCACATTGGACTGAACGAGGCCGTATGGCGAACTACTACAGAGCATATTGGTACCCCCTGTGCACCTTGCTAAACTTTGTGAAAAAAAAGTTCCTAGATATCACCCTGGATAACAAGTCACAATCATCCAAGCCGATTTGATGATATCAAAGAAGGTGCTTTTTTGCAAAGAAAAAACCGAATTTTCAAAAGATATTAATGGGGGATTCCCAAATGGAGATATTGGGTAATGGAATCAAAAGTAATTTAGGATTTTTTTTTAATCGCACCAAGGTCATTTTGGAATAGGTATCCGTATTCAGTTAAGCATTAGTTGGGCTTTTTTATTTTCTGAAAAATCACAACTGAAAAGCGCATAGGAAGGTTGGTCAATTTTCGTGTGAGCTGCACTCTGTATATCGGCCAAAAGTTTTTCTTAGGTCTCATCTGATTTGCTGCCTCGGTTTGCGATTCGCTCCCGCCTGGCCGCAAAGAACAGGTTCGGGCAAAAATGAGAACTTCCCTGGCTTTAGTTTGCAAAAATGGACACAACTATTTTTTTTTTTTACCAACTTGTAACATAGTATATCAACCTATACGTTATCTCCACATGATTGACATCCCGGGCGGCTATGAAAATAGGCATTTGTGTTGGAAATGATGCATTTTTTATGGACTCCACACGAATTCAACACCACAGTTTATCACTAATTCGTGGACGTTTGCTAACAAGTTTTATTGAACTTGATTTGACTTGCCAAACGCATACTTCCAAGACAAATAATGTTAATGTTCATAGCCGCCCGAAATGTCAATCTTTTTGAAGACACATAAGTATATCTACTGCAAGTACTGCATAATAAATAATAGCTCGACAATCAATTTTGGGAACCACTTATGGCTGTCAAGGCAATTAACGTCAGAAGTCAGGTATGCATCCCGTTAATCCCCGAAAGCTTTTTGCTTCCCAATAAGAATAAAACAATTTAAAATTTGCACAGGCTCTCTGCTGCAAGATCGACATGGAGGAAACATTTTCGATTTCCATAAAAATGTTTGCGTCCCCAGAAGCATTTTGTAGGCTAAACCACATCAGTGAAGTATAGGTAGTTACAATTATCAAAGCAAAAAGACGATGTAACGAGCAATTTGAATTCATATTTATTCCAATATTTTTTATTTCAACTTGTGCATTGCGGGCACCCTCTGGCTTGTAATCATTCCAATCGCCGCTGCTCGCATTTTCCGTATTAAATTGTAATTACTGTAGAAGAAAATCACATCCTACACCTGTAGGTAGGTGATAAATATCGCATAAATTTATGTTGACATGACGGCCACGTGAAATTGATTTTGTTTATAAGTTATTTATTGCCTACAATACACACACACACACATCCTAAATCATAAATTAGGTTTCTGCAATTACCGATTATAACCAGGCACATCATGTTCGAATACCGCCATGAAATAGTACACCATCAAAATGGATGTGCATAAACCAATAGCTCATTTAATAGATAACAAGCATTACGACAAGACAATGACCTCACAGGATGCAGCATGGCATAACTTGCTCTCGGAATATAACCTCACAAATTCATTGTGAGAGCTGTTTTTGTTTAATGAAGAGCACACACAAGCACACCGCGCGTTATTATTGCCTATTATTAGAACCGAGATAGCGATCGGACGAAGTTTAAACGAGAAACGAGAATTTTACTGGATTTAAAGAACTCGAGGAATTTTTTGATGTGGGACCTTACTAATATCCCGTTCACTTTTCATTTTCAGTAGAATGACTTTTTGGAGCAGAAATAAAGTGACAAAAGCTGGAGCGCTGGGAGGGAACGGCATGCAGATGGCCGCTGATAGTTTCGTTCCAAAACTTTGCAGGTTCCATCAGCCGTAGCCGTAGCATCCCAGCTTGTCACTTTATTTTTGCTCCAAAAAGTCATTCTACTGAATTTAGAATGTGAACAGCATATATGTGTCATATATAATGAAATTCATGGTGGGTTTCCAAAGTACCTATATCATTTTTACCGAGATTTTTACAACATTCAATGTCACTTTCGTCTGCAAATGTTCTTATTTTCCGTTCCCTTACCTGCCTGCAATTTTCTCCCAAGACTTACATTTGTCAGCGTTTCATAATATTGTTACGTATTTCGCGTACGGGTTCGATTATAATTGAGACGATCGTTTTGAAACACAAACTGTTTATTACTGCGTACTATAATGAATACACGCCAACAATTATTCACGCTTGGAAATATCGCTGATACTATTGCTTCTTATCCGCTCGCTGTCTCTTCGAATTCAATACTGACTGTCGCGCTGAGGACGGTGCTTATATGTCTCCGATTAGTGTTCCCGAACTTTCCATCATCCTCCAGCAATTTCCATAGTGACCCGGCATATGGTTTCTAGACGACTCCCGAATAATCACACACCTTTCGCGTGCTTCCCGTGTGTTCTGGTATGTGGCACCTCCACCAAAATGGACGAATGTAGCCTGACCACTGAAGTCTCCATACAATTATACGGGGAAAAGCCTACACGAGCGCCCTGGAACACACCAGAACGCTTCGCACTTGTACACTGCGATCTAACGGAAAGAGTCTAGAAAGATCGCGTGTTATCCAGAATCGCCGCTCGTAACAACATATAGTCCTGTTGTTTTGTTGCTAGTTTATTCTCCACCTTTCTCACTGAAGGCTAATTATTATTCAAATAAAAGGAGAGTAAAAAACGAATATTTACAGGAAATCGAAGTTTCGTTGAATTGATTTCCTCATCCTCATGACTCTAAAGTTGAATTGATTGTGAGGAGGAATCGGACCCACTGTGTTTTCTAGCTTCAATGAAACGTCGACTTCCTGATTTTACTATCCTTTTATTTAGATAATTCGCATTCACAATAGAAAAATCATAAGGAGTCATAAGGAGGATCTTCAAGAACTAATTTTTTTAAATGTATCATTACTTCTTAACTAGGAAACTACTTGGTAATCAATTTTATTTTGTCATTACATTAATTTTGGTTCGATTTTTGTACACTCTTATTCTGGGCACCATTCTTACAGGATTATTAGTTTGTAGTTTGTTGTATACCTGTACTTTTTGTTTACCTACTGGGCATCATTCTACCATTTCTCCTGCTTAGATTTTATTATATTTAGACAACTCTTGCTCTTGTAATTAAACCATTACGCAAACCCCTACAATTTACGACAGGTCCACTCCTTCCTGGTTGCCATAATGGGATAAACTGAACTCGCATTACACTAATGTAATTTTGATAATGCTCCGTGTATAGGTAACATGTTGCGGAGCAATTTGTCATTCCCCAATTGGTAAAACTGCTAATGGCCGCTTTCAGTAGACGATAATTCAGTCTTTACATGTCGATTAAGCGCGGCATAACGTTACAAGATGCTCACGATAACGTTCGATAATTTATCGCGGCATCGTTGTATTGCCAACTACTGTATCCTTTCCCTTGTTTCATGTTTTCAGATTGTTTTTATAGAAACGTATGTGCGCCACCCACACATATTTTTAGCAGGTTCTCATAATATAATCGACAATCACTCCAGTGCAGTGTTGAGCTTTTAATTAAATTTTTGATATATTTATAGGCACACCAGAGGCAAATGCCATTTTAACTGGATGCTATGGAGACAACTTCACGAGTAAAAAATATTTACATTGTAAATTAACGAGGAGCGAGCAAAATGGTACGGCTACCTATCATTTTGGTTGATAAATGTGATGTATACCTACCTACTTATGCTAGACATGATTATGACGATGATGATGATGATGACGATGATAATGATGATCAGAGATAAGCTTTCAGTTCTAATAACAACGTTGACATTTGTTGTGGAACAAGAATCGAAGGTGATTCAGCTTCCTTGATAAATTCGGAAGGGAAAAAATAACTCATGTATCATATCTACGATATGAAAAAGCGTGATCCCGAATCATCATATTTTCTGCTGCAATGAAACTGGAAACTGGGGCCGAACGATACAGCATACGGTTTGGGGTTTGTAACAATAGAGAACACTACTATGTACTGATGCAACGATCAGCTGAGAAGCTGTGTTGAGTGTTGCATTGATATTTCTAGTGGATGCGCTCAGCTGTTATATTAAAAAATTTCTACAATATAGTCAGTACCGTCAAATTATTTGCAAAACTTTCTAATTTTTTCGATTCGAAAAGCTCATGTTGACCATTCCTATTCGCTGGAGACTCCGACGCAAGAATAGAACACACCACAATTGGCGGAGGAGCAGTGGAAGAGAATTTGCATGCAGGAATAGGTATAGGCTGTCTGATTTCAACATGATTCTAGTGGGCTGTGTTTTTGGTCATCATCGGCCGATTGCGGCCTGAATCGCAGCCCACTAGAATCATGTAGAAATCAGGCAGCCTATATTACAGATTGCAAGAGCGGCTATACCTATACCAACTACAAGGAGCGGATTGGGACCGATGAATTTAGATCAGAGAAGAGTGCGAACAGTCGATCACTGCGAAATCCAAAGCGATGCCTAAGAGTGATGATTTGTAGAGTATAACTCGGAGTGTAATAAAGTATAACAAAAGGTAAGCTAAGCAGTAATAAATGGTGTCTGTTGAACATCTTATTCTCAATTATCTAACATTCAACGCCAAGGACTGTGCCGGTACCTCGGCCGGTACATTATACCTTCTAAGGCTTTGTTCACTCTTCTTCAATGCTATAGTTAATCTACAAAATAGTGTATCATCTGTCAAAATACATTAAGTAGAGCCTGTTTATACCATTGGAGGTATATATCAAAATAAGTTACTGAAATGACGTTTGTCCATTTCCCGTATACAACGACTATTTAGTGACACTGTTTTTTTGGCAAAAAAACACAAAAAACAGTGTCCACCCACTTCGTGGAACAGCATTCCGTGGAACAGCACTCCGTGGAACTGTTTTTTGTTTGAATTTAAGGCTGGCTGTAAGTAACTTTGCTTGCTAGTTAGGCTTGGAACTTGAATTTTTCCTGCTCAATTTCTTCAAAATGACAATGGATGTCATTAAGGTTGTTGCCGACATAAGCACGTTGGAAATATCTGGATCGCACACATTTTATCAACTTTATTAAGTGAATTGAGGCGAAATAGACAAAGTAGTATGAAAGACACGGCGTAACTATTCCTGTTTTTGTGATACTCACTCATACATTGCTTAACTCGCCGCTTCGAGGCTCATCCAGCAAACTTACTCGTGCTACAGTATTCGTCATTGTAACATTAGTTATACAAAATATACTATCACGATGATCGTTTTATAAAATACATACCATTGCGGACAAAAAAAAGTAGGGCAGAGCCTGTCATGGGGTGTACCAAAGTCAAATTTGGCCTTGTGTCACAATGACAACAGGGCGAAGTCAGTACACTCCGTCAGTCTCTGTCCTACTTTTTTTTTTGTCCGCAATGGTAACATGAAAAATGATACATAATAGATTATGTAGTTGTATAAAGCTTGCCATATGTCAAAAGTAGTGTCAAAATTTACAAAAAATCAAGTTTTCTTTTATTGAATTAAACAGTTAGTAACAGTACCATTGTACAGTACTTATGTATTATTATATGAGGTCATAAAAAGTAGTATTGTCATACGACTGGCTTTGGGACAGGAGGAGCTTAGGAGGAGGAGTGTATAATGTGCTATGTACTATTTTATCTACTTTACCCTAATAATTGCCCAGAAATTGGAAATTTTAGCTTCTAAAACTAAAACAAAATGATTGACAAGTAAGACACTTCGCGACTGCATGACGTTCGCCTACCTTCTAGTAGCAATAATTTTTTTCCTTTGGTTCAACAGTTTCATTATTTAACAATAGATATGCTTTGCGACACCGTTTTCGGTATCTAAAAGTGTCCACTGATGTTAAACCAAAGTAGATAAAATGTGTTCGACACTCGGGTGCTGGCCATTCCTTCATGTTCCAGGCTTCTTTTGCAGCATTCGGCTACGCCCGAGGCTACGCCTAATAACGCTTAGCAAGAAGAGTTTCGAGGCCTGAAATTGCACTCTCATTCCAAAAATAGCCTACTACATCACTGACGAATTTCGTTGATCGTGATCATGACCTTGTAAAATCTTGACCAAAAGGTCTTGTTTCTCATCCTTTGGAGTTTTTGAAGCGCGTGTCATGTTGCGACTTTTGCTGATGCCTGTTAAACGGCCGTTAAGAACTGAATTAGCCAGCCAGGAGCTTAATGGTCAAGAAACACGGGCAATTTTCATGACGGATATAGATAAATCCGCAAATTAAATTAGACGACGTGTATCGGCCGTTCCTCGACCTGTTAACAGCTCAAGATACAAACTGTATGCTAATTCCAGGCTATGTTTGATCAAACTCTTCTAATTTGAATAAGCACACAGCGCGCATACCGGTACCGAAGAGCGCTTCCTGGTGATATCGACGGACCACACCGGAATCCTGCTGCATTTTTGCTCGCCGACCTCACGATTCCAATTTACATTGCTGTTCTCTTATTATGCTAAAATAATTGTTATAATATACATTTACATTAAATGGAAGCACGATTTGTGGTGGTGGCGAGCCATGGAGCGCGAGCTTCTGGATGCCAGAGCGCGCACCGGTCTTCGGTCGCAACTCGCAAGTCGCAATCATCCAGCGGATTTTGCAAAGTGATCGCGGAACGTGCAACCGACGTTTCCGACGACATTGAGGAAAGAAACTTTTCGCTATAGCAAGTCATGTTAAACTATGCAGTAAATTACAGTAAGTTTTGCTTTTAAAAAAAGACGAGAGGAAAAAATGTAGAAACGGAAACTTTCCGATTTCCTGAAGCGGTGAAGCCCCAATGAGTATCAATCCCCTATACACCTGACAGACAACATCCCGAGAGGCAAATGGAACACGTTTTCAGGAAGTTAACAAAAACAAGTTGCATGACATTATAGTAATCGAATATTTATGTAGGCTTTTACCGGAGGAGCTAACGGCGATCTTAATGTTAATCATTTAGCTATTTTTCATCGACGTGCATAAGAGGCATACCTTGTGACAGTGTCCCCCAGTAGCATAAGACCGGCGTAATCTGTAATTACGGCAAATTATCAATAATCGCTCTTCAAAGATCGCGTATACACGCAGGAGATCAACCAGTAATTGCTGCTTTGATATGTTGATTCAAACTCATAACGAGAAGTCACAATTTTCTTTTAACGACGTTAGGAATTCATGATCATTTAATTATTGAATATGTTCATTCAGGGACATTCTTATAATGAAACGTTGACAGCTTTATCAAGGGAAGTTATGTTATGAACATAACGCTCTAATTGAAAAAGCTTTAGAAGAAGTTACACGCGAGCACGGGTAAGCTTATGGAGCGTTTCAGAATTAACATTTCTGAATTAGCACTGTAAGGTATCTTTGAATAGCAGGTAACGGTTTCGCCATCAATTTGGCTCTCACTCTCTCCTAAATTTACAAGAGGATTTAGATGGACATTATGATTATTATTCACTTATACTTATTGCAAATTGTGGGTTTGTGAGTAGTATTACGGTAAAAGCTTGATGTAATTCTATATCATAATCGAGTTTTTCTTCTTATATTGATGGAATAGTAATCGGAGGCCGAACTGAGGCACTGAGGGTATGGGAACGCTATTTATCTATACAGGGCGTCCCAAAATTAATGCAACAAAGATTACAGGGAGGTAGACAATTGAAAAATAAGGGGACCTCCTCAATGAAAATACTCTCGCAAACGTAATAACAGAGATACAGGCCTTCAAAGTTGATTTTACAAAACAGTTTTTTTGCATAACTTCTGAACCGGTGAGCCGATTTTATTTAAATTTAAACCAAAGTTTACTAAAATCTATTGGACAATGATAACGCATTTCATCAAACATTTTCAGGGGCTAAGATAATAGGAGGTACCTTCCCCCTTTTCCCCCTATTTTTCACCCCCTTGAATATTTTTGAAAATTGTTGCAAATTTTAAATTCTACGTTCAATTTGGAGAAAAAAGTTACTTCTGCAAAATTTTGATTAAAGGCTTCATTTTTCGAGATATTTGGGTTTTAAACTTCGGAGAACATCTCGAAAACACCACTTTCAAGGCCTTAAAAATTAAAATTAAAGATAACTCAAGATTCCCCAACTGAAATAAGTTTTCTAGGTGTTTCAAGTTGATAAACTACCATTTTTGCTGAGAAACATGAAGCTTTTCAGAAAAAAAAATTGGGCCCTGAAAAGTGGCGATTTTGAGATGTTCTCCGAAGTTTCAAACCCAAATATCTCGAAAATGAAGCCTTCAATCAAAATTTTGCAGGAGTAACTTTTTTCTATAAATTGAACGTTAAATTTAAAAATTGCAACAATTTTCAAAAATATTCAAGAGGGTGAAAAATAGGGAAGAAGGGAGAAGGTACCCCCTATTATCTTCGCCCCTGGAAATGTTTGATGAAATGCGTTATCGTTGTTCGATAGAGACCTATTTTAGTAAACTTTGGTTCAAGTTTGAATAAAATCGGCTCAACGGTTCAAAAGTTATGCAAAAAAAACTGTTTTCAAAAACCAACTTTGAAGGCCTGTATCTCCGTTATTACGTTTGCGAGAGTATTTATATGGAGAAAGTCCCCTTATTTTGCAATTGTCTACCTCCCTGCAAATTTTAATGCATGAATTTCGGGACACCTGTATGTTCTTGACCAGGTATACTTTTTGCTTGAAATTCTTGAAATAAATAATTCAGAATGATAAATAAGATGAAGAAAAATGAATCATCCTTCGATTAGAAGTGTAACCGCTCATCACATTTTATACTTATTTTTACTTCCTCTTTTCCCCAGTAGGTATTGGGATGAAAGATAATTTGAGATTGGCTTGAAATTATTCTAATGAAGTTGGACCTAAATCAAGATTAATATTATGAATTATGAGATTATATTTGGTTAATCTAATAGCATTAAACGCTACTGTCGGCATTGACCATGACCAGTCATAAGTATGATTGAAATGTATACCTGAAGTGTATTCTCAAAATCTTATACTTATACAGGGTGTCTCGAATGTATCGCATTCCGAGTCCAGATTCATAAAATGGAATCCACTCAAGCACTATAGGAGTGAATTTTAAAAAAATATTGACGTAAATTTTGATATGGTGGGGGTGAAATGGTGGGACTTCCCTCCCCTCTGATGTTCTCGTCACATTTTCGAAGTGATTTTGGGGAACTGTTTGTGATAGACTAATCAGTAAAAACTATTAACCAATGGGTGTGCACTGAACTTCTATTTAAATATAGGTACAGGGTGATTCCTAAATCTCAAAAATGCATTTTTCTCGAAAAATGTCTCGAATGCTTTTCTAGGAAACGAGCAGATTCATATTTTGTTCTATAAATCATTTGGATGCTTGTGAGTTATCCATCAGCCTGTATCGTAAACCGAAATTCAATGTATACTCACTGCATGGTTGATAATTTTTACTAATTAGTTTCCCAGATTACCTTGATTAGATTACTTTGAATAACGAAAATAGAAGAGGGCGAAGTCCCACCCCTATATTCCTTATATCGCTTTGAACTCGGAATGCGATACTTTCGAGACACCTGTATAAAAATTACAATTTTTCATATATATTATTTTATATTTATTGAGGAATCTGGTAACCTGGATTGGCTTCGTCGTGGCTTAGCTCCTAATTTATAACGCTATAGATGCTTGGACCACCGGGCTAATAACATTTTACGGTACTAATTAGACATGACGGAAGTTACGTTTCTAAAAGCTACTGACAATAATTATATGAAACCTATCACACATCTCCATCGCAGATATAAATCTAGAAGATTAATAATCAAGTAACTTTCATGTACGACTCACCTATAAGAATAAAGTAAGCGTAGCACACGAAGGGAAAATTGAGCTAAAATCGACTGCAAAGAAACAGATTTTTACTTTCACTTTGAAGCTATAATAACGCGGTAATGTTTGCTCTCGTTTTTTTTTTGTGAATCCAAGCGTGATTATGTTGAATATGATTGTATTATTAGGTATACGACTTCTGGATGCCGTTACATTGAGCCCGATAGAACATTCGTGCTAGAATAATTATTATATTATTATCGGATCATAAAACGTTTATTACGTTTGTTGCAGTTTCCGGAGATTGCAATTTACTAGTAGGTAACTGGTAATTGAGTGAACGTTTATTACTTTAGATTAGCGATGTTTCAAAACATGTCTCTATAAAATAAATAACATAAATTCCACAATTTCTCACTTGATGTGGTTGAAATCAAGACGGTTAATTCACAGGTGTCAAAAATATTTCTAACCTCTCGAAGCCGGTTCAATTTTACGATCATTTAAACTAAAAAATACTAGTCCTTCGTCCAAAAAAGAGGTCCCATGGAATCATCAATCCTTCGACCTTTTTCAGTCGAAAAGACACGCCGAACCATGAAAAACTATTGGCAAGACAAGGAATATCCCAGCAGGCCTGCTGTTGTAGCAGTATTTACGTGTAAACAGTTTATACAACCGAATTTCAACAAACCCAGCCGCTCAATGTTGCGTATTAGACCGAAATTCATGTGAGTACCTTCAGTTTTCAATTTCCTTTTGTTTTGGACCTTGGCGGAACGAGTTTTTGTCGGCCTTGAATGGCCGCCGTCAAAATGACTTAAATTGAAGGGGGCCCCGTAGGGTTCTGGTGTCTAAATGACAGTAATACAGCTCTGCGTCCCTCTAGTCGCATTTCCACCTATGACAAGGTCAATTTTCTAAGGTTTTAATATCAATTTGATAAGAAATATAACTTCACTTCTAGAGAAGTCAGTTCCACACCAGGTAAAAAGGCGGCAAGCCTACAATGCTGAAGTAAAAAATTTGACCAGCCAACTAGAGTCACAGTACAAGTGAACCTACTATATTTGCAGGTCATTCAAACCGTCTTCTAATATAAACAAGTGAGTATGCCTTCACGTGCGTGAGTCTCAGTAGCGCATTTTCTCAAAGAGGCATATTGTGAACGTAAAAAAATTTGGTTGAAGGAGAAACACCATTCCTTGCCCACTTTCTTCATTCGAAACTCATTGTGATATTTTGTTATCAGAATGGGGTACTTGCCAATGGAATAGATTTGAATGAAAATTCTTTCACTCATCAATATTTTTTTGTTTGAGGGCGGAAGCTGGGAGCGGCGACTAATCAACAGTAGTCTATTCTTTCCCATTTTCAGTCGACTATCCATATAGCGAAAAACTCAGATCGCTTTGTCTTTGGGTTCATGTTTTTCATTTATCTCTTACTTTGGGGGCGGCGTGTGGGAGCGGCAGCGTTCGGCTGAGCAAATGTTGCACATATTGAGTTGACAGTTCCTAAATGTTTAAGGGAACATCTCAATCAGTAACATTTGTGAAAGTTGCACTTTTTATCGTTTGGGGGCGGAATCTGGGGGCGGCGACTAACCAAAAGAAGCCTATCCTTTCCCATTTTTAGTCAGCGATTTATATACCGAAAGAATCAGATCGCTATGTCTTCGGGTTTATGTTTTTCATTTTAAAGTGATTGGGGGCGGTTTTTAGCAGTTTTTTCATGTCGGCGGCGCATATTGAAGACGGAATGTTTCTGGGCTTACGTTTAGAAGTGGCAACTATGTATTATTCATAAAATAAGAACACCAGACCATTAGGTCTGGTAGAAATTGCAATATTATGTTATTTCAAGTTTATCGGGGGCGGTTTTCTCTATGTTGGCGGCGCAATATAGACATCCAATATAGCCTAGCTCAGCTTTGGGAGTGGCTGCTATGTAACAGCGAAAAAATTAGAAAGCTAGGGCGTCTAGTTTGCGAGGAGTTCGAGGAACGGACGGACGGACGGACAAAGCGGTTGCAATATAGCGATTTTCATCAAGATGGAAAATGCGCTAAAAAAAACATATAGAGGGCAAAGGAATAATAATGACGATGTTCAGCTTTTTACAACTGATGATGCGCAGAGCAGTATGGTACGAACTACGAATAATGTCTACGCTGGGATAAGGACGTTTGGATGTCCTCAGTTTCTAATACATACTCACACACTCACACTAAACTCCAACGACCAACGATTGAAACGACATTTTTATTTTGTTAGGTACAGAAAATGCGGGTGCGGAATTTCAATACCCTCTGACCAACTAGGAAAAGTACCCATTGTTGGGTCCCGATTTCTATAATAGGCGAACGAGAAAGAAGAGTTCCCAATAGAGTTCTTCATTCGAGTTTGGCAACACCAAATTTATGATGGTATTCGGTCCGGTCGCCGCAAACTCGAATACAAGAAATCATTATAAACGTCATCGGAAAAACTAATCGTTATAATTTTCGAAGAAAACTTTTGAATTTGATTTCAATGCAGGCCGGATTGCTCATCACTGCACTGGTGAGGTTGGACCACGATAGTCGTGACAAATTAATTCAAGCCTCTAGGGGAAGCCCGGGTAAAGCGAATAGGTTAATTAAGGGAAAATACGCAGGAAACTGTCAAATTCAAAGAGTTACAAGGCAATTTTCTCATTAGGTATTACCTTTCTTCATAACTCTGTTTCTCTATTACGAAAGTAGTATCAACGTCTGAAGCAATGAAACATCTAAAAACATTAAAATCTAAAAATATGCACTTTATCAGCTTTGCTTTGCCGAAGTAGTGAGAAAAAAACAGAATGTTATTATTTTTTCATCGAAAACACATCGAAGGCAGGTTAACCCGGGTTTTTCACGAGGATTGGCGGCGCCGAGTACCGGAAACTTGCCTTCGTTTTGTTTTCGGGCACATTGAAGAAAACATAACTTGAACCCGACAAAATTCCATATCCATATGTCAAATCTAACAGACCAGCTTGCAAAATGCAAACAAATTTCAATTCAGAACACAGGCGACTCTCCGTCCAAAAACCGTCTGCAGTACAAAAGCGCAAAGAACAGAACTATATCGGTTTCTTTGTACCCACAATCCCAAGTCACCTTCGCTGGTTGGCATGGAAGAAAATGCAACCAGTGCCACATTCCCGCGCAGACTTGAATAAATGGACACGGTTTGATTTATGCAATTCCCGAAGTCATAATTCATAATTAGCCCTGCAAAAATCTAGAACTGCTGGTTTTGAATGGTGGCTTCGACTTTCGAGTAGGTAATAAATGGCGTCAGCTCCGATCGGCCCAAAATAAAAAGAAAAACCTATATGCAGTGCAGCTTCCAAATAGGCGTTCAAGCGCCTGACTCCTATCTACTACCGGTTGCGGCTAGAAACACCTTTAACGCACATGATTGCAGTCCACCTTGATGGTGCTTTAGAGGGGTGATCATTGTGTGCTGCTCGATCAAAGCGTTCGTGACTGTGACTCGTTGCCGTCAATTCCGGATCGACGTGGAACATGACAACTGGGCAGTGCATTTGCATACTGAATTAGCCGGGCTCGTCACAGATTATGCCTATACAACACAACACTCTGTAAACCACCGGTCGCGGGGCTGAATGCTGGATGATGGCGATTGGCGACCTGTCAAATTATGGATAGTCACCAGGATTCGAACCGAGGAGAGAGCGCGCGGCTCCAAATTCGATTTGCATCCAGAATGTGATGAAGCAGCAACAGCATATCCGATTGCACATCTGATGCACAAATCATGCAAATTGTCCGCTCGAAGACATGGCATGAGTCCGTCAACAACGTCAAAGTCAGCAGCTAGTCTATTAGCGTTATGGGCTTCAACCCATAGCGATGGCTCTCAACATCTCTACTTTGCACGACCGGCAGTTTGAATTTATTGCTGGCAACTTTTCAGATTCCAGCAGTGAGTTATCGAAATCAGGAAGGAATTTGCATTCCGCGCGAGCTTAATTTCGAACGGCGAAGTTTTTAGCGATGAATATTCAAAGGGGCATCAAAAAGTATGAGCCATGCCATGCATAGCCCATTATGCCTCAAGAGTTGTAAGGAAGAAAATTAGTGCGGGCATAAGTGTGACAGCATACAACTTGCTTTATTAACCATACAAATGCAAAGCTGGCGACAATCGTAAATTTTTATTGACAGACTGCCAAATTGGCAAGAATATTGAACAAATCGACAAGTTATTGGGTGAACAATATCGTTACTTTTTTCTGCTTTTTTCTTCATTACACAACTATGTTATCGTTCCATCCACAACAGCATCAAAGAAAGAAGTGAATAATGAATATGCCCCCCTCCCCCCCAAAAAAAAGAGCTAGCAATAGCTGCACGGTCATAAGGGTGCGTTCTCCGACAATTCACCTCACTCCTCAAAATAGTAGGCCGTATAAAGTGTATTACCACCAAGATCATTAGTGGAAACACCTCTCCAGAATGACCAACCTTAAACATTCAAATAGTTTTCACTTTTTTAGGAATATTTTCCAGTGTTTTTCGGTTAATTGTCATCACGAATACACCTCTAGGTTCGATATATTATAGCTTACATCTCGCTATCGCTGACATAATACACCTCACCTATTGGTGTATTACCTACATACGACAATACGACTGCTTGATTGAAAACCTCTATGTAATGACTCATGGGTCGTACCGATGTGGAATTATTGTGAAATAAAGTTTAAATTCTCCTCTGAATATAACTTCCTATATGTATAATTGTATTTTGATAAGAACGGGTACTTGTCCGAGTGCCATAACTAACTAGATCCGGCCGGCTTTTAAAATGCAGCACTTGATCGGCGACGCCACGCAACACTGAATTAAAATTGTTATTATTGTAATTGTTTATCATAATTTCGTCAACATTTTTCTTGGTGCGGGTCTCAAGGTCACGAGCTACCGATTGGAGTTGAATTTTTTTGCAAAAATTCTTTCGTGTAGGACAAGATGTTGTGACGGACAGACGGACAAAGCGAGGACATAAGCGTTTTCCCGTTTGGAGAAGCGCGCTCAAAATGAAAGTTGCACATACAACGCGCATGAAGATTGTGAATCGTCGACGTAGATCGCCGAGCATGCCGTCGGAGTTTATCTAGTCCGAGCCCATCTTTGTATCTGAGATAATATGCAACTTTTTCATGCATGCGTGCAAAAACAAGCTCAGGTTACGGAGCAAAAGGCTTTACAAACTCGATACTCTACTTGAGGCACGTGACAGACGATATGACGCAACGTACCATCCCATAATGTGTCGTAGGGGAGCGATGATGTGAAGACACGGGACACGTTTCCTTCGGTCGATATTCAATATTTGCGACCTTGAACGGGGGAAGAGTTCCAGTTCCGCCTGTTCGACATCAGAAATAGGATCAATGGCAATAGTGCAAACTGACTGTGAAAAATTGATTAGAAATTGCACAGTCTCAGTATTGGATTCAGCATCTACCCGAACTTTATTTGTAAACCTATATTGTTGATAATATTGACAAACAGGTTTGTTCCAACCCAAGCCGAAATAGTGAATTTATCAAAACATCTGTGATTTACACTTTTACTTCCTGTAATCACAAAAGCTACCATCTGTATAGACAATACAAATAGAAAAGACCATAATGTCGTCACGGATTTTTACGGTTGCGTAGGAACCAGGCGAGTCCATCATTCAAAAAAAGGTTGGCTTTTTTGATGCCCCAATATCCGTGACGACGGTGGTGATAACATATTATGGTCTCCTCTATTTGTATTGTCTATACCTACCTAAAGGTTGTCTGATTTCTACATGATTCTAGTGGGCTGTGTTTCTGGTCGCTATCGGCCGATCGCACTACTAAGCATGTAGAAAGTCGGAGAGCTGGTGACAAAAAAAAGTGCAACAGTTTTCTAAAGGCTGAAGCTCTGGAACATGTTAGATTACTCAATTACATCCATGAAATAAACAGTCAGACTCCGGTTGATTAGAACCTGCTCAGTCGGCAGCCAAAAAAAGTCCGAAATGCCCTCACGGACAGTTCTGACAACGCACAGCTTTGTTGTTTGACGCACGGCTCTGTTGTCTGACGCACAGTTGTCAGCTGTTGTCTGAGTTACGGCTATGACCGACCACACCTAGGTAACGTAAACGTACCTACCAATGCCTGACACTGTGCCTTAACCTGACACCTTTATTTATTTCATGTAAAATAGGCAGAATCATTGGCTTTAGACCTATCCTGTTCAAATGCTGGGGTTCGCAAACATTTTACTCTAGATTTTCCATACTGTAGAGTGAGCATAACTAATTTTGAAATGTCTGCGGCCGTTTGAAGGGTAGCGCAAAAGTTGATACCAGAAACACTAATATTTCTGCTAAGATTTTGTAAAATTGGAATAGTTTGTAAAAACGTGAGTTTGGTTAATTTTCTTGAAACATTCATATAGCATTGCTGCATATTGATGAAGAAAGATGCTGTTATATCAATTCCATGTGATTTCAGAGTTTTATGGTTATAATAGGGGGTGTCAGCTATTGGCACTGGGTAATATAGACAAGTCCAATGCCTGAAAAGAAGTGTGTCAGCTCCTGGATAATGAGAAATGAACGCAGTGATAGACCCTATAACAAAGATTCAATGAGCTTATGCTGGTGTAAAAGTTTCATATTGATATCTTCAGTGGTTCCAATACCTGAGACCCTAGGTCAGCCACTAGCTTTATTAGTGTCAGCACTGTCAGCAGTGTCAGCTACTAGCAATGATAGATATTTGCAGATTCCATACTTCCAGCCTCTCTCCCAGCTATATAACTAACTGGTATTTGACTTGTTATCAGTTCAATAGAAGTTTCTATTTTGCAATTTATCTACTGCTGTTCCTCTGAATACCACATCTGAGCTGTTTACATGTGGGTCAGGCATTGGTTCTCTTGAAGTCAGGCTTAGGGCCAAGTCAAGAGAAGGTATGTCAGGTACTGGACATGAAAAATCAAATTTTAAACATTTTCTAAACAAGAACATGAGGCACATTGCACCGAAATCATCAATGTTATCTCATGGATGTTACCTGCTCCAATTATTCCACATATGAAATTCACCCTAAATACTTCTGAATCATTTCTAGACAAGAAAATATACAAAGATAGCCCTTAAGGTGTCAGGCATTGGTAGGTTTACGTTACTTATAGACAATACAAATAGGGAAGACCATATGTTATCACCACCGTCGTCACGGATATTGGGGCATCAAAAATCAGCCAACCTTTTTTTGAATGATGGACTCACCTGGTTCCTACGCAACCGTAAAAATCCGTGACGAGATGTGTCTTCTCTATTTGTATTGTCTATACCTCTCTTCATTTGATGGTTTTATTACGCAAGGCTTCTCTGTTTTTAGTCCAGTCAAATTAGGTTTTCATCTCACGTAAAATCATAGGGTTGCAATTTTTTCAGGAATGTGTAGAGGGTGGTCCCCTGGACAACACCTGATAAAGTCCCTTCGATTTCAGGCGCCGCCGGGCGGGGGAGGGAGTGACAAATGTCACTTTGGTCAGTTTTCATCGTTTATCTCGAAAACGGTGCGTCGCACAGAAATTTTACTCATATCTAGATTAAAGCTGATGGAATTCTCTTCAAAACGGTGTATTCACGTTTCACTTAAGTGTTACCGATTTTGGGATATGAGCCGTTGAATATAGAATTGGAATTATGAATAAGGACTGTGTCTGGTGCCAAAGGGACCTTGGTTTTGATTGGGATAAGGTAAAATTAATTCGGAGTTATCTCGGAAGTTATTGAGTAGTGAGTTAGAAGAGAAAGCTTGACGAAATACTCTGAACGGCTCTACCACTTTTTTGAAAAATTTTCATATTCAACGGCTCATATCCCGAAATCGATAACAGTTAGTTAAAACATGGATACACCATTTGAAAGGGAATTTTATCAGCTTTAATTTTGATCGGTATAAAATTTCCGTGCGACGCACCGTTTTCAAGATAAACGGCAAAAACTGACAAAACTGACATTTGTCACCCCCTCCCCGGCCCCGCGGCGCCTAAAATCGAAGAAACTTTATTGGGCGTTGTTCAGGGAACCACCCTCTACGCATTCCTGAAAAAATTACAACCCTATGATTTAATGCACGATTGGCCGCCATTTTGGGCTAATTTGACTGGACTATTTTCCCTCCAAATCTGTATGTCTCTGCGGGCGATTCATTCGAACCGTAACTCAGACAACAGCTGACACTGCTGATATATTTGCGTCAGACAACAATGCTGTGCGTTGTCAGAACTGTCCGTGCGGGCATTTCGGACTTCTTTTGGCTGCCAATTGAGCAGGTTCTAATGACCGGTGCCTGACTGTTTATTTCTAGGGCCGATTCTGGCTCGTCGGCCACCCTTGTGCGAAAAATATTTGGCCGCCCGCCAGCTGTAACCCCGCAGCAATTTTCTAGCGGGGCTGTCCGGGCTCCGAAGAAATTGCGCCGCAGGCGATTTTTTTTCACTTTTGCGTGCCTAAAACCGCCAAAGCCCCTCTCATTTTAAACAAAATTATGAACAATTATAATCTATTTTGCGCTGAGGATCAAGGTGCCTCCATGGCCACCCCACTCCAGCATATCCCTCGGCATACCCTATAGATGAGTTTTTAGGCACTTAATACCAATTCATAGGTGAGTATATTGATTTTGTAGTTAAATGGAATCAGAAAAAGCTGTTGAAATAGATGATTGTTTATTGATAAGAAGGCAAAACTCAGAAGAAGGTCATAATTATTGGTAAAATACCTATGATCTTGAAAACACAACAATTTACAAAATTCTGAAAACAAAAAGAACTTATGACAAACCTAATACATATTTGGTATATAAAAGGTATGTACCAGGTGTATGAGTAGTAGGTACTAGGTATACCTATACCAAGGGTCGGTATTTCCGAGGGTATTTCCCGAGGTATTTCCATTCCCTCAAAAAGTTCTGAATAGGTTATTTGTCAAATGAGCCCTGCGCAGAGCGTAGAGCGCAAAGTTCATCAGCCAAACAGGCTATCCGAAATGTTACCAAGAGATGAAAATTCTTGCCCTTCCACAGATACTTATCTGAGAAAGAAGTCTAATATCTATAATACTTGATGCAGGGCGGCCGCCTCGCCTCCATTCTTGACAAACTGTTGTATTTTTTCGGTACTAAAAAATCACAATTTACGCAGGGCAGCCGCTTTCGGCCTCGAAGATCATAACATCAGTTTCTTTTTCGATACTCAATTTTTCGTTAGAAAAAACTGGGCGACTTTTCGCCGCCCTTGTGCAGGGGCACTCCCAACACACCACTCAGAATCGGCCCTGTTTATTTCATTGATGTAATTGAGTAATCTAACATATTCCAGAGTTTCAGCCATAAGAAAACTGTTGCACTTTTTTCTGTCGCCAGCTCTTGGACTATCAGACAGCCTATATCTACCCGCTGAGTGCTAAGAAGGCGGGTTCCAGCAACCTCGTCGTTTCGTCTATAAAATCTTTGAACAGTCTCTGATTTGGGAACGACAAATAGCGGATCAGACAGCATGCCATTAGAACATTAAGCAGTCAAAAGTAAATTGCAAGCTGTGTTGCAAGCGACAACCCCAGAAAATTATGCGTAACCTAAACTCTGGCATTCCACTGAGAGCGCTTTTTCAGGGTGGATTATGTCACTCCATGCTCGCCTGCTGGGTTGATTATAAACGTGTAATAGTAACAAACACTGGGACTGGTGAAAGTAAAAGCTGTAAAGCAAAACAAAATTAATAGAATACCTGTGTAAAATAAATATGTGAGCTGTGATGGAGGAAGCGTTTACGCTATAATCGAGAATTTTACTGGCCATCCTACTCTTGCTTATCAATTTTGCTCCTGCCATTAGCTGCAATAATCGTTACCGGTAAACGTGACCGATAACTGCTGACCAACCTCCATCAAAAGATTTTTCTATACTGTGCTACAGTACTGACCAGATATAGTGCTAAACGAAAATTACGAGAAGCTGATGAAAACTATCCCAAGCAATGGACTATAATCACTGGAACCGTACCGAGAAATATACCAAACTGGAAAAATTTTAATTGCGCTTTCCGGTAAAAGATAGAAGCATCAGGATTAGCAGATTCCAGGTCACGTAGGTAGTTATCTCTAATCACTGCATGCGAGAAAAACTTCATTTTCTAAGGTACAACCCATATACCAACCTCACAACGATATGCCACCGCGCGTGTCTATCGTTCTCTGCGTCATGTACGCAGTGAAAGCTTACTAATTTTTTTTCCGTGCATGGATTTGACGTTTATGACAGCTTGTGTCTTGTGTTACGCTAGTGTTTAGGTTGGTTAATAAAACTGTGTTGGAATAAAATCCCTAACTGTGCCGTGTTTGGTTGCGGTAACCATAAAAATTAAGTAGCAAAATCCTCACGGGTGTGAGTCTCATGAGCGCATTTTTGGAGTGCAGATGAGTAGATTGTTCACTGTTACACAAGGAGTTACATGTTGTTCTAACGATTTTACACGTAAGGTCGCTCTTATGCGCATGAGAGCCAATGAGCGACGCTACGCTTGCAACTAAATACAGCTAAATAAGACTATATTTTCACTTCCAGTTTATTTTTTTTTTAAATTGGAAAAAAAAAGAACTACATCAGCCTCTTGGGCTATTAATAGTATGTGGAACATATTGTTTGGTACTTGAAATTATAATCTATAAGAGGTCTATAAGAGATTGAGGAGGTCTGTTGCGGTTAGGTAGTTGAAAAGCGCCTGTTCTCTTTCCAAAGTGTTCCTCAGAAGTTCAGCGATATCGTTGTTATTGCCGTTGAGGAGTTCTTGCCTGTGATCGTCAAATTTTTTGCAGGTCAGGAGAAGATGTCGGACAGTGACTTGTTCATTACATAAGTCGCACATCGGTGGATCACTTTTGGTTATAATGAACTGGTGCGTAAGGTTGGTATGTCCTATTCGTAAGCGAGTAATGGCAACCTGTGCACAGTTTATTGATTTTCACTTTATTGATTTATTGTTGTGTTGCATTCCTTCTATTATAATATGGTACAAAATACAAAATATAAATTTTGTAGCAATCACGCGGCCGAATCAATTTTTATTTCAAATACTCACTCGTTAAACACTGACCGACAAAAAAATCCTTCTAGCAATAAAAAAATCAAAATTATCCTTTAACTCAAAACTACTCCATTTCTTTCTCCACATTTCATTCGCTAGATATATGCATGAATCTGTAATGGTTTGCAAAAGTTCTCGACGTTGAAACTTACACCGCAGCGTTGAATGCTGACTTCTCAAACATTTTCTCACTTTTTTTGCAATCGAACGGCCTGGCCAAATTGTTGTTGTGCCTATTCCCATCCGCAGGAAATTAGCTATCATTTGAAAAACAATTCTGATAGCGCTATGCCTTTTGGTTCAAGAGGAGTTGAATTAAAGATGGACAGACAGACGGACATCAAAGCGCGGCTAATAGCGATTTCCTACGAAAATGCCCTGAAAAGGAGGGCAACAGACGTCGAATATTTTGGTTTCCGAAACAAGTGTATGTAGCAAATCAGTACATACTCAAATATGGGTGAGCGCATGTTGTTTTATGGATAAGATCAAAATCAAAAGCGGACATATTTTGATAAACGAAAACAACCACCAACCGGTCGGTAGCACAGTGAGCTCGGCGTCGCTTTCAAAGATGAATATCCCGGGTTCAAATCCGCACTGGGCCAGATGGACTTTTTCACGCGTTCCTTAGTACTGGGGCATCAACTACCGTGCCGTGGTGCCCAAGGGAGAGAGATGAAACGAGTGAGTCATCGAAACAAAACACCACTGAAAAATCCACCATTGATCCAAAAAATGTAAAAAATGGACGTGAAAATAGACGAGTTTGTTATTTGTAATTCCTTAGTTACAGGGGAATTTTCACGTTATTAATGTTTTCCTTCTTATCGGCCTGCACCAGCCATAGGAGTTTTTGCCCTTTATTATCAAATTCACAAAGCCAGAAAAATTGCAAATTGCACAAACACAAACATCCAGACTTCTTCCGGGAATCGAACCCAGGGCTCTCGCGGCCGCAGACAGCCACACATCCACCTGCGCCACGAGGTCGTCGTTCACGTTATACGTTGTGTTACCGCAAACTCCCTATTGTGGAGATGAACGCATTTTCAAAAATCTCGCTGAAAAGACTACGTACATACTGTTACGAAGCTCGCGACCATCCCGACTCTTTCTAGAGAAATCTAGATTTCCGCGTTGCATTCGGGAAGCATCGAGAGACTTCAGCGGTAGGTCACGACACGTCGAGACTTCTGGTGGAGGTGCCGTAGAAGGGACGCGTATATTCTCGACGCAGATACCAGAAAAATCCTCGTGTGCTGGAAACCGTAACCCGAATACCGTAACAATATTTTTAAATTCGCTTTCACTTCAATTCCTACTGAGATAGTGCAGAACCTGTTTAAGCAGAACGAGGACATAAATTAGATTAAAAGTCTAAATACAAAAATAATTAGTTTTTTCCTTTGTATTCTTGGTCTTGGAATCGGGATAATCACTTTTACACATTATAAGAGACAGTTGAACCAAAAAGTAAGTGAATTTATAGCAAACTAAGTGAATTTAGCAATAAAAAGTATAACTTTTGCAGTAAGAACTGTTACAGGGAACAACCTTTTACATACCTCGTACGAGATATCATAAGCAAAGCGAGACGTGCTTCCTAGCACAGGTATACCCTTTTCAGTGTATTGTGTGTATATAACGAAAAACTCACTTGGTCTGGTCTCAGTCCTGGGGGCACCCACGTGTACTCCTCCAGAGCGCAGCCGGAATCGTCGTCGCTCTGCGAGTGTCTCTGGGGATCCCCGGTGGAGGGTGCGAAAGGTGAGCCTTTGCCTAGGAACCTGTCGGCTGGGTCTAGCGAGGGCAGCTTTCCTCCAGGCGAAGGGAGCGCCGGCGGTGACATGGGGATCCCTCCTTCGTTGGACGTCATTGAGCTGTCAGGCCACGGGCAGTTGCGACACACAGATCTGAAAAACAAGAACCGTTATATTGTAGATATATGAGAAACTTCCCAGTAACAGGCGGATACACTCATAAATCACACAAAACTTCCGAGACACACAGCATCGTCAGGCTAGAGTGTTCTATCGAAAACTTGCAGATCCAAGAAGTCGTGAGAGCTTTTAACGTCGGGCAACAGCAGGAAATCGAACAGATTGCTATAGCTTTGATGTGCGATGCACAATCACAATGCGTTATTGTGTAGCAATTCAAATTTTGCAAGGCTTTGCATCTGAAGCTTAATTGAGTAGATAAGAGCACAAAGAGGTGTTGTTAAAATTTTTCATGTCTTGGTAGGTACATAATTTCTAAGATTTGAATTTTATGTCCGACGTGAACTTTAACTATCTACATTATTGTGTGGGACACTGGGACAAAGGTAAATTACCCAACAAAAGCGACAGCCGACTCGGAGCAAACAATCACCAGGTTATGCAAATATTAATCAATAATTATGAATACCTGATACAATCACACTTATTATAGACTTCTCTTTTACTTTTTACTTCGAGGAATATCGGTACTTATACTATAGGTAATTATCACTGCCAGCATCGAGAACAATGTGACACTAATAAAACAGTGAACAAAATGTGGTTTCAGTTTTAGAATGTCTCTCTTTTGATAACTCAATATAGGCATAGAAAATGTGACACTATACTAACAAAAAGAAAAGAGAAGACCCTGTAGGTATAAGGGCTGTAAAATTGGCCAACAATTTTGGTACTTCTGAATACTGGAGCCATCGTAGTATCCATATTAATATGTATAAGAGGTAAGTGGCATTTCAAATCACCAAAACCTGCTAATAAGTCGACGTGCTAGGTAAAAGAAACTGCAAATGATGATAAAAGCAAGCCACTTGACACTCTTGACCAGAGTTACTCTCTAGACCGAAAGGCGAAATGATCAATTTGGCCTGCAGCATGCACTTACTTGCCACCCTCTGTAGGCTTCAAAATGGGACCCTTTTTCCAAAATAGGGGCGATAAAATTCTTGTCTCATGGAATCTCCATATGTGAGTTAGGGATCGTTTCAGGCTAAAATGAGGTCGCTTATTCCTATTTTAATGTTCAAGTCTATATTCGGTTCTTGCTGTTCGAGTTCTGAACACTTGAATAATTTCGGAGTGAAAGCGGATGCATAAAGTTTTTGAATGTAATTTGGGAGTTTCAAGTTATTTCTGGCTAGATATATTTAGGTGAAATATAAGGACATCGTCGATTAAAAAGTTGATTTAAAAATCAGTGTTCGAAGTGTCCGTTCAAGTAGGTGAGTTGAGGGTAATTTTCGACCTTCGACTTTCTCGACCAAGATTTGGTTGCTGATTCCCATTTTGACGCCAAAATAAGTATTGCAGTCACTTATTAACCTGTCCACTCCTGCAGGTTCAAAATGGCGCCTTATTTCCACGATGAAAGAAAGAAAATTCTTCTTCCACTACAACGCCCAACATTATCATTATGCGAGTTTTTTTTACCAAAATGAGGTTGCTGATTCCAAATTTAATGTTGAAATTCATGTTTCACGCTTGTTGTTGAAGCTCTGAACAATTCTGAGCAAATTGTATGCGTGAAAGTACAATCAAAACATAACAGCAAGTTGGGATCATTTAAAAAAATTCGTAACTATTAACGCGTGGGTCGTATCGATGTGGAATATTTGTTACAGGAAAGTTGAAATTCTTGACTGCAGACATTTTTTCGCTGACAGTGCACCCTACCCCTGCGCCGAAAAACCCCTCAAATTCTTCCAACTCCGCCGTAACTGGTCATATTTGTTTAAAATTGTGTCCATACATCTGCGCTTTGAATAAGACACTTTCCTGTACAAATTTGAATGTTCTATCTTTGACAGTTCTTGGACATACATATAATTGAAAAGTCTGTTTTACTTTGTACCTTTGAGGGTCTGTTACTCCCTTAGGAAGCACTTTAGGGAAAAATGTAACGCTTGCTTTTTGACTTTTTTTAGATGAATTACCTTCCGAAGTTATGCAAGGTCACCGGAACATCTGTACAAAAACTCACTGGTGTCGGATAGATTATTCGCATTTTCAAAAAACATGGGTCAAAACGCAGATTACGTATACAGTAAATACTGGAACGGACCAGGCATCAGTGAAAAGGTACTACCACAGGTCAATTTTTCCAACACTTATTTCTTGTTGATTAGTTATCTTATAGTCCATGGTTTATTCCGCTGCAGTTTTTTGTTTTTGTCCGTTGTACCCACAGAGGGAGAAGGTACTTTTGAAAAAAAAAATACAATTCCGCATTCGCTCTTCGACGGGTAGGCACCTTATGTTGCACCGCAGACGTAAACAGAAAAAATATAAATAGATGACACAATTCGTTTGGGCAACGCATTTTATTTTCACGCGTCCTTCGAACACATGTTTTCATTTCGCATGTGCGCGGTTTCCCTGGAACTCGGCCAAAAATTATCCCAATACCCTGGTGCCGATTCATAAGAAAATCCATCATTTACTGAAAAATCCAGAATCAAAATGGCGAGGATCAGGTAAACCTCGAGATTTTCGTTTACAATCCTTCGCCCTTACGGTATATTTTGTAGTGGCGAAAAAGAATCACAAGAGTGCTGCAAATTCCTAACCACCGGTGAAAGAGTGTTGTTGTCCTTGCTCATGTTTTGTATCGCAGTGATTGCGGCTTTGGCAATTTTCATTGCTTCCTATGCAGTTCGAGGTGAGTGTACCTATTCAAATTTATCACCAAATAAAATGTGTTGTGAATATGTAAACCGTTCTTTCAGCAAACACGATTTGTGAATCTCCAAGCTGCATAAAACTATCAGCGCAGCTACTACAAACTTTGAACTTTCACGTGGAGCCGTGTTATGACTTTCACGCATTTGTGTGTGGAAGCTTACCTGAAGGATATTTCCTCCGCGAAGATGAAACTAAAGACAGAATGGAGTCTTTGATAGAATCTCCACCAAGTGATGAAGACACAAAGGGGATTTTAGCAGCCAAACAGTTCTACCAATCATGCACGAGAACTGATCGAAATGCAAAAATCAACGACTACATTGTACTTACTACACTACAAAAGCTAGGTGGTTGGCCTTTGCTTTTGGGACAACAATGGAATGAAGATAGTTTCAACTGGCTAACATTTATGGTGAAATTAAGAGAGCAAGGCTTGAGAAATGACTGGATTGTTGAATTCAATTCATACGTCGACGAAGACGGTTTCAATTTATTAAAGGTCTGTCATCTGCTATATGTTTACTCTCCTTTGTCGATAAAAAGATCTGTTTCAGATTAGTCCTCCGCACTTAACACCAGTTCCACTTATGCTAAAACAAGTGTACTACGAAGCAATGGTGGACATTGCTAAAGAACTGGGTTCTTCGGAAACTTTTGCGCTTAATGAACTCTCCAAAGTGGTGTCATTTGAGGATAACTTAACAACAGTGATTATAAGTAAAATGGAATGATCAAAGCGATGACGAATTGTATATTACAGATTATTGAAAGGGCTAAGAAGAGGTCTCAAGAAGATTTTCAAGGGGTCGATGTTAGAATAACTGTGGAGGAGTTAAATGAAATATGGCCGGAAATTGACTTGGTCAAGTTCTTCAACAACATCTCAATGGGCTACACTGTGTTTACCGAAAGCACAGTTTTGGTGATCGAGATTGAAAACTATATTACAGAATTGAATTTATTACTAATGATGACACCAAAAAGGTAATGATTGGCTTGAAATTTTCACACTCATTTCCTGTCTTTTTTCATGCATTTAATCAGGACCCAAGCTAACTATTACATTTGGAAAGTATTCGAATCATTCCTGCCGTACTTGACGGATAAATTCAGGCAAAAATACGACAGGTACTTTAGGAACACACGGCCTGTTAATCACTGTCACGTAGAAACTTTCAAAAGGTAAGCGAAATAATGGAACGTTGATGAATATAAAATAACTCGCAATTCGTTGAAGGTTTTACAATACGATAGTAACCGAGTACGAGAGAACTTACATTAATCATTCGGTGAAAAATGCTGTAGATGAAATGATAGGATTCATAAAGCAGGCAGCAGATGAACAAATGATTGATTCCGATACGGGATTCGGTATCGTGAACCCTAATACTGAAAATTACGGTATTGAAGACGTAAGATCTTTTGCTTGATTTAATGGGCTCTATCGCAAAAAAGATTTTAGCGTTGATATTTTTTCTTGTAATAAGCAGAATGTAGGAACCTACAAACTTCCATAAATTCATCAATAACTTTTTTGCGGTAAGGTACCAAGTTCTTGGGCTATACAAAAAGAAACCCAAACTTTGTCTTTCAAACTGGTTCACTTATACACTTTGGGTTTTCAGTTTGAATTCCATTTTGAGAACATCATACGAATGATGAATGAAACTCATCTTCTAGCCGAAAACAATTTCTATAGATGCTTGAACAAAAACTCACACAAATGCCCTAGAAAAATCTACCATTACGAAACTAAGAACAAAACAGAGCTGTACTTGGACGACATGCAGAGGACCATATGTAAGAACGAGCTGTTGAAAAGCCATGATTGTATGTATTATATTTTTTTCAGTTTTGCCTCCTGACCTGCTTGAAAGCAGCTGGTACGATTTCAGCAAGCCAAACTATTACAACTACGGACGATTCGGCAGAGTAATTAGCGATCTATTGCTAAAAGCATCTGAAAATTCCACAGCAAATCTAACCAGCACAGACTTAGCATTTTTGGGTTACGCACACTGGACGCAAAAAGGAGGAAATGAACAAAGACTTATCGGTCTGAATTACACACCAAAACAACTGTTTTTCGTAGAATTAGGTTCTAGTTTTTGTAATTCGCCAAGCAATTCGACTGAATTTGATGAAATAACAAACTCAAATTATTTCAACGAAGAATTTAATTGTTAGATATAAGTTGAAGTGGCATTTATGGCTTTAATACATGTTTTGCTAAAATTCGTGTTTTATTGTATCCAAGGTTGCATTCTATTAAAAAATTAGATCATACTCACACATTACACATGAATGAAACTAGTTGATTATGGCCACAATTAGTGTAGTAATTCTAATTAGGTCAAAATTGTGGGGAAAAAGTTGTAGTAGCGAAAACAATTTGAATACATCAAATCTCCTTCAATCAATTGGGTTGTATTTCGATATTTTTTACTTGATGACTGTTGTCCGCTCGATACTTGAATCACCCACAGGACATTTGAAATATAAAAATGTGAACAACAAACAATTCGAATAAATTAAAAATTTATAGTCCGATATAAACGCCCAAGCTGACATCCAAAGAGCCAAGGTTGCTATCTATATTTACTTTTTGTAACGTATATATCACGCAAAAGTGGCATAATGCAGTCTGTGTATACCTATGGAGAGAAGCAACATATTTTGAGTGTGTGTTTACATTATGCAAAATACTGATAACAGGTAATTGTGGGAAAATCTAATTTATACTTGGTCTTGCGTGCTATTCATACTAATCCAGAATATTTTTATATTTTAATGATGGTCAAGGTACAGGAAAACATGCTGCAGACGGCGAACGATCCTAGAGCTCTGCTTGATGATAATCCTGGCTTTGCTGATTCTTGGCGCGCTTCTCTGGTATCTTCTGCAGCCAATCAGAAGTAAAGAATGCGAAACCCCGGAATGCATAAAAGCCGCAAATAAACTACACGAATTTATCAATCCCTATGCAGATCCATGTGAAAATTTTTACAAGTTCGCTTGCGGTAGATTCCTGAGTCGTTACTCGATCGAAAAATCAGTGACCAGCATCCTGGACGAGCAGGAGAAAAAAGTTCACAAAGAATTGAAAAAAATCACAACGGAACCGATTGCGGGAAAAGATCCGCATTCTCTGGTGTTGCTGAAAGAGCTTTTTCATTCGTGCATGAACTTGACAGCGATCAATGAAAATTGGGATGAAGACATTAAGCATTTGATTGAAAAACTAGGAGGATGGCCGGTGGTGAAACGGAATGCATGGTTATCCAACCGATTTACTTGGCATGAAGTGACAGTAAAAGCTAGAAACTTAGGGCTGAAATATCAATGGTTTATCGATGTAGCGATAGCAGATACTTTGTCTGAAGGAAAAACTTTGCCAAAAGTGAACAGATGCATTAGTTAAAATTTGTAATAATCAACATGATCTATTCCAGGTAACTGTTCCAAATTCGCTCCGCCCAATATCCAAAAACCTGAAGACGTTTTATAGACATTTAATGGCGGAGACTGCTTTGCATTTTGGTGCACCTGTTAACATGTCCTTGATAGAAATAGAAATAGATGCAGTTATTGAGTTTGAAGAAAAACTGATCAAGATTATCGAGAATGTCAAGAAATCTGAAAAATCGTCTATGGTTGAACCTATATTCGAAATGCAGAATAGATGGCCAATGTTCAACTGGTTGAAATTCATTCAAAACATGACTATGACTAAGAAAACTTTAAGCGATGATTTCCTGATGGTCAACGAAATTGAAAACTACATGGGCGACCTTGAAAAACTGCTGCGAATTACTCCGAAGCGGTAATTCCAAATTCAATACTCATTTAAATATGTATTTTTATTCCATGCTAATCTTGTAGAACGCAAGCAGATTATTTTATTTGGAAGATCTTATGTTGGTTTTCACCCTTGTTTTCTCAAACATTACGGAACAGGTTTGAAGTATTTCGACTGATTCAGGACAAAACACATGCAGATCGCATGGATGTCTGTATGGATTTGGCTAACGAGGAGTAAGTACTCCCACCATACCCATGACGGAGATAGCAGTGAATGAGAAATGGGGATTCTATTTTGTATACAACCGGGCATAAAGTGAGTCTTTTTACCAGCATTTCAAGGCCTGAAGTGTCATATTAAGCCCGAGGGCGCGAAGCAGCTAGAACCCTCAGAGCTACAGGACTGAAAATTCCTGGTCGAGTTCATTTTTTGCTAGTCTAAATATTAATAGCTGCATGTTCGAGCGGTAGGTACGAATATATATACATATATACAGGGTGCCTCGAAATCCGCGCCCACAGAGTTCATGTCATGTTATAGGAATGCTTGAGAAACGCCAGAAATATATTGAAAAAAAATTACTCTCTTATTTTTAAAGATATGAAAAGTCGAAGGGAGGTTCTTCGAGCCCTTCTAGTTTCGTCACTTGAAAAGATGCAAGCAAAATGTAGGGGGCAGAATAATGCGTATAGAGAATATCAACCACTGCATTTGTATTGAATATTAAGGTTGACCTTCCAAAACGTTGCTTTTCTTCTTATGGTTCCATTGCTATCAGTGCTTCGAAAGAAAAACTGAAGAAAACAGGTATCTCATCTTGGACTGTCTAGTCAAATAGCTATTTAGGTTATTGATTGCTAAAAGTTGAAAAAAAAAAATTCCACATCTCTTGGTAAAAAAATATAAAAAAAAGCTATTAGACAGGCCAATTTTAGAAATACCCTTTTTTCTTTTTGCATTTGGTTTGCATTTGCAGAAGAAAAATTCTATCTCTATCAATTGTCTTCCTCACTCATGGTATGTCACGGTCTCTCCTTCACTGTCAATCGCGAACCTTGAGAGTTATGAGGGTTAATCAGTTAGGAAGTTGCATGCATTTTAAAAATGACGAAATCTGAATGATTTCATTAGTTCATTAGTGCGTTATCGGTTGACATCGCATGTTTTTTAGCAGGAATTTTGGATCGTTTGAATGAGTGCAAATAGTTGATGAATAGTTGATATTCAAAGATCCTTTTTAGTTGGAGGAACAAAAAATAAAATGAAAAATGGCAGCAAAAGTTTTATTCAAGCTTTCTCTTGTTCTAAGAAAAATCATGCAACTTAAGAATTCAGATGATGATCTTGTTTAGTCGTTGCTTTCGCGTGCATGCAGCTGCTAAAATGAGTGCGGGACTTTCGTAGAGTGAGGATAAACTGATTTAATCTCTATAAAGTTTGAAGCATGTAGTCGAAAGTGAGTACGTCAGAAGACACGTCGATGCAGACATGCAGAAGCAGACTGGACATTTGATGAGATCATTACAAAACGTGCTACTCGACAGAATTTCTGAAAGCTCATGGATGGATCCTGATACTCGAAATCGTGCGGCCAATAAAACCTTCGACGTCACGGGATTCTTCGGTGGCACACCTGAAATGTTTGATGCTGCAATGTACGACAAACAATTGGGCTTATCCGAGGTGAGTTCGACTATACATTTTTCATTCGAATAATTTCCACTGCCATCATTTCCAGTTCGAATTTCGCTTCGATCGCGTAGTGGGCAAGAGGACGCAGATCAAACTGAACAAGTACAAACTGCAGTTTAATAAAATTTATGAAGATTTAGAAGCTCCTTTTGATTTCGTCTTTCCAGACTGGACCTCAGTCAATGGACGTTTCCACTTCTTTTCAAATAGATTGAGTAAGATGCATTCTTATTAAGGTTGGGTCTATGTAGTCTGCTTATCGTCATAATCATTCGGTCGCAAATCGCTGGTACAGGTGTAAGGTATATTTAGTAGACGGCAAGTCTCAATCAAGGCTGTTGATCCAATCAGATGAGGCCTGTTGGTTGGATGTGCGCCATGCACTGTATCTTCGGCGCATGTGATTGGTGCTGACACTGGCAACTATTGAATTTCTTAATTCTTACCTCACTCTTACCAGCAACAATTGACTTGCGACAATCGACCGGCGACTAGTGACCACTGACCTACATTGAAGAACCTGCAAGTACCAGTCATAATCAAAGTTTTTAAATGCAGTGATCACGGCACCCATTATGCAAGATGACTTTTACGACAAAGATCGACCTAATTATTTGAATTATGGCATGATGGGATACATAATGGGTCATGAGCTAGCCCATGGATTTGATTTCACTGATACAGGTTATGTTACTTCTGACAGCACCTTAGTGGAGAACTGGATTACTACTCAAGCTCTTGACAAACTAGAGAACAGAATGAAATGCATAGCCAGTGAATATTCGAGGTACTCCAGTCCTGATTTTGCTGCCGCGGTGGGCATAACCCGACCTCACCTTTTTATACTAACTAACTTTGATTTTTTTCTAGTTAAATGATACGGATAACTTGGGAGAAAACTATTCTGATTTTGTGGGAATCGATGCAGCCTACGTAGCCTACCAAAATTACGTGGAAGAACATGGCTATGAAGACAATCTACCTGGCGTAGACTACACACCAAATCAGCTGTTCTGGATTCAGGCGAGTTCTTTGATGTGCAACGCTGAAGGGACGACGGAATTTAATTATGGAGGTCTAAGAGACAACAAGCATTCAGTGCCAGTGTTTCGTGTAGTTGGACCTTTAAGAAGTTCGAAATATTTTGCTGAGGATTTTGGATGTCGCATTAATTCCGAAATGAATCCCAGACACAAGTGCCAAGTACTATAATAATGATTATTATTAGCTCCCTAGTTAATTCCAAGTAAGTAGGCGATTAACTCGCTTCACCATAGTTTTAGAACATTACAGTAAAGTTGTGATTAAAGTGATGAGTAGTCTATGCAATGAAATTTTTAATTTAACGACATTTTTTATACCACAAATAATACGAGAAGCACTGTTGGCAGTGCCCTCTGCTACCGATCTAAAATTAATCCACTCGACGCATTTCTGAAATACACATGCATTTGAACTGAGAATCCCGATGTCTTCACACGTGGTGCCGGGAAGGTAAACAATATTTTGATACATCTTCTTTTGACATTTCTCAATAGTTTTCATTTATTTCAGCCCTGAACAAAACACATGTAGGTCTTTCTGGACGTCTAGAACTACGATTGAAAGGATTCTAATAGGAACAATAGTAATATGCCTTACTCTTCTTACTATTGCTCTTGCTTTAACGCTCATTATTTCTTTAGTGGGAGGTAAGATACCCTCAAGGCTTGTCTATGAAGTTATTGATCGGCAGTTGCAGAAAATATGAAGAAAACTGAATGTTGCGAGCGCGACTTAATACTGCTGGAATGCTAATCTCATAGCTGACGACTGTGACTGACTGAAGCCACCTACATAGACAGGCCTTTATATCTTTGTCATTATCTTTGACTGAAAAAGCTTTTTTTCTGCAGAAACCAAATGCAGCACATCCAGCTGTATAAAATCAAGTACCAGACTAAATGACTACATGGACTCGAGTGTAGATCCCTGCGATAATTTTTACGATTTTGTATGTGGCAATTTTGTAAAAAGGCACGGCGAGCAAGCTGCATCAACACCAATCTATGAACAGTTGCGTAGAACTCAATTACAGTTGGATCGCATCATTCTGGATGATCCTGCAGTGAAGAAATCTCTAAAATACAAAACCCCGCTCGCAAAAAACTACAGCGAGCCGAACTCCCTAGCACTGATCAAGCAACTGTACGTTTCTTGTATGGACGAGAGAAAAATTGGAAATGACCAAGACAAAGTAATTTTTGACTTGGTTGAAGAGCTAGGAGGATGGCCAATCATCTTACGTGACTTTTGGGATAAAGACAAGTTCACCTGGTTGGATATCACCGTGAAAGCCAGAAGTTTAGGTCTGAGATTTGATTGGTTTATTGATATTACTGTTAAACGACAGAATAACAAACTGTTGGCGGAGGTAAAGCAAGTGAATGTGCCCCCACGGGCGTGACGCTCATAGCGCACTTTCTCTTGGGTAGATGGGTCAGTGAATGTAAAATATATACATACTAAAAAGTGTTATACTTATCCCAGGAAGTAAATCTGGTTACCTATTTCAGTGACGTAGCCAGGATTTTCATTTGGGGAGGTCCGACCCAAGGGGTTGCAAAGAAGTGCAAGCGAGGCGAGCTAGTGCCGTAGATTGAAAATTTTTCAAAAAAGGGGCGTTTCTCTGAGATTTCCAGGGGGGTCCGGAACCACTGGACCTCCCCTCCCCCCCGGCTACGTCACTGACCTATTTACAAATTGAAAAAGCTGAATTTGACAGAAACATGTTGATTCTTTGTTGTTTCTTTATTCCGGCGAATTTTATTAATGCTTTCTCTATTCCTTGTTATTGATAGTTGATTTTTTTATAGCTGCGCTGCAAATCCCTTTAGGTAATCAGTACCCGTATGTACGTATAGAGATAGGAAAGGTGATTTTGGTAATATTGGGTAAAATTTGCATAGACCTCGGGTAATATCACCATAGATGGTTGTTTTACCGGTAGCATTCTCGATATAGTCGTATGTATAATACCACAAGAGCTAAGATTTTTATAAGATGATAAATTTTTTTAAACTTTCCCGAAAGCGTTGTTGTCTACAAATTTGAGCTGTAGAGTTTGTTCTGCTGTAGTGTGAAAATTCTGCGAAAATGGTTTTTGGTCATTTTTACGGTCTACAATACTTTGGAAACATGTAACGGTAATTTTACCTGCCAGTATATAAAGGGTGGTTCAGTTATAGAAGCAATAATTCACCATTCGATGGTCCATCAAAAACTAAGTCGACATGTATAATTTTATTTTTTCCCAAAACGCTTCCTAAGGGAAATATAGCCCTTCAAAGTTCAGTTTTAAAAATCTTTTTTTACAATAATTCTCAGGTCATTGAAGCGATTTTAACCAAATTTGCTACAAGTACTTATAAAATAGATTCTCATCATTTGAGGAGAACAACTATTGTCAAAACTGTTCAATGGCGGAGGTACAGGGTACAGGGAGGTTGTTTCACTTTTTCCGCCCCATTTTCCACGCCACCGGATAATTTGACAAAAAATGTTGTGTCAAGTGATGGGGATCTATTTCATAAGTAGTTGTAGCAAATTAGGTCAAAATCGCTTCAATGATCAGAGAGTTATTGCAAAAAAAAAAGATTTTTAAAACTGAACTTTGAAGGGCTGTATTTCCTGTAGGAAGCGTTTAGTGGAAAAATGTAATCATGCATGTTGACTTTATTTTCCATCGACCAACTACTGGTGGAGTTCCTTTTTATAAACTGAAGTATCCAATTTTCGGCCTTTTCGGCGAGGGATCTCTTTATTTTTATTATCGTACCTAATAACTCAATTATCTCGTGACAAAGCCTCAAATCAAAATCTTACAAGAGTAAATATGTTTCATAAATTGATCGAGGAATTCAAAGAAGGTACGATTTCAAATAAGATATCTAGTGGCGTAGAAAATGAGGCGGAAGAAGTGAAACAACCCCCTCGTATCTACGCCACTGGACAATTTTGGCAAAAGTTGTCTGCGTCAAGTGATTGATAGTCTATTCCGTAAGTATTTGTACTAATTTTGGTCAAAATCGCTTTGATGACCTGAGAGCAATTGCAAAAAGAAGATTTTAAAAACTGAACTTTGAAGGGCCGTACCTTTCTTAGGAAGCGTTTTGGAAAAAAAATTAAATTATGTATGTCAGCTCATTTTTCGATACACCATCGAATGGTGAATTATTGCTACTATAACCTGGACCACTCTGTATATTAATGATAACATTCGGGGTGAAATTACCGGTAGTATTACCCAAAAATAAACTACCGATAATTTTGCACCTCTGCCCGTCGATGGTTATTCGTAAATGTCAATCAGTTGAATTTTATCTCTGGCGGAAACTAGCGCAGATTTTGTATTTACATGGGCGAGGATGAAAACTGCAAAATTTGAAAGACAAGGAGTAGTTCCCGTGTCGGACAGACGGACGGACGGACAAAGTGCAATTAAAAACGCCATTTCCCTTGGAGAAAGAGCGCTAAAAGGCGGCGGAATAATTTGTCTCAATTTTTCACGGTATCGCACATTTTTGCAGATAAAACCTCCAGAGGATTTGAAAAAAGTCGATACACATCTGATCGTTTACTTTCTCCAATTGATGATTGACACTACTTCCCATTTCAAAGCATATTGGAGTCGCGTCAGCCAGCTAGAGATGTCAAAAGCACTTCGTTTTGAGGAAGAACTTTTACAGGTATTATCCAAACAGTATATAGGCGGTCTGAAAAGTATTGCATTCCGAGTTCAGAGCGGTAGGTATATGGAATCCACCCAGGAACACGAGAAACATATTTATAGAAAATTTGTTCGAATACAGAGGGGTTTTCAAAGGTTAGGACATCGCCCCTCATTATTTCCGTAATTTGGAGTGATTTTTGGGAACTGCTTGTGATATAGGCTAACGAGTAGGCTAATCAGTGAAGAGTTTCTGCTCCAGAGTAAATCATAAATCACAAAAATATATTTTCTTCATTAATACCTGTGAATTAATCCCTTATTTCATTGGTCCCTGAAATAATTTAGAACAATGACTTTTTTCGTTTTCATAGAAGAATTTTTACTGGCGTTTCCGAAGGATTTTTTGATTGATTTGGAAATTTTTGAGATTCAAGAATCACCCTCTACATTGAATAGAAGTTCAGTGCACAATGCACACCAAGTAGTTATTAATTTTTACTGATTATTCAATCACAAAGAGTTTCCAAAAATCACTTTGACGAACACAATAACGGAAACAGTGAGAAGGTCCTTACCTTTAATCTCCTCGTATCTGTAAAAATAAACGTTATTATTAATATTTCTCGTGTTCTTGAGTATAGATTCTATACACCGCTCTGAACTCGGAATGCGATATTTTTGAGACACTGTATAAAAAGAAAACAGAAAATTTTCTCACAGCTCGTGGAATCTACTAAGGATATCAATTATTATATAACAAGAGAAGTGGAAGAAAAATATAACTTAAGTGAAGTAGTGAATGCTATAACACACAAAAACATAGAGTTTTATATTGAGCCTAGAAGTGTAGCTTACTTCAACAAATTGCAGATTTTGCTGTCAAAAACTGGAAAAAGGTAACGGTGTTTTTTCTCATATTTATTAACCCATTTACTAGATGTCTTTTCTATTAAGAAAAACTATAAGAGTCGTCCGAATTTTTGTACTAATTCAAATTATGATTGTTCTCTAAGCCCTACAAATAAGCTGAGTCGCCATGGGCGGCATATCGCTTTTTTTTGGCGCCAAGCTTACTTAGGGGAAAATGTTTTAATGTTTTAATCGGAAAACTAACGATATACTCAGCATCAAAGTTTTGCTTTTTATTATTCCAGGGTCCAAGCTAATTATTTTATATGGAAAACTATTTACTCCCTGTGGCCTTTTCTTTCTCGACCAATACGTGACAAATTTGAAGTATACTTTTTGCTGGAAAAAAAGAGAAAAATGTTTCGATCTGAGATGTGCCTGAAAATTGTGAACCGTGGTTTGCCGCACGTTATCGAAAGCGAATACGTCAGGCGTTACGTGGATTCACCATTAAAAAAACGCATTCAATTCGTGATAGAACACATAAAATCTGGAATGATACAGTCCATTGAAGAAAAAAACTGGATAGACGAACACACGAAAATAACGGCTAAAGATCGAATTGCCAACGTGAAAAGCGTGATTGGAGGCCCCGATCGGATGTTCGATAGTCGATCGTTTGATCAGTATTTGGGGTTGGACAAAGTGAGTATAGAATTAAGGTGAAACAGTGTTCACGATCTTTTTTTTTCCAGTTTGTTTTCCAGTCTGATAATGTTGTTCACATGATAACGCAATTAAGATTGCACATGTTCAGTACCAATTTCTCGACTGCGTATCAAAACGATGAGGGTTGGTGGGACAGTACAAATCTAGACTGGGCAACACTCGATGGACGTTGCTACATGCAATTGAACAGGCTTTGTGAGTATACAGGGCAATCAAAAAATGACACATTTTCTCCAGGGTACGTTATAGGGACGTTGACGAACTAACTGCGGGAGACATGGTGAAAAAAAACAAAGGCTTTGGTTTGCAAAGTTATCAACAAAAACGATCAGCTCAATCTGGTAGCATCGCATTTGTACCTGCGTGGCACTTTCAGGAAAGGTACCATACAATATCATTATTGTTATTTGTTATCATGGAAACTTCTTGAAACCTGAAATTAATTATAATGCCTTGAAACTTTGGAGACCAAACATTGTTCAAGGGAAAGTGAAACACACTTGCCAAATTTAATTCCACAAAATGCACCTTTGAGGTGAAAAATAAATTTTGAAATTTAAAAATACGATCCAAGTCTCAGCTGTAAGAGAAATTTCCATTTGGAAACTACCAACGACTTGCGAATCTTAGCAAGTGGTAATGCTTTGCAAGTCATGCAGACTGAAGAAGTTGAATTCTCAACTTCACCTCTTCGAGCTCGAGAAATAAACGAGCAGAATTTTTTCACCATTTCACCCGTGCTCTGTCAACGTTTCGCACAACGTACACAGGAGGAAATGTGCCATTTCTGGATCACCTTGTATGAAAATGTTAGTAATGTGCAGGCCTTAAATTCAATGTTTTCAGTATTACAAGCAAGCATGATACAAGATGAATATTATTCTGAGAACCGTCCACAGTACTTGAACTTTGGAGCACTTGGTACAGCAGTAAGTTCTGCACTATCCTACTATAATTTGGATCCTAAGAACGAGACCTATTTTTCTTGGATCACTGATGAAGCATCCCGGGAAGACTACAATAAACAGATCCGTTGTTTGACCAAACATAATTCTGTGTGTTAATTCTTCTGAGATACAATTGCATTTCTTGTCAACTGCTTTGTTTTAGTTAAGCAGTGATGAGACGTTGGCTGAATTCATGGGAATTGATGTTGCGTACAGAGCATATAAAACTGCCATGACGGTGTTGCGTGAGGATCAGCAACTCACGGGGCACTCTTACACGCCGAATCAAATGTTTTGGATACAAGCTGCGTCCTTCATGTGTTACAAAGACATTTTCTCAGTTACAAACAGTTCTACCAAAGAACCAAAGTCGTTCAGAATCCTAGGCCCGCTGAGGACTTCGCGATATTTTGCAAGCGACTTCTACTGTCCAGTTTATTCGAACATGAATCCGTTAGAAAAGTGCGATTGGTGATTCTTGTATAATATGTACTTTAATCAATGCTGATGTCTCATGCATGTCTTAATTATGCTTAATTGTTGTCACCTACACTGGCCACATCAAAGTTTAAGTAGTCTAAATAGTTGATGCGAGATGGTATAAGAGTGAGAGTGTTTAGTGTTAAAGATCAGCATGGCTAAGGAGGTTAAAACTTGCTTGCACGAACACAGCACTTTAGTGAAATGTGCGGCGATATTTTTAGGACTGTTAATTGTTGCATTGATAGGACTGTTCATAGTTTTATTGCTGCAGAAAGGTATATTTTCAATGTGAATTTCGATTGGCTCAAACAACAATTTACAGATAATCACACATGTACTTCGGAAGCGTGCATAAGAGTTTCTGCAGAAGTGATTCGCTATATAGATCAATCGGAGAATCCTTGCGATGACTTTCACGAATATATATGCGGAAAATTTACGGAAAATCAGAAAGAAATGCCACCATTACAACCAATACAGCAACTGAACATCATGATTGCCTCTCCCATAGTGTCGACCGATTCGAAGATATTTCAAATGGAAAAATTGTTTTACCAATCCTGCAGGAACTTGGCGGCCATAGACATGAACCAAGAAAATACAATTTTGGAGTTGTTCAATCGACTCGGCGGATGGCCGGTTCTCCTCGGGCCGAACTGGAACGAAAGCTCGTACCATTGGAAAGACTTCATGATCCAAAGCAAGGAGATGGGTTTAAAGTTCGAGTGGTTCTTGGAATTCACGTTGCATGAAGACGTCAACAACACACGAACGAACATTTTAAAGGTAGGCAAAGTGCGAAGAAGTAGGTTATTACTGATGCTACCTGTAAATAGATCGACATTCCCAGATACCTGAAACCGGTTGGGAGCGATCAGCGATATTTCCGCAAGGAGTTACTGACAGACATTGCCGTTTTCCTTGGGGCACCCAAAAACCTCGTCCATTACGAAACGACCAAGATCATAGAGTTCGAAGAAAGTCTAGCCAATGTCAGTAATTTTTTTCCCTTACTGAATTGGTAACTTACTTCAGTAGGCATTATAATTTTAGATAGCTCAAAAACATAAGCAGAGGCGGTATTGGAATGAATCATCATCGACGAGCTTAACAATTAGACAGGTCCAACAATTATGGCCTAGCATCATGTGGTTGGAATTGATCAACCGGATTACTAAAAACAGAATGACGGACATGGATTACGTCGCGTTTGACATACTGGACTATATCCGAGACCTCAATGGAGTATTGTACGAAACACGTAAAAGGTAATAAGTCTCCTATTTACGTTATACCTACAATCTACATTACATATTTGAAACTACTTTCAAAGTTTTAAAAAACTATGGGAGTTATAGGTATAAGTTATCAAACGATATATAAGGTAATTACTGATTCTATACTTTTTTCAGATTTCAAGTCGGTTACATGATGTGGAAAATGATTGAAGAGGACTTCTGGCCGTATCTTTCTCAACCAATTAGAGAACGATTCGAAAAGTACAATAGAGAAGTTTTGAAGACAAAAATTCAATTCGATCGTGAAAGATTCTGCATGCACGAAGCGATTAAATAGTAAGTAATAGTACATAATACACAAAAAATGTAAGACAAATAGTCAAGTTTCTGCCCGACGAAAATTCGCTGAGAATAAGAAAAATGATGAGAGGGGGTGGCATGTTCAATTTTAATAGGATTTCAAGAGGGGTCGATTGTGTTACACGCATGGAATAAGACGTTTCGTCACACTTCTTTCTTTGGGGGCCATCCTCACTGCGTTCGTCGTGCCCCAAAAATAGTCGTGTGACAAACTTCGTCTTATTAAACTCGTACAATAATATATTAAGATGGTAACAATAGATCGATTTTTTCTTACCAGGGTCCAATCTATAAAGTTAAATCACCCCAACTTTTTTTAGTGTAATTTTTTCCTATCTTTATATGAATTACTTTATGAAATTTTAGAGTTTTCTTATGAAAAAAAAAACTCTCGTTGATTATTATCTATAAAATGCATCGTTTACGAATAAAATCGATATGAACATTCCAATACATGTCCAAAAACCACGCAGTTATAATCAAACTATAGTGCAATCCTTCTAGATGAAAAAATTGAAAATATAGCACAAAATGCATTTTATCTACTGTGCGTTACTAATGGAATAATGGAATCATTATCACATCGTAAGCGGTACTTTGATGGAGAATATTATTAAACTGCTTTTCAACCAATAGCAACAATTTATTGTCAATAGAAGGTAGGCGAACCCCAGTGCGGAGATGTCACCCGTCGAACGTTTCTATTTTTAGCAGCCAGAATTTACAATTTCTGGGCGATTATAGGAGTGAAGTAGATGATAAAATAGTATATTACACTTGTTGATTAAGACGTATTGTCACATTCCTTCCTTTGGAACACTCCTCGCAAGCTCGTTGTGCCCCAAAATCAGTCGTGTGACAATACTGTGTCTTATAGAACTCGTATAATAGGTATACTTAATATTATGGCACGCATGCATTCAAATGGTCAACATCGATTTTTACTTGAAAACGGATCATCCTTAAAAAGAATAACTCCAAAATTACATAATGTTATACCAAAATGAAAAAAAATATACAAAACCAAAAAGTTGGGGTTCATTTTAGCTCTCGCCCCCTATATTAGACTTTCCCTTGGCAAAAACTTCCAACGCATTTCTAGTTCACCTTATTGGGTATAAAAATAAAGTTAGTACATGTGCTAAACTTCATCAACATATCTCACATAGTTCTAGATCCTTTTATAAAGAATGTTTTCTCGAGCCATGTTATGTAAACTTTTTCTCTCTTACTTTTGATCGTAGAACCTGCTGCTGAAGTTTGGCAGGCTAGTTTAGTCTATAACCCTAAAGTGATCCTGTGTTAATTTAATGGATGCTTTAAATAATAATAATTTTAATTTATTATTTCCAGTTTTCCGTTGATTGCCGAATCAATGTATATTCGCCAGCACGTGACTGTCGAGAAAAAACATTTAGTACGGGAAATGGCTGGACTCATCCAAAGACAATTTACTAGACTAGTGGATGGTGCTAATTGGATGAGCCGCGATAGAAACATTCGAAGGAATGCTTTGCGTAAAATACAAGAAATCTCGTTCATAGTTGGTGGTCCGGATTCTATGTTCAACGAAGAATTTGGATACACCCCAGGGGTAAGTACAAAAATAGGTATGGCTACCTACTCCTTTGAAGAATGAAATTCAGTTCTGATACCACGCATCGTGTTCTATTTGTAGTTTGAATTCCAATCGTTGAATGTTATCAACATGATCACGGAACGACAGAATAGGGCTTATGATGAGTACTACATTTTGATCAACCAACCTATTACACCGAATCAACTTAGTCATTTCAAAAACGTGAGCATAAGTAATTATACAATGCTCAATGACCGTACTTTAGGTAAATTTCGATTTTTGTTTACTCGGCAATTGTCACGAGTCTTCCACATTTTCTGCAATTTTCAGTTATACCAGCTGGAGTACTTCAAGATTCTTTCTACAATCCCAAGCTACCGAACTATTTGAATTACGCTACAGTTGGGAAATCTTTGGCTGGAGCTGTTTTCAATCACTTATACATCGAAAACGACACTTACAGTTGGTGGGCTTTGGATGCTTTCGATCACGTCATCAAGTGCTTGATGAAGGAATCCGCGAACTTCCCTCATTCTGAGGTAGGTATAATTTATCTCAGTTACAAAAGTTTCCACACCTGGATAGTAGCCGGCGGTAACAGTAGTCCACTCATAGAAAAGAAACACGTTGTATGATCGATTTAGGGCAGTTCGAGAAAACCTTGCTGAAAACACGGCTAGTTACGAATCTCATGCTCACAAATGGTTCAGGATTGAAAATAAACCCTACACTCTGATAGTGGAAGTTTAGTTTTATCTTCACATTATTTTTATCATTACTTCCAAAACTAATTTTGTGTTTTTACTCTATAGTTCAAGCGTTCCAGGAAGCTGAAAGAAAACCTGAGCGATTTCGTGGCAGTTGATGTAGCTTACGAGGCTTACCGAGAGTGGATGAGGATGCAACCCCCAGAAATGATGATGCCTGGTTTAAAACTGTCCCCCAACCAATTGTTTTGGATTCAGACCAGCAAAACGGCTTGTAGTAAAATTTACTCCAGACATGATAGGGACAATTCGCGTTTCAAAGTTATCGGTCCGTTGAGGAATTCGCGTTATTTCGCGGAAGAGTACAACTGCCCTGTGGGATCCAGGATGAATCCTGCGAGGAAATGCCGGGTTTTATAGCCGCGTTCGGCCCGAGACGGGAATTTAAGAAATGTAAAAATGTGATAATAAAACGTTGCGTAAATACATAACTCGCTTTTTATTTAAAAAAAAGTTACCTGGAGGCATACGTTTACATATCAGGCCAAGTATAATAAGCTTATAAAATTACAAGCTTGCAGGTATAAACTTAACGGTTTCTAGAAAAATCCCATAAGAACAATCTAAATTAGGAAAAAGTGCAAATATAACACTTCAACATCACATTATTATGTAAATGAGAGCCATTTATGAAACTGTCTATGTGATCATTTTGGCTGTAGGTAAGAAGCACATGAAGCTATGCATAATAAACCCACTCCTCAAGGGCAAGTTATTTTAAAATTACTGGCACGGGACATTATAACTTGTTAGTGGATACCTAGAAAGCAATTGTAGTGTGTTAGAAATGATTTCGGTGCTACCCGGTTATCTGACTTTATGTAATACCTACTAACGAAAACAAATGAGGAAGGTCCAGTAAGAATTAAGTGAGAGTGAAGCTGTTGAAATGGACGGAAAGTAAGTGAACACTATACTGTTATACAACGTCTTGACTTTTTAGAATATTTTTTTTAGTACAAGACCGGCACAAAGTTTTTGGAAAAAGCGAACAGTTTTTGAACGAAGGCTTATAGTGCTGTCAGGAATTCTGTTGGTCGGTTGCATCGTTCTTCTTTGTTGGCCATGTAAAACAGGTAGGTGTATTACAGGACGATTGTCACACCTTGTTATCTCAAGTTACCTTTTGATATTACAGAAGAACCGTCATGTCCAGTACGAAAATGTCCTAAATCTAAAAAAACTTCAGGTATAGTGAATGTATTTTGTTTTATTATTACTTTTGCTAACACCTGCTTGCAGCCACCATACCAGTACGGACTGAAATCAAAGACACAGATGACGCCGATGAAAACGTGTGTCTGACTGCAGAATGTCTAAAAACGTCTTTGGATATACTGCAATCCATCGATGCTGCTGCTGATCCATGTGACGATTACTACCAATTTTTTTGTGGAAATTTCATGAAGGACGCATTTGAAACAAGAGTCGCATCTCCGGTTATAGAAGAGTTTAACCGATTGCAAAATCAGATGCACGCCTTGCTGGAAAGCCCAATTTCTGAAGACGATTCAAAGGCACTGGTGCTTGAGAAGCGTTTTTTGCAAGCATGCATGGATTTAGAAGCTATAGATGACGACTATGATGTAACCTTCATCAACCTGATCGATCAAATTGACTGGCCAGTTCTGGAGCCAGACTGGGAGGAAGACGGTTTTGACTGGGTCGAGCTTATGGTAGAAGCTCGACATCTAGGCCTACCATTTGACTGGTTCTTGAGCATGGGAACATTTCCAGTTGATTTGAATTCATTTTATGTAAGAACACAACAATTCATGACATATTTCTTGGAATACTGAATGCGAGATTGAATGTAATATTTCCTTAATAGATTTCTCATCCAAAGAACGTAACGGAGTTGGATGATTCGTTGGAAAGGGAGTACCTAGATACGATGATAGATATTGTTGTAAGTTTAAATGGATCTAGACAAGCGGCAGAAAGTCAACTAGATGATGTACTTGAATTCCATCAAAAATTAGCAAAAGTATCCACATGTGCTTTACATAATATCAGACAGCATTTTAACTTAATTTTTTTAGATATGTCCAGAAAACGAGACTGATGACAATGTGATTTTGAAAACTCTCGAAGAATTTGAAGAACTAGTTGGTTTAGAAATTGACTGGTTTGAGTTGATTACCAATCTAACTGATGATGGCAATGACGAAGACAACGATACAATAATTACACCAAAGACAGAAATTGCGTTTCATCTCAATACGTACTTGACTGACCTATCAGTGCTTCTAAAAGAAACTCCCAAGAGGTGTGCGCTAGACCAAAAGTTGATATCAATTAAGTTGAACCATTTTTTAGGGTGCAAGCAAATTATATAGGATGGAAAATTACTGAATCATTTGCGCCATTTCTATCTAAATCCATTCGAGAGCGATACAAGAAGTATCAAGATATTGAAGATAAAGACTGTGATGACACGAGATTCGAGTTTTGCTTTGAAGATACCATTGAAAGGCATATTGAACATAATGAAGTTCAAGCTAAAATAAAAATGCACGTTTTAGATTCAACTTCGTCGCAGAAGCAGAATATATTAGGAAATATACGGATGCCAAAACCAAAAAAACCGTCCAACAAATGATTGAATTTGTCAAAGATGATTTGGTTGAACGCATTAACGAATCTGATTGGATGGACGATATTACAAAAGCATACAACTTGAACAAACTTATGAACATCCAGTCAGTTATAGGAGGGCAAGACGAAATATTTGACGAAGAGAATTTTGACCAATACCTCTTAATTGAGAATGTATGTAGAGCTTTTCTTCTTCTTTTCATCGTCGTTGTATTGTTATTCTGCCTGGATATAGTTTTTTGTTCACTCTATACCTTAACGTTGCAGTTGAACTTTTCGTCAAGTAATGTTATAGAAATGATAACCGAAAAGAGAGATGCATATTTTGATGCTAAATTTGACTCTATGGATGATTACGCAATAAGAACTGAACGAAGCAGCATGTATAAGAAAAATGTCAACATCAACGCTCATTATGACAATCTCATGAACACAATAAGTTAAGTCAGTTACTAGATGATAATTTTTTTACCAATTCAATTTCAGTTTTGCCAGCTGCAGTTTTACAAGGTCAATTTTTCAGTCTCGAAGTGCCAAATTATTTGAATTACGGAAGCCTTGCTGTTTTAACCGGACATGAGATAATTCATGGCTTTGGAAAAAGAACTAGCAAGATAGAAATCGATGATGATACAACTATTAACATTTGGACAAACGAGACGATTGAGGAATTCGCAAATGCTAGTCAGTGCATAATTGACGAATATGATAATTTTGAATCTGGCCTAGACTTGAATGTAATACAAGTTTTTTGTGTTTGTATTTTCCACATAATTATTACTGTTTCATTAGTTTGACCTATCTGGAGAAAAAACGTTTGAGGAAAACTACGCAGATTTCATTGGAATGGACATGGCTTACGAAGCTTACCAAAAATGGGTCGAAGAGCATGGAGAAGAACCCAAACTTCCTGGATTGTCTTACGAACCAAACCAGCTGTTTTGGATCAAATGGGGCACTCTGATGTGTCACCAAAAGCTTTTAGATTCTGAGCCAGATCTGGATGCCGAAGACGAGCACGCCATTTCCAGATTTAGAATATGGGGACCGATGAGAAATTCTGACGGTTTCGCGGAAGATTTTGAATGTCCAGAGGGATCCGACATGAATCCAAAAGAAAAGTGTCAAGTGCTGTGAATACTCTCTAGTAATTATCGTGTAATTATAATAATTGTGTAAATTGAAATATGGATCACGAAATAAAAAAAAAATGACGAGCAGTTTATTTTATGGAGTACATATCTCTTTATAGAAACTTGTGTCGTTTTCCTCTGGCCCGTTATTAAACAGACCTTCAACCGCATATCTGGTTTGTCGTGAAACAACTATTCAACTTCGCAATTACTTAATTATTGTGCGTCGCGAAACCATGCCGGGCACGGTAACGTATGAGATAAAGTTAGTGCTCAGTAGAATACCCATTTTTATATTGCAGCAATCAATCATTGATGTTTTGATTCATTTTTCAGCAAACCTACAAATGGTGACCAACCTCCATTACGCGACCGTAACAATGACGAATGCTGCAAGAATGTAGGCAAATCTTCAATTTTCATTGTCTCTTGCGCGTTACTGGTTTTAGGAGGCTTCATTATTGCCATATTCATGGGCACCATACCTTTAGGTAAGTAAATTTGAAGTTAAGTCACTATCACTTGAGTTTTACCAAATCATTTTCAGGGACAATTGATACGTGCACGAGCCATCAATGTATTCGAGCAGCAGCAGAAATTTTGGATTTTATTGACGAAACAGTGGACCCTTGCGAAGATTTCCACGAGTTCTGTTGCGGAAACTTCATGAAAAATGCATACGTAAAACATGAACCAACACCGTGGGCTACCGAAATGAAGCGCCTAAAACACGAACTGGATGCAATGATTATGGAACCGCCGCGAGAGGACGACTCTCACCTAGTCAAAATGCAGAAACAGTTTTTTCGCTCTTGCTTCGACTTGGATGCCATAGATGAAGATGAAGGAGGAACATTTTTCAATTTGCTTGACCAACTCGGAGGCTGGCCCGTTTTACGAGGCCAAAAGTGGACCGAAGATGAATTTGACTGGCTGTCAATAATGCTCCAGTCAAAACGTTTGGGACTACCGTTCGGATGGTTCCTGAACATTGAAGTACAACAAATTGGACTGAATTTCCTTGTGGTAAAGTGTCGATTCACCGGAAATGAACAGAACTACGCATTTACATTCGAATTTTTAGATCACAGCTCCCGAAGAATGCAGAATACAGGACAAAACAAAACGATATCTCAACATGATGGTGGATGTTGCAGTACTGATGAACGGTTCTAGAATCACAGCAGAGTCAGAATTGGGAAAAGTCATACAATTTGAGAAAGAACTAACAAAGATTTGTCAAAGAGCCAAGGGTGAAAATATTACGGTTGCTACAATCAGAACTTTGGAAAGCTTGTTGCCAAAAGTTGATTGGCTCAACTTTTTATTGAATATCAGTGAAACACGGACGATGAATTTCACAAGAGATGGGACTATTTACCATTCTGTAAGCGGATATATCGTTGACTTGGATAGATTATTAATAAAAACACCTAAGAGGTGAGATAATTTTATAATGTTTATACTACATAAGCCTAAAAAGACTTTGGTTTCAGAGTTCAAGCTAACTATTTCCTGTGGAAAACCATTGAACATTTCTTGCCATATCTGAATGAACCATTTAGAAATCATCACCAAAGTACTGACAGATTGGAGTTCTGTGTCAACAGTACTAGGTCCAGGTATAACCAATACATATATAATCTAATTCAACTTGTAAACCTATATGTTTCGTACAATAATTTTCAACTTCGCACCAGATTCCCTTTTGTTTCTGAAATTGGTTACATCCGGAAATATGCAGACACTCTTACGAGAGATGCTGTGAAAGAAATGGTTGGATTATTGAAAGAGCAGCTGATCGTAAAAGTTGAAAGAACAGACTGGATGGATCAAATTTCTAAAGAAGCATCTGTCGTAAAAATGAGTTTAATTAAAGATGTGATTGGTGGGCATGACGAAATGTTTGATGAAGTGGCTTTTGATAGATTTCTACTGATCGGGGAGGTATAATAGTGCTAAACTTAGTATATTTTTCTCGAATTTGGATTATCACATCGATCTAATTTCAGCTCAATTTCAGTTCGGACAATATCATAGCAATGCTGACTGAAAAATTAAAAACTAACAACGACCAAATATTTGCAGGAATTTTCACTAGGAACAAGTATGCTCAGAAAGCTTTACTTTATTCAAAAGATGTTACTACGTATGCTTATTTTGATTTCCTCTATAACGCTATGTGTAAGTATTATGTGTACTTGACTCAGCCTCAAAAACGTTTATTTGAATTTTTTCAAAGTGTTACCAGCACCGGTTCTTCACGGATTTCTATTTAATCTTGACAATCCACAGTTTTTAAACTATGCAGGATTAGGAGTGGTTGTTGGACATGAATTGGTACGCAGCCTTGGCAGTGCAGCTAATATGATCCAAAGTGCTGGGTTTACCGGAATATGGACTAATCAAAGTATCGAAGGGTTCGCGAAGGCTAGTCAATGCCTAATGGAGGATTATGAAAGTTTCAGCGCTGATCAATTAGAAACCGATGTAAGTAATTTTTGAATATTGTAAGCAAGGATGGGCGAAAATATAATCATGCCAGTATTGTGTATTAACGCGTAAATAATTCGATTTATTCAAGTGCCTTGAACTACCATAGATTTCGTGAATAGAGTAAATGATGTAAGTAAATTAATAAATAGCTTTGTATTGTTTATTGTTGATTTTCATTAGGAAATTTAATTCTCAAAATTCAATTCTTGAAACATGCTATAACCAGCATCCGCTTGTACATACAGAGTGATTCAAAAGAGTGCTGGAATGTTGTTGAAAAAAATCTATTTCTTTTAGTTTTGAAGTTATGGAGGGACAAAAGTTGGTCCTTCGATCGCTTCTGTTTTCGTTGTTTCAAAAGATTTTAGCAAACTGTTCTTGGAAAAACAGTGAGTACAAAAAATCGACCTCTGAATCTGTAATGAATTTCTGTTTTGTATACAGGGTGAGTCATGAATCCTGAAGATTTTTTTTCTTAAAGTGCCTGCAAACAGTCACAGTGGTCCCATAACCTATGTACAGCACAATAAAACATAATTCATTTCACTAGAATACTTTCGCTTCTGGTTATTTACGGAGACAAAATTTTTATAGTTTATGACTCACCCTGGATATGAAACAAAAATTGAATACAGATTCAGAGGTTGATTTTTTGTATTCAATTTTTTTCCATAAACAGTTTGCTGAAATCTTTTCAAACAACGAAAATAGAAGCGATCTAAGGACCAACTTTTGTCCCTCCATAACTTAAAAATTGAAAGACATAACATTTTTTCAACAACGTTTCAGCACTCTACTACACCTCCATATTACGCACCTTCAAGGTAGTTCGACACTTTTGAATCACCTGTATTTGAGTGTACTAAAGTATAGGTACCAAATTATAATTATGTAAGAATAACCAATTAAAAAAAATCGCAAAAATAACTTGAGTCAACTGTGTCAAAGCTTGATATGTTCTTTCAACCCTGTAAGTTGATCTGGAAAGCGTTCGTTACCTAACACGATTTAATTACATTATTCACGTTATTTACGAGCGAACGCACATCTCTAATTGTAAGAACTAATAAAGTTTTTTCTCATGAATAGTTTCAGCTGAATGAAACATTAACACTGAAAGAAAATTATGCAGATGGAGTTGGACGAGACGTTGCATATGAAGCGTATCAAAACTGGGCGAAGAAACATGCACAAGAGCTCAAACTTCCTGGACTTCCATACACCCCAAATCAGTTGTTTTGGATTAAATCTGCCATGACTTGGTGCCACAAACCAATTCTCGATTCACCTGTCGATAACTTGGATGATAATTTTGACGACAAACACCCGATTTCAAGATACCGGAGCATTGGTCCCTTGAGAAATTCTCTGCATTTCGCTAGGGATTTCAAGTGCGCTGTCGGTTCGCCACTGAATCCAAGCAAGAAGTGTCATATCTTTTAGAGAAATGCAGTGTAGTAGCCCACGCGATGGCCACATCCTTCAACACAAATTAACATAGTTTACAGCTGACCCTTGGTTACAATAAAACTTAATTAAATGGTGCAATTGCCGTTCCCACTGTTTGTAGTCGAATACCTTTCAAATTCCAAATTACTCATACTAGGGAGTTTTTATCAAGAAATGTCAACAGCCGTTAGTACCGAAAATGACGCGGCTCTGCAGCAAGTGTTGGACGAAGAAAAGTGCAAGAGAAAAGACAACTCTAGTGATAATTGTTGTGCTGTTAATAACTTTGTGTGCATTGTTAATTTTATTGTTACTATTCAATGGTGAGAGAATGTTTTATAATAATTGTTGTGTTCTGGCAATAAAGTTATCAATTACAGCGACTACTTATTGCCAACATGAAGAATGCATCAAATCATCTGCCAGATTACTAAATAGTATTGATCCTACACAAAATGTTTGCGACAGTTTTTACAATTTCGCTTGTAGTGCTTATTTGAAAGAGATTCATGATATACCATCAGTTATACAGGAGGAAGAGCAAAAAGTTGATCGAAAATTAAAAGCTCTAATAACTGAAGCACTGAAAAACGACGATGCTAAATCGCTGAAATTGCAAAAGCGATTTTACCAATCCTGCACGAACTTGACGGCAATTGAAGAGGATAACGACAGGACATTTTGGAGCATAATTAAAAGCTTAGGCGGCATGCCGGCTGTCTCTGGCAATAATTGGAACGAAAGCGCTTTTGATTTGATTGGACTTCTCACAAGCTTGAGGCAAATTGGTTTGCAATCCGATTGGTTTTTTGACATTTCCATTGATTACAAAAATGGCAGCCGGACTGTAGAGGTAGGTACCTATCAATTTATTTCTGTATTAATTCTAGCTTATCAGTACTTCAACTTCTAGGTAACATTCTCTGAAACTGCAAGTAAAATCGAAAGTCGCTTCAGACAATCCTACATTGACCTGATGACTGAAGTAGCCGTGCAATTCGGAGCTCCAGTTTACGTCGCCAAAACTGACATGAAAGACGTGTTGTTTTTTGAAGGCAGGTTAGCACATGTAAGCTTTCCATTTTTTTTTCTTAGATTGTAATATTAAATTGAGGTAATTCTTAGTTGAAAGAAGAAATGCAAAATGAAACGAAAATTTACAAGGAAGCTAAAAAGATGACTATAGCTCAAGCTCAAACTACATGGCCCAAGATTAACTGGGTTCGATTCTTGAGCGAGATGACCAACATCGAAGTTAAAGACACCGATGAAGTAATCATACCATTTCAGGACTACTTAGCCAAACTTGATATCATACTGCGACAAACAAGGAAGAGGTAATTGGTAACGCATGCAATTACGTTATTTTGACAATTGAATTGAAGGACTCAGGCCAATTACGTTATGTGGAAGTTGATAAAAGCGTACTCTGCACTGCTTTCGGAAAAAATTAGGAATAAAGTGGCAAATTACACAAAAACTACCACCGACGATTACGAATTATGGCATAAAAACCGCGAAAAATATTGTTTCACCCGTTCAAAATCATAGTAAGTGTTGACAAAGTGACTTTCGTTTCGTTTAAAAACATTAAAAAAAATTGCAGTTTTCCACACGCAATCGAAGCCACATTTCTGAGGCAAACTCTAGATCAAAATGTTGAGAATGACGTGAACGAAATTATAAAAAGAATTAAGAATCAAATGGAGTATGATCTGGACAAGTTGAAGTGGATGGATGGTCCAACCAAAAAGATAGCCAAAAATAAATTGAGAAATATTACAATTGTTATAGGCGGCCCCAAAGAAATGCTTGATCCGATAGGATTCGACAGATCCTTGGGAATCCAGAAGGTACATCTTTACATACAATTCCATTGTTCCGAACTACAGGTGCATATTACTGAGTTGTTTCAGATTGATTTTAAGACTAACAATCTTATAAATATCACGACAGAAATAATGAGAAAAGGGTTAGATTTTATGTATCTTGATGCAAGAGAAGCATCATTCAACGAAAGATTGTACGGATTAGTGCCACTAATTCAAACCACTTTTTTGAGAGATCACAATATTTTGTGTATGTATTAAGTATGATCACAGTTTTCAACGGAAAGGGTGGCGGAACAATGGCCGAATATACAGGTATTCGCGTATAAATTATACCCCCTTGGAGACTTTCCCTTATTTGAAATTAAAAAAAAAAGATTCTTACATGATTTTTTCCGTAGTTTTCGAATCTCTTTACTGAAATTTTTTGTAGTATATCGCTTACAGGGTGAAACATCGAAATTCTTCTCGAATTGAACATCCTGTATTTTAATATGGGAATCGATTCTGCTTTTTATCCTGATTATAAATATATATCACACTTGATAGGTTATTCAACAAGACACACGTGAAAAAATTTGTTCATGTTTGAAAATAAATATTTCACAAAATTTCAAAAAATATCGAAAAATAATTTTTCTTTCGAGTTTGTAAAGTGGAGTTGAGCTAGGTAAAAGTCTCAAACTATAATGAAATCCATTTTACCAAAATGATGAAAAAATCACTGATCTACTTTTGTAAAAAATAATAATATTGTTCGATATTTTTCAAAATTACATGGCTTCTTTCACAAGTGTTTCGTTGACTTACCTATCATATGATAAATATTTTCAACCAGGATGAAAAACGTAATCGATTTCCATATTAAAATACAGGTGTCCATTTTGACAAAAATCTTCGATGTTGCACCCTGAAAAAATTTTGTGGGCAGATTTGAAGGCTATCTACTGAAAAAAATTATAAGAGAATCGTTTTTCATTTTCTGAATTATCTTCAAGGAGACGTCTTCAGGGGAGGGGGGTATAGCTAATGCAGGGTGATTCAAAAGTGTCGGACCAAAACAATACACGGTATATCAAATATTTTGTAAAGCCCACAAAAACTATTAAATTTTTTTTTTAGAGTTATGAGGTGTCAGAGGGTGATTCTTCGAACCCTTCTATTTTCGTTCTTTCAAAAGATTCTAATAAACTAATAATGCGAGAATAATGGATAGAAAATATCAACTACTGAATGTGTGCTAGATTTCAATTCACCATACAGGGTAGGGTGATTCATGGAGTAAAAAATCCAGTTTCTCCAAAATATTCCTCTAAACAAAATTTCTTGCTACAAAACCGTGACTTCTTCTGCTCTACATCAGTTGAGGGATCAACCGAATATAGTTCAGAGTCATTTTTGAAGAAACACATTTTTCGAGGTTTCTGACTCAGCCCGTATTGAAAACAAAAATTCAATACCTAACCAATGGTTGATATTTCTTACGCATAGTTCTGCCACCAACCGTTTACTAAAATCTTTTGAAATGACGAAACTAGAAGGATTCGAAGGACCACCCTTTGACCCTTCATATCTTCAAAAGTAAAAGTCAGAGAATTTTTCTAATCTTTTTTGTGGGCTTCATGAAAGATTCCTTATGCCATATATTGTTCTGCCCCGACACTTTTGAATCATCCTGTATGTGAGCACCCTGTACATCAGAGTGTCCAACGCTTATAGCATATTATTCAACGAGGGTATAATGACTGTTATTGCTTGCTCAAAAGGATGCAGCTTGATGACACGAGCTTTGACGAGTATCATAAAGCATCCGAATAAGTAATGGTCATTACACAGGAGTAGAATATTGTGTAAAATACTGTAAAATGTGCACAACTGAATAATTGCAGCTATTTATGTATCAAGGAAATTATAACGATGATAATAGCCGAGGTCAACAGACCACCCCGAGGGCCCTTGAGGTTAACCTGTAGGGGATGATAGTATATTATTAAATGACTCTTTGAATAAACTAATAGTATAATAGTACAGTTTGCCGACACAAGCCTTGGCGAGTCGTGAAATTGTATAATTTGCATATTACTCAATGTTCATCGAATAAAACATAATATTAAATTCTTGTGATCTTGTGTAATGGCAATTACTCATTCGGATGCTTTAGGACATTCGCCAAGGATCGTGTCAGCGAACTGCATCCATTCGAGTGATAACAATCATTACACGCCCGTTGAATAATTTCTATTACGGATTACAGTAGAGCAATTTTTGACATTAATTTATGGTTTATATCAAAGTCAATGGATGGTTGAAACCGAAATCATGCTGTATTGAAATAGCTTGATTGTTGCGCCATCCATAAGAATGATTGAAAAGAGCAGTATGGTATTATAGACTCTGATTGTAGTCGTCTCTGCGGCAATGCTTCAAGGAATTTTCTATGAGAAAGAGCGACCTAATTATTTAAATTACGCCACTATAGGCGTCATAATAGCTCACGAACTCATACATGGTGTGGACATGGAAACGTCTTTTAATGGCGACGCCGCTTGGTGGAATAACAAAACTCTTGCACATTTCAAAGAAAAATCAGAGTGCCTCCAGAACTGTAACGATGGTTTGAACTTGCCGAAAATCAAGGTATCATATAAAATAGCTCTGCACTGATGAATTATTTTTATAACAGATTTTTATACAGATGAACTGTCGAAGAACTTTGTTAGAAAACCTAGCCGAATACGGAGGGGTTAATTTGGCGTACGAAGCATACCGTCGATGGGTTAAGGAGAACGGACACGAAAGGAAACTACCAGGCATGGAGTATGATGGAAAGCAAATATTTTGGATGGCGTACAGTTCCATAATGTGCCACATGCCATTGACACAGGATCAGTTGACTGCTTTGGCGGAGAAAGGAAACCACTTGGCTCCTTCTCATCGAGTCTTGGCTTCTTTTCGAAACTCACCTTATTTCTCAAGCGATTTTGATTGCCCGTCGGGATCTAACATGAGTCCAAAAAAAAAATGTCGCATATTTTAGGCACGTTTGTACTAAAATAAAATTATGAGATGTTGAACATGGCCATCAAATATTCATGGCACTTGTTCCAAGTGCATTGTTCTTGCTTGTCTCATTTCCATACAGCTTTCTTAGTATTCGTTCGACAACTGTGTAGGCCAGTGCATACCAAATAATTGATATTTATACCAAAAACGCGAAGAGAAAATAAGATGAGACGACTGATTACGGAGAGTGTGCGACTACAATCAAGGCAACGATTTGGATTTATTATTGAAAAAAAAATTAAGAAAGGCTCAAAGTTGATAATAATGATTACAGCCTACCTACGAGTGCAATTAAATAGTTAAAATTGACATTCTCGCAGGTTACTGTTGAAAATAATAGAGTCAAAAAAGGAAGTTAATGACTTTAATTGAAGTAGCTTAAGGATGGTGCGCCTCGACTTGTCTTCTGGGAATAAGTCTGTTGTAGTTCTCAAGTTCATTAAAATTACCTTTGCAATAATTGTTTCGACACTGGCGGAGCATAATAATCAGGTAGCATGCGACGATGCAGCGAACCGGCCGATTGTATCTTGGACTTGCTACTTGCCCATGATGGTTCCCGAATCGCCGGCGATTCAGATTCAAAGACTCGTACCTTTATGGGTATACGAATCAAAGATGGGAATGATTCACTACTAAGCAAGCGGCCATTTAAAACAACGTCTTGTAATTGAAATAGCATTCCAGAGATGTGTCTTACCACTTGCGGACTTGTCGCATCTCTAAATGGAATCAGTTAATTAGAGAGTGCAACCTGCTCAAGAGGTCGCCGTTACTCTAAACACATCATTCGTAATACCTCTCAAGTCTCAAGTGTTATACTGGACACTTGTCGTGCCATCAATACTGTTAGAAAAACCGTATCAACTCGAAACTACTATCAGAACATTCAGAACAATAACAAACACCTAAGAATTGCTGGCGGTGGCAGTTCAGGTACTTATACATACTCGTTCTCGTATAGGAGAAGCTAATATTTTAAATTAGTCAAGAAATTCTTTGAAGCTTAGATATTAGACAGTAATTAACTGACGCATGTTTAGAAAGGGAGGAAATTATAAATTGAATCGAATCCATCGTCGTATAATACATTTTCTCAGATTGTCAAGTATTTTTTGTGCACTGACCTGAATGCTGGTGCCGGCATAAAATTTGTTTTATAACTTCGATGACAAATGAACAAAAACAGTCCTTCTGACAGAAAACACTAAAATCCTACCACATAATTTACAACCAAAAACTGTAGGAAATTATTAATAATAATAAAACCAGTGAGTGGTACGCTTAAAACGCCGCTAACTAAAAAATGTGAATGTATTAAAAAAAAATCCGGTTTATAAATCTCCAGTTTGTATACCCATCTTCGAAATTTGTTCGATTATACCGTGCTTTAATACGAGTACTGGCTATTAACTATGCGTGAGCTGCTCACAGCTGACAAATTAAATGATACTTATTTATTTTGGCGCAGAGATCCCGGAGCTGGTCGGACTTACCTGAAACAAGAAAAGAAAAGCATTAGATTCCGGCAACATAAATCGAGCTTACAAGCAAAGTACATTAAAACAGTAAGTTGGCTAGTCTAAGGTTGGCTATAAGCGCACAATAAAAGTATAATTAAAAGAAGCCGCATGGCAGTTCCGCTGATGTTATTTCCTTGTGCCCATATATCTTGGGTCATAAGTCACTCAGCGTGGTTCCAATCATATATACCTAACCTACCCTCACCGAGCTGTATTTTTGTAGCTATGGATTGGGTCCGATGCAATTACGGAAATCCAACGAAACATAAATATGTAAGTGGGTACTAAGTAGATAATAATAACTCAAATTGAAGTTGTTCTAAACATTAATTTCTACAGTTTAATTTGTGTTACGAAAAATTATGTATGTAACTCGCGCTGAAAATCGTATAGCAAAACTTTCTTACATGCAATCCTGGGCCTAGGGCCTCGAGTTGCATTCACGTTCGTTGTCCTATGCCTTGTTTTCGGTGCTAGTCACATCATAATTATACTTACAGCGTTTTCGAGTCACTCGAACCGAGCTAGTTCAGCTCGAAAATCGCTATCACTGATTGGCCAGGGATTTTTGAGAACCAATCGAATTATTCAAATCCCCTGATTTGAGAGCTAAACTGGTTAGGTTCTAGTGACTCGAAAACACTATTACTTTTCTATACCTATCATCGTTTAAAATCAAATGGTTTGAAAAAACAAAATGGGGTTTTTATCAATCAAGTAGTTTCTTAAAAAAAAAAATAGGTGAAACTATCACATAGCACTCCTACCCCATCCTATACCCATTTTGGGGACATCAACTGTTCATACCACTTGAACAGTATGCAGAGCGAGTGCGTGCTTGTTGGATAGTATTGTGGTGGTACAATAGATTTTTGCAATCATCCTCATTCCTCATTCCTCATGTTAATCTCTCCACCAGTCGGAGCGGCACCTTGTTAGTCTCCGGCGCGGCGGCCAAAGCTACAACCTACAAATGTTTGTGAGTGGGCATTCAACCAACTTCCATCCTCGGATGGAATATAAAATCGATCTTGAAAAGTACACGATTATGACTCACACCGAAAAAAATCATGACAAGTACGCGCTTTCACTCGTGCGAGCAACAATGAGATCTGGAGCCCACGTATGGGACAGTGAGGACTTTTACTCGGTCCTCGGCACCCTTCTTCTTAGAAGGACGGTGTAAAATTGAGATCGAAAAACACCGAAATAGCTCCTGCAGTTCCTTGCGATAGCCCTCCCTGTAGGTAAGTTTGAATCGAACTCTATCCAATTAGAAATAATCACAAAATATTGAAGATTATGCTTAAATAATTTTCATACGTATTTTTTAGGCCGTTCTGGAGTCACAACCTAGTTTAAACTCTCCAAAGTTCACAAACCTTAAACTCATAACGTGCAAGATTTTTGTTTTAATGTTTGCAGTTGATTTCAGCACAAGAACCAATCCTTGTCTTTACATTCTTGAAAACGAAAATGTCTGAGCGCCAAGGAACTCGTGGAGGGCTGCCAAATTCCTTCTCGCGTCATTTCACCCAATTTTAAACTGAGGAGCTGTTGTTGCAAATTGTTTGTAACAATGTATTGAACTAATTATAATCCGATCGTAAAAACTGATCCGCAAACAAGATCTTTCCGCGTCATTTAGGATCTAAACCCATGCAGTATTATACTGGGGGCTCCGGAGTTCAAGTGCGAAGACTTTGCGAATTAAAAAAGAAGAGGATGCACCAAGGAGATATATTTCGAAAATGCAAAAGAACGGAGATACAGCCCTTCAAAGTAACGATAGGAAAATCGTATTGTTACGAGCGGGGAGTCAGTTGTGCATTCGAGAAGCACACCTGATCCCTCTAGACTGTTAGAGTTACGAGTTGGCTCTGGTGCATTCCAGAATATACGCGATGGTTTAACCCTTTGATTAACATGGGAGATATCAATGGGTGGATAAGACACATCTGGCCAACTGGCGGAATGCCGCCGCTCCAAAATACGCGGTAATAAATGCGAAAGGTGTGGGATTGTTCGAGAGTCGCCTCGAAGCCATAAGCAGCGATCAATGTGGAATTTGCCGGAGAACCGGTGGAAGGCTCCAGAACGACAATCGGAGGTATATTAACAGAGGATGCGTCGACTGACGAACCAGTCCTAAATTCAGAGCGATAACAGCGAGTAGTAATTGGCGAAATACCCAAGCGCAAATAATTGTTGACGGTGGATTTATAGTAAGTATTTATAGTAAGAAGAGACATAGTTATTCGAAATAGGGAAAAAAATACAGCGCCTCTCTACTGTTGACCGATGAACTTATCTGTCAAAATAGAGATTTCAAATCAGATTTCTTGACCAAATGCGTTCTATCTAGTTTTGACTAGTGTTGCACTTTTTGGCTTTCTGAGAATATTCGGGTTGTGTTGAGAGTCAAATTGCTCAGAACCGTTGATTTAGCTCGCGTACCGATAGGTCCAATCTGCATCGCTTAACGTAAATTTTTTTATGTGCATTGTTAGACTTTCAAGAGAATATTAGGAGGAGCTAGCCCGGCTGCTAGCTATTGTTGAAATTTTGCACTGCACTCTATATCATCCTGTATACAGTGGCGTAGCCAAAGAGGGACGAGAGAGGCGAATGTGCGGCTTGTGTTGACAATGATTGTTGTCATCCTTGTTATGACACTTTGATGCCATTGGCAGTTCGGTTATCGCTAATCATTTCAATTCACATTTGGCAGCCATCTTGTGAAAAATTAATTTGAATCGCGAACAGCCCCCGTCATTCTGCAAGCTATGCAGTAAAATTTTTATTAGCTTGTCGATCGGGTGAGGTAGTTCAGAAGCTTGCGTCTCTTATTGGAAATTCAAAGCAGACGCATTTTCAAAATACAGCTGGATATAGATTGACGATCGAGTCGTCCAGTATTATTTATTCTGTTCGAGATGCATCTCTAGGGCGCCACCGCGCTGATCAGAGTGATGCCACTCGGGTGTTTCTCGAACGAGACGCCTGAAGGTAAGCGTTCTTATGTTAATTTGTGATGCTGAGGGTATACATATGCATAGTTAATGAGTGCTCGGAGATACCCTTTTTTCTTCTTCGGCGTGCGGCAATCATCTTGGAGTAAATTAGACAGGATATCGGGCAATTCAGATGGAAACTACAGATATTGCATTTTAAGTGGCCGAGCATGGACTCGCATGCGATAATCGCTCGATTTGAGACATAAATAAAGGGTCTAACCAACGGTGAATTAAACAAACACAATTTAAATTGCAATTCCAAACACACCATAAAATATCCAAACGGAAAGCGGGAGAATTTATTATTACTTTCTTTGCTTGTCCAAACCAGCTAACACGTAACTACTGATGATACGAGTATCCTCAAAAACCATCAGCGCTCTATTATAGTTGGAACCGAGGTTGGAACTAATTCCACAAGTACCGCTCCATCAGCATTTGCATACAGGCATTTAAATAGAATTCGATCTATTATAAAGATAAATGTTCTGTTTTATATGTTAGCTTGGTGAATGAGTATTATTGGAAACGTTTAAGCGTCGATAAGGAAGCTCAGCTCAGCCGTGTTTAATTCACACAAGAATGGATCAGCGATATCGATCAAGCCGCAGTCCAGTCTCCGGAGTCATGTTATGTCAAAGCAATCAGGCTAATCGGGGTTTTAATTATGGACTTGTCCAGTGCTGTAAACAGACTAGTTTTTGCTTTTTATGAACAGACAAGATTCTCTGCAGCAGTTGGTGCCACCTGTACGAACAGCCCATCCATTGGTATTGTCCAGCACAAATCGTTTTTATCGTTTTCCTGCGCTTCGGGCCTTCATGTGTGACTTTCTTTATGCACAACTAATTTAGTGTGTCAGACCGGATTTGAATGCATACCTGAAGAAAACACAACCATCAATTACATTGTGGTTTTGAATGTGAATGACTAAAATTACGTCAAAAATCGGACGTGTGATAGATGGTGAGCCATTATTATGGTAAGTGCCTGGCGAGTAGTCCTGATTCCACAACTTAGACAGACGTCGACAATCTAACGGCGATTTGTCAGTATCAGCAAACCGAAACCTATATACATCCTCTGCGAACGCTAAGGATTGATAAATAATTCAACGAAGAATCAAAGATGCATACGATGACTTATTGTTTCAAAATGTATAATGAGCGCCGTTCAACAATAACACGAATCAGTTTGTCACATGACAATCTCGACTGCAATCTTAAAATTAATGTCATTATGATTTTTACAAGTCCATCAGGTGCGACCACACATTAAATATGTAAATTATGTGCGCGGAGCTCACCTCTTGCACTGTCACCGCGCTGACGAGTTGATGGCTTTGCCAACAGAGCGAACACCCGAAAAAATATTTACCGAGCCGAGAGGATTCCCGAGTCGTTTCTTGATAAAATGTCAATATGGCATTCCGAAGGAGAAGAAGACATGGCAAAACGTACTTGGAACAGAAAGAGAAATCTATATTTTCCAATTAAGTCAAACGTTCGGATGGGAAACAAGAAAAGGTGTAAAAAAATGCTTGCTTAGTCAATACCGTAATGGGTGTTGACCTAAGAAGTTCATAGCAAATGAGGATCGAAAGCGCAAATAAGGCTTTCCAGATAGGGGTTTTGAACGTTGAACATTGAGCTTCAGGTTTCGCTAATATGCAAATCAAAACCAGTTTAACCATAAGTATGCTTACATGAAGAATTCTCATCGGCTTGTCAAAAATTACCTACCCTTTAGTTACGCGTCATTTAATTATTAGGTATCCCAGAGAGAGGCCATAATTAAAATGACAGCTTATAATTTTACGGGACAGTAATTTTTAAATCAATAATTACTGAACAATAAATCTTAAATCGAATAAAGACACCATTGTCGGTCGTAAAAAGACAATCAATCTAAGCCCACCAATGATCGATATTTTAAAATAATTTACAGCCGTATCAAATGATTCATTTGAGATAAAGCAAGAATTATTGCGTTCTCTAATTATTTCGCCCACGGGAACGAATCCTTAAATTTTTTATTACAGCCATGAATTACTGCGCATTCTGCCTTCCTTTTTATGACACGTCGGGCACTTTTACCCTGCTTTTATCTAATGTCTTGCGCACACCAAAAGAGCGAAAAAGCAAGATTTCAAAGCGTCTTCCGGAAAAACAGGGTACAGTAGTGCTTAATGATAAATTATGGTAAAGATGACGGAAAAAATTAAGATGAAAAATTATCGGCATCAGCGAACGATGACAAACTTTAGACCGATTTATTAGTCAGTAAAGGATTATAAAGTAGTTTGAGATAAAAGAGACAGGCCGACTCGAGTCGTTTAATTCCATACAGGTGTTTTATAAGCCAGACAAAAAAGTACTTGATGACTCAACCAGTATTATGCGCGGACATTATTCAGGTCACTTTTCTTCTAGTGCCGTCCAATCTGTATTGATTTAATCATGCTAATCGCAGTTTTCATGTAAGACCGCTGGCTAATTCACTGACCTACTGAGAAATCACATTGAGTATCCCGCACATAACTAGGATTCATTGCAATTTTTCTCTGAGTAGTACTAACGTATGGTCCGAAAGTTTTGGAAATTTTTTTAAAAGCTAATTTTTTTTAGATAGTTTAAATTTTGCTACTTAATATTGCAAAAACTACCATCATCTTTAACAATACCAAATTCATATTTAACATATTGTATGGAGCTGAGCCGATACCGATACTCAGTATCTGGTATCGGCCGATACTCCCGATTTTCAGATACATGTCGATACCAAGAAAATTCAGATACTTGTATCTGAAAAAGTATCTGAAAATTACGCGGCGCCTACGCATAGCCTCCGGCTCCATATAGGACTTTATTTTGCACCCAAGAATTCCCAGAATTCGTTTGTCTAACCCAAACTGATTTTTATCATCAGTTGGTAATTGCGTTTAGTAGTTTGAAGGTGTCCAAAATCTGCATTTAGATCCAGTGGATTATTGGAAGAAGGTACCAACATAAACATAAACTCAACATAAACCCATCCGAAAAAACTGGCTGCATACTACCTTGCTATTCCATCCAGCAAGCTCTGTGTTTTCGGAGTGAGTTTTCTCTGAAATTGGGGGTATCATAACTATGAAAAGGACAAGTTGACTGCAGAGCATGTGCAACAGCTTATATTTTTGTAAAAAAGGAATTTGTTGGAAAATGATCAAGAATTTGTTTTTTTTTATTTGATTATTGTTCGAATTTGAATCGAAAATGTTGAGAATAATAATTTTGATTGAACCTTGTTTATAAAAAACTGAAAAATATACTTAAGACTAAGTAATTCTTACTTGATGCAGCTGATTAAAGTTATTCTCGCGTTTTTCCGACTTTAAATTGGATTTCAGATACACGTATCTGAGTATCGGTATCGGAAAAGTCAGTATCTGAGTGTCGGTATCGGTATCTGAAATTCTGGTGTCGGCCCAGCTCCAATATTGAAGATGGGCCATTATCTTTGATGGCTCTCAGTTTTCTTCTGCCATGTTTGATCATTCTCTGGACAACAGCAGGATTAATTTCTCAGAGCTCCTGCCTCCCAATGAACCGCGAGCTCGACCAATATAAGATTTTTGGTGAGTATTGAGCAGGATAGTACACGACAAGGGATGGGAAGCTGCAAATGAAGACCAATTACGGCGTCACATTTTTCAATAACGATAGAGAATTTCGCATTGGAGAAACTGATACAGAGAATGATGGAACATGGCAGAAGAAAATTGAGACCCATCGAAGATAATGGTCCATTATCAGTAAGTATGTTGAATATGAATTTGTTATTGGTATATTATATGATGTTAATTTTTGCAACATCAAGTTCAAAAATTAAGACTATTCAGAAAAAGCTATTAGCTTTGAACAATTTCCCAAAACTTTCGGATCATACGTTACATATACTATAGGAGGTTACGATAAGTACCGTACGATCAACAAAAATATAATTTAGAGTTGGCTTTGGGAACAAAATATTCATCAATTGGAGCGACAGGATTGGCTGAATGATGGAATTCTTTGAAACCAATCCACTAATGCCCGATGGCACAAACTTGACGTAGTATCAAATTTTGGTTCAGTACCAAACAGTGAATTAAATATGAAAAGTAAAATAAAATGCAAATCCAGCAAATCCGATTACTTTTAGAGAAGAAGCTTATGGCCAAGTCAAAGCGGCGAAATAAACTTCCAGTGAACGCTAACTTGTAGGTTTGGGACCCACTTTCGGTTTTCTATACGCAGACTTCACTGTATGCCACAGATAGTCACATTCGAATCGAATTTCAAGAACAGCCAGCATCTTTTGCGGCCAGTTTCAGTGGCAGCATTAGATGAAGATGGTGCTCAAGTCGTATTAAATTGCACAGCACTATTCCTTGTCCATGTTTATTAACATGTTCTCTTGGAAGGAGTGTGCGTGTTACATTTTCTTGCTATAAAAGAAATGGGCGCTCCAGGCCTCAAATTCCTTGGAAGTTTTTACGGCGGGTACGCAGCACCATCATACCATAGTCAATGCCGCGCATTTCCTCGTAAACATTTCGTGCTTATCCCACTTGCGGATAAACGCCAGTTTTTCTTTGACAACAACAATAAAAATTACATCCTGCGCGCTCCTCTTTACGATTCCTTGAAGCCAAAAGGCAGTGAAGGGATAATGGTCACGATTCCAGAACAGGAATCGGTGGCTGTTAGATGTAGGATTGTGGCATTTCAAGGGAAAATGTCTTTCATTTCATTTGATGAACATACTTTCTCACGATTTTAGTGTCTCCGTTTACCAGATAAAAAATGGTCTAGGAATTTAAGGATTGCATATTCGTGATAGACGCAAAGAGAGCGAAGGCATATAAGCAATGACGAGAAGAATTTAGGATCCTTTGTTTCAGCTCTGAGTCTGACGATGGGGGCCATTTAGATAAGTGGCGGTTACAACCTTTCCGATGAGACCGCCGCGCCAGCCTGGCTCATCCTCATACTACCTGATGTGGCAGAACGAGAACGCCAGTGGCTCGCCTGAAATTAGGGTTTCCCTACACAGGCTACTTATGCAGAAGATGTTTCCAAAACAGGCAGCGATTTTACTTTAATCGATCAAATTGTTGGGTTTTACAAGAACCAGGGATCCAAATATTCGATTCAATTTGCATTCACTCCCTGGCTGCGTCGTGGAATAATTAAAACAAAATTATCGTCATTTTTCATCTCGAGGAGGACCCATGCAGACGAGCGTTGCGATGCATTTTTATGGAAGCATAATTTTTTAGGATCTGCGCCGCCGCACGCAAAGATAAAGGCTCTGGCTCCGGAGGGCAATGAAAAAACACAGGTTGAGATTTTTAAATATTTATTGGCAGTTCAGATAATGAAGCATAATATTCCCTCGTTTACGACCCATAAATTTGGGATTTTAGAGCATCCAAGTCTAAATTGCTAAAGCGGTGTAATATAGAAAAGGTTCAACGCGACCATTACAGCCCCATACGCCATTTCGAAAAATGATTTTTGAAACTGGTTACTTATGCAAAGTGAATGTCCCATATCCCAATAGGTACATGTTTTTTATTTTTAAAAAATAATAATTAGAGTTATTATAATACCTACCATCTCCAATTCTCCAGTCTGGAATTTCTCATTTCGGACGGCATTTTGAAGTGACGCGCATTTATCTAGACTCTATCAACCAATATTTTTGCTACTTGCTTGAATTTTTGGTAAAAACCATAATATGTTAAAAATAAGTAAAAATCCATTTAGTCTTGTAGTGGTGCTGTATAAAGTTGAACATATTGGTTAAATCTTAAAATTACACCACAATTTTTGTATTTTTCTTTTGCCAACCGGTTTAGCCTTTTGGCATCGTCAGGGCTCTGTAATTAGTTGTATGAAATAAATTAATATAAAATTTGATAAAAGCTTACTTATTCTTTTTTGAAAAAATTCGTAAAAGTTTTGACATTTGTCAAAAATTATGTAATAATTAATTTAATTGACATGAAAAATAGTTGGTTCAAGATAACATGATAACAGTTTATTATAAATTTAAATTTTGAGAATAGAAGACTGTGGATTTGTTGGAGGGCCTATGGAACATTCGAGATGAATCAGTCGTGGACCTACATATATGAAGCATCAATCATCAATCGTCGGCTTACGAGCAGTTATGAATCGGAAGTGATCGAGCGCGATAAAATCGAAGTAGTCTCAGCGATATTTCCGAGCGTAAATAATTGTTGGCGTGTATTTATTGTAGTGCGCAGTAATAAACAGTGTGTGTTTTAAAACGATCGTCTCAATTATGAACAAACCGGATCGCGAAATATGTAGCAATATTTTGTTCTGAATTATTTTAGGGACCAATGAAATATTTTACAGGCAAAACTGAAGAAAATTGGATCTTTGTGATTCATGACTCACCCTGTATCTATCTTTAATAGAAATTCACTGCACATCCACTGGCTGATAATTTTTACTGATTAGTCTATCATTGAACAGTTTCCAAAAATCACTCAAAGTAACGTACACACATGGCATTTATCTAGGGATATTGATTTTTTTCTCCGAATTCAACGGATTTGGGAGCTAAAAAGACTTCTCCAAGTACTTTTTCCACGATTAGTCAAATGGTAGGGATGATATATGTAATGTAAGTGAATGACGGTTGAAGTCAAGTCGAAAACAGCTCAAGACAAAAATTTAACATTCAACATTTTTCACTTTTTTCAACCCAAATGGACGGTTCGATACAAAGTGTGCCCCCCTCAATTGGTCACCAACGCTTTGCATCGATTTGGCATTCTCAATGCCAAATGATCGAGATCTTCTTGTGGGATCTCTTCACAAGCTTGTCGTAAGGCTTCAAACAGTTGTTGATGGTCATGATATTCGGCATCACCCCGCAGAACCCTTCACTGGAGCATGTCTCATGCATGCGTAATGGGGTTTATCTCAGGACTCTACGCGGGCCATAGCAGAACGGTTTTTTCATGTTCATCGAGAAAATCCCTAACGACTCTCGCTGTATGAGACCGTGCCTTGTCTTCTTGGAGGACGAAATTTCCGCCAGCTTTTGCTGCAACCGGAAGAACTAAACCTTGTAAAATCTGGTCACGATACTGAGTTCCCGTCATAATGTCCTCCACCAAAACCCGTGGAGTCCTTATGTCTAGCGCTGTCCCGGCCCATATCATGACGGTGCCACCCCGGAAACTGTGCACCTCCTGGACATTCCTCAACTGATTGATGTTGCCAGTTCGCCTCCACACACGAACTCGTCTGGAATCCGGACAAATCCCAAACCGAGATTCATCTGTGAAGAGGACCTGACCCCATTCTTCATTCTGCCAATTTTGATCTGCCCGCGTCCAGTCCAATCTGTTTGCGCGATTGCCTCGTGTTAGGGGCTAACATCTTAGCGGCCGTCGGGACCTCAATTAGACCTCGTGTAACCTGTTGACAATGGTTCGCCTTGAAACCATCACTCCATGCACCTGTGCCAGCCGACTTTACAGTTGTGATGCCGTTGAAGTAGTCGCTCTCCGGGCCGTCAATTGTACGTAGCGGTTTTGTGCTGGAGTAGTTGAGCGTAGTCGCCATCCATGTCTCTCCCTCACATTTCCAGTGAGTCAAAAACGCGACCAGAGCCGCGAGATCACGCTCTGGGTCGTTCTCAGAATCCTCGCTACTTCCGTCTGTCTTTGGCCAACCTACAGCATGCCAACAGCTAGTAGCATGTCTACTTGATTCAGTTATCGCTTTGGCATGGTTCCTAAACATCAACTGACCCAATTTGAGGCGACACTTGAAGAAAAAAAATAGTTCTTACCTGAATTCGAAACTTTCAAAATTGTTGAGAAACTTTAAAAACTTGATTTGTTTGTGGTTTTGAATTTATTTCCGATGTCAAGGTCATTTTTAACTATATTTATGAAAGCGGGTCATTCTAGGAATGTTACTATCCAATTTGGAGAAAATCGCCGTGAAAATTCTCCGAAATTTTCAAAGTTGAAAAAATATCCCTAGATAAATGCCATGTGTGTATATATAGTGCGGGGCGAAGTCCTTAACTTTGACCCCCTCTATACAGGATATTCCAGTTTTGAACCGATGAAACTCTGGGATAAGATTCTCCTCATCATTCCAACATAGCAGAAGCAGATATAACATTCGTGCTAGCTTCCTAAGAAAGATACAGGGTGCCAAAGATCACTTTTTTCGTTTTTAAAAATTCAGAACTTGAGAACCGAATTAGCTCAAATTTGGCATAGGCTGGTTTATCGGAATCACCTGCCTAAACGCCAAATTTCAAAAGAATTCTGTCATCAGTGGCGTGAAGTTACGGGAGGTCATAATTTGGAAGCATCTGAAGAAACTTTTAAATTAATGTTCTCCCCAAAACTCCAATACGACACTGATTGAATTCTTTCGGAATTTGGCAAGTAGGTAGATAATTCCGACAAACCAGCCAAATGCTGAATTCAAGCGAATTTGTTCAAATGGTTCTCAACTTCCAAGTTTTTGAAAATCGAAAAAAGTATGAACATCGACATCCCGTATCTTCAAGCTGTAGAAAGCGAATGGGAGGCACGTATGTTAAATTTTTCAAAATTGAAAGGATGAGGAAAATCTTATCCCAAAGTGTGATCGGTTAGAATTGGAGCTCCCTGTATACCTATCTTTAAAAATTAACGTCAATAATTTGTTTATATTTTTCTCGTTTTATTGAGTGGATATGGTGATTTTATATGATATATAGCTCAAGACTCGTAATGCGATACTTTGGGGCACCCTGTTTAAACATAAGTCCTACAACATCGCGTCTCTTATCCCGAATGAACCACGTTTAATTGTCGATCTAATCAAGAACTTGACTGAATCGGACGGAACCTTTACTGAATAAGAGTTCACTGTCACGGTGATGTGTCGTCCTATACGCTTTTAATGAGCGACCAAGCAATCCTCAGTTGGCGCATCCGCCATTGGGGTACTTGCCAATGGAATAGATTCAGCTGGAAATACTTTTGATTGCTAGTATAAGTGATGAGGGGACTCTACTGAGAATTTCACAAAAATCCCGTCGTTTTCTACAGAAAAAAACGAATTTGAAAAATCCTCCTAAAAGCTTCGCGCCAGGACAGGGATTTTGAGTGGGGTTGGTCTGATTGTGTGACAATGGAATAATCAAGAATGTCAGGGATGTCACTGTGACACTGTCATTTTGAACATGCTATCGCAAAATCGGTTTCCTATCGAATTCTCTTACCATGAGCATTTAGACAATAAAGTCGAACAAGGTTTCGAAGAAACTGACTCCAGAAACCTCTTGTAACACTGTCTCAGTCGAGATAATTTATTTCCAGGGGGAAATCTGGCGGATCACCAATAGCACAGAAATAAGAGGCTGAAAATGAACAGTGAGCTTTTATAGGTTCATCATTAGCATACAATTCCGGATAGGTAATACTTTAGAGCTACAAGAGATCCATGTGGGGAGAACGCGATGGACCCCAAATAAAATGTGGGGAGCAGGAGCACTGATGTCCGGAATGAAGCCGAGGGTCAGCCAGGTCAGAGCACGGGTGACAAACATGCGGAAGGCTTTTAGGTGGACAGCACTGAAGACTAAAGAAAGAGACTAGTTAGGTTGAACAAGAAATGTACTCACCGCGTAGATCAAAGCCTCGATCAAAGCAGTCAAAGGCAAAAAAAGGGCACAGGAAGAAATTACGTTCGGCGGTTTGACGTTGTCAGTCAGACTCAGATCTTGTTGTTTGAAAACGGCACCTTGGCGACGTTATATCATTGCCAACCCAACGAGGAAAAAGAGCCCTTGTATGTTCTATATCTAATATATTTGTGACGTCACAAATATATTTTTAAAACACGCATTGCGGCCGCAATTTTGGGAATTTAGGAAAAAGAAAAAATACGGGTACATTATTTTTAACCATACTATCGATTAAGCCAATAAAAAAAAATTAGGCAAGTACCCATGCCCATTGTAACATTATCAGAGACTTCAACATGCGACAAGCAACGAACCCGCACAACTCGGGACAATGCGTCCTTGGACCCCTTGGTCCTTGCTGTAAGAGTTGTTATGAATGACGATATACGCATAGTCGTTGTTCAAAATAAGAAAATATGCTCCTACCTTGGCCTTGGCCGGGATCTGAAAATTTGTGAGATAGATCCAATGATTTTAAGTGACACTGTACAAGGTTTCTTTGCTTTTACACAAGATCCGTATGATTATTTTTCGGAATCCTGTCAAATCTTAGTGGTTTTAACTCAAGTGGCATAGTTGGCCCATTCAACTGGGTAAATTGGTCTCTCCTCGGTTTTTCTGGACAGATTTTAGTTTTATTTAGCGGCATTTTGAAAAATGTGGGTGGTTTTCAGTTAAAGTTAGAGATTTTAGTGGTTTCAGTTACGATTTAAGTGATTTGAAATTTAAGCTGAAGCTGAGCTTGAGCATATATTCGCAATTCCGAGTAACTTGCAGACACAGCAAAAAAAAGGGACTGCATGAAATCATACCCAAATAATGAAACAAAGCTCTCCGACTACCACAACATCATACGTTCGAACCGCAACTGCACAGACGCGTGTTTCGCTCCTACTGGGGGCCCGCGCAGGCGTGCTCGGCTCAACCATCCGATGCTGTGGCAGTCAGAGAGCTCATGGTAATATACACCCAAGAGGACTCCTAATATGTGAGTCCTCCAAGCGGCGCCATCTATCAAAGGCATTCCGCAGATGCTATATTTCAAGGCATCAGGCATGAGAGGGAATTGACAGAATTCCACGTAAAGCAACACCATCGCCAAGAGCATCGATGGTAGGTGTACACATGTATACTCAAGCCGAGTAGAGCTTTCATAAAAATGCGAGGTGCCCGCTATATGGCCCTAGGAGGCGCAATATTTATTTATATTTGCGTGTTTGTTGTCTTTTTCATACCCAAATAAGACAATCAATGATCTCGTCTTTTCCATGGACTTGATCGATTCCTTTGCAATTTTCGGCAATACAATGAAATCCGCGGCTTATGTACGTTAAAAATGTTCCGCAAGCAACATTACAGTGACAATTCCACGTTGACATACCTATTACGATTAGTCGTTGACATACCGTAATCGATTTGAATTTCGCGGGCGAAGAGTATGACCGAAACAGGTACATGTGGCGCTATCTTTCCGTTATCGAACTTGCGAATGGTCCATAATTTTCCAAGAAAACGCATTTTCATCTTTTGAACGCCTAAATCTAAATACAAGCCTAAATAGACCGTAAAACCGGTCAAGTAATATTTGAGGTAGAAGAGCGTTTCTCTCAAGTATTGGCATTATGTAAAGTGACATGGTAGGTATCAAGTACAACCATATGAAAAGTGCGAGAGGAAAGGTAAGTCACCATACGACGATACCATACCATTATGTACTATATACAGCGTGTTTCAGAAAGAAGTATCTAGATATATCTTCAGATTCAGGTTTCAAAAATTAGAAGTTTAGATAAGAACGAATTGCACTAAGAACGTCACGGCCTGCAAGAAAACTTCATATATTTTTAAAAGCTGGATAGTTTGAGTTTAGAGGAAAACTGAAGAAAAACTGTAGTTGCTTCTTGCATTCAATCGAAGTCTTCACTCGATGCAAGAGTGACGATTCACAGTGAAAGAGATATCGTGACATACGATGATGAGGAAGTGATAGAGATAGAATTATCTTCAGCAGTTTCGGCGCTTTCCAAAAAATATAAAACAAAAAATTGGAAATTTTCAGCAACAAAAAAAATAGCCATGTGACTACACCTTTTCCAGTTGTAGTTCAGAAAATATCAATTGTATTTCAGATATCGTCAATTGAATTTCAGAATTTATCAAGTGTAGTTCAGAAAGCGTCAATTGTATTTCGGATTAGTCACTTGTAGTTCAGAAGGCGTCAATTGTATTTCAGATTTATCAAATGTAGTTCAGAAAACTTGAACTGTAGATCAGATTATGTCAATTGTATTTCAGAAAGCGTCAATTGAAGTTCAGAAGGCGTCAATTGTAGTTCAGAAGACATCAGTTGCATCTCTGATTAGTAAAATGTAGTTCAGAAAGTATCAATTTTATTCGGACTCCTGCAAATTGGGGCACTTTGCACAGCCACAGCTTCGAACTCTTGATCTTCTTGTATGATGAACTGCAGATATTCGGCACATCTTCTGTGTAACAGATGCCTGCGGGGGTTTAATCGCACGACCGGCTTCCGCAGCACTGAAGAACGACAAATGCTACAATTATCTTGGAGCTGCATTGATTGATAAATTATACATATAAATCATTTTCTGAACTACAAATGACATGTTCTGAAATACAAATCACGCTTTCTGATATACAAATGATGCTTTCTCAAATTCAATTTATTAATCTGAAATACAATTGACTGTTTCTGAAATACATTTGACTAATCTGAAATAAAATTGATACTTTCTGAACTACATTTTACTATTCTGAAATGCAATTGACGTCTTCTGAACTACAATTGACGATATCTGAAATACAACTGATATTTTCTGAACTACAACTGGAAAAGGTGTAGACAATCCAATTTTAGATATCAGTTATCTTCAGTTTTTCTTTTGAAGCACTTATATCAATGGAACCGTAAGAAAAACAGTATTTTGGAAGGCCAACCTTAAGCAGAACCTTGCTCAGACGTATCTCAACATGGGCAACGCTTACTGCATGCAAAGTTGAAGTAGGTAAGAATATGAGTGTACCGCTCCTTTTTAGTTATTATATGAAGCAACAAATGACAGACACGAAACAAAAATCCAATCGGCCGGCGCACTACAAACGTTTAATACCACAAATTTATAGATATACCTACGTATAGTACCTACGAGGGTAAGTTATACCTTACTTCGTATAAAGTGCGACATTCACAGTTGATATTTCATGTCTTTATTGCGGCGTACAGCCGATATATTTCATGTATAGGTATAGGATAACTTTTTGTTGCATAACGCCGCTTTCTGATCGAGTATCTTATGAAATAGGTACCGTGTTGCTTGTTTAACACGTGGGTATTGTGAAGTAGCGTGCGTACGGGAAAGAGACGAGCCGGCCGGCTAGGCAGGTGTCGTGTATTTATTTATTTCTCTTTCTCGTTAGTCTTCCGCCACTCACACTCTAAAGTAGATCAAGAACGAGGATAAGCGCGCTCATTTGAAGAAACACAATGTGAAAAAGCTCCGGACTTCGGGCTGCATGTGGATGATCAAAATTTAACCGCTAATTAAGCAGTAGTTAGCCATGTAAAAAGAATAATATACCCAGCTAAGATGGGTGGAGGAAAAAAGAAGTCTGAATTACTCTAGTATGACATGGAGCGGTGCGACATTTCCCACGGTAGATAAGTAGTAGTAAGTAGGTAGTAGTATAAGAAACCACACAGTTTTGCTTGTTCCATAATGGCTTTGGTGAATAGTAAGCCACGGCTTAATTGACTTGCGCATTAAGCGTTAAGGCGAAAAAGTGTCGGAATCTAAATTTTGCACTAGATGGCGTTTTTATGTACTCAAGACTCAAGTATGGTGATTCCGTCTACCTGCACTGCACTTGATTTACATTCAATGCGCATCCTACATCCTTGTGAATGTCCCTTACCATTTTAATAATTCATAAGAGAACAAAGTATGGGTAATATTTTTACCCATAGCTGCTACTAGTGTCATGAAAACTGCTGAACAAATAAAAGCACGAGAACTAATGAGCACAATCATACAGTATCAATAGAAGGTTTAGTCGGCACTTGTGACATGCAGCTGATTTTTCACGACTCAGCCATGTGTCTATTGGAGACGTCGTCCCTCCGAATGGGAAGCTGGGATTTGAGAGGAAGATTGAAACTAATCTGCGGTATCTTCATAACAATTGAACGAAAAATGGAAAAATTTTGCAGAAAAATTTGAATTTCCTAGAAAACCGCCAAAGCTTTTTCCGAATCATCTCATTGTAAAAACAGATCGATATGCCATGGCGTTTTGAATTTGCCACTGAAAAACTTCATCTGTTCACGGGATGCGGAAAACTCGAAAACCGTTTGGTCCAATTTCGAAAATTTTCCCTTAAAAAATTAATTCAACTTCTTCCTACCACCAAAGTTCGCAGAATGTCTGATTGTCTGCACCTACAATGAATTATCTGTGGGGTTTACCAGGTCTAAGTTCAATCTGCAGCTTCTTATTCAATGTAAAGAATGTCCAATGTCCAAGTTTCATTTTGAAAAAAACACCGGAAAACCAAAACTGTGTCGCATTTGAAAATATAGGCCTACACGATACCCCATGCCATCTACTTCCGATTTCAGTTTTAATGGTTTCTCTTCAAAGATGTTTTGAGTTAAGTCCTGCACTAAACGCAGTCGTTCTGGATCAAAGCTTGGGTAAGCGGCCGTGTCGGGTTGATACATAAGGGTCAGGGAAAAAATTAAAACTCGTAGTGCTTGAAAAAAGACGAAAATTAATTCGATTCTTTTATTTTATTGTCTTGCTTTCTGCCGATTTTGGTTTTAATCCATCGGATAGATAATTTGAATATTCCCTAGATTAATCAAAATAACTATAAATGGCAAAGTTTTGAGCTTCGGGCTTTTTTTAAATATTTGAAAGATAATAGATGATGAAGAAATATGTACTTTCGGTACCAGTTATCTCCAGTCCATCTCTCAAATTTTGTCGAGCAAAATCATAAACCGCTCAGAATTGTGTTTCAAATGGGAATTCAGCTTTCAGATTAAAAAATGCAAAACATCCATGCATGCAGTTTCTTGTTAATCTCTTTTTACTGTGATGCTAATAGTAATGAACCGTCTGGAACAAAGGCAGCAACTAGAAACCATGCACCACTCAATTCTACTGTGTGGCGTGCGCTCGAGAAATAGTGCAACGCAATTAAATGATCATCTTGGAATCGCGACGTTTTCCATTAACGGTCAGTTGATAGTACCTAGCTGAGTGAGGAATTTTGTGCAGATGCTATTGTACTTGTTTCGTCACTAGTAAAAGTCTAAATAAAGATAAAGATTATTGTCACCGTACTTTCAACTGCTCTGGATGGAGTTTTTTTCAAATGCCATATCGCAAGACAAGTTCCGTGAGATATAGCTTTTGTAATTTTTCAACAGTGACATTTCCGTTTGACAGATGACAGCCAAAAACCAATGGGCTTATCGCAAAGGAAAACTATGTCCAAACAACACATTTCAATTCAGTCGAATGAACGGCTGAGAAATTATGCCGTCAAATTACACACACAAATACAACAGACAGACATCACTCTGTAAAAATTCTGTCATTATCTAATTTTTATTCCGCACGATCACAATACTTTCGCTCCTATCAGTATGGGAGGTCGGGAAAGTGAAATTCATTTATATTTATTACAGCAATTTTTCGGTATGTTATTATAAGAGACTTCGTCCCAAACGTTGAATCTCTCAAGATGGTTGCCGCTACACTTACGCTTGGGTATAATCATTATCATAATATACCTTTCCTATACATACATATACCCCAGCTGGTCTATACAGCGTTTCGGATCTGTGATATAATTATAAGGCAGAAGAAGAGCCACTGTTTGGGTGTATCATACCATATGCAACTAATTTATGAGGAGGATATAACCTACGACCTGCTCGAATGTGCTGATAAATTAAGAAGCGCAGCTCAGAAGAGAAACTCCGAACGAGGCATGCCATTGTCCAATTGCAGGTGCTCGTAATTGACCGCCGCAAGAACACCCGACAATGGCACACTGAACAAACCCGTTGAATTGAAATAATATAATTTAGTCAGCAGTTAATTTAATAATATTTCTGAAAGACCCAGCAAACCTATGAAGTGCTCTGGAATGTGTAGTCATATAAGTGGTTGATGTGTTGATAACCATACAGAAATCGGGCCACACACATTTCAGGAACAAGTCATCAGTATAGTAGTGAAAGTGCTCAATTCAAATTTGGTCATAGAAAATTTAACACTCAGAGCTAAACCTGTGTCTACCTATTATACATTCCACAAACTATTGTGGCTAATAAATTCACTCTTTCCGACCACAAACTAGAGATAATCTGATAACAATTATTGCGAATAGTGAAAATGTATTCTGTGAATTATTACACATTCAAGTCTATAAATGGGCCTACGCAAAGTTCAAATGCCATTTTCACACATATCTTAACATAAACGTCACCCCATCTCTGTTAACAAATTGAAATAACTTGTGAATTTTACTTTGGAAGTCGAGTCGTTAAGGCAAAAAAATCAAGCTAATATGCATGCACGGTCAAAATAGCAGTCTTACCTTCACAATTTATTTGGGCAGAATTTTCTTCAAAATGGCTATATTAATTATATTATGTATGTTTATCATGTGCAACAAGACTGATGTGACAGAAAACTGTGACAGCCACTTGCTAACTTTAACCAAAAGGTGAATGCCATTGCCATGATTGTTGGAACAATAGTATTTATGGCATTGAACCTCAAGTTATTCTCATCAGAGTAAAGTTAACGTGAGATAGAAAAAGGTACATGCGATGGGACTTTGACATATTTTTTTTGGTTTTCCAAATTTTAACCACGGCCAACTGCTAACCAAGATACTTACATAATCAATATGAAAAAACTCGAAAAGAGGAAGGCGCCATTTAACTTTATTTTGGAAGAAACAACTCACGAAATACTAGTAGGTAGGTAGGTACTTGAAATGGTGGTGGTAGAGTATATATACTTTCAATTCTAGTGTGATTCTAGTGAGCTATGATTTCCCGAATTTCTTCTTTCCAAATGCGTCGCATGGCGAGACTCCCAGCCAACTCGAACCACACTAGAGTTGAACGTATTATAGGCGGTATTTGAAAAAAAATTTACTATTCCTTATTGACAGTGAAGTTAAAACTGAAAAAGTTTGGTCTGGTCGATTTCTGGTTTTCAACTCGTATTTGAGAAAGTTTAATTTTGAATGATCAAAATAAGAATAAGATATACTGAATAAATACTCATAATCGAACTATACAGCTTGCGTATTTTTTTTCTTGAACACCCTAAATAATCTCACCGCACCATGGCGGCTAAAGATCACACAGGTATGATTAACCTCGCCTGAGCTAAATTAGCGTGTATATAGTGCGGTAGTCGTGCAACCGGCCTATAAGTGATTCCTGATTTACACATTTGCTCATTAATTCGCCACTTGAAGAGGATTTGGATCGGGACTCAGGAGTTGCCTTCTGAAGGATGTGGATCAGTCTCACACTCGGTCTCACAGCTACTAAGAAAGTATAGTTGCATAAATATCCAGTAAAATTAAAGGCAGAATCGTACTCTCCAGATCTGGTTCTGATTCTGAAGCAGAAGTGGTGACAAATAGTAATGACTTAATTGCTCTACTCTCTTATTAACGCTATAGTAACCAATAATGACGATAATTACATTCAACTGTCACGTGACTGGTATTATCCAATGACAAAGCTCAATTTTATTAAAATCAGCCAATCCTGATCTGCTTACGTGATAAGCGCTCTAGGGCGCTTTTCAAAGCGATAAGCGCCCTAGGGATGATTATCAATCAAAACTTCATGTATGGTACTTATTCGACGAGTAAATCGTCCCGTGATTCCCATAAAAAGTAGTAAAAGGTATAGCAACGTGTAATAATGAGAATTGTAATTGAAAGTTTATTGAAGAACAAATTACAGGTCAGGTATGAATGTAGCATAATGGCCTAATATCATAAAAAATCAAAACCTATTGTTATAAAATGTACAATTATTGAAACTTATAATTTTTGATTTATTTACACCATTGTCAACACAATCTTCGTCAGGAACCACCAACGTATTCTGTATGTTTGAAATTGTAGAAGTCGAGGAAGAAGTGGATGGAGTGGACGGGTCTTGTTGTCTCATTTTGCCTACCATTTTGGCATGATGACCTTCATCCAGCTGCAAATAGGGCTTGATGGAAGTTTTTCTAGAATGTCCAGTGATTTTGATCAGTTGCTCTTCACCGACGCCTTCCCTTGCTAGATGCGAAACAGCTGTGAACCGCATTGAGTGATTCGTTATTTTGGCCGTTTTAGTATCAATTCCAACTTGTTCAGCTGCAGATTTAGTCCACTGGCATAATATTGTATTTTTGCGAAACTGGACAATTTTTATACCAGCCAACTGAGGAAGAATCTTTCCAGAGTAGATTAGGTGTCAAGAAAAACCTTCTTGTGGTAATTCGCGATCCCCTCTTGCTCATCAACTTCTTGAATAACCTGGAAAATCCCGTTAAAATTAGTCAAGTCATACGTATTTGGTTTTTTAATCACTGGTACCTACCTCACGGGACAATGTTCAGGTTTTTCCACATTAGCTACAAGCCATTTGGTGTCTGCTAATTTTTGGTTTCCACCTTGTGTTGTTTTGCTGAACACGGTGTTGTATTCTATCCTTCCAGACCACATCCCGCAATTATTGACTTCCTCACGAAAATAATCCAACTCCGCAGCTGCAGCTTCCCCTCCTCGCCAGGCCAGTTCATAGCTTGCAATGCAATACAATTTCTTCTGGAGTCCTTCCGGTGTTTCTTCATCAAACACGGAAACCATTTTCTTATACTTGTCATCAGTGAGGACCGCCGAGCTGCATTTTCGTCTCTCGACAGGCGTTGTTTTCTCCGGTTCATAGCCCCGCTCGCGGCAGAATTCCATGAACTGTTTCCACACATAAGCATTGGACCTCTTCGTATTCACTGGCGTACCTTCATCAATGGCCTCGTCAATTTCACCTCCAGTAGCCTCACCAAAACGCGAGTGATTCATATTTCAATCAATATTTTCGCAGAAACGTGACAAATTTTTCTCTTATTTTTGCGATGTTGTTTTGCTGCCATGGAAATGCAACAAGGCCACTTATTTTTTCAGAGTTCATTTGATGAATTTCGTCTTGTTTTATGTAATTATCTTCAAAATATAAACGCGGGCGACAAACTTACCTCTAATTTTACCCGTGCGTAGAGTCATCGTGCTTGTTGCCCTTAGAAAACTGCCCTCGGGCAAGCCCTCGGGCAGTTTTCATTGCAACAAGCCCTCGACCCTACGCGTGGGTAAAATTATTATCGGTAAGTTTGTCTAGCCCTTGTTATATTACTACTGATAAGTAATTGAAATAAATTAACCTAATGACGTTAGTAATAATATCACGGAGATCACAACAAAAGAAAGCAGGCTGTAGTGGTCGGTAATCACAGATATTACAAAATTACAGTCGAGCATTGATGGTGATCTCATAAGATTATAGTTTCACTATGTCAATGGGGCCTTGCAATTGAAAAACTCAACGTGAGGTCGCCACTACTGTAGGGGGCGCCTACTTCGATAAAGCGGCCGTAACGACGCGAAAAACAGGGGAGTTTGAGTAGTTTGACCAGTAACTGACAGTGACTGGAGACGTCAAGCAAGAAACAGAGGTTATCCAAATTTCAAATCAAGACATAAAATGACGGACGTCGGTCGCTGAAGCGTCAACGCCGTCAAAATCGTCGAATTTGCCCCCAACGGTCGTGGCGCCCTCGGTGTGTAAAAGTGGCAGTGCAAGGCCCCATTATATTGGTGGACGCGCCCGCTTATTTTAGGAATAATTCGTTTGTTACTTCTCCTTGTGTGTGCTTCACTTTCAACATGACGCGCGAATAAATTGCTTGTCTTTCAAATTGACATGATGTCCTATCTTACAATGAGTTTTATTTTACGAGCGTTCAATAGCTTTTCATACGTCAAATCGCCTGTGATCCCTTAAAATCAGTTAGAAAACATGGCTGGTCACCAGACCCACAGTTTACCATAAGTAGGTATGTATACATGACATGAAAGCCTCCTAAAAAAAAAACTGCATCGGATCGGAAGAAATACTTTTATATGAGGATGATTGGAAGAGCTTTGAGATGATGTATCGCTCAACCCTAACTGCCGTTTGACAGTTTCGAAGGGGTTGGCCCCCGGCTATAGGGATGGAACCAAGGATGAAATAATACCTGTGTTTTCGTTGGGCCCCTCTGTATGTATGTAATTTTGTGCTCAAATACCTTACACAACATGAGCTAGCTTCAGCGATAGGTCCATTCGCTTAGCACAAAGTGCTACGTGAAATTTATTAAAACCGTGCAGAAATATGCGATGTTCTTTAGTTGGTTCTTTATTGTCACGTGCTCCGTTCTTGTCGATCGGCAGAGGTGGAGAGAGACGGCGAAACCGCAAAGAATCCATTAATTTATTTTGTTCATGTTCTTCTCATTCCAATGCCAAGAGAGTATTTTGAATTTAGAGTTTCAGTAACTTCCTATCTGAATAACAAGGCGAGGTCGTTGGGGTTACGTGTAGTACCTACAGGTTGAAATATCAATATACCTCTAGCTTTCTTACGCGCTGGACTGGTCTCACGCGGAACTATCATTGCAGGACCACGCAAATATATACAGTGCTATAATTCACAAGAAAGATTCTTTCTGGATGGTATTACGAGACTCGAGAAACTCAAGCAAGTTTTAATGTTCAATATATCCATTGAAAAAACATTCCCTGGGGGTACTGGTTTCAGTCAAGAGAAGAATTACAATAATGGGAGCGTAATTATACTTTTACCTCAAGCCAAACCTTAAATTAATAAATTCTGAACCATTTTTCTAGGTCTAATTATCTCCCATAATGGTAGCATATAAGTATACGATATAAAAAATATGACTCAAGTTTAAATAATCTGAAGACCAAATGCAAGTATGTGAAACAGCTATATAGGTAGGTACCTACTTAGATGCATTGCAGTAATAACAAATTTTACGATCTTATAAAATGTACAACAATCCTAGGAAAATGTTGACACCATAGATAGAAGAGAGCGGCCACAACTCAACCGGTCGCAGATAGTTTTCTACATTGATGGCCGCTATAAATCAAAAGTTTTCCTATGTCACGCGTGAGGAAAAATCGCGCAAGAAGTCGAACATTATCGAGTTGTGAGACATTTCGTGAATTCCAGACGAGTCTTTTTTATAATTAGCAATCACTCACTGTCTTCTTGCTTTCTTTCCCTCTTCGTACATCATTAACATTCTTATTAGAGTGACGCTACAGAAACACACAAGTGCTAATTAAACTGATTGATTGATTTAATGCGGCCTTTGAGGCTTTTAGTACTGTCGCCGCACATATTAGCAGACATTGGCGGGTTTCCATTAGGGAACAAAATCATGTTCGAATACTGGCTATCGGCGGTGCATAGAACTGCCAACAAACTAAACGCACCGTCAACAAATTCACATAATTGCGGTTGCGAATAATAACTAACGTTGCACCAGTTAAATAATAATATGATTTTTATTATTATGCGATATCGAAAGCAGACTGGATTGGGCGTCGTGTAGATCCATTTTCAAAATCGAAACGTTTCCGGTTTTCCGACGGTGATTTTTTCAAAATGAAATTTGCACATTCCGCAAATTTGAAAAAATGCAGTGCAAACTTCGACATGCGACGGGCTCTACGGAATATTCATTTTAGGTGCAGACATGCTGCGAATGAAAAATGTAGAAAAGATTGAGTTAATTTTTGGAGGAAAAACGAGAGGAAAATTTTTTGAAATCGAACCAACGGTTGCCGAGTTTTTCTCTCTGGGAAAACTGCAAACTTTCCAACTTCTTATTCCGTAAACCGATATTTACTTTTTTTTAAACAAAAGGTAACTGGTTGTGTAACATTTTTTCAAATTTCCCGGTTGAAAATTTGAAACCGGCCTGGGTTTTTGAGACCGGACTTGAATGATGGAGCTCAAAGTGAAGCCTCTATTGACGATTTTTACAAAAAAATGGTTTGATAAAAGATCTGAGGTTTTTTCCGAAAAATTCAAATTTTCCGAAACACAATTTTCGATTTTCTTCAAATCATTTTCCAATTTTCCTCTCTAAGGGCCGGTATTGCCATTTCTATATAAACTGCTGGACAACGAAGTTGTCGGTATCGGAAAAATGGTCCGACTTTGAAGACCAATCACTTCCGATTGCCGAATGTGATTTCCATTTTGTCTGTTGTGTTGATTAGCCTAATGTTTCGGTAACCTATCCTGTAAAGATGAATATTAAAAAACTTCATGTAACATTTCTACAGGGTGATACGTAAAATGCTGCAAAATGGCACCGACTTCATCGTACCCCCATTTCACAGTGGGCCGATAGCTCAGATTAACGTGGCGAAATACCCGGCGTTTCTGGGTGTACGGGGGTCTAGGTCCGAATCCCACCACGGATATTTTTTTTATTATTTTCTTCTGGAAGTTTTTTTTGGAGGTATTGTTATTTATTCTTGAAGTACTCATCATAACTCATGCACTTCTCAAATTTCACTCGATTATGATGGAGAATTGAAAAAAAAAGCAAGAATAATGAGTGATGCAAAATTTTCTTGAAAAATTCATTTTCCCCAAAACCGCTAGTGGGGGAAATGCCAGCAAATGGGAATGGCATCATTAGAAAGAAGAACCTTTCTTCTATGTAAAGTGGCTGTTCACTTTGTGTTTCTTTTTGTTTTTCATGTAATTTATTTATTTTTCCAAAGTTGTGGTTCTAATCTCAGTCCCTGCATTTTTTCTTTTTCTTTTGAAGGTAACTGAGCAGTTATTTCAACTTATTCTCAAAGTAATCATCATAGTCCATAAACTTCCCTAGTTCCACTCGATTATCAAGGATCATAAAAAAATATAGCAACTTGAACAAATACAACAATGCATTGAAACACAACTTTGAAAAAATAAATGAATTACATGGAAAACAAAAAGAAATACAAAGTGAACAGCCACTTTATATAGAAGAAAGGTTCTTCTTTCTAATGATGCCATTCCCATTTGCATCTACTTGCGGTTTTGAATCATGGTTCTATAATGAAGAAAAAAAAATAGCAAGAATAATGAGTAATGCAACTTTTCTTGATAAATCAAATACTCAAAACCGCAAGTAAATGCAAATGAGAATGGCATCATCAGGAAGAAGGACCTTTCTTCTATATAAAGTGGCTGTTCACTGTCTGTTGCTTGTTGGTTTTCATGTGATTTAATTATTCTTTTAAAGTTGTGTTTCAATGCATTGTTGTATTTGTTCAAGTTGCTGTATTTTTCTATGATCCTTGATAATCGAGTGGAACTAGAGAAGTTCATGTACTATGATGATTCCTTTGAGGATAAGTTTAAATAACTCCTCAGTTACCTTCAAAAGACAAGAAAAAGAAAAAAGTAGCAGGGACTGAGATAAGAACCACAACTTTTGAAAAAATAAATAAAAAGTAGCAGGGACTGAGATAAGAACCACAACTTTTGAAAAAATAAATAAATCACATTAAAACAAGAAAAAACACAAAGTGAACAGCCACTTTTTTTTCCTAATGATGCCATTCCCATTTGCATCTACTTGCGGTTTTGGGGAAAATGAATTTTTCAAGAAAAGTTGCCTAACTCATTATTTTTGCTATATTTTTTTAATTCTTCATGATAATCGAGTGAAATTTGAGGAGTGCATAAGTTATGATGAGTACTTCAAGAATAAATAACAATACCTCCAAAAAAAATTCCAGAAACAAAAAAATATATATCCGTGGTAGGATTCAAACCTTGATCCCGTACACCCAGCCGGGTATTTCGCCACGCTTATCTGAGCTATCGGCCCACTGTGCATTTGTCAAAAAAACTTTGTCTATGTATTTTAATACAAGAATCATGAAGTGTGGTTCATTATCTCGAAACGGTTTTGGATTCACCCAGATTGGAAGTCTAACATTGAAGATATCAATTTTTATGTCGAATGATTTGCCTTGTTGGCAAGCGAGATTAGGTCACTTTTGATGAATGGATGTTGACATTGAGCAAAATTGTTCGTACGACAGTCCAGAACAATTGTATTCTCAACACAACCCGAATATTTGGTGTGGGGCCAAGCAAGGGGTATTTTTTCAAGTGGTTGTCACTACCTGTTCTTAGTACGTTAAATTTCGTCAGAATTTCATCAAAACTTTAGATATGAAACATGTTCTATTTGCAAGTTCAAGCCCCTGAACATGGTTACGATGTAAAACTTCAGTTTCCGAGTGAAGTAAAGCCCCCCCGGAAGTTATACTTTTTATGCTTGTGCTATGCCTGAGTCTTCGTAAATCTGCAACATTCAACATAAAAATTTATATCTTCAATGTTCGACTTCCAATCTGGGTAATTCCAAAACCGTTTTGAGATAAGGCACCACACTTTTCGATTTTTGTATTAGAATATTGAAAAAATATTTTTTTGGAAAATGGGGGTGCGATGAAGTCGTTGCAATTTTGCACCATTTTACGTATCACCCTGTAGAAAATTTACATGAAGTTCCTCAACATTCACATGCCATATTCATAGCCCACATATAGGATGGGCTACGGAAAGATAAGGCTAGTTGACGCAACAAACAAAATGGAAATCGCAATCGGCAATCGGGAGATACTGGCCTCCAAAGTTGAACCATTTTTCCGATACCGACAACTTCGTTGTCCAGCAGTTTAGATAACTTTATCTGAAAAATACCACAGATACAATTATTATTAAAATAATCGTTTCCACAGTATTTGCCTTCCAGTTTAGAGATACGCGGCAGTTAGCTGATATGAAAATACCTAGGAAAATACCGACTCTAGTTCCAACTTCGAAGAAAATTTTCCATAGGCTCCTGGATACTAGTCTTCAATCAAAGACGTTGCAGGAGGGATGTTACGATGAGAAGTCCCGCGGCCGAGCCCCCGGCAGACATGTCGACGATTTTGATTTTTTTTTGGAAAAGAGAATTTCGGAAAATCATAGCTTATACTAGAACTCTAGAACCACAGTAGAGTTGAACGTACTATATCTGCGACTCGACCTGCGAGTTAAGCTTACTATAAAAACTACGCGTCTATTAATTCTTGGTAACACTTCTGTAGGCTGAAACTTTTTGGGGTTCAGTTCCAGTGAAAAATAAATGAACTGGAATGATGGTTTCACGACTGCAAAGGCAACGACAGTGTCTCATAATGATCTTTTTTACATGAACCTTGGGTGGCATAGGTGAGAAAATTACGTTTCGCTTTTTTTATTTGCAGACGTCTCTCCATCATAGATATTAGGTTGCCAATTTCAGTTCCTGAATGCCTGATGGTTATTAATTATTTCCACAACCATAAACTAACGCACAATAATATAGCGAATCGAGTTGCTTAATCATGCGGCCGGGCACTTTATGATTAATCACAGATCAATAATTTCAAAATCAATATCTTGTTAAGATTGTCTAAATAGATACAACGAACTCGCTGTAATTGGATAAGCCATCATTTCAAATGTTCAAGCTGTGCGAGGTGCTGTAAGATTTCGTGCATCCAGAGGCAGATGGTATTTAATTCCTCGTCATATTCTCCTGTGGGAGACCCAATCAACAATCGTGAAATTTTTGTGTAGGTATAGGATGGCTAAGTAAGGCACATCTGGTAATGGATTTTTTATATGACTCCAACTTCGTGCGGCCCTTATGGCGGCCGGTCAGCTTTAATAATATTATGTCAGCTAATCAAAGAACAACAGACATACCGATAGTTTGTTAATCGTCGCACCAAAGACGAGATGACATACCGTTCGGGTGGTACCTATGCAATAACCGTGAAAACTATACTCGTAGTAAGGGACGATCATTAATCTTCACGTACAATACAGTTGTCGAAGCCGAACATTAAGAAATTGCGCTTGTCAATTTATTCAATAAATTTCATCGATGGATGGAGTAGATCTTGAAGAAGTGTAGGCATGGTACAAAAAATGTGTGGTGGGAGAAATGCGATCATAGAATGTTCACTAGTTCAACACTTTGCAGTATATATATTTTAGTCTGACGGTTTATGATGAGATGGAGTTTTTGAGAGCCAGTCGGCAAGACTTTCTTCGAGTTATTAGGGAAAAATCAGCGGCTCCATCAGAAATATGAGAATGATAGCCTGTATGTATAGAATATCTCTTATCCTTGCTTTTATCAATACAACAGTCGCGTCGCCCGATAACAATAATAAAACGTATAAGTATAAGGGTTTGACACGATCATTACAAGCTTCAATTACCATTTTTTGCAGTTTCGTCCATGTGCGCCTTTAAAGGCCACCAAAGTGCGTTTGTGAAACTGGCCGCCGTGACTATAATACCTATACACCAATCAAGACCGCTTTTGAGCGTTTTATAGACAAGATAGATAGATGGCTTGCTTTGAATTCAATCACGTAGGCCGCTCATCTCAATGTCAATCTCTGACCACTCAAGCCTGACCCCATCGCGGAAATGCTCTTTGGAATTGCTCGTGCGAGCGAGCTTTCCCTGCTAATTTTCAGGAAGAAAAAAACCGGAAACAATAGTTTGTAAAATGTCAAGTACGTAAGGTAGGTGTCAATGATTGATTATGCATCAACGTTTCATCGCTCGTTTCATCGACTTTTTCTAACAATCATTTGAAAGAGCTTTTCGTGTTCAATAGGAAGCCTCGCCCCGAAAATTGGTTTACTTAGCATCAGCAATCATTCATCATTTGGTACATCATTGCAAAAAGTACACCATAAAACACACACATACATCAATATCATTATTGTTGCGTTTTTATCTTGGAAACTCCTTGAAACCCGCTTGACAAAAAATAATTAGTGATAATCGAGATAATAATGTTTTGAAACTTTAATGGAGGGCTAGCGTAACATATCTGCCAAGTGCCAAATGTCGTAAGGGAACGTGTAAGGGAAACAAGTGATTATTTCATTAATTTGAAAGCTTGAAAGACACGAGCAAATCATGCAAGTGTCCGAAATAGAACCTTTTCGACGTAGAAATTAGCGGGGAATAGTTTCATCTCCATCATACCTACAATGGCACCGCTGAGGGCGTTTAGCGCCCCATAACTCGATTAGGCATCATGTTCCAAGACGAACGTCAGTGACCGAACAGCCCTTTGGTCAAGTGAGAATGTTCGTAACCAACACTACGAAAATCAGAACAATGAGTGAACTGTTCGCCTTGTCAACCATATAGCTGTAAATCGTGATTTTTCACCCACAATTCTTGACTAGGACAAGCAAAAAAACCCTGAAGTATGCAGAGTAAATGATTCCTCCACTCATTCCTCCGAAAGAAAGTTGATTTCTATATTAAATTTTTCTCCCAAACGGGTTTTCGACTTTGGGGCATTTCACATTTGGATTGCCTTTGGTGGAACCCTTGATGTCAAATGTTTGTTCTTGATTAGTTCTGATCCTTGCATCTCTTACGTGAAGTTTCTTCGGCTCCAATATGAGCCCCAAATTCAAAAAATCGGTCAATGCAGAAAAAAGTCAGTGCATCACTGATGCAGAACCAAAAAGTGATTTCTTATTGGGAGCCACTAAACAACCCACAGCGGAATCATCCTACCATTGAAACATCCTACCGGAAAAACAGCCACCGCTCATTTTGCCACGAATTCTGCAACCGTGCAAACATGCTACTGCTAAATCAACACACCGGAAAAAGTGCAACCACGCATTTAGCCACCGAGACCGCTACCGCGCATTCATCCTACTGCTAAAGCAACACACCCGGAGAAACAGCCACCGCTCATTTTGCCACGAATTCTGCAACCCCGCAGACATGCTACTGCTCAATCAACACACCGGAAAAAGTGCAACCGCTCATTAAGTCACCGAGAGCGCTGCCGCGCATTCATCCTACTGCTGAAGCGCTCTCGGTGGCTAAATGAGCGGTTGCACTTTTTCCGGTGTGTTGATTGAGCAGTAGCATGTCTGCGGGGTTGCAGAATTCGTGGCAAAATGAGCGGTGGCTGTTTCTCCGGGTGTGTTGCTTTAGCAGTAGGATGAATGCGCGGTAGCGGTCTCGGTGGCTAAATGCGTGGTTGCACTTTTTCCGGTGTGTTGATTTAGCAGTAGCATGTTTGCACGGTTGCAGAATTCGTGGCAAAATGAGCGGTGGCTGTTTCTCCGGTAGGATGTTTTAATGGTGGGTTTGATTTCTCGGTGGGCTGTTGCATAGGGACTCGGATCACCTATATGTATACATATAAAAAAGATTGGCGGGACATTAAAACACAATTATGTTCTCTGAGCACCATTTCTATATTTTTGCGGTAGAAATTCAAGTACTTTTTTTTTCATACGGGAGCTTCTTCACTTCATTTAGAAATTTGGCATCGTTTTATTCAACATTCTGTACAAACTTTTGTGAAATACCTACTGTCTTGCAAACCACAGAGTGACAGCTGAAAGAGAGTGCTAGCAAACACTTTTAATTTATTGACTTTTGCCTAGTTCGGTTACCAACAGCAAATCGTAACCTACATTGTGACACTCTTATCACTTTAATTTTTTGGAAAATTCAAGCCAGAAACATCCTAAAATGGTCGGAATTAGTGCATCTTTTAAAAACACGTTTTACGTTCTTATACGGTGGAACCGAGGCTGAAACACAGATTACTAGTTGTATTACCGAGGGTATTACGATCATATGACTATTTCTCAGACTATTTCGACTATTCTACAAACAGGGTTATTCAAAAGTCCGGAATAAAATTCATAACTTTTTACCTTTTTTTTTTCGGAAAAAACGCTCGAACAGGTCGATTTCTGAAAAGGGCAAGCCGTTTTTCCATGACACGTGACATGATCTACCGTCAACCCCTTGACCCCTAGACACCCTTGATATATTTTTTTAATGGTACCCTATGGCTTGGGGGGCTTGTTAGAAAGCTTGTCCAAAAACTGTATTCAGATCCACCATTGAAAACTAGATCAAACTCTTCACCATGAAGTTTTGCGTAACCCTCAGGGTTACTCAAAAGTCCGAGAAAAAATTCATAATTTCTTGCCATATTTTTTTCTGAAAAAACGCTCGAACAGGTCTACTTTTAAAAACAGAAAGTCGTTTTTCCATGGTACGTGTCATGATCTACCGGCAGCCCCTTAACCCCCAGCCACCTTTGGTATTTTTAGCGCATTTTCCATCTTGATGAAAATCGCTATTGCAACCGCTTTGTCCGTCCGTTCGTCCGTCCGTCCGTCCGTTCCTCGAACTCCTCCCAAACTAGACGACCTAGCTTTCTAATTTTTTCGCTGTTACATAGCTGCCACTCCCAAAGGAGGGCTAGGCTATATTGGATGTCTATATTGCGCCGCCAACATAGAGAAAACCGCCCCCGATAAACTTGAAATAACATAATATTGCACTTTCTACCAGACCTGATGCTCTGGTGTTCTCATTTTTTGAATAATACATAGTTGCCACTTATAAACGTAAGCCAAGAAACATTCCGTCTTCAATATGCGCCGCCGACATGAAAAAACTGCTAAAAACCGCCCCCCAATCACATTAAAATGAAAAACATAGGCCCGAAGACATAGCGATCTGATTCTTTCGGTATATAAATAGCTGACTAAAAATGGGAAAGGATAGGCTACTTTTGATATGGCGCCGCCTCCAGCTTCCGCCCCCAAAAGAAAAAAAGTGCAACTTTCAACAATTTTCACTGATTCTGGTGAGAATGTTACCTCGAACATTTAGAAACTCTTGACTCAACTTGTGCAAGAATTTCTTTGCCAAACTCCGCCGCTCCCACACGCCGCCCCCAAAGTGAGAAATAAATGTAAAACATAAACCTGAAGACATAGCGATCTAATTCTTTCTTTATATTGATAGCTGACTGAAATTGGAAAAAGATAGGCCACTTCAATTTAGCCGCCGCCTCTAGCTGCCGCCTCCAAACGGAAAAAATGCAACTTTCACAATTTTCACTGATTGTCATATTTCCCTTACATTTAGAAATTAGAAACTCTCAACTCAAACTGTGCAACAGTTACTTTGCCGAATGCTGCCGCCCCCACACGCTGCTCTCAAAGTGAGAGATGAATGGAAAACATAAACTCGAAAACATAACGATCTAATTTTTTCGCTATATAGATAGCTAACTAAAAATGGGAAATAATAGACTACTTTTGATATGGCGCCGCCCCCAACTTCCACCCCCAAAAGAAAAAAAGTGCAACTTTCAATAATTTTCACTGATTTACATTTTAATGTTACCTCAAACATTTAGAAACTTTCAACTCAAACTGTGGGAGAATTTCTTTGCCAAACTCTGCCGTTCCCACACGCCGCCCCCAAAGTAAGAGATAAATGTAAAACATAACCCTGCATGACGACATAGCGATCTAATTGTTCCGCTATATAGATAGCTGACTAAAAATGGGAAGAGATAGGCCACTTCTGATTAGTCGCCGCCTCCAGCTCCCGCCCCCAAACAAAAAAAAATGCAACTTTCACAATTTTCACTGATTTTCATATTTCCTTAAATATTGAGAAACTCCCAACTTAAACTGTGCAACAGTTACTTTGCCGAATGCTGCCACCCCCACACGCTGCCCTCAAAGTAAGAGATAAATGGAAAACATGAACCCGAGAACATAGCGATCTTATTCTTTCGCTATATGGATAGCCGACTAAAAATGGGAAAGAATAGACTACTGTTCATTAGTCGCCGCTCCCAGCTCCCGCCCTCAAACAAAAAAATATTGATGAGTGAAAGAATTTTCATTCAAATCTATTTCATTGGCAAGTACCCCATTCTGATAACAAAATATCACAATGAGTTTCGAATGAAGAAAGTAGGCGAGGAATGGTGTTTCTCCTTCAACCAAATTTCTTTACGTTCACAATATGCCTCTTTGAGAAAATGCGCTACTGAGACTCACGCACGTGAAGGCATACTCACTTGTTTTTAATCGCACCCTATAGCTTGCGGGGGCTCGTTGGAAAGCGTCCAACCATTTTCAATGGTAGATCTGAATACAGTTTTTGACAAGCTTTGCAACGAGCCCTCACAAGCCATAGGGTGCCATAAAAAAAAGAAGGTGGCTAGGGGTTTCAAGGGGTTGACAGTAGATCATGACACGTGTCATGGAAAAATGGCTTTCCATTTTCAGAAATCTTACTGTTCGAGCATTTTTTCCAAAAAAAATATGGTCAAAAATTATTAATTATATTCAGGACTTTGGAATAACCCTGTATACCTAACTTCGAGCCTAACTTCACTGAATTAGGAAAAATAATAAAATAATTGGTCTCTCTGTTTTCGCATGTTTCAATACATTATTCAATCAGTGAGACACCATCAAGCTGAGATTGTTAAATCATTGAAAGTCAATACATACTAATTCTTGAATTCCCATGATAAATTGTGTTGAAACTCGTGCGGTAAAGAAAGTGGTCGTCGAGATCTCAACGGATTCGAAATTAGTATACCAAGTAACAATTTCGTAGACCATAAGCTTCACTTGGGTATTTTATTCAACGACATAGATAAACCCCAACTGTGTAGGTAACGTCGTTTGACGACAGTCTCATTTTATTTATGCTAATGTTTTCTTGCTTACATGGTTAATTTCATGTCAAGCATTTTATCTCTTATAAGTATTCCAAGTTTACAGCAAATGCACCGCGAGTAACTCTTTCTTGGTTTCTTCCTCGTCAGAGTTGAGTACGCTCACATCACAACATCCATTGTTTCAAGAATATATAAATAATATAATATACATTCGTGTGCAACAGTAATTTTTCCACGCTCATGTAATGTAAATTCAAAGCCGCGCAGAATCTGGAAAATGAGTATCTATTTTTCTATTTTCTGCACCTTATAGCAATTACACACTATGTAAATTGCTAATTGAACATGGCTTTAAAACTTACTCGTCATGTTCCCGAGTCAGGTCCGGTGATTCGATCCCGGCTGTAAATTCATTGTCGACGGTCCGTAAGTTTTCCATCAGCGCGAAGTTTCTGTTGTTGACAGGAGAATGCCTGGTGGTGTTCTCGTACAATCTGGTGCTCTGCTCGAGATTTTCGAATTTCTTTTTGTCCTGCTGGGCGCGCTTTCCATAAAGCTGCCGGTAGTACTTCTCTTGGTCTCCATACATCCAACACACCTTCCACCATTGTTTGCACATCAAAACATTCGCGGAGGCACTCACATTTTCGCGCTTCAGCGCGTTGCTCGACATCGTGGCACTTTTCATTTTCAACTTCACTTTCAATTACCTAAACAAATTAGACAGGTGCTTTAAAAAATTGGTGTTCATTGTTTTCAAGTCGACCAATTAAACGCGCCATAGGGACCAGTTTTATCGTCAACTAAGAGTGCCACCATACAGAAAGGCAAGCGCGGTTTTTATTTTTTAGCGCCGGTTCCAACATGAAAAAAGCTTTTACGGCTTGCTGCAGACCCGTGTCAATGGTGTGTTTTCGCGTCCTGATGCGCCCACCATTCATTGGAGGAATCAAAGTTGACGGGTGCATCAATAGCGTCAATTACAGGCAATTTTACAGCACGTAATTATACATCAGGTGTTAAAGAGAGGTGAGCTCCGTAAGTCCGTAATTACTACTTGCTCTGTGATATTTATAAAGGCTTGCAACCCTTTATTTGACGAACTTATTATAGTGCCAGATTGGAACTGCGCAAGAAATTTTGTTCACGCAAAACTATGATAAACGAAGCTTATAGAAATGAACGGCAATATGTCCAAAAGTCTGCTTAGTTTCTTAGCTACATTTCTTTTCATTTTTAAAGTCTTTGTTATAGAAAGACATTTCAATAAAATCTGGTGTAACGAAGAAAATTAACCACAGCTTTTGTATAGGATGTGCCGGACAATCTTCGCGGAGTCTTTTTCGCTAATCTATGAAAATTTTATGCATCGGCAAAATTAAGGTATATGCGTTGAAACGCAACTCAAGACGTAATGTTTCTGACTGGCTCGTAAGGTGGTTCGCAAAAACATCGCAACGCAACCGAGCCAATGTGGCTGCGTTGCCTATTTCCATGAAGCTTGACCGTCTCTATGATGGTCTAAATAAACTAATTTTCTATTTTTCACTCTTGCGTCTACAACACAATGGACATTTTGTGGGCAGTGACAGCTGGAGTCGCCGCCTCAAGGCACCAACAAATTTGCATTTGAAATTCAACCCTCTACTGGTTTTTTTCTAGCAATGCGGCAGGTTGTATTACCTGCTATCAGCTACACTGTCAATTAAATAACATTGCTGCACACATACGCAGCCTGAAATGCCTAGAAGTGTAAAAGATATGGCGCCGAGGACGAGATTTACAATCATGTTTTGTGTTAGAGGCCCGCGAGCGACTCCACCAGAGTCGGATCAAAGTCAAAAGGAGCTGCGGATCTTACGCATCAGACATCGCTGAGAGCAAAAATAAAATTTCCATTAATATACGTACGGGCCGGCAGCAAATTATACGTTGTTGATCCACAAAATCGGCTCAATTAAACCCACCAATCCCACCATTTTTTCCCTCGCGCAACCCAATAATAACAATTATTATTTATCATTTCTCTCTTTACAACAACGGATTCCGCGTGTTTGGTATAATAAATAATAATTGAATACGAAAGAACTTTTAAGGTCACTCCGGGAGGGCGGCATGGTGCACATTCCGGTTTGCAGCTTAATAAACATGCATTAACACACTGCCGCATGAATAAGTACAGTAAATATCAATATTTACAAATAAATAAGTATGAAACGCACGTGAAACTGTAACGGAGCATTCAGGTTCTAAATGAACCATAGAGAAAATCGTCCTACTCAAACACGTGTGTCTGCAATATTTGTTCAGGTATTTGAAAAAACGGTGCCGCGTACATGAAATTATTGCTCAAGTAAATTCCAGTCGCATAATAATACCCGTATATATTTAAATTATACCGGAATCGATGCGCTATTATAATGCCAATTCCTGAAAATTTTGCAAACATATAACGTTTACCCCGAGGACCTATGCAGTTCAAGAAACGAGAAAAGCCATCCAGTGCATGCGTGGTGCAACTTTATAAATAATTCCGCGGACCGCGATAACTATAAATCGAGAAGAGAGAACGATTTCAGTTCCATAACAATCTAAGTAGCTAATTTCTAATCAGTGTAACATTTCCTGCTCGAGGATTTATGGACTTCTCCGGGATTTCTACCACTTTACTCGGCAATACTATTAACATTCACGTAAATGCACTTTTTCCCGATCCATCGATCCATTCGTCGGAGCCGGCTCAATCATGGGAGTTGCGTCACATGCTTATTTCGGATCTTATTGTGTATGGTAATTGTTTAATTAATTCACCTCTGGTCGATGTTTCAGATGCGTAAACAAATAAATGTCCGATACGGCGGGCTTTTAGGTCTGCGTTGATGAAATACAGGATGCTAATTAGCAGCTCTCAAAATTTGTTACTAATTAAATTACTGGTGGGATGAGAGTCGAATCTGCCGCGTTCGACTGGGAATTGAGGAATTTTTAGTGTATGCATGACAGGTGTTTTACTGGTGTGGCGATAAAATATGATGAAATACGAAGACGGAGAGAGAGGAGGACTTAATATGCAAAAAAAAATGTCCGTACGTGTCGCGCTGACTTTATATTGTGCGTGAGGCAATTATTGTCATGTTAATGACGTTGCAGATGCATCGATCGTATAGATGTAAGAGTCATTAATAATCACCACGGTAGGTACAATGCTGAACATTTGTTGGATGGAGGGAAAGAACAAGTATCGTCGGAATGTCATGATAACGTATGTACCGACTTGCTACAAACAGTTTCCAACTAACTAAAAATCTAAAGAAGTCAAGAGTCTGTCAAATATAAATTTTTTGATCATAAGTACATATAATAATCTTATTCACGATAAAATCAGTAAGGTCACTTTTTGAGCTGATCGTGAGCTTTTACATGGGAAAATGCAACGGCTGCAAGTCTATGTTTCTGGAATTCCAGTGGAGATGTGTTGGAAGAAACCTCGGAAGAAACCTAACCCAATCAAGTACACTTCATATCGATGAAGATCGCGCGATTAATCGAAAATCCCGACGCCGGGGCCTCCCTTGGCCAAGGTAATTTTTGATCTCACTGTACATCCAGTATACCTATCTAATTTTGGATTAGATCTACTCACTTCAAGTTATTTTAAATTGGTGATATAGCCCAGGCAAAACAGGTTTTAAACCGAAATAAATCAAGGAAAATCTGAAAATTCGAGGATCCCTCAAGAATTTGATGGGGAACAACAGACTGGAAGTTCCCATCTGTCCGAGACTTGGCATTTTTCTGTGGGATGTCAAAGATACAAGAAATTACCATTTTTAAAATCGTTGCTTTTTCCATACCTTTCTTATTGGACCATATATTTTCAAGGTCGAGGAACACAATGCAATACGTTCTCAGAAAGTGTAATGCACCAGTAACGTACCAGACGACTGCGAAGGAGCCGAGGTGCGATTTTTCACAAAGTCGTATGGTAAACCGTTACTTAACACCTTTTTTGACATGTTTGGTATCATTTCTAACTAAATCGCACTCTCTGGTTCCAAAAATAAGGATGAACTTTTTATAGAGACGTGTTTAAACAGTTTCTATCAAAGAAAACAATTTTTTTTTCCCTAAAATTTGATGTTTTGTAGCTCTAGTTCTATTAGTGTTCAACGTATTCCTAACTATGATTTTGATTCAGACAGTTGGTTTGGGCTATTTCATACACAAATATCCTTTTCTGATTTCTTTTCCCATTTTTTAATTTTGTTTCTTGAGATGTATCATGCCAAAGCTTGACTTGATAAAACGTGCTATTTCACGGGAAAAATTAGACTACTTCGACATTGGACACTGATGGAACTAGAGCTACAAAATATCAAATTTGATACAACATCTATTTTTGGAATCAGGATGTGCGATTTGATTAGAAATGATACCAAACCTGTCAAAATGAAGTGTCAGTTACGGTTTACCACACGACTTTATGAAAAATCGCATCTCGGCCCCACTCGCAGCCGTCTGGTACGCCACTGGTGCATTACACTTTCTGAGAACTATTGCATTGGGTTTCTCGACCTTGAAAATATCACCAAAAAAGCACCAACTTTGATAATGGTAACTTCTTGTACCTTCGACATCCCACAGTAAAAATACCAAGCCTCGGACAGATGGAGACTTAAAGTATATTGTTCCCCATCAAATTCTGAAGGGATCCTCAAATTTTCAGAATTTCCTTTATTTATTCCGATTCCGGGTTTCATCAAAATTTTGCATTTCTTTCCTGGACTAAAATTTACGTCATTCAAAATAATTATACTGCCTGCCAGAAAAAGTGCAACACCAGAATGTCGTGGACCGATTTTTCATGTCAAATCAACCAATAAACTAAGAAACCACTTCCAAAAATATTCAAGGTAGTAAAAAATTGGGGAAAAAGGTGGAGGTTATCCCCTATTATCTTCGCCCCTGAAAATGTTTGATGAAATGCGTTATAATTGTTCAATAGAGAGCTGTGTTAGTAAACTTTGGTTCGAATTTGAATGAAATCCGTTCTACGGTTCAAAAGTTATGCAGAAATAACTGTTTGAAAATAACAACATTGAAAGCCTGTATCTCCGTTTTTATACGTTTGCGAGGGTATGTTAACGTAGAATAAAGTTGTCTTCTCTAGTGTTTCTTTCAAGTGTTTTCACTGATGAAGTTTCGAATTTGTAAGTTTGTCAAGAGCTTTCTTAGAGTCGAAGACGTCGGCAGGAGAGTGATCCTTATACGCAGGAAAGAGGAGGCGTCGCTATTTTTGGAGCAAAGAAGTATGACTTCCATGCTTTGGCACAAAAGGACTTGACATGACTCGTTCAAGCTTCACTGTTCTACGATTTTCAGTGGAAACATAGCTGGCATCTAGCCAATTTTTAGTAAACTTTGAAGAAGTGGAATTAGGAGAAAACCAGTAAAATTTTCTGACCTCTTCCAGTGGTTACAATGCGTAAGAAATGAGTAGAGAATATTGGATTTTGAATGACTTTCAGCAATGTAAGCTGTCTACTCCTTGGTCTGTTGCAATTTTTTGCAAAATATTTTTATTATCAGCTCGAATAATAGGTACTTGAAATTAAAATTTAAATTAAAACGCTTTGCACTACAAGTCGTTTGCAATATAATAATAATAATAATAATAATCACCTAGGTCTTTTACGTTCTTACTTGTTGCTTTGTTTTCTAATAATAAAGTGGATAATGGAGGCCGTTCTTGGAAGCAGAAGATTACTGCTGAGTAGATACGTAATTTTTCGAAAATATGATCTCTGTGGCTACAGCGCGCGAGGGCTACAGATAATATTTCGGTGCTGGTTGATGGAACAGATATGTCACCGGTTACTAGGCCATGAAGATATCATGTGTCTTTTGGTGACGAATGTTACTAGATCCAGTTTTATCCTTGCACGCGTGCATCTCATTCCCTGAACCTGAAGTAACCCACGTCTGAAATTACAAGCTCTGCAAGTTGGCAATTCCAAAATGACAGCCTCCAGGATAGGAATGAAGGATACCTCCACCAGGCAGGAGATAGCTGCAGCGCATAACTTATACCGCAGCTTCTAGACAAGAGAGCTTTAGCTTTAATTAACCCAACCTGCTTCTTATAACTATGGTAAGACAAATAAATAACATCTGAGAATTACACTGTCAATACGAGGCACGTCTACTGAGCCGCCTCTCACCTGACAAAGATAGAGAGCATATCAGGCAGGTTCAGTTCTCTCGTAGGTATCGTATAAGAGAGCGTTTGGCTAAATTGAAAGTTTTGTTGTGTTCTTTATGGACGTGCAAGGTTTAATACATTAGCAGATATATATTGTTTTCGTTTCGTAATTGGGTGATTTAATCCAGGGCACGGATAAGGTGGGCTTGGTTCCGATAAGCTTGGGTAGGTACCTATAGATAGCTCTCTACTAGCTGTATGCTGTGGAGGTCTCGTTGATCTTTTTTTGCGTCTTCCTTTTGCGCGTTCTAATTATCATCAAGCCGTTTCTATACACAATTATCCTGGAGACAGGATGGGGCCGTTGACACATATTACCGGCGACACGATCGACGAGAGCATCGCATATAGTGATTGATCGTGGTCAGTCTACTATTGTGCTTTTTTATTATTATTTTTTATAGACGACAGGTCGATAAAATCCTACACATAATCTACACACACAGAGTGGATGGCGTGAATGAAAATTTACGATCGACTTTTCGGATTGTTGGCGCATGTAATCCCATTGACAGCGTTTAAAATTCCGCACCACATGTTTTTAAAGCACCTGTCGCGCCTTGAGGAGCGCCACAACCGTCGTCGCACTTGTTGTGGCGCTGCCAATGATGACACTTGAAAGCTCGACGTAGATCCTGGATGGAGACACGCACCACACGGCAAAAAGACCGAAAGATCGGCGGGCAGACAGACACTGAAACACTGGAACCTAATCCTTCGCAGGTGAGGTGCAATCACGGTCGCAATTGGTAAATCACGATCCTCAGCCGGCTTTGGACAAATAAATAGCATCAGTCAACTAACAAATGCCGGTGGAGACTGCCGCACCAGAACGCTGACAGGCCGCGGTTCGTGGCGAGTCGGCGAGACTCGTTACCACCTTGATGCAGCATTGAAGTCTCTCCGACAATCCTGAGGATTTTTAGATCCCGCCCGCCAGGATCGAGCTTTTTTCAAAAGGATACGCCTCCAAACATGACGGAAGTGAATCGGCAACGAACATTTTTCATTGATTTCAATTTTCTACCTGCGATATATCTTTTCTCAAGTTGCAAACTCAACGAGAACGGAAACTGATGCACTGATTTTTTGAAAGAATCAACTCGGTTTCAAGAGAATTAAGTTCTTTGCAATAATTCAAGACAAAAACTTAAATTGGTGAGTACCTATCTAAATAAACAACTAACAACTTATTGATTTCAAGTTGGAGCCGCAAGTTACGCCACCGAATTTCCCAATAGTGCAGAAAAGATAGGTTTTGGGGTTGAAAAAAAATCATGAAATTTTAAAGCTGTTATCGATTCAAAATTCCATCATCTACCATTAGTCCAGGAGCTTATGTAATCCCGTGGGATTTTAAATGAAAGAGCATAGCGACTATGTGGAATACATTCCTTAGATGACCAGCAATCAGTGCCGGCCTTAGCAATTCTGGCGCCCCGGGCAAGAATGCGAAACCGCCGCCCCTACGCTGGGTCCGCGAGCGAAGCGAGCAAAAATGAAGTATTTTTCTTGCAATAATGGAGCTTTGTGTGCTTTTACAGAAGCAGATTCGGTGATCGCCGCTGGCAAGTCGTTTTTTGCTTTCGAAAATTATCAATTTTTTGGTTTTCAACCGCGATTTTTCCGCCCCTATGAGCTGGCGCCCCGAGCGATCGCCCGTCTCGCCCTACCCTAAGGCCGCTACTGCCAGCAATCACACCTCACCGGGTGTTTTGCTTGAATTTCTTGCCGGAAATTTACACAGGGTGAAACAGAAAAAATTAATACAAATTCGTAGCTCCAGACTGGGAAAAGATGGAAAGCTTAAACTGCATACGTGATTTGATTCTGATGTTATTGTGTTGATTTCTGCCGAACTTGGTCCAAATCCATCGGAGAAATTTTGAAGAATTAAATGACAAAGCTTTGCACTTTGACATTTTTTAATATTTGACAGATGCCATGCGGAGCAATACTTTCAACAATTTTGAATACAGTCTTTCAAGGCCTTTTGAAAGACATTGCGAGTCAAGTCTCGTGACATATGCTTTCTGTCATTTTTGATGGTGACCTTTCCGTTTGACAGATGACAACCAAAATGTAACAGACTCATTCGACGACAAAATCATGGCCGCATACCAAATTTCAAGTCGATCAAATTAACGTTGCGGCTGTTATCGTGGAAGATTTCGGAAGATTACGGACACTGACACACACAGCTCCATAATCTTCTCGAAAAAACTTTGTCATTCAATTATTCAATATCTATCCAATGAATTGGAGCCAAATTTGTAAAAGAGCAACAAAACAAAATCACCAAATCAAGCCCGTAGTTGCAGCTTTCCACCAATTCCCAGTTGGACGTTACGAGGTATTAAATTTTCCCCTTGCCGTTACCACCGGAGACGGCCGCTCGTTTGGATTTTGACCAGGACGACCCGTGTTCGGTGCAGGACTCAACTCATCTGTCGTTTCCTGGTGGGGGACTAACTTTTTCCGAAAAATTCCAACCCATATAGGAAGTAGATTGCATTGGGCGTCGTGTAGGTCTATTTTCAAATCCGACACGGTTTCGCTTTTCCGACGATGATTTTTTCAAAGAAATAAATTTAATTATCAAGTTTTCTTGTTTTCCACTCTATTCACCACGAATATCAATTTTTCAAGCAAAACCTTTAGAAGCATCAAGTCGGGCATCTACTTGGTGATTTGTACCGATCCACCTTCTATGGTTCACGGAATATAACTTTTTTCTTTTTTTTTCTCCTGTTTCACTCTGTATAAATCCCCTGCAAGAAATTCAAGCAAAACACCCGGTGAGGTGTGATTGCTGCCCATTCAAGAAATGTATTCCACATGGTCGCTATGCTCTTTCATCCAAAATCCCACGGAATGCTTTTTATTTACATAATGCTCCTGGACTACAAGCAGGACCTACTCAAAATCCCCTATAAAATCCTCAGTTGACCATTTTTCTTGCGGCGCTGTCAAAGTACCTATATATCATGCATGTTTGCTGCAACAAGTCCGAAAAATTGTATCCTCGCTTTTGCACATTAGAGCTATATTGTTATCTCAGAATTGTTGAAATGTACTCCAGGGCATAATCTGAACGTCGTCGCCTGAACCGTCGGCTTCCTTCTCTCCCGCAAAAGAAAACACGTAACTCGCTTTAGTTTGCAGTTACCAGTGTTAATCAAGTATAGTCCGTGGATTAGTGACCGGACTAATCTAGTGAACGGATACCATTAATTGATATCTGTTCGTTTTGTGATAAAGGCATACAAATTTGTATGAGTGATCTTCAACTTCATGGTCCTCTTTTCAAATGTAGACATGGCGCCCCGCCATATTTGGTTAGGGAGCCTCAGGAACCCCCTTGAAAATTGAAGTTGCAGGAACTCCCACAAATCACCATTAAATATCGTCACATATCATTTGACTCTACATTAAATCTCAACAAGAGACACACCAGTTGTTCCCATGTACGCAATGCTCTTAGTGCTCTTCATGTTAAAAAAAACTTCTTCGAGGTGTCAAAGAAAAACAGATTACCATAATTTTTTCATGTAATAGAAGCGTAGAATGATCTTCCATGTATCATTACCCATTAATTTGTATCTGCCGAAGCCACTGATGTATAGACAATACAAATAGAGAAGACCATATGTTATCACCACCGTCGTCACGGATATTGGGGCATCAAAAATCAGCCAAACTTTTTTCGAATGATGGATTCACCTGGTTCCTACGCAACCGTAAAAATCCGTAACGACATGTGTCTTTTCTATTTGTATTATCTATATACATTTCTTTATATTGACATCCTAGAAGCAACAACTCTATAGATGAAACCAACTAATTCAAGTGCTCAGTTCAGCAGCGGTTTTTTCAATGGTACCAATCGATATGATTGACAATTTATTATTGGGTGGATAGCTGAAACTGTTTTATAATTATATTCAGTATACCTAAAAGTGGAGTGATGCGCGAGAGCTCCGAAAGAATTTTTTTTCACCGTCACCCATACCCATACCCATACCCATACCGGGTGATCATTTGAAAACTATCCACCTGCAATATCTCCCAATTCCTAGTGCAAATGTCTTTGAGCAAAAACAGGTCGATTTTTATATCGAGGGGGACATCTAAAACATACATTGGAGAATTTATATCTTATGTCCCCTCGCCCCCACTTACCCCAACTTTGAAATTTCAAATGACACCACCTACCTTGCGATACGTCAAATTGAAGAGAACAAAATTCTCTCTCTAAAAAAAATATTTCAAAATTTTTCAACCTCACCCCCTGTTCTTCCTAAAATTGTCTGAGTGTCCAAGTTAATATTCTTGACCTCAATTTCCCTTCAATACAGTAAACGTCATCCTGCACAGCATCGAAAGAGAAAATTTTCTATAAAAAAAGTGCCACCCAAATTTACCCCTTCGCTCCCCCCACCTGACCTCAAAAATTTTAAATGTCAATACCCACTTTGTAATACATCAAATTAAAGGAAATTGAGTTCTCTTCCTGAAAAAGATTTTTTCACAATTTTTAAAGCCTCCCATCTCCCCCCCTAGAATACTCCAAATGGCCAATTTATTGGGGGAGAGGTAGAAAATTTCGAAAAAATTATTTTCGGAAAGAAAATTCAATTCCCTTTAATTTGATGTATCACAAAGTAGGTGGTGTCTTGTAAAATTTGGGAGTTGAGGTGGGGGAGAGCAAAGGGGGGAATTTGGGTAGCACTTTTTCCACCAAAAATTTTCTTTTTTGATGCTATCTAGTATGACGCCGACTAAATTGAGAAAAAAATGAGGGGTCCAGAATATAAAATGGGACAGTCAGAGAATTTTCAGGGAAAAGGGGGTGGGGTTAAAAAAATTTAAAATATTTTTTTCAGAAAGAAAATTTAATTTCCTTCAATTTGATGTATCGCAAGGTAGGTAGTGCCCTTTGAAATTTCAAAGTTGGGGTGAGTGGGGGCGAGGGGGGTGAATATAGAAATTTGCCAATATATGTTTTGGTTGTCCCCTTCGAGGGGGCGAGGGGGGTGAATATAGAAATTTGCCAATATATGTTTTGGTTGTCCCCTTCGATATAAAAATCGACCTGTTTTTGCTCGAAAAAATATTCACTAAGAATCGGGAGTTATTGCAGGTGGATAGTTTTCAAATGATCACCCGGTATGTGATAATTGCGCCAAATTTCATGCTACATATTTTGGCCAAACAACAGCAAATACGGTCTACAGAGTATACACAAACGTTAACACGATCTGCAGTTGTCAAGTAGGAAGGCACAAAGAATCAAGATTGAGGCGTGAAAAATGATGTAAGTGTCATTCATATGTGAATATGATTGAAATGTCAAAATTGAGAATAGTGGACACAACTGAAAGTAGGCCTTTTTGTGAAGTCTTTTTTTCCATTGAAATAGATTGACTGAAGTAGAAGCGTTTTTTTGAACGCTGAACTTATCTGCATTTTGAGACCATAACTAGTGCAAATGGCTTATTCGTTGGGGGAGATTGGGTAACAAATTGGAAAAAGGCTGCATTGTTTCAACTTCCAATCAACAAATAATACAAATTAATTATTTTTTGACTGCTAAATTTTCATTTAATTATCGATTTTGACATGCAGGTAAGGTTCCATTATGTAGTCAATTTATTAGGCTTCAAGAATTATGCATGAATTAACAACTCAAAATTCAAAATTAGACAAAACTTTTCAATGTTGCTACATCTCCACAATTAATTAATGGACTAAACTACTCAACAATTGAAGTGGCCCACCCAAAATTTTTAATGAAGTTCAAAGTGCCCTAGCTCCCGTAAAAATAGGACTAACTTCAAATTTCTTCTTTTCTCACATACCTGCGCTCTTGTCTATCAGAGGATGAATACAGAATAAAGTTCAAATCTTCCGTGTTGGTTATACAGGGCATAGCGTAAAACCCTGCAAAAACTAAAAAGTTTGAGTAACTCCCATTTCGAAAAAACATGTTTTTGGATATTTTTAACTGGTTCAGGGAGGATGGTACACCCATATTTCGAAACGGTTTTTCAATTTTCCGATTATCTCTCTTCACTACAGGGTGATTCGAGAAAAACAACTCCTTGGTTTTTTGATCATAGCTTTTTTCCTTGTTGCTGCTCGTGTTCCTACTTATGTTTCCTTTTAGTTGATTCATCTTTGTTCATAATTCTAAATTGAAAGAACAATAAAGTATTATTATTATTATTATTATTATTATTTGATGGACAGAGAGCGCAGGTATGTGGGGAAAGAAAAAAATTGGGAATAATCCTATTTTTTCAGGAGCTAGGGCACTTCGAACTTCATTAAAAATTTTGGGTGGGCCACTTCAATTGTTGAGTAGTTTAATAGCGTTTTCGAGTCGCTAGAGCCGAGCCGGTTCGGCTCTAAAATCATGGGATTCGATTGGTTCTCGAAAATCCCTGGCCAATCAGTGATAGCGATTTTCGAGCTGAACTGATGGCTCGGTTCTGGTGACTTGAAAACGCTATGAGTGAGCTTGTCATGATCTTTAAATGTAGAAAACAGTTCGTTGTTCGTTCTTTCAAAAAACGTCTTCAGTTATCATTCTGTCACATTTAAATTGAAAAAGACTGCCAAAGAAGAGTTATTTTCAGTTGTGTTCGCCATATTAAATTTTGAGATTTTGACTACATAATTCATAATTATATGATTCTTGTAGCCTATTTGATTGGCTACACAATGGTGCCTAACTTGTCAAAATCAACAAAGAAACAACAATTAAGCGTCAAACATTAAATACCTACTAGAGTTAGTGCTGAGCCACGAGTGTTCGAACACGATCCCCTATATAAGATCGTATTTTGAAGTAAAGCCGCATCCATAAGTATAAGATTAGTGCAGTAACAACGGTATGCGGTTGAAAAAGTTGAACTATAGGTTTTTACATTCAGCGTTCACAATTCACATAGACTCATGCACGGTAAGAAACGAGTGGCAGCGGAAGTACAGTTGAGATGGCAGAAGCTTGAAGGTTTCTAGCATTCTGCAGTTCCTTTACCAATTTTCTTGCCAGTGCCAATCACAATTCACTATTCAGTTACAAAGTGATCATTGCGTCTTGATGATTTGAAGTGTCAAACGTGAACACACTAATTTTCGTATTTACACGGCACAGATAACAAACAAAAGACACAACTGAAATGGCTGTCACATTGCCAGGTCCACACTAATTCTATGTGAACACTCGTGGTAAGATTGGTTTATCCTCTGCAGTCCCCTTGCAGTGCAACTACAGTAACCTCTATGTAGATGCGGCGGCCGGTGGCCGAAATATTGGTCAAATAACACAGTTTTTCTTCAGCTCCAGTTACCTTATTCTCTGGGAGAAAATTGCCATTCAGGTCTCTTTTAAAATCAAAATTTTAAATAATAATTTTCAACTTTTTTTTCTTCCAAAACTCAAAATTTGAGCTCGTTAAGTTGAAGACCGTTCTTGTAGCTTTCAAAAGAGACCTGAATGGTAATTTTCTTTCAGAGAATAAGGTTACTGGAACTGGAGGCAAACTGTGTTATTTGACCAATATTCCAGCCATCTTAAGTCTCCAAGGCCCAGCCCAGTTGCCCACTTCGAGTTTAATTTTAAATTTGGTTTCGTTACCAACTATTATCATAGATTCATATAGACCGCGTGAAGCGGGTGATTGGAGTAGCTGCCTGCGGCCATGGAAGCTTCGGGTTCGATTCCCAGAAATTTCTGGTTGTTTGTGTTGTCCAATCTGCAATCTTTCTATATTATATTATGTATCGGTTTTCGGTTATAATAAAGGGCAAAAACTCCTATGGCCAGTGCAGGCCGATAAGAAGGAAACATTTGTTATCATAGACTCATTCGTTGCAACAATTACTTTCACAGTAACCAAACCGAGGTGTGCAACTGTCCTAAAGCTGTCTTCTTTTTAGTCGCAGGATAGTAGCGATTCAGTATCAAACCCGTTGAAAATTAAAAGGCAAATTTCAAGAGATGTTTTAATTCTTCAGAATTGCCACTTGAGCCCACCTTTTTTTATTTGTTTATTTAACATCGACCTATTGAAATACAGTTTTCATAAAAACCGCCCGTAAAAAGTTTCTATGGAAAAGAATCATTTTACTCCAGTCTTACTTCAAATGTGACGATTTTATCTACTTCTTGATGGGTTATAGGGAGTATAAGGGTTAGACAAGTAAACGAACTCAAATTGAGTATTGTGCTACGTTCCGCCTCAATCCTGGCCGCATTGGGGTTGGGAGACGTCTGGAACCATTTTTAATTATTTAAAAAAAAAAGAAAAAATTATTTGGGGTTTTTGAGTTTATAATACCCTGTAGAGTATATGGAAATTGAAAATTCTAAAAAGTAATTTTTTTTGTTTAGTTTGTTCTTGAAAGTTCACTGAAATCTCATCAGATAATAAAAATCGACTCTCCCTAAATCTCCAAAAATAAAAACCCAAATTTTTTGCTAACATTTTCTTGGCAAATCGGGGCATTTTCCTTAACTGCCTTCAACTCTGTACCGCGAGTTTTGGGAGACTCTGTATAACAATGAAACTAGAACATACAATTTAGCAAACTTGGCAAAGAGCTGTTAAATTCCGAAAAAAACGGCCAATCTGTATTTATAAGTATAGTAAAATGCAAAAGTTCCTTTCTTGACCACGCATGCTACGCCCTTTGTCGATCAAAAGCTCGTGAAACTTAGCGCGTACTATGTTACACCCAACCTTTAATCATTATTTCAACCTTCCACGGAGAAAAGGCTCTGCGAAGATTGACGAAGGACGTTTGGGATGCTCTTATAAAGTGAAGCATGAAATTTTGAGTCGAAAACTTTAGTATAGGTATACTTAGTAAGGTACTTACTTAGGTTAGTAAAATTTATATCGGAATTAGATGCATTTTGAAAGCTATAGTTTCTCTGGGCTACAAACATGCTCGCAGAACAAGGTAATTTGAAAATTTGCCGGGAGATTGAGGACGTGGATGATTTTCAGATCCTATCTTGACATGACTATACTGTTCTGATGCCGTGTACGACTCTGGCTGTGACTTGTCTTCCTTGAATGCACCTTTCCGCCTGAAATATACCTCTATGGATTTACCTATCTTCAGTTAAAAATCAGCACCCAAGTATTGACAGGCAGTTCTCAGGGGTACCTTATTTATCGCTAAAGATGTTCTCAAGAATGCCAACATTGCCCAGCCTTCCAGTAACATCCGGCTGACCGACGACGCGACGCGACGCGGCGAGCGTTGATGTGAATTGAATCCCTTATTCAGTTCTAAACTACGCAACGAAATTATTGTCGTACTCCAAATTTCACCCTTTTTCAAAACAAGAGAACTCCCGACTGGTTTGAACAATTTCAATTCTGCTTGGAGCATTTGAGAGCTTGATTCTCTAGGTATGGAATCGTATCAATTCAAAGATTGATAGATGTCAACTGGAGTTTCTACAGGGTGTTGAAGAAAGTAGTGCAACATTTATAAAGTTTGACTATCTCCCATTTGAAATCGAACTGTTTCTTTTGAATTTCAACATCAATGGCATGTAGCTGAAGTTCATATCTCGAAACGGTTTTTGATTCATCTCTCTATCTCTTTTACTTACAGGGTGGTATCAAAAGGACGACTTTTTTGTCTTCTGGTGATAACATTTTCCCTTCTTTACCAATTTTCTGAATACAGGGCTCATATTGAAGCCGAAGCCTTAGGTAAGAAAACCCAATAAACATAATCGACTCAAGACCAACATTCAAAATATAGGGTGGCATCAAAAGTGACATATGAATTTATCTGTCTAGGAATCCGACTGGGTGGAGAATTGAACGAAAATCAACATTGTTTTCGGATGAGGCATTTATTCTGAACACTCTTTGATGTTTCATGATTGATTGTCACCAGAATGATCGATGGAGAGACCAAATTAGAATTGAGTGTTTCTGAGATAGAATCAGCTTTCTCGCTGGTCTGAAAATGTCCGTAACCAATGATACAAAATTCGGATTAAAGCTAGTCCGCACGGGCGATATACCGCTGGATCGATTTCCTGTCAAAAATTTTCAAATTCGCTAAAAGTTGAATCCCCGCCAACTTTTAGCGATTGACCGCTGTTTTCAAAGTGTCAGCATTGACACAGCATGAAAATGTGACGTTAGGTTTTGCTAGGAAGGAGCCCGGTGCTTATCTCAAGACGAAATGGAAAAACTTGATCACCGATGGGTGTACCAGTCCAAGGGAGAGAGGAAAAATCGTGACTACTGGACGGTGGACACGTATCAGCTTGATTTCAGAGTTATGAATCCATCTGCAGTCTGCATGAGCTTGAGTTGCACCAGAGCAAGGTCGGAGGCAAGATTATCAAGAAAAAAAGAAAACGTGCACGGTTTTGAGTACCATCAAAATACATGTACCTAGGTTTCACGCCACAATTTTTCTTTTATATATTTGTGCCCGAGTTTGTGTCTTTCCCGCAATGGAAGTTTGAAGTTCCACAGTGGAGGCCTTTTCTAAACCTCTTCAATTAGTTGCAAGGCTGAGAGCGGGGTTTACTGTCCACACCGTGTCGTCACTCGTCATCGTCGTAGGTGTGACTGTGATTCTCATGGGCTCGGGCTGCTCATTTCTGTAGTTGATCATTTCAAAATGCTCACATAAATCATTGAAAGACACCCGTCGCCAGCATGTATCTATTGCAAAAAATAGTTTCCTACTCAAAAGAAGACCACGTATTCATGAGAATTTTGCTTTTTCATTTATCACAATAACATTAGGTAGGTATTAACATCGTCTTTGATTTGAAGAACACCCGTTTTTTGAAGAATATCCGGACACTACATCATGCAATTCGCGTGACAAACGACTGACAACCGGATCTGACACTTTAAACAACAGACGTGACACTACTTATTCGCTGATTTTCGCCGCTCATGCGGACGATGATTTCAGCGGCAAAAAAAATAGCGGTATATCGCCAAAAACCAGCGGTATACCGCCCGTGCGGACTAAGCTTTAATCGGGAACAGACAGTTCTCTTCGCTCTGTTTTCCGTAACACTGGTTACGGCATTTGCAGGTGAGTTATAGCGCTGTTTCTCCTTGGAAAACATGCGGCTGCAATTTGGACCCTACATCCAAAGTTTTTGCCACAATCAGACAGTCAATCATGAAACATCAAAGAGTGTTCAGAATGAATGCCTCATCTGAAAACAATGTTGTTTCCATTTAATTCTCCACCCGGCCGGATTCCTGGACAGATGTATTCATATGTCACTTTTGATGCCACCCTATATTTTGGATGTTGGTCTTGAATCGTCTCTTATTGGGTTCTCTTACCTAAAGCTTCAGCTTCAATATGAGCCCTGGATTTAGAAAATTGTTGAAGAAGGGAAAATGTTATCACCAGAAGACCAAAAAGTTGCTTTTTCGATACCACCCTGTAAATAAAAGAGATAGAGAGATAAATCAGAAACCGTTTCGAGATATGAACTTTATGCCATTGATGTTGAAATTCAAAAGAAACAGTTTTATGTCAAATGGGAGTTTTCAATTCTCATACTTATTTCACATGTAACATGTGAGTCATTCTTCGGCAGAAAAATGAGAAAAACCAGTATACAATGTCACCGTTAGGAAAGGTTTTCACCCCATAATAGCTCGGCTAGCGCCAACTTGGGGAATTTTTTTGATAGTTAAGAACAAGCTTCCAATTATCTCCTCTTGGAGTTTTACGCTTACGAAGTACAAATCTGCAAGCAGATTTATCACGTATGGCTTAGGTGTTACGTGCCAATCGCCGTCACATTATATTTAGATACCCACCTGAACTTTATTGGACTTTTGCAAACATCAAGCATCACTGTTTGGACTTTAGATCTGAACATCACATATTCAGTTATGTGCTATTCAGTGACATTACCTAGGCACAGGCATGAAATCGATTTGATGTTATTGAGATTGTTGAGTGAATGCAGCATGAGCTCTCCCGCACAAAAAAAAAAGACAACTGGATAGAGAAGAAAAGAAGAGTGATGCCTGTATGACGGGTTATGGGATGTTATCTACATATAAAATCAACCAGAGCTTTTAAGTTGCCATTACACCTCGACATTGGGATTCATAAACAAGATAATAGAGAAAACGTTAATGCCTGGTGCTCCAGCAATTTCAGCCTTATCGCACAGGTTTTAATTCTTTGAAATGAAGCCGAAGATCACGTAACAAGTGGTAAGTGTGTATTTAAAACTCGTCTCGGGATCTCTCTATGCCACCTATTTTCATTATCCTAACTGGAATTTTCAACCAAAATCGGTGATTACTGGATTATATATTAAAATCGATTGGAACTTTGATTTTGGTTTCTATTTTGTATATATATAAAATTCATTTTGAGTTTATTTTATTACCGGGGCTCTTGCAGTCCACCTACTGAACTTAGAAATAATCTTCACCTCATTTAATAACAAATAATTGGCCTGATTCTATAAGGGAATGGTTATGGTAATAAACCGTGCTTTCGATGAAATTGCTAGGGCAACGGGCCTTCCTATTGGCTGCCGCCATAGGCGATTGAATTTAAGATCCCAGCGCCAGGTGGCCAATTACGGAACTGTCCGAAACAACTTTACAGATGACAATTTGACCTTGAACTTGACGGTTCGAATTTAAAATTCAAATAAACTGTCACCTCGACTGACACTTTTCAAGTTTAAAACTCGCGCTTCGTTTTCATCGTAATAAAATATCTACAAGAATTCCTGTTCTCGAAGAGATTCTGCCTAAAGGATCCAACAGCTGATGCGGACGTCCCAGGGTGTCGGTGTCGAGGTCGGTGTCAATAATATAATGTGGGCGCTGAAACGACCGGCAGGTTGGAAAATCGGAATGAAAAACGTCCTTCCCTCAAGCGGCTGATATATTTCGCCCCAATTTATTAGGGCTTCTTTAGAGCATCTACATGATTCATGGATCATTATTATTATTATTATTATTATTGTTGCACTGCACCCAACAGGCAGAGAAGCCCAGTTAAAGGGTGAGGGATACCAGAGACAAATCCGAGGGGGGGTACATACTTAGGAAAAAACCTTCGTCTTTATGTCGGACAGAGAACAGTTGAAGAGATCAACCTCGCTCTCATAAGCAGAGTAATTGACAATCATCTGATAGAGAGGAGATGCCACTAGGATGCTGGTTCTAGCTGTGGGAAGGTGGAATAAACTGTGTGATCTAGAGGAAAGCCGAGGAACACTGAGACCCACAGCACCAAAAAAATCAGGGCAATCCAACGCGTTGCTAAATAGACCAAAAAGAAAATGGATTGACGGGAACACTCTTCGAGACTTTAAAGATGACAGGTTGAACCGCTCCAGCATGATCTCCTGAGGAAAACCACGTGGAGGGTATTGGTTGTCCAGTATAAAATAAGCTGCTTTCAAAAACCTCCTCTGAACTCTCTCCAAATCATTGACGAAGGAGTCATAAATCGGACTCCAGATAAGAGAGGCGTATTCAAGTTTGGACCGGACGAAAGAAACATACAAGGCTTTCAGTGTTTTAACGTTGGTAAATGCCTTTGAGTTTCTCAGCACAAAGCCAAGACTTTTGTATGCCGAGCTCGAGACATAACTGATGTGCTCTTTGAAGGATAGACCGCCGTCAAAAACCACCCCAAGGTTCCTCACCGTCCGAGATCTCTGCAATATTTCTCCCCCCAAAGTGTAGTCGAAAACGACGTTTGCATGTTTTCTGCTGTAGGACATAACGCTGCACTTACTCACATTGATCGGCAAGCCATTCTCACTGCACCAAGCAACAACTGTATTGAGATCTGCTTGCAGGCGCCCGCAGTCTGCGAGGGAAGACACCACACTGAAAACCTTCAAGTCGTCTGCAGAAAGCATAAAGCAAGTACCTCGCATTGATGTTCATAACTATATCGTTCATAAAAAGGATAAAAAGCAAGGGACCTAGCACAGAACCCTGAGGAACTCCGGAAGCCTGTAAAAACCTGCGGGATCTGAAGCCCTTAAGGTAGACGTATTGGTACCTGTTACAAAGATAGGAGCGAAACAAGGATATTAGTGGGTCAGAAAGTCCATAAGAACTCAATTTGCGGAGCAAGATGCCGTGGTCTAGTCTGTCAAATGCCTTCGAGAAATCAGTATATAGGCATCAACCTGTTGTCCACCATCAATTTTTCCACTGAGGTATTGGGTGAAGTTTGTAGTAAGATCATGGATGTTACTACAATATTACAATACAAAAATGTGAACTACAATAATAAACTTTTTAATTTAAAACGGCTTCTCTTTCTCGGATGAATTTTTCAAGAGGGTGAACCCGCACATTTCTCAACACAATTTCGAATTTTAGGGCGGTTCACTAGCACTTGCTTCCATTCCAAAATCCTCTTGATTACATTTCCGAGTGCCAGTGACAATCTTTTTACTGTGTAGTCTTCTCAGGAAATTACTGGAAAGCGATGTTCCGGAGTATGGAAAACTTCAGAACTTTTTTCAACTTTTGACGTACTTATGTCAAATAAGTATAAATTTCGCGCCACAGCCTTCATGACCATCGTGCGTTCCGGGCGCCGGCGCCGGGCGGGTTTAAGTTGGTTTACAGATCTCACACCAGGGTGCGTAGTCCTTACTTTCTATCGCCTATAGCAATTTGCCAATTTGATAGTAATAGAATCAGGCCGATTACAACACTATAGCACATGACAGCCTACTCGTGTTACACCCCGACGGTCCCCTCGGTCCGGCCCTGTTCAGAGGCAAGAATAGTAGTTTTCATCAGGTCTAGAGCGCATGCTCGCGTTCCTTGCCGGTCGGCAGAAATTCGACCTTCGCGTGCTTGCCAGACTCTCGCAGCTCTGTAATCACTCTCCCCACTCTATATCTCTGGTGCTAGCCGACCCGAACTGTCAAATCCTGCGCATGCCCACCGAAACGAAAAATTGTCATGAAAACTGCTATTTCATGTTCACGACGCATAGTCCGGTCCGAACAAAAAAAAAAGTACCTACGTTCGTGAGCGAGAAAATGTTCGCGATTAAGTATAGAAACTTTCACTCAAAGACGCTTTTGTTGACTAAACTGCATGTTTTGATGATATGCATTGCATATTAATGCAATGCGCGTTGGATCTCCGCCGGGGACGGATTTTCGCCTCGAAAACAAGCTTCTTGGTTTAGTTGGAATGCTTGCTAAATGCATAGCGCATGTGTGTCGCATAGCACGTAAAATAGGAACGATGGTGCCGACCCCATGCGATGTTGGTAGTCGTTAAAAATCCCTACCCTGCATGTGTTGGAACACACAGGGGTTCAGCAAAATTTCCGTTATGTCTAATAGAGGGAAGCATTCATCGCCGTCGGTGTTAGGCCTCGTTGCGGAAATAGGCCGACGTTAAAGAAACGAATAAAAAAAAACTTCTGTTCTCGTGTATAAACCAACTTCAATTCTTTTGAAGCCGATGAAAATTATCAACCTCTGGAACAGTTAGCAAAGTGTGGTTCAATGTTTCATGAGAAATGTTGCGGATAATGACTTTGATGTGAACGTTATCTATCTACTCTCTGATATCATGAAATTTTTAGGGTGAGAATGGTGAAACCCAAAAATACTAAGAGATTTATAGTTTCAATATAAGTTGAAATAATATACATATCAACACAACCGATAAATACTTTCTCATGTCTGTTATCTGCAAAGATGTTTCAGTCATCTCCGCTGATCGGTTATGCAGAGTTTAAATTACAATTTTCAATTTAAATTCCCCATGTGTAATGACTTCAATTTCTCAATATGCGAATCATGTTAATTGGACGAGCACACAACAAATCAACAATCAACATATTTATTGGAGTTTTCATCGCAGATTATTTGGAGTTTTTTCGCTAGACTATCATTTTCTACGATCTGAATGGCAATTTAAAAAATCGTATATAAAATCGTAAATAATTGAATAAATCGAATCACGCCACGCATAAACAACATCATATTAATTTATAAGTAAACATGCGGCAAGCAATTACGATTTCTCAAAGCTAGGAATTGCCAAGTATTCATTTATTCTTTATAAATTATCGATGATAACTACTGAAATGAGTATGACGGCTATATACATAGTACATAGTACGTTCACTCTAAGCGGAGGCTTAGAACAAAAGCACATAATTGTTTTATTATAAGAGGCTTTCACATGCTCTCCTGGCGCACATTTCACAACTAATTATGCGATGGGACTTATCACGCATAAAATAATAGTTTGAAGTAAATTATGAGAATTTTTAATAGGCGGTATGGAAAAGAACGGTGTGTCGAAGAGAAATTTATCATGTTCTATCTGGTACTATAGATCTACTACCGAGAGTTATTTCTTAATTAAGAATGAGTCTAAATCATTTTGTTCTTAAGGGAAGAGGCGGACCTGAGATGCCAATGTGACTATTTACTTTATCCCAGCAGTCAAATTAACGATACTGTCGAGTAACTTGGAAGCCGATTAATTGCAAGCACCCAAGCTTAAGTTGAACAAAACTGATTTGTCAGAGTACAGGTTTAATTATCAGGAACGCATCAGGCTTCCCCATTCCCATTTCCATTTCCCGCACTGGTCAACAGCAAAAAATACCGATAGAACGAGTTCGTTCACGTATATCACCTGAACACTGAAATGGGCTGGCACGAATTTATTATTGTTGTGGGGCAACAATAACAAAAGCGCAAAAATTACAAAGCGCGCCGTAGAGCTACATAAACTCCAATATATACGAACCATTAAAATACCTCCTGGATTGATGTCAACCATTATTTTTAATAACTGAGACAAATGCCGAGGTCTTGTTACGTGAAAAAACAACTCTGCCCAGCATACCGAAACAAATATATAATAGGTATACCGCGGTATTTCCAATGATATATTTTTATAATTTTAGAATTACTTCTCATGGTATCCAGTGAATTGCAGACCACACTCACGCAGTTGTTCAATGCATAACATATACCTACTGTATTCATAAAGACAATTCACTTAGCATTGAAAAACAAACTGAAAGCTGCTTTCTATCAGCCGCTAGTACCATACAGCGAGATTTATTGCTGTTGCTGATGTGCGAGGGATTTCATATGACCAGACTTTTTATAAAATAATATAATTCATACATATTGCAGAATTGTTATAAAGGACAATGTTCCTTCAGAGCAGGCTATTTTTATAACATCTCAGAAAAGTAGTTTTCATTCTAAATAATTGAAAAAAGGAAAATGTACCGTTGGGTCGGTATTTCCTTCTCCTGAGAAAGTTCCTGAAAACTATAAGGTAGATAATTTTATTGGAAGAGTTTATTCGACGAATTGAATTGTGCCTGATAGTTTTTTGGCAGATTCAACTAAAATCGCATAGTTGGCCACACTTGAGTTGAAAAGAGATAGGCTTGTGAGAGAGTTACTTCACAGAATAACTTCGTTTGAAGGTGGAATAAGACACCTGTTGGCACCGAATAATGTTAGGGGAGAAAGGTACATTACTGGGAGATGAAAATACCGGCCGAAAGCGAAAGGAATAGATTCTTCTCATGCGAAGAGAACTAACTTGTATCACTACAGACGGACTCATCCTAAACCGCGCATGCGCGGATTTTCAAGGGATGTCATACAAACCTGAAGTGTGCCTAGGACCACGCCGGCTTCAGTAAGTCTCGTTGTGATACGCATCATGAATGTCAGTCAGTCAGTCAGTCAGTCAGTCAGACAAAGTCGAAGACATGGCGCAGACGTGGCACGGAAAGCTGCACTGCTGATGAGAGGAGTAACAGACGCTGAAAGTAAGCGGAAAAGTAAGCAAATCTGCAAATGGAAGCTAGCAGTGAAGCAGTCCCTAGGTAGGTACAGTTGCGAGCGCATAATGGAATCTTACACATACGATGATTTTTTAAATTTCTTTAAACTAAAGTACAACGTTGGATTACCACAGACACAGCAACATTATGTAAGTAGTTTCTCAAAAACAACTACTTTCCTCTTCTTTCGAAATCTGGTACCCCGATACAAGCATGAAACTGATTAGGGGCCCAATTTTGTTGTGTATGTTGATGAAATTTTTGATAAAAAAAAAGTTGACAATCGAGGCGCGAATGCAGACCGGTTTATTTTGATATCTTGACATTTAGTGACGTAACTAGACATTACACGTGTTACTATGACAACGACAACGATGCTATTGTTGCCGCTGATACGTTGTTTTCATGTCAGCCCTGTCCTCCTGTCCATGCCCAAGGCTGGGCGACGTTATGTTTTACTATATGTTGCCTTATAGCTACTCGGTTGCCTCATCCAGTTTATGCGTGACGTCACAAGATACCGTCCGGGAACTTGATTTTGGCTGAAACTGATGTCGCTTTTTTCGTTTGACATTTCGGATCTTATTTCGACGGAAATCCACCAAATTTCTCAACTGGACGAGAAATGGAACGGTTGATGCACATTCAACGATTGGTGGTTTTTGAATGAATCGGGCATGCTTTTATTCACCAAGACACAATTTTAAATGCCGAACTGTCAAGACCAAAAACAAGGCGTTAACGTTATCACGAGGTGAAGCAAACCGCGCATCTGTCACCGGGTAGCTCATTGAAAAGAACCTGACTCTCAACTAGAAGGTAGTGGGATCGAACCGCAGCCGTGCCAAACTTTTTTTTCTTTAAAAACACCCGAATTGTGATTTTAAAAATCAAATATGAGTTGGGCAACACTAATTTGAATTTTGTTTTCTCTTTCTAATTTTTAAAATCGCAATTTGGATGTTTTTGAAGAAAAAAGTTCGACATGGCAGCGGTTCGATCCCACTACCTTCTAGTTGAGAGTCAGGTTCTTCACCAATGAGCTATCCGGTGACAGATGCGCGGTCCGTTTCACCTCCTGATAACGTTATCGCCTTGTTTTTGGTCTTGACAGTTCGGCATTTAAAATTGTGTTTTGGCGAATAAAAGCATGCCCGATTCGTTCAAAAACAACCAATCGTTGAATGTGCATCAACCATTTCTCGTCCAGTTCAGAAATTTGGTGGATTTCCGTCGAAATAAGATCCGCAATGTCAAACGAAAAAAGCGACATCAGTTTCATCCAAAATCAAGTTCCCGGACGGTATCTTGTGACGTCACGCATAAACTGGATGAGGCAACCTATAATCCATTCCAAGCTCAAAAAAAACCACAGCTGGCCATGAAAAATTCGAGTTCTGTTGGTGTCCCTGATTTTTGATGTTTAATGTCATCTTGATACAAGGGAGGTTACGTTCAAATTTGTGTCCGTTTGACATGAAACCTTCACCTGAACTACGCTGTGTTGTCAAATTGTCATTCTGGGGACGCGTCGCCGGCAGGTCACAGGTTTGCCCACTGATCTCAGCCGCTTTCTTTCGGCCAGAATCACAGTTCATGATCCTGGAAGAGAGGGTGAATTAACGTACCTAGGTTGTTACAGGGCGCGACGAGCTCAGGTCACGAGGTCACATGGCGACTAAATCACACTACGGCGGTAGAACTGGGTTCGCCTCGACCACTTTTTAAACTGTATATTCTTACTGTTGCACTTCTCAATACTTTCACTATTGAAATGACGTGAATAACGGCGTTTCCAAGACGAAAACTAATGAAAATATCGTGTCAGTGTCAAAATCTGACCTAACAATTGAATTAAAACGGCAATCCAGCAGAGCAAACATCACTTTGACTTTGATTAAATCATTTTGACTTTTCCAATCCATCAACGCATCAGATTGTCCAACTTGAAGAAAAAATATCATAGGCAACTGTGGTTTTTTTAAGCTTGGAATGGATAATATAGTATAAGACAATACAAATAGAAAAGACCATATGTCGCCACGGATTTTTACGGTTGCGTAGGAACCAAGCGAGTCCATCATTCAAAAAAAGGTTGGCTGATTTTTGATGCCCCAATATCCGTGACAACGGTGGTGATAACATATGGTCTTCTCTATTTGTATTGTCTATACAACATAACGTCGACCAGCCTTGGTCCATAGGTGCGTACAGACCTGAGCACTTTTTCGCGGACGAACGTCCGTGCGAACAGTGTTCGTGCGCGCACAAATGCTCAGGTCTGGACGTGTAAATACGGAATTTCAACGCGCACGAACACTGTTCGCATCGGACATCCCGTGAACTGGAAACAACAAACGCACATTTTGTGTGCGTGCGAACGCTGTTATGTGCGTGCAAAAATTGATGCCGAATTTCAGTAATTATTTCGATTCAACTCAACTGTGAGAGGTCTGGTGTTATTGATGGGTCTTAATATTGATTCCGTTGCCTCAATGAAGATGCCCAATAGGTTCAGTGCGAGGCTTTTCTCGATATATTGAGCGCATGACAATTTTCTTAAAAAGTTCAAAACCTTACTGAAGAGAAAAAAATTAAGCTCACAAAATAAGAGAAGGCAGAGCTAAGGTCATGTGGAGTGATACTTGATACTTGGCGTCATCCAGATTTTCAACGAGTCAGTGTATGTAACAAAGGAAAGCAGAAGAACCAGAGTGTTTTCACCAATAATTGAACCTTCCGAAAAAGCCAATGGCTGTGAAGAAGAAAAAGTAACCATAAAAAAGCCATCTGCGGAAGACCGAAGAAATGGGACATGCAGAACTTAAAATTGGGGGGTGTTCGACGCGTATGTACCTTACTTGAAAATACTACACGAGTGCCGTCCAAAAAACTAGCGATCCTGGAGAGGATGGAGAAGTTGTCAATGGAGAGAATGACCATCTGAAGAAGGCTATTGGAGGTAAAATGACTGGGCATCGGAAGACACCAAAGGCCCTGAAAATCTAATTTTGAACATCTCCAGTAAACCATATGATGGCGGTGGAACTCATTGCGGTTGCGGAGCCATGAAATGGACTTGCAAGTTAGTTATCAGCGAGTGGTTAAACTTGTCAAGAACACCCAATGGCTCAGAAAACTATGTTCCCGAAAATTTCAAATGATTGAAAGACCATCTGAAGAAGAACATCAGAAACGGTATTTTGTATCCTCCTAGACCATCTGAAGAATAAGTACCTTGAGAAACAATATTTTGTGATCTCCTAATAGGCCAATAATAAGTCATTGGCAATTATTTCGACAACCCAAAGACGCCAACCAACGGGTCTAGAGAAAAAAAAGATAAGGTCTTTGATCACTTCTTCCCAAACGGCCATGAATCGATATTATGGTTATGGAAATAGGAAATGTCATTTAAAAGTAGGTAGGTAGTTGAAGCCGAGCCGCCCATTTCTTCGTGAACAATTTGATTACAGCGTCAGTACTCATTTGCGGCACTGAATGAAGACTTTTTACTTACATTGTTGTACTCAAGAAGCTTTTTTCTATATAATGATATAATCTATCGAAGCTATGTGATGTATGAGGCCTAATATTTGCAAACCATCCTTAGTAGGGCCTGTATCGCATGGTGTTTTTGATTAAAAGTTGCATTGTCCTATTTCGAAACAATTTCACGTAACCTCATTTGTTCTAAAATTCAAATACACCACATTGTCTAACACTGCACAGAGGCAATTCAAGCAGATCAAAATCGTTTCAGTAACGAGTAATGACCAAAATTTGTGCTTGACCGGAAATTTGTGGCGCTTAGCTTGTACAATGAAATACCATCGATGACCTTTTGGTTCAATTTTAGAGTTGAAATTTTTCAGGACTCCGCCAAGTCCATTTGACAAAAAGTCAGCCTTGATACTTATGATAATGATTCAGCAGTCAAGTTACAATAATTATGTCTCCACTGCATAAATATGTATTTGAAAGAAATTTAGGAAAGCAAAATGGAACGCAAAAGCACAAAATATTGATAACACTAATAATGACACAAGAAAATACAGAAGAGCCTGAGGGACAATGGACGTTTCAACTCTGTAGGCAATAACACTGTGGGCATTGGAAAAAAAATTGCTCATCATTCTAACTTTGGCGGAAGGATTAATTCTTTATTGAAGAATTATTTAACATGAAGACATACGCCACCAGCCATCTTTCATCTTTGGATCAGAGAACCACTGCTCACTTATTCCACCATTTATTCTATTCTTCAGAAAACGTGTTGGCATCTTTAGGTGTAAACTACTTTGAATATTGATCCAAGAAACAAGGAATATTTCAAAACCTAAAATTACGCATCCGAGATCTACCTTTGGAAATCAGTACCTTCCAGAGGACACACCAAATTGGCATTTTCTTTGAGGATAAAACTTTTTCAATGTCTTCTTCAAATATAACGTCGCATATATACCCTTCTATTTTGAAAATTTAACATAGTCCATCGCTGGTCGAAGATTTCGCGTCTTTTTCATTTTTTGGCTGTGCAATTCTTTGATTTCCAATTTTTGTGGGGCCACCTATTAACGTGAACCTGAAAATATTCTCAACGTGAGCACCGCAGAACTTGGCTCTAAGCGCCAGCGAAGAAATTTTTCTGATATTGCTTTTAGTTCTTGAGATTCGACGAGTTTAGTTCAAATTCACGGGATTTCGTGATATTTTCTAGAAGAACCTAAAAACGGTAATTCCTACGGAAATCCGTAAGGTGAGTGAAAGATAAGAAGATGGTACAAGCCCATTTTGAATACCTATCGAATGAGTATGTTTTGGGTTTCCTACTCCATCATGAATTTTGAGCGTTTTTCATGTGCGGACGGCTTTGTGCGTCGCGAACACGAATCCTTGCCTCGGAACGGGCTCTGTGCGTTGAAACTGTGCGTCCGCGAACATCATGCGTGCGTGTGTCCCGTCCACACGCACGCACGTGTCCGCGAGCACTGTTCGTCCGCGAAAAAGTGCTCAGGTCTGTACGCACCTCAAGCCTTGTTTTCATTCGCGCTAACGCTGCGCGCGGAATTACTTGATTTAAACCGATAGACTGGAAGAAGCTAAACTTCAATTACTTTTTTCTTGGTCGAATTTTTGTGTGTTTTAGCTGCACAGTTGCTAATTTTATCTATTTAAGCAAAGGCATCAAAGGTCCATACCAATAAACACCGTATTTTGTGATTTTTGTATACGACAACCTTATTAAGAACGTTTTTCAACCTGACAATTTCCAATTTGGAATTATACACTTCCTGGATGTGATTTGAGGAAATTATTTGCTTCCACAGTTCCGATGATGTCTCCTTGAAATTCTGCAATTTTGCAATTTTTGCGGTGAATTGAGCTTCCCTAATCATAACGATGCAGTCGTAATTTGAATTCAAAAACTGATAGATTTGACAAGGATCCCCATTTACGTGCTCGCAACCGTACAGGGTGATCACGCAAGAATTCCTACTCCTTTTATAGATAATTTGCAAATGAAGAACTTTCCTTCAACAATTTTTTACGTAGATGTTAAAACTTGGAAACTATGATATTTTACAACCTATAATATACAGCGATCGTAACAAAGCCATAAAGAAAAAATCGGGTTATTCAAGTCAGGAGACCTCGCAGGCCATGGCACTGGATCAAGTAATCAGGTAATCAACTTAAAAATCGAACCAATTCTAAAGGCAAACTGCATCAAGTAATTCTGATAACCAACGTCAATATGACTTTTGTTGTACGTCACTTTCAAATTGTGACAGGAAACTATAGACCGGAGAAGTGATGACGTCACAGCATGGCAACATGGCCGGCGGTTGACATTTTCTGGAGGCCAACGTCACATGAACGTGACGTTTCTATGTTTGGTTGTGTTTGGCATTAAAGTCACAAAAGTCAGTGCAAAATGGCAGTGAGCATTGCTGAAATTGCCAGCCTAAGAGACAGCCAGCGTCATACAGGCGGACTTGGTTGCAAAAAGGCCAGACATAGCCCAACTCATTGACAGACAGCTGCGCAAAGCTGCACTCAGAATCACCAGTGCCTACAGAACGGTTCCGCATGATGCAGCACGAGCGCTCTCGGGTATCCCACCCTTCGCCCTGATGCTTGCGATTAGAGGAAACATGCCTAGGAGTGCCCACCAGCAAACCAGAAAGCAGAAACAAGGCCAGAGAGCAGTTCGTCGAGCAGTGGCAACGGCAGTGGAACGCCTTGGTTGAAAGTTGGATGAAAGACGTTGGACGTCACCTTGCATCCCGAGTACTTGCGCAGTAGAGTGATCAGAAACGAAAACATCCATTCAATTGATACGAGAGGCCGTGGTCTGTGTGTAGTTCCTCGACACCGGAGTACACAGTTCCGTGGCTCCTTCTCCTACTGTGCCGCGGTCACAATGAATAGAGTCCCATTTCATATCAAGAGCGCCTCTAGCCTCCAATCATTTCAATCCCAACTCAGGAAATTTCTTTTGAGCGACCGATCATGATACTTATTGTCTTTTTTTCATGATATATACGTGATTTATGTTATTTTGTTTATTATATACATATTTTTTGTTATATGTTTATTGTTGTATTGTTGTGGTTGTATGGAAGAGCAGCTTCGCTGAATACCGCCAATAAAGACATTTTATTATTATTATTATTATTATTATAAAGAAATACTGGGGAGCCTCAAAAGCCTCAGCGCCAGGACAACGCGGAACACGCTCGTTTTCATTGTAACGGTCCATCAAGGCAGCGAGAAGACCTCGAAGAAAAACTGGGCAGGAGAATCGCCGTCGACAATCTCGTTCATGAGATGCTCAGAGGCAAAGAGCAATGGATCGCAGTTTATAGTTAGCAGTTTTTAGTTTATAGCAATATAGTTTGATTTCCTCCACCTGATATAGCCCAAAATATGAATCTTTTTTGTTATATCCATTTCCGTTATTTACCTTCGCAAAAATTTGACAAACACATGACAAACACAAACAGAGAAACGTCAAGTGCATGCCACGTGCCGTGCATCCCACGGTCATGTCACGTTTGACGTTGGCCTCCAGAAAATGTCAACCGCCGGCCATGTTGCCATGTTGTGACGTCACACTTCTTCGGTCTATTATGTAGAAATAGAAAAACTCAAAATGTCGGAGCAAGGAACTAGACAATAATTTTTATTGAGGTAGTGCAACAAATCGATAGTGATAACATTTACTACTACATTTGCATTCATACAAACTGTTCAAAATAATAGAACATCTTGTCAAAACTTGAAAAAAAAAACACAATAGAAGTCACTTGACGTTAGTTGTTAGAATTAGTTGATTTTCATTGCACGCTAAGTTTAATCGATGAAATTTGTGTCAATTTTTGTTAAATTACCGGATTATTTTCCAAACTATCAACGTTTGAGAAAAAACATAGAAGATGAAAAAGATGTGAAATGAGACGTTTGATACAAATAACAAATAGGGGGTGCTATCTTAATAAATGAAGTTATGACTCTTCAAAATTTACCAAAATCAATGTGTCACAGCAATAGTATACGCCGGATAGCGACATGAATTTTTAAATCATTTCATCACGAGGCAGAAGGTGGAGCAAAATAATTTTACAAACTGCACTTTGACCTTCCGTTTGCAGTGCCGTTTGGTTTATTTTGATATCATCAATGGCGTAGGTGTAATTGAGCTCGCCCATATCAATGACTCACCCTGTATATATTTGTATTGTGGATAAAAGTCTGCATCCATTGCACTATTTGAATAAATGTGAATGTCATAAGAGAAAGTAATTTTTTTGCGACACCCTGTATATTATGGATAAAAAACACACAAAAAATGAGGATGAAAACAGGAAGGGTTAGAAAAAAAAAAGTATCGGAAAATGTTCCTTATGAAATATTTTAGTTTGACCTCTCAAATTGCTTTTCACGCTTACGGGTCAGATTAACACAATTTAAGGCTTTATAATTCAATTTCAATTGACGACGAAGCGAGGGTTTCAATCCAACAAAATAGATTTAAACATCTGTGCAGGTTTTTTCGCACTTCCAGTCAGTCGTCGTGACTCGACCATTAGCATTATTCATATAATCCAAGCAAATATGCAATGGACTTCTACATAGTTTATTATACAATCAGGTCCAGTGAGAGTTCTTTAAATGATTAGGCTTGCTCATTACCTCTGACATAAGCCGCAATCGGGATGTGCAAACGGCAGGAGAATAAATTCTGTCTTTGTCATATTCATTCGCGATGAATGTGCCGGTAATGAGCTAGATTAATGCGAATTTTGTCGCCCATATATACTCACTAGTGCGTTGATTTAGAAATTATGCTATAAAGTTGCGATTTTCAGTTGTCATTATAAATATAAATGTAATTATAGTCGGCATGGTTGTCCAGGGGACGATGCTGGTATCTGTAATTTAGGGATCAAGTAGAACGTAGGTTTGGTCTGACTGTGATGCCATTTCAAAGCAAAATGAAATAAAGAAAATAAGAAAACACCGGCATGCAGTATGGAAATTAAAGTCTACAAATTTATTCATAACATTATACGGGGTGATTTATGAGTGACTTTACGTTTTTGATCAAATAAAAGGAGGGCACATTTTTTCTAGTCTGGTCCTAAACTGTGATTTACTCAGTATGGCATCCTATTGAGTTTAAACAGAGGAATATTATTGTTCAATTTCAACGAAATATCGTGAGCTGTTTCAGAAATATTACGTATCGAAGCTTCATACCAAACCCTGTATCTTCATAAAAAAATTTCTTTTGTGGATCTTGACTCGGCCTCAAGTTTTCTCCTCTGCCTGCCATTGGGTCTATGCAAGATTACTTATGGATCACCCTGTATATTTGTACCTTTATTTCAACTATAATGAGTTTTTAAAAATCGTAACGTTTATTTTTTGATGAGTATTATTACCTACCTCGAATATGGATAACAATAGGTACTTACTTGACAATCTCGAGATAATGTTTCCAGGCATTAGGTTTATTTCTTCCCGTAAGCTGCTTTTAAAAACAGACTGCTGATGATGATCGACTATTTCGACAGTAGGTAGGTATATTTTTATATACAGGTGATTTTTTTAAAAGAACCCACCCCAGATTTCTCGCTGCCAATTTTTTTTCAGAAAAACGCTGAAACAGGTCGATTTTTAATTTGAAGGGGACAATTAATTTCAATCCCTTCGCCCCCACTTTACCCCACTTTAGAATTTCAAATAGCACCACCTATGTTGTGAAACATCAAATTGAAGGTAATAAAATTATCTTTCCGTTAAACATTTTGAACTCTTCTAAACCAACCCAACTAAACCAATTTCTTCACAGAAATTTAGCTGCTGCTATACATTAATCATAAGGACATTTCCAAAATGGGAAAAAAAATCAAATTCAAAAATAATTTTTTTAAATTTAGAAAATGTCTTTATGATCAATTTATAGCACCTTCATGTAGCTTTCGAACGAGACCTGGATGGCAAGTGAATTTCTGTCAAAAAATAAGCCCGCTGGAAATGATTCCGAAGCGCCTTATTTCACCAGTGCAACTTCAACCTTAAAAGCAAGTACCCAAAACTGGGGGAAGCAGCAGGGTGCAAGACTTTTGAAAGTGATGGTGAATTCTACAGATTGCAGACCACAACTCCCAAAAATTTTGCTAGGTCGACATGGATTCGATGACTTCTAGAAAAAAGCCACCTTATGCATCAATTTATAGAAGCACAAAAATGCAAATTATAACTTTGGAATGTTAAGTAAAATAAATTAAACCATAGATAAATTTTAATTGGTCCAGCCCATTAACATGCATGATATTGAAAATATAATACTTAGTGGGCCCAAATGTTCAGGTTGATCCATTGATCGCAATTAAAATAAACTTATTATAAGCCGGCTAATATTTATGGGTGCTATTACAGCTACTCCGGTTGCGCATGTTGTCTCAAAAGAATCTATTCCTACGTATTTATCGAATATTTTTTTTTATCTCTGATGATTTATATTGTGATTATTATTCAAAATCTATATTTTTCCAAGTTTTCAAGGCCATTTATTTCACGTAAGTATAATAAACCTTTTCCGTTCACTTAGTGATTTTGGATCAATGCAAGGATGTATTATCGAGCACCGCATTTGGTAGGGTAATGTACAAAACTGAATTTATTGCAAAACGTGAATGTATTTGTAAATGAACCGATAAATCATCGGTGTGCTGAAAGTCAGAGCGCTATTTTATACGCTATACGGTGTTAATTTGAATAAATAATTAATTATGTATTATCCAGTAAATACTTACGTTTAGTAAATGAAAGTATATATAAGTACCCTTAATCGTATACATTCTACTTATATGTATATTAGGGTCATTGAAAATGCGAGTTGCGAGTACAGTGGTGTTTTGTATTCAGAGTTCAGACATTCTAATGTCCTTTTTATCTGGCCTATAAGTTATTTACTGCCATTGCTTTATACTGTTCAGTGTTCACTAACATTGCTTTAATGATAAACATCATTCGCGAAGGTATGCCTTTCTTCTTCTGCCTGCCATGGCCATCAGCCAGAAATTCTGAGCGCGGTGTCGAACAAATTAGCTTTTCTTGAAAGTAGTCGTTTCGGGAATTCAATCATCACTGAATCACGCGAAAGCACAGTTAAACAATATCTCAGAGGTATAATTGTGCAAATTGCTGCTGTAAGTAGAGAGAATTCAACTTCTCGAAACTCATCAGTGTATAGTTTTGAACAGTCATCATCTACGCGGGCCGCACATACCCGCACCTAGGGCATAATTAAAAAATTAAATGAAATAATCAAATTCGATAATATCCCACAGGGATGGGTGATAGCAGCATTGGCCATTGGCAATCCAGCTGAGTAAATTTTTCCCGCAGGTACCTACGGACTGCGTAATAAAACAACAAATGACTGCCTTCGACAAATAATCCTTCTAGAGCAGCACACAAAGACATCACAGACGCCGATCTGTACGGAGGAAGAATTAAAGCGATTTGTACCTATACAATATTCACCCAGCGGTGTCTGACAGTTCCACATCAAATAACTTCACGTCATTCAAGAGGCCATCCTTGGCCATACTTGAGGCCACCAGAACGGCCGTGGTGGAAGCAACTTCCGTTCGGACTTCGAAGAGCAATTACGAAAGTTTAGTATAGTAAGTAGTGAACTGGATAATTTGAAGGATGTTTTTCTTCGAAGACGGATAATACGAGAGAGAGATAATACAGTCATTACCCAAGAGTCAATAATTTTTAATTACGTAATACTACAGACAAACGACGCAATTTAGGTAATAAGTACACAGAAACTATCAGGTGCGGTGGTGCGGACCTATTGTGACAAACCGGTAGATTTCATTGCTTCAAAAAAAAAACAGTATGGTATGGTTAGGAGAAGAACGTCGGCTCTCTGTTACCACAAAAACAATAATTATTCAGTCAACAGACCTTTTGAACAAAATTGATCATTTTCACACAGACTTCTATTATCTTTTTAGCATATCCACACTTTCTCAAATTGTTTTGCCTAATGTCCATCATTATCCTTTCTGGAGGCTGTACCTATCTATAATTCAAAAAAATGTTGATTGGTCATCATTCCATCCATAACCATCCTTTAATTGGGAATTTTAGTGAACGTGTTGGGGACCATTTTAAAGAGGCTATTTTAATGAGCTGATTAGTGTCAAATTTACTTTATGGTCTGTTTACGCAAGATGTTTGAAATTCTCCTTCTATAGTTGAATGGCTTGTCCCGGTCTGGTATCATGTACAAGGACTGAAAAAGTGATTGTTTGACAAAAAACATGAAAATATTTACATACGTTTTGGGGTGCAAGTACACATGGGATAGAATATGGGGCAAACAAGAGGAGCATCAGCAGAAGTCTTTTTGTTTGTAGTTTTACTGAGTAGTGTCAGGTGAGAATAATTTCTGGGTAAACACCCCGAAGCTGGCATACCTCGGATATATTACATATTATCAAAACAAACATTTGCCCTCTTCCGTGTGCTATACAAGAATCCAAGCGTCGCAAACATGGGTCCCAGTTTTACCGGTAAGATGGTGAGTTGGGTTTTATTATTGCCATGCGATGTGCGATGGCACAGTTGCTCGCCTCTTTCATTACACTTTGATGGAAGTTTGCTGCACTATTAAAATAGCTAATCTCCGTCCACATGTGTAAACTTCGTTAAACTTTATGGCCCTTTATGAGTTATTCGATTATTATAGCTATAATTGAAACGGATTAAAGCTTTAATTGCCAAAGCTCTGGTATGCTACCAAGCTCTGAGCTCTTGAGTTACGAAGATTGTCTTCTCTTTCGATGCGCATACCTCGGCGAAATTGAAAATCAGCTTCGTCCGCATGCATGGAAATGGACATTTCACAGACTAACATAAATAAACGACGGAAATCTTGTCGTGCTCCAAATTTCACCCTTTTCCAAAACAAGAAAACTCCCGACTGGTTCCAACAATTTCAGTTCTGTTTGAAGCATTTGAGAGCTTGATTCTCTAGGTATAGAACCGAATCGTATTAATTCGAAGGTCGATAAATGTCAACTTGAGTTTCTACAGGGTGTTAAAGAAAGAAGTGCAACATTTATAAAGTTTGACATACTCCCATTTCGGATAAGCTGTTCCTTTTGAATTTCAACATTAATGACATGTAGCTAAAGTTCATATCTCGAAACAGTTTTTAATTTATTTCTTTATCTCTTTTATTTACAAGGTGGTATCGAAAAAAGGACTTTATGGTCTTCTGCTGATAATACTTCCCCTTCTTGACCAATTTTCAAAATCCAGGGCTCATACTGAAGCTGGACCCTCAGGTAAGAAAACACAATAAACACAATCGACTCAAGACCAACATTCAAAATATATTTGTCGTGTTTATTGTCTTTGTTCAGATTGATGTGGGAGGGAAATCTTGAGGCTTAAGACGATTAAAGGGTCTCAAATTTCTTTTTCGGGCAACGTTTCAACGTGATTCACGTCTTCGTCGGGAATGAAATTTGAAAAGATGTCCATAGTCTTCAACTGGTACACTGTCAAAATATACAACTGACATCAATATCCATAAAGATTTCTCCTGTGTCATACATTTAATATGTTTTTAAATCACTTTTTTTGGCAAGTTCCGCTTATACAGGGTGATTCATGAATGACCTTACATAGCCTAATGGGAGATAGAGGACTTCGAGGCGAGTCAGGATCCACTGAAGAAATTTTGTTTTCTCCATTGGTTACGAAGATACAGGGTGTTTTGTATGTTTTGTATGAAACTTTGATAAGCGATATTTCTGAAACGGCTAGAGATATTTTCTTGAAATTTACCAGTAATATTTCTCTATTGGAACTTACCCTGAAACCATACTGGGTAAGTCAAAATCCAGGGCCGGTATTGAAAAAATGTGCCTCTTTTTTATTTGATCAAAAAGTACATTTTTCGACCGCTTTTCTAAAAAACTGCTATCGGATTCGAAAAGCTAAGGAAAAATGCTTAAAGAATCACTCTTTAATTTAGATGGCACGCCTGAACCGTTTCGACATAAAAATTAAAAGTAAAATTTGTGGGTAAGTTTCCATTTTTGACCGGACATAATCGACTCATTGTTTGATTTAATTCATTCAAATTCATTTTTCAGCTTGCTCTGTGGAATAGAAGGGCTTGGTAGGAAGAAAAATTCCATAGCCGAAGATTTTTTTTGATGACCAAATCGAGTCTAATTTTGGTTTCACTCTCGATTTTCTCATAAAAAAAAAATGGTCGGCTCTGGAATTTTTCTTTCAGCCAAGCCCTTCTATTCAACAGAAACAAGCTAAAAAATGAATTCCAATGAATTCAATCAAACAATGAGTCGATTATGTCCGGTCGAAAATGTGAACTCACCCACAAATTTTACTTTCAATTTTATTGTCGAAACGGTTTAGGTGTGCCATCTAAGTTGAAGAGTGATTCTTGTAGCATTTTCTCTTAGCTTTTTGAATCCGATAGCTGTTTTTTAGAAAAGCGGTCAGAAAATGTACTTTTTGATGAAACAAAAAAGGGGCACCTTTTTTCTAGCCCGGCCCTGGATTTTGACTCACCCGGTATGGCTTCGGGATGAGTTCCAACAGAGAAATATTACTGGTGAATTTCAACAAAATACCTCTGGCGGTTTCAGAAATATCGCTTATCAAAGTTTCATACGAAACACACAAAACACCCTGTATCTTCGTAACCATTGGAGAAAATAAAATTTCTTCAGTGGATCCTGACTCGCCTCGAAGTCCTCTATCTCCCATTAGCCTATGTAAGGTCACTCATGAATCACCCTGTATATTAATGAATGTACCTACCTAATTTTTAAATATACAGGCCCAACGAAGACGTGAATCACGTTGAAACGTTGCCGTAAAAAGAAATTTGAGACCCTTTTATCGTCCTAAGCCTCAAGATTTCCCTCCCACATTATTCAAAATATAGGATGGCATCAAAAATGACATATATGAATATATCTGTCCAGGAATCCGACCGGGTGGAGAATTAAATGAAAATCAGCGTTGTTTTCGGATGAGGCATTTATTCTGAACACTCTGATGTTTCATAAATTTCGGTCAAGTGTTAGATTAGCTTTTTGCTAAACTTCGCCGAATAAAGTCGCTTTATTATTCATTATTATTATTAATCTTATAATTATTATTATTACATATTATTGATCGGGGAAGAACTTTGGATGAGGGTTCAAGTTGCAGATGCACTATGTTTTCCAATGAGAAACAGCGTCCTTACTCACCTGCAAATGCCGTAACCAATAGTACGGAAAACACAGCGAAGAGAACTGTCTGTCCCCGATTGTTCCGATTTTTGTACCGTTGGTTACGAACATTTTCAGACCAGCGAGAAGGCTGATTCTTTCTCAGAAACACGTAATTCTAATGTCCCTCCATCGATCATTAGAGACAATCAATCATGAAATATCAAAGAGTGTTCAGAATAAATGCCTCATCCAAAAACAATGTTGATTTTCATTTGATCCTCCTCATCCGAAAACAATATTGACTTTCATTTAATTCTCCACCCGGTCGGATTCCTGGACAAAAATATTCATATTATGTCACTTTTGATGCCACCATATACTTTAAACGTTGGTTTTGAGTTTTGGTTTTGAGATTGTGTGTATGAGGTTTTCTTACCTACAACTTCAGCTTCAAATTGAAAATTGATCAATAAAGGGGAATGTTATGACCAGAAGACCAAAAAGTGTTTTTTTTCGATACCACCCAGTGAATAAAAGAGATAGAGAGTTGAATCAAAACAGTTTCAAGATATCAGGAGCGGTGGTGGCCCAGTGGTATAGGTGATGGCAAGCCAATCCACTCGGTGTGGGTTCGAATCCCACTACATCCATTGATATTTTGTACTGTCTCCGAGGTTGCATGGTAGAACAGTGCTAATAGCTTCCTATGGTACGGAGACTCGAATCCCGACCGGTCCCAAAAACTTTTCTGAGCTAAAATTGAATGTAAAATTCAAATTTGTAATGTAAACAACAATTTTTCAAGAATTTCTTGCTCAAAAATGGAGGTAAAAACTCATTTTTTTATACGGTGTACTAGTATGGGGGCATAGGTCGTGCCGTGTGCAACTTCGTGAAGATATATAGAGCTATGTCTTAATCGATTCCTGGGGGATCAAGGACTATGAAAAATGATGATGGAATATTGGCATTTACTGCAGGCGAATATGGTGGAGGCGCCAAAATGGACTTCATCTGGTAATAAAAAACTGGCTGTAGCTCGTTTGTTTTTCAACGGATTTCAACATCTGTCACGTCATTTTGTAAACAAAAGAATTCTCTTCTTATTTCATACCTAAATTTACAAACGTCATTCCCTGAAACTGTCAAAATTGTCTTTATAAGATATGCTAAACTCCGCCATTTTTTGAAGGTTATCCGATATTTTTGAAACCTGGCAGTATCATAGATCTTGAGGTGCTCTTTCCGAATTTCTACTTTTTCACTTCGTATTTCTGCTGTTTTGGCCGCCATATTAAAAAGATGGCGCCCAAATAAAAGTTTTTTGTCAATATCTTGAATTCAATTGGCTCAAGATTGGAACGTGTATATGCGGAGAAAAGCCCTTTCAAATCTCTACAATTTGACATAACAGTCATTCATGTGCGATTTATGGTTCTTAAGTTAGAGCTTTTAGTACTTCCGGAAGCATCAACTTTCGGCGTTAAATTGATACCACCGTCATGTAGTAAGCAAATGAACCATACATAGCTCTTGACCATGACCATAGATGATAAAAAATTTAGAAAATCGATCATGGTGATGTTATTTGTGTAATTACAGGGTGAACTTTGAAAGTAAATTGACTTTAGAAAGAAATAAAGATAATATAGCATTTGAACGATATCAGATACATTCGAAACTCATTATCATGATGAAATTTGGGGTCATTATTCAGAATATCCACTTCTCCACTTGATATCTTTGCTGTTCTGGCCATAATTTTGAAAAGATGGCGTTCAAAAAACATATTTCCAGAAAATTTTCGGAAAATTTGTCATAAAATTTCAGGATTCATATCAAAAGTGAAAGTCTATTATATTCTCTGATATTTGACGTCTGAATCACTCATGTGCGACTTACGGTTCTCAAGCTATACCTTTTCAAAGTCAATTTCCCCCTAGAGATCACTCTGTAGTTGCATAACAACCGTTACCATGATTGATTTTCTGGATATTAATAGTTTGTGGTTGACAACTCATCATTATTTATGGTCAATTTGACTGCCACGTGGAGCTAAGATCAACTTGCCATAGTGGGGGGGGTTAGCGGAATGGTCTGTGCATTTTGTGATCAAATCATGAAATTTGGCATACTTGTTCAGAAGACCCTCCTTCGCAATTCCAGATGTGGCGCCACGCGAGATACGCCTGCTAGGGGTAAATTCTGCAAAAATGGTTCCTGGCTGGTCTCTGGTACCGCGGTCGATATTTTTTAGCTCTGTTTAGTTGAAACTACATGAAGAAATGAGTGAGAAGTACATTTCCACAAGCAAAGTTCCAAATGCTGCCTTTATACGTTGTTTTAATACATTTTAAGGCCAACTTTGTTATAGTACAGGAAACATGGTAAAAAAATTGCCAAAACCTCGGCAAATATATGAACGTCCTGAAAATTTAATATTCTGTCCAGAATTATGTGCCCTACTACACATCTAAAATTGCCAAAAATCGCACCCCGAGGCTTCGAGTTATTGGAGGGGGGGTAAAAAATTGCAACTCAAAATGAAAGGTATAGAACCCGATGGAACTCGTCAATCCAATGGATGCAAATACGTCGTAGTTCGACGCATCACAACCAATTGATACAATTTTGGCACAAAAAGTGTCGATCATTGTTGAAGGGGGGTCGTGAGGAAGGGCGAAACTCGGCTGGGTGGCTCTTTTTCTTCCTGGGCAATGAAGAATCGATCACGACAAGATTGGTATCTTTTCCGACTAAATTCAATGTCCTGAACTTGAATCCAATGTGTAAATTTGGATAAAAACAAGTTCGAACAAGTTAACTTGAGAAAACCTGTTTTTTCTTTGACAATGTTCACAAAACTTTTTTTTACTGTAAGAGGTATTCATCTTTGAAAATATCTCAGAGGCCTTTAGACTGAACTGTATTCTTCACGAAAATCATCCATTCGATCTGTACTTTTGTTTTTCGAGGTAGGAAAAATCGATTTGAACTTTAGTCGGCACTGCCCGGCGTCTACTAATGACCAGAACACTACAGCATGCACCTTCAAGTAATAACTTAATACCCTGCATTGCGATTTATGACGATTTTGTTTATGTTACAGAGAATTCAGTTCTGCACAGATCGTCGAACTTTCAAAGATGAGCTATAATTTTTCAGATAGTTTGGGCTATTTCCATTCAAAGATGCATGGGGTAGTGTTCTGGTCAGTAGTAGACGACGGGCTGTGCCGACTAAAGTTCAAATCGATTTTTTCTATCTCGAAAAACAAAGTTACAGATTGAATGGATGATTTTCGTGAAGAATACAGTTTAGTCTAATGGCCTCTGAAATATTTTCAAAGATGAATGCCTCTAACAGTAAAAAAAAGTTTTGTGAAAATTGTTGAAGAAAAAACAGGTTTTCTCAAGTTAACTTGTTTGAACTTGTTTTTGTCCAAATTTATACATCGGATTCAAATTCAGGACATTGAATTTAGTCGGAAAAGATACCAATCTTGTCGTGATCGATTCTTCTTGACCCAGGAAGAAAAAGAGCCACCCAGCCAAGTTTCGCCCTCCCCCGCGACCCCCCTTCAACAATGATCGACACTTTTTGTGCCAAAATTGTATCAACGGGATGTGATGCGTCGAACTACGACGTATTTGCATCCATTGGGTTGACGGGTTCCATCGGGTTCTATACCTTCAATTTTGAGTTGCAATTTTTTACCCCCCCTCCAATAACTCGAAGCCTCGGGGTGCAATTTTTGGCAATTTTAGATAGGTAGTAGGACACTTAATTCTGAACAGAATATCAAATTTTCAGGACGTTCATATCTTTGGCGAGGTTTTGGCAATTTTTTTACCATGTTTCCAGTACTGAAACAAAGTTGGCCTTAAAATGTATTAAAACAACGTGTAAAGGCAGCATTTGAAATTTTTCTTGTAAAAATGCACTCCTCACTTATTTCTGCATGTAGTTTCAGCTAAACAGAACTATAAAATATCGACTGCGGTACCAGAGACCGGCCAGGAACCATTTTTGCAGAATTTACCCCTAGCAGGTATATTAAGCGCAATACAGTGCCTCTGGTGCGAGATCTTGCGTGGCGCCACATCTGGAATTGCAAAGGAGGGTCTTCTGAACACGTATGCCAAATTTCATGCTTTGATCACAAAATGCACAGATCATTCCATTTTTGGCCGTTAACCCCGCCACTACCATGCTGATTGGATGACAAAAGTTGATGCTTCAGGGAGTTCTAGAAGCCATAACCCAAGAACCGGAAGTAGCACGTACACGAGTACGATGTCAAATTGTAGAGAATTGAATAAGCTTCCATTCGCATACAAACGCTTTCACCTCGCATTGACTGAAATGAAGATAGTGACAAAAAACTGTTTTTTTGGACGCCATCTTTTCAATATGGCGGGCGGCCAAGATGGCAAATATACGAAATGGAAAAGCTGAAATTTGGAAAGGGCACCTCAAGATCTATAATACTGCCAAGTTTCAAAAATATCAGACAACCTTCAAAAAAGACCGGAATTTAGCATATCTTATAAAGACAATTTTGACAATTTTCCGAAATGACGTTTGTAAATTCAGGTATGAAATATGGAAAGATTTTTTTTGTCTACAAAGTGACGTGTCTACAAAATGACGTTCCAGATGTTGAAATCCGTTGGAAAACAAACGAGCTACAGCCAGTTTATTATTACCAGATGAAGCCCATTTTGGCGCCTCCACCATATTTGCCTGCAGCCGATGTCAATATTCCACCATAATTTTTCATGGTCCTTGATCGCCCAGGAGTCGATTAGGACATATCTCTATATATCTTCACGAAGTTGCACACGGCCAAGCCTTTTTTGACCCTATGCCCCCAGACTATACTGAGTGTATTACAAAATTGAGTACAGAGCGTTTTCTCAATTATGTGAAGAAAATTATCTTTATTTTTGAGGGAGAAATATTGATACCCTGCGTATACAGCCTTAACACAAATTTTCAACTTGAATAATAATTCCTTTTTGGGTAGTGGCAGTGGAGAGGCGACTTCTGGGAGCGTACAGAGAATCGTCCTAAGGACAATGTAGTTCTTCTGAATCAAGCTCTCAAATGCTTCAAGCAAAGTTGAAATGCGTTAAACCAATCGGGAGTTTTCTCGTTTTGAAAAAGGGTGAAAGGAGCACGACATTAATTTCGTTGCGTAGTTCAGCTATATGAGTATTTAATTGGTGAATTCGACGATGAACTATCAAACAACAGCATGACATGAGGAGTACCTACCTAGGTACCTTTTTTTGGCGGTGGGCGGGGATCCGTGTACTCACTGGAAGTCCCTCCTAAGCTCCGCCTCAGTACTCTAAAAGCGGCGCCAGGTGATTCGCACACCACCCACCATTTTATGGACGCATCAACAGCGAGGTTATTAGCGCCCTTTTTTCGGTGTCCATCTCGTTTCACTATTTTCCCCTTGACGTGACCGCGCGGTGGTACACGCCAAGGTACTAGAGAGCGCATGCAAATTTTCACCTGGCCCAGACCGGATATACCCACTATATCTGGAACTGCTTCCAAAGACGGAGTCCTCCGCGCTACCGGCCGGGTTGACCTTGGTACCGACTTGAAATGATAGTGACTGTCAATATGTTCCTCATGTAGTTCTGTCTGGTTTACCCGTGAGTTTACCTTAAGATAATGAAGAATGGCACCTCCATTTGAATTGGACATACCTGAAACAATAACAAAGAAAAGGATTAAAAACTGAAAAATATACCGATACCTACTAATACAATATATTGAGGCTAAAATATACCGTCCGATCAAATGAATTCCTAATTTAGGCAGGCTGTGCCCTAGCCAAACGCAGCAAACGAATGTGATTCCTCTCATCCTCTCAAAATAATAAATTGGAAGAAAATTGCATTTTTCCTAGAGTGCTTCCTAAGAAAGTTACAAACTCAAAGCGACTTCAAACTTTAAACAGCTCTTCTGTAAAATCGGTGTCACTTCACGTACGTTATTCTTCCGCCTCTTGGCAGTAGAGCTTCAAAAACTGAAAAAATATTTCATTTGTTGTTGTTTGCCGAAAGCCGGCTGCAAGTGGCGGAAGTTATCATGGTGCGGTTGCGCAGTGAACTTGTGAAAATTGAAAATGGCCACACCTTCTCGAGTTCTTACTCTTACAAGTCATCTGTCAAAATGTAGATGCTTTCTTGCTGACACTGTGACATGCTTGAACACTTGACACTTCAATGAACAGATAGACTTTACTTTTTATGTAAATGGAGAAGGCTGAAAACACTACTTCTGGGTAAACAGGATACCTACACACGTTCGGTACTTGACACTCTTTTTTTTATCAGTCTATAGCTGCAATTATCATTTGAGGTGCGAATATCTCACCTATAATAACAGCCATGTTTTTTTGGTGGAATAAATTCTAAACCGATTGCGATTCAAGGTTCACGCCTTTCCAGTTCTAAACGAATTCGCGAGCAATCAGGGTAAATTTAATAATTACTAATCATTATAACCTTTGGAGCTTAATTGTAACTTTTGAACACCCTAGCTGATTTGTGAAATTTCGCCCATAATCACAAGAACTTAATTGCATTTATATTTCGATACTACCCACCTGTAGCTATACGCCCAATATAAACCAAGTAATTACACACGCCGCTCTTAATTATAATTTACATGAATAATAAAATAACGAAATTTTTATGTTGACATCCGCCGCTTTGGCATCTTTATGTTGTTGTGATTTTATTGCTGTTAATTTAGTTAAAAGCCGTTTGGGTCTCTCGATCGGTGTTTTTATAATGGCATGTCGTGGGTGGCTGTGGTGATGGATTTTTCAAATTTCTTTCCGATGAAGCGCAGTATTGCAAGGCTATGGGCAACTCCCAATCTAAAATTAATTTGCTCCGTGAACAACTGATAGAAGAGGTGTTTAGCTAGGTGGCTAATCGAGCCATTACATTAATTAGCAATCTCGCGAACAATAGACTGCTTCACACTACCAATGCCTGCTCTTGGTGGTGCTGCAGGAACGGGTTCAAAGTTGGCAATATGCGCACGTCCTTAGTAATGAGCTGATTGCTGATTAGAACTCTATCGGAATGAAAAGATGGTATCGGTGTTTCTCTAGAGAGCCTGAAGAGTTTGAGAGACTGTCTTGTAAACCATCTCGGTCCGCCCGAGTTTAGTATGTTTGTGGCACACGTGCTTGCATTTAAATTGCCAATAATTGATTATCACCGATAAACGTACCTAGACCAAGTTGTTAGAACAGCATTAGATATTATTATACGCTGTGTGTAGGTATAACTCAGCCCTTAAACAAAGAATCTTTTTAAAAAGCTATCTCAATCCGTATGTAGATTTCCTGGACAGGCATGCATGGGAAATTATTTATTATAATCGAAAAATTTCATTTTTCCAAGTCGATCAATCGAAACCTATCTACTTATTATCAATCAATCTGGTGGAAGCGAAAAAAAAAAAGATCGCTGATCAAGATCGGGATAATGAAAAAATCATTCAATTTACTGTTATATACTCGACCAACATCACAAATAAACATCAACAAGAGTCACTCCGGAAGGCCAGCCATACCCGGACGAACTCAAGTGATGCTGATGCATGCAGGAAGAACAATCAACAATTAGTTGAAAAACGTCGTTTATACAAGTTCAAGTTCTTGTGGGACAGAACACAACAGCAATAACATGGAATGTTGCAGGAAAACAATAGCGTGATTGCTTCCTGTCCGTTGATTTACAATAATAATGATAATTATTATTATAATAACAACCAAGAGGCATCCAGTCCTCTCCTGAGTGCTCAATTCGCTCTTCCTCGTGTCTTGAAATTAGCGATATCGCATCTGATCTGGAAGCCATAGCACCAGGCGGCAATAGAGCTATCAACAAATTCAATCTGGGTGCTGGGTGCTACTCCTTAACATGAACGCAATCTCTACGGAATTCCCAATAATAAGATCCAAGAAGATGATGAAAGTGTTCAATTAACCATATCACGCCCGGGATTTTTGCTTCCTAATAACGGGATCGGGACCGATATCTCGGACCTTGGTCTCGGTCAGTAAGTACATACTCCAACTGATTACTGCAGATTCTCTAATCTTATAATTTAAGTTCTTTTTTCAACCAGACATTTCCTATACATACTGCATTTTCTCATCAACTTTGGCGGCATACCCTAGCGGATATCTGTTAACTTTTCCATAGTAGGTAATTAGAATCTCTGAAGTTCTAACCACATGCTCGATTCCTGCTTTGAGTATATAGAGTGCGATACAGTTACTTGTAACAGGAGTTAATTACAGAGTCAATGATGTGGGAACTGCTGTCGTTTAAAATAACTAGGTAGTTCCTTCCCGCTAAATACCTTATAGGTAAATAATATTATTATTCTTGAATACATATTATCATCAGTATCGGCATAGATACCTACTATACATACATCACTGAATTCTACTTCCTGGATTCATTCTCTTATGTATACCGAGACTGGGTACCTAATACTATACCGATATCCTTTTTTACTTCCATACGCCTACTTTGGTCAGGCCTGAAAAACCTATCTCATGATTTCAGGTACCGGTAATTTATTCGAAAAAATCAAAAAATCTAAGAGTGGCGCTAACGCATTCGGTAAAACCTGTTTATTTGTGTAGTATCGGTCTGCAACCCTACATTATCACTGCATTATCGGGCAAATGGACGACACTAGTGACCGGAAGGAGAGGACGCCGCACGGTGCCCAGTTGGTGAATTATGATGTCATGCATCTTCCGGAGTGACAACGGGCGCAGGTCATGTGACTTATGAGCAGGAGAGTGGTTTACGTTATTGCAGTTTCGCTCCGAACGATTCGCGACAAACGCACTAAACAGACATCCTCCGTCATTGGTTATGGGGTTAGTTTAAAGCTGATAAGCCAGAATATATGACTCCACTTGCTAACGACCGACCTGATCATCAGATTAGCAAGCTTTTAAATAATGTTCCTAGTTCCTGGTAGATGCTGCTGTGCCATAATCATGTCGGAAAGCATACTACGCAGACGCAACTATGCTAAGCGTTCAATTTTAGATGTCAATATCGATTAAGAACAGCCTATTTTACACTTAATACAGTGCAGGTACATAGGTACAAGCAAATGAGGCACCCTGTATGTAATGTGTTAATTGACCTGTTTTGATATTTAAATTGATCTAAAACAAAAATAAAGTGACTATGTTTCAGCCGATGAGATGCAAGGATTTGGGAGAGCCAATAAGAGGTTATCACAGCGATGATAAACATCAAATGAGTTTGTCACCTATTTCACCCTCTCCAGCTGTTGAGTTCTGTCACTGTTAGTTTCAATTTTTAGGTTTAACCTTTATTTATTCGAGTGTGAATCGCTGAAAATAATGCAAAATACCTACGATAAATGAGCTGGAAGAGGGCCAACCTACCTGCGGCAAAAAGCTTTCGGCGATTAATGGCGATCATTACACATGCACAACGTCCTTGATTATTAGAGCTTCAAGGATAATAATCAACAGTAATATCACAAGTGCTTAGATTTTCACGATAATTTTGGCCAGGCGATCGCGAGTGCTGGTTGTAGCGATAAATGCCTGACTCCGTGGGAGGAGGGCATTTATCCAGGGACAACCAGCCCGAGGGAAACGCCTGGCCAAAATCTCGAGCACGAGTGATATTTTGGTGATTATTGCAAAAAAGAAGTCCGAACTGAGAGCTGTCAGATTTTGTTGTTTACATCAATTTTATTCCGTTGTCATTGACAGTGGGATTTAGATAAGTGAATATTATCCATGTTGGTCTAATAATCAAGGGCGTTGTATGTAATGATCACGATCACATAGAATTATTACTGTTAAGGGCAACCGAATAAATTTGATACAAAGAACAAAGAACAGAATCTGAAGGCTGTCACTTCGGACTTCTTTTTTACAATAATCAGCAAAATATCAATCGCTCTTGAAATTTCCCCAGATAATTATGGCCAAGCGTGTTCCCTCCAGCTGGTTGCCCCTAGATAAATGCCTTCCTCTTACGGAATCAGGCATTTATCATTAGAACAGCACTCGCGATCGCTTGGCCAAAACTATCGTGGAAATCTAAGCACATGTGATATTACTGTTGAAAATATATTTTTCCAGAACAAGAACAAAATTACTTTTGCCCGAAGAAATTATTAACAATAATGCGTCAAAGGGGAACATTTCTTTGTTTTTGAGCGGTCTAGAAGTCATACGCTAAGCAACATGCAGCATTAGCTCAATATGTTGTCGTGTTATGTTATGGTCAGATCAAACAGTTGTCGATGATTAGGAGTGGGTCAAACTATCGATATATCAAAGGATGTATCAATATATTGATTTACAGGTGATTCAAAAATGTCGGATCAAAACAATATACAATACATGGCGTTCTTTACGAAGCCCAGAAAAAACATTCAAAAAATCCTTGGACTTTTATTTTTGAAGTTATGAAGTGTCAAAGATGTTCCTTCCACTCTTCCAGTACCGTTATTTCAAAAGAATTTCATAAAATAATGGAAAAATCAACCACTGGATATAAATGTTTGCCTTCTATACAGGGTGTCTCAGAAACTTCAGAAATTATGTTTTCTGAAAAATGCATCTGAACCATTTGGTTGGTCCCTCAACCGGTGTGGAGCAAAAGATAAAATTCGGTTTTGTAGCAAGGATTTTTTTGTGGGAGGTTTTATTTTGAGAAATGGAATTTGTTTACTTCATGAATCACTCTGTATATCAAGTGGAAACGTAGTACACACACAGTAGTTGATTTTTTTTGTCTATAATTCTTGCACTGTTTTGGTCCGACAGCTTTGAATCACCTGTATGAACAGCTGAACAGCATATCAAACATCGATAATTATCAAAAAATCAAATCTCGATATTTATCAAACATATAATGGATAAGGTAATATAAGGGTGATTTGAATTGAGTTGTCTACATGAGAAGGCTCTGTATTTTTAGCCTAAAACTATTTAAGCGATATTTTGTGAAGTAGAAAAATTTTACCTACAAAATTGTCTCTACATAGAACGGAAGAGAAATTACATTAATTTACTTAGGTATTGATTTTTTAGTTAGAGTTGTGATTTTTATTTACTGTCGTCATTCTTGTGATAAGGTTTGTACCTTTAGATACAATCACAATCATTTATTTGAATTGGGAAAAAAACCTTTTCAGATGAGGCTCATGTTCACCTTGATAAATTTGTAAGTAAGCAAAAATGCCGCATTTCGGCTTTGGAAAATCAAAAAAAGTTAAAGAGAATGTATCCTCAGAAAGTGACGCTTTCGTGTAGCTTGTGGTCTGGAGGCGTAATTGGCCCGTACTTCTTCGAAGATAATGTGGAAAGCGTTTCTGTTCATGCTGCTCGCTATCGAAACATGATTACAGACTTCTTCTTCGGTCAATTAGAAGGCATGAACATTGACGAGCTTCGGTTTCAACAAGACAGTGCCACAAGTAACACAACCATCGCAATTCTGCGCACCCAATTTCCAGGTCGAGTACTTTTCCAAAATGGCGATATCAATTGGCCCCCAAGGTCGTACGATCTAACGCCTGTGATTTTTTTCTTTTGGGTTATCTGAAGAATAAAGTGTACGTGAATAATAAACCCCAACACACTTGCAGAGCTGAAACAAGCAATACGACATGAAACAGCCAGCACAGAACCTGAATTATGTCGCACTGTATAAGGGAACACTGAAAATTCAACAGCTCATCACCTAGCTTTATTCAAGGTCTTCAAATAAATATTTTCCTTAGATGAAAAAATATCAGCATGCTGGAAATACAAGCATGGTGTTTTTTAGACTTTCTACGATAAATCGCTCATGCGCAAGAGCGCAAGTGTGACACATTTAGCAGATTTCAAGTCAAAATTGGAGTTTTGATTTGAAAATGGAGCGAGGGCATATCGTTACTGTGGCTAGACCCTATAACAGTTACTGTCCTTAATAAAATCATTTCTAATTACACACAACAACAAACTGACCACATATTGGCAAACTATAGTAATATTTGCAAAATCTTTTATTAAACTTTTAGACTCAATAGATATATTTTCCATTAGATAATTATTATTATTTAGGGAAAATTTTAGAATTGATTTGAATGAAACTATTCATTCTGTGGCATAGAGCCCGTAACAAGACTTGGATCGTGTCTATGAGCCTTTAAAAGGTAACTGTGTATCCTTCGTCATAACTATTATAAAAACCAAGGAAGTACATTTGACCAAGAGCACAAGAAATGTTTAATAAGGCAACAGTTTTGCGTAAAATTTTTACCATTCTGAATGAATTAACATCAATTATTTACAAGAACTTCAATTCCTACCAAAACTATTGCTACACAATTGAATTTATAATATTTTTTGTACACACAAACAATTTTTATTATAGATATCATTTATTCATGTTACAAAATAATGAAGAGCCACCACGGTGCGCAAGGTTAAACTTTAGACTATAAATACGAAAATCACTCTTTCTAGTCATATCAGTCGTCTTCGGCATATCACAAAAATGAACTCTTTGGTAAGTAGTACATGCCTGTGCTACAAAATGTCTTCTCTGACCATATATCCTAATAATTACAAGTTTTTCTTTTAGTATACCGCAGTACTTTTGGTTGTTGTGGCTTCAGCCAAAGCTGGAGTTATTGGTGGTATCGGTGAAAGCTCCGCGGTCGTTGCAGGTCCCTCGGGAACTATTGTTAGAGATGGGCATGCGAATCATGGATTGGTTGGCAATCCGGTTTTAACGCAAGGAATTGCGAGCCATGGTTTTATTGGACAGGAAGCTATCGGACACGGTGTTCTCAACTACGGAGCTGTCGGACAAGGAGCTGTCGGACACGGAGTTGTCGGCCATGGCGGTCTAGGTTATGGCGGAGCGATAGCGCATACTCCATTGGGCTACCCCGTCCCTGCGGGCTCAGGACTTGAAGGCCAGTACGTCCATGATCTCACAGAAAAGCTGTACGACGACGGTACCTACAAGCCTCACGTTTACGGTTTGTAACTTTAGTGGGCTCTAACATTGTGTGGTTTTATCTGCATGAACTTACTGCAAATTTGTATTGTGATAGCTATTTTGCCAATAAAGCATGTAGGTGAACCTGTTGCATCTCATTATTAGAAATTTAAGAGGTCATCAAGACATGAGGGAGGAAGGAAACTGTGTTGGTACGCAAGAACAGAAAACCAAAATGCCTCAAAAGTTTTTACTTTCCCGGACTAGAAGGGAAAAAATTGTGATAATGCAGAGAATAATTCGATAAGTCAACACATGAAGTGGTTCATACCGAAATTCCGCCTCACTTCAATAATGAATTATTATTTCTCAAAAAATATGTAACCAACTTCTGAAAAGCTGACAATGTCTGAAAGGACGCTCTATTGGCTACAAGCGTCTACAAGGCATCCATGGTGGGTTAGGTGTTCACTGACATAGTAGATACTCGAAATGCAGGGCGATAATAATGACAACTAAGGTGAGCCCATCTAACTGGGGAGGGAGGAGGGCGGTTTTGAGCAATAAAGTTCAAACAGTGAACGAGGCAATTTTTCACATTGACATTTGACACAGTGAAATTTGCATATAGTATAGGTTTACCTCGTGCCTTGATGATAAATGCAGAAGTACCAATTCAAAATATGTTCCAATCATCAAACTATATGATTTCATTTATTCATAATTTTATTAAAAGCAGCACGAAAACGATGTATGTTACTCGTGCTAAAAACGACATCTTAACTTTCTTGGATACAGCTCTCGGCCTGGCGTCAAACGCAATTAGATATGTATCGATAACAAAAAAAGTGCCCATTTGCCACCCTTAGGGGCATCACCTATACATCGGAAAGAGTTCCAAGGCTCTAGTTTCAATCCCCGAGAAGGAGTAAAACTCCTTAATTTATACATTTATCGTACTACCGGCCATATAAGCATCATTTTCTCACGAAAATGCGATAAGGAACACACGACACACCCGTACAGATTCTCAATGTGCAGGGACTGAGCACAATAAGAAGAAATTAGAGAGAGAATTTAGAGAAATTAATCCACAACCCGATCTTGGCCCATAACGAACCATAAATAATAACGAAAAATGTAATACCACCACCATGAATGAACATATCCTTACCGAGTGCCCAAAGTAAAAACCAACAAGAAAGCAATCATCATATCTCCCAGCTGGTACTCAAACTCAACCTGCTATGGTGTTACCCCTTGGCTTAAGGACGGAGTCATATTGGTGCGAAATCAATCCGTCTGGGTTTATCCCTTGACGGATTTTCACCATTTTGGTCTCTTTCGAAAGCTATAAGGATGTACTTTGGTTTGAGCCCATTGGCATTTCCGAAATCCAAAAAAAATAATTAAATTCTGACATTTCAAAAAATTATTTTTGGATTTTGGAAATGCCCATTGGCTCAAACCAAAGTACATCCTTATAGCTTTCGAAAGAGACCAAAATGGTAAGAACCCGTCAGGGAATTAACCCACACGGATTGATTTCGCAACGCTTATTTTACCAATTCAACACCGTCCTTAAGAGTCCTCTGTATACGCTCAGAGTGGCTCCAACTAAAATGCTTCTTAATCGAAGCCAGTGATTTTCTTTGAACTGGCATTTGGAGATTCCACTTCATATCTCTATATAAACATGTTACCGGAAAAAAATCCGAGAAAAACCGATCACAGCCGAAGATAGTCGAATCTTACGCGCGCCACCCTAGCCCACGCCTTTATTTGACTTGGAACAATAATCATTTTTTTCAGGGTGGACTCTCAACAGTATTCTGCATAATCGTACCGGGCTGTTTTTCAGTAAAAAAATTTCAGCTGAAGTTATGGGGCTCCAAATTTTTGAGCATTTTTCCAACAATTTCACAGCCAAATAACTTCGGCTCCAGATATTTTATTAAAAAATCACCCGGTACGATGGTGCAGAATACTGTAGAGAGTCCACCTTGGAAAAAGAAATTTTCTTCCAAGTCAAATAAAGGCCCTAGGATGGCGCCCGTAAAATTTGACTATCTTCGGCTGTGATCGGCTTTTCTCGGATTTTTTTCCTTTCACATGTTTTTATGGAGTTATGAAGTATAATCACCAAATACCAGTTGAAAGAGAATAACCGCCTTCGATTTAGAGGCCTTTTAGTCGGAGCTGCTTTAAGCGTACAGAGGACTCTTAAGACTGCCATAGTGGCGGCCATCCAGGGGGAACGTGAGAGTCTAGGATTTTGGTGCTAAAACATGCAGACGGATCGGGTTACCGTCTTGCTTTATGGTAGTTCCCAACATTCGGCCATGATTGCTATTCTGAGGACAGAATAAGAAGCCAGGATGGCCGAATGTTGGGAACGACGATAAAGCAAGACGGTAACTCGATCCGTCTGCATGTTTTATCACCAAAATCCTGGCCCCTCAAGTTTCCTCTGGATGGCCGCCACTCTGGCACTCTTAAGTCAACGGGTGACGCCTTATGCCCGTATCCATAGTCGTTGTCAAGTGCACCTAGTCCAAGTATCACTTTAAATCAAGCTGTAACTCAAGTACGATTTCTGTTCCATAGATATATTTTTGGATTTTCCCGTGAAATAGTGGTCCTCGAGGAAAACCGAAATTATGTCTTCGAAACAGAATTTGTACTTGAGTTACAGACTGATTTAAAGTGATACTTGGACAAGGTCCACTTGAGTCACTTGACAACGACTATGGGCCGTATTCATACCCCGCTTTTAAGCTAAACTAAAAGCGCTATTAGAGCGATGCGCATTTAGGGGCATTTCTCATATTTCAGTGTTCAAAAATACATTATTGCGATTGGGAGCGATTGTATGTATTATGCATTCAGCTTTTATTTGCAACAAAGCAGGCGAGCCTAGTTTGACAGAATCCACTCTGTAAAAGCGCTGTCAGTGGAATGCCACAGTTTAGGTTATGCATTATTTTCTGGGGTTATCGCTTTACTTCAAAATCCAGAACAGCGTTGCAAGTTCATTTCTGATTGATTAAATGTTCGAATGACATAGACTATCAACCACTTGTCATTCTTCAAGCGTAGTGGAGAACCTGGTGGAGAAGTTATTCCTCATTCTGCATATGGAACAAACGAAGTTGTACAGGCGGTGCTATACAAAGTGAGAAGAGAAATTTAAAATTTGGCTGTATTTAACAAGGGGGAAGCTGTGTCATGAAAGCCGTGTTTCTTTCGGTCGATAGAGATCGATCTGGTACTGGCATCTACCAATAACAATAAAAGTGAAGACCTTTGAATTGAAACGAATGATGGCTCTGGCCTATTAATTTTTATTAGGGTAGGTACTTTTAGAAACAAGGTACTTGAACTCGGAACATTTCGGACTCCGGAAGTTTGTGGAGATAGGCAGGGACTGTCCATCACTTGAGCTCGCGACATGATCGAACAAGCTTCTTAGTTTCTTTTCAGCCATCCTGTCTGAAACGGACTTTCATCAGCTAGGTCCTCGCTCCGTTTTCATCTTCATTGATTTTTTCCTTCCACTGCTAGCTTTACTGAGCACTGTAGGTAGCTAGCCAAAAAGTACTGAAGAAAGGAGTTTCACAAAATGTGTGTAGGCAGAATAGCAGCTTTCACATCTGGTGATCTTCAAAAAGATTTTCTCACGTTATTCCAATCTTCCTTCAACCACACCCAAAGATCAAAATCCATCTCACACCAACTGTGTAACTGCTTTGACATCAGAAACTGTCAGAAACATCAGGCTTTTTTTATCAAACACAGTGAGCACCTACCCTGATGTGAGCACAAAAATTAAGCGGCAAGGGGAAAGACAACATTGCTTCATATCAGCTGGATAGATTGACAGAATTTTAACACTCACACTGTCTGGCAGCTGTAATAGCTGAAGTGTCAAGTGATATCTAGGTATTTTTAATTTAAAAAAACGTAAAAACAAAATTCCAAGGCCTGCTGCGTTGCAAATAAAAGCTGAATGCATAATATGTATCTCATTGCAATTAATTTGCGAGTTAATTTGTATTTTTGAACACTAAAATATGAGAAATGCCCCTAAATGCGCATGGCTCTAATAGCGCTCTTAGCTTAAAAGCGAGGTATGAATACGGCCCTATGAATACGGGCATTGGTATTGTTACGATATTCCGCGTACGGGTTCGAATATAATTGAGACGATCGTAAAACACACACTGTTTATTTCTGCGTACTACTACAATAAATAACGCCAACAAATATCCACTTGGAATTATATCGCAGGTACTTCGCTTGTTATCGCTCGCTGTCCGCTCGCATTCCAATTCAATACTGCCGCGAGCTGCCGGCTGATGCCTTATATAAGGCTTCCGAATGGTGTTCTGGAATTCTCTGTCTGCTTCCAGCAAATTCCATGGTGGTCTGGCATATGCGGTTTCTAGATCATTCCTGAATAATCGTACACTTTACCCGTATAATTCTGCCGGGCTACGAACGGCGCCTCCGCCAAAATGGACAGATCTTTCTTGATCGAGCATTGAAGTCTACCTTCAGTTTCACATACACGAACATTCTGGAATGCACCAGATCGCTCCAGACTTCTACACTGCGATCTAATGATGGAGAGATCCAGAAACATCGAGTGTTCACAAATATGTACGAGATCGCCGCTCGTAACAGTATGTTGAGTACTTGCGGTCTATAACTGTGATAGTAGATTGTTTTGAGTTATTACGAAGCATATTATTTGTTGTGTTTGTTGACGTATTATCATTTCTATGTTTTTATAATGGTGGAGCTTTTTATGGAAATAAATTTATTCTGATTCTGATTATTATACAGGTGTCCCGAAAATATACCGACAACGCTCTAGGGCAGCTTCCTCTCATCAAAACAAGAAAAAAAGTTCCTATGAACATGGGTCCGGAAATGCTTCCTAAGGGAGCTACAGGCCCCTAAAGGGACCCTGAAGATGGTTTTTATTCAATATCTCCGAAACCGTTTGAGGGAAATCGATCAAACTTGACACGTCCACTAACCTTCTTATGCTCAACAAAATAAGGCCAGATTAGTTCCAAAATAATTTACCAGGGGTGGGTAAATTATAAATTTACTAAGTTGTGAAGGTAAAAATAACCCTAACTTTTTTGAATGTGAATTGTTCCCAAATTTAACAAAAAATTATGAAATATTAGAGTTTTCTACGAAAGAAAAGGTTCCTTTGTTCAACCTCGATAGACGCATCGTTTACGAGATATTTGAGTTTGAATGTATGAAATGCTGATTTTTCAATTACTATACTATTTCAAAGCAACTTCATTCTTGTTAGGCATTCAAATTTTGTTAGGCATAAGAAGGTTATCAAATGTGACAAGTTTGATTGATTTCCCTGTAATTATTTCGGAAATATTAAATAAACGCAACATCTTCAGGGTCCCACCTTTGGGGGGCCTGTAGTTCCCTTAGAAAGCGTTTCCGGACCCATATTCATGGGAACTTTTTCTTCTTGTTTTGATGAGAGGAAGCTGCCCTAGAACGTTGTCGGTGTATTTTCGGGACACCTGTATACTTTGTGGTCCACTCTGGCCTTCTGTTACCCAAAGTAAATCACTATTCATCACTATTTTTGATCACGGAGAAGATATATCACAAAGTACTCATTTAGCAATGACCTCAAATCAAAGACCTATACCTACCGTGTAATTGCGTGTATGTCATTTTTCATCGATTATACGAGAGTTTGAAAAATTCCGGTCGATAAAATTAGCAAGCCAGTACACAGCGAACGTGGCGCAATGAAACCGCCACTATGATCGTAAATTCAAAGCATTCCTGTTTAAAAATTCATTAAAAACAATAAGCACGAACAACACAGAGTCCCGCTTAATTAAAACTCGGCTCCTGAAGGGCGCAACGCTGATAAACTTAGTGGTACACTGTAGTAAGTAAATACCATGCTTGCGTGTTACTGCCGCACAAAATCCACCACCAAATGTGCTCAGCTATTTTTAATTTTTGTTAAGAGTGGTAGCATAGTAAAATCCTTATATTTATCATAACACTTCCGAAGGACTAATACGCGATTCGTTTTATGGAGTGGCACTACTCTCGTGCAAAGATTAAAAAAATAATAAGGCAAATAAGTGCTCCGAACCGACCGTGTAGAAAAAGTCCAGGGTAGTTGAGGGAAATGCTTCAAAGGAGCCAGAAAAATAATTGATAAATTAGTTTTTTTTTTAAATTTTTGGAACTATTGCCAATTTTTGTAAATTTATTTTAGGAACCTCCAGAACTTTTTGCGGGCGTTTTTGAAGAATTTGAATTTTCATAATAGCATGAAAGTTTACCTACCTATATCTCGTTCACTTTTTATGCACCTGCACCTTGTGGGGTTTTGCGTTATTTTATTTGAACATTTTAAATAAGGCCGCCATCTATATAGCTTTGAAAATTTGTATATGTTCGAATTATTGGAATGTGACTAGGGGAGCAACTATTTGTAGGAATCTATGGCCTGGCCATGCGGTCGAGGGGGGCAGAGGGCATTTTTATGACTTTAGCATACGTGATTTTTCGTGGGCTGTTGGGGACCGCGGGTAAAAGAGGGTGTCAATTTTTGGGGAGCTCAGCGCTTCGCGCAAGAAATACAGGGAGAACCGAGCTGCGTCTGCTAGTCAAAAGGTGTGTTTTGTGTATGTATACTCATGGTACGTATTTTATTTATTTCCCCCTTACATGTATGTGTTGATTGTGTCTCTTTAAACATTGTATTGGATTCTACCTAAAATATCATTTATTGCGTCAATTTGCGTTTTTGTCTGATAATTTGAACGCCTCTTCTGGTGGCTGGCGAACTAAATATTTATAAATACAAAGATGCCGCGTCGTGCTTCAAGATTTTACCTTGTCTGAATTCGAATTTGTTTATTCACATTTTATGTCATTAGTTTAATGATGATCATTCAATTATTTTGGTGTAAAATTGGTTTCCCATGTCCTCACTTGTATTTTTGTCTGTATCATGATTTGATTTTCGTGTAAATGTCAATTATCCGTTGTCTGTTTTTGTGACTCGCTATATTGTTAATGTCATTTTTGATGCTCGCTGATATTTTGTCAGATATTCGATGTAGATGTTTTTCAGAATCCTACCAAGACTGTTTTGGGTCTTTGCATTGATGTGTTTTATCGTGCATGGCTGGTTTTATTACACCTTGTTGATTTAATTATGATGCACTAGTTACTGATGTCTTTACATTTGTTTACTGATGTTTCTTCGATTTTGTTTTACTCATAATTACGTGCATTGATTACCTGAAATTATCAGTGAGTCGCTAGACATTTTGTAACATCTTTGAGAGTCACTCTTCTTTTTCTTTGACTGACAGTTTGACTTTTTTTGTGTTTTCAATTGTTTTTGTTCATTTTGTCCATTGTGTGTCACTTTGTCAATTCTGTCAGTCCTGTGTTAGGTGTTCTGAGAAAAGAACCATGAGAGAATTTATTTTGCTCCAGTAAATGTAACTTCTGTGCAATGAGCGTGTTTCATTAAACTTTCTCTCCTGAGCAAAAACGGACCCAAAGGTTAAGACGATCACATACAGGCCAAATAAATGAAATATCAGGGGGAAGGGGGCGGTATATAACAATCTACATGCAAATTTTAGAGCGAAACTATCATCGGCCATCAGCCGTATCAAGTGGCGTACCCAGCGTATTTGGCACTCGGGGCGGACTATCCTGTGACACCCCCCCTTTCCCAATCCAACCCTACCTACCTGGAGAATGAGCTGCAGACTGTAGTGACTCCCTCCAGTACCGAATTAGGCAATTTTGCGTCCTGGGAACCCTGGGGTCAAAAAATTGCGTCCCCCCCCCCAGCTAATTGGTGACATGGTTTTTTTAGACGCAGAAAAACGACTTCCTGACATAGCGGAAAACACCACATAGTGACTAATCTAAAAATAAAAGCGCCGCAGATGAAATTTTTTCGGAAAACGGGGCTTCACCAGCTTGTTTTGCGCCTCAAAGTTTCTTATGCCTCAAATCAGTAGATGCCTCTTTCGTCTTTCAACTCGAATGATCCGACACTGACACCTTCTTACTATACTGGTACCCGGTGGCGTAAAGGCATTGTTTACTATTGCACAACACAGTACCGAGTTGTACCGCAGTAAGCAATGGCCAAAATCACGCAGCTTTCTCTTCGGCAAACCTTACCACGGTACAACACCGTAACGCCTTGTAGTGGAGTAAGCATTGGCGTATGATTTCAAGTATTTTTATTGGGCATTCCTTATCCCATTTCAACTAAAATTCAATACACAAAGTGATTAGTTACTATTTAATCGTTCTATTTTGGCAAAATAGTTTTACTACGAAATTGAACAGATGGATCAATTTATTCCGCTTCCGCACAAACTTCTACAATGGCAAATTAGTAGACACTGCATAGTGATTTTGAGTTTGATACTGGGACGACAAAGAAAGTTGTCAGTTGTAAATTTACGAGTACATTTAAAAATGACCCTGACTATTTTCCTCATACGTCAAAAATGCAATAGTTCTCATGGAAATGTCCAGAAATGTCCAGAAATTTCAAGTGATAATTGATGCAATGAATCGTCAAAAAATTATCGGTGAATATTGCACTGAAGTGTCAAAAAATTATTGCCGGCGATTCAACTAAAATGTCATTACGTTGGTATTTTTTTTTTTTTAATGAAACTATCGTTCAACCGTAATGCCTGAGAATTTTTCAGGAAATATTCTTAGAAATACTCCTCTTGCAGCAATACTACAAGAGTAGTATTCCGAAGAACCGAACATTATGACATTTCAGTTGAATCGACGGCGATAATTTTTTGACGTTCCAGTGCAATATTCGCCGATAATTTTTTGACGTTTCAGTGCAAAAGAACGTTTCGTTTGGGTGTGAGCATATGTGGCGCGAATTTCATAGTTTCGTACACCGATATTGAAAATTAACACTAGAAAATCTTGAAGTGCACCTACAGTTCTAACAATAATTTGGGGTGTGTGTAAAACTGACAGCCAGGAACCAGTAGCTAGTCAGGGGAGTAGACAGAGCATGCAGCGTTGCCATTCAACTGACTGATGTACGAAAGTTTTCAAAATTTGGCGCCTTTACGCAAGCGCACCTGCCCAAACGAAATGGCCTATATTCACTTAATAATTCTGGACATTTCCATCAGAATTATCGCATTTTTCATGAATAGGGGAGTTATTCAGGTAATTTATAAATGTACTCGTGAAATAACCGACAAGTTTCTTTGTCGTCTCAGTTTTAAACTTAAAATGATCATGCAGTGTCTACCAATTTGCCATTGAAGAAGTTTGTGCGAAACAAACGAAACGTCACCAACGGTAATTCAGTAAGAGAAGTTTAGGTTTTATTTCACGTCCAAAATGAAAATTTCAGGAAAGTACTAATATCTCTACCTTGTAACTCCCTAGTAACTTTAGTTGATAAATGGACGAGAATGCCACCTGCTATTTTATTATCACCACTACTATAAATTTAGTCCTTACATTATAATTGTATTGCATTTCGTTGCAATAAATTTATCCATCTGTTCAATTTCGTAGTAAAACTAGCTTGCCAAAGGTAGAACGAATAAATGGTAATCACTTTCTGTATTAAATTTTAGTTGAAGTCGAATAAGGAATGCCCAATGAAAATACTTGAAATCATAAGCCAATGCTTACTTCACTACAAGGCGTTGCGGTGTTGTACCGTGGTAAGGTTTGCCGAAGAGAAAGCTGCGTGACTTTGGCCATTGCTTACTGCGGTACAACTCAGTACTGTGTTGTACAATAGTAAACAATGCCTTTACGCTACCCGGTGCTGACCGCACCCCTCGCCCCCCACTTGGTACGCCACTGGATCCTCCCAGCGCTCCAGCTCATCACTTTATTTTTGCTCCAAAAAGTCACCCTACTAAAAATAAAAAGTGAACGGGATTCAGGTCATAGGTCCAATCGCCACAAAGCAAAGGCAATAAGGCAAAGAAGAGATTGGCTTGTCGTTTGCCAGTTCATTATAGGTACATCTAAACTGAATTAAGAAAAACCTGTAACTTGTCAAAAAGCTGCCGTTGGAACAGCATGAGATTTAAATTTTTGCATAAGACGCAAGTGAGTATTGTGCAGTGCCAAGGATAGAAACCAATTACGTCTAAAACATTACTAACTATGCGGTTTAACTTAACAAAAGTTCGTAGAACATGCATAAAACATTCATGAACAAGCCGCAGCGACATAATGGTATATCTCCAAAGGCCTACACAAAAAGTTTACACCTACCTACCTATGCCTGGGTTATTAGCAACGAGCTTAGCTGCTTACAAAACTCGATTTGACTCTAAATTTATCTTGTTGAAGGCAGCGCGCTAACTTGGTAAAAGCATTGTTAGGGATAATCACTTCACTAGAGAGACCTCACGTATGTCCTGTGAATTAATCAGCTTGGAAACACGCTTCCATCAGGCGCGCGAGTTTTCGAATTTGTCACTATTAGTGGAAGGTGTTGAGATCACTCGAGATACGTTCGTGTTCAAGTTGCTGCTTTTGCTTTGTTGTCCACCAATGCGCTGTGTGGCAAAACTTTCACATAACCAGAATTGATGGCAACAAGAATGCATGTACAAACCCAATTTACATGCGGCGAGTAACTGTGTATCAATATCAACAGCTGAGCTTGGCTATGGTGAAAAATACGTGAAAGTGCAACCGCGTCGATCGTCCTATCTGTTCATCTCCAGAAGAAAGCGTTAATTGGCATTAAAAGCCGCAGGTGTTAAAAGTGTGTGATCAGCGAGGCTGCAATGCCAATATTTCAATAGATGCATCGCTGGCCTAAGTGCTTGGCTATTCCTTCATTACATTTAATACTGTTTGGCCTGGTGCTGGGTGCTGATGGATGCGCACTAATTATTTCAATAATTCCGTCCGAATATAAGCGCACACGTTCTCGCACCGGATCGTAAAAATCATCACCACAATCATATCCCTGGCTATGATTAACTTTTATCGTTTCCCCAGTGCTCATTTCCAGTGCCAGCAGTGCTGATTGAAAGTCTCTGGACTTGTCTCGCTCCGGTGCATGCACCCCAGCGCCATTTCTCTGCCAAACACTGTCCTGGACACCTCGCTCTGGGGAGATTTTACGAGCGAACGTTTTATAGTCCTGCAAATCGTTCTCGTTTACGACAACGCTGAGTGAATCAGAGTATGCTGCGATTTATACCGTTGCTGCATCTCAAATTCACAAATACCGGCGAACGTGGTGAACGACAGACCCTTTAGAACCAGGGACAGGGCAGTATTGTCTCACGCAATACCTCACCACTTACCCATCAAAGGAAATATGCGGTCGTAACAGGAGATGTTTTGAATCGCACGCATTAATTGGAAAAAAAAGACGAAACAAGGGGGTTTTTAATTCGTTTAATGAAAGCGAGCGCATCTCAACTAATTTAATTTTAGATAATCGCCGGTCACAACCGCTGAAACAGCTAATTATTGCAAAGGTAAGTGGGTACTTAAATGTGAGTGAGCTCATATAGAATAATTATTGCAAAAAAGAATTTTTCAAGTGCTCAGGTTGCTCGAGAGATGCGCGAAAAACTAAGTACAAGCATTGCAGTAGGTATATTACCTCTGATGGCAGACTAAATACTGAACATTCCTTGGTTTCAGAGAGTATAACTTTTGAAGAAACGAGACGAAGACACGGTGGCATTATTTTGGCTTGGCGACAGTAAGTTTAGTTGTGATGCCTGTTATACTGAATGTATCTATGCAGCCACAGGTCCATGATGCAGCCCAACGAGAACATTGATTGGGCATTCGGGTATTCGACCATGTATTATGTTTCCGGAAAAAACTTGGGACAGGTTGATTTTGTTTTCAAGGACTGTCGAAATGCAGTTTCATAGGCGCATAACCATAGTAGTCCAGTCGACAGATAGTTTCAGAGAGAAAAAGGTCGGAAGTTAATGAAACTTTGGGATGTTGTTCAGGGATGGTTGATTAACATTTTCTCAAGTTTTGGACCTCGAGGACCCTGTGCGAAAAGAGGAGGGGGGGAAAAACTACAAAATTTTCGACCTTCCTTAGGTTTTTCCTCAATAACTTTTCCCCCTTACGTCCTACGGCAAAGCATGACGATACTTTATTGTAGAGCGTTCAATTTCCCACAATTTCGATCCTTCAAACATGTTTGTATGTCAATTCGTTACCGAGATATGGCGCTTCGAAAAAAAGTCATTCTTCAATTTTCGCAGAAAATGAATAATTCCACCTTATTTCTGCTGTTATAACCGAATTATGATGAAATGTTGTAGTGATTATGGTTTCTGGTTACAATCACCAACTATGGACCCCCCCCCCTCCTGCTTTTCTCTTCCCCCACCCAACCCCAATTCACAAAAGCTAATTTTCTTCTTTGATGAAAGCCAAACATATTCACATCATGTTGGTATTGATAAGTATTAGTTACTTTTCAGATCAATATCTCCCCTACCCCCCACTAACAGCTCGTCGTTCTCCTGAGCGATCAGGCTTTTAATGACATCGTCTCCGTCGTCGTATTCGTCTAATATGTCTGGTGAGTCCTCCTCGTTCAAATCAGTTGCGGGGGCGTTTTCGCAGGAGTGGTTTGTGCAGTGCTTGCACATTGCTGAACACCGGACCAGTGGCGGACTAAGGGGGGGGGCGGTGGGGGCGGTCCGCCCCGGGCCTCGGGGCCTCAATCATCTAATGGGGCCCCCAATTCCTCTTGTTTGTAAAAATACTGCAAAAAATTTGGGATAAAATTCAAAAATTTCAATTTTTTCCCTCGATGACCATTTTTTCGCATATTACTTCGGTGAGAAACATTGTTTTCCCATTTTTTCCATTTTAAAGTTACCTTGGCAGGCCCCATGACAACAGGCCTGGGGGCCTACACAGAGGCAATATATGTGTGTCTGTATCACTGAATTTCTGCGAATCATTTTCACTTTACGCTTCAGGGGCTCCGGCCCAGGATATCAGTGCCAGGGGCCTCAAGACTTTTGAAATTTTGTATTTTATTATTTCTTTTCAGAAGAGGGCAAAGACAAAACAACAAACATTTTCTTGTCTGCGCGCTGCAGGTAGTAGAAATTCATATTATTCCTAATTTTATATATACGAGTGTTATGGTCATCGTGGTAGATGAGGAGAACACAATTTTGGCTGCTGATTGTAGATAATGAAAAACGGCGAGCTCGTTCTGCGGCTTTGGTACTTTCATAGCCGGTGTTAGTGGGTGATGTATTGAATACAACAATCACATTGCTCCCAAATTGTCTCTCCACGTAGTTGATGTACGTAGAGCACAGCGTCTCGAATGTGGTTGTGGGAGTTTTGTTCCACACCACTTTATGTAACAGGTATCCTTCGTCCAAAGTTGATCATTGTAATCAGGAACCATAATTACAACAACATTTCATTATAATTCGGGTGTACCTACCAGAAGAAATAAGATGAAATTCTGCGGTTTTCGCGAAATTTGAAAAATGACCTTTTCTTCGAAGCGCAATAGCTCAGTAACGGATTGATATACAAACATGTTTGAATAGTCAACATGGTAGGAAATTTAACGCTCTACAAAAAAGGAGCGAGATGCTTTGCCGTGGGAAGTGAGGGCAAAAAGTTATTGAGGAAAAACCGAAGGAAGGTCGGAAATTTTGTAGTTTTTTCCCCCCTCCTCTTTTCGCACAGGGTCCTCGAGGTCCAAAACTTGAGAAAACATAAATCAACCATTCCTGAACAAGATCTCAAAGTTTCAATAACTTCCGACCTTTTTCCACCTAACCCCAATTTTTCCAACCTGTCGACTGGACTATAGCCAGAATGGCAAACTCCTTCGAACATCTTAAATGGCAATTGGGGTCCAATGACACATTATTTTGAACTAGCGGCCCAGCGTTCTATTTTTTCACGGTTTGAGGCAATTTTTTCCAACAGTTTTTAGAGGGCTGCAGCCCCTTCTGAAAAGCTGGCTCAAAGTTGGCGAATCCGTAACTTTTTAGGGTTGAGCCTATTTCCCTCTCGTAGTATAATCACATAAAAGTATACAAAGAAATGAGGTCAAGTGCCCGAAGACACGTCGTGTGTTTTTGTTGGGTCACTTCACCCCAACCCATTTATGTATATCAACCTTTATACGAAAGGGTCGATAGGTATATGATAGTCTTGTGTTTCAGGAAGTCCACGAAAGGACCCCGCACATTCCTTATGGGATTTGGCTCCCCGGGGGATTTGGCTCAAACTTTGATATGTTGTAGCTCTTGTTAAGGTGATCAAACTTTATCATTGCGCAAATCCTCTAAACTCAACGGTTCACCCTCTAGAGGGGGTGGAATGCCGATAGTCACAGAACTAATTTATTTCAATTATGGGCTTCAATAATGAGCAAAAGGTGAATCTATTTTGACGCCACGAGGTGGTTCTAGGGTTATACTTGCCATAACTTTGAACTGGCCAAAATATTTCATAGACCCCTATTTTTAGCACCACCCCTAGAGCATTTCGAAAAATGACTGAAAATTCAAAGTTGAATAACGACCAAAATAAACAGAGAAGTTTTTTGAATTCCTGACACGGTATGTTAAAAGTGTTGCTGATCAAGTATTTCTTGCGTATCAACCCCTAAAATCTGGCGTTCACCCTCCAATAAATTATGAACTTCTGCTGTGCGCTACTGGAAATAAATTGTTTCTTCTTGAGCTAAAATTAATCTCTACTACATATTTTAGCACCATATCTAGGAAAGGGTGATACATGATACATATTCATTTCTTATGTCTACCCACCCTTACCCTTATAACACCTATACCCTGGTAGTTTTTCCAGAAATGATTAGTTCAACTCATTCAACTAGAAAATGTGCAACAAGTGCTTCCACTGCCAATTTTGGAGAAACTATGTATTAGGGTATAGGGGCTATAACTTTAACTTATCAAGAAACAATTTATTTCTAATAGGGCAAAGCCGAAGTTGATAAATTCAGTGGAGGGTGAACGTCAGATGTTAGGGGTTGGTTCGCAAGAAATAATGGATCAGCACCACTTTAAACATACCGTGTCAGAAATTCAAAAAAATTCCCCGTTTATTTTAGTCTATCAACTTTGGAATTCCAGTCATTTTTCGAAATGCTAGGGGTGGTTCTAAAAATAGGGGTCTATGAGACATTTTGACCAGCTCAAAGTTATGGCAAGTATAGTCCTAGAACCACCTCGTGGCGTCAAAATAGATCCACCTTTTGCTCATTGAAGCCCATAATTGCAATAAATTAGTTCTGTGACTATCGGCATTCCACCCCCTCTAGAGGGTGAACCGCTGAGTTTAGAGGATTTGCGCAAGGATGAAGTTTGATCACCTCAACAAGGGCTACAACATATCAAAGTTTGAGCCAAATTTCCCGGGGAGCCAAATCCCATAAGGAATGTGCGCGGTCCTTTTCGAATGAACTGTCAGCAGCTAATGTCCACAGAACCAGATTTTTGCAGTTAACTCCCCAAAAAGTGCATCAGGTTTGATAGTGACACTTCCGTTTGACAAGTAACAGCCAAAAACTAATAAGCTCATTTGACAGCAAGACCCTGTCTGTATATCAAATTTCAAGTCGATCGATTTAACAGTTCAGCAGCTTGTGTGTCAGAACGTTTCCCTGCATAATTTGGCATGAAGGCGTGTTTTAATTGGAATTGTGTGATTTACCAGTGCATTCGGTGGCATCTAATTGTCAAAAACGAGTCCTCACTCGAACAATTTCTGCCAAGAAAATACTTTTTTAACCGAATTTCCGCCATTTTGAAAAAATGACGCCATCTTGAGTCTGACAGGACACACGATCAACGCTGCGGGCCAAATCCTTCTAAATACTCTCAAGAGCAACTGTGAAAGCAAGCAATGTTCAAAATTGCTTGCTTTCATCACAATTTGCGTTTTTTTTTGCCTACCCCTAAGTATCAAGGGCAAGCTCAAGATTTCTTGAATCTATGCCACTAGTCAACTTTTAGTTGTACCTAATATAACAAGTGCAATGAAAATTATTAATAATTTTTGGAAAATATGTACGAATGGAAGTTTAGTTGGGAAAGAGCACAAGTGCACGTAGTGCACGAGTGCCTTTTCCAGTTTAACTTGCATGAGTGAAGATTTGTCAAAAATTATAGATGCATTTTCATTGCACGAGTTATATTTTATCACAAAATTTCATAAATTAAAAAATCTTTCACGCCTATGACATTGTCAACTAGTCACTCTAGTCATTGTCGTCAAAGAATGACTATCTACGACCAAAGAATTAACACGGGGGTCGCAAGGTTCCTTGGGTGATACTATACAGACGAATTTGTGGAAAAATTGGCCTACATTGCCAAGCCGTTGCAGCCCAGGACTCCGTTTTTGTGGTCTAAGGAATTATATCGGCGACATATATTCGCAATTAGTGCTTCCCAAGAAGAGTGAAGGAGGTCCTGGGGTGCACGGTGGCACTACTGTATAACATATTTGATTTTATGTCTGCTGTTGGTCTTAGTATAGGAACACAAAAAAAAATTATCGATTCATGCACTAGTGCAAATTATCAAAAATTATCGCAAAATGCACTTGTGCAAATTATCGCCGAATTCGAATCTGATTGGTTCAAACAACAATAGAAAACTGTCATTTTCATTGTTAGAATGTCAGATTTGACAGATGAATGAAATTTTCACAAAAATTGGAATTCCCTATTGCAGATAATCCCAGCTTGATCGAAATTTGAAAGGAACTGCCTAAAAAAGTTGAAAATATGGAAGTTATGTCTTGAAGAAGTTCTCATAAGTCAAACTTCGAAGAACTTTATCTTTATTATCACGTTCTACGAAAAAGGTTTTTATGCATGACTACATATTCCTTCTGGAATTCTCCATCGACCCACAAGACTAAAGTCATGGACCTATTATTAAAACAATCTGTTGTGTGCGACACAATAATACTCAAACAGAATAAAAGCGACCCGGAACAAAATCTCACTTTATTGTTTTCTGTATTTGCTCCTATAGTCAGAAAATATTGTAATGAAATCCCTATCTCAGCATCCAGATGACACTTTTTGTTTTGAAAGTAGTGAATTACTACTGGTACAGATAAAATGTTGGTCCGACAACCTCGGCAAAACAAAATTGTCATGCAACTTTACAAAAACAGAGGGGCAACTATCCAAAACAGTACATACCTAAGATTCGTTGTTTTCACTTAAAATGCAGCGTCATTTTGTTTCTACCGTCATTTATTTCACTACGTACTTCCATATTACATAAATATATGCATAATATCATAACTTATAGCACATCACTTTTGCAACTGAATCACCGCACACCAAGAGGTATACGGTGGCGGCCAAGTTTGTAAATATCTGTAAAACTTGTCAAAGTTCAAATTCAAATTACGATTGCAAAATTATGATTTACTCCTAAAACTTGAAGGAGACATTCTGAGACGAGTAAAAACAAGTAAACTGCTTGACAATTGAACTGCAACACCTAAAAATTAGGTGCGTCCATTTCTTTGACTATCGAGTGCTGGTATTGATGGTAAGTTTGATCTTTCCTCACATGCCTGAATTTCTGGAATCCGTCAAATATTTTTCGAGCTATCTCAATTTGAAAACGCACCGAAGTTTTAGGTGTTGCAGTTCAATTGTCAAGCGGTTTAGTTTCCTCCAAATCACATTCAGGAAATATGCCATTCGAATTCAAAAATCGACATCTTCCAAAAATGTTTCCAGACTTTTGGGCGTTACTGTATTTTATCAACGTTTTTCAATAAAAACTTTTCCCTGGAAATGCTTATTATCACGTTCATCTATATCTCTCCATTCAAAATGGAAAATGAAAAGTTCATTTTTATTTATTTTTTTCCAGAAACGAACGAATCTTAAAAACACATTAATTTGGGATGTCACTCAGTATCAAATATCTCAAGCGTTGAATTGATGTGGTACAAAAATAATTATTATTACTTGTGTCACACTCGAGCTTGAATAATTGAATAAATTTAACTCTACACTGCTTAGTCAAAGCACATTAAATTAATTTAGTATATCCAGGAGGATTGTAAGCTGAAAAGCCATTAATCAAAATATTGTAATTAATTAAACGCGAACTGGTGCTGTAGTACCTACATCTGTTGTCGCATATAAATTGCCAAAAAGGGAATAAATTATACGAGTTTTTTACGCACAAAACGGTATGTTCATACCTATGCAGTAACAATTTCAACATTTTGAGTACTAGGACCCGTAAAAATAAAACAATGAAATCTGCTTGCTGCCACAAAAGATTGAGAGAGTTTAATGTAGGTAGGTACAACTGTAAGGTAAAAGGTAATAATGATAACGAGAATTCTGGTAGTGGCAATTTAGCTTGCATATAACAGCAGGTATTTAGCATAAAACGTTCATTGTACGGTTCTGTTTATAGTCAATGAAATTCCTTATAATGGGCGTAAAACAGATAGTTTACGATTACAGGCTTGGTCGCGAGTTGATAAGAGGGTCGGTCAATTACTGGAAAAAACATTGACATTTTCATAAAATGCTCCAGAGCCCTAAACACATCAAAATCCATTGGGGACTCTATAAATTTCTTTTACGGGTAATTATTCAGTTTTCCTGCATTTTCCTGCATTCCTGCATAGGGGGACATTTTTTTGCACCTCATAGACATAGATCTTATGTAAGAACGAACACCATACCACGATCATTTCATCTCCCCTCCTAGTAGATCCATCTAGTAGGTGCTGATTATAAGCATTGTATTTATGTTTTCTATGAGTAGGTAAGATATAATTCTTGTTTTATTTAAAATTATGTAAATTGACACAAATACATTGTACATGTATGTAAAAGACTGAAATACCTATAGGTTAAACTAATCAGCTTAAATAAAAAATCTCTTCAAGAGAGACCGAATTTGGGAGAGCTTCCAGAATGCTGGCGGCGTTTCCCCTTTGCACAGCAAGGCTGATTCTTTAGGTAAGAAAATACTTACTTAGAGCGCCGATCACCTGATTCTGAATTGAGCATTGAGCCAATAGAATTGACAAAATTCAGTGCCTCCTTACTCCACGCTCCCATTGTCTTCACAGCGAATGCCACAAAATGATGAGTTTTTTTGATATCTGAATTTTTTGAATTTTTCCGTTTGGAAGCCAACTCCGCTGCTCCGCCAACGTCTGAAACTTGATGAGAGGTTGGAAGGCGCCAATGTGTCTTATAAATATAATTCTTGAAAAATAAGTTGATTTTATTAGGTGATTTTGATGCTCATTGTTTTATAGATGGATCACGGGACAGCCGGACGGCTTTGTTGAATGGTCTGATGAATTTTTACAGTTCTCATCCATTAAACATCATTGGGAACTCTATAGTGATAAAATGCTGAATTTGCTAATTTCCGACATTCCAACCTGATCTAGAGAGAGAGACGATTCTCTGGTGGTTGAGGATGCGCATCATCCTTCTTTGAACTTCCAAATCGAATGCAAAGTTGCCAAACATGTTCAATTCAACACCAACAAAAACGCGCGTGGAAATTATTCCAAAAGAGCCAACTTCGATGAGTTGTACGATTTGTTTCTCTATATTGATACTCAGACAAATACCTACTAGAATACGCTGCCGCCGTCTTGATCGTTTCGAAAGTCGATCATTTTGAGTTCAAACGGTCTGAAAGCTCGCATCAAGAGTACAGGTAGGTATTTCCACTCCTCTAGATGAATGTAGGTATGTGTTCTTGTTCATATTTACTTTTTTCATCGTCAGTACCATATTACAGTGAACCGGGTTTCATGTTAATTATTATAAATGTAACGCGTATGTGAATGTTAACAAACACACATCACCTCTATAACGGTGACCAAACGTGAAGAAAAAGACGACCAAGTTGTCACGATATTGTTATTGACCGACCTAATAAGGTTAGAATACTTATATTACACCTCACAGCATCAAATAATACCTATAAGGTATATGCTAGAGAAATTAAATCCACTTCTTCTCTTATTTTTCATATACCCACCCACCACAGATATTATAGTACGGATGTTAGCCGATGAACTATGAGTGGGCCCTGCCTGATGCATTCTATGGTTATACCTACATGCCACTGCTTGGCATATAGTTGTTATTTGGACTATGATCTCCTGATTCAGAAGTGTAGCCATCATCGGCGGCGGTGCAAGCTCTGTGTACAAGGCGAAGAATAAAATACAAAGGGCGGAAAGTTGTAACTCATAAACCAAAAGAGGTGTAAAGTCGTCTAAATCGGCATATAGGTATAAGTACCTAGTCCGCTTTTATAGTGATGAATTTCATCAAACTATATTCAAATATCCTGAAGAATTCCTTTAATTTCCTGAATAAAAGGTTTTCTTCGTAATAAATTATTTTTCAAGTACATAAATAAATGTACTTGATTAATAAATTTCTTTATACCGGGTGATCATTTGAAAACTATCCATCTGCAATATCTCCCGATTCCTAGTGCAAATGTCTTTGAGCAAAAACAGGTCGATTTTAATATCGAGGGACGAGGGGGACATCTAAAACATACATTGGAGAATTTATATATTTAGCCCCCTCGCCCCCACTCACCCCAACTTCGAAATTTCAAATGACACTACCTACCTTGCGATACATCAAATTAAAGAGAATTGAATTTTCTTCCTAAAAAAAATATTTTGAAATTTTTCAACCCCACCCCCCGTTCTTCCTAAATTCTCTGAGTGTCCAAGTTAATATTCTTGACCTCCATTTCCCTTTAATACAGTAAACGTCATCCTGCACAGCATCGAAAGAAGAAATTTTCTACAAAAAAAAGTGCCACCCAAATTCACTCCTTCGCTCCCCCCACCTGACCTTAAAAATTTAAAATGTGATTTGTAATACATCAAATTGAAGGAAATTTAAATTCTCTCCCTGAAAAAAGTTCTTTCATAATTTTTAAAACCCCCATTTCTCCCCTAGAATACTCCAGATGACCAATTTATTGGGGGAGGGGTAGAAAATTTCGAAAAAATTCTTTTCGGAAAGAGAATTCAATTCCCTTCAATTTGATGTATCACAAAGTACCAGGTAGTGTTTTGTTAAATTTGGAAAATAAGGTGGGTAAGAGCTAGGGGTGAATGGGGCCTTGCACTGCCACTTTCACACACCGAGGGCGCCACGACCGTTGGGGGCAAATTCGACAATTTTGACGGCGTTGACGCTTCAGCGACCGACGTCCGTCATTTTATGTCTTGATTTGAAATTTGGATAACCTCTGTTTCTTGCTTGACGTCTCCAGTCACTGTCAGTTACTGGGCAAACTACTCAAACTCCCATGTTTTTCCTGTGGTTACGGCCGCTTCATCGAAGTAGGCGCCCCCTACAGTAGTGGCGACCTCACGTTGAGTTTTTCAATTGCAAGGCCCCATTTGGGTAGCACTTTTTCCACCAAAAATTTTCTTCTTCGATGCTATCTAGGATGACGCCGACTAAATTGAGAAAAAAATGAGGGGTCCAGAATATAAAATGGGACAGTCAGAAAATTTTTAGGAAAAAGAGGGTGGGGTTAAAAATTTTGAAAATGTTTTTTTCAGAAAGAAAATTTAATTTCCATCAATTTGATGTATCGGGTAGGTAGTGTCAATTAAAATTTCAAAGTTGGGGTGAGTGGGGGCGAGGGGGGTGAATATAGAAATTTGCCAATGTATGATTTAGATGTCCCCCTCGATATAAAAATCGACCTGTTTTTGCTCGAAAAAATATTCACTAGGAATCGGGAGTTATTGCAGGTGGATAGTTTTCAAATGATCACCCGGTATATAACAGTAAATGAAAATTGGCCTAGTGCCGAAACGCGCGTCGGCAAATAAAAACATCAAACAAGAGAATATGCCTCATGGGCATGAGGCTCCGTAGCGCACTTTCTTTTTGAAGGATTATCGTGAGCGCAAGATGTTAGTTAGGGTTCTACCATTATCTGGACAAAAAAGTTCAATGTGGTGGCCAAAATAGTGGCAGAATCATGGAAGTCGGCTTGAAACTCATCAGAATGGGGATGTATCTCAGTGAAGTTCACGTTGGCTACAAATTTCACTCAAGTCGGATCACTTTCAGAGAAATTCAAAATGGCGGATAAAACATGCATGTCGGCCAAGTGACAAAAACCATTTGTCAACTTTATATAGTGAATACGTACGCATTTCGATGAGCGTTTGCACCACATCGATATTAATCCAGGCCCTAGCAGTACTTCTGTAGGAAAAACGATGTAATCAAAATTTTCTTTTTGGAATCGTTAGAGGATCATCCCAGGACAAATAATCACTCGGGTGCTTTCGCGATTTCTGGTACATTTTCCAGCAATATCGCATCAAAGTTGGCGGCTGGTCAATTCTTCAGTTCGCTGATATTTCTTGGAGTTTTTGCGATTTTTTTCAAATAAAAGTACCAATCTACCCAAAAAACAATTCCGGATCGAATGGTGCTGTCAGATTTTGAGTACTTACGTTATACCGGGTGAAAAAAAATTAAAACGAGTTTTATAATTTTTTTCCAACTTTTTAGTTTCTTGGCCGATTTACACAAACTTTATGTCAAAAGCTCGCTGACTAAATCGTCTACTCAAATCAATTGTCAATATAGCCAAATTATCAAAAATCAAAATGGCGGCGGCGAACCCAAATAAAAATGTGTCGTATTTCGAGATTTTTTTTTGATTTCTTAACTTCGTAAAGAACGACACTGATGGTGGATTCTGGAAGATTCAGCTTTCTTCTGCAATTTGGGACTAGATTTACTTGATTCGCACATTCCACTGTGAAAATATAGTGAATTAAAGGAAGGTCCACTTGTAATTTTTTCCAAATTCACAATAAATCAGCAGTTTAAAAACCTCCCGCGAATCCTTATTTCTGAAGCAATTTCTACACACTTGGTAGTGATCGTAAGCTGTATGCATAGGCTACAAATACCGTGTTGGTGCATGGCCGAAGTTTCGAAATTTCAGATGATAGATGACGTAAATGGTGAAGGTGCGCATGTCAAATATCGAATATTCTACTTTTTGTTCTCACATGTTCTGAACGAAATTTCTATAAATGGTTGGCTTGATGGTCAGCTGGATAAACACGCAACGAGAGTCAAATGTTGAAAGATTCGAAATGTGAGATTTTCAAATAGACGACTTTACTTCTTTGGAGAAAATAAAACGGTTCTATCCGTTGGTCTAGCAATTTTAGCTGTTAAAATCGCAAATAGCGAACAAAAATGAAAGCCAGCCGGATTTTTGTATATAAGCTCAGTTAAGCATGTAGTTTAACATAGTCAAAGTTCTCAAGAATCCGGTGTGAGCTTCGGCCGTTGTGGCCTCGAGAAGAACTTGAGGATCAGTTTTTCGCGTATATCCCGTGAACAATGGCACTTGGGAAGAACGTGCTTGGGAAGGAATTGTTGAAAATTGTATTGTCTATAAGAAAGGTCCTTACACGTTTCATCGTCAGTCCACTCTTTCTTCGTCAAAACACAAGAAAATTAAAATAATCCAGATGCTCGATGCTGAAGACTGTATGGACCTTGAGTTTCATAATGGCGAAGTGCCACCTCGTAGAGGTGTTGGTTGCTCCACTATTTCTTGATTGAAACTTGAAGCCATCAATACGAACTATACCGGCGGCATATACAGGGTGAAATAAAAATAAAAAGTTGAACATTTGTTCCTCAAGAACCAGAATAGGTGAAGACATGTAAATCGCCATGAATAATTCTGATTTCATGGTCATGAAGTCGTCGTAAACTTGAATCAGATACCTTGAGCCGTTCTTGAAATATCTGCAAAAGACTGAAGTTGTTACCGAAAAAAATAATTTTTTCGTCTACTCATCAGAAAAAAAGTTGACTGTGTTTTTTCTTGAAGTAGTTGGCCTAGAAAGTGTTTTTCACTATCATTTCATTTCAAATGTAATTTATCATTGTTTCGATTCAAAACACCAAGTCTCGATTCAATATCTGAAGAGTTACTGATAGACGGAAAACTAGTTTTTTTTCGTAACGACTTCAGTCTTCTGAAGATATGTCAGAAACGGCTCAACATATTTGATCCAAGTTTACGACGACTTCATGACCATGAAATTAGAAATATTTTTGGCGGTTTATATGTCTTCACCTATTTTGGTTCTTGAGGTACATTTCTTCAACTTCTTATTTCTATTTCACCCTGTATATGCCGCCGGCATAGTTGGTATTGATGGCAAATAGTTACAGTCAAAACAGAATAGATCGAACAACACCTCTACCAAGTGGCACCCCGCCATCATAAAACTCAAGGTCCATACAGTCTTCAGCATCGAGCATCTGGATTATTTTAATTTTCTTGTGTTTTGACGAAGAAAGAGTGGACTGGCGATGGAACGTGTAAAGACCTTTCTTATAGACAATAAAATTTTCAACAATTTCTTCCCAAGCACGTTCTTCCCACACGGTAAAAAATTTTGAGTGAAATTTAACTCAAACCGGACTCAAAAGTGATTCAATCCAGGTCCACGCAAATTTGAGTGAAAATTCAACTCAAATTTTTTGAGTACATTTCTGTATTTTTGAGTTACTTCCTGTTAATCAATATTGAGTACTTTCAAGCCTTTTTACACTCAAAATTGAGCGCGATTGGCACAAATATGAGTATGCATTATAACTCAATATTGATGCAAAAAATATTTCAAAGTGATCATTATTGATGATTGATAATGAATGAATCTATTTTGATTATTTTCAATTTGGACAAAAAAAAACAGACTTTTATTTATTTAGGCATTTAATCAGAACATTTTTATTGTGACATGTTATTGAAACATAATTTGTGTAATATATCACTGTAAAAGTACCGAAATGTAAAAATTATACCTACAACATTATTGAACAAAAATTTGAACAACCCAAAACCAAAAATAAAAAAAAAATGTGACAATAATTTGAAAATACATGCATACATTGTATTAAATGCAATGAAGGAAAAGGAAACCAATATTGTTTACACTAAACTAGTAATATAGTACCTAGCAGTAGAAAACTAATAAAAGTGTTTGATGTAAGTAGGTAATACATGATTATTCCAAAAAAATTATGCTAATTTATATAAATTAAATGCCGCAAATTTAAGTGAATCGATTTACAATATGAATATGACAATATTTTGAACCTATAGGTTGACTCCGCGGCAAACTAGACCTACCTCGATGGGCATTGGGCTGGATGCGTATTAATCAAAAGGCAAAACTCGTCGGACCACTCCATTATGCGAAATGTATGGGAATCGTGTTATTGTGTTCAATGTTGAAAATTTGATAATAATTAGGGGAAGGTGTTGGACCTTTGACCATATTGTACTTTTGACGACCCTCTAAAGGCCATCCGTGGACCAATGGAGAAAGCAGTTGTAACATGAAGTTCACCTGTCAAAGGCCATCCGTGGACCAATGGAAAAAGCAGTTGTAACATGAAGTTCACCTGTCAAAAAACAAAAAGTCAAAGTCGAAACCTGCTGTTTTCTGTTGCAAAGTAAACCGTACCGCTGCTGGTTGTCAACCAGCATAATGACTGCCAGGCAGCTTAGCAGCGAATGCGGGCACTTTCAATCAAAGGTGAGCGTATCTGACTCAAAATTTAGTAAAATGTACTCAAATTTGAGGCAATTTAACTCAAAATTGTGTGAATTGACTCGAAAGTGAGTAGGTATCAACAACAAAAATTTCCCACACTCCATTACCCACACCAGGAGGACATTGATATTAACATGAGAGGGCCTATCTATTTTGTACTATAGTTAAATCAAAATTTATCTGTTATTCGTTCATTATTCGTTAATCGCATGAGCTGGGAGTGCTGGGACTTAGGCCGGAGGGATAGGTAGGTACGGCTGATAACCGCCGATGATTGTACGCAAGGTTTTGGTCCAAAACTTTTCATCGGATGTTATCAGTCGTACTAAGCGTGTCCCTCAGCCTGACACTTCATTTGTAGTGCAAAAAGTCTCAGTGCTGGGTTTAGAAGATGAATTGGATATATAGATCTATTAGTGCATCATATTAAGTGATAATTAATAAATGAAATTTTTCACTTACCCGGACTGGTTTTCTTCGACGAGCGACGCTGCCGGCTCACAACTAACGACTGATGCAGAAGCCGAATGGCACGTCCCTCGAACCGAATTTGACGAGGAAATGCATCAAATTTGCTTAAAACCGAATCAAATCTGAGTTAATGCAATCGAAATTGAGTGCAGTACTCAATAATGATCATATAGTTGTCAAATTTGATAAAATTTTCCCATTCACTCAATTTTTTGTTAATTTTCACTCAAAAAATTAACTCACTCCACTTCACTCGGACAAGTTGGAAATTCACTCAGTCGGATTTCTTACCGTGCAAGTGCCATTGTTCACGAGATATACGCGAAAAACTGATCCTCAAGTTCTTCTCGAGGCCACAACGGCCGAAGCTCACACCGGATTCTTGAGAACTTTGACTATGTTAAACTACATGCTTAACTGAGCTTATATACAAAAATCCGGCTGGCTTTCATTTTTGTTAGCTATTTGCAATTTTTGCAGCTAAAATTCCTGGACCACTGGATAGAACCGTTTTATTTTCTCCAAAGAAGTAAAGTCGTCTATTTGAAAATTTCACATTTCGACTCTTTCAACATTTGACTCTCGTTGTGTGTTCATCCAGCTGACCATTAAGCCAACCATTTATAGAAATTTCGTTCAGAACATGTGAGAACAAAAAGTAGAATATTCGATATTTGACATGCGCACCTCCACCATTTACGTCATCTATCATCTGAAATTTCGAAACTTCGGCCATGCACCAACACGGTATTTGTAGCCTATGCATACAGCTCACGATCACTACCAAGTGTGTAGAAATTGCTTCAGAAATAAGGATTTGCCGGAGGTTTTTAAACTGCTGATTTATTGTGAGTTTGGAAAAAATTACAAGTGGACCTTCCTTTAATTCACTATATTTTCACAGAGGAATGTGCGAATCAAGTAAATCTAGTCCCAAATTGCAGAAGAAAGCTGAATCTTCCAGAATCCACCATCAGTGTCGTTCTTTACGAAGTTAAGAAATCAAAAGAAAATCTCGAAATACGACACATTTTTATTTGGGTTCGTCGCCGCCATCTTGATTTTTGATAATTTGGCTATATGTACAATTGATTTGAGTAGACGATTTAGTCAGCGAGCTTTTGACATAAAGTTTGTGTAAATCGGCCAAGAAACTAAAAAGTTGGGAAAAAATAATAAAACTCGTTTTATTTTTTTTTCACCCGGTATAACGTAAGTACTCAAAATCTGACAGCACCATTCGATCCGGAATTGTTTTTTGGGTAGATTAGTACTTTTATTTGAAAAAAATCGCAAAAACTCCAAGAAATATCAGCGAACTGAAGAATTGACCAGCCGCCAACTTTGATGCGATATTGCTGGAAAATGTACCAGAAATCGCGAAAGCACCCGAGTGATTATTTGTCCTGGGATGATCCTCTAACGATTCCAAAAAGAAAATTTTGATTACATCGTTTTTCCTACAGAAGTACTGCTAGGGACAGGACTATATCTCTTTTCATAAAGACTAAATTCTCCTAGTTCTATCACTTTAAAACATGTTCAGTATGGAGAATACAAGATGGAGGCAGAGCATCAATTGTCGAAAACTGAATGTAACTTGATGCTTGATGTGGTTTATATTGCCTGCAAATTTCATTCTAATCGGATCACTTTAACAGAAATTCAAAATGGCGGCAAAGTAACAAAAAACCAAAAGTCAACTTGACATCTGGACATATGTACCGGCCATATAAGCCTCATTTTTTTACTTCATGTGCTACCGAAACACGCCCGTATTCGTACAAATTTTCAATTTGCGCCGAGTCGTAGCTTCACGGTCGTTGTCAAAAATTCGTAACTTATGACCCGGGGGTCGTATCGAAGTGAAGTTTTTGTCAGAAGAAAGTTCAAATTATTTTCTAGATATAACTCCACACATGTGGTAATGTGTTTCCATAACAACATGTTCTTCTCCCGCATGTTCTAATTTCTTTCATCCAAATGTGAAATTCGGCCATTAACCGGGGCCGCCGCACCACCTATTCTAATGATATTATTGTGATTGTTTATCGTTATTTTGGTTAGCTTTTCCTTGGTTCGTGTACCAAGATCATGAGTTATTCATTTGACTTGAAATCTTTCTTGTCAAGCATTTCGTCCCGTTAGGGGAAGAAGATTTCAAGCGCCAGCAAACAACGAATAATCTTTTGCCACCAATCCGCAGCTTCGGGGTCATTGTCAAAAATTCGTAACTACTGACTCGTGGGTCGTACCAATGTGGAATTTTCAAATTATCCTCTAAAGATAACTCGCTATGTGCATTATTGTAATTTGATGAGAAAGGGTACTTGTCCGCATGTCCCAAATTTCAAGATCTGGCCGGCTTCAGAAATGGAGCATTCGGCGGTGCCGCGCCATACTAAGTTGTTATCTATTATTGTGATTGTTTTTGTTTATCATTATTTCATCTAGATTTTTCTTGGTTCGGGATACAAGGTCATGAGCTATAGGCTGTCTGATTTTTACATGATTCTAGTGGGCTGTGTTTCTGGTCGCCATCGGCCGATCGCGGCCTGAATCGCAGCCCACTAGAATCATGTGAAAATCAGACAGCCTATACTCATTGGAGTAAAATTTTTTCGCAAAAACCTTTTCGTCTAGGACTAGATGCTGTGACGGACGGAGAGACAGACGGACAAAGCGAGGGCAAAAGCACCTTCCCGTTTGAAGAAGTGTGCTAAAAACGTGTGGCAAGACTTTGAGAATAATTCTAAGCCTTAATATAATTTCAAAGTTACTTTGAGAAGCTACCATCAACGCTAGAGCATATTTGAATACTAAGAATTTCCATTTTGGTCGAGATCGAGAAAACATTGCCATTCGAGTAATTATTGGTTTTGGTCTACTCCTTTTGGTATATGAGTTCCAACTTTTTGTTCTTTGTTTTCTTTCTTCGACCTTCGACCTGTATGCACAGGCTGCACCGTGCACGGCTGCTGCGGATTGATATACTTACTTCTCAATCAAAAGATTATGGTCAACTATAGTACCTAGTGGTATGTTCTAGCCATAAACATAAAATGCAGGGTGTTTTCGCCTAACGTCCGGACTGCCTAGCTCTATGAATTATGATGGACTAGATTTTATTAATCCTATTGTGAACTTGCCTTCTTCTCCGCTGACAGACTCGATAGGCTTCAATCTTCATTGTATATGATCACCTACGCGATACCGTCAAAAAGAAAAAAAAGTAATGGTGCCATCACCGGCAAATGGCCGAAAATGTCATGGTCATAATCAAATTAAACACGAATAAAAGGAAGAAGACTTAAGGTTGGTGAATGGTTATTATAGTCTTAATTGCATGAGATGTTTCTTTTATCATCGAGATTCGTCTCGCACACCAAACTAATTTTCTCGGCTTTTGGTTTTGTCCAGGTACATAAGCTTTTTATATAAAAACCGGGTATAATTTCGAGAATTGTTTTCCTAAACGAACTGTAATCTTTATAAGTGGTGAGCGGCGAATCCAAATTTTGATTTGATGGAAAAACTATATAGGTATAATAATGTGAATGTGATTCCGACAGATGTGACTGCTCATAATATCATATTCCGAGGTGGCTAATGAGTTTTCATAATTGTTTTCTGGGCGACCGCACAAGTAGTCAGATAATAGTCTTCCAAGAATATCAAGGACGCTATACAAAAAATTGACTGTGGACCATATGACACCGACGGCTTTCTTCAACTTGTGGGCTTCATATTCTATCTATACGTAGTTACATCGGGTCCACAAAAAGTAGGTTAATAACCTGATTTTGTGATGATTTTTCTCTCAAAGTATTCAGAAATTCAGAAAAAACTTCAAAATGAGTCATAAAAAATAGTTATTTATGTAGTAAGGGCGTTTAGTGACTGTTTTTGGCCCGGAGGAATGTAGACCGAGAGCCAAAAACATGCTTTATGCCGAGCTGCATGAATTTTTTTTACACGACACACGACCCAGCGTTTACCTAACTTTGTATACAATTTTATTTAATGCGCTAAAAAAAACTGTCACATCTTTACATTTTCAAATTTCAATTGGATCTAGTGGGATATGAAAAGTCATAGGCATCTATGATTTTTTTCGCTTGTCATTTTATTTGTTAGGCGATGCATTTTTGTTATTATGATAACAATGTGCATCGATTGTGCTAATGAAATACAGGGTTTTTCGAAAAAAAAAGCAAAAAAATTGGGACACCTGTATGGCACGGAATGGAAAATTACTCTTGACATATTCAGAAACTATGGAAAAATAGTTAGAGGAAAGTTTTTTTTTCGAATTATCTTGAAGGAGAAGTTTTTTTATGGGGGAGTATCCGTCTCGCGTGAACACCCCGTACATGTAAGATGTACACTATAATAGAGTACTCAACTTTTATTTGGCTTTTAATACTTTAACCAAGTCTTTTGAAAATATTATAATTGTACAACGCACTCAAGATTTATCGAAATATTTCCCACGCTTTTTGGGCACCACTGATGGCCAAACTGAAGTTGTAGGTACCCGGTGTCACAAAAATAGGCGCAAGAAGAACCGCACCTGCTGGTTTCTATTCAACCAAAAGACTCTGAAATTAAGTCAAAGGCTGCTCGCATTCCACGCAGGTGTTCTGTCTAACCGTGGCCGTGGTTTATTAAGAATGAGATGGAATGCTGATGATGCCACAATACGACCGACCAAATCGAAAATGTGCCCGTAGACATCATAATAACAGTGGTAATGCCTCAAATTACAATGTAACAACCCGACTCGCTCTGTGTTTTTGAAATGAAATTATGCGAATCAAATCGAAAAGCTATTTTTATTGAAAAACAAACGAACAATATCCTTGCCAGCCCCTGATATTTCTTGGTGCAATGGAAGAATGAAAAGTACCTGATACTTTGTATAACCTTTATATTGAGTATCAAAATGTGGGAAATATCTATTTCGTGCTGCCATAACCGAAAATGACAATATATGCTCGCTGTCCTGCACTGTGATATTCAGAAAAAGATCTAGAGCGGCAAAGTAAAAAGTACACGTAAAAAATAAACTAACCTTGCAAAATCATGCAGAATTCAAGAGAGATCACGTTTCCAATGTTATATCTTGAAATTTTCTGTTTGAATCAGCTAAAATCATGAATAATCATTTTTAAAATTGATATTCTAGGGTCATTTTTCTAATAGCTGTTGGCACAATTGCAGAATGATTTCTGACGTTTTGTGGCGCCAAGGTTTAAAAGTGGATAATTCATGCCGTCTTCTGTGTTTCGTCGTCACACAAGACACTAGAGCTCAGTGATTTCGAGATTTTTGGGGGATGGCCCTTCTAATTGGGGAGGGGGAGAGCGGTTTTAAGCAAGAAAATTCAAACATGGGACGCAATTTTCCAAATCGACATTTGACACACAAAAATCTACATCTAGTAGGTATATGCCTCGTGCCTTGGTGATAAATGGCAGAAGTACCAACTTGAAATTTATTCCAATGATTATTGCGATATGATCTTATTTATTTGTAATTTTATTAAAAGCAGCACGAAAAACGATGTATGCTACTCGCGCTGAAAACGGCATAGCATAACTCTCTTACATGCAGCTCTCGGCCTAGGGCCTCGAGCTGCATTCACGTTCGTTACGCTATGCCCGGTTTTCGGCGCTAGTAACATAATAGCTATTTACGATACGAGTGTTAAAAGTGACAGGCATTATTTTGTGAGCGGGGACGCTTGCGAAACGAGCATTAGCGAGTAGAGCAACCCCGCGAACAAAATAAGACACTTTTAACGCGTGTATCGTACAGGATTTTATCTACAATGGTCTTTGAAATGTTTGGTAAATGTCAGAATTTATTGAAAATATGACAGGAATGCGCAGAATCATCATTTTTTCACGTTGCCCATGACGACGTGCTAAAAGTGACGGGTATTATTTAACGCTTGTAGATGAAATACTATTTCGATATGTATACCTGAGTATACCAAGGTATTTTGAGATTTCTTTTCCGAGCACTAAATGTAGGTAATTACCCAATGAAGACATCCTGATGGGAACGAATAAAAAATCTTTCGTCTAGGTGGTCGGTCCCCACTCACCTGGAAGAAACAAGAACAAAATATTAATTACGATTTGAACATTGAAATATGGAAGCAGCTAACTGGATGGGAGATTCCAATAAAGATTGCGCGGTCTTGTTTATTAACGGAGATGCATTTACTGGAAACGGCAGATGCGCCAATATTTTTTTATCGATCTGTGCTGCTTGTAGATATTCAATTAAAATTTTAATTAGTTTTTAATTTCTTGTCGCGCGTTAAATAATTGCACCATTCTTAATGCGAGACACCGTATGAAAATTATGACAGTAAATAAAGAAACTTGTATTGGTACCATATTTCATATTTCATTATTTTCAAATAATTATTGAATCTTGAATTCCAAACATGCAGAACATATTTTTGCCAAGCACTGACAATGCTCAATTATTTCAAGTTGAGTGACCTAATTACTGGTATACCTCTACCTACCTATTATCATAACATAATTTTCGACTTCAGAATTCAAATCCGCAAATTTGATAGCGCTTGGATGGACATGTACTTAAATAAAAATATTGATTTATGGATGGAGTTATAAATTATTGAAATAAGGCGTTGCGGAATGAATCGCTGTGGGTTTATTCCTTGACAGAAATTTACCATTCAGGTCTTTTTCGAAAGCTAGGACCCAGAGAAAAATAGTTTTCTTAAAATTTGATTTTTTTTTAATTTTGCGCTTACCAATAGGTTCACACCAAAGTAGGTACATCCTTTCAGTTTTCGAAAGAGACCTGAATGGTGAATTTCTGTTAAGAAATAAACCCACAGCGATTGATCTCTAACGCCTTATTTTACCAATCCAACTCCATCCTTAGAGTTCATAAAAACATAGTCACAGTCATAGTCAAACATAGTCATAGTCAGCGCATAGAATAATTAGTTTCAGTTTCATGTATCATAGTGTGGTGACTGCCATCAAGCTTTAAAGTCAAGCTCATTGGCATTGTACTGGTTAATGTGAATTTGCCAAAGCTGACAAGATTCACAAATCACAAATTATACTTCGTGCCCCGTATTACCATTATTCCAGCTTTTCAGCTAAAGACAAAGTCGAGGACAAAGTTTAAAAAAAAGATTGTGTCGATTAGAAACTATAGAGAGTACCACCTACCTACCTACCTGCAAACTACCTACTTACGAAAGCTATCACATCGCAAAGTGCGATTTAATTTAGTTTATTATGTTTGCAATGACTTCCAAGGAATCATGAAAAAAAATCGTTATAGAGTAGAAAGGATACTCGGTCGAAAAATAAAACTCGTTTATGTTTCATGCTGGGTGAAGGAGTGATGACTGGTGAAGGTTACAAAGCTCTTCGACAACTAAGCTGTTAGTTAGATGACCAATCTTACAGCAGTGTAAGTGAATCGTATAGCTACAATAGAAACGTGGAACTTGTTCGTGAACTTCCAGAGCTTTTCTGTGTAGTTGGTTGAGGCTATTTATTGTGCATGTTAAGAGTTGAGATTCTTTCTGGAACTTCCAGAGCTTTTCTGTGTAGTTGGTTGAGGCTATTTATTATTGTGCATGTTAAGAGTTGAGATTCTTTCTGGAATGATAAAATATAAAAAATGGTTGATCAATTCAAACTAGGTACAAGAAACAATACATCAAGCGTTAAAGTATCTCTACTACTGTGACAAAAAAAAAAGTCGGGCAATGAGTTGCGATTGATTCCGCAACGCTTATTTTACCAATTCAATTCCGTCCTGAACTCCCGTTTTCGTCTTCCATTTGCCATGGATCTGTTTCAGGCTTAGAACCAGAAGGAGGCTTCAAATCGACGTGAAAGTATTTGTAACCAGTAACCACGAAAAAAATAGATAAGGACCAGGAAATCTACTGTTGCTTATTAATCTGTATGCAAATTTTCGAGTCCGTCTTTCACTTCCGGGGTTGAAATGTGAAAAAAGTGTACCCGCCCCACGCCCCACCATCAGACAAACAAAGTTAAATTAGCTTGAATAGTTACAGGTTAAATATGTTAGTACATATTACAATCGTTATGCCATATTTTTATATTGTATTCCTTTGTCCATATTCATGTATTGAGTCAAGTGGCAAATATATTCTATTCTATTCTATTCTATTCTAATCTAATAGTCCAGTCAAAATAGGTTTTAACCGGAAAGAAATTCGGAAGTTGACGAAATTTGGCGGATCGATGCAGAATTTGACGTGGGATAACATACTGAAATTCCCGGAAATTCCAAGGCTTGGCTTTTTTCTAGGACCAATGAAAGAGCGCCATCCTTGTAAATTTTCGATTTTTTCTGAATAACTTGTAAACTATCACCTTTAGAACACAAAAACCAAAGAAGCAAATGTAGTTCGTTAAATTCTCAAGAGATCAGTATCAAATTCATCACTTTGTGGTCAACAGTCTCTGAGATACAGCGTCTGCTAGAACGCAGTGAAAATGACTCAAAATTTATTTCCGGATTTTACGTAATAATTTGCATAGTGTCAGTTCAAAGGCTGTGACGTGGACAGCAAATGTGCGGATTTCAGTGTGTTTTACAATTTTGGAAAGCCAACTCAACATTCAGTGTCACATCTTTGTCTAGAAGTCGCCAAATCCAAAATGGTACTTTTCGTCGACCTTTGAAATCTATACTTGGAGTCCCGAAGAATCTCCAAAAAATCCATTATTTTCATACCATACCATTTGCTTCATTTTCCAAGTATGGAAAAACCATCTAGAGAATATGTGAAGGATTGAATACCAAAAAAACAAGATGTTTCAGAATCTTTTTCCTAGTGATGTTCCCTGAGGTATATGGGTTGAAAGACTAAAACGACCTATTTGGAAAAAGAGATTTGTAGTTCGGACACTAACTGCTGAATACTGTACGGACCTTGCATTTTAGGTGTAAGATGCCACTTGGCAGACCTGGAAAGTACATAAGTATATTCACTAGGTCTGCTAAGTGGCATTTTGTATCATCTAATGCAAGGTCCGTACAGTATTCAGCAGCTAGTGTCCGGACTACCTATCTTTTTCTCCAAATATGTCGTTTTAGTCTTTCAACCCAAATAACTCAGGAACCATCACTGGGAAAAACATTCTGAAACGTCCTATGTTTTTGATATCCAATTCTTCACATATTTTATGAATCGTTTTGCTCTACTTGAAAAAGTAGGCAAATGGCATGGTATCAAAATAATCGATTTTTGGGGATTCTTCGGGACTTCAAGTATCGATTTCAAAGGTTGAGGAAAAGTACGATTTTGAAGTGGGCGACTCCTAGACAGAAGTGTGATACCAAATGTTGAACTGGCTTTCCAAAAATGTGAAACACGTTGAAATCCGCACATTTTCTGTCCACGTTACAGCACCTGAACTGACACTATGCAAATTGCTACGTAAAGTCCGGAAATAAATTTAGAGTCATTTTCACTGCATTCTAGCAGACGCTGTATCTCAGAGACTATTAACCACAAAGTGATGAATTTGATATTGATCTCTCAATAATTTAACGGGCTACGTTTGCTTCGCTGGTTTTTGTGTTCTAAATGTGATAGTTCACAAGTTATTCAGAAAAAATCGAAAATTTACATGGATGGCGCTCTTTTATTGGTCCTAGAAGAAAAGCCAAGCCTTGGAATTTCCGGGAATTTCAGTATGTTATTCCTCGTTAAATTCTGCATCGATCCACCAAATTTCGTTAATTTCCAAATTTATTTCCGGTTTGGCCAGATTTTTGCTTAATTTGACTGGACTATAAGCCGTTTGTGTCTAAGCCCTACACGTTTTAATTTTTATAGGCGACTTGACGTCGATAGTGAGTACATAACTATGTAGTGTCACAGATACTGTCATATAAATGTGTGTTGTTTTTTTTTGTCAATAATTGAGGTGACAAAATAATGTATCACATACTCACATACTATTTTACTACCGTGTTACTATCAAATATGTCACATAATCGCTTAGCCCTTATCAAGTATTCGTCGCTGAATTGAACTGGCTGTTTCAGTCCATGCAGAGTCTTCTCTCCTTTTATATATCCACACAAACGAATGCCAGAATGTTTTCGTACATCCTTCCCAAAAGCCAAATCGCGACAGCTTTAGAAAAAAAATTCAGTATGTTCGTGAAGAATCCAGCAAGTTCTCGAACAGCTCCTCCGCCAATTATACGGGTTTTTAGCTTATTACAGAATGGGAGTCTCCAACAATTCAAACGCACGGATCGACAACATGCATGCATGAATTCTGACAACTGATGTGTAGGCTACATCGTGGTGTAGGTATTTGATCCCCGTTGCGGGAAACTTGGGAGTATGTACTTTCAATTGCTTCAGTTGGCTTTTTTGTGTGGCTCAAGAAAGGGTGTCGGAAGTGAAGTGATCTAAATATATGTAGGTATATCACTGAATTAACGCAGAAGTTCATCCCTTCACCTTTATGGACTTGCTCATACTTGCGTTACCTACTTTCACGAACTTGAACCCGTATTTACATCAGAATCGTCCAAAAGATTTTGATTCAAATCATCGTTAGGATCTCAAGGATTCACGTCCGTGAGCACTCTTGAACTCTTTTCTCTTTACATTCTTTTTACGCTCCCGGTTAACACCTTGCGAGCTGTTGGATAATGACCGAGAAGGCCTAAACGAGAAACGTTACATTTTTGACTATATCATAAGAAACTGGTTTTATCACATGCTTAAGGATGGTGGGGTTGCGAATTTTATCTGGCAAGACGTTGGCGGAAGCACGGGGCGTCGGTATGAAAATGAGTGAAGCACTTGAACGACACGAGTAAAAAAACAAAATTTCCGTCGTCGACAAATTGAATGCCATTTTTCAGTGGAAGCGTCTCACTCGCCTTTGGTGCAGGCGTCTCGGCGCCTCCGCGACACACTCTATCTTTGTTTATGCCCGGACATTACATGATAACAGCTTCGCAAAAATTGTCGGAGAATAATTGAAACTCCTTTATGGGACTGTTCTGAATTATTACTGAGCGAGGGGACTGATGTTTCATGTCTAAAATAAAATTTAAACTTATTTATGGAATGGAAAACATGGGTATACGTATAAGGTAGGTATAGTGTCTCCAAATTATCGCCATAGGTCCAGGTGTAGAGCTTGCTCTGCGGCATTTAGGCTACTCTGCCGATATCAATTCAAATCTTCTTCAAGTGTTGATACGCCATTGCCAGTCCCAGTCGATTAAAGTTTCATACTCCACTGTTTTGAAAAAGTTGATGGCTACAAATTAATCTCGGAGCATTTCAGTAGTGAATGTGAAATTTTAGTCAAAATCGGTCAATCCGTTTGGAATAAGATTTGACAGGGAAACGATTTCAAAAATCAAACTTTGAAAATATACATATAAGTACCTAACTTGGTAAATTTTTTGCGCATTTTATAAGAAGATACTGTTACGAGCGGCGATCCCGTTTATATTGGTAAACACTCGATCTTTCTGGATCCTCCCATCCATTAGATCGCAGTGTAGAAGTCTAGAGCGATCTGGTGCATTCCAGAGCGTCCGTGTATGTGAAACTGAATGGAGACTCCAACGTTCGATCAAGGCACATCAGTCCACTTTAGCGGAGGTGCAGATTCCAAAACACGTGGAAAGCACGCGGAAGGTGTGTGTGATTATTCAGGAATGGTCTAGAAACCGCATATGCCAGGCACTATGGAATTTGCTGGAAGTAGACAGAAAGCTCGGGAACGCTGTTCCGAGGCCTTATATAAGGCATCAGCCGGCAGCTCGCGGCAGTATTGAATTGGAATGCGAAGTGGTAACGCGAGCGAAACAGGCGAAGTACCTGCGAAATAATTCCAAGTGGATAATTGTTGGCGTTATTTATTGTGGTAGTACGCAGTAATAAACAGTGTGTGTTTAAAACGATTGTCTCAATTATATTCGAACCCGTACGCGAAATATCGTAACAATACTATTAATTGTGGCCGGTTTGTCTGTCTGTCTGTCGTCGGACTGTAAGCGTATTTTCCCCCGCAGAGATTTTATCAGTTAGTGATTCTAATGCCCGCTCTATGAAAATTCGCAGCAATCGCAACGCAACCGCAACGCAGAGCGCAACGTTTCTGATTGGCTCGCAAGGTATTCGCAAAGCCATCGCAACGACGCGAAAGGCTTGCGAGCCAATCAGAAAAGTTGCGCTCTGCGTTGCGGAATTTCATAGAGGGCCCTTAAGATCAAAAATGTATGTCTGTTTGTCTGTGTACAAATTTTTGCAATGGAACTTCTCCGTGAAGAATAAAGTTGAGAGCCCTGCAACTTTTTCCAGTAGATTCCAGCTTATTTCAAAAAAAGTGAATATTGGGCATCTTTGTTTTTCAATTTTGACGCCATTTTGGCCCGCCATATTGCATTCTCGTATTAACGGTATCAGGTTTGTTATATTTTTGCACCTAGTATAGACCTTGACATAAGATGACCTCTTTTTATTGTTGCCTGTAGGCCGCAAGATTTCCTTCCGCCCTTAGACATGGTTTTTAGTCTAAGTAACTATACTTACTTCCACTTTAATACTAGACGAGAAGTTTCGAAGAGAAGCATTTTGTTAAAATCCTTTATTCACAATGAGTTAGTAATCGATACATTCTCAACTTCTAAAAAGTTGGAATGAATGATTCCTTACAAAAATAAATACCAAACAAGTGAGTATGCCTTCACGTGCGTGAGTCTCAGTAGCGCATTTTCTCAAAGAGGCATATTGTGAACGTAAAGAAATTTGGTTGAAGGAGAAACACCATTCCTTGCCCACTTTCTTCATTCGAAACTCATTGTGATATTGTGTTATCAGAATGGGGAACTTGCCAATGAAATAGATTTGAATGAAAATTCTTTCACTTATCAATATATTTTTTTGTTTGAGGGCGGGAGCTGGGAGCGGCGACTAATCAACAGTAGTCTATTCTTTTCCATTTTTAGTCAGCTATCCATATAGCGAAAGAATTAGATCGCTATGTCTTCGGGTTTATGTTTTCCATTTATCTCTTACTTTGAGGGCAGCGTGTGGGGGTGGCAGCATTCGGCAAAGTAACTGTTGCACAGTTTGAGTTAAGAGTTTCTAAATGTTTAAAGAAATATGAAAATCAGTGAAAATTGTGAAAGTTGCATTTTTTTTGTTTGGGGGCGGGAGCTGGAGGCGGCGACTAATCAAAAGTGGCCTATCTCTTCCCATTTTTAGTCAGCTATCTATATAGCGGAACAATTAGATTGCTCTGTCTTCAGGGTTATGTTTTACATTTATCTCTTACTTTGGGGGCGGCGTGTGGAAGCGGCAGAGTTTGGCAAAGAAATTCTTCCACAGTTTGAGTTGGGAGTTTCTGAATGTTTGAGGTAACATTAAAATGTAATTCAGTGGAAATTATTGAAAGTTGCACTTTTTTTCTTTTGGGGGTGGAAGATGGAGGCGGCGCCATGTCAAAGGTAGCCTATTCTTTCTCATTTTTAGTTAGCTATCCATATAGCGAAAGAATTAGATCGTTATGTCTTCGGGTTTATGTTTTTCATTCATCTCTCACTTTGAGGGCAGCGTGTGGGGGCGGCAGCATTCGGCAAAGTAACTGTTGCACAATTTGAGTTGGGAGTTTCTAAATGTGAGGGAAATATGACAATCAGTGAAAATTGTGAAAGTTGCAATTTTTTGTTTGGAGGCGGCAGCTGGAGGCGGCGACTGATTAAAAGTGGCCTATGTTTTTCTAATTTCAGTCAGCTATCAATATAGTGAAAGAATTAGATCGCTATGTCTTCAGGTTCATGTTTTACATTTATCTCTCACTTTGGGGGCGGCGTGTGGGAGCGGCAGAGTTTGGCAAAGAAATTCTTGCACAGTTTGAGTCAAGAGTTTCTAAATGTTCGAGGTAACATTATGAGCTAAATCAGTGAAAATTGTTGAAAGTTGCACTTTTTTTCTTTTGGGGGCGGAAGCTGGAGGCGGCGCCATATCAAAAGTAGCCTATCCTTTTCCATTTTTAGTCAACCAGCCATATAGCGAGAAACTTAGATCGCTATGTCTTCATGTTTCATGTTCATGTTCATGTTTTTCATTTATCTCTTGCTTTGGGGGCGGCGTGTGGGAGCGGTAGCGTTCGGCTGGGCAAATGTTGCAGAATTTGAGTTGGCAGTTCCTGAATGTTTGAGGGAACATCTCAATCAGTAACATTTGTGAAAGTTGCACTTTTTTTCGTTTGGGGGCGGAATCTGGGGGCGGCGACTAACCAAAAGTAGCCTATCCTTTCCAATTTTTATTCAGCTATTTATATACCGAAAGAATCAGAACGCTATGTCTTCGGGTTTATGTTTTTCATTTTAAAGTGATTGGGGGCGGTTTTTAGCAGTTTTTTCATGTCGGCGGCGCATATTGAAGACGGAATGTTTCTTGGCTTACGTTTATAAATGGCAACTATGTATTATTTAAAAAATGAGAACACCAGAGCATCAGGTCTGGTAGAAAGTGCAATATTATGTTATTTCCAGTTTATCGGGGGCGGTTTTCTCTATGTTGGCGGCGCAATATAGACATCCAATATAGCCTAGCCCTCCTTTGGGAGTGGCAGCTATGTAACAGCGAAAAAATTAGAAAGCTAGGTCGTCTAGTTTGGGAGGAGTTCGAGGAACGGACGGACGGACGGACGGACGGACGGACGGACGGACAAAGCGGTTGCAATAGCGATTTTCATCAAGATGGAAAATGCGCTAAAAATCTCATCTCTGAAAAGATTGCAGGTAGGTAGAGGCAGGTATTGTTGAGGCAAAGCCTACTCAATAAAAAGTTTTGGAAATCGCTATCCGTATCATAGCCTATGCCTACCTAACAAAAACGTTAGACGCGAAAAACTTTAAATAAAGCCAATTATTTGCATTCAAACTGGATCATTGTGAATAGAGTCTCATACATACCACGGAGTAAAGCGTCATTACAGCTTATGTATGTTATGTAATATACAATCACATAAGCGTTTCACTGATACCTAACACGCAAAGTAATACATGATCCAAAATATAAGTTTTGCAGTTTATGTCTATGCAAGCTTGACATTTGTTAAAGTAGTGCCAAATTTACAAGAAATTCGAGTTTTCTCTCAATTTAATTGCTAAAAACGCTGTTCGACACACGAGCGCTGTACTTTTTCAGACGCCCTCAGCCTCCTGCAGCATTCGGCTACGCCTCATGATGACAAACAAGGTTTGGGCCTGAAAACGCACTCTTGAATAGAGAATAGTATATTACATACCGAGATTGAAAGTGTCTCATTACAGCCAAGGGATTCAATATATTACCGAGGCGTGCCGAAGTAAGATAGAATCCCGTAGGCTGTGATGTAATGACGCTTTACTCCGTGGTATGTATAGGACTTTATTCACAATGATCCAGTTCAAATGCAAATAATTGGCTTTATTTAAAGTTTTTCGCGGCAAACGTTTTCATCAGGTAGGCACAGGCAACCTTTTCAAACAACGCATCCATCAACACTCCGCACTCCGCGACAGCTGTTTAGATCAGATCACCTCTCTTCATACGTCATTTTCGGCTCTTCGGCCCACGGGCCGAAAGTGACATTATTTTCCAAAAGAATCATTCACTTTCCAACTTTTTAAAAGTTAGGAATGTATCGATTACTAACTCATTGTGAATAAATACTATTTTAACCATGACAACCAATCGTCGTGTGACAATACTACCATCTTATATGAAACTGGTATAATAATATGTTCATCTACTTTGCGTTAGTAATGGATTCATTATTACATCGAAAGCGGTGCTTAATTGGAGAATATTAATAAACTGCTTTTCAACTAATAGCAACAGTTTTATTTCAATAGAAAGGTATCACCTGTCAAACATTTCTATTTTTATCAGCCAAAATTTACAATTTCTGGGCGATTATCAGAGTGAAGTAGATATAAAATAGTATACTACACACTAGTTCATGAGACGTATTGTCACACGCCTTCCTTTGGAACACTCCTCGCAAGCTCGTCGTGCCCCTAATTCAGTCGGGTGACAATACTATGTCTTATGAAACCCGTATAAAATTATACTATTGTTACGAGCGGCGACCCCGTACATATTGGTAAACACTCGACCTTTCTGGATCCTTTCATCCATTAGATCGCAGTGTAGAAGTCTAGAGCGATCTGGTGCATTCCAGAGCGTTCGTGTATGTGAAACTCAATGGAGACTCGAATGCCTGATCAGGGCACATCTGTCCATTTTGGCGGAGGCGCCGTCCATAACCCGGCAGAATTATACGGGTAAAATGTACGATTATTCAGGAATGATCTAGAAACCGCATATGCCGAGCCACTATGGAATTTGCTGGAAGCAGACAGAAAGTTTGGGAACATTATTCGGATGTCTTATATAAGGCGTCAGCCGGCAGCTCGCGACAGTATTGAATTGGAAGAGCGAGCGGATAAGCGAGCGATAATCACAGCGATATTCCAAGTAGATAATTGTTGGCGTGTATTTTTGTAGCACGCAGAGATAAACAGTGTGTGTTTAACAATCGTCTCAATTATATTCGAACCCGTACGCGAAATATCGTAACACTATTTTCAGGCTGCAGTGTAATTTTTTAATCATTTTTTGACAGCAACAAAAGCGGAGAAGTGTTCCTGAGCTCCCAGGCCTAAAAAAAGGATTAATTCGAGGATTAATTTAACTTTGTAACTTCGATATCTTCGTAACTAGATGGTAAAATTTCCATAGTATCTACATATAATCTATAAAGCGGCGAAATTCGAATTGTGGAAATGTAGCCAATTTCTTACAGTACATTTGGAATAAATTGCTCAACAAAAAATTGGAAGTTCCAAAATTTATTTCAAGTCCAAAAAAAGAATGTCTTGAGAAAAGAAACGTTCTATTTCCAAACGGCCGATATCGTTTCATAAGTTCTACCCTCGTGTGTGCAAATTCCTCGGCAAATTCAACTGTGCCACCAGTGGAGTGGACATAAGTATTTGGCTATTACGAATTGTTGAATCAATGAGATTTTAAGGTGTGTATGAAGCACAACGCGATTCATATTTCAACTACACACAAAATGTATCATCAAAGCAGTCCGCGATAACAATAATTATAACATTACTGTGTACGTTTTTAATTCAATGCACATTATTATACGGTAACGCGGCGTATCCGCCAAATTTTCTGGTCTTTCCGAGCTTCACATCAGCATTAAAGGTCTCAGCTGGGCAATAAAACAATATTCGGGGTGATGATAATAAAAGGAACGGGTGGTTATCATGGCTGCTACACGCTATAAGGGATTAAGGTAGCAAGGTACGTTGTTTCTGGTGAGAATGGCGGTTTCAAATTAACCGACATGGAAATTGTATGGTGCAACAAAGTTTTACTGCACCGTAGTGGTTCGATAATTTCCATTATCATTTTAAAACCATACAGAAGTGGGTAATATGTTCCCATTGAATTCGTTAACGCAGACTATAATACAAAATACAAGGATTTTAATGAAGGTCGGTTATGGAAATATTCGCTAATCATACCACGAGTTAAATTTAACAAGACTATATAACAAATTGAAAAAATTGAATTATACATACTTACATCAGACATTTCAAGGCAAATCTAAGGTTCACCTATTTAGTGTCTATATGAATTACCAAATAGCAATTCAAAGATTCGTCCATCGTTAGTAAAGCGTATTGCATGAACATGATTTTCCATTTTACGAGCAGATCCCATGTAAATCCACCCAATGTGACATTTCTCTGATCTGATGAATGCCTGTTTCCACGTCAACACCGCGACTCGATCCATCTTGTCAATTTATTTTTGCCCCAAAAAGTCATTCTATGGTGTATGGGATATAGATGCATGGGGCTTGTGCTATTGGTTGATGCAGATAATGCATTCAAGAGAATCACTCGCTCTATCTGTAGTTTCATAGCAGGTACGGCTGCTGTGGCCGAGAGCCTCCAAGATTTACCTACAACACTTCTAAAGGTGATTCAGAACTTGTACTCCCTAGATGTAAAAGAAGAATGTGTAACAAAGAAGGTGCCTATAACCCAAGTTGACCCGATGTCTACGTTGCTTTTGGTCTCAATGTAACACTTCCGTTGATCAATATCGTAAGATAAGGCTCAACAGTAAATCAGGTTTGGTATGCAGACGAGTCTTTCTACCAAGGCCATGTTCTTGAAGTATGAAACAGTGGTGGGATTCTCCTGAGTCGATTGGCTTTTCGTACGGTTATTTTCCAGAACCTGAAAAAACTCATCTGATGATCTTGCATCCAGACGACTTCAAATTGGAACGAGAACAATTCAAAAGAACCAAAATCAAAATTGTCGAGAGAAATAAATTACTTGGAGGTTGAATTGGTGCATATTCTGGGAAAAAGAAATTCTCGAAAGCCAGAATAGATCACTGGACGGATAGTGTACAAAACTTACGCTGACGCCACTGAGCCGCTCCAAGCTGATTGAGCCTTCTTATGGCGAGTATCTACATGGATGAAGATGACACTTTTGAACACTTAGAGCGAGTCATAAATCACAAAAATCTAGTTTTATTCAATTATTTCTGTGAAATATTGGCACCTAAAATAATCTAGAACAAGATAACGCTTTTAATTTTTTAGTGATATTTTTTTGAAAGAAGAAGTATATCAAGTAGAAGCACACCCCCAGTGGACACTGCACTCTTTAGTGCACACTGCACACCCCAGGGGTTGATAATTTTCACTGATTAGTTCATCAAAGACAGTTGCCCAAAATCACATTGATTTACGAAAATTAAGGAGAGCGAAGTCCTACCCTTTGATCCCCCATATCTTCTAAAATAAACGTTCCTGATTTTTAAAAATATTTTTTCGTGTTCTTGAGTGGATTTCATATACCGTTCTGGGCTCAAAATGCGATACTTTTGAGACACCCTTTATGTTGTAAGCACTGCATTCCTCACAAACGGCAGTGCGGGGAAGAATTCATGTTGCCGCGTATCAAAATTAAAATCTGTGTATCTATAGAACCAACTCCGAGATATACGGGAATAGTGAATTCAAAAATGTTAACCTCAAACGACCTGGAACGCCTGCATGGGAGCTAAGTAAGTATTGAAGTTTTGAATTGACACAGCTTCAATTTGGTCATTTCGGTTAGACATTTCCAGAAAATGTGATTATGTCCCGCTCCCTCGTAACAAAGTTGCATCCCAAATATTTGCTTAGGATCGAATGTTTGACATACATCAAACTAGGAGGAATGTCCGCTTATTCTGTATAGGTATACGTATGCACTAGAGTATAATTTCATTTATGGCCTTTGAAGCGGTCTGAGAAGGGCGTTCGGATAAGCCAGTTACGAAGCGCCCCCACGAGAGTTTCCCTCGATGTGTACTTTGCAAATGCCGGTATCCGCGTCGGTAATTAGATGGCCAAAGATGATAAGATCTGCTAAACACCTTGACGCATCCGTTTTTTTATTATCTCGCAGTCCTCAGACAAATTAGAGGCAAGTTATTTGAATACCCTCACCATTTAGCCACCCTACATCTACATCGACGTGCGAGTTAGCAGAAAAGGGCCATAAAGAATGTTGTAGTGCTGTACCAAACCAAGAACTTCTTTTGTTGCAACAATCTCAAGCCACCCAGCAGGGAGCAGCTATTGAAACAATTTATTCGAGATCTTGTTGTTCTGGGAATTAATTCCATAGATTTATCAAAAATCAGATCCGACAAATATTTGAAAACTTATGCAAATAATAACCGACGGGCCTACAAATTATACAATTTGTATTTGTTCGACTGGCGTGATTACTTAAGTTTCACTCTGGCTGTAAAAGGTCCATTACGTAAATATAGTGAGTTTAACCAACCTTACCTTAGTGTGATTCCTATTGAGCCATGATCTCCCGAATTTGTTCATTGGAGGGGCGTCGCGTGGCAAGACTCCCAGCCAACTCGAATCATACTAATGTTGAACGTACTTTAGTTAGGTAGGGTAGGTATCTACCTGCCGATGGTAGGTGATCGATTCTTCAGATATTAATCACCGAACATGCTGGAGGAATTTGCTTCACTGATAACAGGAATTCAAAATACGTTTAGCTGTATTTATTAGATATAGGTACCTACTCACCTGATACCTTATTATTTTATGTTTTAAATGTTAACGTGAAAATTTACGTTGTCGTATTTATAGTTGGGACAGGTTATGGATTTTATGAGAAGACTAATGAATAATTTTTTTTATTGTCGGCATGTTGAGTCGTTGAAATTTAATCTTTGTTGGTATTTTTCAAAATACCTACCTACCTGCTTGCTCAATTAATCAGTTCTAGTGCTATCACCCAACGAGAGTAATGAAGTTTTCAATCTTGGGGATTTAAATATGCATAACATATATTTCATAATGTACATAGGTAGGTACCTATACAGTGTTACAGTTGATTGCAAAATGTTTGGTACGATTGTGAAACTCCCAGTTTGTGATCCGACGAAACATTTTGCTCTCCGTCTCCGAACTTGAGTCATCATCACACGGTCATTGAAATCATACTTTTTATTGAAAATCTAGGCCGAGATCAATAACGAAAACAGGTATACCTTACCTAGGTACTCGCAGGCATAACAGGGATCTGGGAATAAAGCTTTCACACAGTCATCGATTCAATGTAGGGTTGAACGGAGCAATCTGACTGGATCAAGATGGAATCAAATGTGAAATAGGATTTCCGTCATACTTTTCTGGTATACCTACTTGCAAGTAGGTACCCATAAGATACACCTACTCGTTTTCATCATTGATCTCGTCACAAATTTTCAATAACAAGGTGTGATTTCAATGACCGTGTGACAAAGGCTTTAGAATTTAATAATGATTATAATATTCATTCAACAGTAATAAAAAATGTTTGAAGTTTTTATGAATTAATCACAAAAAATTTATCAAATCTTCAACATCCAATGATCCATCTCCATGATGCGATGGCTGCGGTAGATTTAATTTTTACTCTGCAGTTCAATGGGTTGCCTATACGTACACGTATAAACCAGAACCCGAGCCTTACCACGATGGCACGAACTCATGGGTTGAATGGTTCTTGAATGAGGTAAAGGTCATAACATCGCCGTTAATACATTCTGCAAGGTGCAAGCGGCAATATAAGTAAGACATTTACCGAGCAGACAACAGGTAAGCTTGTGTCTTTTGCATATAAATTAAATTGTTCTAATCAATTTGTTTTACTTCAGCACAAATTATCAGTCGGGCACACTTATTTTTTGAAATACAGGTGGTACTGTGGTACTGGTGGTAGGGTAGGTAAGTAGGTACCTAGGTTGTGACTATCTATACCCGAGTCTATATCCAGTAACAGTATGTAGGTGTAAGTACATAGGTATGAGTCGGTACAGATGTTCCATCCTCCACGGCAATCGTGTTTTACACAAAAACTACGCGTCCTACCCCCGGTTGCAAGAAAGTCGAATTTGGTCAGGAGAAAATTAGCTCCGGTACCAAAACACGGTATCAAATGGTAGGTCATTTGAAGGTGTGAACAGCGACGTAAATTAACGTGTCTAAAGCGACGACTACTGGACTTTGAATTTGAAAAAAAAGATGTTTAAGTTACCTTACCTATGTAAGGCCTGTTTGGTCCCCTGTTTGATACCTTATTCTTGCAACCGAGATGTATCCCGAAAATGCGAGGATGCGAGGGGTTCGCGCTATGGTCCTATGACGGGCAATTATTTGCGTGCTTTGTATTTTCGAAATGTATTTGCTTCGGAGCAAACTCAACTCCCTCGTTTTTACAACCGGGCACTCACTAGAGAAAACAAAATTTTTCAGATGATCCTCTCTCATGTCTCAGCTTTGTACAACTACTCCTGCCCTCACTTCGGCCGGTAACCCAGCAAATTTTGCGAAAAGCAACAACCAGAAAATTGCAAACTGGACCACGGAACTGTCCCACTAAATTTACTTACCACTGATTTATTTATCGTAAATGTAACGTAGTTAGGAGACGGCATTTTCAAGTTCCTAATGAAACGTTTCCAGGACGATTTTTAGCAAACGTTAGCAAGAAAACGCTATTTGAACGTTCCATTTTATAAATAAATATGATATTGCATTTTGGACGGTTAAATAACGAGTTTGAATAAAAGTTCGAAAGTTAACGTTTTTAATAGTTTTTGTTTCAAAGGTTTTTGTGAAGTTTAAAACTTGCACGCTAAAAATTCATAACTTGAATGAATAATGTTTTCAGCAAAACGTACATGTGTTGTTCATTGTTTAAAATCAACATGACGTTTCGACGAAAACGTTCAAATACCTAATTATTTTCAAGAAACTTTTTTCAAGATTGTGTTGAAAACATTGTTTCCTACTCGGTTTCCTATCATCTCGCATTGTGTAAGTGTATAAGTATAGGTACAACGCTCTCTATTCATATAAAGTACAAATGAATACTTTATTACTCCTACATTAATTTGTGCGTTGATAAAAGACAATAAGAATATACCTATTAAAAATTTTGGGATGAATAATCCTGCCTACCTAAATTACCGGCGTTCAGCAAAATCAACCAGGTATTTGTAAATGTCGGAACGTTTGAACGAAAATAATAGGTATCTATTATTTAAACGTTTCATTGTTGAATTATCAAAAACATCTATTGAACATGAGAAATCATACATTAATAGAACGTTCATTCCATAACATAAAAAAGTAGTAAGAGTACAAAACGTTTAGTTCGTTGAGTGTGATGCAATCAATGTCCAAACGTTGTTCACTTTTCAACGTTTAAAAACCATTCCAACGAGACCGTTACTTGTACAATTGGTGGAAAACGTTCTTGTCAGAACGTTTCTGTGATAACGTTCAATAAGGCGAATATAGGACTCGTATAAAATGTTAATTTGACATCAATTGAACGTCAAATCCGAGCGTTCTTGTTTGAGAGTGAACGTTATTTGAACAATAGTGTTACGAATTTCGCGTACGGGTTCGATTATAATGAGATGTTTCGCCGCTGAAGAAGACGATAGATGGCAGCAGAGGCCAACCCGGGTATATCACTAGGTTACTGTTGGTTGGTAAGCCTATACCTCCTCCATGTTGGTATCTCGTATCTCTTTACGCGGTTTTACAGAATATCGTCGTGTCGCGGCGACAGTGTATCGAACCAATTGGTTGGTCACTCACGATGGCTAGCATTGACGATTGTTCATCCTATAATGTTTATATACTCTGTTGACGACATTCACACTTAACTTGACATAACAGCCGATCCGACAGACAGACACCAAAGTCAAAAAGAAAACTCCCTCCATGTGAGAACAGTTCAAAAAGTAGCGCGAAAATAATCCGGGTTGGCCCTTGCTGCCATCTACTTGACACCTCAACTGCAGAGGAAACACCCCATTGTGCCGATCGTTCTAAAACACACACTGTTTATTACTGCGTACTACAATAAATACACGCCAACAATTATTTCCGTAGGATATATCGCTGCAACAATTATTCACTTAGGAAATATCGCTGGTACCTACTACTTTGCTTCTTTCGCACTCGATCACTTCCAATTCATAACTGCTCGTGAGCCGACGATTGATGCCTTATATAGCATAGGTCCGACTAATTCATCTCAAATGTTCCATGCGTTTTCTAGCAGATTCCACAGTGACCCGGCATATACGATTTCGCGACGACTTCCGAAAAATCCTACACATTTCGCGTCTAATTCTGCCGTGCTCTAAAGCCGGCGCCGCCGCGAAATGGACATCAGATGGTGTCGTGATCAAGCGTTAGAGTGTTCTCACGTATTTCAATGCCAAGCCATCACGTATACCCTAGAAATGTCCAGAGCTCCGCATTTGTACACTGCAACGCAATGAAAGAGTCTCAAAAGATCGCGTGTTTACCAGAATCCACGGGAATCGCCGCTCGTAACAATGGTAAGAAGACGTTATTTTGTTTAGAGTGACTTCAATTTTCAAATGTGCAGTCGTTGAATGGCCTTTAGGCGACCTCCACTGCGATATCGCCTAGGCACCACAGTCGCAACTGGAAAATTGAAAATATATAACTTTTTTACTCGAAGCGATGAATGATGAATGTGCTCGAAATGCCGCCCCCGTCGATATTTCGCGGGACGGCAGCGCCACCTGAGCACTGCAGGGAACAACGTGCCACACACTAATATTTCACATCCCTTAGAAATTGTCAGCCGTCTTGCCCTGTGACATCAATCAGAAGGGCGGAAGATTAGAGATTACCTCCTGCGGCTCAGGGCGCACATCCATGCTCTCATTCATCCCAGGAAGCCCATACCCATATAACTCTGTTATAAATACTGCTCCGCGATGAACGACCCCCTTTTGTCGCACGATTCTCTAATTAATAAACCGAATCAAAGAGAGCCTGATGTATTTCAAACACCCACCCCCGCGGTGTGCCACGCGTGCAAACGGTATAAATTAAATTTTATCGCTCCGTTTGAAGATTCACGTACTGTGAGTTCAGCTTTAGGATTTGCAAAATTAACACAACATTTAACATAGCTGTGGGCACAAGATTCGTGTCCCTGCATCCCGAAACTTTCCAATGATAAATCCGGAAGCATTGTGTAACTTAGTCGTTAGCTGATATTAACGTGGGCCCACACGAAGCCTTGATCTTTAGCTTTTATACCCCCGGCAGCATTTAATAAGATCTTAGAGAAGCTCACCACCGCATTGTCTGTCGATAATAAAGGGGGTTATTTACTCGGCGATAAATTATTACCTGGCTTAAAGACCGCCGTAATAATGAGCCCTCTCTAAACAATTACCTTAGAAGTTGCGAGTTTACGGGGTTCGAGTGCGCCTGCCGAAACGAAAAGGAGTTTCTGTTAACAAAACACTTTGTTGGGTAATGTATCGTGAAGTTAATAATTACCAACAGCAACAAGATGGAAATGTTAATCTAATAATAAACGTTCCGTTTTAGCGCGTTGGAGAATTAATATTTAATTTAACGTAAAGTGATTTCATTATAAGGAAACAATGCTTGGATTATTCGCAACATCTGCCATAAATCTACTATCTTTCCATATACCGCAAGCTTTGGCAGAAATCACGCAGAAATCAATTCTGTACGTGGAAGCGAGAGACTAAAATAGTATTTTATGTAATAAGTACGCAAAATGAATCTTTAGCGGACGAATTCGCTTGCTTTTTGGTATAGCTCTCCAAACCCTCTTCAACTCCTTCAAGCAGTAGGTACCTATTAGCCGTCGTAGTTCAAGCAGGAACATGAATTTTACTCATAATCACGCTGGCTGATTTGTTGTTATGGCAACCCATTTTATTATGACTATAGTTTTCAAATCGAACAAAAAAAAATTAATGACGTTCCAATAGATATTTTGTAAAAAACAAAAAACATTGTCCTCGATTTTCTTCCAGCAAAGTCTTGCACGCAATATGAGCGAGAATATGATTTATTCATCGAATGGAAAAAGAAAAATAGTGTGAATATTGTGAATGAAGATGTTGAACGGCATATTCCAATAAACAAATGATTCAGTCCCCTAAAGTGTTGCCTAGTTACCTTTAAAGAACTAGTCCGCTAAAGACGTATTTTGCGAACTTAAAACAATTCGCAAAATAACCATTCTGGAGAGCGTATACCAAAAAATTCTTTATAACTACCTGTCAAGTGTCTTGCGTTTGGGTCTCTTTCTTCACAAAGAGTAAATTTTTTCTTTTTTACTTTTTGTAATAAAACGGGTCTTGTTTATTTTCTTTCTTATTTATTCACTCCTTTTATATCAATAGGAGGACGGACTTTTGGCTTGTATATTATTAAGATATTATTTATTTTGAATACAGTGATTAGCGAAATTATTGTCGTACTCCAAATTCCACCCTTTTTCAAAACAAGAAAACTCCCGACTCGACTGATTTAAACAATTCAAATTACATTGAAAGCATTCGTGAGCTTGGTTTTGAGTTTCTACAGGGTGTTAAAGAAAGTAGTGCAACGTTTATGACGTTTGATATATGTACTCTCACTTTGGACAAAACGTTCCTTTTGAATGTCAACATTAGTGGTAGGTATGTAGTTGAAGTTCATGGCTCGAGACGGTTTTTGATTTGTCTCTGTATCTCTTTTATTTACAGAGAGCGGTATCGAAAAAACGACTTTTTGGTCTTTGGTGATAACATTTCTCCTTCTTGACCAATTTTCAAAATCCAGAGCTCACATTGAAGCTGAAGCTTTGGGTAAGAAATCCCAATAAACATAATCGACTCAAGACCAACATTCAAAATATAGGGTGGCATCAAAAGTGACATATGAATATATCTGTCCAGGAATCTGACCGGGCGGAGAAATTAATGAGAATCAACATTGTTTTCGGATGAGGCATTCATTTTGAACACACTTTGATGTTTTATGATTGATTGTGGCAAGAACCTTGGATGGAGGGTCCAAATTGCAGCTGCATGTTTTCTAAAAAGAAGCAGCGTTATTGCTCACCTGCAAATGCCGTAACCAATGTAACGGAAAACAGAGCGAAGAGAACTGTCTGTTCCCGATTGTTCCGAATTTTGTAACGTTGGTTTTGAACATTTTCAGACCAGCGCGAAAGCTGATTCTTCCTCAGAAACACGCAATACCAATTTGGTCCCTCTATCGATCATTCTTGTTGATCAATCATGAAACATCAAAGAGTGTTCAGAATGAATGCCTCATCCGAAAACAATGTTGATTTTCATTTAATTCTTCACTCGGTCAGATTCCTGCACAGATACAGCGTGTTCAACAATGATTGTCCTTGCCGCCTTTTGAAAATAGCGGTTGCAATTGGCTTGTGCCGCTTTAATGAAGTTATTTTGAGATCCGTAGTAACGAAATTGATAGGCGTCACGTCAAACTGACTGATACAAAAATTTGGGATTAACAGTGACGGCTGTGACTGCTGGTAAATGGTGAACAAGCAACCTGACGGAACGGGAATAGACCAGCCGTCAATGCCGCCACTGTTAACCTTAAATTTTATATCAGTCAGTTTGACGTGACGTCTATCAATTTTGTTACTACGGATCTCAAAATAATTTCACTGAAGTGGCACAGCACAGGCCAGTTGCAACCGCTATTTTCAAAAGGCGGCAAGGACAATCATTGTTGAACACGCTGTATATTCATATGTCATTTTTGATGCCATTCTATATTTTGAATGTTGTATGTCATTTTTGATGCCATTCTATATTTTGAATGTTGTATGTCATTTTTGATGCCATTCTATATTTTGAATGTTGGTCTTGTGTCGTTTTGTTTATTAGGTTTCCTTACCTAAGGCTTCAGCTTCAATATGAGCCCTGGATTTTGGAAAAAAGTGAAGAAGGGGAAATGTTATCACCAGAAAACAAAAACGTCGTTCTTTTGATACCACCCTGTAAATAAAAGAGATAGGAAGATAAATCAATAACCGTTTTGAGATATGAACTTTAGCTACATGCCACTGATGTTGAAATTCCAAAGAAACAGTTTTAGTTCAAATGGGAGTAATATGTCAAACTTTACAAATGTTGCATTACTTTCTTCAACACCCTGTAGAAACTTAAATTGACATCTATCAATCTTCGAATTGATACGATTCTACACCTAATACCTAGAGAATCAAGCTCTCAGAGTTTTCTTGTTTCGGAAAAAGGTAAAATTCGGAGTACGACAATAATTTCGTTACGTAGTTTGGTACGTTTAATTTTAAGCAGCTCCTCTTGCTATAAAATGTAATATTTTCAAAAGCAATGAATTACTGACAAACTAACTTTTACATACTTACTTACTTACTGCTAGCATGAACTCGTGGGCTACGCCTCACTCTATTTCATTAGCAACTCAATAAAATAATATTTTATGATTTTTATGGTGCTTATCGTGCTGTATGTTTATAGATGAAAGTAGTTGTGTTATTTTCATAAAAACAATACCTACAGAAACATTTGTGCAGGTAGTAATTTGTGAAATATGAACTTTGTAAAGTTTTTGATAGCAAATAACAGGTATGACACTCACCTACATCTTGAAATATGACAACTTCCTGTACTGTCTAATGGCAAAGAGCATGACGATTTTTTCCGGTCTCTGTAACTTCTACGGTGCTCGATTTCTTTGTCGGAGGTGGCGTATAAGGGCGGTCGCGAATTGATAACGAAGGCGGTGATTTTTGTCTTGTTGTTTCAATTCATTAGGTTCTCATCTTCTTTGTCGGGACGACGGCCGACGTATGGAGGCTGCGGTGGTGTTCAGTATTTTTCCTGTGATGTTAACGAGGCAAGGAACACGGTGGTTTTTGTCTTGTCTTGTAACTCATCAGATTATCGATTTCTTTGTCGGGGGCGGCGTGCGGGGTAGTGGCGACGGTGACCTTTTCTTTTTCCTGTGATGTCACCCCATAGAATCCGCTGACGGCAACCGAACGACCTGCCGACATATTCTGTGAAAACCAGACGTCGGATCTTGGCGGGGTATTTTTTAAAAAATTTTCGCAAACGAACCGCATCCCAAGTTGAGGGTGAGAATTTTTCGAAATTTTTGCCGTATTTGTCAAGATTTTTCGAAAATTTTCATAATCGATTCCAAATTTTACAAGGGAACCGATGTTTGGATAATTCGTTCCACATTTCTTGATACGGATTGCGACGAAAACTCGGCTTTTCGGGCAGAATTTCGAGAAATTTGGTGTGAAATGCCGACCGGGGGTTTTCGGAGGCCGCGTGTCGTCCAATGCGGCCCATACGGTGGCGTTTTTCTTGAAATTTAGCCGAAAAATGTTGAAATTGGGTCACGGCACGGCCAAAGTGATCGTCCCCTGACAGGAACGTCAATCGCCGCTCTGGTTTTCGGAAAACTCAACACCTCGGGGCATTTCAACAATGTTTTTGGAGAAAATGTACCGTGTCAGCGTGCGAAATTGAATTGTGGTCCGGAGGAGACTTTTGACCGCCCACAGACACAAAACACAAGAGCCTCCTCCAGATTCGAACGGCACATTGATCGAAAATTCCCGGGCCGGGCCAGACTTTGACGGCGTATTTCACAAAAATAGAAGACTTGAAGGGGCAAAACACGCCTGGGTGGGTACTCACAGTTTATTTGAAATTTTCAGCGGCTTCACATTTCGAGAAAGGGGCCTTTTCGGTCCACCAGAGCACATTTCATGTCGGTTACAGGGGTTCCTTGTCGCGACTTGTTTTCTAGAGAATCCATAATAATTCCATGGGACCTTTTGTCCACACCTTTAGAAAGAATCCGTGTTGTGATCTGTATAGTTTTCATGTCGTCTCTTTTGTCCAGTTTTACAAAATCTGGCTCGAAATTGTGGCGTCACCTTAGAGCTCGACTGTGACTGTCAAATGTAAATAAACAAATGTCAAATGTAACGTGAAGTTGGCGCTGGAACGGTTGCATCATGAACTTAGCCGCTCATTCTTGAATGAATTGCGAATAAATTCCCAAAAATCACACAGTTCCACTACGAAATACAGCAAAGCGTCTACAATCAAGTTTCAAGGTTCGTTTGTTTCCACTTTGAGTGAAATCTGTCAAAAATTCGTTGCCAAAATGGCTTGCACAAGATCGTGTGTCGTCGGCACACTTCGGCACCCGACTCGACTTCGCTGCTGTTTCGCTCTTGCGTCAATTTCATTTGTCATCAGAAGAAATGTAATTTTTTTGATTTGCTTTCCTTTTGATATTATAATTGATATACTTGATTGTTTGGCTTGTGCGGCTTGTATTATGTGATCGAACGTATTGACTGAACAGTGATAACCGTATCAATCCTTGATCGATGTGCATACAACCAGGAAGACGTTTGTATTATTCCTTGTGTCGTTTAGGTAGGTATACCTACAATTCGCATGGTTCCATGTCCGATTTTCAACTCAACAACACTCTTTGTTTATAATTTCAAAATGTTAGTTACTAGTGAATGCCTTAGACCTCTTCCATCAAGTCCCGAATCATGTGCTATTTCAGATTAGAACTCTCTGAAATCTTTGATCACTACAAGGGCTATTGCTCGCAATGTTCGCATAGTACTGCATCCGATATCCAACTTCAACTCGACAACAAAGTCCATCACGTTCCAGAAGAATCACAAATACTTTTATGGAGCACAAGAAAAAGAAGAATAAGAAGAGCGAGAAGAATTCCCTTGCATTTGCTGCGGCTCTACAAGAGCAACAACTAGCTAGGTTACATGCCTATCAGTCCGAGTCAGTACGAACATTGCAAACAGCACATAATCTGGGATTTCAAACAATAGGGTCCTTGCACGATTTTTTTTATTGCCTCCAATGATGCTTTGGTACTTATTGGTAGCCAAATAGCACCACAGACTGGACGGTTTTTCGAAAATCTCAATATATTATTTTATTTTGTAAATTCAAAACACAAAAACTGTTGGGCATCAGTGATGTAAAATACCTACCCGGGTTTTTATATTTGAGAGAGTATTTCATTCAGGAAATCGTTGCTCACAGACAAATTTGGAAAATTTCTCGAAAATTTGATTATTTCAACGTAAATCAAATCAGCAGTACAGAAATTTCATTTTGAACAATTCCGGTTCATTCATTTTTTTTTCAAATTTTCCGAGGAACAACTGGAAATCCAATTTTTCACCACTTTCCATTTTTTCATATGTTTTCCGACGCAATACGCAAAACATAACGATTCATCACCAAAACCGTTCAAGTAGGTACATTTTCTCATACAGTATTTGGTGGAAATTGCGATGTATAATGTTCGGAGGCGTCAAACACGAAAAAATCTATAACTTTTCAACCGTACGTCCGAATTTATATCGGTTGAAATAAATAATAAATCATATTTTGTCGAAATTCATCATGGGTGTGAATGTAGAATTTTCAATTTTTCACCTATTTCAATTTTGTTGAATCTTCCAGAAATAAAATAAAGGCAAGAAACTGTTTTTCACTTTTGGGCCTCTTAAGCCAGACGGTATGTCGATAAATCACTACAATCTGGAAGAAATTCCGACAAAGCTTTTATGGTGTCAAACTCTTCGTTAGTTTTGCACCATTCCCCATTTTTCTCTCCAATTGATCTTCAACAATACGCAGAACACAACGGTTCATGACCAAAGCCGTTTTCGTGAATTTCCCGATGTTATTTGGTGGAAAACTGTGGATTTTCCTAATCCACAAGAAAATTCAGTAGGTTTGGAAACCTCAGACACGGAAATATTTGTAAATCAGTAACCGTACGTCCGAATCCAAATTTGGTTGGTGTCATGAAACTTATCATAATTTTGCGCATTTTATCATGCAAATTCTATTCTTTTATTTTCCGGAAAAAATATTCAGGCGAGAAACTGTTTTACACGTTTGAGGCTCCAACAATCGGCAGGGTCGATCAACAATCGACAGGGTCGATGTGGGGACATGAAACCTACACAAAAAAAATTCTTTTCTTTTCCTCATCCGCCATTACCAAACGCAATATGGTTACGTTGTAGAATTCTCCGGGAACAACGTTCACAGAATTGTCCCAATGTTATTCGGTGGAGAACTGTAAATTTTCCTTATTCCATAGGACATTCAGAATGTGTGGAAACCTCAGACACGGAAACACTTGTAACTCAGTAACCGTACGTCTGAATCCATATTGGTTGGTGTCATAAAATTGATCATGATTTTTTTGCACTTTAACATATCAATTTCATTTTCCTTCAATTTTCCAGAAAAAAGATACAGACAAAAAACTGTTATACACGTTTGAGGCTCCAACAATCGACAGAGAAGTTGCGGAGACATGGGACCTATAAACCAAAAAATCGGGTATCTTTTCCCGCATTCACCAATACCAAACACGACATGGTTACAATGCATAATTTTCCGGGAACTTAGGCGAAAATACAAAATTTGACAAGATAATTGGATTCTGCCAACAAAAATGAAATCAACAGTTGATAGAACAAATTTTATAGACTTGGTTGATATTTCACAGTTCACCTTTTATTTGTATTCAATTGTGTCATTTCTATTCATAAACCAAAGTAGGTACTTGATCTAAATAAAAATATGTCCAGGTTTCTCATAGTGCGGGAAGTAAGGGGAACCACCTTGCAAATTGTGAAAGAAGCACCAAATTTGGTACACTTACTCTTCAAAGTACTCCGAACAAGACTGGGGATGGTGCCCAACCAAATTTTCCCCAGGAGGGCTGTACCAGAGCTGCCCTGTTGTCCCTGGAGCCCTAAGGTCTATCTTCGAAACGGAAAGTGATATCGATATACTTAAAACTTCCTTTTGACTGAAGTTACTCGCAGATGATGAACACAGATTGTGTGAACTGATCCAAGCCTCCCGTGCACCAATTGCTTATCTTTCAGGGGTAAAATTTGGAAATCTGTCAGTGGGGGCTATTGCATTTGAGCGTTCTGGGTTGATACGTGCATATACCTTGCGCTTTGTTATACAACCACGAAATTTGGTACACTTCCTGTTCGAAGCACCCAGAACAAGACTGGAGATGGTACCCTGTCGAATCTTTCCCCCAAGAGCCGTAACGGCCCCGCCAAATTGTTTCTGGAGCCCTACGGCATATTTTCGAAACGGCAAGTGATATCGACATTCTGAAAAGTTCTTCCTGATCATGAGAACTTCTAGGTGACGGATGAAGGTTATACGAACTCATCCGAGCTCCCCGTTCACCGGTTGCCTAACTTTTAGGGGCTACATAAAAAATAACTCAGTGACTACTACTACTATATTTCGGGAGCTAAGAGCTGAAATACGCATACCTTTGTCTTGTCCTTTGTGGAACTAGCGGAAACTTGTGTTGATGCACTTTTCATAGTATCTCAAACAAAACTGGAGGTGGTGTCTAGTCAAGTTTCTTTTCTTCTTGTAACGTTTACATTCAACAGGAGTTAAAAATTGGCAATTTGTGTTCATAAATTATGAAATCAAGTCGCCGCCTCACGGCATAAATTTAAATTTCCGAAAAAGAGCGGCAGAGCGTGACGGTACAGGGGTTTGCACATCGAGCAGACCTTCGGTACGGGGCCCTGCTCAATGTTCACGCGACAAGCGCTAGAGGGCACTGTCGTTTGCCCAATGCACGTGGAACGCGTAGCTGATGGAGCGATACGCTGAGGCTGGACCTTCTTTTCGGCTTGAACCACGGAGTTGACAACGCATAAAGGTTTTGCTCTGTCCTGACGACCTTTAAACCTCTTCGTTCTCGACCGGCGTCGTCGTCCACTTGTGGCACAATTTTCATCTGTTAGAGGTATGTTTTAGAAGACGGGTGTTTCCGATTTAAAACGCGACAATTCGACTTCTAGGTTTTTTCCTTCATTCCATTTTTTACTAACGCACCTATGTACTCGAGAGAGACACGTCGCGGAAGTTTAACGTACTCTATGAAGCTCGCTGTCCCTACAAGTATGCTCGATGAGAGGACCATCGATTCCTGAAGCGTTTCGCCGCCGTCCAGCTCTTCAAGCGACGTTTAAGCAGACTTCGGTGCAGCCTATCGCCCAAAGAAGTTCAACCACTTTCCTGGCCTAGAACGTCTGTGAGTCCAGCGTGTTTCCTGTGTTTGGTGACGTATATCCTTGACGGAATCAAGTATTTTGAGGTGCCCTTTGTTGTTTTCCTTTATCACGGAAACTGATTGAGGCAAACGGCAAACAGAGTTTTGCCAGAATGCGTTAGAAGAGACAGGAGCATCTCTGTGAATAGGTTCTTTTCTAGGGTTTTGAACGCGTCATTTCTTTCAGAACGAAAGTGCATCCTTTACATAAAGTTCGAAGGGATTATCCTCAGGTACAGGTTTTGTTACGGATGTATAGTCGCACCATAAAACATAAGATATGGATCCCTACAAGAAACATAAAATATCGCTGCATCTCGCTTCACGAGTGTTTTTTCCAATTTAAAAGGTCTCAAATATTAACACAAATTTTAAAATATGGAATAAGTTCGTTAGTAAACACATCCATTTTTCGCCAATAATATTCAGTTTTTTCTTTATGATAATTTATACAATTTCAGTTTTTGTCAGTTGCCGCCAGTTCCCAAATAAGAACCATCGTTTCGTTTGGAGTTAGGTGTCCATACCGGGTGTTCGCTCTATTGACTTAAACGAGAAGTCACGAGTCGTCTAGCTACTCTCGGTTGGCGCGCCAAAGAAATAATAAAAGTAAATTAAGATCACACCGCGGAACCCACGACCCGCTCTACACGAGAACGACTGGCCGCGTACAGATGGCTCTTTCTTGGCTTGGATTGCCCCGGCTCCCGGTTGAGAATTAGTTACATATTTAATTGCTGTACCGGAACCATCATTTGTCCCTGAAGTTCACGGCATATCTTTGAAACTTAAGGCGATATCGACCTGCTGGAAACTTTTTCCTAGCTGTAATACTTCTTAGTAATGGATAAAGATACTACAACCTTAACCATGGATCAATTTCACTGTTCCGTTCACCGCTGGCTACCTTTCAGGGGAGAAATTGAGAATTACTACGTTCTCGATCACACTCTTGATTACATATGTGGCTACTATTGGAAGCTGTAGGTACCTTTTCAAAGGACTTCGTATTTTCATGACTACTGAATAGTGTCAAGCTTGTCTCTCTTCCCTTCACACTTCCCACACACCTTTTCTGTTATTTATTAGGGGCATCAAAGACAGGCACTAAGTATGAAAGAAGGTTTCCGATTTCTCAAGAGTTACTTTGGGTAGGACGTTCGAAGGCATATATTTGAAGATATTTAGATAACATAAATTATCCATAGAGACTGGGTTATTCTTTGTGAAATCTTTGGTCCACATAAATATACTGCCTACCTCCAACCTCCAACGCGATGCATAGTGTGCCGCGCATCTAGGAGGAAGTTTTCAGCATGTCGATTTCGCTTGCCGTTTTAAAGACATCCCGTAGACTTTCTAATGGCTCTGGTATGGTAGGCATTGGGTTATTTTTCAATTTAGCCCCTAAAAGTTAGGCAACCGGTGAAGGGGAAGTTCGGATGAGTCACCTAGAAGCTCTCGCAACCAGGAAGTTTTTACAATCAGGCAGAACTTTTCAGAATGTCGATATCACTTGCCGTTTCGAAAATATGCCGTAGGGCTCCAGAGACAATTTAGCGGGGCCGTTACGGCTCTTGGGGGAAAGATTCGACAGGGTACCATCTCCAGTCTTGTTTTGGGTGCTTTGAACAGGAAGTGTACCAAATTTTGTGGTTGTATAACAAAGCGCAAGGTATATGCACGTATCAACCCAGAACGCTCAAATGCAATAGCCCCCACTGACAGATTTCTAAATTTTACCCCTGAAAGATAGGCAATTGGTGCACGGGAGGCTTAGATCAGTTCACACAATCTGTGTTCATTACCTGCGAGTAACTTCAGTCAAAAGGAAGTTTGAAGTATATCGATATCACTTTCCGTTTCGAAGATAGACCTTAGGGCTCCAGGGACAACAGGGAGGCTCTAGTACAGCCCTCCTGGGAAAAATTTGGCTGGGCACCATCCCCAGTCTTGTCCGGAGTACTTTCAAGAGTAAGTGTACCAAATTTGGTGCTTCTTTCACAATTTGCAAGGTAGGAACATATTTTGACCCTTACCTCCCGCACTATCATTGCATGCAGTTTTTTTTACGACGACTGAAACACATGCTTCACGATTTAGCCGTTTTCGGTAATGTAGGTCATCGTTTTCATTTTTCACTCACGAAAATTCATGACGTTTCCAGCATTCTCAGTTTTCATTGTTGACCTTGAACATGAATAAATATTTAGGCAGATACACACAACATAAATAAGTTTTCATTTTTCCAATTGAGAATCATATAAGTACAATTGAGACCTATTATTTCAGTGACATTGTACATTGTTAACGACCTAACCAAAATTGTCGACAATCTGACCAGAAATTCTTAAACATACGGACACACCATCCTTTCTTCAAATTCATTCCACTTATACATTTATCAATGGTTTACGTCCTCTGGAAAATTTCAGCTGATGAGATACTACCTACTGACATGCGTTTCGTTCGGAATATAATCTCACAAGTCGAGGCAGACATTTCAAAACGCGCGAAAAACAAACATTTTTTCGAATTCCTGTTACTCTTACACAATCAGTTGCTTACGCCTCTTGAAAAACTTCATCTGACCAAAACACTATCGACGGACATGCATGAAATTACTAAACTCGCCAAGGGAAAACCTGACATCTGCCTAAAACAACCAAAAATCAACATCATGTATACAATTCCCTTTCCACTTGTCCGGTGTCAGTGGAACAAATTCCCTGTCTACTTTTCAACCAATAGCTGTCACCCAGGCGACGGCTTGCCGGCGCCGGTGACAGCTAGTCGAAGGGGCATAGAACACCGCGAGTTTTTGTTCCGTCTATATAAGGACATTTTCAAGCACATATCTTCCTGATCGATGTTTAGGCGATTACAAATGTTGTGGGACAAACAGAAGCGTATTATAGCAGAAGCCTAAGAAGCCCGGGCTTGCGGCGCAAAAATTTCGAGGGGTGCAAAATTCTGCGATAGGAAGTATTTTCTTCAAGGAAATATTGAAATAATGTATCGGTCGGGATAAAAAAATACTAGTGAAGTACTATAATTCCTATTATTATACAATACACATTTAAGAGACAGTTTCCCACTCAATGTAGGACTGTAGTACCCATTTTGTCTCATCATTATCAAAATTATTTTAAAACAAATGAAGAAGAAATTGCTGTATCAAAGACTAATAGTTGCAGCGGTACGCTAGCAAAATGACCCTGATTCTGCATTTTGTGATACTGCAATGAAATTTGGCATATGCAAACTACGTAGAATTTCAAGTGATTTGACCCGCAGCACTCAAAAATTTGTCCATTAGGGGGCGACTGGGGGCCCCTCCAAATTTCAAGATGTCAGAATTTTTACCATGCACCATTCAGTACCGCCCTGTCTACCGTACATGACCTACACAAGTTTGTTCTTGACCATCATAACATTTTTCGTCATGTCAATTCCATTCTTCTTACAGAGAAAAATTATTTCTCTGTCTGGTCAACAAGTCGAGAAATATTTTTTTTTTTGACCACAAATAGATAGTTGAGTCGTTTTTGTGTGATCATCGATGAATCCGCATCCCCTTGATTCATTTATGAAAACAAAAATTTTGCTGTTCTATTCTTCAACGAAGGGGTGACCTCAACTCACCATTATTTTCAACATCACCTATTTCAATGTTTTATCCCTAAAAATATGATTATTATTGTACTAATATATAGCTTGAAGTTTTCTTCAACGGTGTGGATGATGAAACGGCCTCAGATTCCACCTGGAAGCCGTACATATTAATTTTTCTGCAAGGCCGTCAAATTTGGCATTTTTTATTTTCTACTGGGAACGGCCAAAATGTCAATACACACCACTCCGCCCAAGAGCACCGGTTGCGGTACTTTCGCACCAACTCTCATTTCAGTATCACAAAATGCAAAATTGTTAGGCGTGAATATCGTTTTCCGCTAGAGCAAACCGGTGCTCTTGGGCGGAGTGGTGTGTATTGACATTTCGGCCGCTCCCGCTAGAAAATCAAAAATGCCAAATTTGACGGCCTTGCAGAAAAATTATTATGTACGGCTTCCAGGTGGAATCTGAGGCCGTTTCATCATCCACATCGTTGAAGAGAACTTCAAGCTGTATATTAGTATAACAATAATCAAACTTACGGAGGTAAAACATTGAAAAAGGTAATGTTGAAAATAATGGTAAGTTGAAGTCACTCCTTTGTTGAAAAGTAGTACTGCAAAAGTTTTCTTTCCATAAATGAATCAAGGGGGTGCGGATTTATCGATGATCGCACAAAAACAACTTAACAATCTATTGGTGGTCAAAAAAAAAAAATTTCAATTTGTTGACCAGGCAAAGAAATTTTTTTTTTCTATAAGAAGAATGGAATGACATGACAAAAAATGTTATAATGGTCAAGAACAAAGTTGTTTAGGTCCTGTACGGTAGATAGGGCGGTACTGAATGGCGCATGGGAAAAATTCAGACATCTTGAAATTTTGAGGGGCCCCCAGTCGCCCCCTAAATGGACAAATTTTTGAGTGCTGCGGGTCAAATCACTTGAAATTTCATGTAGTTTGCATCTGCCAAATTTCATTGCAGTATCACAAAATGCAGAATCAAAAGGCGTACCGCTGCAACTATAAAAGAGTTTCCGTAAAACAAAAAAACAATGAGGTGGGGGGGGAGCGCAATTTTTTTTTGAGGCTTTGGGCGCCTTATTGGCTTAATACGCCACTGGGGACAAAAGATATGTTGCCTAGCTTGAAGCGATGTCACAGTAGACAGATACCTGGTCAGACTGAATGTTTGGACGTATGAATATCGGTTATATTTTTTTTTATTTGCTTCACATTCCACCCTGTGATCCTGTGAAAAAAGTAATTGGAACTAAAAACAAAATCTCGTCAATGAAATGGGTTGCTGAAAGATGGATCTAGAAAACTGTGCAAACAAATTCAAAATTGGTTGTGTCAATTCAAAGTTACGTCATTTTGAAAAAGGCAAAATTTTCGATACCGTCATTTTAGTTGTTGAGCAGTTTAGATGACAGACAGACGACAGACAGACACTAAAGAGAGACACAGGTTTCCTCAAAAGAGAGATGGAGAATCCGCGATTCCGCGCAGCTGTTTTCGGCACGTTCTGCGCCCAGTGTGCCATTAGTGATCGCGCCATTTGTATTTACATTGCTCCGCCGTGTCAAAAGTGCGTTTTATTTTTTGAATTTTGAAGCCAACTATGCTGGGAAAGTCGCTAAAAAAAGATAGCGAACTTCTCAATGAATATTGCAAATTGATATTCCGCAGAGGAGAATTTGCCAGAGAGGCATTTGATGCGCGTATACAACTATTTTTGTAATGGATATACCAACGATATTTGGACGTGCGCAGAAAGCACAGGGCCGCTATTCTTGAATCGTGTGAGAAAGATCCCTGGATGTTTCATATAATCCGTATTACACTTGTGTAGCGAAAGTTGCCTAAAAACCACGATTTTAGGCAACATTCGCTACATCAGTGTACTGCGGAATGTATTTTACTCCCAGGGACTTTTCTCACACGATTCAAGAATAGCGGCCCAGGTAAATGCGTGTCCCATGTCCCACTTTTAATATTCTTTATGGTGTATAATGGCCATCACTTGAAATTTGAAGTGTTTGATGCAAAAATGTGGCCAAGTGTACCCTTGAATTATTGATACTTGATGAACTAAGCAGGAAGCTCCCCACTATTAAAACGCTGAAGAGCTTGTGGTTCTTTTTGCTTCTTCGAGTGTCACGTCGTATTTTATGGATCCATGCTTAGGGACACATTCGCTGTATAACTTGTGGACTTGCATAGTGGCCCACAACACTTATTTTCCATAACTACTGGTGAAAACTGTATAGATACCAATAATAAAACCATCAAAACACACGTTCGGCTTATGGCATCGGGGCAATGTTGGCACACTAGTACTGCGACGATTTACTGCGCAATCGAACGTGACGTCACGGACCAGAAAGAGACGCTCAATTTAGGAAACCTGTATTAGGGCAGGCTATGGAAGTAAAAACGTATGTCGTGAATTTATCAATAATCACTCAAATTTGATGTGAACATAATGAACCGTCGTCATGGAATACAGTTTGGACATACGTTTCGAAGTTCACAGCCTGCCCTAATTCATGATTTTAACGAACATACAGTAGATAGATAGATAGATAGACGTAAATGTGCCATTAGAGTATATTTTTTGCAATGCTTTATGGCAAGGCTGCTTCACTCCTGCAGTTTAATTCTACATCATCAGGACTGTTGAGATAGTTACCGGTAGGTAGGTACCTATGCAGAGGAACTGCCTTGGAAAAAATCGAGACCGCATGGAACTTCCAGAAGTAAGAAATTACAACGGAGATATCGTATATTTTAAAATCGATTGCCTCATTGCGTGTATCACAAATATTCAAAGCTGCCAATCGCATTTTATCTTTATTGGACGGCATGACCGTCATTATTAAATTGCATACGACTTCACATATCTACTTACAGTACACCGTAATCGTTTCAAAAACGAGAGCTATCTTTATTCGCAAACCATTTCAATTCTTTGTTGTATGTATATTCATTATGTAAACTTATAATTTTATAACGAATCACCTATGCTCGGAAACTAACTCTTCCAACAGGCGCTATACGTTAGTGAATGCATGCGGTGCTCAGAAGTTTAATAAGTGATAAATACCTCGCCTATGGTAGAGATCAAGAATTCATGAGATTAAAAGTTATTAGCACGATCATTTTAGGATTTTTTCAATTTGAGATAATAAAAGAAGATGGTTTTCATTCAAGGTATGCAGGCGGCAAAATGCAACTGTGCATTTTTTCGATATCGTAATGCATATCTAATAATTCATTATGATCATCGTAATTAGGCAGTTTTCTGAAGTTTTCCCTCTCATTATTTCATATATATATATTTCTATTATTCAATGATTAGGCATAAGGAACCGTCAAAACTGAGGAGAGATAAGTAGGGTCAACTTGGTTAGGTTAACTTGGTTAGGTTAACTTGGTTAGGTTAGGGACTCAGGGGTAACTTGGGCCTCTCAGTCGTCTTTCTAATAATTTTAAACTTCCCGCATCTGAAGTGACTGTTACTGTTGCTGAAGTTCTAGTGTCCAAGGCATGCAGAGCGGTTCCGGTTAGTGTTCTTAGTTATTTACCTGTGATAACCCACGGAAAACATTGTGCGCGAAAGTGAAAATATCGTCCCTAGTTATTATTGTAGACAGAAAAAACTGAACGACAATGACATTTCAAAATTTTGTGGAAAACCCTTGCGTCAACCGGCCTTGCGTAAAGTGTCGTATCTTCCTTGTCTTTGTCTAGCATAAAACCGGGTGTTTATAAATGTCTGTGATCGCATCGCCTTTGGAATCCGCTTTCGATCACTACAGTTGCGCCTGTTACTGCGTTTTTCGGCCTGACCCATGCCTGCCGCGATCACAGTTTCTTATAAACACCCCGTATATCTGCATCTTCCCCCTTCGTCGCTGAAATTTGACCAATATGGCGGCCTTCATCCACAGGCACGACTTTTTACGATCGTTTCCGATTGCAAAGACGAATGACACAAAGGATAATACACAAGCTTCGTATACGAAATTCGTAAACTAGACGGCGTGCTCCCCGTACAGAAGTTTAGTGGGGGCACTAAGTGAATGAACCTTGCAAATGGTGATGAAAGCATGAAACTCGGTACACATACTCAGAATGAGCACCTCTCTTAGATAAGAGGTGGAGCCACGCCGAATTTCCACCGGAAGGGGGCTCGGGGGGCTCCTGAAAGTTGAAGGTGCTAGGGCTCCCACCAAACCGCTTACCAGTTCGTTTTATTAATTAAAAAGGAAACTCATGAATATATCGTAAAAATTGACGCCGTTTATCGCCTTGTCCCGGGAATTTTTCATGATGAAAAAAAATAAGTTCTTCGGCAGAACACACAAATTGGTTTTATTTTATATTCACCTACAAAGAATTATTAGGGAGATGTGCAACACGTTGATTCCCACAAATTCGTATCCTCTGAATTCGTTTGCGGAGTCAAAATTTTGATGGTGTATCTTCTTGAAGAGGGGCATTCCAAAGAGTAAGCTATTTTCAACACTTAGTTCAAACAGAATTTTTTCAATGTTCTGAATCGAAATTACAGAATTCCTTCCAGCAATGCATACCCTGAACCCTTCTTTGGAAGTACCGCGTGCGATTGAACGCGGAGTAAGTCCTGAAACACTATCAGAATTTTTCTTCTGTGATGCTACTATCCACACTCAACCAGCGCAATTAGGTTCCTACACAGCATGCGCGGAGTGTATACACGTTATTTCAATATTATGACACTATTTCAATCATGAAAAATTTGACTCAACCGAGAAAATACCCTGCATCGTGTATACACTCCGCGCATGCTGTGTAGGAACCTAATTGCCCCGGTCGAGAGTGGATAATAGCATTACAGAAGAAAAATTCTGATAGTGTTTCAGGACTTACTCCACGTTCAATCGCACGTGCTACTTCCAAAGAAGGGTTCAGGGTATGCATTGCTGGAAGGAATTCAGTAATTTCGATTCAGAACATTAAAAAAATTCTGTTTAAACTTAGTGTTGAAAATAGCTTACTCTTTGGAATGCCCCTCTTCAAGAAGATACACTATCCAAATTTTGACTCCACAAACAAATTCAGAGGATACGAATTTGTGGGAATCAACGTGTTGCACATCTCCTTATTAATTCTATGTAGGTGAAAATAAAATAAAACCAATTTGTGTGTTCTGCCGAAGAACTTATTTTTTTTCATCATGGAAAATTCCCGGGACAAGGCGATAAACGCCGTCAATTTTTACGATACATTCATGAGTTTCTTTTTTAATTGATAAAACGAACTGGTAAGCGGTTTGGTGGGAGCCCTAGCACCTTCAACTTTCAGGAGCCCCCCGAGCCCCCTTCCGGTGAAAATTTGGCGTGGCTCCACCTCTTATTTAAGAGAGGTGCTCATTCTGAGTATGTGTACCGAATTTCATGCTTTCATCACCATTTGCAAGGTTCATCCCGATTTTGGCTCTTAGCGCCCGCACTAGTTGAGAATTTGGGCTAGTGGGTGCAGGCAACCAGTTATACAGGCTCCAGTCCACATCACTCTGTATTTTGTCACTTTAGGAGCAATAATCAACTCAAATTTAGTTAAACAGCGTGTTCTTGGGTAGGATTTAAAATGTGACTAACAATGAGAAAAAAGGGCAGCCATTTTCTTTGTGTGTGAGATTTTTTTTGCACCAAAGAAAAATTTCAACAAATTCTTGAAACCCAGCATGGTTTCCTTCCTCTCAATTCCTTTCGATGTCCCATGCCGATCTCCAGCAAGTTTTGTTGTCCGTCCTGTGGTGGACTACTTCTGTAAGGCCACCGACGACTCTTGTAGTATTTCTAGGCGTTCGATCGCCTGCCGAGGAAGAAAAGTTATTGTGCACTATCACTAATTCGGATATCACCCCGATACAACATCACTGGCAGCCCAGGATTGTACAAGTTTCGTCACAACGAATTGTCCCACAACATATCATTGCCAGCAAAGCGCTCGGTTGCTCCCGTGGGGGTTCTGGATTGTCTTCATACTTTGGCCTAGGGTGTCCTGTTGGTTGTTGTTCTTGGGGGTAAGTTGCACGGTGCTACGTTTTCGCCGTACAGGGCTCCTGCAGAGGCACCAGCAAATGTTATTCCAGTTGAATAACCTGGAATCGTTTGTTGTTTGGCAATAATAGCATCTACAGAGGCAATTTGTCATATTCACTTGCTCGAGAGCCTGTACATGGATTTATGCTTTAATTATTCGGTGCAATTGTTCGCCTATTATTGTTCAAAATCGGCAAAAATGAAGTAGGTACGCTCTCTGGTACAAAATCGGCAAAAATAAAGTAAGTACGCTCTCTGGTACGCTGTCAACTTCAAAATTCCTGACGCTTCTTCAACATTGACAGCTCGCGAAGTATATTTTATCTACGAGGAAGTTTTTTCGATCAGAAATAATTCAAAGAACTGCACCTGCTGCTGTTCTTCTCAGAAGAATACAAATCGGAGACGTTAGAAAATTATAAAGATACCAAACGAAGCAAGTAATTCAAATGTGTGACAGGTTGCCTCTTTGGTACCCGTGTTTGATACCATTTTCTTGCAACCGGAGTACATTTGCTCCGCAGCAAACGTAGCTACCTCGTTTTTGCAACTTGAGTACATTTGCTCCACAGCAAACCTAACTACCTCGTTTTTGCAACCGGACATGGGTGGTTCAGTGAGTGGTAATCATTAGGGTGGCATTATGAAATGATGTTATTGGGTAAAAAACAACCTCAATTGGAGGAATAACTTCTTTGCCGAGAAAAGATGTGCGATTGATTTTCTGCTGTTCACAGAATTGTATCGTTCACGATGACTGATCTGACCACGAAATGGGTGAAATACCTGTGGTTTTATGGTGTGATTGTTCATTAGGTAGTTCAGCAAAATTTATAATCGCCAGCTGAGTGATTTGTGGCCAGTGAAGCAAAATATATTTATGTCGAAATAAACAGGGTGTCGTATATGTATCTTATATCTCATTGTGACAAACCTGCCCGCGGAATCCTCGAGATTGATAGTGGATACTGGATATGCTTCTTAGGAGTGCCTTCTGTTGTCTTCGACTTCATAAAGTGGCAAACATATATTAAAATAATCTAGGGAGGGAAAGACGAAAGACGTGAAAGATGTTCTTGTAGTGGAAAATTCAAAAAACACGAGAGAGATTACTGTTCATCATTTTTTTTAAATCCGCATGGAAAATGGCATCAACTGTTTCTGAGACTGGTTCTTTTCAGAATAAATGTGTCACCAACCACACCAACCAACAACGTGAACCTATGAAATTCATTAAATTCATTCATTCATAGGTAGTAGCAGGTCCATTTAATTTTGTGCAACTAGCATCCAGACTATAATATATAGCAGATGGAAAAAGGAGTGGAGTTCCACAAAGCGAACTTTCCGTCAAACATGCGTAAAACCTGTCGCTGAGTGCGCCAGACTTAATAAAACTTCAATCATTCAAAGTGGAACTGAGCTTCGCTCCAACCTCAGCAAATAAATCTCCCAATTTGGGCAGAGTGCTCTCCTAAACAGGATGCAAATTAAATAGTTCCTCATAAAGTAAAAGATATAAATTGGAACGCGCAAGCTAGGTCAACGGCGCTTTCGGAAGCCCTATCGACACGTCGAACTTTGCGCAATGCGAGGGATCCGATCGGCATATGCTCTGGACCGCTCAAATCCACAAATTCAATTCCTTACGCCCCTCTCCCGCATTTGATTGACTAATAAAATACCGAACGGATATTGGAGGAATTTCATTAAATCACTGCATGCTGCACGCGGCCACGGACTTCCTTCCAGAAACAGCCGTCCATCATCATCACCATCATTGTTTGTGAAAGCGCAAATTAGCGTCCTTCTCCGGCAAAACAAATCCTCACTGATTTATAATTTAATAACCGTTCTGGAGGAAATTGAATAACAACAGTCGTCGACGTTCTTGCTGGCACGACCCTTCTGTGGACGATTGCAACGGACAAAGCACGATCCAGTCAGTCGCGGTGGCTGGCAATCATTAATACTGATTAAAAGGTCTGAAGACGAACTCCTGTAACGTCGACCTCGAACTGGTGGCGCTAAATGAAAGCAATTAAACCCATCCGAGATCCTGTTTCGGTATGAGTAATATCTCAATGGCAGAGCCAGTACCTAACTGGTACTCATCGCTTTTGATGTGTAGGTACCAGATCACTATGGTTTATAGCCATGGATGGCTTATGGCTTACCAGGCGCCAGGCGTTCTGTTTTGTTCATGCTTTTCCTTTGGAAGTTACACCAAGATTGCATAATCGACAAGATAAAATGAATATCACGATAATGGTATCGACAACCCAATTATATTGCACAGTCGTAGCCGTAGGTGGGTGATACCAAAGGGTTGGATTTTTAGAATTTATCTAAGACTAAGCTGCAGGTTATAGATTTTCATCAATTTAATTTAAAGAAGCAGTTTGCTTGTGGAGAGCCCCGATAAGACTTTATGGCTCAATTAATTTGAAGGCCTATATTCTGGTGGGTTTTGTGAGGTTTGCTAACGCTAACGAGCCCGATACTGTCTATGGATTTTATCCTCAACTCCATGCACCATCATGCACAAGCGCCGTCGATCGAGGAGGAAACAAGGTTTCATTGTGAAATGTTCCAAAGCGGGTTATTCTTTTTGAAGTGGAGTTTATGCTCATTATTTTAGCCAGGAGATTTGTAAGGATCGTTTCGTCCGTTCTCCGACCGTAATCCTGTCATTGAAACCGATACGGTGGGTCGTAAAGATACGTTTGGAAGCTTCTCGGTATTATAGCCGATCGAACGTTTTTACTGCAGTCTTCCGTCGTTGCTGAAAATGCTGGTGATGAAGTATCCGCCGGCATTTAGGCGTTTTGTTGCCACAATAATACGAGCGCCACTGAGACCTTAATGCACAATTGATTTACGTCAACTTGCCTGGCATTATGCAAATCCTTGCACTAGTAATTGACAGGTTCTGGTTCTGTTCCAATACTTCCAATCGTGTGACGTCATCAGTTGTTGCCGTATCCTATGATGAGGCATGTAGCTTCACGTTATACTTGCTATCTCAAACTTCAATCTCAATCCCGATGAATTGAGAAAGATGCGTTGGTAAAACTAACCAACTCTGATAAAAGCTCGACATATGCTCATACATGATCACCCCGTATTTTTCTCACTCGAGAAATGTCAACTTGCATAGCAGCGAAGTTAACGAAAGCATTACCGGCGAGATTAGAGTCTGCAGTGCGTGTTATTTCCCGAAGGAAAAAGCGAAAAATACGTGGCATGTCAAGAAGTCACTCGAGCATTTTCTAAATTTAGCACTGCTCGGCTGAAAAACGACGTCGCCGTATACAAACATTTTCCATTCCAAACCATTCCGTCAAGGTCCTTGTATCTTTTGTAGAATGTTTAATTTTCAAGGCGCGTCATTTTCCATTTATCCCAGTGCCACAGAACAGCCCCGTGCTCTTCATGCAAAACACCCGCGTTTCAATATGGTGCAAAAGGCAGAACAAAGGATAAGAGAAAGCGAGCAGGGTCTGTGTATTGAAAAATGATCTATCCGTCAAGTAAATGGAGAAAAGGTCCTGACAGATGCTGAAATATTCATGGCTGAAATTTAATGAAAGTGGAGAGTGAAGCTTTCAATGACGTAAGTATATTGCTTCCGCCATCAACACTTCACCAAATTCAACACGTTGTGCGTTGCAATCATTGTAATAATCTAATAAAAAGTTGAAGTTGAAGTTAGAAGTTTTTTTCTGGTGGCGATGGCGCAGCGGTGAGCTGCGGACAAATTAGCATCAAGGTTTTCAATTTCCATTAAACACGACATTTTGACAATAATTATTACTGAATCGATCATTAGAAAACTGCCACTGCCATGCCGCAAAGACAGGTTAATTCGCGGTTTCCGAAATCGAATAACATTTTATTATTGTAGGTATTGTAGTGTACCTATCTACTTGTCAGCGCCCTTCCGTCCTTGGCAGATGTTAACACGACCGAGGCAAATTTTTGCAAAAAATATTTCAATTTACTTCTTGCGCTACCCTTTCAGAAAGCTGATGTAGACAAAACTTTGTTGATTAGGTTATCTACGAGTTTCGCTCCAGTGAACTCCGTTGGTCCTCCTTCCTCTTCCAGTTTTTATCGATCACTTACAAATCAGTCTGCTGCTGGAATACACGGCACCATCATTTCACAGTTTTCAGCACAGAGTGTTTTCAGCCATCAACTTGTGCCGGGATTTAATATTTTATGCACGTACCTGTCTAGGTCTCTTAATTAATTTATAACATCAAGCATCGAGCTGCTCTTTGTCACGCTCTTTCCAAAACGTCCGGTGTGCTTCGGGAAGCAATAAAGTGTAGGTAAGTGTTTGATTATATTTAGATCAAAGCTGGCAAGATTCAACGCAAAAGTCGCTCTTGTTGGTAACTAGCGAGAGTAGACATTGCTCAAGATGATGAAAGATGAAATGAACTATGTAATTACGTATTTTAATTTGTCACTGTTGAAGGCTTTATCGTCTAGAATAAATGAATCCAAACCTGAACCGTTGGCTGCCTAAAGCCTTAATTGAAATCAATGGGAGTCATGAACGATTTAGCTCCCGCCCATCTCCCGCCAGAGTGCGCTGGGGTACGTGCGGGGAGTGATGGGGACATCTTGGGATTTTAACATGAGTAATACCTATCACCGAGCAAATGCTCAGATTTTCACGATAATTTTGGCCTAGCGATCGCGAGTGCTGATTGTAGCGATAAATGCCCGACTTCGTAGGAGGAAGGCATTTGTCTAGGGACAATCAGCCCGAGGAAAACGTTTGGTCAAAATTATCAGAGAAAATCTCAAGCACGAGTGAAATTTGGCTGATTGTTGAAAAAAAAACGGTCCGAAGTGACAGCCGTCAGATTTAATTTTTACATCCATTTTATACAGTTGCCCTTGACAGTGGGGAATAGATATATGACCTTGGGTTCCACCAAACTTTTATCAACGCGATAACTTTATCACTCTGATAGTAACTAAGCAACTGGCCATCCTATTGGCTGGTACATAGCAACTATCAGCGTGATAGATTTAATCTGCTCTTGAAATTTTGGTGGAACCCGAGGTGAGTGATTGTCATCCTTGTAGCTCTAATAAACAAGGGCGTTGAATGCAGTAATCTAGAATAACACCAACGTAATCACGAATGTTCCGCCAACAGAGTCAAGTGCCATGATGAATTTGACTTTCTAAGTGACACTGACATTGGATTGGATTAGGCACTCTGTGGATTAGGCTGACTAGAATGACAGGAGCTTGACTCCTGACGTGATGCCCAAGGCACAGCCTAAGGTAACAGTGGTTCCTAGCCCTACCCTATGTTTCGACCTCTGTGAAGAGCTTGAGAGAATACATCCCATTCTGTGTGAATCAAACTAGTCATCAAATGGCATAGGTACTGAAACCGCCGGGTCCTATTATACTGCATCAAAAATCACATTAAAACGTGGTAGAGTTCGGTAATACACCTGATGAACGAACACGCCATACATAGTTCAGGAACGGGGGGTCGGAGGGAGTGAGTGCAGTAGGCAGATGTCTGTGAATATAAGTGGAAAAAAAGTCTTATTATCCGTTCAGCTTTTATTTGCAACGCAGGAGGGCCTGGAATTTTGTTTTCACGTTTTTAAATTGAAAATACCTAGACATCACTCGACACTTCAGCTATATCTGTTGTCAGTCGGTTCAGTGTTAATACTCTGTCAATCTATACCAGCTGATATAAAGCAATATCAGCTGTCGCTTAATAATTTTTGTGCTCACATAAGGTGGTAGGTGCTTACTGTGTTTGATAAAGAAATGCCTGATATTTCTGATGTCAAAGCAGTTATACACAGTGGGTGTAACATGGATTTTGATCTCTGGGTGTGATCGTTGAAGATAGATAGATAGATTGGAATAACATGAGAAAATCTTTTTGAAGATCACCAGATGTGAAAGCTATTATTATTCGGCCTGCACACATTTCTCGAAATTTCTTTATTCAGTACTTTTTGGCTAGCTACCTACAGTGCTCAGTTAAGCTAGCAGCGAAATGGAAAAATCAATGAAGATGAAAACGGAACGAGGAGCTAGCTGATGAAAGTTTGTTTCAGACAGGTTTTCTGAAAAGGAACTAATAGCTGTACAATAGCTGTATTACACTACACAATTTCTTGTACAACTTCTTATACAATCTGTCAGTTAAACAATCAAGTTCATTGTTTTTTGACACTATTTTGGCAGATTGTACAAGAAATTGTGTAGTGTAATACAGCTATTACACTACACAATTCTTGTACAATTTCTTGCACAATCTGTCAGTTAAACAATCAAGTTCATTGTTTTTTGACACTATTTTGGCAGATTGTACAAGAAATTGTACAAGAAATTGTGTAGTGTAATACAGCCATAAGAAGCTTGTTCATGTTGCGAACTCAAGTGATTGACAGTCCCTACCTATCTCTACAAATTTCCAGAGTCTGAAATGTTCCAAGCTCAAGTAACTTGTCCCTGAAAGTACCTACACCTAATAAAAATCTATAGGCCCGCCATCAGGTCTTCACTTTTATTGTTATTGGTAGGTGCCAGTACAGTTCATTTTTTTAAGTCCATTGTGGTGCAAATGACGCACACCTTCACATTCACCGCAAATTCACCGTCAATGCGGAGGTGTTTGCCATCTGCACCATAATGGACTTGAAAAAAAAAAAGGACTGTAGGTACCAGATCGATCTCTATCGACTGAAATAAACACGGCTTCAAGCACCTTCTGTACAACGTCGTTTGTTTCGTCTGTAAAATTAACAAGAACTTTTCCACTGCGTTTGGAGAATAACAAGCGGTTGATAGCGGTCTATGTCATTAGGACAATAATCAATCAGAAATGAACTTGCAACGCTGTTATGGATTTTGAAGCGATAACCCCAGAAAATAATGTATTACCACTATAACCTAAACTGTGGCATTCCACTGACAGCGCTTTTACAGGGTGGATTCTGTCAAACTGGGCTCGCCTGCTTTGTTGAAAATAAAAGCTGAACGCATAATACACGCATCAGATCCCAAAAAAGAGCAGATCCAAGTGTATTGCCATGGTGAAGGCTTATGAACTATACCAGCGACGCCTCCAGAACTCTCGAAGCTAGGTTATTTGCATGGATGTTTGATTCTTTGTAATTTCTATGATTTCATGTCAAGTAGACGTCAACTATTGTAAAATTCACGGGGGAAATTATGCAGTCGTGTTGAGTACTAGGGCTACATCAAAGGGAAGGTTTATTTCAATCGGTCAAATAACATCGACCAGTTGAACGAGAGAATTCGGGACAAAATAAGATAAGGGCACTACCTACAGCCCGAAACTCTCCAAAATGTTCGATCCGAGTTTCAGGCTCCATTGGCGTACTGCCAAGAAGAAAATGGCCGTCAGTTTAAAATTTACCTTGATGTAGTTTTTGTAAGAGTTACACACATTTTACTTTCGTTTTTGCATTGAAAAGCTGTTTATTTAGTGCAAACTTAGTTAAAACTTCATTCTTGTTTTTCGATAATTGTGTTGCCTAGATATTCTCAGACAAAAACGAGCTGGTATGTTTTAGCTGGGACACCTGTATTTTTTCCTCTAACCGACCGACCAGCAATAACTTGGTAATGTAGGTACAATAACATTATGAGGGTGTGATTTTCTCAACGTCCTGTAATTGCGAGCGATGCTTCACAATAGTTGCCATGAATTGTTGTTGACGGGTTTTCTAACTAGTCAAGCTGAATGTGGTGTTGCGGTATAGGTAATGCTTTTCAGTAACCGCAGGGGAAACGGCAACTCGAGGGTGTCGGTAACAAAGTTAACTGCAGCCAGGAACATGTCTGAGTAGGAATATACATCGGTGATTAGATTAGGACGCTATGTCTTCGAAAGACTGATGGAAGGGAGAACCCCTGGGCTCTGATACAGCTATATGCTATCTTGCACAGCGACAACAACGCCTTTTAGACCATTCCCCGAACAGCCTTTCACCAGTTTTGTGGTGGGCTGCTCTGTTGCATTTCCACCGTCGTTGCAGACAGGATAGCATCAGATCTATGTATAGTAATTCAGTTTCAGTAATTCAGTTTCCGTAATTCAGGTCAGCACTAGCAAGCATTCTAGATCAGTGTAAACTGTTATCGGCCACATATTTCTTCTAGGTAAGATTGCTGCCAGCGTCCATCAGCCATATTACCTCTCACCATAATAGGTATAGGTAGTAATTAGTCGACACAGCTCTGATTTACTAACTCGTTCCTCCCATAATAATTTTGGCGGGAGTTTTATGGAGTACGTTCATTAAAATTGTCAAGACGTAATCTCTGCACATTCCCCGTTGCCATAACGTTCGAATGTTCTCCCGATGAACGGGACCGTTGAGTACAAAACCCACAGCGAATACTACACGCACGATTTTGATGTCCATCATCGGCAGATGAAATATGTCCCCTGGAAAGGAATAAGTGCTTGCTTTGGGAGAGACGTGTGAGACAGACGGAGAGACTGTCCCATTTTCACACGAATCACGCGTCGTCGGCTGTTCAAGATTTTGTCGCACACACGGTGTAATTTACAATTTACATAATGTGTTACAAAACCAGGAAAGTGCTGTACTGCTGTACCGATGCTTCTCACGAGTGATGGCACGTTAGGTATAGTTTGCGGCATGTAAGTAATTACCCCTGTTCTTCAAAAACTATAGGCAGGTATCACCTACAAATATAAGAAGTCCAGTGGTCGAAATGGCAATTTTCACGAACCGGAACGCTAGGACTTTGGATGCGATCAAGCGCTGTAGGCGAAACTCCCCCCCCCCCCCCGAGACTTCCCCATTTCTGTTCCATTAAAAAGTTCAAAAGTTCAAGCAGTTTTTTTTAGATAATTCTAATGTGCTCAGGATAGGTACTAATGAGTAGACGATCATATCCCATTTACGATGTACCTAAATTCAGTTATAGGATTGAGCCTGGTTTCCTCCAACAAATATTTTGCTGGAGTTCCAGAAAAATGGGTCATTATATCACTCTACGTTGAGTTCACGAACAGCTCAAAAAGTGATATTACCGAATTTTCTTCGTTGATGGATACATATCTCTCTACAATAATAATAGATGATTATAATTTCCTGAAAGAATAAATGTGATGACAAGACAATAAAATCAAAATAATTCAACAAAAGACAAAATTAGATTGGAACATAAGTCTAAACGTCTTATCGGCACATTTTTCACCAAACGGAACGACTTTTGACAAAATTTCACGAGACGGAACGGTTTTTGAAAATATTTCACGAACCGGAACGCCGTTCCGGTCTGTTCCGGTACATTTCGACCACTGAAGAAGTCTTTATTCTTGAAGAAAAGCTTGTGCCACAACTTTGCCTACCGGTTTCGTTTGCTTAAGTGGTAGACTTTAACGGGGTTGTAGCAAGAGTTCAGTTGAATTTCAAGTCAACCAGCCTGGGAATGGACATGTGTATGTAGGGTTCATATTGATTGTAATTATTCTCCGTTATAAATACATAGTGATACCTAGAGACGTTTTAAATATGTGATACAATACGTAATGAGTCCTACATTCTCTAAGGTTAACTAAGACATGATTTTTTTTTCAAACGCTCCAAGAGTACCTAGAATTTTGATGGATTTCGAAAATCTTTTGTATGTTTACACCGGTTCCACCTGGAAGGTCTCTGAATCGAAGCCAGCATTTTTTCGTCAACTGACATTTAGAGACATTTCAAGGTATTTCCACATGAAAAGGAGAAAAGGTGAAAACCCAAAAATCCATTTCTTTGGAGGGCGCAATATTACCCGGTGACGCCACGTTGAAATAAAAATCGGCCCTATTTTGCTAATCTCCGTCGGTGGCTGTGTGTAGTGCCCGTTTCGCCAATATAGTCCAGTCAAAATCGACAAAACATAGCCCTAACCCGGACATTTGAAATAGCAAGCTGAAAATTGGTGGAAATGTCAAGGATGATGTCCTAACTGAAATCCCAAAAGTCCCAAAAAAATCCCACTTGGGGAAAATCCGCCACCTTGAAAAAACCGTGGCCATCTTCAATTTTTGGTTTTTCGACCATAGCGATTGAACCAAGCGTCCGATTTTCTTCGTTCTTGTTCTAAATTATTTGTGTTGGCCTCGGTTTTATCGTGAATTATCAATAATGACATAAGTAATTAGTTATGGAAATTCAATTTTACTTTCCCGAAATCGCAAATTACTTTGCGAGATTTCGACGGATATATCCATTTTGAGGTCCTCCAAGACGATTAAGACCATTCCCAGAGTAAGTATGTCTGTATGTCTGTTTGTGTGTCTGTGTGTAATCCTCCATGATAACTGCCGAACGCTTAATAGTCCAGTCAAAATTAGCAAAAATCGGGTCAAACTGGAAATAAATTCGGAAGTTGACAAAATTTGGTGGATCGATGCAGAATTTAACGTACACGCATAAAAACGTAATTTCAATCCAATAGTATCATATTTACTTGATTCATTGACTTGGCTTGATGATTCAATACATTCAAATTGAAATAGTTTTTTCAGTTCAATACGAAACCAGTATTTGTTCGAAAAATGTAATAGTTTTGTCAGACATTCTCAAAATGAGACTATTCTTTTGAACTGATATTATTGAATATCTTGGATGTAATAAACTTTGTTTTTGAAACAAATTTATAGGTAAACTTGTTCAGAACTAATGAAAATTTCCTCTCAAGCATTTCAAGATCTCCAACTGAGAATATTGAAAACTTCACAGTTTAGAACATATTGTGATTTCAATCTGAAAATGCAATTTTCGAAACAACATTTCAACTTACTGAACTCAAATGCCATTATGCTTGAACTAAGACGATGATCAGTTCCCCCAAATATTCAATTATTCTTGAATTGATTGTATATTTTTGGTCTGAAAACTGAGACTCTTGGATCAAGAATATATATTATCAATCCGCCCGAAGTTTCATTGTATTGCGTCATCTTTCGGCAACAACACTAGCACGCGCACAAACACGCCAATGTGAGCTACTTCTGCTCCTGCAAAAAAATTTATACCTACCGCGTGTGCAACATGGACCCGTATCTCCAACTTTGGGGTTGCAATCCAGAACTTATCGAAGAATTCACAGGTAAGTTCCTTTACTCACTTGTACAAACCGTGCGATCCACAAAATTCGTCATCGGAGGTGGCTTTGAAGTCGAGAAATTCGGCCATTCAGCCAATTCAGTCTATCCATGGCTCGATGGCCCCTAATAAGACTAGCGTAACTCGTGAGACACGGTTAGAACCAGCGTATCTCTGCGCTTACCAAATGAACTAGCGTATCTCTGCGTTCACCAAATGAACTAGCGTCCCTCCCATTTGATTTACACAGGCTATACGCTAGTTCATTTAGTGAACGCAGAGATACGCTAGTTCATTTAGTAAACGCAGAGATACGCCAGTTCTAACCGTGTCTCACGAGTTCCGCTAGTCTTATTAGGGGCCATCGGGCTCCATTCCATCAATATTTTGTTCCCAAAGCCAACCCCAACTCCGAATTTTGTGGATCACATGGTATCATTTGATGAAGGAGCTTAAGATGATCAGTGTTTTCCCATCATTACTACATAAAATTTTGTATATGGTATACCTAAATATTTATGCGAGATTCTCTTTTCGTGCAAATTTCAGTTGAATTCACGCAAGTTGTCCACATAGTGATGTTGCAGTGCCGGTTGGGTGCTGCGGCATCCGGCGCGACAATAAAATGCCGCCTTTTTGTTTTTGAATAAGAAGAAAGAAGAAGAATAAGAAGAAAGAATATACGAAGAATTCGTTTTTGTTTGAAATGTATACCCATCTGGATTTGGATTTCTATCGATGTTTGTATTTGAACTTCTGCGAAATACATTTTTTTTAATATACTATACTTTTTTTTTTTTAATCGTTTATTTAACGTCGGCCTATTTCCGCAACGAGGCCTAACACCGACGCCGGTGAATGCTTTCCTCCACTATACCGGAAATTTTGCATTTTACACAGGGTAGGGATTTTTAACGACCACCAACATCGCATGGGGTCGGCACCATCGTTCGTATTTTACGTGCTATGCGACACACGGCGCGTCTTGCATTTAGCAAGCATTCCAACTAAACCAAGGAGCTTGTTTTCTAGGCCGAAAATCCGTTCCCGGCGGAGATCGAACCCGCGACCTCTGGAGTGGTAGTCGAACGCGCTAACTAACCACACCACAAGCTCCTCTATACTATACTTAATTGTTGTAATTTCAGCCTTTATCCATAAGCTTGTTTAGGTATACAGGGTGTCCCAGGACTCGTGCCTCAGAGTCAAAGCCAGTTAAGGGAATTGCTACAAATGTGTCCGAAAAATGTTTGAATAAATTGGATTTCCATTTTTGGAGATATGGGGCATCGAAGGGTGGGACTTTGCCCCCTCTTATTTTATTATCTGATGAGATTCCAAAATAATTGAGCTTTTCAGTGTGTGTGCAACAAATTTATTTACTTACTGTACAGAGCGGCGCCCGCCAGCGACTCAAAAATTCTAAAAATACAGATTTTCATGATTAAAAATGATCTGTAAAAGAATTCTATGGAAATGAATTATTTTACTTCCTGTCTTACATCGCATTGGGGACGTCTGGAACTTTTTGCAATTGTTTTTAGAAAGACAAAAATTTACTGGAAGTTCTTCAGATAATAAAAATTGGAAGGGGCAAAGTGACCCCTTTGACGCCCCATATAAAAAAAAACACCCATTTTTAACATTTTTCTGACACATTTGAAGCATTTCCCTAAACTGCCTTTGACTCTGGGGCGCGAGTACTGGGACATCCTGTATGCTCTTGATAAACAGAATCAAGATTCGAATATTTTCGATATAAGATAATCCTATAGTTGAACTGAAACCATGAATTTATCCATACGAAAGCAACGAACTCTTCCTGTAAACATTAAATATATTTGCTTTAACCAGGAGCAGTATAAGTCCAATTTAGTTATAATTTTATCTCAAGAATAATTTTCTTCTACCAAAAAGCTAATATGCGGTAGTCAAGCCGATTGTTCTTATAACAAAATCACTTGCTGTATTGTTGCAAGACTTATCTAATCTAATTGCAAGACTATCGTATACTTTTTGTGAAACACTGGACATACTCCGTTTGATAAGTATTGTATTCAAATTCAACGTGCTACAGCTTTCAGCTGATACTATGACAGTCTTCTTTTGGAGAAACTAAAACTCTTGGAGTGAGAATATCATCTCTTTGCGTATATACAAACTTAACATATACTTGACATCAAACGCTTTGTCTTAACTCAAGATTACCTTTTTATGCGTGTAGAATAACATACTGAATTCCCGAAAATTCTAAGGCTTGGATTTTTTCGTAGGACCAATAAAAGAGCGCCATCCTTGATAGTTTTCGATGTTTTCTAAATAACTTGTAAACTATCACCTTAAGAACACAAATACCCGTGAAGCAAATGTAGTCCGTTAAATTTTCAAGAGATCAGTACTAAACTCATTACTTTCTGGTCGATAGTCTTCGAGATACAGCGTCTGGCAGACCGCAGTGAAAATCACTCAAAATCTATTTCCGGATTTTACGTAACAATTTGCATAGTGTCAGTTCACGGGTTGTAATGTGGACAGCAAATGTGCGGATTTCAATGTGTTTTACATGTTTGGAAAGCCAATCCAACATTTAGTATCACACTTTTGTCTAGAAGTCGCCAACTTCAAAATGGTACTTTTCCTCGACCTTTGAAATCGATACTTGATGTCCCGAAGAATTCCCAAGCCACGATTTTTCTTATACCATGCCATTTGCTCAATTTTCTAAGTAGGGCAAAACATCCAAGGAATATTTGAATAATTGAATACCAAAAAAATAACATGTTTTGGGATCTTTTTCCTAGTGATGGTTCCTGAGTAATATGGATTGAAAGACTAAAACGATCTATTTGGAAGAAAGATAGGTAGTCCGGACACTAACTGCTGAATACTGTACGGACCTTGCATTTGATGAAACAAAATGTCACTTAGCAGACGTATTGAATATACTCATGTACTTTCCACGTCTGCCAAGTAACATTGAATGAAATAGAATAGAATAGCCTGTCAAATGACATCTTACACCTCAAATGCAACGTCCGTACAGTATCCAGCAGTTAGTGTCCGGATCATGTATCTTTTTTCCAAATAGGTCGTTTGAGTCTTTCAACTCATATAACTCTGGAACCATCACTGGGAAAAAGATTCTGAAACATGTTATTTTTTTGGTATTCAGTTCTTCATATATTCCTTGGATGGTTTTACTCTACTTGAAAAATTAGGCAAATGGCATGGTATGAAAAAAATCAATTTATGGGGATTCTTCGGGGAATCAAGTATCGATTTCAGATGTCGAGGAAAAGTATCAATTTGAAGTTGGCGACATCTAGACAAAAGTGTGATATCGAATGTTGAATTGGCTTTCCAAAAATGTAAAACACATTGCAATCCGCACATATGCTGTTCACGTTACAGTCCCTGAACTGACACTATGCAAATTGTTACGTAAAATTTGGAAATAAATTTTGAGTAATTTATACTGCGTTTTAGCAGACGCTGTATCTCAGATACTATTGACCACAGATTGGCTATATCTCACGAATAGATCAATAGAGTCGAGTGAAATTTTGCTGGTATATTCTTGAACCAAAGGTTTTGTAGCGCCCTATTCATTTATGAAATGAATACAGGGCCGTACCCAAAATTTTGTTTTTCGACTTTCTGTTGAAAAAGTCAGCATGTATAGATTTTATTCAAAATCTGATGTCATATTCGGAAGATACATGGAAAATTCTACAAAATGCGATTCCTAGTTCAATTGGCACTAATTTAGCTAATTTGAAAAAAAATTATTACCAACAATTTTTCACGAATATTTTCAAAAATTTCAATTTGAATCAGTGAAACGCTATTCCAGATGGTCAAACAAAGTCATTATTTTAATTGTGATGCTCTAACTAACCAAGGATAATTTCAGGAGAGTTTTCTGAAAACATGAATTTGGTACCTCAGATTCATACCCAAATTCGTAATCCAAATTAGTTTGGTAGAACATCAAAATTGAAATTGTGACTTTGTTTGACCATCTGGAATAGCGTTATTTGAGTGATTTGAAATCAAATTTTCAAAAATATTCACGAAAAATCTCTTGGTAATATATTTTTTTCTCGAACAGCTAAATTAGTGCCATACAATTTAGGAATCGCATTTTGTAGCATGTTTTATGTAGTTTTGGAATATGACATCATGAAAAAACAACAATATGAAAAAAATCTTATACACAGGATGATTCTTTCAACAGGAACTCGAAAACCAAATTTTTGGTTACGGTCCTGTATTTATGTTATAAATAAAAGAGGCCCTACAAAGGCCTTTGGTTCTAGAATATACCTGCAAAATTTTAATCGATTCTATAGATCTATTCCTGAGATATGGCCAATCAAACTTTTCGGTTGAACACATAAATCACCCTGTATATTCGTATACGATACCCTGTATACGATCATTGGAATCACACTTCTCATTGACAATTTGGGACTAGATCAATGATGAAAACAAGGATGAAAACAAGTATACTTGCAAGTATGCCAGAAATCTGGGACAACAGTTTTCACTCGCAAATATGCTTTTATGCGTTTTCATCATCAATCTCGTCCCAGATTTTCAATGAGAATTATGATTTCAATGAGTGTGTGACAGAGGCTTAACACCCTGTATTTTACAACGACAGTTGATAGACAACAATCTTATGTAACAAATCAAAAAGAAAATGGTGAAGCTACTTGAGTACAAAAAAAGCATCTCTATTCCCTAATTTGCAAGAACCAACAGGAAAGAAATTTTGTCATTTCTTGATGAAAGTGTTCATATTTTCCCTAAGTCCGCCTTATCTCTAACCTAGTAGTTTTCTAAAACGCGAATTCTGTGAAGGAATAATATGCAGGTTGTTTCAATGGAAACGAGCAACCCTGAATAAGTTTTTGCCTGATGAAATTTAGACAATTTCCCGAGACCCGTCGATTTTTGTTTCGAGGGAGACATCTAAAGCATACATTGGGAAATTTCCATCTTATTTAACCCTCTCGCCTCCAACCACCCAACTACAAAATTTCAAATAACACTACCTTCCTTGCGATACATCAAATTTAAGAGAATTAGATTTTCTTTCTAAAAAAAATTGTATCTTCAACTCCACCCCTCTTTTTCCTAAAATTCCAATTTATTATTCTCGACCCCTGAATTTTCTTTGATCTTGTCAGCTTCATCCTCAATAGCACGGAGGAAGAGAATTTGTAGTGGGAAAAAGTGCTACCCAAATTCACCCCTTTGCTCTCCCCCAACCCCCAAAGGGTTCAAAATTCACCAAGACACCACCTACCTTGTGATACATCGGATAAAAGGGAATTTAATCCTCTCTCTCAAAACTTTTTTCTTCAATTTTCAACTCCTCCCCTAATCAATTGGACATCCGGAGTACTTCACGAGAGAAAGAGGGTTTCTGAACATTTTTAAAATATTTTTTTCGGAAAGAGAATTCAATTCTTTTCAATTTGATATATCGCAAAGTAGGTAGTGTCATTTTAGATTTTGGAGTTGAGGTGGGGGGGCGCAAAGGGGTGAATTTGGGTGGAACTTTTTCTACAGAAAATTGTCTCCCTCGATGCTGTACAGGATGACGTTAACTGCATTGACGCGAATTGAGGAGGTCAAGAATATCAAATTAGACATTCAGAGAATTTTAGGAAGAAGGGGAGGGGTTGAAAAATCAAGAATTTATCTTTCAGAAACAGATTTTAATTCTCTTTTATTTGATGTTAGCATAGTGTCATTTTAAATTTCGAAATTGGGGTGGGGGTGAGGGAGTTGAGGATAGAAATTTGCGATTGTATGCTTTAGATGTTCTCCTCAAAAGAAAAATCGACGGGTCTCGGGGAATTCCATAAATTTCACCTGTCAAAAATTTATTCAGGGTGGCTCGATTCCATTGAAACACCCCGTATGATCGTCCTGTCGGATATGATCACGCGGTCTCATTATCTACTTAGTAGCGAATGTAGCACATCATAGGATTTTCCCTTCCTTCGTGTAACGAACAGCTCAAATGTTATCATGCATAAGGAAGAAGTGAAACGGTGCAGTGGATTAAACATAGGTTCATAAAAATAGTAAAAATACCTATACCTATTAACTCTGGATCGAGTTCCGGATTGTTGAAAATACTCCGATATTATTATCTTTATGGTAGCCAAAGTATAATTCACTCAACTTTTTTAACGCCAAACGGAGTAAGAGATTTGCATGTCGTGTAATGAGAAGACATGTGGTTTTGATCTATTATATTAATATTAATTGGGCATAAATTATGCAAGTCATCCTGTTGCATTCTGCATTGATACTTACAATATACACCACAATGTAGATAGATATACCCGAAGATATACCCTAATCCTGTAACGCACAGTCAGCGTCGTAGGTAGTAGGTACAGCCACGACGACGTAAAGCAGAAGTATTCGATAATATTCACACGTTACCCCAAAGTGAAATATAAGAATGGATACAAATTGGATGCAACAACATTAACCAGAAAGAACTGCTGGTTCTGTTTCGGATGGTGTGGGCCAAATGTATAGTCATAGAAAGCAGATAAATCAGATTCGAGCATCAGAGGCCGTTGTCATGGAGACGACGTCGGACGTCGGGCGCCTCCACAGGCGCCTCTTGCATCTAACACGCAAACACATAGCTGCATTCTGCGTTTGTTTGTTTAAAAAAAAATACCATTCCGTCAATTACCTTTTATCAATAAAATGGGACGCGGCCCTGTAGATGGTCTTGTAAACGCATCAGCCTCAGATATTAGATAAAACCATTACGTATTCTTGTCCACTTTTAATTAGGTGGGATGCTACGGGCGTATTCAAAGCTGGTTTTAATCAGCCTTCAATTAATTTTATGGTCGCTGTTCAATTATTTTTCATACAAGTAGGTATACCTATAATAGTGTATATCGCAATCCACGGAATGGAACAGTCGGCTATTTATCAATGGAATCAATTGAAATTAATCACTTCGATTATATGCACATACGTATGTATAAATAATAATTTTTGACGTGACATGTAAATGAATCCATAAAGTCAGGTTTTATTTAATATCCGTCGCACGTATTCAATAAAGACTTTGAAATATTGAGCGCTATAACTCAGAAATTGCATAATTGCATGCTAGAGTTATTTGTGTGCCTTTACGACTGATTTTTTATTGATCCTAATTAAATCCCATATTTCAATTAGAAATCTAATTACCAGATCTTGTCCATTTTGATTGCAATGGTGTGTAAAACGGAAGGACGCCGAACAACTAGGTATACATAGAGATAATTATTGATATAAACCACATTAATTATTGACATAAGTGACAAACCTGGGCTTCCATACTACGCAATATGAACGGCAGCGACAAGTAGTGCGGCAATTACCTAGAACAAATGACCAAGAAATTAGTTGATTATTGAATATGTTTACGACCATTATTAAATTTATAGTGGTGGCAGGTTTAGCTTCACATGACAGGTAATTATTATGGAACAGTACATTACGTAACAAGAGTAGTAAGTAGCATATTACACAGACAGAGAAAAATTACGCACGAGCGAGCGTAGCGAGTGTTCTGAGTGCGTAATAGGCTAACTGGACTTGACTTGACCTTTTATATTATTTATGATGAAAGCCTCAGCGCGGTATCTCAATTCTTATATTATTTATGTTAAAAACCACAGCGCACTATCTCAATTCTAAGTGCTTTGAAAAAATTGAAATAAAGGCTAGCCACGTCACTGCCGCATATCTCCATCCCTACTCCTCTCAGCGCGACACTCGCATGCTAAAAAGTTGAATTTTCCTTCTCAATTTTTTTTTGTCCCATCTTACGAGGTGACAGTTATCTACAAGCTGTTCTGCTATGCAACATCGAGGGCAGCACAAAATATCCATGGATGTAGCGGGATTCGAACCCACACAGGGCAGCGCGAATGGCTTGGCTTGCCATCACTTATACCACTCGGCCAGCACCACTTCTAGCGTTTACTGATGTGTACTTGATAACCCGATCAGTTCAGTGCTAAAACCCAAAAGTCCCCCCCTAAATCTGGCGCTGTCTTGACCCCTTTTCCAGTTGAAGGTGTTCGAGATTTAAATTAGAAATTTCTCCGTTCGATAAAGAACGAAAAAATGGAGCGAGTTTCTCAATAAAACATAACCCAAAAACGAATAATACAAAAAATTTAGACCTATCTGCTGGCTCGCTGGTTGTCTGTTTTGTAATTGTAATTGTTTATTGTTCGTAACATACAGTTAGTTATAGAACAAGAGTTCGAAAAATTAAGTCACCATGATATGTGAGAACTAATCAATACAAAAAACAATAAAATACAAGAAAAACAAATCGCAAACCATAACTACTCCTAACCTAGAAACCCAAACTCTAGTTGTCTGTTATGCAACAACATAACAAAATGTAAGAAGTTTTTTGTCTTATTAATTTCTTCATTTTGGTGTAGTAATAGCTAGTCTTCTGAACTGGGCAAAAATTGAAGTGGACCACCCTGAAATTTTGTCTCGGTCAAAATGAAGATATCTGGAGGAAAAATTGCCCGATTTTAGCACCTTTGGTGATGCTCGATAGAGTAGTTTTTTGACTACAATACATCATCTTAGATGGCTTGATTGTCGACCTTATATACAATATACAGGGTGGCAATCAATGGCAGTAGTGCAAAAATTACCTAACTTCAGCTTGGTGCCATTTAAAGGAAACAAGGCGCAGAATTTTTTTCGTCATATTTTCAAAAAGCATACATGAACATCACGAAGTATTTTTGGACTTTTGATCGTATTTTGTTTTTCCAAAGAGTTATTGATTTTTTGCAATTTTTGGATTTTTTTGGTATAGACTCTGCCAGGGCTGTTGCTTATTCTCAAAATTTGACAATAACGTACATAATAGCTGTATCAAATGTACCATGAAATAATTTGATCCCACCGGCCCTCAGAAGTGGTGAGGACCTAGACCTCTTTTGGGACCCTGGCAAATCAAGCATACTGTGACATTGCATTACATGTTAGATGGCCCTGAATGGTTCAAAATGCATCAATGGCAAGTATCCGTTGCATTAAGACTGTCATAGCCACCAGTTTGTACCATCATGGGTGCTTGTTTTACTGATCAATTCTCACTCCATAAATCACAAAACAAACAAAAACTCTGTGAAACAATAAAATATGATCAGAAGTGCTAAACCGTTTCGAGATATTGATATATGCTTTCCAAAAATGTGTACTACAAGATTTTGCGACTTGTTTTCTTGAAAGGGGATCTTGCTAAAGTCAAGTCTCTTTTGCACAACCTTCATTGTCACCCTGTATGCCCTTCAGAAAGTCAACAATCAGGTGATTGAAGATGCGACACCTCAAAAGATTGCTCTATCGAGCATCACAAAAATTTCCAGAATCGCGCAATTTTTTCTTGAGATATTCCTATTTTTACCGAAGCAAAATTTCGGAGTGGTCCACTTCAATTTGGGCCCAGTTTACTTCAACCTATAACTGACCAGACCTCGCTCACTGGCATAATAAATGAGCTTTAATTACTAACGTAACTATCTTACCCAAAATTAAAACCCAAAAGTCGTGAGTATGTAAGTTAACGGATCTTGTGATACCTAGTTTTCAATGTGTTTTATCTCTCTCTCTCTCTCTCTCCCTCTCTCTCTATATATATATATATAGAGAGAGAGAGAGAGAGAGAGAGAGAGAGAGAGAGAGAGAGAGAGAGAGAGAGAGAGAGAGAGAGAGAGAAAGAGGGAGAGACCATATATATATATATATATATATATAAAAAATTCAAACGGAAGTCATCCATATTCATCATTCATTCATATACAAATCATCATATTTTGTAATTTACCCGTATGATCAACGATGAATGCACCATTATGTGATCATTTCAATCAAGATAGTATTTTCAAAACCCAAGAAACCCATATCACCATTGGACAGTATCTCGTTGCAACCAAACTTTATAAACGCTTTCAGATATTCACGTCGTTTATGGACTTGCAGCGGACAGCAGAGAGAAAAAATTATTATCCTATCTCGCCCAGCGCATTTACCAAGCATTCCAACTAAATCGAGAAGCCTGTTTTTCGAAGTGAAAATCCGATCGTTTTCAGCGGAGATCAAACCCGCGACCTCTGGCATGGCAGTCGAACGCGCTGACCACCACACCACAAGCTCCTCCAAACTATACTATATGTAATGTTTTGCAAAACCACGGACTGATAGCCAAAGGATTGTGCCAACACTTCAAACAAATACAACATGTATTTAGTATTCCAAATCATATTAAAAAATGGCAAACTACATTCGGCATGACGTAGGGATTGAATTTTGTGAAGATGAATGTGTATTCACTTTGACAATAACTATTGGCTATTTCTTGTGCATTTATTTATTCTTGGTATAACCTGCCTGTAACAAGGACTTTTTGGTGGGTAGTATGCATACTGACGCCAACACAGCATTCCATGGCAGTCAGCAAACCTCATTTACACGAATACAAATTACGTTAATTATTCATCATGTTAGCACGTTAGCGACGTTATGTCGTTATTATTACTCTGCGAATTGTGCGTGCTTGCGCTTTTACATAAATGACAGAGTACCCGTCACTCCCAAATCTCTTTCCACCGTCATCCTCCAGTCCTCCACTCGCTCACTCACTCTCCCGCGACTCCCTGGGAATATTGTTACCGCCGTGTTGGCTGCCTGCTGCCTGGTATGGCTGCTGTTTTGAAATGACACTGTCTATGACAAAAGGGAAACGGGATTACATATCCACGAAGCACACACGTCCGACGCCGTGCATGCACCGCATAAATATTAATATTTGATACGCCACATCCAGCCGTCCAAACTGGAAATGATATTAATATAATAGCAACGACGGGACAAAATGTGTTACCCCAGGCTCAACGTGCAGATTTCCATTGTCTACTTATGTCGTCCGTAAAAGGAAAAATTGTTTGTCTGCTTGAGTTCAATTCCACCACCCAGATTTCCTCTGAATTGCATTCAAAGGTGACGATTTGCGGTTTGAGTAAGTATACAATAATACCAAATCGTATAAGTTCTGGTTCAGTTTAGTTCAGTTCAGTGGCTCAGCGCTCTGAAGTCGTTATATTTGTGAAAAATCAGGAAAGTGATCTCAGAACATGAGACCGACCAAGCAACAGCCATTGAAATCCTATTTATTTATTTATTTATTCATGTATACATCCAGTAGACACGTGTTTCGGCTTGTTTGAGTCTCATCAGTGCTACAGCATTCGAGGCTAAATCTTGGCGATCCAAATATCGCGATTACTATTACATACAATGCTATTACTTTCATGTACACTCTGAGAGTACTCGTAAGTGAGACACGCGTGCGGCGTCATCTATTTGGCTGCTAGATTTCGATGGTTGTTGCTCGGTCGGTCGCATGTTCTGAAATTACTTTCCTTATTTCTCACATTGTTATACATACTTCAGTTCAAAAGCTTCCGCTTTTTCCTAAAGGCATCGTACCTTTACTTACATTTGCAAGTACTTTTTTCCCCATACTATAGCGTTCATTTAGCTATGATCTAGCTTTCTTGTAAGGAATGGTGTATGGTATTATATATTATATATAATATAATCTTGTATAGTCGTCAGTCGCCGGTCGCAAGTCCATGGTCATGATACTATGAGGTTACAATTCCACCAGTAGTTAGCAAACATAGATCTGATCCAAAGAATTTGCCTCAGTCCGTCTACAACAGTCGCAAAATGCAAGATGCTGATCAATCAGGCACTAGCACCTAAAGCACAAAAGAAGCCCTCTCTATTGGTCATAATTTTTCGTAACTTACTTTATGCGACCATTTGAGATTGCTGGGTAAGTCTGTGGACTCAAATTGAGGATCAAATTAAAATATGTAAATGATTCGTTTTCCTTCTGGTGATAAGTGGTCGGTATAGCGCACGAGAAGGATGGACGTTTTAGAATTCACTTCTCTGGTGCAGAAAGCGAATATCGCCAAGTGCGGCACGTTGTCTGCAGGCCTACCACAAAATTTAATTTGGAGGAACGTGACTGCACTACCTGCCGTGTGGACGTGACTATGAGCAATTCGCATTTCTTGGGTCTTATTCGTCTAGGAAAATAACAAAACCAGTGGTAAATCCTGCTAGTGAGTATAATATGTAATGTGCAATTGCTCGATCAAATTAGTGCGTAACGAATGTCATTAACTCATAAGACTGCCTGCCTTGAAGTGGGTCCGGAGCCACCATGGTCCGGAGGAAATTGACGTCAACTTGAGTAAAGCATATTATTCTTTTATAGAAAAGTCGCAAACATATTATTCTTCTTGAAATTTCTGCAATTTCATGTATTGGCAACATTTTGATTGTATTGTAATTTATAGGTATAGGCATTGTATAACTATTACTAGTAGGTCAGCCTCGAATTTGGAATTTTGTCGCTAGATGTCGCCTAGAGCAATTAGCTCGCAAGAAATTATCAGCGCATATGAGAAAAATTAAAATTTCTGTACCAAACCATCAACATCTATCAGTAAGTTGGGCGCCACGTTGAAATTTGAAGACAGCGTAATTTATAACTAATTTGAGCGACCTAACGACAAATGCTGAACACGCCATCTGCCCGTGCTTTCCGAAAACTGCACAATTTGAACGGCGGCTGGCCTACTAGGAGTAGTTATACAATGGTATAGGTGTGACTGCTCGACTTGTGCTCGTGGAGAGTGGAGATACAGGTTCGAAGTTCGAACGTTTGAACGCTAATTTTCCCCGGCCCACTTCAATAGGTGGACAGGACAGGAGTGCGTTCATAAACCGAAGCGGGCGATTCTCGCTCCACCCAATGCTCGTTCAAAAGTCCAAACTCAAAAGTGCTCGAGAATCGCTAACCTCTAGACACGGGCGGAAGTTGACTCTACAGTCCGCACGCAAAAATTTGAAAGATTTAGGCTAGGATCACGTACTATAAGAGGTTATTTTTGTTACACTTATTGGTTTGTGTCGAGGTTTGTGTTTTTTTGAAAAGAGTGAAAAGCAAAACCGTGAAAATGGTACTCACTTATTGTGCTAGTAGATATCTAGAATAAAGTACTTCTCAAATGAAATAAAAACTGATTGATGAATACCTATTACCTACCTGCTGCAAAATTTCTACCACACCGTCAGAGGTTAGGTTGACGTTAGCAGTTGAAAGCACATACGCTGAAATATGTGTTTATATGAACGCACTCCAGTATTCGCTACGCACATTAGGTAACTTAAACTTTCTCAACACAAGATGGTTGCCAAGGGCGGGGTGAAGTGGTAACGGTAACTGACGATCACATTGCAACTCAAACTTAATTGCTAATTTCATCTGTACAGAATAATTATGTTGCAAGAAAATTAACTCGATAACTTTTTATCTTAAAAATTCATAAGGTATCCACAACTTTCCCCTCGCCAAGGCTCGTGTCGGCAAACTGCATCCTCATGAGTAAGAAGCAATCATTACCCGCGAGTAGATTATTTATTTAGCGTATGGCATACATGCTACAGACAAGAGGTACCTCGAGAGGTACTATAATAATAGTAATAGAAAGTACTTAATATAACAAGTATATAAAAAAGTAAATAAATAAATAAATAAAAAGAAATAATTAATCAGATCCCGATGTCCAAGTTTTCAATCCAAGTGACTGTATCTTTGGAAAGGGTGTAAAAGTCCGAGAAATTGCCAGGGTATGCCCTTCGTTCGCACTCCTTAACAATGTGCACGACAGTTTGACGTGGATTTCCACAGTCACAGTGTCCAGATTGAACTTTACCACATTTATACAAAAAGTCGGCGGTTCTACCGTGGTTGCATCTAATTCGGTTCGCAGTCTTCCAGATTTTCCTTGGAAGGTCGAATCCACTCGGCTTCTGGTCGACTGGTAAAAATAAGTTCACATCTTGGGTTGTTGTCCGACTCCATAATTCCTCCCACTTATGTATTATATTGAAGTTTTCAACGCGAAGTTGATTGGCCGATTTGATGGGTGGTCTACGCGATTTTAATCGAGTTGAAGACGCGGCGACAATATCTTCGTGTATAGGTAGATGTCCGTTTTCCATCACCTTTCCGAATTGACGAAATAAAGCAGCTTGTCTTCGGAGAAAGGGAGGCGCAATATGGCTAAGTGTGGGGAGCCAGTAAGTCGGCGTAGATTTAATGCATCCCGTGATAATGCGCATTGCACTATTGAGTACGAGTAGAATACTATGCTTTATCCAGTCTAACTGAAAAATGCAGGCATGTATGTACATTATTTAATAAGATTGGATAAAATAAGATATTATTCTAGTAAATTTACGATCGGTTGTAGTCTGGACGATTGACAGTTCTGATTTTCTTGTTTGATTTTGACATGTCTTTATTTTTCTTTATTCTTCAATTTCACAGTAAACGATACTTTACCAATAATTTCATGTACATTTGCAGGAACTCAAACAACTTCATTCACATTTCTTAGTCAGTACATTCATCACCGATTTTGAAAGCTTCTCTTTCTTTCTATCTCTTGGTCAAAATCCAGTAAATGAATTTGGAATCTACAACACAAAAACCAATTTTAAAGCTGAACTCTGAAAGCCTCTATTTCCGTTATAATGCATTTCTGGTATACATTTATTCGAGAAAGTCTACCTATTTATTTTTTTATGATCTACTAAAATATTGACCAAAAAAAGTGTAACACCCTGTATTGCAAGAAAATTGAAACTAATGATAGCTACTTTATTTTTTTATTTTATTCGATTTTCGAAATGCCAATGGGCTCAAACCAAAGTACATCGTTGTATAGCTTTCGAAAGAGACCTGAATGGTAGGATTCTGTCAAGGAATGAAACGAGACGGATTGATTCCGCAACGCTTACCTATTTTGCCTATATAACTCCGTCCTTGAGACACCCTCAACAGCACTAATAATGCTGCTATAAAATTTGAGTAAAAATTATAAACAACGAAATCTCAGAACTATTCAAAAACCACCCATAATGCGCCTACAATTAGCAACAGCTGTATTGGAAGAAGTCTGCCGTCCCATTCAAGAAAGCTCCGTTCGGTTTGTCCAGCCGTGGATGCCCTTTTTTCAAACCGGGGACTGGGGGACTTAATATTTATAAGGTAATTAAACTTTTTGCTTTGCACAGTTCGACTGCACAATGTGTGTTGAAAGTTGGCTATTTACGGTTATCGTTTAAAAGGCTCTTCTTTGCATATAGATAGAGTTTAATATAGAATGCCGTCTTTTGCATTTAGCATAACAACGCTAGTTAAATCTAACTGCACCGTAATGCAAGATTAAAAGTATCCGATAGGTGAGCGCTTGCAATAATTTGAACAATTTATGCACTTGTCGCGGCCACTTTGAGCATCTGAAATGGTGAATTAACAGAACCTTTTAGAGATCATTCCGCTTCTCCCAATGATCATTTCAGAGAAGTCTCTTCTACAATGATAGGTACCTACCTACCTACTTGACGATGATGGTTTTGCAAATTCCGCAAAAGCACAGAAATCTCCAGCGACACAACCAGATTCCATCAGAACTTCGATGTGCTAGGTCTCCCAAGCCGCACCATCGTACAATAAATAATGTATGCTTTTTATCGTTCTGACGGAAACATCTCATACCGTGTGAAATCAACATGGCTATTAGATAGCGTGTGGCGAATCGTAGGTAGATAGGTACCTACTGCATAAAATTTTGCATAAAATCGTGAGAACAATAAGCGGAAGAAAAGCCATCCACGTCGACTTCTGGAAACTGACAAGAACCCCCAAAAAAATTATACGATTCGTATTCAGATTCAGGAGAGGGTGGCACCAATTTTGAGTTGATGCCCCCCAGCGGGCACTTATCGTTCGTTACACAGATGGCACCTGTGTCGTAAATGCCTGCATGGATTTATGTACAGGGAATCGCACCGCATGCGACAACTTTACGAGCCCTTCTCTGCCCGATATGTGACAAGAGTTCATTCCGCATCTCGTGTGACAAACTTTCGAGCAGGATCGGGGATATTGTATGTTATATTGAGTCTCGCGGTTTATGGACTGAATATTGAGTTCCGGAGGGCGCCAAGTGCCATCTACCTCGCGCCAGGCACACACTTTTGTCAGAATTGTAGCACTTCCATGATCTACGCGGTGGATGAGCATCCTGGCTTTGATATCTTCAATTTTGCACTTTTGCTGGAGACAAATTTATATAAAGTGTATGTTGCCATTCCCCAAAATATCAACATAAAAGGATATTGGCGAAAGGCGAGAGTCGCGTTTGGGCAAGGAGTAATAAGGACGAAACGGACGCTTCTGATGCAACCGATTCTAATCCTCAGCACCGGCTGTATAATAACGATATAACCACGTGACCCGAATGACAATCCGTGACTAGACAAGATCTTACCGCCGTTGGCCTTCAACATGTTGAAGAAGAGATCTGCCATCTAACGACATACGTGAGCAACTAATGTACACTGCCACGGCAGAGACGGAGGGATGGGAATGCGAAGATGCGGACACGTTATTGTCCAACATCTATCAAAAACCGAGCACTTTACATGGGAAACACGTCACGGCGAAGCGTATATCCTTGATGATGCACATTTAGGCATTTGTTGACGAGCAGCAATCTCCACGCGTCTACCGCTGAAACAAATCATTACCCCCACATAACATCCTTCAGCAAATGGGCTGTACCAGGTTCCCATTTGTCCCTTTGCTTTGTCATGGCAAAACAAAGGTTCTGTTATTAATTATCGACTATGCCACCACAAGCAGAATCATGGGTGAATTTATGCAATGTTGGATGCATCATAGCGTCGCCGTCGTAACAGACAAAGCCACCCATTCGCCTTGCATCCTCATCAAGCGCGAGGTGTGTGTCAAGCAAAAGTTGTTTGCACCAAACACAAAGACTGAAGTAGTGTTTCATTTCATATTAAATAATGGTACGACCAATACATCTCTTGAGAGTTTTGCAGAAAAAAGTCATTCAATATCTCACCTAATATTATTAAATTTCAGCATGATCTTTTATTAGATACTTATCAACGTCATCTCAACTCACCTCTCCCTCTTTCACGTCACAGAGGCATTCATTATTGCAATGTTCACGCGCTCATCCCCTCAATTGAATTATCTCGAAGAATACGGCTCATTGAGATTGTGGGTATAAACGGGAATTTATTTATTGCATATGTAGGTACATACAAGTACATAAATGAAGATTTACTGCTAAACACTCCTCCTTGCAACATCCATACGTGAATACAGAGGGGGACAAGTTTAATTTGAAAGCATGACTCATTCTAGTTACTTTGATCATCAATAATATGTCACAGAAAGAGAACACAATGCGAGAATTACCTAAGCGAGCTATGGGATGATTCTTTTAATTCGATTTACGCTGCTGTGGAAGCGGAATTGAACACATGAGGCTCGCGGATTACCTAATCAATATCACGGGAGAGGAATTTTTCTTGTGTATAAGATACCTAGCTACGAGCCTAGCTTTAAGAAAAGGTACCTCCTTGTATAAACTCGTTGTGCCCCAAAATCAGTCTTGTGACAATACTACGTCTTATGAATCTCGTCGTACAATAATATACTGATTATTTACTTTGGTTTACCAATGGACACTTCGATGCTGAAAGCTGTGTCGAAAAGAAACACTGCGTTAAACCGCTTTTCTATTCAACCAATGAAACCAATTCTCATCTACTTTGGTCCATGACTTTGGTTCAACAACCAACACTTTAAGATACTGAAAGCACTGTCGAACGACGAACAGGAACATAATTATGAAACCGCTTCTCAACCAATAGCAACAATTTATTGCGACTAAAAGGTAAGCGAACGTCTGGCGCCTAGTGTCAATTGTCAGACATTTCTATTTGTAGACGATTGAATTTTGAATTGTCAAACAATTATCAGCAATTATATAATTTTCGTATACGAATTCTCTTTTCCGACAGTCCAAGTGCACACGAAACCAAGGAGATTCGTATTCGAAAAGTCGAGCGAAAAGTCGAGCGAAAAGTCATTCGAATAACTCGAGAATCGCACCCCTGGTTTAACACGTTCACTGCCATCCAAATTTTGCGATTTTTCTTATCAGGCCTTTTATGTCATGTTATAAGAAGTGAATTATGAATATAAGAAGTATAATTATGTTTTAAGAAGTTTGGCATACTAACCTCTATCAATCAATTTATTTTGGAGTCTCTAGTACGTGCCAGGGAGTCGAGTTTTTGGTTGAATATGACCAAAATCCACGCGACCAGAAACAATGCCATACCTCTCCCATGTTTCAGACTGCAGAAGACCCATCTCTCTGATGTCAAGTTTATACCCTACAGGTTGTTCAACTCGCTGCCTATGTCTTGGAAAGTACCAACTTCGAATCTCTTCAGACATACAGTCAAGTCTTTTTTGAAAGAAAACGTATTCTACTCGATAAAAGAGTTTGAGACGAGTATGAAGTAATGCACTAAGCTGTGATATTTTATACGATTTTAATTGTGATTATTTTCATGTCATTATCATCGTAATTGTCTATTGTATTGAGTAATTGATTTTACTGTAATAGATCTGTCAGTGTCTAGATGTAAAATACCTGTGTAAGGTCTCAGTGGCACTTCAAATAAATTATTCTATTCTATTCTATTCTATTCTATTCTATAGTGCAGTGAAAACTGAGTCTTCTAGCACAAGTCAAAGTTCGAAATACACCTTGGTTTTTTGAAAAATTGCGAAAGAATGGGCCCAACATAATAATTTTTTGGAGGCCAAATTTCGCATATATCAAAAATCAAAAAGATATCCATGCACTTGTAACCTCCTAGGTCGTGATGGACCGCTGCCATTGTCGATATACAGCGTACTTAAGTCAGAAACCTGGAAAAATGAAAATTTCCTGCTGGTCCCATGGGACCAGCGCGGCCTGGTGGAGCTTCACGCTGCTGGTCCCATGGGACCAGCGCGTGGCAGTGAACGTCCGTCGCCAAGTGTCACTTGTCAAAAATTATTAGTATTAGGAGAGTAAAGTAGATAAAAACACTTACGGGTGAAGTTTTTTCTTATTATACACATTTTGATATTTATATACTTAAATATCATATTTTCGATCCTTGTTTCGGGCCTGAATGGGGACTTTCTCTCTTTTTTATTCGTTCAAAAAAAGTACAAACTGAGATCACTACAGGCATGAAAATATTTCGTCTCAAAAGTCCCTATACCGACCGATGACTGACTGCACCAATATTCCCAGAATGCATCTCATTTTGTTCGACTTATCAGCTGCGTTCCTTTTATCATCTTGACTGAGAATTCTCACTTCAATTGTTAGTTGTGTCTCTCTCCCTCTTATGTAATTCTCGCTTTTTCTCTCTCTAACTGAGGTGAGATTATCTGAGATTTCGTGTAAAAGGAATAATACAGCTATTAAAACGGCCCATTGGTCGCGGGAACAAAAATGGGGTGCTAAAGATGGGTACATGGTATAATGTTATTTTCACTAGTACTTGTGAATACCAGTTTCTTTAGTTGTAATCAATTATATAGAGGATTTATTGAACAATTGCCACTACATCAAAAAAAAAAAAAAATTGTGCTAGACTCAAGATTTGTCTTTAAGTAACTGTCTGCTGTCATTAGTTGAATGACTTCCCATTTTTACCGCAAATCGCAGATAAGAGGTATTCTTACGTGTCACATACAGTTTCTATTTTCCTTTCATTCCCTTTTTTTGCATAATGACTACTTATTCCATCTCAGGTCACATTTGGCAAATATGTTTCGATATCACTTAGTATATCACTAGGTACTATTATTAATTTTTTGCCAACCAAGTTTCAACCAGTTTCCAAGCTAACAACAAAACAATCGATACTTATTGTATGTGTGTACGTGTTTTGTGTGTACTTTTTGTAATAATGTACCAAAATGATTTATTGCTACGAAGACCTTTTTTTGGGCGAGGCTTCCTACTAGACACACCGCAAAGTGGGGAGATAGACTGGTCTGTATATCATGGTAGTTGTTTGAAAACCAGAAATATTTCCAAAAGTCCTTCATGATCAAGAAGCTCTGAGTGTGTGAATTTATTTCCAACTTAACTGCTCAACGAAAAATAAGGATATTGAAAATTGTTGATCAAGTTCAAATAGAGATAGCTAAAGGGAAAATTAATCAAATTCAAAAAAATCAACATTGCCTGATAGGACTATTCTTTGGCTACAGGGTGATTTTCTTAGTTTAATCATCTATCGCATTTCACAAGATATACAGGGTGCCAAAGAAAGAGGTGAAAATCGGTGAATTTTCGAAGTAGTCTACCTGTTTCAGAGAAAATGTCAATTTTTTTTTCCAAAAGTTTTTGAATTTTTTTATGAAATCGAAAAAATTTGATGTCGATTCTGTAAGTTTACTAAATCAACATAAATTTTTATTTGATTTCATAAAAAAAAATTAAAAACTTTTTGAAAAAAAAACCTGATTGAAATAAATTTACTATTTAGTTGACAGATTGATGCAGGCTTCCAAAAAATGAACTGAGAAAAAATCTGACATTTTTTCTAAAACAGGTAGACCACTTCGAAAATTCACTGATTTTCACCTCTTCCCTTGGCACCCTGTATATCTTGCAAAATGCGATGTATGATCAAACTAAGGACAGCACAGCAGGTGGTGTTGATTTTTTTGAAATTGGTTTACTTTTTCTTCAGTTATCTTTATTTAAACTTGGGCGACAATTTTCAATATCCTTATTTTTCGTTGAGAAGTTTATTTAGTTCAGTTCAACTAAATAGTTGTGTGTATTTGTTCGCTAAGCTTGACCTTCATGAAAGGTACTTTCAAACTGACAGATCGTATCTTGTGTGTATGTTGCATTGCGTATTCGTTGATTTTTATTTACAAACATCGGCAGCCATCCAACTGTTCCAGCTGTTGATGTAATTGAGGCGATAAGGCAATAATTTACAACTTTTGTTAACGAAAGCACCCACCATTCTTATTTAGTTGAATTGAGTTGGAAAGCATCGGATTGTCTCGTGAATTCAGATTTAATCCGAGCCTCTACGCCAGTTTGTATTATTTCCCTTTGGAAGTTGCATCTTTCAATTTGCATACTCAATCCGGGCAAGTTCGCAGAAGTTAAATAATGCATCAGACTTCGTCAATCGAATACAAAATAAGCAACGCGCAAGGGTCCGCAGAGGCGGACAAAAAAAAACAATCCCCCGAACTTGTTTTATTGGATATCTGTTTACGTCATTTCAAGTTTTTACGGACCAACTTTTCCACTGTAAAATCCCTGCCGAACATATTTTGTGCGGAATAGATCCACAAATGGTTCAAAAGCATACGTGACAAGAATACAAGAAGTGAATACAAACCTGATCTTGGCTATTTTGACAATTGGTCGGTGCGGAGGTCTCGCTTGTTGGCTGCAAGAGGGGTCTTTCCGCAATGGACTTCTCGAGCAAAACTCGGAACTGTTCATCGAGGAAAAGCTGCCGTGGATGTCCGGGGGAACGATGCACTTGAAGGAAGACGTTGAAGGCAACGTATTGTAGTATTTGCTTGCAGTTGGGAGGTTTTGTTGTTCGGACATAGGTTCAGGTGTTTTGTAACCAAACGCGAACTGTTTGATTTCCTCATTCTCGTCGATGTCGGACATGTAGTGCTCGTTAAGGAACACGTTATCTGGCGAGGTTTCGCTTGACAAGACGAGGGGGAGCGTATAGTCGCCAAATTTGCTCCGAAGCTCCAGCGCTAGACTGCTGACTTCCTCCAGCTCTTGCGATAGCACCGAGTCTCTTGACAAATATTTGCTTTTCGACGCAGGCAGCTGATTATCCCTCCTCGAAGGATAACAAGGATTATCGTCGAAGTCATCGAGGCGCCGTGACAGGTCTTCGAAGTTCCTGTGTCGCGGCAGAGGAGAATTGCCCAAGTTCTCGTTCAAACTGCCGTAAAAGGGTCGCAGGTCTCGGTTGAAAAAAGTGCGTCCCAAGATCGGGGACCTGCCGAAGTCGGAGGTGCTTCGCGAGCTGAGAATCCTGCGGTACCCGCACCCACCTCGAGTTTGCAGGTCAAACCGCGAAGTCATCATAATGTTTGCCATCGGCGGCGGAGTAGGCAGAGGCAGATCAGGTAAACACAATGGTGATTGCGATTTTTCTTTGGCATGTGGTGGTGGTGGTGGTGGTGGTGATGGTTGTGCCGCGTCGGATGCCCTCATATTCGCTAGATGGTGTGCCACGGCGATTGTTCCTTTTGATTACACACCTGTCGCGGTTCGTTGTTTATTGTTGCATCCAGGCGTTCTTTTGTCTACCGCATTTTTAACGATGTGATTCGCGGAGATGCGCTACTTCGATTTTACGATATCAAAAATGACACAATTACCGCATCGTAAATGTAGATGGTGAGGTATCCGACGGAATTTTCGGCCGCGATTTAGTAAGTACCATAAAATTTAGGGTGAAACGATAGGATAGGCGGACTGAAACTAGAAGAGAGTGACAGCGAATGGCCACTGACTCTTTTGAGATGCCAATAAAACAGCCATCAAAGCGATATACTTAAAAATAAAATTTTGGATCTCCATTATTTCAGCAGGGTGAGTGTCAGTTTCCAGAAACATGATGCAGACGTTCAATATCTTATATAAAGGACAAACTGCCGATGGCAGGATTTCACGTGACCAATCAAAATTAAGTAAGTATATTGACGGGAACATTTTTCGAAATGTAGGCTGTCAGTTCGATCCAGTCAACCGAATATTCGCTAAACGAACGAATATTAACGTGTTCGAACCATCACTATATATCACCATTTATGCAAGTTAGCACCAACACACGCGTTAAAAAACCTACAAACGCTATATCGATCCATCTGTAACACGTGGTTGTTTATTTACCGCAGAGGATTCATGCCCGCATCACCTGGTCAACTTCTGTAAATCAGTTTTTAAACAGACCGAACGAAAAACGCTACCGGCCATAGTAAAACTCTGTACGTACACTGAAAGTGATTAGACATCGTGAATGAGGGGCTGCCCTCACGTCGATGGGGTGGCGGAGGGTGGCGTGTGGGTGCGGGATGTCGGAGGGGTTAAACACGGGGACGATGACTAAGAGGGGCGCTCGGTCGGCATGATTAGACGCGAATTCAATATCAAAAAAAAAGAAAGGAACCCATCAACGAAGCTCAAATTATAATAGACAAATTTGTATGAAGGTGTGTAGGTACCTTAAAACTGCATTCTGTAGATAGATACTCAATAGTTTAGGTGCCAATGATTATTATTGTGGTCAAGTGTTTCGTGGTTCTCGATTGTTTAGGGATTACGACGGCGACAGAGAACGCAAATCCCCCAAGCAGTCGGCTGTGCGGCGACGATGGTGGTGGTAGTGGTGGTGGTGGGAGCACACCCCTACGTTTACAAATTTCGTATACGTCTCCTACTACACCATGGATGGCTAGGTGACTTCCCCAAAGTTTAGATAAGGACCAGAGGAGCAAAGCATAACAAATATTGATTATTTATCAAATTAATTTCCAGATGGGGGCTATGCGCTTGATAGGAGAGGATAAGTGTGAAGATTATCGAATTTGGCGGGCTATATTCAATCACGAAACGATGCATCGATATCAGGTTGCGCTTTTCTTTTCAGGATAGGAGTTAGGCCGCCCTGAAGGCTGATGGCATTCAAAAATTAGGATTTGAAGCCCCCGATTTGAAGTCACTATCAAACGGACAACGTGGCTATGGCGTTTTGGTTGGTCGCGTTTATTGCTTTGTCTATACACTGTCCATAATAGGTTCGTCAAATCTTCGTGCAAAATGTTCAAGTTATAAAATCCAAGGAAACCTTCTTAGTGCATTTTCGAAGAAAGTGCTCTGTTGTGGCCGATTTGTCTCTCATGTCGTCGGACTATATGTATGAGCGTATTTTCACCAGATATTTCACCTGTATAAGGGCGTTCTAAGGGCTGAATTTCAAGTTAGTGGCGCAACTCAGTTGCAGCATCGATAAGCCAATCATCGCGTCGGATTGCGTTATGTTGCCATAGTGACCGGACCGCGCGGGCGGATCTTCGACTTGAAATCTAGCCCTTAGATCATATTATCTACATGTGTGTCTGCATGTCCATCTGTTTGTGCACAAGTTTTCCCAGTAGAACTCCTTGTCGAAGAATGGAGTTATACCCCTACACTATTTTCCAATGGATGTCCGGAAGTGTGGACTTAGGGCTTTTTTCAAATGTGACGCCGCGTCGCCTTGGACCGCCAATACCGCCATATTGAATATTCGTATTTACTGATGGATTTTGATTGAATTGAAATACACTAATGTCTTGTAGATATAGATACGCTTGTCTTCATGCTAAGTTTCAGGATCCGACGCCATCTTGGACCGCCATATTGAGCTTTGTTATCAGTGTACTGATTTAAAAAAAATCTGGAATACACTTGCGTTTCATAGGAATAATCGTGAAATCGGGCTTAGCCTCGCAATCCGTCGCCATCTTGGCCCTCCAGACTGAACTTTGGTATATGAAGTAGGATAGACCGATTCTGATCCGACACGCCGCCGCCATATAACGTGTGTGATGGAATTCGGAACTTACATCTTCTATAAATACGTTTGTTTTCATGTAAGTAGATACCACAGTACCTACTCTACCGGGTGATCATTTGAAAACTATCCACCTGCAATAACTCCCGATTCCTAGTCAATATTTCTTGGAGCAAAAACAGGTCGATTTTTATATCGAGGGAGACATCTAAAACATACATACAACATACAAAAATAAAATTTCAAATGACACTACCTACCTCGCGATATATCAAATTGAAGAAAATTAAATTCTCTTTTTGAAAAAGATATTTTCAAAAATTTCAACTCTACCCCCCTTCTCCCTAAAAATTCTCTGAGTGTCTCTTTCAATATTCTGAACCCCTCAATTCTCTCTAGTTCAGTCAGCATCATCCTTAAAAGCTTCAAAGAAGAGAATTTTCGGTGGAAAAAGTGCCACCCAAATTGACCCCATTGCTCTCCCCCACCTCAACTTTAAAATTTAACAAAATACCACCCACTTTGTGATACATCAAATCAAAGGAAATTAAATTCTCTTTCTAAAAACAATTTTTTTTTAAATTTCCAACTCCTTCCCTATTCAACTGAACATTTGGAGTATTTTAGTAGGAAAACGGGAGTTTTAAAAATTTCGAAAAAATTGTGTTCAGGGAGAGAATTCAATTCCCTTCAATTTGATGTATCACAAAGTAGGTATTGTCATTTTAGATTTTTAAGGTAAGGAGGGGGGAGCAAAGGGGTGAATTTAGGTGGCACTTTTTCCATAGAAAATTTTCTTTTTCGATGCTGTGCAGGATGACGTTGACTGCATTAAAGAGAATTGAGAGGTCAAGAATATTTAATTGGACACTCAGAGAATTTAAGGCGGAAAGAGAGGTGGGGTTAAAAATTTTAGAAATCTTTTTTCAGAAATAGAATTTAATTCTGTTGGATTTGATGTATCGCAAAATAGGTAATGTCATTTGCAATTTCAAAGTTAGGGTAGGTGGGGGCGGGGGGCTAAAGATAGAAAATCGCTAATGTATATTCTAGATGTCCTCCTCGATATAAAAATCGACCTGTTTTTGCTCGAAGACATTTTCACTAGAAATCGGGAGTTATTGTAGGTGGATAGTTTTCAAATGATCACCCGGTATGGTACCACTCATTATGCTGATTCACCCGAAAGAAGATGCGCTACTGAGCCTCACGCCCGTTAGGGCATATTTACTTGTTTAGCATCGTATTTTTCGAATCACAAACAAGATCATTACTTAAGGTGCGTTCAGTCAGCTTATTTAGCCGCAATTTCAATTTTAGCCGTAAGCGCTGCATCACTTATTGGCTGTTCCGAGGAGCCTGGTTTCATAAGAGCCAATGGGCGTCGCTGCGCCTACGACTAAAATTAAAACTTGCGGCTAAATAAGCTGACTGAACGCACCTTTATACCGGGTGATGATTTGAAAACCATCCACCCGTAATAATTCCCGATTCCTAGTGAATATAATTATCATCGAGCAAAAACAAATTGATTTTTTGTAAGTACATCGAGAAGGACATCCAAAATATAGATTGATGAATTTCTATTTTGAATTTCTATTTTTAACTTCTTCACCGCCGTCCAGTAACTAGTGGACGCGTAGTGTAGTGGTACATCACAATTGGCTTTGATCACTGAAGTCAAACAATACACAGCGCGGCTTGTTTCTGGATGGGTGACCGCTGCAACATAGCGCTGTGGTGTGGCCCACCCAGAGGTGAGATACCGGCGTCAATAAATCCCTCTCGGCAAGGTTCTGGGCAAACCTTCCGAGTACTTCGTCTTTCGAAAGTTTCCTCTGGAATGGTGATGGCTGTTGCGATTCACTTGTGGTTCGGAATCCACTTAAACTGTAGGCCCCCTATTCAATATGAATAGGCAGAGAAGCAAGCCGAAAACATTTGATGAGTTGTATGTGACTAGCAATTTAACCATTTTTAAACATTTACATCTTCTCCGCCAATAAACTGGACATTCGGAGAATTCTGCGAGAAGAAGCGGGACTTTGGGAATTGTGAGACTTTTTTTTCAGAAGGAGAATTCAATTCCCTTCAATCTGATGTACCTATCACAAAGTAGGTGGGTGCCATTTCGAATTTTCAAATGGGGTGGGAGAGCGGAGGGTTAATTTAGGTAGCACTTTTTCATACTTTTTTCAGAAAGCCAACTGTAATTGTAAAGTTTATTGTTTCAAAATACAAGAGGCGAGATATAATTGGACCCCGGATGAACAACTTGAATTCTCACTGCATGAATGAACCAAAATAATGGTATTACAATAATAATAAATTCAACAGAAATAATCGAACTAAAGCCAAATCACACAACCGGTGAAACACAAAGCAATTTCTGACTTTATTTAGTCTCGCATCTTGAGGTTTGGCTCGGGTTTGGGTCAAGGGAAAAGCAAGAGAGCGTCACTCCATGTATTTCCTAGAAAGGAAAGAGAAAGAGAATTGAATTCCGTTCAATCGACCATACCACGTTGAAAATACTAGTTCTCGCCCGATCACTGAAGTCAAGCAGACGGCCCCGTGGTGCAGGCGGTCGAGTGGCTGCCTGCGACGCAGAAGTTCTGGGTTCGATTCTCGGTGAAAAGTCTGGGTGTTGTGTTGTCCGAAATTTGCACTTTTTTGAGTTTGTATAATTGATAAATAAACGGGCAAACTCCTATGGCAAGAAAAAGCCGATAAGGAGAAAAACATTTATTTATTTATTATTAAAATTGAATTCCCTTCAAGCTGATACATCGCACAAGAAAGGTGGTGTCATTTGAAATTTTGAAGTTGGGGTGGGTGGAGACGAAGGGGTTAACGACAGAAATTCGCCATTGTATATGTTTTAGATGTTCCTCTTAGTGCGGTCGGTACGCTGGCTGAATGATACTGCACTTTTGGTTCATGGCATGAAACTTGGCATAGAGTTTTGTGAGACCATTTCAAGTAATTTCATCCGATGAGCCAGAAAAAAAAATCGATGGGGGGCGCTGTACAGCCCCCTTTTTTCAAAATGGCTGCCAAATTTGGGAAAATCACCAAATTGGTCGCCCAATTTCCGGACAAGTATCATTTCCATATATTTCGAGGTTGCTGGATCGATTGGTAGCAATATTGATTTGATTGGACCAACGTGGTAGTCGGAGGACCGTTATTTTGGATCCAAATTGTCTAAAAACGCGCTTTGGTCATCATCATCAGAAATCAAATTAATTTTTTCCCAGGCATTTTGGGCCTCTTTTACTGTTTGGTAGTAATTCGGAATCGACGTGGACAACAAGAAGTGAATTTGTTAAATTTGCAGACAATGCAGACTCTATAACCGGTTCTTATAAGCTTATTTCAATGTATATGTTTTTGTCAAAAGGCCATCGTTGTCTAAGGAAGGAGAGCTGAATAGGCCACATAACAAAGCCGACATAGTTCACATTCTAGAGGAGCTCTTGGGAGATACCAGATGTTTGCCTTCATGTTCTGACTGCATAATCTACGATGGTGCCACCTTGGTACATGCTACTCCGCCAAGATTGTCCTCCAAGTTTGAGAAGTATATGAGCACAGAGTTTCGGCGTCACGTTGTTCAAGACACTGAGAAAGTTAAAGCAAGCAGGGTAGACTTTGTATGGGACCTTTATAAGGTCGATAATGTAAGAACTTCAACCAGAGAAAGCAGAGGATGTGGCATACGTCGACAGGTATATCACCTACAATGAAAGCTTTTGAAAAACAAATACTCCTCATTCATTCCTTCTTCTTGAGTTCACGTCACTTTAAAAATCCAATATTCAATAGGTGGCAGCTCCCTTGAGGCTACCCAACAACTGGTCGGATTTCTTATGGAACTCGGGAAATAAACAGGAACTCTTCCATATGCTGAGTACCTACGTTCTCACAGAATTCCATGATATACATATATCATGACTAATTTGGATCAGGTATTCCCTTTTCCATTATACAATTATTTGCGACGCTTCTTTGTAACTTCAAAATCAATCGAACTGCAGAACTTCAACACCTTTTCTTTTTAGACCATCAGATCAGCTGGGAACTTTCGAACATCTCTTACGGGGTTGTCTTGTGCTGCGACAGAGGAGGCTGATGGTAGGATTATGGCTCACGCAAAGGATATGACTATCCATGGCGCTCAGTCGATTCTCATTTGTACTGTTGACTCCGATGTTGTGGTCCTTTCAGTTTCCTACTTTTTTGAACTTAAAATTTTTGGACTGCGTGAGCTTTGGATTCTATTTGGCACAGGCCGTACAAAGCGGTATATACCAGTACACCTGATTGCCTGCCATGACACTTTCGGTGAAGAAAAGGCCACTGCATTACGAGGATTTCATGCATTTACCGGTTGTGACACCGTGTCATCTTTCATGGGAAAGGGAAAGAAGTCGGCAGTGAAAGTGTGGAAGAGCTTTCCAGATAGTACTGCTGCCTTTTTAGCCATTTCTAGACCTACCTCTTCTATTAACCATGCTACATTCAGTATCCTAGAAAAGTTTGTGGCCATCCTATAAGGGCGAATGAAAGCAGAGACTTGAACGAGGCACGAAAGAATTTGTTTATGACAAAAACAAAAACCCTTGACAAATTACCACCGACTCAGTCGGCATTGCGACAGCACATTTTGCGGGCAGCGTTTCAGGCTGGTCAAATCTGGGGGCAAGCCGGTGACGTGAACCCCGATATCCCATCTCCCTCCAAGTGGGGTTGGGAGCAGACTACAGCAGTGTGGACACCGACATGTACAGATTTACCACCATATGGGAGTCTATCAAAGAACTTGTCAAGTGCTTATGTACATCAGGCTGCAAAGCAAGTAGCAGGTGCTCTTGTAGAGGAGCAAATATACCTTGCACACAATGTTGTGCTGGGTGCAAAGGAAACTGCTGCAATTCAAGCCAACCACGGTCAGTTTAATATTATTTCGGCAATTTTTCCCTCGTCTGGTTACTTCTGATTTTTACTAACGAAGTTTTACTTAATTCCAGTGTGGTCGTCGAAGACAAAGAAATGCGTGAAATATGATATTATCGAGGAATAATGAATAATGATGACTAGATACTTTTATTTAGTTCAGTATCATGAAAATTCTGTAGATGGTTATTAGGTATAACCTCCATCTTTTTTTATAAAGTTCACACTCGAGTTCACATTATTTACATAAACTTACACTGTGTACCTATGCTCGTGCTACGAAAAAGATATACATCTATCACCACCACTAAACTTCAAGAAGAGCGCTAGTTTCTACTTCCGGTCGGTTGAAAAATACTCTTGTACCAATCAATATAGCTACCAAGCGACAAGGTACCCTCAAAATGCTTGGAAAAAATAGTACATTCGATTTCGGTCAAGATTTGACCGAAACTCTTCTTTTACACCACTTAAACAAAGGAGAACGGTGCGTTGAGGCTTTTTGGTGATCCAATTGAGTTGAAACTACTGCCAGTTGATCTTATATCCTTGAAAATAAGTAAATTATACTTCTTTCCACCATACACCATGAGAGCTAATTTCAATAAAAAAAAACCAATTCGATATTTTTTGCCGTTTTTGAGGTAGGATGTGGGGCTCCAGGGACAATGTGGTGGCTCTGGTGAGGCTCTTTGAAAAACAATTCCACAAATTCATATTCGGTGATGACTCTTTTGTCACCCTCATCGATTTCGGAGCACTACCAAACAATAAGACGCCCCCGAAATGCCCGGAAATAAATTGGTTTTGCTTGAGATTTAATCGAAACTCTTTTTTACCATTTTAGTCAAAAGTAACCGTTCTACGACTTCCACGTTGTACTGGTTAAGTCAATGTTGCTGTCAATCGATTCAGCATCCTTGAAATACATTGAAATGATGTTTTCCGGGCAACTGTGCGACTGATTTGGTGATTTTTTCAAAATTCGGGCGCCATTTTGAAAAAAGGGGGCTGTACAGCGCCCCCCATCGTTTTTTTTTCTGGCTCATCGGATGAAATTACTTAAAATAGTCTCAAGGAACTGTGTACCAAGTTTCATTGCATGAACCAAAAGTGCAGCATATGTCCCATTTTTGTGTTCTACCGACCGCACTATCTTGATATATAGTAGGTTCACTTGTACCGTGATTCTAGTTGGCTGTGAGATTTTGTTTTTAAGTTTCCAAATCTGATATTTGAAAACTCCCTAGAACTTGGCAGTTGGTTGCCATTGATATTTGAAAGTTCAAGCTTGACAACATCAACAACATTACCGTTTATGTCAAATAGACTGAGAATCACGAGTTTCACGGAAATTGTGGTGGAATTGTGCTCATTACTGTGAAAACTGTGTTTGCGCCTCAGCTTGTGTCTTGAACAATAACGTCCAGTGCCCATTTTGAAGCCCTCGAGGGTGTCATCAAGAACTCGCTTCTGGGAGAAAATTGGCGGAGTAAAGGTCCCGGGCATGTACCCCATAACGTTCAGCTTTGCGGAGAAGACGTGAATTTATTTTCAAAAACCACATAATATGGAAGCATTGTGAACTATTCTTGGTTTTTAAAAGAAGTACCCACACTCAGGAAGACTGGGAACTGTGGGAAGCTACACCGCTACATCCTTCGAATTTTTGTTTGGATGGGATTCATCGGCGTTAATACTTGATTTCAGTGATCAGGACATCGTACTGGAACAAGAAATTTGCGGAACTTGTGAAAGGTGAACTACATCCACTCCATACTTGCAATTTGCAAAGTTGATTTCGGTATTTTTTCCATTTTTGACATCAACAGTCAACACACCAACATAACCTATCTTTCGAAGCCAGACGCTCAGGCGCACACTAGGCAGTTGGACGTGAAGTCTACAATGCCAAACTGTAAAATTTGCCCAGCCTACTAGAATCACGGTACAAGTGAACCTACTATAGAATAGAAATCGAGCTGTTTTTGCTCGATGAGTTATTCATTAGGAATTGGGAGCTATTACGGGTATGGATACTTTTCAAATGATCACCTGTAGGTAATAACTATCTCCGATGTTAAATTTCAAAGTTCGGGAACCTATACCATTCACTGTCGAAGACAAGTGAAAATGATTCTAAAAACGCGATTGGATTTTTTTCATTTAAAAAAAAAATCCAGTCGCGTTTTTAGAATCATTTTCACAAGAGTTTTGCAAGAAATTATGGGAAAATTTTAAGTTCACAGTTCAGAACACCTTGTGCATATTTTCTCTGGTAGGTCAACTAGCTCTGACTTAGAATTCAGAAGAAAAAATCCTCAATCAGCTATTTCAGGATTAAATTATTTTATGCAACCGGGGGTTAGTAGTAGAATACATCTGCAAATTTCAATCGATTCTATCGATCTATTCGTGAGATCTGACCAATCAAGTAAGCTTTCGATCGAACAAAAAATTGCACCTAGATATAGGTAATGGAGGATCTCAGGAAAATTTCGAGTGCAAATTCTGATTTGGCTTGAGAAAGTCCATCTACTCTACCAATAAGCTATGTCGGTTGCAATATGGGACTCCTGTATATCAGGAAAATATTCTGTGTCTGATAAAATAAGAAATAAAAAAGCTCGAAAGAACTCTCGCGCAGTAGGTGGTCTCACTCAGGTAATAAACAATTTCGATTTGATTATATAAATATGCTTTTGATTGTCTGGTATTAAAACGCCATCGTACTATTCCCATTGATTAAATTACTAGAGCAATCTGAGCAATTGGTCCAAAACAAAAATTATTTGTAAACACATGCTTGAACATTTTGTAAGCGTATCACGACACAATATACCTAGCTAACCAATAGCAGCGCACATATTAGACTTGAGCATCACAGGGGCATATTACCTTTATACTACTTATTAGGCTCAATGTCTATGTTTAGCCATAATTTCAATTCTCATACCTAATAGCACCCCAGGGCAATGACGTATTGAGATGTTGAGCAACGCACATAAAGCGTTACAAATTTTCCCCGACACACGTACCTACATCTGACCGGATACAAGAGTTAATATTATATTAAGACTGTCTGACTTTCATTATGAAATGCAATTACGTCCCGGGTGCAGAAACATGCGCTTTTTGAAAGCCAATTTCCCTTTATGGAGCTAATCCGGGACATCAATCCTTGTCGAGGTGCCAACAGAAGGGGAGCCCCGATGAATGACTTCTCTTGCGATTTTTGAAGCTTGCATGACTTCAATAAGACGATCACATATCGGATAGTCTTCGCAACAAATCTGGATTTACGACAGCAACGTGCATGTGTGAGAGCAGAACATTCAAAAGATACCTAAATAAACCCGAGAATAAACCCGAAACTGACCTTATGGTAGAGATACGATGTGGAAAGGCGGCAATTTACCTGAAACAAATTAACAGGAGATTAGATCATTGCATTAACTTAGGTATAAATAGGTACGTACAGCACAAGACTTTTTTCTTTTATTCATATAGGAATCATATACTCAAGTATTATGTAAAAACCTACCTAAGTACACTGAAATCCAAATAAAACAGAATCTTGTTCTACCTGATACATACTTATTTTTCGAGATTAGTTTCGAACAATTTTCGAACTTCTTTGTCCCAGATTTCTCGCCGCCAATTTTTTCTCTAGAAAAACATCGAACCAGTTGGATTTTTGTTTCAGGGGGGACATCGTTTTGCCAAACTTTAATCTTCAACCCCTTCGTCCCTACCTTACCCTACTGTGGAATTTCAAATAACATCACCTATCTTGTCATACATACTTACATCAAATTATTGAAAGTATTACAATTATCTGTCAAACTTGGTTTTAAGTTTTTTAAACAACCTCCAACAGAAAACTGAAAGAGAATTTTACTTGATTTTATTATCTTCAGTTTGATACATCACAAGATATACGTAATGCTGTTTGAAATTTTGAAGTACGTTAGTAACGGTAGGATGGGAGCGAAGGGCTTGAAGATAAAAATTTGGCAATACGTGTCTTAGATGTCCCCCTTAAAATAAAAATCGAATTTTTTCGACGTTTTCCTAGGAAAATGTTTGACTGCGAGAAATCTGGGCTGGAAAGTTTGAAAATGAACCATGCCGATTATCATGTTTGATCGGATAAAACGTAGGCGCTGTTTTCAATCAAACATAATCAGCATCATAATCCCTTGTGACCTACCTATTCTGTTGCCGGCACCGATCCGGCAATATCAGTGTCAACAGTACTATCCTAACCTGATATACCGTACCTATCTAATCAAGAATCTATCTGTCATTTCCAAAATTTGAGGTTTTACTGTTTCGCTGGCCTCTCTTCAAGAAATAAAAACCCCAACAATGAAAGACGTCCAGATAGTTCAGAGATGTTCCAATTTTCGCCGAGTCGCGAGGCAGAAAATAACCGAGATGGTTTTTGTGGTAAAAAACGGTAATAATGCGATGAAACTAACCCCCCGGTTGCACCAAAGAATTTTATCATGAAATAGCTAATCAAGGATTTTCTCTGGTGAATTATAGAGGTCAATGCCAGTTGACTGTATTGTATTGTATTTATTTAATTCATTGTTAACATGGTAACTTAGAATATGGTATTTATTCCAACTTAAAAAATTTAATTCTGTGTTTTGTCTTCATCGGTCCTGCACTTCTTCCTTTCCCTGTCAATCCTCGCTATCCATTTCAACCCCTTCCCGTCTTCTCCCAACAATTGCCTCAGACTTCTCTCCTCCATAAACGACTGCTGACATGATCTCCTAAAGTGCTCAAACGTCTCCTCCTCTTCTCCACACACCCGACACACTCTATCTTCGGCATTTTTCCAGTAGCTGCTCGTCCGTACTTCATTGCCGCATCGAAACCTTGCCAATCGGCCCAATCGCATTGTTCCGTCCTCCAAGTTTATGTTTCTTATATATCGTGGCAGTTCCCTTGTGAATAATTGTTTGTAGAGTTTATTGTACCTGGTGTCTTCTATTCTGTTTCTTTGTAGCTGCTTTTGTGCGTCTATGTCTCTTTTTTCCATCTCTTCTGCTACGCTGTGTCCTTCTTGTCTTTTCATTTCCACCCACATTTCGCTCGCTCCGGTTCTTTCCAAGTAACGTTTCCTTTCGCTAGTCCACCTTGAAGCACCCTTGCTCTTGCAAACCTCTTTGTACGTTTCTTTGAGAATGTTGTTTTCGCTCTTCATTATGATGTTCTCTTCAAATTTCATGGCCCTCTTTCCCGCTGTTACTCTTATCAAATCTTTTTTCGTCTCTTCTAAAACGATATATGACGGTGTATTCATGTCTAGGCCCAGAATCCATTTGATATACTTGAGTTGTATTCTTTCTATTCTGTCATATTCTTTCCATCAGTTGACTGACCACAGGAAATGCATACAAGCTATTGTGAACTGAACATTTTCCTACATTTTTTTGTAAAGCTCCGTTTCTCATTGTAGTCCTGTCCCTAGCAGTACTTCTGTAGGAAAAACTATGTAATCAAAATTTTCTTTTTGGAATCGTTGGAGGATCATCCCAGGACAAATAATCACTCGGGTGCTTTCGCATTCCTGGTACATTTTTCAGCAATATCGCATCAAAGTTGGCGGCTGGTCAATTCTTCAGTTCGCTGATATTTCTTGGAGTTTTTGCGATTTTTTTCAAATAAAAGTACTAATCTACCCAAAAAACAATTCCAGATCGAATTGTGCGGTCAGATTTTGAGTACTTACGTTATACCGGGTGAAAAAAAAATAAAACGAGTTTTATAATTTTTTTCCAACTTTTTAGTTTCTTGGCCAATTTTCACAAACTTTATGTCAAAAGCTCGCTGACTAAGTCGTCTACTGAAATCAATTGTCAATATAGCCAAATTATCAAAAATCAAGATTGCGGCGGCGAACCCAAATAAAAATGTGTCGTATTTCGAGAATTTTTTTTAAATTGTAAACTTCGTAAAGAACGACACTGATGGTGGATTCTGGAAGACTCAGCTTTCTTCTGCAATTCGGAACTAGATTAACTTGATTCGCACATTCCACTGTGAAAATATAGTGAATTAAAGGAAGGTCCACTTGTAATTTTTTCCAAATTCACAATAAATCAGCAGTTTAAAAACCTCCCGCGAATCCTTATTTCAGAAGCAATTTCTACACACTTGGTAGTGATCGTTAGCTGTGTGCATAGGCTACAAATACCGTGTTGGTGCATGGCCGAAGCTTCGAAATTTCAGATGATAGATGACGTAAATGGTGGAGGTGCGCATGTCAAATATCGAATATTCTACTTTTTGTTCTCACATGTTCTGAACGAAATTTCTATAAATGGTTGGCTTAATGGTCAGCTGAATGAACACACAACGAGAGTCAAATGTTGAAAGAGTCGAAATGTGAAATTTTCAAATAGACGACTTTACTTCTTTGGAGAAAATAAAACGGTTCTATCCGTTGGTCCAGGAATTTTAGCTGTTAAAATCGCAAATAGCGAACAAAAATGATAGCCACCCGGATTTTTGTATATAAGCTCAGTTGAGCATGTAGTTTAACATAGTCAAAGTTCTCAAGAATCCGGTGTGAGCTTCGGCCGTTGTGGCCTCGAGAAGAACTTGAGGATCAGTTTTTCGCGTATATCTCGTGAACAATGGCACTTGGAAAGAACGTGCTTGGGAAGAAATTGTTGAAAATTTTATTGTCTATAAGAAAGGTCTTCACACGTTCCATCGTCAGTCCACTCTTTCTTCGTCAAAACACAAGAAAATTAAAATAATCCAGATGCTCGATGCTGAAGACTGTATGGACCTTGAGATTTATGATGGCGGGGTGCCACTTGGTAGAGGTGTTGTTCGATCTATTCTGTTTTGACTGTAACTATTTGCCATCAATACCAACCATGCCGGCGGCATATACAGGGTGAAATAAAAATAAGAAGTTGAAGAAATGTACCTCAAGAACCAAAATAGGTGGAGACATATAAACCGCCAAAAATATTTCTAATTTCATGGTCATGAAGTTGTCGTAAACTTGGATCAAATATGTTGAGCCGTTTCTGACATATCTTCAGAAGACTGAAGTCGTTACGAAAAAAAACTAGTTTTCCGTCTATCAGTAACTCTTCAGATATTGAATCGAGACTTGGTGTTTTGAATCGAAACAATGATAAATCACATTTAAAATAAAATAATAGTGGAAAACATTTTCTAGGCCAACTACTTCAAGAAAAAACACAGTCAACTTTTTTTCTGATGAGTAGACGAAAAAATTATTTTTTTCGGTAACAACTTCAGTTTTTTGCAGATATTTCAAGAACGGCTCAAGATATCAGATTCAAATTTACGACGAATTCATGACCATGAAATCAGAATTATTTATGGCGATTTACATGTCTTCACCTATTCTGGTTCTTGAGAAACAAATGTTCAACTTTTTATTTTTATTTCACCCTGTATATGCCGCCGGCATAGTTCGTATTGATGGCTTCAAGTTTCAATCAAGAAATAGTGGAGCAACCAACACCTCTACAAGGTGGCACTTCGCCATCATAAAACTCAAGGTCCATTCAGTCTTCAGCATCGAGCATCTGGATTATTTTAATTTTCTTGTGTTTTGACGAAGAAAGAGTGGACTGACGATGAAACGTGTAAGGACCTTTCTTATAGACAATGAAATTTTCAACAATTTTTTTCCAAGCACGTTCTTCCCAAGTGCCCTTGTTCACGAGATATACGCGAAAAACTGATCCTCAAGTTCTTCTCGAGGCCACAACGGCCGAAGCTCACACCGGATTCTTGAGACTATGTTAAACTACATGCTTAACTGAGCTTATATACAAAAATCCGGCTGGCTTTCATTTTTGTTCGCTATTTGCGATTTATACAGCTAAAATTTCTGGACCAACGGATAGAACCGTTTTATTTTCTCCAAAGAAGTAGAGTCGTCTATTTGAAAATTTCACATTTCGACTCTTTCAACATTTGACTCTCGTTGCGCGTTTATCCAGCTGACCATTAAGCCACCCATTTATAGAAATTTTGTCCAGAACATGTGAGAACAAAAAGTAGAATATTCGATATTTGACATGCGCACCTCCACCATTCACGTCATCTATCATCTAGAATTTCGAAACTTTGGCCATGCACCAACACGGTATTTGTAGCCTATGCACACAGCTAACGATCACTACCAAGTGTGTAGAAATTGCTTTAGAAATAAGGATTCGCGGGAGGTTTTGAAACTGCTGATTTATTGTGAATTTGGAAGAAATTACAAGTGGACCTTCCTTTAATTCACTATATTTTCACAGTGGAATGTGCGAATCAAGTAAATCTAGTCCCAAATTGCAGAAGAAAGCTGAGTCTTCCAGAATCCACCATCAGTGTCGTTCTTTACGAAGTTTACAAATCAAAAAAAAATTCTCGAAATACGACACATTTTTATTTGGGTTCGCCGCCGCCATCTTGATTTTTGATAATTTGGCTATATTGACATTGATTTCAGTAGACGATTTAGTCAGCGAGCTTTTGACATAAAGTTTGTGAAAATTGGCCAAGAAACTAAAAAGTTGTAAAAAAATTATAAAACTCGTTTTATTTTTTTTTCCACCAGGTATAACGTAAGTACTCAAAATCTGACAGTACCATTCGATCCGGAATTGTTTTTGGTGTAGATTAGTACTTTTATTTGAAAAAAATCGCAAAAACTCCAAGAAATATCAGCGAACTGAAGAATTGACCACCCGCCAACTTTGATGCGATATTGCTGGAAAATGTACGAAAGCGCGAAAGCACCCGAGTGATTATTTGTCCTGGGATGATCCTCTAACGATTCCAAAATAAAAATTTTGATTACATCGTTTTTCCTACAGAAGTACTGCTAGGGCCTGGATTATTGGGCACTACGCTAAAATTCACCAAATGAGAAAATGCTCAATTGACTATTTCATGAATAATTTTTTTGGTGCAACCGGGGCCAAGAGATAAATTTAGTAGGGTACTACCTATGAGTGTGCGAAAATAGATATAGGTACCTACTACACTGTTGCTCAACGATTGTTGCCACTGTCATCCCTACCTACCTATACCTACCTGCCTAATTATGATGACTTCAATTTACGCGGGAAACCATTTGCTTTTATGGTGCGACGCAGATCAATCTTAAGACAACGGTCAACCGAACCGATAAATCGATTTTAATAAATTTGTTTCCGTTCTCTAACATGAACGACCACAAAATCGAATTCCACGGTCGTGAGAGCAGGCATTCTAAAAATTTCTCACAAAAAGTCCCAATAGGCATAAGCATAGGTTATACGCAAATGGGATCGGGATTCAGAATTTGCTGATTTATTTAATCTAAATAAATGAGGTGAGTCTGCAACCCACTTTTTATCGATTTAATTAATTGGTGTCTTTACAAGTTCAAAGCTGTTGTATGTCGATGGAAATAAATTCATCTACCTATTTCATATATCTATATCTATCTATCTATCTATCTATCTATCTATCTATCTATCTATCTATCTATCTATCTATCTATCTATCTATCTATCTATCTATCTATCTATCTATCTATCTATCTATCTATCTATCTACAATCTTGAAGTTGGGTGGGAAGCTTTAGGCTGGCTGCGAGAAGCGGAGCTTTGCGAACTATGCAACTGTATTTACGGAACAGTAGCGGGATTGCAGCGCATGCAGGAGTTCTTCAACCCATGCAGAGATGTGCGCAGGGCCGTGGAGAGAAATTTCGGGCCCAAATGATCATAGACTTTTTGATATAAGAATAGCCGATACATAAAAATCATTTGCAAAAATCGGGTGAATTTCCTATTTTGGAAATTCTCCGGCCTTCTTGAGCGCCGGGCTCGAGGCCGGGCTCTGATCCCGGTAAAATAAGTTGTTGGTAATTGGTAAGTAAACTGCTGGACAACGAAGTTGTCGGTATCGGAAAAATGGTTCGACTTTGGAGGCCGATAGCTCCCGATTACCGATTGCGAATTTCATTTTGTTTGTCGCGTTAACTACATAGCTCAATCTTTCCGTAACCCATCCTATAATAGTGAATGTTGAGAAACTTTATGTAAACTTTCTACAGGGTGAAACGTAAAATGGTGCAAAATTGCAACGACTTTATCGTACCCCCATTTTTCAAAAATATATATTTTTTTAATATTCTAATACAAAAATAATAAAGTGTGGGTATGGTGTCTTATCTCGAAACGATTTTGGAATTACCTGTCTTACATCAAAGATATAAATTTTTATGTTGAATGTTGCAGATAAACGAAACTCAGGCATAGCACAAGCACAAAAAGTGTAACGTCCAGGGGGGCTTTACTTAGCTCGGAAACTGAAGTTTTACATCGTTACCATGTTCAGGGGCTCAAACTTGCAAATGGAACATGTTCCACATCTGAAATTCTGATGAAATTCTGACGAAATCCAACGTTCGAAAAACAGGCAGACTTTTGTATTAGAATACATAAAAAAATACAAATAGGGATACGGTGAAGTCGGTGCAATTTTGCAGCATTTTACGTACCTATCACCCTGTAGAAATTTTACATAAAGTTTCTTATAGCGTTTTCGAGTCGCTCAGGGGATCAGGGGATTTGATTGGTTCTCGAAAATCCCTGGCCAATCAGTTATAGCGATTATGGAGCCGAACCGGCTCGGCTCTGGCAACTCGATTACGCTATTAGCATTCACTTTTACAGAATAGGTTACGGAAACATTAGGCTAATTAAAAAAACAAACAAAATAGAAGTCGCATTAAGCAATCGGGAGTTATTATTGGTCCACCAAAGTCGAACCATTCTTCCGATACCGACAACTTCGTTGTCCAGCAGTTTAGATATACCAATACCATAATTTCATAATAGTGTACCAGCAGGTCTAAATTACTGAGGTATATAGAAACATAATGTTGATCAATTACAAGTTTAAGTGGGGAACTTTATTTTTAATAGACCTACATAATACTTATTGGTTATTACTCTTATTAGGTCTATCGATATGTTGAGGACCATAGGTAGGCGTAAATTGGCAGTGTAATTTCAATAGAAACCATTTGTCAAGTCCTTATCGTTGAATATAATGTAATGCGAGTTAATATATCAATGTGTCATGTTGGAATCACTGTAATTTAATGGATACTATTCATTACAGTAATGCACTTAACCTTTGACGGTGCGTGTGCAACCATGGTAAAATCGATCTGATGCCTCATTCTTCAACGTATCAACAATAATAATTGCCGAACAACTACATGAACATTTTTCATGCAGGTCTACATCTTCAGTTTGCAAAAGCAACTGCGGGCTCCTCCAAAGGTTGTATAAGCGAGTTAACTTAAATCTGAGAGCTAGTTGCTGAGAAACTGGTCTTGTATTGGCTGTCATAGCAACTAACTTAGACTAAACGTAATTCGCGATTTCAAAAATCTCGACGACCCCTGGCGGCTGAAATGGCGAACCTGGTTTGTAAGTTTTTACGTCATTTCTGTTCTGTCGCTTCTGTCAGATAGCCATCGACAATCGCGCGAATTGCCAAAATACTAGTATATAGGTGATCGAGTTATTCAAGAAAATAAACTTTTGTTAAATAGCTATCAATAATTAATTAACCCAAATACCACAAATACAGCCGTTATACAACGCACGATGACAGGTGCATGACATAAAAACTTACAATCCTCCATCTTGTTTACAGCGCCCTCATCGGTAGTTAAAATCGCGAATAGGGTTATTGAATGAAGAGGGAGTGTATGACAAAATGTCAATAGTGTCATTGTCAACGTCAGCCGGATTAAGCTCACTAAATACTGTCATTTTTACGTGTTTTGTTCACATATTGTTTTGTTCGGCATTTACGAGATCGACATTGTGATTACTAATATCTCTAACAATGCCTTACACCTGTTATGTGCCCGAATGCAATTCCCTAACAAACGTCAAAACATAACTCGATCCTGGCGCTTCCTGTCGGTGATCAGGTGAACGAATTTCATGCAATCACCCTATTCGCTTATAAAACTTTTGGTGGAACCCGTATCGTAGCTAACCATATCTGAGCTTGTTTACGCGAGGCTTAGCAGAGATTTTAACAGTGGTTAATTAAAAGTGTTTATTCGCGCCGACCAAAATGACAGCCGACAGCCCCTTAACCTAGGCCGCTATTGTTGAATCGTGTGAGAAAAGTCCCTGGCAGTAAAATACATTCCGCAGTACACTTCTGTAGTGAAAGTTGCCTAAAAACCACAATTTTAGGCAACATTCGCTACATCAGTGTACTGCGGAGGGGCATGGGCGTTTTCGTGCGATTGCCAACACTTGTTTGCTTACTAAATGCAATTGAAAATCACATTTAGCTAAGCTCAACAGCTGTTGCGAAACTTGCGTTTAGAGGTGTTTATGCGGACGATAACATTGATGTTGCGGACTTTAACACCAGTTTTAAATCTCGCGTAAACAAGGCCTCTACCTCAAGATTTCAGACGTGAATCATCGCTTCAAATGTCGTTACCTATCATATAATGAGCTTGTTTACGCGAGGCTTAGCAGAGATTTTAACAGTGGTTAGTGAGGAGTGTTTACGCGCGCCGACCAAAATGGCAGCCGACAGCCCCTTAACCTGGGCCGCTATTCTTGAATCGTGCGAGAAAAGTCCCTGGGAGTGAAATCCATTCCGCAGTACACTTCTGTAGCGAATGTTGCCTAAAATCGTGGTTTTCAGGCAACTTTCGCTACAGAAGTGTACTGCGGAATGGATTTTACTCCCAGGGACTTTTCTCACACGATTCAAGAATAGCGGCCGAGGGAGACATCTTTCAAAGAAGTGTCAAAACGAAATTTAACCATAACCACATTTTCTAGAGATCATAACAAAACATCTTTTGCTATGATCTCTAATTGTTAATCATCAATTATCAATTTTAATAAACTGCATGGTGCTCATAGGTCATACATCCAACCCAACCCATAAATCTGCTATAGGCGATTTACATTAGAAAAACGCCACCTGGTGTAGAGCTCGGTACTTGATCGTCGAGGACGTTTTTGCGAGGAAAACCTACTCCGACGTCTAGTAGCCTATGTGGGCACTAGTGGATACCTGTAATACCCACATATTGACATGGAAATTTGACAAGTAGAAATAATCTGAAAAAGGGGTTTGCATTTGTGTCTCTTATTTCATGTTATGGTTAGCGTATTTAGCAGGTTTTTAGTAGATCGAGCTCCAGAGGTGCGCAGCTGAAAGACTACGCCCCCAGCAATGCACTACATTATTGCAATAAAAAAAGACAACGTTTACGTCGCGAACACAGAGGTAGCTACGGCGAGCTTGTTCGAATGAAAAATGCGGATCTCCAGCTGAAGTCGAAGCAGGAAATCTTTAGAAAAAAGCGAGGAAAAAAGGTAGGTGGTGGTTGACTCTGCACGGCCAGCCCGAGGTGATTTTTTCTTGGCTGGCAGGCTGGTCGACGGGCTTGTGTGTTTTCCTCCGTGCGGGTGTGACAGAGTCTGTTGCTCTTCCTTGGGCGGAAGCTATGGATGATTTAGAGAAAGGTCTGCGACGGCGCTGGTCATCAACATGGGGCCCAATAACGAGCCTATGGGGTCCCAAGGGTTCACAGGAACGAAAGTTTGCTTGTGGCGTACTGCACAAGACAGCAAAGTGACAGTTTTGACATGCCACCAATTGACGTAACCACCGCCGTTGCCGGACGGCAACTTACACCAGTTCTAAAAATTAATGCCCTAAAACTTCCTCGACGAAACGGCCATTTTCCCCAATAAGGTCAATCGCCTATAAATCCAACCGATTTCTGGTTTGCACATGCGTCGTAATGTGCATGGGCGTTTACATGCGATTGCCAACACTTGTTTCTCGACTTGTTTGCTGCTTACTAAATGCAATTTAAAATCACATTTAGCTAAGCTTAACAGCTGTTGCGAAACTTGCATTTAGAGGTGTTTATGCGGACGATAACGTTGATGTTACTGACCTTAACACCAGTTTTAAACCTCGCGTAAACAAGGCCAATATAATGTTACGTATTTCGCGTACGGGTTCGAATATAATTGAGAGGATCGTTTTAAAACACACACCGTTTATTACTGCGTACTACAATAAATACACGCAACAATTATTTACGTTGTGGATATCGCTGGGACTAGCGCTTCTTATCCTCTCGCTGTCTCTTCCAATTCAATACTGCTCGTGAGGCGACGATTGATGCCTTATAATATAGGTCTGACTAATTCATCTTTAATGTTCCATGCATTCTCCAGCAGTTTCCTTAGTGACCCGGCATATGGTTTCTGAACGACTCCCGAATAATCTTGCACATTACCCATATAAAATTCTGCCGTGCTCTAGAACTGGCGCCTCCGCCAAAATGTGTCTTGATCGAGCGTTGAAGGTTCCCAATGCCAAGCCATCGTATATACTTTTGAAAATGTCCAGAGCTCCGCACTCGTATCTACACCGCGATCTAATGGATGGAAGAATCTAGAAAGGTCGGGTGTTTACTAGAATGCACGGGATCGCCACTCGAAGCAAGATCATGCGAATCAATACCCTTACGTAGTATAATAATTATCGTAATAGTTTAGTGTTCTTGACTTCTTATTTGACCAAAGAAATGCGTTTGTTTTGTTCTGTCAAGTGAAGACTGGCAAAGGCCTCACTCGACGCTGATTCAGTACAGGTAATTCAGAATTGGACTCCTGCAGTTCACAACGAAGTGTTATCTTTATTATGCTCCAAGGTTATACGAAAAGAAGAAACAGGTTCAACAACACAACACAACAACAACCAAGCTAGCATTATCTTCAGCGCTTCAGAAATAATCAAATTAATTTCTGTTGTTGAATAGATGTGGCAGTTTTTAATTGGAGATGGCAATTTTAGCGGCCTTTCAATAAAACTAGCACACTAATAATTATTAAACTTTGGGCTACACAATTTGCCGCAACAAAAAACCAGTCAGACGCGCACCAAGTTATACCGATTGAGCAATTTTTTTGACATAATGATCGCAATCTTCCATTTTGCTGTCGCACAAACAATAACTCGCTCGCTCTATCACGACGACATTGAGTTGTCGCAGGATAGACGCAAGAACTTGACCGATGTCCGGTTTATATGACTTTTTTTTGCTAGTATGCCTCTCTAAGGTCGACAGAATTAAAACACGGTTTTATATTTTACAGCATTCCACTACTTATTGCCATGAATATTTTATCTCTAACGGAGACGGGTACTGAATAATTTAATAAAACCATGTCTTGGAGGAATTAACGTTGTGTATATAGTGTTGTTCAAATTAAATTCTGCACTCGTCCGCTGGATAGCGAAATTCCAAGAATTTTCATAAACTCCGATAGGTCACTCAAGCAGTTGTAATAATACTCTACCGAAAGTTGGCGAATTGAATTTAACCCATACCTACTAAGTAACTTGTCGGGTGCTTCAGACGGTACTCTGATAATGATTCAAATTAATGTTGGCTTCATTATTGTCTATAAATAAAGTTGGTATGAATGTGGGATTTGTTTGAACAAATAGCATTTTCAACATCTGGCGTTTGCACTCAATTTCAATAATCTGTTTACTACTTTAGACATCCGGTAAAAGTCGAAAAACTCAAGTGTGCACGGCTATACGACCGACGACGGTAACATTAATTTGGTGACTTCCAAATGAGCAATGAATCTGTAGACAAAATAAATCACGCTCACAGTACAGGGTACTAGTGGGGTCGGTACGCTTTTGGATACTGCACTTTTGAGTAGAGTTATGAAAATTGGCACATAGTTTCTAAGGGCCATAGGAAGAAATTTCGTCCGATGTTCCCAAAAAATTTTTCGACGGAATCCGTTCTATAGGCCCCTTTTTCCAGAATGGCGACCAAATTTTGAAAATTGGCGATTGGGCGTACAGTGGCGCGTGAAGTATCAATTCCTAACATTTTGACCATGACCAGTTGATTTAAGCCACCCCTGACTTGATCCGTCTGATGTTTTGGCCATTTGGGCCTTTTTCCAAAATGGCAGACAAACTTTGGAAGTTGGCTTTGGTCGTATAGTGGCCTGCAAGGTATCAATTCTTGACATTTCGACCATGACAAACTGATTGAGGCCTACCCCGATTCTATCCAACCTAAATTTTGGCCTCAATACTCAATTATAGTGCTGATACTGAAATTTATTTTTCAATTTTTAGAAGGGTTGTTGAAAACCATTTTTTGGACTTTCTGTGTGTCCAACATGTGAGTAATCCGGAGAGTAGAATCACTACATTCTTCCAAAGAAATAAAAGGCTCCCCACCCCACTGGCATAACCTATTTCACGCATGTATAAAACTGTCAAAACCATAAAAAATGTCGGAAGTACATTACATAAGCCTACAAATCAACTGCAAGTTATTTCAAAATTTGTATTTGTGCTTAAAGATAAGTCAGGTTACAGATAGATAGAAGAGATAACAGTGAATGAGGAATCTGCGCTTTATCGCGTGTATTTGCTGTTTCTCAGTAGTGTTTGGAGGTTAGACTTCCCTCTGCCTCTCAGATCTTAGACTTCGGTTAATTTTCATCAGTGTAGAAGAAATGTTGCATGTTGATTAGGAATAAATTCTTGCAAGGTTTGATTTTCTGCATGAGAGAGCGTCCCACTGATGTAGAGCATCTAAGTCGACTGTGCGCCGATATATGGGATGCAACTTATTTGAAAATTTGCACGTTTGCGTTTGTGCGATTGTGCAAGATGCTCACCTACATTCTTCTTCACTGTTTTCTTTATCTATTACATTAGTGAAGAACAGAACAGAACTCTCACCTACCCTGAATCCCATTTGAATTCCAATTCCTGTAGGTGATCCAATTTCTACATATTGCATTATACTCGTTTTGTCACTTACATATACCAAGGTTGGGAAAGAACTATGTGCATAAGGCGCTAAAGCTGCAATGCTTTTCTCGAAGGTATAATATTATTCTTCCTACCATAGATACTAAAAAATCCGATTGCGATCCAGGTACAGGTTTTAACAATGAGGAACTTTACGGGTAAGTGCAAAAAATCTAACACTGTACCTACATTTTTTGCCAAAAATGTGTCACATGGGACAAACTAAGACCCATAGGAGAGATCTTTGTGTCTTGGACAAACTAGAAACTTGCAGAAATTTTTATAAACAGTACTATTATTCAATAAGAGGTACATTGTGATTGTTTTCTGCTCAAATCTTTTCAAGTACAACTCTTATCGACGTATAAATCTGCAAAAACCGCTTATCTCGATCCCTTTTAGTACCAAACAACTTGGACTTCAAAATTCCTTGCGGTTTTGATGCCATGAGATCTTCACTGACAAGACTATAAATGGGGATTGAGGCCAAAATTTGAGTCAAGTCGAGTCGGGAAGGAATCGACTCGCAATGGTCGAAATGTAAAGGAATGGATACCTTGTGTGCCCCTATACGACCACCTGCCGATTTTCGAGGTTTGGCTGCCATTTTGGAAAGAAGGTCTCAATGGCCCAAATATCAGCCGAATCGAGTCAGAGGTGGATTGAATCAACTCGTCATAGTCAAAATGTTACGAATTGATACTTCATGCAAACGTGCAAATTTCCAAATAAATTGCACCCCATATCAGCGCACAGTCGACTCAGATGCTCTACATTAGTGGGACGCTCTCTCATGCAGAAAATCAAACCTTGCAAGAATTTATTCCTAATCAACAAGCCAAATTTCTTCTGCGCTGATGAACATTTTCTGAAACAACTTGCAGTTGGTGTCTAGGTATGTACTTTCGAGTTTTTTTTATGGTTTTCACAGTTTTATACATGCGTGAAATAGGTTCTGCCACTGGGAAGAGTCTTTCATTTCTTCGGAAAAATGTATAGTGATTCTGCTCTCCGGATTACTCACATCATCTCACATGTTGGGCACACAGAAAGTTCAAGAAGTTCAAGATAGAAAAAATCTAAATCAGCACTATAATTGAGTATTGAGGCCAAAATTTAGATTGGGTAGAGTCGGGGTAGGCTTTAATCGACTTGCCATGGTTGAAATGTCTAGAATTGATACGTTGCAGGCCACTATACGACCAAATTCCAACTTTCAAAGTTTGGCTGCCATTTTAGAAAAAAGGCCCAAATGGCCAAAATATTAGACGGATCGAGTCAGGGGTGGTTTAAATCAACTCGTTATGGTCAAAATGTTAGGAATTGATACTTTGCGCGCCACTGTACGACCAATCGCCAATTTTCAAAATTTGGACGCCATTTTGGAAAAAGGGGCCAATATAAATATAACGGATTCCGCCCAAAAAAATTTTTGGAACATCGGGCGAAATTTCTTCTTATGGTCCCTAGAAACTATGTGCCAAGTTTCATAACTCTACTCAGAAGTGCAGTATCCAAGGGATTTTCGTCGCGTACCGTCCCCACTATACTATATTTTTGATTTTACATTGTGAGACGCAATCCCTTCGACTATGTACGGTTTTTTTTTCGCAGTGCGTTTCTCAAAAATGAATTGGTAATCAACATTTTAAAGTGTAAATCGAATGAGAAAATGGGTAGTCCGTATGAAATAGGGGTGTGAAAGCTACGACAATAAATTATTATTAATTATTATAATGGAGGGATGTCAACTGTCAAAAGACGTAAGTAGGTACCTAGATGGGAAGGATCAATGATATTCGGTTCATTTTAGGTACACAATCGAGTTTTCTCATATCTATGACTCAACCTATACGCAGCGCAGAAATTAACAGACATATTGTGCATATCTACTTGTGTATGTACTCATGTATGTACTTATGTATGTGCATATGCAAGTTCCATGAAACTTGCAGATTTGGTTTTCCGGATTCCTGGCCTTACACTGTAAGAAAAATCACTCGTGTTGAATGGTAAGTATTGAGACTGTTGGGTGTTAAAATAATAGTGTTGAAATCTAGAAGAACTTTACACTTGAAATCAGCACTCAAAGAGTCGAGAGTTATTTAGTTCCGGACCAACACTACTGGTAAAACAAACATGCAAATTAGGTAATACGCCCCTTAGGGCCATCGAGGAATCAGAAGTTTTAATGAAACACAGCTCACTGACTACCACAACATCGCACCGGACCACAAGACCAGAACCTCACAATATTCCTTTATTCCTGCCCGATGTTCTGAGTTACAGCATCGCGGAATGCCTTTGATAGGTGGCGCCGCATGGGAGACTCACATATTAGGAGTGTTTAACTGAGTTCTGAGTAGTTAACTGTTACTTCACCAAATGATCGGACTTGGATGTTCCCGCACTGATGAACCCCCAACAGGGGCGAAACCAGTATTTGTGGGTGGAGTTCTGTTTGATGATCCTGTGTTGTGGTAGTCAGTTTTTTTCTATCAACACTTTGGTGTTAACATATTCAAGCGCGAAAACTTTCATTACCAAGCCAATAAACTCGTGCACTTTATTAGTTCATTAATCTCTGCAAGAGTTTGAATAGTAAACAGAAAACTTGAGCTTTCAGAGTTATTTAGTTTTCGATCAACACTACTACTGTAAACATTTCTTGGTACACAACTTTTAGAGCAAACACTTGGTTAAGGATAGAGTTAAATAGGTGTTAGGTGAAATCAGCCGTTGCGAAATCAGGTTCTACGGGCTAATTCTTTGAAAGAAATGTATATCACTCCTCAGGTCTCTTTGGAAAGCTACAAGGATGTACTTTGTTTTGAACCCTTGGCATTTTCAAAACCAACAAGGGGAAGGAAGCACCTGTACTAAAACTGGCCCACGGCATGTCCAATACGTGAGCTCATCAGAAAACCAAAAATCATTCAAAATAATCCACTCAATATTATATTACATAGATATGTAAATTTGAATGCGACTGAAATTTTTGTGTGGCCCATTTCGATCGGCGCGCGGCGGTTTAGAAACAAGAGACTGAATAAAACGCGATGTGGTGATTCTTCAAGCGGGCTCCCCTCAAAATGCCTCAAGCCAGCCATTTATTACCATGCATAGATGGATTCAAAACGTATAATTACTGTTTGGTTTTTGGTGAGCGCGCGCGACGTGTGAAGCTCAATATTTCAACATTGACATTTTAATGGCATTTTACAGCAATTTAAATGATCAAAATAACGTGAATGTAGAGGAAAGCTTGCAGGTAATTGAAATATTTACATAATACCCGTTACGTGCAAACTTCAATTATGCCGGTGGGAGTCTGCATTTTGTTGTAAAATTTGCTTTTTTTATCTTCAAGACATCATCAGCGTGTAACTAATAATACTTATTAACGCTTTTCTTGCTGATACAAAGGGGTGGCAAGCTGTTTGTATTGCCAAACAAGTTATACAAGCCATGTATCAAGTTAAACAGGATGGTGAAATTGACAACTTTTTTTCAAAGAACGGCCATGAATTAAATTTTTTACGACTCTCAAAATTATGAAACAATTGATAATTTTGTCGTTTGTCAAAAAATGTCTGAGCAATGTTTCAGAAACTTTTCCAATGATTTAAGGCTATTCGGCTGAAAAAATGTGGGGGTAATCTAAACGGAAACAAGGTGAACACACATATAATGGAATCCCATCTAAATCTCTGTATCTCTTTATCTTTATTTATGAGGGAGAGATATTAATACCCTGCGAATACAGCCTTGAGGTACCTATTGATGACTATTTCAAAATGTCAAACAGTCGAATAGGCTATTTCGTTTGGGCAGGTGCGCATGCGTAGGTAAAGGCGCCAAATTCTAAAAACTTTCGTACACCAGTCAGTTGAATGGCGACGCTGCATGCTCTGTCTACCCCCCTGATTAGCTACTGGTTCCTGGCTGTCATTTTTACACACACCTCAAATTATTTGTGGAATTTTAGGTGCACTACAAGATTTTCTAGTGTTAATTTTCAATATCGGTGTACAAAACTATGAAATTCGCGCCACATATGCGCGTGGCAAATCAAACGACCTATTGCACTGTCGGTCGGGTATACACGCGCAGATTTTCAATGTGCACAAACTGTAGCTCTGCGATCGTTTTCAAAAATTCGTAACTATGGACCCGGGGGTCGTGTCGAAGTGGCGTTTTTTTCTAAAGGAAGTGCAAATTCTTCTCTGAATACAGCTTCGTATATGTGTGTACTTGGCTGCATGTTATAACTTTTTAAATCGAGTTGCGCGACGTCGCCCCACACTATAATGTTATCACTGTAATTGTTATTCGTTATTTCGGCAAACAATTTCTTAGTTCGGGTATCAAGCCCGTGATTTTTTTCAATTTCAACTTCCGAAACTTCACTACCGATAATTTCAGAATTATAGAAAAACAAAAACCTTGCTTCAACCAAGAGACAAGAGAGCAGAGAGTAGGTACCTCCACGCTATAACTGGAAGACCGTAGGATATCGTACAATGCATGGGCGTTGTACTGAGCCACTCAATACTGAAGCTGGTTCTCTGGCATGATGCTATTCCAAGATTTCTACTAACTCACAAGCGTTTCAGGAAATACGCCTGGTAATGTGTTCGAAATGCACCCAGCGAGACTATTTTCTGCGACCGCCGCGCCAACCCGTCCGTTGTTGGTTCTTTCATAGCTTTCAGCTATACCTACTACTGCATGCGGCGACGGGAGTTTGTTTATTTTGGTCGTTCCGGTTTGGAATACGTCTCGTCGTATGACATGCCGCATTTTCACTGATTTACTGTCGAAGTTTACAGGCTTCCGACACATGCCAGGCACATTAGAATCAATTAATTCAGGACTATCTTCTACAACCTACCGAATAAACCAAACATACATCAACAATGTATTGTCATGATAATGACATAAAGGTCCTAGGTAAAGGCTCATCCCTTGAATATAATAACGGAAACGCACGTGGAACCCAAATATGTAAGTTGCCGAGTCGCCCAATCATTGGCAGACGCTAGGTCATTTCTGCGATGCAATAAAATGCAAACAAAGGTATTTGCACGAAAAACAAATAGTGCAGGTACCTACCTGTATTAATGACCTGATTGGTCGATTCGGATTAAGGAGACTTACATACGCGGGCACACGGGGGATGGATTGATCAACCGGCATTCATTGATTCATCATTCATGCAGTTGGTTCAAGGGACTCAGTCCCAAGTTTATAATTGTCATGTAAATAGTGTGATGCGGAATTATTTTATAATAATTGATAAACTTATATCATGTTAGCATGCTCGAGTTCCATTTACCTTCCCGGTTTCAGCTGTGCAAAACAAAATAAAGAGTGAGCCCTCAGTCCACGAGTAGCAAAAGGGTAGACCCTTTTCTATTCGTGACAATATCTTAGTGAAGGCATCTCAATGGAAACGAACATGTCTGTCTGTGGTGAATTGAATGAAACAAAATAATGGGAACCATTTCACCGGAGCTGTTGGTAATGGCTACTATGCATTTCCCGTTGGCGCCCATTTAAACTGCTGTCAAATAGTCAACTCGACAGGAACTTGAACGGTTTTTAAGCCTTGCCTTGTTTATTCTATTTCCTCTAGCGGGAAGACGTTTCACAAAACCTTTTACATGACCCCCGCACTGACTGTCACTTGTGATAATTTTGAATCGGCCAACTCTGAATCTGAAATGGCCTGCCACCATTTAGAAAAAGATCCCTAACAGGAAAAATAGGCGAAATTCAGTGCCATTTCTGCGCTGGCGCAACCATGCTAGGGGATTTGAGAATAGTGCCGTATGCTAACACATGTAAAAAGCGTAATTTCAACATTGTCTATTATTGAAACGGCTGGAAATAAAACTCTCAAATAAGCTATGGAAAAAAGAGTGTTTCTTGATCTTTCATCGTGTTCAAGACCAGCAATGATGGATCAGTTCTAGATACACAATGAGCGAAAATATGGTAACGTGTTCATCAGTTGGTGTGTTTTTGAAAATACCGCCCTACTTCTGGTATTGTTCTCTGCCTTACGGTTGCCGTCCTGTCTGTCAGTGGCATGGAACTGCATGTAAACAAATGGTAACTAAAATTTAATCGGGTTATATGTATAATATATCAGAGGTTTTGTGTTTTCTGTTTTTTTTTCAAAAATGACGGGCAGTTTGTTGAGTGTCTGGCTGCAAAAACCGTACGAAAAGAACATTACAGTTCCATTTCATGTGTGTTCCCAAAAAACATCACCTTCTAGGCAACCAGTTATACACTGAAAACGGCTTTTTCGTTCTTTTCGGAACACCACGCGCGGAATTCATTTTTTCGACAGCAATGCACATGGACAACATCATTCCACATAATCTAGCATGGAAGTCAGGAGTTTCTTGTCATCTGTTTTCCTTTGTTAAATCGATGGCTGAAAATCTGTAGGTTTTGACTTTTCCTATCTCGCGCAGACGCATGAGTTCCATCCCCTAGCTTTGCGAACCTACAGCGCAACTCGTGCCGCTGAATATCGTATATTGGAAAGATCTACTACCAACTACCTACTGGTTTAGACCGAGGTTAGACGCTGTCCTATTGTAGCGTTATCTAAGAGGTACCTGGTAAATAAATAAGAAAGCGAAGAAGGGCCATGCTATTTATTTTTTGTGGTTAGAATCGCGACTTACACTTGGTAACGCGATTAACACTTATTTTTTGAGATTAGAATCGCGACTTATTATGTCGCGGCGCGACTTACTGAGTGTAAATCGCGACATACTAAGTGTAAATCGCGACTTACCAAGTGTAAATCGCGACTTATCAAGTGTAAATCGCTACTTACTATGCCGCGGCGCGACGTACCAAGTGTAAATCGCGACTTGATATTTGCATTTTATATGTATGCAAGTCCATAACAACTAGGGCATTATGATCTAATGCCGTCTCATAATTAACTTTATCCAATCCTATGGATAATGAACGCATTATCACGCACATACATACCTGAATTTCCCAATAAGACTGGATATATAAAGCATAATAGTATCCTACTCGCGGGTAATGGCTATTACTCATTCGGATGCTTTACGACACTCGCCAAGGCTCGTATCGGCAAACTGCATCCTCATGCGTAAGAAGCAATCAGTACCCGCTTGTTGAATAATATACTTTTTATGTTTTATGTCATTGCCTACTTTTTAAAACTGCAAGGTGAATGGATAGGAATAGTGAATATTTCAGGTAAAGGTGCGCTACTGAAGTGAGAACGACAAAGACTCGTGGAGCTTTGAAGGGTGTGAAAAGGTATAGGGTATAGGCCCGTGGTATAAGCGCATCAGTCTTCCTCTCTAAATAAAGTCCTCGTAAATAAACCGATCGCAGGTGCGGTGCTGAAAGCGTCCCGGCGTGCCGGGTTCTGCCCCCGGAGTACTATTCCATTCGCGTCCCGTCCGCTCAAACGAATCGATCACGTCAGCCATAGAACCCGTCACTTTCAGCAGCGTGTGCCGACTTTCAACCGACGGCAACTCCACAAACGGAATTCCAAACGAGATGTATTGTCTCTTCTGGGCGGTGCGATACAAATTTCACCGTCGACGACCGAACAGCTCAAGACAGGGAAAATGAGTGCGTTTTTCCGTCATTCCTCCACTTTTTACAGAGACATATCCACCTACCTACCAGCAAACGGATGCGGAGGCCAAGGAATGTACTCAAAGAGCTGCTGCATCGCGAAGTCGCGGACGGCGCGCGAGATCCGTTTGATTTAAATACAATCGAATCGACCTTCTAATGAATTGCATCGTAACGTACAGAGTTGCAGAGCCAATTGGTTCCCACCTGTTCACCACACAAACATAATGTTCTGTAAGTTGGGCTGTTGTGAGTGGTGATTGAGCTGGCGTAAAATGGAAGATGTCCCAATCGAAGGGATACATACTGAAAGGGTATACGAGTACATTGCGCATTGAGCCGATGGGAGTAGGGCATCCAATCCCGGGATCCCGTTGGATTTCCAATCCCGAAAATCCCGGGATTTTTCCACCGAGATCCCGGGATTTTCGAGATTTTTCAAATGATGCGTCTTTTCACCTCACTGAAATGAAAAATAGAGTTAATGGCGTTAATGCAAGAAACACAGATTATTCAAGTGAGCACATTGAATTTGAAACCATTATTTATTAGTAATAATTATTATCATATTTATTTTGCTGAAATAAAGCTAGTACCTAATCATCATTTGCTGTTTAATGGTTGGTGGTAATTGATAGTATTGATACTTGATAATAATACTGATATTAGAATTGATAGGTGAGGTATGTACCTGGTACATTACTAGAGAGCGGATTTATAATTTTTTACATGTTTTATTCGCTGAGTTGGATGCAACTGTCGACTTGCATCTTGACGTTTCCATCTATAAGGAATCTAAATACCAAAGTCTTATTTCGCATATAATTTATTATTTTGACTTTTTACCGCATACAATTTGATAGTCCATATAATCGCATATAGCCGCATATTTAGACCATATTTTTGCAAATAACTGAATATTTGTCACTATTTTGGCCATTTTATCTATATTGTGCGAGAAAATCACGATATTTTAATTTCAAGAAAAAATAATTCACATTTTTCGAAGATTTTTTTTTTTTACTCAGATGGTCAAAGTTGGTTGGTTGGTTTTACATGTAAATGTTGTATTTTTCACTATTCTTGCAGCTTATATCACATATTTACTCGCATATAATGCTCTATTTGAACATTTTTACCGCATATTTCGATACTTTTTAAGCGCATATAAACTACATATTTTGGACTTTTTTACCGCATATAAATCCGCTCTCTATACATTACACTTAGAGCCAGTATTTAGACACCAGATACCTCTTCCGGTGACCATACCACCAAACACCATGGTATTCAAGTTCCAGGCGCAAAGTTATATGGAAATGAAAATAGTAGCCCTTGAAAACTTGAGGACATGTCCTAACACATGAAATAAGATAAAACTGTGATAAATTAGGAAAAAAAAAAACAATTTATTTTGTCTTAGCAAGTGATTTTTGCTTCCTCGAAAAAAGCACGCATAATTGCAATGTAATGCTCTATTTATGCAAAATAAAAACAATAAAATTCTAATATTGGTGTCAAATGATGATGTTCTTACTTGAATGATCTGTGTTTCTTGCTTTGACTCTGTTTTCCACTCAACTGAGGTGAAAATCTGCATCATTTGAGGAATTCCGAAAATCCCGGGATCCCGGGATTTGAAATTTTCATTCCCGAAATCCCGGGATTTCGTTTAAGTCTCAGGATTGGATGCCCTAGATGGGAGTTTTACATGCGGTGGAAAAACACGAAGGGTTACTTTTTGTATATAAAGTTTTATATAGGTAAGGTACCTAGTTAAATCGGGGTAAAAATTCAAATAAACTGAGCCAAAATTGTAGTGGACCACCCTGAAATAGGTATCGCTTTGGTTAAAATCGGAATATCTGGAGAAAAATTGCCCAATTTCGGAAATTCTTGTGATGCTCGATAGAGTAATTTTCAGACTACAAGGTATCATCTTAGATCACCTATGTCACCTTATACCATGCGATCAACAAAATTCGGAATTGGGGTAGGCTGTGACCTGCTGGTCAAGTTTCAGGATGTCAAGCTGCTTTCGGCCAGGGCACAGCCTACCCCAATTCCAAATTTTGTTACAATAGGCTAGTGGACATTTTTTATTTCTTTTTATGAAAGATCCTCCCAAAATTGTTGCATTGGCAAGATGATTTTGTTTAAAAAAGTTTTTGTACATATAAAAAAAAAGATGAAGATTTGTCTGCAAGTGCGTGACGTCACATTTTGAAGAGCCAATAGAAACTCTAGTTGGCCATTCTCAATGACTGAAGAACACCTTCGTTTTGAACTGATTTATACAAAAAAAAAATGAAATGCTGGAGTGCTATGGTTTGATCTCACATTTTGGTCGATTCTTCCTTGAAATTAACTTATTTTTGCTCGTGCAGGCTTCGGATTAATGTCACAACAGTGTTATTAGTGCCATATGAGTGGCAGTACTGCGAGTGTCGCATGCCATATGTCAAGCCCACGTCAAATAATCCAGATTTTTTGAATACAATTTCGCTTCATAATACATAATAATGGCATCAAAAACAAGTTCCTTGTAACAAAGTTGTGCTCGCACATGAAAATACACCACTACGTAATGGATCCAGAACGAATGCTTAAGTCGAATGTCAAATGCGTTATCCTCTCCTTTCTCCCTCCCACCTCCTAGCCCACTTTCAAACTGTGACGTAGCATATTATTCCTGATTGGAATAAGTCCACTTTCAAATTGATTTTTTACCGAAATGAAATCATATTTCGAAAAACTTTTCGAACTACAAATTCATCATTCAGATATTCATCAGATTTATGATACTTTTATACTGAAATGCGATTGGTGTCCAGTAGCCTAGAAAGAGGTGCAAGAATTACTTCAATTGACTTGACTTTAGCCAGGTCCCGTTAATAGCGTATCAATTTCTCGGAACTCTTGGATTTTTTATCGTATTTTGCTTTTTTTCAAAGAGTCATTAATTTTTTGTGATTTTCGGATTTTTAGGTGCAGACTCTGCCAGGGGTCTTTCACCCTCGAAATTCGACCATGTACGATCGCGCGCAAAATAAACGGAGACAGTGTTCCGCGCGGAGTGTACCGATTTCATGAATTTTGGCTTGGTGTCACAGTGACAAGAAGGCTAAAATTCATCAATTCAGTACACTCCGCGCGAAACACTGTCTCCGTTTATTTTGCGCGCGATCGTACGTACCTACCGTAAAACAACTGGATCCCACTGGACCTCAGAAGTGTTAAGGACCTGGCCTCTTATGGGACTAGCCTCAGCTCCCGCACCATTTCCTGTAAATAAATATTATTTGCGGACCTCATAATTTGTGTTCCTTCCGAATATTATGTCACGCAGATAATCTTGACTTCTTCCTCTGTTCCTTCTTCTTCAATTCCGAAATCTCAGTATCGAAGCCGGATTCACACTTGATAACACACTGTTGAAAAACAGAATGAAGTGTGTAACATGTTGCGGTTGTGGGCTTGACTGTACATATTAGCAAAAATTTTTTAATTTTCAATAAAATAGTTGTTTTTCCTTGCGCAACATATTCTATAACATACTTATTGTTACGAGCGGCAATTCTGGAGAGCACGCGATATTTCTAGACTTTTACATTAGGTCGCAGTGTACAAGTGCGGAGCTCTGGACATTTCCAGAATATACGAGATGGCTTGGCGTTGGAATACATGGGGAGACTTCAACGCTCAATCAGAAAACATCAGCCGAATTGGCGGAAGTGCCGATATATCAGAACACACAGGAAGCACGCGAAAGGTGTGTGATTTTTCGGGAGTCGCCTAAAAATCGCTATATAAAGCACCATGGATTGCGCCCACAGATTCAGTATTGAATTGGAAGCGATCGAATGCGATAGAAGCGAAGTAGTATTCAGCGATATTCCCAAGTAAATCTTGTTGGTGTTTATTTATTGTAGTACGCAGTAATAAACAGTGTGTCTTTTAAAATGATCGTCTCAGTTATAAACGAACCCGTACGCGAAATACGTAACAATATTCTTAAGTGTGGCCCCGGCTTAACACAATTTTCACACAAAAGTACTATACTTATACCTATACCTACCTACCTACATAAAGATTTATCAATGCATCTATAAATCAAATGGGACTGCTCGGCGTAGGTACCTATTGTTCATATAACCTCGTTGTTTTTCCCTTAAAGTCAACAATGTTAGTATAGCGAATACGAGCCAACGAGCTTTACTGATGGAAACGGTTTCAGACTGAAACCCAGCCTGAGGAAGGAATTTTTTGTTTCGTCTCGTGACGGACGCAGCAGACATTGATAAATGGCGCTGCGCCAAAGGAAAAAATAAAATCATTATCCTCTTGGGTTGTGGAACGCTATATTTGCGCTAAAGCAGAACGTCTGCTTCCTCACAATATGATATAGAATATAAGATACCTTCGCTGACTAATTGTCATTTAAAGCTCTCATGAATATTCAATTTGGTTCAATCGGTGACGACTAAGTGGTTCGATTATTAAAGCTGGACCCATAAATCTAAACAGAGAGACGCTAGCGACTGTCAATTACGGTGATCTAATAAATTGTGATTAGACGTTATACTGTTACCGCAAGGTTTCGGTAATTACGAGGTTGTCGGGGCTAGATAAACGGCCGTTTATGATAACTAATAAGCACACAACTCGAACCTGGCGCTGAAAGGTTACGGCACAGCGCCGTAATGAATGTTCACTTCAATTTTGCTCCATGATACCTAACATGTAATAGCAGCAAACTTCTTTGCTGAGGCCTTAAATAGAAACTACTATACCGACATTATGGTATGAACTTCAGTATTTTGTGTGGAATAAGCTGGTAATTATTGATGCGGTTACCGATGCAGAGCAAGCACCAATGTAGTTTTATGGTTTAGAATCTGAAACCTAGCTCTACCTCTAGTTCTCAGCTTGTATCGCACCTTGATGTGTTTATCGCCATTATTACTATATGTATTGGGCGAAGCTCTGGCCAACACTGAGCATGCGAAAATAGTGTAACGCAGAACGCAGGTTCTTTTCAGATACGTGCGAAGAAGGTCCGGAAGCATCAACAAGTGAACCCGGCGGCGGCGGAAAAAATGACGTCCAAGCCGAAGCCAATGCCGGATCAGTCAATGACGAAGGCGATGGCTGATAGTGCTGGAACTAATACTTTCATCTTTTTCTGATCGCCCAACAGAGTCCACACTGTATAGTAACAGTTCCAAAAATTAAATGGCTGTTGACTATGAAGACCAAAGTCGCTTTTTTGGCTCTTTCACCGGTGAAATATCTCTACAAATTATTGTTATTATTTCCAAAAGCAGCTTTTTAAAAGTTTCTTAAGTCATTCTGAATATTTGAAAGAAATAATATTTAAATAAAGTGGTAACAGTGGTCGCATCTATACGTGTATATAATGTTGGATGTTTTTGCGATATGCGGGATCAAATCCGGGTTCTCTTTTTCCAATAATATCCACTGCATTAATTGAAAATTGACGGAAGATTCGGATCTAGAATTACCTACCTAATTTTATCATACGTGCAACATCAACGTCCCATTACTGGTGGAATAACAAAATGTCGAATAAATATGTGCCTCGGTAGTATAGATATAAGTACAACAAGGGTAGTGTAGCGAGAGTAGTAGGTACCTACTACTGGCACTTCATTATTGTGAGTTGTGAGAACGATCATCTCGGATCTATACAGTCTAAACCTATAATGTTGTCGTTATAATCCCATCTTGGTATATAAAAGGCTTATTCAGAAGGTTGTGTCTTCCTGAAATACCCTCCAGTTCTGCTATGTCTATAGAAGATCTGCTTGCCAAGATGTAGATGCATCGTCGTTAAAATTATGACAAATATTGCATAAGTAGCAAGCAGTTTGATTTATACAGCAAACTGAGTACTTTTGCAGCTTTGTTCCTTCGCTTGACCCACCAACAATCAAGGCACATTAATAACGCCCGGTCCTTGCACAATAAACTACAGAGCTACTGCTAATAATTTTATGCCATAAGAAATCGCATAATGAGGACCTCTCCGCGCAAAATATAGGCTCCGGATGTATTTATTTCCTGAATGCACAATAAATGTCATCGTCAGTTTCTGTTGGGGTGTGTTTATAGCAGCATAACAGCGCCTACACAGTTAGGTCGCGATGACCTCACACTATCAAGCATCAAGGACAATGCAACTCAAGGATACTTCTTACAAATATGTATAAATTTACAACTCGATCAACTAACGATACGATCAAGTAGGTAGGTAGTTTATGTGCAAAAAAAGTATAGTTATCAGTTAATACCTATATAGTTATATTGTTTTTGATTCCATTGTAAGCAAAGGTCATGAAGGCCAAAATTTAGAATATTCACAGAATCGTAAAGTTTTTATTCCCCAACATAATAATCAAATTACAGCACGGCACGATGGGATAAAATTTATAGAGGATATATGGAAATTAGCCGCAATTAAAAATATAATTAGACCATAAAATAGAGTGGCCAGCAACGACACTAAATCTAAGAAAAAAGTGCTGTATTCTCAACTTCTTACTAGAAGTTTGGCATAGAAATAGCATTTAGATGACTTGGTTGCAACGGGCAAATTAGAAATGGATTAGAGTTATTGTTTGTGTACCCTCAACACGTCACTACGACTATCGCAGATACACCTAGCAAAATACTTATTCAGAATAATGGAATAGCTGTAAATGTGATGTGTGGAATGTAGCTGAAATGTAATGTTTATTGCGCTTGTGCAAAGTAATATTTTTTTCTCATATTCATTTTCAGTTTTTTTCAGTATTAGGTAGGTACTCAAAGTCCTTTCGTACAAACCCTAAATGCTAAATGTGTATGATAATAATAAAATAAGCTTGTTAATTTTCTCCTGTAGTCATATGTCGATGACGATGTAGAGGTTACCTCTATATCGAAACCTATATGTTTTGACAAATTTTTTTGATTAGAATGTTTCTTGACCATTGATTATGGTCTTTGATTTTTGTCGTTGTCAAGTTTGAAATTCTAAATTTTCCTAAGTTCCTCGTGAGGTTCCTCGGTTTCTGAACGTTTGTTGACCGTGTTGTTGATGTCAATAACAATCATTTCACTTAAATTTTTCAGGAAATAAATAATGTAAATATGCGAGGAATTGTTAGTTTTCTTTGAGTGATTTGCAGTGTGAACGATAAAAGGGACATTTTCTTCACTGGTTGGTGGGCCTTCGCCAAGGCTATCAGGTATTTGCCGGCCACTGAGGAAATGATGCCGGAAGTCCGTGATGCCGTGAAGACATGGGATGTAAAAAGGAAAACCCACCACCCAAGAGGGAACTTATTTTTTAGATGGACAATATGGATAGTAGCACAATAATTTATGGAGTTGAACTGTACGGAGACGAAACAATTTGGGTGTGAGTAGGTGGGTACACTGTATTGCCTGCCAGCATTATGTATTCACTTCATACCTTGCTTGCTGTTGCAGTAGGTATAATAGGTTGAGCTAGGGCTAGAGTAGGTACCTAGTAGGTACTCACAACTGCAGTGCTCAGTGGGCCTTTTTATCCGAGTAGTATTGTGCCGATCTCCGACATGATTCATTAGTAGCCGCCAAAAACGTCACAGCCTTGGCGGAGACCCACCAACCAGTAAAGACAATATCCCTCGTCCTCCACAATGCAAAGCACTCCAAAGGAACTCACGATTCCTGGCGTATGCACAAAAATTTGCACTTCGCGTAGATGATACCTCGACACGGTGACAAGGTGTCACATTAAAAAAATTGCACGTGTAGACAACTGGCTGGCATCCTCTTGTCATCGTATCATTCGTACCAACACAACACAATTTTTCCATAGCTTGCTCTAATGCAGAAAGCCGTGAAATTGATTTTAATTACGCTTTTTAATGTATACTGACATGAATCTATGACATACGGCAATCTAAAATTGGAATTTAGGTCCACATTTTTTTATTTTGAACATCGTTGCGTACATCTGATCTATATTTTGTTGTTCAACACCGATTCTTCATCCTATAGTAATGTTTGTCATCCGAAATTTGGTCTCTTGCTAGTTCTGTTCCTTAGGCCCTTGAAAGATTTTCTGTTTTATATTTATTGTGAGATTTCCGTTGCTTCTCCGAAATGGTCCAGGGTTCTGAACTCGGTTCTGAATTTTAGGTTCAAGAAGTTAAGAAATCAAGACAAGAACATTGATCAAGTACTCACGAGTCGGAGCTGTCGTAAAGCCTAGCACCTAATTTCAGACACAGTACTTGATTTGGACCAAAGAAACAAATAGCTCATCAGCCGAGACGGCAACTCCTTCATCAGACCTTTTTGTTGTCTCCAAGACTTCAGATAAGTCCGTAGGTACGGAATGGGGCTCTATAAATTATTTAAGAGTGTTGATTTGTTTATCTTCGTCGCTTCATTGTCGAGCCGGCTTTCTCAGGGATCATCGACACATGCGTCCATCCCACGTCCACTGGCCACCAGATTAGGTACGGTAGCCATTCCGCCAGTGGCGTGTTCGCCGATAGTTTTGTTGAAGATTTATTTATTCCAGGCGTATTAGCAGGGCCCATTCCGATGCACTGTGTTGGGTCAACCACGGTCAGTTGCAGAACTGGGCCATGCAAGCCATCGATAAAGCGCCACATGCCACCGCTTCGGTGGTGGCGGCGGTGCTGGACATTTTACGCACGTCCTGCGAACCCCCCCCCCCCCCACCCAAACACAAGCCCATCGGCTGCCCAACCCTGTTTCATAACGATAAACTGCCGAATTTATTAACTTTCGTGCTGTCGGAATCGCCAGGATTATGCTCCCGGGTTAAAATCCCGCAGGGCGGCATGTGCCATGAAAATAAGCATGTGTGACATCTGGGACGCGAGTGCTGAATGGAAAGTAAACTTGGTGTATGACTGACTATATGACCTGCAGCTGGGAACCTATCACCAATACAGGGTGTCCCAGAATAATGGTGCAAAAGGGCATTAGGGTGTAGTCACGGCGCCGACCGGCGGGCACTCTTGAGGCAAGAATGTGGGTAATAAGATGATTAAACAAACCGAGAAAAATAACACCTCTTACATGATACAAGTTGATGAGAAGTTATTTGACCACTAGAGATATCGAATTCGACATATTTATAATAAGCCTACTTCATTTGTCAGAGCTGGATGGTACCTAAATTCAAATTTCCAATGCGAAGGAAAGAGACACAATATACCTACATAGTACATATATGACATAATAGACGTATTTCATATGGGAAACAGAGACGTTCAGACAAAGACAGATTATTTGAGCCACATCCTTGGCCAATTAAACGCCTTCAATTATATTAGGCGCGAAATTCGAGAGAGGCGATACTGTCACAATAAATTAGAATTATCACTATGACTGCAACCTGCAAATGTTATGTTCCACGCTTTTCCTGCAGATGAAAATATTACGCAAAATTAATGGATGGCCGCTATAAGAATCCAAAGATCGAAGGAATCAACTTCAGTTGTTTTACAAGTTGTTCACGGCCAGAAGCGGGGGCGCCTAAATTACACGTGTCAAGTGCTGGGAATACCATATCACGTTCCTGTTTGACGACTACTTCAACTTCACAACGAAGCCTCAATATTTTGCTCCAATTACAGGTGTGCTCAGTGCACTTTAGAACAGAAGATTTCTATTCAGTGATCGGTATAACGAAGAGGCTGAAAACAAGTGCTGTCCCGAACTGCTGAACTTTTTGAAAACGTTGCACCAGCTGGTGGGAAACTTGTTCCTTTTTCTGGCTTCTGTAGGACTTTGCTTTCACCTCCAAATTATCTACAAGTACGCCCTCAAAATATCCTCCGGCCTCCGGCACTATACTTCAACCCCTTACAACGCTGGTTTCCCGTCATTTGATGCTCACACTAACTTATAAAACAGTAAAGCGTTGTCGAGTCTGTAGTTCTGCAGCGTTAGTAGAGGAAAATATGAAGCAAAATGTGCTTATTTGAGAAGTTCGTGTGCACGGAAAGGTAAAAAGCTGGGGTGCATTTTTTATGGTGTAGTATGGCTTGGGGATGAAGAATCCACTTGTCGTCAAAAAATCGTCCAGTGTGGGGGCGGTATGGGGGCGGTTTTGTGAAAAAACAGTTTTTTCAAAAAATGTTCTACAGTTTGTCAGCTTTTGGCTGATATCAGCTTGGAATAAATCCGTCAACTGTAAGTTGTCGTAAATAATTCATAAATAAAAAGGTGATCATTTACTTTGCCATTAGAATACACGTAAAACTTGACTGCCTCGTGCGCAAAGAACGTTGAATATCTCAGTAACGTGTTGAATGACATTTTTCATTCCACTCCCACTCGATTATCTCCGTAACCACTAGTTCAATCAAAAAAGTTCCTTCTGTAAACCATGTTACCTATTCCATTGCGATTCTTGCGGTTTTTTCAGATTTGATTTATCTTGAATAGTAACTGAGCTAGGGACGGAATTGTAATGTACTGCATGCAGCGGACAACTGCAGCGCTGAGGCCCTCGCGTACCCCTGCCATCCGCGCACCCCCGCGAAGGCCGTGGTGTATTGAGACGGGAAATCTGCAGACTTATTATTGTGGCTGATGATCGAAACATTGTAAAAGTGTAGTCGGTAAATTTGCAATATAAATAAATATATACCCCTTGAATTACGACGTACGTCTTCACATATTATAATAGTCCAGTCAAAATAGGTTTTAACCGGAAATAAATTCGGAAGTTGACGAAATTTGGTGGATCGATGCAGAATTGAACGTGGAATGACATACTGAAATTCCCAAAAAGCTTGTTTTTTTTAGGACCAATAAAAAAGGGCCATCCTTGAAAATTTTCTTTTTTTCTGAATGGCTTGTGAACTATTATCTCTTCAGAACACAGCACCAGCACCAGCAAAGCAAATGTAGCCCGTTAAATTCCCAAGAGATCGTACAAAACTCATCACTTTTTGGTCAATAGCCTCTGTGATATCGCGTCTACAAAAACGCAGTGAAAATTACTCAAAATATATTTCCGGATTTTATGTAAAAATATGCATGGTGTCAATTCAGGGGCTGTAACCTGGACAGCGAATGTGCGAATTTCAATGTGTTTTACATGCGGGATAAGCTAATTCAACATTCGGTATCACACTTTTGTCTAGAAGTCAAGAAGTCGCCAACTTCAAAATGGTACTTTTCCTCGACCTGTGAAATCGATACTTGCTGTCTCGAAGAATCCCCAAAAATCGATTTTTTTCATACCATACTATTTGCCTCATTTTTCACTTAGGTAGAGCAAAACCATCCAGGGAAAATATGAAGAATTGAATACAGAACAAATAACATGTTTCGGAATATTTATCCTATAGTGATGGTTTCTGAGTTGTATGGGTTGAAAGACTAAAACGACCTATTCAGAAAAAAAAAGGTAGTCTGGACACTAACTGCTGAATATTGTACTTGCATTTGATGATTGTTCTTAAATTCTTCAGATGTCAATATAACATTTGTGATGTTGTCGTGGAAGAACGGACAAAAGAGCTTGATGGAAATGTATGGAATAATAGAGCTAATAATAATGGTACAAGGTGGGTGATAAATAATGAAAGCAGGATGGTTGACTAGATAGAGAAAAGGTTATTTGAATCAAAGGCGTTGTGAAAATGTTTAAAAGGGAAATCTATACAATCATTTAGGCAATTTTGGAAAGAATTATTAATCATAATCATCTAATCATCAAAATCATCTCAGAAAATCATAACTTCGTCCTTGGAACTAATTTTGAAATTTTACATGTTTGTAAAAAAGGACGACTTTTAGATAGTATAGAGGTTCTTGAAATTGTAAAGCAACTAATAATTCTGTCCGAAATTGCCTAAAAGATTGTATAGATTTCTTTTTTAAACATTTTTACAACGCCTTTGATTTAAATAAGCTTCTTTCTTTCTATTCAACCATCCTTTCATTAATTCATCACCCACCTTGTACCATTTTTATTAGCTCTATTATTATTTCATACATTTCCATTAAGTTCTTTTTTCCGTTCTTCCATGACAACATCACAAATGTTATACCTACTGACATCTGAAGAATTTAAAAACAATTCACTTATCATTCACACAAACTTTATCTTCACCATTTATACAATGTCGGTGATTCGGTGTGTTATCGTTCACCTTTTATGTACCTACCTACTTGTTTTATGTATTCTATTTTAGACTCCACACTTTGATGAAGAAGGGCCAGAGACCTGCGAAACCGGTCAGAAATAAAAACAATCAATTTGAAGGAAGACTGCGTGCAGATCATTTTATTTATGAAAGAAATCGATTTTTGCGGATTCTTTGGGACATCAAGTATCGATTTCAAAGGTCGAGAAAAAGTACCATTTTGAAGTTGGTGACTTCTAAACAAAAGTGTGATACCGAATGTAGAAAAAACACATTGAAATTCGCACATTCGCTGTCCACGTTACAGCCTCTGAATTGACACCATGCATATTTTTACATAAAATCCGGAAATATATTTTGAGTAATTTTCACTGCGTTTTTGTAGACGCGATATCACAGAGGCTATTGACCAAAAAGTGATGAGCTTTGTACGATCTCTTGGGAATTTAACGGGCTACATTTGCTTTGCTGGTGCTGGTGCTGTGTTCTGAAGAGATAATAGTTCACAAGCCATTCAGAAAAAAAGAAAATTTTCAAGGATGGCCCTTTTTTATTGGTCCTAAAAAAAACAAGCTTTTTGAGAATTTCAGTATGTCATTCCACGTTCAATTCTGCATCGATCCACCAAATTTCGTCAACTTCCGAATTTATTTCCGGTTAAAACCTATTTTGACTGGACTATTATAATATGTGAAGACGTACGTCGTAATTCAAGGGGTATATATTTATTTATATTGCAAATTTACCGACTACACTTTTACAATGTTTCGATCATCAGCCACAATAATAAGTCTGCAGATTTCCCGTCTCAATACACCACGGCCTTCGCGGGGGTGCGCGGATGGCAGGGGTACGCGAGGGCCTCAGCGCTGCAGTTGTCCGCTGCATGCAGTACATTACAATTCCGTCCCTAGCTCAGTTACTATTCAAGATAAATCAAATCTGAAAAAACCGCAAGAATCGCAATGGAATAGGTAACATGGTTTACAGAAGGAACTTTTTTGATTGAACTAGTGGTTACGGAGATAATCGAGTGGGAGTGGAATGAAAAATGTCATTCAACACGTTACTGAGATATTCAACGTTTTTTGCGCACGAGGCAGTCAAGTTTTACGTGTATTCTAATGGCAAAGTAAATGATCACCTTTTTATTTATGAATTATTTACGACAACTTACAGTTGACGGATTTGTTCCAAGCTGATATCAGCCAAAAGCTGACAAACTGTAGAACATTTTTTGGAAAAACTGTTTTTTCACAAAACCGCCCCCATACCGCCCCCACACTGGACGATTTTTTGACGACAAGTGGATTCTTCATCCCCAAGCCATACTACACCATAAAAAATGCACCCCAGCTTTTTACCTTTCCGTGCACACGAAAGTCACAATAGAGTCTCATTTTTCCTCTACTACGTGGCAAGACTTTTTTATTTTTTTCTTATTTGCTTGCATCAACCAGTGGGGTTATTACCAAGATATTTTCTGTACAGGTGTTTCTGTAACTATCACAAAACGACGATACATTGTAGAGAACAACCAGTGGGAGATTTTTGGGTATAATACCACAAGTGCCATGAAAATTACCGATAATTCTGAATAATGCGTGTTGCCTGAAAACTGCATGAGTTTGTTTTCTCTGCTGTTCGAAAGAAGGAGGACTCTTCTTTCGAACAACAGAAGAAAACAAACGAATGCGGTTTTCTTATGACAACACGCATTTTCAGAATTATCTGGTTCATTTTCGTTGCAAGAAGTATTCGGAAGAATATTTCCCGAATCATTCTACAAATTATCCACATATTATTTCACACGACAATAAAATTGATGATACATGAATAGCCACCTAACTGTACTGAGCCGCAGAACAGAAAAGAGAACCAGAGGCTGACGTAAAAAGTTTGGAATCATTATGACTGCGCAATCCCAAATCGTTTCAATTTCTTGCACATTACATTCCTCTGGGTCCTTGAGTACTCGCTTAAGCATGCGAGCATCCCCATACAGTGTCCAGAGTCCAACGCTAACACTGGACACGCATCATGTTTGTTTGACAGTAGGTGTTTAAACAATGACAAATCAATTGAATTTCGATATGGTCTTTCGGATTATCGCTTATTAATCCTCAAAATTTGTGTCCGAATTATCGCGATTTTGACGTATGAGGGAAATATTCGACAGTAATATCAGAAGTGCTTAGATTTTCACGATAATTTTGGCCGGGCGATCGCGAGTGCTGGTTGTAGCGATAAATGGCCGACTTCGTAGGAGGAGGGCATTTATCTAGGGACAACCAGCCCAAGGGAAACGCTTGGCTGAAATTATCTGGGAAAATCTTGAGCACGAGTGATATTTTGATGATTATTACAAAAAAGAAGTCCGAAGTGTGCGCATGCGAGAGGGCGCCAAATTTTAAAAACATTCGTACACCTGTCAACGCAAGTGGCAACGTTGCATACTCTGTCTAGCCCCCCCTGCCCTTTGACTATCTACTGGTTCCTGGCTGTCAGTGTCAGAAGTGCCATAAATTACTCATTGCGCATTCAACGTTTGGTTGCCATTTTCGATGTAGTTGCACTTCCACAAAATGACCTAATTCCAGGAAACAATTCCTTTGGATACCAAAACAGTATTTACCATTCAACTAAATTATTTGTGGAGTTTTGGGTGCACTGAAATATTTTCTAGCGCTAATTTTCACTATCAGTGCACGGCACGGTGTCAGTATTAGTCCAAGAATTATAGAAAAAATAGCGAACAAAAATGATAACTAGCCGAATTTTTGTATATAAGCTCAGTTAAGCATGTCGTTCAACATAGTAAAAGTCCTCAAGAATCCGGTGTGAGCTTCGGCCGTTGTGGCCTCGAGAAGAACTTGAGGATCAGTTTTTCGTGTTTATCTCGTGAACGATGGCACTTGGAGGAAGAGCACTTGGAGCAAAATTGTTGGAAATTGTGTTGTCTACAAGAAAGGTCCTTACATATTCCATCATCAGTCCACTCCTTCTTCGTCAAAACACAAGAAAAGCTAAATAGTCCAGATGCTCGATGCCTAAGACTGTACGGACCTTGGGTTTTATAATGGCAGGGTGCCACTTGGTAGAGGTGTTGTTCGATCCATTCTCTTTTGATTGAAACTCAATGCCATCAATACCAACTATGCCGGCGGCATATACAGGGTGACATAAAAATAAAAAGTTGAACAAATGTACCTCAAGAACCAAAATAGGTGAAGACATGTAAATCGCCAAAAATATTTCTAATTTCATGACCATGAAGTCGTCGTGAACTTGAATCAAATAGGTTCAGCCGTTTCTGAAATATCTTCAGAAGACTGAAGTCGTAACAAAAAAAAAATAATTTTCCGTATATCGGTAATTCTTCAGATCTTGAATCGAAACTTGGTGTTTTGAATCGAAACAATGATAAATTACATTTAAAATGAAATTACAGTGAAAAGCCCTCTCTAAGCCAACTATTTTTAGAAAAAACACAGTCAACTTTTTTTCTGATAAGTGGACGAAAATATATATTTCTTTAGTAAAAACTTCAGTCTTTTGAAGATATTTCAAGAACGGCTCAAGATATTCGATTCAAGTTTAAAACGACTTCATGACCATGAAATCAGAATTATTTATGGCGATTTACATGTCTTCACCCATTTTGGTTCTCGAGGTACAAATGTTTAACTTTTTATTTTTATTTCACCCTGTATATGCCGCCGGCATAGTTCGTCTTGATGGCTTCAAGTTTCAACCAAAAAAGAGTGGATCAGACAACACCTCTACAAAGTGGCACTCCGCCATCATAAAACACAAGGTCCATACCAGTCTTCAGCGTCGAGCATCTGGACTATTTTTATTTTCTTGTGTTTTGACGAAGAAGGAGATGACTGACGATGAAATGTGTAAGGATCTTTCTTGTAGACAATAAAATTTTCAACAATTTCTTCCCGGTAACTTTTTTCCCAAGTGCTATTGTTCATGAGATATACGCGAAAAACTGACCCTCAAGTTCTTCTCGAGGCCACAACGGCCGAAGCTCACACCGGATTCTTGAGGACTTTTACTATGTTGAACTACATGCTTAACTGAGCTTATATAGAAAAATCCGGCTAGTTATCATTTTTGTTCGCTATTTGCGATTTAAACAGCTAAAATTCCTGGACTATATCAGTTGTCGTGTGCTGTTTGCTTGGTAGGATAAATGTACGGTGGAGATTTTTGCGTTTACAGTTGTGACGTTGCAGGTTTTTTGTACGACAAAAACTTATGGTGTGCTATGTGCGGTGTGATGGACTACGCATGGGGTTTTATATGTGAGTGGACCCTGAAGATTGTTAATAGTTGACCGATCGTATTCAGATGTCATCGGTAAAGTAGGTATGCATTAGGTGAAAATCGATTACAAAAAGCCGAATTCGATATCTCGAGCCGAGTTCCAACGGCTCAAAAGGTATGGTTGAGATTTAGGAAGCTTCAGCTAGGGAACAAGAGAAAAATCACGAAAAATTAACCAAAAAGCAGCCACAAATAGCCTCCACTACTCCGTATGGCGAGGCTTAAGAAAAGGAAAAAAACTGAATTAATCGTTTTGTTTTTTGTACTCTTAGTAAAATTAGTGCAATGGCGGCTATGCACTTTTACTTGAACTGGGTAGAATTGGATAAGTACCTGTCGAAGTCTTACGAACACCAAGTACTAGCAATAGTAGGTATCTGATAAATTATATAAATGCAATATTACACAGCGTACCTACCAACTTTGTGGATAAGCTCTCAAAGGTCTGGAAAACACTAAATAACGAACAAAACATGTGAAACAACGTGGGCAATTTTTTTTTTCTGTTCCATCCTATACTTCCTACAGCATCGACGTAATAAATTGTAAACCATAGTCACGTTGTTTACGTTCATAAGAACTTGATGGTAAATGGTAAATAAACAGCAATAAAGTAGTAACTCCCGACTCCTTTCCAACAGGTACTATAAATTGTTCATTAAAGAAACAACTTCATCATCGTGCCAAAACACTGACCATCCGATAGGTAGTAGGACTAGTAGGCACATACCTACTTACTCATGAGCAGGTGTACCTACTAATTAGAGAAAAGAGAGATGGTCCACCACAAGATGTATTTTATTATTATTATTTCTTAACTACTCGTGTAATTTGTTTATACCTACTTGGATATCTGTTTCGTTCCAATATCTATTTCGTTAACATTTTCATTATTCCGCCTCAATAGGGTAGTGACCGATTTTTTTTTTATTATTTTTTTTTAAAGTTCACTTCTTGATAAGTGACGCTATATAGTTGACAGATTTTTTTTCGTAAGTTTTCTTGGTAAAAAAAATTCATGAAAGTTTTCGATCATTTCAAATTTGGCGCGATGACGTCGCAATCTTTCATAGGCGGAGAAGCAGGCTTGACAACATTATACAGAACTTACTACAAAAAGCACTAGCGTCAACCCGTCAACGCTCATAACAGCTGATTGTTATATTGTTAACGCTTTGTGTATCTGTGCGGTGACTCGTGTTGTTTAGTTATTTGCTTGAAAATATGGAAAGTTGGTAAAATCTTTCATGATTTATGAATATTTCAAGACTACATCAGACTTCAATGGTTATGTTATGCTGGCAAACGTCAACGTCAACACTGACACACAGGCAACGGAGGTGTGGTCATCCCCACTACTGTCAAAAGATTGAAACGTCACAGCCCGCCTTACAGCTCGGTAGATTTGAAATCGTTTGCAAAAGTAGCCACTTTCAAGGCAGATTTTGAGACACTTGGAACTTTTTTTTTCGAATTTTCACGTAACGTAGTCTTGTTATTAAGGCTCTACATTCGATTAGTATGATTTTTTTCTATATTTTTGGATGGTGGTCACTACCCTATTCTGCCTGCCACAATAGAAACTGATAAAGTGATAAACAATCGATGCCACACAACATTGAATCTCCAGTCGAGTTTGTCAACCGGAAAATTCCTGGATTCAACAACTATTTTTCGATTTCGATTTGTCATTAGCATCATGTATCTGATAAGTTCGATTATTATTCACGAAATACGCCAATTAATTTGTTTAGAACCGGCACTAGCATCCCATTCATTTTAGACCTACGTGCGGCCGTGCGGGTATAGAGATTCTTTAAAACCTTATTGTTATTGTTAGATGGAAGCTCGGATCTCGGATGGAAGCAAACATTGCTGGGGAATTCACGGATTCTTCTCGATTCGATTCGGCTTATTGTTTGGCATTCGGTAAATGTCCGCAGGGTCAATTTAATATGTAAAATGCTCCTACTCCAAACGGACACACATAGACACAGGATAATTTAAGGAATGCTTGTGAGATGGTAGTAATTATCTTTATCTGATGCCAGGTGGCCCTGTTTTCTCACCAAACTCAATGCTTATCAGATGGCGAAAACGCTTTTTTAAATAATGATCGTAATTATCGCTTTAGTTCAACATGTTTATTTTCGTGGGAAAACAAGTGTGAAAAATCAGAATCTGGTCCTATAAGCTAAATCAATCAAAACAATTTTTCGACGGGTGGACCGCACACGGCCCGTTTTACTTATTTTTTTACAAATCCAATAGGTTGGCAAACTCGCATTAGTAATTTGTATCATTAGGCCAGAAACTGCACATTTGCGAGTGCGGGTTGAATTTGTAGTCCGAGGCGGAGCCGAGGTCTATGAATGCGAGAACTCGCAAATCCGTTTCTGCGTGGACGAGTGATACACAACATTTTACGTGCCGAATATTTGATTTTTAGAAGTCTGTCGCTCTTGACAGGCGCTTGGAGTTGACAGCGAATGCTACCAACTCGTGATCAAAAATAAAATGATACCAACCAAATGCTTTCATCCAATCATCGAAAAATCTTAAAAAACAAAAATATGTAGACTTGTGTCGATCATTTCAAATTGCCTAGACATGTTTTGGCTCTAGTTACGTTAACTCCATCTTTTTCTAGACTTCTGTTAGTAACGAAACACATCACATTCATTTCTACATAAATTTTCAAGTCCATAAGGGTGAGGACGAATGCTGGAATTCGTTCAGATTCCAAGATAATAATTTTATTGCGCCGCACTTTTTCTTCCCGCGTACCGCGTACGTCACACAATCACAATCATCACTATCACAGTCAATCCGGGACAACAAGAAACTGCATGGATGGTCCGCAATTTTTATTACAGATCTTTCTTCTAGACACCATTCTGAGTGGTTTTAGATTTTGTTCGACAAATTTTGAGAGATGGAGCTAACGTAACCGGACCCCATATTTTTATTAAAGGATCTCTGTTCCACGTTCGTATGCTAAAATTCGTTAATGTTACCGCGGGTGCGGGTTCGAATCCCGCTACATCCATGGATATATCTTCTGATGAAGTTCTCCATAATGTATGTGAAGTCTTTGTAAATTATTGTAGAAAGTTAAAAATGTCTCTTCATTTGTATAATATTTTATTTTGCTCTACGCGTTTCGAGACTCTTAATTATAGTCTCATTTTCAAGAGCAAGTAAATGGTGAACAGATATAAAATCTAAAAAGTCATGAGTGTCAATTATAGTCTCATAAAAAAAAAATGAGACTATAATTAAGAGTCTCGAAACGCGTAGAGCAAAATAAAATATTACACAAGTGAAGAGACATTTTTAACTTTCTACAATAATCCATGGATATTTTGTTCCGTCCTTGAGGTTGCACTGTAGAGCAGCTAATAGCTGAATGTCGCCTCGTTAAATAAGTCAATTGAATGGAAATAAATTTAAAAAAAATCACCAAAGATTATACATACCAACCGTTAACCTCAAATCCCTATAGTTTTTGCCGGCCTAGTCCCGCAAACGCTTGGTTTCTGATGGATTCCGAGGATTAGAAATTCGTCAATGACGGACGGAGGTACGTAAAAGACATTTTATGAACGTTTGAAAACTAATCACAAAATGTTAATTTCGAATCCATATTCAAGTTTGTACATATTCGTGGCGTGCCGTACCACTATTAGCGTACCTACGTGAGAATAATGAATTTTGACGATTACACTTTAAAGAACGTATGTAAATGTTAATTAAACTTCGCATGGAAATTTGCACACTACTTGAAGCTCCTTTGAACAAGTCGCACCTGTTTGATATATTAGCGCTCTGGCATTATAGCTGGACATCAACTCCGCCGAATTTCAACGTTTCAAATAACATACGACATGTAGACATGTAACTTGGAACACGAAACATACTCATGAAAAATGGGAATTTCAATTCAACACTATCAATTCCTATTGTGGAAAGTTATACTGCTGATGAAATGTCGACATAATAAATTTGAAAGCTTTTCAAGTTTTCACGCTCCTAATTCAAATTTCATTTGTGCCTTCCCGGGAAGCTCAGGCACGTTTTCCCGTAATAATTTCCCAAAGCACACAATTCGTGTTAAATTACCAACTTGTGTGTTCGGGTGAGGTGGAGACCTGCTCGTGCTGGTTCTGTGCCACCCCCTGAGCTACCGCCACCGCTCAAATTATCTATCTGACCAAGAGGGCTGTGGCCATCGGATTAGGAGATATTTAGTACAGAGTAATGGTCATCCGCTATCATTTCGCGGTCGCTATCGGACATAACCGTTTAATTTACGAACCGTTCGTGTTTGCAGCGCAATTAATCGATTAAAAATTGATAAACATCACCTTTCCCAACCCCCAACTCCCCATGCATCATGAGCCAAATCGTGTATCGTCTTCACGTCACTCACTGGCAGCAATAGCAAACTTGGGGGAGAATTTCATGGTATCGAATATGATGTTTGGGAGTATTAGGACCCACCCACTGAGTTGTAGTAGTGCAAAAGAAATGATGGAAGTGAAGAGTGGCGCAAAAAAGGTATGAGTTTGATTTTCCATGTAAACAAAACGTTTGTTATGATTCATTAGGTTTTCAAATCACAGACAGACAGTCGGCAAACAGTTCATCGCTGAAAATCGCTGTAAACAACACCCAAAATATTCAGTTTGAAAATATGTGGGAGTCTCTCATTTTTTCGGGTTTTTCGATGTAAAATATGAGGCCATAATGATTGCCAATAAAAAAATAAACCCGATATTTGTGTTTAGGAGGTCGAAATTAATCAGAAAAAGTCCCTACATGCATGCATTTTCCAAAAATTTTGCTCCTGTCAAAAATCGTCGCCATCTTTTTTCTGAATAAGAAATGTTAAAGCGTCCTTGGCGGAAATCAATCACCTCCGTAAAGGGAGTTATGCTGCCAAAGGATATCCTCCATCCAAAAATCGAACCATCCCGACTATTTGTAATTAGAGTGCATATTCGGGTTTTGTTAGCGCAGACGAGTTTGGCAACCCGTGCAAATTTATTGTTGCTGGAGATTATTCATAATTGACCGATCGTCCTCAAATGTCGCTGGTCTCGAGTCGAAATGGATAAAATGCTTGTCAGATTGTCTTTAATTAAGGATAGTGATCAAGTTGGTATACGTATGCACAATAGATACTGGTGCGGTGCGTACCTAAGTAAACTCAGGAAGTGATGAAGCGGACAAATTGTGATTGATATACTAATCCAAAGTTCCTGAAGATTCTAATCTGGATTGGGCCGATTATTGTTTCATCTCGATCTCAATCTCGATCAAGGTCATTCAAGAAATTCGAGATCGAGCTCAAGCATGTCAAGATCCCCAAAAAATTAAAATAGTGAGTTCTAATACTTTTGCTCCAATGTCATTTCAATGGGTAGCTTCTTAAAAACTTTAAAAAGAACTTCCAGAATATTCAAAATCTTATTTTTTTTTTAAATTTCAATGTTTCCAAATTATTAGGAATAATAATAATAATTTAGCGCCACTTTTAGACATTCACGAGTCCGCTCCGGTCAGATATTTTTTTTTTATGTTTCACGACGCATCAACAACAACTATGGTTTATTAGCGTCGACGGGACATTCAGTGGTTTTTTGGTGAATCTGAGTATCGGTATCGGAAAAGCTAGTAGATTTTCAGGATACGTTACACGTATCTGGAATCTAATAAAGTCAGGAAAACGCGATATTCACTTACCCTGCAATCTTGCCTTTGATAAGCAGCGATTACCGCATAATATTTGCACCTCACCAAGTTGGGTTTATCCAAGGGTTTATCAATATATTTCGCAGAAAATGACTCTATACCGACGACATCGTTTTAAAAACAAATTGAAGTGTCATAACATCTTCAACTTAAAACACAATACAAGCGCATCAGATGACTGGAAGATCAGGTTGGACGAGTTTAGTGGGTTGGACTAACAAATTCTGGGAATCTCTGCTTGCAAAGAGCACCGAAAAATTATGGCGCTTGAGGAGGGCATAACCTGTAGTACACCGCTCCAGTCGAGTGATAACTCCGGGTAGTCCGGAGATCGCCGGTAGGTAGTGCCAGTGGGCGAGCCGCTACCGGGGTCTCATCTGACTCTGCCGGTCGGTCGGCTGAAACTCCTCGGGTGGTCATGAGCAAATCCCTCCGAGCAAATCCCCCCGAGTACATCACGCCTGCAAACAGCAGTACGGCAATGTGTAGAGGAAAACCGACGACGCAGTCAGGGAGAAGGACGAAGGACGAAGTCAGAAACGTACCATCGCAGGGCGTGGATGTGTCGGACATCTACACTTGCGTCGGGGGTTGAAGACAGAGTCCAGGTCAACCGTGCGCTTGTCGGTCCCAGTGCTTGGCTGGACCTACCATCAAACATCTAGGCACCACATTGTGGCTCGGTGAGGCCGGCTGGTTTGGGAAGGGGCCCAACAGCGAGTCCTACGTACCAGGTGGAACAATGTTCCTTCCATCAACTCCTCCCAATAAATCTAGGATTCAGAACACAGAACTATGGTGCTTGAGGCTCAGCGTATGGATTTTTAGATACTTTTCAGATACAAGTATCTGAATTTCTTCGGTATCGCACTATGTGTAGTACTATATGAAAACTGGGCACTGAGTAGGTATCGGTATCGGTCCAGCTTATAGTCAACACCCAAATCTGCTCACTAACAATTTTTTTTGCCAGTTCCGAGATTTGTCGCAACTGGATCATCAAAATCTCGACTCAAAACTATATCTATGCCTCATCGATGCATGCGCCCATGCCCGGTGCCCACCCTCAAAGATAGTTACTAATATAATACGCCATTAGGTAGGTCCCTAGCTAGGTCTATGATCAAGTGATGCTAAGTTAATTAATTGTTGTGTGAGGCATACAAAATTCGGAATCGATTCGTTTTGGGTCTTGTGCAACGCATGGAACAACATTGTAATTTGAAAGGGCGTTGATGGTACATCCTCTTTCTTCTCTTTATTATGGGTTAAGGTCGCATTCCTCCTCTACTCTAGCCGCTCGTGTTGCCTTTTTCATATTATCGTAAGGCACAATCTACGCTACGCCAACCTGTTTTTGTTAAATCGTATAAATCACCGACGTGGAACAACATAAAGGGCTGGCGGTGAGAAAACGCGTAATATGAGGCCTTTTTATAGAAGAAAATGAATGTAATTTTACAGGACTGGATTGAACAATGCACACAGAACGAGATTATTACCGATACGCACGGCATTATTTCCGTGAAACCGAAGGAATATAGGTATAATGAACTAATAACAAAGTCACATTTTCCGATTCGATATTTTCCCAGCGGTCTCATATATTTAATATACGAAACTTGAAAAGCCGTAACAATATCCACGTTCAGTTCGAAAGATTTGTACTTGGGCGAAGTGAATTGAACGGTTTGGAATTTCCAATGTTTTACGACTTAGCAACTCCAACTTTATCAGCAATGCCAACAAATGTTGCTTGTTTGTCGATACAAGGCTTGAAAAATACTGTCAGCTCCCCGATATGTAATGACTAATGATCCACTTTTCGTGCATAAAATTATGCGAAGAAAGTGACAATTGCGGCCAGCTTTCTTTGATTGCTGTCGTTGACAATACGTTGTTGGGCTTAACGCCGCTGTCAAGACTAAAATAAAAACGCTTTGCAGCTCAACGGCTGGGGTTTTACGACTAACCAGAAAAAAACACATTCAAGAGCACTGAAGCCTCTTGGAACACCAAAGACACCTTCCGCTGTCGATTTTCCAAAATCCTTTGGCAAATTGGCAAATTTTGTATTGTCGTATTCTCTTTTACAGTTATGATGTTTTACAGCATGGAATAAATCGCCCAGAGCGTCGAAGACTTCATATTTTTTGCCAATTTATTGAAATAGTATGTCATGACGCTTTCCCGATGTCTGCGTTTTTCTGGCTGGTCCAATCTTTGAAAATTCTGCACGCACTCGCACTCTCGTGCCGGCCGCGATTTTTAGTCAGCGAAAGGTTTTCTATCCATTTTTCCCGCCGCCTAGACCTCTCGCAGTCTGGGTGGGGATGATTTTTTAGATGTAATACTCGTATAAAGGAAAGTAGGACTTTCCATTGGACGGTTACGTCTTCACAGGACTCGCCTATACCTTCGAGATCGAGACTCCTTATCTCGTCTGAGACATCTCGAGATACTGGGTGACTTTGGAATGGTGCGTTATTTCCACACTAGGAAGAAAGCATGATGGGACACCGTCGTTTCTACTTTTTGAAATTTTTTAAACTCAGCAAAATTCGCTTGAGTTCAGCATAGGCTAGTTCGTGCAAATTAGGTACCTACTACCTGCCGAATTTGGCAATAATCCAACCAGTGGCGCAGGAGTTATGATGGGTCAATGGTCAATAATTTGAAAGTATCCGAAGAATAGCTGATTCAAAGTGACCCCCCCATAACTCCGACGCCACTGGTTGGATTCTTTCGAAATTTGGCAGGTTAGGCACGTAAATTGAACAAACTAGCCTATGCCTGTGATAAACTTGAACTCATTCTGTCGAATCGTTCCCGAATCGTTGTCGAGACCTGCTCAAAAAATTTTTGTCCGCCACGAATTATGGAACACCTGTATTTTTAGCATAAAAATACCACGAAAATAGTATCATGACACTCAATCGTAAGGAACCAGAAGGCATTCTATCTAAAATCGGATCTTTATATTTGACTGAATACCGACTATTATACGAGGTAAGGATCCAATTCATTCATGAAATATTGTTGGAATCAAAAGTGACATGATGTTTTACTGAGAACCATCGGCCGTCCTTACCAATATAGGAAGCAACAATATAAGGACTTACTTGTAATTAATTACCACCGGGCTATGGATGAAGACCCTGTTATTAAGATATCTATCAAAGTAGCCCATACTTAACTTCGGTTTTCACTTGTCACTGCCAACATGACAATTAATTCCGAGATTAATCCAGTGAGAAGTGATACACATTTTCATCAGAATAAGCTGACCCTAATCTAAAATTCTTTGATTAGGTTTAAACACAAGTATAGCGCTTTGACTCTATTTACAATAAAAAACCTAGCTACCGAAACTTGAAAGTCTGCACGTCCAGATAGTGCAGGCAGTAAGGACCCCGTCATCGATATCCTGATAACTCTAAAAGCATTTTATTCTAATCCGTAATTTATAATTAGCTTTCAAGCGTAACAGCGCCAATGTAGAGCCATAACTGAAATTTATGAGCTCATTTTAGAGATTAAAATAAACCTTGACAAAATCACCTGGGTCAATCCAGCTATAACACACTCTAGTCTACACTTGACTCTACATAATATACAATGATAATATTAAATATGTATGGGCTATACTTTTGAATCATTTCCCTGTAATCTGCTGAAAAAATGCATATTTGATTTCAGTGAGACTTATCTCGAAGTATTTATAGTTGCAGCGGTACACTAGCAAAATGACCCTGATTCTGCATTTTGTGATACTGCAATGGAATTTGGCATATGCCAACTACGTAGAATTTCAAGTGATTTGACCCGCAGCACTCAAAAATTTGTCCATTAGGGGGCGACTGGGGCCCCCTCCAAATTTCAAGATGTCAGTGTTTTTACCATGCACCATTCAGTACCGCCCTATCTACCGTACAGGACCTAAACAACTTTGTTCTTGACCATCATAACATTTTTCGTCATGTCAATTCCATTCTTCTTACAGAAAAAAATTATTTCTTTGTCTGGTCAACAAGTCGAGAAATATATTTTTTTTTTGACCACAAATAGATTGTTGAGTCGTTTTTGTGTGATTATCGATAAATCCGCATCCCCTTGATTCATTTATGAAAACAAAAGTTTTGCTGTTCTATTCTTTAACGAAGGGGTGACCTCAACTTATCATTATTTTCAACATTACCTATTTCAATGTTTTATCCCTAAAAATATGATTATTATTGTACTAATATGTAGCTTGAAGTTTTCTTCAACGGTTTGGATGATGAAACGGCCTCAGATTCCACCTGGAAGCCGTGCATATTAATTTTCCTGCAAGGCCGTCAAATTTGGCATTTTTGATTTTCTACCGGGAGCGGCCAAAATGTCAATACACACCACTCCGCCCAACAGCACTGGTCGCGGTACTTTCGCACCAACTCTCACTTCAGTATCACAAAATGCAAAATTGTCAGGCGTGAATATCGTTTTCCGCTAGAGCAAACCGGTGCTCTTGGGCGGAGTGGTGTGTATTGACATTTTGGCCGCTCCCGGTAGAAAATCAAAAATGCCAAATTTGACGGCCTTGCAGGAAAATTAATATGCACGGCTTCCAGGTGGAATCTGAGGCCGTTTCATCATCCAAACCGTTGAAGAAAACTTCAAGCTACATATTAGTACAATAATAATCATATTTTTAGGGATAAAACATTGAAATAGGTAATGTTGAAAATAATGATAAGTTGAGGTCACCCCTTCGTTAAAGAATAGAACAGCAAAACTTTTGTTTTTTCATAAATGAATCAAGGGGATGCGGATTTATCGATAATCACACAAAAACGACTCAACAATCTATTTGTGGTCCAAAAAAAAAAAAAATTCTCGACTTGTTGACCAGACAAAGAAATAATTTTTTTCTGTAAGAAGAATGGAATTGACATGACGAAAAATGTTATGATGGTCAAGAACAAAGTTGTTTAGGTCCTGTACGGTAGATAGGGCGGTACTGAATGGTGCATGGTAAAAACACTGACATCTTGAAATTTGGAGGGGGCCCCAGTCGCCCCCTAATGGACAAATTTTTGAGTGCTGCGGGTCAAATCACTTGAAATTCTACGTAGTTGGCATATGCCAAATTTCATTGCAGTATCACAAAATGCAGAATCAAAAAGCCTACCCCTGCAACTATTAATGAATCCCATATTTTGAAGTTTATTCCATCCATTAATTTTTTACATGAGGAAATTCTTAACTGCGCGTCCATCGTCCATCCACTGGATTTCTTCGCTAGAAGGAATCTACGAGATTACAAGCTATGATGATCAAGAAAAGAGGTGGCTTAATAGCTTTTCATTAGTTTGATGTACCAACTCACGAAAGGTAAAAATAAACGATGTGGTGTGAAACATGAGGAAGAATTTTCTGCTAAACTAAGCATGGAGGTATTATAGGTAACGATCTACCGTAAACGAGACCGTGAGCCCCAACGCATAATATGCATGTTCCTTGAACGCGTCCTGCTGAAACTTCATCATTGACCATTTAATCTTTAACTCTAAACGCACTTGAAGTAAAGTCAACTTTGAAGCCGATTTCATGGATTTTGGTTTTCTTGTCACCGTGACTGCACGCCAAATCATACACTCCGTGCGGAACACGGTCGAACGTACGAATGGAATTATGTAGGTACCAATAATAAATTCGACGTTTACCAGTGTCCCAGTTGAAGTCTCTGGCTGGAAATGCCTTAAAAAATGCCTTGAATATGTACTTCAAAGGGGATTGAAAAGGAACTCCTCTGTTGTGGAGGTGAATCTGCAATTTGAAGTGGTTTCCAAGAAGGGTGATAGAATTCAGGCTACTTTTTTTTGAAACTTCAAACTCAAATATCTCCGAAACCACTGATCTGACGAAAAATTCCACGCATAAGTTTCTGCTTCCAAATTCAATGACAATATCAAAAATCTGACGATTTGCGACAAAATTCAGTGGCGTCGAAAATATGGGGTAAAAAAGAGGAAAACCCCCCCAAAATCTACGCCATTGGGTATTTTGTAGGGAATTTACATTAGCTGATCGACTGAGACCTATTTAAGGTTCATCTACACAAAATTTGAGCAGAATTGGTCTGATGGTTTAGAAGTTATAAAAGAAAAAAGGTTGTTTATAGACAATACAAATAGAAAAGACCATATGTCGTCACGGATTTTCACGGTTGCGTAGGAACCAGGCGAGTCCATCATTCAAAAAAAGGTTGGCTGATTTTTGATGCCCCAATATCCTTGACGACGGTGGTGATAACATATGGTCTTCTCTATTTGTATTGTCTATACCTTCAACGTTGACTGGCTATATCTCCGTTAATATGCATTTCTGATAGATGTTTTTTTGGCTCACTTGGTCTTATTGGTTTTTCATGCTCTATCGATCGTTGAAATTTTTCAGATTAATCCTGGACCACCCTGTATAATGAGAAATATACATAGAGTGATCGAATAAATTTCTCGTCAAGGTAGACCTTGAATGCCTTGATCCCTTCGGTAGCCATGTTTTTTCGCCAGATTTTGAAGAATCAAGGGCGACTTGAGGAGAAATTTATTCGATCACTCGTTATTTTGATCGTATAAATGTACACTAGTGAAAATTCTTGATCACTTCCGTTCAAATGGGGTGCCGCCGAGAGGTCCGACTCCATGATAGTTTCCATCATCAAGATTTTTTGAGTCATCACAATAAGTCGTATTTCGTGAGGTGAGAATTTTTTATGATGCAAATCTTAATTTGTTGATGTCTGAGAAACAACGCGTATAATGAGGTAAATGCGAGGGTGAATGGGTAGTAAATCGAGACACGAACGAACATGCTAAACTACGCGTGAAGACACAGACATATCAGCACAGAAGAAGTACACAGAAAAAAATCACAATTTTTCAAAAACTTGGAATAATGTAAGACGCGTCATTTATTTACATAGTTAGTAAGTAGGTACGTCTCGACCAGTTATGTTTGGACTCCGCCGTATACTTGTCATCACTTTATTAATGATGAATTATCGAGGAGGATAGAATACATTATTTCCGTAGAGAACAATGTGAGTGTAACCAGCCGTGTTGAATTATTGTGAGAAACATGAAATATCTTTGGAAACAGAACTTTGGCCAATTTGGCAACCCCTTCAGCGCAAACCTTTGAGGTCAGGCCATTTTTCTTGTTAATTAATGGAACAATACGCCCCTTATTACTCGAACAAAAACAGTCGTTTTTCATTTTACGATGATACAAAATGTAGTTTGAGTATTGGACTTTCATTTGAAAGACCACCGCCACTGGTGCTTCTCCTTCAGTAGCGAGCACTGCTTCTCTGTCCTCTCTGTTCAACCACGAAACGTCAATTAGATGAATCGGGTAATTTACCTTTCCAACTTTTCACAGAACAAAATCTTTTACAGCTACAACCATTCCAAAACCGGCAGTAAAACAACTGTTTGACCCCGCAGGGCATGCGCGCATTAAAACATCACAGTTTGAGAGTTAGGAGAATATTTAATGAATATAGTCATCATGTGAATGACAACACGTTTTGGAGAACGTTTAGAATTTCACCTAGCACTAGGTAGTGCCTTCACAAAAATCCGACGTTAATAGGCTCGTGATACTTCAATCAACAACAACACTGCGTGGTGCGGTTCAGTTACGATGCAAGCCGTGCCGTACTGTTGATGGATGCTTGGACTTTGAAAACTTCATCAAAAGGATGGATCTCGACTTTATGGGATCATTGACAGTGGTTAGGTTACAATAATTTTCTTGCCACTCTGAGCAGACGTCTTCACTCTTTATGTTTATACATCTTTATATGTTAATATTATGTTTTCCATCACTGTCACAACTCGGTCTACCGGTCTGATGTGCCTTGCTTCAATTATTGCATTGTTGATGTCACTGCTTATTTTCCACACAATGCCTGACAATGATAATGTCGAGGATAATGTGTTGACTGCTGCAACTTGCATAGACATATGATGGACATAAGGCACAAAAATCACGAAATGTGACTAACGTGAGAGTGTGAGAAGACTCAACGACACAATCACAAAAATCGTGAAGTCACTTCGTTTGAATCACTCCATTAAATACTTAACAAACTTAATTGAAATAGTTTGAAGCAATGAAAAGCTATCTCGTTGAAAAAAAAATTAAAATGAGTGAAATTTTAAACCCCGACCACTCTTTGGTTGCGTGGGCAGTTTGGAATTTTTGCATTGTCTTATTTTGTCTGTCTGTCATAGGCCTGTGTTTATAGTCGTATCTTATACATAAGGTGGTATTAAGACCATGTTTATTTAGACACAGGCTTGAACCAAGATGGTTTTATACATACAGTTATCATCTTGTGAATATTTTGTAACATAATCGAATACCCCTACATCTTCTTAAGGTTGTGTTTCGGAGAAATCAGCGTATCAAAATTGAATGAGGTCGTCTTAAGACGTAAAATCTGACTATGAATACGAGCCATAGAGCACATTAACCATGGATAGTCATTCAATTTGCCCTGCTATCTAGGAGACGAGAGAAACAATGACGTTTTCTGATTAATGACCATTAAGCTCTCTGAAGCCTTATTTTCGGAACACATGTGATATGTTCACATGTGAAGTAGTCACCAGGGCTGTGATTGGCTGTCACTTAGGCAACATCACATGGGGAGCTGTTCCATGGTTCCGAAAATAGGCCCCTTGGTGTGTCCAAGGTAAGACTGCACGAGTACGAGTTCGTTTATCGGGGTTAGGTGGAAGAACAGGGAACCCTTTCAACGGGGCAACCTGAACCTCGCCCCATCTCTATGATTGAAATGTTTGTTTCATTTGAACTGTGATTTTTCACTGAATAGAAATAAAAGACCTTTATTATTATCAATATTATTATTATGTTTTTTTTTTCAGCTTCAAGAACCCTACTCCTAATGGGGGGGGGACGTGAGCTGAAAAAAGTGAAGCCTCGTGACGTCACAAGCAGCCGTCATTATACGAACCAAATCAAAACTTGCTGGATGTCTGTCCGGTAATGACTGCTGCTAATATCAGTAATGTCACTGGCAGTCTGACAGCATGAGATGAGAAGAGCGTGCTCATCAGTTTGGGCAGTGTCGGACTGGTCCACCGGGCAACCGGGCAAATGCCCGGTAGGCCAATCCCCAGTTTGGAGGCCAAATTGTCCACATTCGGAAAAATTTCACTTTGATGCTTTTTTTTTAAATCCAAATTTTTAATTTTGTATCAAAGTCTGGTCCACTTTTGTTTGTGCATATCATGCATAGATTATTTCTTAGTGGTCACTAGTCGTGGAATGACAAGATTGTATGTGTGAAGCTCTCGCTGCTCAGGGCCGTCTTATAGTCTTCGTAGGCCCTAGGCACATTTTTTCACATGGTGGAGGACCAAGCTGGTATCAGGGAATAAAGCGCCGCAGCTGAAAATTTTCTAAATTTTAGGGGGTCTTTTGGCCCCTCGACCCCTTCCCTCCTGACAATGAGTGTTAGACTGAATAAAACACAAGCGATTATCATAAATAATCTCAAGTAGTTTTTTATTGTGATATTTTCTCAATGGCCGGATATAATGAAAAACATATTTTTATTCTTGAGTTTAAACAAGTTAAAATAAATTGAGGACGATAGCTCGTAGGCCCTCAAAAGTTCGTAGGCTCTAGGCACTCTGCCTTATGAATAAGACGGCCCTGCCGCTGCTCCCGCAGTTGGTTTGTATTATTTGCCATCTAGTCGTGCTCTTTCTTTACCATCTATGTAGAATTCACATCTTCAGCCACATGCAGAAATCATCGACAAATTCGCAAGTCGGTCAGTACCTTTGAAATTGAAACTGTTGATTAGCTTATATGCTAAAATCCGGCTGGGTTTAATTTTTGTTCGCTATTATTTCTGTAATTCCTGGACCAATGTTAGAATAATGCTACGAGCGGCGATTCTGGATAACACGCGATCTTTCTAGACTTTTCTCGTTAGATCTCAGTGTACTAGTGCGGAGCGTTCTGGTGTGTTCCGGAGCGCGCGTGTAGGCTTTTTCCCGTACAACTGTATGGAGACTTCAGCAGTGGGTCAAGCTACATCTGTCCATTTTGGCGGAGGCGCCGCTTCAAGTTTTAAGCTTGAAGAAATCTATAGACAATTTGGTCAGCGTCTTTTTTTGTTATAACATTACTATTATTATTAAAAAAGTCGACTGCGGCGCTAACTAGGGGGCAGTCCCCTCTGACTCCTCCTTCGGTTTCGAGGCCACTTCCATTCTTTGCCCGGTAGGCCAAAATTTGCCAGTCCGACGCTGAGTTTGGGCCTCGCTGCTGGAACTGGAGCTAATGCGTTGTAAAATAATTATTGTACTCTAGTGATGCGAAGAGAGTGCACCTGTACATACATTCTTCTGATGGTCATAAATGAGCTATGAAAAGTCCCCTAAAATCCGAGATTAGGAACCCATGATATCGGCCATCAAGTGTTGAAAACTTGTTTCTTCAGCGAAGAAGTCCTTGTCTTGACCCAAGATTTTTCTTTTTGCAATTGAATGATTTTCTATGACCATCTTAACAACAGCCATATACGATTTCATTATTTGCATAGGAGGCGGATCCAAGATGGCGGCCAAGAAGAAAAAACAGTTACTATCTTTTTCTGAAAATAATGGATCTAGACATTGAGTAATGATCATATTTTATTTCTTACATTATTTTCAATTGAAAACTCAAGTTATATTTCAGCATCTCAAGAAATCATTGATCAATTATTGAGAAAAAAAAGAATTTTGTAAATTCATCAGTTTTCTCAGGAAATTTCAAAAACGGTTGATAATATTTCAGGATGGTCCACAGCACCTTCAACAGCATAAAATCAGGAATATATTTGGAGATTTTCATATCTCCAGCTCTTATGGTTCCTGAGATAGGAGTTGTTTTTTTCATCTGTAGGTTATGAATTCGACTGTTTTTTTCAGAAGCCAAAAAAGCTGGATATATGAAAATAACCATATATATTCGCAATTTCATGCTTTTGATGATACACACTTGGAGCCATTCAAAAAAGAACTTGAACAGTTTTGAAATATTAGGCAAAAAAACAAAAAATCAACAAATTTCCTTTTTTTCCTAACAAATCAGAGGTTTTCTTAAGTACTGGAGTGTAACTTGCTTCTTCTATTGAAAATTATGAATGAAATGAAATGGGATTATCAACCAATGTCCACAATTGCTATTCTCAGAAAAAATTTAGTCGACTGTTTTTTCTTCTTGGCCGCCATCTTGGATCCGCCTTCTAGCCAACTGTTAAAATGTTGCATGGAAATTTTTAGAATTGTAACATGCAATCATTCAATTGCAAAAAAAAAATCTTGAGCTAAGACCCTAGCTAAGACAATGACTCCTTCGCCCAAAAAAACTGGTTTCTAACACTTGATGGCCTTTATCATGGGTTCCTAAGCTCGGATTCTAGGGGACTTTCTTTAGATCATTTATTACTAATTGAAGAACATTGTGTACAAAATTGCAACCCTTTAGTATTTTTTCCGAAGTTGCTGGGGTTTTTTGAACATAGTGCACAGTTCGTTTAAAAAAATTTACTTTGAGGAAATTGTCCATGTTTGGATTTAATTTTTTCTCACTTAATATGCTTTTCTGAAAATGATGAGACCCAAATGAAAAAAATATTAGGGTGAATTTTTGTACAATCGGCAATTTAGTCGCCAAATCAACATTTTTGATATTTTGTCTAGCTTGTTAACGAACTGATGCCAAAATTGTTATCTGTATCAGCTCTGATATTTATTATAAAGTACGAAGTACATTATAGACTTCAACAGTTGACGTTTCTAGCAAAAAAAATAGTATTTTATGTTACTAGCGCCGAAAACCGGGCATAGCATAACGAACGTGAATGCAGCTCGAGGCCCTAGGCCGAGAGCTGCATGTAAGAGAGTTATGCTATGCCGTTTTCAGCGCGAGTAGCATACATCGTTTTTCGTGCTGCTTTCAATAAAATTACAAATAAATAAGATCATATCGCAATAATCATTTCAAGTTGGTACTTCTGCCATCCATCACCAAGGCACGACGAGGCATGTACCTACTAGATGCAGATTATTGTGTGTCAAATGTCGATTTGAAAAATTGCGTCCTATGTTTGAATTTTCTTGCTTAAAACCACCCTTCCCCTCCCCAATTAGAAGGACCATCCCCCAAAAATCCCGAAATCACTGAGCTCTAGTGTCTTGTGTGACGACGAAACACGGGAAATGGCATAAATTAATCACTTTTAAACCTTCGCGCCACAAAACGTCAAAAATCATTCTGCAATTGTACCAACAGATATTCAAAAAATAACCCTAAATTGTCAATTTTCAAAGTGATCATTTATAATTTTAACTGATTTGAACCGAAAATTTCAAGATATAACATTGGAAACGTGGTCTCTCTTGAATTCTGCATGATTTTGCAAGGTTAGTTTATTTTTTACGTGTACTTTTTACTTTGCCGCTCTAGATCTTTTTCTGAATATTACAGTGCAGGACAGCGAGCGTATATTGTCATTTTCGGTTATGGCAGCACGAAAAAGATTTTTTTCACGTTAAATGTCAGTACTTTGTGAAGTTAAAACTGGCAATTTTTCTTACTGAAAAATCGCGCGGTAAATAGGTTGTCGGTATTTTAGGCTTATTGTACCACCTACCCATGCAAGCCGGACTCTCTAATCCGCAATGTGATGCTTGGATGTTTGATGGTAGGACCACACGCGCTGCCCATCAAGATTTCGTGTGACCCCTAATGCTCTTACAAGTTTGTCCCCGCGCTGGTTTGTATACACAAGAGGATGTTATAATAAAGCAATACCTACTTCCTGAAGGATTATAGTGTGCTAGACAAAACATTTCTGAGGGCTCTGGTGCGGGACTGACAGATTGAAAACAACAACAATAGGAATTATAAAATTTCAAACGGAAGATTGATTCATTCGACTACTCCAAATTAGAAACATATTCGCGGACTATAACAAGAAATAAGTCGGTTTGCGATTGTGCAGTCGCAGACCGACTTATTTCTTGTTATAATTTGTAGATGTGTTGTTATCTGGGCGAGTGTCCAATTGAAGTTACTAATCGAACAAATCAATTTTTCGTTCGAAGTTTTGTTTCTCGTATTGTTGTTGTGAACCTGATAGTTTCACGTCAGAGTTACCAAAAAATTTGGGACTGGCATACTATAATCCTTTATGAAGTATTCCTTCATAACGTCTCCCTATGTATACGAACCAGCCAGCGCGGGGATCTGCTTCAGCGTTGAGGGGCTGGTGAAATATCGATGGAACGCGCGTGTGGTATCTCACCATCACACATCCAAGCATCACATTGCGGCTCAGAGAGTCCAGTTGATATGGATAAGTGGTGCAACAGGCCTAAAACACCAAAAACCTATTTACCGCGTAATAGAGTATTATACTTTTGAAAAATCTTCTTTTTTTCGATGGAATCAGAAACTATATTGAAAAATAACTGACCGGTATTATTTTATAAGCCAAAAATCGTATCATTTGGCCGCAATAAATAAACGAAATTTCTATATTCTGCCTATTTCTGACGTCATTTACACAGACAGTATAGGCGGTGACTCGCTGTGACGTCAGAACTAGTTGATGTTATTTATTAATTGCGCCCAAACGGTACGATTTTTGACTGAATAAAAAAACACGGGTCAATTATTTCTCAATGTAGTTTCCATTACGATAAAAAAAAAATTTCAGTATAATAGTCCATTTTTTACTAAGAAAAATTGTCGGTTATAATTTTACAAAGAAATGACATTCAACGTGGAAAAAATCTTTTGTTTTTGCTTAAAACGTCAACTGTTGATGTCTATAAAATACTCCGTACGTTGTAATGAGTATCAGAGCTGATACAGATGACATATTTGGCATCAATTCGATGAAAAGCTAGAAAAATCATCAAAAATGTTGATTTTTCTACAAAATTGCCGATTGTACAAAAATTCATCCTAATATTTTTTTCATCAAGTTCTCATTATTTCCAAAAAAGCATTAGTATATTGGAAATAGAATATCTGCTGGAATTAATTCAAACAAAAACGATTTTTTCACCATGGCTAGCTTCCAGTTCCCTCTTCAACATATCAAAAGTCCTCAACTCTGGGACTGCTACAAATTAGTATACAGGGTGAAAGTTTATTATTTTTCTTTATTTCCTTTCTCTCTCAAAAAACTGATAACTGAAAAAAACGGTTTTAGGCTAGTTTGATAGGCCATAGTCTCCCAATAAACATATAAAAAACATAACACTCAGCAACTGCTGTGTATCAAGTTACAGGGTGAAAACTATTTTTCATTTTCAATTTTTTTTCTTAGTGAAACTGATCTAGACTGGAGCCGGTTCCAGTTCTTTTGCAAGCTTATATTGTCATACTGAACATATAAAAATGATACATTTCTGCAACTGCTGCTTTTCAATTTACAGGGTGAAAAGTCATTTTCACGTTTCAATTTCTTTCTTGTTGAAATCGGCTCACACATCAATTTCGACTGATTCTTCTGTAAACTTGAAGTTTTTAGTCAAACATATCAAAATAATACATTTCTGCTACAGCTAGGGTTTTTTTTTACAAATTTAAATGTCTGGGTATATTCGGGTATATTGCATCAAAAATTCAAAAAATCTTGGAACGCAACCAAACATTTAAATTTGTAAATAAAAACGTAGCTGTAGCAGAGATGTATTATTTTGATATGTTTGACTAGAAACCTCAAATTTACAGAAAAACCAGTCGCAATCGTTGTGTGAGCCGATTTCATAAAGAAAAAAATTGAAACGTGAAAATGACTTTTCGCCCTGTAAATTGAAAATCAGCAGATGCAGAGATGTGTCCTTTTCATATGTTCATTATGACATTATCATCTTGCAAAAAAAGTGGAACCGACTTCAATCTAGATCAGTTCCACCAAGAAAAAAAATTGAAGTTGAAAAATAGTTTTCACCCTGTAACTTGATACGCAGCAGTTGCTGGGTGGTATATTTTTTATATGTTCATTGGAAGACTATGGCCTATCAAACTAGCCTGAAATCGTTTTTTTCGGTCATCAGTTTTTCAAGAAAAAAAGAAAGTAAAGAAAAATAATAAACTTTCACCCTGTATACTGATTTGTAGCAGTCCCAGAGTTGAGGACTTTTGATATGTTGAAGAAGGGACTGTAACCTTGCCATGGTAAAAAAATCGTTTTTGTTTGAATTAATTCCAGCAAAGCACCTATTTTTTTCTATTTCCAATATACTACATAGTAAGTGAGAAAAAAATCCAAACATGGACAATTTTTTCAAGGTAAATCTTTTTTAGACGAACCGTGAGTGACTGGACTAATATGGCAATAAGTCTTATTAAACAAGTAAATTGTACTATTTTATCTATCTTTTCCCATGACAATCGCCCAGAAATTGGAAATTCTGGCTGCTAAAAATAGAAACGTTTGACAGGTGACACTTCAGAACTGACGTTCGCCTACCTTCTATTGGCAATAAGTAGTTCAATTCAATTCAATTCAATGTTTAATGTTTCTAAAAAAATAGATTTATAGATATTTTTATAACATAGAATCTGGTGCAAGTATAAAAAAAAAGAAAAAACATACATGAATATGTACAAATTCTAGCAATAAGATAACGAATAAAAAATTCTTCAATACTGCACTATGAATACTAGATAAAACGAAAAATCGCCCAAAACCACCCAAAACTTATACCCAAATTGAAATAAACCAAAACCAATGCCAAACACAAAAAAGCTTCATTCGTCATTCGTTCAGTGCAAATGACCGCAGCGCCAGCATCGATGTAATATAAGTGAAGATAATTTTCACGTGCGATTCAGTGGCCCTGTTGACGACTCCTGCAAAGTCACCCAAGTTCCTCATCTGCCCAAACAACCGCGGTCTAATGCACCGATAAAAAGGACAGTCAAACAGCAGGTGAACCAAATTTTCATAGGTTTGGTGGTTACAGATCGAGCAATTCACTTCGGTGTCGATTACATAGGAGGATCCCCTGTAACAGAACCGAATAGTTCCGCTTGTTCCTGTGAGTCTCAGTTGAGGAAATATTCGGATCATGCAAATAGGCAATCACATACAAAGGTAACTTGCGGTGTTTGAGTCTACCGTAAAGTATCTGTAAAAGTGCGTGAACTGCGAGCCGCTCAATCTGTCAAGGTCATCCTGGAACAATTTCTCTCTGTATTTGAGGAGGATCTCACCAATGTGCGAACCCAAAGCAGGAATATTCTCTACCGAACACAACTCTGAGTAGCCCAGCTCGTTGAGTATGTTTTGAAGCTGCGTATACCAATTGAACTTGATGGAATTGCCTGGGAAAGACCTGTCAAGTTCTAGAAGACATTTTCTCGGATAACGAGAAGGTTCCTATCTTATTGGTTGAAAAATAGTTTAACGATATGCTCCATTAGAGCACTGTCTTCGATGTAATAATAAATCCCGTGAATCCATTACCAACGCAAAGTAGATAATAGTATATTATTCAACAAGCGGGTACTGATTGCTTCTTACTCATGAGGATGCAGTTTGTCGACACGAGCCTTGGCAAGTGTCGTAAAGCATCCGAATGAGTAATAGCCATTACCCGCAAGTAGAATACTATGCGTTATCCAGTCTGATGTCTGATTGAAAAATGCAGGCATGTATGCGCGTGATAATGCGTGCATTATTCAATAGGATTGGATAAAACATTTTCAAAACATCATTATTCAAATTCCAATCCAGCAAGTTCAAAAATAAGTCAGTTTGATCTCAAATCAATTGTGAGCTGGAAAAATATTTCAATCCAGTCTATTTCACGAACAGAGTTGGCAGGTCAAAATAAAATTGTCGGAAATGACAGCCAGTATGTCAATCATGCAGAAAAGGCTCGGTAACGTCTTCCAGAGCCGTGTGCTTGTGCCCTATTAGTTCCCTGCGAATCCTTGGTCCTTCATTTACCCCAAATGAGGCGGCACGGCCTCACAGCCTGCCAGCGGGAAAAAGAAAATGGGTTCACATTTTGGATTCGTGTTGAAATCGAACATTTTGAACGTTTCAATAGATTTTGCACCTTTCAACGGTTTGAGCGCATGCGCACTGCAGTAGATCCAAAAGTAGATCTCACGCGCACGAGTGAGAGATATGGGAGTTTCCATGGTCGAGGAACTTCCTGCAAAAATTTAAAGCAGACATTCTCGGAACTGTGGAAGCAAATGGTTTCTTTAAATCCCATTCAGTAAGTGGGCAATTTCAATTTGGAAATTGTCTCCAATTATGCGCTTGCACTTTTCTTCTCTTGACGCAGTCAAAAAGGTAGTTTCAGCTTTCAAAACCCCATTTTCATTATTTAAAATTTTCATTCAATGGCATAGGGAATACGACTAAAAATTTCTTCAAGCTCCATTTGAAAGTTGAAGCGAAGGCTTGAGGGAAGGATTGGTTTTATCAGTTATAAATAATTATTGGATTTTCTTCATCATTGTCTGATCCCAAGCTTTTGGCGCTGTCGCTTTTTTGCTGTTTTATTGTCAACAAGAGAAAATGCGTTTCGGGTATGTTATTAATTTAATCATTAAAAAGACAACAAACACGCGAATATAAATAAATATTGCGCCTCTTAGGGCCATATAGCGGGCACCTCGCATTTTTATGAAACAAAGCTCTCCGACTACCACAACATCAGACGGTCTAACCGAACAACTGCACAGACACGTGTTTCGCCCCTACTGGGGGCTCATCAGTGCGCAGGCGTGATCAGCTCAACCATCCGATGCTGTGGCAGTCAGAGAACTCATGGTAATATACACCCAAGAGGACTCCTAATATCCTAATATAATAATTTAATCATTTTCCGAATTGGACCAAGGATTGAACCTCGGATTGAACCACGGATTGAACCGTTATCTTTAGACTCTTACCTCGGGTTCTACCAAAACTTCAACTACACTGCTAAATAATGGATTTCCGTTTGGTCAATTCCAGTTAATTTATAAACAATGTTTTTTCTTTAAGAACCGTCGACTTACTTCAAAAGATGAAAGAACTGTGGAAAGATTTCCACTGACGGAACGAATGACTTTTCAAATGAAATCATAGCGAAACACTGTGTCTACAGCTTCCATTTCTGAAGAAAATTACCACCTTCTAGTATGTAGTTTTCATTTGAAAAGTCATTCGTTCCGTCAGTGGAAATCTTTCCACAGTTCTTTCATCTTTTAATTCCAGTTAGTTGGCGACAGAACCCCCAGGTTCACAATACGGAACGAAAGAATCATTTATTTTCCCAATATTTTACGAATTTCCCGTGGTCAAACAACTGAGACTGATTGGTCAGATCAAGAATCCATCTAACAGCCTGTTAGTGTCAACAGTGTGTAAATTTTTTAGTGGAACCTGAGGGTTAGGTACATCTTATTGCAAGAGGTAAAACAAAGTGAGAAGTACTATGTAGTGCGTGGTAAGCTACAACGTTGATTGGCTAGGGCTAGTGTTATTCAGCACCATACGAACATGTGATTAAATAATAATTATAAAGTAATTTCGTTATCTTCGACAAGATCTCGCTAATCATTCTCAGCCTAATAACAGTGTTGTGTTGATCATAATTTGCGCTGATTATTGTACCAGGATAACCACAATCATTTTTCAGTTCTTCACGTGCGACTTACTGTTCCACATTTACAGCATATTGTTAATGGATTTTTTGAAATTGCAGAGCTAACGAACGACCCACAAATATAGCTCTTGACCCGGTATCTTCAGTTTTCACCAAAGTTCATTCATGGTGATCGCAGCATCGCGGAGTCGCATCTTCAAGATTCACACGGCTTGCACGTCCTGGAAGGATGCCGGATTGCGAATTACTCACACATGAACTAACCTTGTAATTTGATATTAAATCCACCGGCCCTGTGATTTGAGATGAAAGAACTGGTTTTCCATCGTCATCTCCGTGGTCACTGTGCTTGATAAAAACACCAAAAAACACTGATAGATATTCCGTGCTGAAGAAGTGAAAGCACTGGGGCGCGCACTCGATGGATCACAATAACGGAAGGCCAGAAAAAGGCATTGCCATCATCAGCAGGGCAAAACAAAGCGCATTTCCAACACACCAGACACTGGGAGAAGAACAATCCGTGCCAGTCAAAAAAGCGGTGTTTGATTGTTTCTCCTTGGGATCACCATCTCCACCTGCTGATGCTCAGTAACTCCTTGTACGAGCGCACTTGAGTGCCGCACAATAGTGTTGCAGTAACATGTAACAATAATTGCGAATATCGTCAAAAAGAAGAGGAGCTGAAAAGGAGCCGAGTGTAAAAATGTCTGGAGGAACGACACACGTTAGCGTGCCGGCACGCCGTCGTCCGCGTCCATGTGTAAGTTCACCGACCGCTCCATCAAACGCTTTCAGCCGAACTGGCGTTGAAGAAGTTTTGGAGGAGTAAATCCTGCGCCGTACATCACGATCCGTCAGCAGCCACCACGTGGAGTTGGAGCCACCGCGCATGCGACGCCGGTGAATTCCTGCCGAATTTCAGGATCAGGGCGCACGAGAAACGAGAGTTCGTCGGCAGGAAGAGAAGGCGAGAGTAATAATAGTCCGTCCGAATGCGGACGCAATTCGCTTTCTAATCCTGCAGCGGGTCGTTGCTGGAATCTGCATAATTGATTCGATGGCCTTTCAGCGCCCGTTGTATGGCGAATGACAATGACTGGTGGATGCAACGCTGTATGACCTGGCGGCCCTTATATGCCCACTACAGCACTACACACTTGAGGATGAGGACGAGCCGATCAGCAAATATACGTGAACCAGGAACGAGGAAGAAGCCCACGGTTCAGTATTGCCGTCAAAAAATTCAAATCATCCAAAACGGATTGAAAACTTGCATGTTGTCATTGTTGTCATATCACAGTCCCACAAAACTTTTGTAGATAACACCTGTAAAACCTGAATAATTCGCAAATCTTGGGAGTATGACAAAAGTATGTTAATGAAAAATGCCAAAGATAAAGCTCACCAACTCAGAAAGTAAGTAAATATTTATACGTTAGTTTACATATCATGGGTTTACAGTTCCAAGTTTCCTCCACATTTTCCAAAACTTCGTAACGTATGCCCGGGACCACCGGAAAAAACATGACAGAACGACGGGTATTGGAATGCAATGTTCGAAGTGCGGAATTTTGGGAAGATCGAGACACATGCCATGTTTTGTAGGTCTCGTCAATATACGGGGTGTTTATAAGAAACTGTGATCGCGGCAGGCATGGGTCAGGCCGAAAAACGCAGTAACAGGCGCAATTGTAGTGATCGAAAGCGGATTCCAAAGGCGATGCGATCACAGACATTTATAAACACCCGGTACATATATCAGTTAACAAAAAACTCGCCGCTTAAATTTCGAGGGGGAAATCGGATAAAAAGGGGGTGACTTTCCGGTATCTACCTATAAACAAATCGAAATCAAAGGCCATCACCGTAATGACGAAATCGTGTTTTAAAATTCCCTCAATGTAGGTATAGGTATTTATGGCCGAATGGACCGATAATCCATGAATTGCCAGTGTGCCAGACTTTTAATGAAAATACTCCACTGGCTCGTTATTTTCGAGATTTACGGTCCCAGAGTCGTATTTCCCAGTTTCCCGTTTACTGAAATTTTACAACGGCATCATTCAGGAATGTGTGCTGCTGTACTGCTAGTGCAAAACTACGGAATGCTCTGTTTGGTACTCAACGGGCGCTTCTGCAAAATTGGTTTACGAGTCCCCCCCTTTCCGAACACGTATGACTGGCCGCCGCGCCAGGGCCGGGACTGTCCCCTGAATAATAATGCCTGTCAATAGGCGTCGTCCTCGGCGTCATCTCTATTTTATTCTGCGTTGAAGATCACCACAATTCTCTTTGTCTCAAGTCTGATGTCTATCCTCTGTGCAGACGTGATGCTGATGATAGACTAGACTGGGCGGAGCTCGGCATAAAACCAATTTCCATCATTGCGTCCGTTGCGGTTTCACTGGGAATAAGAATGGAATATTTTGTGCTATGCGGCTGCTACTGGTCTATTTGATTAGGTTCATTGAGCCTAAATAATTGATTTGTTGATTTATACTTCATTGCGTTTAAAAAATAGCTTTGTCGAATAGTCGCGGTTTACTTCAGTTATACAGCCATATAATGTGCCTAACATTTTTAACTGAGTTTGTGTAAATACTAAAAACAAAACGTTTAGGTACAATTCTTCATGTAAGGTTTCTGATAAGTGAACCAGTAAATCACTTCGAAACTCATGAAAGTTGGAATGAAAAAACAAACCTTTTCTCGAAAACCTTGGGATTGCACTTTTTTCTTCGACGGCGACGTTGCCAGGCAGTTTCCCAGGTGTATACGATTGGATCCACATCACCGGTTGCCAAGGGAGTGTAGGCTCTGACCAATGACTGCCCTGACCGTGTGCGTCTTGCGTCTACACAAAATCGCAGAAAATGGCTTAAAACATGACTCATGAGTTGAAGACGTTCTGGATGGATTTTGTTACATTGTTGGTAAGCAGAACAATAAATCTACGTTTAGACTTGCGTTAAAAATAAAATTGCTGATATTCTAAAATTTCCGCATTGCCAAACCTCATTAAAATGAAGCCAGAGTCAACACAACACATTTTTTCAAGAGCTCACTCTAAGGAAGAAACCGTGAAATTGATTACAAGTATCTAAAAATCTCCTATTGCGGTAGCTAATTATACGGTTCAAAAATACGCCAGGGTTGCACGGTGTGTACCGTGTATACTCTATACTGTAGGTATAGTATACTATTCGAGTCGCTACCCGTCACATCTCCAGTTTGAGGTTATGGGCCCACCCGGAATTCGCCTCCTGAACCCACGATTGCGAACAGAGAGCCGAGCTGGGGGATTGACCTCTGTCCACATCAAAGGAGACGACCACTACCTCCAACCTCCAACCTCCAACCACCACAAGTGCGGTGGGGTCTTCACAAGCCAACAGTGTTGCGTCACGCTGCCAATCGGCGAGAGTGCTCTTGCTCTACGTTTGGTTCTCCGATGAAGCCATCTTTTCCACTTCGAGCTCCTGATGGTTCAAAAGTTCCCATGTCCTGGAGTATGGAGGTACTTCAAGTGACCAAAAGCTATATGCCCCAAGAAGTAGGGGTGCTTTCAATAACCTAAGGGTACCTATGCATTTGAACTTCCCACACCATGACAGTGACGCCTCCGTCAGGGACGCTCTTGCAAGTACTTTATATTCACTTGACGAGACTTACAATAATAATAATAATAATAAGCTTTATTGCCCAACAACACAAGTTATATATAAAGGACAATGGTGACAAGTACAAAATACACACACACCTATAAAACATGAAACAGATTTCAAGTCAATAAAGAAAAAACAAAACATAAATTACAATCCACGTTTACCATCACGTATACATCACTTTAGCGCATACATGAGAACGCATACCTGCAGAGCGCGGTAATTTCAATTTTGACGCACGAAGTGTCACTGTCAATGGTAACTGTCAATCAATAATCGAAATGTAAACAAACAACAAACATAACCTCCTAGCCATTCAACATTTAATATTGTTCAGAATGAAATGTTACGTGCAGAAAGACGCAGAAAGATTCAGGTGATACGAAACACAACGAGCTGTAGGGCGATCGACGAAACAAGAGCATTATTAGGTTAGGTCTGTTAAAACGTCAAATCGACGTCAAGCGCTGTCAGCTGCCATTTGCGTGACATTACACACGCACATCGTATTACAGTGTTGTCAACTTGTTGTGATATAGATATGGCAACGTCCTTCTTTCACAGGTATGCGCAGAAGCCTTTCGGGAAACGTGGATTACTTGACAAAGGTCTGTGTTTTCTGGATAGCCCCCATGAACCCATTTAAAGCAGGAGAGCCCCAGGTCTGCCATGTGGCAGATCTCATTGAAGTACCTGGACATCACGTATACGGAGGATCTGACAATCCTGACCTGATCTGACCTGACCTGACCTGACGATCGCGTTCGAAGTGACAGCAGGCAGTCGGAAAAATCTGCAGCCTCTAGAGTTCAGCTGTTGTACCTGTACGAAGAATTGAGCAAGGAGTTCAGCACAGTCAAAAAGGCACCGTGGAAAAGTTTGAATAGGAAGATGAGATATGCACAACGCCTTCGAGACTCCAGGGACTCATTCCCAAAGTCCTATCTAAGGAGGCACCCATCATCATAGCCCCTCTCACGGAACAAACCATGCACTCTGAAATAAAGACCTCAAAAACTTCCTCTCAACTCGCAACAACAGATTGACATGTTTTTGGTGTATGGGCTACCATACTATTCTTGCGTACTCAATAAGCCTTGCACGAAAGTAATTATGAACGAGAAAACACAGAAAAACAGTGATAGTCCGGATGCTAGTTGCATAAAATGGAATGAACCTTGCATTTTTTGATGAGAAGATGCTACTTGGTGGAAATGTTCTTTGCATCATACTCTTCCGATCCAGAAAGGTAGCCATCAGCGCCATCAATGCCGGCGGCGTATACAGGGTGATGAAGAAAAAAAAAGTTGAAAAATTATATTTAATTAACCAAAACATGTGGAGACGTGTAACTCACCACATACATTCACTATTTTATGCTTATGAAGTCACAGCAAACTGTTTTTGATTACCTTGAACCGTCTTTGAAATATAAGGGAAAAACAGGAAAAAAACAAAAACACTCTTTTTTCCATTAATAAGTGATTCTTGGAGATATTGACACAATACTTGGTATTTCCACAAAAAGTAATGTTAGAAACGATATGAGCTGGGTATCCAATTCCTAAGCCAACTATTTCCAGAAATACGATTGTCAACTTTTTTCCTCTTAAGCACCATCTTGAATCTGCCCTGTGTGAGGCATCGTTGAAAAAGTGATTGGTTATCATAATAATGGTGATATTTAATCATTGCATCGTAAAAACAACCTCCTCATCATAATTTAGTGACCTCTTCGGCGGGAAAGAATTGCCATTCACGTATTTTCTGGCTCTTCAAAGCTTTAGTGCCCATGATGACATTTGCAACATCTGGAATGGTAATAGTATATTATATACCAAGGTTGAGAAAGTATTATTATAGCTGAAGCGCCAGTTCAGATCCCGAAGCGCAGCTGAGGGATATAAGGCGCTGAAGCTATAATAATTTTCTCAACCGTGGTTTATATAGTATTTTTTTTACTACTAGAAAACCGCCATTCTAATTCAGGGAGAGGTTAATAATGATGCACTTCACGGCTAGTAGTGAAAAAAATATGTTACGCATTATGAACCTTGATGTACTTTGAGGTAGCCTACCAAGTTTTGCAATAATTGCAATCATCAATTGAAAGGTTTCTTCTCAAAAGCTGTTTGAACAAAATTTGTTTAATTTTTTTATGGAAAATGCAAAATATTGGATCTTTCACCCTTATTTGATCCCTCGTTGAGGAAAGCCTGAAACCGAAAGTCTCCAAATTTTTCATGCTAATGGTTCACTGAGAACTGCTCTTCAATGTGTAGTTGTCAAAATTTGCATAGTTGCATTCAGATTCCAGACAGACAGCGACAAAGAAGTTTATACAGTGAAAAAAGACACAACTTTCAATGCAACGGAGAAATCCCGGAAATGTCCCTTTTAGATAGGCTTCCCGCAATACACAGGTTCTGTAGGACTCTCAAGCGTGGGTGAAAAGCTTGAAACATTACTAACTTAAGGCTCCAATAGTGTACCAAATTGCACATTTATGTTATAAAAAGCAAGGTCTCCAGACAGCTTCCAGACTAGCTCTGGACTAGTTTTTTCTCGGATGTAATTTATGTCCTTTTTCACTGCATGAACTTCTTTGTCGCTCTCTGTCTGGAATCTGAACGCAACTATGCAATTTTTGACAACTAAACATTGAAGAGGACTTCACACTGAACCATTATCATGAAAAATGCGGAGCCTTCCAGTTTCAGGCTATCCTCAGTGAGGGATCAAGTAAGGGTGAGAGCCCCAATATTTTGTATTTTTCATAAAAAAACGTCACAAACTTTGTTCAAACAGCTTTTAAGAATAAACCTCTCAATTGATGATGGTGAAACTTGGTAGGCTACCTCAAAGTACATCAAAGTTCATAATGCGTAACATATTCCATTATTCCAGATGTTGCAAAAGCCATCATGGGCACTAAAGCTTTGAAGAGCCAAAAAATACGTGAACGACTATTCTTTTCCGCCGAAGAGGTCACTAAATTATGATGAGGAGGTTGTTTTTACCATGCAATGATTCCATGTTACCATTATTATAATAACCAATCACTTTTTCAACGATACCTCACAGGGCAGATTCAAGATGGTGTTCAAGAGGAAAAAAAATTGACAATCGTATTCCCGGAAATAGTTGGCTAAGAAATTGGCTACCCAGCTCATATCATTTCTAACATTATTTTTTGTAAAAATACCAAGTATTGTGTCAATATCTCGAAGAATTACTCATTTATGGAAAAAAGGGTGTTCTTGTTTTTTTCTTCTGGTTTTCCCTTATATTTCAAAGACGGTTCAAGGTAATCAAAAACAGTTTGCTGTGACTTCATAAGCATAAAATAGTGAATGTATGTGGTGAGTTACACGTCTCCACATGTTTCGGTTAATTAAATATAATTTTTCAACTTTTTTTTTCTTCATCACCCTGTATACGCCGCCGGCATTGATGGCGCTGATGGCTACCTTTCTGGATCGGAAGAGTACGATGCAAAGAACATTTCCACCAAGTGGCATCTTCTCATCAAAAAATGCAAGGTACTTTCAACTAGCATCCGGACTATGAGGGAATATGCTGTTGCACGGAAAATTTTCTTCGATTTTGATCTGTTTGTATATTTCTGCAGGAGTGCAGTTCCTTCTATGTTTTCGACCTGTTGATCGTTCACGTTGATCTTTTGTTACCAGATAAATGTGGTTTTAAATGCAAGCATCATATATATGAGTTTAACCCCTAAGTTCCAATTATTATTAAACAGAGCTTTTCGACTACCACAAAACCGGACTACCAGACCTCAACTCCACAGACTTGCGTGTGGGGCTTCTTAGTGCGGGAGCATTCAAGTCCGACGATCCGGTGAGTAGCAGTCAGAGAGATTCGCAATGTAGGGACACTATTGGGGAACTCCTAATATCGTCCCTTGCCAGGCAAAGCAACATAAGCGACATTCTAGCAACTTTGCAGGAGAGACAAAAAATCGTGTTGTTTGCAAATTGCTCACGAAAGAATATTAATTTTGCATGTTTCATGTTATGCAATGATTATTTAAGTATATTTTAGTGCTTTTGGTGGTTCACTCACTCGACGCGGCTCAGTGAGACCTTTCCAACAAGATCAAAAACTCATTTTTGTCAAAATGGCGCTTACGTTGCTTTGCCTGGCAAGGGACGATATGTGAGCCTCGCAGGCGGCGCTATCTATTACGCCGCATACGACGTGTTTATACTCGGGACTTTCACACCGCCGTCGTATAGCTGCTATAAGTACGCACAAAATGAATGTGGCTAAAAGCTAGGTACAGACTATGCGCGACTCGTGATTCGCGATGCGTGATGCGCCAGTTCGTACTAATTTGTCGATGCAACGCACGGACTGTCCACACTATGCGACGATTCGCGAATTGCGGTTCGCAAGTATGGTTCGTCGCCGACTGGCGAACGGCGAGGCGATGCTTGCCAGTAGCAGTGAGTCAAAGCAGTCGTGGGTCGACAGTTTGAAGACGCTACACGTGTTGCAAATGCAAATATTTCTGCCAAATTTTGATAAAACATCTTTGTTTCACTCCACTGTTGCGTCCATGAGTGCTTGAAATCGAATGAAGATTGAAGACCCCAATAGTCCAGTTAAATGAGGCGATTTTTAGGTCGAAGATGGAACAAATTAGGGGCAGGATGAAAAAAATATGGCGATGTAGAGAATAAAAAACTGAATAGGAAAAACCAAAGTTTCATTTCCAGTCCTTTGTGGATGCAGAAAAGCTGACCTCAAGTGTACCAAGTTTTGCCACCACTGCCACTGCCGTGAAGTCACCTGTTCTGACTCTTCCTGCATTGTCGTTTCGGAAGACGATGATGATGACTACAATGATAATTCTAACAATAGTACAGGAAAGATAGATTTCAACCTCGGAAAAAATATGGACGTCCTGAAAATTTGATATTTTGTTCAGAATTGAGTGCTCTATAACATATCCAAAATCGCCAGAAATCGCACCCGGGGGTTTTGAGTTATTGGAGGGGGGGGTAAAAAATTGCAGCTAAAAATGGAGGGGATGAAACCTGTCAATCCATTGAAAGCAAATACGTTATAATTCGACGCATCATATCCCGCTGATACCATTTTGTCACAAAAAGTGTCGATCATTGATGAAGGGGGGTCGTGGGGGGGCGAAGCTCTGCCAGGTGGTTCATTTTGTTTTTCTGGCCATGTAGAACCGATCACGACAAGTTTGGTATCTTTTCCGACTAAATTCAATCTCCTGAACTCGTATCCGATGTGTAAATTTGAATGAAAACAAGTTTGAACAAGTTTACGTGAGAAAACTTGTTTTTTCTTTGACAGTTTTGACGAATATTTTTTTCACTGTTGGAGGTGTTTATTCTTAGAAAATTTTCATGGGCCATTATATTGACGTGTATTCTTCACAAAAATCATCCACTCGATGTATAGTTTTGTTTCTCAAGTTAAAAAAACCGATTTGAACTTGAGCCGGCGCGGCGCGTCGTCTACTACTGACCAAAACACTACAGCATGCACCTTTAAATGAAAACACCTCAAACTGTTGAAGAAATAACAACTCATCTCTCATAATTGGAGGATCTGTGCAGAGTTGAATTCCCTATAACATGAACAAAATCGTCTTGAATCGCAATGCAGGATTTTGAGTTATTCGAGGAGGAGGATAACATTTTGGCAAGATTCATACTCTATGGACTGTTACCTCTATCCTTAAATAACTCAAAACCCTGCAGTGCGATTCATGGCGATTTTGTTTATATTATAGGTAATTCAATTTTGCACAGATCCTCCAATTTTCTAAGATAAGTTGTTATTTCTTGATTAGTTTGAGGTGTTTTCATTTAAAGTTGCATGCTGTAGTGTTCTGGTCAGTAGTAGACGACGCGCCGCGCCGCGCCGGCTCAAGTTCAAATCGATTTTTTAAACTCGAGAAACAAAATTATACATCGAGTGGATGATTCTTGTGGAAAATACACTCCAATCTAATCGCCCCTGGAATATTGTCAAAGATAAACACCTTCAACAGTGAAAAAAAAATCGTCAAAATTGTCAAAGAAAAAACAAGTTTTCCCAAGTTAACTTGTTCAAACTTGTTTTCATCCAAATTTACACATCAAATTCGAGTTTAGGAGATTGAATTTAGCCGGAAATGATAACAAACTTGTCGTGATCGGTTCTACATGGCCAGAAAAACAAAATGAACCACCTGGCAGAGCTTCGCCCCCCACGACCTCCCTTTATCGATGATCGACACTTTTTGTGGCAAAATGGTATCAGCGGGAAATGATGCGTCGAATTATAACGTATTTGCTTTCACTGGATTGACAGGTTTCCTCCTCTCTATTTTGAGTTGCAATTTTTTACCCCCCCCCCCCCCCCTCCAATAACTCAAAACCCCCGAGTGCGATCTTTGGCGATTTTGGATATGTTGTAGAGCACTCAATTCTAAACAGAATATCAAATTTTCATGACGTCCATATTTATTCCGAGGTTTTGCCGATTTTTCTACTATTTTTCCTGTACTACAATAAGTAGCTACCCAGACGTTAAACAAAGCACGCAAATTTTTCAAATCATTTGATCATGTTTTAAAATCAATTAAACAATGACCGCAACGTCGTGCCAGTTTCACCACATATGCGACGCGTCACGAGTCATGTACCCCAACTTTGATAGCGCTCCGCAGCTAAGTCGACAAAGATGCATACATGACATCAGGGGATTTTCTATAGATCATTTAATCCTCTACAAGCTAGTTTGTTCAGATTTTCCATATTTATTACGTTTATTTTAGTATTTAGTGAGGAAGCTGCAAGTGCAAATCACTATTTTTCAAGTTTTTATTTTTTTTCTCTCAGGTTTCCCGAAACGGTGTGAAATAAAACTTTGGTTTTTTAGATCCAGTTTTTCATCCTCTACATGAAATCATCGTTGTCATAGTTTTTTCATCGAGTCTAGGGTTTTTGTAAGTTTTCCAGAAGAACCACTTTATCAACAGGATTGTCGCGCAACTTCGAACGTGGTTCACGGCTAAACTAGAGTAGATAATGATTGGCCTTGAAAATATTCTAGTGGAGCATTCAATTCTCTACAACTTTGTCGATCACAATTTTTTGATATCACTTGTCGTTCTCACAGCATCCAAGAAGGAAGGTCACGCGGACAGTTTTTCCACTTCACTAGACCGGCGCGCAACTTTGACTGCAATAAACGGCTAAACTAAAGAAGTTAGACATATACCCCCAGAGACTTTTTTGTAGATTATTGAATTCCCTACAACTTTGTCCCTGGCAGTTTTCACACATCTCTCACCGTTTCGAAAGAAAGATCGTGTAGCATGTTTTTCCATCTTCTCCATTTTTTTCCATGGTTCCCGGGATGACTGGAAATGGAACTTTGGTTTTTCGAATTCAGTTTTTCATTCTCTACATCGCCATATTTTTTTCATCCTGCCCCTAATTTGTTCCAAGTTAAATCCTTATTTTACTGGACTACAAGGCTTCAAGCTACAGCTGCATGTTGACTCCACGGGAATCACACGGAAATAGATTTCGACGAGTTTTCCTATAACTGCTCGAATCAACCATCCTCACTATGCGTTGTGATGCGTGGAGGATAAAACAAGTGAATATGCCTTCACGTGCGTGAGTCTCAGTAGCGCATTTTCTCAAAGAGGCATATTGTAAACGTAAAGAAATTTGGGTGAAGGAGAAACACCATTCCTTGCCCACTTTCTTCATTCGAAACTCATTGTGATATTTTGTTATCAGAATTGCCAATGAAATAGATTTGAATGAAAATTCTTTCACTCATCAATATTTTTTTGTTTGAGAGCGGGAGCTGGGAGCGGCGACTAATGAACAGTAGTCTATTCTTTCCCATTTTTAGTCGGCTATCCATATAGCGAAAGAATTAGATCGCTATGTCTTCGGGTTTATGTTTTTCATTTATCTCTTACTTAGAGGGCAGCGTGGGGGAGGGGGGTGGCAGCATTCGGCGAAGTAACTGTTGCACAGTTTGAGTTAGAAGTTTCTAAATCTTTAAGGAAATATGACAATCAGTGCAAGTTGTGAAAGTTGCATTTTTTGTTTGTTTGAGGGCGGGAGCTGGAGGCGGCGACTAATTAAAAGTGGCCAATCTCTTCCCTTTTTTAGTCAGCCATCTATATATCGGAACAATTAGATCGCTATGTCTTCAGGGTTATGTTATACATTTATCTCTTACTTTGGGGGCGGCGTGTGGGAGCGGCAGAGTTTGGCAAAGAAATTCTCCCACAGTTTGAGTTGGGAGTTTCTGAATGTTTGAGGTAACATTAAAATGTAAATCAGTGGAAATTATTGAAAGTTGCACTTTTTTTCTTTTGGGGGTGGAAGTTGGAGGCGGCGCCATATCAAAAGTAGCCTATTTATATTATATATCAACGACATTGGGAGCTTTCTGTCCACGAACTGTGTGATATATGCTGATGACACCACTCTCCTGACTACGAGCGGCGACTTGCAGACACTCGGGGCTCTTCGTGATGAGGCACTGACGGTCACAGAACATTTCTTTTCCCTGAACAAACTTTGCCTAAACGTAACCAAGACCCAGAACCTCCTTTTCTCACTTGGTAGGGCTCTTTCGCCTCAGGACCCTGTCAAATGCCTTGGCCTGCTTTTTGACGGCAGACTCTCCTTTGAGGCGCATGTAGACTGGCTGGAACGCAGATTGTCCAAGGTGATTTATCTTTTGCGCTGTTTGACCTGTCAGCTATCTGGGGATACATTGATGCTGTGTTACTACGCTCTGTTTCATTGTGTGATGTCGTACGGGATTTTGGTCTGGGGGGGCTCGTCACACGCCGGCCGGATTCTCATTCTGCAAAAGCGCGCCATTAGAACAATAACGGGAGCGGGTCAGAAAGTCTCTTGCAGACCTCTTTTCACTAAAATGGGAATACTTACCTGTACCAACCAGTATATTTATGAGTGTGTAATGTATGCTCGCAAAACCTTCACCATCCACAAGGGGTTGTATAATACCAGATCTAATTTTGTTTTAGCTCCAAGATTTCGTCTAGAGAAAACCAAATCTACGTTCAGATATCTGTCTATTAAGTTTTTTAATTTGTTGCCGGAGGAATGGAAGTGTCTAACTGTCAGCAGCCTAGAAAGAAAACTCAAGCGCTTTCTGAAGACACACTGTTTCTACACAACTGATGAGTTTGTTGATTTTTGGAAAACATCTGATCTGAACAGTGTGATGTCGGCCATGTGAAAGTTTTAAAGTTTTATTATTGTATAAATTGAATGTATTTTATCTCTATTTGTTATATTTATATTTTATTTTATTTTTACAAGAGGGAATAGTGGAAGATCGGCCAGAGCTGAACTATCTCCCTAGCTTATCTGTACCTTCACGTTAATGTACACTTTGAAACGGTTTAAAATTCACGGAATGGAGTAGGCGGAGAAAAAGGAGCGTTGCGAGGGGTGAAATTTGTTATTTTTGGGAGAGGGACGTTTTCTGAGTTCGAACGAGAATCATCATCGAAAAATGCTCGAGTAGAAGCGCCCAGAGGCGTGTCGTGATGCCGCTCCGGCCAGTCCTCGTCGTCTCCGTCTAAGATGTCTACCATCGTCGAGACCATCGTCACCTCCGGCGTCGAGCCAACAGTCCGTTTCCGGCCCGTTCGACTGCTCCGCCGTCGAGTCCATCATCGTCTCCGATAGCCAGCTCATCCTCCGTTCCTGTTTCCTCCGTTCCTGTTATCGTTGTCGCTCCTTCACCACGTTTCCTGAGACCCGTCTTCGTCAGTGGTATCCGTTCGATAGCAGTTTTGCCGTCATCTGACGTCTGCTGTCAGTCTGTCACCACTGGCTGTCACTGCTGCCGCTTCGCTTCTGGAGCAGTGTTCCGGCGACTCTGCAGTCTGCACTGCTTACCTGTCTCGCTCCGTCATCTGTAAGCCCTACGCCTAGGCCGTACGACATCGCCCCTGTGCCCGACAAGAAATGCGTCGTGATTTCGTACGCCCTCAGACCGCAGACGTACGCCGCGTCACTGTGCCGGCCTGGAGTCAATCGGCCTTTGTTTGGCCTCGTCCTCCACGGCACGACGACCTAAGCTAAGTGACATTTTATAATATGTACGGTACATGCATGCTACCATCGGTCTGGTTAAATTGGTTATTGGGTTTTTATGGTTATTATTTGTTGTTACTTGGCAATTCACTTTTCGGCAATATATTCTAAATTTAGGTGGGGTATAAATTTGGGGAAATGTGTTTTTGTTTCTGATCCCTGTACCGTGTTCTAGGTGAAGCTGATTTGCTGGAGGATTGCCCGGCTGTGGATCCAGTGTGCCGTTAGGGCTCTCGCATGGCTCTGTCCTTCCAGCTTCTTCTACACTGGTGGCGTCCAAACTTCCATCCTTTTGCTGGCTGAAGGCTGAGCCGAGACCCCTAGCCGTGGCAGTCTTCCAGTAAGATCAATGTCTTCGCCGACGAACACGGAGGGATCAAGAAATGCGAGCTTCACTCGAGTGGATGAGTATTTATTGTTATTTCTTTTATTTATTTTATTGGCTTTTATTTCTGCTAGAAACGGTTACAGTTTGCGGTGTATAATTAATTTTGTTGTAACCTTTTTGTTGTTAATATACATTGTAAACTGCATGTTTCCTGATTTTCCTTCCTCTGACCCTGTGCGCAAGCATTAAATTCCGTAACCCGAACCCATGAGCTAGCCTTCGGAAATTACCATCTTGAAAGGGGTATATGCCCTAGGAGCTAGCGTCCTAGCCCCGGAGTCATGAGCGGCTCAAACTGGTCACCCAGACCAGACGGTATTAACTTAAGTTTAAATACATCTATCTATCTATCTATCTATCTATTCTTCCTTATTTTTAGTTAGCTATCCATATAGGGAAAGAATTAGATCGTTATGTTTTCGGGTTTATGTTTTTCATTCATCTCTCACTTTGAGGGCAGCGTGTGGGGGCGGCAGCATTCGGCAAAGTAACTGTTGCACAGTTTGAGTTGGGAGTTTTCAATTTCTAAATGTAAGGGAAATATGACAATCAGTGAAAATTGTGAAAGTTGCATTTTTTTCGTTTGGGGGCGGCAGCTGGAGGCGGCGGCTAATTAAAAGTGGCCTATCTTTTCCCAATTTCAGTCAGCTATCAATATAGTGAAAGAATTAGATCGCTATGTCTTCAGGTTCATGTTTTACATTTATTTCTCACTTTGGGGGCGGCGTGTGGGAGCAGCGGAGTTTGGCAAAGAAATTCTTGCACAAGTTGAGTCAAGAGTTTCTAAATGTTCGAGGTAACATTATCAGCTGAATCAGTGAAAATTGTTGAAAGTGGCAGTTTTTTTCTTTTGGGGGCGGAAGCTGGAGGCGGCGCCATATCAAAAGTAGCCTATCCTTCCCCATTTTTAGTCAGCTATTTATATACCGAAAGAATCAGATCGTCATGTCTTCGGGTTTATGTTTTTCATTTGAAAGTGATTGGGGGCGGTTTTTAGCAGTTTTTTCATGTCGGCGACGCATATTGAAGACGGAATGTTTCTTGGCTTACGTTTATAAGTGGCAACTATGTATTATTCAAAAAATGAGAACATCAGAGCATCAGGTCTGGTAGAAAGTGCAATATTATGTTATTTCAAGTTTATCGGGGGCGGTTTTCTCTATGTTGGCGGCGCAATATAGACATCCAATATAGCCTATCCCTCCTTTGGGAGTGGCAGCTATGTAACAGCGAAAAAATTAGAAAGCTAGGTCGTCTAGTTTGGGAGGAGTTCGAGGAACGGACGGACGGACGGACGGACGGACGGACGGACGGACAGACGGACGGACGGACGGACGAACGGACGGACGGACAAAGCGGTTGCAATAGCGATTTTCATCAAGATGGAAAATGCGCTAAAAACTCTTTGATGCGTGTACAGTTTTCCGCCACCAGGGCGAATCACCTCGCAGTGATGCGGTAGTGGTGCGGGCGCATCAAATTTGAACGCATTTTCTATCTACACTATTCACGCACAAGGCGCACTACTAGTACGAACTGGCGCACTACACAACACGAATCACGAATCACGCATAGTCTGTAGTAGTGGACGTGCTACAACCGAAATAGGGAATATAAGTTGCAAATGATGATAAAGGCAAACCACTTTGCAGGATCGTAACTAAGACTTAAATAAACGATTTGACCCGCAGTGCTTTTTCTTTCGTCCCTAAGGATTTGACTGGCGCCCCTTTTTCAAAATGGCGGATTTTATCTAGGGGCAGAAGGTATCGAATAGCCTAGTGATGTCCAGCTCAGTAGAAATATATGGGGCTATGTCTCAATCGGTTTCTGGGACATCAAACTCTAGCTCAAGAACCCCGAGTTGCACAGGGATGGTTCAGGTGTCAAATCGTAGAGAATTGAATGTCTTTTCATACGTATATAAACATTTCAATCTTTCAGGGACTAAAATTTAGACATTGTTAAAAACTTCTTTTCAGATATCATTTTTGCAATATGGCGGTGCGTGCGGCAAAGATAGAAATCGGAAAAGTGCAAATTTAGAGAGGGCACATCAAAATCTACAAATAAAGCAATTTTCATGAAAATTAAAAAATGAAAAAATCTTTTTTTTTCAAATTGTTTTTTAATTTTTTTTTCAACATTCCTCAATGTTTTTTTTTATGGAAGGTATAAGGTAACAAGAAAAATTCACTTTTCTGCAGAATGAGATCTCTTGTGTTAAAATCGGTTGGAAAATAAAAATGTTACAGCAATTTTCTTATGACAGTACTAAATTCCTTCTGGCGCCTCCACCAAATTTGCCTGCGGTAGATGACAATGTTCCACCATTTTTTTAAATAGTGTTTGATGTCCCAGAAACCGATTGAGACAGAGCCCCATATATTTCTACTGAGCTGGACATCACTAGGCTATTCGATACCTTCTGCCCCTAGATAAAATCCGCCATTTTGAAAAAGGGGCGCCATTCAAATCTTAAGGGGCGAAAGAAAAAGCACTGCGGGTCAAATCGTTCATTTAAGTCTTAGTTGAGATCCTGCAAAGTGGTTTGCCTTTATCATCATTTGCAACTTGTTTTTTTCCTACCACGTCCACTATAGGGGGCTTTTTAGTTCAGACACGGCATGCACACGGCTGCAGCGACTCTGGAACTACCGTATATGTAATACGCGTTACGTTTTCATCGTCGTTTTCACGCTTATCAGTACCTATTACAAAATTTTTGTCCACGCCGCCGCTGCGCTGTACGTAAAATCTGGTGAGACCACGCCAGTGGCTACTTCTGCCTGCAGGCCACTTGTCTGTCAGAGTAGGGATATAACCTCCTCAAAGTCAACTAATTAAGAACGATCGAAAAGCTTCAACGTGTTGGATACCTAGTGAAAAGTAAAGCCCGGACAAACCAGCGAAAGATGTCCGACTCGGCTTTATCAGAATTATCAAATGCTCATGTGATTCCTGATCGTCGTATGCTTCAAACACAGGCCACGCGTGACCTTCGTCTGACCAATCACCGTATGGTAGGCAAAATGTCCGACAATAGCTATAACACTACACAAATTTGTGTCGTCTTGTAAATAGGACGACGTATTTTTCACCTTTGTGAAACCGAGCATAGGAGTCAATAGTGTAGAGTAGATTGCGGATCTCTCTGACTGCTACTTCACCGGATCGTCGGACTTGCATGCCTATGCATGCACTGATGAAGATCCCACGAAGAGATAAGATTCATCCTACCACGTCTCGTCTCAAGAAATCATCAAATTTTCGGTTTTTCCTCCAACAAAAAAAAAAGACATTGTCACGTTTGAAAAATTGTAAGATGCAAATTACGTTTTCATGTAGAGGGGCGTAATTTTAAGAAACGACAAAGTTAAACTATTGAAGGATAGCACTAAATGAAACAATAAAAAGATCATGAAAATCTGACACTCTTATATAGGCTAGGCCGAAAACTTTTCACCCACCCTCGTCTTTTGAAATTGATTTTGAGAACAATAAAGTAAAAAAATGTAAACGATCTTAGGGCCGAGCATACCTACATCTGGCAACTAATTGTTTCTTTAAAGAGCAGAAAGAAATATTAGGGATTGCGACTCCAGCTCTGTGTACCTAATTATGTAAAAGCTGTTGCACCTGGATCAGTACAATGCGGATTGGTAAAATCATTATTAATCATGGCATCAATTGCTCAGTTTCGGCGCAATTAGCGGTATACAAACCTCGAGATATTTCCTGGTATAAATTCCTACTAATTAAAATGTCAATTCTTGACAGAACTTTGTTTTTCATTTAGTAATACGATGGTTATTTATGATAACGGTACCATTCTGGAGGTGTAAAAGTACTTATGTAGGTAGGTTGTCAAACATTAATTAAAACTGGATTAAAGCTGCTGCTATGTCTCCAATTAAACTGGACCGTTTCGGTTCTAGGCCTGCTTATTTCAACTGCACATATTTTAATGCCTCTACTAAAAGATAAACTTAAAACATTCTCGCTGAAAAACTTGTTTCGAGATTAATGTGAGGAAGCCCCTTGGCAGTGTGCCATCCAGTCGGGAACGTCAAGATCATTACAAATTTGAGCACCACGAAAATTGAAACTGCGGGCGTCCCGTGCAGACTTCTGCATTGTTCTGCAGAAGAGATGCGCTACGCTAATAACGTCGCTCGGTCTGATTGAATTAAGTGACAGCACGGTGGGGTTGAACTCAATTATTGCCGCCGTCTTTTCCTGCAGTTAACGTTTATTTAATTTAAATGTCTATTCATTCGAAAAGGTGGTGCCCAAATTCCGGAATTAAGGAATTCCTCGGCGTTATTCGTTCGAAGCTACCGACAATGGAACGATTTGGCAACACAAATCTGTTCTCCAACGTCAAGAAACTTGCTGGGAAAATGATCATCCGTGACTACCGATTTCAATTAGGTATCAATCAATTTGTTTCACATTTAATTTCAAATAGGTCTGTCATATGTCACTATGTAAAAGTAAGCACATAGATACGTTTCTTGAGCACTCGCTTGAGCAAAAACCGATTTTGATGAATTTATACGTCCTTTGTGTTCTCTTTTAAGGTGAAGAAAGTTGTACCGAACCGCACATTTGTATTCATATAAATTCCCCTCAACATTTACCGACCAGTGTCTCACCTCAAAGATAATTTATGTCTGCACAAGAAAGTCAGTCGCTTTTTGGCTCTGTGGTAAACAATTTTCAGATTTCAACGAATCAGCGCCATCAACCGTCTGTCTCGTGTATTAATAACCTACCAACAATAAAATATTTATGAGGTAACCATAACAGGTAGACAAAAAATTTTCCTCGTAATTCATACGGGACAAATGCAGAACATTAATAATTAAAACAACTTAATTACCTTAACATGAACAGGGCAAAAACGTAGGAGCGTCTTTGGATTAATTATTTTTCCAATGCCTGTTAAGAATGTTTTCAACCGGCCTGCATGGAGCGGTATGTAAATTATACGGTTGATTATTTTATTGCGTGATTTATTGAAGTTCTAAACAAAATTTGGATTAGGTATTCAAATTGCGCACAACCAAGCGAACTTTAATGCTCCCCAATAAAATAATCATTTCGAATATGATTAGGTCATATAGTATTTTAATAACTCCCTATAAAAATGCAATCGTAAAAAACTGAAGAATTCGTAGGTAGTAAAATCATATATTTCCGCTTTTCTGCGAGTCTAATAAAGTTCTGTTTTCTATTCTATTACCCTAGTGGAAGTGGTACAACCGAAATAGGGAATATAAGTTGCAAATGATGATAAAGGCAAACCACTTGGCAGGGTTACAACTGAGACCTAAATAAACGATTTGACCCGCAGTGCTTTTCTTTTCGTCCCTTAGGATTTGAATAGCGCCCCTTTTTCAAAATGGTGGATATTATCTAGGGGCAAAAGGTATCGAATAGCCTGGTGATGTCCAGCTTGGTAGAAATATAGTGGTCTATGTCTCAATCGGTTTCTGGGACATCAAACACTAATTAAAAAAATGGTGGAACATTGACACGCCGCAGGCAAATAGATAAAATCCGCCATTTTGAAAAAGGGGCGCCATTCAAATCCTAAGGGGCGAAAATGAAAGCACCGCGGGTCAAATCGTTTATTTAAGTCTTAGTTGCGATCCTGCCAAGTGGTTTGTCTTTTAGTCCTAGCGGTATAAGTAAAATTTCATAAAAATGGCTCTAATTGTGACAAAAGTGTGAAATTTGGTGTGTGGACTCCTTAAAGCATTTAAAAGGTTTTTAGAAGGGGAGCCAAAAGAAATTTTGATTTTGATTTTTTAATTTTTTGTGACGTCATTTTTTTTATTTTTTTTTTCATTTTTGCAACTATTCAAGATTTTTCATATTTGCTTTTGTATTATGGTGAGTAACTGCTTAATCCAAGAAACGGAAGAGAAAATTTGCGAAAAAAATTAACTGAACTGAAATGATAGCGTTTTTTGTAAAAATAAATTTTTTCCATTTTTTTCAAAAAATACTGTGAATATGTGAAAAATTAAAAAAGGAAATTATCCCTCAAAACAAGCCCTATCAGAAGTTATGAAAGTGTTTCTCAAAATTCCAAGCCGTTTTCGAGATATTTGGAAATATGTTATTTCTTGCGACTGTTTCTTCGTATTAGCTCCTATTTCATCAAACATATAACAGGGTTCTTTTTTCTTGAGAATATACTTCAGAATGATCAGACCGAAGATTTCTCAGAAGTTCATTGTAAATTGTAATTTTTCCAGTGGCGTAGATCATAAAAATTCAAATCGTTTCTACCCTCTCACCATACTTTCTACACCACTCAATTATTTGAAAAATACATGACATTTTGGCATTATGATGATCATCCAAGATCACTTAGCATGACACTTTATTCAAAAAGCACACAATTTTTCCGCTGATCAGATCGGCTGCGAAACAATATATAAAAACCCGGGTATTTTACATCACTGAATTATAGTCCTAGCGGTATAAGTAAAATTTCATAAAAATGGCTCTAATTGTGACAAAAGTGTGAAATTTGGTGTGTGGACTCCTAAAAGCATTTAAAAGGTTTTCAGAAGGGGAGCCAAGAAAAATTTTGATTTTAATTTTTCAATTTTTTGTGACGTCATTTTTTTTCTTTTTTTTTCTTCTTGAAACTATCTGAGATTTTTTACTTTTGTCTTTGTACTATGGTAAGTAATTGCTTATTCCAAGAAACTGAAGAGAAAATTTGTGAAAAAAATCAATTGAACTGAAATGATGACGTTTTTTGTAAAAATAAACTTTTCAATTTTGTGTGAAATGTGAATATGTGAAAAATAGAAAAATGCAACTATTCCTCAAAAAAAGCCCTATCAGAAGTTCTTGAAGTGTGCCTCCAAATTCCAAGCCGTTCTCAAGATATTTGGAAAAATGTTATTTCTTGCAATTGTTCCTTCGTATTAGCTCCTATTACATCAAACACATCACAGGGTTCTTTTTTCTTAGAAATATACTTAGGAATAATCAGACCGGAGATTTCTTAGTAGTTTATCGTAAATTGTAATTTTTCCAGTGGCGTAGATCGTGGAAATTCGAACCATTTCTATCTACCCTCCCACCGTACTTTCTACACCACTCGATTATTTAGAAAATATATGACATTTTGGCATCATGATCATCTAAGTTCACCTAGTATGACACTTCTTTTGAAAACAAGATGAGATCGACGATCTTGAGCACACAATTTTTTCACTGATCAGATCGACTGCTAAATATTACTTTTTTTTAAAGTAACATTTATTAATAAGTAAAATTTAAAAAGATAATATAGTAATAAAAACGGACATTACATTTTGTAACACCTCCTCGATCATCTCCATCATGACTGTTTTAGATACATAATAGTTTATTGTTCCCCCAAACTGAAAATTCTGCACTTTATCAACAGTAAAGTTGGTTGAGTGGCTATCACTGGCGTCGAAGGCATACATGTCATCGCATCTATTTTGTAATTATTGCGGTTTGGAACATAGGAACATACCTACCTATTTGTTTGTAAATATTTGTATTTTATTTGACAAGATGATCATCAAAAGCTACCTGTTATGACATCCTATTCAAAAACTCTGGGGGGGGACAATCAACTATAATTTATCTAAAACAGTCATGATGGAGATGATCGAGGAGATGATACAAAATGCATTGTTTCGCAGTCGATCTGATCAGCGGAAAAATTGTGTGCTTTTCAAATGAAGTGTCATGCTGAGTGATCTTGGATGATCCTCATAATGCCAAAATGTCATGTATTTTTCAAATAATCGAGTGGTGTAGAAAGTATGGTGAGAGGGTAGAAACGATTTGAATTTTTATGATCTACGCCACTGGAAAAATCACAATTTACAATGAACTTCTAGGAAATCTTCGGTCTGATCATTCTGAAGTATATTTTCAAGAAAAAAGTATGTTTGATGAAATAGGAGCTAATACGAAGAAACAGTCGCAAGAAATAACATATTTCCAAATATCTCGAAAACGGCTTGGAATTTTGAGAAACACTTCCATAACTTCTGATAGGGCTTGTTTTGAGGGATAATTGCCTTTTTTGATTTTTCACATATTCACAGTATTTTTTGAAAAAAATGGAAAAAATTGATTTTTACAAAAAACGCCATCATTTCAGTTCAGTCAATTTTTTTCGCAAATTTTCTCATCCGTTTCTTGGATTAAGCAGTTACTCACCATAATACAAAAGCAAATATAAAAAATCTTGAATAGTTGCAAAAATGAAAAAAAAAATAAAAAAAATGACGTCACAAAAAATTAAAAAATCAAAATCAAAATTTTTCTTGGCTCTCCTTCTAAAAACCTTTTAAATGCTTTAAGGAGTCCACACACCAAATTTCACACTTTTGTCACAATTAGAGCCATTTTTACGTGTACCGCTAGGACTATTTATCATCATTTGCAACTTGTTTTTTCCTACCACGTCCACTACCCAGAATGTTCATGTACGTATATCTACATATTTTAATATGACAAACCTAAACACTACTCTAGGCATTATAGTTTTGACAATGTTCATATCATATTACGACATTATCCACTGTTCTTTCTATAGAATGATTCTATAATACGATATGTAAAAATGTGCAAATAAAACACAGATTTCTTCGCAATAACTCAATAGAAAACATCGGAGAAGGCGGCTGAATGCGTTTATGTCGAAATCTTGGAAACCGCCATCATGGCATCGAGTCTCTAATATATGTACGTAGTTTAGGAATTAGAAAATCAGAAGTGTGTATAGATCGACACCCTAATTTGAACGAAGATTTACTCAATTTCCATAACCAGAAGGAGCTCCACCTTAACACGTCCAGTTCGACAATAGTAGACATGTCGAAGACATGTAGGATGATCATGTATAGATCGGTGGATTGGCAGAAGAGGATCCATCGAATGGCCTTCATGATCACCGGACTTCACAAGTTTAATGACAAAAAGAAAGAAAGACTGGCATTAGAACTACTAGAAGGATATAGTTCAATTCGTAGTCTTCTTCACTTTCTTTTATTCAAAAATTCAAGAAAAGAGCTATTAAAATATAAACGTCAAATCAAAACCGAAAGTGTCCGAAGCCCTTACTTTCTGTTTCGATTTGACGTTTATATTTTTGTAGCTCTCCCTGCTCTCTGCCTCTGAAGATGACCATACTTGAATGAGTCGAAATGGCCATAACCGCAAGCAACAAAGATTTTTGAATAAAAGAAAGTGAAGAAGACTACGAATTAAACTATATTTCAAAATAAACCTTCACATTTAAAAATGAAAAGTCCCATGGTCTTTTACTAGAAGGATCGTCGTAGAGGTACTCAAAAAAGTCCTTGCGCTTCTTATTCTAGTTCTTTTTATGATTACGTATCTATTTATGACTGTCCGTTCACAAATTTCTTTGAAAAAATCCAGCAAAGCGTCTTGTAATGGCAGGATATCCAAGTCTATACTCTTACTTGAGGAATTAAACGTAATAATAACTCTTACCTTCGTTACAAAATTGATTGCTATAGGAAGTCGCTTCATATCATACTATTTTCAAAAGGCGACAATGGGTGGTCCTCGCACTAATCTCTTCGGAAATAATAATCACCATTTTTTGTGAGGATCCTACCTGAAAATAAAAACGTAAATCGCATTAGTACCGTGTCAGATAAGTGTGTGCTGTGTGTATGTGAAATTAAATTTGAAAATTATGAGTAATTTTGTTCCATTGAGATTCTATTCACGTTCATTTGGGACGAGATGAGTACATTCCTTGGTTCGGAACGCGACAACTACAGACACAACAGGTGTTTCCGTCCAGCAGCTACTTTCAAATTTTATTAATAGCTCTTCATTATGTTCCGCTTTGATGAATGTGGTAAATTTCACAAAATATTTAAAATGATGAAAATCTCCGTTGCACTGCTGCAGTATATCCACGCAGGGAAGAGAATCTTGAGTCAATTAAAGTATAATTAATTTTTAAGTGTTCAGCTACCTTAACGTGGCATAATAACAGGTTGATTACGTGATTTGTAAGTTATTAACTACTTAATCAATGCAATCAGTTGATTGAGTATTTTCATCTAAAGCTGTTTTAACGCTGTCAAAAGGCACAGACTCATAATAATGTATACAGATATGTAGGTATTGCAAGTTTCATGTTCGCGTTTACAGTCTCTTACAAGCTAAAGCTTTAGATTATCATCAGGTTATGACTTTATTATTCTTTGTAATTCATACTTACCTACTGGGAAACTAAGAGTTACGAGAACATTTGAGCTGTCCCATTTACTGAATCGTGGTTTAGCTCAGTTTGTGCGGAACCCAGCATTAGAATGCACCTGTATCGGCCAGAGCCCCGTGTGAGGCTAGGAGGGTAGGAGTCTCTCAAGGAGCCGCAGGGAGCAAATAAGCTGTAATATCCGACAAGCGGACACAGAATTGGTTACGTTCGACCAAATAATTGTTGTATGATGAAGAATTGTTAGAGCTCCGTGACCTTTCCTGTACTGTAAGCCCTATATAAGGCCCCATAGACAGTGCCGTCTTTAGGCATGGGCCCTAATGCCCAGGGCCCCGGCTTTTTTTGGGGGCCCCAAGACCCTTTTAAATTTCCAAAAGTGAAGACTATTTTTGTAAAAAATGTTGTTCTCATATCCCGTTTACGACGTTTATTTGATTATGTCACTTTCTAAGCTGATCGTGCGCTTCCCCTTACCTCCCTCCATGCCACTAAACTAATCAAGAAAAGACCGGTTTTCTGTCTAAAATTTTAAAAAAGCGCGAAATTTTTATGCAAAAAAGTTTGTTGAATAACAACCTGCGGCGGTGGTGCTCGCCTCACTCGCGTGCTTTTTTTACAAACCTTTATATGGGGGCCCCTCACTGCCTGGTGCCCGGGCCCCATTAGTTCAAAAGACGGCACTGCCCATAGAGGGCTTCAAAGGGGGCACAGGGGTGACAAAAACATTACAGTACCTACACTGCGAACTGAATAGTTTGATGATTTTTTGGTAGAGACCTTCATTTGATTATTAGAAAAATTGTCTGTAAACTCCTGGAAAATAGAAGTACCTAAACTGGAACTTGTTTCTAACCTCATTGAAAGAGTGGTTTTCCGGTTTTCGCAAATAGCATAGCTCCGTTTCTACTGGACGTAAAAATCTGGAGTAAAATCACAAAATTAGTTACATTCCAATCAACGTGGCAAAAAAAGCATTTACGGCTGGTCTCAGCTACTCCGAGACTGTAGAGCCTTTCATCGACCCCACACGTGACACAATCAGAGAAGATGGAACCAATTTTATTTTTGTTCAAGTCATGTACAGCTAGTGAGTTTTTTCCATCACTCAACTAGAACTTCAAGGGATGATGAATTGCGTCTTAATTTTTGTCGTTTGCATGTTTTACTGTGGGTTCTTAACAAAGTTGATACAGACTACAGAGCAAGTCATTGGTCTTTGCTGAAAGTGTCGAGGAGAATGCCGTGAGAACGTTGCTTCAAGAAAATACTGTTCTGTGGGGAGAATTCGAGAATTGCAAGTGCTAATAAGCTCTTTCGGGGCTTTTTGGTGGTTACCATGCATGACTCTGCATCAGTTATGCTAAAGGTGAAGAAGTATGGAGAAAATTTGCAGTGCATGTGCTCCTTTTGAATCTGTCAAAGGGGCCTAGTTTGGGGCTCACAGTCACAGTGCAGGAAAGGTCGATCAACCTCTAACGATCCCTTATCACACAATATTTGTACCTTATTTGCCTCCCAAGACCTCTTGATGAGCCTACAGGCCCCCCCCATAGCCCCATCCGGGGCTCTTGTCGATACAGGTACATTCAAGTGGTGGATTACGCACAACCTGAGTCAAACTGCAACTCCCTACCTGGATTAGTTCCAAAGATATAGCTCATTCAGTAAATAAAATAAGACAGCTCAATTTTTTGAAAGGGGCGTAAGCGGGGCCGCAGGGAATCCCATAGGCAACGGAAGCAAAGTCTTTCCAGAAGAAACTGGCATATTCTTGAATACAAGACGCCAGCATGTAGGAGCGGCATGTTCAAGAAGCAGGGAATAGTTGAACACAGAACATAGTAACAGTGGGAACATCAGCGAGAGAGCTACAACGATATCTAAGTGCGACAATTTATGTGACTTCTGAAAAGTAGTACCTACACAGTAATAAAAAAAAGTGTGCTTAAACGTTTGTCTCTTAATTATTCAAGTACCCAACGCAAACTCTTCGCAACAGTAGCAATCAATGTCATACAACTAAAATGTTCGGTAAACAGGTCTGGAAATTCACAAATCTATTTTAGTCGGATAATTGATCCATATCCACAAAAGTTTCACTTCTTCTAATTGATTCATATCTACAGATGTTTTACTTCTTCCGAGGATCACGCACCCATGGTTTTTATTGTTCATAGTTTGCCGCTTTATTGGATCAAACAAGACAACAAATTATTGTGAATGAAAAAATCGAATAGAAAGAGCTTAAAGAAGTTTGAAATCGTAGATAGATTACTCATCATAACCTACACGTAGACAGTTTCCACTGCTGTCGGTGGATTTTATGTTTGTTTAAAATTCTGGTCAATTCTATTTATGAAGACAGTTTCAAAAATCATCTTTACTGTCAAAAAAGTAAGTATACCTTGTGAATTTGTGAGTTGCTTTATCAGATTTATTGAGCGTCCGCACAGGTAAGTATAGAGTTACTCTTGGAGTCTTGGACCTATGGCATTTCACGGTTATATCAAGTTAAATGTCTACAACTACCATGTGATCAAATACGTGCTTTTATGACAAGAAGACCTCTATAAAAGCTGGATTGATCAAATCCGTAAGCAAATCTGCAACAATTCCGCGCTAAAGGAACAATCTCGAGCATTGTATAACTGTTCTCTTCGAGGTGTGGCGCACGTGATTTATCTTCCGGAAGGTATACGGTTGTTAAAAGTCCATTTGCTGCTGCCCACTCCGTTGTAGATCACCGAAAATTTATTCAAAATTCAGCGAAAAAGACGAGCTCAACACTATCGGTGTAATAATTTATTTGGTGGCGAACATTTTATCTAATTCGGGAGCCCATATCAGGTAACGAAAAATCCAATAACAATGCGACGATCTCCAACGGAACCGGTTACAACACGGTCGGTCAGATTCACCTGTCTGCTTTCTTGTCGGCTGCTTAATCTTTCCGAGTTGCACAAAGCGACATCAAACTCGAAGCTCTTGTTGGGTTGGAACTATCACTATCAACTGTGCTTAAAATCGAGTCACTATGCCAACAAATTGCTTTGATTTGTAGTCCTAGGTCCGACAATAACATTATGTACTCGCATGGGTACATACTTACAAATATTTGACTCGACGCGACACCTATACCGTAGGATATTCATATTCAGGTGTTGATAGTATCGCGCGTACATAAATTACCATGCTATTAGGTATGTACATTTCGCTATACTTAGTGCTCATGGATGTGCTAGTCCATTCGAGCATTCGATAGCAGCGCTGAAACAAAAACGACTGGACATTCAATAACAATATTTAGTGAAGTACTTTATTTAGAAGTGAATTAAAATTAGGTAGGTACTACACATCATGTGATGTGTGTGAATGTGTGTGATGTGTGAAGCTTTCCTACATTCTCAAGAAAGCTATCATCAAAAAAAAAAAAAAGGAAAGATAAACTCAATATCAACAGAACGAATATGGTTAAAGAGAAATTAATCTTCGCGTTGACCCCAGCCATTTATCAAATCAGTGGTGGCGGCGGGAAAGATGCTAATCAACGTTCTAGACTACTGGTTCTTACCAGCGATAAATCAGTCCGTGCTTTTCTGGAAAAAATTCGAATTTTCGTCACGGACTCCCAAAACTCATATTGCCGTTTTTCGGAACGCACACCTGCAAGATATACCTAATAAATTTCGCAGATACTATCAGCATGACGAAGACCTTGTGGAATTTCCTCGCCATTATCGGCAACATGACAAATTTCGGCCGAGATTGAGTGCAATTGTCGGCACAAGAAGTCAAGAGAACAGTCTCCAATTAAAAATCGCATCGTTTCACTCATTAAAATAATAGCTACTGAAGGCAAAAAATACATTTATCTCCGCGATGGCACGGACTGCACAAAATGCTGAAAGAGGTAGATAATATTAAGTGGGCCAAATCTGCCACCCCAGAAGTTTCGTATTACGCTATTTCATTAATGAAATCTACAAATTAGATCTCACGTTCCTAGGCACTAAAACCTGTGATCTTCAAACAATCACTATCATTGTTAATAAAGCCCGTTGTATAAACAAGCGTTTGATCGTTTAGCCATTTGCATATAATGTATACTTAGCACAAAGTAACTCAGTAACGTAGCGCTATTTTATACTCTCTCAACATGTGGGCCTGTTTTACTTGCCTTTTACACTTGAATTCCTGTAGAATTCAACCAGCAATAAACTTCATTTATGGCCGACGCCGCCATTATTTAAATTTATTTTAATAGCAACCGGTTTTATAAAATATAATTTAATCAAGAATATAATTCAGTCTCTATTCTCGGCGCAACAGTGATTGCATATAATTAAGCGATATATTCACACACCTAAAGCCAACTATTAATTAATTTCAGGAGACAAAAACTCTCGGTTAAGAAAGCAGGGGTGATTGCTTGCTTATATGCATGCAACGTTATAAAATATCTTCTACTTATTATATAAAGCTCTAAGCACAGCACATCTTATGTATAATTATAGCTATGTACTACTTATAAAAAAACATTAGGTGGAGTCAGAATTATCAGAGTTGGAACTTGAAACGTATGGGATCCATGCTCTCACATTTCGTATAATATTGCACCCTCGTCGTGCGAAGTTGTCAGTTGTCGCGACAATTCAGTAAGTAAATACTTATGAAATTTTAAGGTAGATCCCCACAGTCTACCATTCGTCCCTGAGAACATTGTTCTATTATTCTTCAGCTCCAGTGACTTTGCCCATCGCACAATTCAAGTCCTCGGCATGTCGTTCTCTTGGAGTCAAAAGACGACGACAGAAATTAGGTCGTCCAGAAGACGGAGTTCGTCTAAAATTGTTATTTGCCGAAATCTGACATTCTAGGGCTGCAGTCCAGTAGTTATCTCCGATACTACCATCATTTGTTCCTAACATCTTATAGTAGCCACTCAAAGACAAACATTTTCACAAACGAACAAAAACTCGTTGAGGACGAGACTTTTCTTGTCGTTCAAAATTTGCCACCTCGGTCCATTGCTTGATTCGAGTCTGTAAAACACAGTGTCTGCGAATATCTGATTGAAATATGGTTCACAACACTTTGGTGTTGCACTTTTTTTGGCAGGCAGTACATTTGGTTCACAAGTCCTCAAATCTCGAATAAACTATTCACCTATCAATCAGAAGAGAAACGCGAAAAAACCGTACTATGGGGATTCACCGAGGGATTTACCTTTAGAGTAAGTATACTCAGCTGGTACTCGAGGAAAGAGGATCTCAAAAATACAAAAAGAAGAAGTGGGTGACCAGAAAACTCGCCAAATTTCTTCTGATATGGAGCGAGAGGTGTTAAGAAATCCTCGAAGCAACCTTGAAGTCCATCCAATATCTATAATTCATAGTCATGTTTGAGCCCATCAAGATTGACAAAAATGCAGAAGATATAACACCTATCAATCAATCCACTGAATCCATAATCCAGAGCTGGCGGCAAAAACTGACACATAAAAGATATGAAACCTACGCGAATGTCTACAATACAAGCTTCAGCTATTTTGGCGGGGCCTTAGGACCGAACTCTATTTGCTCCTGAAATAGTAACCGAATGCAAAAAGTAGACACGCATCGCTAAGGAGGAGAAGGAGTGAAAAGAACCAATGGAGTTGAAGTGCCGAGCTCTCAGCTCTCATAGCTATAGTCAAGTGATTGAGAGGAAGGTCGATCACATGTTGGCTGATCGTTACAGAAAACGCTAGATAAATAAGTAGTAAAACCATCTGCAAACCCAGAGAGGTCGCCGGCAGACACCGAGGAAGGTCACTTCGTTAAGCACAAGAGATTGGCCCTTCTTACTCGAAATATGAGACCAAAATTTCTTTGGATTGCTCTTGATATTTTTCCCAACGGAAGACATAATATACTTACGGTGGGCATTTTTTATGTTGATTTTGACAGCATAACGCGCAAAGACCTTAAAGTCCTCAAATCACGGAGCGGAGCAGGATCTCTAGGCCTACTAGCACCTCTCAGTGCTTCTTCACGTTTGATCTTTCTCCTTATGTCCCAGCTGAACCCAAGCTCCAGCTCCCAGTCGTAGCTGGCGGCAGTCTTGTACAAGGCAACAAATTCAGCTTTGCAAAAGTTATGATTGAGTCTATTGCTGCTTTCGCGTAGATTATTGAGGCGATAATTATCCAGAGTAGGAGAGCGTAGCGTGTAGTAGGCCGCTCCAGTCGTGTGATAACTTGACTGCAGCAACGTTGGCCGCTACCAAGAGTTGGATGGGTGACTAGGTGTCTTTCATCTGATTCGAAGCTGGTCTGGAACTCCTCTTCGGGTGGTTTTAGCATGCCTCCAGCCGGCGATACGGCAATGTGTAGAGGATAACTGGCAGCGTGGTCAGGAGGCAGACGAGGTCAGGAACACCGGCGCAGGGAGCGAGGATGTATCGAACATCCGAACCTGCGGTCCGGGGGTGAAAGACCGGTCAGGTCAACCGTTTGCTTGTCGGCCCCAGTGCTTGGATGGACCGACCATCAAACATCCAGGCACCACATTGCGGCTCGGTGAGTCCGGCTGGTCTGGGAGAGGGGTACCATGGGCCCAATAATGAGACCTATGTGCCAGATGAAACTGTGTTCCACCGACTCCCCAAATGGAATCCAGAATCCAGAATCCAGAAGTATCTTGAGTAAGCTCCAAGTCTAGTGCTGGGTGGTGGCCTGGCCTGGCGGCCATCGTTCGCAAGTAAAGGAACATCAGTTCTCTACACACACTGCAAGGCTTAGAAGAAAAGATCAAATCCAGCATCCTACCAGAAGAATTCAGAATGGAGTTGTACTGTTACTGTTTATTTATGTCGAGAAATATACAAAGACCTGAGCACGAGTAGTTGATAGCGACCACTGTTTAAAGTACTGTTGGAAGCGAAATAATTCATAAAGGCACCGCTAGGAATTCGGCTGGATTTCATAAATGTCAACTGCTTGGATCGTTCTTGAATGCCAAAATTGTCGAAATCAAAACTGGCATTCATAGTGCAGTCATTTTAGGAAAAAAAGCAAAAAAAATCGCAATGAAAGGGGACCTGGTACAGTGATAATACAAAGCCTTCTGATTGACATACAAAAATCAACCTTGTGCTACGGCCGCCATATTGGAAAATGTCTTGAGAAGTCTGCAAATTTTAGGTTTTTTGTCTATATCTCTCCAACCGTTCAAGACATCGATTTCATTTTTGAAGCAAAAGTTAGAACATAAGAAACCGAATATTTTGGTGTGTATGAATCAAGTATCGCTACGACAGCTCTTCAGATATAAGCGTTTGAATGTTAAAATTTTTCAAATCTAAAATATGTTATATTTCTAATGAACAGACTGGTCTGACTCGTTGAGCTGTACAATAAATAATGACTTTGCCCTCACAACCTAAGCATAACTTACTGTAGACTGTGTGCTCTCGAGTGCATCAGTTTTCACAACATTATTCTTGAGCTCCACTCCTACGCCTCTGGTTGGACTTTTTCGAAATTTGGCAGGTAGGTAGGTATAATTTAAACAAATTAGGCTGTGATGAATTCAATCTGATTTCGTCGAAAAAAGTAAACTTTGAAGGGTTGTATTTTCGTCATTAGGCGGAATTTTGCAAAATGGAATTGGAGTTTCCTCTCTATTTTGTCGAGACCAACTCGAAATTTGTTTTTGTCCGCCACGAATTATGAAACACCTGAATATTGCAGATTATTGAGGTGGGTACCTACTATGGGATTATTTATATATAATTATTCTGATTAGAAGCTCAATACCTAGTAGATAAAAAAGCCCTCCTGTCTGCTCTGCTCCTTCCCCTCCGGGTATTGTTACCCCGAAAGGTTTCCTTAAGTCGTAGATTATTTTCACTCTGATTGAGTGCAAACGGAAAAGATAGTTTTCGTCCAGCTTTTCGAAGACCTCGGTATAATGATCTCAATAATGACCAGAGAATTTATTCATTCCCAATCTGTAGCGAAGGAACTTACCTAGCAACACCTCCATGGACCATGGTTGCCGTAACAGTACCCTAAAGGTTCACATCATGGAGACGAAGATAAAGAAAGGCGAATTCGCTTCAGTCCGTTGGGTTTGGGCAATGAATTGTTGTTGAGAAAAGCTTGTCCAAATTATCTTGAACAAATTAGAAGAAGTGTCCAAATTATCATGAACAAATTAGTAGTTTCGGTTTTCTCAACAGCAGCAGGTAGGTGAGCACAATGCCAAATCTGCTGAAAAAGGAAATGGGGATATAGCCAGCTGGTAATACTGATTGTAATGGGCATGATTACATTACCACCACACACCATAACATTGCAAAAGAAACAAAACCAGCAACACGATAAAGAAAGAAACAAACAATGTATTATTTATTATCGTCATTATTTCGAAATGAAAATACAGCAGGACCCATTTTAATAAGCCAATCAATTAGAAGAGCAAACTGGAAAATTGCACGAGGAGCTGGTAATCGCATTAAATTATGCGCAAGCGACCAGGGAAAAAATGAAGGTGAAGAATATGGTGAAGGCGAATTAATAGGGAACCGGCTAATTAGAACATATTGGCCGCAGTTACCATACCTACCTGCATGAATTTTAATTTGACTGCATATGCATAGGCATAATAACGATCCAATTATTATTCCAAGTTGTTTCATACATACACGGCGAGATAAGCGCGGTGGGATCTTTTGTTCGGTACAGGTATTACTTATAGCTAGATAGGACATTGCGATGCAAATGTGGAATTTCTATTAAAGGATTCCATCGAAAAAGCCATATTTCTCAACGATTCTTGGGTCATCGGGAAGTAATTGACAGCAGAGATAAGAATATAAACGTATTTTGGTGTCACTTTGGTAAAATCATGGCTATAAACTATTATAAATTAGGTCGAGGCATTTTTGGAATTGGAAAATCCTATCTTTCGCTCCATATAGGTCCACGACTATCATCACTTTACTCTTTAACACAGCAGGCCGTACCACACTGGCCGTACCTGTGGTAAATGTACCTTTTACCACAAATGTCAGTGCGGTGGCAGCGTACCTCCCCAGGAATCCAGAATGAATGACCAACGCAAAATATTGAATATTTCATCAAATAAATGTTTAACTTTTTCAGAAAAGTTTTCAGTTTCGTTCGACAAATAGGCTTGACGAATCCACCTCATTCTTATAGGCTTGAAACACATCGAGGGAGGAATATCTGGATCAGCTCCAATTTTTTTAGCAAGACGTATTTTACAGTCAGCCAAAGAAGGTAAGAGCAATCAAAAGAGCTAGAGGTAGACCAAGAAACCATCAATTCTCGCAGTGGTAAACCGCCAACTTGTATCACAATTTTTAAATTTTTTGTTAAATTACAATATTAACTTCTGATTTATTTTTCAGGTCTTGATGAATGTTGTTCGGTTTGTTTTACGGAGAGTTACGTATTTTATCACATGGTAACCAAAAAGAGAATATAAACCCACGTGTGAGTACACGATTTCTATAAAAAAAAATTCAGAATATCCATTTCAATTGGCGAGCAGTGTATTTCATCAAATGAAAAGGTATTTTGAAGATTATAAATTACGAAGATTGTATAATTGGTTGCGCTTGCCTTCTTACTTTTGATTCAAAAGCAAAGCGCAGCTATCATACATTCTTCAACTTAGTTACTTACGTTATTAATTAACTGTCGGACCTTCGGACGTGGTTTTTTGACTACCAGACAGGTATCAATAAAACTTTACTACTTTGGACATTTAACTGCCATTTTCTTTGTGTCCCCTCCCTTAATTATACTTAATTGGCTGCCCGGGCCAATAAAAAGTTTATAGCAGAAGAAGTTCGGTTTATCCATGATTATACTGATTACTACGAAGGTAAAGTATACGCATCACATTACAAAAACATATTCTGGTGGTAATTTTGCTCTCCATGCACATAGTGTCCCTGAGAAGTGAAATGAATGACCCATAATCTTTTTCTTCCTATCATTTTTTCAGAAAATCCCTTCAAGGGGTATTCTAGCGATCTTGACCATTGCGGACATGTCAGACCTGGAACAGCCTGTATTATACTATACCTACCTACTCGAAGTGTCTGCAGAGAGGGTAGCTAAGTAATAATATATCGATTCCCACATAGGATGATAACAATAATTCCTACTAAGGATACAAGTAGATTCTACATTAAGGAATCGCAAGAAGGGCATCAACAGTGTCAGTTTGAAGTATGTAGATACCTACATAGATACTAATAAAGCATGCTTAAATTCGGCTCCTGCTGTGGTAAACAATAATTTATGTCAGGTCAGATAGGTAATATTGCCCGAATAATTACCAGGAATGAATCATTGAGTGGCACAGGATGGGTGTGAAACATGGAATTCACAAAGAAATGAAAACAAACATCAAGCAATGATTTCAAATGTTCTTGCGCGTAAAGGTAGCCGGTACCTTAGTTGTCGCCTTATTACTGAATAGTTACTACTGTACTATGGACTTATACTATGGAGAACTTGAGTAGATACAGAACAACGAGGTCTACAACGTATTTCCAAAAGCGCCGAACTTTTCCAATGGTCTATAGGTCTAGTGCGAGGTTTGCGTGACTAAGTTCGAGACTGGCAAATACGAGCCCCGTCATACATCAGCTGGTCCAGATGCGCCGGAAACTTCACTTTTCTTATCCAAATAAATCAGGGTGCCCCGGAGTTTAACTGCAGAGACTTAACAATCGATAAAGAATAAAAAATAAATGGATGATCCCAAAGAAAAATATTTCGGAAAAGTCGAGTAAAAAGTAAAATATTGGAGATACAGCCCTTCGAATTTGGGTCAGAAAATCGATTTTTTATCATAACTTTGTAACCGCTCGACCGATTTTGCTCAACTCAAGAACAAGAGACATTTCTGACATAACCTACTAATGCGGATGCCTGAAATGGAGTTAGCTAGGAAATAGGAAAAACCATTTAAGGAGGGGGGTTCCATTTCATCACCTACCTTCTTGTTGTGTGAAATATAATTATTGGAAAATAACCATATCATGATCGGATACTTCGATTTGATAGCAGGTTTTGTGTTCAAGAATTCAAGAATAGATGTCATTGTTAGAACTGACATTGTATGCGATAAATGCAACATTTACGTTTCTTTTGCGGATTGCATTGTTGCATTGTGTTGTTGCAGATATCCGCCATTTATTACGCACATAGCTATGATTAATATAGGATTAAGGCGAGATACCAGGCTTGTACAAATCTATACAAGACCTAGGCAGAGGCAGTGCTATTCCAATTTGTTCAACGTCGAGCTTCATCAGCTCTCAAAGTTCCAGGCAATATGAACTACTTTTAAGTGAAATTTCTAAGCGCATTTACAATTTGTCTGCATAATAATAAATGCGTTGAGTAAACGGTTTTGGTTACGTCAAAAGTGGTGAATAAATTAGCGTGATGCACGAGTTTAAAAAGGCTGAGTCAAGCAATTACAGCTTCCTGCTTCTGTTGTGCTTCAAGCCACAAAACGACGAGCCTGCGATGATGGTTTTTCGCGTGTAAAACTAATATTTTAATTGCGGGTGAGTGCGAAGAGTACGCCTTTTAATAACCAGCATGTCATCCATCATGATTGAGCAGGATAAACATTTTTATATCCCGAAGCACTTTACCGTCGACTCGAGATCGAGAACAATGCGGCGACGAACAGAGGAAGAGCTTTTACGACGCAAGTCGTCACTTTTCTCTATTCGTCTTTCATTTAACGGGGCGAGGACATTAGCTTTTATTAAAAGGCACAATTTTTGTTTATTGACACATTGAAAAGAGGAGAATTGCGTTGGGGTCAGAGAATATGACAGTGCTTGGTGGTCGTAAAGCTCCTGGGTGCGTTATTATTGTTGGCTCCTGGTGGCGATATTATACGAAATGCCTTGCGAAACGCTTATGACCACTTTAGCCAAGCGTTTATCGATACTGAACAAGGAATTATCCTACGCGGGATCGAGGCTCACCAACCACGCCAGAAAAAAAATACCTTATGTAATGCTAAGAAATATACCGGGTGATCATTTGAAAACTATCCACCTGCAACAACTCCCGATTCCTAGTTAAGAAGTCTTCGACCAAAAAAAGGTCGATTTTTATATCGAGGAGGACATCTAAAACGTAAATTGGCCAATTTATATATTTGGACCACTCGCCCCCACCCACCCCAACTTTGAAATTTCAAATGACACCACCTGTTTTGCGATACATCAAATTGAACAGAATCAAATTTTCTTTATGAAAAAATATTTATAAAATTTTCAACCCCACCCCCTTCTTCCTAAAATTCTCTGGGTGTCCATTTTAATATTCTTGACCTGGCAACTCTCTTCAATGCAGTCAACGTCATCCTGCACAGCATCGAAAGAAACAATTTTCTGTGGAAAAAGTGCCATACCCAAATTCAGCCCTTTACTCTTCCCACTTCACCAAGGGCCCCAAGGGGTGAATTTGGGTGGCACTTTTTCCACCGAAAATTCTCTTCTTCGATGCTATCTAGGATAACACTGACTAAATTGAAGAGAATTGAGGGGTCCAGGATATAGAATGGGACATTTAGAGAATTTTTAGAAGGAAGGCCCCCCGCCGGAAGGGGTGGGGTGAAAAATTTTAGAAATATTTTTCCAGAAAGAGAATTTAATTCTCTTCAATTTGATATATCGCAAGATATAGGTGGTGTCATTTGGAATTTCAAAGTTGGGGTGAGTGGGGGCGAGGGGGCTGAAGATAGAAATTTGCCAGTGTATGTTTCAGATGTTTCCCTCGATATAAAATTCGACCTGTTTTTGCTCGAAAAAATATTGACTGAAAATCGAGAGTTATTGCAGGTGGATAGTTTAAAAAAAAAAGATCACCCGGTATGCAGAATGACAGACCAAGTTTCTCAACATAAGGCAAAAAAAATCTCTTAATATAAGGGTGTTACAATAAATATTTATTGATAAGTATGTCAATTTTTATGAAAACTTTTGATAACGATTTTTAAGCCTCGCCAGACGTAATGGCGAAGGCTATTTGTGACCGCTTTTTTTTTGTTTTTTTCGAGGTTTTTTTTTTCGTGATTTTTTTCCTCGTTTCTCGTTCCTCGATTCCTAACAAAATTCACCTAAATCCTCCGTATCTTTCGAACGGTTGAACATATCAAGTTCATTCTTTCGTTAACCGAATCTTAACTATTGCGGGTTGATACCGACGACCTTCATTAAAGATGATCGGTCAAATATAAACAATCTTTTACAACAATAAAGAATGCATAAATCGCGGAACCCATCTAAAATAGTATACCAAATTTACATTATACAGGGTGATTCAAAAGTGTCGTACCACCTTGAAGGTGCGTAATATGGAAGTGAAGTAGAGCGATGTCTTTTAATTTTGAAGTTATGGAGGGACAAAAGTTGGTTCTTCGATCGCTTCTATTTTCGTTGTTTCAAAAGATTTTAGTAAACTGTTTATGGAAAAAGAATGAGTACAAAAAATCAACCTCTGAATCGGCAAGAATTTCTGTTTTGTATACAGGGTGGTGAGTCATGAATCCTGAAAATTGTTTTTTTCTGAAAGTACCTGTAAACAGACACATTGGTCCCATAACCTATGTAGAGCACAATAAAACTATAAAACACAATTCATTTGAATAGAATTCTGTTGCTTCTGGTTTTTTAGGAAAACTAATTTTTTGTAGTTGATGATTCACCTGTATAGAAAACAGAAATTCAATACAGATTCAGAGGTTAATTTTTTTACTCATCATTTTTACATAAACAGTTTACTAAAATCTTTTGAAACAACGGAAATATAAGTAATCGAAGGACCAACTTTTGTTTATCCATAACTTCAAAAGTTTATCCAAAACTTATCCAACTTTATCCAACACTATTAAAAGACATAGAATGTTTTCAACAACTTTCTAGCACTCTACTACACCACTATATTATGCACTGTTGAGATGGTCCGCACTTTTGAGTCACCCGCCGCCTGTATATCTTCCGATGTAATAAAGCCTTGTGTCTAATTTTTTTTTTAAATTGAAGTACATATCCAGACCTTTGTTATCAGTCTGACAGCGATTGAGAAACAATGGTTCATTATTTATTCATTAAGTTTATAAACATTTTCATCGGCTATGAATGCATCATGATTTTCAGTCAGCGGGGCACATTTTACTTTTCACAGTTTTCTATATACAACCAGCGAAGCGATTGGGGCCAAAGTATTGCAGAATTTTTTTAAACAAAAAATTTTGATCTAGGACTTTTTAGATGTGATTTAATTTCTGACGCAACCAACAACTGTAAAGAAGTGGTGCGCGCATGCCACTCATATTTACTATACTAGGCACAATGCACTACATTACTACTAGTAGAGGAAAATATGAAGCAAAATGTGCTTATTTGAGAAGTTCGTGTGCACGGAAAGGTAAAAAGCTGGGGTGCATTTTTTATGGTGTAGTATGGCTTGGGGATGAAGAATCCACTTGTCGTCAAAAAATCGTCCAGTGTGGGGGCGGTATGGGGGCGGTTTTGTGAAAAAACAGTTTTTTCAAAAAATGTTCTACAGTTTGTCAGCTTTTGGCTGATATCAGCTTGGAATAAATCCGTCAACTGTAAGTTGTCGTAAATAATTCATAAATAAAAAGGTGATCATTTACTTTGCCATTAGAATACACGTAAAACTTGACTGCCTCGTGCGCAAAGAACGTTGAATATCTCAGTAACGTGTTGAATGACATTTTTCATTCCACTCCCACTCGATTATCTCCGTAACCACTAGTTCAATCAAAAAAGTTCCTTCTGTAAACCATGTTACCTATTCCATTGCGATTCTTGCGGTTTTTTCAGATTTGATTTATCTTGAATAGTAACTGAGCTAGGGACGGAATTGTAATGTACTGCATGCAGCGGACAACTGCAGCGCTGAGGCCCTCGCGTACCCCTGCCATCCGCGCACCCCCGCGAAGGCCGTGGTGTATTGAGACGGGAAATCTGCAGACTTATTATTGTGGCTGATGATCGAAACATTGTAAAAGTGTAGTCGGTAAATTTGCAATATAAATAAATATATACCCCTTGAATTACGACGTACGTCTTCACATATTATAATAGTCCAGTCAAAATAGGTTTTAACCGGAAATAAATTCGGAAGTTGACGAAATTTGGTGGATCGATGCAGAATTGAACGTGGAATGACATACTGAAATTCCCAAAAAGCTTGTTTTTTTTAGGACCAATAAAAAAGGGCCATCCTTGAAAATTTTCTTTTTTTCTGAATGGCTTGTGAACTATTATCTCTTCAGAACACAGCACCAGCACCAGCAAAGCAAATGTAGCCCGTTAAATTCCCAAGAGATCGTACAAAACTCATCACTTTTTGGTCAATAGCCTCTGTGATATCGCGTCTACAAAAACGCAGTGAAAATTACTCAAAATATATTTCCGGATTTTATGTAAAAATATGCATGGTGTCAATTCAGGGGCTGTAACCTGGACAGCGAATGTGCGAATTTCAATGTGTTTTACATGCGGGATAAGCTAATTCAACATTCGGTATCACACTTTTGTCTAGAAGTCAAGAAGTCGCCAACTTCAAAATGGTACTTTTCCTCGACCTGTGAAATCGATACTTGCTGTCTCGAAGAATCCCCAAAAATCGATTTTTTTCATACCATACTATTTGCCTCATTTTTCACTTAGGTAGAGCAAAACCATCCAGGGAAAATATGAAGAATTGAATACAGAACAAATAACATGTTTCGGAATATTTATCCTATAGTGATGGTTTCTGAGTTGTATGGGTTGAAAGACTAAAACGACCTATTCAGAAAAAAAAAGGTAGTCTGGACACTAACTGCTGAATATTGTACTTGCATTTGATGATTGTTCTTAAATTCTTCAGATGTCAATATAACATTTGTGATGTTGTCGTGGAAGAACGGACAAAAGAGCTTGATGGAAATGTATGGAATAATAGAGCTAATAATAATGGTACAAGGTGGGTGATAAATAATGAAAGCAGGATGGTTGACTAGATAGAGAAAAGGTTATTTGAATCAAAGGCGTTGTGAAAATGTTTAAAAGGGAAATCTATACAATCATTTAGGCAATTTTGGAAAGAATTATTAATCATAATCATCTAATCATCAAAATCATCTCAGAAAATCATAACTTCGTCCTTGGAACTAATTTTGAAATTTTACATGTTTGTAAAAAAGGACGACTTTTAGATAGTATAGAGGTTCTTGAAATTGTAAAGCAACTAATAATTCTGTCCGAAATTGCCTAAAAGATTGTATAGATTTCTTTTTTAAACATTTTTACAACGCCTTTGATTTAAATAAGCTTCTTTCTTTCTATTCAACCATCCTTTCATTAATTCATCACCCACCTTGTACCATTTTTATTAGCTCTATTATTATTTCATACATTTCCATTAAGTTCTTTTTTCCGTTCTTCCATGACAACATCACAAATGTTATACCTACTGACATCTGAAGAATTTAAAAACAATTCACTTATCATTCACACAAACTTTATCTTCACCATTTATACAATGTCGGTGATTCGGTGTGTTATCGTTCACCTTTTATGTACCTACCTACTTGTTTTATGTATTCTATTTTAGACTCCACACTTTGATGAAGAAGGGCCAGAGACCTGCGAAACCGGTCAGAAATAAAAACAATCAATTTGAAGGAAGACTGCGTGCAGATCATTTTATTTATGAAAGAAATCGATTTTTGCGGATTCTTTGGGACATCAAGTATCGATTTCAAAGGTCGAGAAAAAGTACCATTTTGAAGTTGGTGACTTCTAAACAAAAGTGTGATACCGAATGTAGAAAAAACACATTGAAATTCGCACATTCGCTGTCCACGTTACAGCCTCTGAATTGACACCATGCATATTTTTACATAAAATCCGGAAATATATTTTGAGTAATTTTCACTGCGTTTTTGTAGACGCGATATCACAGAGGCTATTGACCAAAAAGTGATGAGCTTTGTACGATCTCTTGGGAATTTAACGGGCTACATTTGCTTTGCTGGTGCTGGTGCTGTGTTCTGAAGAGATAATAGTTCACAAGCCATTCAGAAAAAAAGAAAATTTTCAAGGATGGCCCTTTTTTATTGGTCCTAAAAAAAACAAGCTTTTTGAGAATTTCAGTATGTCATTCCACGTTCAATTCTGCATCGATCCACCAAATTTCGTCAACTTCCGAATTTATTTCCGGTTAAAACCTATTTTGACTGGACTATTATAATATGTGAAGACGTACGTCGTAATTCAAGGGGTATATATTTATTTATATTGCAAATTTACCGACTACACTTTTACAATGTTTCGATCATCAGCCACAATAATAAGTCTGCAGATTTCCCGTCTCAATACACCACGGCCTTCGCGGGGGTGCGCGGATGGCAGGGGTACGCGAGGGCCTCAGCGCTGCAGTTGTCCGCTGCATGCAGTACATTACAATTCCGTCCCTAGCTCAGTTACTATTCAAGATAAATCAAATCTGAAAAAACCGCAAGAATCGCAATGGAATAGGTAACATGGTTTACAGAAGGAACTTTTTTGATTGAACTAGTGGTTACGGAGATAATCGAGTGGGAGTGGAATGAAAAATGTCATTCAACACGTTACTGAGATATTCAACGTTCTTTGCGCACGAGGCAGTCAAGTTTTACGTGTATTCTAATGGCAAAGTAAATGATCACCTTTTTATTTATGAATTATTTACGACAACTTACAGTTGACGGATTTGTTCCAAGCTGATATCAGCCAAAAGCTGACAAACTGTAGAACATTTTTTGGAAAAACTGTTTTTTCACAAAACCGCCCCCATACCGCCCCCACACTGGACGATTTTTTGACGACAAGTGGATTCTTCATCCCCAAGCCATACTACACCATAAAAAATGCACCCCAGCTTTTTACCTTTCCGTGCACACGAAAGTCACAATAGAGTCTCATTTTTCCTCTACTATACTGAGGTGGGCATTTTTCGTATAAAGCTGAACTTTACAGAAATAATCAGGTATTTGCTCTTTACAAAAAAAAAACAAGGCACCCCCGTTTAGGTTAGCCGAGCTATGGGGCTAAGACCGCCCTCAACGGTACAATGGTATCAACGTAAAATAGGTATGATGGAGATGAAACTATCCACCCCTAATTTCTACATCGAAAATGTCCTATTCCAAACATTTGCTCTGCTCGTGTCTTTCAAACTTTCAAATTAGTTGAATTATCTCCCATATTTACCGCAAATCGCAGATGAGAGGTATTCTTACGTGTCACATACAGTTTCTCTTTTCCTTTCATTCCCTTTTTTTTGCATCAATGACTTCTTATTTTATCCAAGGTCACATTTGGCAAATATGTTTCGATATCTCTTCATTGAAGTTTTAGAATACTATTATTTATAATTTTTTGCCAAGCAAGTTTCAAGCAGTTTCCAAGCTAACAGCTAACAACAAAACAATAACGATACTTATTGTATGTGTGTACGTGTTTTATGTGTACTTTTTGTAATAATGTACCAAAATGATTTATTGCTGCGAAGACCTTTTTTTTTGGGCGAGGCTTCCTATTAGACACACCGCAAGGTGGGAGATGGACTGGTTCAATCCTACACCGGACAATCTCAAATGTGCTCTGATAAGATAATGAATGCTCAGTAAGAACAACATGATTCACAATCAGTTCGGACCTAAACGCAATCAAGATTAGCTAAACGCAGTTACTTTTGTTTAGAAAGAACCAGTGGCGTATCTAGGGTAAATTGCGCCTAGGGCAAAACATGAAAAGTGCGCCCCCTGGATTAGAAACCATGGAAAATGCGCCGTAGGCGTCTTTCTCCAGAATTCAGGTGGGCCAACGACAAATTGGCCCCCTGTATTAGACTATACCTATCTGGATCGAATAACAAAGTCGAAAGTTGATCGTCTGTTTCAATTTATTGGTTTAGTTTTTTTCCCTCTTTTTCTGTTCCCATTTCGCTTGTCAATTACCGCTCACACGAATTGCGTTTAACAGTTCAAATATCTACATAATTTCATTGTTCATTTTTTACATTTCTATCTTTTCCTCTCATTTGCGCCCTGAGGATCAAAGTGCGCCCATGGCACGTGCCCCACTTGCCCTCCCGTAGATACGCCTCTGGGAAGAACCTACCCAATTGTTTTCTGCATCGGTGCCTCGGCAAGAGATACGGACTTCTGTGTTTGCACACTGTTAACATCCATGACATTTACTTTCGCCGGTGAGAGCTGACATTCGTAGATAATTCCTTTTGATAAACTCTTTCGGCCGTTGTTTCGTCGATTTGAATGATACCTACCTACATTAACAAAAATTACTTCGACAAAACACGAACACTCTATTGCTACCTGTAATTATTGCTTCTGCTGAGCTTTTTTGCCATTCGGAAGGCCCGAAAAAAGACCACAACTCATACCATGCGGTGTAGGGTTTCGTACGCTTCCTATTTTTGATGCGAAGACCACTCTTGGTTTCATAACACTATACTGCTTAGGACTTCAAGGCTTAAAGATCCATCAATTAAACCTGAAGAGCCAAGACTCCTACCCGCACTGGACAGGCATGGATATAATATTTTTATTTTGATAGGGTTATTCAAGTCAAAACGTCGGTTGTAAAATTACACAGTGCATCAAGAGCCGCCGGTCAAATTATGTATTTATTAACTACGTGTCAAAATATTCAAGCGGGCTATAATGCCCACCGAAATGAGTAAGCAATAAAATATCCATTTGCACATTATGTATTTAATTTTTATGAGTTGATTATGTAAATTCCTTGGCTCGGACATCGAGCCTATAATTTTCTGTAAAAGCACCTAGGCATTTGACACAAATCATCCACCAGTACTAATTTGGAAATAGTACCCTTGCCGATGCCGTGGACAAATTACAGTCTTTTAGCATGCTTTTAGTCGATAATGTTGATTGAATGGCGCTCGCTTTTGCTCGATTTGCAACACTGCAAGTCGCAAGTGTAGTAAGACTGAGACACCAACTTCTTGCCTTAAGTATTGATATCTACGTACTTACCTGCCTATTTAGGTGGATTTGTTTCGCTTTAAACTTTTCCAGATAGGTAAATGCAAGATCACATTGGCATCCCTCATTCGTTGCTTTGATAGTCTCATTAGTACCCATCCCATATCATATGGAGTATATTCGCTGGAAACCAACTATCGTGGAAGCTGACTCTTAAATTAGAGCTATAATTACTGATATATTATGCCAGTATGATTATGAATAAGTAGCCGGGGAAAGAACTTTCGAGGACCTTCTGGAAGGACGCACCAGAATCCTTTTGCGGTGTGACCATCGCTCAGTGCCGGAAAAGGTGGGAATCTCGGTGGGAATAATACACAATGCATCGAGTGCCGAAGAAAATTGAAATAGGCTTACATTACCTACTTTTAATGTTTATGTTGAGGCTGCTTCCGGGCTATTCAGATAAAAAATGAAAGCGCAAAATGACCCAATAAATTCGTGTATTTTGTTTTATTTTTTAGGTTTTCCTCTATTTTTTCACATTTCTTCTTGCCATTATTCATTGCGCTCAATAAATATGTACCTTTAAAGCACCTACTTACGTAGACCAAGTTCGATTGTGATGATTTGGATTTGCTGTGTTGATTTCGATTGTTTCGATTCTTTCTCCCCTTTTCCCTTTTTGTTTTTAATTGAATTATTTCCTATTTTTTCTCTTTTCCTCTCAAATGATTGCGCCTTCAGGATCACAATGCGGCCATAACATTGCCCCACTTGCTCTACCCTAGATATACGCTACTGGATTTGTTGTGATCCTCTAAGGATACATCACAGTTGCACGCCGATTGTGTTAATTTTCAGTTGATGCCAACTTGGCAGTGAAAAAATGCTACATCAGTCGTCAAAACAGGATAATGCATGTGAGTCCACAGTCCACCAATGTGCAATCCTCGGCATATTCCGCAACACTATTTCAATTAATTCAAGCTTTGCAGTTTACAAGCGTGCCTTTTAGGGCTACCATTTTGCAGATGCAAAAGGCAGTACCTACCCAAGAATACTACCGCAAGCGCAAGTAGTAAAAGTTAAGGACTCGCTTTAGTTGAGTTATAAAACGTATTTGTTGTAATGCGATATTTTGTAAAGAACGGAGAATTTAAATGGTCGATATAAAAGTGTGGCACCAACAGAATACAAATTGAAGCTGAATACAACAAGAATGTGCGTCGAGCCATTTCGAACTGTTGCAATGGGCCGAGCAGATTGAATCTACTTACGTTAAACACCTGGGACGGTTTCTTTTCTTTTTATTGAAGGACAAGAACGCTGGCTTCCAGTCTTCCCAGCTTCCACTGAAACTAACGCCGCAATTTCACTTACTAACTATTGAAACCTATACTATACGCCGCAAGGATCCTCGTTCTTGTTTTGTGCTTTGTCACCTTCCTATCGTAGCTTACAAGATGCCTTTATGAAGATGGTTTTTCACTTTAGAACAAGTTCGGTTTTCCGGTGACGCTCTAACGCCCGGTCGCCCGGATGTTCGCTTGGTTTGCAAGTTGTCTTGGAGTTGGTATCACGCGGTCGCAAAGTTTAATAGTACTAGATCCAGCAAGCAGATGTGGTAAGTAGGCACTAATATAATTTGCATTGAGCGTTTTTGCTCAGGTGGTTGTACAAATTGAGGCCAACCTGTAATCGTTGGATTAACAGTAGGATGGTGTTATCGACCGGGTGGTCCTGTGCGAAAGAACAAGAGCCCCAGACGCCGCTGTCGTCCAAAGATGGCTCGTCAGTGCCCTCTTCACAGGCTAGATTCCATATAAGATTGGCTAGTTGCAATTAGAGTCATTAATTAAGAGGAATTCAGTTTCGTGAATGTTAACGAAGCGAGCGAGCCGTGTTATAGATTTATACGGCAGATTTATGCTAAGCGGATTTGCTTAGCGTTGTACTCTCCTCTTAGTGGGGGGGTTAGCGGAATGATCTGTGCATTTTGTGATCAAAGCATGAAATTTGGCATACGTGTCCAGAAGACCCTCCTTTGCAATTTCAGATGTGGCGCCACGCAAGATTTGGCACCAGAGGCACTGTATTGCGGTTAGCATATCTGCAAGGGGTGAATTCTGCAAAAATGGTTCCTGGCCGGTCTCTGGTACCGCAGTCGGTATTTTATAGTTCTGTTTAGTTAAAACTACATGTAGAAATGAGTGAGGAGTACATTTTCACAAGCAAAGTTCCAAATGCTGCCTTTATACGTTGTTTCAATGCATTTTAAGGCCAACTTTGTTTTGGTTCAGGAAACTTGGTAAAAAAATTGCCAATACCTCGGCAAAGATATGAACGTCCTGAAAATTTGATACTCTGTCCAGAATTATGTACCCTACTACATATCTAAAATTGCCAAAAATCGCACCTCGAGGCTTCGAGTTATTGGAGGGGGGGGTAAAAAATTGCAGCTCAAAATGAAAAGTATAGAACCCGATGGAACCCGTCAATCCAATGGATGCAAATACGTCGTAGTTTGACGCATCACAACGAGTTGATACAATTTTAGCACAAAAAGTGTCGATCATTGTTGAAGGGGGGTCGTGAGGAAGGGCGAAACTCGGCTGGGTGGCTCTTTTTCTTCCTGGGCCATGAAGAATCGATCCCGACAAGATTGGTATCTTTTCCGACTAAATTCAATGTCCTGAACTTGAATCCGATGTGTAAATTTGGATAAAAACAAGTTCGAACAAGTTAACTTGAGAAAACCTGTTTTTTCTTTGACAATTTTCACGAAACTTTTTTTTACTGTTAGAGGTATTCATCTATGGAAATATTTCAGAGGCCATTAGATTGATCTGTATTCTAAACAAAAATTATCCATTCGATCTGTAATTTTGTTTTCCGGCATAGAAAAAACCGATTTGAACTTTAGTCGGCACTGCCCGGCGTCTACTAATGACCAGAACATTACAGCATGCACCTTCAAATAATAACTCAATACCCTGCAGTGCGATTTATGACGATTTTGTTTGTGTTATAGGGAATTCAGTTCTGCACAGATCCTCGAACTTTCAAAGATTAGTTATAATTTTTCAGATAGTTTGGGCTATTTTCATTTAAAGATGCATGGTGTAGTGTTCTGGTCAGTAGTAGACGACGGGCTGTGCCGACTAAAGTTCATATCGATTTTTTCTATCTCGAAAAACAAAGTTACAGATCGAATGGATGATTTTCGTGAAGAATACAGTTCAATCTAATGGCCTCTCAAATATTTTCAAAGATGAATGCCTCTAACAGTAAAAAAAAGTTTTGTGGAAATTGTCAAAGAAAAAACAGGTTTTCTCAAGTTAGCTTGTTTGAACTTGTTTTTGTCCAAATTTATACATCGGATTCAAGTTCAGGACATTGAATTTAGTCGGAAAAGATACCAATCTTGTCGCGATCGATTCTTCATGGCCCAGGAAGGAGAAGAGCCACCCAGTCGAGTTTCGCCCTCCCCCACGACCCCCCTACAACAATGATCGACACTTTTTGTGCCAAAACTGTATCAACGGGATGTGATGCGTCGAACTACGACGTATTTGCATCCATTGGATTGACGGGTTCCATCGGGTTCTATACCTTTAATTTTGAGTTGCAATTTTTCACCCCCCCTCCAATAACTCGAAGCCCCGGGGTGAGATTTCTGGCACTTTTAGATATGAAGTAGGGCACCTAATTCTGAACAGAATATCAAATTTTCAGGACGTTCATATCTTTGCCGAGGTTTTGGCAATTTTTTCACCATGTTACCTGTACTAAAACAAAGTTGACCTTAAAATGTATTAAAACAACGTATAAAGGCAGCATTTGGAGCTTTGCTTGTAAAAATGCACTCCTCACTCATTTTTACATGTAGTTTTAGCTGAACAAAACTAAAAAATACCGAGTGCGGTACCAGAGAACGGCCAGGAACCATTTTTGCAGAATTTACCCCTAGCAGGTATGCTAACCGCAATACAGTGCCTCTGGTGCAAAATCTTGCGTGGCGCCACATCTGAAATTGCAAAGGAGGGTCTTCTGAACACGTATGCCAAATTTCATGCTTTGATCACAAAATGCACAGATCATTCCATTTTTGGCCGTTAACCCCGCCACATCTTCTGCACTGGCGCAAAAATGGGCTTATAGCGATCCGCGGCTATGCTAATAATTGCGCGACTTCTTATTGTACTTAAAGTAGTTACCATGCATTTGATTTGTATCTCGGTAAATTGCAAGCAAGGAGAAATGGAGTTTGGCTTCTACAAAGTGACGTGTGTGCCGATAACGCTGACAGGATGATAGATCGATCTGTTTCAGACGTTGCTCTCTGCGTTTAACCAAAAATTTGGAACTGCTCGAGCGGTGCTAATTATTATCTATCCTAGCACCAGATGATGAGAACACGATAATCAGGAATAACATAATGAACCACCTACATGTTGTAACGTTCATGATCAATAATTAATTTAATGGGTCATTGTATTTGGATGGGAGATGTGGGTGAAGAATGCGGGGCGAATCGTGGTACCGTCTTGCGAGAGGTATAAACCGGTCGTTTACCTTAATTCCGCTAGGGGCGATTGTTTAATACACGACTTATATTATGCAAACCTTATGGTAGAGAAAGAAGCGCACTCTATTATAGATCATGTCGAAGGCATTTGAACAATAGGCCATTTCGAAACACTTCTTCTGCAGCTTCCAAAGTTCACAACTGTTGACGCACGACGCGACGCGTTGTTCTTTGATTTCAGCCTGTAATATCTCAATTATTACTATTACGATGATTGAAACGGTCCATTACCTTAAGCAAGAATTGTCAAATTTACATTTTTATACATGCCGATGAATAATAATGAGTTCCTTCATGCTGAAAAACTGACGATGAAGCCTACATGGTTCTGCAACTTTGTTTGTATTATTTTACTTCTATCCCATGTTAATAATCATTATTCTCGATAATTCGATACTATAAATACTATTTATGATAGTACATACAAATACGTTGTAATATAACTAGACTGCTAGAACCCGGCAATTTCAAGGGAAACCGTGACGGTCCCATTAAGCAATCGGACCTATAAGAGTTTTAGAAGAGTGGAGATGAGCATGATACCAAGGATATCTATACGAGGACATAAACTGGATAGGAAACTTGACCGATTTTGACATAGAAACCTGAAGCCAGGATTTGACCATTAAATAATGCTGTATTCAGCTCTACCCGCGTAACGGATGGACACTAATCATAGAAGTGCCTACTGGATATTCCGTTTGGAATTGAAGACTTCCAATTATTTTTGAAGTGAGCATTTTGCTCTTGCTCCGTTTGTGCGAGGAGTTGCTAAGAAAATCTTTCCTAGCAACTCCTTGGAACAAACGAAACAGAGCAAAAGTGCCTCTACATCCCTTTTTACCTGGGTTGTGGACGGTTTAGAAAACCAGAGATTAGTAAAATTCGAACATTAATTAAGAAAATGTATACAACAAAGTTTAGATATTTTGTAAGTACGCAACAATGAGGTTCACTAAATTGTCCGGGCGGAGACGAACACTTGATGATCCAATTAATTTTCACAAGCATCAGGGTCGAAGATGCGAAGATAATGGGAACTGGAAGCATTAAGGCTGTATTCTCAGCAGGCCAAAACTATTTTGAGGATTCATCTCTCAAAAGTAGAGATAAAAACTCAATGTTTTTATACGGTATACTGAGTGTATTACAAAATTGAGTACAGAGCGTTTTTTTTTTAAATTATGTGGAAAAAAATATTTTTCTTGTTGACAACTTTTTTCAAAAAAGGCTCTGTTATCAATTTTCTACGTCTTCTCCCAAATTCACAAAACAGTTGATAATTTTTTGGTTTGTCAAAACATCTCCCAGTAATCCTTTAGAAACTTTTCTAGTGTTTTAGGACTATTGGGCTCCTAAAAAAATGTGGGGTAATTTAAACGGAAACAAGGTGGACAAACATTTAATGGAATACCATCAAAATCTCTATATCTCTTTATCTTTATTTTTGAGGGAGAAATATTGATTCCCTTAGTATACAGCCTTAAGTCATCTTTTGAAGGTTCCTACTGCTGAGTTCAAAACCGGCTTCGGATGTTCCAGCGAATCCAAAACTTGTAAAATAAAACGTTGAACAAAAACTACTTTGAATAATGCCACACCATCCAGTATCCAAAAAAACGAATCCACAGAACACTTGCATGGCTACTAAACTTGCTATAATAACTATATAGTATTTTATTCAAAAGAGAATCTTTGGAGACCTCCTTGGGAAAATAAGGCAAACGAACAATTTGTTTATAATAATTCGTTGCTTTGGATATATCTCACAGCCACTGCGGAACTCCTGCCCTGTGCGCTGTAAATTCCGATTTTGGAGGGCTGAATCGGGGGATCTCGGGACTTGAGGTATGAATCGGTCGAGCTGAGAAAGATCACCAATCAGGGGCGATAAGAGTGACGCTGGCGCCACCTGGGAAGGAGGAGTCGCGGCTCAACCCCAGATAAGAACCTGTAATTTTGCATGCTTGTTGCTTGAACAGTATCGATTACGCCAATAAAAAAAAAATGGCCAAGTACCCCATTGGTACGATTAAATTTTCTATTTGGAGTTTCTTTTTCCCTGGTGATCAAATGCAATTCGGCTGTTGTGGAACTAGACACTTTCCTATTATTATTGAAAGACAAAATGGCAAAAATGGAGAGGTCCAAGTTCAAATAAAATAATGGTTTTCAAATTTCCATTAGTGGATAGTTATATCAAGTTTTGAAAATCAACTCCTCAAATACAACCTCAATTTTTAATTTTTTCAAGATGTCTAAAATGCAACTTTTACAAAAAAAATCATGACATCATTGTTGAACTTCTGATTTGGAGGATTCTAAAACCGTTTCGACACAAGACATCAGACTTCATGATTATATCGTTAGAATCCGACTACAATTTTGCAATGCTTTATATTCCACCCTATAACGAATGTGTTTGAAATAAATTAAGAATTCTCGCCAACGGAGTAGACTTTTGAAAGATGTATCTTAGCAACTGTGCGTGAAGACAAAATCGGAATCGGTTGAGACAATTCAAAGTTACACCATTTGAAAAAGGGCAAAATTGTCTATACCGACATTTCAAATGTTGAGCAGTTTAGTTCAACGGTACTAAAAATTACTTCACCACCTTGGCACCCTGCTCGTATTCTTCAACTACTGCCGCGATATATCGGTTTTCAACATGCAGGAATATCGCCGGCAATAAAAATTGCAGAGACTCCATTTAATTTCATGTAAGCAATAATATGGTTGCTTACTGCTAGTTGCTGGTTGCTGCGATTGCTTCAGTGGGAGACCCGTCAGTTCCAATAACTTAGAAGCAATTTTTATAGGTAACGGCGAGAGTAACGGTCTTCCAAAGTTACCAGTAACACTATTTGTAAGTTACGGAACAATACAGAAGTGACGACTACGTAACAGCCATGGATGGTAACAGCTATGAAATTTTGAAACCACGAAGTAATGTCTACAGATGCGAGGTAAGAAATGAAGTAGCAGTTCTGTATTTAAAACCCTGGCACATTGTCTGAAATGTCTGTCTCATTCCCGGCATTTCTCTAGAATCAATACCGCCTATGATCCTATGAACCCTACATATCCTCGTATATGCGGAAGCTCCTAAATGCACTATGTATTACTTGAAGGTAAGTACAGAAAGGGTCCTTGCACCTGAATCAAACTGAGTACTGCTTGAGTATAAAAAATTACGGAATACTCGCAACAGATAAACGGCTTTCGGTCAAATATGCACAATGTGACGTATAGCAGTCGGCGGCACTATCTCTAGTATAGATGAGCCATTTGACAAAAAGTGCGGCTCCAGGTAAGTCCATAATATGGTCTCAGGGAAGAGCAATGAAAGTGGATGAATGGAGAGGTGCGAAACCTGCCGCGCTCGTCTGGAGCTCTGCGGGATGGAGCACTAGCTAAACTTTGTGAGCCTCATAACTTCCAAGACGCTGAACTGCTCAACTCCTCATCACCATCTGTCGTAATCTTAATCATGGTCCTCTCATCTCCTCATTAAGTTGGCGTATTCAGGCATCGGGCGCATCTCGCTCGTTCATGAAGGAACATCAGGGTTGGGGGCGTTCCAGTTTGACGTAGTCATTGTGTCGTGTGACAATGCAGGCCGAGCGGCAGAAGGAAATTAATTAGATGCGAACTCAGGACGGATTCACAAAGTTGAGGTCACATCATCACCATGTGCCTAATGCTCGTAGGATAATCGACAAACTGGCTGAATCGTCAAAAAAAGTTTGTTTAGGGATTTGTACGCTTGACGCCCTCGTTCAATTCAAATTTCATTTACCTACCTCCTACTTGTTCACTCCAAGCTAACAAACAAATTTTGTGAAATTAAATTTTTATTTCAGTGGTGGCAATTCGACCAATTAGTGGCAAGCCTGTAGAAACTTGAATGTTATTAGGAAATTTCCGTAACCGGCTTTATGATTGGATTGATTGGCCCAATTTTGTTTCAATGATCTTCAAATTTTACCGAATGTCATGAAGATTTTCGATTTGTCTATCATTAGAATCCTAACTGTATAGAATCTAAGAAACTATTCATAAACAAAGCAACATATACCAGTGAGGAATCAAATGGTTTTCGCAAATATTACTCCTCCAGTGAAGTTACTTTCAAAGCTTCGAGCTTGACACCTGGGTGATCGCCACTAAATCGTGAAATATAACGTTAATTTGAAGCGAATCCGAGAATATGCCCACCTATCTGCATTAATATACAACTCAATAAATATCCGACCTCGCACTGTTGCCAGCAAAGTAAGTTCGTTAAAACTACACGTTATCTTTAATTCAGCACCATTAACTACCACCTAAGTATGTACCTATATCGGGATGCCACGCCACGAGTTTCGCACTCGCACGCTCAAATATCAAATATACAGGGTGATTCACCACCAAATGGACATTGCTCAAGGGCAGGTCCAGTTTTTCCAGGCGAACCTGGATCTGGCTTTGAAATTTTTCTAACGCTGTTCGTTTCGAAGCTACAGGGTGATTCATGTATTTCGTAGAATTTTTTGACAGGCCATAACTTTTGAACAACCCAACAGATGGGTTTGAAATTTTGTGAGTTTATTCTTCTATTGATATCTGACACATCGCTCTATCAAAGAGTTCAAAATTTCCAGGGCCGGCCTTGAAAAAAAAATTTGAAAGCTTTTTTCAAAAAAAGACACTCTGTATGCATATTATTTAAAATTCATTTTCATATTCAGAAACAACATGAAACATGCTATCAATATCGCGAAAAAAATTGCTTGGCACCATTAAGCTGTCAAAAGAAAATTGATAATTCTGATGATTTTTGAGGTTAGGATTTTTTGTAAATAAATATTTCAAAATATTCACAAATGATTTATTATGGCCCCAAATTTCAGCCATTTCGTCATAAAAATAAAAATGACATTTTTCTCGTTTTCTCAGTAGTAACAAAAAGTTTCAGCCGAATTTTAAAAAAAATATTGTATCGTCCCTCAGCTTCATTTCTATCCCAAATTGAGCTAAAATTGAGGAACGTATCAAAATTTTTTTGAAAATTTTGATGAAATTTTTTGTTACTTCTGAGAAAACGAGAAAAATGTCATTTTCATGTGTCTGACAAAACGGCTGAAATTCAGGGCCATAATAGATCATTTGCAAGTATTCGAAAATATTAATTTAGAAAAAATCCTAACCTCACAAAATCTTGCGATTGTCAAAATTTTCTTGACAGCTCAATGGTGCCAAGCAATTTTTTTTGCGATATTATTGGCATGTTTGATGTAGTTTCCGATTTTGAAAATGAAATTCGAAAAATATGCATACAGAATGTCTTTTTTGGAAAAAAGCTTTGGAGTTTTTTTTACAAGGCCGGCCCTGGAAACTTCAAACTGTTTGATAAGGCGATGTGTCAGATATCAATGGAAGAATCAATCCACAAAATTTCAATCCAATCCATCAAGTCGTTCTGAAGATACGGCTTGTCAAAAAATTCGACAACATACATGAATCACCCTGTAACTTCGAAACAAACAGTGTTAGAAAAATTTCAAAGCCAGATCCTGGTTCGCCTGGTAAAACTGGACCTACCCTTAGGCTATGTCCATTTGGAGGTGAATCACCCTGTATACCTAGGTACCATAAATTGAAGGGTAAATTCTGATGGGTAAAATCAAAAATTCGACTTCGACAAGGAACACGCATTGTGATCTACTTAATTGCGGCGATTATGATCATTTATCATAATGCGTGGAAGCTGTCGGGTTAATTAACGAGTTGATTGATGGGCACAGTCCCTCGCTTTAATATATTCGACATCATAAATGGCACAAACATTTATATACAAAGTTGAAATGTTTGGTTATTCCAACCACTCTCCCGTCTTTTAACTATGCAGTATCAGTGTCGACAATCACGGCTTAAAAGCTCACTGGACCTTGATTTGTAATCAATCAATATCACTGCCACAGGGGTGTGCATAATTCACGGAACTGGATGGAATTCTTGGAAAGTGCAGATCATCGGACAATATACCCTAAACTCCATTATTTGCATGAGATAACACTTTCGATTTCCGTAGTATTTTTTGATTGGATTTCTGATTCGATTCAACTTGATCGAAGTTAGGTGCATGGTGCATAAATGCTGTTCGTTAAGCGGGAGAAAGAGTAAGGACTATTATGTGTTTATGTATAGTATTCCTGCAGTTTATTTGTCTACTGGATCTTCTGGTATACGATGTTTTCTAAAGAATAAGCCTTCAAGGAACGACCTTCAAAAATTGAACCACTGTTGGTTGTAGGGAACTGATAAATTGATAACGAACCACCAGAGAGCAACAATTTCTTGAATAAAGCAGTAGCTATGCATTAGGCGCGACTTATCGTTTGATACCTATCGCATAAACTGGCAGGCCCCGTGAAGTCTTATTCGCGTTCAGTCTCTACGCGGAAGGCATTTAAATTTTCATAGGTACTCGTAGTATAAATTAATACATTTGACCGTCCTTGACCATTTGGTGAACAGGAATCCACATTTTTTTATTATTAATTGATTTAAATACTTAGGTACCACATGATCTACACGATCAAATTGAAGTTGTATTGTACATTGTACTTATGATTTTACCAAGTTCACCGACCATTCATCATAAAAGTGAATTCTATGGAAGGACAATAATAAATGCGTTATCTAGTGCTGAACACTCCAAATAATCATGTGGTAGTTTATTTCATTTTGATGTTCATAATAAAGCGGAAAAAAATCGCAAAAAAAACGCGAGGAAGGGCCCACATGATCTTGTGACATCGGCAGGTGATCGAAAATTCGCAGACTCACTGAAACTAGTGTTTGCGCACCTCCAAGTTTTTTGGAACTGATACAAATAGTTTGTTGAGTGCAGGTTGTTAGGTATTTGAGCAACCAGCAATAAAACACGTCTTGGTGGCCTTACCCGGCAATATTGTCATGAAAATATAGGCAAACAGTGAACAAGGAAGAACAAATAACTAGCTATACTTGTTTGCAGTTAGAACTGATAGTTTGACAACTGGTTTGAAAGTTTTGGTTGCTATCGAAACTTAGGCAAGATTGCCAAATAAGTAGTGTAAAATTTGATAACGTCACTGGATCATCTATTCAAACGAAACGGCCCCTCCTTCTTATTTCAGTGGGTCATTTCATTTGGGTTTTTTCGATTGCGCATGTGTGGCGCGAGTTTCATAGTTTCGTACACCGATATTGAAAATGACCACCAAAAAATATTGTAGTGCACCCAAAATTCTACAAATAATTTGGTTGAATGTAAGATACCATTTTGGTATTCAAAGGAGATGTTTTATTAGAATTAAGTTCAGTGATCATTTGTGGAAGTAGAGGAACAACAAAAATGGCAACAGCGCTCGAAACAACAAGAGATCGGCGCCAACTGTCACTTGTGACAATTATGATCTCACTTCTCGTTTCTACCTAACCTCCATTTCATTTGCTCATATTTTGACGAAAGAAAACAACTTGTTGAAACTGGTTGTGCCAAGAAGGAAGTTCAAAGAAGCTACGAAGAAATGCGTTTACGGTGTGTGTAAAAGTGACAGCCATCAGGAACCAGTAGCTGGTCAGGGGGCTAGACAGAGCTTGCAGCGTTGCCATTCAACTAACAGGTGTACGGAAGTTTCCAAAATTTGGCGCCTTCACGCAAGCGCACCTGCTCAAATGAAGTAGCATACTTTTTCACGGCCTCATTGTGATTTTTAGATATCATCAGTAGAATAAACTGTCACACGCTTATTAGGGGTTGTAATTACATACATGAAATAACTTGATAGTCGATTTTTTTCAATCGGACCATACCCTATGGTCGCCAATGGTGGTTGTGCTACATACCGGGTGATCATTTGAAAACTATCCACCTGCAATATCTCCCGATTCCTAGTGTGAATGTCTTTAGGCAAAAACAGGTCGATTTTTATATCGAGGGGGACATCTAAAACATATATTGGAGAATTGATATATCAAGCCCCCTCGCCTCCACTCACCCCAACTTTGAAATTTCAAATGACACCACCTACCTTGCGATACGTCAAATTGAAGAGAATGAAATTCTCTTTCTAAAAAATATTTTAAAATTTTTCAACACCTGCTCTTCCTAAAATTCTCTGAGTGTCCAAGTTAATATTCTTGACCTCCATTTCCCTTCAATACAGTGAACGTCATCCTGCATCGAAAGAGAAAATTTTCTATAAAAAAAGTGCCACCCAAATTTACCCCTTCGCTCCCCCCACCTGACCTCAAAAATTTAAAATGTCAATACCCACTTTGTAATACATCAAATTAAAGGAAATTGAATTCTCTTCCTGAAAAAGATTTTTTCACAATTTTTAAAGCCCCTCATCTTCCCCCTAGAATACTCCAAATGGCCAATTTATTGGGGGAGGGGTAGAAAAAAAATTATTTTCGGAAAGAGAATTCAATCCCCTTTAATTTGATGTATCATAAAGTAGGTGGTGTTTTGTCAAATTTGGGAGTTGAGGTGGGGGAGAGCAAAGGGGGGAATTGGGTAGCACTTTTTCCACCAAAAATTTCCTTCTTCGATGCTATCTAGGATGACGCCAACTAAATTGAGAAAAAAATGAGGGGTCCAGAATATAGAATGGGACAGTCAGAGAATTTTCAGGGAAAAAAAGGTGAGGTTAAAAAAATTTCAAATATTTTTTTCAGAAAGAAAATTTGATTTCCTTCAATTTGATGTATCGCAATGTAGGTAGTGTCATTTGAAATTTCAAAGTTGGGGTAAGTGGGGGCGAGGGGAGTGAATATAGAAATTTGCCAATATATGTTTTGGTTGTCCCCCTCAATATAAAAATCGACCTGTTTTTGCTCGAAAAAATATTCACTAGGAATCGGGATTTATTGCAGGTGGATAGTTTTCAAATGATCACCCGGTATACCAATTATTGATGGATGCAGATAAATAAACTACGCACAAATCAATACGTCGTTCCAACAAATTTTGCCCTTTTTTAATTTGATGCAAATTTGGATTACTACGATGAAATTGGTGTAGATCTACCATGGTGTAGATTTTTTCTAATTATATTTTTATATAATTATATTTTTGAAAACCTTGCATCAATATCTCCAAAAACGGTTTTTGACATTTTGCTGTCTTCTGTTCTTCTTATACAGGGTTTTCGAAGTCATAAATTTGTTCACGTGTTTTGTTGAATAACATCAAGTAAGATATACATTCATAATCAGGATGAAAAGTGGAAACGATTCCCATATTGAAATACAGGATGTCCAATTGGAGAAAAATTTTCGATGTTGAACCCTATAATCGATAAATGGACAATTCACACAAAAAAATTGTGGACAGATTCGAAGCCTACGGGAAAAATCGTATGAGAATCGTTTTCCATTTCTAAAATTATATTTGAGGGGCTGTCTCCAGGGAAAGGGGTATTATTTATACGTTGAACACAATGATGCCCTGACCAATCATGAGACCAACATCAAATAACAAATTTTAGCATACAAAGATCGTGATTTTTGCCCATCAAACTTACTCAAGCATCTTTAGAAATTTATCCGCCATGGCTCACAGTGGGTATAGAATGTAAAAATATATAAATAAAAAGCGGTCTTCCCACAAAACGTTTATAAAATATTCCTGACTGCAGTTTCGGGAGCCTCTAGTCTCCCGTCGTCAGAGGTAAAATAGTGAAAAGCTTGTGAAATATTCTGGTGAATATTACATATTTACTCCAATTCTCTTTCACCAGAATATTTTACTGGCTTTTTACTATTTTACCTCTGACGACGGGAGACTAGAGGCTCCCGAAACTGCAGTCAGGAATATTTTATGAACGTTTTGTGGGAAGACCGCCTTTTATTCATATATTTTTACTCAAGCATGTTTCTTTTGAAGTTCCAATGTCAGAAATGGACTCGTTGTATACGATTTTATAGAAAACAATATCAAACTAGTCTAAATAGCTGGAGCTCATGGATAGAACTGAAAATTTCTGTCAAGAAATTTACCTACCTCACTTTCTCTCAGCTGTCTGCCATGCCACTGATAGTCCGGCAGCTTATTGCAATTTTTATGCCGAATCGTGCATTTTGAGTAAAAGCCAGGGTCAAGTTATTTTCGTGTTCTACGATGAAAATGAAAATTTTTGAGGGTGGGAGGCATTCTGGAATTTCACCCAGGGGAGGCTGAGGGGGGGTTTTTTGGGGCCTTCTGGGTGATTTACTTGTTTTTCATGCGAGAAGCCAAATCCATTTTTTTTTACATTTTGTGATTTATTCCAAAATTTTTGGGGTGTTTATTCACCCCCCATTTTCATCCAGGGGACCTTGGGGGGACAATTTAGGGTTGTTTCCACGATTTTCATTTTCTGCTAAATCAGGACGTATATTGACGTGCTTGGTATCGTTCCTTACTAAATCCCGCCTTCTAAATCCATATCTGGTGTTGAAATTACAACATGAGCAGGTTTGAACTAGTTATGCAAGAAAAAACAGGTTTTTTGGGCCCACTTTTTTGACATGCCTAAATTTTGGCCCAAGGTTTCTGCGATCAAAATCCTCCTGAGGATCATTAGTTTCAAGTGTTTGGAACATAAAAATCATGCCCTTGATGCGCCTTTTGATTTCAGAATCACACACAATTGATTTGTTGGAGAAGCGGTCCAATCATTTTTCAGCAAAATGATTAATTTCCTCAAACAATTGTGCATTCCGTGTAAAAGGCAAACACCAGTAATTTTTGTGTTCCACGATTAAAATGAAAATTAATGAGGGTGAGAGGCATTCTGGTTTTGCACCCAGGAGGGGCTGAGGGGGGATCTTTTTTGGGACCCTTGGAGTGATTCACTTATTCTTCATGAGAGAAGCCAAATCTATAATTTTTTTAATTCTGTAATTTTTAATAGAATTTTCGGAATGTTAACTCACCCCCCATTTTGAACAAGGGGCCCTGGGGGGACTTTTTGGGGTTGTTTCCACGATTTTTATTTTTTGCTAATTTGGGATCTATATTGACGTGCTTGGTATCATTTCCTACTAAATCCCACCTTCTAAATCCAAATCTGGTATTGGAAATACGATTTGAGCAGGTTTTAACTAGTTAGGCAAGAAAAACAGGTTTTTTGGGTCCATTTTTATGACATCTTTCAATTTGGGTCTAAGGGTTCAGGATCAAAATCCTCCTCACAATCAATAGTTTCAAGTAGGTATTTACAACATATAAAGCATGCGCCTTTTGTTTTGGAACCTTGAGCCCAAATTAGGGTATGTCATTAAACTGGATCCAGAAATCCTGCTTTTTCCCACACAACTAGTTCAAACCTGCTTGTATCGTATTTCCAACATCAGATTTGAATTTAGAAGGTGGGATTTAGTAAGAAACGATACCAAGCACGTCAATATAGATCTTTACTTAGCAAAAAATAGAAATCGTGGAAACAATCTCAAAAAGTCCCTCCAGGGCCCCTTGGTTCAAAATGGGGGTAAGTAAACATTCCGAAAATTCTGTAAAAAATTACAGAATTGAAAAAATGATGGATTTGGCTTCTCTCATGAATAACAAGTGAATTACTTCAAGGGTCCCAAAAAAGATCCCCCCTCAGCCCCCTCTGGGTGCAAAGCCAGAATGCCTCCCACTCTCAAAAATTTTCATTTCAATTGTAGACCAGGAAAATTGCCGGTGTCTGCCTTTTACACGAAATGCACAATTGTTTAAGCAAATTAATTAGTTAGCTCAAAAATTATTGGACCGTTCTCCAAGAAAACAATTGGGTGTGGTTCTGAAAGCAAAAGGCGCATCCAGTACACGATTATTATGTTCAAAATACTTGAAACTAATGATCCTCATGAGAATTTTGATCGCCTAAGCCTTGGGCCCAAATTAAGGCGTGTTAAAAAAGTGGGCCCAAAAAAACTGTTTTTTCTTGCATAACTAGTTCAAACCTGCTCGTGTTGTAATTTCAAGGCCAGATTCGTATTCAGAAGGCGGGATTTAGTGAGAATCGATATAAAGCACGTCAATATACGTCTTAATTTAGCAGAAGATGAAAATCGTGGAACCAACCCTAAATAGTCCCCCCAAGGCCCCCCGGTTGAAAATGGGGGGTGAATATACATCCCAAAAATCTCGAAATGAATCACAGAATTTGAAAAAAAATGGATTTGGCTTCTCTCATGAAAAACAAGTAAGTCACCCAGAGGGTCCCGAAAAAAACCCCCCTTAGCCCCCCCTGGGTGAAATCTCAGAATGCCTCCCACCCTCAAAAATTTTCGTTTTTATCGTAGAACACGAAAATAACTTGACCCTAGCTTTTACTCAAAATGCACGATTCATCAGCTAATCCGCTGGACTATGATGGATGCAGGCCACTGGAAGTTATCGCGTTGTGTTCCTCCATCTCAAAAATATAAGAAGCGGTAGAAGAATTTTAGAAATCCGATAGCTTCCAAATTAGTAACTTTTTGTAGGTACCTTCGACCTCCTCCAGAAAAAAGTCAACTCGGAAAGATGAGGACTTCTAATGTGTGGTTTGGTGGTGGTTTGTCATCAAATATCAAACGTGTACTTACTCTGATTTTCGGCTTGCCTTCTTTTTCTTTTCGAGTAAGAATATGCTATTCTGAGGCAACAACAGTACGTTTCATTTGAAAAGGCACGTGGCACGCCGACACACAAAATGATGTGTGCGCAGCTCTGACTTCAACTTTTTTTAGCGCATTTTCCATCTTGATGAAAATCGCTATTGCAACCGCTTAGTCCGTCCGTCCGTCCGTCCGTCCGTCCGTTCCTCGAGCTCCTCCCAAACTAGACGACCTAGCTTTCTAATTTTTTCGCTGTTACATAGCTGCCACTCCCAAAGGAGGGCTAGGCTATATTGGATGTCTATATTGCGCCGCCAACATAGAGAAAACCGCCCCCGATAAACTTGAAATAACATAATATTGCACTTTCTACCAGACCTGATGCCCTGGTGTTCTCATTTTTTGAATAATACATAGTTGCCGCTTATAAACGTAAGCCAAGAAACATTCCGTCATCAATATGCGCCGCCGACATGAAAAAACTGCTAAAAACCGCCCCCAATCATTTTAAAATGAAAAACATAAACCCGAAGACATAGCGATCTGATTCTTTCGGTATATAAATAGCTGACTGAAAATGGGAAAGGATAGGCTACTTTTGGTTAGTCGCCGCCCCCAGATTCCGCCCCCAAACGATAAAAAGTGCAACTTTCACAAATGTTACTGATTGAGATGCTCCCTTAAACATTTAGGAACTGCCAACTCAAATTGTGCAACATTTGCTCAGTCTAACGCTGCCGCTCCCACACGCCGCCCCCAAAGTAAGAGATAAATGAAAAACATGAACTCAAAGACACAGCGATCTAAGTTTTTCGCTATATGGATAGCTGACTAAAAATGGAAAAGGATAGGCTACTTTTGATATGGCGCCGCCTCCAGCTTCCGCCCCCAAAAGAAAAAATGCAACTTTCAACAATTTTCACTGATTTAGCTGATATTGTTACTTCGAACATTCAGAAACTCTTGACTCAAACTGTGAAGAATTTCTTTGCCAAACTCTGCCGCTCCCACACGCCGCCCCCAAAGTGAGAGATAAATGTAAAACATGAACCTGAAAACATAGCGATCTAATTCTTTCACTATATTGATAGCTGACTGAAATTGGAAGAATATAGGCCACTTTTAATTAGCCGCCGCCTCCAGCTGCCGCCTCCAAAATGCAACTTCCACAATTTTCACTGATTGTCATATTTCCCTCACATTTAGAAACTCCCAACTCAAACTGTACAACAGTAACTTTGCCGAATGCTGCCGCCCCCACACGCTGCCCTCAAAGTGAGAGATGAATGAAAAACATAAACCCGAAGACATAACGATCTAAATCTTTCGCTATATGGATAGCTAACTAAAAATGGGAAAGAATAGGCCACTTTTGGCATGGCGCCGCCTCCAACTTCCACCCATAAACGAAAAAAAGTGCAACTTTCAATAATTTCCACTGAATTACATTTTAATGTTACCTCAAACATTCAGAAACTCCCGACTCAAACTGTGGAAGAATTTTTTTGCCAAACTCTGCCGCTCCCACACGCCGCCCCCAAAGTAAGAGATGAATGTAAAACATAACCCTGAAGACATAGCGATCAAATCGTTCCGCTTTATAGATAGCTGACTAAAAATGGGAAGAAATAGGCCACATAAGATTAGTCGCCGCCTCTAGCTCCCACCCCCAGACAAAAAAAAAGCAACTTTCGCAATTTTCACTGATTGTCATATTTCCTTAAACATTTAGAAACTTTTAACTCAAACTGTGCAACAGTTACTTTGCCGAATGCTGCCACCCTCACACGCTGCTCTCAAAGTTAGAGATAAATGGAAAACATAAACCCGAAGATATAGCGATCTAATTCTTTCGCTATATGGATAGCCGACTAAAAATGGGAAAGAATAGACTACTGTTGATTAGTCGCCGCTTCCAGCTCCCGCCCTCAAACAAAAAAATATATTGATGAGTGAAAGAATTTTAATTCAAATCTATTTCATTGGCAAGTACCCCATTCTGATAACACAATATCACAATGAGTTTCGAATGAAGAAAGTGAGCAAGAAATGGTGTTTCTCCTTCAACCAAATTTCTTTACGTTCACAATATGCCTCTTTGAGAAAATGCGCTACTGAGACTCACGCACGTGAAGGCATACTCACTTGTTTGTGCTCTAACGATAATAAAATTCTACTGTTCTTTTGCTCGTTATCTCGATTTTTACAACTCGGTTTAAGTAATTATCTACACAATACTCTGAATTGTTGAGAAATTGAAAATGAGTTACCTACCTGATAAAATGTATAGCTCTTTAGAGCAGGCGCTTTCTAATTTTATTTTGCCTATTTGGTCGGGCTGTCGATTTGATGATGAGGATTCTGTTCACGTGGTGGCGCATTGATGATCAGGCGTGGCTGGGATTACAGATGTCGGAGGCGGCGCGATGGGAAAGCGGGGGTGGCAAGCACGCAGAATAATGATGAAGATTTGGATTGGAACCGGCCCGTTTCGATTAAGAAATTTTTACCCCGCTTTCTCTCCTTTTTTCCCTTTATTTCTTTCGAGACGAAAACTCTTGAATTTCCAAGTAAACCCAAAGAGGGAAAGTTCACCCGAGCCCTGCTGCAGACAGACTACAGAGGAATCTTATGTTTTCTTACTCCCCAACATAGTTAATTACGTATAGGTATACATAGGTACGTATAAATATATAGAATAAGCTAACTAACAGATCGGGTACCCTATGAACAAGAACTTTTCTCCTCTATAATAAATTGTTGTAATTTTACCACAAAGTTTACGTGTAAATTACTGGTTATTAGGTCGGAATATGTTTTGACATTTGCGTGACAATAATTTTTCTTTGCTTTGATTATGTCTCGCGCAACCATCAGTACCGCTGTTCACATGAGGGGCGAGTATTCTGCCATCAGCAACGAGCAGAACGCAACAAGCAGAACGCAGCAATCAGAAATCCTTCAAAAACAGATAAGATACCTAATTGAGATGGTGCTTGCTTTTCTTAAAAAGAACCAAAAACCGGAGTTACTGGGTCAGAATGGATGGTGCGTGCCTATTAGGCACCAGTGCAAGTGTGATATTTCTGGGTGTGTGGATTAGTGAGAGGTTTGTCTTGCATGTCTTCAGATTCACATGTGGCTCACTTATCCAGCAGATTGTCAACGGCCTATTTTGTCATGTGACGGTTTTTGGCTTTTCACATGGTGCGGTTTTTTGGAAAAATGAACCTTTCGATGTCGTGACCCAACAACGAAGTAGCTCTGCTAATCGGGGACACCAGTAGTACCTATTCCCTGCCTCCACGCAGTCAAATAGACATAATACAAAAATAAACACGCCTGTAATAAAGCCCTGGAAGCGGTACAGAGCTTGTCATAAATTTCTTGAAAAATATTGTAAAATTTTGCACCATGTCACACGGGCTTTACCTTCAACTTTGACGGGCTATATCTCCATTATTATGCATTTTTGATGTATGGTTTTTGGGTCTGTTCTTATTGGTTGTCAATGTCCTATCGGTCAATTAAATTTTTCAGAATTATCCTGGACAACCCTGCATAACCGGGTTCAGGTTACCTACTCACCGGTATACAGGTGATTCAAAAGTGTCGGACCATTTTGAAGGTGTGTAATATGGAGATGTAGTAAAGTGTCGGGATGTTGTTAAAAAAATTGTATGCTTTTTGATTTTGAATATATGGAGGTACAAAAGTTGCTCCTTCGATTGCTTATATTTTCCTTGTTTCAAAAGATTTTAGTGAACTGTTTATGGAGAAATAATGAGTCTTACGAAAAATCAACCTCTGAATCTGTATTGAATTTTGGTTTTCTATACAGGGTGAGTCATAAACTACAAAAATTCAGTTTTCCTAAAAAAAAACAGAAGCAGAAGAATTGTATCAAAATTAATTGTGTTTTATTGTGCTCTACATAGGTTATGGGACCACTGTGACTGCAGGCACTTTGAGAAACAAATAATATGCAGGATTCATGGCTCATCCTTTATAGAAAACAGTAATTTATTACCGATTCAGAGGTTGATTTTTGGTACTCATTTTTTTTCCATTAACAGTTCACCAAAATCTTTTGAAACAAAGAAAATAGAAGCTATCGAGAGACCAACTTGTGTTCCTCCATAACTTCTCAATCAAAAGACATAGGATTTTTTCAACCACTTTTCAGCACTCTACTACACTTCTATATTACGCACCTTCAAGATGGTCCGAGTGGTCCGACACTTTTGAATCACCCTGTATGATTGCTCTTAAAACCTAATCAAGCTTGATGAAATAGGTGTTTAGTTCCCACCCTCACTCAGAACTTTTTCCATTTATTATGGTAATTTCTTCATGATTCGTTATCGTTCTAGCTTGCTGGATTTGATAACATGATGATATTGTTTTGTTTACAAATGGAATGGGAAATCTCACAAAAACATGTTGGATTGTGCGACCAGACAGAACTGCTGACGATTCATGATGGCATCACGGCGAAGACCACCGGTTCGCCGGCGGCTTCGCGAATGATCCTCGACCTCTTCGGCACTACTTGATTGTCATGCACGGCCGAAGGTAAAGTTATGGCCTTAGGGGTGCGTGTAAATATGCACTTATTTGGACGATACAACTGTTAGTGCTTGCATTACAATCGTACAGTCGACCGCCAGTACCGCCACCGAATCTCAAAGACGTCCGTTTGAGCATGGGTGTGTGTCTAGCCTTTTCGCAAATCGGTTTGGAGATTGCTATCTTCACTTTGTTGTGAGGAGCGGACGATGGACAACAACGGAGAAAGAGGGAGGAAACCACCTAAACGACTAGGCCAGTAGTTATACAGGGTGTCCAGCGTTTATATTGGGCCGTATTCATATCTAGCTTTTAGGCGAAAAGCGCATTCAGAGGTGCGCTTTTAGGGGCTCTCTATTTATATTTGAGTGTTCAAAATTACACAATACAATTACTAGGCCAGGCGGTATGTCGGTAAAATCACTACAATCTGGAAAAAACTCCGACCAAAGCTTTTATGGTGTCAAACTCTTTGTAAGGTCAGTAGTTATCTACCACTGAGTTTCCGCCCAAAAACGAGTTGTGCTGATTCCTCCACATCTGCGCGAAGGTAAAGGATGCCTCAAAAGTGCAAAAGGACCTGTTAAACCTTCGTACTTTTTCGTTATATTTGCCTAAATGCAAACGTACAACTCTTACGCAAACATTGAAAGCATCTGTCATCATCTCTTTGCCAGTCTTACTGTTGAGAAAAAAGATTTCTTTGGGCGGGTCAGATAAATTACATTTAATCGTTTTTCCACACAAGAAAACGATGGAGCAACATGTATTTTGTATGTTTTCTAATTACTCGTATCCATTGAACCCATTTATGGCATAGAAATATCAATAACAGCATTTTTGAAGATGTTGCCAGCAAAAAAGTTAACAATTTTCACCCGCCTGTTTAGCAGCAATTTTTTCAATTTGACCAAACACCGTTCGCCAAAATTTCATAAGGAATGAAAAGCTCAAACTCTTCTCTAACGATATCGTGCCTGGCTTAACCGCGGCACGCACTTGAAAGTCTAAAAAACTGATTTCTTTTCGAGAGGTCCTGTTTTACCCGCGTGCGGCCGTGCCTACTTGACATAGACCGGACTGATTACACGAGCTTGGAAATGTACTCTTTTCCAGCTTTAAAACGCGACCATTACTATTAAGACTTTGTACATTGATCTATGCAGAAATCATATATTATTTTATCATTAATGGTCGTGTTTTAAAGCTGGAAAAGAGTACATTTTCAAGCTTGTGTAATCAGTCCGGTCTATGTCAAGTAGGCACGGCCGCACACGGGTAAAATAGAACCGCTCAAAAAGAAATCAGTTTCCTACACTTTGAAAAGGCGTGTCGCGGTTAAGTTAGATATAATATCATTAGAAAACAGTTCCAGCTTGTCATTCCCTATAAAATTTTCGAGAACGGTGTTTGGTAAAATTGAAAAAACTGCTGCTGAACAGGCAGGTAGAAATTATTCACTTCTTAGCGGGCAACATCTTCAAAAATGCTGTTATTGAAATTTTAACGCCATGAATGGGTTCAGTAAGTACAAGTTATTAGAAAACATCCAAAATACATGTTGCTCCATCGTTTTCTTGTGTGTAAGAACAATTAAATGTGATTTATCTGACCCGCACAAAGAAATCTTTTTTTTCAACAGTAAGACTGGCACAGAGATGATGATAAATGCTTCCAATGTTTGCCTAAGAGTTGTACGTTTGCATTGAGGCAAATAAAATGAAAAAGTACGGGGGTTTAACAGGTCTTTTTGCACCTTCAAGACATCCTTTACCTTTGGATAGATGTGGAGGAGTCAGCACAACTCGTTTTTGGGCGGAAACTCAGTGGTAGATACCTACCGACCTTACGAAGAGTTTGACACCATAAAAGCTTTGGTCGGAATTTTTTCTATCCAGAATGACCTACCGCCTGGCCTATACATACAGCTGCTCAATTGTAATATGTATTCGAGTATGTATTGCTCTAAACTGAAAAATGAGCGCACCGAGAAAAAAGAAGCGGAAGCAATACGCGATAAAGCGTTAGTCCTACTTGCTGTAGCAGTCAAATAGGCGCCAACTTATACATGGTGGTAATTATACTACTACAAAATAGTAAATGCGATATAGTTCCGTAATACACTACTTCTCGTACATATTCGCAGTGGATGGAGTAGTAGATTTTACCACTACAGTATAGAGGATTTTACCACTACAGCAAAGTAAATTTCAACATTCCCTGTCGTCAACAGAATGTTTTCATAGTTGTAAGGAATACTGCTTTATAGTAATAAGAGATACCATATTAGATGGTTTTACCTAGCTTATGAAAAGATTGCTATCACATATCTGGTCGGTAACATTAACCGTTACGTTCCATTATTTATGAATATACCGAGCGTTCATTAATTAAATGGGTCAAGGGTGCCTGTGACTTTGAAAACGTCTGTCGCAACTAGCATCGTTCATTTTATGTCTGTAATTTTTTGGTTATCGTAATCTGTCAAACCAATCACAGTTTTCGGAACATTTTAAATATGGTTTCCACGGCAGGGCACAAAACCTACCTAGGTGTGGTTCCATCTTTCGGGGTACATCAATTCACAAAATTCACGCCGATTTACACAAACGCACTCATGGCAGGATCAGAGATCAATAATATGGGACGTAACTTGTCAAAGTTTGACAAATTTATTACAAAAGGATTACGCTAGTTTCGACAGACGTTTTTGAATTCACAGGCACCCTTGACCCATTTAATTTATGAACGCTCGGTACTTGTAATATTGGGAATAAATAAAAAGAATCGAAATTTAATACAATAATATGTAATTAAAAAAAAAGAACCATACAATTAAAATTCAATGAAATTTGAATAATTAACATTCTACGTACGTAGTTTACAAGACATCATAGGAACAGATAAATTTTCATAAAACAAAACAAAAATGGGAGAACGTTAAAAAATACAGATTACAAAGAAAATTAAAAATGAGAAGGGGTTACATTCGAGGTTACATTCAATTTTAGGTTGCGGATTTTATAAAATAAACTATAGCTATGTAACTTAGTAATTAATCAGTACAAATAACATGATAGCTTGAAGCCTTGGAAGAAATTATGTTATGAAGGTCCGTATTTAGGGACTCTGGTATCACCCGAGACTTCATAGTTTTATTTTGCGAACTAAGATAATCCTCACTCACGTTAGATACAAATTCTCTTCACTTCAGCTTTAGATCAGCCCTTAGCTTAGCCCTTAGCCCTCTTGAGGCACTAGTTGCATCAAATCTTCTTCCGTCAAAAAGAAAGCTCCGTCATCCAGAAAATTTGCTATAAAATAAACCGTTTCAGATTAATTCATGCTAACAACCTAACCTTTTTATTTCAAAATAAAACCGGAAACTCCTGAGTCATGGATACTCTAGCAACTTACAACAAATACCTAGCTAAAGCGCCAAAGCTGATAAATGCAAACCATTGATGGCAACAGAAACCATGCAGAAGCTGAATGGCAAATGCGTGCAGCTAAACTACCTACGTATCTACGACCACAACTACACTACAGTGCTACTAGGTAGCTACTTCATCACAATATAAAATTTAGTACCTACCTTCGAAGACTGATTTTAGTTCTTGTGGAATACCAGGCGCCTAGCTACATTTCCATTGCCCTCGCAGAAACAGAAACACCACACACCGGAACCGCAAGAAAAATGGAGAACAAGCACCGACAAGAAAAATATGGCTTGGGCGCGTGGGGTGAGACGCTTCCCATCGACAACCCGAATCGAATCACATGATCACAATTCGGAAATCTCATTGGCTGACCGACTCGATTATTACCGATCGTAGCCGTGTAACAGAGCGTAACTTCAGTAGCAGTGATGGTAACATTTCTGTAGTGGTAATTTCTACCATTTGAACGTAGGACATATAACTATGGAGATATTTGACGGTGAATACTACATTTCTGTAGTGGTAATTTCTACCATTTGAACGTAGGACATATAACTATGGAGATATTTGACGGTGAATACTTCTACGAAGATGTTATTAACAACATAATGTAGTGGTGGCTGCCACTGCACAGTTCAACTATTTTGAAGTAGTATTTTTCACAATTTGTAAAGCTGTCACTTAGTCTTAGAGCCGTTGTACGAACCGTTTTTTAAAGTATTGATAATCAGTTGATAAGAACTGCTACATTTAGTTAATGGGAAATTCAATATTTTTCTGAGTGCGGGTAGGCTCTAAATGCGCATCTCTAAATGCGCTTTTAGCTTAAAAGCGAGATATGAATACGGCCCATTCACTTCACCAGTCGATACAGAATCAAATAACAAAAGCTTTCACAGTAAAACCTACATAGGAAAATTCAAAATTAAGAAGATACAGACCTCCAAAGTGTGAAACAAATTTTTTTTCTCATAACTTCTAAACAGTTTGACCGATTTGCTTCAAATTTAGCACAAATATATAGTTCGTGACTGGCGTTCGCCTCGTAGCAATAAATTGTTTCGATATTGATTAAAAGCGGTTTAACAAAATGCTTCTTTCCTACACCTTTTCCAGTATCAAGAAGTGTCCATTGTTGAACCAAAGTATAGGTAAAAAATATAATAAAAATAACTGGGTCCTAGTAGGTCCATATAACCAAGTGGCATTTTGATATTGTAAAATTAAGATACTTTAAAATTTTGCCAACCATCAGCAAACCCGGATGATCACAATCGATTCGGCTGGCACACTATACGGTCCATAATTATAATTAACAAAACAAACACATAAGGAATGTTCACATGGGCATTAGACACCCTTCTTTCCCATCATTTGCCATTTGCAATTTACATTTATTACTCATTATTTCGAGATCGATGTCATGCCGCTTTATGCAGATATTATGATGCAATCATAATTATTGGCTCATGAATATACGGTCTCAAATCTAAACCGTCCCTTAAATTTCAAAGTCTCTATGTTATGAATGTAATATATGCCCCTTGACGCCCTAAAAAGCTGATATTATGATAATAAGTTGGGGATTTGCTTTAAAAAACGGCGCGTTTTCCTCGAGCGTATAAGAGGGCGCCGTTGGGTGGAAAACTTATGGCGATAATAAAGTTGGAAACTTTCATACTTATACGTTACGTTGTATTAAAGTTCGCCCTTGGCACTTAATTCGGGGCTAAAAGCTTATTGCGCCGCTGATGCTATTATCGGGGTTAAAAGGAACACACAAGTGGTTGTCGATTTCATATCTCTGCAAGACTATGGACTCTGCTTTAATTAGCGCGGCAAACACGGCAAGCTGCAAGTTCTATTGCGCGTTTCTTTGAAATATATATATAAATTCAAAAGAGACGTACTGGAATTTTGGTAGCTAAAAGAAAAACACAAAGGGGCTCACTAGGGCTCCAAACTACACTGGCGGACGCAACGGGGTCCGTTAGAGCTCCGTATATCACATGAAGGCACAATCAATTTTTGCAATGATTTTCGTCCTCGTCATGTGACTCAAGAAACTGTCGCTCAGAATAAATAACATACATAGGTTTGAATTCACCGTACTTATATTATATAACTACCTACTAAACATTATTATGCCAACAATGCCAATGTCACTATGAACGTATCAATCCCTATCAAAATATGTACTTAAGTCAAAATTAATTGATGGTGTAAATCAATAAACTGCCATCTACTTGCTATTGACGAATAGATAATGAATAGCGAGGAATAAAAAGAACCTCTTCTGATGAGCGCACAATTCCCTCTATTTTTCGAGTGATTGCTCGAATTTACATAGCCCCACCAGGATAAGTCTGGGTCGTTAAGGGCGCAATCTATCTTGCCGACTTCTCCAACACGATTTTACACTAGCGAAAATCCTTTAGGATTGCTGAAAATGCAGATCGTGACGTTTTAAATTCCGCCCTTTTATTTTGATCTGCCAGTTCTGCCACGCACTTTCCCCTTGTCTCCGTTCCGTCTCCTTTCGCAACGTATCATTCATGGGAATTACACAGACGGTATAAATTTTTCACAATTATTGGTGGCTGTAGGTATACCTATCTATGGGGACCGAGTGTATTTGTCGGTAGTATACAGGGTCATTCAAAAAAGATGTCCACCCCCATTTTTTTCACGATCCGTTGAAGCTAGCGAGTTGCGGTAAAGACCGCTGGATTCAGATGGTTTTTCTGATCAAATTTGATATGTCAACAAAATCACTTCACTAAAACTCTAAGTACGGGGCCACCTCAAAATTTTGGTCATTTTTTTTACACTGCACAATATTGAATGATATGTGATTGAAAAGCCCTTAAAAAGTTTCAATGGACAAGTGCAAAAAGTTTCCGAAAGTTGCCAGCGATCTTCATTTTATGACAGAAAACAAAAACATGGAAAAACACGTTTTTATGTATAAAATGAGAATCAATGAGCATTTTTTCAAACTGCAAACTGCATTCAATAGAACTCATCAAAACGGTCAGTATGATGTTTAACTCAATATGCAATAGCTATTTTGATATTTTAAGACAATTCAATTTTACCCATCAAAATCTTCATTTCGGAGAATCTCAAAATTTATAAATAGTCATTGCATATTGAGTTACACATCATACTGACCGTTTAGATGAGTTCTATCGAATGCATTTGGCAGTTTGGAAAAATTCTTATTGATTCTCATTTTCTACATAAAAACGTGTTTTTCCAGGTTTTTGTTTTCTGTCATAAAATCAAAACCGCTGGAAATGTTTGTAAACTTTTTGCACTTGTCCATTGAAACTTTTTAGGGCTTTTCAATGACATACCATTCAATATTTTGCAGTGTGAAAAAATTGACCAAAATTTTGAGGTGCCCCCGTACTCAGAGTTTTGGTTCAGTAGTTTTGTTGACATATCAAATTTGATCAGAAAAAACAGCTTAATCTAACGGTTTTTACCGCAACTCGCTAGCTTCAACGGATCTTGAGGAAAATCGGGATGGACATCTTATTTGAATGACCCGACCCTGTATACGCATGTCAGTCCCAGTAGTTTTTGCTTTCGCCCATGTATAGAAATCACGGTATCCCATTCACGAAAGCTCATAGGATAGTCATAGGCTCTTTAGTCACAAGTTTGGTTAGAATGCTAGAAATGCTAGTATAGAATCAGAATCTTCCAATAAACAGTCCGCTCCAGAGGGAGGTCCGCTCTAGGAACGCGTTCTACCAAGGTTCTACCTATTTATTGCGCCTGGCAGCGACGGCACGGTAGGTAGTAGGTGAGATAAGAGATTTTATAGCATGTTGTGAGTGTGCATGTGATTACAGATTACAACAAACTGCAGAGCACTGGAGCATTTTCTCAAACGACTTTTTTTTGAATTTGCGTCTGCGTCAACATGTCACATGAATAATTTTGAATTTTGACGAATCCGTTGACGTTGACGTCTTGGTCCCACTTATAGGTGGTATCGACGAGGCGGCCATTTTGTAAAAGCTAATCAAAAATAGCTGGTCGACATGCTGTCTCAAACTTCAGACTGGCATGGCGAAGTTATAAGCAGTTACAACAAGACGCCTGATGCTGACGATGATTTTGCTCAGGCGTTGCGGTGTTGTGTTTGTAGTGTGATATGGTGCAAAAACACAACGCGGGAGAACCTAGACTGCTTGTGTTGGGAACAGAAACGTTCTCGCTCAAGCAACTCATAGCCCATAAAGCATAAAGCCTAGTCTACAATATGGTCTTTAGTTGCAAGTTGCAAGTCGCAAGGTGGAAGTGAGGTTGGAATTGCAGTCGCTAGTCGCAGTGAAAGTTGGTTCTAGACCAACTCTTGCGACTAGAGACTTGCAACTTGAAACTAGAGACCATATTGTAGACTAGGCTTAAGAAGCACACAACCTACCGCACGCAGGAAGTGTATCTTGTAAACTTTCTGTTGGGAAAATTTCTTCCATTGGTCCAACAAAGTCACCAGGATTTCCGCTGCTCAGGTAGGTAATTCCTGCGCTCGATCTCACGGGATCTCATCACTCCAGGGTAGCGTAGCCCAAAACAGTGAAAACGATGCTCCCATGCGGTAGTAGGTGGCCGAACAGCCATACATTGCGCAAACAACCATCTTCTGAGTTATTGAAAACACGAACTTTGTGACACTCTAGTTGATGTGACAAAAGTCAGTTTGATTAGCTTCTACAAAATTGCCGATTTTCAGGCGCGTGACGTCACGCCGATACGACCTATTATAGCAGCTGTCGATAAAGAAACTATTGAATTGTTACATAGAAACCTTTTTTTCAAAATCAAAAGTGCACATTTTGGCAAAATGGAGTCGCTAAATTTGAAATGCACTTGGTCCCTTTACCTACACTCCACAACACTACAACACTACTCACTTATTATAAATAAATGCTACTACTGCATGTATGCTACGGATTATCTTGTTTTAATTTATTGTTTCTTCTGTGGCGGTAGGCCTCCTCGTTTATCCCACACGTTCGTGAATGCCTGAACGTACCTAAACCACACTAGAGCCAGTGGACTTCATAACCATAACTGGTCAGGTTTTTAACCGGAGGGAGACCGTATTTATCACGGCTAACCTCGCCTATCTAATTCTTATTTTATTATATTATGATGCATTAGTTTGCAACAGAACCGGAAGTTGCCCTGAGTCTAATATTTTACTGTAGAAAGATAAAATAATGTAAGTGGCAATGTGCACATATATAATATGTATGTATACGGTCTTGAATAACTAGTAAACCAGTTAAGGTTTATTTAGCACGTCAAGCGTAATTGAATAAACATCATAGTAAAATGGTTGTAGTTCATTTATCAATTGTTGTCTGAATGTGCAGAAAAGCTCCTGAAGAATTATTTGCACATGAAACTTATCCTCAGGCTCAGGCTTGTCACAGTTCTTTCTTTCTGATGCAGCTTCGACTTTTTCTACACAGCCTTGGCATGGATGTAATCTGGGATGGATATAATCATGCTTCGAAAATCCGTTTTAGTACGGCCCTCATCAAGTTCTACCGGAGTAAGACCTACTTATAGTCGATGCCCCTGTACCGAGAATTCAGACACAGTTTCAGGGGCCTACCATTACACCTGGATGAAATTTTTCTGAGTACTAACAGAACCGTGGTTACAACTCTATATAGCCATTCTCATTTACCTTGGGTTCTCGGGGCGCAGGTTCACCTAATTGGCGCCGTCACTGGTCGAGTTCATGCAACTAGCCCTATCGACAAAGCGCTCCCGGCTGAACAGCCAATTGAACCAGTGAGCTTGTCTACTCGAAGACTTGCGCACGAGCTGCGAGCAAAGGGAACCACATATAATATATCTTATGCACTCACTTCTCATATTATGAGAAGGTCTATACAAATATATTGCCAACGCCCTAATATTGGAATCGTTTGTGCATTTTAAATAAATATAGCAGTCTTACCTACTTTCCTCGCCTATTCCATCACCAGCAAGATCTCTGTTTTTCAATGGGGAATTTGCAACCTGCGCTTGTTTTCATCATAAACTAACGCCGGCGGGTTGCTCATTTCGAGTTTAGCTTTAAACTTGGTTTGGTTTCCATAGATTTGATTGTTGCAACAATTATTTCCATTGTAAAGTAACCAAACCGGGTTTAAAGTTAAACTCGAAGTGAGCAACCCGGCGTAAGTGGTTTTTCGCAAATCTGCCTGTGTCGGGTAGCTTTCGTTAATTTAAATTATGCCGCCCAGAGCAAGCTACCAATCAGCGCTCTGGCTTTCACATAATCCTTTACCTGGCACCTACCCTTGGTGGAACCGTCCTAGTGATATTTTGTCTGCTTAAGTTCAGACCAGTGAGTAGCGTAAAAACCGTCCACCTAGTAGCTTGTCTTGGGTGGACCACATTACCTAAGCGGTTTTTAAGCCACCACCCGGTTGATTTTATAACTATTATAACGCTGTCGAGTTTGAGCAAATCATCGACGAAATCCCGCTGGGTAGGACTATTCTTTCGAAACAGCCAATACCGAGCTATAACGTATACCCAACGAGAAAAGAGTCAGTCAATTCGCGTCACTTCGAGTATGCACCATGATGTCCAAATTTTAGTGAAGTAATTTCAAGCTCGCTTAGAAAAGAATGCACAGATTTTCAGTAATTGTGCAACCAGCAGCAATTTCACCTGAGGACGAATTCGTCCTTTAAATTCCTAAGTTCCCGTTACACTCGCTGCTCCTGCTCTATGCACTTTTATCAAATGTAACGCTTGAAGCTTTCCGTGTGATGTATCAAGTCGTGCATTAAAACCATTAAGAGAAGCGGAAAAGCGAGCATCCTTTATTAAACGTCCCAGCCACAAGCAGCAAGGATTCGAGACAGACATATGGGTATAAGGACGCGGCGGCGTCTTGAAAATCGCGCCCCACTCTTACCTTCGGGTAATTACCAAGGTGATTACCCCAGCTGAGCGCTTCTTCACTGCAATTACCTTATTACCGCAGACGAACCGGTCTGCCAGAGGTATTGCATGTGCCATATCGAAACGGGTTTCCGCCGATCAAATCATGGCTCACCGAGTCATATTAAAATATGCGAGCAAAAGTGGAGGCGTCAAAGCATGCACCAGTGTGTCTGCTTTTTGGTTTTCACTACTACCTAACTTTGAAATACCTGTACAAGTGTACAGTGTGTCCCAAATTGGTGATACCACTATGCGTAACTGTTGAATGTTTATTGTAACGCGACCGACATCAAGGACGTTAGATAGTAGATAGAAAAACAATTGGCTGCAAAAAAATCGTGGTCATGTCTGTCGCGGAACCTTTCATTGTAGCATCTTCTCTGCAAATCATTGAAGATAATATTGATATTTTCCAGGTCACTTTACGTAAAATTGCCTTGATAATACTATATCATTATTGTACCTACTTTGATTCGTTTCAATTCAACATTATAAGTTCGGATGTATAGCTATAAACTTTTTCGTGGGAAAAGAGAATATCCAAAAAATGTTATTAAAAAAAAGTAATATTCAATTTTTAGATTGATTTTGGAAAGAATAAAAGTCGATTCAAGAAAAAAGTCCGTAACTAGATTTGAACCACGGTCTAATCAGGTGTTATGATTATAAGATCGCATTTTAATCGCTCCACCAATAAAAAGAAGAATTATTTTTCAAATAAAAGAAAGAACTAAGTGTATATCTCGTTCACTTTTTATTTTGTTTTCAGTGGAATGACTTTTTGGAGCGAAAATAAGTAACAAGCTGGGGGGCTACGGCTAAGCCTGATGGCACCTGCAAAAGTTTTGGAGTGAAACTATCAGCGGCCATCAGCCGTATCCTACGGAAGCGTAGAAGGGCCAGGCTGCGAATCTTTTTACGGACACAGAGTCAAGTTTCAAAGTCGACCCGGTCGAGTTCCAAAGTCGACTTTCTGCGTAAAGTCGACCCGGTCGAGTTTCAAACTCGACTTTTTGCGTAAAGTCGAGTTTCAAAGTCGACCCGGTCGAGTTTCAAAGTCGACCCGGACGTAAACTGCTCGTCATTAGTACAGGATATGTCAAAATTTGCTCCAATTTCAAGTGAGGATATCTCAGGTAAAAAATATCCGATTTGGAGAAAGTTGATGACCCCTGAAAGCTTATTACCCTTGGCTGCAGGACGCTTATCGACTTATGTCATAACTGACTTAGTTCATTATACATATACAGGATGCTAAAGAAGGGAGTGACAAAAGGGTTGATTTTTCAAGCCGTGTAACTTTTCAGCGTATTTTCGCGAGGAAAAACTTCTTCCAATGGATAGCTGATATCCCCAAGGGTAGCCAATATAGGCATTATTTTTTCATCCATACATGATTATCATTATTGTTATAAAAAAATTAAGATTTCCTGTTCACTTCAAAGAAGTTGAACTCCTCCTAGGGGAATGAAGCTCTAGAGCCCTGGAACTTTTTCCGATGGATAGTCTGAGTCGTCAAGGTTTGGTTTATACCCCATGGATGGCGTAGTCGTATTCGTGCAATTAGAGAGACCTAGATCTGGTCACCCAGAGAGTGACGAAAGCCAAGTCATTGAGCGAGAGGGTATAGAGAGAGAGAAAGCTAGAGCACTAGGGTATTTGCACGTCAGGGTGTGGTGCCATTGCTTGTTACTAAACCACCCTGCGTCACAGTCAAAATGCATGACATGAGCTGTCAATATTTTTGTTTAGGTTAAGTCGACTGTTTCATCTTTCAACACAGATTTTTTCACTAAATTTAACAGAAACTCTTAAAAACTGTTCTAGTCATGTATATTGTGTTCCATACATAGCAGATGCTTTCGATCACCGTATTTCAAGTACTGCTGGCATTTCGTCGAACGTAGGTTTCATCATCCAACTCATTCCGTCGAACGCAAATTCCGTTGATCGTTGAATGCAGTAACCGTCGACGTGGTGACCCCATCGTGAAGATAGATTTGTAATTGCCGTAAGCGCAGTAGGTATATTACGTATTTCAGTAGGTACTGGCCCGAACAGCTGGAAAACCCAAAAAGTACAATAATAGAAGTCCATCAATTTTGCAAGATTCTATACCTGATGGTTTCTTCGGCAAGGAAAACATCACATCTTCCCGACTCTTGTACTGCTTCACGGTGCACCTTTTTCGTTTTGGCATTTTTAGCCCGGATTTCGGCGATTTCGGCATGCAAAATAATGACAATTCAAATTTGTAAACAAATCGGGGAAATGACAAATGTCAATAGCAACCACGCCCACCGCAGCTAACTCTGTTTTAAGTTTTGACGAGGCCAGGAAATGCCGAGATACTGACAGAGAATACCGATATATCCCTTTCATAGCTTCGTCTCTCTAGGTACAGTCTCTCTACGTGCAATATTGGACAATTTCAAAATTGTCCGGACAAATATCATGTTGACCGGGCACATAAGGCCAATTGACCGGGTATATTTAGACACTTTTCAGACTGTCTTACATCACTTCCTCCCATCAATTGAAAGAGATCAATTTGAAAAAATTGCACATCATGCTTGAAGCTTGAATGGCCAGTAATGTGTCAGATTAAAACCGAAACAAGATGGAGACGGAAGCGTGAAATCACAGAATAGCGTGAAATTCAGCTTGAAAATTAGAATGTTACTGCAAAACAAGAGTAAGTTCGAAGTTTCATGACAAGCATTCCCCTAATAATAAGAGACTTCGACTATTTACACAGCATAAAAGATACTAACAACCAAGATGGCGACGGAATCATGTAATTCAGCCTGAAAATATAAGAAAGATCATACGAAACAAGGGTGAGTTCCAAGTTCCACGAAAATCGTTCCACAAATGAGAAATTTCAGTATAGCGGTCAAGATGGCAGCGGAATTATGAAATTCAGGTTTATATTAGACAAATGTAAGTTCCAAGCTTCATGACAATCGTTCCACTAATAAGAGATTTCGGAGGCAATTCCAATATGGCGGCCAAGATGGCCGAAATTTAGATTGAAAATAAGAATGATCATATGGGACGAATGTAGGTTCTGAGTTCCACGCAAATCGTTATACTAATAAGAAATTTCAAAATGGTGAACTAGATGGCACCGCAACCATCAGGTCCAATCTGCTCATTGGTCACCCTTAATAGTGGCGGGGTTAACGGCCAAAAATGTAATGATCTGTGCATTTTGTGATAAAAGCATGAAACTTGGCATACGTGTTCAGAAGACCCTCCTTCGCAATTCCAAATGTGGCGCCACGCAAGATTTCGCACCAGAGGCACTGTATTGCGGTTAATATACCTGCTAGGGGTAAATTCTGCAAAAATGGTTCCTGGCCGGTCCCTGGTACCGCAGTCGGTATTTTTTTAGTTCTGTTTAGCTAAAACTACATGTAGAAATGAGTGAGGAGTGCATTTTCACAAGCAAAGTTCCAAATGCTGCCTTTATACGTTGTTTTAATACATTTTAAGGCCAACTTTGTCTTAGTACAGGAAACATGGTAAAAAAATTGCCAAAACCTCGGCAAAGATATGAACATCCTGAAAATTTGATATTCTGTTCAGAATTAAGTGCCCTACTACATATCTAAAATTGTCAAAAATCGCAACCCCGAGGCTTCGAGTTATTGGAGGGGGGGTAAAAAATTGCAACTCAAAATTAAAGGTATAGAACCCGATGGAACTCGTCAGCCCAATAGATGCAAATACGTCGTAGTTCGACGCATCACATCCCGTTGTTACAATTTTGGCACAAAAAGTGTCGATCATTGTTGTAGCGGGGTCGCGGGAGAGGGCGAAACTCGGCTGGGTGGCTCTTTTTTTTCCTGGGTCATGAAGAATCGATCACGACAAGATTGGTATCTTTTCCGACTAAATTCAATGCCTTAACTTGAATCCGATGTATAAATTTGGACGAAAATAAGTTCAAACAAGTTAACTTGAGAAAACCTGTTTTTTCTTTGACAATTTTCACAAAACTTTTTTTACTGTTAGAGGCATTCATTTTTGAAAATATTTTATAGGCCATTAGATTGAACTGTATTCTTCACGAAAATCATCCATTCGATCTGTAACTTTGTTTTTCGAGATAAAAAAAATCGATTTGAACTTTAGCCGGCACAGGCCGTCGTCTACTACTGACCAGGACACTACACCATGCATCTTCAAATGAAAATAGCCCAAACTATCTGAAAAATTATAACTCATCTTTGAAAGTTCGAGGATCTGTGCAGAACTGAATTCTCCTATAACATAAACAAAATCTTCATAAATCGCAATGCAGGGTATTGAGCTATTACTTGAAGGTGCATGCTGTAGTGTTCTGGTCATTAGTGGACGCCGGGCAGTGCCGACCAAAGTTCAAATCGGTTTATTCTATGTCGGAAAACAAAATTACAGATCGAATGGATGATTTTCGTAAGAAATACAGTTCAATCTAATGACCTCTGAAATATTTTCATAGATGAATACCTCTAACAGTAAAAAAAAGTTTCGTGAAAAATGTCAAAGAAAAAACAGGTTTTCTCAAATTAACTTGTTCTAACTTGTTTTTCTCCATATTTACACATCGGATTCAAGTTCAGGACATTGAATTTAGTCGGAAAAGATACCAATCTTGTCGGGATCGATTCTTCATGGCCCAGGAAGAAAAAGAGCCACCCAGCCGAGTTTCGCCCTTCCCCACGACCCCCCTTAAACAATGATCGACATTTTTTGTGCCAAAATTGTATCAACTGGTTGTGATGCGTCGAACTACGACGTATTTGCATTCATTGGATTGACGGGTTCTATACCTTTCATTTTGAGTTGCAATTTTTTACCTCCCCTCCAATAAATAAGAAAGAATAAAAATTTTCGAAGAAATTTTTTTTTTTTTACTTCGATGGTCAGAGTTGGTTGGTTGGTTTTACATGTAAATGTTGAAATTTTCAATATTTTTTTAGCTTATAGCACATATTTACTCGCATATATTGCTTTATCCGTCCGGGTCGACTTTGAAACTCGACTTTGTCCGTAAAAAGTTTCGCAGCCTGGCCTTTCTACGCTTCCGTAGGAAAACAGAACACAGCAATAACATAACACTTCAATTTTAAATTTAATGATGTACAAAATCCCCAAGGTTTTCATTCTGATCCCACCGGTGGAAGCTCGTCCGTTTCAAGACGTCCATAATTTGTTCAAGGCGGGATTGGCAGGTCCGAAAGTGAGGTTGGGATGACAAGTCTCGACAAGGGCAGGTGATTTTCATTTCTATATATTGGTATAGGTCTGTCTCCTTGTAAAAAGTCATTTTATGTTATTTCAAAGATGGTGGGTGACATTCATTCGCTTTGTCGCTTGAGCTATAAACGAAAATACAACCTTCTTCTTGGTGTCTTACGCCGGCGCCGTGGGGCAAAGACCTTCAACGGTTCACTTTCGAGTACATTTGCAAGTTTTTTTATAAGCAAAAGTGCGTAGGTAGTCACCTTTTGATGAAATTCAATCATTTTATTCAATATTTATTAGTTGCCGGCATAGCGATTCATTTTTTCCATAGCATTTCTTCACCTGGGAGTGGATGCCGGAAAGTAGGTACCTGTCCAACTTTTCTAGCTGGCCTAAAATTATTGCAACAATATAGAACATGAAACTACAAAATTTTCGTGAATTCATGCTTTTTTCAATTTCGCCTCGGTCGGCGCCCCCTTTTATCGAGGCGCCCTAGGCTGCAGCCTACTTAGCCTATTGGTTAATCCGTCACTGGTGGCGGTTGCACCGATTGCACCTTGCTTGACAAATTCGACCGGCCCCCGGGCTCAAAGTGCGAGGATTATGTCAAATTGCGAAGGTACTCACTTGAATGTTACAGAAATACACCAATTTTAACCTTCGGGGTGTATCGAAATTTGGATAGTCAAAATAAACCAAATTCCAAGTGCGAGCGCAGCTGGTGATGTGATGTTCACGAACAATAAAACTAGGACTTCGCCTGGATTTTTGGCTGGAACAGGGCAAAAGGTCAATGCTTTGTTTTTGACTTTTTTTTTGAGCGAAGGTTTCAGATGTTCCCGATTCGAGCTTCAAAAAATGCTTCACTTCACTTTTCACCACTTTGACGCACAGATCTTTGATCTTTGACGTTTGATTGTGTCAAAATAATTTCGTGGTGCAGTAGTTTTTTCTAGTTTTGCGTGCTTACAAAATGTACCGCTAGGTGGGTACCAGCCTGCTATCGGCCTTAAGAGACCTTTCTAATTTCAAATTAATTCGATTTCGGCAATGGTTAATACACATTTCCAGTTGGGTCGCATTTAAGCGACTGTCAAATTGTCAACTCAACAGTGATTCAAATGGACTGTCTTCATTATTCTTTTTTTTAACTGCAGTGGTTCAATTTTGCTCCAGTTAAGCCCGTATCGTGAGGTTTTTGTATTTTTATGAAGATCTCTGGCCCACTGGAAGCTCCGAAATCCATTATAAACGCAAATAAAAATGTTCGATTCCAACACTAATTCAAATGTGATTTTTTTTTCCGATAGTGGGCTATGAGACCATGCTACTCTATTTGGGGTAGATTAAGGACTAAGGATTCGGTATGAACTAACAGAGCACAAGCATACAGCTCTGGAAGACGTTGCCAAGCACTTTTCACATGAATCACACACTGGCTGTTACTTGTGACAATTTTATTTTGACCTGTTAGCTCTGAATCGGAAATGCGCCGCATCCATTGACGAAACCTAACAGGTAGACTTGCAGAGGTCTATTGAGAACGGGTGAAGATTTGGAGGAAAATACTTGCGACCTTGGACAAGAACTGAACAGCTAGCAGGTTTGAACAACCAGTCTCATTCTAAACGGCGAACCACCATAAAATTTTATGACTCTTGCTGTTGATAGTGTTGATACGTTTCAAAAGCATTCGATATGTTCGGTAGCTCCGTTGACCCATCCTGTTAAGTATGAAGAGCTCGTTTTATGAATATATACTGAATTTGAACAAGAAGGACGCGTCTTCGGACAAGTCGGCCACTATCATCGGTGCCATCATTCATTCGTTGTCTCGCTTTCACGCATGGTTTCAGCCTGGCGTGTCTCGCAGTATGATGATTGCAGAACCGCCATGAAAGTTCGTAGTCGCTTTGATGGTACATACCTGTCTTACCTTACTCGGCACACCTAAATGTGCGGTGGTTGTAATATAACTTGTCGTGTTCCACTTCACCTCCAACATCTGCCTTTTTACTCCTGCTCATTTACAACATTTATTTTGTGGTAATGGAGAAAATTAAGATTCTATTTAAATTGGCCAAGTCGTCAGCTTTTAAATATAACATTTTAGTATACCTACCTCTGGTAGGTAACAAAATGTCATTATTTCAGTTAACTTTACAACGTTTTAAATAAAGCAAGACTATTTTATCATCAGTCATCAATGATTACCGATTAGTGCAAAAATCGTCTAGTGCTCGTGTCACGTCAATCACGTCGAAAGCTAAAGCGGGTCGTAAGTCGTGAAGCAAACTTACTCGTATTACATCAGGCGTCATTGTAACACGTGTTTTACATAGGTACTACTTTGCCACTTCATTTTATAAAAATGGAAAAATGTACACGACGCGGATATTTTCGATGTGCTTATGTCAGTGACAACGTAGACAAAATGACATTCACTGCCATTTTGAATGAGTTAAGCAAAAACAATTATTCATGTTCCAAGCTCGTCTAGCAGTCAAAATTACTTAGTGCTAGCCTCGATGCCAGCCCTAGTAGTCTGTGGCCCTAGATATACGAACAAAAACAGTTGCACAATAATAGTACCTATATTACTATACGAGTTTCATAAGACATAGTATTGTCACACGACTGGTTTTGCGGCACGACGAGCTTGCGAGGAGTGCTTTAAAGAAAGGACTGTGACAAACGTCTTATTAAACGAGTACGAGAACGAGTATAATATACTATTTTACATATTTTTTCTCAATAATCGCCCAAAAATGGGAAATTTCTGGCTGCTAAAAATAGAAACATTAAACAGTTGACACTTCAGAACTGATGTTCGCCTACCTTCTATTGGCAATAAATTATTCCTATTGGTTGAAAAACAGTTTATTATTATGCTCCATTAAAGCACTATTTTCGATGTAATAATAAATTCATTAGTACCGCATGGTACATAAAACATTTGTTGACAATATTTTTCGCACAAACAGTGCTACAAAGTAGTCGTACCCAAGAAGCACAACATATTGGACCAACATTGGGATACAAAAATGTACAAAGTATTTGTGGTTAAGTGCACCTAACTCCTCAATATAAGTTAGCGACAGCTGATGCAGTGACGTCTTTTGCACCAACTTATTTGACAAGTGGCTCTCGGAAAACATAACCCTGTATCTAGACGTATACTGCATGTTATGCTAGAGGTATGGCAAGTCACACGGAAAAAGCTCTGGAAAATAGGGAAGCCGAAATGAGGCTGTTTAGAGTATTAGAGTTACTTTTACGCATTTTTGCCGATCGTTGTTCACGCTTCGACAAAAAATGACTCAAAATACCTGGGCTGTTATAATGCAATGATCCTCCTTGAGCAGGGTTGCCAACAGTAGGGAAAATAAATCTACCAACAGCTGAACATAAATCTACCAGAATCTACTAGAAATAGAAATTTCGCCAGTAAAGTAAAGCGAGTAGAGCGAGTAGTGTCACAGACGATTTTTTTTTTAAATAATAATCATAATGATGATAATGATAAAAGGCATATTTCCTCACAGAACTCTTGGTTTTTGAGCGAAAAAAAAAATCAGGCGTTTTGCGATTTCAGTTTTAAAGCTAACTTTTCTGATATACATACTACTACTACCTGTGGATTTCTGAATCAGTTCACCGGGATAGAATTGATATGTAATTTAAGCATAATTCAAAATGAACAATTGTATCGAATCAAAATTTTATAATTAAAAAAAAAATGAAAAAAATTCTAAATTAGAAAAAAAAAACTCTAAAAATACCATTTAGTTCCCCCTTCTGTTTGGGAACCCCAGGTACAAACAGAAAATGGATTACATTTTCGAAAAAAAATTGAACAAATTAACTAGAACAATATCAATAATAACACAGAATCAGTGGTCTCTACATTTAGACAGACTCAAAAATATCAACAAGAGATGAAGATGGTAAGTTCAAAGCTCTGCACAAAACTTTTGTTTTTTTTTGGTTGGTTCCCGTTGCCGCGTTTAACTTGAAGAGAGCAGGGCTGACATTTCTGGTTGGCTATGGCTATTTGACATTGCATCTCGTTTGACACCAAACGTCATTTGGCGTGGAAATTGTTTCTTGCGAGCATAGGTGGCGCAACGTGACAATTTAGGAAAGATAATATTCATCATAATTCAAACTAAAAATGTAAGAATTAAGTATTATCTTGAGTAAAAAAGAACAAAATTTACTAGATTTTCTACCATTTTTGTTCAAAACCTCCAGATTTTCTACTATCCACTAGATTGAAAATATGCTCACTAGATAGGTACTCCAATCTACCAGATCTAGTAGAAATTCTACTAAGTTGGCAACCCTGTCCTTGAGTCCTCGATCCCCTCCTCCTGTCCATAAGCGTTGCCCTTGAAGGAGCAAGATGTAATTCAAAGGGAAGATTGAAGAATTCGCGATAATTTTACTTCGATCACATTCTCTCTGTCCGCTTGCCTTTTTTATGCCATCAGTTACAGTTTCCATTCCATGTGCAAATTCCGTACCTAGTAATTATAGCTATTTGTTGGAGATAGTTCAATAAGGAATCTCAAGAATATATATTGGATTGCCATTAACTTATTATCTACATTACCTTAGGTAGCAGCATTTTGCGAAAGCACACAACTCTAGTTCTTCCGTACGCCCACTGGGTTGTTTATATGCTCAACTATCACCATGCCTAATGATTACGGTGCAGCATCAAACGGGAAAAATTATTATTCGTGCCATTAGTTCTCAATACCTGATCAAGATGGGTCGCTACTCGGGTTAATAGAAGCACGCACGAGACACGGCATCGGCATTTCATAAAATATACCTACGCTTTCTTTTATGAACCTTCGGCACTACGAAGTCATAATGAAAAACGACAAGCGGCGTCATAAACCAAAATGATGTTTTCATTTGAAATCCCACAAAGTCGATAAAGACAGAACTGAGGCGCCCCAAAGGATCAGACCTGGGCAGAAGAAGCATACGTTTGTTCCCGGATTGCGGTCTCGCGGGAACAAAGGAACTGCTAAAGGTGTGGGGTGTCGGATTGAACGACTCAATCGTACTTTAAACTGTTTAAAGCTCGGTTGCAACGAGGGTTGCTTTCAGCTGCCCTGCATTGGAATGGGGACATTACGGCACTTCCATGTTGCAGAGCCCTCGAGCCTCCTAATCCCTCCTGATCGTGATCCATTTCTCCACCTTATTCTTGTCGTGCGCTCTCACTGCCGCCCTGACAACCACAGCATTTTCCAAAAGAAAAAAAAGCGGAAGGAGTTCTTCGTATAGGTATGTATAAGTAAAAACACTTTGTGGCGCAAAAACCCACTTGAAGAGTTGTCTGGAAAAAATCAGTTTGTGAGTTAGTGCCTAATATACGAGCAATATAAACGTTTTAAGACCATCATAAATTTGAGCGCAACCAACGGACATGTCCGCGTATAAGAGGGTGAAAGAACGGCGAAATGTCTTTGAAGGGAATGACGGATGGAGAAGTTCACTTCACCCCTCGAACGTAAAACTTTTAAGCACGTTCTTAAGGGACGTTTCATCCGTTTCCAAACTTATTACATTTCTGCAAGCACAAGGAGTAGAAGGACCACCACCGGTGCCGTCCTTCCTTATAGGTACCATTTAAACCAAGTTTCTAGGTATACTCGTAGATATTGCATTCATGGGTGCATATGACATACCTACCTGTGTATGAAAATTAAGTGAGCTCCTCCCCTAATGGTCCCCGGTAATGGGTTGGGTATTGCTAATCTTGGACAGAGAGTCGACGAATTCGGTAAGCTGCCGCGCCGCTCGCTCCTCCACGTTGAAATGATTTACATACCACTTTTTACCAATCCACTGTTAATCGCCGTCTCTCACCTACCGCAATGGAACCATAATTATGATTATATCGAAACCATTGATAACATTTGCTGTCACGCCAGTGCCGTTCTTGGTGGCTAAAAACAATGAATTCCTTCAACAAACGTGCATTTTTCTTGATTTGGAAAGATTTTGTTCTCATGCGGAAATACAACAAACTGACTTAGCTCAAATTGCATTGATCAACTTGTTTCTCCTTGACCTCGTCCTATAGTCTCATAATTTTCATAAGAACATCATTTTTTGTTGACAAGGTGCACTGCAAGACGAGCTGCAAGAAGTTAAAGACTGCCAACACCAATAAATTCAACAGTTATTTGGAACTTCAATTTTAAGAGAAATGGATAGACTGTACTATTTTCTGTTTATACAGCATGGATCGAATCTCAAAGTAGGTACCTACCTACACTTGTGGAAATACTGAAAAAATAATTTTTTCTTATCGCGCGTGAATAATCTGCAAAGTCGCATCTAAACACAAGAAAATGTAACCAAAATACGAAAATCAGAACAATGAGTAACCTAAATAGTCCGGACGTTAGGCGAAAGCAATCTGGATTTTATGGTTAAAAGACCATGCCACTTGGCATAGTTTCGATTCAAAAGTGTAGCCATCGGCGGCAGACGTGCAGGCTCTGCATACAGGTGGAAGGAAAAAGCAGAAGGAAAAACTGTACCTAACTGTGCTGATTACAAATCGTGCAAACTTGTTCCAAATCTACTGTGTAAGTAATGCTGTTCAAGTACAATTTCAGGGTTTTACGATTAGATAGTCTGAGCTGCGCTATGGATCTTTTGACTTGTAGCGGTAAGTCTGCAATCAGGTACTGGTAAGGGGTCGTGTCGAAAGGGTTGCCGGGTGTAAGGAACTTGTAATGAGGACAATAGGTGCTTAGCAGGATCTTATTCCAATCATCCAGATCGTTTCGTTCAGAGATTTTATTCAAGATGGACTGAATTACGTTCAAAGTAAGGGCATAAGGATCTAAAACTACATCATAGTTAAGAAGAGTTTCCCTAATTTGTGTGTACCAGTTATGCTTAGGGTCATTGTTCAAGCTGCCGTCTAGATATATAATTCTTTTAATTGCCAAATGAGTCAGTCTGTTGGGACTATGTTTTAAGATTTTAATCATCAAGAGTAATGCTTGTTCTATAAAGTGCATGCTTAATTTTTTTATCTTAAATTCTGCTCTGAGTGCATACCCCGGAGTAGAACGCTGAAGATAAAAAAGGCTTTTGAAGAACTTGTCCTGTATGGTCTCTATTTGATTCAAATATCGTATGCCCCATATTCCTCCACAATATGAAAATGTTGGCATGATTATTGCGCTATAGAGATGAGAAATTGATTTTAGGCTATTGATCTTTGTTGTGTTTATTGTATGCGTTATTGTGCCGATTTTTATTCTTGTCTTCTGCAATCTATCCTCCAAAGTTTTTGAAAAGACTCCAGCCGAGCTGAAGAGTATGCCCAGGTAATTATAGTCACCCACCTGTTCTATAACTGAGTCACCATAATAGAATTGCCCCTGTGAGTTGCTGATGTGATTTTTTTCCAAAAACGACAATTTTGGTTTTATCTCTGGACTGTACTATTTTCTGTTTATACAGCATGGATCGAATCTCAAAGTAGGTACCTACCTACACTTGTGGAAATACTGAAAAAATAATTTTTTCTTATCGCGCGTGAATCTGCAAAGTCGCATCTAAACACAAGAAAATGTAACCAAAATACGAAAATCAGAACAATGAGTAACCTAAATAGTCCGGACGTTAGGCGAAAGCAATCTGGATTTTATGGTTAAAAGACCATGCCACTTGGCATAGTTTCGATTCAAAAGTGTAGCCATCGGCGGCAGACGTGCAGGCTCTGCATACAGGTGGAAGGAAAAGCAGAAGGAAAAACTGTACCTAACTCTTGAACCAAAAGAAGTAGATTCGTATAAACTGGCGAATATAGCCTGCTGCTCATGTCCATGAAGTTACGTTAAACAATTTTCAAATGTTCTGAAGCGTTCCTGAAATATCCTGAAGAAGACTGATCTTCTCCATGTAAAAATTTAATCAAGAATTGATTCTTCAAGTGAATCAGTGAATTTTCAAAGTCTATAAAAATGAAACTTGGTAATTCTTCATCCAGTGATGTAATCTAATCAATGAGACCTTGCACTGCCACTTTCACACGCCAAAGGCGCCACAACCGTTGGGGGGAAAATTCGAAAATTTTGACGGCGTTGACGCTTCACCAACCAATGTCTTGATTTGAAATTTTGATAACCCCTGTTTCTTGTTTGGCGTTTCCAGTCACTGTCAGTTACTGGTCAAACTACTCAAACTCCCTTGTTTTTCTCGTCGTTAGGGTCGCTTCATCTGAGTAGGCGCCCCCTACAGTAGTGGCGACCTCACGTTGAGTTTTTCGATTGCAAGGTCCCATTGAAAATGCGATCAGTAGCCAGTGCCTAGGCCTACTATTTCCAGAAAAAAAGACATTTAACTTTTTTCCTTCCTTCGGCAGTCATCTTGCGTTCACTATTTACAGAGGAGTTATAAGGAAGTGACTGGTAGTTATATAAGGTTGGTGAGGTACAATCATTTTTCCACAACGAAAGTAATTTCAACATTAATAACTGCCTCCTTGTAGCTTGTAGGGTAAACACTGTCATTTGAGTTGTTTTAGATTTACGCCATTTCTTCGCTCATGATGGCTGATGATGTTTTTGAAAGGGAGAATTGACCTTTCCAATTTTAGGAGATAGAAAATACGGGGTGTTTATAAGAATCTGTGATCGCGGCAGGCATGGGTCAGGCCGAAAAACGCAGTAACAGGCGCAATTGTAGTGATTGAAACCTGATTCCAAAGGCGATGCGATCACAGACATTTATAAACACCCGGTAGATAGTTTTTCGAGGTCACTTCAGTCGTTTTGACGTTTATGACGTTTGGACGTTTCGTTTCTGACTTTTGCGGGAATTTTGAATCGGTTAGCTATACTGTTCCCATTATCATGTAGGGAAAGTCACTAGAGCCCATAAGGGAGTTTTTAATGGACGAAGCAAGAAAGTTTTTTCGTAGTAAGATGCACGTGGAAGCCAATTTCACAAGAGGCTACAAATTACGAAGTAATCCAAATGGCATTAATGATTTTTTGTCAACCTACGACGCTTCACGATGTTGGCAGAAACATCAAGCATTGTCTGGTGCAGCGTGATTCCTGGTGCTGGTGCAGCCACACTTCCATCAAGTTTGGGTCTTTCGTGAACCGGTGCATGGTGATACCGAGTGTATTCGTCTTATTCTCGCACTCGCATAGAGCGACACAACACCCTTGAACCATTTCTGTAAGTATCTACTACAGTTTTCCACTATTCCACTACATATAACACACTTATTGGTGAGAACGAGGGTAAGAACAAGTGAAATCAAGAAATCCATGCTGAAATCAGATAAATAAATACACGACAGAGCGCTTGTCAGATTCGAAAAATTTCCCATTGTCAGAAACGAAATGTCATATCTCAAGAAACATAGGGCGCTTTCCAATAACTGCGACGAGACGGATACACAATGTCAAAGTGCACTTGCCAGCTCAATTCCAAACTCCAGCCTCGCCAATGTTTTGATTGTGTCGACATGTGGTGCTATTACTGCTATTGGAACGCTAGCTGTGTCAAATTGTGCCCATATGTGTCGAATTGTGTCCTTATACGCCTTATTGGGAAGCGCCCAATGACCTCGATTAACCGTCTCTTATACGCATGACGTCACAGTAAAGAGAGACAACGGAAAATTGGAGACCTCAATTACGTTAGACATTCTTATATGCCTCACATGTTGTCAAGTCGGTCACAAAAATGAATCATCAGTGAAGACGTTTGTCTCTGGCAGTTGATCAAAAAATATGTTTAATTTTTGAGTGAAAATTGCAATAATCTGCGCCATAGAAATAATTTGATGCAATTTGGTGTCAACTGTAATGCTAAGAAAAATTGGTGAAAGTGTCCATGTCCAACTATCTCATAAAAAAAAACAAGGAAGACGTCCTGGTGTGGAGAAATGCAATATTAACTAAATATTATAAATATATTTGGACCTCGATCCAAACAGCAGGCGAAAGCATCCTGCACTTCATAGTTATAATATGCCACTTGGCACAGTGACTTTTTGAAACAGACTCTTACAATTCAGAAGTGTAGCCATCGGTGGCAACCGTGCAGCCCCTATACAGGGTGTTTGGAAACTTTGGGTAGAAAATTGAACAGCAAGTAGGGAAATGCTCCAAGAGTGCCAGAAAAATGTTGAAAAAATTTATGATTTTAATTTTTGGACATATGGAGGGTCCAAAGGTGGTTCTTCAACCCCTTCTATTTCCGTTATTTTGGAAGAAGTTTAGTAATTCACTTTCATCAGACCAAAAAGCAAATTTTCTCAACCTATGAACATGTTTTGTAATTTTGTTCAGTGTACAGAGGGTGGCTCATAAATCCAAAAAACCTTTTTTCTTGAAAATGCCCGTGAAGTTCTAGAGGTTATTTAAAACTGATGTAGAGCAACAAATAACACAAATAGTTCCCATATGAAATTTTCTGCATGCATTTTTGAAGAAAACTGGATTTTTAGGATTTACGATTCACCCTGTATAGTAAATGAAATTATGAAACACATTCAAAAGTTCAAAAACATTGATTTTTGGTTTGTTGAAAAGAGTTTACTAAAATCTTCCAAAAGAATGAAAATAGAGGGGGTCGAAAGACCACCTTTTGACCCCTCCAGTTTTCCAAAAATTGAAGCCCTACATTTTTTAAACATTTTTCTGATACTTTTGAAGCATTTCTCTAACTGCGGTTCAATTTTCTACCCAAAGTTTGCAAACACCCTGTATACAGGGTGTTGAAAAAGTGAGTAAGTCTAGCTACATATTGTTACGAGCGGCGATTCTGGGTAACACGCGATCTTTCTAGACTCTTCCCGTTAGGTCGCAGGGTATAAGTACGGAGCGTTCTGGAGTGTTCTAGAGCGCGCTTGTAGGCTTTTCCCCGTGCAACTGAATGGAGACTTCAGTTGATGGAGGCTTTATTTTCGAGATATTTGAGTTTGAAACTTCGAAAAACATCTGAACTTTCAAGAGCCTAAAAATTTAAATCAAAAAAAATATTATGACTTCTCAACTGAAATAGGTTTTCTAGGTGCCTCAAGTTGATAAATCACCATTTGTGCTGAGAAACAAGAAGTTTTCTTGGGGCTGTATTCATATCTCTGTCCGTTCATATTTGCAAGGCCGGCAACAATAGTGGTGCTGATGTGCTCGAGCACCACACGTAATCCGAAGAGGTGGTGCTGAGCACTACATGTTAAAAATGCAAAAATTGAAATTGGCACCATAGCACCAATTTACAAATTTCGAGAAAATTTTGTTTTATTTTGAAAGTTTTATTTATGTACCGTATGATCAAAAACTTTCCTCCTCTAGGTAGGCTGTGGCCTGGCCAAAATCAGCCTCGTTTGTTTGCCAACGACCAGACCACAGCCTGCCTAGAGGAGGAAAGTTTTTGATCATACGGTATACACTAAAAGACCTCTATATATTTTTTTTCGGAAGCTCAATATTGAACGAGATACAGCTCTTCAATATGTGACTTTTTTATTGGTTTTTCATGAATAATTCATAAACGGCAGTATTCCGCTGAAATTCGTCAGAGACTTGTTTCGAATGGTTCCTCACTTATTGGCATAATTTTACTTGATTCCAATCAGTAGTAAAACAAATAAAAAGTAAAATAGAAATGAATAAAAAAAAATCGAATGCCGAAAATAATATGTAGGGGCCTCTCAATTTCTTCCGTTAAAAAAACTTCAACGGATTATTGAAGAGCAACTCGAAATGTCACTTGTGTGATGAGACTTATAACAGGGTGAACAGGTTCCGAGAAACATGACTTTCCGTCAACATGCAATACGATGAAGAAAAAATTGCGCCAAAGACCTTTAGTTTCATTATTGAAAGATGCCGATTGGCATATTTGTTGACCATACGCACCTGAACTGGTTGAGAACTGTACCCAACTGCGTCATTGGTGCCGGAGCTACATACAGGGTGAAAGAGAAAAATATTTTTGTTATTATTTATTTCAAAAACCAAGATAGATAAAGTGATCGAAATTTAGGAATTGATGCTTCATTCAATGCGTGTGAAGACACAATAAACCGTTTTGAAATATCTTGAAGCGTTCCTGAAATATTTTGAAAAAAACTGAAGAACATGAAAATTTTACTTTGTACTTTGATTTCGTATTTTCCATTATACATATAGAGGTATATACTATAATTTAACAACAAATTAGGGTGAAAACTAAACACCCACATCACTCACCGGTATTAATCATGTATGCGTCAATGCGTCATATACAGGGTGTAAGAAAAAATGGTTGTTTTCTTTGCTGTTATAGAAAAATCAAGACATAAAAAGTGAAAAACTAGGGAGGTGAGAAGTTTCCGGGGAAACGAACCAAGCCAAGACACCTCATAAGGTAAATTACTGACGTGAATGTGTAATCCACGAGTTTTTTGCTTGTTTTTTCATATACAGCGAAAAAAAACTTGAATTTTTTCTTACACCCTGTATACAACGCATACATGATTGATGCCGGTGATGGTGCTGTTTACTTTTAACCACAATTTATTGTATATTTGTGTATATTGTGAAATTTGTTGCATAACTTAAGGATATACATCTGTATAATGGAAAATACGAAATCAAAGTAGAAAGTAAAATTTTTATGATATTCTTCAGTTTTTGAAAAATATTTCAGGAACGCTTCAAGATATTTCAAAACGGTTTATTGTGTCTCCACATGCATTGAATGAGACATCAATTCCTTAATTTTGTTCACTTTATCTATCTTGGTTTTTGAAATAAATGAAAACAAAAATATTTTTCTCTTCCACCCTGTATATAGCTCCGGCACTGTTGACGCTGTTGGGTGCCATTCTCAACCAGTTCAGGTGAATATGATCAACGAATATGCCAATCGGCATTTTCCAATGACGAAGCTGAAGGTCTTTGGCACAATATTTTCTTTATTATATTGCATGGTGACGGAAAGTCATTTTTCTCGGAACCTGTTCACCCTGTAATAGTTTTTATCACACATAAGTGACCTTTCGAGTTGCTTTTCAATAATCCGTTGGAATTTCTTATTTAGCATTTTTATTACGGATTTTATCGACAAAAAGCGATTTAAGTTGTCACAATGGGGCCCCCCTGACCCCCCACATTGAAAAATTGCTTGGCAGCACTTCTCAATTGATAGATGAAGACTTTCTAAACATGCCTGCAAAAAATTGTTCCGTAGTCATAAAATGCATAGTTATAACCCTAGTCCACCGGACTAATATATATGTACGAGTAGGTACGTAGGTACCTAAATTACTAAATCACAAAAACTGGAATGAATAAATATATAGTACATAGTCTTTCTTTTTATTGATTATTTTCTCCGAAAAAGATGGGGGTGCTATGCCCTCTATGCCTTCGACTTCGGGCTTCGACTGGCTTGACTTCCCTAGGCTAGAAGTCCACGTGAAGAAATACATACAAGATATACCTACATACTACATAGTGGAATAAGTACTAGGAAAACCATTAATCAGAAGTATATGCTCAGAACAAATATCTTAATTCCGTGCAGCAGCCATTAAAACAAAAAGTTTATGATTAATATCTCGAAATAATGTTTTCGTGTAGTTTTTTCCTGCTGTGCACGGATTCTCAGCTATGGTAGGACGTTTTCCGTCTTGGCGACAGGTGTTATTAATGGTTCTGTTGAGCTATTTCGTTGTTTATAACCCCTAATTAAGGCGAATATTCTGTCATTCTAGTTTCCTCCCTTTCCCATTCAAATTTACCTATGTTCAATTTCAATTTAACAACCACAACAACATAACGTTACAGGAAAAAGGGCCTCGTTGTCGATTTTTCCACAACTCCAAGCGTTGTTTACTGGAATTTAGAATTAAGTTGAACCGTGCAGGGCAAAAAAAAATAATCAAATTCAAAAAGCATTCAGCTATGGAGCGGATGAAATTGCGGTTTCTTAATTAAAACGATGTAATTAAAGTTAAGTTATAAAATTCCCCGCGTCCTGAATTATTGTTTTCGTTTCCCTTTCGCTCTAAAAATTCTTTGATTACGTTGCTCCCTTCTGTTCTTGGGGCGCAACCTTTACGACTTCGCCTCCAAATGCCACCGTAAATGACGCCTTCGTCTTCAATAATCAATAAAGCTGCTACATCATAAGTAGTTGAGCTGTTAAGTTGTATTTTGCATGTCGAGTGCGTAAAATAAATTGATTGGATCATTTATGAAAGTGGTGATTAGCTTCGAGGAGGGGTCGGAATTAATTAATGGTTCCTTCGGAGAACCAGACAAAGGAGCGTTCGCATGTCGAACAAAAGTATATGTCGTGATTTTCCGATGGATTTATAGGCGCACGGTTTTCTTCAAGCGTGGAGTGATTACTCCAGGATGGAACCTCTTCTCTGAGATGGAAACAACAATGATAACTAACGTGACCATACGTCCCGTTTCGAACGGGACTGTCCCTTTTTTCGGTTATCCGTCCCGGTGTCCCCGAAAAGAGCCTCGGGACGCAAAATTGTCCCGTTTTCCCAAACCGCGGCACAAATGCACCAGTGTAGAAAGTCTTTTCTTTAAAATGAACAAATTGTGGACGTCTGAAAATACCAGTTACAGGTTCCCGTCCTTATGGCAATAACAAATACAATACAAATATACAATACAAAAAAAAACCTGCCAAGACTTCATTCTTATCTAAAATCATCACCTGTATTAAAACCAATTTGTTCCTGTGACAAATATAAAAATAAATAACTGAACATTTGTGTTGTGTGTTGCATAACTTTTCAAAGTAATAAACTAATACTTTTTGATAAATGAAAAGCTAATTTATATATTTTTTCATTGATAACCTAGGTCGGTGGTCGGTACCTATTCATTAAGGAAACTCACATTTGATCACGCTACTTGAGCTGCCAAAATGTATGGAATTGACCATCCAAATCCCATACATTTTGACGAGCAAGGGGCTTCTGATGCCGCCACCTCTCTAAAGAGAAATGTATGGACAAAGCTATTGGATTTCCAAATTTTCAAAAAAAAAATCAAATTTTCGATGTCCCGTTTTGAGTCAAAAAATAAATGGTCACGTTAATCATAACATGAATGGGATAGATTGTCGAAACTCTAAAATTAAGCGCGGACTTTGAATAAATATTAAAAATAATTATTTTTGCGGAAAAATAATTTTCTACCAATTCAACTCCGTTCTTAACCAAATAAATAATTTATTGATACTAGGCGAACGTCAGTCTAGGGTAAAATGGATAAAATAGTATATTGCACTATTTTCAACCTCAAATGGCTTGGATTGTTTTTTTATTGTGGTAATTATGTAACCACTTTTTCTGGAAGTTCGAGAAATAAAAAAGTTTAATTCACTTCAATGCGCCTTCTGTAATCAACATTATAGATTTGCTATGCCAGCTTGCGAGAGAAAATTGGATTGTGGTGATTCTCTTGAGTTGTGTTTCTCTATTTTTCACTGGTAATTTAATTGCCTCCAGTTGTCGCCGGCCAGCATTTCTCTAGGCACTAACCATGAAACAGAGAAAAGGACAGTCGCTGGCAGAGAGCATTGTAAATTCCATTGAGATGGAGAAAAGGGACTGCTTTAAAATAATGACTATTCTATGCATTGAGTTTCCCACAATGCCTTTCTGACGAGAAAATATAGCGACATCGACTACGCACTGGAGCACCACCACCACCCACGGTATCAGTTTCCTTTACTTTCATGCTCTCAATGCAATCTGCCAGCTTTGCATTTAAAAGCGAAAGCTTTCAGAGCACAGAATCCAGCCCCACCGCAACAGAGACTAGCATTTAGTTTTCATTTTATTTATTTCGACGTATACAGGGTGCTTCTACGATTACGTGCCAATTGTTGTTCTTTTGCTCAGTTCCTCGCATCGCCGTGATCGCACCTATCCACGCTGTCTAATCGTCGGTCGCTAACAGGCATTAACTAAATTAGAATGTTATCTTCCAAACCAGAGCTGAAACAAAGTTGAAAACTCCTTGGGTAGTACGTAATCGATTACCAGACGGTTACAAATGTGGAACACTTTAGGAACGTCGTAACCGAGATTAGCTAATTGCAGTTTTTCGTGCACAATTTCAGAGCAGACTTCTCATTCCCCGTTTTATGCGAAGCTAAAATCGAGTATGCGAGAGATATGAGTCTTGATTTACGGCTATCATTAATAAACCAGCCGAAGGGGTGGCATTCACAAACACCAAAACAAAAAAAATATACCAACTAATGACACCACTGTGGTATTTATACCGACTATTTTATCTTAATTGCTTAATAAATGGTCATCAATTAACTCAAGGTACTTGTGGGAGTTATATGCAGAAGAAAAAATGGACAGTCAGATAGCCTAATGGAAACCCGACTCTTAAATTATGTATGGAGAATTCGCGAGAAATTTGCATGATGCCCCTCAATGTGGGATCCTGATGCGAAACTTTTAGCACAATCTTCTTTTTTTTTATTAGAAGAATTTTGATTACTGAATCTCTATATAGAACTAGATTTGTGACCGATAGCATTTTCATAACACCAATATTATTGTCCAGATATCTGAAGACTTCAGACTCTGAAGACTCCGACTAGAGGGTAAGTCACAACCTTATACAATTAGAGGAGGAGCCATATACCATGAACTTATCAGAATATTCCCGAAACTGCTGGACTTACCAGAGCTTTAGCTGTGTGTTGTACCGTATGATCAAAAACTCTCTTACTCAAGGCAGGGTGTGGCCTGGCCTAAATCAGCCTTGTTTTCCTGCCAATGACCAGACCACAGCCTGCCTTGAGTAAAAAAGTTTTTGATCATACGGTAGAATCAGATGCAGGTGAGATAGCTACTCTCCTTAAACCTTACCCTGCCATTCTGTATCCAAAGGCAATGAACTTACAGAACAAAGACGTCTAATGAACTAAATTGGCCAAATAATTACAGCCACATTTTCCCAAATACTTCATCGGTTTTTTTTTTGAAAAACAATTAAGTCACCACCCATCCTCGCCAGGAGCCTAACGGTAGAACACACTGAAACGAGAAGCACAATGTGTTACCTTGAGACTTGAGATATTCATCGACAAATCATTTTTCATTCCTCAACAGTTATTTCAGGCGTAACGTACCTCTCTGTATATGGATTAAAAACTGCAAGAACGTGTTCGTCGTTTTTGTTCGTTTTAGCACCAGACCGCGATTTCTTTTTGCTAGAGGGTGTGCTCAATAATCTCCGGAATGCCATTATAATAACATATGAGCATATCGCGTTCTTGGCTGTTTAATCTTAATGTCCCGCGACAAAGAACGAATTTAAAGTAAACTAAAGATGAATTCGATAAATTCATATCGCGAGCTTTCTACCGGTAAAATTCCACTCATTTTTAACCTAATTATTACACGATAATGGCCCATTAATTTCCTTTATTACCCTCTAGAATTTTAGCTCTCCCAGGCAAGAACTGTTCAAGTTGATGCCATAATTTTACGCTTTGGACCTCCGCTTTGGACTGATCCGAAATAAACCATTTTGGTTTCTTCAAAAAACCCATCACGGAGGCACGGCCATAGTGACCGTTATAAAAAAATTACATTTTTATTACCCGTTTTAATTATTCAACAGCCAAACTTTACTTCCCATTCGGTTGTTTTCAACTGTTTTGTTTGAAATGAAGTGTCCCCCATGCGATGAGAATGCTGCTTTATAAAGCAAATTATAACCGTCATCAATTCTACCAATGCCTAATTAACCAAAACAAACATTTCTCCCGCAATGATGCACTCCATAAAGTATTATATAAAAACTGAATCGCGGGTGGTCATCTGATTATGCAAAATTATGTTAATTTAATTTGCTTTCTTAATTTATAAGAATATCATAGCGATTTAGTGGAAAAATGACTGCATGTTGTATTTTCTTTCTTCCACCTGAGGGCTGCCTAATTATTACTGTGTTTCATGCTGGATGCATCCATAAAATTGCTAATTAGTGATAATATCAACAAAAGTCCCACATTAGTATGTGGAGGTAGTCATAAAGTTGTTTAAAATAAAAGGACCCGAAAGGAACTATCACTACCTGAATTAAGAATAATGTGTTGAATTAACATTAATCGTTAAAATGTAACAGAGACTATTATTATTTATTATTCTTCAACAGAATTAGGTTTTTCTGGAGTGAGTTCCTTTTGAGTGATGCCTAAATCAACAACATCTTCCACAATTAGGCAAAAATGTTGTTTGAATAAATTTGCAAATTATCACAAATTGAAAAATTGATACAAGGATTTATTATTTTTAAGACTTCATGACGCAACAATAATATCTACGTAAGTATATATGAGCTTAATATGTTGTAACTTACCATGCAGGACTCACAGCAGTTCATGTTTGATATTTTAACCACTAACAGTGTTACACGGTCCGCAACTGGGTGTTACACAATGTACGAAAAGTTTGTGGCTATAGTAACAATTTTTTATGCATTCCGCACTTGGTGAGTTTTTTTCACAGAATAATCTTGCAATTGAGGAGCTTGTGTTGTGGTGGTTCGACTACCACTCCAGGGGTCGTGGGTTCGAGTTCCACTGTGGGCGCTCGGATTTTCGTCTCCAAAACAAGCTCTTTGATTTCGGTGGAATGCTTGCCGTGTGTCGCATAGCACGTGAAATACGAACGATGGTGCCGACCCCATGCGATGTTGGTGGTCGTTAAAAATCCCTACCCTGTGTTGAAACACACAAGGGTTCGGCAAAATTTTCGGTATAGTGGAGGAAAGCATTCACCGGCGTCGGTGTTAGGCCTCGTTGCGGAAATAGGCCGACGTTGAATAAACGAATAAAAAAAAACTTGCAGTTACCTTGCTGAGTTTTCCATTAATACATTTCATTTCCGAGGAAGCGAGCGTTCGAAGATTTACGGCGCCAACTAATCAATCCCTTTATGCTCTCATAAAACTTGCTGCTTGGATGAAAATTTCCCCTCTCGCTCTGAAATTGCACCGAAGACGGCGAGGCAGCGCACCTCGTACAAACAAAATAATTATAATTTTAAATGAAAACTCATTTTCTCAAGCACGTATGAGCGTAACGAGTTCAGACCCCACACGGTGTCCCGCAGATCCGACACCCTAAATGAGAATTAAATTTCGACGACCCTCTCCTTCAACTTATGTCGTTATGAATTTAGTTAAGAGCTTCCTTAAGTTATATTAGTTTTCAGGCACGTGTAAATTATTAACAACGCGCTCCGCCAGCCAGCGGCAGGAAATTACATACAAGTTTATAGGAGACAACGACAAATTTTCCGAAAGAATCCATCGCAGGTGTTCTTTATTGAATAAGTATCGCAATGTCGACAACACTATGGGCTAGGGCTCCCCCTTATGTGAATCCAATAATGTAAGAAATGAGGAAACGTCATGGAGGGTTGATGCATGCGTGTAATATTTCATCTGATTGAGTCGTTTTAAGAGGTGCCCCTTTACGCTACTGAGATAAAAAAAAAAGTAAAATTTTTGCCAGATTAATGATTGTTCTCTACCATTTTCTCGGCTTTGTTTTTGTTCCATTATTAGGTAGATCTGATTGGAATCATAAAGTAATATAGTAAGGTAGGGTGTTGGCGAAGGGGTTGCAGGTGAAAATTTGACAATAGGCGATTGACCTTATTGGGGAAAATGGCCGTTTTGTCGAGGAAGTTTTAGGGAATTAATTTTTAGAACTGGTGTAAGTTGCCGTCCGGCAACGGCGGTGGTTACGTCAATTGGTGGCATGTCAAAACTGTCACTTTGCTGTCTTGTGCAGTACGCTACAAGCAAACTTTCGTTCCTGTGAACCCTTGGGACCCCATAGGCTCGTTATTGGGCCCCATGTTGATGACCAGCGTCGTCGCAGACCTTTCTCTAAATCATCCATAGCTTCCGCCCAAAAAAGAGCAACAGACTCTGTCACACCCGCACGGAGGGAAACACACAAGCCCGTCGACCAGCCTGCCAGCCAAGAAAAAATCACCTCGGGCTGGCCGTGCAGAGTCAACCACCACCTACCTTTTTTCCTCGCTTTTTTCTAAAGATTTCCTGCTTCGACTTCAGCTGGAGATCCGCATTTTTCATTCTTACAAGCTCGCCGTAGCTACCTCTGTGTTCGCGACGTAAACGTGGTCTTTTTTTATCGCAATAATGTAGTGCATTGCAGGGGGCGTAGTCTTTCAGCTGCGCACCTCTGGAGCTAGATCTACAAATCTGCTAAATACGCTAACCATAACATGAAATAATAGTACAGGAAAAATAGTAAAGAAATCGGCGAAACCTCGGAATAAATATGGACGTCCTGAAAATTTGATATTTTGTTCAGAATTAAGTGCTCTACAACATATCCAAAATCGCCAAAAATCGCACTCGGGGGTTTTGAGTTATTGGAGGGGGAGTAAAAAATTGCTGGTAAAAATGGAGGGGATGGAACCCGTCAACCCATTGAATGCGAATACATTATAGTTCGACGTATCATATCTCATTGATACCATTTTGGCACAAAAAATGTCCATCATTGTTGAAGGGGAGTAGTGGGGGGGCGAAGTTCTGCTGGGTGGTCCATTTTGTTTTTATGGCCATGTAGAACCGATCACGACAAGTTTGGTATCTTTTCCGACTAAATTCAATCTCCTGAACTCGTATCCGATGTGCAAATTCGGATGAAAACAAGATTGAACAAGTTGACTTGAGAAAACTTGTTTTTTCTTTGACAATTTTGACGATTTTTTTTTGTACTGTTGGAGGTGTTAATTCTTAGAAAATTTTCAGGGACCAATAAATTGAAGTGTATTCCCCACAAAAATCATCCACTCGATGTATAATTTTGTTTCTCGAGTTTAAAAAACCAATTTGAACTTGAGCCGCCGCGGCGCGTCGTCTACTACTGACCAGAACACTACAGCATGCACCTTTAAATGAAAACACCTCAAACTATTGGAGAAATAACAACTTATCTTCGAAAATTGGAGGATTTGTGCAGAACTGAATTCCCTATACTATGAACAAAATCGCCATGAATCGCAATGCAAGATTTTGAGTAATTCGAGGAGGAGTATAACACTTTGACAGGATTCATACTCTATGAGCTGTTACCTCCCCCCTTGAATAACTCAAAACCCTACAGTGCGATTCATGGCGATTTTGTTTATGTTATAGGGAATTCGATTCTCCACAGATCCTCCAATTTTCGAAGATCAGTTCTTATTTCTTCAATAGTTTGAGGTGTTTTCATTTGAATGTGCATGCTGTAGTGTTCTGGTCAGTAGTAGACGACGCGCCACGCCGGCTCAGGTTCAAATCGATTTTTTATGTTCGATAAACAAAATTATACTTCGAATGGATGATTTTTGTGGAGAATACACTTCAATTCAATGGTCCCTGAAAATTTTCTGGAAATGAACACCTCCAACAGTACAAAAAAAATTCGTCAAAATTGTCAAAGAAAAAACAAGTTTTCTAAAGTTAACTTGTTCAAACTTGTTTTCATCCGAATTTGCACATCGGATACGACTTCAGGAGATTGAATTCAGTCGGAAAAGATACCAAACTTGTCGTGATCGGTTCTACATGGCCATAAAAACAAAATGGACCACCTAGCAAAGCTTCGCCCCCCCACTACTCCCCTTCAACAATGATGGACACTTTTTGTGCTAAAATAGTATCAATGGGATATGATACGTCGAACTATAATGTATTCGCATCCAATGGGTTGACGGGTTCCATCCCCTCCATTTTTACCAGCAATTTTTTACTCCCCCTCCAATAACTCAAAACCCCCGAGTGCGATTTTTGGCGATTTTGGATATGTTGTAGAGCACTCAATTCTGAACAAAATATCAAATTTCGAGGACGTCCATATTTTTTCCGGGGTTGAAATCTATCTTTCTTGTACTATAAGAGACACAAATGCAAACCCCTTTTTCAGATTATTTCCACATGTCAAATTTCCATGTCAATATGTGGGTATTACAGGTATCCACTAGTGCCCACCTAGGCTACTAGACGTCGGAGTATGTTTTCCTCGCAAAAACGTCCTCGACGATCAAGTACCGAGCTCTACACCAGGTGGCGTTTTTCTAATGTAAATCGCCTATACGTGCTTTAGATGTCCCCTCAAATTGAAAATCGACCTGTTTATGCTGGAAATTTCATTCCTCCGGAATCGGGAGTTGATAAGGGAAAAAGTTTACTTGAATTAACAATGAGAGGATTTTGAGAAGGGTTGAGGGTTGAGGATATGCTTGACAGGAGGAGAATTTTATTTCGATCGACTTGAAATTTGGTATGCAGACATAGTTTTGTCATGGAATGCGCCCATTAGTTTTTGGCTGTCATCTGTCAAACAGGAGTGTCACTATCAAAAAATGACAGAAGCTATATCTCACGGATCTTCACTCGCGGTATGTCGTTTGGAAGCCTTATAGTCCAGGCAATGGGTAGGTTCTGCCTTGCAAAAGGTCGCGGAGAGTCGAAAATTTGCCGTCTGGTACGGTTTTGTATTTGTATCCTGATCAACATACTGAGTTTTCGAATTCGGTAAGCCGCCGCTCGGTCCTCCACGTCGAAAGGTTGGTGCCGAAGGACCCAAAAAGAGACATTTTTCAATGATCTATTTTGCATCGCCGCACATAGGCGGAATTTCAAATTCAAAAATCGTGGACAAAATTGAATTTTAATTTTTTTTGACTTTTTTTGCAGGAATTCGCTTAAAAATAGCTAGATTGAATGTAATTCTTCAAAAATCACAAAAAAAACTTTTTTTTGTGAACAGAAACAAAATAAATGTTTAGAACGTCGCGTATAGGCCAGGCGGTATGTCGGTAAAATCACTACAATCTGGAAAAAACTCCGACCAAAGCTTTTATGGTGTCAAACTCTTCGTGAGGTCAGTAGGTATCTACCACTGAGTTTCCGCCCAAAAACGAGTTGTGCTGATTCCTCCACATCTGCACGAAGGTAAAGGATGTTTTGATAGTGCAAGAAGACCTGCTAAACCTTCGTACTTTTTCGTTATATTTGCCTCAGTGCAAACGTACAACTCTTACGCAAACATTGGAAGCATCTGTCATCATCTCTGTGCCAGTCTTACTGTTGGAAAAAAGATTTCTTTGTGTGAGTCAGATAAATTACATTTAATCGTTTTTCCACACCTGAAAACGATGGAGCGACATGTATTTTGTATGTATTCTAATAACTCGTATCCATTGAACCCATTTATGGCGTTGAAATTTTAATAAGAGCATTTTTAAAGATGTTGCCAGCTAAGAAGTGAATAATTTCTACCCGCCTGTTCCGCAGCAATTTTTTCAATTTTACCAAACACCGTTTGCGAAAATTTTATAGGGAAAGAAAAGCTCAAACTCTTCTATAACTATATCGTGCCTGGCTTAATCGCGGCACGCACTTGAAACTCTAAAAAACTTATTTCTTTTCGAGCGGTCCTATTTCACCCGCGTGCGGTCGTGCCTACTTGACATAGACCGGACTGATTACACGATCTTAGAAATGTACTCTTCTCCAGCTTTAAAACACGACCATTATTGTTAAGACTTTGTACATTGATTTATAAAGAAATTTTATATTATTTTATCAATAATGGTCATGTTTTGAAGCTGGAAGAGAGTACATTTTCCAGCTTTTGTTATCAGTCCGGTCTATGTCAAGTAGGCACGGCCGCACACGGATAAAATAGAACAGCTCGGAAAAGAAATCAGTTTCCTACATTTTCAAAAAGCGTGCCGCGCTTAAGCCAAACATAATGCCATTAGAAAAGAGTTCCAGCTTGTCATTCCTTATTAAATTTTCGAGAACGGTGTTTGGTAAGATTGGAAAAATTGCTGCTGAACAAGCGGGTAAAAACTATTCACTTCTTAGCGGGCAACATCTTCAAAAATGCTGTTATTGAAATTTTAACACCATAAATAGGTTCAGTGGATACGAGTTATTGGAAAACATCCAAAATACATGTTGCTCCATCGTTTTCTTGTGTGGAAAAACAATTAAATGTGATTAATCTGACCCGCACAAAGAAATCTTTTTTCAACAGTAAGACTGGCACAGAGATGATGACAAATGCTTCCAATGTTTGCGTAAGACTTGCGTACGTTTGCATTGAGGCAAATAAAATGAAAAAGTACGGGGGTTTAACAGGTCTTTTTGCACCTTCAAGACATCTTTTATCTTTGGGCAGATGTGGAGGAATCAGCACAACTCGTTTTTGGGCGGAAACTCAGTGGTAGATACCTACTGACCTTACGAAGAGTTTGACACTATAAAAGCTTTGGTCGGAATTTTTCCTATCCAGAATGACCTACCGCCTGGCCTAGTAGACCTCATGGAAAAATTATTTCGTATAAAATGTTTTTTTGACACGTAGATTTGGTTGAAAATCCAGTATATTGTAGATATTCAACAAAGTATCAGATGATCCTATAGCTAAATTCCATTTAATTGATTCCGAGATTAGCGAGTAGGGCGGAGAGAAGGTGTATTTCCAGTTATTCGGCGAAAATTTTGTGATTTACGTAACTGGTCCAATACCAAGCTCCAGATTACAGGAAAAATAGTGGAGAAAAGTCTCCTTGGGTTGATGAGGGTAGTTAGTGAGGTTTCAAAATTTATTGACTTCACATCCTCCAAAACAGCTCTCTGTCAAAATTATTAAAAAATCATTGGACAAGTTTCACTACTTTTGAGAATCATTCATTTTTTTGGTTTTCGATGACAAGTCCTGGTCGTCACATCCGGTAACTTGTTTGATTTGGCTTAGCAAATGGCTTGCACTTATCCATGAAGTTAGGAGCTTGACAAAATTGTAAGATACCAACTAGCTTATTTTTTTGCTACGCCTACGGTAATAAACTCTGATCGGGAATCTAAAATTAAAGTATTGGTTGAAAAAAACTGAATTTTTGTCTTGATAATTAAGAATTAAGTTACACATACAGGATGTTACACTTTTTTTGTCAATATTTTAGGAGATAGTAGAATATCAAACAATATGTGGACTTTCTCGAAAAAAAAAACATCGGAAACGCATTATAACGGAGATAGAGGTTTTCAAAGTTGAGTTTTGCAAATGATTTTTTTTTTATTACTTCGAATTCAATCAATGAATTTTTGATAAAATTTGTTACACATCATATAAGTTGATGTATGCATACAAGATGGTCATATTGGTTTTTGTCACATCTCGAAAATTGTAACTTTTCATTTTTCATTATTTATCTTTTATTTGCGAAACTACTTATTTTTCGATGCTCTACCATATTCTCAAATATTGAAAAAAAAAAGTGGAACACTCTGTATAGGAGAAGCGGTTCAATAGGTCGTATCGGCGTGACGTCACACGCCTGAAAATCGGCAATTTTGTAGAAGCTAATCAAACTGACTTTTGTCACATCAACTAGAGTGTCACAAAGTTCGTGTTTTCAATAACTCAGAAGATGGTTGTTTGCGCAATAGTAGAGGAAAAATGAGACTCTATTGTGACTTTCGTGTGCACGGAAAGGTAAAAAGCTGGGGTGCATTTTTTATGGTGTAGTATGGCTTGGGGATGAAGAATCCACTTGTCGTCAAAAAATCGTCCAGTGTGGGGGCGGTATGGGGGCGGTTTTGTGAAAAAACAGTTTTTAAAAAAAATGTTCTACAGTTTGTCAGCTTTTGGCTGATATTAGCTTGGAACAAATCCGTCAACTGTAAGTTGTCGTAAATAATTTATGAATAAAAAGGTGATTATTTACTTTGCCATTAGAATACACGTAAAACTTGACTGCCTCATGCGCAAAGAACGTTGAATATCTCAGTAACGTGTTGAATGACATTTTTCATTCCACTCCCACTCGATTATCTCCGTAACCATTAGTTCAATCAAAAAAGTTCCTTCTGTAAACCATGTTACCTATTCCATTGCGATTCTTGCGGTTTTTTCAGATTTGATTTATCTTGAATAGTAACTGAGCTAGGGACGGAATTGTAATGTACTGCATGCAGCGGACAACTGCAGCGCTGAGGCCCTCGCGTACCCCTGCCATCCGCGCACCCCCGCGAAGGCCATGGTGTATTGAGGCGGGAAATCTGCAGACTTATTTTTGTGGCTGATGATCGAAACATTGTAAAAGTGTAGTCGGTAAATTTGCAATATAAATAAATATATACCCCTTGAATTACGACGTACGTCTTCACATATTGTAATAGTCCAGTCAAAATAGGTTTTAACCGGAAATAAATTCGGAAGTTGACGAAATTTGGTGGATCGATGCAGAATTGAACGTGGAATAACATACTGAAATTCCCAAAAAGCTTGGTTTTTTTTAGGACCAATAAAAAAGCGCCATCCTTGAAAATTTTCTTTTTTTCTGAATGGCTTGTGAACTATTATCTCTTCAGAACACAGCACCAGCACCAGCAAAGCAAATGTAGCCCGTTAAATTCCCAAGAGATCGTACAAAACTCATCACTTTTTGGTCAATAGCCTCTGTGATATCGCGTCTACAAAAACGCAGTGAAAATTACTCAAAATATATTTCCGGATTTTATGTAATAATATGCATGGTGTCAATTCAGGGGCTGTAACGTGGACAGCGAATGTGCGAATTTCAATGTGTTTTTTCTACATTCGGTATCACATTTTTGTTTAGAAGTCACCAACTTCAAAATGGTACTTTTTCTCGACCTTTGAAATCGATACTTGATGTCCCGAAGAATCCGCAAAAATCGATTTTTTTCATAAATAAAATGATCTGCACGCAGTCTTCCTTCAAATTGATTGTTTTTATTTCTGACCGGTTTCGCAGATCTCTGGCCCTTCTTCATCAAAGTGTGGAGTCTAAAATAAAATACATAAAACAAGTAGGTAGGTACATAAAAGGTGAACGATAACACACCGAATCACCGACATTGTATAAATGGTGAAGATAAAGTTTGTGTGAATGATAAGTGAATTGTTTTTAAATTCTTCAGATGTCAGTATAACATTTGTGATGTTGTCATGGAAGAACGGAAAAAAGAACTTGATGGAAATGTATGAAATAATAATAGAGCTAATAAAAATGGTACAAGGTGGGTGATGAATTAATGAAAGGATGGTTGAATGGAAAGAAAGAAGCTTATTTAAATCAAAGGCGTTGTAAAAATGTTTAAAAAAGAAATCTATACAATCTTTTAGGCAATTTCGGACAGAATTATTAGTTGCTTTACAAATTTCAAGAACCTCTATACTATCTAAAAGCCGTCCTTTTTTACAAACATGTAAAATTTCAAAATTAGTTCCAAGGACGAAGTTATGATTTTCTGAGATGATTTTGATGATTAGATGATTATGATTAATAATTCTTTCCAAAATTGCCTAAATGATTGTATAGATTTCCCTTTTAAACATTTTTACAACGCCTTTGATTCAAATAACCTTTTCTCTATCTAGTCAACCATCCTGCTTTCATTATTTATCACCCACCTTGTACCATTATTATTAGAGTCATTCCATGCCAAAACGATCACTTTCTGCACTCATGGTGACCGATTTCCATAAATTTTGGATATGTTGTAGAGACATGAAAATAAGTCGACCCGTATTCGCCAGTTCTTTTTCATAAATTTGTTTTTCGGAATTACAATTTTTTCAAATTTTCTACTTTTGCCTTGCATCCTACTCTGAGAAAAATCATAGCTCTTTAGTCCAATGTCCGATCTTGAATATTTTTGATTTGAGCTAACCACAAAAGATGAGGAATTTTGGACATTGCACTCTTTTTTTGACAGATGTTGAAGAAAAGTATGGAAAGTCGCTTTTCCGAGAAGAAAACGGTATACTGAAAAATGGTACATCTTCGATTTTCCCAATTTTTTGATATATTGTTCTGTGAACTTTTCTGAATCGATAAGTAATGGTCGCCAGAATGGACATTGCTCAAAAACTCACGAAATGAATTTTTTTAGCGAGCCGCGCAAGCTGATTCGGCGCTCAGAGTCCAGTAAAATGAGGCGATTTTTATGCTGAAGTTGGAACTAACTGAGGACTCGATGAAAAAAATATGGCAATGTAGAAAATGAAAAACTGAATTAGAAAAACCAAAGTTTCATTCTCAACCACCCCGGGAACCATGGAAAAAAAATGGCGAAGATTAAAAAACATGCGTCGCGATCTTTCTTCTGAAACGGTGAGAGAACGGTGAGAGATACCTGAGAACTGTGAGGGACAAAGTTGTAGGGAATTCAATAATCTACAGAAAAGTCCCTTAGGACATATGTCTAACTTCTTCAGTTTAACCGTTAATCCCGGTCAAAGTTGCGCGCCGGTCCAGTGAAGTACGCGTGACATTACTCCTTGAATGCTGCGAGAATGGCTAGAGATCCCGAAATTGTAAGCGACGAAGTTGTAGAGAAATGAAAGTTACTCTAGCAGTTTCTCGAGGTCAATTATTAGCTCTTCTAGTTTAGTCGTGAACCACGTTCGAAGTTGCGCGACAATCTTGTTAATGAAGTGGTTCTTTTGGAAAACTTACGACTAAACCAGAAGAGCTAATAACTGGCCTTAAAGATTTTCTAGTGGAACATTCAATTCTCTGCAGCTTTGTCGCTTGCAATTCTCGGATATCTCTAGCCATTCTCGCAGAATTCAAGAAGGAATGTCACGCGGACAGTTTTTCCACTTCACTAGACCGGCGCGCAACTTTGGCCGCGATTAATGGTTGAACTGGAGAAGTTGGACATATGCCCCCGGGGACTTTTCTGTAGATTATTGAATTTCCTACAACTTTGTCCCTTTCAGTTTTCACAAATCTCTCACCGTTCTTCCACCGTTTCAGAAGAAAAATTGCGGCGCATGTTTTTTAATCTTCGCCATTTTTTTTACATGGTTCCCGGGGTGGTTGTAAATGAAACTTTGGTTTTTCTAATTCAGTTTTCCATTCTCTACATAGCCATATTTTTTTCATCGAGCCCTCAGTTAGTTCCAACTTCAGCATAAAAATCGCCTCATTTTACTGGACTCCTGAGTGCCGAATCAGCTTGCGCGGCTCGCTTAAAAAATTCATTCCGTGGGTTTTTGGGCGATGTCCATTCTGGCGACTATTACTTCTCGATTCAGAAAAGTTCACAGAACAATATATCAAAAAATTGGGAAAATCGAAGATGTACCATTTTTCAGTATACCGTTTTCTTTTCGGAAAAGTGACTTTCCATACTTCTTTCAACATCTGTCAAAAAAAGAGTGCAATGTCCAAAATTCCTCATCTTTTGTGGTTTGATCAAAACAAAAATATTCAAGATCGGACATTGGACTAAACAGCTATGATTTTTCTCAGAGTAGGATGCAAGGCAAAAGTGGAAAATTTGAAAAAATTGTAATTCCGAAAAAAAAAATTATAAAAAAAAACCGGCGAATACGGGTCGACTTATTTTCATGTCTCTACAACATATCCAAAATTTATGAAAATCGGTCACCATGAGTGCAGAAAGTGATCGTTTTGGCATGGAATGACTCATTAGCTCTATTATTCCATACATTTCCATCAAGCTCTTTTGTCCGTTCTTCCACGACAACATCACAAATGTTATATTGACATCTGAAGAATTTAAAAACAATCATTAAATGCAAGTACAATATTCAGCAGTTAGTGTCCGGACTACCTTTTTTTTCTGAATAGGTCGTTTTAGTCTTTCAACCCATACAACTCAGAAACCATCACTATAGGATAAATATTCCGAAACATGTTATTTTTTCTGTATTCAATTCTTCATATTTTCCCTGGATGGTTTTGCTCTACCTAAGTGAAAAATGAGGCAAATAGTATGGTATGAAAAAAATCGATTTTTGGGGATTCTTCGAGACAGCAAGTATCGATTTCACAGGTCGAGGAAAAGTACCATTTTGAAGTTGGCGACTTCTTGACTTCTAGACAAAAGTGTGATATCGAATGTTGAATTAGCTTTTCCCGCATGTAAAACACATTGAAATTCGCACATTCGCTGTCCAGGTTACAGCCCCTGAATTGACACCATGCATATTTTTACATAAAATCCGGAAATATATTTTGAGTAATTTTCACTGCGTTTTTGTAGACGCGATATCACAGAGGCTATTGACCAAAAAGTGATGAGTTTTGTACGATCTCTTGGGAATTTAACGGGCTACATTTGCTTTGCTGGTGCTGGTGCTGTGTTCTGAAGAGATAATAGTTCACAAGCCATTCAGAAAAAAAAAAAAATTTCAAGGATGGCCCTTTTTTATTGGTCCTAAAAAAAACAAGCTTTTTGGGAATTTCAGTATGTTATTCCACGTTCAATTCTGCATCGATCCACCAAATTTCGTCAACTTCCGAATTTATTTCCGGTTAAAACCTATTTTGACTGGACTATTATAATATGTGAAGACGTACGTCGTAATTCAAGGGGTATATATTTATTTATATTGCAAATTTACCGACTACACTTTTACAATGTTTCGATCATCAGCCACAATAATAAGTTTGCAGATTTCCCGCCTCAATACACCATGGCCTTCGCGGGGGTGCGCGGATGGCAGGGGTACGCGAGGGCCTCAGCGCTGCAGTTGTCCGCTGCATGCAGTACATTACAATTCCGTCCCTAGCTCAGTTACTATTCAAGATAAATCAAATCTGAAAAAACCGCAAGAATCGCAATGGAATAGGTAACATGGTTTACAGAAGGAACTTTTTTGATTGAACTAGTGGTTACGGAGATAATCGAGTGGGAGTGGAATGAAAAATGTCATTCAACACGTTACTGAGATATTCAACGTTCTTTGCGCACGAGGCAGTCAAGTTTTACGTGTATTCTAATGGCAAAGTAAATGATCACCTTTTTATTCATAAATTATTTACGACAACTTACAGTTGACGGATTTGTTCCAAGCTGATATCAGCCAAAAGCTGACAAACAGTAGAACATTTTTTAAAAAAACTGTTTTTTCACAAAACCGCCCCCATACCGCCCCCACACTGGACGATTTTTTGACGACAAGTGGATTCTTCATCCCCAAGCCATACTACACCATAAAAAATGCACCCCAGCTTTTTACCTTTCCGTGCACACGAACTTCTCAAATAAGCACATTTTGCTTCATATTTTCCTCTACTACAATGTATGGCTGTTCGGCCACCTACTACCGCATGGGAGCATCGTTTTCACTGTTTTGGGCTACGCTACCCTGGAGTGATGATATCCCGTGGAGATCGAGCGCAGGAATTACCTATCTGAGCAGCGGAAATCCTGGTGACTTTGTTGGACGAATGGAAGAAATTTTCCCAACAGAAAGTTTACAAGATACTCCAGAGCTTGCGGAGGACACTTCCTGCGTGCGGTAGGTTGTGTGCTCCTTAAGCCTAGTCTACAATATGGTCTCTAGTTTCAAGTTGCAAGTCTCTAGTCGCAAGAGTTGGTCTAGAACCAACTTTCACTGCGACTAGCGACTGCAATTTCAACCTCACTTCCACCTTGCGACTTGCAACTTGCAACTCAGGGCCGGTCCGAAGGGGGGGTGTGGGGGGTGTAACACCCCCCCAGTCGCGAACATCCAGTCGGCAAAATCAAATTCAGTCGGCAAAATCGAGATGAACTGAAATATTGTAAAAACGATTTGAAAAAAATAAAAATAGGCGCGCAACTAAATATCACGCATTCGTGCATAATGCAACAGGAACTTTGTTGGTAGGTACCTTTGAGTTTGTGTGTATTGTATTATATTTACTCTCGAACACTGTCACCAAATTGTCGTCATCAGTGTTGGTAGTTCGAAAGTTTTTTCAAAGTTTTGCATCAGCACCAAAAACTATATGTATAAGATAATATACAATTTGGACTATTCCAACAATTGCAGAACTTCTTTGTAGGATATATTCTAGTGATATTTAGGTACCTATTATCCATAGACTAAATTTTTGAAGAGCTGGCCAAGGCTCTAAGGCGGCTTGATTCCTCGATATTATAATTTGATGTGATTGTATAATACCTCTACTTCCTTCTTGATGAAATTAATGTTCTGTTTTTGGAATACTTCTAAACTTTCAAGTTTCAACTACACATTTCGTTCTTGCGCTATTGAGAATCACCCTAGGGTTATGACCTACTTGTCCCAGTTTCTTCTTGATAGAGCCATTTATAAAAAAATAAAGGAAGAAGGCTGTGGTGGTCAGCGCGTCCGAATGTCATGTCGAGTCTGACGTTCGATTCCCACCGAGGGCGGTCGGATATTCGTCTCTAAAACAAGATTCTTGATTTGTGTGTCGTATAGCACATGAAATGTGAAAATGGTGCCTATCCCATGCGATATTGATGGTCGCTAAAAATCCCTACCCTGTGTTGGAACACACAAGGGTTTTGCAAAATTTCCGGCGTCGGTTTCAAGCTTCGTTGCAGAAAATGGCTAACGTTGAATTGATGAAAAAAAAACAACGAAATGAATAAGGAAAATCCCTTTTTTTGCTTATGACTATCAGTATTATTATTATTAAACCAGAAAATTTTCGCCTGCGGCGCTGTTTTTTCTACAGACTCCTTCACATGTACACTAGAACTTCTCAATCCCCCTCTGTTCATAAATCTAGGTACGCCACTGGTCACCACTATAATAATAATAGTCGGCATTTTGAGATTTTTCACACCCCCCCAACCAAATCGGTTTCGGTCCGGCCCTGTTGCAACTAAAGACCATATTGTAGACTAGGCTTTATGCTTTATGGGCTATGAGTTGCTTGAGCGAGAACGTTTCTGTTCCCAACACAAACAGTCTAGGTTCTCCCGCGTTGTGTTTTTGCACCATATCACACTACAAACACAACACCGCAACGCCTGAGCAAAATCATCGTCAGCATCAGGCGTCTTGTTGTAACTGCTTATAACTTCGCCATGTCAGTCTGAAGTTTGAGACAGCATGTCGATCAGCTATTTTTGATTAGCTTCTACAAAATGGCCGCCTCGTCGATACCACCTATAGAACCAAGTTTTCATTTGGTTAAAATTCGAGTGGTGCGTTATTTTGCGATATTATGTACTCCAAAGTCAACAAAAAAATTAGTTTCTCGTAATATAGCAAAAGATGTTGCCTGGAACATGTACAGTATACCTTTTGGCTTATAAAAATATAAAAATCGCTGCTCGATCGTGGTCGATAGGATACTTTTTGTCTACAGGCAAACAAAAATTCACTTTTTTCGAAGATTGAAAACTCAACTTCAAATATTATTTTTTGGCGATGACCAGTGGATATTTTCCAATGAAATATCTATATGTAAATGTAATGCAGACCTCCTGCTATAGACTCCATATATTTGGATTGAATAAATTCACATGGCAATGTGTCAAGGGCCATTCGAAACGAGTAAGAAAAAGTCCAAAACTGATAACTGGCAATGTAACTGGTGACAGATTTTTTTCAGCATCAACTTCATATCGCTGTATCTTTTTTATCCTTGCACCTGTTAAGCTGAGGGTACCTGATAATTATAGCTAGATTATCCAAGAATATTTCAAAGTGGATAGTTCCTGATCAACTCAATATTTTTATTTTTGGTTTTTGTCCACGATTTTTTGAAATTCCGCCTGTGTGCGCCGTCTGACTTGCCGCAATGGAACCACATGACTGTAGTGGAGCCCTTGATAGCACTCACTGCCACGCCAGTGCGATTCTTCGCAGTTAAAAAGAAATAATTCCCTTGGCAAACGTCTAGTTTTTCTTATATTTTTTTTTTATATCAGTTCAAAGTCCTTCAGATTATCATGCATGGAACATAGCCTTGGTAGCAGGGCCGGATTTAGCTCGCTGGCGCCCCTAGGCAAAAATTGTACAGCGCCCCTTAACTGACGTTTGGGCAGCGGCCCTCCGGAACAAATTTAATAGACATAATGGTTTTTTTGACAGGTATCAGTTTTTTCTGGGTTTTTTCAGATTATCTCGAAAACGGTTAGCAATATTTGAAAATGGTTTAATGTACCTCAACAACAACCATCAAATTGCGCATCATATGACATGCCCTGCAAATACTCTAACCTTTGTCCGTTCAAAAGATGCATTTTTGTATGTTCTTCTTCACCTGTATACAGGATCTCGAATGCCAAAGGGCATATTGCATCCAGTGCCGGCCTTAGCAGTTCTGGCGCCCCGGACAAGAATGCGAAACCGCCGCCCTTATCTTGGGTCCGCGAGCGAAGCGAGTAAAATTGAAGTAATTTTCGTGCAATAATGAAGCTTTGTGTGCTTTTACAGAAGCAGCTTCGGTGATCGCTGCTGGCAAGTCTTTTTCTGTTTTCGTAAATTATCAATTTTTCTTATTTCAACCGCGATTTTTCAGCCCCTATGAGCTGGCGCCCCGAGCGATCGCCCGTCTCGCCCTACCCTAAGGCCGCTACTGCTTGCATCACTCAAAAATGCAGCGTACGGGTCTTTTTCTGAACTACATATTGTTACGAAGCTCGCGACCATCCTGGCTTTTTGTAGAGAAATCTAGAATTACGCTTTGCATTCGGGAAACATCGAGAGACTTCAGCGGTAGGTCACGACACGTCGAGACTTCTGGCGGAGGTGCCGTAGAAAGTACGCGTATATTCTCGACGCAGATATCAGAAAAATCCTCGTGTGCTGTAAACACCATCAGGAAGCATCCAGAACCTTCGATGCCACTATAAGAGAGGAACTCGACCTGGCATCGGGAGAGTTTGAATCGAGCGATCGTGGCGTCAAGACTTTAAGCGACATTGTGAATTTCTGAGCGATTAATAATTCTGTGCGTTATTTAGTTGTGTCGGTAGTAGCTAATAAAGTGCAGTTTGTTTACAAGTAAATCAGGGCATTTAATTTCGAGATAGGCGAACCCGAATATCGTAACATATAATAATATACTCTACCTACCGATGCCGCTTACTCAGATTACAACACAAGTTGATAGTTGATTTATTTTATGGAAGTGCCTCCGTAGCCGGCCCCGGCTACGTGTATTGTAGCCGGAGCCGGCTATTTGTATGGTGACCGGCACTGCCGGCCTTCATATTGTAGCCGGCCTGCCGGCACCAAGTGAATGACAGTGCTTCCTGCCTGTTTTTCGTATCGCAAGCGATAGAATTCCTCACCAGACCAGAAGGCTCCTCCCTGAGTTCCGGACGGACTTCAATCTCTGTAAAGGTAGGGAGTGTATACTACAATTATATTGGCTGATGCATGCGTATATGTAGTTATGTACTTCGATTATTGCAGTAAGACTATCAGTTTCAACTTGAGAATTTTGAAAAGGTAGAATGTTAGATACTATCCGAGATACTATCTAACCTAGAAAAACAAACTTGTGTCCAAACAGACACGACACCTTGTGGTGGTGTATTTCAATGTTTTCCCACATTGTCAATCTGTTGAGTTTTGAGTTCAATACCTCTCGATTTCACTAGAACAGCCCCAATTTGAGCACTTTGTTGCTTCAGTTATGTCGATTGTGTTGGATATCGATAGCTGTTGTTGATGATGATTGCAAATTATTACTCAACTCATCTTCCGAGACCCGAATTCTGCAACCTTAGGTATAGTGTGTAGTACAGGGTCTGTCGAAACTAAAAACTTGATTTCGTGAGGGTCTTCTTCCCAAAGTACTTGACTTATGTCACGTACATGTACTGTCTAACTTTCCACCTTTTCAAAATTCTCAAGTTGAAACTGATAGTCTCACCTCGGGTTCCACCAAAATTTTAAGAGCAGATTAAATCTATCAGGCTGATAGTTGTTATGCACCAGCCAATAGGATGACCGGTTGCTTAGTTACTATCAGAGTGATAAAGTAATCGCGTTGATAAAAGTTTGGTGGAACCCGAGGTCACTACAATAATTAAAGTATAACTACATACATGATACATGCATCAGCCAATATAATTGTAGCATACTTTCACCTTTCCACAGATTATTGTCCGTCCGGAACTCAGGAAGGAGCCTTCTGGTCTGGTAAGGAATTCTGTCGCTTGCAAATCGCAAGTTGCGATACGAAAAGCAGACAGGAAGCACTGTCACTCGCTTGGTCCCGGCTACAATTCGGAGGCTGGCAGTGCCGGTCACCATACAAATAGCCGGTTCCGGCTACAATACACGTTACGGAGGCACTTCCTTATTTTATACTGATCAAGTGATAGTGCGCCCTGCTTCTACTATCTGTATAAAATTAAAAATCTTCCAATTTGTGAGGCTTTTCAGAGTTCAGTTGTGAAATTATTAATTAGTTCCGTTATAATTTTTTCGAAGCTGAATAGTAAAGCGCCCCCTTTGCCTCTTGGTTCGGTGACGCCCCTAGGCAGTTGCCTATTTTGCCTATTGGTTAATCCGGCCCTGCTTGGTAGTTCTTCGTGTGAAGCACCAGTTGTACCTCAAATGGCGATTTGGTAGTGATGGCGTTAGGTCTGTCCCCACCCACACTCAAAACCAGCTCTAGAACCGTTCAAAGCATGTGTCGAAATGAATTATCCTATGCGTGCGCGTATCGTGTGCCGTCTTATTTTTCGGATTTTTTTCCTAATTATTTATCTATATCGATGTTTCATTTAGTTCGCGTAGGAGTTGGTCGATTTCTTCGTCCACATGATTGTATCATGATGGATTCTGTTTCTAACGCACATTGGCGAGTAATGGCGTCGAATCATTGACCCGAGCTTGAAATCAGTGATAATTATACAAAACACAAGTGTGATCCAAATTTCACGGAAATCGGTTCACATTTGAAAAGTTCAATATGGAGGGACAAGATGGCAGGTGGCGGCGAATCGTGAAAGTGACCTTTTGTAGTTTTGTATTTCATCAGGAACAGAATTAAAGGCTTTGGTTTGGCGGCAGGGGAAGCGAAACGGAATGGAGTATGTTTTCAGTCGACATATTTTTCTATGTAGAGTTTGAACCAATCAATGATGTTGTTCTTGGTGGCTCTACATCGAGTTCTATTTTGACGACCTTCAATTGAGGTCTCCAATTTTCCGTTGTCTCTCTTTACTGTGACGTCATGCGTATAAGAGACGGTTAATCGAGGTCATTGGGCGCGTCCCAATAAGGCGTATAAGGACACAATTCGACACAATTTGACACAGCTAGCGTTCCAATAGCAGTAATAGCACCACATGTCGACACAATCGAAACATTGGCGAGGCTGAGTTTAGAATTGAGCTGGCAAGTGCACTTTGACATTGTGTATCCGTCTTGTCGCAGTTATTGGAAAGCGCCCTATGTTTCTTGAGATGTGACATTTCGTTTCTGACAATGGGAAATTTTTCGAATCTGACAAGCGCTCTGTCGTGTATTTATTTGATTTCAGCATGGATTTCATGATTTCACTTGTTCTTACCCTCGTTCTAACCAATAAGTGTGTTATATGTAGTGGAAAACTGAGAAGATACTTACAGAAACGGTTCAAGGGTGTTGTGTAGCTCTATGCGAGTGCGAGAATAAGACGAATACACTCGGCATAACCATGCACCGGTTCACGAAAGACCCAAACTTGATGAAAGTGTGGCTGCACCAGCACCAGCAGGGATCACGCTGCACCAGACACGTGCATCTTACTACGAAAAAACTCTATTACTTCGTCTATTAAAAACTCCCTTATGGGCTCTAGTGACTTTCCCCACATGATAATGGGAACAGTATAGCTGACCGATTCAAAATTCCCGCAAAAGTCAGAAACGAAACGTGCAAACGTCATAAACGTCAAAACGTCAAGGGTGACCTCGAAAAACTATCTATTTTCTATCTCCTCAAATTGGAAAGGTCAATTGTATCTAGCTCTACACGGCTTTTACATGGTTCAAGTATTTCTACGTGGGGTTCTATGTGCATATTCTATACTTTTATATGTATAGTATTTATTTACAATTCCTGTTTCAAAGTCCAGATTTTTATACCATCTACGAACCATATTTTGAGGTTGAAATTTTTCATTATTATATTATGAATCATTCTGATGTATAATGAAGCCTTAAGTGATTAAGTGAAAGATATGAAACGCTGCTTAGGGTTCGAGTGCTTTTCCTGTGTGACATTTTCACTTTGTAAGGAAATTTTACCATTCCATCCATCAAGTACTTACCTTTAAGTAGGTCGTACTACTAAGGCAGCAGTCACACTGAGCCACCCACCACCACCCACTACCATCAACCAAAAATCAAACACACGCAATGTAATGATGGTGGTCACACTGCAGCCACCTCTTACCACCGCCCAGTGACCACCGGTGGCCATGTGTTTGAAATTTCCAAAGTGGTGGTCAGTGGTCGGTGGTTAACAATACGCATCTTGATGCGCATGCAGAACAAACATTTTGTGCATACATACAACATACAATGTGTATGTCCCGAAGTGAACAAAGGTTTCACTTTTGTCACTAACAAATTGTAACATTTTTTGTTCATACGGTAATAACTGTAAAATTGTTCTTCATCATCAACAAGCTGCGGCACTAATTGATGAAATTCTCCTAGTTGTTCTCTATCGAGAAACATTTGACGCACCCACATGTTTCCGGCGTTTTTTACGGATTTTTTTTCGAGATGTGGTATAAAGCTACAACTTCGTCGGTATCTGAGTCATCAGACGAAATCATTGCAATCAGAGAACTTGTCAATCTTGTCATGAGCTGGGCCGCTATTCTTGAATCGTGTGAGAAAAGTCCCTGGGAGTATGAAATACATTCCGCAGTACACTGATGTAGCGAATGTTGCCTAAAATCATTGTTTTTAGGTAGTGGGTGGTGACTGGTGATGGCTCCAGTGTGACTGCTGCCTAAGACTACTCAGTGGAGGACAGTGCACATTTTGCAATTCTAGGAAGTCGGCAAATTAATTTCAAACAGACTTTGCCATGTTATCATACCTATCGTGGTGAATTTGACTCCTTGACAAGAAAGCAGGAATCTCATTGGTTGCGAAAAACTGCCTTGCACTGAAACATTAATAGCGATTTTTCGTCGTCGCTTCTTCGCGACTCTATACCTACCTACCTTACGACATACACGTAGCAATCGTGAGATCTGTTTAATTGGTATTTGAACGAGTGAATGGAAAACACTTGTCACTGCCCCACCGAGTGGATTCCACTGGTACATCCGAAGCCGCGCGTTTCATGCTAATTGAATCGCCGCAGGTTTCCTCTCGCCAAGAGCACCACAAGCCCGGACCGATGATTGGACCACGCCGCCGTGACGTCACGGCTATTCAAGTGTCCATCTCTTCGTTCCAGGACGTTGCACTCTCCCTTGTGCCCAGAGATGGACGGTCGGTCGACAAAAATCTTCGCCAACAACAACAAATTGGTGCTACCCGATCCTGCATAGTTATAACCAGGAAGCATTATTACCAAAGTATACAAGCCCTTAATCAATCAGGCCTGCCACGCTATTCAAATAAACCGGAGCTTGTTAAAAACCAAAAGATTAATGTCTGTATTAGTTAAAGAGTTCATTCCTAAAATGGGCATTCATCCAATTGATTTACGCATCAGAGAGAGAACTGGTTATATTGAATGAGTGAGAAACGAAAGGTGGGTGTTGCAGGCGAGATGCCGTGAAAAATCATTCACTACTTTTGCTTTGTACCTTACTTATATATCTACCTGGCACAATGACGTTGGAGTTCTTTGTCTAATTGAAAGTTGAAAACCTCGCTCATTAGTAAAGTCACCTGTTGATAATGAGACTTGACTGCAGCAGTATGTAGGTACGAAAATATTACTTCAGTACCTAATCAAAATTAATGGTTTCAAACCTTATAAGGATACGCTTTAATTGATATTTTGCATCGGGATCGGATTCTTCAGCTTTAGCGCACCAATTGTCCAAATTGTTCAATACAGGTACTTGACCATGGGCTATTATATGGTCGAGGCATAACTAGCCGCAGCCAGAGCTTAATGGGTATAATCCCCGTTTTATCGCAACAATCTTCAATCTGTATCTATCATCTAACTACCGCTTGTCGACAATCATCATGCTTGGTGATTCAACATTTTCATTTACAAAATATATACACGTATTCGACAACTATTATTGTTATTATTATAATTATTGTTAGTTTTACTCGCGCGGTGTTCGCCGTTCCGGCCAAACGCCTGACGCCTCTGCTGTCACTGCTTGAACAATTACCGTCATTCCTATCCCAACGCGTTCTGACAAATCATGGTACAAAATTGTTTGGGTAAATACTTAAGGTACTCGAGAAAGGTCGAGAGAATTGAATGTCTAGTTCCACTACCATGGCTTTGAATTAGAGATGGGAAAACATCATGCATATATTTTGCCAGAAAGCAGGTTGAAGCCGGTACCTCTTTACTTGGGGGCCTGCCATCATCTACTCCACCTCGTTGCATTTGTCTTTGTATTGTTGATTCGTATTGTTGATTTGAGGGTAAATTTTACCCTGTTGAAGAAAAACACATTTTCAATTTTTTTGTGGTGGGTGTGGGTGAGCTCAAATATTGTAAAGTATCTTTTTTTGGTGTAGCTTGGAAATTCAATACAAATCGGACAAAGCGTCTTGAAGTACAGCAAAAGTACATATCAGAAATAACCGATTTGCAAGCTATTAATCTTAAAATCTGTTAATTTTTGGCAATCCACCTTTCCCATAAGAGAAACACTTACGCGCATATCCGTGAGCGCCAGACTACCGCTAATACGAACAGTCACTACAGCCCGCTAGTTCTGCGCTCACAGGTATGCGTGATGGATGCGTGAAGCTCTCATGGGAAAGATGGATTTTGAAGAGCTGTAACCTCTCGGCTGTAACCTTAATTAGGATGCTTTGTCCGATTTGAACCAAATTTTCAAGATATATCAAGAAAAAGGCGCTCTACAATACTGTAGAAAACCTAGGAGAAAACCAGAAATTTTGAAAATCGTTCATGGTGATGTTAGTTGTGTAATTACAGGGTGAACTGTGACGGTAAACTGACTTTAGAAAGGAATAAAGGTAATATAGCATTTGAAGGATATCAGATACATTCGAAACTCATTATTATAATGAAATTTGGAGTCATAATTTAAAATATCCACTTTTTCACTTCGTATCTCGGCCATTCTGGCCATAATTTTGAAAAGATGGCCCAAAAAAAAATATATTTTCGGCAAATTTTCGGAAAATTCGTCATAAAATTTTAGAATTCACATCAAAATGAAGGTCTATTAAATTCTCCAAAAGTTGACATCTGAAACACCTATATGCGACTTACGGTTCTCAAGCTATACCTTTTCAAAGTCAATTTGCCCTCAGAGTTCACCCTGGAGTTGCATAACAACCATTACTATGATTGATTTTCTGGATATTAATGGTCTGAAGTTGACAACTGATAATTATTTATGGTTGATTTGACTGCCACGTGGGGCTGAGATCAACTTGACATGCTGATTGGATGACAAAAGTTGATGCTTCAGGGAATTCTAGAAGCCATAACCCAAGAACCGGAAGTAGCACGTACACGTACACAAGTGAAGTGTCAAATTGTAGACAACTGAATGAGCTTCCATTCGTGTATATCAACGCTTCCACCTCACATTGACTGAAATAAAGATATTGATAAAAAACTGTTTTTTTTTTTGGCGCCATCTTCACAATATGGCGGCCAAAACGACAAAGATACGAAGTGGAAACGTGGAAATTCGGAAAGAGCACCTCAAGATCTATAATACTGCCAAGTTTAAAAAATATCGGATAACCTTCAAAAAACGCCGGAATCTAGAATATCTTATGAAGACAATTTTGACAGTTTCCCGAAATGACGTTTGTAAATTCACGTATGAAATTGGAAGAGAATTCTTTTGTCTACAAAATGACGTTCCAGATGTTAGAAACCGTTGAAAAACAAACAATCTACAGCCAGTTTCTCATTACCAGATGAAGCCCATTGTGGCGCCTCCACCATATTTGCCTGCAGCAGATTTTTTGATTTTTTTTTTCAATTTGAACAAACGTCTTACAGGTTTTACCTATTTACAAGGTGACAGGTGACAGATGTCAATATTCCACCATAATTTTTCATGGTCCTTGATTGCCCAGGAATCGATTAGGACACAACTCTATGTATCTTCACGAAGTTGCACACGGCCAAGCCTTTTTTGATCCTATGCCCCCGGGCTAAGTGTTTCCATTCAATATTGGGAATATGTATAATAATTATTAATGGCCGAACATTAAGTATAAATAGTCGCTATTTATTAGGGCTGCTTATGCTGTATGTACTACTGGCTTCAGGAAACGTTAATAAACTTTACCTTTTCTTATATAACTGATCCGTACTAGACCATCGCCGCTTCTCTGGCAATTTCGAGGGTAATCTCAAATCCAAAATGCTATGTGATTCACTGTTTCCACTTTCATTTTTCATGAAGCTCACTGCACTATGCTGCAACCATGCCAAAGATTTTGTCCGTTTCATCGCGCACTGTTCAATTAATAACCACCAACTGTCCTGCAAATGTAAATGGGATAAGAAACAGCGAAATTATTAGTCGCTATAAATAATTATTAGGGAGATATATTATAACAATTTAATCGCAAGTTTCTCGGTAAGTACACGGTGTCTTCTTCCCATGTAATTTTTCTTCACTTCACTATCTCTGCAATTTTCATGATGCACAATAAAGCTATCGCATCGTGGCGTTAATCCTTAATGACGAGTGTGCAAGTAAGAGGGAAGACACCAACAGACTAGTCGTACATCCAACCTGCCCGCCTCATTTTTTACCGCGCTTCACCAGGTGGTAATTCAGTGAGAGGTGCGAGCACTTTTTATTGTGCCTGCTCGAATTAACTGACGAAACATTTTATAAGATTAGGAACAACTGTGGGAAAACTCAGCTTAACTACTAGCCGTCATAACCTACCATTTTCACTTTGAACACAAAGAACTTCCACTATTACACTCATTTCGACTCTGATCGTCGCATAACTGGGATATGGGTCAAAGCTTGATATTGAAGTGAGTGGATACTAAGTACTAAATTTTTACTTCTTACCCCTGCCCTGGTCTTATAAGGACAAGGGATAAGGACAAGGACAAGGACATATCTCAAATTGGTGAAATAAAGCGTTGTAGAATAAATCCGTGCGGGCTTATTTCTTGACAGAAATTTACCATTCAGGTCTTTTTGGAAAGCTACAAGGATGTAATTTGGTTTGAGCCTATAGACATTTTCAAAATTCAAGAAAAGTCAAGTTTTGAAATAGTATATTACATAACAAGCAACGAAAGTGATACTTTTTGCATAAGTGTGAAAAATTGCACGAGTGGTGTGGTACAGGGGCGTTCCTAAGGGGCGTTCCTAAAGGTGCGTTCAGTCAGCTTATTTAGGCCCCACTGCACCGCTTACCCTTAAATCTCTACTTTAGTAAGCTCGGCTTAAGTGAGGGTTCACCTAAGGACCATGAGTTCACTGCACCGATTTAGCTTAGTCAAAGCTTAGCTAAGCCAGGGTTAAGCTTTAGCAAAGTTTCAAACCTTGGGGATATTCAATTTTTCTTCATTAAAGTTGGTTGTTTTTAAATTTCCCTCGCTTTTTTGTCACACAGATTGGTAACAGTGTCGATCACAGGGTCTGAACCGTCAATAGTTTGAATTTATTGGCATTTTGCACAGGTAAGTGTAATGGCGAATTCCCAGATCTGCTCGACCGCTCTCCGCTCTCGTTTTCAGGGAAACTCCTATAGTTTGAATTAGATTTTTTGCATGAAAAAAAAAAGTTCTCAAACAGTTTTTTGCCAGATGGTTAGCTCATCCCTACCTGTTCAACAAGTCAAAAGCATATACCTACATCCCTGCGACGCGTTATATTTAGTATACAGGGTGAAAATTGAAAGATAAATGTTTTTTTATTCTGCTGAAATAATTTTTGAGAAAAACAGACTTTAATTATTCAGCAACCTCATGATCTCCTGTTGAACATGTGAAAAATGTACTCCTCTTCAATTGCTGGTATTCTACGTACAGAGTGGTATATACAGGATAAAATCAACTTTTTTTTCCGATGTTTTCTGTCGCAGTTTTGGGTTTGGTATGTTCATTGATATTATGAAATAAGCGGAATATATGCCTAGTACTTACATGTTAGATGGATATTTAAGTTCATCTTTAATGCATTCTAAAACAATAAATTGCACGAACTCTTTGGTGAATCTAGTTTTTTTTTTAAATGTCATTTTATCCAAAGTTTCAAAGTAATTCGATATATCTGTTTCTTTGCCTCGGAACACCGAAATCCACGATATCCAATAAGGTACTTGCCAATGAAATAGATTTTATTGAAAATACTTTTAATCAACAAGAGTAATACTTAATTAGTATTTTTTGAAAAATTTTCCGGAAAATACAGGATGTCTCAAAAGTAATGCATTCCGAGTCCAAGGCGGTATATAGAATCCACCCAAGAACGCAAGAAAAATGTTAAGAATAATTAATAACGTTTATTTTTGAAGATATGGGGGGAGGGGGGGGACAAAAGGGTGGAGGGTGGATAAAGGGGGTTCCCCCTTTATTTTCAATATTCAAAGTGGTTTTGAGGAACTGTTTGTGATAGATTTATCAGTGGAAATTATCAACCCGTGGGTGTGCAGTGAATTTCTGTTCATGATACAGGGTGAGTCATGAATCACAAAAATCCAGTATTCTACAATTATATCTAAAATATTCCATTGGTTCCTCAAATAATTTAGAATAAATTGGCTTTCTAAAAATGTAAAACACATTGAAATCCGCACATCTGCTGTCCACGTTACAGCCCCTGAACTGACACTATGCAAATTGTTACGTAAAATCCGGAAATAAATGTTGCGTAATTTTCACTGCGTCTTAGCAAACGCTGTATCTCAGAGACTATTGACCATAGAGTAATAAATTTAGTACTGATATCTTGAGAATTTAACGGGCTACATTTGCTTCGCTGGTCTTTGTGTTCTAAAAGTGATAGTTTACAAGTTTTTCATAAAAAAACGAAAATTTCCAAGGATGGCGCTCTTTTATTGGCCCTAGAAAAAAAAAACAGCCTTGGAATTTTCGGGAATTTCCGAGGGGTTAACCACCTGGTAAATGTGGTGTACAAGGGTCGGTAAATGTGGTAAATGTCTAGTAAATGTGTAAATGTCTGGTAAATGTGGTAAATGTGGTAAATGTGTGGTAAATGTCGGTAAATGTGGTAAATGTCTGGTAAATGTGGTAAATGTCTGGTGAATGTGTAAATGTCTGGTAAATGTGTAAATGTCTGTTAAATGTGTAAATGTCTGGTAAATGTGTAAATGTCTGGTAAATGTGTAAATGTCTGGTAAATGTGGTAAATGTGGTAGATGTCTGGTAAATGTCTGGTAAATGTGGTAAATGTCTGGTGAATGTGGTAATAAAAAATAATGAAAAATACTACTCTCCAGCGCCAAACACAAAATTTGCGTCCATATAAAAACCAATACAGGGTGATTTTATTAAAAGTTTTCACCTCCGATATTTTCCCGCACAAATTTTTCCTGCAAAAAAGCCAAAACTCATACGTTTTGTTTTTGAGAGGACATCTAACCAGCATATTTTCAATCTTGCTGTTTCACCTCACTATATAAGCAGGGGCTGCCCTTTTTAAAATCTTCAATGAGACTAGGGGTCTCCAACCTATGGCATTTGAGGGGTGATCACTAATAACATAGGTAAACAAATTGTCAACAACCAATTAGCGCGTTTTTCAGTAATCCATTTGAAACAAGATAGATAGTAGTAGACCCTCAAGTAGCACTTTCTGGCGCGGCTCTCTATTAAACACACCGCAAATAGCGAGTTTTTTGCAATTCCTGCAGGAAGTTCTCTGTTTCCATAACAACAATGCGGCAATGCCATTTGGAATAATCATACCACCTGCAAATGTCAATTTCAACAATTCATAAACTTCTATATATTGACAATTTTCTTCACACATTTGTTCGCAACTGCCGCATGAGGGTGGTGAAACGGGCGGGATATTCAAAATGTGCAGAGCGGCTATACTGTAAAAAATAAGATTCCATGAACGCTCTGTTATGTGAAAATTCCTGTCGGCCATTGGCTGTTGCCTAGGAAATAACAACGTAACAGAGCCATTATTAAATGTAATTTTTCAAAGAATCGGACCATAAGTAGGTACCGGGTGTTTATAAATGTCTATGATCGCATCGTCTTTGGAATCTGCTTTCATTCACTACAATAATTACGCCTGTTACTGCGTTTTTCGGCCTGACCCATGCCTGCCGCGATCACAGATTCTTATAAACACCCCGTATAAGTAGTAGTAGTAGGTAAGAGAGATGTGCCTGAGTTGGCATACATTTTGTGTTCTGGCTTCTATTTTTTTTCTTAACGCTTAGAAAACAATTCTATTTGCATTGAATTGAAGCCTAATATTTTGTATTAGAAATTCCGGAGCCTTTGTAGGGTTCTATTAATTTTTTGTTTTTATTTCCTATCAAATACTCATTATATGCCAACACCATCTTGTCCTGACTTTGTGCAGGTGAGTTGACATTCATCATGTTCTCGTCTTTAGCAACGACTACTTTACTACTTCACTTTACTATTTCACTAAGTGTACTTTATTGAAGAATAATAGAATGTCATACAAAAATCTCATTCCAGTTGAAAAAGAATCCAAAAAAGATAATGTGTGATAAAATTTCCAAACTTCACTGAAGAAAAAAGTTCACAATACACAATTTTGCGCAACCGCTTAGCGCATGCGCTAAATAACGAGGTGATTCGTTCTGGGTCTTCCGTATGTTACGCTCTAAAATATATGATTCTCAAACTAACCTCAACGGACTATGCGTTGTTTTCAAGTTGAACTGATTACATAGAAAAATCAAAGTAAGCCTCGCAACCTATTCATGAAAGCACATTATATGAGAGGGATCATTTCCAAATGCCCCAAATTACGGAATTAAAAAAAAGGAACACTTCAACCATAACATTCAAATTTACCGCGAAGTTGTATGGGGATATCTTATCTAATCAGTGCTGCACTGTATTAATGACAGCATGAGTCTTTTTTGAGCTAACAACTTTTTAAAACCGGTTGGTTATTAGCGGTTGACATTAGATTGAGAGATACCTACTGTCATTTTTTTGACATATGAAATTTCTCGCTAAAACGTTATAACTTGCGGTTATAACTTTGGTTATCAGCATTTGGCGGGATAACAGTGAATTTAATTGACGGAGAAAATTCTGCGGTGCACTGGCGGTACCGGCAAGGGAATAGAAATTTAATTTCCTGGAAACTTTTTGTTTTTATCTGAAATATTGGTATCTCAATAAAAACCTCTAATAAATCTAAGGTACGGCTAAAAAACAATTTAAAAACTCCAGCTTTAAAGGGTGATATCTTGGTAAAAAAGCTACAATTTAAAAACGGCGTGAATGGCACTTTCACGCAAAGAGACCCCTAAAACTTGAACCATAGGGGTTAACCATAGGCGGCCATCGGACTGATGGCCTGATGTTCTTGTGGGTCCATCGCAGAGGAGTCCATCGTCTTCGATTCTTCTTCCCTCGTCGCCAAGTCAAGTTTTTGAGGTTAGGTTATGTACGTCTGACGTTTGGAAATTCTGGACCGCTGCTTTTTTTCAAATTCAAATCTGTTGCCGCCACAATTTGTTCCCCCACCATAACAATAACCAGCCCCATGGCCAGGTTATGGAATGTATAGGTCGCGGTAACATAACCGTCACCTTGGCACCCGCTATGGCAACGTTGCAAGTATGCCTGACGTGGCAACTGCGCAATGCGCATCCCTTTCGACGTTGAATTGACATAAAACGCTAGCGCAAGCGCAGACAGGGTGCCAGGGTACCGCTGTAGAGATTCGTTTGTTTTCAACATTACTCAGACAAATCTTAAGTTTAACACAATTATTTTTTTGATAAAGTGGCAATTGTTCAATAAATCATTTATATAATTTATTACAACTAAAGAAAATGGTATTCATGGTAGAATAACATTATACCATATACCCATCTTTAGCACGCCATTTTGGTTCCCGCGACCTATAACCGATGATGATATCAAAATGGCGGAACTTCCTTTACCGCTTATAACCAATCCTCGCTCAAACGTAAAATTCTATAACCAAGTGTAACCGGTCATGAAAAGTTATTCGCTCGGAAAAGACTATGGTGTGACGACAGTCAGTACTCTGAGTGGCACACACTTTTTCGACCGCCGAATATCCATTTTAAATCGGAAGACTTCACAACTTGCTGATAAAACTGAACAGACAACAGAACGTCAACTCCAAACACAGAAGTCAATTTCACTGTCGAATTTTGAACATGCGCGGTGATAACTTCTCACTGTTTTCTTAGTTCGCATGACATCCGTGCCGGAGCGCCTCTTCCGCGCAATATTGTGTATTGAAAGAAAAACATTTCCTTGTTGGCATTTTTGGTCAGAGCTCTACCTGTTATGGGCAGATATCACAAATGGAATTTTTCAACGCTCTGGAAACGCCAGTACACTCTGCATAGTATGCCATCTCGCCCGAGCCCCTGGTTTACCAACTAGCCCTAAAATGCACTGTGTTAAGTTTATAGTTCCCGCTCATCTATTTCTTTGGTCAACACTTGAAGGTTATGATGAGAGCACGAGCTCATAATACCAGAAATCATACATCAGTTTGTTGAATTGATCCAGAGGGGCATTTTGAAGATAAAGACTATAACATTTACTCACCAGAAAAACTTTGACGCCCAAATTTTCTTGTTTTGTAAATAACGTAGGTACTCTTCCGTCAAGTGACGTTGCGATTGACATGGTTGCATTGACAAGCAGTTGTATCAACATTGCAGCAGAGCGCAGCGCAGTATTTCAAATAGTTTCCCGGGAAAAGGGCTCTGTGCCAACTCAGACAGTATGCCAACTCAGGCACATCTCCCCTACTATAAATAAATATAGGCTTTAGCAAAAAAGCGCCATTCAAATTGGCAGTGACGTACCTTCAGGCTTGCGTGGGTAGGTACCTCTCCTCTATGGGGAGGGCAGGGAGGGCGTCGCTCTTTGGCGCCGATCAAGGGGAATATCAATTGATAAAGAAATTGCTTTTTCTTCGGAGCGGAAGATTTTGCTTTTCCACTGAGCTTTTGCCTCGGCTTTGCTATTTGTTGCTCTTAAACATCGAATACTTAAGTGATATCATCAATAGCATCAAGGTATAGCCGCCCTTACCCTGTACCTTGAAATTATTTTAAGCGTTGCGACGCTTTTCTAAAACCTTCATTACAAATTTTGCTCCGGTTTCTACAGGATGGTCCAGGTTATAGTAGCAATAATTCACCACTGGATGGTCAATCGAAAAATAAGTCGACGTGGATAATTTTATTTTTTCAAGAACACCTACTGAGAGAAATGAAGCCCTTCAGAGTTGAGCTTTGAAAATCCGTCTGGTTACCGTCAGGTAAATAACTGGTAAATGTGTAAATGTCGGTAAATGTGGTAAATGTCTGGTAAATGTGTAAATGTCTAGTAAATGTCTGGTAAATGTGTAAATGTCTGGTAAATGTGTAAATGTCTGGTAAATGTGTAAATGTCTGGTAAATGTGTAAATGTCTGGTAAATGTGGTAAATGTGGTAAATGTCTGGTAAATGTGGTAAATGTCAAATGTGGTGTACACATTTTTCCTAGGTGGTCAACCCCTTGGGAATTTCAGTGTGTTATTCCACGTTAAATTCCGCATCGATCCACCAAATTTTGTCAACTTCCGAATTTATTTCTGGTTAAAACCTATTTTGACTGGACTAATACAACACAGTGGTGAAGCTGAGGGTGAAACTTGTACAAACAAAAATTGCACATGATCCTCTGATTTGGCATTTGGCTTGGCTGGGCTTTTCAACAACAGTTTCTTCTGCTTGTTAGGTATAACAGTCGATTTTAGTGGTCATCAATGCGCTGTCACATCGTATTTGCTGGCAAATTTCTTAGAAATTCAGCGGTTTTTTATACACAGAGCCAATTAAATAGAACCGGCATTAAGATGTTCCCTCAATGTGAGCTGCGGCTTCGAGTTTCAAAATAACTCAGGCCAAATTGGAAAGAAATGATTCATGAGCTTTTTCGTTTTTGTTCAGCGGTTGCACATCCTATTATTCTAATTTAAAAGCAATTTATAATTTGTAAGCTTAAAAGATCATTCCGCAATGATCCAGTTCAGTTCGATGTATTTCACACTTGATTTTACTTTTTCTTTTGTGGGGCATATGGCGTTCGAAGGTAAAGGATAAGGCTATTGTGGAGTGATTCAAAATATCAAATTACTATGACCAAGAAATAACCATGGATAATTACAATTTCACGCAGTACAGTCTCGAGCATGAATAACTCTACGGAGGTGTAGCAAATCTTCTAGGTAGCATCAATGACAATCAAGAATTTCACTTATGTTATGAGATCATCTTCCAACCAATTGATAAAACCAAAGAAAATATTTGCTTTGTTTGAGGCAGCGAAAATTGCGGTAACGGTGTCTTAACATGATGATTAGATGATTGTTATATACTTGCACTGATCATTGTTGAGATATCAAATCAACTCGCCTAAGATTATAAGCCTGGTGTTTTGAATTGCGGATTGCCGTATTATTGTGTCGAGTTTACTTACTAAGATTGACGGGAATCCTTTTAAGTTTGTAGGTATATCTACTCTTCACTGTTATAAGTACATACCGTTGCACCAAATTGTAAAATAACCTTATACGTAGTTAGTATATGACAGATGAAAATACTCTGTAATGAGTGTAATGAAATAAGGACAAGTAATAAGGCCCGTATTCATAGACAGATCTTATGTCTTAAGACGTCCTTATTCAATTCATTCAATGGGGTCTTATACCACTTTTTTTTTATTTGTTCAAAAGAAAGTACAAACTCAGATCACTACAGGCATGAAAATATTTCGTCCCAAAAGTCCCAACTTTTTTCAGAAAAAAATGTTGAAAATTTGGGCGGCAACAGGTGGAGATTGAACTGGAAGGTTGTAGCTGTAGGAAGGTTGATGACGTCAAGAACCTGTTCCGCGCTTGCGCACTGGCTAGGTCATCGTGTAATATGCATTGAGCGTTGTTGTCAGGTTGTGTCTGATAAAGAGTCTACAGTCCATTAATTTTTACTAGATATGATTGAAAAATCCCGGAAAAACAAAACAACACAATGCAGCATCTCTTGGTATATCGGGGAATTTATGTATCAGCAGAGAACAATTTTATTTTCGGATTTTGGTGACAGTCACTATAAATGTGGCAATTTTGCATCAGAAAACTAGAAAGCGTTGCCAAAGGTTTGCCATGTCAAATTCTTTTATTTTGTGTGGTTATATGTCGACATGACGTCTCCGCCAGACTCTATGTGTGTGTCTCTCCTGTTTTGTTGTGTTCCTTGGTTCCCACGAGGAAGTGTCGTCAAAGTGATGATTCCATCAGAGGGATTATCTCCATTCGCTAGTTCAACAAAAAATAGCTGCGTCTTCCCGAATGGCAACTGCTAAGAAATTAGGTGACTCGGTCAGGTTTATGGTCGAAAGCTACAAGGCAAAGTGTTGCACACCAATGGAAGGACGACGATTTGGACAACTTTCTGCACGCATTCCAATGTACCAAGGTAAAATCGATTATTTCAGATGGTGCTCTTTTTACAACTTGATCAAAGATCAAAGTGAATCTTCTTCGCCTGCGTCAGGTAGACAAGGCGGGGCTTGTTGATACAGGTCTTTAAACAATCGGCATTTCTCCGACGGTTAAAAACGGATCAAACGGATAAAATTGAAGATCACGGCGCCTCTGGAAGTAGCATGCTGAGAATGAGGCAGCGCTCGCGCTCGGCGCTCGGCGCCCTCCACCTCCAGCGCTGGTCGGTCTAGGTGTTTTTCGAGTTCCAGCTTGACTATTACGGCATGTATTCTCTCACACTTTGCACCAAAAAATACAAGAGCGCCGAATCAGTCTGAGATGGGATCTCTCTGCTATATTCTGCAAAATTGTTCTATCTCTTCTATCGGTCAAAAAAGATTAACAAAGATAGATATCTCTACTTTCAATCGATAAAACAGCTACGTCAAGCTTGAATTTTGTGAAATTATAGACATATTTTTTAATCGAAATCTAGAAAAGTTCAGCTTGGTGGTTGAAGTTTCAAGATTTTTTCATTTTCCATTTTTTTCGTCATAATATTATGTTCAGTTATACTTACTTAGGTATTTGAAATAGCATAGCAACGTGCATCTTTTTCCATTTTGATTCTAAATATATTGCCAATAACATGACAAGTTTTGTTTTGTTGTTCAATTTTTATCTTTGTCATTCTATAGGTACTACTAGTATTTTGTTGACTCGAATCCAAGGCCAAGAATACAGAAAAAAAAGTATTTTGTTACTTCTTGTTGAAGACTTTTTTGTGTGAAAAGATTGTCAATTTGTCTTAATGTTTTCATTTCTGGGCTGGAAAGCTCGACTGCAAAAGAATGGACGGGCGGGAGTTTGTAGGAGCCGAATTAGTTTATTATTGATTTCACCTATTTTTTATGAAAGATCGAGTGAAAGATTTTGAAAATATGATAATCATCTCATTGACCATTTTAAATTATTTTTATGGATGATTGTCTTCCCATTGTGACCAAAAATTCGGAGGGGGAGGAAATGGAAGCTTCCAGCTCAAATTTGAGATTATTATTAGCTATAAACATTGCAGGTGCCGCATCAGCCATAGCCGTAGCCCCCTAGCTTGTCACTCTATTTTCGCTCCAAAAAGTCATTCTATTGGAAATAGGAAGTGTATGGGATATAAGTACATCTCGATTTACACTCTGATCCCCTAGTGAAAATCCTCGATGTAGCGATAATACACCTCACCTATCAGTGTATTACATAGGACAATTTATTTGACATGTAATTTAGTTGTACGCAGTAATAAATTCGTGTGCGTTTAAGCGTTGGTATCTTAATTATTGAAGTGCCCAACGCTAATCCGTAACAATATATCAGGTACACCTACTTAATAAGAAGAATCGAAACAAAAGAATTTGGGGTTTCTAATGTAACTTCAAAAGACAATCCGGCGGTGTGTTTGTGTAGATAGTTGAAAGATAGTTACTAAGGAGGGTGGCAAAATTCTTGTCTTGTAAGCAAAACCCTTAGAAAGATTTCAAACTCGACTGTACCTACTTGGTCATTACAGTCAAATTAAAGAAAAATCAAAAGTATTACATGAAGGTCATACTGTTTGCTTGAACTGCAATACGCTCCATACTTTACAATTTTCAATTTCCAAGCTGCTACCACAGTTGGTAGTGCACCTTAAAAACACTATAAAAGTACCTAAGTACCAGTTTCCTTGATACTATAGCACAATACTTACTTACTTACTAGTAGTTCTTATGAGCAGGTGATCCGTTGAGATTTAAGTCAGTTTTCAATGACATTAAAAGAAGCAATGTCGGTATTGATTTCACCCATGAACCGTATGTGTGTGGTGGACTAGCAAGTTGTGTGGACCGTGGAGAGTGGAGTTCTGCTTGCACATTCGAATTTACTGCACTTGTCAAACATGACCGTTCACCGCACCCAAACGTAATGGTCAAATAAATAAGTGTGGTGATACGTATGTGCTCTTGTAAGCTTTACATGTTACATGTGGTTCATTAGTGCGAATTGTGTGATAAATACATCGCAGATACTTCGTTAAATGTCTTGCGGTCCATACTTTACCATTGCTGGCGACACCGCGGGAGACAATTAGCGAGAAATGTGCGAAAATGATTGGGTTTCGCCTGTTGTGCTTTCTACAATTCCATCACCCTAACAGGGTGATTCAAACTCTAGGCCCAGGCCATTTCCCCCGAAAATGGTAAGACCTTAAGTGGAGATTTTTTTGCACCTTCCAGACATCGATTTTGTGATTTTTGTGTAGGAATTGAAACCATACCGATTATCTTACCTCACCAACGCGGGGTGGCGCGACGCCTAAAATACTTTTCCCCCAGAAACCTGCACATTTTATAAGACTGTTCGATAGCTAATTTTTATCTGAGTTTAATGCCTCCACTATTTCTTTTTATTTTATAAACCGTCGAAAATAATCAATAGAAATATGTTGAAAAATTGGAAATTATTTCATTCAAATTATACAAACAGGGAAGCCAGATTAGGGCTCCGAATATGACCTAGAGGCACAAAAGTGCTATAATAAAGCTGCGAAAGCCACAGGAAAATTCAAGGGGGCTCAGCAGGGCTTCAATAGGGGCTTCAAACAATATTGAAGACACAAGGGGACCCAAAGGAGCCCTGGACAACACAAGACGGTTGAAGGGGGCATATTGGAATTCTGGAAACCATGAAAAACACCAGAGGGGTTCTTCAGGATCATAAATCGAAACGTGAGTCCACAAGGGCGCCAGATAGGGTTCCAAATATCACATGAAGGCGAAGCTCACTGAAGCTACAAAAGCCACAGAAAAGTGCAAAACGGCTTAGCTGGTCTTCAAATAACATTGAAGAAGCAAGTTGGCCAGATTGGCACAAGTTGGCCCAAGTTTGGAGTCCTTTGATAACTCGTTTGATAATCATAGCTTTTCCTGAGTACATAATTTCCAAGAGACATAATTTCCAGGAGACGGTTTGTGGGGGACGGTTTTTCCTTTTGGTCGCAAAGTGCTTCCCACCACCTTCCTCTCGATGTGCTCTTAGTAGCCTTCAGTTCATTGAAAATGGGCCTCCAGCAAAAGTGAAATCTGTCCACAGGCTCTTAGCATTATTAGTTATCTACATGCACTTGCACTTTCCTACCTATTTAAGTGTTTTTGACGCAAATTTGAGAAAGCAAGGCAAATGCACTTTCGTAGACTGCGATCAGTTTTCTCAGAAATGACGCCGCAACAGAGAAAATCGGCTGATGACCTTATTGCCAAACCCGCGCAGCTATGTTGATGGAATTTGCATTTGCTGGCCAGTTCTTGAGCCAGATTTTGGTCGCTTGATCATTTGAAGTGATGCTTCTCACATCTTTCGATAGCAGTGTTGTTGACTAGAAATCTTTTATCTCCTGAACGGCTGAGGTCATTTCAGTAGAGTTGGTTTAGCATGTGTTCATTTCCTACTCAGCATGCTTCTGGGATAAAGCTGCATAACAAATAGGTATGTCTCTAGATTTGAAGCATCTCAGAGAATTGCATTTCTTCAAGTCAGAAAAACTCTAAAAAACTCTTCTTCTCTGAAAGTCACTTAGTTCCACTCACAAGAACTTGACAATGGTTTCGAAGATTCGAAGCCATCTTTGTATTGCACTTTCTAGTCGAAAAGTAGAGGAAGGTCAAGTACCTTGCCGCCTCGTACCTTGGGCCACCTTAATTTTTCAGAATATGTTTCGTGAGGGTAACCGCCAATAGTTGCCCCCCTTCACAACTGGTTTAATCATAACTTCCGACATGTGGTGTGACGTACCTCGGATCAGTTTTTGATTTGTAGCAAGCACAAGCAAGCAAGCAAGAAATTGGCTCAAAGTTGAAGGTAAACACAAAACAATTATTTCTTGTATCTCATTTCATTTTATTTATTATACTCCTTATGATGATCTATACTTTCAGAGGTATGTAGTATCAATTTGATTTGGTCATCCTAGGCACCAAAGAAGGGAATAAAAGAGCCCAACCGCCGTAAGACAATTTACAAAAAGCGAAGGAGGCAATCGACGGAAAAATCGTTTTCAAACGTGCAGCTGCTAAAAGATTCAACGTTTCGTGCTTTACTGTCCGGCGTTATTTGAAACTGGAAAGTGCAGAGCCCATTTCACTTATGGCCCAAGGTACGGGATAGCATCGTACCTTGAGCCACTTTTGGCCAGAATAAAAAAATAATTTACGTCATCAGTATTTTTTGAAGTGAAACTTCTATTCTCGCGCCTAGATCACAACACACAACTAACGCAGAACCACACATGGGAGTGAATTCGCGGTACATGTAACGAGGGTGTGTAACGCGGAGGTGTAACGTTGTGTCAGGCCCTTGGGGTGACCAGTGTCTCGTCCGAGAAAATGGGAGTAAGCTGTTGCCGCGTTCGATTCTATTCTTTACAGTTCTTTTACCGCTTGCATTGTGTTTTAAGGACAACAGCTTCCATCATAAACTAAAATTTAATTTTATCGATGAATTCTAACTCAAGGGAAGTGTCAATTACAACCGAAAATGATTAATTTATTTTCGTAATGCGTATCGCCAACCTGTCGCCGACACTGGACTCTTCTACTTGGTGTTTCGCAGAGGGTGTTGTGCTGGTGACCTGACAGGAATGGTTCTCGACTTGGCTAAAAGTTATCATTGTGACCATTGCGTGGCGCTCTCATTCGCCGTCATTTTTTTTTTCTGTCATTTGTCTGCTTCATGACAATTCATGTTCACATGTGCAGACGATTACCGTTACATTTTCGAATCGAATCGAAGCAAAGTTCCGAGCTGTTCTCTTGTTAATTTTTGCGCTTTGTTGATTTGTTTATGTTATTTTTGTTTTGTTTTTGTTAAATTATTGTGGTTTTGTTTTTGTTATTTCAATTAAAATTAATACCAGTGCGAGTTTTCCAAACGACATTCTTATACTTTGTGGAGATTATTAGATTTCCATGCTGTGCCTGTCAGAACACAGTTTTCACCGTGCTTCAATATAACGGGGAAAATCGTACAGTAAGAAAATCCGTCACGATGTCACATTCGCATAATTATTTGTGGAGAATATTATTGATGAAAATATATATTTATTGTATTAGGGGTATGAGTGAGACTTCTAGTGAAAGCGGTACACACCTAAAAACACATCGATACTGCATTTTGGAGTGCAGTAACGAGATATTGCATGGGCATACTTTAAACTCTTTTTATTTTTTCTTCTATGCAAGAAGACGATACATTCATAGGTTCTGTTGCGTTCCCAACTAAATCGCATTCCCTAAACCTAATTATGAAGAAATTTTTCTTGTAATAGTATTTTTCAAAGAAGTGGTGACCTCTTATTCACCTCTTTTGTGTAGCCTCTTTAGCCTTTAGCTCTTTAGCCTCTTAATTTATTAATTTATCGTTTCCTTGCACAGCAGAAAAAATAAAAACAGTTTTTTTGACCTCTGCGAAAGATTTTTTTTTTCAAATGTGAAGAATGAATTGGACACGACGACATTTGATGAAAACATTTTCAATAGACCCGTAAGCTTAACTTATGACATACATGACGATACTCAATGATCATTTTGTGAAAGTTCTTGCATCTTGAAAATTTGGAGGGCCCCCATTGGCCCTCTAAGGAACAAAACATCGAGTGCTGCGGGACAAATCGCTTGTTTCGGTATAAAGTACGCCCATGCAAAATCTCGTTACTGCACTCCAAAATGCGGTATGCTTTTGCGTACCGCTCCCACTATTCATGTGACGGAGAATGAGAGTTCAGGCGCCGAGCGCAGCGAGAAAAGAAACAAAAGAAGTCTAATCGTGAAAAAAATCATGTCGAAAGTATGCTGCCCTTTGAGTGACTCATAATAACAAGATTAATAATAATAAGATTGATAATAAGAAAAACAAGATGATACAAACCGTTAGGGAGCGGGTATACGAAAAGAACACCTCTTCGAACGTTGTTTGCTGATTGATTCATATCTATAGAAGTTTCACTTCTTCCGAGGGTGACTATGGTCACGCACCCACGTTTTTTTTGAGAACTTTCTCAGGTATTATTTAAACATTCAGTGGATATCAGGCGAGCTCTTTTTTTTTATTTTCAAGAGTTTCTCAATTTCAAAATGAGAGTCATTTGACAAAACGGCCCAATAAGGTACGTGATGTTCTCCTACATAGTCACCTACCTATACTTTGCAATGCTGGACAGTAAAGTTCACACCACCAAATAAATGGGAGTTTTGACACGGGTTGCGGAGTTGCCCATAATCCAGTGATTATATGCAAAGGTCGCCGTTAATTTGGCGGAAATGGGAGAAAGCCACTACATCGAAGAGTACCTGCAGGTAGGTTGTCATGTCACAGCGACAACCACGATAGAAAGAATTACTCCACAATGGGCAACAGATGCACTGTGATGTGTGCTTCAGCCAGCCGTACGTCACGCACCACAAGACAGAGTATTTGATGAAAGCAGATAAACTTATTTTACGACAGGCATAACCATTAAACTGTAGACAATTTTTACCATCGTAAAAGTTAACAATAACAAGGGCAATGGTTTCCGCAAGCTTTTTCTCGCTTCATTCTTTAGAACCAGAGATCCTGCACAAGCCGGTCCTTCTTGGTAATCACTTATAATAACCATTATCTATTTATTACACAATAAGCTAGCTAGAAAAAAATTAATAAATCATTATTTATACAAGAAAGAAAGAAAGAAACTGCTAATTGGTCTGTAAATCGGTAATTGGAAATGTGAGGATGCCGGATGCCGCATCGCTTGATCCCACGCACGGTCTGCTAAGTGTTGTCGATTTTTCAGGTGTTGAAATTGTTTAGTCATGGACTCATGGTCATGTCATGACATAATATGATACTTGACACAATCGTTCCAAGTGCCTAGTGCTTTATAAGGTATAAGATAGGTAGGCAGTGTAGGCACTTGATGTGTGAAAAGTAAAAATGACGAGCGGGCATAAACGTTTGTTCTTACTTCTTATTTCAACTTTCAATTTTTCTTATACCCACAGTGAAAAGCTGGAAAGTGAAGGTCATGTCCGGATCAACTTATTTAGATAGGAAGACAACTTGAATTTATAGAAACCAGTTGAATCGAGAGCATCATCGGTCGAACCCGTTTCAAGTTCTTTTATTAGTTATACTGAGACTGAGGCGACATGCCCGAGATCCACCTGTCTTCGATCTGCCGGAAAGTCATTCGATGAGCCATTGTTTCGTCAATCATGCAATTCATGCAGAAAATGCCAGTCGTTGCGTTCCTTGCAGACTTTGTGATGCGATGATACTTAAAAAAAACTTTTAAAAACTACAGCTAAGACTGTTTTCTATATGAAATTCACACACTTTTTGCTATTCAAACTGGACGACTGTGTGGAATTAACGAGTCTAGACGTCACCGACCGATGCCGCTATGGTCCTTATCTGGCGGGAACCGAGTTTTCGATAACTCCTGGGCTGGGAAGTTCTCGTCTGGTCGTCAGGATCAATTATTATGTTCTGCTGTATTAAAACGACGAATAAACTCAAAGCTTCAATCAATGAGAAACATTGACTCCACTATCACTAGGTATAAGTACTTATATACCCCTACCTACTTTTACTTTTTGAAAATGGGATAGGAAAGGAAAGGGACCAATTCACAGAAACAACCAAAACGACTTGCAGTGAAGGGTTGATTGGCACTCATACCATAGGTTTGCGAGACCCTATCTGTACCTACTGTTAATATGTAATTTTCTGCGTTCTGCAACTTTGAAACATCGTCCACTTTGCGGTGCTAATGTTTATCAATGGCAATAAATTCCCACCAAGACCGAAGTTCTGTTGGCACTTACAAGTCGGTAGAATCGACTGTAAAAATATTGCCGCCTCCGATACTGGCGCGGCGAACGTGTGTCTATGCAAATCCATCTCCGGAATTAATGCAAATCTTATGGATGTTTTTGCAAAATAATAACACAAAAAGAAGGGTTAGCCTAATACCTAATACTCCCGGATTTCGCAGGTCCCCCTCAAAATTTACAGTGCGCCATTTACATAATGATATTTGCCTGTAATTAGCGGATTTCGTATTCACATTCAGGGCCGGTTATCGAAATAAACAGCTTTTATGCAATTCATGCATAGTCAATGAACCTGCCGACCGACGACTGAAAAACCTTTAATGCCCTCAGTTGTATGGTCAGTGTGGATTGGTATTGTTTCAGCACATTTCAACGTACCTCCTCTTGATTTATGTACAGAGTGGTGTGGGAAGCAACGAACACCAATTTTGGTTGCAGCGACAGTGTAATAAAATTCCAAATTAAATACCCCATGGCCCATGACACCCAGTCGCATAGTATAGATACGAGTACTTATGCACATAAACTAATTTTCATATGATTTAGTCGCACCTCACTACCTCACACCTCAGCTCAGCGTTATTATTGTCAAAAGCTGTTTGTTTATATGTATTATTTGGTAGGTATCTTGCCTCTCGATTACTCGGAGCATTATATAGACGCGGGGATGCGGCTGCTAAAGCACAAAGCTCATCAGTTCTGTGAAATAAAACTACGTAGGCATACATGCCATTAGGTTGTACGTACACGATGTTGAAGGCTACCTACCTCAATTCATTACATCAGCTCGAGCCGTGTTTGAGCAGAACTTAACGGATATGTTGGCATTCCCGTGAAACCTAATGTAAAGCTTTCAATTTTCACTGAACTTCAAAAAAAAAGTCCAATTAAAAAGAATGGGTACATAGAAATCCTGCATCAACTCTTCTGACTGTTTTATGGATGCTCCTATATGGCACGCAAACAAAGTAGTTATCTATAATTACCATACTTCTGTAGTTTTATTTGTAATGAATATTAAAACATTGTAACGTATATCCACCTATGTAAGTAGGGAGGTACCTACCCAATGGCGATGATTTCAGTCAACAAAATTTCTGTATGATCGTCAAAGAGCCGAAACTCCGAGATTAAAGTCGAAACTTCGAGAAACTTTGATGTCGAAGCTTTAAGATTTGAGAACATAAATTATTGCGTCGTAGCTTCAAGTGCCTTCAATTTGGGTGGGAAAGTAGAAAGGTACTTACCACGTACCTACCTAAGTAATTAGTTAATTACCATGGATGTAATTACTTACTATCTGCTGTTATCTCAAATATGAAACACATCGGTACTAGAATTTTATCGGTTAAACATGCAAAATGCTAGATTTTGTTCAAGTATGGAATAACCTTTTACGAGTAGAGATGTATAAGTACTGCACTTTCAAGTTCTCACGTGTTACCTATCTCAAGTCCATATACTCATGAGCTTCGTCATAATTGGCAATTGGATTAAACCTGATGGGCTTCATAAGAAAAAATTTACATCAATTTCAAATGAAATAAAACTCATCAGGACGAAATTGCAACCTCGAGCTTTAAGTCCTTGAATGCAGCTTTAGCAGTTTCGCTTCTATTTGTCCATACTTATCAGGCAACATCGCTAAATTGCCCTTTGTTCCGTATTGCAGGCAGTGATCCTGTCCTAGCACTCTTATCTAGTGGCCGCCGCAGGCTTATGTCCCGCGTTGGTAACAGGGAAATGGGATTTGGGGATTTTACGCACTTTTTGCGGTCGAAATGGAGAGTGTTTTTAACTTATCTGCTTTTCGATTAGGTCCGTAATAAAAATTATTCTTATTTGTCCGAACTGTGAGTTCTCCTTAAGTGAGATGATGTTGGTACGTTTTTAGTTTATCTAATCATGAGTAATCCATCAGGAGAGGTATAAAAATAAAAATAATGCTTTAAGCGAGAGCAAAAGTAACGCACGATTCAAAATGAGGACCGAATTTTTCCTGAGCATCCTCTGCTGGCAAGTGCTAAGGTAAATTAATGACTATGTTCTGTTGTTACCTTGCGTGTATTCCCAGATGTTAACTAGTGTTTCTTGAATGCGATCTTTCTGCCGATATCTTCATTGTGTACTTTTTTAGCAGCCTTAATTCGGTATTGGGTGCAACCAACAAGACGTTTCCGGAAGGATTTCTTTTCGGGACAGCAACGGCTTCTTACCAAGTAGAAGGTGGATGGGCTGATGACGGAAAAGGTGAAAATATATGGGACTATTTTACCCACACCTTCCCCGACAGAATTGCGAACAGAGATAACGGGGACGTTGCATGTGACAGTTACCATAAGTACGTTGAAGATGTCCAACTTCTCAAAGACTTGGGCGTCAACCATTACAGATTCTCGTTATCCTGGTCTAGAATCCTTCCCACAGGATTCACTTATCAAATTAATCAAGCCGGAGTTGACTATTACAAAGCCCTCATCAGAGAACTGAAAAACAACGGGATAGAACCTTTCGTCACTTTGTACCACTGGGACCTCCCACAGCCCCTTCAAGAAATCGGAGGTTGGCCAAATCCTTTACTAGAGGACATTTTTGGCGAATACGCGCGACTAGCTTTTAGCCTCTTCGGGGATGATGTCAAATACTGGATGACTTTCAACGAAGTGAAACAGACATGCCAATTGGGGTATGGCTCAGGAGTTTTCGCACCTGGATACACTTCTGCAGGAATTGGGGAGTACCTCTGCGCTCACACCGTACTTAAATCACACGCTTTGGCATACCATATCTACGATGAAGAGTTTAGGCCAACACAAAATGGAAAAGTGTCGATGGTAGTGGATACTGATTGGTTTGAGCCAGACAGCGACAATCCTCAAGACATCGAAGCAGCTGAAAGAAAAATTCAATTCAATGTAACCTTACCGGTACCTGCATGCTGAATACGAATTTCTTAATTGTTTTTCTTTATAGTTCGGTTGGTACGCTAACGCTATCTACCATCCAGACGGTAATTATCCTCAGGTAATGATTGATCGCATAGCCCAGCGAAGCGCAGAAGAGGGGTTCACTAAATCGCGTCTACCTGAATTCACACCAGAAGAAGTCGATTACATCAAAGGAAGTTACGACTTTCTTGCGTTAAATACGTACACTACCAGCATGGCTCAGTGGCGCGAGGACGACCCTATCGGAAGCCCAAGTTGGGGTAAAGACACTAGCGTTAATACTTATCAAAACGACTCATGGGAGGACTCGGCATCTAGCTGGCTTAAAGTTGTGCCATGGGGCACAAGAAAGCTGTTGAATTGGGTGGAGAAAACCTATGACCATCCTGAAATAATCATAACTGAAAATGGATTTTCTGACAACGGCGAACTGGATGACCAAGGAAGAATTCATTACTATCAGGTACAATTTTCCTGACTTCTATGGAGTCGGGTCTATCAGGTATGTAAGTTACAAACGAGGTAGGGAACTAACAACGTCTTACCCTAGGAATACCTCAGTAATATTTTATTAGCAATGATTGAAGATGGCGTTAAAGTGACAGGATATACTGCATGGAGCCTCATGGATAATTTCGAATGGACCAGTGGCTATACGTACGTTAAATCGAAATGTTTAATCGATTTTTTCCTACCTCTCTGAAAACTGTGTGATTTCAGGCAAAAGTTTGGACTTTATCAAGTGGATTTTGATAGTCCTAACAGAACTAGAACAATAAAGAGTTCAGCAGCATGGTTCAAGAACGTGATTGCAACTAAATGCTTGGTTGATGTGTGTGACAACAATTAATATAATGAAGGATTTTCTCTTGGGGTAGATTTTTGGACACAAATAAGTAAAAACTCTAGGTATTTGCCGACGTTCCACAAGTTCCACAAAAACTAAATAAAATACCATTCCTGCCTGACTTGTTAAGCAGTTTACTGCACAAAAATGTCAGTTATAATTAATTCAATACTTATTTCAAGTAAATAGGTCATGAGGTAAGAACTGTCTGGTCTCTTTGATTATCTGTTTCACCTGATTGCACATCATTTTGTTACAGCCTTGAAAAAGATTTTAATTAAATCGAAACGTCGGCAAAAACCTAGAGTTTTTACTTATTTGTGTCCAAAAATCTACCCCAAGAGAAAATCCTTCATTACTAAATCCAAATGGACAAGAATCAGAATCAAAACAATTAATATATTTTTAATATTTTAATTAAATTTGTATGCTTATAACAACTGTAATCAATGCACCTATTGTGATTATGTCATTATTCTCAGACAAGAATGAACCTGACAAATAAAAAAATCACTATTGGGATCGAGAAATTCTCAACGTCACATTTTTTCTGCATGCATTCTAGGTTTCTCAGTGAAAGTCTGTGAATGCAAATGCGAGTCAAGTAAACTATTTGCTCCTACAGTTCCTGAAATGTTTCTCTAAAATTTTAACGGCAAGTTATCTTCTCGTATACTCGAATCATAATAATAAGGTCGTGATTGTTGTAGAATTTTACTCAAAATTATGTAAAATTGATTCAAGTACATTATTGTAAAAGACAAAAGTAAACTGCTGGACAACGAAGTCGATATCGTAAAAATGGTTCGACTTTGAAGACCAATAACTTCCGATTGCCGAAGGCGATTTCCATTTTGTTTGTTGTGTTGATTAGCCCAATGTTTCTGTAACCTATCCTGTTGGAGTGAATGTCAAGAAACTCCCTGTAAAATTTCTACAGAGTGATACGTAAAATACTGCAAAATTGCACCGACTTCATCGTACCCCCATTTGTCAAAAAAAAAATTATGTATTCCAATACAAAAATCATGAAGTGTGGTGTCTTATCCCGAAACGGTTTTGGAATTACCCAGATTGGAAGTCTAACATTGAAGATACAAATTTTTCTGTTGAATATTAACGCGAAATTTAATCACTTTTGATGAATGGATGTTGGTATTGAGCAAGATTGTTCGTAGAACAGTCCAGGATAATTTTACTCTCAACACAACTTGAATATTTGTTGTGAGGCCAAGCAGGGGGCACTTCTACAAGTGGTTGTCACTGCCTGTTTTCCGTACGTTGAATTTCGTCAGAATTTCATCAGAGTTTCAGATGTGGAACATGTTCTGTTTGCAAGTTCAAGCCCCTGAACATGGTAACGATGTAAAACTACAGTTTCCGAGTGAAGTAAAGCCTCCCTGGATGTTATACTTTTTGTGCTTGTGCTATGCGTGAGTCTAGCAAATCTGCAACATTCAACATAAAAATTCATATCTTTAATGTTAGACTTCCAATCTGGGTAATTCCAAAACCGTTTCGAGATAAGACTTAATAATCACACTTCATGATTGTTGTGTTGAAATTATAAAAAATATTTTGGCAACTCCGCTGCTCCGCCAACGTGTTTTAAAGTTGATGAGAGGTTGGAAGGCGCCAATGTGTCGACACATGTGGCGTCCCATCATACTAGCGGCAATTCTCTGGACCAGGAGACAATGGTCATACCATCTGGACATTCACCTTCGGAACGTGACAGGCCGGGTGGCTCCGAGATAGTGGCTCGGCATGTCTTGACCATCTTCCTGAATTTTTGGAACAACTAAGAGGATGTAAACCAGTCTCGTCAACCAGATCACCACATTTACAAATTAACTTCTGACAAATACGTACGCCAAGTCTTAAAGCAATGCAGAAACGTAAAGATTTCCCATCTAGTAATGTTCTAGATGCATCTAGCATCCCGATATTTTTAGAAGGCACCACTTTCAGACAAGCTCCCGGTTCCTTCGCGCCGATAGGTTGCATACGAGCTACATCCACTGAGTCCTCAAACACCGATTTTCGTTCAACGATGAAATTTATATAGATGTTGTCCCAGTTTCTTTGGATAACTGATTCTGTTGGAGCAGGGAGTATGTTATTAAATTTCGACTTCCAAATTTCAACACTTTCGGTCATGTGATCGATAACAACTTCGTCAACTAAAGCAGAGCGAATGTTGGAGACTATTTAGTTGCTTTGATCCAAAGCATGAGGCGAGGAAAGCTAGAGAAGACTAAGATCCGACAGTTTTTTTTATTCCAAGGCCACCTGGACGGATAGGGAGGCTTGCTTGTGTCCATTGTTTCCCAGTCATAGTGATGTCAAATAATGACTCAAGGCTAAGGCTGGTCTTGAAAAATATGTCCATATCATCTAAAAAAATTTGAATCTTCCAAGTAGGAACTGTGCGTAGAGTGTAAAGTAATTTTGGTAATCCAAAACAGTTTTTTAGTAAATAAAAAGATAAATGAGGCGTCAGTGTTTCCGAACGATCAAAACGTAATCTTCAAATCATCGAAACTTTGTAATGAAATTATGTTGAATCCATCTTCCAAGAGCGGAGTACCAAGCAGAGTGAAATCTTCTGCGTTTACTATGCAAATACCAGGAAGAATCTTTTGAAAACGTTTCTCGAAGTCCTGATCGGGTTTTCGAGAAGTAAACAAGCAACTCGCATTTGGAAGGATTGATTTCCAGGCCAATATCTTTTGATTTTGAAATCAGCAGCTCGTGGTTTTTGATTACTGAATCTCCAGATCCCCCTAAAACACCGTCATCCAGGTAAAATAGATTTAGACTCGGGTTTAGATCATAATCTAAGCTCTTGACAATCGGATGAATGGCAAGACTGAAAACCATAGGTCCGTGGGATCTTCCTGTTAGTGCAAGCGGTACACACCTAAAAACACATCGATACTGCATTTTGGAGTGCAGTAACGAGATTTGGTATGGGCATACTTTATACCAAGACAAGCGATTTGACCCGCAGCACTCGATATTTTGTCCCTTAGGGGGCCAATGGGGGCCCTCCAAATTTTCAAGGTGCAAGAACTTCCACAAAATGATCATTGAGTATCGTCATGTATGTCATAAATGAAGCTTACGGGTCTATTGAAAATATTTTCATCAATTGTCGGTGTGACTGATCCATTCTTCACACTTGAAAAAAAATTTCTTTGGCAGAGGTCAAAAAAACTGTTTTTATTTTTTCTTCTATGCGAGGAGACGATAGATTCATATGTTCTGTTGCGTTCCCAACTAAATCGCATTCCCTAAACCTAATTATAAAGAAATTTTTCTTGTAATGGTATTTTTCAAAGAAGTGGTGACCTCTTCAGTACCTCTTTTCCAAGAGCATTTCTTTCTATGTCCCCACTGGATATCACTCGTAATTTTTGCAGGAATGGAGACCTCGAACTCTTTACCTGGTGGTTGCGAAGCAACATGACTCTAAAACGCCCAAGGGAGCCCAAAAAAAATTTTTTCTGCTGGGCCGTCCAACTTACGATATTTTGATTTTATAGTAGGAGAGACGCGGACCAGTATTTAATCCAGGCTGCAGGCACAGGCGATTTGGTTTGAACAGAAAATATTCTTCCATGCCGTGTTTTATTGCAGTGCAACAAAACGCAGAGTCGTTAGGTGTAAGTAGGTATATTTTCCGGTAGATTTTATTCGCCTAGACTAGATCTTATTTATTTGCGCGTCTCCCCTACTACAAAATCAACATGCCAAAAATTTGACGACCCAGCAGAAAAAAAAAGTTTTAGGGCTCTCTTGTATGTTTTGAAGCCATGTTGCATGGAAATTACTAAGAAAAGAGTTCAAGCTTCTCATATCAGCAAAAATTGACAGTCTTATTCACTAGGAACATTGAAAAAAATGCTGTTGAAAAAAGTGTACTGAAGAGGTCACCTCTTCTTGGGAAAATGATATTGCGAAAAAATTGTCTTCATATTTAGGCTTACGGAACGCGATTTAGTTGGGAACGCAATAAAACATATGAATTTATCGTTTCCTTGCACAGCAGAAAAAATAAAAACAGTTTTTTTGACCTCTGCCAAAGAATTTTTTTTTCAAGTGTGAAGAATGAATTGGACACGATGACATTTGATGAAAACATTTTCAATAGACCCGTAAGCTTCACTTATGGCATACATAACGATACTCAATGATCATTTTGTGAAAGTTCCTGCATCTTGAAAATTTGGAGGGCCCCCATTGGCCCCCTAAGGGACGAAATATCGAGTGCTGCGGGTCAAATCGCTTGTCTTGGTATAAAGTACGCCCATGCAAAATCTCGTTACTGCACTCCAAAATGCGGTATGCTTTTGCGTACCGCTCCCACTATGTTGGCAGCCTACTTCAGATGATATCGTTTTATCACCAAAGAAAAGAAGTGACGGGGAGGAATTGAATTTGAAAACTAGTTTTAGCTTTTAAAACTAAAGAAAGATTTAACAAGTATTTCCATTTAATGTGCTCGCCACCGTATATACCATTCACTTTTTATTCTCAGTAGAATGACTTTTTGGAGCAAAAGTAAAGTTTGAAAACTTTGAAAGTTTTGGAGCGAAACTATCAGAGGCCATCAGCCGTATCCTCCCAGCGCTCCAGCTTGTCACTTTATTTTTGCTGCAAAAAGTCATTCTACTGAAAATGAAAAAAGAATGGGATAGATGTATTTACCTATTGTATTTGCTCAAATAGGTTAGCAAGCATCGCGTGGGTAGTCTAGGTAGTGACTTCGATCAGGTTCCAACTTCAATAGTAGTCTCTACTAGTGCTACACAACAAAAACCAGTTATTTATTGTCTTATAAAATAATTATATGAGATATAATTACTGTAAGTACTTTCGCCTTAAGGTAATACTTATAATAATAAATGATGGATTCGTCTCTTCAACTCCAACAGCATCTTAAAAGGATCGAGAGCCTGCACAAAAACTTGTTTTCAGAGTACGAGCTCTGTGTAAGTATATTTAATGTAAACGTTCAATAGAAGACTACCTACATTATCATGTTTTTTTTCAGCAGTTTGCACACACTGCGCTTAATCGGTGCATCGGTGCCCCTATAAACCAAATTTCGGACAGCACTTCTTCTGTAGAAAGTATTTTGCCAATGATTTGCATCTTATGATTAAGCAATGGGGCTGTATAACAGACAAACCAAATTGTAAAGGGCGACGCGACGTGTACCTGCTATGCAATGCACCCATATTTGACATTGTATAAAATGATATGAAAAAGGGCTCCGCTTCGGAAGAGAGGAATAATGATTGGTGCCAAAGTAGAGAACTACCTACCTACCGTAGCCTGCCTTCACATCTTTGTGATTGAAATCCAAGAAACAAATTTTCTTTTTTAAACGAGAGTATCTTGACGGTTTACACATTATGCGATGCGTTGTTTTATTTAAGGCTCCCTTACTTAACCTAAGACTGTGCAAACGGTAAAACACCCATTTCTTCGTGATCGTTCAACAGAAAAAAATCGAGAAAGGAGCTAAATGTAGATAAAAATCAAGAGATTGGAAATGGACTTCAATTTGTTATTAAAATATGATTTTTTTCAAACATCTTATAAAAATCAGAAACTTCAATATTAAATAGGTAGGTACTGAATTTTTCGATTTGTAGGACCCCTTCAAAAAAATAGGTAAATTCACACTTCAGTTAGCTTCCTCTCAATGCTATGAACTTGCGAGTTTTTTTTTTTTTGGTTTAGATTTAATGGGCATCGGTTCCTCAATGAACCGGATTTTATCTCTGTGAAAAGTGGAAATGTCACTGAGATTCCTAGACCTCACTGACATCAAGCTGCAGGCTTTCTGAGGCAGATGGCTACATCCCTGATGGCTACACTAAAGTGACTGTTTGACATTTTCGTTTTCATCTTTGTGTCATCCAGTTTACAAAACATTTTTGTCCAGAGTTTGGTGATACCTAATTAGGTATGAAATAAAATAAAATGTGTAGGTATATAAACAACTTAATTTTATTTGTGGCCAGATGGTTGAATAATAACATGAGTAGTAGCTTGTTAGAGGGTCTATCCTCCGGTTCCACCAAACTTGTATCAACGCGATAACTCTATCACTCTCATAGTAACTAAGCAACTGGCCATCCTATTGGCTGGTGCATAGCAACTATCAGCATGATAGATTTAATCTGCTCGTAACATTTTGGTGGATGAGGGGTAAAAGTAGAATCATCTTCGAGATCGCAAAACAAAGATTGATAGGCTCAGGGAGCAGCATAGAAAACAGGGAGGTCAGCAGAGTGGCACTGATGTAGTGGTGGTGTGTCCACTACTTGTTGTCAGGTACGATCACTTTCAACTTAAGGTGCATTCAGTCATAGACCAAGAGCTAGCAACGTTTTATTTACCTCATAAGCAAAATGCGGTTTGACTCCAGGAGCATATAAGGTTTTTGATGGGATTCTATTAAATGTTTGTCTTATGAAGCAGACGCCTTGCTTTCGTACAGGGTGGGGGGTGAAAAATGGTAAATTTTACCATTTATTTACCTCATAAAAAAATGGATGGGATCAAATCTGGTGTAAAGCTCTGATGCCCAGGACAACAAAAATGCTAAATCTGACAAAAAAATGCCTTGCTTTCATTGAATCTGATTGACCGAAAGTGGACTCAAATCTGCATTTATTTACCTTATCAGCAAAATGGATGGAACCTTCACTTCAAATTCGCCACAAACTGCCTGAACATGAAATGAACAAATCTGACAACGAAATGTCTTGTTCAAGGCCAATCAGACATGAATTTTTACTAAAACTGTAGTAGGCCGGAAGCCGTTATTTATTTATTATAGGAAAGCTCTAGACATTATTTCAGGGGGCTGAATTTCCGCAAAATCATCTGAAACGCATGTTCTCTACCACCGACAAAAAATCACTCGCTGTCTCACTGGCGCTAGCCAAGTTACGGGGTAAAAACTAAAAACCACCCCTGACGATGACATGGTGTTGGTTTTTCGGATATTCTAAGGAGTTCAATTTAAAAGCGTTTGATTTTGGACGTGACTTTTTCAATAGGCTAAGGAAGACAGTGACGCATCAAATTGTACGTTGAAAAGTACTTCGCAAAGTTTCTTTCGAAATAAAAAAGGATCAGCACTTATACGCAAAAAAGTTGAAAATTCGTAAAATTCCACAATTTGACTAAGTATCTGTACTGGGGGAGGGGGGGGGGGGAGTGAAAATACACGTGGTTGGGATTCGAACGTCGACCCCCGATCACCAGAAATGCCGGGTATTTCGCCACGCTAATCTGAGCTATCGGCCCACTGTGGACCGTGGCGATAACATCTCAAGCGGCATTGTGAATTTCTAAGCGATTGATAATTGTGTGCGTTATTTAGTTGTATCGGTAGAAGCGAATGAAGTGAAGTTTGTTTACAAGTAAATCAGCGCGTTTAATTTCGAAATAGGTGAACCCGAATACCGCAACAATTGGTGGCAGAAGTGGATATTTCGAAATTGGGAAATTTCAACTGCTGATTTCGAGGTAATCGATCAGTGACTACGCCGATTGTCGGAATATTCGAGAAATCGTTTGATGACGACCAGAAGCATGACACAAAAAGAAACGGAAAAGGTCGAGGAGAAGGAAGAATTGAAGAGAGTTCTAGAACAGCAGGAGCAGAGACATCTCGAAGAAAAGATGGAATTGAAGAAAGTTCTGGAAGCCCAGGAGCTACTCCGTCTTGTTGATAAGGAAGTCACCTAACAGCCTTCTACTGAGTGGGAAACTTGATGAAGACGATTGCGTTTTGTTTATTGACATCGGAGCCACAAAGTCAATCGTTCGACGTGAAATGCTTCGAAAACAACGATCGTGGCGTTAAAGAACGGCACTCGCTTGACTACGGCCACTGGAGAGTCGGCTACATTGTACGGAGAAGCTGAAGTAAGCATTTGCTTCGGACGATTCCTGCTGCGAGAGAAGGTTTTGGTGGCTGACATTGTTGACGACTCCATACTTGGCCTGGACCTGATGAATAAGTACGGATTTGTCCTGGATGTGTGTCAGCGGACACTGAGGATTGGAAACGAGGAAATTGCTCTTAAAACATCCATGAAGACTGCTGAAGAAATCCGTCTACTTTCTGCTGAAACCGTATGTGTGGCCGCCAACTCCGAGAAGATCGTGTGGGCAACACTGAGTGGACAACCTGGAGGACATGTCGCCGGCATTGCTGAACCCGACGCAGCTGCCAGCTGTCTCATGGCTAAGACATTAATCAACATGGATAAGTCGAGAATTCCGATTAGAGTCATTAACCCGGACAAGACATGCAAAACGATCAAGGAAGGAGAAACTATGGGCAAGTGTGAACCCGTAGAATGGATCTTACGCTGCGAAGATGGATTGCCAGAAGCTCCAGCTCCTAAACTTCTGGGGAAGAAGGTCGAGGAGATGTTTTCGTCCCAGTGGGAGCACCTGAATGACAAAGAAAAGGAACTGGCATCGAAATTCGTTCAAGAAGAAGCAACAGCCTTTGCGATGGAAGGCAGTCCAACTGGGAGGACCAGTGTAATTCAACATCGCATGACCACGGAGAACGCTGCTCCGATTTGGCAACCTTGCAGGCGCCTACCATTGGCAAAGCAAGAGGAGGTGTCCAACCTTCTGAAGAACATGCTGGATGAAGGCGCGATTGAGGAGTCAACAAGCCCATGGTCTTCTCCGGTTGTTTTGGTTAAAAATAAAGACGGGAGTACAAGGTTTTGGTCCGTGATGGTCATCGGTCGAACGTTTGAAGAACATCTGAAGAACCTCCGCGAGGTGTTTCGACGACTTCAAGGTGCTGACCTAAAGCTGAACCCGAGGAAGTGCGCGCTTTTCCAGAAGCAGGTCAAATTTATGGGACACGTCGTATCAGCCAAGGGAATCGAAACCGACCCATCGAAGTTGGAAGCTGCTCGAGAATGACCACGACCGAAGAATCAACATGAAGTCAGAAGTTTCTTGGGCTTATGCACATACTACAGGAGATTTGTGGAGAAGTTCGCAGACATTGCTAAGCCCTTACACAAACTGGCTGAGGACCGTACTCCATTCTTGTAGACCAAAGAATGTGAGGATTCTTACAAGTCTTTGAAGATCGCGTTGTGTTCGAGTCCCATCCTGGCGTATCCTCAACTGCATAGACAATACATTTTGGACACTGATGCCAGCAACACCGGAATTAGAGCAGTGCTGTCGCAATATCATCAGGGCCAAGAGTGAGTTGTGGATTACTACAGCAAGGTGATGTTGTCCAAACCGGAAAGAAACTACTGCGTCACACGCAAGGAACTGCTGACCAAAGTGAAAGCTGTCCATCACTTCCACTAATACCTCTACGGCTGAAAATTTCTGGTGAGGACTGATCACGCTGCGCTGAAGTGATTGCTGCAACTCATGACACCCTAAGGACAGCTGAACTCAGGAAAGAACAACAAGAAGACCCGGCTATTAGTGCACTTGCTGAACGTAAGGAGAATGGTCAGGACAGACCAGAGTAGGCTGAAATTTCTGGTGAAGGGCCCGAATTCAAAGCTCTCTGGGCCCAATGGGAATCTCTGAAAATAGAGAACGGTCTGCTGAAGCGATTGTGGGAGAGCCCTGATGGAAAGAAGGAGATGGTTCAATTGGTGCTTCCCAAGACACGAGTGAAGGAGGTCCTAAAAGAGATGCACGACGGCGTCACCGGAGGACACCTTGGGGTGAACAAGACGTTGGCCAAGGTGCGCGAGCGGTTCTATTGGGGGAACTGCCGGAACGACGTGGAAGCATGGTGCCGCAAATTTGAAGCTTGTGCGGCCAGCAAGGGACCAAGGACTCGTACCCGAGCGGAACTGAAGACCTACAATGTTGGAGCGCCCTTTGAACGCATGGGGGGCAGTGTTACGTACTCGCGACCATCCCGGCTCTTTCCGGAGAAATGGTTGGCTGGTTACAGAGCTATGTCAATGCCTGTTTTCAAACGAGAGGTCAAGTCTCAACTATTATCATCTCAGGGAGCGTGAGAGGTTCTGCAGTTATTGTATTTCATTATGAGTTTTATTACTTTGCCAGTGAATATCTTTCCGTTGCCAGTAAACATGTAACTTGCCAGTAGAGGTGTATCGTACCTACTGTATAAAGTGTGAATCAATGATGTAAATTATTTCAAAGTGTCGTTAATAGTAGAATTGGGGAAAATTGGGGTTGTATCAAGAAATTGTTGTACTTTTTTTTTTTGGCGAAAAATGAACCAAGGGCTGTCGTGGAAGATCAACTTCCTGGTGTACAGGAAAGTTGAACGACAGCCCATTTGCTTGCTGCATATTTTTTTGTGAGGATATATTTCCATTGTATGTATTTATTTTGGTAAGCAAATAAACAGTATTATTATTATTATTATTATTATTAAATCTAGATTCCCGCGTCGCATTCGGGAAGCATCAAGAGACTGCAGCGGTAGGTCACGACACGTCGAGACTTCTGGTGGAGGTGCCGTAGAAGGTAGATACGCGTATATTCCATTCGGCTCTGGAATCGATCTCGACGCAGATACCAGAGAAATCTTTGTGTGCTGGAAACTCCAACGATCAAACAGGAAGCATCCAGACTCTTCGATGCCACTATAAAAGAGGAACTTGACCTGGCATCGAGACAGAGTTGGAATGGAGCGACCGTGGCGATAATATCTCAAGCGACATAGTGAATTTCTAAGCGATTAATAATTATGTGCGTAAGTTAGTTGTATCGGTAGTAGTGAACAAAGTGCAGTTTGTTTACAAGTGAATCAGCGCGTTCAATTTCGAAATAGGTGAACCCGAATACCGTAACAATATTTTTCGGTATTGTATTACTTATATTTCCAACGGAGAATTTAAAGAAAAATTTTTTGCTTCCACGATTATTTGCGTCAGGTCAACGGTTTGACTAGAATATACGAAAAATCAACACCATGTTATCGTCAGAGGGTGGTTTTTACCCCGTAATTTGGCTGGCGCCAGTAGGACAGCAAGTGATTTTTTGTCGGTAGGAAAGAACATGTTTCTGATGATTTTTGCAGAAATTCAGCCCCCTGAAATCATGTCTAGCTTTCCTATAATAAATAAACAACGGCTTCCGGCCTACTACAGTTTTAGTAAAAATTCATGTCTGATTGGCCTTGAACAAGACATTTCGTTGTCAGATTTGTTCATTTCATGTTCAGGCAGTTTGTGGCAAATTTAAAGTGAAGGTTCCATCCATTTTGCTGATGCAGATTTGAGTCCACTTTAGGTCAATCAGATTCAATGAAAGCAAGGCATTTTTTTGTCAGATTTAGCATTTTTGTTGTCCTGAGCATCAGAGCTTTACACCAGATTTGATCCCATCCATTTTTTTATGAGGTAAATAAATGGTAAAATTTACCATTTTTCACCCCCCACCCTGTACGAAAGCAAGGCGTCTGCTTCATAAGACAAACATTTAATAGAATCCCATCAAAAACTCTATATGCTCCTGGAGTCAAACCGCATTTTGCTTATGAGGTAAATAAAACGTTGCTAGCTCTTGGTCTATCAGCTTATTTAGCCGCAAGTTTTAATTTTAGTCGTAAGCGCTGCATCGTTTATTGGCTGTTCTGAGGAGGCTGGTTCATAAGAGCCAATAGGCGTCGCTGCGCTTGCGACTGAAATTAAAACTTGCGGCTAAATATGCTGACTGAACGCACCTTTAGCTGGGACTTCCTGCTTGGTCCGAGGAGAGATGCAAAAAAGGTAGGCCAAAATTGTAAAAACCCTATTGCATTCAAAACTGCACTCAATATCACACACGTAAAAAAGTAAAAACCAAACTCTCGTAAAATCATGTTGATCGCGCAGAAGATCCTCTTCATTAGGCGAATTGGTGGCAAAGTTTGTTTGGAATGTCAGCTTGATCGTTCGGCATATTTGACCACCTACGACTTCGTATAAAGAGTGATGGTAGCATCAACTCATAGCGTTGCCGCAAAATCACTCGAGACCACAACTAAATACTTATTTCAAAGACCAAAGCGCTTTTTAAGTTAAGTATTAAGAGCACCCTTAATATCCCATACAAACTTCATGTGAACCACCTGACGCCAGAGGATTGTGCCAGCGAATACTTCAAACACAATACAAATTGTATTGTGGCAATCCAAATTTACAAACCAATTTGAAAAGGCCAAAATTTTTCGAACGACGTATGAACTTTTGCTCAGGTAGTTTATTATCTGGAAACATTCAACGTACCTACTATCTTACAATTCGTCTTTAAAAATATATTTGGCGCCAGAACTGTGTATTTCTTCAGGGAGCTGGTGATCTTCAATTATTTTTTTTATTACAGTGACTGACTTTTTAGGGGTTCTTGGAAGATTGGGGTGATTGAAGTCTATCGAATACAAACCGAACACATGTCTGAAATATTTTCAAGTGAGTGTGAGACATTTTGGCAAACAGGTGATCTTACTCATAGCCTTCGGTCCATTCGAAATTATCCATCAATGTCCAAAAAGTGTATCCTTTGACATTTACACCAGCTTCAATTGCGTCCAGTAAAGCACTAAGGTATAACTGCAACATGTGAAAGTCATTTCCGATTCATTTCCATTAAATCCGTTAAATTTACGGTTTCCACATTTCCGTTAAATTTCAATCAAATGAATAATTCGTATTTCCACTTCAGGAGCTCTTACACAAGGCGTACCTTAATAGGTTAGGACCTACCTCGTAGTAAATGATTCTATCGATATCTTCTATTTCTCCTTTATTATCAGAATATCCATTTTCAGTCACGTAAATTTCCAAGCCACCGAAATTTTGCTGTATCCATTTCAACAGCTTGGTGAATCCCCATGGCACAACTTTTAACCAAGCAGAGGCAGAACCGGGCCAGTCGCGTTTAATACTGATTCCCACACGGGAGTCTTTGAACCAACTTGGAACGCCTATCGGAGCACCCTCAGCGTCATTCTTTATCAACACGCTAGTGTAAGTATTAAACGCAAAAAAATCTGAGCTTCCTTTTATGTATTGCTTTTCTTCTTCCGTAAATGCAGGAAGTCGCGACCGAAGGAATCCCTCCTTTTTACTTCTCTCCGCTACCATCTGTTTCATCACTTCTGGGTAGTCACCGTTAATGTAGATCGGATGCGCAAACCATCCCATCTAAATATGTTAGCTTCAGCACTTTGCAGAGGAAGTATCTACCTACCTATTCATATTGAACTTACGGTGAAGAATCTGATCCTATCCGCTGCTTCCGCATCTTCTTCGGAATCGGTAGCAGGTTCAAACCAAGGTGCATCCAACGTGATGCTGACTTTTCCTGGAATTGTTATTGATCAACAAATTTAAATCGGGATGTAGATATATAGCATGTAGCTGAACGTCTGTCGTTGAACACATCTAAATCACCTTGAAATTTGGCTCTGAACTCCCTGTCATATAAATGGTAGGCCCTGGCATGAGATTTGATGATCGTGTGGGTGCATAAATATTCCCCATTGCCTTTGAGCCCGGGCGCTGGCGCTTTCAGATCTATACCGTAGCCTTGAACGCAAGTGTTCCAAGGTTCGTTGAACGTGATCCAAAATTTCACTCTGTCTCCGAAGTGGTCAAAAGCTATCCTGGCATAGTCTTCGAACATATCGACCAAATTAGGATTTACCCATCCACCGTAGTCTTGGAGCTTTTGTGGCAGATCCCAATGATACAATGTTGCCATTGGTGTAATGTTGTGCGCCACAAGTTCGTCTAGTAAATTATTATAGTAATCGATTCCTTTTTGGTTCACTTTATGTGCAAGTCCGTCCGGTAGAATTCTAGACCAGGAAATTGAAAAACGGTAGAAATCTACACCCAGGTTTTTGACAAGCTGTACGTCTTCTTTATATCGGTGATAAGAATCGCATGCAATGTCAGCAGTGGCTTTTCCTTCAATTTTTTCTGGATTTTCGTGTATGAAACGATCCCAGATATTTTCACCTTTGCCTTGAATTTTTACAGACGTTAGACTTATTAGTTCTCACATTTGTATAGAGCTCACCATCTTCATTCCAAGCACCTTCGATTTGGTAAGCTGCGCTTGCTACACCAAACCGAAAGTCGTCCGGAAATTTTGCTTGGTTCAGTTTCGTTCCAGTTATGCTAAAAACGAATTTTTGATGTTGGTCTATCACTCAGTAAGTACAGCACTCACCATTGAAAATACAGAATTGCGAGAAGAACCGCTTTCCAAACCATGTTGCTGTTTGGTTAGGTTTGATTTGATCATTGCTTTTCTTAGTTGTCATTGCTGATAAGGTATTACTTTCTTATCAGAACCGGCTGAGTTCCGAGTAGTTTATTGATTTTACTTAGATAAGTTATAATTAGGCAACATAACACTCAACACTACACGAATCTATACAATTAAAGAATCATGTGGCATGAATTGATAAATAATTAAACTTAGGGCCGGTGGCCGGTAGTTCCGCATCCGTATAAGAAAGTTCTGAATAGGCTAGTGGCCGGGGTTCGATTTTTATCTTGTAATTAGATCACTTCCATTAGGATATGGGTGAAGATCAGCATGACAACGGCGCAAAACATTCTCTATCGACGAATCAGATTATTGTATAATTATTATGTAAGGCTCTCACACTCACAGCTCTTGGTCCCAACTCGACTTACGCGTCAGTGTTAAGGCTGTATTCTCAGCAGGCCAAAACTATTTTGAGGATTCCTCCCTCAAAATGGAGATAAAAACTCTGTTTTTTATGCGGTGTACCGAGTGTATTACAAAATTGAGTACAGAGCGTTTTTTCAATTATGTGAAAAAAAATTCTTTTTTGTTGGCGACTTTTTTCAAAAAACGGCTCTGTACTCAAAATTATAAAACAGTTGATAATTTCTTTGTTTGTCAAAAAATGTCCCAGTAATCCTTCAGAAACTTTTTCCGGGTATTAGGGCTACTGGACTCCTAAAAAAATGTGGGGTAATCCAAACGGAAACAAGGTGGACAAACATTCAATGGAATCCCATCAAAATTTCTATAGGTATATCTCTTCGTCTTTATTTTTGAGAGAGAAATATTGATACCCTGCATATACAGCCTTAAAATTGAGCCGTTATTAGTGAATAAAAATATTAGGGAGTTAGGGATGGAAACGTCAATTAAAATTACAAAGTTGGTTTCTTTACTGCTTGTTCACTCGCTTCCTTCGACATAATTATTTTACACATAACTAGATATTTCGTTTTCTATAAACATAGATCAACAAGGCACTTAGTAGCAACAATTTTTTTGAAATACGTTGTTGACTGTTTTGGGCTTCTTGTTCGATCTGGACTATCAAAATCGACATGATACAATCCAAATTTCTCTCTGGAATGATTGAAGGTAGGTATTTTTAAATCTTTGAAAATGAGAAACGTAGACTTACTTGTATCCTCTAAACCATTCAAAATTATCCATAAAACTCCAAGCTGTGTACGCAGTAACATTAGTGCCGTCATCGTAAATGGCTATGAGAAGATTACTCAAGTAATCCTGGAAAGTGACAGGTCTCATTTGTGTCATATCATATGTATCTACAGAGTCTGCAATATACAGGTGAACCAACGAAAACGGAACAGACAACTTTGCGGGCACTTGATCTCATTTGTTTGTGTACTGTAATATGTTTACTAGAAGGACATAAACCCCGTCATGGATCCAGCAACTTCGAGTCAGCCTCCTGGATGGCGCTGCCACCCTGACTACGGGGGTGAAACTTCACAGCTAAACCAACAGCAGTTGAACGTCCTCTTTTCAAACAAAGTTGACTTGTCCGGGCTTATTTCGAAAAAATGAGGATTAATGCCCAAAAATCTGTTTCGTTTTTGTTGGGCCACTCTGTATGTAAATAGGTACTTATAGTAAACTGATTTCGTGAGAATTTTTTTTTCAAAACACGTCACTCATGTCATTGGTTCCCAGAGAAAATTGAAGCTTGAAGCTACAAGTTTTGTGCTATATGGACAGATGAAGCTTGCCAAATTCCTCACTGGCTGTGGAGCTGTACTTCAAGGAAGCCTCGTCATTTTCATTTATTTGATTTTGCTAAAAACTCAGACCAAAGTGGGGTGTTAATGTCCGCTTTCCGACTTAAAATAGGCACCTCTATGCCAAGATAATCCATTCAGCTATCCCTCATTCTTCCCTTGTTTCGCTTGACGTGTTGGAGCGACTTCAACACCCCGTTGTCATCTGAGTTCTCTCTTCGAATTCAAATAAATGGAAATAACAAGGCTTTCTTGAAGCACAACTCTACAGCCAGTGAATCGGGTTGACCGGGCAATCTCGACCTGTTCGTAGCACAAAACTTGAAGCTTCAAATTTCAACTTTCGGTATCTCGTTCGGTATAAACTAATGTCAAGTACTTTGGCAGGAAACTTTTTCCAAAATCAGGTCACTATACAATGCGGACCCTGTAGTAGCGATGTAACAATCGATTTCTTATTCTTACTCTATAATAATCGGATCGCTTCGAATCGTCTATTGTGCCGAAATCGGATACGCCGTTCTCAGTTATTATAATTTCTGGACCATCGTACGAGGTGCTGATCCAATTCACAATACTCCTTATGCCCCAAGGGACTACCTACGTATGAGTCAATATGTAGGGTGTTAGATCTGATCATTTATGATAATCGTTGGTTTCATACTTTTAACCACGATGAAGCTGAGCCTTCCCATGAAGGATCACGGTAAGTTGATACGGAAGTATCTTTATCTGTGCTGGGTTCTCCAATGGCACTGTCTTCAGCCCATTTCACTAGAGTGGTGGTGTACGTGTTCAGACCTATGTAGTCATGAGTTCCTTCAATGTACTTAACTTCATCATCTGTGAAGACAGGCAGGCGTGATTTTGAGAAGCCCTCTTTCTTGCTTCGATCCGCTATACGTTCTATCATAATTTGAGGGTAGTTTCCGTGAAAAATGGGATTAGCAAACCATCCGAACTATATGACACATTGCTTGGTACTGTATTATCAATGCATAGGTAGGTAGGTACTCACATAAAATTGTCGCTTTCTCTCGGCAGCATCTTGATCTTTTTGATCGTCACTACCTGGTTCGAACCAATCACTGTTGAGCACGATAGAAATTTTACCTTGCTGCGTGACTCTAAATTCTTCATCATAGATATGGTACGCTTTGGCATGGGCCTTGAGTAAAGTATGGCCGCAGAGGTAAGGTGAGACCCCTGGATCTTGAATACCTGGTGCTTTTTGCCCCGATTCGTAGCCTTGCTGACACACAATGTGTGGTTCATTGAAAGTGACCCAGTATTTCACTTTGTCACCAAAGAGTTGGAAAGCTACGCGGGCGTAATCGGCGTAAATGTCGGCTATGGTTTCATTCGGCCAGCCACCAATGTCTTGCAATGGCTGTGGTAAATCCCAGTGATACAAAGTGACCATAGCTTCGATACCACTTTCTTCCAGTTTCATCAGAACGCTATTGTAGTAATCGACTCCAGCCTGGTTAATCTGGTCTTTGTATCCATTTGGAAGAATTCGTGACCATGCTATGGACAGTCTGTAAAAATCAACACCCAAATCATTGAGAAGAGCAATATCTTCAGATGTGTGATGGTACGAGTCACAAGCTACATCTCCGTTACTTCCATCGTCTATTGCATCTGGTTTAGTATGGACCAAACGGTCCCATATGCTTTCTCCCTTCCCATCTTCATCCCATGCCCCCTCTACTTGATATGCAGCGGTTGCCACGCCAAATTTAAAGTAAGATGGAAAGGCTCTGTTGTCCACAGCTTGAGCTTCATACCTGAGACTTGACACTTGAAATTAGAAAATAATAATTTAGTGTTCTTGTACGATGCTAATGTACCTCAAGTAGATTGTAACCAAAATAAAGAAACCTGTTCTCAGGATCATCTTGCTGTTTATCAAATTTTTTCGCTGTTTTCGGTTTTTAAATAAAATTTTAGGATTATTTTCAAATTGGCTGATCGTGATAAGATTAGGTACCCACCGCTTCAAGTGTTATTAATGTGTATTTTCAAAAGTTGATGTGATTCTTGATGGATGGGATACTCGAAAACGTCATTTTGATGATAAATATTCAAGATCCTTGAAACATGAGAGTTCAAATGCCTAAGTAGCTTTCCAAAGATCTTTGTTGTACTTGTAAAACTTGTGAAATTAGAGAATTTAAACGGCAAGACATGTTGAGCTCTCAGACTACCACTGCCACAACACGGACCACCAAACCAGAACTCTTCAGACACGTGCTTGGTCCCTCCCTATTGGGGGCTCATTAGTGCGGAGGTATTCAGGCCCGTAAAAGTAGCAGTCAAAGAGATCCGTAAAGTACCTACACTATTGGGAGACTCATAGGCCCAGTTGCTCACTTCGAGTTCAACTTCAAACTGGATTTGGTTGTCATAGATTTACTTTTTGCAACAATTATTATTTCCACCGGCCGTAACCAAACCGGGTTTAAAGTTGAACTCGAAGTGAGTAAGTTGGCTCTAATATGTGAAACACATGTTGTGGTAGTCTGAGGGCACGATACCAAGTTGCAGGCGCAAAGTTTGGGACGGCGTAACTCGCCAAATACAGCGGTCTGATTGGTTGCTATCCGCCGTTGCTATGGTAACCGCACTTACGGCAGTCTCAGCCTTGTCTCAGCCTCAGCCATGTCTAAGCCTCACTTGGTATCAAGCCGTGAGAACTCTGTTTATCAAACACTGTTGTGCACTGTTGTGTTCGCTATGGTCCCAAAAGGCGCATTTATTTGCGTGTTTGTCATTCCTAAACGGCAAAACTCTATAAATACAGAGTATCCCTGAATTATTAAGCGTATATGCCTAAAGGCGAGATCTTTTTGTACTGAAGTTCAACAGTTTTGATAAATTGGGAAAATAACCTCAAAACATCAGACCGACTAAGCAACAACCATCGAAAATTAGTGCGTGTTTCGACCTATTTAGTTTGCGTTCCCAAGAATCACTCGAACATTTCTTTTTTGTTTGTCTGATGTACAATAGTGTAAGATTCATCCTGCAGCCAATAAGTTCCCTAGATGAATTGATGGAGACTCTAGATAATCCCAGCATGGAAGCAGCAAATCGAATTTGTAAATATGTGGCAGGTGCTCTGAGAATTCGGGCATTCTGCAAAAATGAATAATTTTCTTTTTCCTAGTTGGCCTTGGTTGTTTATTTTTATTTTTTGTTCATCGCAATGTTCTCTGTTAATTTACATTTTATTATTTTACCTATCATAAGTAGAAGAATTTTAAAATTTTATGTTTCAAATAATTGTAATATACTGGTCACAATTTGATTTGGGTGACCCACAAAAATTGTTCGGTTTTCAATCTCTGTCAATCACTTGAAAATCATCAGATTTTGAAGTAATTTACACCAAATTCAAGATAAATCCATCTACTGTCACCATCTGCTAATGCTTGTTGACTCGGGACAGTGATATGTTCAATACAGGGTGATAAAGGATGTCTTGTAATTTGTACTTTTTTGCAATGGTACAGGAACTTTCGTGGCTACCCTGTAATTTTGGATTTTGCTGTATTTGGTCACCGATAGTAGGTACTTATTGTTTCTTAGTTTGATGCTCTACGTTGCTCAGTTATGAAAATATGTTTTTTTTTATTTATAGCGTGTTCCGATTTGAGGTGAATTTTACAATTGTAAAAATTACCGCTGTCAAATTATAAAACGGGACGCGGTCGAGGACGTGGTAAATTTCACAGAAGTTTACCGCGTGCCAGCCTTGTACCGCGTGTTGAAGCTCAGTGATTTTCAGTAAATGTGACGCTATTGGCAGGAGTATTACAGATTGTGATATTGAAAACGATGTCCCACGCTTTACTGCTACAGTCAGCCGAACAACTCCTTCCAGCACCGCAACACCGCAACCAAAGAATAATAGGACGCTCGATAGGACGTTTCCGAGATGGAGACAATGTATGTTGTGATACTGAAAACAAAACGGTTTCCTGCGCACTGCTTCAGCACCTTAGCCAGCCGAACAACCCCTTCCAGCACTGTAACCAAAAGACCAGATGAACAATGTTTCCGAGACGCATGCGATCTTGTCTCTTTTTTGCTGGCCATGTGCTCTTTGCCTCCCTTCATCATTTGCTTGTCGATTCACGGGCTATTCAGGAAGACCATTTTCTTGTTCTGCCTCAAACTCCAGTAACAAGAGTCTGAATTCATCTGCTTCCGTTTCATCCCTGATCTGATCTGCAAACTTTCAAATTTGGTAGCACGTCACTCAACCTAAATTTAACTTACCGCCTTATCTATGCTTACCGCCTCTGTTTACCGCTTGCGTTCCGAAATGCTGTCAGGTAAATTTTACAAACGTCAAGGAATTGTCAAAATTTACCGGGTAAAATTTACACTAATCGGAACACGCTATTAGTTACTTTATCACGTTAATTTATACCTCGATTTATACGAACAATTTGTTTGTTAAATTTAAATTATGAGCAATAAAAATGAACGGGGCAAAATATTCCAAAAGAAAGTTGGACCTGGTCTGGATCGCACTACTTTTTGGTAGGATCTAAACATACCTTTGAACAGATTATTGATAGTGGCTACAGAGACTTCTCTCCACTTCGCAGTTGGAGCATCCAATAAGTTCTTGTCTTGTAGTGAATTGTACTGGTAGTGCTGACAGTCTTCTTTGGAGAGCATCCCAGAGATATCGGGCAATAAGTTTAGTCATATCACTGAGTTGATTTAATTATTCACGAAAAATTAATTCCTAATATTGCCATGTCACATTATCTATTATTATTGTTATTGCTACAATTTTCAAAGTAATTTTTGCTAAACTCAGAGAAAAACTATTTATAGCAACATTAATAACTGTCAAATTGATTGACTCAACTTGAATACCTACTTGAGATAATATTTGAAGCCACCTGTGAAAATTAGAAGCAGTGCAGCGCGAAAAATCACCTCACGAAAAAAAAATCGTATTTCTGTAACTATGCAACCTGGAGCATCAAGCTAAGAAACAATAAGTTCCTCATACTATTGGCCGCTTTCATAAGACGGGAGCAGCTACCGCTACGCTCCTTCGCAACTGTTGGCGTCTTACGAACGCATTGTTGGAAGTAGCGGTGACTGGCGGTGACACATCCAGCGCCGCGCCAAGAATAGCCGAAAATATAATCTGGTCTTGGAGAATTTCACCCAGTGCTATAGCTCGATGGTCTATATTTAACAAGCGATTCACATTAGCTGAGAAAAAACTTATAATCTTCAAAAATTCAAAACAGCACGCAAGGTAAACAGCACCGAACAACACTCTTGAACCCATAAGATGTCAGAATGGCACTTGCGAACGTCAAAATTTTACGTTTCTCTCATTGGCCGCATTCATAAGTCACAACAGTTGTGGAACTGTTACCGATTTGTCCTGTGAACGGTGCGCTACTTTTCCGCTCCGCTCGGAGCGGACGGCCATGTTTTGTAGCGGCTCGGAAGTTCGCTACATTTTGGTAGCATAGTGAGCGATAGGAGTGGGAGGTGGAAGAATGAGAGAAACGTTAAATTTTGATGTTCGCAAGTGCCATTCTGACATTTTATGGGTTCAAGAGTGTTGTTCGGTGCTGTTTACCTTGCGTGCTGTTTTGAATTTTTGAAGATTATGAGTTTTTTCTCAGCTAATGTGAATCGCTTGTTAAATATAGACCATCAAGCTATAGCACTGGGTGGAATTCTCCAAGACCAGATAATATTTTCGGCTATTTTTGACGCGGCGCTGGATGTGTCACCGCCAGTCACCGCTACTTCCAACAATGCGTTCGTAAGACGCCAACAGTTCCGAAGGAGCGTAGCGGTAGCTGCTCCCGTCTTATGAAAGCGGCCATTCTTCCACCTCCCACTCCTATCGCTCACTAGTCACTATGCTACCAAAATGTAACGAACTTCCGAGCCGCTACAAAACATGGCCGTCCGCTCCGAGCGGAGCGGAAAAATAGCACACCGTTCACAGGACAAATCGGTAACAGTTCCACAACTGTTGTGACTTATGAATGCGGCCAGTGATTACCAAATAGAGTGAAATCCAAAATTACAGGGTGGCCACGAAAGTTCCTGTACCATTGCAAAAAAGTACCTACATAATTACAAGGCATTCTTTATCACCCTGTATTAAACATATCGCGGTCACGAGCCAACAATCACTTGCAGATGGTGAAAGTGGAAGGATTTATTTTGAAGTTGGTGTGAGTTATTTCGAAATCTGATGATTTTCAAGTGATTGACAGAGATTGAAAACCAAACAATTTTTTGGGTGACCCACTTCAAATTGTGACCAGTATATATAGCGACGATGTAACCAGATCCTTGCTATAGGCGATTAGCAGATATGCCCCCAGCGCCATTGTGGAGGGATGAACTAAAATGCATCATTGCTCAGAATCAAAAAGACTAGGTATTATTAATATCATTGTCATAAAAAAAGTCAATTGATGACCGTTTTGTCACACCGTGGTGTCGCGAAACTTCAGTTCGCTATCTGTATGTGACTCTGAGGTAGGTTTTAGCCTTATTATTACTAGGTAAGTACCTTGAATTCATTAACAAATTGTTTCTCCTTTCAAGAAAGTAATAAAGCAAACTACAGAGTTGTAAAATGGTTGTACAACAACAAAAATCGAAACTGGGCTGTTGTGTTATTGGATGCCGTAACACCTATTATAATGCAGGAAAAAGATCTGTGATATTTTATAGATTCCCTGGAAGATCGCACCAAGTTGGCACTACTACATCATAAGGAGGCAAGTTGACTGAGGTCTGGCGAATTACCTTCGCCTTTATTTGGCCTGCTACCTCCACAAGATTGAGAATATGGCTTGCTTCCTTCAGCATCTTCCCTTTACCGGCATTGTCGGCTGTTTTATGCCGGAAGGAAACCGGCCTGAACCCAAAAGATATAGATTTATCCATCACACCTCACAATCAGTCACTCAAAAATCTCGCAGCACTGACTTTCAAAGCGCTAGTCAACGTGACATGCGCATGTCTACCCTCCAAAGGAGTGCTTTTCTACCGCTAGAGGCGCGAAAACAGGCGCGGAATTTGAAATGTGCAAACTGCCTAACTTTTGAATTTGAATTTGAGTTGTTTCGACCTATTTAGTTGGATATTGGATTCCTACACATGAATTGATATATTTGTCTTACAATTGTTTTTGGTTAATGAGAATCTGCGAACGTCCTACCTATCACCGCTAGACGATCACAATAATTAGGGCCAATCTAATTCTTCCAGTTAAGGGGAAGATTCTTCTTTACCTCTGTAGTCCGATGGATTAGCGCCAAAAAATGCCTAAACTATGCATTTTGTGATAAAGCAAGGGGCTTCTGGATTTACGTCCTTGAGATTCAACTTGACAATTCCAGAATTGGCGCCAACGAGTTTAGTGTGGCAGGCGACCTCAGGAACCATCCGTAAGTATGGAAGAACAAAAATTTTGTTGCTGTTATTTAAAAGCTCGAAAACGATCACAAATAATTGATTTGTATCGTGTTGCAGCCTTTCTTGTTGGAAGCAGTCTTATTTGTGTTGCTTGTGGAGTTAGTATGGAAATCAAGCATGTTGATGGCGTGTTCTTGAGGAAGAATTGATTTTTCTTTTGGTTTGATGAAGCAGTGAGCATTTTATACATTTCGCGACACTTTTATTTTGATTTCTGTTCTTGTTCATTAGCAATCATTAATTCCATAATATACAGGGTGTTCCGCGCCATTACAACCCTTTTCTTGGGGCCTTTCTCTTTGCAATGATCTCAAAAAAAAACTTTCCATAGTCAATTTTCATGAAGATTCCAAAATATTAGTTAGCTATCTATAATTTTTTGCCTTTTTTCATGTACAGGTGTTACAGATTGTTTACAGCCTGTAGGTAACAGGGTGTTACAGATTGTTCACAGCCTCCAGGTAGGCTATTACATATACCTAATACCTTGGGGGTGCTATTTGATGTGGATGTGATGATGACTCATGTGCACTATAAGGATGTGCTCAACGTATCCATGTGCACCATGGGGATGTGCTTAATGTATTCATGGGGATGTGACTATGGTTGGTTGGCCAGATCCTCCTGTATTTTGAGCATATCCTCATGACGCACATGGGAGCGTTGAGCACATCTGAATGATGCACATCATGGGAACGTTGAGCACATCTTCATGGTGCACATGGTTACATTGGGCACATCCCCATGGTAAGCAATGCCATGGGGCACATAATGTGTTCTAAAATGTGCCCATGGGCACCTTTCTACCAGGGTTCCCCAGGCTAGCCAGGTTCTTTCATCTTCAAAGTTTGAAGGGCCCCCATTCGCCTCCTTATTGACAAAATTTCAGGTGCTGCGGGTCAAATCATGTTTATTGGTATAAGGTTCGCACATAAAAAAATTCGTTGCCCTAACCCAAAATGCAGTATCGATGTACCCTTGGATCGCATCACTCGGTATCTCGATTCGGAAAAAAATCAGGGAAAATATCAAAGTTTTCACTGCAGGTTTATTAATTTTCGAAGACATCTGGAATCGAAATTGTTGAATATTGTATTAGTCACAGGTCTCTTAATGATGAAAAACATACACTGGATATGTTTTTTGTTTTTACAAGATGATTAGAAGGATTTGTTCCGAAAGTTATTTTATGTCAACTTTGAACACTGTAATTGACGCACTTTCACACGAAAAGTCATATTGTGCATGCGATATAGCTTCGATATCATGTTTGTTGCTTTTACAAGGAGGAACAATTCTTCCTCTGCAAGACAAAGTTGAAAACCGTACAATAGAGCCTCTATTTATGACGCAGCACGTTTTTAAAGTGAAGCATGCGTCACTTATCAGGTGCCGTGTTGACGCAAAACTGCCCTCGCGACCAGACACTTCTATGAGCTTGTAAAGATGAGAAGCATATCTAATGCATCTTTCTCAATCGAAGAAAAGTTTAAAGTAACTGAATATGCAAGAATAAATGGAATGCCTGTGGCGAGGAGTGAAAACCGAGGTTAAAGTTGAATATCAAAAAAGCGTGTTTTTTCACATAAACTTGTTCAAACATGTTTTTAACGTAATTTGAACACTTTATTCGAACTCAGAACGTCGATTTTAGTCGAAAATGATACCAAACTTCTTTATATTCATTCAGGATTGATGAAAACCATAAATCGCCTTCAAAGACAAAAATGCCTTTTCCTCAGCCCCCTTACGTGATAAGCATCGACATATTTTGTCAATTCCTCCCCATAGGGTATCAGCGCATCGAAGTATCATGTATTTGAGTGCCTTCGAGGAACATGGAAGATTTTGGTTCTTTCACAGCTCTGGATGGCTCCTGAAGTCACCTGCCACACCAAACTCGTTGGCGCCATTTCTGGAATTGTCAAGTTCAGCCTCAAGAATGTAAATCCAGAAGCCCTTTGCTTTATCACAAAATGCATAGTTTAGGCGCTAATCCACCGGACTACTGGGGAATAATTATTTTTGTAAGGTGTACGGTTGTAGGGTTGTACGGTTACAATACAGACAGTCGGACACAAATGGCGAAGACCTGGTAAAATGGATGGACAGAAGATTATACGTATTTAGTTTTTGACGCTTAAGACAAAAATACTGTTACGAGCGGTGATTCTTGTGCATTGTGGAGAACACCCGGTGTTTCTAGACTATTCCCTTCGAACGCAGTGTACCTACGAGTGTACATTTCCAGAATATACGTGATGGCTTGGCGAATGGAATTTACATGGGAGACTTCAACGGTCGATTAGAAAATATCAGCCGAATTGGCGGAGGTGCCGTCTTCACGGCACATTGGTAATGCCCACGAAATGTGTAGGATTTTTCGGGAATCGCCTGGAAACCGGTCACCACTTTTCTGAAAAATACCATTACAAAAAAAATCTCCATAATGCGGTTTAGGGAATGCGATTTAGTTGGGCACGCAACAGAACATATGAATTTATTGTCTCCATGGAAAAAAAAATGAAACATTTTTTACCTCTGCAAAAAAAATTTGTTTTCAAGTATGAAGAATGAATTGTACACGACGACAATTGATGAAAACATTTTCAACAGACCCGTAAGCTTCAGTTATGGCATACATGACGATACTCAATGATCATTTTGTGAAAGTTCTTGCATCTTGAAAATTTGGAGGGTCCCCATTGGTCCCCTAAGGGACAAAATATCGAGGGTATGCTGCGGGTCAAATCGCTTGTCTCGGTATAGAGTACGCCCATGCAAAAGCTCGTTACTCCACACCAAAATGCGGTATCGATGTGTTTATAGGTGTGTACCGCTTCCACAAATTTCAAGGGCTCCGAGGGTTCGAAATCATACCATCATGGTCAAAAAAGAGCTCTAAGCGCTAAAGAAAACATCTGAAGGTTACACCCAGTATTCTCAACCTTTCACAATCGATGAGATTATCGAGGCACTGAAGGAAGATGTGAACCTGATAAATCCCCAGGATTTGGCGGCAATTATCCCGAATTTCTGATCCACAGCAGAAAGTATGCAAAAAATTGTTTGCTTTCTTTTTAGCGCACTTTCCCAAAAAATGGGAAAAAGGCGCTTTTAGCTTCACTTTGTCCGTCCGTCTGTACCCGGGATAACTCCTCAGGGAAGAAAGATATCGATGTGGTGTAAACGCTGATCAATAGTACATATGTCCAGGATGTCAAGTTGACTTTTGGTTTTTTGTTATTCTGCCGCCATCTTTGATCCGCCATTTTGAATTTCTCTAAAAGTGATCCGATTGAAATGAAATTTGCAGGCAATGTGAACCACATCAAGATCTATCCAATTTTCGACAATTGATGCCCCGCCGCAATCTTGTATTCTCACTATTGAACATGTTTCGAAGTGATAGAACTAGGAGAATTATGCCTCAACGAAAAGAGATATGAATGTAGTGCCAACGCCAATCGAATGCATACGTGACCACCATATAAAGTTGACCAATAATTTTTGTCACTTGGCCGCCATCTTTGATCCGCCAATTTGAATTTCTCTGAAAGTGGTCCGATTTGAGTGAAATTTGTAGGCGATGTGAACTTCAATTAGATACATCCAATTTTCGACAATTGATGTTTCGCCGCCATCTTGTATTCTTCATATCGAACATGTTTCAAAGTGATGGAACTAGGAGAATCATGCTTCAACGAAAAAAGATATCGATGTGGTGCAAACGCCAATCGAATGCGTACGTGACCACTATATAAAGTTGACCAATAATTTTTCTCACTTGGCCGCCATCTTTGATCCGCCATTTTGAATTTCTCTGAAAGTGGTCCGATTTGAGTGAAATTTGCAGGCTATGTGAACTTCATCAGGATACATCCAATTTTTTACAATTGATGCCCCGCCGCCTCGCCGCCATCTTGTTTTCTCCATATTGAACATGTTTCAAAGTGTTTGAACTAGGAGAATTATGCCTCAACGAAAAAAGATATCGATGTGGTGCCAATGCCAATCAAATGCGTACGTGTCCACTATATAAATTTGACCAATGGTTTTCATCACTTGGCCGCCATCTTTGGTCCGCCATTTTGAATTTCTCTGAAAGTGGTCCGATCTGAGTGAAATTCACAGGCGATGTGAACTTTATCAAAATACATCCGATTTTGGACAAATGATGCTCTGCCGCCATCTTGGCCGCCATATTGAAATTTCTTATAACTCAACGATTTTCATGGAGCTTGGGACTTGACTTTGTTTCGTATGATCATTCTTATTCTCCAGCCGAATTCCAACATTCTGCCGCCATCTTGGCCGCCATACCTACTGAAATCTCTTATTACCCATCATTAGTACGATCATTTTGATTTTTAAGCCAAATTTCATGATTCTGACGCTATTTTGTCCGCCAGGTTGAAATTTCTGCCCAAATAACGGTAGAGCCCTAATAATTAACATCTTGCGTTCACTAATCTTTCAGAAAGGAAGTGCGCTAACTGAGCCTCATGCCCATGAGGCATATTCGCTTGTTTACTGACAACCTCAATATTGGAAATATTCCTCATCTCGTGAAGAGAGCCAAAATTCTAGCTATTCTTAAACCCGGCAAGCCCAATAATATGCATCAAAGTTATTGTCCAATTGATTTATTAAACTACTGGAAAAGTAATACTTACACAACAGAATAAACAAAACTATCCTCGATAGTATCCCAATTGAACAGGCTGGTTTCGGCCCAGCAGAAACGATACGGATCAAGTTCTTTCCCTAACAACATTTTTTATTGAGGCAGGTTTTCAAAAATTGCTAAAATCGTCAGTTGTGTTTATTGACCTTACAGCGGCTTTACGACACTGTGTTAAGACAAGAATTATTAGCAAATTTTTAAAAGCCTTACCCCTGCCTCAAAACTGTCAACCTTATAGATAGAGTGTCTGTGTAGATAGTATGTTGAGTAATAGGCCATTCCAAGTCTTCTTGGGATGTGAAAAAGCAGACAAATTAAGCTCAGTAATGGTCTACCTCAAGGCTTAGACTCAGCTCCACTGATGTCAAGTCTGTACATACATAGCGGATCTACCTATGACCAGATCTGTGAAGTTTATACAGGGTGTCCGTTTTTCGAGGCTAAGCATGGGTATCTCGCTTATCTTTAGAGATACAGAGTCGGTTAAATTGGAAAAAAGTTGCGAATTTTCATGACGATCAATGATCCAGAAAGATATTTGACTTGTCAGTTTTAGTTTTCGAGATATCGAGAAAAAACAGAAAGGACCCCGCACGATTCTTATGGAAAATGGGTCTCGGTCAAATTCCCTAATTTTTCAATATTTTGTAGACCAATTTGACACGAGCCAAAATCCATCGTCCGTTACCCAAAAAAATGGACAGTTTTTTTTCTGTAAGGGGTTAAAGATGGGTTATTTCAAGGTAAAGAAATATGTTCCAACGTAACTGAGAACATTTCAACGTCCTTTATAACATATATGGCTCATGACAATTCTCTTTTTCTTATGTGAAAAAATCAACCCCCTCCCTCACCCCCAACCCCTACTTGTGAGTATCAAATTCGAAATTACGTTTGAAAGTCATGCAGATGGTTCTATTTTGTCGAATTATGAATTTTGGCACAAATTATTTTTCCAACCCCCAAATAGGGGGTGGGGTTGAAAAAAAAAACATCGGTCAATTCGGCTGAATTTCTGATATTGTGCTTCATCAGCTACGTTGAACAAGATGACCAAAGGAAAACTCATCCGTATGACCAGTTTCCACCCCATAGAGGGTTGAAGTTGACTATAATGAAGCATATAACATTCTTCCATGTCATAAACCAAATGAATGAAAATAGTGGACGTTCATATCATATCATATCGTTGTAAAAATGTCTATTCTTCAAAAATAATTTCAACCCCGTCTCTCATCCTCTATCCTTGTTTCTGAACATCATATTCGAAATAAATCTTGAAAATCTAGGAGAAGGGCTATGGTCGGATTCTCTGCATCTGATTGTGAATCCCCTCTCAAAATTCACTTTCACTATGCTTACATTAGAGTGCTAACATAAGCAGGGTGGGATATATATTTGTTTATGATTTTTGACTGGATTATTATTTAAAATATTGGTGTTCCTATCAAGTTTAAACTGCACAGCAGGTTAATTATGTTTACCTGTACATAATCTCCATTTTTTTCTTTTGTACGGATACACCTCTATTTACAGTTTAGATTGAAGAATTTAATGTCATTTGAAGCGAAAGCTGCTCAATCAAGGCAAAATATTGTGTCACACTCTTATTCCAGCTACTGCGACCATGTGAAGGATGAAATAAAAATTATTGTAATTTTCAAGATTTATTTCGAATATGATGTTCAGAAACAGGGATAGGGGATGAAGGACGGGGTTGAGAGTATTTTTGAAGAATATACATTTTTACGAAACAAAATATGTAATATGCAAGTCCACAATTTCCATTCATTTGGTTTATGACATGGAAGAATGTTTTATGCTTCATTATAGTCAACTTCAACCCTCTGTGGGGTGGAAATTGGTCATACGAATGAGTTTTCCCTTGGTAATCTTGTTTAGCGTAACTGGTAAAGCACAATACCAGAAATTCAGCCAAATTGACCGATGGTTTTTTTTTCAACCCCACCCCCTATTTGGGGGTTGGTAAAATAATTTGTGCCAAAATTCATAATTCGACAAAATAGAACCATCTGCATGACTTTCAAACGTAATTTCGAATTTGATACTCACAAGTAGGGGTTGGGGGTGGGGGATGAGGTTGATTTTTTCACAAAAGAAAAAAGGAATTGTCATGAGCCATATGTGTTGGAAAGGACGTTGAAATGTTCTCACTTACGTTGGAACATATTTTTTTACCTTGAAATAACCCATCTTCAACCCCTTATAGACAAAAAAACTGTCCATTTTTTTGGGTAACGGACGATCGTTTTTGGCTCGTGTCGACTTGAGCTACAACATATAAAAAAATTAGAGAATTTGACCGAGACCCATTTTGCATAAGAATCGTGCGGGGTCCTTTGTAATTTTTGTTTTTATTTTTTATTTGAAAAACGGTTGATGGTAGCTTTTTCTAGTTGAGACATTGTGAAGGCACTTTTTCAAGGGGAATTCAATGTTGCCAAAATATTCATTCTAGCTTTCAAAACAACCGAGATATGACATTCAATTTTTTTTTCTCTTATGGGCGCCATATTGGATTTTGACATTTTTTAATACAATTTTATTTTCTGGTTACAACGATGTGTCACATGCCACTGTTGAATTCATGCTTTAGAGCAAAAAAAATTTTTAAATTTTTCAAAGAGTGCTTTGGAAACAAAATCAGCATCGACAATAAAAAAAAACTTAAATGTCAAACATTTATTCAACAATGACATGTGGCACATCGTTCGAACCAGATAAGAACACCGTATTCAAAAATATCAAAATCCAATATGGCGCCCATTAGAGAAAAAAGTTGAATGTCGTATCTCGGTTGTTTTGAAAGCTAAAATGAAGATTTGGGCAGATTTGGATTCCCCTTGAAAAAGTGCCCTGACCATGTCTAGATTAGAAAAGGCCACCTTCAACCGTTTTTTGAATAAAAAATAAAAGCAAAAATCATAATCCTGTTTTTTCACGATATCTCAAAAACGAAAATCGATACGTCAAATTTCTTTTTTGATCATTGATCGTCATGAAAATGCGCAACTTTTTCCTAATTTAACCGACTTTGTATCTCTCAAGATAAGCGAGATACCCATGCTTAGCCTCGAAAAACGGACACCCTGTATATGCCGATGACTGGGCGATAGCTACTCAGCACAGGACTATAAACGTCACGGAAGACATACTGTCCGCGGACCTGATCATCATGGGAAACTATTTTCGCAAATGGAGACTACAACCTAGCTTGACAAAAACAGAGGCCACATAAATGAAAGCATATTATGCTTTTACCTCGACAACAAACAGGCCTACAAAGAGCTACAGGTATACATTTTGACGGAAAAATTCTACCTCACTGTAGAAACCCAAAATATCATGAAATGACCATTGACAGGAGACTCAACTACAAACAACACCTGAAAAACACTGCCCCAAAAGTCCGAACTAGGAACAACATAATCCAAATTTTATGAGGAACTTCCTTGGGTTTCCCAGCTTCTACTCTACGTAGCTCTGCTCTGGGACTTGTTTACTCTGACGTAGAGTAGGTACTGTGCCTCGGAATGGCTCAATAAAAAAGTTGATGTCCGATTAAATTGGACAATGCGTATCATCTCTGGAACAATCAAATCGACTTGTCTTCATTGGTTGCCAGTTTTGAGTCCTATCCCATCACCTAATTTACGCAGAGAACAAGCACCGGTAAAAGAACATCAAAAAATACATTCAAACCCGAAGCTTCCTATTCGCCACTATGATGGAATAAACTTGAACAGACTTCGGTCCAGGCGACCGTCTTTTATTAGAGCAAAATATCTGGAAGAAACTCACTTCAACGTAACAGACCTATGGAGAAGAGATTGCGAAGAACAGGCACCAATTAATGCCTTGAATCTAAAATGTATAATTTTAGAACCTCCGGGCTTTGAACTCCTCCGCAAAATTTGGTGCAGACTCAACAGAATCAGAACAGAGCATGGTAGATGTGTAAACTGAGGAATTAAATCCTCCCCCAATGTGACTGCGGCGCTGATCACCAAACAATTCAGCACATTGTGGAAGAATGTTTTATTACAAAGACCGGATTCTAGGCAAAATGCCTCTTTGTTTCTGTTTTAGGCGTTTGCATGAGACCTTGAAATAAATGTTAGTGTTGGAAAAACATTATTTTTGACACCCCTTTGTTTTTGCCTAAATGCCTAAAAATGGTGAAAATCGGATTTACTGTCCTAAAAAGATCTTTTTACTAATGAAGGATTTTCTCTTGGGGTAGATTTTTGGACACAAATAAGTAAAAACTCTAGGTATTTGCCGACGTTTCGATTTAATTAAAATCTTTTTCAAGGCTCATGACCTATTTACTTTAAATAATTATTGTGAAAATAACTTGAAAAAGATTTCAATTAAATCGAAACGTCGGCAAATACCTAGAGTTTTTACTTATTTGTGTCCAAAAATCTACCCCAAGAGAAAATCCTTCATTACTAAATCCAAATGGACTAGAATCAGAATCAAAAAGATCTTTTTACTGCCTAAAATGGGCATTTTCAATTTTTTGGTAAAAATCATCCACAATGTTAAAAAAAATATTCATTATTGTTTAATTTGTTTCGTTTAAAAATGGTAGTGTTTGAAATCCCTTGTTTTTGTCTATTTCGCCTAAAATTTGCAATAATTGGATTATCTGTCCTGAAAGTTCTGATATTCTTTTGCTAAATATTAATACCCTATTGAGCACCACAAAAGTTTCCAGAACGCGACTTTTTCTCGAAATACCTATCCCCATTTGAACCGAGAACCGCGAGGCAAAATTTCAGGGCAATCTACTTCAATTTTGCCGCAGTTCAGATGCAAACATTCTTGATAAGACATGTAGAGTAATGTTAATAAGCGAGTTAATAAGGTTGCTCAAAATCCAAATACTGATTTTTCTTTTAATTTTTTGAGGAATATCAAAAAACAGTGTATTATGTATAACTGGTTGCCGTTTTAGTACTGAAGATGGTTATGGTTGAGCTATGTCGGTCAAGTCGTGGGACACCTGTACACAACAGTAAAATATCAAGGATGCGGGATGGTCACAAGATACTGGACATATAAATTACGAGTTCTAGAGAGTCTCATCCGACAAGAAATGTTATTTTACTGCTGGCTGAGTGGTAACGAATGGCATTATGATGATTACATATATTTGCACACAATGGTCTCAAATAAGCGCACGCTGGAATTTTTTTGCGATAGAATTTGAAGTTAGTTGGGTAATTACAGTATAGAATTCCTAAATGAAATACGAAATGCCATCAAGTTCTTGATTTTCGGTATTCCGTATCCGTTCCATCTGTACGTATGTACCTAGTAGTGTTGCAGTTTGCAGTGGGTTATGGGAACCTCGATGGCTTTCATGTATTGCTAAACTCTCAACCTTCACCTTGCTAATTTCGTACCGTCTCGATCCCAAAGATTGCATTTGCGTGATCTACCAAATTATATGCTTGGTGATGCATATGCGGCTGCAAAATAGACGAAAAAAAATCCAACGCGCTCGGTCTGCTTGGTTTTAAATTGTTCCATGGAAAGAAGTGATTACAGAGACGGTGAAATGTATTTTATTACTCCATCATAATTAGACGACGTTTTCACGTTCTTGTAGGTACATGGTACATACTACCTATAATATAAAACGAGCTCGTTTTTCAGACACTCGACAATGAATAATGAATTTGATGGGCAAATTACAGAAAAGTTTTAGTGTCAGTGCAATTAACAAAAAACATTTAAAGCTGGATTTGGAAACAGAATATCCATCGACTGGCGCATCCAGAGTGGCAGAACGATCAAATTTTAGATGTTTAAAATTTAAACATTGAATGTTAAATGTTTTTAATGCTTAATTTTTTTTATTGCATGTGTACAACAAAGAACAAAGAAAAAGTTATCACAGACGGAAATCCTCAGGCTTTAGTAGCGCAAAGATGAGGATGCCGCTTTTTTTACCATAGGAAAGAAAGCCTTATCTTTTGTGTTCCGATTCTCAAAAGATGCCACAAGAAACATCCAGCAAGCATGGTCTTTTTTTGGAAAAAAATCTCAGGCGATAGAATTATGAAATATCAAAGTTACCATATGCGCACGCCATTTTACGCCAATGAAGGCAGTTTTTACGGTGAGGGGACCGTTTCAAAAATACAAGTATCATGAAACAAGTGAATATGCCCTCAAGGACGTGAGGCTCAGTAGTGGTGCACTTTCCTCTTTGGAGGACTAGTGAACACAAGATGTTATTTGTCCTACCGTTCGTTAGTTTAGGCACGAATTTGTCTAGTTCGGGTTCAAGACTGAGCTAGCTATTAGCAGCACCTACCAGTACACATGAATTCTCTATCAGGTACCAGAAACAACACTGTCTGGCGGATACATGAAGCCGAAATGACACTATCCACTTTATTTATTTTATGTTTTCAATGTAATGAATGAAGAAATGAAGCAGGTAGTCTTATTTTGGCTTCTTGTGTCGGCCAGCAAGTGCCAGTATTGTTCCTTGTACCTGGGGTACATAGAAAATGGTATACTAAATCCAGGAGTAAAGTACCAAAGAGACCGTCACTTTAAGCTGTATTACACTACACAATTTCTTGAACAATCTGTCAGTTGAACCATCAAGTTTATTGTTTTTTGACACTATTTTGGCAGATTGTTCAAGAAATTGTACAAGAAATTGTGTAGTGTAATACAGCTACTACGTAGTAGTCTCGTATGTTCTGTAACATCCCATACGTGGCAAAACGCAAACTTTTTTCCCTTCCCTACCGCTTTGGGTGGGAATTCGATTAAGTGACATTGGCGAAACCAGTCTTTAAAAGAATGTCCATCCCGAGGTCCATCCGAATGGTTCAAGATCCCACGAAATGTGAAGATCTCGCTTTAAACAAAAAGTTACCTGTCAAAAAGGTTACAAATTAAAATTCACGAATCCGACAACACTTTTTTTATGAGCGTCTTCCAATCGACACTTTATGGGCTTCTGATGGTCACTTGTAACACATTCCACCGCTAGTTGGCGCTAGTAATCCACTTGCGCAGAGTCCATGTAAGAGAAAGAAAAATAGGAGAAGCGTCTATAAAAGAACTGATAGCCACTATGGAACAACACACGCGATAACTCGACGGCAGTGTGAGAAAGCTAGCAGAAGAAAATTTCAGCGATGCGATGGAGCGAAACATGATGCAACTAGAACGACGTGTCCAGAGTAGCGCCGTAAGTAATACGGTGGCCCCGATGGCAGCTTTGGCAGGTTTTCATCGTGTGAAACTGCCAAACTTCGATGAACAAGGCCCATGGACGACCTTTAAGAGGCAATTTGACGTTGTTGCCAAGGTGAACGGATGGAATGGCAACAATAAAGCTAAGGAGCTAATACCTTACTTTGAGAGGTCCAGCGTTGGATCTGCTGTAGCCGTTTCCGGAGAGCGAGCAAAAGGATTTATCGAAGCCACTTAAGGTTCTGGAACTTCGCTATGGGGACCATCGCGGACGGCAGGTTCACCAAACTCAGTTTTGGATAAAGGCATAAAGAAGTGTAGAAAACTCAGGAATTCGGAGCTGATATCCAAAGGCTTGCGCTTCTAGCATACCCAACGTACCCAGGGCACCTCTGGACAGACATTACAAGAAATATCCACATCTATGGAATAAGAGACCAGATCAACACCTGCGTCAGATGCGAACCGGCGAAGTAGATTTTTGAGCAACTCCTTGACACTACGCCCCGAATGAAACCCCAAGACGAGCCACGAGCTGCAGAAAGACCGCGCTGCTCCAACTACGGAAGAATCGGACATCTGCAACGCGACTACAGGCAATAATACTCTTCAACAGACCGTTCCATGTTGGAACGGGAAACTGCTAAGCTAGGAGCTCAACATCATCCCGGAAAGCGCCGCGCCGTGGCACCGCGGATGTTCGTTGTCGAAGACCACGCAACTGCAAGAGGGTAAACCAACAGAGTGGAAACATTGAAGTCAAAACAGTCGCTGTAGAGACCTCAATAAATTGGACTAAGGCTGAACTCAAAAAAAAACAGCGCAAGAACCGGGCTATTGGTTCACTTGCTGAAAGAAAGGAACTTGGCGAAGACTGACCATAGTGGGCCGAAATCAAAACTCTCTGGGTTCAGGGGAATTCTCTAAGAATGGAGAATGGGCTGCTGAAGAGAGGATGGGAGACTCCTGATGGGAAGAAGAGGGGTCCAATTATTGATGCTTCCCAAGAAGCAAGTGAAAGAGGTCTTGAGGGAAATGCACGACGGCGTCACTGGAGGGCACCTTAGGATGAACAAGATGTTGGCCAAGGTGCGTAAGCGGTTCTACCGGATGAAATGCTGGAGCGACGTGGAAGCATGGTGTCACCAGTGTGCGGTTTGTGCGGCCAGCAAGGGGCCAAAAGCTCGCAACCGAGGCGTGCTGAAGACTTACAATAGGTACAATGTCGGACCGCCTTTTGAACGCACCGCGATCGATGTGACGGGGCCTTTTCCCATAACAGAAAATGGCAACGAATTGATTCTAGTTGCCATGGATTTTCTATTGCCATCCATCCATCCATGCATCCATTCTAGATGCCATTTTCTCGCTTGCCTGACTTCTGGGCCCATACGTAGACCATATGGGCGCGAGGTGTACCCAATTGTTTTTGTTTCATTTTATACGTCTTCAGCGACCCCAAAAACCTAAGAATCGATACCCATCATAAAGGTAGTTGAAGCCTACTTTGTAATTTTGACCTTCGGCTCCAATTTTCAAAGATGACGACTCAACTCGACTTTCGGTTTTCGGTGACCGCACGAGAGCTTTGACGTTGTTATTGTATTGAGGATGTCTGAGTTATATAGTTTTGACACCAAACACGCCTCAGCAGGTTTAGACGAAAAAGTTTAGTATTTTTTCATAGTACTCCCTCCCCCTCCCCAAATCTCGGGTCCTAAGCGATGAATTTTCAGGAACTGCAGGTCAAATTTTTCGAATGGGTGTAGACAACAAATATGCAATGTGGCTGGCTTATATCATCAAATGCCACTTTTTTTTTAATTAATCCTGGTGTACCGCTTGCACATACTTGCCAAATGTATTTTCACAGCACCTTTGAGATGAAAGACGAATTTTGAAATTCAATAATACGACTCAAATTTCAACTGCAAGAGAAATTTTCATTCGGGAACTATTAACGACATGTGATTCTTCGCAACTAACAATGACGACGCAACGCAACGACGAAACCTATAATACAGTTGTATTCGAGTGGTGCAATAAATACATTTAACATTTACATTTTACAATGCTTTGCTTCAAAATCATGCAAACTGAAGAAGTTGAATTCTCAACTTGACCTCTTCATAGCTCGAAGGGTAAATGAGTCAGTTTTTTTTTTACTTTTTTTCCGTGCTTCGTCAACGTCTCCACAACGTACACGGGAGGAAATGCGCCATTTTTGAATCACCCTGTATTCCTGTATAGACGTCTAGTTTCCCGAGTATTTTCCTGGAATTATGGACCTACAACATGAATACACCCCACCCCGCTTTATTCAACTGTATCCAACGTAGAAATCTCTGAGGATTAGCCACCCTTCCCTTGACGCAGCGTTAACTGTTTCTATATCCCATCTTCCGAGTGAAGGAATTTAAATTAACTAAATAATTATATACTAAGATTATAAACTAAGTCCGGTTTAAATCCATAAGTGCAAAAAGTCATATCTAGGTATCTTATCTAGGTACCTTGCCTATCCCATACACTTTCTATTTTCAGTAGAATGACTTTTTGGAGTAAAAATAAAGTGACAAGTCGGGGCGCTGCGCTGGGAGAATACGGCTGATGGCTGCTGATAGTTTCGCTCCAAAACTTCGCAGGTAGTCCGAGTACTAAGAAGGGAAAAAACTCTGCACTTGGTGATAAAGTTTTGAAACTTGGCACACATGCTCTTTGAATTATTCTCAACAAACCTGGATGTGGGGCAGACTTGACAGGTAGCGTATACAGGGTGAAAAATAAAGTTGAAAAATTAAAAAATTCTATCTGAAGGACCGAAAGTGCTGGAGTCTTATTGTAAATCACCATATATACGTGTAATTAGTTGCTTATGAAGGTCCTTCAAACAGTTTTGAAATATCTTGTTTCGTCCCTGAGATATTTTGAAAAACCTAAAAATGCTCAAAAAAAGACTTTTTGTTCATAAATCAGCAACTTTTGAAGATTTTGAGGTGCAACTTGGTATTTCTACTATGTGTGACGTTAGAAATGGAATAAGATCAGGAGCCAATTTCCATTTTCTCCAGACCATTTTGACAAATTCATTGTTGACGTAAGACAAAAGTTCCAACCAAGGGGGCGCCCCCTCCTGACCTGACCGTTCTAGATTATTACGTTTGGGGCCACAAAAAAGAAGTTGTTTACAGCACAGAGGTCAACACCATAGAAGAGTCTCAATATCGGATACTAGCAACTGCAAATCAAATCAGGATCAACAAGGAAACGGCCAAGAAGCAGGAAGGTGACATGGCATTTATTGGTCAGATGTAGAAATTAGAAAATGCATAAAAGTGGGAGGGGGACATTTTGAAGGTCTTGAAATTGAAATTTGAAGAATTTAGATTTTGTTTATATTATTGCGCTCTTGTTCAAAGATTTATTGATGTTCATTAAACAGTTGCCTATTGTATGTAAAAATTTCATGAGCGAGTTGCTATTGCCGACACATAAAAGGGAACGACAGATGGATGACATTTTAGACTTTTGTCCTGAGGATGAAGTTTTTAATTCAATCTATTTATTTCTGTTGAATTTGAAGTTCCTGGCGTGATCCCTGGTTTCTGGGTCGATGGCAACAATGAATAAATTACTGTTAAATTTTGTGTTGGTGATTTTATACTTCTTGCAGTGCACCTTGTCTCAATAAATGCTGTTATGAAAATTATGAGACCAGAACAAGCTCAAGAAGAAAGAAGCTGATGAGGAAAATTGGACGTTTTCCGAAGGAATTATTCGTTTTTTTTTTTTTGACTGGCGTGGCAGAAAATGCTATCAAGGGTTTCAATGTTTCAATTGAGTCATATGGTTTTACTACGGTGTGAGGGGTGAGGGACGGCGATGAACAGTGGATAAGATAAGTTCAACGCCAATCGGGCAAGTTATGTACAAACTTGTACAAACAATGCTTGTACGGAACAAATAAATACTATCTATCTATTCTATCTAGTAAAAAATATTCTTTTCGGGTCCTTCGGTGCAATCTTTCAATTTGAAGAAACGAGCGACGGCTTGCTGAATCGAAAATTCAGTATGTTATCAGGGCATGAAATTGTATCAGATTGCAGATTTTCGACTCTTCGCGACCTCTTGCAAGGTAAACCCTCTTTTAAAATATATGGGTCGACTGTAGGTAGGTACTATCGCTATGGTTCACCTTATTTCTGGGTTTCTCAAATTATCCGCGAGTTAAACTGGCTTGAACTGCAACCACTTTTTTGTTTTAATGGCAGGTTCTGTTAGTTACAGAAACAGCTTGACAGAATGTTAAATGAATTCGCCGAGCGCATTGTCCAATGCCCTGCATTTCAAGAAAAAGCTGGTTTGGGAATTTGTTTTTGGAGACATGGCGCGAATTTCTGATATATTAATACCCGCATTTCTCGGTACAAAAACGAGGCAGGAAAATAATTGTTGGTCGTAATAATATAAACCAGTCGTGCCTTCCATAAATATTTTCCGGCCGAATAATTGTTGAACCGAGGTCCTCTCATTAACGACAAATTGCAAAATAAGTTTGCAACCAATAAATTATTCTCACAATTATTAGTTAAAGAGGAGGCAGTGGACATCTCTTAAAATTATTGTTACCTCGATTGGTAACTAAGGTAACAAGTAGGTGTGTACCTACTACTCTACTACTGCTACTACTTACTACTTACCTACTGGTTTTTTCAATCTCTGATGTAAGGCCAGTGCTTAGAGGATGTCCAAATGGGTCGGCTAGAGAGACTACTTTGGATTTTAAATGAGCTCGAGTCTTCTCGTCGTTCTCCCGATAGATTTATTGATATCGTAAAATCGAACTATACCTACCTACCTAGGTACCTATAAATACAAGTATATGCCTTCAAATTGTTAGAGAAAAAAAAAACGTGATGGAAGCCAACTGAAAAAAACATTGCTGAAAGCCATCGTAACAGTGTATAGACAATATAGTGGGGGGGTTAGCGGAATGATCTGTGCATTTTGTGATAAAAGCATGAAATTTGGCATACTTGTTCAGAAGACCCTCCTTCGCAATTCCAGATGTGGCGCCACGCGAGATTTTGCGCCAGAGACACTGTATTGCGGTTAATATACCTGCTAGGGGTAAATTCTGCAAAAATGGTTCCTGGCTGATCTCTGGTACCGCAGTCGGTATTTTTTAGTTCTGTTTAGTTAAAACTACATGTAGAAATGAGTGAGGAGTACATTTTCACAAGCAAAGTTCCAAATGCTGCCTTAATACGTTGTTTCAATACATTTTAAGGCCAACTTTGTTTTAGTACAGGAAACATGGTAAAATATTTGCCAAAACCTCGGCAAAGATATGAACGTCCTGAACATTTCATATTCTGTCCAGAATTATGTGCCCTACTACATATCTAAAATTGCCAAAAATCGCACCTCGAAGGTTCAAGTTATTGGAGGGGGGGTAAAAAATTGCAACTCAAAATGAAAGGTATAGAACCCGCTGGAACCCGTCAATCCAATGGATGCAAATACGTCGGAGTTCGACGCATCACAACCGGCTGATACAATTTTGGAACAAAAAAAGAACGATCATTGTTGAAGGGAGGTCGTGGGGAAGGGCGAAACTCGGCTGGGTGGCTCTTTTTCTTCCTGGGCCATGAAGAATCGATCCTCACAAGATTGGTATCTTTTCCGACTAAATTCAATGTCCTGAACTTGAATCCGATGTGTAAATTTGGATAAAAACAAGTTCGAACAAGTTAACTTGAGAAAACCTGTTTTTTCTTTGACAATTTTCACGAAACTTTTTTTTACTGTTAGAGGTATTCATCTATGAAGATATTTCAGGGGTCATTAGATTGAACTGTATTCTTAACGAAAATCATCCATTCGATCTGTAATTTTGTTATCCGACATGGAAAAAGCCGATTTGAACTTCAGTCGGCACTGCACGGCGTCCACTAATGACCAGAACACTACAGCATGCACCTTCAAGTAATAACTCAATACCCTGCATTGCGATTTATGACGATTTTGTTTATGTTATAGGGAATTCAGTTCTGCACAGATCCTCGAACTTTCAAAGATGAGTTATAATTTTTCAGATAGTTTGGGCTATTTTCATTTAAAGATGCATGGTGTAGTGTTCTGGTCAGTAGTAGACGCCGGGCCCTGCCGACTAAAGTTCAAATCGATATTTTTATCTCGAAAAACAAAGTTACAGATCGAATAAATGATTTTCGTGAAGAATACAGTTCAATCTAATGGCCTCTGAAATATTTTCAAAGATGAATGCCTCTAACAGTAAAAAAAGTTTTGTGAAAATTTTCAAAGAAAAAACAGGTTTTCTCAAGTTAACTTGTTTGAACTTGTTTTTGTCCAAATTTATACACCGGATTCAAGTTCAGGACATTGAATTTAGTCGGAAAGGATACCAATCTTGTCGTGATCGATTCTTCATGGCCCAGGAAGAAAAAGAGCCACCTAGCCGAGTTTTGCCCTCCCCCGCGACCCCCCTCCAACAATGATCGAGACTTTTTGTGTCAAAATTGTATCAACGGGATGTGATGCGTCGAACTACGATGTATTTGCATCCATTGGATTGACGGGTTCCATCGGGTTCCATACCTTTAATTTTGAGTTGCAATTATTTACCCCCCCTCCAATAACTCGAAGTCTCGTGGTGCGATTTTTGACAATTTCAGATATGTAGTAGAGCACTTAATTCTGAAGAGAATATCAAATTTTCAGGACGTTCACATCTTTGCCGAGGTTTTGGCAATTTTTTTACCATGTTTCCTGTACTAAAACAAAGTTGGCCTTAAAATGCATTAAAACAACGTATGAAGGCAGAATTTGGAACTTTGCTTGTGAAAATGCACTCCTCACTCATTTCTATATGTAGTTTTGGCTAAACAGAACTAAAAAATACCGACTGCGGTACCAGAGACCGGCCAGGAACCATTTTTGCAGAATTTACCCCTAGCAGGTATATTAACCGCAATACAGTGCCTCTGGTGCGAAATCTTGCGTGGCGCCACATCTGGAATTGCAAAGGAGGGTCTTCTGAACACGTATGCCAAATTTCATGCTTTTATCACAAAATGCACAGATCATTCTATTTTTGGCCGTTAACCCCGCCACTAATACAAATAGAGAAGACCATTATGTTATCACCACCGTCGTCACGGATATTGGGGCATCAAAAATCAGCCAACCTTTTTTTGAATTATGGACTCGCCTGGTTCTTACGCAACCGTAAAAATCCGTGACAACATATGGTCTTTTCTATTTGTATTGTCTATACGTACGACAAGCAATACCGGGTGATCATTTGAAAACTGTCCACCCTTAATAACTTCCGATTTCTAGTGAATGTTTACTCATGCAAAAACAGGTCGGTTTTCATATCAAGGAGTATATCTAAAACATACATTGGCGAATTTTCATCTTCAATTCTACACCCCCACCTCGACCGTGGCAAGGATCTGTGTAGCGACTGCTCCAGGGCGCGATTTGCACAAGGGCGCCAAAATCCAAGCTTTTTTGATCAAAATTCACTATCAACTTGACAGCAAAGTGCCTACACCTGAGAGTCCAAAAATTGGGGAGGCGGAGCGCGCATCGAAATTCTCGCGAGGCGCGTGTAGTTAGGTACCTAGGTCAAGAATTTCAAGATCTAAGAAATAATAATCTGCAAATTTACAACTAAAAAAAAAAACGGGATCCATGACATTTAAGTGACACACGCAAATCGAAACGAAAAAATAGGCAAATCACTAAGAATGGCGTGCGGAATGAGACTCTAAAATAAAATTTGCGGATTATCCAGAAATGTTTGCAAAAAAAAAAATAAAGAAGGAACAACACGTTCAAATAAGAACAAGTCCAGTTTCTGGATGTTGTTGTATTGTTGGTTGCCTACATCACTTAAGTGAAAAATTAGACTAGGTGCGGGGTACAGTGACTTACGACACCAACAAAACAATGTTCCGCAATGTTGTGAGTGGCTTGAGATGGGCACCGCATTCACATAGTAGAGTAGTACGACTTGAACAGTTCAACTGCAAAGAAACTATAAGTGTGATAGTAATTTCCCCCTCGGTCAAGACTAATAATCATCGTAAGAAGAAGGCAACACAGTTTGTTTCGTGGTTGTAAAAAGTGTTCACAAGTGTGTCGGTTAAGTGTCATGGCCCCAAAAAACGTAATAATAAAATGTGTACAGGCACTTTATTTTTATTTACGAAAGAAAATCGGTTTCCGGCGAATTCCCCTAGACCTTTTACCAGAAGATGAAGTAAATATTATTTTCTATGTACGCTGACAAGTAACTCTTGAATACAAATTGAAAAATATACTTGAATTAGATGAATAGATTTTAGTACACGTTTCTACTCGCGTTTCTATCATACTTGAATTGCCTACTGTTTATGTGAAGCCTCAGTACTCTGATACCACTCAACTCTGTAGTCAGAAATCCATTTTTTCTGTAACCGCTGTAGTCAGACAGGTGCAGATATGGCATAGTAAGGTCGGAACAATTTTCGGAACAATCGGACAGCACAAAATATCCATGGACCAGGCGGTATTCGAACCCGCGCGATATACCACGACTAGCTTGGCGCGCCAACACCTAAACCACTCGGCCGCCGCCGCTTCAAAAAGATAATTGAAAATAAATAAGTATTATGAAAAATCATTATAACGTAAACGTACCAATGCCTGACACTATGCCTTAACCTGACACCTTTATTTATTTCATAGCAAATAGGCAGAATTATTGGCTTGAGACCTATTCATATTCAAATGTTAGGGTTCGCAAACATTTTACCCAAGATTTTTCATACAGTAGATTAGCAATACTAATTTTTAAATGTCTGCGGCCGTTTGAAGGGAAGCGCAACAGTTGATACCAGAAACACTAATATTTCTGCTAAGATTTTGTAAAATTGAAATTGTTTGTGAAAACGTGAGTTTGGTTAATTTTCTTGGAAAACTCATATAGCATTGCTTCATATTGATGGAGAAAGTTGCTGTTATATCAATTCCAGGTGATTTCAGAGTTTTATGGTTATAATAGGGGGTGTCAGCTATTGGCACTGGGAAATATTGACAAGTCCAATGCCTGACAATAAGTGTGTCAGCTCCTGGATAATGGAAAATGAACGCAGTAATAGAGTGTATAACAAAGATTCAATGAGCTTATGCTGGTGTAAAAGTTTCATATTGATATCTTCAGTGGTTCCAATACCTGAGGCCCTAGGTCAGCCACTATAGCTTTATTAGTGTTAGCTACTAGCAATGATAGATTTGCAGATTCCATACTTCCAGCCAAGGGCTTAGGGCCAAGTCAAGAAAAGCTATGTCAGGTACTGGACAAAAAAAATCAAATTTTCAAAATGTTCCAAACAAAAACATGAGGCACGTTCCACCAAAATCATCAATGCTATATCATGGATGTTACCTGCTCTAATTATTCCACATACGAAATTTACCCTAAGTACTTCTGAATCATTTCTAGACAAGAAAATATACAAAGATAGCCCTTAATGTGTCAGGCATTGGTACGTTTACGTTACAAAGTAGCTAAAATAATTGAAAGAAATGAAGGAAACAATCGAAATCAATGGTTTCGCTATTATAATTATTATTATTATTAGCATTATTATTATTATCATCCCAAAAAAATTTCTCCAACGGCGCTACTTTGCTCGCTTCTCTCGCATTTTCTTTTCTAATAAGGCGCTAAATGACTTCATTGCTCCAGGTGCTTCACTACCACGCCACGGCCCTGACCCCCACTCACCACAACTTCGAAATTCCAAATGACACCACACCTACTTTGTGGTGAAGTGTGTGGAAGAAAACAGAATTCTCTTCCTGAAAAACAATATTTTCCATATTTTTAATCCTACCTAATCCCACCCCTTTTTTTCTTCAAATACTCTGGAGTGTCCAATTTGATATTCTCGCCCCCTCAATTCTCTTCAATGGAGTAAACGCCTTCCTGCATAGCATTGGGGGAGAAAATTTTGAGTTGAAAAAGTGCTGCCCAAATTCAAATTCATAAACCCGAAGACTGCACTAAAAAACATCTTTCGGAAACGCACAGTAACGGAGATAGGTAGGTATAATATAGTATGGGGCAGATAGACAAACAGAGACTTACCAAAGAGACCATGCAACTAGCTTTGCGCTTTGCTAAAATTACCACTTTTTAACCTTCACATCATCATATCTATGGACCTTATTAGGCTATGGGTCCAACTTTATTTTTAATTGAAGCACACAAACCGAGACACAAACCTTCTTAATGGTGTAATAGCGGTTTGGGTGTGCAAACTTCTAGGAAATAAAGCCACAGCATTGAAGAATCTTTTGAAAAAAAAACTTTATTGAATATTATTATTGATGTAGGACTTTGAGCTATGATTTGTCTTCTGACGTGTCAACTTTACGCGGGGCACGAGTACTTATCGCGGCACGGGACTCCCCAGAATACACAGTCACACGGTAATTTTGTTCCAAAACGTGCATCATGTAGTTTAATTTCAAAAGCTGGCATTGCCGTAGAAAAAATTATGTCATGATTAAAATACGACTTCGATTTTAGTTTTTTCTTGTACGCCACTGGTGCATTACACTTTCTGGGAACTTATTGCATATTGTGTTCCTTGACCTTGGAAATTTGAGGTCCAATGAAAAAAGTATGAAAGAAGCAACGATTTCAAAAATGGTAACTTCTTGTTCCTCCCTTCGACTTCCCACAAAAAAAGTTCCAAGTCTCGGACAGATGAGGATTTTAGTATGCTGTTCCCCCCCATCAAATTCTGAAGGGATCCTCAAATTTTCAGACTTGCCTCAATTTATTCCAGGTTTTGTTACCCATAATAACGTATGGTCCGAAAGTTTTGGGCAATTGTTTAAAGCTAATAACTTTTTCTGAGTAGTCTTTATTTTTTAACTTGATACTGCAAAAATTAACGTCATAACCGAGGACTACGGGGTTAAGATCTCCTACACTGTGCTGTACCAACCGCAAGAAAACGCGGTCGAAAGATGTCACCGTATTATATAACAATAACAAATTCATATTGAACATATTGATAATGGACCATTATCTTCGATGAATTTCAATTTTCTTCTGCCATGTTCCATAATTCTACAGGATCAATTTCTCCAATGCGAAATTCTCTAATGTTATTGAAAAATGCGACGCCGTAATTGGTCTTCATTTGCAGCTCCCCATCCCTTGTCGTATACTATCCTGCTCAATACTTACCAAAAATCTTATATTGGTCGAACTAACGAACTTGCGGTACATTGGGAGGCAGGAGTCCAGGAGTTAAAGAAATCAATCCTGTTGTTGTCCAGAGAATGATCGAACATGGCAGAAGAAAACTGAGAGCCATCAAAGATAATGGCCCATCTGCAATATGTTGAATATATGAATTTGGTATTGTTATAGATGATGTTAGTTTTTGCAATATTAAGTTATATTCCCAAAACTTTCGGACCATACGTTACATAGGACCCGTAACCAAGAACTCAGCCTGTAACCTGTAACTAATTTATTAAAGGTTTAGGCGATTTTCGATCTATTTATAATGACTGGGGGGATATCAGCGCCCATCAACCGTATCCTCCTAGCGCTCCAGTTTGTCACTTTAGGGAAAATAGAAAGCTCGATAGAAAGTGTACAGAAATTACCGAATAGTGTTTGAAGTGTTTTCAAACTGAAGCAGAACTGAAGTATTCATGATTTCAACTACCGATTAGTACCGATGGGGGCGCTGTTAACAAGATGGAGGTGGGGACCCTCATCATCACGCGACCGGCCGGCCGCCGTAAGGGAACCGCATTCTGGCCGACTGTTTACTGAACGGCCTCACGGAGTCAAGGACTGACAGCTGTCGGTCTCACGGAACGTCATAGGCGTCCGTCCCAACGGGTTTTAGCTGTCAAGAGCGTGTATGAGCAAGAGCGATTTAGGTGTACAAATTCATGTGCGGGGTGGATATGACTTGCCCGATGAGTTTCAAAACACGTCTTTTATGCCGCTAGAAGAAATGAAATTTCCATGTATGTTAAGTTGCGGACATCAAGCAACAGTACCGGACCCCGCAAATTTCCTTTTTGCCCCGCTCATGGTAAATTTTGACACATAGCTGAATTTTAGCCCCTCCCATCGGCCCTTAGCAACGGATGATTGCGTAACCCTTGTACAGCCAAAGCTGTCGATAATCTAGCAACCCTAGATGGAGGATTGTAAGTTTTTCTGTAACCTGTCATCGCTCATTGTATAACGGTTGTAGTTTGTGGTATTTGTGTTAATTAATTATTGATCGCTATTTAACAGAAGTTCATTTTCTATAACTCGATCATCTATAAACTACCTACAAGTATAAGAATTATATTTTCACAATTCACGCGATTATCACTGGTTATATGACAGAAACGACAGAATAGAAACGAAGTAAAAAAACTTACAAACTAGCTTTGCCATTTCAGTCGCCAGAGGGCGACTAAGTTTCTGAAATCGCGAATAAGTTATAAAAAAATACCAGATCATAAAACACGTCAGAATGTCAGAAAATTCCCAGCGCCAACTTTTCTTTCGAGCGAACAAATTTTGGCAAGCTCATCTCGGTTGAGCTAAATAGTGGCGCGATCCTGAAATCATCAGCTACCAAATGCAACAAACAACTAGGCCTGGCCTACTATTGCTGCGTTCTTCAACTCGTTTGGAACGCTCTTTTTAATATTCCCTATTTCCCTGTTCTTTTATTTGCTCAGGAGGCAATCGACGAAAAGTTCAAGCTATTGCCAAGAAATCTGCATAGGTAAAACTGATAGGTACCTACGTCAATGTCAATCTGACAAACTCAAAATTTAAATTGCCGTCACCGTCTTCGCGTTTTCGTCCGGGTTTGGATTATGGTACCCGCTACCACAATATCAATCACGAGATTAATTACTTTACTTTGAACGTAATTAAGTAGGTACTTTGTTATTGCGGCTTGTGACAGAACGACGAATTCAGTTGGCTCTCCAGTGCTCGGCCGCACTCGTTGTACCTAGATACTAACAAGCGAATATGCCTCATGGGCATGAGGCTCAGTAGCGCACTTCCTTTTTGGAGGATTAGTGAACGCAAGATGTTAAGTGATTAGGGTTCTACCGTCTTGGGCAAAAAATTCCACTATGGCGGCCAAAATATCGACAGAATCATGAAATTCGGCTTGAAAATCAAAATGATCGTACTAGACAAGGGTAAGCTCCAAGTTTCATGAAAATCGTTCCACTAACAACAGATTTCAATATGGCGGCCAAGATGGCGGCAGAATTATGAAACTCAGCTTGAAAATAGGAATGATCGTACGAGACAAGCGTAACTCTCAAGTTTCATGAAAATCCTTCCACTTATAAGAGATTTCAATATGGCGGCCAAGATGGTGGGGCAATCATGAAATTTGGCTTTAAAATAAGAATGATCGTACTAGACAAGGGTAAGTTTCAAGTTTCGTGACAATCGTTCCACTAATAAGAAATTTGAATATGGCAGCCAAGATGGCGGCCGAATTATGAAAGCCAACCTGCCTATTTGGTCCTTGAGGACCTAAGCTATCCACCGGATAAAGTTCAATCTTCAAGGGCTGTAGCTTTATTTCCCGAGGAGAAGTTCAACTTCATCGAAGTGCACAGGAGATCTCTGTTTTTTGAGAATAATGATAACGATGTATGGATAACAAAAATAGTGCCCATTGGCCACCCTTGGGGACATCAGCTATTAATCGGAAAAAAGTTCCAAGACTCTTGTTTCAATTCTCGAGAAGGAGTACAGCGTCTTAATTTCTGCACGGACTCGGACAGACAGACAGACAGACAAACCGGCCACATAAGCGTCATTCTGTTACTTATATAAAAAAAGGTTCTCCAACTGATTTCGACCTCCTGAACACGAATATCGGGTTCACTTTTGAATTGGAACATTTCTTTTTTATCGAAAAACCGAAAAAATGGTAGCCTTGTCACATGATTTTTAGTGATACCTACCTACTTTTTTTTTTTGTTATTGAGCGAACATGTTTCGTAATTTGAGTGCCATTATCCTTCAGGTACCTAGTATTGGCTATTTCGAAATGTTCAATTACTATTTCGGCACGTCTGATTTTAAATTTGTAGGGTCGTGTAATATGCGCCGAGCCGTGGCTTTGCGGTCGTTTTCAAAAATGGATAACAATTGACCCGACGGTCGGATCGAAGTGGGGTTTTTGTCAAAAGAAAGTTCAAATTGTTCTCTAAATATAATGCCGTACATACAGTGATGTATTTCATTAAGAAATTGTAGTTGCCTGCATATCGCAACTTTCTACATCTTACCGCGAATGCCAGCACTTGATCGGCGAAGCCGCCCTACACCAAAATGTTATTATTGTAATTGTTCATGATTGATTCGGCAAAATTTTTCTTGATTCGCGTTCCAAGTCCATGAGCTACTCATTCGAGTTGAAATAGTTTCTGTATTGAATTTCGTTTTGTTCGGAGGAAAGGATATCAAGCACCAGCAAGCAACGAATAAATCATTTGCGGCCGAGCCGTAGTTTCGGAGTCATTTTCAAAAATTAATAACTATTGGCCTGCACCCCGCACCGATGTGAAATTTTCATTAAAATGAAGTTCAAATCATCCTCTAAATATAACTCCGCATATGTATTATGGTAAAATGATAAGATCGGGTACTTCCTCGCATGTGATAACTTTCGAGATCAGGCCGGCTTCTGAAATGCAGCATTCAACGGCGATGCCGCGTCACACTAAATTGTTATTATTGTCATTGTTTATTATTATTTCGTCGAGATTTTTCTTGGTTCGGGATACAAGGTCATGAGCTACCCAATGGAGTAAAATTTTTTCGCAAAAACCTTTTCGTCTAGGACTAGATGCTGTGACGGACGGACGGACGGACGGACGGACGGACGGACGGACGGACGGACGGACAAAGCGAGGGCAAAAGCGCCTTCCCGTTTGGAGAAGTGCGCTAAAAAGTAAGCATTGAGGTATCCTAAAACTATTTCACCTACACACCAAACCGAACAGTTCCTTACTTATTATTAGAGGTAGTCTATCTTTTCATCCGTAAAGAGCACAATTCGGCTTATTTTAGGAAACCTTAACAGCAACTGTCAAGCGTGAATAACAAGGTGAAAAACCAATCACCCTTGCAATGACTAAGGCGAAAAATTCCAGACCCATTTTCGGTAGGCATGCGAAAGCCTTGACCTTGCACATTCGCGTTTACAAAAAACAAGCGAATATGCCTCATGGGCATGAGGCTCAGTAGCGCACTTCCTTTTTGGAGGATTAGTGAACGCAAGATGTTAAGTGATTAGGGTTCTACCGTCTTGGGCAAAAAATTCCACTATGGCGGCCAAAATATCGACAGAATCATGAAATTCGGCTTGAAAATCAAAATGATCGTACTAGACAAGGGTAAGTTCCAAGTTTCATGAAAATCGTTCCACTAACAAGAGATTTCAATATGGCGGCCAAGATGGCGGCAGAATTATGAAACTCAGCTTGAAAATAGGAATGATCGTACGAGACAAGCGTAACTCTCAAGTTTCATGAAAATCCTTCCACTTATAAGAGATTTCAATATGGCGGCCAAGATGGTGGGGCAATCATGAAATTTGGCTTGAAAATAAGAATGATCGTACTAGACAAGGGTAAGTTTGAAGTTTCATGACAATCGTTTCACTAATAAGAAATTTCAATATGGCAGCCAAGATGGCGGCCGAATTATGAAAGCCAACCTGTCTATTTGGTCCTTGAGGACCTAAGCTAACCACCGGATATAGTTCAATCTTCAAGGGCTGTAGCTTTATTTCCCGAGGAGAAGTTCAACTTCATCGAAGTGCACAGGAGATCTCTGTTTTTTGAGAATAATGATAACGATGTATGGATAACAAAAATAGTGCCCATTGGCCACCCTTGGGGACATCAGCTATTAATCGGAAAAAAGTTCCAAGACTCTTGTTTCAATTCTCGAGAAGGAGTACAGCGTCTTAATTTCTGCACGGACTCGGACAGACAGACAGACAGACAGACAGACAGACAGACAAACCGGCCACATAAGCGTCATTCTGTTACTTATATAAAAAAATGTTCTCCAACTGATTTCGACCTCCTGAACACGAATATCGGGTTCACTTTTGAATTGGAACATTTCTTTTTTATCGAAAAACCGAAAAAATGGTAGCCTTGTCACATGATTTTTAGTGATACCTACCTACTTTTTTTTTTGTTATTGAGCGAACATGTTTCGTAATTTGAGTGCCATTATCCTTCAGGTACCTAGTATTGGCTATTTCAAAATGTTCAATTACTATTTCGGCACGTCTGATTTTAAATTTGTAGGGTCGTGTAATATGCGCCGAGCCGTGGCTTTGCGGTCGTTTTCAAAAATGGATAACAATTGACCCGACGGTCGGATCGAAGTGGGGTTTTTGTCAAAAGAAAGTTCAAATTGTTCTCTAAATATAATGCCGTACATACAGTGATGTATTTCATTAAGAAATTGTAGTTGCCTGCATATCGCAACTTTCTACATCTTACCGCGAATGCCAGCACTTGATCGGCGAAGCCGCCCTACACCAAAATGTTATTATTGTAATTGTTCATGATTGATTCGGCAAAATTTTTCTTGATTCGCGTTCCAAGTCCATGAGCTACTCATTCGAGTTGAAATAGTTTCTGTATTGAATTTCGTTTTGTTCGGAGGAAAGGATATCAAGCACCAGCAAGCAACGAATAAATCATTTGCGGCCGAGCCGTAGTTTCGGAGTCATTTTCAAAAATTAATCACTATTGGCCTGCACCCCGCACCGATGTGAAATTTTCATTAAAATGAAGTTCAAATCATCCTCTAAATATAACTCCGCATATGTATTATGGTAAAATGATAAGATCGGGTACTTCCTCGCATGTGATAACTTTCGAGATCAGGCCGGCTTCTGAAATGCAGCATTCAACGGCGATGCCGCGTCACACTAAATTGTTATTATTGTCATTGTTTATTATTATTTCGTCGAGATTTTTCTTGGTTCGGGATACAAGGTCATGAGCTACCCAATGGAGTAAAATTTTTTCGCAAAAACCTTTTCGTCTAGGACTAGATGCTGTGACGGACGGACGGACGGACGGACGGACGGACGGACGGACGGACGGACGGACGGACGGACGGACGGACGGACGGACGGACGGACGGACGGACGGACGGACGGACGGACGGTCGGACGGACGGACGGACAAAGCGAGGGCAAAAGCGCCTTCCCGTTTGGAGAAGTGCGCTAAAAAGGGTGTTTTTTTGTTTTTTTTTTGTGATAAATTTTTGAATTGAAAAAGATGTGTGAATAAGAGTATAACGATGTAGTGTTAACTTTCAATCAATCGCGGCGGGCTTAATCCTTGATATTTACCATATTCAGGTCTCTTTCGAAAGCTACAAGGGGGTAGGTACTTTGGTTTCCGTCTATCGACATTCTCAAAATCCAAAAATATTTTTTTCAAAATTTGATTTTTTCGAATTTTGAAAAGGCTCAAAGCTCAAACCAAAGTACCTCCTTGTAGCTTTCCAAAGAGACCTGAATTGTGAGTTTCTCAGCAACGCCTTATTTCATCAATTCAACTCCATCCTTAATTGTATAGATACCTTTGGGAGCAATTAATATAAAGCTACTTACTCCCTCACAGTTTTTAAGTTTTGAATTATAAAACTTCAAAAATCATGCAGATTTGCGGGAAACCACTACACTCAGTTTCTGATGTTATGTGGCTCTACCATCATAAGTATTATGTATAGCATAATTTGGAACAATAAACAAAATCAGGCTATAGGACCCATGCTGTTCAGGTATACAGGGTCATTCAAAAAAGATGTCCACCCCCATTTTTCTAGAGATTGGTTAGCAATAGCGAGTTGCGGCAAAAACTGTTGTGTTCAGCTGCTTTTTCTGTTCAAGTTCAATACAGGGTGTTTCAAATTTGAATCGCGTCCTTTCAGGGAATAATGGGAAACGTCAAAAGAAGACTTTCTAAAAAATATATTATATGTCAGAAACGAATGATAACGGAGATATAGACGTTCAAAGTTGAACTTTAAAAATCGGTTTTTCGTCATAACGTTGAAACTTCTCAACCGATTTTGTTGAAATTTGAACCGGAGCTTATTGAAATAAGTCGGTATCTAACAATAATAACGCATTTCATAAAACCCCACATAAAACATTTTTAGAGGCGTGGATAACGAGGGATGCCTCCGCTTTTTCACCCCTATTTTTTACCCCTTCAAGTAGGTAATTTTGTAGATTGTTCATATTTTTAAATTCTGCGATTAATTTGAAAGAAAAAGTTACTCTCGCAAAATTTTTATTGAATGCTTTCTTTTCAAGACATTTGGGTTTGAAACTACGAAAAACACATCAAAATATCCATTTTCAAGAGCCCAAAAAATGTTTTCTCCTGAAAACTTCTCGTTTCTTAGAAAAACTCATGGTTCATCAACTTAAAACACCTAGAAAACCTATTTCAATAAAGGAATCATTAGTTATCTGGATTTTAATTTTTTGGCTTTTGAAAGTGCGATGATGGTGTTTTCGAGATGTTTTCCGAAGTTTCAACCTCAAATATCTCGAGACGAGAGTCGAGAGCTGTTAAGCATCGTCAGGGCTGTGATAAGTTTTATGAAGCTGTTGTAGGTATATTAAAATGAGTAAAGGATCTTACTTGAGAAGTGACATTTTGTTATTTATAATTATGTATAAAATTCAAATTTTTTTTTTCTGATCATAACACCTGAAAAAAAAAATTTGAATTTTATACATAATTATAAATAACAAAATGTCACTTCTCAAGTAAGATCCTTTACTCATTTTAATATACCTACAACAGCTTCATAAAACTTATTACAGCCCTGACGATGCTTAACAGCGAAACCGGTTGGCCAAAGAAGTCTTAATAATTATTTATGGTGTAACTGAAAGCAAAATAAAAAGTACCAGTAATTTTTTATTTCAAATTGAACGTAAAATTCAAAAATATCAACAATTTACAAAATTACCTGAGGGGGTGAAAACTGGAAGTAAAAAAGCGGGGGCACCCCCCCCCCCCATTATCCAAGCCCCTCAACATGTTTGATGGAACGCGTTATTGGCGTTCGATACTGACTTATTTCAGTAAGCTTTGGTTCGAAGAACAAAATCGGTTGAGAAATTCCAAAGCTATGACCGAGGCTATGACGAAAAAACTATTCTCAAACTTCAATTTTGAACGCCTATATCTCTGTTATTACTCGTTTCTGACGAATTTTTTTTGGAAAAAGCGAGGGAAAAAGTCTATTTCTTTTGAAGTTTCCCATCATTTTCTGAAAGGACGCGATTTAAATTTGAAACACCCTGTATATCAACAAAAGTACTCCACCAAAACTCTGAGTACGAGGGCACCTCAAAATTTGAGACAATTTTTTTTTAACTGCACAATATTGAGTGATACGTCATTGAAAACGTCTTAAAAAGTTTCAGTCTCGGTTTCAGTGGACAAGTGCCAAGAAGTTTCTGAAAATTTCCAGCGGTTTTCATTTTATGATAGAAAACAAAAACCTGGAAAACACGTTTTTATGTACCGTATGATCAAAAACTTTCCTCCTCTAGGTAGGCTGTGGTCTGGCGCCATTGGCAGGCAAACGAGGCTGATTTTCGCCAGGCCACAGCCTGCCTAGAGGAGGAAAGTTTTTGATCATACGGTATATAAAATAAGAAATCAATAAGAATTTTAAACTGCATTTAATAGAACTCATCAAAACGGTCAGTATGATGTGTAACTCAATATGCAATGACTATTTTGAAATTGAGATTTTCTGAAATGAAGATTTTGATGGGTAAAATTGAATTGCCTCAAAATTTTAAAAAAGCTATTGCATATTGAGTTGCACATCATACTGGCCGTTTTGATGAGTTCTATTAAATGCAGTTTACAGTTTGAAGAAATTCTCATTGATTCTCATCTTATACCTATACATATAAAAACGTGTTTTTCCGAGTGTTTTCCAGATTTGCGTTACTTATCTATTATAAAATGAAAACCGCTGGAAATTTTCGGAAACTTTTTGCATTTGTCCATTGAAACTTTTCAACACCTTTCAATCAATGACGTGTATCACTCAATATTGCGTGCAGTGGAAAAAATCTTTTCTCAAATTTTGAGGTGCCCTCGTACCTACTCAAGAGTTTTGGTGTGAGTAGTTTTGTTGACATATTAAACTAGAACAGAAAAAGCAGCTGAACACAAAAGTTTTTGCCGCAAGTCGCTATCGTTAACCAATCTCTATAAAAAAAGGGGTGGACATCTTTTTTAAATGGCCCTGTATATTATGCACCGAGTTATGCACTCCTTCCTACAACATCCCTAATAGCGTGCTAAACATGCTTTAAATATTTATTGCATATAACAATAAGAGCGAATGAAAACTTATGTTTAGATGGCACTCATTGCCTCTTGGACGCCAACCTGCTTATTACAGATAATAAATTATGTGGAATCAAGCCTGAAATAAAACGATACCATCTACGCGCAAAGGACTATTTTCTGGACGGCAGTACGTTCTTATAGTTACCTACTACATAGTACATATTTGGTTATGTCTACCATAAACGTACAAGGAAAGTTTCTTCGTCAGAGATAAAACATTTATTGCACTCACAAAAATTCGATCAAAATGAACAACATCCACTCAATGCTCAATAAAATAATTAATAGTCACTTATAGTCACGGAAAGTAGGTATAGGTACCAAAATGATGGGTGAAGTACCACCCATAAGTACCTATAAGTATTGATCCCCTCTGCAAGTATTTATTTATCTCTATTCGAAAGAACGCACCGTCACTACAGGTCCTATTACAAAATAATTTGACATGGTTTTACTGTGTTCTGTGATGTAAAAATAGATAAAAAAAAAGAAAAATTATTTATGGCTCCTTTATTAACCAACCTTGACTTGAGCGTCGCGAACTTGCTCCGCGCCTTTTGTTCCTTGACGAAATCCGTTTTGGCGGCTTTAAATAATCCGAATGGGTAATGGGTACAGTGATCAAAAAATCACAGCAGAGGAAGACACACACACACACACATTAACACACTAAATCACAATCACTGCACTTATCTGTGGTTAATTACAAGTTCACAAAAATATTAAAATCGCACACGATTAAACGGGGCTCAAGTTAAGCCACCACTAAGACCGCGGTTCATTCTGACAGGTCTTAACGCACCAAATTAAAAAGATCAGCAGGATACACCCGGCACAACAAGTCACGGTGAGCTCAGGACACGAGTTTCCTACGCCGAAGAACCAAGAAGCAGGTGGCTAAGACTGACCGCCGCGCGTCCAGTGCATCAAATGCATCTCACCAAGAGGTCAGGATCTGCAAAAGTACTTCGTGTTGCCTAACGCTTGCCCCAATGAAGAGATCAAACTAGGTACAGAACTATTTATTTAAAATGTACAAGCACAACAACAATGTGTTTCCGGTTCCAACTTTCATTTTGTAATGCTATTTATGTACACTTATTAGTAAATGGAATCGAATGTTCATTTTGGGGAAAACAACGATCTTGGAATGATATATGGTAAAGTTTATAATAAATATATCAACAAGGCGGCTACAAACAACTGGTTTTCCTATACCTCAGAGCTTCTGCGTCACTCAATTTTTTTCCTTGAACAAAATAATTATGCAACAACAAAAAAACTGATGTACCTATACGTCTACGTACATGTGTACGATGTAAGATTGAGATCGAAAAATTCAACACGAGTCACACTCACAAGGCGAATATTTTATGTCTAAGCATGCTGCATTCGCAGAGGGTATCAATATTTCTCTCTCAAAAATGAAACTAGAGATACAGAGATTTTGATGGGATTCCATAAAATGTTTGTTCACCTTGTTTCTGTTTGGATTACTGTTCTATATGTATGAGAGACGTAAATGAGAAATTGAATACATGGTCGTTTTTTGAAAAAAGTGGTCAACAAAAAAAAGTTCTTCACTTTATTGAAAAAACGCTTTGTATTAGTATTACATTTTAACACACTCCATGTCCGATTGCACAAAGGTGGTATCAAATTTTAGTTCGGTACTAAACACGGGATCAATTTTTTGCTGTAGAATAAAATGCACATCCAGTTACTTCAAGGGGAGATTATGATGGGAATACAAAATATGACTCCAATCGACTCCTTTCAGTTATTTTTGAATTCGAATTGCACAACTACACATTTTGCCAGTGATGTGATCTGAAGAAACCAGGAAGGTAGTTTCTTTTACAAATCCGAGAATGTCCCCCTCAATAAGTTACTTCGTAATTTGAATTTAGAAATTTACACATTTGATAGGTGTTTTCAAACTTCCGGCCGCCACTGTATCAACAGGTGTCCCAAATTTAATCGATCAAACTTTGAGAAAAAAATCTCCTAGTCTTTTGTGATTCAGAAAAATAACACAACATAATACAGGGTGTTTCACTTTTTTGCCAATATTTCAGGAGATGATAGAGCATCGAAAAATGGTAAAATAGTAGTAGTAATAGTAAAATAGTAAGTACTTTCGCCAAAAAAAAAAAACAATGAAACAATTGAAAAAAATTGAAAAATTGGAAGTTACAATTTTTTTAAATATGATAAAAATTAATATGACCAGCTTGCAGGCATACAACTTACGATGTGTACCAAATTTGGTCAAAATCCAGTAATTAAATTTGGAGTTATAACAAAAAAAAAACATTTTCAGAACTCAACTTTGAAAGCCTCTATCTCCGTTATAATGCGTCTCCGATATAAAAAAGTATGTGATTTCGAAGGGACCCTATTGCACGCCACTGGTAAGCCCTTCGAAATCCAAAGTATTCCCAAAAAGTTGCCCATAGGTAAGGCATTCATATGAAATTTTGTTGTAATCCAAAGTCCTCTTCTCGAATTGTGGGTATCGGTCCATCTTGCAGTGCAGGAAAAACTAAAGAGTGATCGAATAAATTTCGCCTCAAAGTAGGCCTCGGTCTCCTTATTGGTAGCCACATTTTTCGGCCAGATTTCCAGGAATCATAGGCGACTTGAGAAAAAATTTATTCGATCACTCGTTATATTGAGCTGAAAACCTTCATCTTCCCACCTAATTTTCTTTCTTGAAACCGACCGCTTTCGAGAGCCCCGGCGTAGTCTTCATTTTCAAAGAAATCAATAAACTACAATCGACGAACAAAATACTAACCGTATCACCCAAAAAGCAGAAAGAGGCTGTCAAAGCTGGATGAAAATTGTGTGTTAGCTGCATTCCTTTTGTCATCTATCTCAGATATTCTTACCTCGGTTGATAGTGGTATCTCACTTGTTCCTTATTAGCAATTTCTCGCTTTTCCTTTCTCTGAGATGGGGCGAAGTGAGATGTGGCAAAAGAAAGCGCCTTTTGCTATAACTTCTAAACCTGTTGACGGGATTATTCGCAATTTTGTACAAATAGTTCTTAGATGCACGCCCATGATCGATCGCATACTAACTTTTTTCAAAATTATCCAGTGGCGTTAATACTGGAGAGTCGTCAATAATCAGTGATCATAATTATATTTAGTAAACGGTCTGGAATAAACTACTAGTCTGAATGCGTTAACGGCTTGATTTAAGCAGTGCTGGAACAGCGCTCGTCCTAATAAGTTTCAAAGTTTACCTGATGAAGCAAATTACCATTGAAATTTTTTTGCCAAGTGCCCTCTGCCAAAAGAACCACCAAGTATAGGATAAATAATAATATGGTTTTCATCCATATCACTCAAAAATTGACATTAGAAAAACACAGTGGGTTTCATCCAAAAGTTGACACAGTGTTAACGGTAACACGCTGTTAAACCAGCGTTTGTGTGGTGGGGTAAAAAAACACCCAAGCAAAATTTCATGTCGTTTATCGGCAGAAATTAGCCGATAAAGTCCAACTCGGGTGATTATGACCCCACAACACAATTCACGTGCACATCTAGAAAAAGGTCCCTCCAACGCGCAAGCAACTCTGCTTGCTCTTGCTTATATATATATCTATACCTTGTGAAAGACATGTTTGCATCAACCTATTATGGAAACAAGGTTCACTGCTGGACCAAATATCGCAAATAGGGCCGTTATTGACTCAATTCGCTGTGGCGGTGTGACTTGAAAAATTGACTTCTTCATTTTTTGCATGATATGACAGTAATTTTCCAAATTGTAGAATCAAAGTTTATTTTGGTCACTTTTTCAAGAGAAAAAACTTTTTTTTTGGTCCCACAAAAAGTGGGTTATTTTCCACCACACAAGCGCCGGGTTAAATGGACGTTGTTCTGACCAATGTTGGTTGTTTAACCGTTGTTTAACCACGGAAAATTGGTGGAATAATGAGAAAATGAATCATTCCTTTTTTCTGTTTTGTGAAAATGGGAGTTGTCTTCAACTAACAGGAATCGTTGAGTGAAAAATTATAAGAGCCGCCACTGGTGACATTTCTGACACTGACGATGATGGTTTTAGGTTTTGGCAAGGCATTCGCTTGCTGTGACCAACATATGGTGAGGTGAGAACTGCGGCTTTATACCGAAGAAATCAGAAATGAAGGGCAAGTTGACACCAGAACAAAGTCCTTCCATTACTTCACTATTTAAATCAGAAAACGTTCCGATGCAAAGATGGCTTCCAAAAGTTGCTTCTACCCTGGCGTCATCTATCGACCTATGACAAAAGGTTGCCATGACATCTCTTTGTATATTTTCACTCAACGCTGGAACTGGCCAAACGAAATTCCACCAATAGGGTGTTACCTAACACAGTAACATCAACCATGTATTTTCAAAATATTGTCCATAAAATAACTTCAGATAAGTAATAGGGTCACTTGTGAAAAAAAATTGCATAATAATAATAATTTGATTGCCTTCAATTTTCTGACAAGAAGCAAGAAGATGCCAGCGAGTTTCAACAAGACTTTTTCAATTTTCATCTCAATTAGGTATGTACTGATTTTTTACCCAGCCTGTTCAGTTCACAAAATGTTTAAACAATCAGGTGACGATGAGCTCTGAAGTACAGTAAAGCTAAAACAAATCAATGTAGAAGTATCATAAAAACTATACTTAATAACAAATAAAACAAAAACAAATCGAGTCAAACTCGCAACAACTCAGGTGCCACTAACTAATAATTATTTTTCAACCTCAAAATATAGGAGAAACTCACCATTTCGATAACCTGACCAATGTGAAATCAACGCAATAGAAGCAACATTATTGAAATATCGTAATGGTATCAGCCAGATCTTGGGGCAAGTAAAAAGTCAAACCAACAATGCTACCATGACCTCAAAAATTCTTCTAGTCAAAGGCGGTCTTCAACTGGGAAAAATGCCATGTACAGCACTCGCCACTGGCGGCCACGGCTAACTTTGACCACTGTACAAAAAAGGCAACAAATTCCCAAAAAAAAAACATGCAATATTGGGTCATATGATTAAAAGAAGCATTTTTTGCTTTCACTTTACCTTTTACTAGGAGCTGTCAAGGAAAATTAACATAGCAACTCCTAGTAAAAGGTGAAGTAGAAGCTAATACTTTTTTTAATCATACCGGGTGTTTATAAACGTTTGTTATCATATCGCCTTTGGAATCTCCTATCACTCTTTCAAATCGTGCCTTTCACTGCGACTTTTGGCCTGACCAAAGCCTGCCGCGATCACAGACGTTTATAAACACCCGGTACGATCCATTGTTACCTTAAAAATTATTAGTAGACTAATATAAGTACATTTATAATTTTATAAAAATTAGAAAACTAAACCTACACATTCCCTACAAATAAAATATGAAGACATCTTTGAATTTTTTTTTGTGATGTAATAGCTGTATTATACTACACAATTTCTTGTACAATCTGTCAGTCAAACAATCAAGTTCATTGTTTTTTGACACTATTTTGGCAGATTGTTCAAGAAATTGTACATGAAATTGTGTAGTGTAATACAGCTATAAGACTACCTTCTATGATTCTCAACTACTTAAGTTAAAATTTCAGCACCTATAAGCTATCAGCTAAACTTGTGGCGTATGATCCACAAAAATTCATAATCAAGGATGGCTTTGAAGTCAAAAAATTCGGCCGTTCATCCAATCCAGTCCATCCAATTCATGAATATTTAATTTTTCAAAGCCAATCCCAATTCCGAATTTTGTAGATCACTGGTGTGACAATCATGTAATTATCTAGAAGCTTATATGTTACATGCATACCTTCTGAAATATACATCATAATAGATTTCGCCATTAATAAATTATCAATTATTTATTCAATTAGATATTTATTTTATTATTAAAAATAGGTAGGTACCAGCCTGGTCATAGTAATTTAAAACAGCCATTGTAAATCCTATCTCTTGCAACAAGACGTTGATGTTTTCCATCCCTAAACAAAGAATCTATCACAATCAGTACATTAAATATTTTTTGATTCAAATACTGTTTCTAAAACAAAATATTTTGATGTTATTCCAATTACTTTGGCATTTCATAGATTGAAAAAATGTGATCTAAATAATTGACTACTTATTGTAAAACAATCCCCACCTCAAAAAAAGTTACTCAAGACACAACTCTTGCAGCTGATTATGCATGTGATGTTCCCAGTATTTGTTCTTCCTAAAACGAAGTAAAAATAATACTTTATAAAGCATAATAAATAATACTATCTTGAAAAAAAAAAGATCCCTTAAAAAAATTATGTGCATAATCAACACAAGCCTGTGCCCTGAATAATGGCAAATATAACATGACTAGCATACACTATTGCTCTTACTAATAATAATTTCATCTCCTATAATTAGTTGAAAAGTAAAAACAATGAAAATGCGCCATTCGGTTACCAACTTAGAAATGAATGGATGACAAAAAAAAAAACTAAAACGATTCTAAATGCGCCCTAATTAGCCACGATAATATCATGAGTTTACTTTGTAATTTGACTCGTGAAGTTTTTCTGTCTCGCTCTTGAGCTTCAACAGCTGATCTTGCAAGAAATCGGTGATCTGCTTCCGAGCTTCGACGTCCGTGGCGTTCTGTTTTTTCAGCTCTTGTACCATACGAGACAGGTCTATGGGCTTGCCATAATTGAACGTCAGATTTTTGCGGAATTTCAATACGTACGGAGGCTCATTTGGAAGAACGTCATCCATCCCCATATGCCATATTGGAACGACAATAGGAGTGACGGGAGATTCGAAGATCATTCTGCCTACGCCCCATTTCAGTCTCATGTTTTCTTTGGTCATGTTCACTTTTCCTGTAACATTTTTTGTTTTGTTTCAGACAAGCCAGAGAGAAAAAAGTGAAATTATTCTGGACGAACATAAGAAGGGAATCCAGGGGATAGGAATTCTGGGCGAGAAATTAGGGCACATGACATGATACTTATGGTTATAACAACTTATAACAGGGTGTTTAACTTTTGGGGTAGAAAAGTGAACTAGTTATAAAGACATTATTGTGCCATTTGTAATTACGTTGTCTAAGTAAAAAAAAGTTGGAAGAAAAATGAAGTATCAGTATTTTTTGCCGGACCCTGTACTAGGTGCAAAGTTTGTTAAAAAGCCATCATTGCTCAGACACGACCGAAAAGCGTTCATCTGAATGGCTGATTTGCTTTAAACCTCCCTTTGAATTTATCCGGGTTCCGTGGCCCCTTAAATCGGAACGATTTTTTATCGCATTACCAGGATATCTGAGAAGTCATAGTGCGTCGACATGGCTTTTAGTATCAGTGTTGGCAGTGTTGTACTCATGGAGGGTAGAGATGGTTGTACTTTGATGGAAAGTCATCAGGGTTAATTACAGTTCTCAGGGTTGCAGGGAAGCCCGCCCCGTGAGTAATAATTAGAAAATCACTGGTTGTGACCAATTACAGAAATGCAAGCTTGAAGTCATCGAAAGCGCTAGTTGTCAAATTAATTATTGTAAAGTGTCACAATAGGTTTGTTCGCGTCGCATAATCTTTTTGCACTTTCTGCACCCTAGCCAATAGCGTGGGGTCCCTGGCAGCAGCTGACCAATCACAGCAGTTTGAGTGCAGAAAGTGCAGAAAGTTCATGCGACGCGAACAAACCTAATGTTTCAGCCTACAAATTCTGTTTCTGTTGAAACTACGAATAATGTCGTAAATAAAGAATAGGATTCTACTCTCGTGTAATGGCTATTGCTCATTCGGATGTTTTACGACACTCACCAAGGCTAGTGTCGAAAAACTGCATCCTCTTGAGTAATATAATTCATTACACGGCTCGTCGAATAATATACTATTCTTCTACATCAGTTTTTAGTATGGCAAACGAATGGTCTACAGAGAATTGCACAACTGCTAATCAGCCGCTTGCGTGCTGTGTTGCAGCGTCGGTGGCTACTCGTCCACGTAAGTCGTGCGTTTCGTCCCACTGATACGTTTTGAATTGATTTTTTTTGTTTTAGAGCAGCCTGTTCCATGCACTACGTGTTGCACTACCAGGCTTCCTCAAGTTTCGAAATGAGAAACCCTCTTTGAGCTTGCATGTGTTAGCATTTCAACAACTGTGACACCTACTGATTTATTTAAGCCACTGGAACCATAGCTACAAGGAAAAAACCATTCCGTTTTATGAGGCCTCATAGAACATGTTTTGCCCTATAAATTCAACCTCTTTCATTTTTAATACATCATCCTTCTAGGACCAAAGGCGATTATGAAAATAATATGTAGGAACTTTTGGCTACGGCGTATCTCATACAAGTAGTTACTTGTATGGTCGTATTTACCGAAAAAAAATTGATTCTTCATTTAGTTCATTCGATAATGGAGATTATGCTATGCAAATGCAATTTCAGATGATCATTCTTCAGATAAGATAGTCAAAATGAGAGTTTTAGAGCATGGGTTTCATCTTTGATAGCACTGTTGTTTGCGGACTTTCGGTCAGGTTGTCGGTAGCTCGAAAACGCGATGTTTATACAGCCTCAGGAGGTCTTGTTTGATTCTTTGCTATCGTTTTTGACAAAATTTGATATTCTGATTTCAACCAAAACACCATCTTAGCAATAAAAACAAATTCATGAAAGTCTTGACTAAAAAATTCCGATTTTTTTTTTGAACTCTCTTTTGTCATTTAACCTAAATAACTTTTTGCTCAAAAGATTGCAGTATTAAATTTTTTTTAGTTTATTAGTATGATATATCCTATACATAAAAAACATGCACTGAATTTATCTCTAGTTCTGACACAGTAATGAAATTAATTTATCACAAATGGTGGTTCACGCCAGTTTTCTACTAATAGAAAATTCACACACACTCACAGTAAAAATTATGTAGTAATCAAATAAAGGTCGGGTGAACTTTGGATTTTGAACTAGCAGAAATATTGATCTTTTCTGTATAATCCAGAATGAGAGTCAAGTGAAATTGAAGCTATAATGTAGGCGCTTTACAATTTTTACTTCAAGCATGCGTAAATTTTAAGTTGACAAATTGACGCGGAACACCTTTTGCAACAATTATATTTTCTGGCCTTGAAATAATGCAATAAGTGCATTGATTTTATATGCAGGATACATCATCCCACTACTATAGGAAAAACAAGACATTGCAAGTGTCTTGAGCAAGAAGAAAACCCCAACTGAGAATAGTAAGATGAAAGTCTCCAAAAATGATCTTTTTCACTTTTTCCCAGTGAAACCAGACTAAACTTGTTCATATCGATTAGTTAGTATTTTTTATTGAACTCAGAAAATCAAATTTAGTCAAAAACGACACCACACTTGTCAAATTTGATCGATTATTGACAGAAAAAAACCTCTATTTCTTGAAATGACCCTTGTCAGCCCCCCATCTCACCCCCCCTCCTTTTTAATTATGCACACATGACCTCTCATTAAGGACATGTGGGGTCTTATTGCGTCGAATCTGCTGCTCCGCGATCTGAATTGCTCCGGCGCTTGCGCAGCTTTCAAGTTCATGGGTGAAGCAATGAAGCTTCGGTCGTTAGTTCTAAATGAATAAGTGGTAATGCGTATTTGTCGAGATCTCCGTTCTTTTTTCACCCCTGAGGGCTTGGCACTTGCTGAGGCTGTTTTTCTTTGATATCATGGTGTCACATTCTGAGCTTTGCAGATTTAGTTTGTTGCTACTTTTACAGTTTGTTTTCTTTTATTTTTAATCAATTTATTCTCCTGATTTCATTTTGTTAATTTAAGAATATAATGTCTAATTTAAATTATTTTTACTTTACATTTTGCCCCAATTTACTTTGTAATACAAATGTATTGAAAAAACAATAAACACAATTATCATCAATTATCAATTATTGCGTCGAATGAAGATCTATTTCAACCAAGGTGGGAGATAGATTTCACGCAAGCTATTTAAATGGTCGATTTACACCCCACCCCCCCACCCCCCCCCCCTCCCGATGAGGAGTTTCTGCCAAAATTTCGACTTGGACATTCAGTTTTTGAGAAAATGGTCCTACTCTATACTACAGGGTGATGAAAAAGTCGATCAGTTCTGCTCTTTTTTATGTCCGCTCTATGAAAATTCGCAACAATCGCAACGCAGAGCAAAACGTTTCTGATGACATAAAAAGCCAAAGCCTTGTCTCCCATCATGAGGCGCAGCCGAATGCTGCAAAAGAGGCTGAGGGTCTGAATAAGCACAGCGCTCGTGTGTCGAACAATGTTTTTCGTAATCGTTGCTTAAATTGAGAGAACTCAAATTTCTTGGATATTTTGACACTGCTTTGAAACGATATCGCATTTTCTGTCCGAATATCCGCATTTGGGAATCCAGCTTTACTTTGCGCTTTATGTATCTATGAAAATATTACGAAAACTATTACCGTTTATGTCGAATCGATAAGAAATTCGAGTTTTCTCTCATTTTGAGGAACGATAACGTAAAATGTTGTACGACACTCAAGCGCTGTGCCGTTTCAGGCCCTCAGCCTCTTTTGTAGCATTCGGCTACGTCTCATGATGGCAAACACGGCTTCGGACCTGAAAATGCGCCCTTGTAAACTACTGCTCCTATTTCCGTTCATTTTAAAACTGATGTTTGTAGCCTTTCAATAGCGTGGTTCCCTGTTGAAGAAGACGGCGGATTGCAGAAATGGCAAACCGGGTCTTTACCCAGATTCCTGGTGGGTGGTGGCAGTGACCTTTGAAGATTATGGTCAATACAACAACGGTACCAAGTGGCAGGTCTTAACCTTAAAATGCAGAGTGCTTTCGTCTAACGTCCCAGTCCCTTGGTACTAAGTTTGATCGGATAAGAAACAAAAATTTGGCGTGGAAAAACAAGGGTTCCGTTTTTTTATTACCCGGTACAATAGAAGCAGAGGTAAGTAATAGGTATGTCCAGATAAGATTACTGTTGGCGAAAAACTAGGATATTCGGACGTTTTACTTTTGAAGAAAGGAGCAGCTTAGGTCGGAATAGGATACGACGTAGATGCGCGTACAGTCAGTCAGCCGACTAGACTAGAAGCAAAACCACAATCGTGACAATGACATACCTTCTGGAAAAACATGCACCCAAGCTCCTTTCGCTAGCTGCTCAATGCATAGATTGACGGCATCTTGATAAACGCCGGCTCCTCTCACGACTGGGATACACTTCCCTAAACTGAAGAACGTCGAATGTTGCCAACAAGTGAAGCATATGTCATGGGCGGCGAGAGACCATCGCATCACGGACGGACGCATTAAGTGACGCCATTTCAGAGAACCTGCGGTAAAAAAGAAAGTAAACTAAAAAGAAATTCATGCCGAATTTAAAACAGTATTATGATTTATGTAATTACAATCGCTGAACCATTTCTCGAATTTCTAAATTATTAAGCATCAAGCAAGTTCGACGCGCGATGCCTAGCCTAATAATGAAATGTGAATGATTCAAAAAATTTAACAATGAAAGAGTGCAAGGACAATAATAATTTGAATAACAAAAGACGTTTTGAAAAATAAGACTCGATTAGTTCACAATAGAATACAACGTGTTGGTGAAGTATTGAGATAATAATCATTCACGTTAAGAATCCGATAAATAGAGTTTCGTAGAAATACTATTTTCTTATACTACACACCAATCAATAAAAGGCGTTTTGATGGCTGATGCAGGATGACGGGGAAAAGTTATAATCAAGGTCTAAAACAAAATATCGAGCAAAATATCTACATCTGATCGAGGGGTGAACCACTTCGAATTTTGGTGTCCCACATATGCAATACTAATTAGTATTGCATGGTATTGCATAAGTATTGCATAGTATTGCATAAGTATTGCATAGTATTGCATTATGCATTGTATTGCATAAGTATTGCATAGTATTGCATAAGTACTGCATAGTATTGCATAAGTATTGCATAGTATTGCATAAGTATTGCATAGTATTGCATGAGTATTGCATACATTAAAATGACCTATTGCTTAAATCCAATCCTTTAAAATTATATCGCTAACTCGATATTTCCATAGAAACATTGAAAATGCGGTTTTATGATTGGCACATTTTTTAGCGGTCCATTAATTTAAAAGATTTTGTTACTGAATAGGCCCTATAGTTGAAAAAAAACAGTCTTCTACCCTATTGGGCGGCTCTACCACTGAAGCAATCAGCAACCATGCAGCAACTTGCAACTGGAAATAAGCAATAGGCAATATTATTTTGACTAGCTCTCGCACTGAAGCTACAAAAATTGGTTGCGTACGAATCGAGGTACGAATGTACCTACCGAAGTAATGGTAGACGACTCCGATGAAGGAGTAAATATAAGATGATGTGGTGGCATTCGAGGAGGTCGAAGGAGGAGACTTAAAAGAAAATATGGGATAACCAGGTATTTTTGAGGCACTGCTCCGATGTCATTATGCTAGGGTTGATAATAAGAGTAGTCAGCTAGGTAGGTACCTACTTGACAATAATTACTTTGAACTTGACTGTGATTTACCTGAATCGTAACCGATATTCCCGATTTTCATTCACTATTTTCCGAGAGAAACTACTGCTAGCGGCTTTCGAGCTATAGCTTTCGAGCTATAGCTTTCGAGAGCGAGGTGGTACTTTTCTCAAAACAGTATTTTGTCCATGTCCGCCGCCAGGCATACGGTACGATTACATCCGAGCATGCGCATTATGTTCTAGTATTGCATAAGTATTGCATAAATATTGCATGAGTATTGCATGAGTATTGCACAGGTATTACATAGTATTGCACAGGTATTGCAAAGTATTGCACAGGTATTGCATAGTATTGCACAGGTATTGCATAGTATTGCATAAGTATTGCACGATATTGCATAGTATTGCACAAGTATTGCATAAGTATTGCATAGTATTGCATGAACAGGTGTCCCAACTATTGCATGAGTGATTAACCCCTCGCATCTGATCCAAAACGCCAAAGGTCCAATTGCAAAAGATCTGAATTCAAAATGTTTAAAATACAAAAAGTGCGAAGTATAAAAGATCTTTTAAAATGCGTAAAATAAAAAAGGTCCAAAACACAAAAAGTCTCAAGTACAAAAGGTCGAAAATACAAAGGTCTCAAAATCCCTCCTTCTGTCTAGGATCAGGAGTTGCTTTTTGACTCAAGTTTCCTCCTTCATTACCTAGCGGATGACCCACTAGGTAAGTCATCTAAGACACTACACATATGTATCTAGGCGGTCCGAAAAGAAGGAAACTGGAGTCAAAAATCAACTCCTTAACTGGTTATGGGTCTGAAAAGATTGAGGAAACTTGAATCGAAAAAGTAGCTCCTTATCTGGTAAGTCTGGAAAGAAGGAAGAAACTTGAGACCTTCTGTATTTTCAACTGTCTGTAATTTGGATCTTTTCTTCTTTAAATCTTTTATAGTTTAGAGTATTTTGAAATTAGATGTACTGTACTTGTGACCTTTTCTACATTCTTTGGATTGTTGCGTTTTGAATCTTTTGTATTTTAGATTTAGATATTTTGCGTTTTGGATCAAATGCACACTAACAACTTAGGTCAGAATACTTAGTTCAGGTTGTAAAAGGAAAGCACTAAATATTTCGGTATTAGCTGGTATACAGATTTCCATCGTCGGTAATACAGGATACTACAGTTTGGTATGTAAATTGGCTACGGTTTAATGTCAGCGGGAAGTGAAATGTCCAATGGAAAAGAAAACCTAGACAGTCTTGAGAGCTTCGTTGAGCTAAGTGCGGCACACAACCAATGTGGGACATTTTTCAGCGTCGACAATGACGGTGCCTGGACACCAAAGTGTTGAAAAATCACGCGATTGACAGACGAGGCTCCGCAAGCGCCCCCTACATGCAATCGCCCTATTCACCACACTCACGTAAGCACTAGTGTATCAAACATCTCACTTGTTTATAATGGCTTATTTCTCCCACTTATAATATAATCCATCAGAGTTTCAGACATTTTTGCGTTGAATCTTTTTATTACCACCCAAGAAGCCGATTATTATAAATTAGTTTTGGCGTATTCATTCATCATGAATCATTAAATTAGTAAGCACCTACTCCTGCACGTAGGTAAAATATTAATATATTTTTTAAATAATAAAACCATAAGAAGAAACCAGAAATAAGATGAGAGAATTTTTCGCAATAATTATTAGTAAAATAAACCTTGAGGAAATTTGTTTTATTATAATAACATGACACTGAAAGAGTAGTAAGGTTATATGTATTCCAACCAAAATATTTATTGTTTTAGGTACCTATCACTTTATATATTTATTATTTACACTAAAATTTTCCAAGTGCGCTACTCTTCAGAAGGAAAATGAAGGTCATTCCTCAATAAGTAAAAAAAGTACTTCATGCTTTTTATAAAGTATATTCTAACTCTCTTTACCTAAACCCTCCAATTAAAAACAAGTTTCTTTTTTATATAATTTGCATGCACTTCTTCTTAGAAAGCATGCAAATATTTGAGTTAATGTGAATTCTAGCACTATATTTAGGATGTTTTTTTTTGTTGAAAATTGTTACTCGAATACTTCACACGACACAACCATGTTTCTCAAATCCTGATGGATTTTGATATAAAAATGATCAAATGATTCATTTTCAAAAGTCATCAGAATTGAAAACAAACAAGTCTACTTTTTTACTGCTACTTTGATATTAATTACACCAATCACCTCAATATTTTAGGTCAAGAAAAATCCAATTTTGTCTAATCTGTGTGTGTGTCGTTGACCAATACGCACCCCATATTCCTGGATCATCAAAGCAAGAATGATGGTTGGACACAGTGATAAGTGGTACATCTCGGGGTCTATTGTCCAACACTGATGATATCATTTCCAAATTATGGATCTTGGCATTGTTTAGCCATTCTAAAACAAATGATTAATACAGATGTTGCATTCATGGTTCCCTAAAATTACGAATCAGGATTCTGCTGAACAGCCCCACAGCTGCTACTGTGATGGTACTAGCAATACTCCACAGTCTGGTGGGGTTCCGAAGGTTAGGTATGATCCAGTCAATGTTGTAGACCATCTTCCCAGTAGCTGGTCCCGTCTGTCGCCGCATTAAAGTAGCATGATTGTTTATTGGTTTGTCACAAATTTCATTCGTAAAGCTTCAAAGCTGTAGCTGGTGATGGTGATGCACTTTTTGGGGTAAAACTACACTTGCACTAGATGCACGGAAGATGTCCACATGGGGACGCATATCATGCAGTCAAAACATTAATTACTCTAAATGGAATCAGGAACAAATTACATAATCGTAGCTGCCACAGGCCGAAACAGCAACCACTGCAGAGAAAGGATTTCAAACAACTAATTTCAGCAGCGTGACGTTTTTTCGCAATGACATCCAAGTGACAGATGGATGACAAGCAGTGCACTAATGACAGGTTAATGATTGGTTGCACCAGTGCGAAAACCCATCGCTTCGAAAATCTCGAACGCAACCCAGAGCACGACTTGCACAACACGTTCACCTGCGTTCACCTAAAATAAATATTTTACGTCTTGTTGTAGAGGAATCTTCAGTAATTTTTCAGGTGTTTACAGATGAAAGAATGAGCAAGCGTTGGCAAGCATACGTTTTCGTCAAAATGGCGTAGAATTTAAATGAAAGCATTTCGCATTAGCATGAGTCAGATGCGGTCAGATGGGAAAAGCGGCGTTTGTCAGGGTACTGACATTTCGCGCCATAGGCCGTCATCTTGGATGACGTAAGTGTCGATCCCCTCTTCGCTGCGCTCCCCTAAACGTAATGTCAAAGTGTCTATGTGTCAAAGGTCAAGGGTAGGTTGGAATTGCCAAAGTTCTTACGATTCTTCAACTGTTGTTCCCCATTTTTCGGCAAGTTGGCACAATAGTACATACCTAATTCTATTTACCAATTAATGATCAAATTTTTAGGTGGTAGAACAAAATGAATACTACAGAATTCATTGACAACCTGAGAGGTTATTTTAATGTTACTACCGACTTAGGAGATGTTCATTTTCAGAACTTCTCCGTACAACCCTACACTTTTGCAGAAACAGATGGTCGTTTTGGAGAAAAAAATTCTCTTTTGTATGACGCAGACTTCACACTGTACAATATAAATTTTTCTATGAAAATTTTGAGTCTACTTTATGTGAGTATCAAAGGTGTTTTGAGATATTTCTTCAAATTATATAGTGTTTTACCGCGGGTTCAGCCAAAAGTTAACACGGTGTTAAAGCCGACACGCTGTTAAATTGATTTTGCTCTGACCAATGCTAGTTGATTGACCACGGACAATGCGTAAAATTGAAGAACACCCTTTATTTGTTGATTAATTATTGAATTGAAACTACATTTAATTTACAGTGTCATTTGGCCAGAATCCACTCAGGAAAATCTTGAATTAGCTGTTCTTTATATAACTGTTTTGGTGGAACTCGTGGTTCACTCTCAGTTTTACTTATTGTAGGAAACTCATGCAGAAATATTGAAACTGAATATTTCAATCCACAATGATGCCCTTCAAAAAGAAGTAGCAGGTTGCCGCAACTTCCTTCAAAGAAAGAGAAATTTGAATTTGACTTTTGAAACATTAATCAAATTCACAAAGCTTTTTGAAAGTAGAAGACTGATTTGCCAGACAGTATGTCAGAGACAGCCTGGAGTTTCTGTGGCTGCACAGGAGAGTGGAACTTGCATCATTTGCCACAGTCGAGATTTGCAGCACAAGTATCTAGAAATTTGTTGGAACGTAGTTTGGAACTTGGAAGACTCGGAGGTCTATGATCTTTTAGAATTTTGTTGTAATTACAAAGGTACGTAGTGTATTTCATCTTAGGCCTTCTGATATTTATTTGAAGAAATTTAGAACTCAAAAAAAAAAGCTGGAAAAAAGTCAAGGAGATGCTAGGTGCTCTGGTAGAACCAGATTTAAATTTCAATGTCAAGCTGAAGCTGTGGAAGTCGCTTATTACAGAGATATACAAATGGGACTTATCAACAAGGCCTGATCAACCAGCAGTGTCTACATCAAGTGAGGTATTAGAGATATCAGATTCAGATAGTGATGATAATGGATCTGTTATTTTTCATCATAAGAAAATCAGTGATAATTGTAAAAATCAAGCAAAAGATGAGGTATTGCTCATAGACTGATATTGTATATTTTTTGTTCTATATGATTAAGTTTAATTTATTATTCATTTTATACTTGAGAAAATGGTGCTAGACTTCATTTCTGCTATTTAGTAAACAACCATTTGATTGGAGTTGAAAGGGATTTTTTTTTATTTAATCTAAACAAATAAAACTGACGGAACTATACTAATAAATAGGGTTTTGTCCTGAGCAATCATTTCAGGGACATGCGCTAAATTTTAGGCGGGCTTTTTGAATAAACCGGACAAAAGCCTTTAAATCCTACTCTAATGCACCTTTAATGTAATATAACGCGGTAGATTTCCAAGGCTAGTCTATTTTTGAGATAAAATAATACCGGGTGATCATTTAAAAACTATCCACCTGTAATAACTCCCGATTCCCAGTCAATATCTCTTCGAGCAAAAACAGGTCGATTTTTATATCGAGGGGGACATCTAAAACATACATTGGCTTATTTCTATCTTCAGCCCCCTCGGCCCCACCTATCCCAAAAATAAAATTTCAAATGACACGACCTACCTTGCGATACATCAAATTGAAGAAAATTAAATTCTCTTTTTGAAAAAGATATTTTCAAAAATTTCAACTCTACCCCCCTTCTCCCTAAAAATTCTCTGAGTGTCCTTTTCAATATTCTGGACCCCTCAATTCTCTTTAGTTTAGTCAGCATCATCCTGAATAGCTTCAAAGAAGAGAATTTTCGGTGGAAAAAGTGCCACCCAAATTGACCCCATTGCTCTCCCCCCATCTCAACTTTGGAATTTAACAAAATACCACCCACTTTGTGATACATCAAATTGAAGAAAATTGAATCCGCTTCCTAAAAACAATTTTTTTTGAAATTTTCAACCCCTCCCACATTTAACTGGACATTTGGAGTATTTTGGTAGGAAAACGGGGGTTTTAAAAATTTTGAAAAAATTGTGCTCAGAGAGAGAATTCAATTCCCTTCAATTTTATGTATCACAAAGTAGGTATTGTCATTTTAGATTTTCAAGGTGAGAATGGGGGGAGCGAGGGGGTGAATTTGGGTGGCACTTTTTTCATAGAAAATTTTGTCTCTCGATGTTGTGCAGGATGACGTTGACTGCACTGAAGAGAATTGAGAGGTCAATAATATTTAATTCGACACTCAGAGGATTTAGGGGTTAAGAGAGGTGGGGTTGAAAATTTTAGAAATATTTTTTCAGAAAGAGACCTCAATTCTGTTGAATCTGATGTATCGCAAAATAGGTAATGTCATTTGAAATTTCAAAGTTGAGGTAGGTGGGCGCGAGGGGGCTAAAGGTAGAGAATCGCTATTGTATGTTTCAGATGTCCCCCTCGATATACAAATCGACCTGTTTTTGCTCGAAGACATTTTCACTAGGAATCGGGAGTTATTGCAGGTGGATAGTTTTCAAATGATCACCCGGTATGCTGTAATATTTCATCTGTGCAGAAATTTTGTTTATGACAAATCTGCGTGAATGCATTAGTTTGTCCGGTTGTTTTCAATACTCCGCCATTACTTGCACCTCGCACATGTGCAGTATGGCCAGGAAAATGCCCTATAGTTGCAGCGGTAGGCTTTTTGATTCTGCATTTTGTGATACTGCAATGAAATTTGGCATATGCAAACTACATGAAATTTCAAGTGATTTGACCCGCAGCACTCAAAAATTTGTCCATTAGGGGGCGACTGGGGGCCCCTCAAAACTTCAAGATGTCAGAATTTTTCCCATGCACCATTCAGTACCGCCCTATCTACCGTACAGAACCTAAACAACTTTGTTCTTGACTATCATAACATTTTTCGTCATGTCAATTCCATTCTTCTTATAGAAAAAAAAAATTTCTTTGCCTGGTCAACAAATTGAAAAATATATTTTTTTTGGACCACCAATAGATTGTTAAGTAGTTTTTGTGCGATCATCGATGAATCCGCATCCCCTTGATTCATTTATGAAAAGAAAACTTTTGCAGTGCTATTTTTCAACAAAGGAGTGACTTCAACTTACCATTATTTTCAACATTACCTTTTTCAATGTTTTACCTCGGTAAGTATGATTATTGTTTTACTAATATACAGCTTGAAGTTCTCTTCAACGATGTGGATGATGAAACTGCCTCAGATTCCACCTGGAAGCCGTACATAATAATTTTTCTGCAAGGCCGTCAAATTTGGCATTTTTGATTTTCTAGCGGGAGCGGCCAAAATGTCAATACACACCACTCCGCCCAAGAGCACCGGTTTGCTCTAGCGGAAAACGATATTCACACCAAACAATTTTGCATTTTGTGATACTGAAATGAGAGTTGGTGCGAAAGTACCGCAACTGGTGCTGTTGGGCGGAGTGGTGTGTATTGACATTTTGGCCGCTCCCGGTAGAAAATCAAAAATGCCAAATTTGACGGCCTTGCAGAAAAATTAATATGCACGGCTTCCAGGTGGAATTTGAGGCCGTTTCATCATCCAAACCGTTGAAGAAAACTTCAAGCTATATATTAGTACAATAATAATCATATTTTTAGGGATAAAACATTGAAATAGGTAATGTTGAAAATAATGATAAGTTGAGGTCACCCCTTCGTTAAAGAATAGAACAGCAAAACTTGTGTTTTCATGAATGAATCAAGGGGATGCGGATTTATCGATGATCACACAAAAACGACTCAACAATCTATTTGTGGTCCAAAAAAATATATATTTCTCGACTTGTTGACCAGACAAAGAAATAATTCTTTTCTGTAAGAAGAATGGAATTGACATGACGAAAAATGTTATGATGGTCAAGAACGAAGTTGTTTAGGTCCTGTACGGTAGATAGGGCGGTACTGAATGGTGCATGGTAAAAACACTGGCATCTTGAAATTTGGAGGGGCCCCCAGTTGCCCCCTAATGGACAAATTTTTGAGTGCTGCGGGTCAAATCACTTGAAATTCTACGTAGTTGGCATATGCCAAATTTCATTGCAGTATCACAAAATGCAGAATCAGGGTCATTTTGCTAGCGTACCGCTGCTACTACTATTAAATCAAATGCAATCAAAATTAATAATAAAAAGTCAAATTCGCAACAATTATACACAAAATTAACAACAAAATTCGGAATTGGGGTAGGCTGTGACCTGGTCAAATTTCAGGATGTCAAGCTGCTTTCGGCCAGGGCACAGCCTACCCCAATTGCGAATTTTGTTGATCGCATGGTACAAAGAATTATTATATACAGATAAAAAGAAATGGACCATTGTAGCAGACACTAACTATTTGAAATGAAAGGCAGAAAAGAAAGAAAAAAGCAAAAATACAAAAAACAGCGACAGTGAGAAACGGACTAATTATTGGCGATGCTAGTAAAAATTTTCTTGATTGACCACACATTACTGCTGAAGATGTCGCACGTGTCTCCAATGCAGGAATAGTTACTGATCATTTTTGATGAATAGGAGACGATGTTAGTACCTACATTGGTTCTTGCATAGGGCAGATGGAAAAGTTGATGACTGCGAAAGCAGTGTCCCGGCGTGCGCAAACCTATTTGGTGTAGCAGCTCCGAGCAGTCGATGCCACTGTTGACAATTTTGAGGAGAAATATGAATGAATGCATTTTACGCTTGTTGAGCAACGACTGCATATTGAACCGCCGCAAGAGATACTGCTGTGGTGTGCCCCGGTCAGGATATGAACCCGTTAGCATGAACGTAGAGATCTTGAGGAATCTTCTTTGCACCCTCTCCAACGAGGCTATGTGGACATTATACACTGGGACCCACACGACCGAAGCGTATTCGAGGCGAGCACGCACGAAGGATGTATAAAGCATCCGAAGTCATTATGTTGGACATGAACCTGCAACTACGCAAGACAAACCCTAGAATTTTCAATGATTGCGTGACAGTAGATTCTATGTGATTTATAAATGTTAGTCTCGAATCAAAGACAACCCCCAAGCCTCTCACGGTGGCCGGCCTAGCTAAGTTGATCCCATTGATGGAGTAGTCGTATTTCAGAGGTGATGTTGTTCTGTGGTAAGTCATGATATTACATTTTTCAATGTTCAATGGCAACTGATTCAGGGTACACCACCCAACCAAGATGTTAATGTTTCTCTGCAGACTATGACAGTATTGACAGTCTTCAATTGTGCGGATCGGTCGATACAGCTTCATATCAGCGTATAGTAAATAGTCTATGTCAAGGTCTGAGATGATGTCATTGATAAATATGTTGAATAGGTCGGGACCCAGAACAGTTCCCTGCGGAACACCCGACGGCTACGTGAAAGACGAAGAACAGAACCCCTTATACTGCACATATTGAGAGCGGTCGCTCAAGTATGACCTAAACAAGTTTATAAGAAAGGCCGAGAAGCCGAATAATTCTAGTTTTTTAAGTAGAAGTGAGTGATTCAAACGGTCAAACACTTTAGAGAAGTCTGTGTAAATGACGTCAAATTGTAATTTTTGGTCTAGCTAGATTATTAGCAATAAACTGAGTTACACATGCTAAGTTTGTACTAGTTGAGCGCCCAGACATAAAGCCATGCCGAGATGTTGTAATCAATCTACTTGCATGAGAAGAAATGTAATCATGTATAGACAATACAAATAGAGGAGACCATATGTTATCACCACCGTCGTCACGGATATTGGGGCATCAAAAATTAGCCAACCTTTTTTTGAATGATGGACTTGCCTGGTTCCTACGCAACCGTAAAAATCCGTGACGACATATGGTCTTTTCTATTTGTATTGTCTATACACTTCTGAGCAAAAGTTAAGGACCACTTTTTTACATGTCCATAACTTCCAAACGCCTTTTTTGGTTTTGATGAATTTTTGCACGGAGGTGGCCTAATGTAGTGTAAAGGCAAGCGTAAAGTGGCGCACTCATCAATGCATAGGTTTGCGGTAGAGAGGTCTTCGACTGTTGCTTTGCAGAAATGCATTATTTTCACAGAAATCAAAGCATTGAATTTTGAGCTAAATGGAGGTTCATCCAATAGAAAACTTCTAGTGTGCTTTGTTACAATGTGCTTAAGCAAGTACCATGCTCAGTTTGCTCATTGACATTTTTCATCTTTAAATCTTGACCATCAATCTCTTCTTATGGCTCAACAATGTATGAGGCACTACTTTGCGTTGATTTTGGTTGTAAACAGTTCATTTGTGTTTTTATTGTCATTTTGTAATTGTGGCCACTCTTGAGCTTCAAATACAAGAAATTCCTCATGCAGACTGTTGATAAAGACGAAAAACAAGAGGAAAAAGCTCATAAAGATGTCAAAATCTTGGGCATTGACAAGATGAAAGTCATCAATTTCATCGCATGCCGATAAAACTTTTCTACGGTGACCAAAGAAGAAATGGTCAATTTCTTCAGTTCTTTCCAGGAAGAGACATTTGCGGAGTGTCGCCAAGAGTCCAAGCGCACAGGCGATCAGTAACAACCTTTATTAATCATTTGTCATCGATATTCTGGAGTTTGAATCCCTCTAACGCCATCAGGCTCTTTCGAATGCGAATTAAGAAGTTGAAAAATTAACTTCAAGTTTGTCGCGCTGCACTGAGTGAACCGAAAAACGGAAATGGATGATAGCTATACTCAGAGATGTGTATAAGCCTTGTGTTTAGGTGTAGAAACCACCAAGAGCATCGACGACGCAAACATTTGAAAATCGGTGTTTGTTTGAACCTCTGCAGTGTGAAAAACAGCTAAAATCGAATGGGTTCTCAATCGGGATTGTTCGTTTTCCATAATTGTACAGGGACTGGTCAAAAACGACAAAGTTGAAACACGTATCACCCTGACAGGAAACGACTGGCGGGGTCGTGTATGATATCGTCGTGGACAGCGGTTTCATGCAGATTGCATTTCACTCAGGATTCCGTTTGGGGGTGGCTCTATCATGGTGTAGGCAGGAATCTTTTTGATAAGTCCCTGTACAATTACGAAAGACGACAATCCCGATTGAGAACATCATTTGATTTGAGCTGTTTTTCACACTGCAGAGGTTCAAACAAACACCGATTTTCAATTTTTTGCGTCGTCAGATCCTCTTGGTGGTTTCTACACTTGGACGCCAGGCTTATACACATTTCTGAGTATGACCACCATCCATTTTCGTCCTTGAGTTCACTTAGTGCAGCGCAACAAACTTGAAGTTAGTTTTTCAACTTCTTCGCATTTGAAAGAGCCTGATGGCGTTAGAGTGATTTAAACTCTTGAATATTGATGACAAATGATTAGTAAAGGTTGTTCTTTTACTTGTTTGCTTGTGCGCTTGGTCTCTTGGCGATACTCCGCAAATATCTTTTCTTGAAAAGCAGTGGCGGCTCGTGAGTTTTTTGCAAGGAGGGCTCAAGTTGATAACAAATTCGCGAGCTGAGAACTATAATGTTCTATCTGCACTTCTTGTAGAAAATGTTTTTCGAACTTCGAACCAGCAAAACATGGACAAAATGTTTCCTTATATAAACAATCAGATCAGAAACTAGAGAAAGAGGCTTTTATTCCTTTTCCGTTTCTGATCTAATTGTTCAAATCATGAAACATTTCGTCCATGTTTTGTTGGTTCGAAGTTCGAAAAACATTTTCTACAAAGAGTGCAGATAGAACAGTTCTCAGTTCGCGAAATGACGAAACTCGAGACAAAAACTTTTTTGTCGTATCCGCATCACAACCATATGGAGTTTTAGCATTTACTGTTTTGTCAAAATTACGTGTGAGTTAATGCACCACAATTTATTCTTGCGGGTTCGATTTGCTTTATATTCAGTAAATCAGTGCTGTAATCGGACGTCCGTTGTTTTTTTTTGCATTCATTTCTTCTTGTAGGCTTGATGACCTAAATGTACCTTTTTTAGGTCAGCTATCTTCATGTTTGCAAACTGTTGACTAATCGAAGAGTACATAAATAATTATATCGAATATTTCAATCGGCTGGGGGCTCGAGAAACGGAGCCCATATCTGCCGTATAGAGCGGGAGCCGCGTCTCGCGTTGCCATGGTTACGGACATATTTTGCGCGGGTGCACCCCGGCATCACCGCATCGGCGGTGGGCGCCGAATGCGGAGCCCAAGACGAACTTCTTCGACCGTGCGATCGCTTAGAATTATTTTGTTTTTTGTTAAAATATTAATTGATTAATGACTGGACGTTTTTGCACTAAACCAAATCTTTGGAATGAGTATAATTAATACAATGCATTCCATGTCTTCCTACCGATAAAAACCTGTTGCCGCCTTTAGCGTTGGGGGGGCGCCGCCCTTGAGCCCTCCCTCACCAGCCGCCACTGTTGAAAAGAACTGAAGAAATTGACCATTTCTTCATTGGTCACTGCAGAGCCGTTTTATTGGCTTGTAATGAACTTGCTAACCTCTTTCTTGTCAATGCTCAAGGTTTTGGCAGCTTTGTGAGCTTTTCCTCTTGTTTTTGTTCTTTAGTAACAGTCCGCATGAAGAATTTTTGGTTTTTGAGCCTCAAGCGTGGCCACAATTACAAAATGTTGACGCAAAATCGCAATAAATACACGAATCAACTGTTTACAACCAAAATCAACGAAGAGTAGTGCCTCATACATTGCTGAGCCATAAGAAGAGATTGATGGTCAAGATTTGAAGACGAAAGATGTCAATGAACAAACTAAGCATGGGTACTTGCTGAAGCACATTGTAACAAAGCCAACTGAAAGTTTTTTATTGGATGAACCTCCATTCAGTCCAAAATTTAATGCTTTGATTTCAGTAAAAATCATGCATTTCTACAAAGCAACAGTCGAAGACCTCTCTACCGCAAACCTTTGCATTGATGAGTGCGCCACTTTATGCTTGTCTTTACAATACATTAGACCACCTCTGTGCGAAAATTCGTCAAAACCGAAAAACGCGTTTGGAAGTTATAGACATTTGAAAAAGTGGTCCTTAAAGGAGACCACAACACAAAATACAAGTTGGTCTCACATGAAAGAGTTGAAAAAACTAGAACGATTGCATAGGGTCTTGTAAATTTACCTATCCCGTGGCGGGCGCTGCGATCATAATGGGGTACTTGCCAATGGAATAGATTCAGCTGGAAATACTTTTGATTGCTAATTGCTAGTATAAGTGATAAGGGGACTCTACTGAGAATTTCACAAAAATCCCGTCGTTTTCCACAGAAAAAAACGAATTTGAAAAATTCCTCCTAAAAGCTTCGCGCCAGGACAGATTTTGAGTGGGGTTGGTCGGACTGTGTGACAATGGAATAATCAAGAATGTCAGGGATGCCACTGTGACACTGTCATTTTGAACATGCTATCGCAAAACCGGTTTCCTATCGAATTCTTTTACCGTGAGCATTTAGACAATAAAGTCGAAAAAGGTTTCGAAGAAACTGACCCCAGAAACCTCTTATAACACTGTCTTAGTCGAGATAATTTATTTCCAGGGGAAAATCTGGAGGATCACCAATAGCACAGAAATAAGAGGCTGAAAATGAACAGTGAGCTTTTATAGGTTCATCATTAGCATACAATTCCGGATAGGTAATACTTTAGAGCTACAAGAGATCCATGTGGGGAGGACGCGATGGATCTCCAAATAAAATGTGGGGAGCAGGAACACTGATGTCCGAAATGAAGCCAAGGGTCAGCCAGGTCAGAGCACGGGTGACAAATATGCGAAAGGCTTTTAGGTGGACAGCACTGAAGACTAAAGAAAGAGACTAGTTAGGTTGAACAACAAATGAACAAAACTAGTAGGTACTTACTGCGTAGATCAAAGCAGTCAAAAGCAAAAAAGGGCACAGGAAGAAATTACGGTCGGCGGTTTGACGTTGTCAGTCAGACTCAGATCAGATTTGAGATGATACGATTTCAAAGTTTGAAAACGGCACCTTGACGACGTTATATCATTGCCAACCCAACCAGGAAAAAGAGCCCTTCTATGTTCTATATCTAATATATTTGTGACGTCACAAATATATTTTTAAAACACGCATTGCGGCCGCAATTTTGGGAGTTTGGGAAAAAGAAAAAATACGGGTACATTATTTATAACCATACTATCGATTAAGCCAATAAAAAAAAATTAGGCAAGTACCCCATTAAGAACGACAGTAGCTGTAAGAACGACAATGACGTCATATGGGCCAATTTTCACGGGCTACCTATAGCTACTCACGTGCATACCTGATTCCGTTGCTGATGAGACGACGAAGGTTTCAAGCCTGCCATAATTATTACTGATTGTTTGAAGACAATGACGTTAGTCAAAACGACAACAGCAATACCTAATAAGACGATGGGAACGTGATAGGTGAAGATCTAGGTAAAAACATCTTCCCAAGTAACGTCACGATAATATTTTCAAAACGTTCTATCGGCTGATCGGACTTATATAGAAAACTCAGATTTGTTCCGTATACTCTTGAACTACCTTCCCCATAAGTTAGTCAAATAAAATATAGACTCGATTTTTGCGTTGTGGTCTCCTTTAACTTTTGCCCAAGGGTGTAGAACAAATTCGAATGATTTGGAAAAGCTGTTAATAATAGCGATGGATCGGTAATTGCTTATATCATTTTTATTGTCCTTTTTGAAAACGGGACTCACTCGAGTCGTTTTCCAGCCCTCCGATTTTATAATTGGTTTTTATAACCAGCTTAAATATGTAGTGATGAGGTGTACAGAAGATACTGGCACAATTTCTTAGCAGGAAAGCCGGAATGAGGTCTGGGCCGGTGCCGGTGGTAAGTTTAGAAGGTATTCTTTCAAGTGATTCCATGACCTCTGGTTCTGGAATTGATGTCAGGTGTATATACATAAGAGGAGGTCCTGTTATCCACTGGAAAGCTAGAGGGAAAGTAGGTAATGGGTGATGTATTGAAATTTTTTAGGAATGAGTCGGCAAATGCATCAACCACCTCACTGGAGCCGCGCAATCCGCGTCATCATAGATCATTACTGAGGACAAGCTTTGATCCCTCTTTCTGGAATCAATATGAAACCAGAAAGCCTTTGGGTTGGCTTTTATGTCACGTTCGACACGAACACTGTAGTTTTTGTGTGACTCAATAATGAGTGATTTGAGCTGAGATCTGAGTAGTTTGAAGCCAGTGTAATTAGCTGTAGTAGGATTTCTTTTGTATTTTTTTCCAAGTGCGTCCCTCAATCTTGAGGAGCTTAATTCCGTTTTTCACTCTGCAAAATCTTTTCGTGATGCTTTATTTAATGTGCTATTTGAGAGTCAGTGTTCTGCATTCTGAAATTTTTAGACCTGTTTCTCTTCGTGCATCTTTTACCTGTGAATACTACACATAACATTTTATTTGCTGTATTATTATCACGCTTGGAATTTATTTATTTTTTGTGAATTATATTCATTGTTTATTTTTGGGTTCCTATGTAGAGTTAAGTGGACGAACAGAGGGCAAGGTTAAGTCCTGCCCACCTGAACTTCGCTCTACATGGAATATATTTCAATAAAGACATTTAATAATAATAATAATAATAATAATTATTCTGCTGTCATACCGAGCGGGGTATGTCCCACCTGAACTACCTCTCCTAGGCACATGTCTATCCAGAATTTCGTAGAGCTTACCATAGAGTGCAGTGACCGCGTTACTCGGGTCACCATATTCATGGAGAAAATCCCAAGCTGTGTCTGAAAGCTCACCGTACAGACTTAGAAAGTTTGCTTTCTTGAAATTGTAACCTTTGGATTGCACAGGTAACTCCGAATACATTCGAGAGGCAACATGGTCGAATCCAATCAAGAGCGCAGGATGCTGTGCGTCTTCGAGCAGGAAGATGTCAGGTGGCTCGGCGACATGACAGGAAAAAATACAAAGGACTAGGTCCAATAATCGTAGATTATGATTCAGCCTTAAATTAACCTGAAGTAAATTATGGAATGCACTCAAGTTGTTCATTATTCGTACTTTGTGAGTATATTCAGGAACATTATAATCCCTAATGATCAAGATATTATTACCCAACAATACATGCAGGTTCTCCAGTTTTTAAAAATTTGTAAATATATTTCCAATAAGGCCAAAAAGCCACAGGCGGAGTTTGTGCTATTTCAAGTAATACTTACGTGATATACAAATTGAAAAAATGTAACATAGGGATAAAGGAACTGCTAAAGTTGGTCACGCAGATATCATCTGTGGCCATGAGAAATGGTCATTCTTAAAAAAAACGCACAAGCATAATTTTTCAATTCCAAGCAAAACTGCGGCAATTATAAGCACATACAGCCTGAAAAGTCCAGCACGAGGTCTTTGGGTTCAGCGTGCGAAGGCTGTGTTAAACGCAATGTCGCGATACCTAGAATGCTATAAGTTTTCAGAGCTCTAAAGAAATGCAGGACACCCCTAAAGCATGCAACACGCGGTCAACACGGAGAAAATAATTACACATCAGACCTCGGGGAGCCCACTCAGCGGTCCACAGCGAAATCAGTCCACAGCTCAAACGTCCCACCGGAAGAAAGTCCACGACTCATTTATCCCTGAGTTCTCCCACCGCGAATACATCCGCTGCTAAAACGATCCCCCGGAAAAAAAGTCCACCACGAATTCATCCCCGAGTCTTCACCCTTTACCATTTAATTATTCAAAATCTATCCGATGGATTGGGACCAAATTTGGCAGGAAGCAACACAACAAAAGAGTCAAATTCAGTCTGAAGTTGCAATTTTCCATCATTTTCCAGTCGAGCGTTATGAATTTTCAAAATTTCTCCTAGCCGTTGCCACCCGAGAGGGCCTCTTGCCCGTATTTTGACCAGGACGACTCTTTTTTGATGCAGGACTCCACTCAAACATTCATTCCTGCTCGGGGATCGACTTTTTTCGAAACCGGACTTGAATGATGGAACTTAAATTGAAGCCCTTATTAGAGAAAATATCTCAATTCTTCAATCTTTTTCTTAATTTCTTACTTTCCAACCCACCCGATGTATCTCATAATAAAATTTCCATCCGTTCCTTGCTACTCGTCGGGGAAGTTTTAGGGTGACACAACCGATTTTTTTTTTCGTCGCCGAAGCATCACTTTCCTATAAGTTTTTTGGTCAGCCCTATGCCTTCTGTGTTTCAGTCAGCTGATTTTCGAACATAATGAACCATCCATGAAACTATTTTACTCTGATATCCAGTGCACAACAAAACAGAACAAAAATAGATTACAATATTCAAAGGTGAAAAAAATTCGTACATCATCGTACGAGGATTGCAGGAGTGTTATTTACGACGACCCATTCTCAAATACCTACAGTAATGATTTACAGCCCATGGCCCTTGCGGCACTTGGCAGAGTAGGTGGTGTGTTTCAAATAATTTTTTGGAACCAATCCCTTAAAATGGACTCAACTAAAAAAATACCCAGCATCATAATTCTGAATGATAAATTGAATGTTATTTACGAATTATTGCGCTGCTACCGTCAAATTAATAGATTTGATTGTAAATTGAATTAAAATTCAAATTTATCGTCCAGAAACTCACTGTAAAATATATTAGGTGTATTCAATTTTATTCAATACTCTGCACAAGGGAAGACCAATAAAACCAATTTAAAACAACAACTGGTACAAGTTTAGATGCTTCTTCTAACTGATTTCCTCCTTTTGCGTTTGACCGTACTGCAACACTTCGCCGCCTTCGCATTCGACGGCTTTTGGTTTAAACGAGTATTTTGGCCCCCACTGGCTGCAGTCTCATTCTCCAGTTCAGGCAGTTTATCATCTGCCGCACTCTTCTGATATAAATACCTTAAACTCGAACTTTCATCGTCTTCGATAGTGCGAAATCCTTGGAGTTTCTCAATAACCTGAGCTATATGCTTTTCTGCACTTGGGGTTAGAGTAATCGTCGGCTTATAATCCAATTTCACCATCCAGTCATCACTATCCGTATATTCATTTGATTCCTCTTCTTCATCTGAATCATCCAGTGCTTCGGTTGAATCTTTCTGCCGTAAGAATTCTTCGTCTTGAATTTTCTTGAAAAAAATACACGGGAACATAAAGTAATCGCTTATTTCTCCTCGGCGTTACACGCCGTAGGAGGTCTTGACTTTTAGTTTCGAACATTACCTCCGGTTCCACCAAACTTTTATCAACGCAATAACTTTATCACTCTCATAGTAACTAAGCAACTGGCTATCCTATCCTATTGGCTAGTGCGTAGCAACTATCAGCGTGATAGATTTCATCCGCCCATAAAACTTTAGTGGAACGGGAGGTTAACATACGAGCCCTAATAAGTGTATGTTCGGTCATTGATACTCTATAGGTTTGTTCCATCAGAAATCCCAAACTAGTCACGGACAGTTTGCAAAATGTAAGCAATGCGCATGGCCCACTTCGGACCAGTTTCCGTCTGGCTACTGCTCGTTGATGGAACAGCAAACCGTCAATCATGGCTAATGGTTAGGTACCTAATTTTCTATCGTTTGGCAGTTTGCAGCTGGAAATAAGCCGTGTATTTTATCAATTGAATGAATGAATAATGAAACCACCAATCTAACCCATATTATTTGTGAACATTATAGGCTCGATGCCAAATAAATATAGTCCGCTGCGCAAGTCCGGACGATAAGTTTCCGTAAAATCCGCAAAGTTTTCTGACCGTCCCGAAACTAGTTTGAGCCGATGGTGAAACAGCGGATCGTCAGTCAGGGGATCGTCCGTGATTTTGATCTGTGATTTTGATGAAACGCCAAAATCGTAATGCGCATGCTGCTGACGTCCACGGACCGTCAGGGACGGATGGAACAAACCTATAAACCTAATATGTATGCAGTAAAACCAGTACAGCTCGGAACGAAATCTAGTTCTAAATCCCTAATCTTGAATCTCTACAGGGTGTTTGCAAACTTGGGGGAGAAAATTGAACCGCAGTCACGGAAATGCTTCAAAAGTATCAGAAAAATGTTGCAAAAAAAATAGGGTTCTGATTTTTGAAAATATGGAAGGTCAAAAGGTGGTCCTTCGACCCCCTCTATTTTCGTTATTTTGAAAGATTTTGGTAAACTGTTCTCAACAGACCAGACCAGAAAACAATGTTTTTGAACCTTTGAATGTGTTTTTTAATTTCATTTACTATACAGGGTGAGTCGTAAAATCCTGACGACTCAAAAATGAGTCTTTTCAAAAAGACTCTTCTTTCTTCAAAAATGCATGCAGAAAATGTCATATGAGAACTATTTGTGTTATTTATTGCTCTACATCAATCAGTTTTATAAGCTCTAGAAACTTTCACGGGCATTTTCGAGGAAAAATAGATTTTTACGATTCATGACACACCCTGTACACTAAATAAAATTACACAAGACATATTCAAGAGAAGTCAGTTAGTTTCACATTAGGTAAAAAGGCGGAAATCCTACAATGCTAAAGTAGAAAATTTGACCAGTCAACTATATAGAGTCACAGTACAAGTGAACCTACTATAGACAACGAGCTGCCAACAAGTCGTCAACGTGCGATTCGTATCAACGCAACACATTTTTTCCACAGCTTAATTGCTTCAATGAAGCCGTGAAATTGATTATAGCATAATTCATTGTTGCCGGGTTTATTGACGTTAATATTGATTTGGAAGGGAGGGGGTTGTAGATTGTATCTGATGATGGGCGTTAGCCCGAAACTAGCGATGCTGTTAGAGTAGTGGGTTTAGTCAGCTTATTCAGCCGCAAGCACAGCAATACCCATTAGCTCTTATGGATCAGCCTCCAGAACAGCCAATAAAGCGATGCAGCGCTTACGACTAAAACCGCGGCTAAATTAGCTAACTGAACCCACCCTTACTCCAACAAAAAAAATTTGAATTAATCAAAATTGACGAAGTACATAACCCTTCCCAATTGATTATATAGCATAATTATCTCTCGAGGTGTCAAAATCTACTTAGCATCGTATCATTCGTGCCAACATAATAGTTTTTTTTCCATAGCTTGTTTAATGGAAAAAGCTACGAAATTGATTAAGTATGCATACTTGGAAAATAAGTTGTTGAAACGAAAACCAAACAATACTTACACTGACCGACGGAGGCGTTGATATGCTCCCGCTAGTGGTTTTTCCATCTATTTCTTCAACACTTTTTTGGGACGGAGTTGCTGAAGCTCTGCGACTAGATTGTGATTGCCGCCTGTAGTCGTCTTTTAAAAGCAACGAGGGCCGATCTCTAGCGACAATGTCACTGTGACTAGTTAGATCTATACCTGTTGGAACCATTATAACCTTTAAATCGTTCTTGTCTATCTCTTCTTCCGGATGCAATCGTTCCTTCGCATTTCCAGAGGATGACAGCTGTCTTTCACGTGGCTGACCGGGATGTCCTTCGTCGAGGCCTCGTTGTGGCATAAATACTGTTCCTTTCAATTTTTTTTTTGGTTCAAATGGCTTGGCACCGAATCTGCTCATTGATGTTGTTCTATCCACCATTAGGTAATGATATATCTTGTCCGAAGGATTATCACCACAAATATCACGTTGTGGTGTTAAGTCATATTCGTTTGTTAGTAATTTACTTCCTGAATCTAGGCGAACTGCGGTAGCACTTACACTAATTTTTCGGGGATCTTTGAAGGCGGTCGAATCTACCATTAGATTGGCTGTAGATCTATTAGAAACTTGATCGGCTTCATCAGGGACATTATCGAGTAGGACCGGAACTGTGCTTGTTTCGTACATTTTTTTGGGAATGCAAACGTTGCCTTCTACCACTACATAGGCATCTTCTTCGTCTTCATTGTCTAGTTGTATTTTAAGTGCTGGCGTTTTTGATGGCGATGCACAAAAGCAAAGATCTAATACATCACTACCCTGGTCTACTTTTATCTTCACCGCAGTCATTTCTGCGGGAGATATCTCTTTTACTGGAAAAGAGTTACACCCTTCCGTATTGTTGTTTGGGAATCGAATCGACCCGCAGATTTTTCCATACTTTTGTTTGCTTTTATCTTTATTGTCGACAGGTGATATGTGTGGCGAAGAATCTGCAAAATCATTACACATTAGGTATTTTATTTTTGGAAATCTGAGGGGTCAAAGCATTGGGCTTCAAGCCTCTTCATTTTCGTGATCTGTAACGTTTTGTAAACTCTTCAAAATAAACTAAAAGACATTTTTGTTGAACTGCTGAATGTGTTTTGAAATTTCATATGAATTTTGGAAGCCAGTATTTTTTTATATCCGGTATTCTTTAAAAACACCTGCAGGTTCGAGGGGTACCCACTTAAGACTGATGTAGAGCATCAAATAAGACGATTTGTTCCGATAGGAAACGATATGCATGCATTTTTGAAGAAGACTGGACTTCCAAAATTGAATCGCCCCGATACTCACCTTATACATATGATATATAAAGATTCAAAACTCTTCCAACTATTCAAAAAAATTTCTTTTGAGCCTGTTCCAAAGTGTTTTTGAGAATTATTTGAGACGAACTTGAAGTTCCGACCTTTAATCCCCCCCTACATTTTCAAAAATTGAAAAGCAAAAAGATTTCAACATTTTGCTGACACTCTTGAAGCCGAACTTGAAGTATTTCTCCGAACTCTCCTGGATTTTTTTTTACGAGTTCAGATCACCTGTGTGTTTCGAAGTTGTCATTCCTTTGAATACGTTATCTATTGCTAACATGTCGAGCAGTCAAGGAAAAACAGTAAAAAATTCAAATCTCAAAATCATTTAATTTTGTTTATACACGGTGTTTGTAAACTTGGGGTAGAAAATTAGGGGAGGGGGACTTTAGTACGACTTACTATCACGTAGTAAACTTCAGTTCGACTAACCATCACGAAGTAAAGTAGAGGGGAGAGTTTACTACGAGATAGTAACACAAAATTAAATATAGAGGGGACTTTAATACGAGTTACTATCACGTAGTAAACTTCAGTACGACTTACTATCACGAAGTAAAGTGGAGAGGGAGTTCACTATGAGATGATAACACGAAATTAAATGGGGGGGACTTTAGTGCGACATACTATCACGGAGTAAACTTTAGTACGACTTACTATCAAGAAGTAAAGTGGAGAGGGAGTTTACTATGAGATAGTAACACGAAATTGAATGTGGAGGGGACTTTAGTACGACTCACTATCACGTAGTTAACTTCAGTACGACTTACTATCACGAAGTAAAGTTGAGAAGGAGTTTACTACGTGATAGTAAGTCGTAGGTACTTAAGTCTTATCCCGATTTAATTTTGTGTTACTATCTCGTAGTAAACTCCCTCTTAACTTTACTACGTGATAATAACTCGTACTTAAGTCCCCCTCCCCACTTTTAACTTTGTGATACTATCACGTAGTTAATCCAAATTTTATTTTAATAAATATTATGTCCCTTCATCCGCTTCGTAGCCGTTGATCCGACTGAGTTGAAATTTGGCACATAAGTCATAGTTTCAACCTGAGATGCGACCCCTGGATGCGACCATTAAGTTTTTGACTCTCATCTGTCAAACGGAAGTGTCACTGTCAGAAATGACAAGCTATCTCTTACGGAACTTGACAAGGTCCTTGAAAAACTGCATTTAGAACAGTTGAGAGTATTTCTCAATGTGTCATCTGCGAGGTCATCTGTCAATAATTGAAAAATCTATCCAATGGATTGAAACCAAATTCGGTAAGAAGCAGCACAAAAAAAATCAAATTAAGTCGGGAAAGTATTGTGGGTTCCACAACAGGTTTTTTAATTATAAAGAACAAATATCTGACTGTTTTTGTGAAAGCTCAGCTGTGAAAAGGGTGTTCCGAACCGACCGTAAAAAAAGTCCAAGGCAGTTTAGTGAAATGTTCCAAGAGTATCAGAAAACTATTGAAGAAAAAATAGATTTTTTTGAACTATGGGGAGTCAAAGGGCGGATTTTTGAGCCCCTTTATTGCTGGTTTCTGTACCGATTTTTATAAACTCTGAAAACAAACGGAAAAGCACCTTTTTGAGCTTTTGAATGCGTGCATTTCTTTCTATGTCTCCACTGGATATCACTCGTAATTTTTGCAGGAATGGAGACCTCGAACTCTTTTCTTGGTAGATGCGAAGCAACATGACTCTAAAACGCCCAAGGGAGCCAAAAAAGAATTTTTTCTACTTGGCCGTCCAACTTACGATATTTTGATTTTATAGTAGGAGAGACGCGAACCAATATTCAATCCAGGCTGCAGGCGCAGGCGATTTGGTTTAAACAAAAAATATTCTTCCATGCCGTGTTTTATTGCAGTACAACAAAACGCTGAGTCGTTAGGTATAAGTAGGTATATTTTCCGGTAGAACTTATTCGCCTGGACTAGATCTTATTTATTTGCGCGTCTCCCCTACTACAAAATCAACATGCCAAAAATTTGACGGCCCAGCAGAAGAAAAAATTTTTTAGGGCTCTCTTGTGCGTTTTGGAGCCATCTGGCATGGAAATTACTAAGAAAATAGTTCAACCTTCTCATATCTGCGGAAATTGACAGTCTTATCCAGTAGGAACATTGAAAAAAATGCTGTTGAAAAAAGTGTACTGAAGAGGTCACCTCTTCTTGGGAAAATGATATTGCGAAAAAATTGTCTTCGTAATTAGGTTTAGGGAATGCGATTTAGTTGGGAACGCAACAGACCATATGAATTTATCGTCTTCTTGCGTAGAAGAAAAAATAAAAACAATTTTTTTGACCTTCTGCCAAAGATTTTTTTTTTCAAGTGTGAAGAATGAATCGGACACGACGACAATTGATGAAAACATTTTCAATAGACCCATAACTTCACTTATGACATACATGACGATACTCAATGATCGTCATGTGAAAGTTCTTGCATCTTGAAAATTTGGAGGGCCCCCATTGGCCCCCTAAGGGACAAAATATCGAGTGCTGCGGGTCAAATCGCTTGTCTCGGTATAAAGTATGCCCACGCAAAATCTCGTTACTGCACTCCAAAATGCGGTATGCTTTTGCGTACCACTCTCACTATGTATATAGTAGGTAAATGAAACAAAACATATTTAACAGTTCAAAAACGATGATTTTTCTTTCGTTCCAAAGAGTACAAAAATCGGTACAGATTACGAAAATGAAGGGGTTACCGACCCCACTACTAGTCTAGTCTGCAACGACCTAGTAATGAGTCCAAGCAGAGAGAAACCGTGTAGCAGGTCGTCCGAAACTAATGAAAATATCTACATTTTTGTATGTCTCAATTTGGAGGCCCGTACAATGCACAGTGTGCATGTTGAAACTATCTTACAACACCCCACGTTCACCCATATTCCATCTAACGCCGCTCACCTCGAAGCAGTACCCCTTCACGTTATTCAGACTGATTGCACCAACATATGTCGTGTTTCGTACGGCAAGAATAGTAACTGATCACTCCATATCCTAGCAGGGTGAAACAATCGTATATTATTGTAGTAAATCTTTTTTTATTTATACTTTGTATATTTTCAACACTATTAGGAAATGTTCACATGTTGTCCTCTCTAGTCTCGAGTTCAGTTAGGTCTTGTGTGTGTGCCCGCTTCATAGAAAATTTACTGCTACTGAAATCGAAACACCCTTGGGCCACAGTTCAGGATCCATCACCTTTTTCAAATTATCACCAAATATGGATACTTTGAAGGATGAGTATTCATGTGGATGCCTTGAGTTTAGGTTTTCACACAGAACCTCCGGAAAAGTACCTTGAAGGTACGTTGTCACTTCCGCGCATGTAGTTCCCGGGGCAAGGCGGTGCACATGTAGGTGGACAAATTTTGATGCTCCGTGTAAACCGCCCTGTCGACTGTGACCATGGCGTATTTTTTTGCGCTTCTTTTTATAATTAACTTGTTGCCACTTCTCCTGTCGAGTCGAGACACCCAACTCGTCACGAGCTAAACGGGTAGTTCTGGATGTTGAACATCCTACTTGTATAGGCATTTCAATCAATTTATCTCTGTTTACGTTACTCATGTTGTTGCATTTTTTATTGCTACATGTAATCTTGGTCTGTTTTCTGTGTTTTCGGGTGTTGCTCCCAATTTCCTTGGTTTTTGTCGTAGACATATTTAATTTCATTTGTTTTTTTATTATTACCAGCTCATTGTTTATGGATGAAAATCCAGAATCTAAGTGTTGCATTAAGGCTTGAAATGACGACCCAACAGTCGATGAACACGATTGTCTTGCTTGTTCCTTCCGTAGCTCCTTTTTCAGTTTGACATTCCCTATGCGTAATCGTATCAATTCCTGCTCCATGTTTCGCTTCTCACTTATCAACTTTTCAATTTGCTTTCCATTTCCGTCAGTAGCGCCCAAATCCACTTCCTGCTTGCGCACCGGTCCTTCATTTTTCTCGGCCAAATTTTTGCGTTCCTTGTGCTCTTGTTGCCATTTTTTTGCATTTTCTACAAAAAATGCCACATATTTCCTTCGACAACAACAAGCAACAAAAAATGTATCACTGAACTGATGGTGGTAAATTTTGGCAGTAGACCTTACCAAATTTACCTGTGCTGTTAGGGTTCGGCAATGGCTACCATTCATTTCCGATTGGCAAGTATTTGAACAGCTGTCACATTATCAACGTAAGTCATTTAATCCTTTTCCTCTTCTGAATACAATATGGTTTAATTTGATTCTGTGTCCGTGTTGTAAAATGACTGTTGTATTTGCGAAAGTCTTTTTAACCCGCTAGAAGCCCCAAGATCCATTATAAACGTTCGATGAACTCAAATGTAAACTAAGTTCCTTCTTTCCGCTAGCGAGCTATGCGACTTTATAACCCCATTTGGGGTAGACTGAGGAGTGAGGATTCAGAATGAATTAAGCAGAGAGCACAAGTACACAGCTCAAGAAGACGTTACACAACACTTTTCACATTACTTCCACATTGATCGACACATCGACACTTCTTGTCAACTCAATAAGAAATATCTCGCCGCCATTGCCGAAGTCTAACAGGTAAAATTGCAAAGGTGTAGGTATTGGTCTCGGACAACGATTACGGTTGCGAGAGTAACATGTTGAAAAAATTATCTCACTATTTTATCTAAATGTCCCCAATCGGCTATTATGGGCACTGCAACGGCGGACAACCAAGAAAAAGTTTGATAAGTGTCTGTCCAAAAGAGGTCATTAGCATGCTTTAAGGGTGTCATTCTCACTATAAGATGATTGCATGCTATCATCTTTACAAACAATTAAACTGTTGAATGGAGGGCAGATTCAACATGGTGGCCACGAAGAAAACAAGTGAATATGCCCTCACGGACGTGAGGCTCAATAGCGCATTTTCTTCCGGGTGGATGCGCATAGTGATAACGAAGTTTTCCGAGAATCGGTTGACTTGTGGGAACATCAATATGGCGGGCCAAGATGGTAGCGAATCGTAAAACCAAGCTTACGATCATAAATAATTGTACGAAACACAAATATGTTTCAAATTTCGGGTCCCGTCAAGAAAACTCCATCTCTCAAATTTTATCGAACTAAATCACAAACCACTCGGAATGGTGTCTAGAAGAAAGATCTGAAATGTAAATTGCGGACCATCCATGCAGTTTCTTGTTCTCCCGTATTTACTGTCATAGTGAGAGTAATAACCCGTCTGGGAAGCAACCGGAACCCGGAAGGGGGCAACCAAAAAAGTCTAGAAAAAAATTGAGTTTATACAAGAGGAAGCCTATTCATCAAATGTTGTGCTACACCTACCGGCCACTATTAGGTAAAAATTTAGGGATACACACCACTTTTATAGGAAATAATTATGCCATTTCGCGTATAGGCAGCGATGGCAATAGGTTGTGTGCATGATTTTTGGCTCTTGAAATGGTATTATCGAAATGGTATTCCAACATTCAGATTCAAATACCTCGAAAACGAAGCCTCTAATAAAATTTTGTCAAAAGTAACTTTTTTTTAAATCGATCGTTGAATGCAAACGTCAGATTTTATTATTTGTATCCATTTTATTCGGTTGCCCTTGATAGTGGGAAACTAGTGAGTGATTATTGTAGCTCCGATAATCAAGGGCGTTGTATGTATTCAAACTACCGTCTAGTTGAATCGACTTGAATAGAAAGTTTTATCCATAGAGTCAAGTGTCATGATTAATTCGAATTTTGAATAAGACTGACAATACGTTGGATTAAGATAGGCTGACAAGAATGACAAGAGCTCGACGCCTGACGTGGTCCCTAAGGTAACAGTGGTCCCCAGTCTATGTCGCGCCCCCTGCAATGCGCTTGCGAGAATACATCCCATTAAATTAGTGAATCCTTAGTTCAACTTATCCATTCCTGAAAATGTATTCTGAGATGTATTCGTTGTTCATTTGACGTTTTAAATAAATCTAGGGACCTTGGAACAACCGTACAAAAGAAAACTGCTCTTTAATCAAATGCCGTGTTTTGTGGCTTCATCATTATAGTGTACCGCGGCCTCTATAGACGTTTGGACTAGCATGCGATAAACATTTGGGGGTCGGATTCAGAGTCGAGAAATCGATCATTCAGTCAGTCCAGTCGCTCGATGAATATTTTGTTTCCAAAGCCAACCCTAAACGGCGTTTTTGTGTTAATATCCAAGTTAATAACACGGTATAATGCTGTTGACGGTCAAATGGAATTCACCTTGTTTTATGACTTCGTTGGTGGACACGTCATCTCGAATATGATCGCCAACGATATTATTATTATCGTCATCAGCATTCACATTGCATTCACAATTATCTTCCGCGACTCCATCACTGATAGACACCCTGTCTGAAACGTTTCCTTTATCTTCTTTTTCTTCTTCTTGTTCTTCTTCTTCCTCCTCCTCCTCCTCCTCCTCCTCTTCTTCCTCCTCCTCCTCCTGCTCCTGCTCCTCCTCCTGCTCCTGCTCCTGCTCCTCCTCTTCCTCCTCCTCCTCTTCGGGCAATTCTTCAGTACTATGTTTTGTTTGAACTGATTCCGCTGCGCTTTCTTCCATAATCTGCTGAGTACCAACTTCAGCCACAGCTTCTTTGGGGTTCTAGAATGAAAATTATAAATAATGATAATTGAACAAAACTTGGGGTACCTACTTTGTACTGAGTGGGGGTGTATACTTGCTTAGGGTAGGTAGAGGTAAACATCCACACGAGGCAAAGATACGCAGCGCTATTTTCTCAAAATGTATTCGTTCGTTTAGTCCAGGAGCTTATGTAATTAAAAAGCATCCCGTGGGATTTTGAATGAAGGAGCATAGCGACCATGGGGAATACATTTCTTGAATGGGCAGCAATCACACCTCATCGGATGTTTTGCTTGAATTTTTTGCAGGGGATTTATACGGGGTGAAACAGGAAAAACTAAGAAAAAAATTATATACCGTGATTCGTGAACTATGGAAGGTGGAGCGGTACATATCACCAGGTGGGTGCCCAACTTTATGCTTTTGAAGGTTTTACTTAAAAAATGGACATTCGTGGTGAATGTAGATAGGGTGAAAAACAAGAAAACTTGTTTGTTGTTGTTAAAACCATTTTATCATTGTGTGTCGGATTTGAAAATAGGCCTACACGACGCCCAATGCAATCTACTTCCGATATCAGTTGGAATTTTTCGAAAAAAGGCAATCCCCCACCAGGAACGGACGGCCGACATGTCTTTGTGAAGACGTTATACAGAGAATGCATCAGTCATAAAAAGACACGCAGTTCGGCAGTCGCAATCGGCAAGGCAACATCTAGGAAGGGTACACGGACGGTGCTTGACAAGTTAACTGGCCGCGGCCGACCAATTTGTACACCACTGTATCAAAATAGCTTGTTAGAACCAAGCCGACGACGGCCAACTGACGCGGTGATGCCGGAATCGCACATTTCGCCACTTTACATTGAGATGCAGTAGTGTCCTGCGGGTCACCCTCATGTGTAATTAGCGGTGTCAAGGCTGTGGATAACAACCTGACGATTGTCCAAGCCTCTGATATAGGGATGTTCAACTTCGATTCGATTCAATAGAAACGATGCATCTGAAAAGTTGAATCGATTCAACTGTATACATTATTTAGTGAATCGATTCAAACTAATGTGACTGTTGTTTCGATTATTACGCACGCGACAACACTCGTTAATGCCGAAAAGCCGTTCAATTCTTTTTTCATTTCTGTCGACTATTGATGAAAAATCATTCGATAATGTCAACATTATTGATATTCTTATTTTTTTCACCAGGGGCATCATCTCTATTTAAGGTGCGTTCAGTCAGCTTATTTAGCCGCAAGTTTTAATTTTAGTCGCAAGCGCAGCGACGCCCATTGGCTCTTATGAACCAGCCTCCTCAGAACAGCCAATAAGCGATGCAGCGCTTCCGACTAAAACTAAAACTTGCGGCTAAATAAGCTGACTGAACGCACCTCAACACCACAAACCTAAATAAGTTGCCCCGCCGAACTGAATGCACTAAGATCGGTTCTTTTCGATGCATCGATTCATTTCATACGATTTTTTAATCGAATCAAACTATTGATTACGATTCGATTCGATTAGCACTAATCGATTCACCGACAACATTTAGACATTCCTACTCTGATATCACGACATTGACCTGAAGGGGGCGGCTGTGTGGATGTCCCTCCGTGTTAATACCGCGTCCTGCGGGTCGTCTTCGTGGTGCACTCTCTGGTGTCTTGTCTACGGATAACGCGGTTGTCTTAGACTGGTATGCCGGTCGACTGGCCTGAAGAAGACCACTGACTGTGTGTATTGCTCTCTTGTAGGCTATACTCCACCTTACACTGTTGCGGGGTGGAGCCGGAATCGCACATTTCGCCACTTTACATTGAGATGCAGTAGTGTCCTGTAGGCCACCTTTGTGGGGGATTAGCGGCGTCAAAGCTGTGGATAACAACCTGACCGTTGTCCTGAGCCTCTGATACCGCGACATCAACCTGAAGGGGGCGACTGTGTGGATGTCCCTCCGTGTTAATACCGCGTCCTGCGGGTCGTCTTCGTGGTGCACTCTCCGGTGTCCTGTCTAAGGATAAAGCGGTTGTCTTGGACTTGGATACCGGTCGACTGACCTGAAACCTGAAGGGGACTGCGGTGTGGATGCTCTAGTAGGCTATACTCCACCTTACACTGTTGCGGGGTGGAGCGGACACGAAGAGTACCCGAGACTGCTGCGGGGTCGGAACCTATCGGTGCTTCACACCAAACGAGTAGCGCATTGCACTGAGATTGGATAGTTGACGGTAGTCGTGCTGTTGTGGTAGGTTCCCACAGGGTGGATAGGTGCGGTCACATTTCTCTCTAGTAATATTGTAAATTGTAGATGTAATTGTTGTCTTTGATAATTGTTTGATATATTGTTGTGTGTTCAATATACTAAAGTAAAACCCGAATCTTGTTTAATTCCTTGCGGTGAAGTAAGGTGGCGCCCGATCAAACCCAATAGAGAGAAACGCATCGATTCATGTGGGAAGAGTAAGAACCCGCGAGTTTATCCGAGTAGAAAGCCAGAAGTACCCCAGTCAGAAAGAGAAGGGCGTTACAAAACTGGCGACCGAGCAGGGACCAGTTGAAAGATAAGAGCGACACCTTTAAGTCGTTGCAAATTTTGCTCGTAGTTTTCTGAAAAGAGAATGTAACCGTTTTCAATGTATAACTGGTAATGCCTAGGGGTGACCCGAAGGGGGCGCACTTTTGCAGGGGAATCATACACAGCAGCGTATTTTGGGTCGCGGACATCAAGGATAAGGGCACCAAGGTCCCTTGAATATGGAGCGTTCTTTTAGTACCCACTTACATTTCCATCCAGTTGACTGCCAGGACAAACTGAATTTTGGCAGCGGCGACAAATGCAATCTCGTTCATGCTGAGTGTCATCTGAATCTTCACTTGAGAGCTCTTTTGGGGTTTCGGTTGGCTCATTACTCGGACTTTCCATGCGTGCGCTTGGATCTTCTAACAGTGGTACCGTTGTTGGCTTCTTGGAGCAAACGCAGCACGGATATCTAGCCCCACAACCAGGTCTGTTTCTTCCCACAGGTATATCTAGCTGTTTCTTCAACTTATCCACCTCTTCACGCATTCTCACCTAGAATAATAAAGACAGTCTCACATACTGTTGATGACATTTTTTATTGTTCTCGAAATGGTCTGAATTTGTGCGTCAAGACTCTCGCGTGCACACGTCCCGTTTCTAGACCATTCGTACACATTGTGGGGAATTACGAAGCTCTAGCAATATTCGGGAACATACGCTCTTGGAACTGAACTGGTGACTTTAACATCCGAGTAAGACATATCTGTCCATCTGGCGGAGGTGCCCGGTTCCAGAGCACGCCGGAATTTAACGCGAATAAACGTAATAACGTTGATACTATCGGTATAATACTGGGCTTCAGATGCATCGGAGTGCCCAAACAACAAATTAAGGGCGTGGGCGTAGGAAACTCCGTCAATGTCCTCTTTTACTCCTTCGGGTATCTATTCTGGTCTACTAACAAGGTGACTCATTTGACCACTTGCCAATTATTGCAAGGTCCGTTTTCAGAAAATGTTTATTGATAACCTGTGTGGTACCTATAGTTTGCAATTTTGACTTTTCGACATGAACTGGAAGTTGATGCATAAATTTTCTCTAAAACTATTTGCGCTTCTTCATAGTAGGTATGTTGTATTTATGTTGGCTAAGAGAACCAGTTTTGACTTTCTACCTATTACTAGAATTAAAATGGCCGGGTTGAGGTTGATTATAAATAAAACGACAAGGTTCCTGTAATGTACGAAGCATTCATAATTACCGCCAAGAGCGACGCGCCTGAACACCCGAGGCTGACGCACGCAACCGCTCCCGTCGAGCCACAATCCTATCCTCGTCGCCATGTGTTATGTACTTGCACTGTATTCAATTATCACATATTTATTGTCTGTTTGTACAATCTAATGTCTTTACTGGACTCATCTATATTATTGTACATTATGCTACATGCTTAGTCGTCGGATGTGGAGTGTGGCTCGACGGGACCGGTTGCGTGCGCCAGCCTCGGGCGTTTAGGCGCGTCGCTTTGGCGGTAATTATGAGTGCTTCATACATTACAGTACCTTTTGTGAGATGGTTTGCAGTTGAATCGATTCTGGGTATCATTCATATTCATATCCATAGTAATTTCACCGCTGAATATTAGGATTGTTCAGTAAAAGTCTTTTCTGCAAATTTCACAGCAGAATGTGCGATTCATCATATGAAAATCCCGATACCGTAGTATTTGTGAGATTTAGTGATGGGTATGATTAACGAATCTTGCCTGAAGTAATTTCTTGAATCATAGTCAATCGACCTTTAACAATAATTCCTTATTATAGTCCGGATGTTAGGCGCCAACCACCTTGCATTTAATGATTAGGCGGTGCCGTTTGGTACGAATGTTGTACATACCCATGCCTTAATTTTAAGAGGTGTTGCCAAGATGTCGGTCCGTGCAGACGCCGTATACAGGGTGATCAAAAATGAAAAATTCCAACTCATGAACCAAAAAAATTGGAGTCATGAAAATCGCCATGTAGATTTACAATTCAATGCTTATTAAGTTGAAACAAGCCGCGTTTAATATTTTCAGCCGTTTCTGAAATATTTTGAATTTACTGGTCGGTTTCATGGAAATGGACATTTTCCAATAATTCAGTAATTTTCCAAGATATTCGAATGAATCTTTGTAGTTCCACAAAGAATGACCTCGTGAATGAAATGTGATGTGTTGCCATCGTCCATCCCTGCCATATTTTGGGAATATGACAGTCGACTGCTTTTTTTGGCCGAAGACTTTGCCATGTATAATTTGATGGCACAATAAAGTTATCTTATCTTATCTTATCTTTTTCTTTTGGCCGCCATTTTGAATTCGCCCATAATGGAATGAGTGAGAAATCAATTGAAACTAGTAGTAATAGTCATAGTCAATAATCTAAATGCAAGAATAACCGTTCTTAGTGAGTAAGTCTTTGTAATTGATCTTAAGAAAATGTTAACCCATTTTTACTAGTTTTACAGCACTTCAGCGCTCACCACGACCTTAATGACAATTGTGAAGATGATTATGGGGTATTAAAGATTAAAGCAATCCAATAATTATCTTGTTTGTGATGAATGACGGAACCATTTTGATTCTCCATTAGTCATTGTCATTGCCGACATTATACTGAAAATAGCCTGGAAAAATGGAACAAGTTTTGGAAATACGTTTATTTGGAAAATTTTTCGTTTTTGACTCGTTTTTTTTGTCGATGGGTCATTTTTTGTATTACAGATTTTGTTCGGATATGCATAATTGCCAAACAAACAAAACAAGATGATGGATTGTTTCAAAACTCAATTTCCATCTTTACAATGGTCATTTTGGTCGTGGTAAGTACCGATCGAAGTGCTATAAAACTCGTAAAAATGGGTTCAACATTTCCAAGTGGCCAATTACAAAAAGTTAGTTACCAAAAACGGTTACTTTTGCATTTATATTATTGAGTATGATCATTACTGCTGAAACCAATTGATTTTCCACTTATTCCATAATAGGCGAATTCAAGATGGCGGCCATAAGAGAAAAAGAAGTCGATATCTTCGAAAATAGTAAGCGGGGACGGTGGCAGCACATCACATTTAATTTATGAGGCCATTCTTTGTGGACATGCAAAGTTTCATCCAAATATCTTGGATAATCACTGATTTTTTGTAGAATGTCCATTTCCATGAAATCGACCACTAAATTAAAAATATTTCGGACACGACTGGAAATATTCAGACTCGGTTTGTTCTAGCTTAATAAGCGTTGAATTATGAGTCCAGATGCTAATTTTCATGACTCCAACTGTTGGAGTTTTTGCATTTTTTGATACGGCGTCTGCACGGACCGCCACCTTGGCAACACCTCTTGAAATTAGGCATGGGTATGTACAACATTCTTACCAAACGGCACCTCCTAATCATTAAATGCAAGGTGATGATGGTATTATTGCTCTTAACATCCGGACTATTAGCTTCTTCAGAGTGTACAGTACCGAGAAAACGAGAAGAAAGATCCTCTAATCTTTCATAGAATGAAGTGACATTTTCATTATATTCTTGTTTCATACTATTAAGCCCTCCTCTCCATCTTGAAGCAATTGATCAAACGATGTTTTGTCTTGTGAAGACTCAGAAGGAGGCTTGAGACATTTTAATTTATGTAGATGGGTAAGGACGGTGTTCAATTGGTAAAACAAGCGTTGTGAAATCAATCCCTGTGGGTTTATTCCTTGACGGATTGTTACCATTTTGGTCTTTTTCGAAAGCTACAAAGATGTACTTTGGTTTGAGCCCATTGGCATTTCCGAGATCTAAAATTTTTTTGAAATTTTTTTCATTTGAAAAAATTATTTTTGGATTTTGGAAATGCCAATGAGCTCAAACCAAAGTACATCCTTGTAGCTTTCGAAAGAGACCTAAATGGTAAGAATCGGCCAAGGAATAAACCCACAGGGATTGATTTTGCAACGCTTCTTTTACCAATACGACTCTGTCCTTGAAACAAAGCGACAAGGTCTAGCTTCATTGTACTAGTACCTACTTTATGACATGATAGAATAAAAGGATTGATTGCTGGGTTCATGATGAATGTACTACGTAAGTACTCCTTCATGGCCATGTCACTTTTTTTTTAGTTACAAAAATTTGATGTATGTTATACAGTGCTCCTGACAGTACGATAATAGTATATTATTATACGAGTTTAATAAGACGAAGTTTGTCACACGACTGTTTTTGGGGCACGACGAACGCAGTGAGGAGGGTCCTAAAGAAAGGAGTGTGACGAAACGTCTTATTAAACGAGTGTAATATATGTACTTAATAATTTTATTCATAAAAGTCAAGCGCCAGTACGACACGCATGCCGGTACGATACGGGAATAGATGAAAGTATAATACCTATTATGCATTCAGCTTTTATTTGCAACAAAGCAGGCCTTGGAATTTTGTTTTCACGTTTTTTAAAATTAAAAATAACCAGACACTTCAGCTATTACCGCTGCCAGTCAGTGTCAGTGTTAATACTCTGTCAGCTATACCAGCTGATATGAAGCAATGTTGTCTTTTCCCTTGCCGCTTAATTTTTGTGCTCACATCAGGGTAGGTGCTCACTGTGCTTGATAAAAAAAAGCCTGATGTTTCTGACAGTTTCTGATGTCAAAGCAGTTACACAGTTGAGTTGGTGTAAGATGGATTTTGATCTTTGGATGTGGTTGAAGGAAGATTGGAATAACGTGAGAAAATCTTTTTGAAGATCACAAGATGTGAAAGCTCTTATTCTGCCTACACACATTTTGTGAAACTCCTTTCTTCAGTACTTTTTGGCTAGCTACCTACAGTGCTCAGTAAAGCTAGCAGTGAAATGAAAAAATCAATGAAGATGGAAACGGAGCGAGGACCTAGCTGATGGAAGTCCGTTTCAGACAGTATGGCTGAAAAGAAACTAAGAAGCTTGTTCGATCATGTTGCGAGCTCAAGTGATGGACAGTCCCTACCTATCTCCACAAATTTCCGGAGTCCGAAATGTTCCGAGTTCAAGTACCTTGTTTCTAAAAGTACCTACCCTAATAAAAATTAATAGGCCAGAGCCATCATTCGTTTCAATTCAAAGGTCTTCACTTTTATTGTTATTGGTAGTAGATGCCAGTACCAGATCGATCTCTATCGACTGAAAGAAACACGGCTTTCATGACACAGCTTCCTCCTTATTAAATACAGCCAAATTTTAAATTTCTCTTCTCACTTTGTATAGCACCGCCTGTACAACTTCGTTTGTTCCATATTATGTAGAATGAGGAAGAACTTCTCCACTACGACGCTTGAAGAATGACAAGCGGTTGATAGTGTATGTCATTCGGACATTCAATCAATCAGAAATTAACTTGCAACACTGTTCTGGATTTTGAAGTAAAGCGATAACCCCAGAAAATAATTCATAACCTAAACTGTGGCATTCCACTGACAGCGCTTTTACAGAGTGGATTCTGTCAAACTAGGCTCGCCTGCTTTGTTGCAAATAAAAGCTGAATGCATAATATAACAAAATGGAAAATAAAGACAGAGAGAGGGGGGCAGGGGGGGAGTAGTGAGAAAGAGGGGGGGTAGTGAAGAGCGGAAGAGAGAGAGAGAGAGAGAGAAAGGGCACCGCGGATCCTTGAATATAAAGCGATTCAGAAGCGATTACTGTTCACTTTAACCTTTACACTGCTAAGAAGTTTTTGAAAACCTCCCACCGTGTGCGCACAAGTTTAGACCCTTGCGTATATATACGCTTGGAGCAGCTAAACCCTAAATCGTAAATATACGTCCAGAGCAGGCGACTACTGAATGCTAAAATTCCGCTGAAAAACAGGTGGGCCGTACTCGTTCATTTATAACAATTATTATTTGTGAACAGATGAATAAATAGATCTCTTACGTTTCTACTCTGTTGCTCCCTCAAAGATTTTTTCAGACGATGATAATTTTTGAAGTTTTAGTTTTTCATTTATGTATTTCAAAGGCAAAATTAGATCAACATTTCGATGTAGTTAGGTACTGAGTGATTTTATTTATTGATTTCAAATCCAAACACAATTGATAGATATATAGAAATTACAATAATTTAGAAAATACAAAATTCAAGTTTTTATTGATTTCAGAAACAAGGAAAATCTGGGACTTCTTGGAACTGTCATAATTTTTCCGACGTTTGATGCAATTAACAGTAAAGTTAATTGTCAGTAAACAGCACATAGTGGCCTTATTGCCTAAAACAACAATCAAAATTCCTATAAGCTTACTATAATATTATGACCACTCTAGAGCGCAGAGGTTTGTTCAAAAAATGCGAGTACGGCCCATCACCGAGCGAATAATTTGCCTAACTTCCGCGCGTATATGTACGTCTGGAGCACTTAGTCGATAAACAGGAAAAAAAGTGCGATTAATGCAAAATATGTAATTTTATGTTCATTATGATAATATGGCACAGGAAAAATGTCTGAATTCCAATCGGTACAATTATGAAGATCTGGCGTATATATACGGCTTGAGCAGGGAAGCCTCCTGCGTATATATACGGCCGGAGCAGTTTAAAGGCTAATTACCCACTTACATTTCCATCCAATTGACTGCCGGAACAAACTGAATTTTGACAGCGTTGACAAATGCAATCTCGTCCATGCTGAGTATCATCTGCATCTTGACCTAGGAGCTCTTTTGAGGTTTGGGTTGGCTCATTACTCGGACTTCCCATGCGTGCGCCTGGATCCTTTAACAGTGGCACCGTTTTTGTCTTGTTGGAGCAAACGCACGCATTTCCAGCCCCACAAACACGTCTGATTCTTCCTGCAGGTATATCTAGCTCTTTCTTCAACTTTTCCACCTCTTCGCGCATTCTTACCTAGAATAATAAAGACAGTCTCACATACTGTTATTAGTTGCCTCGGTTGTTGCAGAATTCAAAATACATATTATAAAGCTATTTATTACTTCATTAAGTGTCTGCTTGTTGGCTTCTATGTGACTTTCAAAAACAGCCTCCATTTCTTTATCAGTATACAAATCATTTCGAAGAATGTCTTCAGTGATTCTAAGTAAAAATTGCATATATTCTTGGTTTCTTGCGCTGAAAAAATAAAGTGGGTATAGGTACAGCTACTAGGTATAGGTGTAATGACTGGTATATAATAGGGATGCATTCGGTTTTTCCTGGAATTTACAAGTTGCCAGTAGGTACGATCGCGCGCAAAAAAAAACTGAGACACTGAAAATACTTTGAGATCTTAGTTTCCGGACTAGTTGTGTGAGGATGATGCATTCAACCATGTTGATTGATCACTCTAGTGTGCATGCAACATGCATACATACCTCACCATTACAAAAATAAAGGTCCAAAAACTAAGGCTTCCAAGTATTTCCACTGTCTCCGTTTTTTTTCCGACAAAACTCGCCAAAATTTGAAAAACACGGAAATGGTTGTTGTGCATTGACGATTGGTGGTTTTTAGAAGAGTTTGGCTATGTTTTTGTTGAGCACCGGGGGCTTATTGGATGGATCATGCATTTCGTGCCAAAGGTATTTTCTTATGGAATATGGCGAGGAATATGGTTATTATTGAAATTTTTGAACTATTCTTGGAATGAATCATTTTACACCTGTGGAACGTGTTTTAGCACTATACAGGTGTCCGTTTTTCGAGGCTAAGCATGGGTATCTCGCTTATCTTGAGAGATACAAAGTCAGTTAAATTAGGAAAAAGTTGCGCATTTTCATGACGATCAATAATCCAAAAAGAAATTTGACGTATCCATTCTCGTTTTTGAGATATCTTGAAAAAACAGGAATTTGAATTTTTGTTTTTATTTTTTATTCAAACAACGGTTGAAGGTGGCCTTGTCTAATCTAGACATTGTCAGTGCACTTTTTCAAGGGGAAACCAAAGCTGCCAAAATCTTTATTATAGCTTTTAAAGCAACCGAGTTACGACATTCAACTTTTTTCGCTAATGGGCGCCATATTGGATTTTGATATTTTTGAATACGGTATTCTATTCTGGTTAGAACGATGTGCCACATGTCATTGTTGAATAAATGTTTGACATTTACGTTTTTTTTATTGTCGGTGCTGATTTTGTTTCCAAAGCACTCTTTGAAAAATAAAAAATAAATTTTTTGCTCTAAAGCATGAATTCAACAGTGGCATGTGACACATCGTTGTAACCAGAAAATAAAATTGTATTCAAAATTGTCAAAATCCAATATGGCGCCCATAAGAGAAAAGAAAGTTGAATGTCATATCTCGGTTGTTCGGAAAGCTAGAATGAGGATTTTGGCAACATTGAATTCCTTTTGAAAAAGTGCCTCCACAATGTCTTAATTAGAAAAGGCTACCTTCAACCGTTTTTCAAATAAAATATAAAAACAAAAATTACAAATTTCTGTTTTTTCTCGATATCTCGAAAACTAAAACTGGCAAGTCCAATATCTTCTTGGATCATTGATCGTCATGAAAATTAGCAACTTTTTTCTAATTTAACCGACTCTGTATCTCTAAAGATAAGCGAGATACCCATGCTTAGCCTCGAAAAACGGACACCCTGTATAGCAGTCTTTTGTTCCAAGAAAAATGGAAAAAAAATCTTGTGAACTTTTGTTTTGAGTGAATTTTTTGATAATCTACCAGCATAATGTCTGAAATGTTATAAAAGTTTAGTTGTGCGGTCTGTTGTCCTATTGAAGAATTTTGCGAGAAGAATAAGAAACCATAATCTCAGAGAGGGAGGGAGCCTTGAGGGGGGTATCCGCTATCCGTTGTAGAGTTTGAGATAGGCAAAAAAAATTAACTAAGACATCATGAACGGACAAGGCTATTGCCCCATTGCCGCTCTAACCGTCAGTTCCACAAAAAAGATGATCAGCGATCAAGGCTGATTGCAGATTAACTGAACTTTTTTCTGCTGAATGCTAGGTGATTACTCACAAAAAATGCATGAAATCTGTACTAGACCCATCATCTTTCCATTATTGAGGGATAAACCAGCATTTCCATTGATCAGTCAGCTACAAATTGACAAACAAAAATCGCAAATCAACTAATCCCGAATTATCTGTTTTGTGGAACCGACGCGACGGTAAGGGATGAAATTTCAAGTGCTGCAGGTCGGATCGTTTTATTTTAATATAAAGTAGGTACGCTCATGCCAAATCTTATTGCTCTAACTCAAAATGTGGTATCCTTTTGCGTACCGCTTCCACTAGCTGTGATGCAGAGCACAAATAAACTTGATGCAATGGAAATTACACCATAGATACTGCTGCAATGACAATAATTGCTAGCTGTAAGTGCTGTAACTGTAATGCGGCCTTAAGATATGCAATTACAATAATAAATATGTTTTCTGTTTTCTCATCGCACAGTGTTCTCTTATCTTGAATCATTAAAAACCGGCAAACTGTACACGCATCAAACATTCAGCCAATAGAAAACTTCAAAATTTAAAACGAGACTAAAATTCAAATTACTAACCCCTGGGTTGCACCAAAAAAATAATACGCAATTAACGCTAATACGAGATTAAATGGACTTCACTCTGGCCAATCCTAGTAGGTTGAGCATGGGAAATGCGTGAAATCTTTAGCTAATCATCTTCAGCTCATAGTTTGAAAAATCACAGTTTTGATGGTGTTTTCCAAGAAAAAAATCGGCACGGCTGCACTTCGAACCCACGACCCCTTCTGGTTGCAAGTCGTGTTCGTTTCCGTTGTGCTACCCGATGAATAATGATTGATTATTGATTACCAGTCGGGTCCATCTCCTGATAAGTAAGCGGCTTGTGTTCTGGACTGACAGTTCGGCAATTCAAATCGTGTTGTGATCAATAAAAACATGCCAGATTCTTTTAAAAACCACCAATCGTTAAATGCACATCAATCATTTCTCGTGCAGTTCAGGATTTTGGTGGATTTTCGTCGAAATAAGACTCGGGATTGTCAATCGAAAAAAGCGACATTAGTTTCAGCTGAAATCAAGTCATATCGGAGGGTATCTTGTGACGTCACGCATAAACTGGATGATGCAACCCAGTGGCGTAACTAGAAGTGTCCGATGGGGGGGGGGGGGGGTCACGACTGAAAATCTGCGAGAATGCGAGCAAAGCGAACAAAAAAGCGCCGCATTTGGAAATTTTTCAGGAAATTCGATGGCCAATGGGGGGGTTTTGACCCCGAAACCCCCCCTCTAGTTACGCCACTCAATTGCAACCTATAGCACAAAAATAACGTCGACCAGGGGTGGGACTCCGTGTAGTCGCTATCGACAGTCGCTTGTAACGATACCTCAGTCTAGACCATGTCCAGACACACCGTATCGTCTTATTCCCCGCAAGGACACATGCTCCGAAGCGGTCATTGATCCCGTGGCGCGCGCGCCTCCCCACTACCGCGATGCGCGCTCCACTCCTTATCCCGGCCAGGTTATAAAAGCCAGCATCCGATCATTCCGATCGGCCGATCCTCAGACCAGCCTCAGACAGCCTCAGACGATAGAACTGTGACGACGCCCAGCCCGAACAGATCTCTCCTCTGCCTCCCGAGCCAGAGCTACCTGGTGCAAACCTATAACTTCTGGCGATTCGATACTATTCCCAAACCTCTAAAGGCCCCTGGTGAAAACTACTGCCGGATGTGGTACCTTACTTTTCTACCAAACCCGTCGACGCAGTTGGTGCAAACCCTCGCCAGAGGTGATCTTCCACCCTACGACTCCCAAACCTCTCGAGGCACCTGGTGAAAACTACTGCCGGAGATGGTACCTTACTTTTCCACAAAACCCGTCGACGCAGTTTGTGCAAGCCCTCGCCAGAGGTGATCTTCCCCCTACGACTCCCAAACCTCTAAAGGCATCCGGTGAAAACTACTGCCGGAGGTGGTACCTACCTCACTTTTCCACCAAACCCGTCGGCGCAGTTTGTGCAAGCCCTCGCCAGAGGTGATCCTCCACCCTACGACGCCCAAACCTGTAGAGGCACCCGGTGAAAACTGCTGACAGAGGTGGATCTACTCTGCGAACCCCCAAACCCGCGCACTGGTGTGAACCTTCCGCTCGAGGTGACCCAAAGGCAGAACCCCATAGATTAACGAAACTGCAATATTCATCTATCGAAACTTAAATCTATTGATATCAACCGACTGTGTGTTTTCCTCCTTTTCCTCGTTTTGAGAAAACGCGGTGGCGATGGCGCCCGAGAAACGGTCCTGCCCCTGTACATGTACAAGCCACAGGGGGACGTGCGCTGAGCACTATAGGTGCGTCCAGTCAGCTTATTTAGCCGCAAGTTTTAATTTTAGTCGTAAGCGCTTCATCGCTTATTGGCTGTTCTGAGGAGGCTGGCTCATAATAGCCAATGGGCGTCGCTGCGCTTGCGACTAAAATTAAAACTTGCGGCTAAACAAGCTCACTGAACGCACCTTAAGAGAACAGCGTCACACGCTAAGCATAGGGAATTTACATGTACCTGCTCAAGTTCAGGTAAAAAGCGACTGTTGACAAAGAACACGGAGTCCCACCCCAGCTTTGGGTAGGATCTGCTCACCTGGAACTCTCCGTTTCATTTTTGTTCGACCCAGTTAGAGTATGACATTTGGTGCAGTGCGTTTCATTGAAATCCTTCTGGTTGCAGCATCGTTTTCTTGGCGACTAAAATTTAAAAATGAATTTATCGTACACATATCACTCAACATATAGCCCAGTCAAATTAGGTTTTGACCTAGAAATAATTCGCCTAAGGCTGAATTTTTGCACATTGACAGTTTGGACCTAGTACAACAACATATCAAAATACCCAAACTTTCCCCTGTCCGCGTCTTTGATTTTCAGGTCCTCAGGTTCTTGAAGTTGCATCGCTGATCTGTGACTCATGCCGTAGCATTATTCTTGGACCGATCAAGCTCCCTTTGGGCTTGAATTGAAGAGAAAAGATCAAACAATGATTTTCTGGTGCAAAAAAACCCACATCCGGTGCGCAGCAAGCCGGCAGACCCGCGAAATTCAAAATTAACGCTACGGTAAAAAATTGCAGCTGAAAGTGGAGGAGATGAAATTCGTCAACCCATTGGACGCCAATACATTATAATTCGACGCATCATATCCCGTTTATACCATTTTGGCACAAAAAGTGTCGATCATTTTTGAAGGGGAGTCGTGGGAGGGCCAAGTTCTGCTAGGTGGTTAATTTTGTTTTCCTGGCCATGTAGAACCGATCACAACAAGTTAGGTATCATTTCCGACTGAATTCAGTCTCCTGAACTCGAATCCCATGTGTAAATTTGGATAAAAACAAGTTTGAACAAGTTAACTTAAAACACTTCAAGTTACTTTGAACTTGAACTTTGACAATTTTGCCGATTTTTTGTTACTGTTCGAGGTGTTCATCTTTCAGGAAATATTTCAGGAGCCATCAGATTGCAGTGCATTCTTCACGAAAATCATCTACTCGATGTATAATTTTGTTTCTTGAGTCTAAAAAATCAATTTGAACCTGGTGCCGCATCTACTAATATCCAGGACACTACATCATGCATCTTTGAATAAAAATATCTCAAACTATTGAAAAAATGATAGCTCATCTTTCAAACTTCGAAGATCTGTGCAGAACTGAATTCCCTGAACATAATTCAAATCGCCATGAATTGCGCTACATGATTTTGAGTTATTCGAGGACAGGCATAACATTTCAGCAAGATTCATACTCTATATTTCAAATGGGAACTGTTACCTCTCCCCTCATATAACTCAAAACCCTGTGGTGAGATTCACGGCGAATCTTATAGGGAATTCAATTCTGCACAGATCCTCGCATTCTCAGAGATAAGTCACTATTTCTTCAATAGTTTAGGCTATTTTCATTAACAGGTGCATGCTGTAGTGTTCAGGTCATCAGTAGACGCTGCGCCGCGCCGACTCAGGTTCAAATCGATTTTTTAAACTCTAGAAACCAAATTATATATCAAGTGGATGATTTTCGTGAAGAATACATTTTATTCTGATGACTCCTGAATTATTTTCAAAGATGAACACCTCTAACAGTGAAAAAAAATCGTCAAAATTGTCAAAGAAAAAACAAGTTTTTTCAAGTTAACTTGTTCAAACTTGCTTTTATCCAAATTTACACCTCGGATTTGAGTTCAGGAGATTGAATTCAGTCGGAAAAGATACCAAACATGTCGTGATCGGTTCAACATGGCCCAGGGAAAAAAAGAACCACCTAGCCGAGCTTCGCCTCCCAACGGGCCCCCTTCAACAATTACCGACACTTTTTGTACCAAAATGATATCAACGGTATACAATGCATCGAATTACGATGTATTTGCTTGACGGGTTTCGACAATCGCCTCATATGGCGCAACACAGAGATCGCGTCACCCTGACCAACGTTTAGTCTGGGGGTGTATATTTGCAATCGGTGCTCCCACAGGCACCATAAATGCACACTTGGAAAGCTGAAGAATTGCTGAATGCATTGACTTCTGGTTTGTCACTATTTATTTTCGACAAACGATACAAAGCGAGAATTCCGTGAGAAGTGGTCGCGAATAGCAGCGTTAATTTAGAATTTCGCGGGTCTGCCGGCTTGTTGCGCACCGGATGTGGGTCTTTTGCACCAGAAAATCATTGGTTGATCTCTTTTCTTCAATTTAAGCTCAAACTGAGCTTGATCGGTCCAAGAATAATGCTACGGCATGAGTCGTAGATCAGCGATGCAACTTCAAGAACCTGAGGACCTGAAAATCAAAGACGCGGACGGGGGAAAGTTTGGGTATTTTGATATGTTGTTGTACTAGGTCCAAACTGTCAATGTGCAAAAATTTAGCCTTAGGCGAATTATTTCTAGGTTTTGTCGATTTTTGACCTAAAATGCCTGGGCTAATATTATATACAGGATGTTTCAAGGTTTAACCGATCAAACTTTGGGATAAGATTCCTCTCATTCTTCTGATTCAAGAAAATATACATACGTGCCCCTCACTTGCTTCCCAAGGATGATACAGGGTGGTCAAAGTTCACTTTTTTCGATTTTTAAAAATTTTCAACTTGAGAACCATTAAACCAAATTAGCTTTTCAGCAGAGGGTGGTTTCTCGGAATCATCTACTTACAAATTACAAATTTCGAATGAATCTAATCAGTGGCGTAGGAATTCACAGTTCTCCTCAGAACTCCTAAGCCACTGATTGGATTATGGATTCTTTCGAAATTTGACAGGCAGGTAGATATTTCCGACAAACCAGCTATTCTGAATTATTCGTGAACTTGACACGAATTATTATTAGTGAACCTTGACACCCTGTATATCTCTTAGGTAGCAATAAAAAGGCACCTATGTTTTTTTTTATTCAACGTCGGCCTATTTCCGTAACGAGGCTTAACACCGAGGCCGGTGAATGCTTTTCTCCACTATACCGGAAATTTTGCCAAATCCCTGTGTGATCTAACACAGGGTAGGGATTTTCAACGACTATCAACATCGCATGGGGTCGGCACCATCGTTTGTATTTTACGTGCTATGCGACACACAGCAAGCATTCCAACTAAATCGAGAAGCTTGTTTTCGAGGCGAAAATCCGACCGTGCCCGGCAGAGATCGAACCCGCGACCTCTGGCATGACACAAGCTCCTTCGTTATTTTTTTCTAAATCAGAAGACTAGGAGAATTTTTTCCAAAAGTTTGATCGGTTAAAACTGAAACACGCTGTATACAGGTGGACCATCCTAGCGTAATTATCCCATAGCATAGCGGCCTTACCGTTCAAGATAGAAAAAAAGATTTAAGAGAAAAGTAACATGGTTTGATGAGACCTATGACCTAAAATTGTTTTAAGCTATACAGGTGCTCAATTTTGACGAGGTAAATGAAACTTTTTTTTAAATGGAACATTCTTTTTCTTGTGTTTTTGTGTTCAGCTTTTCAACCTGTCTCATGTCTGTACTTTTGTTTTTCACTTAATATCTGACAGTGTTATAGATCAATTATAAATTAAAAACTGAGAAAAATCTCATTTTCAGAGCTGCGATAGCTACTTTCTTTCTCTTTCATTCTTACTAGCGGTACATTTACCCTTAAACTTCATAGTTTTGAGATAATCGCAAGTTTTCACGAAAGGATCCCGCACGATTCTTATGGAAAATGGCTCCCGGTTAAATTCTCTGAATTTTTTATATGTTGTAGCTCATGAGATACTAATCAAATACCGTGAACCTCAAACTCAAATAATGGACCATTTTTTACCCACAGGGAGTTGAAGTTGGAGGTTTTGACGGCTTCAAAATAATATTATGACGTTAATAAAAGCTGTTCATTTGGTTTCTCTTCATGTTGTGTTTCATGCTAAATGTATTTATTTGACAAAAAAATATCAACCCCCCTCTCCACCCCCAACCCCTATCTACCATCATAAAATTCGAGATTACTCCCAAAAGCCATGCGGATGGCTTCTGTGATTTAATTTATGAATTTTGACGTAAAAATTATTTTCCACCCCTAATATGTTGGGGTGCCGATTTTCCAATTTTCCTCGGTTAATTTGGCTGAATTTTTGGTATTGTGTACTCCTAATTCTGCTGAACAAAAAGTTCCCATACCAAAACTTATTCCTATGAACGGTTTTTGTTCTACGGTATGTTCATTAAAAACTTCAATAAAGGGAGGCTGTGACGCAGGCCATTCGATCCGAAAACGTCCAGGTTGTCATCGGTCCACGGCCTCCCATTATTGAATTTTTTAATGAACATACTGTACAAGGGACTGAAGTTCAATATTTATGCTCTCAAATATTCAAATTCACCCCTGTAGAACGAAAACTGTCCATAGGAATAAGTTTTGGCATTGGAACTTTTTGTTCAACAGAATTAGGAGTACACAATACCAAAAATTCAGCTGAATTAACCGAGGAAAATTGGAAAATCGGCACCCTAACATTAGGGGTGGAAAATAATTTTCATGTCAAAATTCATAAATTAAATCACAGAAGCCATCCGCTTGGCTTTTGGGAGTAACATCGAATTTTATAATGGTAGATAGGGGTTGGGGGTGGAGGAGGGGGTTGATATTTTTTTGTCGAATAAATACATTTAGCATGAAACACAACTTGAAGAGAAACCAAATAAAAAGCTTTTTCTCACTACTAGCTGTGAAGTAGGCCGTTATTGACCTGTTTAGAGGTCGTGAAGTGATTTTTTACAACCAGTAGGCTGACTGTCACATTATCAACCGCCTGTCACTATTATTAACCTCCTGTCACATTTTTAACCTCCTGTCAGTCCTGTCACATTCCATATTCTTGAAAAATCTTTACAAATCAGGATTTAATGTTTGCTAGTAGTGAGAAAAATAGTATATAAACCACGGTTGTGAACGCTGTTATAGCTTTGGCGCCTTATATCCCTCAGCTGCGCTTCGGGATTTAAACAGGCGCCGCAGCTATAACAGCGTCCTTCACAACCTTGGTATATAATATACTATTATTTACGTCAGAATATCATTTCTAAGCCGTCAAAACCTCCAACTTCAACCCCCTGTGGATAAAAAACTGTCCATTATTTGAGTTTGGGGTTCACGGTATTTGATTAGTATCTCATGAGCCACAACATATAAAAAATTCAGAGAATTTAACCGGGAGCCATTTTCCATAAGAACGTGCGGGGTCCTTTGCTATGTATTTGATTTTTTTCCAAAAACTGAGTGGGCCATAATAAATGACAGACAATCCAAACAGTACGCAGCTGTCAGTTAGTCAGTCTAAGTATTGCTGAATACAGAAACATAACTTCAAGGCGAGAGGAAATGACTGATACGACTTTCGTTATTCAAAGTGATTTTGGCACACTTTTTTTGAGAGAATAATCAGTACAAATGATCGACCAGGGTGTTAGCACTGAATTTGTGTTTACGATATAGGGTGAGTTATAAATCACAAAAATACAGTTTTTTCCATTAGTGCCTGTAAAATATTCCATTGGCCTCAAAAATAGTTTAGAACAAAATATGACTCTTCTGGTTTCCATAGAAAAAAATTACCGGCGTTTTTAAAGGAAAATCAATTTTTGAGATTTAAGGCCGCTCTATGAAATTACGCGACGCAGAGTGCAACTTTTCTTTCTGATTGGCTTCTTGTGATGCAACTGTGCGCAAAGAAAGCAGTCCGCTCGTTATCCGACTGACCCCGCCTATAAATCCGAAACACAAGTGGGGTGGCTCAGAGGCAATGTTTCGAATTCGAAGCTTCGGCAGACTATGATTGGATAGTCGTGACTCGTTATACAGGACTCGCAGCACCCAAAAATTTGTCCATTAAGGGACGACTGGGGGCCCCTCAAAATTTCAAGATGTCAAAACTTTTACCATACACCATTCAGTACCGCCCTGGACCTACCGTACCTACAGGACCTAAACAACTTTGTTCTTGACCATCATAACATTTTTCATCATGTCAATTCCATTTTTCTTATAAATATGTAGAAAAATTCAAGTAATTAAGTAATTACTTTGCCCGCTCAACAAATTGAAAAATAATATTTTTTTGAACCACAAATAGATTGTAAGGTAGTTTTGGTGTGATCATCGATAAATCCGCATCCCATAGTCATTCCTCATTTACATGGGATCCTCGGGGCGCAGGCTCACCTTATATTGGTGCCGTCACCAACACCAACCCTAGCCAGCCCGATCGATAAGCGCTTCCGGTTAAACAGCCAATTGAACCAGTGAGTTTAGTCTATGGGAAGACCTGCGCACGAGCTGCGAGTAAAGGGAACCGCCTATATGAGAAGGTGTATATTGATTCATTTATGAAAACAAAACTTTGCAGTGCTATTTTTCAACAAAGGAGTGACCTCAACTCACCATTATATTCAACATTACCATTTTCAAAGTTTTATCCCGATAAGTATGACTATTGTTGTACAACTATACATATAGCTTGAAGTTTTCTTCAACGGTGATGATGATGATGGAACGGCCTCAGATTCCACCTGGAAGCCGTACCTATATAACAATTTTTCTGCAAGGCCGTCAAATTTGGTATTTTTGATTTTCTACCGGAAACGGCCAAAATGTCTATACACACCACTCCGCCGGCCGCCCGAGAGCACCGGTTTGCTCTAGCGGGAAACGATATTCACGCCCGAGTTCACACCTAACTATTCTGCATTTTGTGATACCTACTGCAATGAAGGTTGGTATACTATACTTACTATACTTATTGAGATAAAACATTGAAAAAGGTAATGTTGAAAATAATGGTGAGTTTAGATCACTCCTTTGTTGAAAAATAGCACTGCAAAAGTTTTGTTTTCATAAATGAATTAAGGGGATGAGGATTTATCGATGATCACACAATAACTATATAGGTACTCAACAATCTATTTGTAGCCCAGGAAAGAAATGCAAAATTTTAATGAAACCCTGAGTAAATTAAGGAAAATCTGAAACTTTGAGGATCCAATCAGAATTTGATGGGGAACAACATACCAAAAGTATAGTGAACCATGACTAACACCTTTTTTGACATGTTTGGTATCATTTTAATTCAAATCGCACATTCTGATTCTATTCGCTCCGTGCACGACGCCAGCGTCACCTAGCGTACGCAACTTTGTAGGCGCAAAACGTCACTCATGTCATAAATTACAGATGGCTGGACTGTCATAAATGGCAGATCGCTGGCCTGGACTGTCATTATTTTGTGGTTAAGTGCTTTGTCAACATAGACTTGGTCATTGACAAATTGTCAGTCAACCACGTGGCATCTGTTGTGACCCATGGTTGTCAATTATTTCAATTATTTCCACGGTCAAATTGACATCAATGACATCAAACATCAGAAGATTGACAGCCCAATCATGCAGCGCCGAGCCATCAATGTTGCTCTTTTTGTCCACATAAAGCGCTGTGATCGGTTTCGTTACTCCCACTCTGTACTTCGCACGGGGCGAATAAGTAGGTGTGAAATTCTGATAGAGATGTGTTTAAACCGGTTTCATCAGTAAAACAGGTTTTTTTTACCTTCAAATTTGTATTTTTGTGGCTCTAGTTCCATCAGTGTCCAATGTATTTCCAACTATGATTTTGATTTAGACAGTTGGTTTGGGCTATTTTACACTCAAATATATCATTCGCTGTTTTTTTTCCTGCTTCTACAAAGTCACGGAGTGATTTTGTTTCTTGAGATGTAGGTATCAAATTAAAGCCGAAACGTGCTATTTCACAAGAAAAATTGGGCTACGATGAGAATGTAGCTTCAAATTGGTACGTTAATCATTTTAAGGCATGAAAATAGTTTAGTCTAACAAACACAATTGAGCAAATCAAAATCGGAACCGTATTTTAGTCATGACATCATTTTTCTTTCGGAAATGCGGAATAAATTTCGCGAAAAAAGGAAGTTTCGATTTATAAATTTGTCATTTTGTAGCTCCATTTCCATCGTGGTTCAAAACACCCATGATCACAATTTTGACATAGATTTTTCAATTGAACTATATCATGGATAAATTTCACAACTAAAAGTTACCTCGGAAGTTTATATCGCTGTTATAAAGTCACACGGTAATTTTGTTCCAAAACGTGCATCATGTGCAAATTTAATTTCAAAAGCTCGCATTGTCGGAGGAAAAATTATGTCATGACTAAAATACGGCTCCGATTTCAGTTTTCTCCGTTTTGTTTGATAAAGAAAACTATTTTCATACCTTGAAATTAATAAAGAACCAAATAAAAGCTACATTCGGATCGTAGCCTGATTTTTCCTGTGAATTAGCACGTTCCATCAAGTCAAGCTTTGACATGATACATCTCAAGAAACAGAATAATTCCGTGACTTTGTAAAAACAGGAAAAGAAATCAGAAAATAATATTTGTGTGTGGAATAGCTCAAACTAACTGTCTGAATCAAAATCATAGTTGGAAATACATTGAACACTGATAGAACTAGAGCTACAAAACATCAAATAAGGGTAAAAAAAATCTTTTTTTTTCTGATAAATCCGGTTTAAACACGTTTCTATCAAAAAATTTCACACATTTTCTAAATTAGAGAGAACGATTTAGTAATAAATGATACCAAACATGTCAAAAAAGGTGTTAGTCACGGTTTACCATACGACTTTGTGAAAAATCACACCTCGGCCCCTTCGCAGTCGTCTGGTACGCCACTGTTGCAGTGCCGTCTTTTGAACAACTGGGGCCCCGGGCACAAGGCAGTGAGGGGCCCCCTTATAAAAGTTTGTGAAAAAAAGCACACGGGTGAGGCGAGCACCACCGTCGCAGGTTATTATTTAACAAACTTTTTTTCATAAAAATTTCGCGCTTTTTCAAAATTTTCGACAGAAAACCGGACTTTTCTTGATTAGTTTAGTGGGATGGAGCGTCGTGGACTCTTGGGAGGTAAGGGGAAGCGCACGATCCGCTCAGAAAGTGACATAATTGAATAAACGTCGTAAACGGGATATGAGAACAACATTTTTTACAAAAATAGTCTTCACTTTTAGAAATTTGAGAAGGCCTTGGCGGCCCCCAAAAAAGCCGGGGCCCTGGGCATAGGCCCTTCGAGCCCATGCCTAAAGACGGCACTGCACTGTTGCATTGTTGCATTACAATTTTTAGGAACTTATTGCATTGGGTTCCTCGACCTTGAAAATATAAGGTCCAATGAAAGAAGTATGAAAAAAGTATGAAAAAAGCAACGATTTCAAAAATGGTAACTTCTTGTACCTTCGACCTCCTACAGAAATAATGACAAGCCTCGGACAGATGTTAGTATGTTGTTCCTCATAAAATTCTGAAGGTACCTATCTTCAAATTTTCAGATTTTCCTCAATTTATTCCGAGTGAAAACCTGTTTTGCCTGGGCTATTATGGTCCTAAAAAAAATGTATTTTTCAATTTGTTGACCAGACAAAGATTTTTTTTCTATAAGAATGGAATTGACATGACAAAAAATGTTATGATGGTTAAGAACCAAGCTGTTTGAGTCCTGTACAGTAGATAGGGCGGTAGGTACTGAATGGTGCATGGTATAGAAGTTCTGACATCTTGAAATTTTGAAGGGCTCCCAGTCGCTCCCTAATGGACAAATTTTTTAGTGCTGCGGGTCAAATCACTTGAAATTTTACGTAGTTTGCATATGCCAAATTTTTTTGCAGTATCACAAAATGCAGAATCAAAAAGCGTACCGCTGCAACTAAACTGCTTGACAATTGAACTGCAACACCTCAAAATTAGATGCGTTTTCAAATTGAGATAGCTCGAAAAATATTTGACGGATTCCAGAAATTCAGGCATGTGAGGAAAGATAATTTTTTTGACTATCGAGTGCTGGTATTGATGATAAGTTTGATTGCACAGTTTGTCATATACAGGGTGCCAACGGAGAGCGTGCAGATATAGGCAATTTTTCGCCTTGAACAACTTTCGAAAAAAAAGTCCGAAATTTTTCTATCACCTGATTTTGAAAGGTTGTATCATTATGCCAAAACGGTTTTGGAATTTTGACTCTAACTTTTTTTTTCAAAAATTGTGCTCAATTTTCTGAAATATGCAGTTTATGATTAAGAAAAAGAAATAGAGACATTGTTTGTTGCCAAACGGCGTCCATATTGAATTTGCTTACGAAGATTTTCATTTGAGCCTTATTCACATCCCCTAGAAACTACCCCTTTTGGGACATGCAATGCTTCATTTAAAAGGCCTAAGAAAAGTACTCATCAATAATTGGACCGAAATAAGGATACTACGATGACCCCACACGTACGGTTCCCTAAAAACCACCCCTCGACTTCAAGGGACAGGGGCAGGGTTTGAAAATCGGTTCATTTTAGAGCCACTTAAAAATTTTCACAAAGAATTGCAATTGATGTTCTCTTTGGGAGTTCTACGTGTAAGGTCATCGTGAAATCATTTTGAACTTATTCAATCGCACCTTCTTTGAGCTTTCAAATGAGGTATTGCATACCTTCTGCTAAAGGGGTGATTTCTAGGGGTAGTTTCAGAAAAGGTTTTGTACTATCATCGTAGAAAACACCATCATTTCAATGAAACGGTTAGCAGGCGAAAGTTCTTTCAACTCGTAAATAACGCATCAAGGTAAAAGCTATGCGATATTGAAGGGGTAGTTCCGGGTAGATATGTGAATGAAATCATCGTAGCGGCAAACTATTGCGACAGATTAAAAAAAATACCAACAAATGAGGTATTGCAGAAGTAGGTACTGGTTTTTCAAAGGATAGTTCTTTTTTCGAGAGGGTAGCTGTTGGGATGACCTACGCAAAGGGTCATCGTGTAGCATCACTTTTTTTGTGAAACAGTTGAAAAAGACGTTTTTTGGAATTTTCATGTATTGCATGTCTTATCCTCGGTCTTATCATACCAACCCTGTCCCTGTCCCTTGAAGTCAAGGGGTGGTTTTTAGGGAGCTGTACGTGTGGGGTCATCGTAGTATCCTTATTTCAATCCAATTATTGATGAGTACTTTTCTTAGGCCTTTTAAATGACGCATTGCATATCTTGTTGTGAGACGGTGTCCCCAAAGGGGTAGTTTCTAGGGGATGTAGAGGCCCAAATGAAAATCTTCGTAAGCAAATTCAATATGGACGCCGTTTGGAAACAAACAATGTCTCTATTTCTTTTTCTTAAACAGAAAGTGCATATTTCAAAAAATTGAGCACAATTTTTGAAAAAAAAAGTTAGGGTCAAAATTTCAAAACCGTTTAGGCATAATGATACAACCTTTCAAAAGCAGCTGATAGAAAGAATCTCGGGAGGAGCTTGTGGTGTGGTTAGTTAGCGCGTTCGACTACCACTCCAGAGGTCGCGGGTTCGATCTCCGCCGGGGACGGATTTTCGGCCTCGAAAACAAGCTCCTTGGTTCAGTTGGAATGCTTGCTAAATGCAAGACATGCATGCAAGCTATGCAAGTGTGTCGCATAGCACGTAAAATACGAACGATGGTGGTGCCGACCCCATGCGATGTTGGTGGTCGTTAAAAATCCCTACCCTGTGTTGGAACACACAGGGGTTCGGCAAAATTTCCGGTATAGTGGAGGAAAGCATTCACCGGCGTTGGTGTTAGGCCTCGTTGCGGAAATAGGCCGACGTTAAATAAACGAATAAAAAAAAAAGAATCTCGGATTTTGTTTTCGAAAGTTGTACAAAGTGAAAGATTGCCCATATCTGCACGCTCTCCGTTGGCACCCTGTATATGACAAATTGTGCAATCAAACTTATCATCAATACCAGCAATCGATAGTCAAAAAAATGATCTTTCCTCACATGCCTGAATTTCTGGAATCCGTCAAATATTTTCGAGCTATCTCAATTTGAAAACGCACCTAATTTTTAGGTGTTGCAGTTCAATTGTCAAGCAGTTTATTTGGGAATTCTCTATGGTTCAGATTTCAAAACCTCTAACAAAATCTTCCAGGTCACTCGAATCACGGATATGCTGGATGCACTATATCACTATTATACGATTATACCGACTCACCTGAAGATTTTCTCCCCGATTTGCGGTACCAGTATCATCTTGTTGTCCATATCTTCCATCTCTTCTGGTAGTAGGGTCAAGTTTGGGTGCACTTCTTATGTCTTCAGGACTTTCCGGATAATCGGATAATCTGTTTTGAGATTCCATACCGGCGGATAATCTTTTTCGTTGGATGTTTTGAGATCCGATATCAGATAATCTTTTTTGCTGGATATTTTGAGATTCACCGGATCTTCTTTTTTGCTGGATGTTTTGAGATTCACCGGATAATCTTTTTTGCTGGATATTTTGAGATTCACCGGATAATCTTTTTTGTTGGATGTTTTGAGATTCCATATCGGATAATAATCCTTCTTGTTGGATGTTTTGAGATTCCATACCGGCGGATAACCTTTTTCGTTGGATATTTTGAGATTCACCGGTTAATCTTTTTTGTTGGATGTTTTGAGATCCCATATCGGATAATCTTTTTTGTTGGATATTTTGAGATTCACCGGTTAATCTTTTTTGTTGGATGTTTTGAGATTCAATATCGGATAATCTTTTTTGTTGGATGTTTTGAGATTCCATACCGGCGGATAACCTTTTTTGTTGGATATTTTGAGATTCACCGGTTAATCTTTTTTGTTGGATGTTTTGAGATCCCATATCGGATAATCTTTTTTGTTGGATATTTTGAGATTCACCGGTTAATCTTTTTTGTTGGATGTTTTGAGATTCCATATCGGATAAAAATCCTTTTTGTTGAATGTTTTGAGATTCCATATCGGGTAATCTTCTTTGTTGGATATTTTGAGATTCACCGGTAAATCTTTTTTGTTGGATGTTTTGAGATTCCATATCGGGTAATCTTTTTTGTTGGATATTTTGAGATTCACCGGTTAATCTTTTTTGTTGGATGTTTTGAGTTTCCCTGTCGGGTAATCTTGTTTGTTGGATATTTTGAGATTCACCGGTTAATCTTTTTTGTTGGATGTTTTGAGATTCCATATCGGATAATAATCCTTTTTGTTGGATGTTTTGAGATTCCATATCTGGTAATCTTTTTTGTTGGATGTTTTGAGATTCCATACCGGATCTTTTTTGTTGGATGTTCTGAGATTCCATACCAGATAATCTTTTTTGTTGGATGTTTTGATATTCTCTCGGAGATTCCATACCGGATTTTTGTTGTTGGATGTTTTGAGATTTTGTGTTAGAATCGTAATTTGGTGAAACTTTTACGCTCGCTTTTACGCTAGCTTTTACGCTATTCGAGGTTTGCGTTCCACTTTTTTCTTTGGGTGAATCAGGCTTACTTGATGGTGATTTCGAATTTGAATCATTATGATGGTATGAATGACCTGACTTGTTCTGTTCCTTTTGCTGTAAAAATCATGTCGTGTTAGACTTAATCTTTGCTCCATCAAAAGCATGATCCCTACCAAGTAGTGCTTTGATGTGTTTCCTTTTTCTAACGAGTGATGCTTATCGTAGTGATGAGAGTGGTGAGAAACTGTTCTTTCATAGATTTCGTGTAAATTGCAGTGGTGCTTTGGCAAACCTTCACTATGGTTTGGAAGATGAGCAGTTTGATGGACTCTACAAGAATCCTAACGATTAGGAATTATTACAAATTGACCAAATAATAAAGGTACTTACTTATTAGGTGACAAACTTTTATGGTCTGGAAGATTAGAAGTTCGACTGGTTCTACAAGAATCCGATTGAGAATTGTTACTTACACTGATGAGCAAAAGTTCGATTTCGATGACCTTTATTTTGTTTTGCAGAGGAACACTTTAGTAGGTACCTAATGTACATTTGCTTTTTGTTTTCAGCAGAAGTCATATTCCAATATAGAATATTATTAATGAATGCAAGGTGTGGAAGTATAGCGTATTTTTTTCAACGAATGTTAAAACTTAGTGCCACATTGAGAACTCGTTCTTCCTCTACTAATCACTTTTTAACTCACTCTGGTATCTTCATTATCCTTAGAAGATAATAAAAAAATGATTGGTAAAGAGGGGTCTTCAATAGGACACTAAAATACATATATATTCCGTCATCACTATTTGACTCGATAGAAAGCTTTGAAATTAATTTTTTTAAAAACACACTATACTTCTCACCGAGTTCTACACCCTGTATGTCAATGAAATATGAGGTGCTTTCCTTTTACCACAAAACTCACTGATCTGATCTAAGTTAGAGAGAGAAAGAGCGAGAAATCACATGCGCGAAAGTGAGATACCACTAACAACTTAGGTCAGAATACTTAGTTCAGGTTGTAAAAGGAAAGCACCTATGGATTGTGCTTCAAAACAAAAAGCAAGCCTACATCCCTCAAAAGTACCTTCTCAAAACAAAATAAAAGTCACGGCCATCCACTCATCATTTCAAAAGTTTATAATAGCATCAAACTTCGAGTTTTTTTACGTACCTACGTCACTTTTTTGCGCATTAGTGTATTATACCCTTAAATTGACTTAGGTCCAGTTTCTCTGGTTGACAGCCGCGGTTGGACTTTTACGAAGACGTAGAAGGGCCATGCAATCTTTTTTTTTAATTTTGAGATTTTCACATAAAAGTTGAAGTTTTGACAAGTGTTTCAGTTTTAACTTCGGTTTTAACATATCCTCCTAGGTTTTAACCGATCAAACTTTGGGTTAAGATTCTCCTCATCCTCCTGATTAGGAAAAATATAGTACACGCGCTTCTCACTCCCTTTCTAAAAAAATACAGTGTGTCAAATTTCACTTTTTTGATTTTTAAAAATTTAATTCTGACAAACCAACCCATGCTAAATTTAGGCTAATTTGATTGAATGGTTCTCAAGTTACAAATTAATAATCGAAAAAAAATTGAACTTTGAAACCGAGTTTGAAACCCTGTATCTTTCTTATAGCTGTATTACACTACACAATTTCTTGAACAATCTGTCAATTAAACAATCAAGTTCATTGTTTTTTGACACTATTTTGGCAATAATTTGTTCAAGAAATTATGTAGGGTAATACAGCTAGTAAGTACTATAGCGGCACACAAAAAAAATCCTGAATTCTATGATACAAACAAGGACGTCAGCATAATTATTCCTAGAACCAGAATGAATAATTTGGCCCGCTGCTGATCCGGGATTTCGACAAGGAAGACATTACCCTTTTTTGCTGCAAGCACTGAACACTGAACAGTGCTATCGAATCATGTTTGATTAAGTTTCTGAATATTAGCCCAGGCATTTTAGGTGAACTTTTGGCCGAACCCTGAAATAAATAGATATGTCCTTTTTTGAAAATTTGCACAAATGGTCCTCAAGCAATGCTGAACAACATACTAAGAGCTCCGGTCCGGCAAGTGTGCGCATCATAGATGTTTTTGAGCAAGAAAGGAAAAGTGCCGCCAAATCTTGTGGCGTCCGACTGAGAGATGGTAGAAGACTGCAACTACAGACTTGATTTTAATGTGTATCTTCAACTCCCTTGTATATAATGTTACGAGCGGCGATGCCCGTGCATTCTGGTAAACACTCGATCTTCCTAGTCTCTCATTGCGTCGCAGTGTACAAGTGCGAAGCGTTCTGGTGCATTCCAGAGCATATACGTGATGGCTTGGTAGCTGAAATACGTGGAACCTTCAACGCTCGATCAAGACACATCTGTCCATTTGGCGGCGGCGTCGGCTCTAGAGCACGGCAGAATTATACGGGAAAGGTGTGTGATTATTCGGGAGTCGTCTGGAAACCATATGCCGGGCCAATATGGAATTTGCTGGATGACCCATGGAACATTCAAGATAATTAGTCGGGACCTATATAAGCACTATGAATCGCCCACAGCACCAGTTATGAATTGGAATACGAAGTGGTAGCGAGCGGATTGAAAGCGAGTAGTTATCACAGCGATATTCCTAAGTAAATAGTTGTTGGTGCGCTCGTTGGCGCGTATTCATTGTAGTACGCAGTAATAAACAGTGTGTGTTTTGAAACGATCGTCTCAATCATGTTCGAACCCGCCGTACGCGAAATACGTATAACAATAATTTTCGTAGTGGTGTTTTACTTTACCAATATATTTTCTTCAGGTTGAAAGCGAGTGCTTGCGAATGAAAAAGTAAAAAATCTCCATTTCTTGACCCACTTTCTCAATATTGACAAAATCTCACTTTTATGCAAAAAGGTAAACTCCATATATGAGTTTTCCAATTCGAATAAATCCGTCATAACTCGACTTCTAGCCAACGCAGCGCCTCACCAATGACGTTATCGTAATTCGCTAACTCGGCCTAATCGAAATTACGAAAAAACTCAATTCAATGCGAAATCATTAATGTTTGATAAATCAATAATGATAATTTTGACCCCTCATATTTTCCAGTTTCAAACCAATCACATTTTTACAAAAATAGATGAGTTCGTTTAGTTGATTATGTCAGAAATGATACTCCACACATCCCCTTTCATGACCAAAATTTGTTAACTCAGGAAGCCCTCCCCATAGCACATAACCGTCACCTTGGCACCCGCTGTGGCAACGTTGCAAGTATGCCTGACGTGGCAACAGCGCATTGCGCGTTTTCGCGCTTCTTAGCAGCCGCTTTCGTTTTGCACCAGGAGTTACTCCGGGTAGATCACTAGATAAAGAAAGTAGATACATACACCAATCACGGCCCAGCTGGATCTGTTTTCTTTGTCTAGTTATCGCTCCTGTCGGCACAACGAAAGCGCCTCTTGCCAATTTCTTGCCCACGCTTGCGCATGATGGGGTGCCAAAGTACCGCTGTAGAGATTAGCTTGTTTTTGACACTAATCAGTCAAATCTTGAGTTTAGCACATTGATTTTTTTGATGAAGCGACAATTGTTCAATAAATTATCTATATATTTATTACAACTTAACAGCTAAAGAAAATTGTACCGTATGCCTGCTAATGACCAGACCACAGCCTGCCTAGAGGAGGAATGTTTTTGATCATACGGTATTAACAAGTAGGTACTAGTGAAAATAACATTATACCATATACCCATCTTTGGGACGCCATTTTTGTTCCCGCGACCTATTGACAGCCCTAACCTCTTCTTCCGATAGGCGCATTATTCTGACAGTGGCAGCGTCGTCATCAGCAGGTTCTAGTTATTCAAAAACGGCATCGAACATGATTCGATGGCAGTATGTGCTTGCAGCAAAAATTAGTCCTGTCCCCCTTGTACCCCCCAAATCCCGGACCAGCAGAGGGGGTAATCGAAAAGAACGGCCGGTCAAATTATTTATTTTGGTTCTAGGGGCAATTTTGCCGAAGTTCTTATATATGCTAAAGTTCTTTTTTATTTATGTATATCACAAAATGCAGGATTGTTCTAGATTATGTAGTGAATCGCTAGTACCTACCTACTATAGTGGTTCACTCTTACCGGGATTCTAGTTGGCTGGGCAAATTTTACACTTCGGCATTGTAGATTTGACGTCCAACTACCAAATGTGCGTCTGGCTTTGGTGTGGCTTGAGACTCGAAAAATAGGTTATTGAAATTATTGGAAATTAATTTCTGTTACGTCGCCTTTTCAAGAAATCCCTGGATGGTAAGAGGTGACATTAAGGGGTAGGTCGAGGGGTAGGTACTTTTCTTTATATCAATTGCTTACATTGCAGCTCCGACCAAGTTCCAAAGGTGTTTCAAGGCACGAAAGTGAATCAAAGATGTGGATATAATGGCCATTGTCATTTATCTGGGGGGTCCTCGGGGCGCAGCAGGGCCGGTCTTAGGGCAAGGCAAGCGCGGCGGCTGCCTAGGGCCTCGCGCCCTAAGCGTTGGCGTGAGGCCTCGCGCTTGCTCCAAACAAAAATGATATCCAATAATCAAAAATAAATTAAATTCGCTTTTTCTTGAGAAAATCAGTGTTTTCTTGCACCGTGGTGCCATCTGCCAATTTGATCACAAATCAGCGGTTGGGTTGGTGATAAGTGGCAAGTGATGCCATCTGTTAGTTTTTGAATGAACTGTCTGTCACTGTGAAAATATCAATTACCCCCCCCCCCCCCCGACATCTGCTTTCCACACAGGAGCCCCGCGTTGTATCATTGCCTAGGGCCTCGCAGACCGTAAGGCCGGCCCTGGGGCGCAGGTTCACCTATATTGGCGCCGTCGCCAACCCCAACCCTAACCACTCCGATCGATAAAGCGCTTCTGGTTAAACAGCCAATAGGGTGATTGCATGTAGAGGGAGTTTATGACAAAATGTAATGTCGGAGTCAACATCAACCGGACTAACCTCACTAAAAACTGTAATTTTCACGTGTTTTGTTCACATACTGTTTTGTTCGGCGTTTACGAGATCGAAATTGTGATTTCATCATTCCAGCAATATGCCTTACACCTGTTATGTGCCTCAATCCCTCAACCTCAATGCAATACCTAACAAACGTCAAAACATAACTCGATCCTTGCGCTGTCTGCCGGTGATCAGGTGAACGAATTTCATGCATTCACCCTATTGAACCAGTGAGCTTGTATACTTGAAGACCTGCGTACAAGCTGCGAGCAAAGGGAACCGCCTATATGAGAAGATCTATAGAGAGTGATATTGGTGATCGATTGGCTGCTATAACAGTAAGCTTGCGCTGTTCCTCATGCTATGTTTTGGAGGATGAATGTCCGTGGACACGATTGACCTTCAAGTGTTAATAGTGTGATGAATTTCAATTATGAGTAGGTTATCTGTACTGGCAGATGTTTCACCTCCAGATCTGAGAAGACTTGGAAAAGGTATAGGTCGCGGGAACATAACCGTCACCTTGGCACCCGCTATGGCAACGTTGCAGGCACGCCGGCACAACGAAGCGCCTCTTGCCAGCTTCTTGCCCACGCTTGCGCCTGATGGGGTGCCAAAGTACCGCTGTAGAGATTCGCTTGTTTTTGACATTACTCGCAGTTAAATCTTGAGTTTAGCACACTGATTTTTATGATAAAGCGACAATTGTTCAATAAATTATCTATATATTTATTACACTTTTACAGCTGAAGAAAATTGTATGAACAAGTAGGTACTAGTGAAAATAACATCATACCATATACCTACCCATCTTTAGCACGCCATTTTTGTTCCCGCGACCTATGGGAAGAAATTGTAACCGTAACTCCAAGTATAAGCCACAGGTATACCACCACTACAACTACCGCACTACTAGATTTAAGTTGAAACCTCGGTTGAAACTTAGGGTGGGTTTAGTAAGCTTATTTAGCCGCAAATTATACCGATCATTGATTATTTGAAAACTATCCACCCCTGCAATAACTCCCTATTCCTAGCCTGTTCGCGACTCGCCTCAGCCGGCGCGGCGTTAGGAAAAAAAAATTGCTCTGATTTGAACCAGACTTTATGTATTTGACGAGGAGTATACCACCTTGGAAATCTGATGTACACTTCCATGGAAATCATTGAAAATCATTTGGAAATCATGTGAAAATCATTGGAAAATCATTTGGAAATCATTGGGAATCTCTGGAAATCTTTGGAAATCCTTGGGAATCATTTGAAATATCATTGGAAATCGGTGTAATTCCGTCAGTGCGGTCTCGGTATTTGATCGAACTCGCGGAGAGAAGAGACTCCAATTTACTCCCGTTGCGTCAATTTGCGTTTTCTCTCCATTTCTTTCAATAATAATGCCGGCCTCTCCATGCCTATTATGAAGTGCGCATATGCATGAGACATACTACCTACTACGTCAGTAGGCGGACAAACGTAGGTACCACAATATCCGAGACAATATCATAATGTGACGTACTGGTCGTACCACATACTTAGGTCGTACGACAAAAAACCGCAGAAGCTAGATTTCAGCCATATATGTACGTTACTCGACCACCGAATCTACTGTTGCTTGAAAATTGCATACGTCAGTAGGCCAGACTAAATATCCCAAATTTCAATACGTCAGTAGGCCGGTGAAGACTTTCTGAAATAACGTACGTACATGTACGTCAGTAGTCGCGAAAAGGCTAGGGAATATCTCTTCAAACAATAATAACAGGTTGATTTTTATATCGAGGGGGGACATTTTAAACATACATTAACAAATTTCTATCTTCAGCCCCCTCGCCCCCACACACCCCAACTTTGAAATTCTCTTTTTGAAAAAATATTTTCAAAATTTTCAACCTCACCCCCCCTTCTCCCTAAAAATTCTGTGAGTGTCCCATTTAATATTCTGGACCCCTCAGTTCTCTTCACTTTCGTCAGCGTCATCTTGGATAGCATCGAAAAAGAGAATTTTCGCTGGAAAAAAACCCCAAATTCACCCCTTTGCTCTCCCCCACGACAACTTCAAAAATTTTGTCCAGGAAGAGAATTCAATTTCCTCCAGTTTGATGAAAGTATCACAAAAGTAGGTATTGTCATCTTGGATTTTTAAAGTGAGGTGGAGGCTGGTGGGAGCCAAGGGGTGAATTTGGGTGCCACTTTTCCCATAAAATTTTTTCTCTTTCGATGCTGTGCAGGATTGACTGCATTGAAGAGAATTAAGAGGTCAAGAATATTACATTGGAAACTATAGCAGAGAATTTTAGGGAGAAATAAGGTGCGTTCAGTCAGCTTATTTAGCCGCAAGTTTTAATTTTAGTCGCAAGCGCAACGACGCCCATTGGCTCTTATGAACACCAGCCTCCTCAGAACAGCCAATAAGCGATGCAGCGCTTACGGCTAAAACTAAAACCGCGGCTAAATAAGCTGACTGAACGCACTTTAAATAAGCTGACCAGTGATGTAAAGTACCCGGGTTTTTATATTTAAGAGTAAATACCCAAAATCGGCAGCAGCAAAATAATAATAAGTGCTTTGGAGGCTATGTTTGTTATGAAGTTTGGCATACTAACCTCTGTCAATCAGTTTATTTGGGAGTCTCTTGTACGTGCCAGAGAGTCGAGTCTTTGGTTGAATATGACCAGGGCCGCGATTCTGTACTCTCCTACCGACACTTGTCGGTGTCGGTAGCTAGGCAGGAGCGAATTTGATTGGTTCTCACCCTAGCTACCGATCCGATGGTTGTCGGTAGGCAAGTACAGAATCGCGCTCCGGAATCCACGCGACCAGAAACAATGCCATACCCCTCCCATGTTTCAGACTGCAGAAGACCCATCTCTCTGTCAAGTTTATACCCTACAGGTTGTTCAACTCGCTGCCTATGTCTTGGAAAGTACTAACTTCGAATCTTTTCAGACATACAGTCAAGTCTTTTTTGAAAGAAAACGTATTCTACTCGATTGAAGAGTTTGAGACGAGCATGAAGTCGTGCACTAAGCTGTGATATTTTATACGATTTTAATTGTGATTGTTCTCATGTCATTGTCTATTGTATTGAGTAATTGATTTTATTGTAATAGATCTCTCAGTGTCTAGATGTAAAATACCTGTGTAAGGTCTCAGTGGCACTTTAAATAAATTATTCTATTCTATTCTATTCTATGTTTATGAAGCCTTGGAACTTGGAAAAAGAGATCATTTAACCTATAACCGTCAACACTGTCAACCGCCAGCTGTCAACAGTGTCAACTTTTCTGTCAAACTGGGTAGGGTGGGTAAATATCGCTCGGGAAAATACCGGGTAAATAGACCATATTAATTATTCTCACTTTCCCCTTCCACTAGTCATTTGTAAGTTAGGTATGTGCCTGTGACCATGCGCACTGCAGTAGAAGATCTCGCGCGCCACAGCATGCATAGAAAACGGAACTTTGCTGTCGCTGTCAGAATTTACGATTTCAAGGTGTTTTCTTTATTCTTGGGACGTTTTAACCTTTTTAACCATACTTTTACGTGACGGCTAACGCTCGGTTCGCTTTCAAGCGCTCTCAAAATTCTCGTTAGCGGAAGTTGTGCAATAAAATATGGCGGGTAATTTGAAATTGTTTTGGATTCAAACAACCCCATTTTAAAATGCTTCGCATAAACTTCACAGCAAGATTTTCCATTTCATTATGGTGAAAAGTAGATCAGGTATTTCTTTTTACACACTTGCTATGTTATACATTCGTTGAAATTGTCAATTTGCAGCTTGAATTGATCATTTTACAAAGTCATTCAACATGCATATTCTTATGGGAGTTTCAACCCAGCACATGTGGTTGTCTCTCTCCCCGATCTGCGACTGCGCATTGAATAATTAATATGGTCAATACCCGATTTATATTTACCTACCTACCCGGTAAATACCCGACTCACATCACTGAAGCTGACTGAACGCACCTATAATAAGGGGGTGGGGGAAAAAATCTATAATTTTTTGAGAAAGAGAATTTAATTCTGTTTAATTTGATGTATCGCAAAATAATATAAGTGGTGTCATTTGAAATTTCAAAGTTGGGATGGGTGAGGGCGAAGGGTCTAAAGATAGAAATTCGCCGATGTACGTATGTTTCAGATGTCCGCCCCTCGATATAATGATCGATTTTTTTACTCCAAGACATCTTTCACTAGGAATCGGGAGTTATTGCAGCTGGATAGTTTTCAAATGATCACCCCGTGTGGCCCTTCTACGACGTCGTAGATTTCAACCTCTGGTCGAGAGTGAATTCGAGCGCTGTCATTTGTTCATCATGCAGGCACCCTCGTCAACCCTCGGTTGAAATCCTACAATTCCTACACCTAACATAATAATAGGGTCTTATACCTCGAGTTCCACCAAACTTTTATAAACGAATTAACTTTATCACTCTCATAGTATCTAATAAGCAATTGACCATGCTATTGGCTGGTGCATAGCAAAGCAACTATCAGCGTGATAAAGTTAATCTGCTCATAAAACTCTGGTGGAACTGGAGGTTAAAAATAGGCATAGGTATACTTACGACTTATTAGCAGATGATAAACCTTCACTATGGGTTGGAAGGTGAGAAGTTTGATGGACTCTACAAAGACCCTGATTAGGAATTGTTATAAATCGACTCAATAACATACTTACTTACTACTTATTGACATGAAAGAGTTGCCTTTCAAGCTCTGAATGCTTTTGGATCGACTCCGATTATCAAGTCTGCTGAAACACTTAGGTGTAGAAAAATCAATCAGTGACTTGACTTTCTTCAGTTTTCTATAATGATTCCTCATATGAAAATATATATCCAAGTCTTTATAGTTCTTATAATTTAGAGTCATGATGGTGGAAAGGCGGAAAACAAACACAATGTAAAAAACGAGGTGTTTGTTTGCATTGCATGAGAAGGGTTTCTAGCCAAACATAACCTGCGTTTTTCATTGATTTATTGTTTTCTCGCAGTTTTTCTTCAATGATAATGCTACAGCTCTTTTCCCCATTCATATCAAGTAAAAAATCAACACCACCTTACAAGGGTTGATCCTGAATAATCTAATTATTCTGATGGGATATGACAAGCAAGATTAGTCAAGCTTATTGTCACTTCATCAAATCAACCATTGAACATTGAACGCATCCATTTAAAAATTACGATTAATTTATTTTGTGAAAAAGAGCAGAACTAGCACCTCGGTAAAATCTATTTGGTACCTATGTTCTGAGCATTTTACAGTGAGATGTTTGGAAAGACTGTTTCAAATGGTAACACTAATGATAATACCAGTACATATACATGGGTACATACCTATTTACTTGCTGTGAAGCGTCAATATGGTACTAAAATTTGGAAAGATTGTAAAACATTGTGTTGAATGCCTTATTAAAAATGTGACAATGTCAAATAAACGCCAAAGAGTTTTAAATATTTATATACAATGGAATGGTAATAACAATACATTGCGTATGTATATGTACATGGACGTTAAGACAATAAATGAATAATACATTCTCATAACACATAAATTAAGAATAATCTAAGTACCTCTCAATACTAAGGGAATTACCCATCTTATTTTCTTTCAAATAAATTTCTTATAATTTACCGATAAAATAAATAATATCACTTGATGACACTAGCAGTAATAGTTTCACTGCTATAATAACAATAAAGAGGACAAAAACAAATAATGTACCTAGGTATTTAACTAGATTTTGATTTTTATAATTCAAAACTATGCTCATTGCACTTCAAGGAATCTCGTTCATTCAAAAATGTTCTAATACAGATTTTGAATATACATTATACATGCATCAGTGTAAAGTGCGCATTGAAACTTCAAATGTCCACAACAGTGAAAAAAAAAAACTTCACCAAAAAATCTTGTTTTGCACTGCATACCTATGCCCTTTTACTACAGCATAACTTGCTCCTTTGGTCATTTTTTATGCGTTCGATTTTTCGGAGCGATAAAATCTAATTCTGGCATAGCAGAAATGCTCGGGATCGCTTGTTGCAATTTTTTGCTGGTCTGTTTGTTTCTTGACGATTCACTATTGCTTTGCGCTTTTTCGAGACTTTGAAATGATTCGAAATGACCGGGATTCGTTATTATGTTTGGAGCTGAACTGCCCCAATTGGAAAATTGAACTGCTGGCCTTGCTGAATGGTGGGGCGGCCTGAACTGGAACCCATTGGTGGCTTGTGGAAGCGGCTGACTCGAAACAAAATCACTCCAATCGTCTTCATCTTCAGCTGAATTGTTTACCACTTGCGGCGGCAAACCATGAAACCCAGTGCCGGAAACTGAAGGTTTGAACATATTTCCGGAAAAATGATTACTTATAATGGAAGGCTGGAGCTTTTCGGGTGATTGGAACATGTGCTGTACATTTGTTTGCACAATGTTTGACGGTTTTGGTTGCAGACCCGACGAAAGTTTGGTCTGGACTAAACCGCTGTGTGTTATGACGGGAATTGGCTGTCTGGCTGGTTGGACATTGTTCAAGTTTAATACTGACAAAGGTAAATCTGGCGTTGCCGTTCTTTCAGGTGATTTCTGAACAGACGGGTTGTTGACCGAAACAAAATCGGACCATTCATCATCGTCGTTCAATGAATCTTGTTTCTTGTTTTTGAATGCCCTCTTTATTTCACCTGACGGCTCTACTTTTCGACTGTAACTCAGTTCTATATTTCTGATATCGTCATCGGTAATGCCTGGATCTGGCCAACTGATTTGCAAAGGTTGTGATGAGATGTGTTGTATCACAGGCTGCATCATGACGGGTTGCAAAGGAGTGGGTTGTAATGGTTCTGCAACTGATGCCACAGGATGCGGTAAAGATGAATGAAAGTCGGTAAATTCGTCATCGTCACTACTGATCGACTTATTGTTACTTTCATGTAGTTCATCAGTACCAGTTAATATGCTTGGTTGATTTGGACTCTGAAAGATATGTTCAGATGGATCGACTGCATTTAGTTGATAAGACAGGTTTTCTTTGAGCGCCGCTTCCGTATCATGGTTAGGTAAAACCATTTGAAAATCATCAAATTCGTCATGATCATCCGCATCTACATCCTTGCTTGATTGTACAGTTGTTGGTAAAACTGATGCTTTTAACCATGTAGACCTGCTTAGACCGTGATCATCGTTGGATATATGAGTTTCGCGCAGGGGAAACATCTGCTGAGAATGGAACGAAGAAAAGTCTCCTAAAACCTGTTCTGGTAACGATTCGGATTTTTTTTCCATCAAGATTGGTTCTAGTGGTGGAAGATTATTTGTTTCCTGCAAGGAGGTTTCCGAGGTTTTAGATTCTGAAAATGTTGAACTAGATGCTGGAGGCTGCTCTGGTGTTCCAACATCCATAGGCGTCGACTGAGTTTCGTCTTTTGAACGCAAGTTTTCTGGCGGTGGGGCTTCTGGGACTGCTGAACTTTGCCCTGCTGCTGTGGAAGAAAATTATGCATCAGCGAAGAGCATTAAGTTATTATACAGGGTGTTTCAATAAAAACGAGCCACCCTGAATCCATCTTTGCCAGGTGAAGTTTGGAAAATTTCCTGAGACCCGTCGATTTTTGTTTCGAGGGGGACATCTTTCGACGTAAATTTCAATTTTGAAAAATCATTCCTTCAAGCGTGGTAGCTACTACCCTTAATTTTAATTTTTTTTCCAAATTTTTTTGGAGAAACAAAAGACCTTCAAAATGAGGTATCAATCGACCCCTATTCCCATTAAAAAAATTAAGGGTAGTAGCTACCACACTTGAGGGGATGATGATTCAATATTGAATTTGACGTCAAAAGATGTCCCCCTCAAAACAAAAATCGACGAGTCTCGGTAAATTTTCTAAATTTCATCTGGCAACGTTTTATATGCAATGGTTTTATTCAGGGTGGCTCGTATTCATTGAAACACCCTGTGCAAAACGTTGTTTACACGGGCCACAAGGTACAGTTGTAAAAATATAGTAGTATTTAGTATTCATTGAAATGAAAGTCAAAGCTTGAATCAACTTTTACGCGCTAAATGAGTGACTTTTGATGATGTCAGCCTCGTGAAGATCTTTTTTTATTCATTCGTTCGTTCGATTTGTTCGACCCGGTTTACCTTACATCTCGCGCATTTCACGTGACGTTTCCGTTTCAACAATGAACGCAGAATTTGTGAAAGCTTAATCCCATAATCTACCGCATGGTTTTGGTATCTAGAAATTGCGTTCCTAATATTCAAGAGTTCTGAAATTATCAATATGTAAATGTTTTTTTAAATTTGCGGGAAGTCACTCAGTCTATGATGCTATTTGGTTACCAAAGCATCAATAATTGGTGCTGTGTTGACCCCCGGGGGGCTAATATGGGTGGCAAGCAACAAAAAATTCCAATGAAACACCCTTCTGTACTTGCTCCAGTGGTCTTTGACGACAATAATGATGTATGTATCATCGCGTGCAAAACAATCGGATGAAGTGAAAAAGCCCGTACATCTTGGTTTTCGTAAATTCTAGTCGTGCAGAAAAAAATTGAGAAGTGTCATAAATATTTGTAGAGTAGTCGGAATACCAGAGGGACCTGTGGGCGGAGCTTAACTGCGCGAACTTAGTTCAACCATTGTATAACTACTCCTAGTAGGCCAGCCTCCGTTCAAATTGTGAAGGTTATGTAAAGCACGGACAGATGGCGTGTTCAGGATCTGTCGCTTTTCGAAACTCAGCAAAGAGCGCGAAAGCTGGGTTCAGCGCTCGGCTTCATCATTTACCGTGAAATTGGCTCCGCCCTCCTGCGCAGCGGGAAGCTCCCTCCGATTGTTAGTTTCCTGAATACTGGGACATTGTACACATTTCACATTTCAAAGATTTGTACCGCGTATCTGGCCATATTGCACATGTGCAAGAGCAAGTAATGGCGGGATATTGAAAACAACCGGACAAACCAATTCATTTACGCAGATTTGTCATAAACAAAATTTCTGCACAGATGAAATATCGAGTGAAATATTCTTGGGAAATTTTTTGTGGGACTATTTTGTAACTTTGATGCCACTGTTTGGATTTTAGTGAAATTCAAGTTTCCTCAACCGGTTTTCGAAAATTATCGATGAAATGCCAGCAAAAAATCAAAGTTCTAAGAGCTGTACGTGTCTTCTTTACGGATATGGAGCCGAATTTTTCGAAACCAACTTGACAGGAGTCACGTGTTTCTGACAAAATTTCTGTTTTCCGGAAGTATGGCTACATCGTGCATTTTAGGGTGAAATTAGGTGCTTTCCTTTTACCACAAAACTCACTGCTCTGATCTGAGTTTGAGAGAGGAAAAGCGAGAAATCACCAAATGGACATAGCTCAAGGATAGGTCCAGTTTTTTCAGGCGAACCAGGATCTGGCTTTGAAATTTCTCTAACGCTGTTCATTCGTTTCGAAGTTACGACACGGTGCGATTCCATTATTTTGTCGATTTTTTTTATGAGTCATATTTTTAGAATGGCCGCATGGATTTGATTGAAATTTTGTAGGTTTATCAATAAGTTTGAAATTTCCAGGGCGATTCTTAAAAAAAAACTTCAAAGCATTTTTTAAAACAAAGACATTTTGTATACACATTTTTTAAAACTCATTCTTCTATTTAGAAACTAACATGAAACATATTATTCAAATTGCAAAAAAATTGCTTGGCACCATTGAGCTAACAAGAAAATTTTGTAAATCCTGAAGATTTTTGATGTTAGGATTTTTTGTAAATTTATATATTCAAATATTTTTTGCAAATGATCTATTATGGCCTTAAATTCCAGCCGTTTCATCAGAAAAAAAATGTTTCCTCGTTTTCTTAGTGGTAACGATAAGTTTCAGCAGAATTCTTAAACATTTTTTGTTACGTCCCTCAACTTCTCTTCCATCCCATATTGAGCTTAAGTTAAGGGACGTTACAAAAAAAAAATGTTGCTACAACTTTTCGTTACCTACTACATACTGAGAAAACGAGAGCAAATTTTGTTTTTGATGAAACGGCTGAAATTTGAGGCCATAATAGATCATTATCATGGCGGATCATTATCATAGATCAGATCATTATCATCATCATTATCACCGACTCGCCATTTCACCGACAGGACATTTCACCGACACGCCCATTTCACCGACAGGACATTTCACAAAATCGCCGATTCACCGACAGGACAGTTGTGTTTTGAGTTTTGGACCATAGGCACCTACATTAATTTGAAAGATTGATATGCCTGTTGGAAATAAATCTCTTATTTATTATTATTATTATTATTATTATTATTTATTATTATCAGCTGCATTTGCATTGATCATTCATAATCATATTAGCTGATCATAGCAATAGTCAATTTTAGCGAGAGCGCAGCGCCAAAATTTCAAAGAAGTGGACCCAACAAGGCACTATTTTGGAAATAGGAGATACAGGCACTCGCACTATACGCCAAAAATCCACACAAACTACGCACACTGTACTGTGGTTGTAGTGGCGAGGCGCAAAGAAACACATTTTCAGGTAGTAAAGTGCATTGGGCATAAGTACTAACTGTACACTCGATTATTAACAATAGACCGTCGGCGGAGCCAATTAGTTATGCACCAAGCCTCATCGCTTGTGAAAGCCGGGCAGCGCACCTTATTCCATTTTATCAGTTTGCTGAATTTGCTGCTAGATGGCGAATAATTTCTTCCAGGACGGGTGCTCTTTCCCGATTTGTGCGACCTCTCGTAATAACATCCTAAACCCGAGGCTGACCTACTAGTAGTAGTTATACAATGGTTCAACTATTGGTTCACCTAGATTTGAAGTGGGATTTTAGGTTCGCCTGTGACCTGGTAATGGCCCACCACTCCAGCTGACGGTGTTGTTTCCCCTATTTCAACACACGGATTCGTCAAAAACGATTTTTGTTTTTCTGTCAAGCCCCGCTCACAGGTCCCCGTGGTGTGCTGTGAACTCTAATCACGATAACAATGTGAATCAATAATTGTGCTGATGAAATACAAGTGTTTCGAAAAAATGCAAAAAATGCGACACTGTACAGGGTGTGGCAGTGCTACCAATCAAAAATTAAAAACTGAAAAAAATCGCATTTACACAGTTATCTTGAAAAAATCGTAGCGGCCTTGCTTTTCAAAACTAAGAGATTAAACTTGACATGGTGATAGTCAAGTCAAAGACCAATATCCCAATGTCAAAAAAATGCAATTTCTTGATACAGGGCGTTCACAAAAAAAATCTAATTTTATAATTTTCAAAGTCTCATAACTCATTTTTTTCAAATAGCATGCCCCTAATTTTATAACGTTATCTGATAGCTTTTTTTATCCTCTTTCATTTTTACAAGGGATACCCTACCCTTTAACTTCATTTTTTTCGAGATAATCGGAAATTTTCACAAAATTTGTGATTTTTTTATTTTTTTTTACAAGTTGAGTTGGCCGTGATGAATGACAGACAAACCAAATAGTACGCAACTCTCAGTTCGTCAGTCTGAATATTGTCGAACAAAGAAAAATGACTTTACGCGAGAGAAAATGATTGATATGATATTCTGGTAATAATCCAGATATCCAGGATTCCACTTTGTTTTTTTCTGCGTTGAAGCCTTTTTTTTTGTTCGACAATATTCCGACTGACTGATTGAGAGTTGCGTACTATTTGGCTTGTCTGTCATTCATCACGGCCAACTCAATTTGTGAAAAAAAATAAAAAAATCACAAATTTTGTGAAAATTTCCGATTATCTCGAAAAAAATTAAGTTTAATCCCTAGTAAAAATGAAAAGGGATAAAAAAAGCTATCAGATAACGTTATAAAATTAGGGACATGCTATTTGAAAAAAATGAGTTATGAAACTTTGAAAATTATAAAGTTTGATTTTTTTTTGTGAACGCCCTGTATCAAGAAATCGCAATTTTTTGACATTGGTATATTGGTCTGTGACTTGACTATCACCATGTCAAGTTTCATCTCTCAGTTTTGAAAAGCAAGGCCGCTACGATTTTTTCAAGATAACTGTGGAAATGCGATTTTTTTCAGTTTTCAATTTTTAGTTGGTAGCACTGCCACACAATCCAGAAACAAAAATACAGGCATAAGACAGTTGAAAAAGCTGAATCCGAAAATATAAAAAAATATATGGTGTTCCATTTAAAAAAATTGACGTTTTGTTGGTCCCGTCAAAATGGGACACCTGTATAGCTGAAAATAATTTTAGGTTATACCATATAATTTCTTTCTTACACCTTTTTCTCTATCTTGAAGGGTAACACCGCTATGGGATAATTACGCTAGGATGAACCACCCTGTATAATGCCATTAAATGGAAAACTATACTTGACATAATTCAGAAACTACGGGGAAAATTGTTCCAGGAAAGTTTTTTCTTTTTTGAATTATCGTGAAGGGAAAAAATTTTATGGGGCGTATCCGTCTCGCGTGAACACCTGTACATATGAATGGCTTTATCCAGAGCCTGGATAGTTCACGTGTAGATGAACTAGTATGTAGAACGAAGTATAGTGGTGGCCGAGTACACAGCACGCAAGAAAGGGACGACGCAAAACGAACAAGCGAATACTCCAGAGACACCCGAGCGATATCTTTCAGAAACAAAACAAAATGAACAACACAGGTGTTATTAGTGAGACCCAGTATTACATATAATACCCAGTTGACCGCCAGTTGAATTTTAACCGGAGATTGACGGATATCTGAGCCAATGACAGCGCTCGAATTTGAAGCGTTCTTTGCAAAAACCCCACTTGTCACTTTTCGGTAGAGCTCAATGGGCCTGTTAAATTTGCCGTTTTATTGTGTCATTTGATTACACAAGCCAAACAATGAATATTCGTTTCAATATATTCTTTTGTTTTGCTCTACAAAATTAAAAAAAAAAATGAAAGTGCTACGATCAGCCGATGAATTTAAAACGCCAAGATCAAGCTGCATTTGTGACGTCACCAATCTCCGACCAATAACGCAAGTTCGCGGCGCGCCAGCCGGGTAGTTGGAGTGGGATTGTGACAGCTCGACCAGTTTGTAGTTGCCACGCATGAAACGAGCACGAGCGGGTTGGATCAGTGGCGTACCATCATGCCAATGTAGTACAGCATGGGTGAGGAATTCCACGGCTCCCATGAATGAGTTCATTCAAACTGAAGTTCATTGCTTTGTTACATCCATAACTATTTGTCCAATTATTTGAATCATTTGAATCTTTAGGCTTTTGCCATTTACACGCAAGTTTCCCAACTGGAGAAAATCTCTACGCCACTGTTAATTTCTGCGCTCTAAACGCAGTTTGCCACACCCTCCGATCCATACGATTGGATGAGGCGCGATGACGTCACACATGGCGCGTATACAATGCGTTTGAAAATGAGAGTGAAATGGACCTTTCCAGAAAAGAGAGACAGATGCATGTGCGTTCGTACCGCGCAGTTGGAGGTGTCTAGCTATAACTGCGCCTATTATCTCCAAGGGAAACTCCGTTCGTTATGCGCGGCACCACACTGCGGTCCTGTGGGGTCTGTGACGTAAATCGTGCGAGAGAGACTGCCTTTATTGAAAAGGTCCATTCTCAAAGTTTACTATTTTTTTCTCCCTGAAATTTTCAGAATTTCACAAAAACCAAAAATACATACATTTCAATTTTCATTGAACTTTCTGCTCAAGCAAAAAAAAATTACACTGTATTCACCTTATTCGCAAATGAAATGCATCATGGGAAACGGGTCCCCACAGCGTAGGTAAAGTAGATAACTACTATACTGCATAGATGTCAGTTCGACTTCTTCCAGTCAAGTGTCGTATTTTAATTTGTCATTACGAGCAGGGATCGTTTACGTTCCAAGTACACGCAGCTTTCCGAATTTTCTCTCATCTTCGTTATTTTGTCTTGTTATTGCTGCTGCTGTTGTAACCGGTTATTGTTATCGTTTGTGGCTACTGCTAAATTACTGAGTTGTGAAATACCGACCTACCAATGGTGGGAAGTCGCAATCAGCAAAGGGGTGTATACAAGGTGCTGTGTACCTGGCTCACGGACCTAGCTGCAAGTCGGACACAGCCGAAAGTCGAAATGTTTCAATTCACGCGTTCACCAAAGACGAAAGAAGTGAGAGGTCTGGGTGAAGCGCGTAGGAAAAAGAGTTATGAAAAGGCCTCATGCCAGCCTACAAAATGCCACAAGATTTGCGGCGTACACTTCATTACATCGGGGAAGAAAAGTTACGACGATAAACTGCCAAGGTCCGTCGTCTTGCTGGCTTCCACATTGCACCACTTCAGCGTTTCATAAGGGTACATCGCACAATCCAAGCTGATTCAAGCACTGGAGAGCTTGATTGAGTTACCTACGCTTACGAGTAGGACATACAATCTGCAACAAACTTGGATCGTGTCTCGTGTCCGTGGGCTTTTACTCTCAGAATACAACGTTCAAAATACCTCTACCACAGTAACATTATTTCGCTTTTTTCAGATGAAACCAGTTTGGTCAGATCTGATCACTATGGATATTGGATAGCTCAACACAAACAAGAACATTGGTGAATTTTCGAAGTCAACTCCTCAACAGCATGGGAGTACTTCACCCTTAAACCTGGAAAATGTCTGCGCCGCACCTAACCAAAGAAAACGAGTTAAATTGTGATGAGCAACAGCGATTATGGAAAATGCAATGCCGAGTTTTTGACTTCCCAGAGCCGCTAACCAAGCTGTTGGCTGTAGTTGTTCTTCTGAGTTGAATTGCAAGGAAACGTCTGAGAATACATCAGACCTAATTTCAACCAACTGAAGTCCTGCATGAATACTTATGAACAATGTATCAGAAGACCAAAGAAACGTTTCAATAGAATTTTTAATCAAGTACCTATGTTATTGATTGAGCTTAATTGTGAATCAATTGATGAAATTTGCTCTTATATATATATATAATCGTAACCTCTTTTACCCATCTGGGTGTCGAGGTGTCGGACGCACCGAGCCGCACTATGGATTTATGCTACTACCTACAATCATCTCGTTCATGTGCGTGTACAGGTAATGAAGCCCCCTTGGGCAAGTACACTACGCTGCGTCCGCTCTCTTCGCGCCCAGCTATCCACCAGTCACCCATCCAGGTTCTGGCTTCTGCGGGCGATGCTTGACTTTCGTTATAGTAGCCTGTATGCATATCCACCCATGCCGTACCGCCGACCTCATTTCATAATACCGAAATCGACAGTGAAAGAATCAATAATCGATGGAGGTATTGTCAAATTTTGAGCAAATTTGATCAATTATCAAGACCAGTGAAAAAGTATACCTAAAATAGAGGGTTTGAATTTCGCGCCATTCAAACTGTGATTGGCGAACATTTCACGAGGGGGCGCAGAATGCAGTTTCAAATATATGACAGTGTTGCCATTCTATACCTAGCTTATCTATGCATTCCACTGGAGAATGACATGGGAATGACTGAAGAAACCACAAATTACAAACACTTGAATAATACCATAGTGATGATAAATATTATTTTGTTTCTATGTCACTGGCGACGGGCGCGCTTTTGTTGTGTTGACATTATAAATAAAGTTGACATGAGAAAATCTGGTGCATTTTGGTTTGGGACTCAATCCCCCCAGATATCTCCACTTCAACATATCGTCAAAAGATGGCAGAGGAATTTCGAATAAGGTGAATAGGCCCATTGCGGATATTTGGGACCATGCTAGACCCAATTCACTAAATATGGGTGCGTTCAGTCAGCTTATTTAGGCGCAAGTTTTAATTTTAGTCGCAAGCGCAGTGACGCCTATTGACTCTTACGAACCAGCCTCCTCAGAACGGCCAATAAGCGATGCAGCGCCTATGGCTAAAATTAAAACTTGCGGCTAAATAAGCTGACTGAACGCACCTTAAATCTCTGCAAAACCAGTGTAGAAAAATTCTAGCTGTATTTCAAATTACGTCGCCTCTGCAGAAACACCACAAATCATACTGAGGTATCCAGAAGTTCAATGAAACACATGAAGCAAAATGTTCGAAATTGACAAGTGGGGTTTTTGTAAAAAACGCCTCATTTGCTCTCAACTGGAGGTTGAAATTTAACCAGAGGTTGAAGTCCGTTATAATTAAAGAGACAATAACGAGATGGTTACGAACTATATGTTTGCTGCCTGCGAAAACCGAAAACTAAAGAACAAATCTAATGGCTGGTCCGTTCTTTAAGAGCCATTCCAAAGACGAAAGAAAAATTATTATTATAATGGCTGTTAGCGGCTGGAGCAACCTTCTGGAAGGAGAAAGAATGGTAGGAAGGAGTGGAAATTCCAGCCAGATGGCAGACAGGGTATATAGGCATCAGACTATCCTTATGTACAGAAATAAATTCTAGAAAAACATAACTTATTACTTTACACTAAACTTATTAATAGGCAATAAAAAAATCATGCAAGGACCCTAGTTACTCAGGTAGGTACTATTTCGCTCAAGCGATTCCACCCTGGCGTGACTAGAGAAGTTTACATAAAAACTTGAATTACAAAGCTTGTAAGAAACATCCTTAGTGACTACGTTTCTATCGCAGCTTTCGATCCGCTCGAGTTTCGATCGGATCCGGAGTAGCTTCAGTCAAGCGCGTTTTTATCGTCGCACGTTCGATCCGCTTCACTCAATCCTGTTTCACTCCTCTAGAATTAGGTTAGAATTGACGGGAGACAACAACATGGTTTAAAACGCATCAAACTTCGCCAAACCGAAAAAGATATTAATTTTGAATTTTCTTGGTGTATTTTATTTACAATTACTGGAAGGCATCCCTTGATTTCGTGAAAATTACGCTTTGTTTACAAGTAGGTCATCTGTCACTTCGATCCGATCCCGTTTACATAGGGCAAAATACGAGCGGATGCAAGCCTCGATCCCCTCGACTCAAGTCAAGCCGACCAAAGCACCGGATCGACTTGAACTGCTCGATCCGATTGAAATCTCAATCCCGACAGTTTATATCGGCACTTTCAAGCGGATCCACCCGATCGGATAGAGTTTCGATCGGATCCAAAGCTGCGATAGAAACGCACTCAGTGATGTTTCCTGAATGTCCATGAAATATACTTACATTGCAACCAGAGATCCCAATCGTCCAGTAACTTATTAGCAAGCAAAGGAGATTGTTGTGAACATGGGGGATTAGAGCTAGAAGAAATATCTAAAGACGCTACCAACTCTTTCAAGTCTAACAACAAGGTTTGTGAATCTTTAGATTTAATAGGTCATTAGGTTTTGTTTGGGGTTAGTGGCAATGAACAGCAAGGAATCCATTTCAGAGAGCGTGAAAAAAAATAGTGTATTAGCGTTAACAATTTAGCCTTGAATGATCAACCTAGATGCAAACCAAATTTCAAATGTTATCAATAAAAATACTTACAATCAAAAGGATTAACCAGTCCAGAACCTGTCCAATCGAATTGTGCTGTGGGAATATCGGTTCCACTGCTGCTGCTACTGCTACTTTTCTGACTGACATTACCGGAGGGACATGCAGCATTTTGAACAGGTACAGGTGAAAGTATTTCGGATCTGACAGGCTCCAATGGTGAAAGACTCAAATTAGCCGCGTATCTCGGCATCGAACTGTTCCACGCTGGACCATAAAGCTAAAAATTATAAGGAACTTATTGCAATGCTTATTATTATTATACAGGGTGATTCGATTTTAACTTTGAATACTCTGAGGAAATACTCTCAATGGGTAGTATTAATAAAAAATAAGCATTAGCATTTGCTTGAATTTCATAGGCGTTGCTAGGGAAAGTCTGCTTAGCAACTCCTCAAAAATCTAAGCAAATGCTTATTTTTTATTAATACTACCCTGATTCAGAAAAATTTTACACAGTGCCTCTCACTCGCGACCTAGAAAGATAGAAGGTGTCGCAGTTTACATTGAAGGATCATTTTTTTACCTGATCTATGAAAATCTACAATGTGTGTCAAAGTTTAGTTTTTACAGATTCATAAGTTTAAATACATCTATCTATCTATCTATCTATCTATTTAAAATAAAATTAACATGTATTAAAGTTGAAGATTTCTCTACAATAACATCAAATATATTTCAGTAAATGACACTTGCTAGCATTAACTCTGGAATTAATTTTGCATCATTCGTAACTTTTTTGTTTTTGCTCTTCCAAGTGTCAAAGAGCAGTTGAAGATGTGAATTTGCTAGGCCTCTTAGGTCACATGAACGTCAGAGACTGTTGGAAGTCACAAGAAGTAGACGACGAAATAAGCGATGGAAATGTCAAGTAAACCAGTGTGATCTACCTAGGTTCAACAGTGGACACTTTTTGATACTGGCATCGAAGGTAGGTACTTATTTTCAGACAACGACCCTAAAGAAGCATACCAAATTTAGTTCAACCTACAGACAAGGTGAAAGAACTTTTTCACTTTCGAAACAAATGAAAATTGTATATTATACAAGGATTACAAGGTATGGGATTCTGTGGCATGGGCTATGTGCATGACCTTGAGCGGTCAACGCTTTGGCTTAGGACATGCAGAGCCCATGGTGGTGAACATAAAAAATTCTTGTTGGACTTCTTTGACAGCAGACGCCTTGACGTGGTGGCATGGTAACTTGTTTTGACACTTATTTCTCGTGCATTTGTTTGTTGTCATGGTCAACTGCAAAATGATCGATAGTTTGGTTGACGGTTGTCAAAATGACTGCAGCGAAAAGTGCCTTTTTTGTAGGGTTGCTAGATTATCGACAGCTTTCACTCTACAAGGGTTGCGCAATCATCCGTTGCTTAGGGCCGATGGGAGGGGCTAAAATTCAGCTATGTGTCAAAATTTATCATGAGCGGAGAAAAGGGAAATTTGCGGGGTCTGGTGCTGTTGCTTGATGTCCACAACCAAACATACTCATCGGGCAAATCATATTTTATTTATTTAATTGTCTTATTTTACGAGGCGACATTCAGCTATAAGCATAAGCTGCTCTACCATGCAACCTCGGGGACAGCACAAAATATCCATGGAGGATTCGAACCCACGCAGGGCAGCGCGAATGGTTTGGCTTGCCATCACCTATACCACTTGGCCACCACTGCTCCAAATATAAATATATAAAATATAAATATCCACTCCTCACACGAATTTGTACACCTAAATCCAAAATAAAACCGCTCTTGACAGCTAGAACCCGTTTGTGACGGACGCCTATGGCGTTCCGTGAGGCCGACAGCTGTCAGTGCCTGACTCCGTGAGGCCGTTTAGTAAACAAACGGTAGGCCAGAATGCGGTTCCCTTACGGCGGCCGGTCGGTCGCGTGATAATCAGGGTCCCTACTTCTTTGCGGACACAAGCGCCATCTAGTGAAATGTTCGCTAACTGAATCAAGTCCAACAAGAACTTCACATTCCGCCGCGGCGCTACATGTCATGCACGTAGGTACTCAGTTGCCCGTACAATATAATCATACTGTAACTACAATGTCAGGCGCCAAAACTACTACAGTTTTCGCAACCGTGGTTTATATGGGATTTTTTTCATCTACTAGAAAATCAACATCACGATGCAAGAGCAGGTTAATAATGGCGTACTTCACAGGTATAAGTAAAAAATCCGCATCACCTTACGAGTGAGAAGCACACGTTACATTTTTCTAAGTCAGAACAAGAGCAGTATTTTTATAATACAAACTTATCACTCTGTAATCGTGAAAAAACTTACAATATTTCTCATGTCAATGTTCAATGCTCTGAGGAAGATTTTCTGACTGTTTGACTTTGACCATTGATACGTGAGGGCGTTTGTTTCTGTTATATCCTTCAGTTCATTGAACAAAAAATTGCTCTTGGTTTCGTCAACATGATCAAAATCAGCTTCATCTACTAATACTATCGAAAATATTTCTTTTACAATTGCTTCACTCTTGCTGAACACATTTTTGATATCAAAATCCAACAATATCGCTTGTTGTTCAACATCTGATGACTCAGTTTGCATTGAAAAGCCACCAAATTCATCATTTGATGGAAAATTTGATTCAAAATCGCCAAAGTCATCATGAGATGATTCAGGTTCATCTTCTTTGTCTGGAGGTGCAGCCAATGGAACATCAGTCGACTGATCTTCATTCATTACATCATTACTTGCAAATTGAGTAAAATTTCCAAATTCCTGTTTATTTCCTGACTTGAAACTCTTTACAGTTTCAGAATAAGATGGCATTGCAAAATCAGTGAAGTCATCTTCATCATCAAATGCAGACTCAGTAAAACTTTGAAATTGCTGAGAACTTTCCAATTCAAAATTGTCCACCTCTTCAAAATTAGATTCGTCCTGTTTTAATGCAGATTGTTTAAAATGGGCTTTTGTTGGTTCTAAATCTTCTACCACAGTTTCCAAATCCGGAGCAGCTAAAGCAAAATCAGTGAATTTATCTTCTTCTGATGCAGATTTTGTGAAATTTTGCTGCGGAACTTCAAAATCCAAATTTTGTAGTTTGTCACAAGCAAGCTCAGATTCTCCTGCTTCCTCATGTGCTGATGTTACATTTTTAAAATCAGCCGATTCTAAATCTTCTGAAAAGTGGTCGGTGAAATTCTCAAAGTCATTGTCTATACTTTCAACTTCTATGTTATTTTCATCAATGATTGTAGTTTCTTCAACTTTTTGTGGGCTGCAGATTTGGCTGGTTTCATTAAGCCCTTGTTCAACTTCTAAACAGTCTTGCTCTTGTAGAACATGTGGAGTACAAGAACCAATTTCACTTTCTATCTGTGTATTTACTTCAACTGAAATTATGGGTTCAAAGTGAAAGTGACAGTGGCTTTCCACAACTGATGATCTATCCTTAAAATCACTTGCTCCACTTTCTTTCAACTCCCTTTTATGAAAGCTTTCTGGGGATTCTGGGCCAGGTAGGCCTGAATTTACTGTTGATTCTGTTATATCACTATCTCTAGAATTGACTGTAACTCCACAAGACTCAGTTGAATTGTTTAAATCACTTTTTTCTTTTTTTCTTCGATCTTGAAAGTCTTTATCAATTCTTTCTTGACAATCATCAAAATTATTTGTGTTTTTCAATTTTTTACTGTTGTTTCTGTTGATGTCTAAATCGGGAGCCTTCTGCTCCTTAGTAGCTGGAGATATTTGAGGTGATGGTGGTGGAGAAAATTCTGAAAGAAGAGTGTTGGAAATATTTTGATGTCAATCGCTGAGCCTTACCATCACAGTCGTAGGAATCCGTTGCTGCACGGAAATCACCAAATTCGTCTTCATCTTCATCATCTAGGTGTCCGACAATAGGTGGAGGTGAACTACTCAACAGAGGAGGAATCAAATTTGACATCTGGAATAATAAATTCAACAATAATCTTTGCACCACAATATTCCTGGGGCGGCTTTCAAATTCCATTTGATTGCAGCTGATAAAATTAATAATTATTACCTGTATGTTAATTGGATAGAATATGGTCCGTCACCTTGTGGCATCAAAAGAGTGGGCAAATAAAAAGGTTTTACCTGCACTATTGATCCTTCAATTATTTTACAAAGCACTTTCACACAAACTAACAAAAGTTGGTCGCATAAGAGTTAACTTAACACAGCTGTTAACAAGATTTCTTTATAATTAAATTTGTTTTGCTAACCAAAACTGACAAGAGCAGCCACCATTGTCTTGTCTACCATCATAGCATAGTTGTCAAATTTGGGGAATTTCGGGCACGTCACAAAAGCATCGCGTCTCATGTTGGCAAAGCATTAGTCTTTTTCGAGCGAGTAACCGTTCATGACCGGTTACTCTTGGTTATAGAATTTGACGTTTGAGCGAGGATTGGTTATAAGCGGTAACCACGAACCTGTAATATAGCTGGACAGATGATAACAGAGGGGGAAATGACGCCAAGCGGGCGCCGCCATGAGATTATGTTGACGTTGGGTTTTGGTTTTCAACGGTTGGCACAAGGGTCATGGTCATGGCTAGTGTTGTGAGGTGTGGAAACTTTCCGTTGGAAATATTTCCAAATTTGAAATTTCCAGGAAATATTTCCAAGCAAGAATCCGGAAATTTCTCGAAATTTAAATTTTGCGCGTAAATGCTAGGGAACTTTCCGAATTACTAATGTCAACGTCAAAAACTCTATTCCACTTCCGTCTTCTGGCGGCTTATTTCTTGTGTTGTGCGTGAAAAAGTGTTTAAAAGCTGTGAGAAAGCACAGTGAGGAAGTAAAAACCACTCGACGTTGTACAGCAGAAACTGGGAAAAGTAAGCAAAGTAAATTGATGAAAATCACTCACGGCAAAAATGTTGTTTTTCTCAATAAAAATTATTTTGGTCGTTTGCTTAGGTTACTTAATATTTTCTTGAAACTTCAATGATGGATTTTATTTATTATCAAGGCTAACCCCAAGTTTACCAAAAAAATAATCCATTTACTGGATCGTCGGATATAAATCAAATCATATATCCATCCATGAGTCATTTTTTTTACTAGTCAATTATAAAATCGGCTGTAAGTTATAGATTGCATTGTAAATCATTGATAAAGTAGGTAATAGAAAGAGAAATAAGGCAGATATTGTAGCAAACCTATAATATCTGCAAAAATCTTAAAAGTCGTTCCTCTCTTGTTGGTTGTAATTTGCAATAATAAATACCAACTTTTTGGTATTTTTGTGTTCATCAATTCGTACTTGTTCCAATTCAAACATTTGAAAAAAATCTATCCGCTTCCAATTTTACCGGAAATATTTCCCGGAAATTTCCGGAAATATTTCCGAGTTTTATATTTCCGGAAATTTCACAACCCTAGTCATGGCACAAGGTCAAGGCACATGTCCTTGACATGACAAAATTGATAAATTATTGGCATTTGTCATTTTAACCTAAGATTTTTGTTAGACGTCACCAACGATTACGGGCAGTTAGCGCGACAATTTCAAGCGCGACAGACCACAAGAGCGACAGGTTGAATAAACATGGCAACATGGCCATCGTAGTTTGACGGAAATGCACGGATCGGAAATGTCAAAAACTTGAAAAATGTAATCCCCTCCCTTCAAGCACCCTTCCCACCCTGCACCCTGCAAAGGCGTTAGGCAACGTCGCACTGTCGCGTTTGTTGCTTTATTATTGTTTGATTTGTTGTCCATGTGTCGGTCACATACAGGTCATATAATAATAATGGTTGTGCCATATAATAATGCCAGTTTATAAACATAAAGGTAGGTAAAAAAAATAGTTTGGAGTAAAATTGGATTTAATTTAAATTTATGTAGGTAGAGTAGATATATGATTTAAAGGTGTATTTTTTAGTGGCTCCGGAGTGCTCCGGAGAGGCAATAGTCATTTTGGGGGAGGATATGTTTCCTGCCTTGGGACTGGAAGCTGGGTTTCTTTCAGAACTGGTTGATATCCTTGTCAAAGACCCTTGTGATAATCCCAGGCTCACTCAAGGGTGAGCAAGTCGTCGCCACATCGTACCTACTTATTGCACCCAGGACCAGGACAGAAGATGAGGTCCCTTCAGGCTAAGATGTCCATCAGGTAGGGTGACAGGCAAATACCAAATTGTGGACCATGGTTGTGGACATCGTCACTGTCTCTTATAGGTACCTACATAATTTTGTTGTTTTCAAAAGAATTTTGACCTGCAAGAAAGGCCTCGCCGGCTGCTATTACTACCAGATACACTGCTCCAATAACTTGACACATCTTATCACCATTTTGCGGCCACTACTTGGTGGTAAGATTTTTCAAATCCATCAACTCGTTTAAAAGATTGGCCGACAAAGTCGAGGTCACCAAATGGTGATGGGTCGAATTATTGGACCAGTGTAATTATTATGCAAATCAAATAATCGAAAGGCTTTGGATTTATCTACATCATCTTATGTGTATTTTTCAGCGCCTAAAGAAAGACACTTTTTGCAATGGATGCCTGCTAGCCTCCAAATTTTGAGGGAGACAAGGAGCTAAGTCATTTCCGGAGTAAGGTGGACAGACCTGAAGCTGCTGAAAAAATTCATACCTGCGCGGGCGGACACCCTCCCCCCCCCTGGATTCACCAAGCTCATAAATTTGATCATCAAATTAAATATAAACTCGCAGTGCTGTTGGTCAAACAACAGTGAAATGCCCATGGTTTAGTTGGTGAATCGATAATATTATGAAGGCTTGGTGCAACTGGAGGTCAATTTTTGATTCCAAGTTATCTAAGTGGTAATAGTTCAATAATTCGTTATTGTAGATACCTATACTCATTCGATGTCTTTTTGTTGTTGCTGATTTCTCATTATTTTAATAAACATTTACGTTCACAAATGCTGTAGACTTTTTTGCTTTCAGTCCTTGACCAAAGTTGTTTTTTACTACATACTCCTGTTACATCCATACCTGATACCTCTGCCATACATTTAGCTATATCATTCTTTTCGGGCATTCGCCAAACACCTATAGGGTCTGACTCCAGGACTTTTTGTCTAAAGCAATGAGGCTTTCAATTTTATATGTTCTTTATCTATTTCGTCAGCTCTTCTACCAAATTTTGTAAGATATGGGTCACAGATTCATCAATAAGATTGTCGTAGTATCCTGCTTTTTCTGGGTTTTCACAATTTATGATTCTTCCTGTATAGCAAATAAAATTTTCTACACATTCGCAATAGTTGAAAAAAAATCTTCCATTCTATTATAAACCGTTTCTTTAATTCTTTCTCGCTTACAGATAGAGATGACGAAAAAAAACTTTGAAATCCCACCGGATGAGCCCAGGCCCTTTTTTCCTCTGGGCTGGTGAGATTTGTGAAAAGGGCCGGTAGGATAAAACCAACACTTTTGGAAATTAAAAATAAAAGGCAGAGTCTTCCCACAAAACCGTTATAAAAATTCTTACTGCAATTTCTGGAGCCTTTAGTCTTCCGTCGTCAGAGAAAATAGTGAAAGCTTGTGAAATATTGTGGTGAAGGAGTAGGGAGTGAATATTTGACATATAATTCATCCCTTATTTACGCTTCCGAAACTGCAGTAAGGACTTTCTTCAAACGTTTTGTGAGAAGACTACCTTTTATTCATAATTTTTACAATTTTACACCCACTGCGGTGAGCGATGGTGGATAAATTTCTGAAGACCAACACTTTTATTCTACAATGAAAGTTTTGAGAAGAAATATCTGGGAATGAACAAGTTTCCAACGCAGTGCACTGAGCGGCACCTCATGCATTCCAACGTTATAACATATTGTCCGTCTAAGTAGGTTTTCTCAACCTCACAGGGGCCACTCGACAGTATGGGCATTTTCATTCCATTCTCTTTGGTACTGCCGCGCTTGACAGCTTGGTCATCATTTCTCTCAAAAAAACCGAAACGAAGGGACCTATTCAATATAACTATTTATTGTTCCTTCGGTATTACACCATGAACAAGAAAACAAACAGGATTTCATAGAAATTGTATGTGTGATGTGATCACGATACACGTGTGATCCACAAAATTCGTAATCAGGGCCATGTTCATCGATTCAAGTGACTGGATTGGCTGAATGACTGAATTTTTCACCTTCAAAGCTATCCTAAATTACAAATGGTTCAAGTACACGGTATGTAACAGAGACAAGTACAAGTACGTAACTATTTGAAGCTAGCAGTCCCTCTTTTCCCGCCAAATGCTGATAACCAAAGTTATAACCGCAACGTTCTAGCGAGAAATGTCAGGTGTTAAAAAAATGACAGTATCTGTCAATCTAATGTCAACCGCTAATAACCAACCGGTTACAAAAAGATACTCGCTCGAAAAAGACTATTGACAGCTGTCAATTCTGTCCGTCAAAGATATATAACCTTAAAAAATCGCTAAAATTGCCAGAGAAATCGCCAAAGTTCCCCAACCCATGGATTCAAATAACACTGCCGAATATTTAAAAGACATTTTATTAGAAACGCAAGAGCCGCTAATTATAAAAAATGTGCTAAAGTGGGAAATTCTGGAATGGGATTTGGAAAAGTGGTCAGAAGTTTTAAAGGATGAAGAACAACTACAGTTCCGCTTAGGCAAAAACTCATTTACCAAGGTAACCACACCAAACGAAAGCTTCTCAAAGTTTAAACTCGTTTCTGTCTGTAACACTAGGAACCACAATGGGAAACGACCACTACATCGATGAGGAACAGTTTCAAAAAATTTCTTTCATTCACAGAAAGAGAAACTCAAGAATGGATGTACTATGATTACTCATATTTGATGAACAATTTACTAGATGCCGATGAACTGCAGAAGGTGTAACACGTATATTGTTTCTTCTGAATACCCATTTTAAACTTATATATTATTGTTATGTTCATTATAGTCAATCTGTTGGAAAGATTTTGGATTTCCACATCTTACTTCCAAAGAGTCCACTATTTGGATAGGTTCAAAAGGAGCACATACCTCTTGCCATGTTGACATTTATGGTTGTAACATGGTCTCACAGGTATTTGGAAGGTGCAAAGCCCCAAAAACTGCAAATGAGCTTGTGTGAGAAATTATAATTTTCAGGAAACAATGGATTCTTTTTCCTCCAGAACAAAACTTGCGACCAACCAGAATTCCTTATGAGGAATCCACTGTATTTTCGAAGTTGAACTTTTTTAGTCCAACCCTTAAAGAATTTAAAGGTAGGTGGGTACCATGTATTTTAAATTTGATTATTACAAATCTATTGTTTCTAATTTCTATTTGTTTCGTAAAGGTGTTGATAACTGTAGAAAAGTTATCCTAAATCCAGGAGATGTTTTGTTCGTACCAAATAAGTGGTGGCATTATGTTGAAAATATGGATAATGTAGCTATAAGTATCAACACTTGGATACCCTTGGTATATTTTGAATTGAAACAAACAAAAAATCACTTGAACTGATCAACATTTTTCACAGCCTGATGATGATGAACGGAGATTGGATGAAGCCTTAGTCATGTTTTTTTTCTCTGGCTTACAAAGGCAATTAAGCGAAGAATTTGTAAAGACCATTTTTAATCCGAATTCATTGGTAAGGTCAATTATAAAGTAGGTATATATTTTCAACTGCTGTAAATGCAGCTTTGCAATATTCAAAGATCAATCAAACTAATTGTTTGCTTTTTATATGGAGAATGTTCAAAGTATAAGGTGTAAGACTACTAAACCCATTTAAACTTCCCCTTCTTCACTTCCATGAGCTTAAGGTGCGTTCAGTCAGCTTATTTAGCCGCAAGTTTTAATTTTAGCCGTAAGCGCAGCATCGCTTATTGGCTGTTCTGAGGAGGCTGGTTCATAAGAGCCAATGGGCGTCGCTGCGCTTGCGACTAAAATTAAAACTTAGGGCTAAATAAGCTGACTGAACGCACCTTTAGTCAGCATTGCAGGTCAGCACTTGTACCTAACACATGTATACACACCCAAATGGTTTAGGGACCACCCCGAAATTTTGTCATAGTTAAAATGACAATTTCTCAAGAAAACATTGTCCGATTTTGTAAATTTTTGTGATGCTCGATAGAGTAATCTTTTGATCACATGGACCACCTTAGGTCACCTGATTGTTGACCTTATGTATGATATACAGGGTGACAATGGCAGGAACTCAACAATGACCTGACTTTAACAACGTCCCATTTTGAAAAATGAAGTCGCAGAATTTTCATGTACCATATGATCAAAAACTTTTCTACTTGCGGTAGGCTGTGGCCTGGTCATTGGCCGGCAAACGAGGCTGATTTTGGCCAGGCCACAGCCTACCGCAAGTAGAAAAGTTTTTGATCATACGGTATATCCCGTACATTTTTTATTTTCAGTAGAATGACTTTTTTGAGCAAAATTGAAGTGACAAGCTGAAGCGCTGGGAGGATACGGCTAATGACTGCTGATAGTTTCGGTTCATGCAAAACTTTGCAGGTTCCATCAGCCGTAGCCGTAGCCCCCAGCTTATTGTCACTTTATTTTTGCACCAAAAAGTCATTCTACCGTTGAGTACTCTACTGAATTTAAAACGTGAACGGCATAATCCACGTTTACCACCACGTACATCACTTCAGCGCACACATGAGAACGCATACCTGCAGCGCGGTAATTTCAATTTTGACGCACGAAGTGTCACTGTCAATGGCAACTGTCAATCAATAATCGAAATGTAAACAAACAACAAACATAACCTCCTAACCATTCAACATTTAATATTGTTCAGGAATGAAATGTTACGTGCCGTATGGCAGAAAGACGCAGAAAAGATTCAGGTGATACGAAACTAACGAAACACAACGAACTGCAAGGCGATCAACGAAACAAGAGCGTTATTTGGTTAGATCTGTCGAAACGTCAAATCGACGTCAAGCGCTGTCAGCTGAAATTTGCGTGACATTACACACGCACACCGTATTACAGTGTTGTCAACTTGTTGTCGTGATATAGATATGGCAACGTCCTACTTTCACAGGTATGCGCAGAAGCCTTTCGGGAAACGTGGATTATAGCATTTTTGGAAAGCTTACATCAATATTTCTAAAGCAGCGCTCTCTCGTATGGCTGTTAACTCTAACTTATTCCGTAATCGTAAAACTTCAACAGTTGAAAATCAATAATGTTTTGGTTCACAATAGGATGTTAACTTATGCCGTTATTGCCGTTCTGTCAAACTTAACCAAGATTCAAGTTCTACATCCAAGATCAAGGGACTAGTACCAACTAATACTACTGGCTACTAGTCCTACTATTATACTACCAGTTACCAGTACTACTACCCCGAAAACCTTCAACTCTGTATATATTTTATATATTTACGTGTTTGTTGTGTTAATACATGAGATGTAATGACTTTTATATAAGTTGTATATGGATATTAGGTACAGTTTATGTATTTAAGTTGACACTTGTCAAAATAACCTCAAAAATTACAAAAATTTCACAATTTTCAATAGAACAAACACGTAAAATGTTGTACAACACTCGTGGCTTGTTACACAAGATGCTTTCCGACACTCAGCCTCTACAGAACTCGGACTGCGCCCTCGTTCTGCAAATTTTGGCTTCGTGTCTGAAAACCACTTATGTAACAGCCAACTCGTATTGTAAACTACTATTACAGACCGTGGTCCCTACTGTCAAGTTTACATTACATCCTACGGCATGCGGCGATCGTATTTTGTTTTTCCAAAGAGCTATTGATTTTTTTGTGATCTATTCAAATTGATTACTATGGCAATCGTAATGCAACGGGTACTTGCCACTGGTGCATTTTGAATCATCCTAGACTATTATTTAACCGAGTATTTAACATGTAATGCAATGTCGCAATAACATGCTTGATTTGCCATAGTCCCAGAACTCCCAGAAGAGGTGCCTTACTGCTTTCTGAGGGCTGATGAGAATGATGAGATCAAATTGTTTCATGATACATTTAATAGAGCATTGTGTACATTCTTGTCCAGTTTCGAGGGTTAGCAAGACTGCTGGTAGAGTCTGCATCGAAAAATCCAAAAATCACAATAAAATCAATAATTCCTCGAATAATTCTTTGAAAAAACAAAATACAATCAAAAGTCGAAAACCGTTTTTTGGGATATTGCTGTTCGCTTTCCAAAAATATCACCTAGAAAATTCTGCGATTTGTTCTCTCAAAACGGGACCTTGTTGAAGTTAGGCATTTTTGCGCTGGTTCCATTGTCACCCTGTACTTATATCGTACGTAAGATCAACAATCGGGTGATCAAAGGTGGTATCTTATAGTCGAAGGATTACTTTATCGAGCTGGAGCACAATGAAAATTTCCAAAATCAGCTAATGTTTTCTCGAAAAATTGTCAGTTTAACGGAGACAAATTTTCGGGGTGATCCCTAGACCATTTGGGTGTGTATATTTAAGGCCGACCTGCAAGAAGTTTTGCATGCAGTCACTAACAGCATCTCTTTGAGGACCTGAAGGAACACAACTGTGACCTTTAATGCTCCAAGAAGGTGGGCAACAGTCGAAAATGGTGTGGCGACAAAATATCCCTGCCTAAAATATCCCAGCCAAACCGACAGCGTAGTCAGGGACGTACGGCGCGAGCGCGAGCAGAGGGAGAGCGCGAGTGTCAAGTGTTAACACACCTGCACCTATGTGGGGGGTTAGCGCGGGGTCCCCTCTTGTCGGCCTAAATGCTTAGATGGACTGCCCCCATCAAACATCATCAATGCTACGCTATAATAATAATAATAATAATAATAATAATAATGAATCGTCTTCATTAAGGCGGAATCTTGATAAATACTGTACATGTTCCACAATCCACAATTAATATTGCCTTAGAAGAAAATTGATTTCAGTCAACTGGAGATGTGAAAATTGAAGAGGTGACAAAGTACATTGAATTGTACCGAGATAAATACGAAACAAGTAATAAGAGACACTCAAGAGGACAAGCAGTGAAAAAGCAGGAGGACATGCAGTCAGTTCAGCGTGAAGTGACCATCGAAAATTGCCCCCATATTCAGAAAGTCAACAAATTGAGCAGTGAAGAATTCAGAACATTTTTACAAAGTCAACAAAGCAGGTTCGATTTGAACGTAGAATCCGCTTCATCTGAAAGTAAAGCTAAAGAAGAATTTGAAACAATGTGCAAAATTGTAAACGCTTTCACTGATCCTGATGTTATAGAATTAATTAAAATAAAATTTTTGCAAAAATGATTATAGACTTTGGAATTTTGAATCGACCGCCAGCTTTACTGCTAGTGATTTGGTTAACATTGTTGCCAACTTCAGGTGAATGTGTCGCCCAATCTTCTGGCTACTTTCGTCATTTCATTGTATAAAGAAAAGAAAGATAAAGAACGTAAATTGGATATGGGATAGTTTCTCTGCGAAGTAACAATAATTTTCCAGCCAAATCTTATCACAATCTAAGATTACATTAAATCGTTGATTGATGAAATCATGGTAAATTTACGTTATGTTGGCGACAGTGCATGAATGAATGACTGTACTACTGAACCTCAAAAAAATCGGTGAAACATTTTAGACGTCAAAGTCACAAAGTCGGTGCCAGGCCAGTGTCAAAAATATTTGTATCATCTCAGTAAAGTGTCTCGATTTTCGTGTTCGTCCTCATTAAAAGCTATCTGAATCTGTCGTGAAATGGAGTAACTCCCGTGTGTTGAGAGAACAGAAAGTGCATTCCAAATTTTGACAGGCGATACCCCAAAATCAGTATCGATGTTTGTGACGTCTTCAGGACACGTATTTTTTGATAACAAATTAAAGACGGGCAAGGTGTGATAACGATGCGGCACAAATTAATAATTCTCTTGCTCATTTCACTGCTTTGCTGCGAGTTCTCGGAAGAAAGCTTGCAAGGACCTCCAGAACATACAAAAAAGTCAACATCAAAAGACAGTGATGAAGATGGCAAAACGGAAGACTTCGTTTCGTCCGTGGAGGACGAAGACGATGCTTCTGCACTGAGAGTTGTTCCCGCACCAGATTTAACACAAGAAAGAGAACGGAGAAAAGGTAAAGGGGACTTTTTTTATGTACTTAGTTGATTTGTGTTGCATGTTGGAAGATGGGTTTTTTTTAAGCAACAACCTATTCTAGGGGACACAAAAGTTAATGATGACATTTCAGAAGCCGTAGACCTATTCATGCTAGATCAGGCTAAGGTCATACAAAAAATGGTTCAAGAGATTGATCTCCTCAAAAATGCTCTTGTAGACGATGGCGACCTGGAGTCGCCCACAGAACTCGACGAGATTCCTCCGCCACCAGACAACGTTGCCAATCCCAAAGATTTGACGCCCGAAGAACTGGAGGCTAAAACCATCTATGACATGGCCAGTGCGATTTTGAACAAGACAAGGCCAGATAAGAAACAAGCATATCAGTATTTGATGGAAGCTTCAAAGAAAGGAAATGTTGAAGCAAAAGCGCTAGTTGCATGGGCCAAGCTGTTCGGCAATCCATTGACTCAGGAGTTGGAAGTTGCCAAAGAGATTTTCACGTCTTTAGCTGAAATTGGCAATGCCGATGGTCACACTGGCTTAGGTATTTTTACTGTTTTTTTCTTTGATTTTCCCATCAATTTATTCATGAGATAATAACGCTTGCAGGGTTCCTGTATGCATCCGGATTAAGTGTAAATGTAAGCCAAGCACGAGCCTTGGTTCATTACACAATGGGAGCTATAGGAGGCAATACTTGGGCCCAGATGGTATTGGGCTATCGTTATTGGTCAGGCATTACTGTAGCCCCAAGCTGTGAGAAAGCCCTGGATTTTTATAGACAAGTAGCTGATAAAGGTGTGTGTTTGTGTGTGTGTACAAACTTACTACATACGCAATCCATTTGGACAATTAAACTAGTAATTTTCATCGCCAACTTGGCAGTAATAATAATAGATCCACGTACATGTACCTATCAAGTTTGCTGTTTTGCACATTGCTGATTCCAACTATTGCTCACTGAAAGTAAATGGCAGAAAGTATAGTCTTTTGTAGTTCTCTTGTCCAAATTGATTCTGAACAGTATTCAGGTGATTCAAAATTAGCGGACATGGAAAATATTTTGAGACCTTAGTTTCATGTTGCATGCACACTAGCGTGATCAAAAGTGTGATCAGTCAACATGGATGATATGAATGCATCTATCTCACACAAGTAAAAGTCCAAAAACTAAGGTCTCAAAGAATTTTCACTAGCTCCGTTTTTTTTTGCGGGCGCGATTGTATATCCCATTAATTTTACTTCTCATCGAATTCTTCAAAAAATGAGAAGTAAGGTAATCGCGAAAAAAAAAATCCGTGTTGGTTGGTCTGTTAGAGTACTCGGAATACCAGAGAGACTGAGCTGCGCGAACTGAGCTCATCTAGTGGTGCACCTAGATTTGCAGTGGGATTTTAGGTCCACCTGTGACCTGGTAGTGGTCCACCACTCCAGCTGACGGTGTTGCTTCCCCTATTTTTCAACACACGGACACGTCTAAAATGATTTTTGTTTTTCTGTTTAGCCCCGCCCACAGGTCCCTGGTAGAATGACTTCTTGGAGCAAAAATGAAGTGATAAACTGGGGAGCTACGGCTACAGGTGATGGCACTTGCAAAGTTTTGGAGCGAAACTATCGGCAGCCATCAGCCGTACCCTCCCAGCGCTCCAGCTTTTCACTTTAATTTTGCACCAAAAAGTCATTCTACTGAAAATAAAGTAAACGGGATATCCGCTACGTGAATTAAGTCGAGTAGCGACATCTCGCAGCCGAAAACGAAACAAAGAGACATCATTCAGTTTCGTAAATCGCCACCTTGAGCGCTGATGTCGACTCCTCCTGGCGCGGCGTACGCACATAGCTGCATCGCCATGTGCATTCAGTCGAGTAGCGACATCTAGCGACCGAAAACAAAACAAATAGGCATTATTCAGTTTCATAAATCGTCACCTTGAGCGCTGAAGTCGACTCCTCCCACTTTTTTTGGAGAATGCACATAGTGAATAGTTCGTATATGTCAGTTTTTTTTTGACCCCGTACACATTTATTTCTAAACCGTCCGACCGATTTCGACCAAATTTGGTATGCCCGTAGGGTTTATGGTAGACCATGGAAAATAAGATTTTCAACGTGATCTGTCAATGGGAAATGTCACTGTCATAAAGTGACAAGAAATTTTGACAGAGTTTTTGATTTTTGATACTTAGCTTATTTTGAAGCCCTTGGCAAACTATTCAAAACATGCAAAATTTATGACACATCTCTTATATGTCAAAAGTTATAATCTGTCAAAATAAAAACCTCGATAAAAACTTTGAGGTTTAATAAGTGGAACGGATTTCAACCAAATTTGGTTTGCAGCAAGAGTACCCACCACTAGACAGTAGAGACTCGATGGAATATGTACAGCTTCAATTGAAATCAGGCGTACAACTTTGATAAAAAAAAAATCGGAAAACAAGTAAAAATGGGCTTGTCCCACGTTTTTTTTCCGAGGTTTCTATATGATTGCAATACAACTTTGTGAACATGCGTCTGGCCGTCTGGTATGTAGTGTGCAGACGTGAAAATAAGCTTTTGACTCTGAAACGTCAGTCAGGTGTACCACATCATAAATAAATAGGAACGTCTGTTTTTTTTTACCAATTTTTGATTCGATGCACTCACTTTCTCTTTCCAATCCCTACGTCAACAAAAATACTAAACATATGGGGGTGCCCCAATTAGTGTTGAAACCCGGTATAAAGTTTCATAATTATAAGACTCTTTTTATAGTGAGCCAAGGTGTATCTTTTGGTGGAGGTGCAGCTATTCAAAGAATAAGACTTTTGGATGAGTTGGAAAATGGCTATACTTCAGGAATTCTAGATCATGATCTAATTGAATATTATGAACTATTAGCTGAAAAGGGTGATATCCAAGCTCAGGTAAGACGTTACATATGTAATTATAATGTTGACACATAGGTAGTTGATATTTGAGTCACCGACTAATAAATTGAAACGTTATTATATTTAGGTTGGCTTGGGACAACTTCATTATCAAGGTGGAAGAGGTGTTGATTTGGATTATCAAAAAGCAATGCATTACTTCACTCAAGCTGCCAACGCCGGAAATGCTATTGCAATGGCTTATTTAGGCAAGGTAATTCTCATTTTACCTAAACTTTCAAGGTGAACCGTCACGATCGCGGAAAGCGAATTTTTATGGCAGATCCTTCCTGGTTTGACTCAATTTTAATGTGGTAGGAGTCAAAGTCAATAATAATAATAATAGTAAGTGTAATAAAATTGTCTATTTTTTTCCTCTCAACACAAGACAAAATTCATTCAAGTTTTACCATGTGGGGCGAAGTCTAGCACATTGGAATGTGCTAACTAATTGAACAAATCAGAAAGGATCTGCCAAAAAAGTCCGATTTCCACGACTGTGGAGATTGATCTTCAGTTGAGTACAAAAAAAAAGTTTGAACTTTTTTTAGATTTATTTGGATGGCAGTGATGATGTAAAGGCTGATAATGATACAGCTTTCAAATATTTTAAAAAAGCATCCGATTTGAATAATCCCGTGGGACTCAGTGGCCTCGGACTGATGTACTTGTATGGGCGTGGGGTAGATAAGGACTACAGCAAAGCCCACAAATACTTCTTGGCAGCAGCTGATCAAGGATGGGTTGATGGCCAACTCCAACTAGGCAACATGTATTTTAGTGAGTATTCTTGAAACTTATACAGGGTGTTTCAGAAATAAGTACCTGGCTATACAAGTTGTTTCAAAAGTGTCTGACCAAAACCGTAATACGGTATATTGAATATTTTATGAAGCCCATCAAAAATATTAAAAACATTTTTCGACTTTCATTTTTGAAGTTATGAAGCTTCAAAAGTTGGTCCTTCAAACCCTTCTAGTTTCGTTACTCCAAAAGAATTGATTGAACTGTTGGTGGTAGAATAGGGCTATTGCATTTAGAGGGCGCTTACGGCAAAATTTGCCACTCAGGAACTTTCAGTTTGTCAATTGGTGTTGCAAAACGTCAAATCGTCTGTCAATCGCGTCATTTTTGAACTTTGGTGCAGACTGCAGATAACATTTATCTCACCTCACCACTTGCCTAGGTACTGTCATTGTCGACTCTGAAAAATGTCCCACATTTGTTGTATGCCGCACTTAGCTCAACGAAGCTCTCAAGCTGTCTAGCTTTTCTTTTTTTCACTGACATTAGACCGCAACCAATTTACATACCAAACTGTAGGGTCCTGTATTATCGATGATATAAATCTGTATACCAGCTAATACCGAAAGAACAGGTATGTGATAAGAATGTCAAATACAAAATGTACATCGGGCACTCTCGTTTGAAAGATTAAACAAACAACACGTTTTACAAGAGGCTTTGATTTTGCCATCATTCAACAACCTCGAAACACCTTACAAACATAAACAAACGAAACGAATCAATAATTCCGGCCACCAACACCAAATCGCGACTGGCAGCCACCAAGTGGCGATAAGCTGAACCAACACCATGCAATTGCCCTATTACGAGAAAGAAATATCAATCACTGGATGTGTTCTTAATTTGTTTTCTCTGCGGGGTGAGTCGGAAACCTCAAAATTATTTGTCTTCAAAAATGCCTCGAAACTCTTTCGGTCGTCTCCTTGACCAACGTCGAGCAGAAGATCACAGGGTTTTGTAGTAAAGTATTATTGTTGGAGGACTTTTTCAATGAGAAAGATGTTTAATTCATGACTCATCCTGTATAGTGAATACCTACCTATTGTCTACCAGCCTACCAAAATCTTTTGAAGTAACGAACCTAGAAGGGTTCGAAGAACCACCGTTTGACCCTTCGTTACTTCGAAAAAAAGTTCAAGATTTTTTTACTAAATGTTTTGGTGGGTTACTCAAAACATTCCATATTTATCGTATTATAGTTTTGATCCAACACTTTTGAATCACCTTGTATATCCTCGGATTCAGCTTTCAGAAATACGAAGTTAGCGATGAGAAGGAATTTGAAGAAGTGCTCCCTAAGAAGGTTATTTACCCCTTGAAGTTTAATTTTTAAAATCGTTTTTTCAGCCTAACTCTTTTACCATTCAACTGATCAGCTTCATGTTTGGTATGCGATATCATATGATGAATAGCAATAAAGTGACAGCTGCGATTTCCATGAGACCCATCCAGTGGCGTAGATAAAATTGAACTTTGAGGTCCTATAACTTTATTAGTGCCCCCTAAGAAAATTTTCATTTACCCCACTGGATGGCTCTCATGACAGTCGCAGCTCTCACTTTATTGTTATGCATCATGTGAAATCGTATACCAAATTCGAAAGTAATCGGTTGAACGGTAAAAGTCAGGTTGAAGAAACTATTTTAAGAATTGAATTTTAGGGATTGTAACTTTCTTATGGGAACTTCATATATTTGTAAGTTGAATCCAAGGATATATAGTTAGGTACTTATTTCTGAAATACCTTGTAAACAGGGCGAGTCATTGGTATGAAAAATCTCGATTGCACCTACGCCGTTAATGATACCGAAATGAACCAAATGTCATTGCAAACGGGAGGCTAAAGTGTAGTTTGTAAAATTATTTTGCCCCATATATACAAGGTGTCCATGGCATTTTTGCAGGGCAGCTTTCAACCTTTTTTCTAAGGCATCCCCTGTTATTTTTACATATTTGGTTTTGATCTTGTTTAGGTTTTATTAATTCATTTAGTTTTCGCAATTCGATTTAGCCCTTCAGAAGTTATGGGTTTTTTTCTGAAAAAATGCGTTGCAGACATTCATTCAAAAAATCGCATGGCATTTGGTTTTTGGGATGTGAAGTTGGGACTTTTCGGTGTGCCTAAACCTTGGGCCTAAACAGGTACCTGGGGTATCTTTTGGTGGGAAGACAGTTTGAATTGTGACGTCACCTTGCTCTAGCATATTGATAATTGTGGGAAATTTTGAAGGGTCATAACTTGATTTCTTCGAATGGCACCCCCCTGTATTTTATTACTTATTTGTATTCAGCGTCTCATTTTACATCTTTTTCAACCCTTATGTTTTTCCAAAAATTGATAGTTAAGGAGATGATTCAGATTTTCTGAAAAATGCACAGATCTCATCAGTATCGACTTAGCGTGATATGAAGAACAAAAGCTCCTGATGCAACTTTGACGTTGCTATGCCAGAATTCATCAGACGCTGTTGTTTTTCATGGCACGCTAAGTTAATATCGATCAGATCTGAACCTCTATGTTTTCCAGAAGATCCGAAATATCTCCCGAACTATCAACTTTTGGGAAAAAACATAAGAGGTGAAAAAGATGCAAGTAAATGAGACACTGAATACGACTAAGTAATGAAATGCAGGGGGTGCCATTTGAACAAATCAAGTTATAGCCTTCCAAAGTTTCTCAAAATTGATGTACAAGTGCAAATAGACGATTTTGCCGCCAAAAGCTATCCCAGGCAGTCATTAGCCACAGGCAAAAATCAAAAGTCCAAACTTAATATCCCAAAAATCAAGTCCCTTCCGATTTTTTGAAGCAGTGTCTTCAACGCATTTTTTTCGAAGAAAATCAATAACTTCTGAAAGGTTGAAGCGAATTGCAAAAACTAAACGGATTTTCAAAGCCTATTGAAGGGCAAATCCGCCAATGTAAGAATATACACGGAGTGTCATGAAAAAACAACTATTGGTTGCTGTGCGAAAATACGGCACCCTGTACAGGGCAAAATGATTTTACAGACTGAACTTTGGCATCCCGCCTGCAATGACCTTTTTTTCATTTCGGTATAATCAACGGCGTAGGTGTAATCGAGCTTTTCAATATCAGTGAATCACCCTGTATAGTGAAATTCGTTAAACCGGTGCAGTGACTAATAGCGTTTTCGAGTCATTAGAACCGAACCAGTTCAGCTCTAAAATCAGGTGATCCGATTGGCTTTCGAAAATTCCTAGCCAATCAGTGATAGCGATTTTCGAACTGAACTAGCTCGGCTCTAGTGACTCGAAAACGCTATAATACTTGGTGCGAATACACACGAATGGGACAGGAGCACGATTCGAGCCCTGTCCGAACTGCTGGCCCCGTATTATTTCTTACATACTTCTCTGGTGACGATCCGTAGCGACTGGGAACTCGAAAAAACTACCCAGAAAGTAAAATGTTCGTTCCTAGCGAAAGTAAAGTCAGAAATGTTGAAAAATGTTCACAATTTCTTGACACTGACACATTTGGTCAAAAATTGTATAATTGGGAATGTATGCGAGATTACCCAATTTTTTGGGTGTTTAATCCTCCAGTTCAGTCGCGTTTTACTAACAAACTAGGCGTCTTACGAGAACCAAATTCTCATTATGCCTGATCCCTTTCTGTTGTCTTCGACTTCATAAGTGACAAAAATGCATTAATGTGGGTACTTTATAGAGGACGTGATAGATGTTCTTGCAGTAAAAAAAAAAAAAAAAACATGAGAGATAGATCAATCAACTGGCATTGGTCAGACAAAACAAAATGATGTAAGGATGTAATGTCAAGGATGTAAATTCAAAGTTACAAATGAGATATCTTCAACAACGTAGAATCATACATTGACAGAATACATTTAAATAAAAACTAGTGCAAAGCTTATTTAATGTTGCATCATAATTAACCTAATATAGAGATAAATCATGTAAAATCCAGAGATATTTTTCACCACAATGTTTTTGAACCACCCTTTATTCCAAAAGACCTCTTTTCCTAACATAATATCCTGGTTAATACAAGATATAATGAATTTTTCTCTATTAAAAGTACTTTACGCGATTGTCGTGAAAGATTAAACACCTTGTAGATTTTACTTTTCGATCGTTCACTCGTTTACTTTGTACATTTACTTTCTTTCACTGCCAAAGAAGTGTGCAAGAAATGATACGGGACCAGCAGCTGAGGCAGGGCTCGGACTTTGCTCGTGTCCCATTCATGTGTATTCGCATCGAGTTTAGATTAACGATCAGGCACTGGATTAATTAATCTAATCTGACTATAGAAATTATCATCAATAATGATTGGCAACGTTTTAGGTGGCCTGGGAGTGAGAAAAGACTACAAGTTGGCCAACAAATATTTTTCGTTGGCTTCTCAATCGGGTCATGTGCTGGCTTATTATAATTTGGGGCAAATGCACGCGCAAGGTACCGGCATGTTGAGGTCTTGTCCCACGTCTGTAGAACTTTTCAAAAATGTTGCCGAAAGGGGAAGATGGGGTGAAATACTCATGCAGGTACAGTAGAAGTTCCATTTTTTATAGGCGACTTGGCAATCGTCAGGTGTCCGTTTCACAACATACTTTTTTGTTTGCTTTTCCAGATTTTTAAGCCTTGCCAGACGTAGTGGCGGAGGCTATTTGTGGCCGTTTTTTTTCTTCGTGATTTTTTCCCTTGTTTCCTAGCAAAGTTTACTTAAATCTTCCATATCTTCCGAACGGTTAAACATATCGAGGTCATTCATTCGTTAATTGAATCTTGTCTATTTCTGGTCGATACCGACGACGTTTGGAGATGATCAGTCAAATATAAACAATCTTTAACAACAATAAAGAACTCAACAACGCGACATTCATCTAAGATAAAGAAAACGCATTATGCTAATCTTAACGTTATCATATCATATTCATCATATTATTTTAATGAAAGTACACATCGAGACCTGTGAAACAGCGATTAAGAAACAATTGTTTATTATTCATTTATTTATTCAGTTTATAAACATTTTCATCGTCTATGAATTCATTATCCTTTTCGGCCAGCTAGAAACGTTTTTGTTAGCCTCTATAGCCGCTGGTTATACTACGAATGTGCTTATCTTCATCGAATCTATTATAAAAATGTCACTCTTCAAACTGCTAGAACACAACATAAAGGTTAAAAAATACTTCAATTGTTTAATTCTTTTTCTGGGCGAAATTAATTCAGATAATAACCTATCTTATTCACTGTAAAGCCCAGAGTGTTCCGCAAAACATGAAAATGTATATTTATACAATCACTCCGGCTTGATATACAGGATTAATTGTATTCTGCTTCCACTTTGTTGTGCGAGGAGTTGCTAGGGAAATTCTTTTCAGCAACTTCTCGCACAACCAAAATCACGAAAATGCTCAGTGCCACAGTGACCAGTAGTTGCAGTGATTTCAGAAATGTAAATTTTTAATATGTTTTGTTGAGAGATCTAGGCTCTCCATTGAAATGGATAAGATTATCATCCGAATTAATGTGACCCAGAAAAAAAATAAAAGGAAAGAAGGGGATTTCCGATTGTATGTCATGTTTTAGCAAGTAGGGGAATGTGACATTCATATCTTGAATGAGAGATTATAGGCTTGTAATGGAGCTGGAAATAGTTTTTGTTCAGATTGATTCCGTTTTTACAGGTGACCATAAGGTTGCTGAATAACAAAAGACTGTTTTCTTCAAGAATTATTTTATCGGAACAAAAATTAAAAAAACATTCAAGATTTATTTTTTCAATTTTTACATGTTTTTACTCTGTATGCTGAATAGTACGCGTCACAGGGATCTGTGCTTTTGTCATGTTAAACATGTTGGCATGAGCTAACCATATAGCAAAAAACCCTTTGAGAACTACTTTATTCAAGCAAAATATCTAATCCAAATATATTATATTACAGGCACACACTGATTATGGCGAAGGGAGGTTTAATGAGGCATTTGTCCAGTATGCTTTGCTAGCTGAATTGGGCTACGAAGTCGCTCAGAGCAACGCTGCTTTCTTGTTGGATAGAAATGAAGTACCCATGTTTACCATGCAGGAGGCCTTGACCAGAGCCCTATTGTATTGGGGCCGGGCTGCGGCCCAAGGGTATTCAGCGGCTCAGGTCAAAATGGGCGATTATCACTATTACGGTTTGGGCACGCCAGTGGATTACGAAACGGCGGCCAGTCACTACAGACTCGCTTCTGAACAGCAGCACAACGCCCAGGCCATGTTCAATTTGGGATATATGCACGAACAAGGACTGGGAATGAGCAGAGACGTTCACTTGGCCAAGAGGTGTTACGACTTAGCCGCCGAAACCAGCGCCGACGCCAAAGTACCCGTGGCTCTTGCTTTGTTCAAGCTCAACCTAGTATTCAGCTTCGAAAGCCTGAGAGAGGTAATAATAATCTGAACTTCGAATTACTGATAACTTTTTTTGCACGTTGGATAATATTATGCTGTTCCCTTCCAGAGCCATCTTTCATCCCTTTTCGACTTCAATGAGTTGTTTGGTTCTAACTGGGATTTATATTTGATCACTACTCTGACGGCAATTTTGGCAGCCATTGTTTACTTCAGACGACCCCAGGGACCGCTTCAAGGCTAATACGTATTTTGTTAACTCTTGTGTATATTATTTTTACACGCTGCTGTCCGTTTTATTTATAAATGTATAAACGTTAGTAGATGTAAATTATTAGAATATAAGTAGTAGGTGTGTGATTTGGTGTTGCGACTGATTTTTGAATGATTTTATTTTTGTTTCAGTGGATTGCATGGAGTATTATTTGTGAATGTGAAGAAGTGAATATTAAATTGTTTACAAAATGAGCTGTTTTGTTTAAAAGAACCTGAACCATGTTCATCGCCGTTGTAACATTCAGTGATTCCAGAATAATGACAGTATACCTGGTCTTTACTCCAAATTTTTTTTTTTTTTGTGTGGCAAAGTTATTCAGCTGAGTCTAATCCTCTTAGGTAACCACGAATATGAACTATGTAAATTGTAACACTAACGATAGTTAGGTTAAAAACAAGTCATTTTCATCCTAAGAAGATGAAGGTACTTGGATAGATTTACAACTAAATAAATGCTTAAAATTAATAATAAAGTTGCATTTCACAGGAGTTTGTGTAATACACTACTCGTCCTCCAATCACAGCACAGCTTGGCTTGTAGGCTGTGGCTGGATCGGGGCGCGGCGGGCAGACACAGAGTGACAGCGCTGTCATTATGGACTTAGATTTTTTTTCGATTGTGCTGGTTTTTATTCTGAGGGAATTTTTTGGCGTCGTCAGCATGCGAATAATACGGCAACCGGTTGAAAACGTTCATCCGTGGAATGCAAAAGGAGAACCTCTAATATCGGGTAAGTTCAATTTGACTGGGGAAAACAGAAATGCATTTTTGTTTACTTTTATTATAGGCCAGTGTAGGAGTACTGAACAGGCAAAGAAGCCACTTCTGCTCTGCTTCATTCTATCACATGGACAGAGATATGGATCAGAAAACATCGCTATCCTGGCTGGCCCAGGCCCATGCCCATGAAGGGATCTCAGAAGTTATTGAGGTTATGTTGCTCTGTGTTTTGTTGAAGTCCTTCTGACGTGGCCTAGCTGGCAAGGAAACCGCACTTTAGAGCATTCCGGTTTTGAAGGTAATAGTCTACAAGGCAATAAATGCACAAATTCATTGTAGTTTGCTTTTTCAGAAGACAATCGATAGCTATAGCACCAGGCCAGGCTCCACCAGGACCAAGATAAAGACAGTTTGGAATCACCACTACAAGAGCCGCTTTTCCGCTCGGTGGAGTCAAGGTACTTGAGCCCAACATTCTGACATCAATACGTTTACTTAGTTGGAAATTATTTTGCAGTTTTTCTACGAGCCTGAGATGAACCGCAAGACAGTAAGACAAGACACGACAAGGCAGGCACTGTACAAAATGAGCCTGACAACCTGTAGGCTGATATTGTTTTCTAAGACTTGACATAATAAATATCTTGTAGTGCTTACCTGCTGAATAATTTTAATGTCTGAAATGTTATTTTTCTTACACTATAATGAAAAACTGAAAATAAATTGCAACAAGTTATTTATTGTGTTTAGTAAGTATCTAGCAATTGAATAAAAATTGTTACAAAAGGAACACTGAACTGATAAGAGGGAACATCTGGTGCCAGTTACCTTCAATCCATCTCTCAAATTTTGTCGAACAAAATCATAACTCGGAATAGTGTTCATTTATAATAAAAAAAGCGGACCATACATGCAGTGTCTTGTTCTTTCCTATTCACTGTGATGGTAATATGAGTAAACCGTATGGGGGGGAGGGAGCAGGAAGGGCTTTTGTAGTGGTGATTCCAAACTGTCTTTGTTTTGGTCCTGGTGGAGCCTGGCCTGGTGCTATGCTATAGCTATCGATTGTCTTCTGAAAAAGCAAACTACAATGAATTTGTGCAGTTATTGTCTTGTAGACCATTACCTTCAGAACCGAATGCTCTAAAGTGCGGTTTCCTTGCCAGCAAGGCGGGCTAGGCCTCGTCAAAGCGGACTTCAATAAAACACAGAGCAACATAACCTTAATAACTTCTGAGATCCCTTCATGGGCATGGGCTTGGGCCAGCCAGGATAGCGATGTTTTCTGCTCCGTATCTCTGTCCATGTGATAGAATGAAGCTAAAGTGGCTTCTTTGCCTGTTCAGTACTCCTACACTGGCCTATAATAAAAGTAAACAAAAATGCATTTCTGTTTTCCCCAGTCAAATTGAACTTACCCGATATTAGAGGTTCTCCTTTTGCATTCCACGGATGAACGTTTTCAACCGGTTGCCGTATTATTCGCATGCTGACGACGCCAAAAAAATTCCCTCAGAATAAAAACCAGCACAATCGAAAAAAAAATCTAAGTCCATAATGACAGCGCCGTCACTCTGTGTCTGCCCGCCGCGCCCCGACCCCTCCAGCCACAGCCTACAAGCCAAGCTGTGCTGTGATTGGAGGACGAGTAGTGTATTACACAAACTCCTGCATTTCACAGGTCAGAAAATGAAATGAATGATGAAATACCTGGATGGCGGGCAGGCTATGAACCTATAGCTCACTTGTCAATCTTGTCATCTCGTTCGGAAATTGTTCACTTGTGTTGTCAATGTAGGCGTAGAAAATAACAGAATCACTCAATAAAAAGTCTGTACCGACCTAGGAGGATAGTACTGACCCTCCACAATTAATAAATACTGTTGTACTCGTATCATCGATCGTATTAATACGATGAAAGGCGCCCCAATACCTATACATGATTATATTATTGTGGGGTAACATATGTTCATTTTCAAACTTCCCACCTCAGATTTCTCGCCGTCAAAATTTTCCAGGAAAACGCCGAAACAGGACGGTCCTCAAGGACATCTAGAACATGTATTGCTAAAAAAAATTATCCAACCCCTTTGCCGCTACCCTACCCTCGAGCCTACCCTACTTTAAAATTCTCTTTCTGTCAAAGATGTTTTAAATTTCTTGAGTCACTTCTTAAAAATTTCTCTAAGTCACGTAAGGGGAACGACTCCAGCATTTTATTAAGGTTTTTTCCACAAGTACGTAATATGACGTGAAGAAATTTGTAAGGCTTGCACAGCCTGCACTATATATTAGTGATGGGCGGGTAGTACTCATACGTAGTACCATAGACGTAGTACTGATTCGTTACTTTTGTAACGTTACTCGTTTACATCGTTTCTCACCGGGACCCGAAGTACCTACCGATTACTCATTTGATAAAGTATTCGTTACTTTCATAAATGATTACCTACTTCAAAAGCGACCGCATTTCCGCATTCAGTACCTTTCCCAATAAAAAATTTCAATTTTAATTTTTTTTTCATCAGTGTTCAGAGTCAGTATTATGTTACTCTGTTCTAGTTCTTTCTTATAATGGAAAAATATAAGTTTGCAGCGGCATTTTTCTCCTGAAGATACCAAAGTTTGGTTATTATTATCATCAAAATTATTATTATTATCATATCAGGTCTTTCACACGCGAGGTCATATCTAATATTCTGCAGGCGAACTATAGCCGCGGTTTTCACCGAATGCCGTGTGTTCAACAGAGAACCCTGAAATACAAGGAAACTATAATGTTCAATTTTCAAAAAAACCACACATATTTTGAAGGGCGCATGATTGCGTTTATAATTTGATAATTCTTCAAAGAACAGCGCCATCAGAGGTTTATAGTGATCGAAGGTACATTCAAGTAATTTATTCCGTGTTGAAGTGAATATTTGCATTTTTTTTTTATATCAACACCGGCGTTAATTTTTTCAAAAGCACTCGGCGCCGAAGTCTATATCGTTACCTGTCAGGTCCTAAAAACAAAATTTATTTATTTTTCTCTTGTTCGAAATTATTGATAAATCTACGAAATGCACCATCTCTCTTCAACCCGTACTGGTGCTGATACAAAATTCACGTCAACGCGTTCTGCTGGCTTGCTACCATCACAAATATACCGTCCGTTTTTAGCGCACTTTTCCAAACGGGAAGGCGCTTTTGTCCTCTCTTTGTCCGTCTGTCCGTCACAGCATCTAGTCCTAGACGAAAAGGTTTTTGCGAAAAATTTTCACTCCAATGGGTAGCTCATGACCTTGTATCCCGAACCAAGAAAAATCTCGACGAAATAATGATAAACAATTACAATAATAACAAATTAGTGTGACGCGGCATCGCCGTTGAATGCTGCATTTCAGGAGCCGGACTGTTCTCGAAAGTTATCACATGCGATCAAGTTACCCGTTCTTATCATTTTACAATAATACATATGCGGAGTTACATTTAGAGGAGAATTCGAGGGAGAATTTGAACTTAATTTTACTGAAAATTCCACATCGGTGCGAGGTACCAGTCAATAATATAGTTATAAATTTTTGAAAATGACTCCGAAGCTACGGCTCGGCCGCAAAAGATTATTCGTTGCTTGCTGGTGCTTGATATCCTTTTCTCCGAACAAACCGGAATCTAATACAGAAAATATTTCAACTTGAATGGGTACTGGGTAGCTCATGGCCTTGGTACGCGAACCAAAAAAAAATCTATCCAAAATAATCATAAACAATTACAATAATAACATTTTGCTGTAAGGCGGCTTCGCCGATTAAGTGCTGGAATTCGCAGTTAGATGTTGAAAGTTACGATATGCGGGTAGCTACATGTTTTTATGAAGATACATTACTACATGTATGGGATTATCGAGGGGATTATATTTAGAGAACAATTTGAACTTTCTTTTGACAAAAACTCCACTTCAATACGACCTTCGGGTCAATTGTTATGAATTTTTGAAAACGACCGCAAAACTACGGCTCGGTGCATATACGTGTTAGCGCATTTATTTAAAAATAGTTGATAGGTAAAACGAGAGAGGGCGCTGACTGGGCAGACCTGAGTCAGGGGAGTCAGTGGTCGCCCAAGCCGCAAGGAGAGCGGACGTATCTGAATAAAATTCGTAAAAGTTGATGGTCTGGTTTTCCTTGGTCCCCAGGCCCCAAATAGAAATCCTACACTTCAGAAGTGCGATAACGATCCGCGTATGTGACGCGTAGTGCCGAAAAGTCATTACAACGGAGAGTTAGTCGGTTCCCTGAGTTTTGCTGTGTGAGTGAACCAAGATGGCGGACGGTTCAAGACGGGACGGTCGGGCTAGCTCCTTCGAGGATGACGGAAGTGCGCAGAGTCGAAATCTGAGTGAATACGACTCATTTCTGAGTGATCAAGAAATGAAGCCAATAGATGGAGCTGCAGGAGGTCATCCGAGATCAACATACAATACATTCGATCGGCCTTCGGAAAACGTCACCTACACCTCGAGGATGGAATGGTCTGTTCAGCAGCAGATGAATTCGATGCTAAATTTGGTCGCGAGAATGGAAGAGAGTAGATCAAGAACGGATAACCTGTTACTTGAGCTTTTACAAAACCGCAATGACAGTCCACGCCCGAGCAATACGAACTTCTATCAAGTCATGCCAGATTTAAACAAAGCTGTTCCAATGTTCAACGGCACAAGAGAAAACGATGCTAGCGAGTGGTTGGCTAGAATAAACAGTTGCGGGACATTGCATCATTGGCCAGAAGAGGTGAAATTAGAAACGGCGAGAATACATTTAGTTGGACCAGCAAAAGATTGGTACGAAGTGCGTCGCGACGAAATTCAGTCTTGGCCGTCATTTGAGCGACTCTTCAAAGCTGCGTTCGTGACACAGGAAAGCATGACGGATTTATGGTGTGCGATGATTTCAAGAACCCAGGGCAACAAGGAAGCTGTTGAGTCATACTTCCACGAGAAGTACAAGCTGTGCAGAAAGCTGAGACTACCCCTTGAAGAGTGCAAGGAGCAGATCGTCGCAGGATTATACAACAAGACGCTTATTCCGGGATTGCTAACAGCGTATCATACCACCATTGAGGAGTTACTTCACGACATTATACGTTTGTGTCGAGTGACAGAAAAGAAAAACAGCGTCGATTCCGCGAACGTGAGTGTCCATCGTAAAAGCGACGGTGACTATCGTGCACAAACTGTGGAACCTGGCTTTGGCGAGAGTGCGTTGCCACCAAAAAGGTGCTACAATTGTGGAGGCACAGACGGGCATATCTCATCTCAGTGCACCAGAGCTAGGGAAAGACTTTGTTTCGCCTGTCACCTACCGGGACATGTTTCTTCGGAGTGTACTCGAAAAGGACAAACCAACCGTGCACCGATGACTAGTGCACCGCATGCGAATTCTAGTCCGCGGGTGTACAACGCAGCGCAGACACAGCCAGCGTCGTCAGCAAAATACCCGAGGGAAGGTGCGACTGCCAAAGATACGCATAGCGTGATGACTGTGGAGGATCACAACGACCAGCCGGAGGAAAATCACACAACTCCTGCCAGCAAGTTTTTTCGTAAGGTCAAAATGAATGAACGTGAGTACCATTCTTTTATTGATATGGGAAGCAGTGTAAGTACCATTCGAGAGAGCGCCGTGCCTGATAGCAGCCAAACAGATCGAGTTACAAAAACATTATTCGGTTTCGGCGGCGGTACGGTAAATTGTACGAGGGTGATGCATGCCGACCTTGAACTTGATGACGCGCGGGTGAATGACATTGAACTTTTCTTAGTTCCCGAAAACGCCCAACCGATTGACATAATTCTCGGACGGAGTTTTACCGAAAATGGAGACATTGTTTACGTGCGCAAAGATGATCAGCTTGTTTTCGGTCGTCGAGAAAAACAACCTTTTCGCGATCTCGAAATTGAAGAAATGTCTCCAAGACTGAAGCTTCGTACGGTGCGAGAAAATGTTATACCAGCGCTTTCGGTCAGTTATATCGAAGTACACGCGAATGACGAGACGCAGTGGTTGGTACCGATTACAAACCATTCGAAGCAGCAAATCGAATTACCGGAAAACACCCGCGAAGGATTGGTCAGAGATGTTCGAGAAGCTGCGGAAAGTCTTCGAAGCATTTAGAAGAGCGAGGCTGACACTGAAGTTAGAAAAATGTGTGTTCGGTGCACGACAGGTCGAATATCTCGGCATGCGGATTTCAGCCGAAGGAATACGACCGGGCGAACGCAAAACCGCCGCGATACGTGACTTTCCGAGACCCCAAAATGTGCATGATGTCAGACGTTTTCTTGGTCTCACCTCGTACTTCAGAAAATTCGTTCCATGTTACGCGATCATCGCGCGAGCCTTAAGCGAACTAACGAAGAAGAATGCAATCTTCAGGTGGACAAACGATCAAGAAGCCGCGTTTGAAAAGTTGAAAATGATCTTAACTGAAAATCCGGTTCTGAAGATCTACAATCCGCAGGCCGAGACAGAATTACATACCGACGCTTCATCCCAGGGATTAGCAGGAATACTATTGCAGAAACAAGCAAACGGAGAAATGCACCCGATTTATTATGTGTCGAAAAAGACTACTGAGACAGAGATGAACTATCATTCTTCAAAACTCGAGTTAATGGCGATAGTTTACTGCGTGGAGCGACTCCGAAACTTCCTGATCGGAATGCATTTCGTGGTGTACACAGATTGCCAAGCATTAGTGTACTTGAATGCACAAAAGACGCAAAATCCACAAATTGCTAGATGGTCGAACTTGTTGAACGAGTATGACATGGAGGTGAAATACAGAGCTGGAACCAGAATGGCGCATGTGGATGCGTTGTCGAGAGCTGCCGTCGAAGATGCGACGGACACGATGACCGAAGTTTACAACCGACAATTCATGTACTCAATTATGGATGAGCACGATTATATACTCACAATTCAAAACTCTGACGAAAAGTTGAAAAGACTAATCAGTATATTACAGAAGGAAGAGAAGGAACGAACGAGCGAAGAAAACAAGAGTGTGAAGGACTACGTGTTGGAAGAGTCGAAGTTGATGAGGAAAAACGGCGAAAGCTTGCTTTATGTGATCCCGAATGCTTTGCGGAAAAGTATTGCCGTCAACCCGTATAACCAGCCTGTATCGGTTTCTTCAGCCTGTATCCAAAATGTACTGGCTCGATAAAGATGATTCGACATAGATAAAACTTTATCGAATAGATACATTCCAGTATAAAGCTAGTAGATATCTGTATCAACTGTACCGCATCTTTATCCAATATTTACTTATAATTTACAGGTATCTTCGTTACGTACTCTTTACAAAACCTTTAAAGTTTTGTCACGGACTGAATTTACCAACGCTTTATCGGTAATTTACCGACCATTTATGACTTCTTGATGAGAACTGTACTGCTGTATGCGAGCAGTTTCCATTCGCGCGTAGCGTTCCCGTTCGTCTCAGTTCCTCGGTTAGTGGAAAAAAGTGGCATGGCGTCGTGGGCTGTTCGACTTTCGACTGATTGCGAATTTAATTGTTATTGCATCAATAATAGTGCTGGAGGTTGATGTTATTTGCCATGCCGGAACTATACAGAGTGTATATTCATTCGCCGACTACAATAATGGCATCATAAACCCTTCCGGTGTCATGGGTGAATAATGATGGGGAGGTAGAAGATAATTTGAGGTTATGTATAACATTTTTAATTTTTATTTTCGTTAGTTATAAGGTCAAGTTGGATACGAAAAAAGTGCCACAATATATAAAAACCGGAAAAGCACGCATACAAAAAATGGAGGAGTTATAGAGTAACCCCTCTAAATGATAAATACTTGGGCAAGTACTTTTCGATTCTGACTTTGTCGAACAAACTCATTTTGTTTTTATTGTAGATTCTTATGATCTCGCTAGTATCTATGTCGGTTTGCCTCGAGCAGTTTTTCTGCCTTTAGGGCTAGATCATAAGAATCTACAATTAAAACAAAATGAGTTTGTTCGACAAAGTCAGAATTGAAAAAATACTTGCCAAAGTATTCATCATTTAGAGGAGTTACTCTATAACTCTTCCATTTTTTGTATGCGTGCTTTTCCGGTTTTTATATATTGTGGCACTTTTCTAGTATCCAACTTGACCTTATAACTAACAAAAATAAGAATTAAAAATGTTATACATAACCTCAAATTGTCTTCTACCTCCCCATTATTATTCACCCATGACCTCGGGAGGGTTATGATGCCATTATCGTAGTCGGCGAATGAATAATGAATACACTCTGTGTAGTTCCGGCATGGCAAATAACATTAACCTCCAGGTAGACTTGAATAAATCTATATAGCTTTCAGATATATGTTCTTTACTTGAACTCTATATGACGCCGTTAGTCAGTCTATGCTCTGTATATATAGACTATTTACATATACTTTGTTCTGACCTTTAAAAATCCTATACACAAATCTATAACCTAACTATATTAGGTCTCTGTCTGTACGGCATCGATTTATACAAGTTTGTCTGTATCGAACAAAGATCTGTAGTAAAGCGTCTATAAAGATACTTTACTGCCTGGTTACACGGGAAATACCATGATTTGATTGGTCACTTTGGAGTGGACCGCACAGTGGCTAAAATCAGAGAGAGATATTGGTTTCCGAGGTTGAAGCGATACATCCGCCGTCACATTAGCGCGTGTGCCGAGTGCATGCTAAGTAAAATCCCATCGGGGAAACAACCTGGAGAATTGCATCCAATCTCTCCACCTAGTCGACCATTTGGAAGGATCCATTTAGATCACGTGGGTCCACTTGTTACCAGCCGAAAGGGCAATAAACATATTCTGGTACTAATTGACGCTCTAACCAAGTTTGTAAAATTGTTTGCTGTGAAGGACACGAAAACGCGATCGACAATTCGCGCCCTCAACAAGTTTGTTGAACAACATGGTTATCCAGGAAGAATAGTTACGGATCGAGGAACGTCGTTCACATCCACGGAGTTTCGAAACTTTATTGAAGAGAACGGACTCAGACATACCTTGAACTCAACACATTGGGCCCGAGCCAATGGCCAATGTGAACGAGTTCATAGAACTCTGATACCGACACTGATGACCATGACGGAAACTGAGGACAGTTGGGACACCAAACTTAGTAAGGTCGAACAAGGGTTGAATAGTATGCCGAATAAAACCACCGGAAAGACACCATTTGAAATTTTATATGGATACATTCCTCGCTTCCATGATGCCAAGTTATCGTCATTGGTGGAAAACGAGCAAGGCTGCTGGACGCCAGCGGAAGAGATCCAGGAACAGATTCGAGAAGAAATCCAACGACAACAAAAGTCATACAAAACGCGATATGACAAAACGAGATTCAAAGGTGTGAAATACCACGAAGGAGACATCGTTTTCATGCGAAGAATGCCACAACTTACTGGAGAAAGTACGAAGACCCAGCCAAAATACCGTGGGCCGCTGGTCATCACCGAAGTGTTACCAAGCGACACTTACCGAGTAACAGATCTCGACGGACAGCGAAGATACAGCACTACGGCAACCGTGAGCCAGCTGAAGATATATCGCCTGCCAGAAGAAGATGACATCAGCGACAACGACGAGGAAAATTTCGAAGAGAATGTGCGCGAAAACGCCGAGTTCGGGAGTTTCCGCGAAGAGTCAATTGAAAACGAAACGGCCCATAGGGCGAGTGTTAGTGGCCAGTGCACAAGTGCGAACGAGAAATCCGAGATTCGAGGGTTACCCCCTGAAGGCGAGCGAGCGCCGCTTCCGAGAGCGCGCCGCAGACCCGCCTACCTGAGCGACTATGAACAGTGAGAACTGTGTTCTTTTTTTACTAGAATCTTGATTTCGGTCGAGTTACTCGACGAATTTCATATAATTGATTTGTTTCATTGGTTTAGTAATTTTGTGCTTAGAATAGAGATGTTCGCCAATTCAGATAAGAAAAATGAGGGCATTTTGACCGTCAGGATGCCCGGGTGTTAGCGCATTTATTTAAAAATAGTTGATAGGTAAAACGAGAGAGGGCGCTGACTGGGCAGACCTGAGTCAGGGGAGTCAGTGGTCGCCCAAGCCGCAAGGAGAGCGGACGTATCTGAATAAAATTCGTAAAAGTTGATGGTCTGGTTTTCCTTGGTCCCCAGGCCCCAAATAGAAATCCTACATACGCGTTCCTACAAATTTAAAATCAGACGTGCCATTAACACTATTTCACATTTTGAAATAGGCATTACTAGGTACCTGAAGGATAATAGCACTCAAACTATGAAACATGTTCGCCCAATAACACAAAAAAAGTAGGTAGGTGTATCACTAAAAATCATGTGACAGACTACCATTTTTTCGGTTTTTCGATAAAAAAGAATTGTTCCGATTCAAAAATAAACCTGATATTCGTGTTCAGGAGGTCGAAATCAGTTGGAAAACATTTTTTATAAGTAACAGAATGACGCTTAATATGTGGCCGGTTCGTCTGTCTGTCTGTCTGTCTGTCTGTCTGTCTGTCCGTGTAGAAACTAGGATGCTGTACTCCTTCTCGAGAATTGAAGCAAGGGCCTTGGAACTTTATCCGATGGATAGCTGATGTCCCCAAGGGTGGCCAATGGGCACTATTTTTGTTATCCATACATCGTTATCATTATTATAAAAAAACAGAGATCTCATGTGCACTACGAAGAAGTTGAACTTCTCTTCGGGAAATAAAGCTACAGCCCTTAAAAATTGAACTTCATCCGATGGATAGCTTAGGTCCTGAAGGACCAAATAGGCAGATTGGCTTCCATAATTCCGCCGCCATCTTGGCTGCCATATTGAGATTTCTTATTAGTGTAACGATTTTCATGAAACTTGGAGCTGACCTTTGTCTCGGATGATCATTCTTATTTTCAAGCTGTGTTTCATGATTTCGCCGCCATCTTGGCCGCCATATTGAAATCTCTAATCAGTGGAACGATTTTCATGAAACTTGGAACTTACCCTTGTCTAGTACGATCATTCTGATTTTCAAGCCGAATTTAATTATTCTGCCGAAATTTTGGCCGCCACATTGGAATTGTTTGCCCAAATAACGGTAGAGTAGAACCCTATAGTTATACTTAACATCTTGCGTTCACTAATCCTTCAAAAAAGGAAGTGCGGCGCTACTGAGCCTCATGCCCATGTCCCATGAGGCATATTGCTTGTTTATTTTAGGCCCCAGCCCGTAGCATCTTTATTATGGATTTCACACCCGATATATTAGATATTTTTGAAATCAGAAAAACAAGATCTTTCTATTGATGATATGTCAAATTATTTTTACAGATGTCATTTTTTGACAAATGACAGAATAGTACTTGTGGACCATCATTTTGAAGCCTATTAAATTCTGAGGAGAACCCACGTTTACCATCATGTACATCATCACTTCAGCGCACACATGAGAACGCATACCTGCAGAGCGCGGTAATTTCAATTTTGACGCACAAAATGGCAACTGTCAATCAATAATCGAAATGTAAACAAACAACAAACATAACCTCCTAACCATTCAACATTTATTTTAATATTGTTCAGAATGAAATGTTACGCTTATGGCAGAAAGACGCAGGAAAAATTCAGGTGATACGAAACACAACTGCAAGGCGATCGACGAAACAAGAGCGTTATTTGGTTAGATCTGCCGAAACGTCAAATCGACGTCAAGTGCTGTCAGCTGAAATTTGCGTGACATTCTGACATTACACACGCACACCGTATTACAGTGTTGTCAACTTGTTGTCGTGATATAGATATGGCAACGTCCTACTTTCACAGGTATGCGCAGGAGCCTTTCGGGAAACGTGGACTGTGTTTCTATTTTTAAAATAGGGTATCTTTTACAGCTTCTAGGGGTCTTTCAATAGGAAAAAATGTCAATTTCAGAAATAGCCACTCAATAAGTAATATAGGTATTTTTAAAATTAACTAATGGTGATGATCTGATTTTTAAATTGTCCAAATTATTGGGAAACTTTATAAACACCTTATCTTTCGGGGAGGCCACCTTATCTTTCGGGGAGGCTCATGAAAACTCGAGGGGGGTCATTTCTGGCAAGCTCGGATGTCATCGCGTTGGGCCGGTGGTAGTTCCAATTTACTGATCGTCGAATCTTTCATTCAAGGAACAAGGAGGCCATTCGAGCAACTTCTTTAGGACATTTTTTGTTCCATTGTGATTAATTAATCATCATTATCATTAGTTTACATTAAAAATAGGTACCTGCTTTACCTATTTACTTATTATGTATTTTTGAAATTCAACATTTTTTCCTATTGAAAGACCCCTAGAAGCTGTAAAAGACACCCTATTACAAAAATAAAAACACAGTTCTCCTCAGAATTTTATGGGCTTTAAAATGATGTGTCAGAAGTGATATTCTGTCATTTGTCAAAAAATGACATCTGTCAAAAATAATTTGACATATCATCAGTCGAAAGATCTTGTTTTTGTGATTTCAAAAATATAAAAATATATTGGGTGTGAAACCCATAATAAAGATGCTACGGGCTGGGGCCTAAAATAAAAAACGGACGGTATGTATAGCGGAGACGTTCCTCTTAAGAGAAAGTTTTACCCTCGGTTTTACCCCTACCAACTCAACTCCCGATTCTTGGAAAATAAATTTTACAAATGGGCAAAATTTCATTGAAAAAATGATGGAATTTCAAAGTTGAAAGTAAGTATCTCGGTAAGTATAATAACAGTTCTAAGCTCGTGTAATCAGTCCGGCCGGCCTATACATATAGGCCGACAAATCGAGCGGCTGAAATGGAACCGCTCGGGAAAGGCACTGTGCGGATAGTGCGGATTTGCTTCTAGCGCCAAAAGTAGCGACTTTTTTTGCACTTTCTGCATGAAGTCGTTATCTGTTTTCCATCTGTTTTCATAACAACAATGCCATTTGAATAATTATACCACCTTCATATATGTCATCAATTTGCTGGACAACGTTGCAAGTAGGTCTGACACGTGGCAAGGCAACGACAATGCGCCTTCTCTTCGATGTCGAATTGACATAGTAAGAGGCTCGCGTCCGCGCATGAGGGGGTGCCGATGCCAAGGTCCCGCTGTAGAGATTCGTTTGTTTTTGACATTACTCATCAGTATCTAAAATCTTTTAGTTAGCACAATTTTTTTTCCGTTCGCAGTTTGAAGAAATACCCATAGATTCCCATTTTATACGTGAAAACGTGTTCTTCCAGTTTTTTTTTTGTTTCTATCATAAAATGAAAATCGCTGAAATTTTTCAAAAAGTTTTTGCACTTATCTAGTAAACTTCCAAAGCCCTTTTAGATGAGATATCAGTGATATCACTATAAACGTTGTACAGTGTGGAAAAAATTACAAATTTTTGAGGTGCCCCCGTAAAGCAACAATTAACAATAACAGGGCGCCTTTGGACACTGTTTTTAGTCCATTCCTACTTTTGAAATTTTTCAAATCGAGTCGACCGCCGAAAAAAAAAAACTAGGTAGGTATACCTACGTGGATTCCGTAACTTTGATAATTTTTTTCTCAAAAATTTGTGAATAATATCCGCAAATTTTCCTTCAGAGAAACTTCTAGGACACTGTTCTTAGTCCATTCCTACTTTTGGAATTATCAAAATCGTGTTGCCCTTTATGACTCAAAGAGTCAAAACCCGGTATTTTCCAGTGTCTCCGTTTTTTTTTTGGGCGCGATTGTCGTACGTATTGATTTTTCAGTCCCCAGCAAAGCTATTTGAATGAGCTATAGGTGTAGATTCTATGGTTAGACTGTAGATGCCAAGGAGGTTAGAATATAAGGAGGGAACGTAACCCAGCTTGTAGGCGAGGAAATTTGATGCGGAACGGGGTGAGGGGAAATCATGTATTTGAGTATGCAACCCGTAAGTTATGAACCACCCGAAGGCACACGAATCACAGAGGTCTATCCCACAGAATTATACAGCAAAGTGACAGCATATCATTCGTTTTTGTGGTTAAATTTTTTCATTTGTCAGTTTCGCTCTTCAATGTGGCATTTTCAATCGCTTTTGAGGTTTTTGAATGTGAAAACCACAGCGATCGCCGTTCAGAGATAGTTTTTCCAAGCAGAAGACAATCCAAATTAGAAAATACTGTTGCACAAGTAAGTGAACCTGGATCAATAAATTTTGAAGTTACGAATATGCCCAATTCAAGATTTGCAGCTCCAAATGATTTGATTGTATCCTCTACGACGTGTGCCCTTGTCCAGTGCCGAATTAAAAAGGACATAACCGCCTTGCAAAGTCATGGAAGACCAAACAAATGAAAAGCTCGAGGAAGCCAAAGTATGCCTCCTGCACTGCCCAGTGCACAGCTGCTGTGTACCTACCTATTTAACCTAGTACAGTTGCCAATATTGTGCGTACGGACCTACGTGTGTGTTGTACTAGTGTGCACCTACACTGGATAATTCATACTTATAAAATGGAAGCAAGTCAATCAGGTAATTGAGAGTTGAAAATGCCACAAAATTTTGATAATATTGGTTTTATCTTTCCAAATTCAAGGATGCCTATTTTTGGATTTCACATGCACGATCGAAGAGAAGATACTGCCTTTTACTCAAGAAGAAAGTGAACAAAGAAAAAAGTCACTTGAAGTATGAGCGCCTCGACCCAGTCAACCTTCAAGTTCTTTTGTGCATAGGTGATGATTTGATGAAATGGATATGATGTGAGGCTTAGCTTTAGGAGGCTTAGATCTTAGTTTAGAGCACTACGATGAAAGCATTAAAAAACCACAGAATAATGATGAATCAGAAGAACGATACTGCTTGGCCCAAGAATTATTATTGAAACTTGAGTAAATCTCTTTGAAAATTTACAACTTAAAATAACTTTTCCATATTCAAGATCTCTGAACCTCACCAGAACATTCCATAATCAATAAGGAAGGATCGAGCACCACTGGTGGTCTCTGAAGAAGTAATGGAAAAATGGAGTGAATATTTCCAAGAGTTACTGAGTGCACAACCAAGGTAGACTGATGAAGACGACATTAACAAAAAAAAATACGATCGAAGACAGAAATGAAGGGACGCTAATAGAAGACCTGAAAGAACAAAAGCATTCCTGAAACTGAAAAACGGCAAAGCTCCTGGACATGATAAATTTACAACAGAGATAATAAATAGCTTTGAGAGAAGAGGGGAAAAAGATTGCTGCTGGAAATCTAAAATATAAAGCAAAGAAAAGAAAAGGGGGTCTCAACGAGTGTGCAAACCATAAATGCATCACCTTGCTGAACATGCCAATGAAAATATACAACTACTGGGAAAGAAACTGAAAAAGACAATAGAGCCAACGTTGCTGAACACTCAAAGTGGACTTTGATAAAAAGGTAGCGTGCAAAGCCTCATCTTCACAATGCATCAAAAAATTCAGAGAGCAACGAGGAGTGAAACAAAACTAACTAGTGCTATAAAAAGTCTGTACAAGAATACCATCAGTAATATGTAGGTACTACTAAGACACTAATAAATAAAAAAGAAGTAACAAAGAAGACCAAGCTGAAAGTACCTATAATACGATTTTCAGATCAGTACTGACTGATGACTCACAGGTGAGACATGGAGGTCTTATCTAAGAGAATGCAGAAGGAGCGTGAAGCAACGGGGATGAAGTATGCGTCTGCGGAGTAAAAAAAATACTGAGGAGACACAATTCGTAACCCCGAGTAAAAAAAGAGTTAAGATGAGGCCTGCAACAAAATTTGTAGATAAGAGACAACTGAGTTGCTGAGGACGCCTAGAGAGCATGAACGAGGATAGACCAGTAGAACGATAAGCGAGAATGACAGGAATAAGAAATCAGGAAAGACAAAAAGAAGCATAGGATGCAACAGTAAGATAAATAACAGAAAATTGACTGAGCTGGAATAAAGGAAGAACGCTCGCGGAAGACAAGAGACGATGAGAAGTTCATACAACAAGAAAAATTTGATACTTAATGTCGAGAAAGAACTGAGTTTTATTGTTGATATTTTATGAGAATGTTACATTTTTATTTGTATTATTCACACTACGCCGCAAAATAAAAGGATGTTGATAAATATAAAAGTTGCATCAGTGTTGCACCTCTTCTGCTTTTTTTTTCAATCTTTGTCATCCATTTCAGCCTCTTTTCGTCATCTCCCAACAATTACCTCAGAGTTCTGTACTCCTTCAGCGATTCCTGACATGACCTCAAGTGCTCCATCGTCTCACTCCTTTCCACAACATGATATACCCTGGTAGCTTCCAGTAGCTACTCGTCTGTACCCCATCACCACACCACAACCTTGCAAATCGCTGCTTCCAGCCTTCACGTTTGGATTAAGCATGCATCTAGGCACTTTGCCTTGTAGCTCTTTGTATTCTTGGTTTGGCATGAGTCTTGTAGCTTGTTCATCTGCACCTGCTTCTGTTCGTCTCTGTTCCTTCTGTTCTGCTTTCCATTTCTGCTACGCTATGCCCTTTTGCTTTTTCTGCTCGAAAAATTTCTTTCTGGGCGGTGACCGCTAGTGGTCTCGGCATCCAAAAGCCATGAAAGCTACTGATTCCGCCATTATGAAAATGAGAATTTTGCAAAGGAAAAACACAAACACAAAAACTGACGGATTCTGTCACTACGCTATTCGCAGTGACAGATTCATGATTCTGTGGGATGGACCTCTGTGACTCGTGGTCGTGTGCCTTCGTGTGGTTCATAACTTACGGGTTGCATACCCAGAACGTGACGTCACACGGCTTCACTTTTTTGAGCTCATGTTCCCTCCTGCTATAATTATAACCTCCTTGGTAGATGCGGATAAACAGAGATAAACCTAGTAGCTCTGCTACTGCTAGTGGTTTCAGATTTACAGTTGGTCACGTAACTTATTTTGAGGTAGTTCTGAATAGTAACAGTGTAGCGTAATAGTAGCGAAGTAGTGATTTTGAGGATGAGGCATGAGGTGATGCGTCAATAAAATTTTAGGTAGGTTAATGCTACTGGTTACTCCGCTCCAGGAAAGAAAGTTCAAGCTGAAAAGTCAAGGTCGGAAACTCACGCGTGGGATGGCCCGCCTCCTTTTCTTTCTCTTTTCCGTGCCGGCGATTTGGTGGAAAGTGGGTCAATAAAGTCAACTTTGTTCATTATTAAAAGTTGATACCGTTGATACCTAACGGTGTGTGTGTTCGTCTAATGGCTACACACATGAAAATCGCCACAATGACCACTAACAGGTGATAACACAAATTGAAAACAATCATTTTGCTAAAGTAAAATTTGAAAAGCATGTTTGCGAGGTTCACATTCTATCCTACTTTGTTCTACAATGTGGTTATGGAAAAAATTTCGTCTCGGAGATGGTACGATAGAATTGACGAAAACGTTATTTTAGGAGCCCTCCCTTTTCCGAATCAAACACAGCAGGTAACAGTTGTTAATTATTTTTGTACTTTCCAATAATTATAAGTCTATCTTCCATGGATGCTTGGTGTTGTTTTGGCATTGAACTTGTATTGAATTCTAGCCCTGTTTGACCTCTACCTATACTTATAGGCTATCTAGGCATTATAGGCATCTATTTTTCAACTGATCCAGTGTTATACTGTGGGTCAGCTAGAATATAATATTATTGAGGTATACCTAATGAATGGTACGACATAGGTATTACAAGTATTAGTATTACTTATGTATTAGTTACCTTTGCATCAGTGGTGGGTACTGATGCCTATTATACCTACCACAATTAAGTACGTTATAACAATTATACAAGATGCTTACCACCTAAATATTTTATAGATTGGGAAAGTAATCTCAGAACATCAGATCGAGCGAGCAACAACTATAAAAATCCAGCAGACACTTGTTTTTTAGACCTATTTGGGTCTCATCAGATCTGAAGCATTCGAGGCTGAGGCTCGGCGATCTAAATATCGAGACCTATATAGCCTCGGCCTCTAATGGTTCAGCACTGATGAGACCCAAATAGGTCGAAACACGTGTCTGCTGGATTTCGATGGTTGTTGCTCTGTCGGTCTGATGTTCTGAGATTACTTTCCCAATTTATCCGATTGTTATAAATATTCTTCAATGCAAAAAGCTTCCGCCTTTTCATAAAAGGCACCTTATTGGCATCTACCTTTGAATATTGAGTATACCTACCCATTGTAAAATAAAACATAAGTATGTAGGTAAATAATGCGATGGTAGTGTTGATCTTTTTTTTTACTAAGCACATTTTTCAGCTTGTAGAAAGAGAAAATGTAAAGGGCGTAATTTCGATGAACGAAAATTACGAATTGCTGTTGGCAAATAATGAAAAGGTTGTTTTTTCTTTAAATACCTATACAATGAACTGACTTAAAATTACATATTTTCAGAGGTGGGCTCAGGTGGGTGTAGAATTTCTCCAGTTAGCAACTACTGATATATTTGCAACCCCCTGTCAACAAAAACTAATCGATGGTGTCCAATTTATTAGTAAATTTATTAGTGAAGAAAGCAACCAAGCAGAGAACAAACCAACAGTTTATGTTCACTGCAAAGCCGGCCGAACTCGTAGCGCTACTCTGGTCGGATGCTACTTAATAAAAGTAGGTATAATCATTTATCCAATCCTATTGAATAATACACGCATTATCACGCGCATACATGCCTGAATTTTTCAATAAGACTGGATAAAGCATAGTATTCTACTCGCGGGTAATGGTTATTACTCATTCGGATGCTTTACGACACTCGTCAAGGTTCGTGTCGGCAAACAGCATCCTCATGAGTAAAAAGCAATCATTACTCGCTTGTTGAATAATATACTATTACCTCACCTTATCCATTACAGTTGAATCATTTATTTATAGAGATATGGATGGACCCCAGAACAGGCAGTTCAACACATGCTGGAAAAGAGACCACATATCCTTCTTGGTAGTAAGCAGCGGGAAGCACTGCAGATATACCATGAACGCAATATTCCAAATAAGTGAGATTAATAATAATGAAAAGATTTTCATCTTTAGCTCAATTAATTTATTGACAATAACTTTCCCCAGTTTTAATCTTATATTCATAATAAAAAGCTCTTAGTTTATACTGTTTCAATTATTTTTATTGACTGGCAATTTTCTCTATACACTAATATAAATCAGTATACAAAATACTTATTCCTTGACGGACCAGAACTTCCTAACGGTCCTTCCGAGTCCAATGTCATTCACATTGTAATATATGAGACCTCCGAGGGTGGTGATGGAAATCAAGTAGATTAGACCCATGGATATTTTTGGAATCACATTGCCAAAAATCACAGGTCGCACGTAATCTGCGTTACAAGCTTCCAGACCCCTGAATAATGGTGTTAAGAATTGCTGTTTTATGCGGAAATAATAAATCACCTACCAGTGCAAATGAGCAATTACAATAAGGCTGAATAAATTATCGACGACAGCATTGGGCGCAATAATCCCAACTGGCACTAAGCCCATCAGTGCCACGGATAGAGCTCTTTCTAGATTCCATATTTTGCTGTGATCTCCGTGTCCCGCCAATCGAACTGGAGATAGCTTAATGCCCCGTGTGAGATTCAACGGCACTGTGACATTAGCATTGTTATTTCTGTCCAGTAAGACGGAGCTGGTTTTATAAGACGAGTAATCTTTTGCAGAAACAATAATCGGCGTGCATTTCAGGTAATTTTGTGACAAGACGTTGGCTGAAAGATTATGTAATTGTGTAAAAGGATTATTCTCAAGCAAGGCCTTGATTTGGACGTACCGTGAAGCTTTGAAGTGCTGCGTAAGATGAGGGATAAGGCCATTGTTTATTTAATGGGAATGTTCCTAACAATTTTTCTTTTTTTTCGAAATCACAACACTCCACTGACAGTGATAAAACTGACAGATTGCAGATTGTCAATTGTCAAATTGTTTATTGTTTGGCTCACATACTTGTTTGGCTCCACCACCCGCTTCACCGCACTCTTTGACCTCACCGCAATTCCTCACCGTCACCATCTTCGTTTTTTCGTTGTAACGTTGGCGGACTGGTGGGTGCGTTCACGATCAGCGCTTCATGTTGGGCGCTTTCCATTTAAAACATTTGTGTCGGTTTGTGTCAGCTTGTGTTAGCTTGTGTCGATGAAACAAAGGAACACAGATCAAATGGAACGCGTTTGTGTCGGTTTGTGTCGACACAAGTCGACTTGTGTCGCTAAATGGAAAACGCCCAATCTCCACCACGGCTGTGACCACGGTCCACGGCATGAATAAGCGCTTCCTTTTACATCTCAGCAAAGATTCTGGTCGGGTAACAGAATATCCCAGCCAAAAATATCCCAGTCAAAAATATCCCCGCGACAGAATATCCCAGCCAAAAACATCCTTGCCACACAATTTCTCAGACCAAAAATACAGGGTGTCCGTTTTTCGAGGCTAAGCATGGGTATCTCGCTTATCTTGAGAGATACAAAGTCGGTTAAATTAGGAAAAAGTTGCGCATTTTTATGACGATCAATGATTTAAAAAGAAATTTGACGTATCGATTCTAGTTTTTGAGATATCGTGAGAAAACAGGAATTTGAATTTTTGTTTTCATTCTTTATTCAAAAAACGGTTGAAGGTGGCCTTTCCTAATCTAGACATTATCAGGGCACTTTTTCAAGGGGAATTCAAAGCTGCCAAAATCTTTATTCTAGCTTTCAAAACAACCTAGATACGACATTCAACTTTTTGCTCTAATGGGCGCCATATTGGATTTTGATATTTTTGAATACGGTATTCTTTGATGGTTACAACGATGTGCCACATGTTACTGTTAAATAAATGTTTAACATTTACGTTTTTTTTTATTGTCGGTGCTGATTTTGTTCCCAAAGCACTCTTTGAAAAATAAAAAAATAATTTTTTGCTCAAAAGCATGAATTCAACAGTGGCATGTGACACATCGTTATTACCAGAAAAAAATATTAAATTCAAAAATGTCAAAATTCAATATGGCGCCCATAAAAGAAAAAAAAGTTGAATGTCATATCTCGGTTGTTTTGAAAGCTAGAATGGAGATTTTGACAACAATGAATTCCCCTTGGAAAAGTGCCTGCACAATGTCTTAATTAGAAGAGGCTACCTCCAACCGTTTTTCAAATAAAAAATAAAAAGAAAAATTACAAATTTCTGTTTTTTCTCGATATCTCAAAAACTAAAACTGACAAGTCAAATATCTTTTTGGATCATTGATCGTCATGAAAATTAGCAACTTTTTTCTAATTTAACTGACTCTGTATCTCTAAATATAAGCGAGATACCCATGCTTAGCCTCGAAAAACGGACACCCTGTATATATTATCGTATTTAATGAGTCTAAAAAGAAGGATGATACTGGGCGTTTTCCATTTACCGACACAAGTCGACTTGTGTCGACACAAATGCGTTCCATTTGATCTGTGTTCCTTTGTATCATCGACACAAGCTAACACAAGCTGACACAAACCGACACAAATGTTTTAAATGGAAACCGCCCACTCTAGTCAAAAATAAACTTCTTATCTGGCTAGTCTGAAAAGAAGAATGCTTGAGTCAAAAAAAGACTATAATGGGCGTTTTCCATTTACCGACACAAGTCGACTTGTGTCGACACAAATGCGTTCCATTTGATCTGTGTTCCTTTGTCTCATCGACACAAGCTGCGACACAAACCGACACAAGCTGCGACACAAACCGACACAAGTGTTTTAAATGGAAAGCGCCCAATCCCTCCTCCTTGCTATAATCTATGTGGTAGAGGTATGATGTCTAAAATAAAGGACGATACTTGAGTAAAAAATGATCTTCTCATCTGATGGGTGTAAAAAGGAGGATGCTTGAGTCAAGCAGTTCTTTATCTGGTGGGTCTGAAAAGAAGGATTATACGTACCTACCTGAGTCGAAAATGAGCTCATTATCTGGTGGGCCTAATGCCTCTTGAATCAAAAATAGATTTTTATCTGGTGGATCTTGAAAGAACGAGAATGCTTGAGTGAAGAATCAGTTCTTTATCTGGTGGGTTCGAAAAGAAGGATGATACTTGAGACGAAAATATAGACTCCTCATCGGCTATATACAATTGAGTCAAGAATCGGCCTTGTAAAATGTCTCGTCGGTGAGTTGGTGAATCAGCAAGTCGGTGAAATATCTTGTCGGTGGATTGGTGAGTCCGTGAGTTGACCTGTCGGCTGTCGGTGAATTCGCTAGTCGGTGATTTGGTTGCCGGTGAAATGTCCACGTTGATTTTGAGTCAGAAAACAGTGTTACGGTCGGTTGTTATAAACAGCCCCTTGGGCACCTAATGAAGTCCATGCACACAGTTTCGCGTCCGAGAGTTGTTTTCGAATCAAAAATGTATAATGTAGCCAGAAATTACCGCTTTTCGGACGGACCTGACTAGGTCCATTTGCACAGAGGTTTCACAGGGATATTATTGGCAGGAATATTTTTGGCCTGGGATATTTTGTCGCGGAGATACCGGGTGTTTATAAACGTCTGTGATCGCGGCAGGCTTTGGTCAGGCCAAAAGTCGCAGTGAAAGGCACGATTTGAAAGAGTGATAGGAGATTCCAAAGGCGATATGATAACAAACGTTTATAAACACCCGGTATTTTTGGCTGGGATATTATTGGCGGGGATATTTTTGGCCTGGGATATTTTTGGCGGGGATATTTTGTTGCCACACCCAAAAGGAACTTCCTCTCAACTGGGCGTTTTCCATTTAGCGACACACGTCGACTTGTGTCGACACAAACCGACACAAACGTGTTCCATTTGATCTGTGTTCCTTTGTTTCATCGACACAAGCTAACACAAGCTGACACAAACCGACACAAATGTTTTAAATGGAAAGCGCCCACTCATAGCGTTTTCGAGTCGCCAGAGCCGAGCCGGTTCGGCTCTAAAATCGCTATAACTGATTGGCCAGCGATTTTCGAGAACCAATCAAACCCCCTGATTTTAGAGCCGAACCGGCTCGGCTCTAACGACTCGAAAACGCTATAAGTCAAGGTTATATAGTGTGCTTTCCATTTACCGACACAAGTCGACTTGTGTTGACACAAATCGACACAAATGCGTTCCATTTGATCTGTTTTCCTTTGTCTCATCGACACAAGCTAACACAAGCTGACACAAACCGACACAAATGTTTTAAATGGAAAGCGCCCATAGTCAAAGTCAGACTGGGCGCTTTCCATTTAAAACATTTGTGTCTGTTTGTGTCAGCTTGTGTCGATGACACAAAGGAACACAGATCAAATGGAACGCATTTGTGTCGATTTGTGTCGACAAATCACGGAGATTTTGACATCAATAAGCCTGGGTGAAGAGGCGGCGGCTACTTTTATTGATCTCACTAAGGCGTTCGACTCTGTCTGTCACACAAGGTTGCTGCGGAAAATGGAGAAGTATGGTGTTCGGGGCACGCCTTACAAGCTATTCGAATCGTATCTGAAAGGTATATGGAAGGGCCGAACACAGCGAGTCAGAATCTATGACGACATCACCGGAGAAGAGATTACTTCGAATATGGAAACCATCGAGAGGGGCGTGCCACAAGGCTCAATACTAGGCCCATTATTGAATATAATGGGCGCTTTCCATTTAAAACATTTGTGTCGGTTTGTGTCAGCTTGTGTTAGCTTGTGTCGATGACACAAAGGAACACAGATCAAATGGAACGCATTTGTGTCGATTTGTGTCGACACAAGTCGACTTGTGTCGGTAAATGGAAAACGCCCAATATATACAAACGATCTGCCCGCCATTATGAGGCAACCTACCATCATGTATGCGGACGATACATCCATCATTTTTCGTCAAAGGAACGCGCAGGACATGGTGTCGGACATGAGGCAGTCTTTTGCGTCCGTGAAGGAATGGTTCTCGTCGAATAATCTGAAAATGAACACTGCGAAGACAAAACTGATGAAGTTTTCACCTACTTACGACGTTGAAACTCCATGGAGGGTGGATCTCGGGGGAGACGTTTCCTTGACGGCGGAATCCTGTGTCAGATTTCTTGGCCTTGACTTGGATCCTAGTCTTAAATGGAAGGATCATATACGGCGGTTGGTGTTACAGACGTCACATTTCTGCTATGCCTTGGGAGTTCTGTCGAGAATGGTGTCGGTGGAGGCAGCAAAGATTGCATTATAACTCCTATGTGACGTCGAGACTGCGGTATGGAATTATCTTCTGGGGCGACTCCACGAAAACCGTCGAAATCCTAAAAATCCAAAAGCGATGCGTACGGAGTATATTCAATTTTAAGCAAACGGACTCTTGCGTGCCAATTTTTAAAGAACACGGCATACTCACGGTTGTTGATATGTACATATTGGAGTGCGTAACATTTGCAAGGGAAAACTATGACCTGTTTGCTCACCATGGATGCCAGCATGGTCACTTCACCAGGGGTAGGCAGGACTTACGTACCTATCCCGAGACCTCACCTTGAAATGGAACGAAGAAATGTGGTTTGCAACGTGATAAAATGCTACAACAAAGTACCTGAATTCGTCAAGAGCCTCCCAACGAGACAAATGAGGTTAATGTTGAAGACTTACCTGACTGGAAGGGCACACTACTCATTCCAACAGTTCCTGGGCGAGGAGATGTCCATCTGAGTACGAGTTCTTTGTGGTGCGGTGTTTTGCCGGCCGGTTTTTGTTTTTGTTTGCGTTTTTGTTTTATTTTTTTCTGTTTTGTTATCTACACTTTGCTTTTTAAGTTTTGACGTATTCCATGGCCCAGGGCTATTATAGTGCAATATAATACTGTTACGAAGCTCGCGACCATCCCGGCTCTTTCTAAAGAAATATAGAATTACGCGTTGCATTCGGGAAGCATCGAGAGACTTCAGCGGTAGGTCACGACACGTCGAGACTTCTGGCGGAGGTGCCGTAGAAGGTACGCGTATATTCTCGACGCAGATACCAGAGAAATCCTCGTGTGCTGTAAACACCATCAGGAAGCATCCAGAACCTTCGATGCCACTATAAGAGAGGAACTCGACCTGGCATCGAGAGAGTTTGAATCGAGCGATCGTAGCGTTAACATCTCGGCGACATTGTGAATTTCTAAGCGATTAATAATTCTGTGCGTTATATAGTTGTATCGGTAGTAGCTAATAAAGTGCAGTTTGTTTACAAGTAAATCAGCGCGTTTAATTTCGAGATAGGCGAACCCGAATACCGTAACAATACTTACATTGTAAATAAGGAATGATTAAATATACATTACGGAAGCGTAGAAGGGCCAAGCTGCAAATCTTTTTACGGACACAAAGTCGAGTTCCAAAGTCGACCCGGTCGAGTTTCAAACTCGACTTTCTGCGTAAAGTCGAGTTTCAAAGTCGACCCGGTCGAGTTTCAAAGTCGACCCGGTCGAGTTCCAAAGTCGACCCGGTCGAGTTTCAAACTCGACTTTCTGCGTAAAGTCGAGTTTCAAACTCGACCCGGTCGAGTTTCAAAGTCGACCCGGTCGAGTTCCAAAGTCGACCCGGTCGAGTTTCAAAGTCGACCCGGTCGAGTTTCAAACTCGACTTTCTGTGTAAAGTCGAGTTCCAAAGTCGACCCGGTCGAGTTCCAAAGTCGACCCGGTCGAGTTTCAAACTCGACCCGGTCGAGTTTCAAAGTCGACCCGGTCGAGTTCCAAAGTCGACCCGGTCATAAACTGCTCGTCATAAGTTGAGGATATCTCAAAATTTGCTCCAATTTCAAGTAAGGATATCTCTGGGGAAAAATATCCGATTTGGAAAAAGTTGTGACCCCTGAAACTGCTTTCTTTTGGCTGCAGGACGATTATGTTGACTTAAGGTGCGTTCAGTCAGCTTATTCAGTCACAAGTTTTAATTTTAGCCGTAAGCGCTGCATCGTCTATTAGCTGTTCTGATGAGGCTGGTTCATGAGAGCCAATGGGCGTCGCTGCGCTTGCGACTAAAATTAAAACTTGCGTCTAAATAAACTGACTGAACGCACCTTTAGGTCATAACTAGGGAGCGGATTTATATGCGGTAAAAAAGCTCGGAACATGTAGTTTATATGCGCTTAAAAAGTGTCAAAATATGCGGTAAAAATGTTCAAATAAAGCAATATATGCGAGTAAATATGTGATATAAGCTAAAAAAATATTGAAAATTTCAACATTTACATGTAAAACCAACCAACCAACTCTGACCATCGAAGTAAAAAAAAAAATTCTCGAAAATTTTTATTTTTTTCTTAAAATGGAAAAATCGTGATTTTTTTGGCACATCTAGATAAAATGGCCAAGATACTGACAAATATTCAACAGTAATATCACAAGTGCTTAGATTTTCACGATAATTTTGGTCAGGCGATCGCGAGTGCTGATTGTAGCGATAAATGCCCGACTCCGTTGGAGGAGGGCATTTATCCAGAGACAATCAGCCCGAGGGAAACGCCTGGCCAAAATTATCTGGGAAAATCTCGAGCACGAGTGATATTTTGAAGATTATTACATAAAAGAAGTCCGAAGTGACAGCTGTCAGATTTTGTTGTTTACATGAATTTTATTCCGTTGCTATTGACAGTGGGATTTAGATAAGTGAATATTATCCTTGTAGGTCTAATAATCAAGGGCGTTGTATGTAATAATCAGTTACATGCAAAAATATGGACTAAATATGCGGCTATATGCGACTATATGGACTATCAATTTGTCTGCAGTAAAAACTCAAAATAATAAATTATATGCAAAATGAAACTTGGTATTTAGGTTCCTTATAGATGGAAACGTCAAACTGCAAGTCGACAGTTGCATCTAACTTAGCGAATAGAAGATGTAAAAAATTATAAATCCGCTCTCTAGTCATAGCTGACTTCATGCATTATCAGGGTGTCCCGAAAATACACCGACAACGTACTAGGGCAGCTTCTATATAGGATGCCAAAGAAAGGAGTGACATAAGGGTTGATTTTTGAAGCCGTGTAAATTTTCAACGTATTTTTGTGAGAATAAACTTTTTCCAGTTAATGGCTTATACCTTCAAAGGAAGCCAATAGGCAATATTTTTTTATCCATCCATTATGTATCATTATTATTATTATCATCATCATCAGAAAACAAAGATTTACTGTGCACTTCAAAGAAGTTGAATTCTTCCTAAGGGAATGAAGCTAGAGCCCTGGAAGTTTTTCCGATAGATAGCTTATTAGGTCCTTAAGGGTGACCAATGAGCAGATTGGACCTGATGGTTGTGGTGCCATCTAGTTCACCATTTTGAAATTTCTTATTAGAATAACGATTTGCGTGGAACTCCTTGGCCGCCATATTGGAATTGCCTCCGAAATCTCTTATTAGTGGAACGATTGTCATGAAACTTGGAACTTACATTTGTCTTATATAAACATTCTTCTTCCCAACCTGAGTTTCATAATTCCGCTGCCATCTTGGCCGCTATACCTACTGAAATTTATCATTTGTGGAACGATTTTCGTGGAACTTGGAACTTACCCTTGTTTCGTACGATCATTCTTATATTTTCAGGCTGAATTACATGAATCCGTCGCCATCTTGGTTGTTAGTATGCTGTGTAAATAGTCGAAGTCTCTTTATTAGGGGAATGATTGTCATGAAACTTCGAACTTAATCTTGTTTTGCAGTAACATTCTAATTTTCAAGCTGAATTTCACGCTATTCTGTGATTTCACGCTTCCGTCTCCATCTTGTTTCGGTTTTAATCTGACACATTACTGGCCATTCAAGCTTTAAGCATGATGTGCAATTTTTTCAAATTGATCTCTTTCAATTGATGGGAGGAAGTGATGTAAGACCTCGTGTAAGACATTCTAAAAAGTGTCTAAATATACTCGGTCAATTGTCCTTATGTGCCCGGTCAACATGATATTTGTCCGGACAATTTTGAAATTGTCCAATATTGCACGAATACGACTACGTCATCCATGGGGTATAAACCAAACCCTGACGACTCAGACTATCCATCGGAAAAAGTTCCAGGGCTCTAGCTTCATTCCCCTAGGAGGAGTTCAACTTCTTTGAAGTGAACAGGAAATATTAATTTTTTGATAATAATAATGATAATCATGTATGGATGAAAAAATAATGCCTATATTGGCTACCCTTGGGGATATTAGCTATTCATTGGAAGAAGTTTTTCCTCGCGAAAATACGCTGAAAAGTTACACGGCTTGAAAAATCAACCCTTTTGTCACTCCCTTCTTTAGCATCCTGTATATAATGAACTAAGTCAGTTATGACATAATTCGATAAGCGTCCTGCAGTCAAGGGTAATAAGCTCTTTCAGGGGTCATCAACTTTTTCCAAATCGGATATTTTTTACCTGAGATATTCCTGAACTTATGACGAGCAGTTTACGTCCGGGTCGACTTTGAAACTCGACTTTACGCAGAAAGTCGAGTTTGGAACTCGACCGGGTCGACTTTGAAACTTGACCGGGTCGAGTTTGAAACTCGACTTTACGCAGAAAGTCGAGTTTGAAACTCGACCGGGTCGACTTTGAAACTCGACTTTACGCAGAAAGTCGAGTTTGGAACTCGACCGGGTCGACTTTGAAACTCGACCCGGTCGACTTTGAAACTCGACCCGGTCGACTTTGAAACTCGACCCGGTCGACTTTGAAACTCGACTTTACGCAGAAAGTCGAGTTTGAAACTCGACCGGGTCGACTTTTGAAACTCGACTTTACGCAGAAAGTCGAGTTTGGAACTCGACCGGGTCGACTTTGAAACTCGACTTTGTCCGTAAAAAGTTTCGCAGCCTGGCCCTTCTACGCTTCCGTAATACATACATACTCGCATACATACATACATACATACACAAGTCGACTTGTGTCGGTAAATGGAAAACGCCCATTATGTCAGATTTATGGTAAAAGGGAAGCGCTTATTATTGTTAAAATATTGTTACGAGCGGCGATTCTGAAAAACACGCGATCTCTCTAGACTCTGCTCTTCCCATTAGGTCGCAGTGTACTAGAGCATTCCAGAACATGCGTGTAAGCTTTGGCCCGTGGAACTGAATGGAGCCTTCAACAGTGGGTTTAGACACATCTGTCCATTTTTGCGGAGGTGCCAGCTTCACCGCACGTTGGGATTGCACGCGAAAGATGTAATAAGATTATTCGGGAGTAGCCTAAAAATCATATGCCAGGTCACTGTGGAATTTGCTGGAGGATCTATATGGAACATTCGAGATTAATTAGTCGGACTTATATGAGGCACCGATCTTCGGCCTACACCAGTATTGAATGCGAAGTGGTAGCGAGCGGATAGAAGCGAATAGGACCTGCGATATTTCCAAGCGTGAATAATTGTTGGCGTGTATTTATTGTAGTACGCAGTGATAAACAGTGTGTGTTTTAAAACGATCGTCTCAATTATAAACGAACCCGTACGCAAAATACGTAACAATATAGTATAATAGTAGGTATATTATTACACGAGTTACATGAGACAAAGTATTATTGTCACACGACTGGTTTTGGGACACGACGAGCTAGGAGGAGGTCCGGGAGAGCGAGGTCTCTGATTGGTTGGTATCCGCCGTTGCTATGGTAACCGCACTTACGTCGGTCTCAGCCCCAACTTACTATCGAGCCGAAAGACCATTTCCTGCTCTGTTACAAGTCTATATAACCTCTCATTTAAGATATAAAAATGTCACATTTCTCAAACTGCTAAAACATATGTCATACAGGGTGAAGCACCCTTTTTTTTTCCCCTGGCTCACATATATTAATTCGGATGATAATCTTACCGTCACATGCCACTGTCATCTTTTTTTCATTTTTCAAAGAGTGCTTTGGAAACAAAATCAGCACCGACAATAAAAAAAAAAAAAAAACGTAAATGTTAAACATTTACTCAACAGTGACATGTGGCACATCGTTGTAACCAGAAAAGAATACCGTATTCAAAAATATCAAAATCAAATATGGCCACCAAGTGCCGTTACCCTGTAGTGAAGAAAGATAATTGGAAAATTGGAAAACCGTTTCGAGATATGGGTGTACCAACCTCCCTGGACCAGCTAAAAATATTCAATAGCTTGTTTTTTTAAATTGGGAGCTACTCAAACTTTTTAGTTTTTGAAGGGTTTTACGCGACGCCTTGTATAACCAACAAGGAAGATTTGAACTTAATTATGTATCCGTCCTCTGATAGACAAAAAGCGCAGGTATAGGCGATTGACCTTATTGGGGAAAATGGCCGTTTCGTCGAGGAAGTTTTAGGGCATTAATTTTTAGAACTGGTGTAAGTTGCCGTCCGGCAACGGCGGTGGTTACGTCAATTGGTGGCATGTCAAAACTGTCACTTTGCTGTCTTGTGCAGTACGCTACAAGCAAACTTTCGTTCCTGTGAACCGTTGGGACCCCATAGGCTCGTTATTGGGCCCCATGTTGATGACCAGCGTCGTCGCAGACCTTTCTCTAAATCATCCATAGCTTCCGCCCAAGGAAGAGCAACAGACTCTGTCACACCCGCACGGAGGGAAACACACAAGCCCGTCGACCAGCCTGCCAGCCAAGAAAAAATCACCTCGGGCTGGCCGTGCAGAGTCAACCACCACCTACCTTTTTTCCTCGCTTTTTTCTAAAGATTTCCTGCTTCGACTTCAGCTGGAGATCCGCATTTTTCATTCTAACAAGCTCGCCGTAGCTACCTCTGTGTTCGCGACGTAAACGTTGTCTTTTTTTATCGCAATAATGTAGTGCATTGCTGGGGGCGTAGTCTTTCAGCTGCGCACCTCTGGAGCTAGATCTACTACAAAGCTGCTAAATACGCCAACCATAACATGAAAGAAGAGACACAAAATGCAAACCCCTTTTTCAGATTATTTCTACTTGTCAAATTTCCATGTCAATATGTGGGTATTACAGGTATCCACTAGTGCCCACCTAGGCTACTAGACGTCGGAGTATGTTTTCCTCGTAAAAACGTCCTCGACGATCAAGTACCGAGCTCTACACCAGGTGGCGTTTTTCTAATGTTTTTCTTAGGGAACCTGATTATCACGCGACCGGTCGGCCGGCGTAAGGGTACCGCATTCTGGCTGAGCGTTTGTTTACTAAATGGCCTCACGGAGTTAGGGAGTGACAGCTGTCGGCATCACGGAAGGCCATAGGCGTCCGTCCCAGCGGGTTCTAGCTGTCAAGAGCGTGTTTATTTTGGATTTAGGTGTACAAATTCGTGTGAGAGGTGGATATGACTTGATTGACTTGCCCGATGAGTTTCAAAACACGTCTTTTATGCCGCTATATGCATGAAATTTTCATGTATGTTCGGTTGCGGACATCAAGCAACAGCACCGGACCCCGCAAATTTCCTTTTCTCTCCGCTCATGATACATTTTGACACATAGCTGAATTTTAGCCCCTCCCATCGGCCCTTAGCAACGGATGATTGCGTAACCCTTGTACAGCCAAAGCTGTCGATAATCTAGCAACCCTAGTTTTTCTTGTTCTTCTAATTTTATACCTATATGTGAAAAGAAAATTTTTGGATTAGTCCTATTTTTTCGGGAGCTGGGCACTCTGAACTTCATTAAAAATTTTGGGTGGGCCACTTCAATTGTTGAGTAGTTTATTTCAAGTACACTATGCAGGAAAAGTACAAAAAAACCGCAACTTTTGGCGCTGAAGCAAATCCGCAGAATGCCTATGGTTGGTCGACCAGGGTTGCGTTCGAGAACAACACTATTCTGCGATTGTTGCAGAAATGACCGTTCGAGATCTCTTCTGTGCGCACTATCGGTAACGCAGTAAACCGTTCGAGAACTCAAAACGTGTCGCGTTGAAGTGACAAAATTCGCAGCACCTCCAAGCGCCGTGAAAGTTACTCGTCATGCGCACCTCAGCACCCCACATATTTCTCTGTCAGACTTATTTTATTTTTACCATTACCATAATCGTTTCGATTGGGTATTTACGTGGTAGGCAATACCTATAAAAATGGATACTTTATCAGAAAAGCTTACTTTACTTTGAAACTGAACAGCACTCTGCGATCATCAATCAGTGAGATTGACAGTGACATTTCCAGCACAGCGAAAATCGTTTGGAAAGTGGAAGTTACTTTGCCTTACTTGATACCCATACTCCAAAAATGTAAGAATCGCAGAATAGTGTAGTTCTCGAACGCAATCCAGAACAAGGACCAGAACGAATATCGGAACGTATCTTTAGTGAGCCGAAAGCGCCCATGAGGATAACTTCTGGTAACTTTTGACGTTTAATATTGGCTAACCTGCAGCATGACTTTGCGAAGTTGTGACGTTTCGACTTCACATTTCGTTCATTCATGTTCATCCTGTGTTTCGTTTGCATCTCCCTGTTCTCTGCTTTGCATTTCATCGTCAAATAAAATTGAAGAAGATGTCCACTTTGGAAGACAAATCAATCTGGGAGGATGGTGAAGAATCCTTGGGCGAGGAGGTGCTTCGCATGTCCACAGATGAAATCGTGAGTCGTACCCGGCTGCTGGATAACGAAATTAAAATTATGAAAAGCGAAGTGATGAGAATAAATCACGAACTGCAGGCCCAGAACGAGAAGATCAAAGAAAACACTGAGAAAATCAAGGTGAACAAAACCCTTCCGTACTTGGTCTCCAACGTGATCGAATTGCTCGACGTGGACCCCCAAGAAGAGGAGGAGGACGGAGCCGTCGTCGACCTGGATTCGCAACGCAAAGGGAAATGTGCCGTCGTCAAGACTTCAACCAGGCAGACGTATTTTTTGCCCGTAATCGGGCTGGTCGATGAGGAGAAATTGAAGCCGGGCGACCTTGTCGGCGTGAACAAAGACTCATACCTAATTTTGGAAACACTGCCTGCTGAGTATGATGCCCGCGTCAAAGCCATGGAGGTAGATGAGCGACCCACAGAGCAATATTCAGACATCGGTGGTCTTGACAAGCAAATTCAAGAATTAATTGAAGCGGTTGTTTTACCAATGACACACAAAGATAAATTCGTCAATCTTGGTATTCATCCTCCAAAAGGTACGTACGTTTTTTGTATTAAAACTTAGTACTCCAGCCTGACCCTGCCGAATGAAAAGTTCGTTAACCTGAATCTGGTCAACTGGATCCAAAGTTTTCATCCTCTAAAAACTACCCTCTTTTAGCATTTTCATTACTCCTTTGGTCAGATTTTTAACAAATGCAGAGTGTCAGGATTATTATTATTATTGGTCAAATGTGTTCAGTTGAATGTGATAGTGATAGTGCTGAATCTAGTTCACTGAGAACTTATACAAGTGTCCTAGAAATAGCTCGCATAATTTATATGGTAGATACACCAAGACAAACTGAGAAATACGTATTCAATTTTTTTTTCCAAAGCCTAATATAAACCGAGATATACAACTTCAAAGTTCCAAAAAATATCGTTTTTCCGTTACAACTTTTTTATTGCTTGACCAATTGACGTGATTTTTATTCATATGCAATTAAAAACGATTTTACATAAATTTTTGTTACCACCGACCTCATATTTACTTCAGTGGCGGAGCGTAGGGGTTGGTGCCCCTTTAACTCCTCTATTTTCTACGCCACTGAGAATTTTTTTTTAAATAATGACATTTTTGGTTGGAATCTGCGTTCAATTATGTTCAAGAATGACTTTGAAATTGTCTTGTTGTTTGAACTGCTCCACAATGAAGTTTTCGGGATAAAAAAAAACTTGACTTTGAAGGCCAATAATAACTTTCGATGGCCGGAAGCGATTTCCATTCTGTTTGTTGCGTTTATTAGCCCAATCTTCCCGTAACCCATTATGTAACTGATAATCCTAAGAAAGTCCATGTAAAATTTATACAGGGTGATATGTAAAACGGTGAAAAATTGCATCAACTTCATAGTAGTTTACATGACAATTTTGTGTTTTAGTGCTCATGCGCAAGATTTGACAGTTCGGGTCGGCTAGCACCAGAGGTATAGGGTGGGGAGAATGATTACAGAGCTGTGCGAGTCTGGCAAGTACGCGAAGGTCGAATTTTTGCCGACCGGCAAGGAACGTGACCATGCGCTCTAGACCTGATGAAAACTACTATTGTACACCCATTTGCTAAACACATTTTCCCCCCATTCTAATGCGATAATCAAAGTGGGATATCTTGCTTCGAAACTGTTCTTGAATTACCCAGATCAGAAGTCGTTCACAAAAGATATGAATTTTAATGTTAAATGCATATACCTTAAATGTTACAGATTCGCCCTATTGTCTCGCGAGATTAAGTCAGTTCCAATGAATATGGGTGTTGGCACTTACTAAGCACGATTGTTCCTACAACCATTCTGGGTAACTTGAATTTCAACACAATTTAAGAATTTGGTGTAGGGCCAAGCAGGGGGCACTCTTGGAAATGGTTGTCAGTGTTGTCACTAAGGATCCCCAGATTTTAATCCCTTGGATTTTTTCTTCTAGGAAGCTTTGAAAGACAAAGTCTATTTGGTTGAGATCAACACAGAGGACCAGCTATGGCAAAGGATCGACGAAGCGTCGGACGAGATAAAAAATAGCTCGGGCAGTTTCCCTAAAACGAGGGTATCTTTGTTGAAGCGATTGGATCTCTGCATCGAGAATAACGGAAGGCATGTAAACTGCTCAACATTTGAAATGTCGGTATCGAAAATTTTGCCCTTTTTCAAAACGGTTTAACTTTGGATTGTCTCAACCGATTCCGATTTTGTTTTCACCGTTGTTCAGATACATCTTCCAGCAATCTACCCGGTTGGCGGGATTTTTTGATTTATCTCAATTACATTCGTTACAGGGTGAAATGTAAAGCATTGCAAAATTGTGCTTAGTTGAATAGATCCCCATTTTTGAGAACAATTTTTTCAAATTCTAACGGTATAATCATGAAGCCTGATGTCCTATCTCGAAACGGTTTTTAAATTTTCTAGACCAGAAGTCCAACAATGATGACATGATTTTTTTTTTGGAAAAGTTGCATTTCAGTCATTTTGGTTGGCAATAAAATCGCATTTTAGATTATAAGAACCTGTAATTTTGCATGCTTGTTGCTTGAACTGTTAAAAACTGCTGCGCCCTCAGAAACCTCTGTTTCACTTTCCCGCTTCATGTTCTCGAATGAAAAGGAAAATATTGTGAACGCGCAAAAAGTTTCTTTCCAGATTACGAAGAATAACTTTTTTCAAGGTCCATCTAATCGATTTATTCAGATCATCTTCAGATCAAAGTCGGACTGTCTGCCTGTCTGTGTGTCTAACTCTGTGTAATCGTCCATGATAACTCCCAAACGGTACATCCAATCCACGTTTCCCGAAAGGCTTCTGCGCATACCTGTGAAAGTAGGACGTTGCCATATCTATATCACGGCAACAAGTTGACAACACTGTAATACGGTGTGCGTGTGTAATGTCAGCTGACAGCGCTTCACGTCGATTTGACGTCTCGACAGATCTAACCAAATAACGCTCTTGTTTCGTCGATCGCCTTGCAGCTCGTTGTGTTTCTTATCACCTGAATCTTTTCTGCGTCTTTATGCCATACGGCACGTAACATTTTATTCTGAACAACATTAAATGTTGAATGGTTAGGAGGTTATGTTTGTTGTTTGTTTACATTTCGATTATTGATTGACAGTTGCCATTGACAGTGACACTTCGTGCGTCAAAATTGAAATTACCGCGCTCTGCAGGTATGCGTTTTCATGCGTGCGCTGAAGTGATGTACGGTGATGGTAAACGTGGATTGAGCTGAAATTTGGTAGGCAGCCATAGCATAGGCGTCTAATGAACTTATGTGATTTTGATTGAAATCTGCATCGTATCAATATCGGAATTTTTGACAAATGGACCTCAAATTGGGATATTTAGATGTTTTGTTGGTTCAGAAACACGTTCTAAAATTTTTGTTTGAATATGTTTCGGAAATATAACCTGAATTTCTCATTTTTTAAAGATGTCTAAAATGCAACTTTTACAAAAAAGATCATATCATCATTGTTGAACTTCTGATCTGGAAAATTCAAAAACCGTTTTGAGACAAGACATCAGGCTTCATGATTTTATCGTTAGAATTTGAAAAAAAAATTGTTCACAAAAACGGGGTTCTATTGAACTAAGCACAATTTTGCAATTCTTTACATTTCACCCTGGAACGAATGTAATTGAAATAAGTCGAAAAATCTCGCCAACCAAGTAGATTGCTGGAAGATGTATCTAAACAACCGTGAAGACAAAATCGGAATCGGTTGAGACAATTCAAAGTTACACAATATTGAAAAAGGGCAAAATTTTCGATGCCGACATTCAAATGTAGAGCAGTTTAGAACATCTTCTGTAGGTCCTCAACCAGAATAATGTTCTTTCAAACGTCTCAAAAATTGAACTAGTCCATCAAAAGGATTGACGTTTTCACTTTGTTTCAAGTTTAATCGAATCGCTTATTATTGAAAGGAACTAAGTTACACTTTGGCGATTTTTACTCAACAATGTATGACCACTTCAGGATAAGGCGTTTGTTTGGTTCATGAAGGAACCACTTACAGATTCACTCTTGGGGATCCCCCAGTTGGGGGTAAGTGGTTCCTTTATGAACCAAACAAACGCCCTATCCTGAAGTGGTCATACAATGTTGTTGGTGAGCAAAAATCGTCAAAGTTTGACTTAGTTCCTTTCAATAATAGCCGATTCGATTGAACTATCTTACCACTTGGTGATTCTCGAGAAAATAAAATGTTCATCTCTTTTTGCGTTTGGATTCGACATGGAAGAAAATTTGAGTAGTAGAAAACAAGACAATTTCAAAGGCGAATATCTCCTAGAAAGCTTACTTCATTCAATTATGTCAAATGGTTATTATTCTTGAACGTAATTGAACAGAGATTTCAAAAATGTCATCATTTAAAAAGAAATCTCAGTGGCGTAGAAAATAGGGGGGTTAAAGGGGCACCACCACTGGAGTAAATATGGGGTCGGTGGTGAACAAAATTTATGTGAAATCGTTTTTGATTGGATATTATTATGAAAAAAAATCACGTCAAACTGTCAAGTAATAAAAAAGTTGTAACGGAAAAACGATTTTTTTTTCGAACTTTAAAGGTCTGTATAATATCAGGCTTTGGAAAAAAAATCAAATACGTGTTTCTCAGTTTCTCTTGGTGAATCTACCATATAAATTATGCGAGCTATTTCTGGAACACTTGTATAATTACCTATCCACCTGAGTGGGACTTTTGATTGGAATTTCAATTTTCTATTACAGGTGTTTTGTTATATGGACCCCCTGGTACTGGTAAGACGCTGCTGGCGAGGGCCTGTGCTGCACAAACTAAATCGACCTTTCTCAAATTGGCTGGACCCCAGTTGGTACAGATGTTCATTGGTGACGGTGCCAAACTGGTGCGCGACGCCTTCGCCCTCGCCAAAGAAAAAGCCCCCGCCATCATTTTCATTGACGAATTAGACGCCATCGGCACCAAACGTTTCGATTCCGAAAAGGCAGGCGACAGGGAAGTGCAGCGTACCATGTTGGAACTCTTGAATCAGTTAGATGGGTTCAGCTCCACAGCTGACATCAAAGTTATTGCCGCAACCAATCGCGTCGATATTTTGGATCCGGCCCTCCTCCGTTCCGGACGTTTGGACCGCAAAATTGAATTTCCCCACCCAAATGAAGAAGCGCGTGCTCGAATCATGCAGATTCATTCGCGCAAGATGACCGTGAATCCCGACGTAAATTTCGAAGAATTGGCCAGGTCAACTGACGATTTCAACGGCGCCCAGTGCAAAGCCGTGTGTGTTGAAGCCGGTATGATCGCTTTGAGGCGCAGCGCGACCGCAGTGACGCACGAAGACTACATGGACGCCATTATGGAGGTGCAAGCTAAGAAGAAAGCCAACTTGAACTATTACGCTTAATTTTGTGTACGTTACGAATCGCTAATTTGAGTTTTGTATTTTCTAAAGTAATATAGTAATATTAAACAAACGCCACAATATTTTTAAACCCAAAAACCAAATCGCTTCGCTTTCCTTCGATCTAGTTGAATCATTGGTGAGACATGGTCTTCTCTCAGTGAGACCTTTCTCTGACATTAAATCTGGTTTAGGCTTGCATCCTTGGGCGGCAAAGTAACCTCGTGGAAAAAAATCGTGGCCCGAAATGACGTAAAAATTACCCTTTTTCAACCAATCACCGTCAGTTCCACAAAAAAGATGACCAGCAATCAGGCTGCACTACAAGTTGACAAAAAAAATCTCGAATCAACTGATCTCGTTTCTTTTTTGTGGAACCCATAGTACGGACGTTAGGGGAACCAACCTTGCATTTCATTCCGATGCAAAACACTTTTGCACGTGAGTAGTAGGTACCTACAGGTAATTTTTAAGAAGTGGTGCCCCAATGGGACTCGCGACTAGCGTGCTTTCTAAGAGGTCGAAGGTCCAAAAAATTACCATTTTAAAATCGTGGCTTCTTTATACTTTTTTCGCTAGACTATATATTTTCAAGGTCAAGCAACAATGCAATAAGTCTCCAGAAAGTGTCGTGCACCAGTGGCGTACCAGACGACTGCGAAGGGGCCGCGGTGCGATTTTTCACAGTCTTATGGTAAACTGTGACTAACACTTTTTTTGACATGTTTGGCCAAATCGCACATTCTGATCCCACAAATTGGTATGAAATTTTGATAGACGTGTTTAAACCGGTTTTACCAGAAAAACATGTTTTTTTTTACCCTCAAAATTGATGTTTGGTAATTTTAGCTCCATCATCGTCCAATGTATTTATACTATGATTTTGACTTGACAGTTGGTTTGGGCTATTTCGCACGCAAGTAACATTTGCTGATTTTTTTTTCCCGTTTTCACTAAGTCACGGAGTGATTTTGTTTCTTGAGATGTATCATGTCAAAGCTTGATGTGACGAAACGTGCTATTTCACAGGAAAAATTATGCTAGAATCAGAATGTAGCTTTGATTTGGTACTTTATTCATTTCAAGGCATGAAAATAGTTTTCCCTATCAAACAAAACAGAAAAAATTGGAATTGGAGCCGTATTTCAAGTCATGACATCATTTTTCTTCCGACATTGCGAGCTTTTGAAATTAAATGTCTTCATGATGCACGTTTTGGAACAAAACTACCGTGTGACTTTGTAACATCGATAGAAACTTCTGGTGTACGAAATTCATCTATGAAATTGTCCAATTGAACAATCTATATAAAAATCCACGTTTCCCGAAAGGCTTCTGCGCATACCTGTGAAAGTAGGACGTTGCCATATCTATATCATGACAACCAGTTGACAACACTGTAATACGGTGTGCGTGTGTAATGTCACGCAAATTTCAGCTGACAGCGCTTGACGTCGATTTGACGTTTCGACAGATCTAACCAAATAACGCTCCTGTTTCGTCGATCGCCTTGAAGCTCGTTGTGTTTCGTATCACCTTGATCTTTTCTGCGTTTTTCTGCCATATGGCACGTACCTATTTCATTCTGAACAATATTAAATGTTGAATGGTTAAGAGGTTATGTTTGTTGTTTGTTTACATTTCGATTATTGATTGACAGTTGCCATTGATAGTGACACTTCGTGCGTCAAAATTGAAATTACCGCGCTCTGCAGGTATGCGTTCTCATGTATGCGCTGAAGTGATGCACGTGATGGTAAACGTGGATTATGATCATGGGTGTTTTAAACCACAATGTGAGTTGGGCTAAAAAACGACAATTTCATACGCGTTTTTCCACGAAATTTATTCCGCAATGTCGGAATAAATTGATGTAAGAAAAATCATGTAATGACTAAAATACGGCTCTGATTCCAGTTTTTTCCATTTTGTTTAATAGAGAAAACTATCTTTATGCCCTGAAATGAATCGAGTACCACATCAAAGCTACATCCTGATCCTAGCCCAATTTTTCCTGTAAAACAGCACGTTTCGTCACACCAAGCTTTGACATGATACACCTGAAGGAACAAAATTACTCTGTGACTTTGTGAAAACAGGAAAAAAATGCAGGAAATGATATTTGTGTGTGAAATAGCCCAAACCATCTGTCTAAGTCAAAATCATATTATGAATACATTGGACAATGATAGAACTAGAACTACAAAACATCAATTTTGAGGATGAAAAATTCATGTTTTTTTTTTAAATCGGTTTAAAGTTTAAACGTCTCTATCAACATTTCGTACTAATTTTTGGAATCAGAATGTGCGATTTGGTCGGAAATGATACTAGTATGGACGTTAGGGGAACCAACCTTGCATTTCATTCCGATGCAAAACGCTTTTGCACGTGAGTAGTAGGTACCTACAGGTAATTTTCAAGAAGTGGTGCCCCGATGGGACCCGCGACTGGAGTGCTCCCTAAGAGGTCGAAGGTCCAAAAATTTACCATTTTTGAAATTGTTGCTTTTTCTATACTTTTTTTTTCACTGGACTATATATTTTTAAGGTCTAGGAACACAATGCAATAAGTTCCCACCAGAAAGTGTCATGCACCAGTGGCGTACCAGACGGCTGCGAAGGGGCCGAGGTGCGATTTTTCACAAAGTCTTCTGGTAAACCGTGACTAACACCTTTTTTGACATGTTTGGTATCATTTCTCACCAAATCGCATCTTCTGATCCCGAAAATAAGTATGAAATTTTGATAGAGACGTGTTTAAACTGGTTTTATCAGGAAAAACATGATTTTTTTACCCCCAAAATTGATGTTTTGTAATTCTAATTTCATCATTGTCCAATGTATTTATAACCATGATTTTGACTTTGACAGTTTGTTTGGGCTATTTCACACACAAATATGATTTGCTGAATTTTCGTGCTGAATGTGCTATTTCACAGAACAAATTAGGCTACGACCAGAATGAAGCTTTGATTTGACACTCTATTCATTTCAAGGCATAAGAATAGTTTTCTCTATCGAACAAAACAGAAAAAACTGGAATCGGAGCCGTATTTCAGTTATGACATCATTTTTTTTTCCGAGATTGCGAGCTCTTGACATTAAATTTCTTCATGATGCACGTTTTGTAACAAAACTACCGTGTGACTTTGTAGCATCGATAGAAACTTCTGGTGCATGAAATTCATCTATAAAAAAGTTCAATTGAACAATCTATGTCAAAATTGTGATCATAGGTGTTTTGAACCACAATGTGCACAATATAAACTTGTCGTTTTCAAGCTCCATTCCCATTGTGGTTCAAAACACCTATGATCACAATTTTGACATAGAATGTTCAATTAAACTTTTGTACAGATGAATTTCATGCACCAGAAGTTTTTATCGATGCTATAAAGTCACACGGTAGTTTTATTACAAAACGTGCATCATGAAGAAATTTATTGTCAAGAGCTTGCAATTTCGGAAGAAAAATGATGTCATGACTGAAATACGGCTTTGATTCCAGTTTTTTTTTTGTTTTGTTTGATAGAGAAAGCTCTTTTTATTAACGGAAACGGAAAAAAAATCAGCAAATGATATTTGTGTGTGAAATAGCCCAAACAAACTGTCAAAGTCAAAATCATGGTTATAAATACATTGGACAATGATGAAATTAGAATTACAAAACATCAATTTTGGGGGTAAAAAAAATCATGTTTTTCCTGATAAAACCAGTTTAAACACGTCTCTATCAAAATTTCATACTTATTTTCGGGATCAGAAGATGCGATTTGGTGAGAAATGATACCAAACATGTCAAAAAAGTGTTCGTCACTGTTTACCAGAAGACTTTGTGAAAAATGGCACCTCGACCCCTTCGCAGCCATCTGGAACGCCACTGGTGCATGACACTTTCTGGAAACTTTTTGCATTGTGTTCCTCGACTTTGAAAAATACAGTTTCATGAAAAAAGTACAACAAAAAAAAAATTCTGAAAATGGTAATTTCTTGGACCTTCGACCTTCTACAGAAAAATGCTAAGCCTCGGAAGAAGTGGAAATTTTAATAAATGTTGTTACCCATCGAATTCTAAAGGGATCCTCAAATTTTCAGCTCTTCTCCAATTTATTCTAGGTTAAAACATGTTTTGCCTGGGCTATCTGCCCAATGCCCATATTTCTTCATTGTTCATAATGATAATACTGAGAAATGTAGATTTGTTTATTCAATAATAATCTATTATTATATCATTAGGCTACCTGACTACTATATTCTCACAAAATATCTGCATCTAAACAGAGTCTGCCTAGCTGACCTGTCCTGAAAGCTTTCAGCATTACATGAGCAGCCCATTCAAAATCAGGTTTAAGAATGTACTCATTGTTGTTATTTCTCATTTTCAACATTTTCTTATTATTCATGCTAATTTGAGCCAGAACTTCTAAAATATTATCTGTGGCTTCTTCAAGTTTGAAAGCTTTTACATAGCTAAAATGTTCATTTTTATTCAGCCAATATAAAAGATAATCTGCCATCACAGTGGCACCAACCAAATGATCTTGAATGGTATTACATAAAGCCAACTTCAAACCAACTTCCGTGTTTTCTATATGAGGCGATGATATCCCTGGGGTGTCCAACATGTAGACTAAAGGGTCTTCGCACATTTTTATTTTATGCAAAACACTACGAGTGATGCCTGGTAGAGCTCCTACGTGCGTGGCACCACCTTTCTTCAAATGTCTTGCTCTTAAAGCATTAATCAACGAAGATTTTCCAACATTAGGCACTCCAATTATCATTATACAACTATCCTCTTCGCCAGATCGATTGTACCTGTTGGAATCTTTGATCAGTTTTTGAATGGCAGGAAAAAGCGTTTTGATGCCTTGACACTGCTGGTCTTTGCAATTAGTGAAGATGACATTCGGATAGTCGGCTTGCACTCGGTCTTTGATTTTAGATACTAATTTCTTTTCGATCAAGTCCAATTTGTTCAAGATCAACACGTGAGGTTTGATGCCACTGACGGTGTACTTAAAATTTGGGTTTCTCCCTGAAAGGGGTATTCTGGCGTCGTGCACTTCAACGACGCAGTCCACAGAGCGGAGCTTGTGCTGCATTTGCTTGAGGCCGCGTCCCATGTGACCAGGAAACCAGTGGACGGCATCCTTGGAAATGACTTTGAAGACACTTCGAAACGCTTCGGTTGATACTTTCTCGGCCATTTGTTTTTCTTGAACCACTAATCTATAACGCTGATATATAAATTACTGATGAATAATGCTAAAAAGCGGCTGCAGCTTACACCAATGGGGTACTTATTCGTTTTGTTTCTTTAGCCCTTGAATCAGTGTTGTTCCTTGCCTTTCTGTTCAACTTCAACTAACCATAGCGCGTTATGCATTGTACTTAATGATTAGACGAATTTGCAAAACGAACCAAAGAAAGGCCGAGACAGTCGGAACATGGTCGGAACTTTTCCACTTTGGTTTTTGTTAGGTTATGTTATAACTTTTGTACTTTTGACGACCATCCCCCCCCCATCCATGAAACTGTCATTATTGTCACCATTGTCACTTGTCAATCTCTCTGGTAACTTTTGTTTTATCACTAAAGACGCCGTCGCCTCTCCGCCATTCTCGTACCCTGCTTGTTATTGTAAAAAGAAGTCGCCGGTGTCTTGGTTTGGTCTTGTAGTCATCATTGCATAACAAATATCGACATGGTAGAGTTTCATTGGATGCTTTCTAGTGGAAGATTACGTCGACTTACCGATGCCCTTTTGTTGTAGAATCGCCGGTCCGAAACAACTACGAAGGTGTTCGTGGGCAGTCTGCCTACGGGGGTCACCACGGATGATTTGCGTACCCTGTTCGCCCCCTATGGCGAAATCGCTGAATGCGACATATCCAATAGATGCGGTTTCTTGCATTTGGAGGACAACGAGCTTGCAATGAAAGCTGTTGCGGAGTTGAACGGAACAAACTTCATGGGTGGAAGGATCTCCGTTGAAAAGGGTCGCGTGAAGCCTAGACGTGGTCCCGGAGTCGGAGGTGGTGGCCCTGGTCCTATGCGAGGCGGCAAGGACCGAGGTGGCCCCTACGCCCGGACCGACTTCCGCGGCCCACCTCATCGTAATGGTGGAGGTTTCGGGGGCCGGGAATTTCCTCCGTATGGTAGCCCTGGTGGAGTGGACAGGTTCGGAGGTTATGACAGAGCCCAACGAGGGGGATACGACGGTGGTTATGGTGACAGGAGGCCACCCCCATATGACGACCGAAGAGTTGGAGCTGCTGGAGGCTTCGGTGCTGAACGAAGACCCTACACTGATGATGGATATGGTAAGTAAAAAAGAGATAGCTCTTCAAAAAATCGGACCATCCTTGCAGTTTTTTAGCGCACTTCTCCAAATGGGAAGGCGCATTTTGTCCTCGCTTTGTCCGTCTGTCCGTCCGTCCGGCACAGCATCTAGTCCTAGACTAAAAAGTTTTGGCGAAAATTTTTACTCCTATGGGTAAAAATTCTTATATCCTCCTAGGGACATGCGGAGAAGTACATGTTCTTATGGAAATACTCTACCACATGTGCGGGGTTATATTTAGAAAAGAATTTGAACTTTCTTTTGACAAAAACTCCACTTCGACACGACCCCTGGGTCATAAGTTACGAATTTTTGAAAACGACCGCAAAGCTACGACTCTGAGCAAAAAACATGAAAAAGCGCATAGATTAAGAAAGTGACGCTTATACAGGTGTCCCAGCTAAAACAATCCAACGCGATTTTCTCAGAAAATATCGAGGCAACAAAAAAAAATTCAATTGGGACGAAGCCTGGGGTGGGACTCTGTGTTGTCGCTATCGACAGTCGCTTCCAAGCGATAGTCGCTAAGCATAGGGAACTTACATGTACCTGCTCAAGGTCAGGTAGAAAGCGACTGTTGACAAAGAACACAGAGTCCCACCCCCTGAACTTTTAGCTTTCTTTTGAGGGGGCGCCGATGTTTGTAGGTGCTCTAGTTTCCAAGAAAATGGAATTTGAATCTGGCGAGCCACAAGAATTCAAAAATTCATGACCGACAAAACAAAATACTTCAGATGAAAAAAAATCCTCTTTCTCTGGGCTTTCCATTGATTTGTCGCCGATGTCTGTACCTGGCCCAATAAGCCAGAAATTCTGCCTCAAAGTCCAGCAAACACAATAATCGGAATTCATAACGACGTGACCGATCTCACACTTGTTGATTTTCACATCAGCCAGTATTCATTGCTATGGAGAATCCAGGTATGTTGAGTGAAAAAGTGATAGTAACGGCTGGTGTTAAAATGAACAAGTGTGTGATCGGTGACGTCACGGATTCCGATTATTGTGTTTGCTGGACTTTGAGGCAGAATTTCTGGCTTATTGGGCCAGATACAGACATCAGCGAAACATCAATGGAAAGTCCAGAGAAATGTTTTTTTTTTTCATCTGAAGTATTTTGTTTTATCGGTCATGAATTTTCGAATTCTTGTGACTCGCCCGATTCAAATTGCATTATCTTGGAAACTAGAGCACGTACAAGCATCGGCGCCCCCTCTAAAGGAAGCTAAAAGATCAGGCTTCCCCCCAATTGAAACAATAGGCTACTTCGTTTGTAGTCCAGTCACCATGTCTTTCTTCTTCGGAAAAATTAGTAGAGAGTTGAAATTTTGTACACGCATTCCTTTGATTGTCATAAACGGCCTGTAAAAAGTCCCCTAAAATCCGAGCTTAGGAACTTTGGATAATTGCCATCAAGTGTTGAAAAGTCGTTTTTTCGGCGAAGAAGTCATTTCTTTATTGCAAGATGGTTTTTTTTGCAATTAACTCTCGAGCGGGCGCGCTGGCGCACTGAGTGCGCCAGCGTCACCTATTTGTTAATAACATTGCGTTGGGTGTGTAAATGTTTATGTCGCGTCAGTTATTCCTCCATTAGACATTTGTGAATCTATTAACATCGTTGTACAGTTCTTTCCAGCGAAGCTCTAGTGACAATTTGACCAAATCTATCGGGGTGCATCGACTTAAGCGCAAAATTTTTGTTATTTTCTCGTTCTATTGATTTGTTTGCAGGTGTTTCACGTTACGCGGGTTACGTGAGAAATCATAATTACGTATGTGTAATTTGTTTATTTCGTACATAAGGCTCTTTTATCTTATGGGCGCACTGAGTGCGCCGCGCGCCCGCTCGTGTTATGATTTTGGGCGCGCCCGCTCGAGAGTTAAGTGATTGCGTATTACCATCTTGACAATCGCCATTCACTATTTCTACTTTTGCGTAGATGGCGGATCCAAGATGGCGGCCAAGAAGGAAAAACAGTTGACGGTCTTATTTCCAATAGTAGAAGACCTAAAAAAATTTCTGATGATTGCATTTTATTTCTGACATAATTTATCATGGAAACACCAAGTTTTACTTGAATATCTCGAAAAATCACTGATTTATTGAAAAAAGTTGACTTATGAAAAATTTTCGGTTTTTTCAAAATATTTCAAAAACGGTTGAAGATATTTCGAAACCGTTCACAATTTCTTCGTAGGCATAAATAACCGAATATATAGGGTGATTTTTATGTTTTCAGCTACTTTGGTTCTTGAAGATTTTTTTCTTCATTTCTTTTCTCGACGCGATTGATAATACCGTTATTTAGTCTGAAGAAATGACCACAATGCAAAAATTATTTGCACATCATGATTTTACTAGTTTCTGATTATTTGTAAATGTAGTTGCAGGGTAAATATCAGCTATACCCATGCAAACGCCATATTCAGCATGTTGAGGGAAGTGAAATATAAAAAAAATACCTCAGGAGCCGAAACAGCTGGAGACATTAAAATCACCCTATATATTTGTAATTTTATGCTCACGAAGATTTTGTGGACGGTTCCGAAATATCTTCGACCGTTTTTGGAATATTCGGAAAAATCTGAAAATTTTTCACAATTCAACTTTTTTCAATAAATCAGTGATTTATTTAGATATTGAAGTATAACGTGGTATTTTCAAGATGAATTATGTCAGAAATAAAATGCGATCATCCGACATTTTTTAAGTCTGCTACTATTGGAAACAAGACAATCAACTGTTTTCACTTCTTGGCCGCCATCTTGGATCCGTCACCTACGCAAAAGTAGAAATAGGGTATGGTGATTGTCAAGATGATAATACGCAATCATTCTATTACAAAAAAGACAATCTTGCTATAAAGAAATGACTTCTTCGCCGAAAAAAACTCCTTTTTAACACTTGATGGCAATTAAGCAAAGTTCCTGAACTCGGATTTCAGGGGACTTTTTATAGGTCATTCAAGACTATCAAAGGATTATGTCTACAAAATTTGAACCCTCTACTAATTTTTCCGAAGTTGATACTATTTTTTGAACATAGTGACTGGACTATTGGGCAGGTGAGCATGCTTGAACGCTCCAAATTTTGTAGACATTCGTACACCTGTCAGTTGAATGGCAACGCTGCATGCTCTGTCTAGCCGCCTGACCAACTACTGGTTTCTGGCTGTCACTTTTACACACACCGTAAACGCATCTCTTCGTAGCTTTTTTGAACTTCCTTTTCGGTACAGCCATTTCCAACAAGTTGTGTTCTATCATCAAAACATGAGCAAATGAAATGTAGGTCAGGTAGAAACGAGAAATGTCATCATAATTGTCACAAGTGACAGTTGGCGCCGATGTCTTGTTGTTTTGAGCGCTGTTGCCATTTTCGTTGTTCCTGAACTTCCACAAATGATCATTGAACTTAATTTCAATGGAACATTTCCTTTGAATATAAAAAATGGTATCTAACATTCAACCAAATTATTTGTGGAATTTTAGGTACCTACACTACAATATTTTTTAGTGTTAATTTTCAATACGGTGTACGAAACTATGAAATTCGCGCCACACATGCGCACTCAAAAAAACCGAAACGAAGGGACCTATTTTTTGTTGCCTTGATATTTTCTGAGAAAATCGCGCTGGATTGTTTTAGCTGGGACACCTGTATGACCGGTTTTCTTTATTTTTTAGTTTTAATGTTTTCTTTATGGCGCATCAATTGCTAGATTAGTAGCGCAGGAAATTTTAAGCGCACTCTCCCGAAAAATGGAAAAAGGCGCTTTTAGCTTCACTTTGTCCGTTCGTCCGTCCGTCTGTCCATATCCGGGATAACTCATCAGGAAAAAGAGATATCGATTTACTTGTAACGCTTATCAATAGTACATTCATATTATGTATTATGTCCAGGATGTCAAGTTGACTTTTGGTTTTTTGTTACTTTGCCGTCATCTTTGATCCACTATTTGGAATTTCTACAAAAGTGATCCAATTTTCGACAATTGATCCTCTACCGCCATCTTGTATTCTCCATATTGAACATGTTTTAAAGTGATAGAACTTGGAGAATAGGGTAGTGACCGATTTTTTTTTTTTTTTTTTTTTAAAAGTTCACTTCTTGATAAGTGACGCTATATAGTTAACAGATTTTTTTTCGTAAGTTGATGATGCGTCACAATCATAGAGTCACAATCTTTCATAGGCGGAGAAGCAGGCTTGACAACACTACAGAACTTACTGCAAAAAGCACTAGCGTCAACCATGCGTCAACCCGTCAACGGTCATAGAAGAAGAAGAAGATAGAAAATTTATTCGCTGCAATAACAATTACAGGAAAAGTCGAACATGACGAAGATAATAATAAAACATCAACAATATAAATAACAATACCACATAATGACAAATATTTAGACGAACAATGTACAAATTAAAAGCATTCGAGATTCAGGTTTCAGGCTGGCTAAGAAACTCGTCAACACTGTAGAAAGTATTCTCCAAAAGATAGTCTTTGATTTTTTTTTCATATGCTCTATCTGGAAGCTGTTGCCAATCTCTGGGTAGATGGTTGAATAATTTCGGCCCCCAGTACCGAATTCCCTTTGTGCAGTTGATTCGGTGAAAAGGCGTCGCAAAATTTTCTCTTCTTCTGGTGTCGTAGTGGTGGTAGTCTCCATTCCTTGGAAAAGAGTCAGTATTCCGGTGCATGTACTTCAGAATGCTGAATATGAAGAGGCTGCTCAGAGTAAGTATTCTATGTTCTTTGAACAGGCCTCTGCAGGACACTCTGCTACCAGCGCCAACCAACGCCCTGATAGCTCGCTTTTGCAGGACGAAGACACGATCAACATCCACAGATGTGGCCCAAAACATCACTCCATATTGTAGGATAACAGCTGATTGTTATATTGTTAACGCTTTGTAAATCTGTGCGGTGATTCGTGTTGTTTAGTTGTTTTGCTTGAAAATATGGAGCCCGATTATGAACAGGCGACTTCCCAAAATTTTCCCATAGTAAAATCTTTCATGATTTATGAATATTCCAAAACTACATCTGACTTCAATGGTTATGTTATGCTGGCAAACGTCAACGTCAACACTGACACACAGGCAACGGAGGTGGGGTCATCCCCATTTCTGTCAAAAGATTGAAACGTCACAGCCCGCCATACAGCTAGGTAGATTTGAAATCGTTCCCAAGAGTCAAGGCTGGTCGACGTTATGTTGTACTATAGGTTGCCTCATCCAGTTTATGAGTGACGTCACAAGATGCCCTCCGGGAACTTGATTTTGGCTGAAACTGATGTCGCTTTTTTCGTTTGACATTTCGGATCTTATTTCGACGGAAATCCACCAAATTTCTGAACTGGACGAGAAATGGTTGATGCACATTCAACGATTGGTGGTTTTCAGATGAATCGGGCATGCTTTTATCCACCAAAACACAATTTGAACCGCCGAACTGTCAAGACCAAGAACAAGGCTTAACGTTATCACGAGGTGAAACGAACGGCGCATCTGTCACCGGGTAGCTCATTGGTAAAGAACCTGACTTTCAACAGGAAGGTAGTTGGATCGATCCGCAGCCGTGCCGAACTTTTTTTTCTTCAAAAACACCCAAATTGCGATTTTAAAAATTAGAAAGAGGAAACAAAATTCAAATTAGTGTTGCCCAACTCATATTTAATTTTAAAAATCACAATTTGAGTGTTTTTGAAGAAAAAAAAGTTCGGCACGGCTGCGGTTCGATCCCACTACGTTCCTGTTGAAAGTCAGGTTCTTTACCAATGAGCTACCCGGTGACAGATGCGCGATCCGCTTCACCTCGTGATAACGTTATCGCCTTGTTTTTGGTCTTGACAGTTCGGCGGTTCAAATTGCGTTTTGGTGGATAAAAGCATGCCCGATTAATCTAAAAACCACCAATCGTTGAATGTGCATCAACCATTTCTCGTCCAGTTCAGAAATTTGGTGGATTTCCGTCGAAATAAGATCCGAAATGTCAAACGAAAAAAGCGACATCAGTTTCAGCCAAAATCAAGTTCCCGGAGGGCATCTTGTGACGTCACTCATAAACTGGATGAGGCAACCTATAGTACAACATAACGTCGACCAGCCTTGCCCAAGAGTAGCCACTTTCAAGGCAGATTTTGAGACACTTGGAACTTTTTTTTTCGAATTTTCACGAAACGTAGTCTTGTTATTAAGGCTCTACATTCGATTAGTATGATTTTTTTTATATTTTTCGATGGTGGTCACTACCCTATTATGTCCCAACGAAAAAATATCAATGTGGTGCAAACGACAATTGAATGCGTAAGTGTCCACCACATAAAGTTGACCAGTGTTTTTGTCTCTTGGTCGCCATCTTTGATCCGCCATTTTGAATTTTTCTGAAAGTGGTCCGATTTGAGTGAAAGCAGGTGATGTGAACTTCATTAAGATACATCCAATATTGGACAAATGATTCTCTGCCTACATCTTGGCCGCTATATTGAAATCTCTTATTGGTGGAACGATTTTCATGAAACTTGGAACTTACCCTTTTGTCTATTACTATCATTCTGATTTTCAAGGCGAAATTGATGATCCTGCTGCTGTTTTGACTGCCATATTGAAATTTTTTGCCCAAATAAAGGTAGAACCCTAATTAACATCTTACTTTCACAAATCTTTCAAAAAGGAAGTGCGCTACTGAGCATTCGCTTGCCTTCCCTGTTTACTAATAATTGGTTGAAATTATCGTCGGTAGATAGCAGCACGAAAAAGCGGTATATTACCAAAATGTTGGGGAAACGTCAAAAGTTATGATGTGCCGGCAAAAGGTGGGTCCGTAAATTTTTTAAGCAAAAACTATACAAAGCGGTGGATTCTTTGGATTTTAAAACGCACTTACCTATGCTTACAAAAATCAAAAAGAGGATGCTTGTGAAGTAAACTGCTCAACGAAAAATAAGGATATTGAAAATTGTCGCTCAAGTTCAAATGAAGCTAATTCAAGTAGTCGTCGCGGTACGGGCCTAAAATCGTCCAAGTTCTGCACTTCTAACGATTTCGATTATTTTCGGCACAGATGATCACTGGACCTATTCAAGCGTTTTGACCCGCAGCACCACCAAATTTGCCCCTCAGGAACGGATGGGTGGGGGTATCTTCAGAATTTGAAGTTCCAGGTCTGGTATGGTCCAATAAAGACCCACAAAGGTCAGTGAGTCGTCATTTTCGAATGATTTTTATTCGCCGATATCGATTCTGACGTGAAAAATGAGTTGCGCAATAATTTGACAAAGATAATTGATAATAATAAGAGATAAAGATGAAATCAAGTGGTCATCTACTGAACTCTGTAGGAACTTGTTTTTTTTGTGATAAATACATGAAACTTGGTAGGGTTGTTCATTATTACTTACTTTCCAAATATGGATGGAGCACCACGCGTTTCGACGCATGACGTCGCGACGCAATATCAAAAAACTTAGTGGTCGTCATTTCCAAAATAGTCGATATATTATTATCATAACTTATTTGATTTCTTTCATCAAACCATATGCTTTCGAGATTCAATAACATATTTCTGTCGACATGAGGAAACGGTGGGCTACCAGTGGTAAGTCAGGTGTCTGCTAGAGGGAACTGTGAGGTTTCTTTACCCCCAAATTTCCATGGTCAGCATCTTCGGATAAAACTATTTTCAAGTTTGTCCATACGAATGATTATGTCATCTCGTCAACATTCTCCATGTTTCGTCCTAAGGACTCCTCAGTATGGTTTATACAGATTTCGCAACCGCGCGAGATCATTCAGACTACCTAGTAAAGTAACCGATTTTGGAATACCGTTTTGTTTGAAATGGGTAAAAAATGAGCAAATGCAATTTCTGTGATTCTAGTGTTAGGGTATGAATAAAGTCAGCCGAATATGAATGAAGTAGATACGTCTGAAAAAAGCACAAATATAAAAATCTTGAATTCCACTTAGCCCAAAAGATGATTCGGTAATGTGGAATACCCCTATATCCGAATGTGGATAACTGCATTCTCTGCGAAAAAGAAAAGGGTGTTCCACATTTTGTCCGGTGTTCCACAATAGTAATAAAATCAATGAGGTCCGCTAGTCGAGTGGAATGCGTGAGCGCTCGGCAAGTGGAGCTCCCGGGTTCGATTCCCGGCACAGTGCTTTGTGCTATAGAAACAAAGTTCCTCAGCTTGTGATATTTGGGAATTAAATTCAGCAAACTCTTATGACATAAGAAATGCCGATAAGGATAGAAACAAACAAATAAACAAACAATAATGGTTCAATCATTTGATACGGTCTCATACAAAGCGATTTCTTTCTTTCAGTACGGTGGCATCGATATTAACAGGCAATTAATGGTTAAAATAATGTATTGTTTAGTTTGTGAGGTTGTATAACCGAGTATGTACCTAATATGGTACAACATTAAAGATCACTTTTTTCCAGTCATCAAAAGTATCTTTCTGAGATCCTTTCATTTGATCGCTATATCTGTATAAACATACTCAGGAGTCTCTAGAAGGACGAAACACGAGAAATGTGACCTTATAACATATTCGTATGGACAGACTTCAAAATAGTTAGTTTTATCCTCGGTTTCACCCAAAGATGTTGACCGCGGAGATTTGGGGGTGAGGAAATCTCACAGTTCCCCTTACAGGCACCTGGTTTACCACTGGTAGCCCACCGTTCCCCAAAATCGACAGAAATATGTTATTGAATCTTGAAAGCATATGGCTTGATGAAAGAAATCAAAGAAATTATAATATTCCTATCGACTGTTCTGGGAATGGCGACCACTGTTTTTTGATATTGCGTCGCAACGTCATCCGTCGGAACGCGTGATGCTCCCTCCATATTTGGAAAGTAAGTAATAATGAACAGTCACACCAAGTTTCATGTATTTATCACAGAAAACAAGTTCCTAAGAGCTCAATAGATGACCACTTGATTTCATCTTTATCTCTTATTATTACCAATTATCTTTGTCAAATGATTGCGCAACTCATTTTTCACGTCAGAATCGACATCAGCGGATGAGAATCATTCGAAAATGACTGCTCACTTGCCTTTGTGGGTCTTCATTGGACCATACCAGACCTGGAACTTCAAATTCTGAAGATACCCCTACCCCTCCGTTCCTGAGGGGCAAATTTGGTGGTGCTGCGAGTCAAAACGCTTGAATAGGTCCAATGATCATCTGTGCCGAAAATAAGCGAAATCGTTAGAAGTGCAGAATAATTTGGTGTACCGCTACGACTAAAGGAAAAATTACCAATTTCAAAAAAGTCAACACTGCCTGATAGGACTCTCCATTGACTACAAGGTGCTGTGTTTAGTTTTATCATTCATCGCATTCTGCAAGATTTACAGGGTGCCAAAGGAAGAGCTGAAAATCGGTGAATGGGGTACTTGCCCAATTTTTTTTTATTGGTTCAATCGATAGTATGGCTAAAAATAATGTACCGGTATTTTTTCTTTTTCCCAAATTCCCAAAATTGCGGCCGCAGTGCCTGTTTTAAAAATATATTTTTGACGTCACAAATATACTAAAAACTGAACCAACAGCACTGTTAGATTGAAAACTCAAAAAACTGTTTAGAGTGACATCACAATATTTGAAAAATACAGATATAAAAACTTCACTGCAGTTTTCCGACTGTGACCAACTTTTTGAAAAAAAAAAAAAACTTTTTAACCAATGGATATATTTTCTTGAAATTTTCAGGAAATACTCTTTATTGCTCTTGCTATTGCTAATGATTAAAAGTATTTTCAGTCAAATCTGTTTCATTGGCAAGTACCCCATTTTCGAAGTGGGAAGTGGACCTGTTTTAGAAAAAATGTCAATTCGATTTTATGAAATCGAAAAATATTGATTTCGATTCTATAAATAGGCCAGACGGTAGGTCATTCTGGATAGAAAAAATTCCGACCAAAGCTTTTATGGTGTCAAACTCTTCGTAAGGTCAGTAGGTATCTACCACTGAGTTTCCGCCCAAAAACGAGTTGTGCTGATTCCTCCACATCTGCCCAAAGGTAAAGGATGTCTTGAAGGTCCAAAAAGACCTGATGAACCCCCGTACTTTTTCATTTTATTTGCCTCAACGCAAACGTACAACTCTAACGCAAACATTGATGATAAAATAATATATAATTTCTTCATAAATCAATGTACAAAGTCTTAATAATAATGGTCGCGTTTTAAAGCTGGAGAAGAGTACATTTCCAAGCTCGTGTAATCAGTCCGGTCTATGTCAAGTAGGCACGGCCGCACGAGGGTGAAACAGGACCGCTCGAAAAGAAATCAGTTTTTTAGACTTTCAAGTGCGTGTCGCGGTTAAGCCAGGCACGATATCGTTAGAGAAGAGTTTGAGCTTTTCATTCCTTATGAAATTATCGCAAACGGTGTTTGGTAAAATTGAAAAAATTGCTGCTGAACAGGCGGGTGAAAATCATTCACTTTTTTCAAAAATGCTGTTAATCAAATTTTAAACCATAAATGGGTTCAATGGATACGAGTTATTAGAAAACATACAAAATACATGTTGCTCCATTGTTTTCTTGTGTGGAAAAACAATTAAATGTGATTTATCTGACCCGCACAAAGAAATCTTTTTTTCAACAGTAAGACAGGCACAGAGATGCACAAATGCTTCCAATGTTTGTGTAAGAGTTGTACGTTTGCATTTAGGCAAATATAACGAAAAAGTACGAAGGTATAACAGGTCTTTTTGCACTTTCGAGGCATCCTTTACCTTCGCGCAGATGTGGAGTAATCAGCACAACTTGTTTTTGGGCGGAAACTCAGTGGTAGATAACTACTGACCTTACGAAGAGCTTGACACCATAAAAGCTTTGGTCGGAGTTTTTTCCAGATTGTAGTGATTTTACGACATACCGCCTGGCCTAAAAGGGCTTTGATTGAAAGAGCACTATCCAGTTTGGGCATATTTTCGGCCCCAGAGATCTCTGCATGGCCTATCCACGATTTTTTGAACATATACTCGTGAAGGCCTTACCATCATATGGACGCAATAAGAAAAATGAGCCATGCAGAGAACTTCACAAAAAAAAATTTTTTTGTCCGGATCACCACAACAGAATTATTAAAAAAATGGGAGAGATAAATAGCATTGTATTTGGAAATCAGACCTCACACATCAATGGAAGCTTCTACATTTTGCCTTTATGTGTCTAGGATACCCTTTCCCAACAAATGGAACATCAGCTAACGAGTCAGACGTGCCGACTCATTTACAGGGTGGAACAAAAGTTATCAAAAAATTCCTAATAATTGAACCGAAGCATTTGGCAGCAACCATCGATTCAGTTTTAATCAACTTGTGGAATTCCTCTTTCGAATAAAAGAAACGATGTCAACAGACCAACTGACTGTGATCGAAAGTCCGAAATCCAAGGTGGCGGCACATGAAGGGATATAATCTCAGCTAAGGCGATATGGGGCAATGTCCGTTCAACAACCAGCCAAATATTTCTTATATCTCATGAACTGAACCTATCCTGGCTGAAGTGGATCATGAAGTGAAGGTTGCCGGTCGTAAATCTTGACCAAAATTCAGAGTAAAAGATGGCGCCCAATATTGCAGCAAAAATGTTTACAGAAGTCATCTATTGATTAATTACCCTGTATGATTAATAACAGCAATCACAACTTGGAAATGTTGAGTCGCGTTAATCATGATGTGTGATTAAGATGTGATGTGCAGATGTGAATTGCCGAGATCTCACTAAAACTTTTTTCGAAAGTCCGAGTACCTATATCGAATTTTTTCCCATCAAGGCCCCAAAGAAGTAAGCATGGCGTAATCACAATTTTTTGAACAAACACTCCCTAAGGCCTAACCATCACATTAGCATAACAAGACAGATGTGAATTGCCGAGATCTCACTAAAACTTTTTTCGAAAATCCGAGTACCTATATATCGGATGTTTTCGCATCAAGGCCCCAAAGAAGTAAGCATGGCGTAATCACAATTTTTTGAACAAACACTCCCTAAGGCCTAACCATCACATTAGCGAAACAAGACAGATGTGAATTGCCGAGATCTCACTAAAACTTTTTTCGAAAATCCGAGTACCTATATATCGGATGTTTTTGCATCAAGGCCCCAAAGAAGTAAGCATGGCGTAATCACAATTTTTTGAACAAACACTCCCTAAGGCCTAACCATCACATGAGCAAAACAAGACAGATGTGAATTGCCGAGATCTCACTAAAACTTTTTTCGAAAATCCGAGTACCTATACATATATCGGATGTTTTTGCATCAAGGCCCCAAAGAAGTAAGCATGGCGTAATCACAATTTTTTGAACAAACACTCCCTAAGGCCTAACCATCACATTAGCGAAACAAGACAGATGTGAATTGCCGAGATCTCACTAAAACTTTTTTCGAAAATCCGAGTACCTATATATCGGACGTTTTTGCATCAAGGCCCCAAAGAAGTAAGCATGGCGTAATCACAATCTTTTGAACAAACACTCCCTAAGGCCTAACCATCACATGAGCAAAACAAGACAGATGTGAATTGCCGAGATCTCACTAAAACTTTTTTCGAAAATCCGAGTACCTATATATCGGCTGTTTTTGCATCAAGGCCCCAAAGAAGTAAGCATGGCGTAATCACAATTTTTTCGACAAACACTCCCTAAGGCCTAACCTTCACATGAGCAAAACAAGACAGATGTGAATTGCCGAGATCTCACTAAAACTTTTTTCGAAAGTCCGAGTACCTATATATCGAATTTTTTCCCATCAAGGCCCCAAAGAAGTAAGCATGGCGTAATCACAATTTTTTGAACAAACACTCCCTAAGGCCTAACCATCACATTAGCGAAACAAGACAGATGTGAATTGCCGAGATCTCACTAAAACTTTTTTCGAAAATCCGAGTACCTATATATCGGATGCTTTTGCATCAAGGCCCCAAAGAAGTAAGCATGGCGTAATCACAATTTTTTGAACAAACACTCCCTAAGGCCTAACCATCACATTAGCAAAACAAGACAGATGTGAATTGCCGAGATCTCACTAAAACTTTTTTCGAAAATCCGAGTACCTATAATATCGGATGTTTTTGCATCAAGGCCCCAAAGAAGTAAGCATGGCGTAATCACAATTTTTTGAACAAACACTCCCTAAGGCCTAACCATCACATGAGCAAAACAAGACAGATGTGAATTGCCGAGATCTCACTGAAACTTTTTTCGAAAATCCGAGTACCTATATATCGGATGTTTTTGCATCAAGGCCCCAAAGAAGTAAGCATGGCGTAATCACAATTTTTTGAACAAACATTCCCTAAGGCCTAACCGTCACATGAGCAAAACAAGACAGATGTGAATTGCCGAGATCTCACTAAAACTTTTTTTGAAAGTCCGAGTACCTATATATCGGATGTTTTTGCATCAAGGCCCCAAAGAAGTAAGCATGGCGTAATCACAATTTTTTTAACAAACACTCCCTAAGGCCTAACCATCACATAAGCGAAACAAGACAGATGTGAATTGCCGAGATCTCACTAAAACTTTTTTCGAAAATCCGAGTACCTATATATCGGATGTTTTTGCATCAAGGCCCCAAAGAAGTAAGCATGGCGTAATCACAATTTTTTGAACAAACACTCCCTAAGGCCTAACCATCACATGAGCAAAACAAGACAGATGTGAATTGCCGAGATCTCACTAAAACTTTTTTCGAAAATCCGAGTACTTATATATCGGATGTTTTTGGATCAAGGCCCCAAAGAAGTAAGCATGGCGTAATCACAATTTTTTGAACAAACACTCCCTAAGGCCTAACCATCACATGAGCAAAACAAGACAGATGTGAATTGCCGAGATCTCACTAAAACTTTTTTCGAAAATCCGAGTACCTATATATCGGATGTTTTTGCATCAAGGCCCCAAAGAAGTAAGCATGGCGTAATCACAATTTTTTGAACAAACACTCCCTAAGGCCTAACCATCACATTAGCGAAACAAGACAGATGTGAATTGCCGAGATCTCACTGAAACTTTTTTCGAAAATCCGAGTACCTATATATCGGATGTTTTTGCATCAAGGCCCCAAAGAAGTGAGCATGGCGTAATCACAATTTTTTGAACAAACATTCCCTAAGGCCTAACCGTCACATGAGCAAAACAAGACAGATGTGAATTGCCGAGATCTCACTAAAACTTTTTTTGAAAGTCCGAGTACCTATATATCGGATGTTTTTGCATCAAGGCCCCAAAGAAGTAAGCATGGCGTAATCACAATTTTTTTAACAAACACTCCCTAAGGCCTAACCATCACATAAGCGAAACAAGACAGATGTGAATTGCCGAGATCTCACTAAAACTTTTTTCGAAAATCCGAGTACCTATATATCGGATGTTTTTGCATCAAGGCCCCAAAGAAGTAAGCATGGCGTAATCACAATTTTTTGAACAAACACTCCCTAAGGCCTAACCATCACATGAGCAAAACAAGACAGATGTGAATTGCCGAGATCTCACTAAAACTTTTTTCGAAAATCCGAGTACTTATATATCGGATGTTTTTGGATCAAGGCCCCAAAGAAGTAAGCATGGCGTAATCACAATTTTTTGAACAAACACTCCCTAAGGCCTAACCATCACATGAGCAAAACAAGACAGATGTGAATTGCCGAGATCTCACTAAAACTTTTTTCGAAAATCCGAGTACCTATATATCGGATGTTTTTGCATCAAGGCCCCAAAGAAGTAAGCATGGCGTAATCACAATTTTTTGAACAAACACTCCCTAAGGCCTAACCATCACATGAGCAAAACAAGACAGATGTGAATTGCCGAGATCTCACTAAAACTTTTTTCGAAAATCCGAGTACCTATATATCGGCTGTTTTTGCATCAAGGCCCCAAAGAAGTAAGCATGGCGTAATCACAATTTTTTCGACAAACACTCCCTAAGGCCTAACCTTCACATGAGCAAAACAAGACAGATGTGAATTGCCGAGATCTCACTAAAACTTTTTTCGAAAGTCCGAGTACCTATATATCGAATTTTTTCCCATCAAGGCCCTAAAGAAGTAAGCATGGCGTAATCACAATTTTTTGAACAAACACTCCCTAAGGCCTAACCATCACATTAGCGAAACAAGACAGATGTGAATTGCCGAGATCTCACTAAAACTTTTTTCGAAAATCCGAGTACCTATATATCGGATGCTTTTGCATCAAGGCCCCAAAGAAGTAAGCATGGCGTAATCACAATTTTTTGAACAAACACTCCCTAAGGCCTAACCATCACATTAGCAAAACAAGACAGATGTGAATTGCCGAGATCTCACTAAAACTTTTTTCGAAAATCCGAGTACCTATAATATCGGATGTTTTTGCATCAAGGCCCCAAAGAAGTAAGCATGGCGTAATCACAATTTTTTGAACAAACACTCCCTAAGGCCTAACCATCACATGAGCAAAACAAGACAGATGTGAATTGCCGAGATCTCACTGAAACTTTTTTCGAAAATCCGAGTACCTATATATCGGATGTTTTTGCATCAAGGCCCCAAAGAAGTAAGCATGGCATAATCACAATTTTTCGAACAAACACTCCCTAAGGCCTAACCATCACATAAGCGAAACAAGACAGATGTGAATTGCCGAGATCTCACTAAAACTTTTTTCGAAAATCCGAGTACCTATATATCGGATGTTTTTGCATCAAGGCCCCAAAGAAGTAAGCATGGCATAATCACAATTTTTCGAACAAACACTCCCTAAGGCCTAACCATCACATAAGCGAAACAAGACAGATGTGAATTGCCGAGATCTCACTAAAACTTTTTTCGAAAATCCGAGTACCTATATATCGGATGTTTTTGCATCAAGGCCCCAAAGAAGTAAGCATGGCGTAATCACAATTTTTTGAACAAACACTCCCTAAGGCCTAACCATCACATGAGCAAATCAAGACAGATGTGAATTGCCGAGATCTCACTAAAACTTTTTTCGAAAATCCGAGTACTTATATATCGGATGTTTTTGGATCAAGGCCCCAAAGAAGTAAGCATGGCGTAATCACAATTTTTTGAACAAACACTCCCTAAGGCCTAACCATCACATGAGCAAAACAAGACAGATGTGAATTGCCGAGATCTCACTAAAACTTTTTTCGAAAATCCGAGTACCTATATATCGGATGTTTTTGCATCAAGGCCCCAAACAAGTAAGCATGGCGTAATCACAATTTTTTGAACAAACACTCCCTAAGGCCTAACCATCACATTAGCGAAACAAGACAGATGTGAATTGCCGAGATCTCACTAAAACTTTTTTCGAAAATCCGAGTACCTATATATCGGATGTTTTTGCATCAAGGCCCCAAAGAAGTAAGCATGGCGTAATCACAATTTTTTGAACAAACACTCCCTAAGGCCTAACCATCACATGAGCAAAACAAGACAGATGTGAATTGCCGAGATCTCACTAAAACTTTTTTCGAAAATCCGAGTACTTATATATCGGATGTTTTTGGATCAAGGCCCCAAAGAAGCAAGCATGGCGTAATCACAATTTTTTGAACAAACACTCCCTAAGGCCTAACCATCACATGAGCAAAACAAGACAGATGTGAATTGCCGAGATCTCACTAAAACTTTTTTCGAAAATCCGAGTACCTATATATCGGATGTTTTTGCATCAAGGCCCCAAAGAAGTAAGCATGGCGTAATCACAATTTTTTGAACAAACATTCCCTAAGGCCTAACCGTCACATGAGCAAAACAAGACAGATGTGAATTGCCGAGATCTCACTAAAACTTTTTTTGAAAGTCCGAGTACCTATATATCGGATGTTTTTGCATCAAGGCCCCAAAGAAGTAAGCATGGCGTAATCACAATTTTTTCAACAAACACTCCCTAAGGCCTAACCATCACATAAGCGAAACAAGACAGATGTGAATTGCCGAGATCTCACTAAAACTTTTTTCGAAAATCCGAGTACTTATATATCGGCTGTTTTTGCATCAAGGCCCCAAAGAAGTAAGCATGGCGTAATCACAATTTTTTGAACAAACACTCCCTAAGGCCTAACCATCACATGAGCAAAACAAGACAGATGTGAATTGCCGAGATCTCACTAAAACTTTTTTCGAAAATCCGAGTACCTATATATCGGATGTTTTTGCATCAAGGCCCCAAAGAAGTAAGCATGGCGTAATCACAATTTTTTGAACAAACACTCCCTAAGGCCTAACCATCACATGAGCAAAACAAGACAGATGTGAATTGCCGAGATCTCACTAAAACTTTTTTCGAAAATCCGAGTACTTATATATCGGATGTTTTTGGATCAAGGCCCCAAAGAAGTAAGCATGGCGTAATCACAATTTTTTGAACAAACACTCCCTAAGGCCTAACCATCACATGAGCAAAACAAGACAGATGTGAATTGCCGAGATCTCACTAAAACTTTTTTCGAAAATCCGAGTACCTATATATCGGATGTTTTTGCATCAAGGCCCCAAAGAAGTAAGCATGGCGTAATCACAATTTTTTGAACAAACACTCCCTAAGGCCTAACCATCACATGAGCAAAACAAGACAGATGTGAATTGCCGAGATCTCACTAAAACTTTTTTCGAAAATCCGAGTACTTATATATCGGCTGTTTTTGCATCAAGGCCCCAAAGAAGTAAGCATGGCGTAATCTCAATTTTTTCGACAAACACTCCCTAAGGCCTAACCTTCACATGAGCAAAACAAGACAGATGTGAATTGCCGAGATCTCACTAAAACTTTTTTCGAAAATTCGAGTACCTATATATCGGATGTTTTTGCATCAAGGCCCCAAAGAAGTAAGCATGGCGTAATCACAATTTTTCGAACGAACACTCCCTAAGGCCTAACCATCACATTAGCGAAACAAGACAGATGTGAATTGCCGAGATCTCACTTAAACTTTTTTCGAAAATCCGAGTACCTATATATCGGATGTTTTAGCATCAAGGCCCCAAAGAAGTGAGCATGGCGTAATCACAATTTTTTGAACAAACACTCCCTAAGGCCTAACCATCACATGAGCAAAACAAGACAGATGTGAATTGCCGAGATCTCACTAAAACTTTTTTCGAAAATCCGAGTACCTCTATATCGGCTGTTTTTGCATCAAGGCCCCAAAGAAGTAAGCATGGCGTAATCACAATTTTTTCGACAAACACTCCCTAAGGCCTAACCATCACATGAGCAAAACAAGACAGATGTGAATTGCCGAGATCTCACTAAAACTTTTTTCGAAAGTCCGAGTACCTATATATCGGATGTTTTTGCATCAAGGCCCCAAAGATGTAAGCATGGCGTAATCACAATTTTTTGAACAAACACTCCCTAACGCCTAACCATCACATTAGCGAAACAAGACAGATGTGACTTGCCGAGATCACACTGAAACTTTTTTCGAAAATCCGAGTACCTACCTATATATCGAATGTTTTTGCATCAAGGCCCCAAAGAAGTAAGCATGGCGTAATCACAATTTTTTTAACAAACACTCCCTAAGGCCTAACCATCACATTAGCAAAACAAGACAGATGTGAATTGCCGAGATCTCACTTGAACTTTTTTCGAAAATCCGAGTACCTATATATCGGATGTTTTTGCATCAAGGCCCCAAAGAAGTAAGCATGGCGTAATCACAATTTTTTTAACATACACTCCCTAAGGCCTAACTATTACATGAGCAAAATAAGACAGATGTGCGATGCGCAGATCTCTTGCGTGGTCTCATTTCTACGTAGCGCTCGTGTGTACACTCTTTTCTACGGTGGTTCGTTTTCTTCCATGTTGTACCAGTTTCATCGCTCCACCAGTAGCTTGCTTTCCTGGAGCGGTGTTTGAGCCAAGGCATTACTTTATCACAGATGCTGGTATCCTCGTCTATCACATCTCTTGAATAGATGCCGGGGTCATCGTAGTCGTTGGCATTCGGGAATCTATCGAGTCCTCTTCTATCCCCTGTCGATACTTTCAGCTCCAACTTGCGTCAAGTTGCCCCCACGATAAGTCGGCTGCATCAAGTCCTTGGCGTCAAGTTGTCCCGTCTCAATTTGTCTCAGCGTCAATTGTCCCGCGTCAAGCTGTCATGTACGCGCCCGCGCTGTGTGGTCCACTGCAGATGGTAAACAGACCTTCATAAGCCACAGTAATTAAATATGCAAGATAGGGATACCTAGGAAAGCTATTTCAGATTCTGAACTTCCGATGCAAAAATTATTACTCGGACCTTGACTTTTTGATCCTAATTGAGCAGAGTCCAGTCGGTGAACGTGAAGATAGAAAGATGAGAAACAGCCAGTTCATGAGCCTACAAATAAGCGAGATCGGGAATGCTGTAGCCATTTGGCCGCAACTTTGATTTCTGGACATCCAATGAGAATGTTTGGCCTCAATAGTGACCTCTCATACAAAGGTTTGGCCTCAACATTGACTTTCTGTTCCTGGTTCAGCAGAGTCCAGTCGGTGAAGAAAAAAATGATGATGAAAACAGCCAGTTCATATGCACACAAATGAGCGAGATCGCAAATGCTGTAGCAATATTGGCCGCAATTTTAATTTCTGGACTTGCAATGTTTGGTCTCAACATTGACTTTTTGGTCCTGGTTCAGCAGAGTCCAGTTAGTGGAGAAAAAAAGTTGAAAACAGCCGGTTCATAAGCCTACAAATGAGCGAGATCGGAAATGCTGTAGCAATATTGGCCGCCATTTAGATTTCTGGACTCCCCACGAAAATGTTTAACCTCAACATTGACCTTCTGTTCCTGGCTCAACAGAGTCCAGTCGGTGAAAATCACATGATAAAAAACTAGCCAGTTAATATGCCTACAAATGAGCGAGATCGGAAATGCCGCAGCAATGGCCGCCATTTTGATTTCTGGCTCCCAATGCAATGTTTGGTCTCAACATTGACTTTTTGTTCCTGGTCCAGTAGAATCCTGTCGGTGAAGATCGGATGATGAAAAAAAAACAGCCCATTCATAAGCCTACGAAAGGGCGAGATCGGAAATGCTGTAGCAATATTGGCCGCCATTTAGATTTCTGAACTTCCTATGCGGATGTTTGGCCTCAATATTGACTTGCCGTTCCTGGTTCAGCAGAGTCCAGTCGGTGAAGATGGAATGATAAAAAACAGCCAGTTCATAAGCCTACAAATGAGCGAGATCGCAAATGCTGTAGCAATATTGGCCGCCATTTAGATTTCTGCATTTCCCTCGCTAATGTTTGGCTTCAACATTGACTTTGTGCCCCTGGCTGAGCAGAGTCTAGTCGGTGAGGATCAAATGATAAAAAAAAACAGCCAATTCATCAGCCCACAAAAGAGCAAGATCGGGAATACTGTAGCAATAGTGGCCGCCATTTTAAATCCTGGACTTCCCGTGCGAATGTTTGATCTCAACATTGACTTTCTGTTTTTGGTTTAGCCAATTCCAGTCGGTGAAGATGAAATGATGAAAAACAACTAGTTCATAAGCCTACAAATGAGCGAGATCGGAAATGCTGTAGCAATATGGGCCGCAATTTTCCTTTCTGGACTTCCCATTGTAGATTGTAGATTAGAGGTGGTCGTTTGGTCTCGGAGGATCCTTCCTGCACTGCGACCTATAAGATCTTTTGTGCGTGACCATGCTTCTATTTAATGTCCCAGAAAATCCACATCCTCACCGAATCGGATGATTTCCTCAGGAGACTTACCTCTTGGACTTCCCATGCGAATGTTTGGCCTCAACATTGACTTTTTGGTCCTGGTTCAGCAGAGTCCAGTTAGTGGAGAAAAAAAGTTGAAAACAGCCGGTTCATAAGCCTACAAATGAGCGAGATCGGAAATGCTGTAGCAATATTGGCCGCCATTTCTATTTTTGGACTTCCCAAGCAAATGTTTGGCCTCAACATTGACCTTCTGTTCCTGGTTCAGCAGAGTCCAGTCGTTGAAGACAAGAAGCTAAAAACAGTCAGTTCATCATCCTTGAAATGAGCGAGATCGGAAGTGCTGTAGCAATATCGGCCGACATTTTCATTTCTGGACTTCCCATGCAAATATTTGGCCTCAACATTGACTTTTTTCTTGGTCCAAAGAGTCCAGTCGATGAAGATAGAAAGATAATAACAGCCAGTTCATAGGCCTACAAATGAACGAGATCGGAAGTGCTGTTACAATATCGGCCAACATTTCCAATTCTGGACTTCCTATGCAAATATTTTGATCCTAACATTGACTTTCTGATTCTGGTTCAGCAGAGTCCAGTCGGTGAAGATGGAAAGGTGAAAAACAGCGAGTTCATAAGCCCACAAATGAGCGAGATCGGGAATGCTGTAGAAATATCGGCCGTAGTTCTAAATTCTGAACTTCCTATGCAAATATTTTTGTCCTATCACTGACTTTCTGATTCTGGTTCAGCAGAGTCCAGTCGGTGAAGATAGGAAGATGGAAGACAGCCAATTCATAAGCTTACAAATGAGCGAAATCGGAAGTGCTGTTGCAATATCGGCCGCAATCTTGATTTCTGGACTTCCCATGCAAATATTCTCACTCCAACATGGACTTTCTGATTCCGGTTTAGCAGAGTCCAGTCGGTGAAGATAGGAAGATAGAAAACAGCCGTCAGTTAGTTCATAAGCCTACAAATATGAGCGACATTGGAAGTGCTGTTACAATATCGGCCGCCATTTTCAATTCTGGACTTCCTTCGCGAATATTTTTACTTCAACATTGACGTTCTGTTCCTGGTTCAGCAAAGTCCAATCGATGAAGATGGAAAGATAAAGAAACACCCAGTTTATAAGCTTACAAATGGGCCAGATCGGAAGTGCTGTAGAAATATCGGCCGCAATTCTCAATTCTGGACTTCTAATGCAAATGTTTTCATCTTATCACTGACATTCTGATTCTGGTTCAGCAGAGTCCAGTTGGTGAAGATGAGAAGATAGAAAAGAACCAGTTCATAAGCTTACAAATGAGCGAAATCGGAAGTGCTGTTGCAATATCGGCCGCAATCTTGATTTCTGGACTTCCCATGCAAATATTCTCACTCCAACATGGACTTTCTGATTCCGGTTTAGCAGAGTCCAGTCGGTGAAGATAGGAAGATAGAAAACAGCCGTCAGTTAGTTCATAAGCCTACAAATATGAGCGACATTGGAAGTGCTGTTACAATATCGGCCGCCATTTTCAATTCTGGACTTCCTTTGCGAATATTCTTACTTCAACATTGACGTTCTGATCCTAGTTCAGCAAAGTCCAATCGGTGAAGATGGAAAGATGAAGAAACACCCAGTTTATAAGCTTACAAATGGGCCAGATCGGAAGTGCTGTAGAAATATCGGCCGCAATTCTCAATTCTGGACTTCTTATGCAAATGTTTTTATCTTATCACTGACTTTCTGATTCTGGTTCAGCAGAGTCCAGTTGGTGAGATGAGAAGATAGAAAAGAACCAGTTCATAAGCCTACAAATAAGTGAGATCGGAAGTGCTGTTCAATATCGGCCTCCATCTTGATTTCTGGACTTCCCATGCAAATATTCTCACTCCAACATGGACTTTCTGATTCCGGTTTAGCAGAGTCCAGTCGGTGAAGATAGGAAGATAGAAAACAGCCGTCAGTTAGTTCATAAGCCTACAAATATGAGCGACATTGGAAGTGCTGTTACAATATCGGCCGCCATTTTCAATTCTGGACTTCCTTTGCGAATATTTTTACTTCAACATTGACGTTCTGATTCTGGTTCAGCAAAGTCCAATCGATGAAGATGGAAAGATGAAGAAACACCCAGTGTATAAGCTTACAATAAATGAGCCAGATCGGAAGTGCTGTAGAAATATCGGCCGCAATTCTCAATTCTGGACATCTTATGCAAATGTTCTTATCTTATCACTGACTTTCAGATTCTGATTCAGCAGAGTCCAGTTGGTGAAGATGAGAAGATAGAAATGGACCAGTTCATAAGCCTACAAATGAGCGAGATCAAAAGTGCTGTTACAATATCGGCCTGCCATTTACAATTTTGGACTTCCAATGCAAATATTTTTATCTTATCACTGACTTTCTGATTCTGGTTCAGCAGAATTCAGTCGGTGAAGATGAAAAGGTGAAAAACAGCAAGTTCATAAGCCCACAAATGAGCGAGATCGGGAATGCTGGAGAAATATCGACCGTAGTTCTAAATTCTGGACTTCCTATGCAAATATTTTTGTCTTATCACTGACTTTCTGATTCTGGTTCAGCAGAGTCCAGTTGGTGAAGATAGGAAGATGGAAGACAGCCAATTCATAAGCTTATAAATGAGCGACATTGGAAGTGCTGTTACAATATCGGCCGCCATTCTCAATTTTGGACTACCTTTGCGAATATTTCCACTTCAACATTGACGTTCTCATTCTGGTTCAGCAAAGTCCAATCGGTGAAGATGGGAAGATGGAAAAACACCCAGTTTATAAGCTTACAAATGAGCGAGATCGGAACTGCTGTAGCAATATCGGCCGCCCTCTTGATTTCTGGACTTCCCATGCAAATGTTTTGATCCTAACATTGACTTTCTGATTCTGGTTTAGCAGAGTCCAGTTAGTAAAGATAAAAAGATGAGAAACAGCCAGTTCATAAGCCTACAAATGAGCGAGATCGGAAGTGCTGTTACAATATCGGCCGCCATCTCAATTCCTGGACTTTCCATGCAAATATTCTCACTCCAACATCGACTTTCTGATTCCGGTTTAGCAGAGTCCAGTCGGTGACGATAGGAAGATAGAAAACAGCCAGTTAGTTCATAAGCCTACAAATATGAGCGACATTGGAAGTGCGGTTACAATATCGGCTGCAATTTTCAATTCTGGACTTCCTTTGAGAATATTTTCACTTCAACATTGACGTTCTCATTCTGGTTCAGCAAAGTCCAATCGCTGATGATGGAAAGATGGAGAAACACCCAGTTTATAAGCTTACAAATGAGCCAGATCGGTAGTGTTGTAGAAATATCGGCCGCAATTCTCAATTCTGGACTTCTTATGCAAATATTTTTATCTTATCACTGACTTTCAGATTCTGGTTCAGCCGAGTCCAGTTGGTGAAGATAGGAAGATTGAAAACAGACAGTTAGTTCATAAGCCTACAAATATAAGCGACTATGGAAGTGTTGTTACAATATCGGCCGCCATTTTTAATTCTGGACTTCATTTCAAATATTTTTACTTCAACATTGACGTTCTCATTCTGGTTCAGCAATGTCTGATCGGTGAAGATGGAATGATGGAGAAACACCCAGTTTATAAGCTCACAAATGAGCGAGATCGGAAATGCTGTGACAATGTCAGCCGCCATCTTGATTTCTGGACTTCCCATGCAAATATTTGACCTCAACATTGACTTTTTTCTTGGTCCAAAGAGTCCAGTCGATGAAGATAGAAACATAATCACAGCCAGTTTATAGGCCTACAAATGAACGAGATCGGAAGTGCTGTTACAGTATCGGCCAACATTTCCAATTCTGGACTTCCGATGCAAATATTTTGATCCTAACATTGACTTTCTGATTCTGGTTCAGAAGAGTCCAGTCGGTGAAAATAAAAAGATGAAAAACAGCCAGTTCAAAAGACCACAAATGGGCCAGATCGGAAGTGCTGTAGAAATATCGGCCGCAATTCTCAATTCTGGACTTCTTATGCAAATGTTTTTATCTTATCACTGACTTTCTGATTCTGGTTCAGCAGAGTCCAGTTGGTGAAGATGAGAAGATAGAAAAGAACCAGTTCATAAGCCTACAAATGAGTGAGATCGGAAGTGCTCATACAATATCGGCCTCCATCTTGATTTCTGGACTTCCCATGCAAATATTCTCACTCCAACATGGACTTTCTGATTCCGGTTTAGCAGAGTCCAGTCGGTGAAGATAGGAAGATAGGAAACAGCCAGTTCATAAGCCTACAAATGAGCGAGATCAGAAGTGCTGTTACAATATCGGCCGCCACTTACAATTTTGGACTTCCAACGCAAATATTTTCATCTTATCACTGACTTTCTGATTCTAGTTCAGCAGACTTCAGTCGGTGAAGATATGAAGATAGAAAACAGCCAGTTAGTTCATAAGCCTACAAATATATGAGCGACATTGGAAGTGCTGTTACAATATCGGCCGCCATTTTCAATTCTGGACTTCCTTTGCGAATATTTTTACTTCAACATTGACGTTCTCATTCTGGTTCAGCAAAGTCCAGTCGGTAAAGATGGAAAGATGGAAAAACACCCAGTTCATAAGCTTACAAATGAGCGAGATCGGAAGTGCTGTAGCAATATCGGCCGCCATCTTGATTTCTGAACTTCCCATGCAATTATTTTGATCTCAACAATGACATTCTGATTCTGGTTCAGCGGAGTCCAGTGGGTGAAGGTAGAAAGATATGATAACAGCCAGTTCATAAGCCCACAAAGGAGCGAAATTGGCAATATTGTACTAATATTGGCCGCCATCTTGATTTTTGAACTAAAGGTTCAGATTTTTGGCGTGAAAGAGATAAATGTCACGTAGTCTGTATTTGGGTGACCTATAGACTGCTCCAGGAAGCAAGAGTCCGCGAACTTAGGGAAATATGACATATTTTTTGTTTGTTTGGGGGCGGCGGCCGGGATCGGCGGCTGGGGGCTGGGCGGCGACAAATGAAAAACAGCCTGTATTCTTCTGTTTGAAGTCAACTATACATCAGTGGAAGAATTAGAATGCTATGTCTTTTAGTTCAGGAGAAGCAGCTGCAACATTCAGTGAAATCAGGGAAATTAGGTGGGGCCGGATATTCGGTTAATATTGTCTTCAAATAAATCATTAAGAAAACAATCAATCATTACAAATATTTGCTTGAATACGTGAAATTACATACTAATACACATCACATTGTCGATTCCGACCATTACGATAAAGCAAAGGCAAAATTCAGCAAAAAACTGTTCTCACGGGGCCGAAAATATGCCCAAACTCGATAGTGCCCTTTGGTAATAAGGGATGATTCCACGTCACAAATTGTCTCATTGAAGCAACTGATGCTAGTGACTTCACAAGGAGGTAGGTATCCGCCGATACTCTGGTTACATGTTGGATTTACCAGATCAGGATAGTTAGAGTCAGAGTAATATCACCCATAAGAGCCATGCTTACCAAAACAACGTTTGATCGCAATGAAAACTGGTTGGCCGAGTTTTCCTTTTTTTTGTGAAAACAAGATGATAAGGAGACAGTTCGACAACAATCAAGTCTACAGAGCAGTCGGAATGTCTGCGGGAGTCAGATATGCCCGCGCTCTGGGAACATCACAACGCCCAACTTCTAGACTTCTATGGAAGTATATGGACACCGCAGGTGTCGCTACGGTGTCGCTAGACTAGCTCAGATCGAAGACAAAAAACCACTACTGCACCGCAAGGCAATATCGTTCAATCGTTCACTGCTGGAATAAATCCTTTCGAGAATGCTACGATGTTGAGAAGTGGACTAGGCAAGTTACCTATTGAATGTTTATTGTTTTATTAGATGGTTTTATTGTTGCATTAAAGGACCCCGCACGATTCTCATGGAAAATGGCTCCCGGTTAAATTCACTGAATTTTTGATATGTTGTTGCTCATGAGATACTAATCAAATACCTTGAACCCCAAACTCAAATAATGGGCAGTTTTTTACCCACAGGGGGTTGAAGTTGGAGGTTTTGACGGCTTCAAAATGATATTATGACGTTAATAAGAGCTTTTTATTTGGTTTCTCTTCAAGTAGTGTTTCATGCTAAATGTATTTATTTGACAAAAAAATATCAACCCCCTCCTCCACCCCCAACCCCTATCTACCATCATAAAATTAGAGATTACTTCCAAAAGCCATGCGGATGGCTTCTGTGATTTAAATTATGAATTTTTATATAATTTTTTTTTCCATCCCTAATGTTGGGGTGCCGATTTTCCAATTTTCCTCGGTTAATTTGGCTGAATTTTTGGTATTGTGTACTTCTAATTCTGCTAATCAAAAAGTTCTAATGCCAAAACTTATTCCTATGGACAGTTTTCGTTCTACAGGGGACTGAATTTGAATATTTGAGAGCAGAAATATTGAACTTCAGGCCCCTGTAGAACAAAAACTGTTCATAGGAATAAGTTTTGGTATGAGAACTTTTTGTTCAGCAGAACTAGAAGGACGCAATACCAAAAATTCTGCCAAATTAACCGAGGAAAATTGGAAAATCGGCACCCCAACATAAGGGGTGAAATAGTATATTATATACCAAGGTTGTGAACACATACTTAAATAGCTATACCGCTCATGAACCTATTGCGCATTCTGCCGCGCCGCGTAACAGAAGGAGTTAGAGAATGACGCCATCTTGATGGTTAATTTCCAGTGTATCTCAAAATACCGAGCTATATAGCTACCACAAAATATCCCAAGTGCCGTGAAACTGATCAAACTTTCTGCAATTTTACAATAGCGATCCAGTTTTCTCAAGTACCATCACGTAAGTGTATTTAGTTTTCTTGAAATTACGAAATACTCACATCGAGTTGGATGGTTGGGAGCCACTGTACTCTGAGTAAACAAAACGTCAAGTGACAGCTTTTTGACAGTGTAAATAAACATCACGTAGTTAACCGAACTTTTGGATGCTGGAATGATCGCACACCTTTTCTTCACCTGTTGATTCCCACTTGATGTTATTAGTGTTGATTCCACGTACTTTGAGGGAGAAGCAAAATAATGTCGTGCTTAGTCAAGTGGCCAAGTAGCGAAGTGGTGCCAGTCCCACGGATTGCCAGTCCACACTACCCAAAGTCCCTAAATAACCATCAAGATGGCGGCGCCCATTATTACAAGTGTCGGACGTCTCTCTTGCGCGGTATAGCTATTTAAGTATGTGGTTGTGAAGGACGCTGTTATAGCTGCGGCGCCTGTTTAAATCCCGAAGCGCAGCTGAGGGATATAAGGCGCCAAAGCTATAACAGCGTTCACAACCGTGGTTTATATACTATTTTTTTCACTACTAGCCGTAAAGTGCATCATTATTAACCTGCTCCTGTATTAGAATCGCAATTTTCAAGTAGTAAAAAAAATACTATATAAACCACGGTCGAGAAAATTATTATAGCTTCAGCGCCTTATATCCCTCAGCTGCGCTTCGGGATCTAAACTGGCGCTTCAGCTACAGGGTGATTCATGAGTGACCTTACATAGGCTAATGGGAGATAGAGGACTTTGAGGCGAGTCAGGATCCACTGAAGAAATTTTGTTTTCTCCATTGGTTACGAAGATACAGGGTGTTTTGTGTGTTTCGTGTGAAACTTTGATCAGCGATATTTCTGAAACGGCTGAAGATATTGTGTTGAAATTTACCAGTAATATTTCTCTGCTGGAACTTATCCAGAAGTCATACCGGGTGAGTCAAAATCCAGGGCCGGAATTGAAAAAATGTGCCCCTTTTTTATTTGACCAAAAAGTACATTTTTTGACCGCTTCTCTGAAAAACTGTTATCGGATTCAAAAAGCTAAGGAAAAATGCTTCAAGAATCACTCTTCAATTTAGATGGCACACCTAGACCGTTTCGACAATAAAATTAATAGTAAAATTTGTGGGTGAGTTCCCATTTTCGACCGGACATAATCAACTCATTGTTTGATTGAATTTATTAAAATTTATTTTTTAGCTTGTCTCTGTGGAACAGAAGGGCTTGGTGGTAAGAAAAATTCCATAGCCGGAAATTTTTTTTCGACGATCAAATCGAGTCTAATTTTGGTTTCGCTCTCGATTTTGTCATAAAAAAAAATTGTCAGCTCTGAAATTTTTTTTTCAACCAAGCCCTTCTATTCAACAGAGACAAGCCAAAAAATGAATTTTAATGAATTCGATCAAACAATGAGTCGATTATGTCCGGTCGAAAATGGGAACTCACCCACAAATTTTACTTTTAATTTTATTGTCGAAACGGTTTAGGTGTGCCATCTAAATTGAAGAGTGATTCTTAAAGCATTTTTCCTTAGCTTTTTGAATCCGATAGCAGTTTTTTAGAGAAGCGGTCAGAAAATGTACTTTTTGATGAAACAAAAAAGGGGCACCTTTTTTCTAGCCCGGCCCTGGATTTTGACTTACCCGGTATGGCTTCGGGATGAGTTCCAACAGAGAAATATTACTGGTGAATTTCAACAAAATACCTTTGGCCGTTTCAGAATAATCGCTTATCAAAGTTTCATACGAAACACACAAAACACCCTGTATCTTCGTAGTCATTGGAGAAAATAAAATTTCTTCAGTGGATCCTGACTCGCCTCGAAGTCCTCTATCTCGCATTAGCCTATGTAAGGTCACTCATGAATCACCCTGTATAATAATACTTTCTCAACCTTGGTATATAATATACTATTTCTCACTACTAGCAAACATTAAATCCTGATTTGTAAAGATTTTTCAAGAATATGGAATGTGACAGGACTGACAGGAGGTTAAAAATGTGACAGGAGGTTAATAATAGTGACAGGCGGTTAATAATGTGACAGTCAGCCTACTGGTTGTAAAAAATCACTTCACGACCTCTAAACAGGTCAATAACGGCCTACTTCACAGCTAGTAGTGAGAAAAATAATTTTTATGTTAAAATTCATAATTTAAATCACATAAGCCATCCGCATGGCTTTTGGAAGTAATCTCAAATTTTCTGATGGTAGATAGGGGTGGGGGGTGGAGGAGGGGGTTGGTATTTTTCTGTCAAATAAATACATTCAGCATGAAACACAACTTGAAGAGAAACCAAATAAAAAGCTTTTATTTACGTCATAATATCATTTTGAAGCCGTCAAAACCTCCAACTTCAACCCCCTGTGGGTAAAAAAACTGTCCATTATTTGAGTTTGGGGTTCACGGTATTTGATTAGTATCTCATGAGCTACAACATATCAAAAATTCAGAGAATTTAACCGGGAGCCATTTTCCATAAGAATCGTGCATCAATTCTCTATCATCAGAAGTATAATTTTTGACAAATTGTCCTGTCCTTTGAACACCAGGCATGGGAATGTTTGCTGATTGAGAATGTCAAAACCGTCCCCCATCCCAGTTGGATTTGTTTTGAGAAACATCCTTGCTATAAGAATATGCACCCTGTGCCCTGTGATCCAAAACAAAACTTCATTCTAGGTCCATGGGTTCTCAAGCTGTAGTTTTCTCGAACAAACAAGTGGAATCATATCCTTATTACCAAATGTATATTTCAATTGAATCCGTTTACAGAATCGACATCGATTTTTGTTTGATTTCATAAAAAAAAATTGAAAACTTCTTGGAAACAAACTGATTCAAAAGAAAATTACTGTTAGTTGACAGATTTTGATGCAGGCTTTCTGGAAACGCACTCAAGAAAAAATGCCATTTTTTCTAAATCAGGTAGACCACTTGGACAATATTCAATATTCTTATTTTTCGTTGAGCCTCTCAACAGTACTAAAAATTAGTTTCGTTCAAAACTCGTCAAAATCGAAATTGACATTCACCAACCATATCATATCGAAACGGTGGTACCTGCGACCTTGAAAATGCTCGGGTTCATTATGCAAGGATGTAGGTTCATGACCGACATTATGACGTTTCGCATAGGTACTGTACAGTGTACATGTCGTTTGTTCGCACCCACATTGAGTACGCCTCGGTTGTGTGGACCCATGCACACGAAGTCCACGTAGCATCTCTTGAAAGGGTTCAGAGAAGGTTTCTCAACACTACAACATTCATGTTGACGGGTTCCTTTCCGAGTAGAGGCTCTCCACAGGTGAACCTTTTGCTGCAGTTTAGTATGCACTCCTTGCAGACCAGACGAGGTGCAATACTGTTGAATGCGTTCTGTATGAAATCGAAATGAATAAATAAATGAATAAATAAGATTGTTTGAAATTAAAGGTCGCCCTTATGAAGACGATCGCGCCGGTGGCTATGCTGAGGCACCCAGAGCGGAATATGATGACAGAAGATCTGCTGGTAGGTTCACTTTTATACTTTATAAATTTGAAAACTAGAACCCAGTACTTCTTATTTTCAAGGTCCACCACAAAGGGGACCAAGTGGATATGACAGGGGGGCTCCTCCAGTGAGTGCTGAGTTATACAGCAGAAGAGATCAGGGTCCCAAATCGATGTATGATGCACCAGCAAGCAGGTGATTATTTCATAATATTTCATACGCACAGCTAAGTCAAATATAATTGGTAGTAGAGTACTCGGAACATCAGAGGGACCTGTGGGCGGAGCCTAACTGCGCGAACTGAGTTTGTCCAGTAGCGCACCGAGATTTGCAGTGGGATTTTTGGTTCGCCTGTGACCTGGTAATGGACCAGCACCCTAGCTGACGGTGTTGCTTTCCCTGTTTCAACACACGGACTCGTCCAAAACGATTTTGGTTTTCCTGATAAGCCCCGCCCACAGGTCCCTCTGGTGTGCCGTCAACTCTGGTAGTAGTTACTATAGGTCTTGGCCTGTCTATGCATCATTAAAATACCTACTGAGCAGTATTGTTCTCCGCAATCGATATTTTATATGCTGCTCATGTAAGGTCTTCATGAGACACATCCAATAATACTTTTTACGATCAATCTAGCGACTATCGAAGTGGGGCCGGTGGCTATACTGACCGCGCCGGTTACGCAACCAGTTCATCGAACGGTTACGGAAGTGGAGGCTACAGTACTTCCGCTGCCAGCGCGGGAGGCTACGGCTCCCCAGCTCCGGCTCCGTCGAGCGCATACGGAACCAGTTCGGCTGGATTTGGCAGTTCGGCGCCATCTGCTGGTGGTTATGGGGATACTCGGGGCTATGGGACCGCAACTGGCGGCGGCGGTGGCTACGGAAATCCCGGCGGCTACGGAGACTCATACGGGGCAACTGGTGGTGCACGTGGTGGGTCTTACGATGCCGCCTATCCTCCGCTGCCACAACAAAGAGGAGGGTAAGCAAGCAAAATTTCATTCAAAATAGTTCTTATTTCATTTTTTGAAAAGCGGTGCGAGAGTTACATTTTTATGACTCCCAACAATTAGTTGACATTTACCCAAGTTTTGTTTTTGTTATTGTGCGGAATTTACGGACTTTGCGCTGTATTACGGATGAAACACAATCGGAATACATACATACATCATCGACTGTTTGAAGCGTTATTATTTTTTTTTATAGAAATTTTTGGGTAAATACTTTTGTGTAAATTTAGTCAATTTTTTTTTGCGGCTGTCACACCGTATCAGTTGAGCGTTTGAGACGACGTACTTTCGTTATGTTGGCCATAGTACGAGTTTGCACTTTGCGGTAACCAAAACAATCGTTGCAAAAAAACTTCGCATTTTTAAGCGCACTTAAATTTTAATTGTGTTATCCCATTCTTATTTGTAGCTTTACGAGCGGTGGCGGTCCTGGTGGTCCTCGTAGAGATATGGCTGCCGGACGCAGGTTCTAGACTGCGAATATTAATATGCGGCGAGCTAAATTTTGCTCACAACCCCCTGGCGTTTCATGTAGTTTGTATTTAATTATGTATGTTTTAAATCTTTTTTTTTATGGAATAATTCCACAACATTATGCGCAATACTACAAAAGAACATTGGCTCTTTTCTAATTTATCCAATGACCGGTTAGACACTGTTACGATTCAATAATTATTTGAAAGGATAAATAATAATTTGATGATTCAATCCTCTTAGCGTCATTATCTTGCGCTTTGTAAGTTTTAAAATATATGGATATATAAATTAGAGTTTAGTGCATATTCTAGTGTATTTTTTAACATGAACGATATAAGTAATTGATGTATGAACATTAAAAATATGTATCCTGCAATTGAGTGCAAAATAAAACGTCTCCACACTTACTTCATAGGTCATTTCAAGAATTCCACCTTCATGTTGCTTTCATAACATTTCAGTTCGACGAGCTTGTATTCCAAGATCTAGACTTACATATCGTGTGTTTTTTTAAAACTACTCAAGCCCGTCACTTTTTTCCTGTAAATTTTTTAGTTTTGAAATTTTAGTGAGGCACCATTCAACTTTTGCACATTTCAAGATTTGCCTACACTTCCAATTTTCAAATGTAACACCCGTAGATTCTTATTATTTGCGCATTTTTTATAGATGCGCAAATTTTTCATGTGAATACAGGTTGGATCAAAAATAGTACCTACATAGATTCTTCAGGATGTAAGTTGTAGGAGGAAGCATGAGTGGTCAGAAAACAAGTAAAATCTATAATATCTTGAGCTCCTAGAGTTATAAAGAGAAGTCTTAGCCCAAATTTTGACAATAAATTCTTCTACAGTTATAATTGAAAAATATGAGTTCTTAATACAAATACACAAAGAAATATTTGTTGGTGATTCCAAGTGAGAATTTACCAAGTTAAAGATTAATACGGTGATTCGAAGAGGATGCGCCTGCGGGAGAAATGCCGAACTGAAAAAAAAAAAGGTTTACCATACCTCTCATCTGCGATGAGCGGTAATATTCTCAAAATTTTAAGCCCCTCTTTCCATTTTAAAGTTCTCCAAATGCCTAATTTGAGGGTTTAATTCCCTTCAGTTTGATGTATCACAAAGTAGGTGGTGCAATTTTGAATTTTGCAACCATAAACAAAAAGAGACCTCCCGACAGAGACCTGTCGAGTCGTCGTCCTTATTTAAAATGGGGTACACAGTGTTTGACTTCCAATGTCGGTATAGTACAAGAAAGATAGATTTCAACCTCGGCAAAAATATGGACGTCCTGAAAATTTGATATTCTGTTCAGAATTGAGTGCTCTACAACATATCCAAAATCGCCAAAAATCGCACCCGGGGGTTTTGAGTTATTGGAGGGGGGTAAAAAAATGCAACTTAAAATGGAGGGGATGAAACCCGTCAATCCATTGGGAGCAAATACGTTATAAGATGACGCATAATATCCCGTTGATACCATTTTGGCACATAAAGTGTCGATCATTGTTGAAGGGGGGTCGTGGGGGGGGGGCGAAGCTCTGCTAGGTGGTCCATTTTGTTTTTTTGGCCATGTAGAACCGATCGCGACAAGTTTAGTATCTTTTCCGACTAAATTAAATCTCCTGAACTCGAATCCGTTGTGTAAATTAGGATGAAAACAAGTTTGAACAAGTTAACTCAAGAAAACTTGTTTTTTCTTTGACAATTTTGACCAATTTTTTTTACTGTTAGAGGTGTTCATCTTTGAAAAATTTTCAGAGGCCATTAAATTGAAGTGTATTCTTCAGGAAAATCATCCACTCGATGTATGATTTTGTTTCTCGAGTTCGGAAAATCGATTTGAACCTGAGCCGGCGCGGCGCGTCGTCTACTACTGACCAGACAGTAGCTGAAACTATTGAAAAAAATAATAACAAATGTATGAAAATCCGAGGATTTGTGCAGAATTGAATTCCCTATAGCATAAAGAAATTCGCCATAAATCGCACTGCAGGATTTTGAGTTATTCGAGGAGGAGGATAACATTTTGGAAAGATTCATACTCTATGAACTGTTGCCTCTCCCCTCAAATAACTCAAAACCCTTCAGTGCGATTCATGGTGATTTTGTTTATATTATAGGGAATTCAATTCTGCACAGATCCTCGAAATCACAAAGATCAGTTTTTATTTTTCCAATAATTTAAGCTATTTTCATAGGTGCATTCTGTAGTGTTCTGGTCAGTAGTAGACGACGCGCCGCGCCGGCTCAGGTTCAAATCGATTTTTTCAACTCGAGAAACAAAATCATACATCGAGTGGACGATTTTCCTGAAGAATACCCTTGAATCTAATGACCTCTGAAAATTTTCCATGAACATGAACAGATGAACACATTGAACAGTAGAAAAAAAAAATCGTCAAAATTGTCTAAGAAAAAACAAGTTTTCTCAAGTTAACTTGTTCAAACTTGTTTTCATCCAAATTTACACAACGGATTCGAGTTCAGGAGATTGAATTTAGTCGTAAAAGATGCCAAACTTGTCGTGATCGGTTCAATATGGCGCAGGAAGAAAAAAGAACCCCCTAGCTAAGCTTCGCATCCCCACGAGCCCCCTTCAACAATGATCGACACTTTTGCACCGAAATGATGTAAACAGGATATAATTCGTCGAATTACGATGTATTTACATCCAGTGGATTGACAGGTTTCATCCCCTCCATTTAAGGTTGCAATTTTTTACCCCCTCTCCAATAACACAAAACCCCCAAGTGCGATTTTTGGCGATTTTGGATATGTTGTAGAGCACTCAATTCTGAACAGAATATCAAATTTTCAGGACGTCCATATTTATTCCGAGGTTTTGCTGATTTTTTTTTTTTACTGTTTTTCCTGTACTAGTAATTCCAAAACCATTTCGAGATAAGACGTCACACTCGATGGTTTTTGCAGTGGAATAAAAACAATTCAGGCACATGGGGGTACGGTGAAGTCGTTGCAATTTCTCACTGCTTTACACATCACTCTGTAGAAATTAACATGAGATTTCTTGATATTCACTGTTGCAAGATGAATTAGGAAAAGATTGAGCTGATAAATGCAATTAACAGATTCGAAATCACTTCCAGCAATCGGTAGTTATTGGCCTTCAAAGTCTGTGAATTTTTTTCGATACCGACTTTGTTGGCGGGCTGTTTATTTCATAGAGCAATTTGAAAACTAAAGTAATCTGAAACAAATCGAAATGATTGTCATCGAATCACAGCCCAAGGTAGCCGTGATGAAAGTCAAAAGTTGATGTCCCTTCCAGAAGTGTAAGGAACTTTATGATTGATGCAAAAGATGGGAAAAGTGCTCCTAAGTACCGCATAAAAATTTCGGAGTCATAAGATTGATAGGAAAAAAGTTACAGGTTTTTAAAAACACGGCATTTTTCTTGCTTTTTTATTTTCATTTTGAACAGCACAGACACTTTTTTATTCAACTGTCTTTATTGGCGCCTGCTTACTAATGCATAGATTATAAAAATGTGGAAAAACGGTCAACTTTAGCAGCAAACCTTGACGACCCGCGATGAGACGATTTTCTTATGAGTTAACTATTTTCTGAAGCTAAACTTCAACATCAAATTCAAAGGCCTTCAAGGTGCTGATCTCAACAGCGCATTTTCCCAGGAAAAGGTGGTGAACAGAGCTGCAGCCACCGTGAATAGAATCACCATGATAACGGAACAGTGCAAGTCAAGCTTCATTGATTAATCAAATTAGGTACCTATTCGGCAAGTTAAGTCGTCATAACGCTAAACTTTTTCCGGAAGTTTTCGAATTTTCTTTCAAGTGTTGAACAACCCTTACAGAGTACATCGGTACGACCCACGGGTCAATAGTTGATTAGAATGTGGCGGAAAATTCTGCGAAAATGGTTTGTTGACCATTTTACCTTTCAGACTGTACAACTTTGTCATCTTACGGACTACGTGTCTGCGCGTTTGTGGTCTTGAAGAAGATACTTTAAGCTTGTTCCTAGAAAAAAATCGAGAAAGCTTGTTAACGGCTTCGTCTATGCCAGCACTTCAAAAAAGCGTAGTCCTAATTTTGCCCGGCAGTATATTTTGAAGACGTTAAATAAAGAGGACCACGGATAGCGACAGATGATCGGTGATCTGCACCATCTCTTTATAACATGACTTGCAGACTTTCAGTTTGATGAAAAGTGGCGGTTTCTGAAGAATATGGAAATATTTTAACGTTACGTATTTGAGCTGGCAGAAGGCAGAATGGCCTTGAAATCATCAGTACCTATTTGTCCAAGACATGACTGACTATGTTGCAAGTTTCATTATGAACTTTGGAATGCCAAAGTTGCGCGCCGGTCCAGTGAAATGGAAAAACTCCCCGCGTGACATTCTTCCTTGAATGCTGCGAGAACAACAAGAGATATCGAAAAATTGTGAGCGACGATGTTGTATTGAATATTCCACTAAAGAATCCTCGAGGCCAATCATTAGTTTTTCTTGTTTAGCCGTGAGCCACGTTCGAAGTTGCGCGAGAATCCTGTTAATGAAGTGGTTCTTTTGTGAAACTTGCAAAAATCCTAGACTCGATGAAAAAATACGACAATGTAGAGGCCGAAAAACTCAATCTTAAAAACCAAAGTATTATTTCACACCATTTCGGGGAACCTAAGAGGAAAAATTGCGATTTACAGCCCCAGCTTGAACTCGCAGCTGTTGAATACTGAAATTAACGTAATAAATATAAAAAATGTTCACAAACAAGCTTGTAGCAGATTAAATGATCCATAAAAAATCACGTGATGTCATTACCCATCTTTTTTATGTAGCTGCGGAGCGCTATCAAAGTTGGCAGACGGTCTTTGATAGCCACTGAAGTAGAAATGGAAGGAACAGGGGAAGGAAATAACCTCCTTGACATACATCTGGTAGACTTCCCGGTCTCATTTCTAACCGGAAAAAGTTGCGCGCGCCTTCCCCATTCATTCGCCTGAACCTTTTTCCAGACTTGTGATAATGGTGTCTTTCATGGGCTTTAGGAAAAAATGAATTCCAATACTAAAGTCATTGCGGAGTTGATGTTTTTTTTTCGTTCATTTAGGCCCCTAGTCTAGGCCACTTTTCTCAAAAGGCGTCTAGAAACCGGTCCTAGAAGCAAATCATATAACATTTTGGCAACAAGCGGTTTTTCACCAAATGGACCCTGCTGAATCTGAAAATCCATGTTGCCACCCCGAAATTTGGACCGTTAGGCCCCCAGGGCCCCATTTTCGACATTTCGGAGCATTTTGGTTTTCTCCGGTTTTTTCAGTTCAACAGGTCATATCTCGAAGACCGTAACAGATAAAATAAAAAATCTTTCACTGTTGCCTTGCCTTATGATTACTGAAAGCCTCCTATGCACTTTCCGTTCTTAATTTTTGACAATTACATCTACAGATAATCAAGATCAGAAGAGAAGCAAAAACACAACACAAAAACTTCGACCTATGGGGAGCTACGTGAAATGTTGAAAATAAGCCCATATATATGCGAGACCATATGTAGAGAAAGCTTCGAATAAGTTTTTGGCAAAGTTACGTTACAACAGGCCTTTTCGTTCAGCAGTTATGATTTTTTGAAAATCGATGTAGGGAAAGTGCGCGCTGTTTTGGGGGAGTGTCGGTCATTTGACCGAATAAATCGGCCCGCAGTACAGCGGCGAGGCTATCAGTTCGTTCTTTTACTCTCAAAATTTGCTCTGTATGGATATTAATGATCATTTCACTATGTTTGATTACGAAGATGACTATGTACCTACCTATATGTATGCGAACCAAAGCACAAAGATCCATGGCCCATAATCTATTGCTGGTTTAGGTACTCTCATGACCGGGCCGGGCTGAATGGCACATCGCACTATTTTGAGCAATAAGCGGTCTTCGGGTAGGTAGTTTTATTGATATTATTGCGGCATCTACAAGAACGGTTGATTCAGCCGGTTTTACGTCCACAAGACAAGATGTTGATCTATACTTTCGGTAAGGGGTCTAGCGTCGTCAATAAGGATCAAGTTCCGTGCTCCGTTTTTTTCCAGCCACAGTTTTCAGGAGATAGTAAGACTGAGTCGCAGATATTCGCGTTGTACCACACTGCTGCCGGCCAGTGACTTCACTGGATATGAAGTCGGGCTGCATAACTTGTTGGGATAGAGCTTCAGGCTTTTTGACTGTCCCAGAAAGGACATGCCTGGCGATATCAGTCCTTATTTCAACTGAATCTTTTACCCACAAAAAGATTTCCAGTCAGTAATTCAGAAGACCTTTTGAATTTAGTTTCACTTTATAATGCTTTGTGAGGAATCTCTCTGCATCAAAGATGTCATCTTTCGTTAGTGGCATAGCCCCCAAGTTCGAAAGTAACGTGCGTGATAGGTACTTTGCAAATATTTTTAGGGCTGCTGTCTCCGTAATTATTGCCGTAATAAATGATGTCACATCACATCTCGTGATGCGTGCGAAGCAGGTAGATATACTTTGTTTTTTTTTTTCAGCGATAAAGTTTTCCGGTCATTCCTGCCAAAGATATTGGCACAGGTAATAGGCTCATGTTTTGAAATCTGCGATAGATAAATTTCTCTGCCTGCTTTGTATGCCATCCGAAGCACCGCTGTGAGATATTTCTATGGCCTTGCTGAACTATTTTGTTGCTATTTTTCGATGCAACAACTTTTCGTCAGTCGCCGAGGATGAATGTATGATTCTTTTGCAAAGGTTGATGGTGGCTACTGTTGGGCTTTTGAGTTTAGTTATCCGATATCTGTGCAAGACGATCTTCAACTAAGCTCTTCACTTGCTCTAGTTCTTGTCGGTGTGCTTCCAACATGAGCCTGTTACTTGTTCCAATATCTTTGGCAGAAATCACCGGAAAACTTTATCGCTGGAAGAAAAACAAAGTATATCTACTTGCTTCGCACGCATTCACGAGATGTGATGTGACGTGATCATTTATTACGACAATCACGGAGACAAGTGCCCTTAAAATATTTGCTAAGTATCACGGACGTTATTTTCGAACTTGGAGGCTATGCCACTAACGGAAGATGACATCTCTGTGACATAGAGATTCATCACAAAGCTTTATAAAGTAAAACTAAATTCAAAAGGTCTTCCAAATTACTGACTGGCAATCTTTTTTAGGTAAAAGATTCAGTTGTAATAAGGACTGATATCGCCAGGCATGTCCTTTCTGGAACAGTCAAAAAGCCTGAAGCTCTATCCCAACAAGTTATGCAGCCCGACTTCATATCCAGCGGAGTCACTGGCAGGCAGCAGTGTGGTACAACGCGAATATCTGCGACTCAGTCTTACTACTTCCTGAAAACTGTGGCTGGAAAAAAACGGAGCACGGAACTTGATCCTTATTGACGACACTAGACCCCTAACCGAAAGTACAGATCAACATCTTGTCTTGTGGATGTAAAACCGGCTGCATCAACTGTTCTTGTAGATGCCGCAATAATATCAATAAAACTACCTACCCGAAGACCGTTTATTGCTCAAAATAGTGCGATGTGCCATTCAGCCCGGCCCGGTCATGAGAGTACCTGAACCAGCAATAGATTATGGGCCATGGATCTTTGTGCTTTGGTTCGCATACATACAGGTAGGTACATAGTCATATTCGTAATCAAACATAGTGAAATGATCATTAATATCCATACAGAGCAAATTTTGAGAGTAAGAGAACGAGCTGCTAGCCTCGCCGCTGTACTGCGGGCCGATGTCAGCTTATTCGGTCAAATGACCGACACTCCCCCAAAACAGCGCGCACTTTCCCTACATCGATTTTCAAAAAATCATAACTGCTGAACGAAAAGGCCTGTTGTAACGTAACTTTGCCAAAAACTTATTCGAAGTTTTCTCTACATATGGTTTCGCATATATATGGACTTATTTTCAACATTTCACATAGCTCCCCATAGGTCCAAGTTTTTGTGTTGTGTTTTTGCATCTCTTCTGATCTTGATGATCTGTAGATGTAATTGTCAGAAATTGAGAACGGAAAGTGCATGGGAGGCTTCCAGTAATCATAAGGCAAGGCAACAGTGGAAGAATTTTTATTTTATCTGTTACGGTCTTTGAGATATGACCTGTTGAACTTAAAAAAACGGAGAAAACCAAAATGCCCCGAAATGTCGAAAATGGGGCCCTGGGGGCCTAACGGTTCAAATTTCGGGGTGGCAACATGGATTTTTAGATTCAGCAGGGTCCATTTAGTGAAAATCCGCTTGTTGCCAAAATGTTATATGATATGCTTCTAGGCCCAGAAAAAACTGGAAAGTGTCCTAGTCTACCCTAAAAAAATGGAAATTTCGCATGACGTACTAATATGGGAAGACCTTCGGCTGAATATTGTGCGGACTCGGAACAACGATTTTTTTTATCAACTCCAAATGACAGACAATCTGCCGCAAAACAATTAGCATTAAGTTTTTGGTATTTTCAATAATAACAGTGGACACGGAGATAACTTTTAAGTAAAAGTTCTCTATAGGCTCCAAACACAAACAGCAGTAGCGCCAGCAAATACAGTAAAAATCTAAGTTTTGGCAAATCTGCAAAATCTAGAAAATGACAATATTTTCGTGTGACACTTGTTAACTTCGGTCATTGTGTTTTCGAGTGGCGTTCTCAAGACGTAAAAATGGATTCGACCACAATATTTCGCGCTAATACGACTACAACGAGATGCTGCGCCAACGCAAAGGTCAAATTTCATCGTTTTCTTCCAAGAACGCACGAGCAAGAACTTTGCAGACGGTTGATCGATGCTGTAAAAAAAACTCGTTTGTGTCAACTCAAAATTCCCCGACGAGTAGCAAAGGAACGGATGGAAATTTTAGTATGAGACGTCCCGTCGGGTAGGAAGTTAGAATTTGAGGAAAAAATTGAAGAACAGATATTTTTCTTGATAAGGGCTTCATTTTGAGCTCTATAATTTGAGTCCGGTCTCGATAACCCAAACCGGCTTTACATTTTCAACAGGGAAATTCTCGGGAAATTGAAAACAAAATAGTTGGAAAATGTTTAGGAACCAGTTATCTCTTGTTTAAAAAAAAATTGTGAATATCTGTTCACGGGATAAAAAGAGACGAAAACTCGAAAACCTTGGGTCTGATTTCGAAAATGTTTCCTCCAAAAATTGATTCAATCTTTTCTCCACCTTTCATTGCCAGCATGTTTGCACCTAAAATGAATATTTCGTGGGGCTCACCCTTTGACTACTGGCTCACCGTATTAGTCCAGGACCGTTTGATAATTTTATATGGTAGAGGTAGACATCTTTGATATAAAGCTGAGTTTTTGCAGAGACATTCGGAAGCATGTTCTTATTTACCAAAAAAAAGTCCCCAAGTGTCCCGTTGGCGCTAGCCGAGTTATGGGGTGAAAACCGCCCCTAAAAGTGACACGGTGCTGGTTTTTCTCATTTTTCTGCCAAACGGTCACTTGCACGTAAAATAAATATAGGACTCAAAATATTCCCCACTAAATTCTGCATCGAAAAGGTTTTATCAACCACATGCCTAAGTCCCACCCAATTCGCGTAAACAGCGGTTGAAGTGGGGGGTAGTTTCAAGCGCGTCACGAGAAATGTATGTAACGCTGTGTTTCAAGGTAGATATCTGATAAATGGCTGATCTGACAAAAAAACCGTTATGAATGAAATTGCTCGACATCATGTTCTGCACACGATGCATGAGTTTTCAATCCCTTTGAAAAAAATTTTTTGGGTTATATCACGAAAAAGTGCCCTATATGCAATGCAGAAATTTCAAATAAATTGAAATTTCACAAACGCTTTTGGTCCTAAAAGGCTGCTCTTTGACACTGGTCATCACTGATATATTCTTAGTCAAATAAAAAAAGTCCCCGCCCGTCCTCCCCACATTAATCAAGCTTTGAGGGGGTAAACCACCCTCAAAGTGACTTTCAACTGGTTTTTCTCAATTTTCGGCTAAACGGTTGCTCGAATGCAAAATTGGTAGGTGACCAAAAATATTCCTGAGTAAATTTTGCATCGAAAAGGTCGAATACACTATTCAGCTAACTTCCACCCAGCTCTTGCAATCACCGTTCGAAGTTCTACAAGTTCGAAGAGCGCGATTTAGACACCCGCTCCGACGCCGGTTAATAGCGGATATCTCAAAAACGGCTTGTTGTAGAATAAAAATGGAAGAGGTTTAATTTATGGGGCAAAATATGTTTCATGAGGTGCGGGTAATGATTTTTAGTTTTACGGATGATATGAATGAGTTTTAGCGGTTCCTAAATCGTCTCCCAAATAAGAAAAATCGAAAATTTCCTGGTTATGTGCCTGTTAAACAAAGATTTTTTTGTAACTGATCAATATATAAATATTAAATTGCCCATCGCTGAATTGGCAACGAATTGTGCATCGAATAAAGTTTTGCTCATTTGGCTGGTCTTAACCTAAGCTGTGCAAAACACGTACAAAGTTTAGGGTAATTCCGAACACTCAGAGAAAAACTTGTATAACTCCGTCTATAGAAGCGTGTATCTCAAAACTGGCTGGTTCAACAGAAAAATGCACCAACAAAGAATTGATAGAGTGGAGTGTCCTCTACAAGAGGCATATCTTGTTTTTTCTCTAATTCAAAAATTTCATGAGCTACGCTCGTTTTTCATAAGAATCTCAAAGGAAATAGAGATTTCACGCTGGGTTTTGCATTTTGCCCTTTTACAATGAATTATATATATTTAAAATGTCTAGAACAATAATTTGCATTAAGGGTATCACAAAAATGGTGACTAGCAATGAAATAATAATAATACTAATAATAATAATGATAGTAATGGTAACAACACAAATTTGAAAAAAAAACTGGTTTTATCAAGTCCACCGAGTACAGCAGCCAAAGGCTGTGGAAAAAGACGCCTTTGAATTGTCATAATAATAATAATAATAAATTGACTTTATTTCCAGGCGGCATCCAGCACAGTACTAACTGCTCTTCCAGCACTGTGCTGAATGCTGAATGAGTGATGTACCTACTTTTACACTGATTTTCCAATAACACATTTACGTCATTGTCCTTCGAATCAAATATGATTGTTCTCATTCTTGATGAATCAGTGTACAATATGAATACGTTCGAGTACGTTGTTTTTTACAGCCTTGATGGATGCTGTCCTCGGTGGACTTGAGAAATCCAGTTGTTTTTTTTTAATTTGTGTTGTTACCATTACTATTATTATTATTATTAGTATTATTATTATTTCATTGCAAGTCACCACTTTTGTGATACCCTTAATGGAAATTATTGTTCTAGACATTTTAAATATATATATAATTCATTGTAAAAGGGCAAAATGCAAAACCCAGCGTGAAATCTCTATTTCCTTCGAGATTCTTATGAAAAACGAGCGTAGCTCATGAAATTTTTGAATTAGAGAAAAAACAAGATATGCCTCTTGTAGAGGACACTCCACTCTATTAATTCTTTCTTGGTGCATTTTTCTGTTAAACCAGCCAGTTTTGAGATACACGCTTCTATAGACGGAGTTATACAAGTTTTTCTCTGCGTGTTCGGAATTACCCTAAACTTTGTACGTGTTTTGCACAGCTTAGGTTAAGACCAGCCAAATGAGCAAAACTTCATTCGATGCACAATTTTTTGCCAATTCAGCGATGGGCAATTTGAAATTTATATATTGATCAGTTACAAAAAAATCTGTGTTTAACAGGCACATAACCAGGAAATTTTTGATTTTTCTTATTTGGGAGACGATTTAGGAACCGCTGAAACTCATTCATATCATCCGTAAAACTAAAAATCATTACCCGCACCTCATGAAACATATTTTGCCCCATAAATTAAACCTCTTCCATTTTTATTCTACAACAAGCCGTTTTTGAGATATCCGCTATTAAGCGGCGTCGGAGCGGGTGTCTAAATCGCGCTCTTCGAACTTGTAGAACTTCGAACGGTGATTGCAAGAGCTGGGTGGAAGTTAGCTGAATAGTGTATTCTACCTATTCGATGCAAAATTTACTCAGAAATATTTTTGGTCACCTACCAATTTTGCATTTGAGCAACCGTTTAGCCGAAAATTGAGAAAAACCAGTTGGAAGTCACTTTAAGGGTGGTTTACCCCCTCAAAACTTGGTTAATGTGGGGAGGACGGGCGGGGACTTTTTTTATTTGACTAAGAATATATCAGTGATGACCAGTGTCAAAGAGCGGCCTTTTAGGACCAAAAGCGATAGTGGAATTTCAATTTGTTTGAAATTTCTGCATTGCATATAGGGCACTTTTTCGTGATATAACCCAAAAAAAAATTTCCAAAGGGATTAAAAACTCATGCATCGTGTGCAGAACATGATGTCGAGCAATTTCATTCACAACGGTTTTTTTGTCAGATCAGCCATTTATCAGATATCTACCTTGAAACACAGCGTTACATACATTTCTCGTGACGCGCTTGAAACTACCCCCCACTTCAACCGCTGTTTACGCGAATTGGGTGGGACCTAGGCATGTGGTTGATAAAACCTTTTCGATGCAGAATTTAGTGGGAAATATTTTGAGTCCTATACTTATTTTACGTGCAAGTGACCGTTTGGCAGAAAAATGAGAAAAACCAGCACCGTGTCACTTTTAGGGGCGGTTTTCACCCCATAACTCGGCTAGCGCCAACGGGACACTTGGGGACTTTTTTTTGGTGAATAAGAACATGCTTTCGAATGTCTCTGCAAAAACTCAGCTTTATATCAAAGATGTCTACCTCATTTCAAATAGGTCCTGGACTATATGTTGAAGTTTCATTGCATTTTTTTTTAACTCAACCAAATGTTCTAATTTCATTTTGGAAAAATCACCGTCGGAAAACCGAGTCCTGCATCAAAAGAGAGTCGTCCTGGTCAAAATATGGGTGAGAGGCCCTCTCGGGTGGCAATGGCTAGGAGAAATTTTGAAAATTCATAATGCCCGACTTGACGGGAAGTCCGAAAAAATAATAGAAAAAGTCTTAGACTTTAATTTTTGAAGCCTTCAAGGGTCAAAAACTGGTCCTTCGAATAATAATTTTCTTAGTTTCGGACTCGCCCTGTGAATAAAAAAAAATTAATACACGTCAACAGTTAACTGAAATCTTTTGAATTAACAATAAAACTAGAAGGGTTCAAATGGCCGTCTCTTGACCCATGATAATCCCCAAAATGAAAGTCGAAAAATGTCTGTATCATTTTTCCGGAAATCGCTGAAGGGTCCCTTACAACGTACTGGTAGTCCAGGAATTAAAGAAAAAAAATAGCGAACAAAAATGAAATTCAGCCGGATTTTTGTATATGTATAAGCTCAGTTAAGCATGTAGTTTAACATACTAAAAGTCCTCAAGAATCCGGTGTGAGCTTCGGCCGTTGTGGCCTCGAGAAGAACTTGAGGATCAGTTTTTCGCGTATATCTCGTGAACAATGGCAGTTAGGAAGAAAGTGCCCGGGGAGAAATTGTTGGAAATTTTATTGTCTATAAGAAAAGTCCTTACACATCACATCGTCACTGATATACGGAAAACTATTTTTTTTTTTCGTAACGACTTCGGTCTTCTGAAGATTATTTTAGAAACGGCTCAGCATATTTGAGCCAAATTTACGACGACTTCATGACCATGAAATCAGAATTATTTATGGCGATGTACATGTCTTCACCTCTTTTGGTTCTTGAGATACAAATGTTCAATTTTTTATTTTTATTTCACCCTGTATATACCACCGGCATAGTTCGTATTGATGGCTCCAAGTTTCAATCAAAAGAGAGTGGATCAAACAACACCTCTACGAAGTGGCACTTCGCCATCATAAAACTCAAGGTCCATACAGTCTTCAGCATCGAGCATCTGGACTATTTTGATTTTATTGTGTTTTGACGAAGAAGGAGAGGACTGACGATAAAATGTGTGAGGACCTTTCTTATAGACAATAAAATTTCCAACAATTTCTTCCCGGGCACTTTCTTCCTAACTGCCATTGTTCACGAGATATACGCGAGGAACTGCCTCCATTCTTCCTGACACAAGATTTTGGACATTCATAGTCCACGGGTCTTGGGAGTCATGAGTATATTTTGATACCTCGGTTGCTAACTTTACTTGTTTAGGTGAGATTATCTATTTTTAACAAAGTGACAGAAACTTCTGGGATATAACCGATTTCAAGAGAACCAGTCGCAAATGAAATTTTGTATGCACCTCTGGCGTAACAGCTGTTTTAAGGCCGTTGCCGTTTATGGGTATATCACTTCGTTCACTTCTCAACACTTCTGGTCATAGACACGGCTGCGACAGCTTCTTTACGCCCTTGATACATGAAGAGCAATTAGCGCAGTGGTCAACAATACGCATTAAAAGAGTAATGCTAACGCATGGACTGGTAGATTGCGTCCAAGGTTTGTGGGACACATCCCCATCTTTAGTAGGCACCTGCTTCTGTTCAACCAATTTTGTCGCTACTGAATGTCAAGAAGAAAGAAATAACGTCTTGCGGAACACTGGGGCGGCGCCACCAAGCCATCGTCGTTTTATGTGCGAACTGAAGACACGCTAGCGTCGTTCATCCAAGGTCCAGGATGACCGCCCCCACGAGTAAACGTTGCGGTCATTTTTAAGGTTCGAAACGTATGCGCTGCGGGTCCAATTCGTCAACCTCCAGATATAACACACGGGCGTTACCGCAGCAGGTGAGGCATTTGTAAATTGTTTTGATATTACGAAACAATGATGTTTCACAGGGCATATAATACCCACTATATCTGTGACACTACAAGCTGTAGTGCACGAACAAAAACAGTATGAATCTTGCGATTTGCCATTTTTAACGACACACACACACACATCTCAAATCTTCGAAAATCTCTGTGTTGCTTCCGATGTCGCTTGAAAAGTGTTACGAATAATTTTAATCACAAACAAGCAAATTGTCGATAAAAAAGTGGAGAATCTAACTTTTTTGTATTTTCTCAGGTTGTACAAATGAGAGATGCACTGAGATTGGAGAATACGTCACGACAGTCTGAAACTGCCCAGTTTTCCCAATGCAAGGCATGAAGGACTAAAAGTTATATTGTAAGTTGTTCTAGTTGAAAGATACAAGTTAAATCGTAGTTTTTTTTTCATACTCATTTTTGTGAATTGTTTCAGATATTGTCCTCATCAAAGGTCATAAGTTACAGAATGAAGTTGCTCAAGAGATGTTGCAGTCCTAAAATGAGCGCCACGCAATGCCGCAGTTAAAGTCTTCCTTGGGTACACTTTGATGCAAACAGTGCTATCATTGCTATTTATTGCGTTTTGTATCCTACAGTCATTAAAATATTTTAGTACTACCTACTTCATTATTTTTTACAACTTTTTATATTCGCATAGAAAGAAGCCCTATCGGCGATTTGTAGATATGCTCCTAGCGCCGTTTTTGGAGCCCACACCGTGCACGCACCTCTTCGTAGCCGCTTTGAGTTTTCTTGGATAAGAAAAACCATTCTCAAATCGCAACACTCATCCGCGTCATGAAACGATAGTGCAAGCGGTACACACCTAAAAACACATCGATACTGCATTTTGGAGTGCAGTAACGAGATTTGGTATGGGCATACTTTATACCAAGACAAGCGATTTGACCCGCAACACTTGATATTTTGTCCCTTAGGGGGCCAATGGGGGCCCTCTAAATTTTCAAGATGCAAGAACTTCCACATGACGATCATTGAGTATCGTCATGTATGTCATAGGTGAAGCTTACGGATCTATTGAGAATATTTTCATCAATTGTCGTTGTGTCCGATTCATTCTTCACACTTGAAAAAAAAAATCTTTGGCAGAGGTCAAAAAAACTGTTTTTATTTTTTCTTCTATGCAAGGAGACGATAAATTCATATGTTCTGTTGCGTTCCCAACTAAATCGCATTCCCTAAAACTAATTATAAAGAAATTTTTCTTGTAATGGTATTTTTCAAAGAAGTGGTGACCTCTTCAGTACCTCTTTTCCAAGAGCATTCTTTCTATGTCCCCACTGGATATCACTCGTAATTTTTGCAGGAATGGAGACTTCGAACTCTTTTCCTGGTAGTTGCGAAGCAACATGACTCTAAAACGCCCAAGGGAGCCCAAAAAAATTTTTTTTTCTGCTGGGCCGTCCAAGTTACGATATTTTGATTTTATAGTAGGAGAGACGCGGACCAGTATTCAATCCAGGCTGCAGGCGCAGGCGATTTGGTTTCAACAGAAAATATTATTCAATGCCGTGTTTTATTGCAGTATAACAAAACGCAGAGTCGTTAGGTGTAAGTAGGTATATTTTCCGGTAGATTTTATTCGCCTAGACTAGATCTTATTTATTTGCGCGTCTCCCCTACTACAAAATCAACATGCCAAAAATTTGACGGCCCAGCAGAAAAAAAAAGTTTTAGGGCTCTCTTGTGTGTTTTGAAGCCATGTTGCATGGAAATTACTAATAAAAGAGTTCAAGCTTCTCATATCTGCGAAAATTGACAGTCTTATCCACTAGGAACATTGAAAAAAATGCTGTTGAAAAAAGTGTAGGTACTGAAGAGGTCACCTCTTCTTGGGAAAATGATATTGCGAAAAAATTGTCGTCATATTTGGGCTTACAGAACGCGATTTAGTTGGGAACGCAACAAAACATATGAATTTATCGTTTCCTTGCACAGCAGAAAAAATAAAACCAGTTTTTTTGACCTCTGCGAAAGATTTTTTTTTCAAATGTGAAGAATGAATCGAACACGACGACATTTGATGAAAACATTTTCAATAGACCCGTAAGCTTCACTTATGACATACTATTGGTAACAAAATGAACTCATACAGCGTCTAAATCCAGTTGCCGTGATTATTTATCATTTGGTTGGGGTGGATTCGACTTTTTGACGATTTCGTCGTCATGTCTCCCAGAACCGTCATTTTTGAAAGATCTAGCTATCAAAGTCAAGTTGAAATTTGAAAATATTGGTGTAGTTTTTGAACTGAATCTGCCTTGGATGCTGCACTCCGATCCCAAAAGCATACTCTCGATAAACGTGAGTGAGCGAAAATAGCAGACGAGTTTGTTTCCTCAAGTCTGTTAAAAACGTCTTCCTGGCAGCCACCCTGCAACACAGTTCAGACTCTCGAACTTGGCGGTTCGCAGTCATCGAGCAGCCTGGAAAGGCAGTTTCATTTATCGCTTCTCGTGCCGTACTGAAGAGATCATGTCGTAGTTGATCAAGCAGCGCTTGGTCTTGGTCCACAGTGGAAATTCTTGACCTTCCGGCACCACCTCTTCTAGCAAAGTTCCCGTGTTCCGCCCATTGCTTCTTCACAGACAGTACAGTCGTTTTGTCGATGCCAAACATCAAAGTAACCTGTCTAGAAAGAACTTCCTCCAGCTCTATAACAATTCTGTTTTTTCGTTCATGCTAAATCGAGGCATGATTGACGGAAATCAGCTTGATTGAGCTTTGTCACCTTGGCACTGACAGAAATGTTCAATTCACACAGCCAAAATATAGCTGTATGAGTTAATTTTGTTATCAATAGTACATGACGATACTCAATGATCATTTTGTGAAAGTTCTTGTATCTTGAAAATTTGGAGGGCCCCCATTGGCCCCCTAAGGGACGAAATATCGAGTGCTGCGGGTCAAATCGCTTCTCTTGGTATAAAGTACGCCCATGCAAAATCTCGTTACTGCACTCCAAAATGCGGTATGCTTTTGCGTACCGCTCCCACTATGAAGGTTAAGCTGAGTTCAGAGAACAGTGCACTGTGTTCGCTAACACATCGCCGACCAGTATGAACAAAGCTTGATGTATTCTTCTGACCCTCACTACATCGAGTTTCAAACACACGCAATCTCGAAAGTGTTGTCAGTATAGACGGAGAATAAGTGATGACGTCACAACATGGCGGCTGACATTCGTTTGAGATTTTCTGGGGGTTCACAACAATCAAAAGTCAGTGCAAAATGGCAACACAACAAACAAAACACAGAAAATTCAACTTCACGTTCATGTCACGTTTGTTTGCCTCCAGAAAATGTTACACAAATGTCATGCCCATGCCACAAATGACAGATTGACAGCTGGGGCCCTATTTTCGGGAGACGTGTGATGTGTTAACAATTTTCACATGTGAAGTTGCTAGACAACCAGGGCTGTGATTGGCTGTCACCTAGGCAACATCACCTGATGAGCTGTTTCCCGGTTCCGAAAAAAGGGCCCCTGGCAGAGCGCTGTTGCCATTTTCATTGCAGTAAAATGAGTTCTGGCGAATTCACTTGGCTGCTTCGCTCCCCTCACTGTCAGTGTCACTATTGGAGCTCCCTTGGCAACGAGTGCGGCCGAGCAGCACTGGATGAGCTAAGTGAATTCGTCATTAATTGAAGTTGATTGCTAAGCATCACCTTTTGATATCTACTAACTGGTATTCAACATTTAACTTAATTATTTGGGGAATTTCGGGGCATAAAAATGGTTTCTAGTGCTTATTTTCAATTATTGGTGTACGAAGTTATGAAACTTACGCCGAGCTTGCGCACTCAAAAAATCCCACACGAAAACGGAGATCAAATTAATTAACTCGAGCAGTATTATCTGATAAGAATATTCCATAAAACGTTAAATCAACTAAATCTGCAGGCCCGCCAATGTGCAGGGCGTGGAATGAGACGTCGGCGTCAGAGCAATAAAACAGCATGTCGAGATATAATCAACAGTAATATCATCACAAGTGCTTGGATTTTCACGATAATTTTGGCCAGGCCAGGCAAATTTGACGGCCTTGCAGAAAAATTAATATGGACGGCATCCAGGTAGAATATGAGGCCGTTTCATCATCCACACCGTTGAAGAAAACTTCAACCTATATATTAGTACAACAATAATCATATTTATCGGAATAAAACATTGAAATAGGTAGGTATTGTTGAAAATAATGGTCAGTTGAGGTCACTCCTTCGTTGAAAAATAGAACAGCAAAAGTTTTGTTTTCATAAATGAATCAAGGGGGTGCGGATTTATCGATGATCACACAAAAACGACGCAACAATCTTTTAGTGGTCCAAAAATATATATATTTTTCGATTTGTTGACCAGGCAAAGAAATCTTTTTTCTCTATAGGAAGAATGGAATGGACCTTTGCAATAAAGACAGTCTCTCTCGCACGATTTACGTCACAGCCCCCACAGGAACGCAGTGTGGTGCCGTGCACCACATAACGAACGGAGTTTCCCTTGGAGATACCTATTAGGCGCCGTTATAGCTATTATAGACACCTCCAATTGCGCGGTACGAACGCGCATGCATCTGTCTCTCTTTTCTGAAAAGGTCCATTGACATGACGAAAAATGTTATGATGGTCAAGAACGAAGTTGTTTAGCCTGTACGGTAGACAGGGCGGTACTGAATGGTGCATGGTAAAAGTTCTGACATCTTCAAATTTTGAGGGGACCCCAGTCACCCCCTAATGGACAAATTTTTTGAGTGCTGCGGGTCAAATCACTTGAAATTTCATGTAGTTTGCATAGGTATGCCAAATTTCATTGCAGTATCACAAAATGCAGAATCAGGGTCATTTCGCTAGCGTAGGTACCGCTGCAACTATTGTGCTAAAATGGTATAAACGAGATATGGATATGATGCGTAGAATTACGAGTTAAACAGATCATTTTTGCAGCCATGATACAAATTCCAGGCAAGAACTGCAGTTAACAGTGACTCAAAACATCCGAAGACCTGGAAGACCATGCACACGCGAGAAATTCCGAGAAAATTGACTGGCGAGTTCTCATGTTCTTAGGACCCACTGAACTAAGAATTAGCTTTGGGCGAATTTGTTCCCGGTGGAAACCTACGTTTACTGGGCTTGTAATTATTTTGGGATTTCAAATTTCGAAAAAAAAGTCGATTATTCAAGTTGCAAATACAAACAAGCAATAATAATGATAAAATACTTTGATTATTGTTTTTAAATATGTAGTGGATAAAGAAAAATCAAGAATCGTTTCTAGTATAAATTGCTTAGCATAGGTTTTATATTTTGAAATGGTCTTCAATACTATTGATAAAACTAAATAAGAAATCAAATCCTTTTGGGCATATCTTCAACATGTTAAAAATATCTGGAACTTTGGATTTTAACAAGTCTGTTCCCTGTTTAGCATCAAGATCAACGAGTTTTCCTTGCTTCAAGTCGACCGTTATATTCCACCAGATGTGTAATTTTATATCAATTATGGTAAAGGTTGCTCTGAAACAATAAACAAATTAGTGCCGTGCAAATGAAAAGCATTAAAAAACCACTCACGTCATGTTTTTAATAACCAATCCATTTTCTTGCATCCTCTCGTACTCCTGATGAAACTTCAGTGATTTTGTCGAGATCAAATGGACATATTCGAGAAGTGACAAAATGTCATATTTATTGCCAATAGCAGAGGACAATAAAGGATTTGAAAGCTTCTCATACATCAAGTGAAAAACGTAATCTGCGTAAGGATGTGATGGATCTAAAAACGGGGCTGTGAAAGAAAAGCCTATCATTTTAATGATGGAATATCTTACCTGGCATATTCCTTTTCAGTTCTAAATTGCTTACAACACCAGATATGTCATCAAAGTCGACGTTGAATTGTAAACATCCATGAAGGGTACTGAAGTAACATTTACGAGCATCAACTTTCTCCAAAATCCAATAACCGGACGCCCTAAAAATCAACATGAAATGACTAAATACCAAGATGAAAAATACGAAATTGTTCTCTTACGTCCTCTCCAGCCTCCGTATTTCTTGTGTGAAATCAACGGATTTCTTCAAGTTTTCATTTATTGACATTGACATGAGCTCAGCACTAATTTCTTCAGTCACATTTTCGAAACTTCCATCGCTGATGTCTTCACTCGATTTCGTTTCGACTTCAGAAAGATTAAAAGGTTTGAATTCAAAATTTTCCAAATATTTTTTTATTTGCAACCGTTGTTCGTGAAGAATTTTATGTAGTGATTTGTCAGGATTCGCTGTTGTGTTCGAAAACGTACGTAGTTGTGGTTCAAGCTTTTTACGTGCCGTCAGTCTGGTCGGCGAATCCTCCAGCAGTGATAGAAGTCTGTTCATCCTATCGTTGTCGTCGTTATTGACAATGTTCAAGTCCAATTTAGTTCCGTCTTGTAAGATGTTTATTGAAGCTCTAAAGTTGTCCAGCAAGGTGTAACATTTTTTGAAGGCTTCACTGTTCTTCGATGGAGCTCTCATCATTCGCAATTCTTGGCACGTCGGTTGAGTTTTAAATCCATCAGTGGAATCTTTGGCGATTGCTTGACCACGTTTGGCGATTGTCTGATCACGTTTGGCGGATGTCTGATCACTTTTGGCAAACGTCTGATCATTTCTGGCAAACGTCTGATCATTCTTAGCGTACGTTAGGTCATTTTTAGCGAACGTCTGGTCGCCTTTAGCAAATGTTTGATCATTTCGAGCGGATGTTCGATCATTTTGAGCGAACGTTCGGTCATATTTGGAGAGCGTTTCATCAGTCTTGAAGATTGTTTGATCACTTTTCGCAAAAGTTTCATCAGACTTGGTGAGCATTTGATCAGTTTGGTTCAAGCTTCTGTCTTTGACGAGTTCGTCAGTTTTGGCAAATGTTTTGTTGGGTTTGCCAAGCATGTCATCCATTTCAAAATTTGTCTTATCGCGTGTTTCGTCTGATTTAGTTTTTTTCAGAACGTATGTGTCGTTCACGTGCATCAACCTGTTATCCTGTTCTATTTCAGAAGTATCACTATTCATTAGGTCGTTTTCATCTATCAATGAGCATTTGAAATCAGCTATAAAATGGGGGTCTTCGTGCTCCATTGGTGGCAAGCTGATCCTCATAACTTGCTTAGGTTGTGCCATGAAGCTGGTTTCATTCAAATTATCAATGTTGTCCGTGGTTGTCATTAGATCTGGGAAAGATTTAGTAAAATTGCATATCTGACTATCAAGCATAGTCAAATTTGGTGTTAACGTCATATGAAAGGAAGTGGTTGGAGTTTTCCGTTCACTAACGGGTTTCTCGTCGGTCTGCAATTTTGGGCCAGAAAATTTCTGGCTGTAAAGTATATTTGTGGCTTTTATTTCCTCATTTTCGCAATCGTTCATTTTGGGCTGCGATGATGCAGTAACAAATGAATCACGTTTTGTCTCATCATCTATAAGTTGAACAGCTGAAATTACTGATCTCTCAAGTGGATTCAAACTGGTGAAATGCTGACGTCGATGAGTCAGATCAGTCATAGTATCACCAAGATCTTCAATGAAAGTTGTTCCGCCTTTGCATCCCTTATTTGCTTCTAGCATACTAGTTTCAACATCATCACTTGAAATTTGACTTGTTTTGATCGCGGCTTCCAATTTAGACGTGCTCTTCGCCAATACATTTCTCGAAATGTTGCAAATGGAGTTCTCTCCAATAGCGGATTTCTCATCTTTTTCATTTTGAATTTCCGCCAATTCAACAGGTTTTTCAATCAAACGAGTACTACGATTGAATAATATTGCGTTTTCCTTTGGAATGGGATTCGTTTCATCGATCACTGGGATATGTTCCGAATCAATTTCCATAGCAGATTCAGTATTTTTCACACCTTGAGAAGTCTCAATGGAGGCACCAGTTGAGGTGAGGTTCAAAGATGAAACATTGGTGGCAAACGTATCTCGTTTTAAGGAATCCATTTCCATATTTTCTGTATGGTTTCCCAATTCACATTTATTGAAAGACAAATTTTTCCCAATAGACTTTTTCACTTCACTTGGGAATTCACCTGCTGGCGCCAATGACTGATTTTTTCTAGTTGATCTACTCATTTCACTTGAAATCTGCCCAGTCAATTCTAGAGATTCGGACTGATTTTGTTCAGTTGATTTTTTCTTGTCAGCTGGCACTTGATCAGTGAATTCCATAGAAGGTAGGTGGTAGTTGAATGATTCGGTATTTTCACTTGGTATTTGACAGGTCACTTCAAAGACAGACCGATTCTTATCAAGAGATTTTCTGCTCTGATATATAATTTGACGCGTATCATCCATGGAAGATGATTCTTTGTGAATGGACTTTTTATTTTCACTCTGCTTCATATCAGCAAACTCCGCGGTTGGCAGATTTTCTTCAATTGATTTTTTTTCCTCAACTGGAATGTGACAGGTGAGCTTCGCAGCTGCAAAATCTTGATTTGCTGGTTCCCTATTCTCAGCTGGCATTATTTGATTTTTGTGAACAGAGTTTTTTATTTGACTTGGGATTTCCCCAGTCAGCTCCATAGATTTTGACGGGTTTTGATCAGTTGATTTTCTATCAGTGGTGGATTGCATCAGTGATTGATTTTGATGAATTGGGGTTTTATTATCAGTTGGCAATTGATCACTGAATTCTACAGATGACATGTCATGGTCAGTTTGATTTTGATCTGAGAACTCAACAGTAGATCGATTTTCGTCAACCGATTTTTTATCCTCAATTGAAGTTTGACCAGTAGAATCCATAAACGGAAGATCTTGGCCTTCTGTATTTTCAGCTGGTACTTGACAAACAGGGTCTTGTGACGAGTGACTTCTCTTGAAATCAGCTGGAACTAGACAAGTCAATTCCATGGATGACAAATCTTGGCTAGTAGATTTTTTTGTCTGATTTGTAATTTGGACGGGTGGAAGATCACTTCTGAATGATTTTCTCTGTTCAGAAGGAATTTGACAAGTAAATTCCATAGACGAGAGATCAAGATCTGTTTGTTTGATATTTTTGGTTGCTTTTTGACAAATAGATTCTTGCAATAACTGATCTTTGTTGTGGGATCTCCTAGAACCAGATGGAATTTGGCAAGTTAATTCCATGGATGACAAATCTTGAGCCGCCGATTTTCTTCTTTGATTTGAAATTTCTATAGGTAGCCGATTATTACCAAGTGGTTTTCTTTGTTCAGGGGAAATTTGGCAAGTGAATTCCATTGACGATGAATTTTTGGCGGTCGATTTTCTTTTATGTGTAATTTCCAGAGTTGACAGATTACTACCAATCAATTTTTTCGATTCAGTTGGAATTTGACAGGTGAATTCCATAGATGAGGTGTCTAGACCTGTTGGATGCACATTTTCAATTCGAGATTCTTGCAATGACTGATGATCGTTGTTGATGAACCTTCTAGCATCAGGTGGGATTTGGCATGTGAATTCCATTGATGACAAATCTTTCCCAGTCGATTTCCTTTGTTCGGGTGAAATTTGACAAGTGAATTCCATAGATAAGATGTCTTGTTCTGCCGACTGTATCTTGTCGATTCGTGATTCTTGCGGTGACTTATTCTTGTTGGACCTTCTATCACTGCCAATCGATTTTCGTTGTTCAACTGGAATTTGACAGGTGAATTCCATAGATGAAAGGTCTTTGTTCACTGACTGTATATGGTCAGTTGGTAATTCTTGCAATGACTTATCCTTGTTAATGAACCTATCACTGCCAACAGATTTTCGTTTTTCAATTGGAATTTTACAGGTGAATTCCATGGATGAGAGGTCTTGGTCCACTGATTCTTGTATATGTTCACTTCTTGATTGTTTCAATGACTGATCTTTGTTGATGGACATTCTATCATTGCCAATCGATTTTCTTTGTTCAATTGGAATTTGACAGGTGAATTCTATAGATGACAGATCTTGGTTAACTGATTGTATATGATCGATTCGTAATTCTTGCAATGACTTATCTTTGTTGATGGACTTATCATTGCCAACAGATTTTCGTTGTTCTATTGGAATTTGACAGGTGAATTCCATAGATGAGAGGTCTTGTCCCACTGATTGCATATTGTCAATTTGTGATTCTTGCAATGGCTCATCCTTGTTGATTGACCCTCTATCATTGCCACTCGATTTTCGTTGTTCAACTGGAATTTGACAGGTGAACTCCATAGATGATAGGTCTTGGTCCAATGATTTTTTGTTAGTTTGGCTCTCTGTCAAGGAATGGTCCTTGTTGAAGGACCTTCTTGCATCAGCTGGATGCAATTCTATGGATGACGAATTTTTGTCGATCAATTTTTTTTGAGATCTAATTTCCGTGGATGACATGTTACTACCAAGTGATTTTCTGTGTTCAGTTGAAATTTGACAGGTGAATTCCATTGATGAAAGGTCTTGGTTTACCGACTGTACACTTTTGTTTAACGACTGATCATTGCTGATGGACTTCACAGCATCAGTTGGGATTTGGCAAGTCAACTCCATAGATGACGAATTGTTGACAATAGATTTTCTCGTTTGATCCGTTATTTGTGCTGAATTATCATCAGTTGGAATTTGACAGGTGAATTCCATAGACGAAAGATCTTGATCTAATAGTTCATCCTTTTCAGTTCGTGATTCTTTCAAAGACCGATCTTTGTTGAAGGACCTTCTAGCTTCAGTTGAAATTCGACATGTGAATTCCGATGACAGATTTTGTTCAATTGATTTTACAGAATCAGTTAGCACTTGACGAGTCAGTCGTTCTGGTAATAACTCTTCTTTACCGATAGATTTTCTAGCACAGGTTGGAATTTGACAAGTCAGTTCCATAGATGAAAAATCTTGGACAGTTGATGTTTTTGTTTGATTCGATGATTGTATAGATGACAGGTTTTTATCGAGTGATTTTCTTTGTTCAGTTGAAATTGGCCAAGTGAATTCCATATCAGTTTTGTTTTCGTTAGATTTAAGAGATACGTCACTAATGAACTTTCCAAGTTCTATGTCTTGGTCTTCACATGTCAGATCCATGGCTGACACTGAATCAGACGAAAGGAGACTACTGGCACTGTGATTCTGATCTGTATTCACTTTGAAAGACCTAGATGTTTGGAGGGACCCTACTGAACTTGCTTGAATTTGAGCCGAACTCGCAGATAGTCTTTCATTACCGAACTGGCGATTGTTTTGATGCCTGCTTGTGGTGATGTTCGACACCTGGCTTAGATTCACAAATGGTGATTTTACCGATTCAACAGTTCCTTGGTGAGTTATTTCCGAAAGTGATGTAGTGTGGTGGAGAGCATCAAAAAATGACTTCCTTGATTGATCCAGAGGTATCTGAAATATTTGACACTTGCAATGTTGTTACAATCCAAAGAAATACCTACTGCGTATAGGGTGTTTCAGGCTTACTTAGTTTGGGGGGGATTACCTATTGGCGCAACAGATAGGTGGATTGCACGTAACTCCATTGATTTTAATAAACATTTGAAAAAACCGCATATCGATACTTGAGCAATCTATTTTCCATATTCTCCAAAAATTTCGAACAATTGTCTACTCAAGTTGCAATCTACAAATTACAGTAGACATTTCACTTTTTTACCTCCCTCCTAATCTGTTTTGACAGTTGGTTGCTGTAATATCCCCACTGGGTTCTGGATTTGAAACATTAATCTATCCGGTACGTAGGCGTCACTTTCAAGTTCATCATACTACTTCCCCAAACCAGCCAGACCCACTGCAATATGATGCAGTATGCTTGATGTTTGGTCGATCCAAGCACTGGGGTCTGATTTTCAGGAAATACAGGTGTCTCAGAATTAATAGTAGAAAAAGAAACCACAGACCCCCACTTGAAGACCTCCTGTGCAATTTGTTTTCTAAAATTCGACTTCATGACGGAGAAAATGTGACACTTCAAAGTTCAACCTTTTCTTAGCTTAGCTTCTTAACTTTTTCAACTTTTTTTTTTCAATGCTATATTCACTACAGACACTGACTTCAGTCAATAGGCATTTTGCCGCGAGGCACCGTTGAGTCAACGGTGCACGATTCTGCATTACCGCTGCGTTGCCGCGACCTAACCGGTTCAAACTTTTTACTTGGAGTGTACTTCAACGGTTTGCAATATCAGGGACCGGGTGGATTGGCCGGTTCAGTGTGGCGGTTCATCTATCATATGTCAGAATTGTCAGATCTAACCTAGCGGGACGGGAGCTCGGGAAAGTTGGTGGGTTTAGCTGGAACGGAACTGGATTTATTTCATTTGGATACGCATACCCAGCTCAGAGGTTTGTTGTTATGTTGATGATTGTGTCGATTGTGAGGTCAAGATAACATTAACTTCAAACTGAAACCGCGCTCATCTGACACCTCACCACGGTTAGGACCGATGCATTTTCGCGCTTGAAGGATATGAAGAGAGAAAGCAATTGGTTAGAAAGAGATGGAGATAGGACCGTTGTTGGAACCGCTGCGGTTCAACGGTGCCTCGCGGCAAATTCCCTAATATTGAAAACTTGACATAAAGATGACAACTAACAGACCGACAGATTTAATTTTGTGCGGCGAAATTTCGAGAAGAGCTGCAAAAATAAGTCTGTAAGACATGATGTATGTACCTAACGAGTAGTTGATAGGAAAAATAGTCAATGTTCAGATGAATTCACTCATAGTCATCTTGTCACGAGTCTCTTCTTATTGAATCAACATTAAATTATAAATCATGCAAATATCTTATCAGATATCAGATGTAAATGGTGCGAATAGGGCGATTGCATGTAGGGGGCGCTTGCGGCACCGTTTGCCATCTGGGGACTTTAGGTTCATCAATTGGTATTGCAAATCGCCAAATCGTGTGTCATAACTGTCAACGCGTGATTTTGGCACTTGAATAAATTAACATTCATCTCGCCACACCAATTGCCCGCTGTCATTAGTTCTCTTCTCGTCTTTCTATATTGTAGACGCTGAAAAATGCCCTATAAATGTTGTGTGCCACACCGCGCTCAAAATTCAACAAAACAGAAATGGCATAAAATTCCACAAGTTCCCCACCAATGAAGCCCTGAAGAAGCGATGGGCCGTTGTTCGACTTTTATTTGCAATTTGCAAAACATAAACAAACGAAACTAATGGATAATCTGGATCTGGCGCAAGCGCGCTGTGCCACCGAACCAAAGCCACCAAGTGGCGACAAACTGAACCAACATCATGCAATTGCCCTATAATACTAATAAAAGTCCAGGGGCCCTACCACGATGAGTAGAATCCTACTTTTATGACGTCACGTTTCCTAGAAACCGCCTCTCTGATACGCTCTCTGTCAATTACTGAGAGATTTGATTTTTTTTATTTTGTGCGTCTCAACACTTGAAGTGCTTTGGAGAGGGAAAAAAAAACTGCCACCACTTCCGCGTGCCGCCCCGACGAGGATCTTGAGAGTGGCTCGACGCTCGACCGATTTGAATAATTTTTGTTGTGTTTTTCGCCTCAAAACTGGGGTGTTTTCAAACCGCTGCCGCCCCCCGAATTATTGCAATATCAAAGTGTTCACCGCCTCCGCGTGCCACCCCCGATGAGTATATTGAGAGTGGCTCGACCGATTTGAATATTTTTGTTTGTTTTAGTCGCCTTAACACTGGGGTGCTTTAAAAAGAAAAAAACCGTCGCCGATTTGAATTTTTTTTTGTGTTGTTCGCTTCAACACTGGGGTGCTCTTGAACCGCCGCCGCGCCGCCCCCGAATTATTTTGACACTGGGGTGTTTTTTAACGCCGCCGCTCCGGCATGCTGCCACCGACGAGTGTCGGGAACCGAATGTGAATTAGTACATTTACGCGGCGGGCTGCGTCACGTGTGTGGCGGGGCCGTCTTACGTGCAAACCACACTGATGACCAGTGAATGACGCATAATGCAAACAGTCGTGTTGGCATGTCTGCATTCAATATCACGATTTGAGAATGATTCGACCGATTTAAAGAAAAGATCGCCTCAATACCGGTGCTTTAAAAAATGGCCAGTATCTCGAGAACCGAAGAAGATACCTCCAAGCGACAAAAACCAAAGACGTCCTGCTACTTGAGCAATCCCGGCAAAAACAAATCCCGCCAAACCAATATAATTCTCTATCGCATTTGTTTTTCGCAGAAATAATTACCGAGACAAAGGAACAACCTGCCTACTTATACCGGGTGATCATTTGACAACTATCCGCCTGCAATATCTCCCGATTCCGAGTGCAAATGTCTTTGAGCAAAAACAGGTCGATTTTTATATCGAGGGGGACATCCAAAACATACATTGGAGAATTTATATCTTGAGCCCCCTCGCCCCCACTCACCCCAACTTTGAAATTTCAAATGACACCACCTACCTTGCGATACATCAAATTGAAGAGAATAAAATTTTCCTTCTAAAAAAATATTTTGAAATTTTTCGACCCCACCCCCTGTTCTTCCTAAAATGCTCTGAGTGTCCAAGTTAATATTCTTGACCTCCATTTCCCCTCAATACAATAAACGTTATCCTGCACAGCATCGAAAGAGAAAATTTTCTACAAAAAAAGTGCCACCCAAATTTACCCCTACACTCCCCCCACCTGACCTCAAAAATTTAAAATGTCAATACCCACTTTGTGATACATCAAATTGAAGGAAATTGAATTCTCTTCCTGAAAAAGATTTTTCACAATTTTTAAAGCCCCCCATCTCCCCCCTAGAATACTCCAAATGACCAATTTATTGGAGGAGGGGTAGAAAATTTCGAAAAAATTCTTTTCGGAAAGAGAATTCAATTCCCTTTGATTTGATGTATCACAAAGTAGGTGGTGTTTTGTTAAATTTGGGAGTTGAAGTGAGGGAGAGCTAAGGGGTGAATTTGGGTAGCACTTTTTCCACCAAAAATTTTCTTCTTTGATGCTACCTAGGTTGACGCCGACTAAATTGAGAAAAAAATGAGGGGTCCAGAATATAAAATGGGACAGTCAGAGCATTTTCAGGGAAAAGGGGGTGGGGTTAAAAATTTTGAAAATATTTTTTTCAGAAATAAAATTCAATTTCCTTCAATTTGATGTATCGCAAGGTAGGTAGTGTCATTTGAAATTTCAAAGTTGGGGTGAGTGGGGGCGAGGGGGGTGAATATAGAAATTTGTCAATGTATGTCTTGGATGTCCCCCTCGATATAAAAATCGACCTGTTTTTGCTCGAAAAAATATTCACTAGGAATCGGGAGTTATTGCAGGTGGATAGTTTTCAAATGATCACCCGGTATGTATACCACTTATTAGATGCTACCGGAAGAAGCGTGGTGCGCAGCCCACGGATCCACCTAGTATAAAATAGAATACAAATATACCGACAAATGAACAAAACAAAATTTGGCGACTATTTTCGACCAGTCCATCTCCCCACCTTGCGGTGTGTCTAATAGGAAGCTTCGCCCAGAAGAAAAGGTCTTCGTAGCAATAACGAAGACCTTATTCATTATATAAAATATAATGATATAAAGTATATGAGATATAAAATATATGAGATATAAAATCATTTTGGTAGGTACATTATTACAAAAAGTACACATAAAACACGTACACACATACAATAAGTATCGTTATTGTTTTCTTGTTAGCTTGGAAACTGTTTGAAACTTGCTTGGCAAAAAAATAATGATAATAGTACCTACTCTAAAACAATGAAGTGATATCGAAACATATCTGCCAAATGTGATTTGAGATAAAATAAGTGGTCATTAATGCAAAAAAAAAGGGAATGAAAGGAAAAGAGAAACTGTATGTGACACGTAAGAATACCTCTCATCTGCGATTTGCGGTGAAAATGAGAGATTATTCAACTAATTTGAAAGTGTGAAAGACACGAGCAGAGCACATGTTTGGAATAGGACCTTTTCTATGTAGAAATAAATTAGGGGTGGATAGTTTCATCTCCATCATACCTATTTTACGTTAATACCATTGTACCGTTGAGGGCGGTCTTAGCCCCATAACTCGGCTAGCCTAAACGGGTGCGTTTTTTTTTGTAAGGAGCAAATATCTGAATTTTTCTGTAAAAGCTCAGCTTTATACGAAAAATACCCAGTGAATGTAGTGGCTTTTGCACAGTAAATATGAGAGGCATGCGCGCACCACTTTTCTACAGTTGTTGGTTGGGTCAGGAAAAAGTCATATCTAGAAAAACTATAAGTCCTAGATCAAAATTTTTTGTTTTAAAAATTTCTGCAATACTTTGGCCCCAATCGCTTCGCTGGTTGTATATAGAATGCTGTGAAAACAGAAATTTCCCTCGCTCACTGAAAATCTGGATGCATTCATAGCCATAGCCGATGAAAATGTTTATAAACTTAATAAATTATTAATTAACCATTGTTCCTTAATCGCTGTGACACTGTAAGAAAGGTCTGGGTATGTACTTCAATTAAAAAAAAATTGAGCACATAGCTTTATTAGATCAAAAGATATGATGATGTAAACGTTGGTATCTATGCGTTTGTTCTATTTTAGCTGAGTGCCGCGACTTGTGCATTCTTAATTGTTGTTAAATAGTGTTTATATTTGACCGATCATCTTAAACGTCGTCGGTATCAACGGTATTTTTCGTACCTAGCAGGTTTTTTTCACTGTCACCTGTCAATAGTGTCAATGTCATATTCATATCTCCCGCTTAAATGTCATTTCATCTAGTAACTTTGGAACCTTTTTTGATTGTTTTTTTTTGTTAAATCTTACATGTGCATAAACTGCGCCATTTTCCTTAAGTTCCTTAAGTGCCTGATTTTTATTAGAGCTGCACATGTTTCATGAAGTCCCTGGGGGTACTCTGGGGGGTACTCTTGCTGAAAAGATTTGGCTTTGACAGCTTGCAAGTTTTGACAGATGACAGATATGTCATAACTTTTACAAGTTTTGAATAGTTTTCCAAGGGCTTCAAAATGAGCTATCAAAAATTGAAATCGTCACGTCAAAATTACCTGTCAGTCTTTGCCAATGACATTTCCCGCTAACAGATCACGTTGAAAATCTTATTTTTTCTTTTCTACCATAAATTGGTATCTACGTGCATACCAAATTTAGTAGGGTTAAATGATAAATCCGTCAAAAAAACATTCATTTTTTGAAGAATTTGATTAGTAAAAAAAAAACAATTGATCTCAGCATCAACCAAGGAGTCTATGGTTACTTTTTCCGTCAATAATTTTGGAGCCCTGTAGCCCTGTATACCAGTAAAGTTTAAAAAAGAAAGAAAAAACCCTATGTGTATGGCGCTTGAATTTGAATTGACATTCCTCTAGAAGGTAGTACCATTGATTCAAAACCTATTCTTTTCTATTCTATTTAGAATTTTCTCACTCATTACCACTTTCTTCTGAGTAATAGTGCGATTCTGTAAAAAAAATAAAAACGCGATCTTATGTGAAAAATCCTGTGTCATTGGACTCATTGGCTGTTGCCATGGCAATAATGGCGTAACAGCGTTCTCGGAATGTTATTTTTTTTACGGAATCACACTGCAAGTTACAGTTTGTTATAACTTACTTCAAAACGTCCAGTTGTGGGTACATAAATATTTCTAGAGTTTTGACCTGCCAACTCTCTTACAGCAACAACCAATCCACCACTGCTATTTTGTAAAGCATCAAGCTTTTGCGCAAAATCTACAATGCTCCCTCTGCGACATTTGGAAGGAACAATGTTCTCTTTGTCAGCCACATTTGTGATTTCCATTTCCTCCAAAGACATATTTGTGAAATCGACATGCTGGGTAGTGTCCAATAATGTAGTGTTGATGGCCTCATCAATATCCATCATTTCTACATCATCATCATCACCATCACCATCATCATCTGGAGAATTCTTAGCTATCGATTCAGTTTCATTCACACTTTGAACTGAGGCAAGATCTTGGGATGAGCGGGTGGAATTTGTGTGATCCACTGCTTCCTCGTAGGTGGTATCCCATATTGTGTTTTGCTCAGGATCGGAAACGAAGGGCCTGAAATTGTCAACATTTTTAATAGGTTCCATACAAAATGACATGGCATTTACTTTACAAAATTGCTACTAGCAAAACTGACTCTTCGTTTGTTTCTAGCAATTGTCGACTCAATTGCTGTCGTCTCGTCTTCCTCATCACTGTATTTCTGCCTTGGGAGTTTTAAAATCTGTAAACAAACATGTATATATAAAGCGACTCAAATTGCTACAGCTCAACAGCTTGACATGACAGCTTACCGAAGACCTTCTAGCCTTTTGGTTAGACTTATCCATAGTGTTTCTGCAACGAGAACCATAAACATTAATTACAAAAAGGAATGATTGGATTATTGTGGATTGGTGCAAGTAACTTTCATTGAATTTGCAAAGTTCTAGGTTCTTGCCTTAATAATATCAAAGAATCATTTTCAAAATAGTGTAAATAAAAACAACGGAATATTTTAATAGAAAGCAATCAATATCGATCACGTTTTCAGAAATAAAAGTGGAAGTCTCACCTGCTACTTCAGACTTTAGTTTTTAAACATAAACACAAAACAATAAAAATTTGATTGGAAATGCACAAAAAGCTTGTTTGGATGGTCAACGGATATTTTCAGTTTTCAAATATGTCAATTCAAGTGTCAACTGTCAACGAAAACGGTCGATCGCTGGCGAGCCCGACAACCTCCGCCGACAACTATGGACCCCTCTGCTATGGTCCATTCATGCAACTCTGTCGCTAAAGCGTGGCTGAACGCTGAACAACAGCTGCTCTTTTCGTCTTTTCTTGAGTTATCATTTCAGCACAGCATGGCTAGTTAGTGACTAGTGAAGTGAGTACGAGTACTGATCTCTAGTCCAGTCCTTACTTAAAATTGCTGTTTGGGCTGTTTGTTGACATCAGCTGATTAACCTAAAAGCGTTGGCCATCGATCGATCTATCTAAAAGCCAGGCCAAAAGTAGGCAAAGGTCACTTCTGTATAAAACCCGTAAAATTGAAAACATTGAAAGGGTTTTGACAAATATCAGCCAATCACAGGAATGGTTTTTTGTTGTGAAGTTTTGTGAAGAAACGATTCCTCGCCTCACCAGGCACCGATACCAACAGCGGCACCAGCCCTCAGCTGTGAGCTCACAGAATAGCTCTGGCAGTATGGCTGAAGTGTCAGATCCAATAAAGAAAAAGAGGAGGAAGAATAACACAAATTGCTGCGTATATGGATGCAACTCAAAAGGCAAAGCAAATGATAATTCTTTGCATTTCCACCACTTCCCTCGAGGCAACAGGGAAAAAGTAAACATTGTGAATAAGTTGGGAACTGTTGAAACCCTAGACAGACGATTGGCCTGGAACAAGGTTTTATTGAGGAGCACTCCAGCATCAAATTACATGCGTGTTTGTTCCAGGCACTTCAAAGAAAGTGATTATTTTCTATCAGGTAAACCTACCTTCATACCACTTACCTCTACATCAGTTTTTGACTAGTCATTCAATATATTCATTCATAATTATTAATTGCTCCTAGGCCATCAACCAGAAGTAAGAATTAGAAAAAGTCTGAAAAAAACAGCAGTTCCTTCAAGAAATCTTCCAATATATATACCTCGAATGGAACCTAATCTAACATTACATTTTATGAATGAAACTGTACCAAGAGCGAATCTATATCCTTTTTATGAAAAATCAGAAGTTTTACAAAGAGTATGCACATGTGTTCTAATACTAAATCAATAGCTAAAGTAATGAGCTATTTTTCAGATTTCACAAAAAGAACCTGAAAGGAAAGCAAGGAAAATTAATATAACACACGTAACATTATGTAGCTCTTCACTCGTTAGAAGAAAGGTTACCAAATCATTACCACCCACTACCCCAACATCAAAAAAAGTAAATTCAACACAAGCAATTACATGGAAATCTACTGAACTGTTGATGGTAAAAACATTTGAATTATCACACCTCTAAGTATCGTGTGATCAAATAAATTCTTATTTTAGGTAGGCTGTGGCCTAGCCGAACGCAGCTTTGCACCCCTGAATTTGACCAGGCCACAGCCTACTCAAAATAAGAATTCATTTGATCACACGATATATCCCATACACTTTCTATTTTTAGTAGAATGACTTATATACTTACTTCTTTTTTTTTTTTCATAGAATCAAATCAAGAGTCTTCAAGAGAAAGTACGAAAGCTAAAGGAGGAAAACAGACGAAGATTTCACATTATTATCTGACTCAACAAAAGTTCTTTTGATCCTAAAATGTCAAGAATCATCAAGAACAAAAGAAAACGAGGTGAAAAAAAATAGCAGTGGCTGTACGGATAACGGCCACACGCAAATCCAAACAAAACAATTGGCAAACCACTCAAAATGGTGTGTATATACAGGTGTCCCACGAAGTAACCGACATAGTTCAAGGGTAGATGTACTTTCTCGAGGCAAATCAGAATCTGCCTTCGAAATTTTCCTTACGTCCCCCCGTTTCCGATATACAAGGTGATTTATGTGCTCAACCGAAAAGTTTGATTGGCCATATCTCAGGAATACATCAATAGAATCTATTGAAATTTTGCAAGCATATTCTAGAACCATGAGCCTTTGTAGCGCCCTATTCACTTATAAAATTAATACAGGACCGTACCCAAAATTTTGTTTTTCAATTCTGTTGAAAAAGTCATCCTGTATAATTTTTTTGCAAAATCTGATGTCATATTCGGAAACTACATAAAAAATGCTACAAAATGCGATTCCTAAATTGTTTGGCACTAATTTAGCTGATCCGAGAAGGAAATTAGTATAATTAGAATCGTACGTACCTACCTACTTCTATTCAATCACAAATCTCGGTGTTTGCTTAATAGTTGTTGGAAAAGGCGAGTCAGTATGAGACAATTGTATGAGGTTTAGCATCAGCACTCTTTAGACCGAAACGTAAGTAATGGGCAGCCTGTGGCGTTATGCCAAGTCTGGGGCACTTGGAGGTAGGTAGGCTGTTACCGGCACGTCCAGGCTACAGGGAGCTGGTAGAGGATAGTCAGTACCTTGGGCCGTGTATGGGGTTGGCCTGTGAGGGCTTGACCCCGCACGTTCAGCTCGAATCAGAGGGCAGGAGAATGAATCGTCTAGCTGTGTCGGACAGTATCTGACAACCATTTTGACTTTTCGAGGGATGAGATGTTGACGGTAGTCATTGACAGCAATGGGCGAGTTCAGCAAGTTCCATGGTGGACCCGTAGATCTAGTTACCAAATATAAGCTGCTGGACGGCTTGGTCGATCCACCGCTACCATAAACCAACTGTGGTGGAAAAAATGGCGATTTGGTAGCTGTGACCGTTCGAGAGGCGGATGCGGCATCCACCGATGGCACCCACCATAGGACCTGCTGAACGCGCCCAATGTCATTATGGTGACAGCGGTGCATAGTACAATGCACCATTAATTCAGGCTTTTGCCGCTATACAGCCCCATTCATGTTTCCAAGAAAATCTCCTGAAATTATCCTCAGTTTGGTAGAACATCAAAATTGAAATTGTGACTTTGTTTGACCACCTGGAATAGCGTTTGAGTGATTTGAATCACATTTTCAAAAATATTCATGGAAAATCTCTGTATTTAATTTTTTTTTAATCAGCCAAATTAGTGCCAAACAATTTAGGAACCGCATTTTGTAGCATTTTTTTATTTAGTTTCCGAATATGACATCAGATTTTGAAAAAAAAAACCTATACAGGACTCCTTGATACAGGATGACTTTTCCAACAGAAACCTGAAGAACAAAATTTTGGGTACGGTCCTGTATTCATTTTGTAAGTGAATAGGGCGCTACAAAGGCTCTTGGTTCTAGAATATACCTGCAAAATTTCAATGGATTCTATTAATGTATTCCTGAGATATGGCCAATCAAACTTTTCGGTTGAACACATGATTCACCCTGTATATCGGAAACGGGGGACCGTCAGGAAAATTTCGAAGGCAGATTCTGATTTGCCTTGAGAAAGTACAGCGTGTTCACGATAAAATTCACCCCCCTCCAGTAGATTCCCCTTCAAGATATTTCAAAGAAATAAAAACTTTTTCTTCACGATTTTTTCCAGGGACCTTAAATCGATCCTCTAAAAGTTTCTAATTGGTCCGTATACAGAGTGTGATATGGAACTTTTTTATTTTAAATACAACACCCTATATTTTAATCCGTTATTTGGTGGAGCCTTTTTTTCTGACTACAAATATATATGACACTCATGATTTATTTTGACAAGTAAGTTGTCGGAAAAATAATAAAATAGGTAGTCAAATAATTTTGTTTCGCGGCAAGATGGCTTAGGTATCTACAGTTCACTTAAAAAAAAGTTATTCTCGCAGCATTTCATCTGCAGAATTCAACTCTGCATAGATAAATGGTCCAATTCGTTCGTGATACAGGGTGTCGCGTAATTTTCAATTTTCAATTCATTTGACTACCTATTTTATTATTTTTTTGACAGCGTCCTTGTCAAAATAAATCATAAATGTTATATATTTTTGTAATCAGAAAAAAGGGCTTCATCAAATGAAGTAATAAAATATAGGGTGTTGCATTTGAAATGAAAAAGTCATGCTACACCCTGTATACGGTTCCAATTGAAAACTTTTAGACGATCGATTCAAGATCCCTGGGAAAAATCGTTGAGAAAAAGTTTTTAGTTTTTCAAAATATCCCAAAGGGGAGCCTCCTAGAGGGGGGGTGAATTTTATCGTGAACACCCTGTGCATCTACCCTTGAACTATGTTGGTTACTTCGTGGGACATCCTGTATAATGATATTCTAAAATAAAATTAGCGGATTATCCAGAAATTTTTGCAAAAAATACAATAAACACCAGCGGGACCGGGAAGCAAAAAGGAGTGTTGGGTGGGGAGAACTCTGGCTTCTAAGCCAGAGATTTGCAGTTGACTGGGTGAGGTGATTTTATTCATATTTTATGCTCCTTAGTACTTGAGCATGTACTAACTGAGCAGTCACGTCGTGGCGTGGAGAAGCTGGATAAAGCGGGGGTGGGGCGGGTAAATCATCGAGCAGATGGCGCTAATAACTCAAACAGGAATTGCCCGATGCCAGTCTCTGACTACAGAGATACCCTAAAAACACTTCTGACTACAGAGGCAAAGAATCACATTTTACATTTTTCAATTTTGTAATAAAGGGTCAGTTTATGGAAAAACTCGAGTTTGGTATACGCCATTCCGTTGAGCATAATCTAATAGCATCGTTTTCCATTTACATGCAATCATTTGCAGCACTATGCTGCACTTCGAAACCTCGTTTGAAACTTTATGTTCATTTGGATCTTTATCCACCTTTCCCATGACAGAAATCACTTGCCACGCATACCTACATCCGGCAATAGAATATACGCTAGCAGTCGATGTGGTCACTCCACTGTTATTAGTGGAGGGATTGTCATGAAACTTGGAACTCACCCTTGTCGCCTTGTCTCGTATAATCATTCTGATTCTCGAGTTGAATTTCATGATTCCGCCGCTATCTTGGCCGCCATATTGAAATTTCTAATTAGTGGAACGATTGTCATGAAACGTGAAACTCACTCTTGTCTCGCATGAACATTTACCTAATTTTCAAGCCAGAATTCATTTCTATCAATGACAGATCTGCACTAAGAAAATGCGCTTCTTCTAATTTTTCTCGCCATAAAATATACCTACTTTAATGCACACTTGAACGGCATTAGGTACTCTGGTATTAGTAATGGTAGATCGTGCAACGTCATGGATGACTCATTGTTCGCGACCGCGCTAGGGCTCGATACCAAGTTGCAGGCGCAAAAGTTAGGACGGCGTAACTTGCCAAATAGAGCGGTCTGATTGGCCGTTGCTATAGTAACCGCACTTACGGCGGTCTCAGCCCCAACTTGGTATCGAGCCGTGAGGCCACGTCAGTCACGTCACTAGCGACATGTAGGTGAGTCGTCGTTGTGGTCGACTGGTTTTGTTGTGCTTCTCTTTCCTCTTTCATTTCTAAATTTCATTGTATGTTTTCTAAGCAACCGCCCTGAACCACCGCAAGTAGCTCCTGGATACTCAAAACAAATCGTCACCATAGGAATCCTAGGATGCACCAATCACCGGTTCAGAATAATCTGCTCCGGGACTTCAACTCCTCCTGGAAAACACCAATTTTTCTTCCCCAGATAGTACTCTGAACCATCGTAAGATAAAATCAACTGCATTCCTTTTCCCATCGATCTCAAATATTCTCACCTCAGTTGACCGTGCTGTTTCATTCGTTCCTTAGCAAACATTTTTAGTTATAGATTGACGTACGTATGAGCTTATGTAACTTATGAAACTACTAGGAGGCCGCTACGCGACAAAAAAATTATCTACCAACTTAATTTGGTGCTTTGGTTGAAATCGGAAGATAAAATTTTGTCGAAAACGATATACCAAACAATCCAACAATACTTTTTGAAGGTATTTAGACATCGCATTTTTGAACTACTGAGAACTTGACCAGAAGTCCGCAAACAACAGTACCGTCAAAGATAAAACCCATGTCCTTAAACTTTCATTTTGACTGTCTCATATACAGGTGTAACATAAGTAGGTACTGCGAAAGATTTCCAAAGTTCCAGGAGAAAAACGGCGGCGCTTCAACGTTTTCAATTTTTTTTTCATGGTTGCCGGAACGGCGGTGGAAAATTCAACTTTAGTTTTTCTCATTATCTTTAATTTTCCAAATGTGAATGCGTAAAAGTACCCTGATTTCGCATTAGGAACTTTGATTTCTGCTTTGCATGTAACGTCACAGTGAGCAATAGATATACAGGGTCATTCAAAAAAGATGTCCACCCCCATTTTTCTCAAGATCCGTTGAAGCTAGCGAGTTGCGGTAAAGACCGTTGGATTCAACTGTTTTTTTTTTTTTTTTTTTTTTTTTTTTTTGATCAAATTTGATATGTCAACAAAACTGCTTCACCAAAATGAGTACGGGGGCATCTCAAAATTTTGGCAAATTTTTTTCTACACTGCATAATATTGAGTGATATGTCATTGAAAAGGCCTTGAAAAGTTTCAATGGACAAGTAAGTACAAAAAGTTTCCGAAAATTTCCAGCGGTTTTCATTTTGATAGAAAACAAAAACCCGGACAAACACGTTTTTATGTAGGTATAAAATGAGAATCAATGAGAATTGTTTCAAACTGCAAACGAATAGAACAAATAGAACTCATCAAAACGGTCAGTATGATGTGTAACTCAATATGCAATATGACTATTTTGAAATTTTGAGATTTTCTGAAATGAAGATTTGAATGGGTAAAATTGAATTGCCTCAAAATTTTAAAATAGCTATTGCATATTGAGTTACACATCATACTGACCGTTTAGATGAGTTTTATTGAATGCAGTTTACAGTTTGAGAAAATTCTCATTTTATACATAAAAACGTGTTTTCCAAGTTTTTGTCTTCTGTCATAGAACTAAGGTGACCAACCGTCCTGATTTGGTAAGGACAGGTTTAGATTTTTACACCTTTGTCCTGTTTCACGTTCATGTACTGATTTCAAGCAAAAATACTGATTTATTCTGATTTCAAGCAAAATCCTGGTTTTTCTGATTTTAAATTCGCCACGAAAATTTCGAGCGCGACCTCTACCAAAGAAAATATAAAAGGTTTGATCGAGGGTTTGATTTTCTTTTTTTGTTTCATTTAATTTTATTTCTAATGCTCACATTTGAATTTCTTGTGTTAAATAGGGTTGCCAGAACTGCCAGGAGGTCTATTTTAAAGAGAATAACATTACTCATTTTCGATGGCGATTTTTTCACTTTTTCCCGCAGGAACAGCCCAGGGGAGTTCTCGTTTTCATTTCTCAGCAACTGTCGTATTTTTCATGTTGGTAAAATTTTTGGGAAAAGGGGGGCATCATCCTCCCTCCCAGATCCAAACTGCGGGAAATTTTAGGAAACTTTTTGCACTTGTCCATTGAAACTTTTCAAGACCTTTTCAATGACGTATCACTCAATATTGTGCAGTGGAAAAAAATTCCCAAAATTTTGAGGTGCCCCCGTACTCAGAAGTTTGGTGAAGTTGTTTTATTGACATATCAAATTTGATCAGAAAACCCAGCTAAATCCAACGGTTTTTACCGCAACTCGCTAGCTTCAACGGATCTTGAGAAAAATAGGGGTGGACATCTTTTTTGAATGACCCTGTATAGCTAAACATGCGCACTGGCATACCGGTATGCATGTATCGTGCTACCACCCCTTCCAGAAGGCGCATGCTATCGAGACAATTTTCTCAGCATTAAAAGCAAAAAAACTTAAATTTCTATAGATGAGTACCTATCCAGCATTCTTACTGCAGGGACCATAATTTAGCTGAAAGTTATGAGGACAATTGCGGATACCTTGTTCAAGTCAAAGAGAAATGACTGACTTTCTTCACTTGATTTCTTTCCATACATAAAACTGAGGTGTTTTGATATTATGTTTAGAAAGGTAAGATAGGTAGGTACATCCACGACTGCTAAAATTATATCCTACTAGGTATAAATGCGGATCTTACAAACACAATCACTGATTGTAACAAATGAAACAAAAATTATCATTTTGAAATAACATGATCATTCGTTTTTTATTCTTTCAGGTTTAATCAAAGTAAGTAGGTAACTATTATACAGTATACTTTCAGCTGTTTAGCTGTACAAATTTTCTTTATCTTTTTTTTTTTCAAGAAAATTTGTTCAGAAGCGGTGAATTATCATGTAGGTACATGATAAAATGATTATCATGTATCAATTATCATGTAGGTACATGACAGTTGGGAGCGAAATGATTCATACGGCACCGCTAGGAAGTCCGCTGGATTTCAGAAATGTTAGCTGCTTGGATCGTTCTTGAATGCCAGTTTTGATTACGATCAATCTGTCAACAAAACTGGCATTCAAGGACAATCCTAGCAGCTAACATTTCTGAAATCCAGCCGACTTCCTGGCGGTGCCGTATGAATCATTTCGCTCCCAACTGTACTTACTTTTTCCGATAGCTTTGCAGCCGCAGCTCCATGCTACAACAACAACACATCCTTCTGTCGTCTGTTGTGCATTTCTGAAGCTCGAATCTATACAAAAAATTATAACATAACCGAAAATTGCACTGCGTAACGCAAACCCCTCTAATATTATCTCTACAGTTATTGTAAATAATTATTATGGTATATGTTGGGCAAAAAAATCTAAAAATCTTCAATGACTTGAAAAAATATAGAAAATTGGAGTTTTTTCTTTGGTAAACACAGTAAGCATAGTTACAGAAGAGATGTATTTATGTGAATATTACAACATGCAGATTTTACTATGAGGGTCGAAGCAATTTGATACTGTTGAAAAAAAAAACCGCGATCATGGACGGCACTGACATAAAAACAATAATAGTAGGTACCTATTATTGATTTGATCAAAATAGTTTAGTGCCAGTTTTCGCAAAAATACGAGGCCTTTATAGGGGTCTTACTATTCACAAGGAAGTTTTGAACCATTAGATTTTAGGAAACAAGCTCATGTCCCCAATCCCTGTACTGTCTTTATAGTCTAACCTCATTCATCCATCGTCCATGACCTAACAACGTTCAAAAATCAATTAGTGATGTTCTAGTTTTATTCCCTAAAACAAGGGTGAACCAGTTTGTTTTTGAGACTCAATAATTGGTTCCGTCAACAAATAAGCTATCACATTTTGTTTATTTAATTCATAGAGCTGCTCCATCAATTGTAATTTCATTTACACAAGTGGTATGTACAGTGGCAAATCTTACAGATTTTTACATCTTTTGATGTTGAGGCTTCATAGAAAGTCAAAAACTTTTTTCAAAGTCGTCACAGCCCTAGTAATCCCAGTTTGTTTTCATACTTCCAGGCGCCACTGTACCTATTCCAAGATTTCTACATGATGATGATAATTGATAATCATAATTATTATTATTATTATTGTATAAATTATTGAGTATGAGACTTTATACGTTTTTTCAAAATAATGTGCATCTATTAAGACGGGCGTACAATTTGACATCCAAATTGTAAATATTGCTTCTGGTAAGTTAGACTGTGTTCAACATCATAGATATATCGAACGTTCTCAAACTGATGATCACCTGTGATGCTGAGCTATACTGCGCGTCTTCTGAAGTGGATTTGCGAGTTTCTTGTGAATTAAATACTAGATTCTCCTGCATAGCATTATTGTATACAAGAATCACAAAATACGATTTTATTGGTATTGACCTTTGCTTGAATAGATAAAATCAGCAATTGTGCAGCTAAAATACAAATGAAAAATTTTTCGGCAAAGAAAAAAGTGATTGAAGTTTCGCTTCTTCCAGTCTATCGGTTTAAATCAAGTGAAACCGCGCGCAGTGTAAGCGCGAATGAAAACAAGGCATGGACAAGGCCGACATGAGAGCAGCCTATCAGCAGCAACAACTGCATCGTTGTCATAGCAACACGCAACGTCTAGCTACGTCACTAGACGTTGAAATCAAACCGCTCTGCTTCACGCCCCGATTTTCAACTTTTTTTTTTAAGAAAAGTAGTTGCTTTTGAGACACTATTGCTTTGTCTGTGGTTATCTCACGTTGTACTTCAGTTTACGGGAATAAAAAAATCATGGTATAAGACCCCATTCAGTTTAATGATTTGATGATCTAATTATCGATTATACCTGCCAATAATGCTATGTAGAAGAATTTAGTACCTACTTAATTTACAAGAAACTCGCAATATCCACTTCAAAAGACGCTAGTGTAGATTTGGCTCACCAAAAAAATTATTTGTCTATTTCGGTTGAAGTATGACTACTTTGTAGCACTGTTTTTGCGAAAAACAGTGTCACAAAATGCTACTTTGTGCAATTGAAAAAAGAGCAGCCACTGTTTTGGCTGTCATAAGGGCCAATTCTGTATCAAACCCGTTTAAATTTAAAGGCCGTTAAAAGAAAATCAGCCAATCGTGAAGCCCATTTCTGATCGTTCCTAGGTGACCGACACCTTTAAAAATTTTAAGGGGCCTTTAAATTTTACAGAATTGCCACTATTAATGACAAAATGCACAATTCAAATGTCAGTATGTACATTTTCTTATTTTTATTAGGTAAATTAAGGCGAAAGATGCATAGATACATAGATAAAGTAGTATGAAAAACATGTGCTACAATTCCTTTTTGTAATACTCCTACAAGCGCGCGTTAAGCAAACTTAATCGCATTACAAAAATAGTCATTGTTAACACTAGTTTTACAATATTATACTATTTTAACTCCAATGTCAAATTTTGCGGCCGCCCTAGATGCACATTATTTTTAAACACCATACAGACAGCACTCCCCAGAGTGTACACGTGAGCCTAATTTAAAATTAGGTAGATATTACTAAGATAGTTCATTAAAATAATGATTGTATAAAAATAATCACGTGTTGATAGGTCGTATAGTTACATAATTATGAAAAACTTATGGTAGGTAGGTAAGTATTGTGATCAAAAATTATTTTGGTCAAAAGTAGGCTTGAAATAGCAAAACTGGCCATCTACACCACTCACGCGGCTACATACACGGCGTCAGGACCACCCTTAACCAAGATGATTGTTGATTTCACTGTATATACTCTTGGTTCAGAAGGATGCAACAAATTTGCGTTACACAAGCGTCTCAAAAGTATTTCATTACGAGTCCAGAGCGATATATGGAATTCACCCAAGAACATGAATACAAAAAAATAATGATGTTTATTTTTGAAGACATGAGGGGGTCGTCGAAAGATGGGATTTCGACCCCCTCCCCCCTCTATTTTCTTGATTCAAAATTGTTTTGTGGAGCTTTGTGATAAGCTAGCTAATCAGGAAAAATCATCAACAAGCGGGTGTGCACTGAATTTCTGTTTGCAATACAGGGTGAGTAAATAAATCACAAAAATCCTAGGAGGCAAAAATACAGTTTTCTTTATTAATTCCTGTGAATATCCCATTGGTTCCTCATATAATTTAGAACAATCTACTACTCTGCTCGTTGCCATAGTAGAAAAAACTGGAGTAACGTTTTTGAAGGAAAGTGAATTTTTGCGATTTATGAATCAGCCCTGTATATTAAATAAAAGTTTAGTGCACACCCAGTAGTTAATAATTTTTACTGATTAGTCTATCACAAACTTCCTCAAAATACTGTCAATAAGGAATTAACGTCATTAATTTTTCAATATTCTGTCAATGTTTTAAGTGGATTCCATATATCGCTCTGGAGTTGGAATGCGATAATTTTGAGAAACCTGTGTACCGCGCAATAAAAAAAGGTTGGCTTTGGAAACAAAATATTCATCAATTGGAGCAACTGGATTGGCTGAATGGCCGAATCCTTCGGCACCAAAGCCACCCCTGGAATGAGATTTTATCTTGATTGCACGTTATTACATGTGTAAGTATAAAAAAATACTGATTTAAATGTATCGATGATAAGCAAATTACGTAGATTTATTGCGAAAATATTTGATGATAGAAAATCGGCCGAGGTTAGGCCATTTCGTTTTAAAAAACCCTCATTTGGGCTTGAAGGGAATCACTTTGTGATCCGATTCTCCCCAGGTTTTGTGAATTTCGATGTTACATTCGGAACAGTAGAGGTCACCTCCACAATCCATACATCTATACTTTGCATCGTTGTTGCATAAAACGCACCATGGCAGTTCTGGAGATGACGATCGGCCTTTTTCTTCGTCGTCGTCGTCTTGTTCGTTGGAAGAATTCGGTGTCAACTTTTTTTTTGAAAGCTGTGAAGGAAGGCGCTCGTCTAGAGCTACTTCATCCATTATCTGTATAAAAATCAACAAATAGGTAATTAGTAGGTAATAAACAATGAGGTAACAAATGGTAGATAAGTGCCTTCTAGCAGTTCACGCGAGTCACGACACATCACATTTTCTCTTCTCGACAGTCATGATGATTGTGTACAGGTGTCCCAGAAATAATCGAAAACCTAGATAGGTCTACATTCCCTAATACCGTGAAGGCCAAATTTGAATGATGGATGTTTTTTATCCGACGAGCAAAAGTTGAAACTTGTATAGACCTTTCCAATTTTACCTGAGCTGTTAGGTTTAGGCAATGGCTACCACATATTTCCGGTTGGCGGGCATTCAAACGGTCGTCAAATTTTCAACTCAACAGTGATTCAAACGGTGTTTCTTCGTTATTTTTTGTAACTGTAGTGGTTCAATTATGCTCCGTGTCCGTGTTGTAAGGTCTTTGTATACAGGGTGTTTCAGTGACCTTGCATAATACTTCGGGAGATGATTCCTCCCAAAAAAAAAGCTGAAAAGTAAGAGTACATTTTTTTCCTCAAGTGCTCCCTGAGGGAGTTACAGCTCCTCAAAGGTACAAAATGCAACAAAGTTTTTTGCTCAAGAACTGTCAAAGGTAAGAGCTTTAAATTTGATTTTTTTCGATAGATTCCTTCAATCCAAAACTTTTATTCATCTTGCATTTTTTCTATAGGATGCATCATTCTGAAGTGAAAGTGAAAAAACACGGACGTGTCATGAGTAATTTTTAACATAATCCCAATCCCCTCTAATTTCGCCGCCACTGGTTAGATTTGTTTAGAACTTAGCATGCACATTTGCACTGTTGAGAAAATTCTCTACACCAAATTTGAAGTTCCTACCTTTGACGGTTTTTCAGCAAATAATCAAAAACTTTAACTCTCGACTGGTCAAAGATGCTGCTGTTACTGCGCAAAAATACGATTGCCACCCATGCCTATCGTGGATTTTTAATGCTCTGCAAAAACAAATGAAGGACAGTTGGTGCCGGTTATTTGAAAATTATCGAGTTTCTAGGGAAACATGGTATGCAAGAATTCAACCTACCATCCCAGGTCGTCTGTGGTTTGAAAATTTAAATCTTTCTAGAGGTTTTATCACAAATATTACTAGGCTCCGGTTGGGGCATGGATCCTACCCGGCTCACCTCAATAGAATAGGTGTCCTTCCGTCGGACCAATGCGACACTTGCTTGGTTCGAAGTAATCTGGATCACCCCTTTTTCAACTGTGCAAAATACCAGGTACACACGGAAAACTTGTTGAGAGAACTGAGAGTCTTAGGGATACCATTCTCACTGAACATGTCACAAATCCTTGAGTCAGGAAGAGTTGAGGTGTACTCTGCTTTGGTGAAATTTTTGAAGGAAGCGTCGTTCAACATATAACTTTTCAATTCTGCAGGTCTGAATTTGTTTTCGTTTGTTTTTGAGTCCTATATTTTCTTCTAGTTTTAATTAGTGTAATGGCTGATAGGACTATATTATTTCAATATATACGTTCTAATAGGACAGACCTGAAGCCCAAAAAAAAAAAAAACAACTCTGTTTAACTTCGTACCTTTGAGGGGCTGTAACTTTCTTAGGAAGCATTTCAGGGAAAAATGTCACTCCCACTTTTTGACTTATTTTCTTGAGAGGAATCACCTCCCAAAATATTATGCAAGGTCACCGAAACACCCTGTATGTGAAGGATGAAGGTCTTTGGCCCAGTGGAAGCTCCAAAATCTATTAAAACGCTGAAAATGTTAAGATTTCAACACGAATCCAAATGTGAACCAATTCTCTTTTTCCCGCTAGCGGAATATGAGGCCATGCCTCCCCATTCTGGGTAGATTAGGGACTGAAGAACTACGTCAGTACGAACTAACGAGGCACAAGCACACAGCTCTGGAAAAGTTACCGAGCACTTTGCAGATGATTAACACACTGGCTGTCATTTCTCACAATTTTATTTTGAACTGCAAACTCTGAACCAGAAATGTGCCGCCTCCATAGACGAAACCTAACAGGTCAAATTGGAAAGTTCTATAGACCTTCTCATATAGGCGGTTCCCTTTGCTCGCAGCTCGTGCGGAGGTCTTCATGCATACAAACTCACTGGTTCAATTGGCTGTTTAACCAGGAGCGCTTTATCGATCGGGCTGGTTAAGGTTGGGGTTGCCGACGGCGCTAATATAGGTGAACCTGCGCCCCGAGGACCCCAGGTAAATGAGAATGGCTATAGACCATTTCCACATGACGTCACACGCACAATTTGTCAAAACTTTGTGTCACCAGTGACTTTCACAAACCAACACAGACTGACAGATTGACATATTACCAATCTGACTGCACACATGACTGACGTAGCCCACGTGCCCCGTGACAGCAAGACGGAGCTGCGTGACGTCAGTGGAAATGGTCTATTGGATAATTCCAAGTAGCCCAGGCATTTTAGGTGAAATTTTGGTCAAACCCTGAAATAAATATGTCCCTTTTGAAATTTTGCACAAACGGCCTCTGACCAATGTTGAACAACATACTAAAAGTTCCGGTCCAACAAGTGTGCGGAACATAGTTTTTTGTGCAAGAAATTAGTGAAAGAATAAGAATAAGAAAAGAATAAATGCCGCCAAATCTCGTAGCGCCTGATTGAGAGATGATGGAAAACTCTAACTGCAGACTTAATTTGACTATTTTATTCTGTTGCTGCCTGCCAAATTTGGTTTCAATCCATCGAATAGATTTTGAATAATTAAATTGCAAAGTTTTGAATTTGGACATTTTTTATTATTTGACATATGACAGATAGAGAAGTACTTTTAGCTGTTCTGAATACAGTTTTGCGAAGGCTTCCAAACGACATATTGCATGTTAAGTGCCGTGAGATATAGCTTCTGTCATTTTTTGATAGTGACTTTTTTGTTTGACAGATGACAACCAAAAATTGATGGGCTTATTCGACAGCAAAACTATGTCTGCATACCAAATTTCAAGTCGATCAGATCAACCATTTGGTCGTTATCGTGAAATATTACTGACAGACACACACACCAGTCAGGCACAAATACAGTCAGACACACAGACAGACAAACTTTCATAGAATCTTTCTAGAAATGGTAATAATCGTCTCACGGGGGCTCAAAATGGATATTTCCGTATTCATCTCGAAAAATGTTTTTTAGCGCCTTCACAATACTTTCCCTCCTCTTTGGTTGGTGGGTCGGGAGGGGGGAAGTCGAAGAATTCTGTTCTGAAATGTGGATCAGCATTGTTTGAAAGGCATCCAGACTACCCAGGGTCATTCAAAATTTTGAGGAAATCAAATTTTACAAAGTTACCAGTTACCACTGTTGCAGAACTTACTCCCTTCTTGCTCATCAAAGACTATGACGCTCACATTTCAAGGCCTGAATCTTTCAGTACATTGATCAGCATTGCTTGAGGGACACGCTGGTAGACGTTAAGACTTACAGTGCCCTCTTCTGAACTACAGCAAGAGTTAATCTGACTTGGCGCAACTTACTCCTTTCTTGCCCAAAAAAACTATGTTCCGCACACTTGTTGGACCGGAGCTTTTAGTATGTTGTTCAGCATTGATCAAAGGCCGTTTGTGCAAAATTTCAAAAGGGACATATTTATTTCAGGGTCAAACCCTAAAATGCCTGGGCTAAAGGTTGATAATTCGAGATTCCGTTATATGACAATTGACATTTGTTTCAAACGCAACTTTGACGTTTACTTCTTTGCCGAATCTGACTGACGCATAAGTGGCGCCCTTCCATGGTTATTCTCGACCCCAGTCCCCAATATACATACAGGGTCAGCACACCCGAGACGGTGCGATCAGGCGCCATCATCCTCTTATGGCTTTCCTGTGTAATTTTGTTTACTGAATTGAAATTTGTTGGTAATTTTTTTTTGCAAATACTTGACAACCGTGAACCACCCTGCTAGTACTAGCGGTACGCAAAAAAATCCTGCACTTTGTGATACAAACATGAACTTCGGCATGATTGTTCCTAGAACCAAAATAAATAATTTGGCCCGCTGTTCTTTTCGATCACCCCCTGCTGGTCTGGGACTTGAGGGGTACAAAGGGGGACATGAGTATTTTTTGCTGCAAGCACTAAACACTGCTATCGATTCATGTTTGATGTCATTTTTGAATAACTAGAACCTGCTGATCACGTTGTCGCCACTTTCAGAATGATGCGCCTGTCGGGAGACAACGTAGAGCGTCAGATTTGTAATGGGGGCTCCCTGAAATATTATGATTATCGATTATCCAACATTTACGATTCGCATTGAACTGAGTTTTGTTGCACTTTTTATCAGTCTGGGTCAGCGAATTATTATGCCGTCATTGCCGAGGCGCTGCATTCCCCAGAAGTCGACTTATGACGAATAATTTCGAATTGAAAAAATCCCTGAAACTGGCTATATTGACCGTTAAGGAGAGTGTGGAATATAATTTCGGCCGCCTTTAGATTCATCAAACTCACTTTTTTGCATAAAGATGAAATTCTGTCAATATTAAGGGGGCTCATGAAATATAGATTTTTCGCTTTTTTCTACGCAAGCACTCGTTTGAATCTTTGAGGAAATATATTTCAGCATAAATTGATGACGCCGATGCGATGCTGCCATCGCTTAAGCGATACGTCAACCAGAAGCCGAGTGGGGGCTGTAACTCTTTGTACTTGGGGTGCGCGTCTTGAATTAGGATAGTTTGGAATAGAATAGAATAGAATAGAATAGAATTTTATTTGTACGGGGCCGAAGTGTCGGATGTACACGTCAAACAATAAATAAATAAATAACAACATGAACAATGTTAATTCGACAGTAACATACTATCACAGATAAAATTACAAATCACATAACATATACTCGTCGACAGAGTAGAAACAATGGAACAGCAGCAGATCCTTGATATGTTTAGTAAATTCTTTGGAGGTCATAGTTTTGAACTTATGTGGTAGCTTATTATACATTTGTATACCCGGGATTATACATTTGTATTTGTAACTGGGAGACCTTTCATACTGACTAGAATTATGACTAGATGTGACTAAAGAATGTCGGTGCCTAGTGGAATAGCTGTGATGATCACGGTTTCTTTCAAGAGTATGTACATTGTTTTTAACTAGTAATAAACATTTATAAATGTAGATGCAGGGCAAAGGCAGAATTTTCTGCTCCATGAAAACCGGTCTGCATGATTGTTGATACGAAAGATCAAAGATTAGTCTCATGATTCTTTTTTGGCCTACAAAAGCCCTGTGACTGCTGGAAGATGCACCCCAAAAGACAACGTGATAGCTTAAGCAAGAATAGGCCAGAGAATAGTAGGTATTCAACAAATCAGCTGGACCCAAAGTAGTTCTGAGCTTCAAAATAGCATAGAAGGTCGAATTCAATTTTTTACAGACGGCTTCGATGTGCTGACCCCAGCTAAGCGACTGATCAACATGAAGACCGAGGAACTTGGTAGACGCGGAACCGACCACGGGAAAGCCACCAACCACGAAACTCAAGTCTTCGCTAACCTTTCTATTGCAAAACTTTACGACAACGGTCTGCTCCGGATTCACAATCAACTTGTTTTTAAGGCACCATTGATGAAACTGGCAGGATATGTCAGAGATCAAGGCCCTGAGCTCCCCCCCGAAACCGCTATTGAGCTGTCATCAGCGAACATCACTAAAAGACCTTGAGATATATGGTCAGGTAAATCATTGATAAATAATAAAAAGAGTAGCGGCCCCAGAACGGAGCCCTGAGGCTCCACTCTTTGGTCTTGAAATATGATGTGTTGGGCATCATTTCTAATGTTTTCTGGGTCGCTGATTTAATTTCTCAATGCAAAATTTTGATTTGGTTAGAATTTGGGGAGAGGGGGGATATCTCCGATGTACTAATACAGCTACAGCTCCGCTTGTAAGTCAATCAAAATTTTGTATTGAGAAATGAAATCAGCGACCCAGAAAACATTAGAAATGATGCCCAACACATCATATTTCAAGACCAAACTATCCTAATTCAAGACGCGCACCCCAAGTACAAAGAGTTACAGTCCCCACTCGGCTTCTGGTTGACGTATCGGTTCAGCGCATCAGCATCGCATCGGCGTCATCATTTCATGCTGAAATGTATATTTTCAATGTTCAAGGCGAGTGCTTGTGGACCAAAAAGCACAAAATCAAAATCCCCATTTCATGAGCCCCCTTAATATTGAACGAATTTCATTCTTATGCGAAAAAGAAGACTCTCTGAGTCCAAAAGCGCTCGAAATTATATTCCACTCTTTTTTGAATGGCCACTGCAGCGACTTCCAAGAACTTTTCCAATTCGAATAAATCCGTCATAACTTGACTTCTAGCGAACGCAGCGCCTCGACAATGACGGTATCGTGACTCGCTAGCTCAGCCCTATCAAAAGTGCAACAAAAGTGGATTCAATGCGAATCGTAGATGTTTGATAATCAATGATCATAATTTTGATCCCTCATATTTTCCACAGTTTCAAACCAATCACATTTTTGCAAAAAGAAATTAGTTCGCAGACCTCGATTATGTCAGAAATGATACCCCCACACATCCCCTTCGATGACTACAATTTATTAATTCGGGAAGCCCCCATCGTAAAATTGACAGCTCTACGTTGTCTCCCGACAGGCGCATCATTCTGACAGTGGCGACATCGTGATCAGCAGGCTCTAGTCATTCAGAAATAACATCAAACATGATTCGATAGCAGTGTTTAGTGCTTGCAGCAAAAAATAGTCATGGGCCCCTTGTACCCCCCAAATCCCGGACCAGCAGGGGGTAATCAGAAAGAACAGCGGGCCAAATTATTCATTTTGGATCTAGGAACAATTGTGCCGAAGTTCTTGTTTGTATCACAAAATGCAGGATTGTACCAGATTATGTCGTGAACCGTTAGTACTATGCGCAAATTAAGCACGAGACTAGGGAAGGCGGGAACTAGGTAAGACGGCGGAACTCGGGTAGATGGTTGAGAATAATTTATTATCTGCAAACTGCCTTGTACTGCTTTGCGTACTTAAAAATTTTACAGCTAGGTGGCTACAGAGTACAGACCTGTTCCTGTTATCGCCCCCAATAGGCTACTGACCAGTGGTGCCATTTTGAGATTTTACCATAATCGGGCTATCAAGTAAGTACATATTATCAGTTGAGAAGAAAAATTCAACTTTTTCCACGCATCCACTTGTTACAGCGATTTTAAAAATTGGCGTGACGTCATAGGTTCTTCCGTAAGTGCTACGCGTGGAACGAACACAGCATGCGAATGTCGCGGTGAGAAGCAGGGATGGAGATACGAGGCAGTGACGTCACCAGCGTTCTATTTTAATTTTTTAAGGCACTTAGAATTGAGATATCGCGCTGTAGTTTTCTTAAATCATAATAAAAAGTTGCAGTTTTATTCAAAAAATTCAAAAAAATTGAGTCCAGTAACCTATTATGAATTTCTTTTCTCTGGAAATCTGTTGTGATTGCCAGAAAAGTGTTGTTCCTATTGGTCAATTTCAAATTATCAAAAGAATGCAGCCACAGGGATAGTTTTGAAATTCGCGATTCAACGCTATAACACAGGTCAACACAAATTTTGTGCCTGGGATAAGTATAGTTACCAAATTTCTGTAGCTTGAGTCAAATTAACCTGAAAAAAAATAATATCCCATGAAAAAGTTTGCTTCTGACATATTTAAAATTTTATGAAAATGTCGATTTTAATAATTCACTTGTTGGAAAAAATTGAAAAAAAAATTTGTTTGTTCTTTCTTTCAACTTTAACCTTGACTTCAACACAAAATTAATATAAAATATTAAAAAAAAAAACAGAAATGAAGTCCTTGACTCTTCCTATTATGATCATGGGAACTTTAACATTTTTTCATTTTTTTTCGGCATTTTTAATTTCCTACAAACGTCAAATAAAACACTTGACTATCGTTTTTGTGACTCCAGAGCACTTTAGACTCTAATGTAGATGACACATGAACGTCAGAACTTCCCTCCGTCTCCCTATAAACTGATTTTCTGTTTTTATTCATGATATGAAATCTGTTTTATCAGTACCTACCTACCAATATTACAAAAGCAAACTTTAATGAGAATGTGGGTATTTTTTCATCATTTTGACTCATGACATTCAATAAAATCATAGAATAAACCCAGGCACAAAATATTTTTTTTCACTTTGTTGACCTGTGTAATAGGCAGAGCTAGACTTTAGGCGTGAACTGCAAGTAGATTCCAACCTCCAATCCAAAATCAAAAAGAGAAACGCAACTATGAACTAGGTACCTACCTTCTTGGTAATTTTATCGACGTCCTCCTCTGAGCTACTGGAGTCATGCAGGCTGCTAATGTATGGTCCCTCATTTGGTCTTACCCCTTGCTCCCTTAAAGTGGCCAATCTAGCCTCTATTTCTTCTTGAGGATTATGCGCTAGCTCTATTTCCCTTTCACTGACAAACTGCTCAAGCAAAGAATCCATTTTTTGTTGATCAGTTCTTGAATCAACTGTGTTCAACTACAAAAAAATAATGTAATAACATAATACATAGGTACATGGTGAAAACTGCTACAGATTTGTTTGGTCCTTCCACATAATTATTTTCGCCCTTCAAACTGGCCAATCTTTTTCGAATCTCTCCTTCAGATGGAGGGGTTCCTTTTTCTTCTTTAAGTTTTTCTAACCGGTCAACAAGTTTTTGGTCAGCGGGGGACAGACCGCTACGCAATGCTTGTATTTTAGGATCTTGCTTGTACATTGTGATTGGCGGAGCTGCTGGGTTTTCCAAATTTTCCAACCTTCTACAACATGTAATATGGATTAATTCATGAAGCACCCATGAGCCATCAAATACCGTAAATTGAGCACAAAAATGTATGGCACAGGGCAATGGTCACTGGAAAGGGTAATGGTCACTGAAAAATTTGGGTAATTGGAAGAGGGCAGGGCGTCACCATTACTCATCATCGCTTACTTGAGAAAGGTATCCGGTGGAGGAACACTCGCAGGCTGTGATGAACTTGTGCCTGATGCCAGTTTCGAATAGCACAGCTTACAGACGTTGTGCTCGTTTGTGCCTTTGTTTGGGATTTTGCATTTTTGCTTTAGACACTTGTTACAAAATGATAATCCACAATTCGAACAGCCCATCTAAACAGCACAAGTGAGCAGTGATAGCTCAAAGTATATAACTGGCAGGTAGGGGTACTTACTTCTTTGTGGAAGAAATTAAATTTTGTGTTGCAGTGATTACAAGACATTCTAGAATAACGTAAAAAAGTTAGATATTTACAATCAATCACAAGATTCACGAGATGTAGGCCTAAGCTCCCGAGGGGTATGTAACAAGACTAACAAGACGTAAAACACAGAATTGATTATTTTTCTTTTAGGTTGCAATATTGTTGTTATACTGTCAGGCCGAAAAACATATCTCAAGAATCTGGCGTTTTCATTGGTTGATGATCAGGGACTCTGGCCTTTCTCTGTTGGCTGCTTTGATTCAATTACGTCACCTTGCTCCTTCCTGTCATGCTGTCTGTCACTCCTCGATTCTGTCAAGTTGACAACTGCAAGAAGTTGTAAATATTGACTATTTCCATTCCACTTCGGTGTTTGCCGATTTTAAAATGTGTAAGGTTCAATTTTACAATTTGTTATGATTGCAAGGGCAATTAAAAGTCTTTGCCTTTTTGATGATAAATGTGATAGATAAATATGATTTTTCAGGAATCTCATCTAGAAACTCAAAGGACCTACAATACTCACAATGTTGTTACCACAAATGAGATTAAAAAAAGCGGCTGTTCTTATCGGATCGGCTATTATCATACTCATTATATTTATGATCATATCCGCAAAGGATCTGACCGACTTAACTAGTAGGAAATTAGCTGTATCAGATGAAATTAGAGGCGTAAGGTTTTCATGTGAGGTCAGCCAGATGCAATATAAAATTTGTCATTTTACAGAATCAATGGCTCCATTTTGAAAACAGAATAAAGCAACTTGAAGAAGACTTGAGTCAGCACCACAATGCTGTACGTGAAATAAAAGTGGCCATGAAAAACCTAGTGCAACCAGTTTCTAGTACTCACTCTACTAACAGTTCTGAGTTTCAAAAACCCAAAACCACAATCACAGAAATGATGTATGAATCAGACTGCCCCATTCAAGTTAACTTTGTACCCAGGGCAGACGTTCAAATGCTAGATGTATACAAGAGCTTGAAATTTGATAATCTAGATGGGGGAGTTTGGAAACAAGGATGGAAAATTGAAATAGATGAAAAAGACTGGAATCAGCACAATAAACTGAAGGTGTTTGTGGTGCCTCATTCGCACAATGATCCAGGTTGGATAAAGACATTTGAAGAATATTACCTGCAACAAACAAAACATATTTTAAGTAACATGTTGAGCAAACTGCCAGAAGATCCTAGACGCAAGTTCATCTGGGCAGAAATTTCGTATTTTGCCATGTGGTGGGAGGATTTGGGCGAAGACGAGAGGGAAGCTGTGAAGAGACTGATCCACAACAACCAACTGGAGATAGTGACCGGCGGTTGGGTGATGAACGACGAGGCCAATTCACATTGGATTTCAATTTTACAACAATTAACAGAAGGACACCAGTGGTGTCAAGTGAACCTGAATTATACACCTAGTAGTAGCTGGTCGATTGATCCATTTGGGATGTCATCTACCCAGCCAATTTTACTCAAAGAAATGGGTCTGCAAAATCTGCTGATACACCGTATACATTATTCTGTTAAAAAAGAACTGGCCAGTAAACAGCAGCTTGAATTCAGATGGAGGCAGCTATGGGGTCTGATTTTTTTTTATCTACAGATGTCCCAGGATAAGGTCTGCAAAATTCACAGGGAGATGGAGAATTAAAAAATAAGGGGACTTTTTTCCAATAAACATCCTCGCAAACGTATAATAACGGAAATATAGGCCTTCAAAGTTGACTTTGAAAACTGTTTTTTTGCATAACTTTTGAACTGTTCAACTGCTTTTATTCAAATTCAAACCAAAGTTTACTAAAACAAGTCACTCTTGCACAATAATAACTTATTTCATCAAACATTTTTAGGGGCAAGATAATAGAGGGTACCCTCTCCCTTTCTCCCCTCCAAATTTGAAATCTAGTTCAATTTAAAGAAAAAACTTACTCTTGGAAAATTTTGCTTAGAGGCTTCATTTTTAGTCCGGACGTTAGTGGGAAATACCTTGCACTTTTATACCAAGCATTGTCACTTTGCATGCCTATTGCTGAGACCACCCTGGACCAATCTGGATGTGGGGACATCGGCGCAAATCGTGCAGACACTTTATACAGGGTGAAGTAGAAAAAAACTGTTGAAAAATCGTAAATCTTGAACCATAACCGATGGACGTATGTGAATCAGGATATTGATGAAGGGTTTCATGCTCATGAAGGTGCTGTAAACAGTTTTGAAATATCTTGAGGCGTTTCCAAAATACGTTGGAAGAAGTGAAACTTCATAATTTTTCTTCTTTTTTTGAATAAGTCAGTTGTTTTTGGAGATATCTAGCTGCAATTTGATATTCCGCCAAACAATCATGTTTTCATTGAAACGCGATGTGGGGACATGGAGGGGACATCGATAAAGCCTGCTAGATTCGAAACTAAGATCTTCAACTTTTTTTCCATCGTGAGCGCCATCTCCAAATTACCCTTCGTGGGATTGTTGAAAAAACAACAAGTGACGACTTTGTTGGACATACACACGATCGTTTTATAATGGAAAACCAGGTCCTGAATTGCGCCAATGACCTCTTCGCCGCAGAAACGTTATCAAGTTCATTTTTCTTGATTTCTCTCTACTTACGTGACAGTCATGACCAAATGGAATTTTGGATCGGTGACATGTTTGCGATATTATAATCCATATTATTTTGCAAATGGTGTTCTTTTGGCTAACAGTTGAACAGGAAGTTTACTTCGATTTTTGTGAAAAAGGCAAAAACGGCATGGTCACGTCCTCCTCTCAAACCCGATTGAAAGAAATCTGTTACCAAAAATGCTTCCAATTGATATTAATAGAGTTCGGAAAAATATGTCCAGTGGTTTGAAACTAAACCGAATTGGATTGTTCCATCCTAGTTCTGCAGGAGGGACGTCAAAAATGTCGCTACAGCTCATCTTTGAAACATTTTTTGTTGAATATGGCCAGAAATGCTTCAAAGATAAGCTGTAGCAACATTTTTGACGTCATTCCTGCAGAGCTAGGATGGAACAATCCATTTCGGTTTAGCTTCAAACTAAAGAAGACATCCTTCCGAACTCTTTTAGTATAAATTGGAAGCATTTTTGGTAACAGATAGGTATTCTTCAATCGGGTTTGAGAGGACGACGTGACCCTGCCGTTTTTGCTTTTTTCAAAAAAATCGAAGCAAACTTTTTGTTCAACTGTTTGCTAAAGGAACATCACTTGACTGATGATGATGAAATTAAGTAACTTGCTTCACAAAATATTGTGGATTATAATATTATAAACATGTCATCGATCCGAAGTTCCATTTGGTCATGACTGTCACGTAAGTGAAGAGAAATCAAGAAAAATCTCCTAGAGAAAAATGGACTTGATAACGTTTCTTCGACGAATCATCTGAATCTGAATTGCTCATTGGCGCAATTCAGGACCTGGTTTTTCATAATCAAACGATCGTGTGTGTCCAACAAAGTCGTCACCTGTTGTTTTTTCAACAATTCCACGAAGGGCAATTTAAAGATGGCGCTCACGATGAAATAAAAAGTTGATGATCTTAGTTTCGAATCTAGCTGGCTTTATCGATGTCCTCACGGTCCTCAAATCGCGTTTTATTAAAAACATGATTATTCGGCGGAATATCAAGTTGCAGCTCGATATCTTCAAAAACAACTGATTTATTGGAAAAAAAAATAAAGAAGTTCAACTTCTTCCAGCGTAGGTATTTCGGAAACGCCTTAAGATATTTCAAAACTGTTTGCAGCATATTCATGATCATGAAATCCGTCATCAATATCCTGATCAACATACGTTCGTCGGTTATGGTTCAAGATTTACGAATCTTCAACAAATGTTTTCTACTTCACCCTGTATAAAGTCTCTGCACAATTTGCGCCGATGTCCCCACATCCAGATTGGTCCAGGGTGGTCTCAGCAACAGGCATGCAAAGTGAGAATGCTTGGTATAAAAGTGCAAGGTACCCCTAATTTATTCCCCTTAACGTCCGGACTATTTTGGGATATTTGGGTTTGAAACTTTGGAAAACATCTCGAAATTGCCATTTAAAGGCATTGAAATCAAAATCCAAGAAAACTCATGATTCCTCGACAGAAATAAGTTTTCCAGATGTCTCAAGTTGATAAGCCACAGTTTTTGCTGGCAAACAAGAAGTTTTCTTAAATTTCAATTTATTGGCCTTTGAAAGTGGTCTTTTCGAGAAGTTTTTGGAAGTTTCAGACCCAAATATTTCGAAAAGGAAGCCCTTCATCAAAATACTGCAGGAGCAACTTTTTCCCCTAAATTGAACGTGGAATTCAAAAATTGGAACCATTTTCTCAAAAATGATCAGGGGTGAAAAATAGGGGAAAAAGGGGGAGGGAACCCTCTATTATCTTCGCCCCTAAAAATGTTTGATAAAATGCGTTATTATTGTTCAATAGAGACCTATTTTAGTAAACTTTGCTTTGAATATTTGAATAAAATCGATTGAATGGTTTAAAATTTATGCAAAAAAGAACTGTTTTTAAAAAACAACTTTGAAGGCCTGTATCTCCGTTATTATACGTTTGCGAGGGTATGTTTATTTTGAAAAAGTCCCCTTATTTTTCAATTCCCTAGCTCCTTGTGAACTTTGCAACCCTTATTCCGGGACACCTTTATAATCATTATATTATTATTGTTATTGTTTCACTTACTGACTTTCAGATGGGTCTGGAAAAACTGACTTGCTCACACACATGATGCCCTTTTATTCATACGATGTCCCTCACACTTGCGGCCCTGATCCCAAGATATGTTGTCAGTTTGATTTCAAGAGACTGCCGGGTTACGGCGTCATGTGTCCTTGGAAAGTGGCACCCCAAATCATAACCGACAACAACGTCCAGCACAAGTATATTGGATTTGCCGGCAATGTTATGTTTTTATTTATGTGTCCTATCATTGTTTCAGAGCCGCTTTACTCCTGGATCAGTACAGAAAAAAATCAAAATTATATAAAACTAACGTGCTTCTGGTGCCTCTTGGTGACGATTTCCGGTACGATCACTCGACCGAATGGGACGCCCAGTATAACAATTATCAAAAGCTATTTGATTACATGAATTCCAATGTGAAACTTCACGTTCATGCTCAGTTCGGAACGCTCACCGATTACTTTGAGGCGTTGCGTAAAGAAAAAAAGGCTCTCGATTTCCCCTCATTGTCTGGAGATTTTTTCACGTATGCAGACAGAGATGATCATTATTGGAGTGGCTATTACACTTCAAGGCCGTTTTACAAAAGGATGGATAGGATTCTGCTGTCTTATTTAAGGTAAGGCAACATTTATAAAACATTGTGGGAAATTATTTTCACGTTGTCTTTCACGCGAGGAACTCGATGGCACGGTGGACTAGCTCAGTCTATCTTGTCTGGCAAATTGCTTGGTAGGTGCTGAAAAATCGAGTTCCTTGATTTATTTGGGATGCTTGCTAAATGCAAGGGTGTGGAATTTTTTTTCAATTTGTTTATTCAACGTCGCACTGTGGAACAAGAGTGGTCGTGTGGTTGGACATCACGTTCTAGTAATTCAAAGGCCATGGGTTCGATCCCCGTCGGGACCGTCACATTTTTTTGTGTTTTTACTAATGTCTCATATTTTTCATAAATCTACGTCCATATACAGGTGTCCGTTTTTCGAGGCTAAGCATGGGTATCTCGCTTATCTTTAGAGATACAGAGTCGGTTAAATTAGAGGAAAGTTGCGAATTTTCATGACGATCAATGATCCAAGAAGATATTTGACCTGTCAGTTTTAGTTTTCGAGATCGAGAAAAAACAAAAATTTGTAATTTGTAATTTTTGTTTTTATTTTTTATTTGATAAACGGTTGAAGGTAGCCTTTTCTAATTAAGACATTGTGAAGGCACTTTTTCAAGGGGAGTTCATTGTTGCCAAAATCTTCATTCTAGCTTTCAAAACAACCGAGATATGACATTCAACTTTTTTTTCTCTCATGGGCGCCATATTGGATTTTGACATTTTTGAATACAATATTTTTTGCTGGTTACAACGATGTGTCACATGCCACTGTTAAATTCATGCTTTTGAGCAAAAAATATTTTTTTTATTTTTCAAAGAGTGCTTTGGAATCAAAAACAGCACCGACAATGAAAAAAACATAAATGTTAAACATTTATTCAACAGTGACATGTGGCACATCGTTTTAACCAGAAAAGAATACCGTATTCAAAAATACCAAAATCCAATATGGCGCCCATTAGGGCAAAAAGTTGAATGTCGTATCTCGGTTGTTTTGAAAGCTAGAATAAAGATTTTGGCAGCTTTGAATTCCCCTTGAAAAAGTGCCCCGACAATGTCTAGATTAGAAAAGGCCACCTTTAATCGTTTTTTGAATAAAAAATCAAAACAAAAATTCAAATTCCCGTTTTCTCACGATATCTCAAAAACTAAAATCGATACGTCAAATTTCTTTTTGGATCATTGATCGTCATGAAAATGCGCAACTTTTTCCTAATTTAACCGACTTTGTATCTCTCAAAATAAGCGAGATACCCATGCGTAGCCTCGAAAAACGGACACCCTGTATACGGTTAAGTAGAGTAGCTATTGGCTAGACTTCGCCGTAACAAAGACGAAATTATTAATTATTATTGTATATGTTGAGTACATGCTGTAGTCTTTTATTTTCTTCGATTTTCATGCAGTTACCATCAAGCATAGAGATGTTACACACAAAATATAGCCCTGAAGAAGTGTCCACCATTTTAATCTGGAAGACTTGCTCTCTAGCGTGGCACATCGTACTTGCCGGGGCAACTTGAGGCAACTATGCAATTGATTGTTGAAGTACTGATTCATTGCAGACAAAAATCGAAAAAAAATGACTGTCGTCAGCGGCCAAACCAGGGACCATAAACTTTGTGATTGAAGCATGTAGTTTGAGACATGTGTGGTACAACCCACCTAAACCAATCGAGATCGGAGCAACCAGCGTCAAACATGCAGTGACCTCTTTGGTTTCTTTAACCAAACCCAAACTTGATGGGTCTACTTCATCAATAAATTGCAGAATTGCCTCAAGTTGCCCTGGAAAATAAGATGTGCCACGTTAAGGAGCAAGTCTACCAGATTAAAATGGAGCATACATTATAGTGCGGAGAAGTGCGGAACTCGAGTATTCTGGCACTTCTTCAGGGCTATCTTTTGTGTGTAACATCTCTATGCTTGATGGTATTGCATGAGAATAAAAAAAAAAACAAAAGGCTATACTATGTACTCAAGAAATGTGGACGTAGATTTATGAAAAATATGCAAGAAGTTAGTAAAAACACCAAAAAATGTGACGGTCCCAGCGAGGATCGAACCCACGACCCTAGGATCACTAGAACGCGATGTCCAACCACACGACCACTCTCGTTCCACAGTGCGTCGGCCTGTTCCCGCTTCCAAGGCCTATAGTCCGAACGTTAGTGGGAAATACCTTGCACTTTTATACCAAGCATTGTCACTTTGCATGCCTGTTACTGAAACCACCCTGGAGCAATCTGGATGTGGGGACATCGGCGCAAATCGTGCAGACTTTATACAGGGTGAAGTAGAAAAAAAAGTTGAAAAATCGTAAATCTTGAACCATAATTGATGGACGTATGTGAATCAGGATATTGATGAAGGGTTTTTAATGTGTAGATGTGTAGTGGTGATGTTTCTTTGCATTTTGCGTGCACACTAGTGTGATCAATCAACATGAATAAATGCATCAATCTCACACAACTAGAAGTTTGGAAACTAGGGCCTCAAAGCTTCAAGTATTTTAGGTGTTTCCGTTTATTTTGCGCGCGATCGTACGTTGGTCATATTTCGAATTTTTTTCCTCCAAAAATCAATCCAATCTTTTCTACAACCGTCATTCCCAGCATGTCTGCACCTAAAATGAATATTTCGTCTCACCGCATGTCGAAATTTGCACTGCAGTTTTTTCAAATTCACGGAATGTGCAAATTTCATTTTGAAAAAATTATAATTTTTTTTACTATCACTAGTGATCTCCAATATCGCTTTTGTAGTCAGGTTGGCATTAGGCGGCCTCAGTAGCTGGAAGCTCAATCGCTCCTCGCGTTTTTGTAAACGTATCAACTGCTGGCGAGTTATTATTAGAGCCTTTTTTGTGCGGATTTTTGACTTCAAACTCTCGCATTTCCCACAGTATTCAAAATTATGATACATATTCATAAATATTTTGAACCCAGGGCTGCTGAAACCATTCTAGCATTGGCATACCTAAGCGGCAATCCAGGGGCATCTTGGATAGCCGACAAAGAAGTGGGACTGGAAAGGTCCTTGTCTGAAGCTCGAAGATCTTTATCATTATTCCAGCACCACGATGGGATTACTGGCACCGCGAAAAACCACGTAGTGGTAGATTATGGAAAAAAGTATGAACCAAACTCTTGTTTTTGCAATTTTTTCAAGGTTTCTTCTCAACTGCACTTTTTTCATTTCAGAATGCTTGCAGCTATTGTAGCTTGTCAGCATGTGATTCAACATTCCGCCCACATTTTATTGTTAGGAAAAGATGCCGAAACTCCAGATCGCCACGCCTTGTTCTACAATATAGACGACGTGCGGCAGTCACATGATAGCATAGGTGAACATTACCAAATCACGATTGGTCCAGAACTGAGGACAAAAAAAATCGCAATATTTAATTCTTTGCCCTTCAGCAGAGTCGAAGTGGTTGCTTTCCATGTTTCAACGGCCTTTGTTGAGGTGTTTATTCTGTCTGAAAATTCATGTGGTTGCTTTATTAGCTGTAACATTGTTGTAGGTTTTGGATCTACATGGAAGACGAGTGAAATGCCAAATATCTCCCATTTTTGAATATAGCTCCACAATCTCTCAAACTAAGTATGAGTTGTCGTTTATTGTAAACATACCAGCTTTAAGTGTCGTCAGTTACGTTGTCAATGCTTTATGGGAGTATGAGTCTGCAGTGTGAGTTATCCCTCAATAAAGTCTCTTTTTTCCCTAACAAATTCTGTGTGCAGTGAAACCGCACATGCTTCCATTAAGATTCTTAATCATTACGGCGATGTGAAGACTCCAAGTGGATTTTCTGATGTTGAAGTTACTCCGAATCCTAGAGAGTTTACATTGCAAAACAACAGAGTGACAGCTTCATTCAACAATCTTGGCTTACTGAAAGCCATAAAAGTTGGAACACACACAGTACCTGTTCATCTAGATTTTGCCAAGTATGAAGATTACAATGACCCAAAAATGTTGTTCTCTATTAAATATATTTAAGGTACGGAGTTCGGTATGCTTCTGAGCGAAGTGGTGCTTACCTGTTCCTACCAGATGGGGAAGCCATGCCGCTTCTGATTGAAAGCACAATAGTTAACGTGGTCGAAGGTCCTATCAAATCCATTGTGACGGTTCAGCTGCCACATGTTCATCATACTGTAATATTATACAATTCCGCAGGTGATTTTTACTTTTCAATGTAGTGAAGAAGTGAAGTAACCACAACCATTTTTGTTTTGTCCCAGGACCTGATGGAGTTGGAATAGAAATTCAAAACGTGGTCGATATTGCGAAAACTTCGAATTTTGAGCTCGCCATGAGACTTTCTACTAATATAAAAAACTCTGATGAATTTTTCACTGATGTAAACGGTTATGAGGTTGTGGTACTCTATTTTTTTATACAATAACAGTTCTATATGTTTTGTTTACCACAGATTATTAGAAGAAAACGCTTTAAAAAACTCCCACTCCAAGCTAATTATTATCCAATGCCATCAACTATGTATATCGAAGATGACGTTCATAGGTTGACTGTTCTGACTGGCAGTCCCTTGGGCTGTGGTTCTTTGAGGGAAGGACAACTCGAAATCATGATGGATCGAAGGCTGGATCAGGATGACAACTTAGGTTTGGGCCAGGGGGTTCTAGACAATCATCCAACCAAACATGTATTCAGAGTTTTGCTTGAAAGAAGAACTCACAGTTGTAACGTACGTAAAGTGAAGAAAAAGATGGATCATGAACCCTGAATCATGTTTTTTGCAGGCAGCTGTTGCTAATCATCCATCTGGTTTTAATACATTGTCGACGCATGTAGCATACGAATCGTTACTTAATCCCTTGGTTCGACTGTTGCGAACTGAAGATGAAGACACAACATCGAAGCAAGTGTATGCTGGTGTCAAAACAGAGTTTCCTGTCGATTTTTCCATACCGACGCTTCGCACTGGAATTACAATGAGAGGAAGAGATCATGTCGGTGTGATTCTGCACAGGCATTTCCTCGATGTTTGCTTTGCTGATAGGGTTTTATTAAACCAGTTCCCGCTTAGTCACGGAGCAGTAAGCTTGTTTGGATAATGTAATATTATTATTGATGGTATTTTTATTTTGCGTTTCAGGTGAACATATCCGGATTGTTACCCACAGAGATTGGGAGCAAATTGCACAAGACGTCGTTGTCTTTTTCATTGATGAAGGAGGAGATCAACATCAAAGAGGACGTAGCCATGTGTCCGATGGGCATTCAAGCTTTTATTATACAGAGGTGAAACGGTGGAGATTATGAGTGAAAATTTAGTTTATAATGCACAATACTCGAAATTTTTGGGGCCTTTTCATTCCTTATTTTGTCTGTGTTATATTTATGTAGTAATTACCTACCTGTAGAAAACTAATAATACCTATAAAAAAAAGTACGTTCAACACTAGTGTGATTCTAGTTGGCTCGGAGTCTCGCCACGCGACGCTCTTAGAAAGGAGAAATTCGGGAAATCATAGCTCACTAGAATCACACTAGGGTTGAACCTGGTTGAACGTACTCTACCTATATTATTATTATTATTATTATTATTATTGGGCATCAGTGCAAGATTGAAAACAATACACAAGATACACAAGTAAAGGGATAACGCAATTATACACACTTGCTCATTCTTATAGGTACCTAGAAATCTCTGATCGTTTTTTTTTCATATCTTAAGAATTTTTGTTGATGTAAATAAAAGTAGCAACATTTAGTAACTTCATGAGCTTTTTTGTTAATTTCAGTTGTATGATTGTGTAAAACTGAAATAGTATATTATTCAACAAGCGGGTAATGATTGCTTCCATGAGGATGCAGTTTGCCGACACGAGCCTTGGCGAGTACATTTTTCAACTCAACCGGCAAGTTCATTCTAACTTTTTCTGACCAACTTTATCCGAAAGTACATCATGTGAGAACATTCTAGCCAAAAGTTCGCCAAAATTCGCTTGGCGGAACATTCTCAAAAGGCCTCCTGAAGACGACCAGAAACCAAATTTATCGTGCGCCGCGACCTTTTTTCCTGTCTCCCGTAAAAACTATAAGTTTTCAGGCACGAAGTGGTAGAGGATAAAATAATCTACAAAAATGTCCCTGGTAGCATAGGCCTTTCTTCTTTAGTTTAGCCGTCAGAGTGTCTCAAAGTTGTATGACATGAATTGCTATTCCGCTGCCGTGCGTGTTTTGACACAGAGTTACACCACATGAAGCCGACACGGTGCCCGTTATAATTATAATATGCTTTTTTGCTGTGGTGATAGAGAAGGCCAAAACAAAGTTTTTCAGCAAAAAGGCCACTTGAAGAGGCGTGCAGGAACGCGAGGTGGTGGCCCCAAAGATGGACACCTTTGATCTCTTGGAATCGTTTGTATTTCGGCTTGTGGTGGTTCGATCAGAATAATTCTCTTTTTACTTGAAAGCACCCTTCAAACTGAAATTATTTTACCGTACTATTTTTCTTCGTACACAATGATGGTGTCGTAATAAACAGCGCACCAATTAGAATGGGCCACCCAAAAATTTCAGTCGCATTCAAAGTGGCATAGCTCTTGAATGAGTGAACTATTTTGAACTATTTTTTGTTTTCTGATTAGCTCTCATATCAAACTACAACATATCATGGGTCATTTTTGATACAGTTGTTTTGTATTAATTATACAGGGCACTCAATCAGGTACATACTCCAAAAATAGAAACATTTCAACAGCTCTCATTATTTCACAAAAAAATGGTTTTTTGTTTTTTCCAAGTGTTTCAGGGGAGAGGTTGTTTTATAACTCCGGGGCGGTTTTTGAAATTTTGGGTCTATCTCCCCCAATTACAGGGCGATCTCAAAAATCTAACCGTTTGGTTTTGCAGTAATAACTTTATTCGTTGTTGACCGATTTTTTATTTTTATTTATTATTGTACTGCACCCAACAGGCAGAAAAGCCCAGTTAAAGGGTGAGGGATACCAGAGACAAAACCGAGAGGGGGTACATACTTAGGAAAAAACCTTCGCTCTTATGTCGGACAGAGAACAGTTGAAGAGATCAACCTCGCTCTCATAAGCAGATTTTGGAAAATGAGGGCTCTTGTTGAAGCTAAAAGTTCAGGTCAAAAGGATAGAGGATCGGAATTGACTTCGGATAGAAATTCTGGAAAAGGGATTGGATCAAAAGTGACTCAAATGACTAACTCCCTAGAGATCCGGTTCAGGGAAGGTATTATCGTTGAAGTATTATGCAAAAATCAACTTGTCTTCAAAGAAACCAATCACCAAACCAAACTTTTGCAAGAGTAACTTTTTCTTCTAAATTGAACGTAGAATCCGAAAATATCAACAATTTTAAAAAATAATGAGGGGAAATGAAAATAGGGGCGAAAATAGGGGACAGTCCCCCATTATCTACTCCCCCAGAAATTTTTAATAAATTGTGGTATTATTATTCGATGGATACACATTTGACTTAAACTTTGTTTAAAATTTGATTGAAATCGGTCTTCTTGTATATCCCTGTATCTTTTCAAGGAAGCATTTTACGACCATGAGTTTTTCGTTCTTTCGGCTTTATTTTTGATGGGGAATCATCCCTCACTGAGTAATGTCAAAAACAAGCGAATCTCTACAGCGGTACTTTGGCACCCTATCAGGCGCAAGCGCAGGCAAGAAGCTGGCAAGAAGAGGCGCTTCGTTGTGCCGGCGTGCCTGCAACGTTGCCATAGCGAGTGCCAAGGTGACGGTCATGTTCCCGCGACCTATTATTACTGTCTAGGGTTGCACGATGTCAATACACAATATTGCGTGACCGCTAGCGCATGCGCTAAAAAAACTAGGTGATTCGTTCTAAGTCTTCCATATGTTACGCTGTAAAATAGGTGATTCTCAAACTAAGCTCAATGGATTATGCGTTGTTTTTAAGTAGAAGTGGTTACATAGAAAAATCGGTGTAACCCTTACAACCTATTCATGAAAGCACATAATAATATGTGAGGAATCATTCTCAAATGCCCCAAATTACGGAATAAAAAAACATGGAACACTTCAACCATAACATTCAAATTAACCGCGAAATTGTCTGGGGATATTTCATTTAATCAGTGCTGTATTGTAGTGACTCAGTCCTCTGAGTGGCACACACTTTTTCGACCGCCGAATATCCATTTTAAATCGGAAGGCTTCCAAGTTTCTGATAAAACTGAACAAAATGTCAACGTCAAACACAGAAATCAATGTCATTGTTGAATTCTGGGCCGCTATTCTTGAATCGTGTGAGAAGAGTCCCTGGGAGTTTTATATAATCCGTACTACACTTCTGTAGCGAAAGTTGCCTAAAAACCACGATTTTAGGCAACATTCGCTACATCAGTGTACTGCGGAATGTATTTTACTCCCAGGAATTTTTCTCACACGATTCAAGAATAGCGGCCCTGAACATGCGCGATGATAACTTGTCACCGTTTTCTTAGTTTGCATGACATCTGTGTCGGAGCGCCACTTCCGCGCAATATTGTGTATTGACCGGTCAAATAAGCGGTCAATTGACCGGTCATTTGACCGTGTCAAATACTCTGGTCAATACAGGTTTCCTAAATTGAGCGTCTCTTTCTGGCCCGTGACGTCACGTTCGATTGCACAGTAAATCGGTATTTATACAGTTTTTACAAGTAGTTATGGTAAATAAATGTTGTGTGCCACTATGCAAGTCCACAAGTTATACAGTGATGGCCATAATACCTACACCATTAAAAGTATTAAAACTGGGACTTGGAACACGCACTTACCTGTGCTTTCTGAGCACGTCCATATATCGTTGATATATCCATTACAAAAATAGTTGTATCCGCGCATCAAATGCCTCTCTGGCTAATTCTTCTATGCGAAATATTCATTTGCAATATTCATTGAGAAGTTCGTTATATTTTTAGCGACTTTCCCAGCATAGTTGGCTTTAGAATTCAAAAAATAAAACGCACTTTCAACACGGCGGAGCAATGTAAATACAAATGGCGCGATCACTCATGGCACACTGTGCCCAGAACGTGCCGAAAACAGCTGCGCGGAATCACGGATTCTCCATCTCTCTTTTGAGGAAACCTGTATTGACCGGTCAAATACGAGCTCCCGGGCCTCGTTTGGCACGATTTGTGTAGATGGCGCAACGTAACTTACTTCAGGAAAGCTCTTTCCTGCCTTGAGACAGAGTCAAGTAGTCAATCCAATCTCAGTGGAACTGCTGCTGCTCTTAAGACAAAGACAAAATAAAACCAAAAAATTAGGTTTGGACGCATTTTTACGAAATACGAAATAGTTTATAATTAACTGAACTATATTGTAATAATTTAAATTTGATATAAAGTCCAAAAATAAAACCAAATATTAGTTTTATTTTTGGAACATGTTACACCATAATCTAACATACATATGTATGAGTACCTGAACTGAGTTAGTTACAGGTGTTCGCGTACTACATACCTATAATTACCAAAAATTGAAATTGAAATTTATTTTTATTTGAATTTATTTGTTTTGAAATAAAATAAAAAATCGAGTAAAATACAGGGTGTTTCAGATTTAAATCGTGTCCTTTCAAGAAACGACGAGAAACTTCAAAAGAAGTAGACTTCCTCACAAAAATATGTGCCAGAAACAAATAATAACGAAGATATAGGCGTTCAAAGTTGAACTTTCAAAATCGATTTTTCGTCATCGTCAACTTTGGAACTTCCTAACCGATTTTGTTCAAATTTGAATCAAAGCTCGCTGAAATAAGTCTGTATCGAACAATAGTAAGTAACGCGTTCTATCAAATAATTTCGAGAGCGTTGATAATGGAGGGTGCCCCCGCTTTTTTACCCCTATTTTTAAATCCCTGGAGTAATTTGATACATTCTTCATATTTTTGAATTCTTCGTTTGATTTGGAAGGAAAAGTTACACTTGCAAATTTTTGATTAAAGGCTTCGTTATTCTCAAGATATTTGAAGTTGAAACTTCGGAAAACATCTCGAAAACACCTCTTTCAAAGGCCTACAAAAATAAAATCCAAGATAACTAATGATTCCATCATTGAAATAGGTTTTACTGGGGTTTCAAGTTGCTAAACCATGAGTTTTTTTAAGAAACGAGAAGTTTTCAGGAAAAAATATTTTTTTGCTATTGAAACTGGATATTTTGATGTGTTTTCCGAACTTTCAAACCCAAATATCTTGAAAACGAAGCCTCTAATCGGAATTTCACAAGGGTAACTTTCTCTTTCAAATTGAACGTAGAATTGAAAAATGTGAACAATCTATAAAATAACCTTAAAGGGGTAAAAAATAGGAGTGAGAAAGCGGAGGCATCCCCCATTATTCACGCCCCCGAAAAATTTCAATGGACCTTGTTATTATCGTTAGATACCGACTTATTTCTAAGTAAGCTAAGGTTCAAATTTGAACAAAATCGGTTAAGGAATTTTTCGAGGAATTTTTCGAGGAATTTCAAAGTCATGACGAGAAATCGATTTTTCAAGCTCAACTTTGATCGCCTATATCTCCGTTATTATTCATTTCTGACATATATTTTTTCAAAAAAGTCTACTTCTGTTGACGTTTCCCATCATTTCCTGAAAGTAAGCGATTTGAATCTGAAACACCCTGTACAGTACCTACCTATAGGTACCTACTTAACGAAATATGCATAATTTTTGTCTTACTTCAATAAATAATGTTGAATGATAGTAACACCTGTTTTTAGCGTATTTTTTCAATATTTGACCGATTTGACCGTCAATTGACCGGTCAATAGACCTATTCGGTGAAAACGAGAGAGACAGACTTATACAGAAATCTGTGTGAGAAAAGAGACACAAAGTGAGTTGCGCGCGCATCTGAACGACCATCTAGGGAAATTTAGCATGAGGTTTGCGCTCCTGATATTTCCTGTATGTTTCATTTTTGACGGAGCATGTGGATTAAGACTTCAACTGCCGTCATTTTGACGTTTACGCTAGTGATAATTCACTGCTGAATGATGAGGTGACCTCCACTCAACATGGAACAAGATGTGTGCCAGGGCTACCCCTCTAAACGAAGGAGAGGCAGAGACCGTGTAACCGCAAAACATACAGGTCAGCAGCATTCCCACCTATTACAGAACATGTATTCCGGGTCAACCTCATGGAAGAAGCTTTGCATCCTTTGTCACCGACAGCAACTCTTCGAGGGCCTAGAGATCTACGACTATGATCTATAAGTGCTCCCAGAAGGTGACAGTAGCCGAAAACAGGCCGACCTGTAAGAATTTGTCACACTATCGCGGACAGAAACACTCAAAGGAACTGGGGAGTCTGGGAGCTACTAGGTACTGTCCGTGTTTTCCGCGATCGATCGGGGACTTTTAATCTAACCACATCTTGTTGCTTTTAACCACTCTTTTTTCAAGGTGATGTTTGCAGGGAGCATACATGGTATGTACCAGGGATCACGCGTATGTACCGTACACCTATCAGTTCAACTTTGACACTTTGACTTTGATTTTTCCAATTATGTCATTTTTCACCATTTCACCTGCACCGTTATCATGGCACCGAGTCGTGCAGATGCGCGCGCAGACCAGGTAAAACTGAATGGGTGTATTGACCGAATCTTATTTGACCGGTCAAAATGCAACCCTATTACTGTCACCTCAAATAGTCACTATAAAATCAATTTGTTTTGCAAGATGTTTCCTTGCGCTTTTTAGTTAAGAAATCTAGCTGACACCATACTGGATAAAAGTTCAAAATTTGGAAATTACCATATCGAAATAATTGAAATTTCGAGTGAAATTTATATTTCTTGTTCACTTGGCAACCCCGGACAAGGCTTCTGCCGCTCTCCTGCCTGGCTTCTGGGCCGGATAGTCTTATGCAATCCGCAGTACATTGATGTAGATGTGTAGCAAGGATTGCCTAAAACGTACCGTGTGAGAGTGGATCGTCTCGCGGCTCGCCTACCTTTGGCCCCAGAGGGTTTCAGTTAGTGGAAACTCGGAGAGGGCCCTGACCAAAACTTCCAAGCCACGTGTTCGCGGAAACGGAATAAAATAAAACCCTTTTCTTCATCGTATCGACTCTCGCTTCTACACTTGTCATGTCATGACGCAGTGTTTATTTCCATTTTTTCTTGTAAGAACCGAAAGCGTGCCTTATTCCTATTCCACCTTAAAAATTATTGTTTTTAATTTTTAAAAGATTAAAGAGTCTAATGATTAAAATAACATCGGACTCACAAACAGTGAGCATCAATAGCACGAATCAATAGTTCGAGTTTGAATTTCGCGCGTTAGCGCCATCTGATGGACTCGCATGTAAGCTTGATCCATCCTCAATCTAACCTCACAAGTAGCTGTCAACTTGACAACTTGTCAAAAAAGAAAAAGGCGATGCGATACTCAAACTAACATGAAAATAAAAAATGCTTCCAGTTGCTGAGTTCTTCAAGAAAAATTGATCAACTAACCAATGTAAACTTTATTCAGAAAGACAAAATGGAGCCCGAAGAGCATCTACTAGCGCTGAAAGGTAAGTTACGTTTTGTGTATGGTAAAAAAATTATCGAAATTCTCTAGTTATGAGGCTAACACGCCCTACTCTGGCAAGTCCTGTGCCTGTAACTTGTGACAGCAAAGATTTACCAGGAAACTTACTCAATATTGCGCTGCAACAAGATCCTACGGCGGTTGAAGGCACAGAAACTTTGTGCATTGGTCAAGCTCTATTGTTACCACAACAGCCTGTTAACATCTACCTAGGAGAGACATTCTCAAGTTACATTTGCGTTTACAGTGAAACGCAACAGATAATTTCCAACATTCGCGTCAAGGTAAGTAATCGACTGTTATTTAATTTGAAGCTATAAAAAAGCTCCACTGATACTTTTTCAGGTCGACTTGCAAACAAGCTCTCAAAGATTACCATTGACAGTCCATCCCTTAACACCCCACCTAAAACCTGATGAAACTGTAAACATTGTAATCCACCATGAAGTGAAAGAAATCGGAACACACATGTGAGCTTATAAATTTTTTTGCGGGCAAAATTCAAATCTTGTTTGCAGATTGGTCTGTGAAGTGGAGTATAACTTGACAAATGGATTTCCCAAGACGTTCAGGAAGTTTTTCAAAATACAAGTATTGAAGCCTTTAGATGTAAAAACAAAGTTTTACAATGCTGAAAATGATGATGTGTATTTAGAGGCTCAGGTACAAAATATCACGTCTGGGCCTATCTGCTTGGAGAAGGTGTCATTAGACGCGTCGCATTTATTCAACGGTATGACTTCAAAATGAGTTGAGCTGTTTTAACAACAAAATAATTTTTAGTAACATCACTCAATGTTGAACCCACTGGTGACAGTGTGTTCAGTAAGACTACTTTACTTCATCCCCAATCTGTTTGTCAGTTTTTATATTGTTTAACACCAAATGAAAAGCTTGCTTCAGACTTGAAGTCTCTCAGTGGCGCCACTAACATTGGAAAATTGGATATCGTTTGGCGTTCCAATTTGGGAGAAAAGGGCAGACTGCAAACTAGTCAGCTGCAGCGAATGGTAATTTATTTTTTCAACTGCTAAGACCTAATCCCAGAACTACCTACCCACACTGGAATCACACAAGGTTACAAGGGTGCATTGTGCAATTCTCGAATGTGTACGACTGAGTTTTCATTTACGAGTCCCCTTTCTAACAGCCCAACTGCATACGAAACCAAGAAGACTCCTACACGAAAACTTTTCATACTTGCTCGAGAATTGCACCCAAGGAGATGTGCTACCATCCTATAGTCGTGACAATTTAGCAAACTATGTACAGGTGTTCACGCGAGACGGATACCCCATCATAAAAAAACTTTCCCTTCACGATAATTGAAAAAAAGAAAAAACTTTCCTGGAACAATTTTTCCTGTAGTTACTGGAAATGTAAAGTATAATTTTCCATTTCGTGCCATATACAGGGTGTCGCAATTTTTTTTCCAAACATCCTGTATTTCATCAGCACAATATTTCCACATTGTTATCGTGATTACAAATATGCGTGACACTTCTTAATTGAAAAAATCACGGAATCTCAAAAAAGATTTTTTTCAGAAAAATCGATTCATTTCAGGAATCAAATATGTCCAGACTATTTGTTCAGTCATTTTATGTCATTCCATGTCATTTAACAGTGAAACAAAGTATCCTGGACATATTTGAATTCTGAAATGGGTACATCATTCACCAATCTAGAAGTTTAATGCATATTTGTAATTAGGATAACAATGTGCATCGATTGTGTGATGAAATACAGAGTGTTTCGGAAAAATTAATGAAAAAATTGCGACACCCTGTATGTGGCACGAAATAGAAAATATACTTGACATATACACTATTTTCCTACTACAGTGCGCTTGCGTTCGGTTGTCAAATGAGTAAGATTCCCGGCGCGTAATAGGTCCCTTCGTTTCGGTTTTTTTGAGTGCGCATGTGTGGCGCGAATTTCATAGTTTCGTACACCGATATTGAAAATTAACACTAAAAAATATTGTAGTGTACCTAAAATTCCACAAATAATTTGGTTGAATGTTAGATACCATTTTTTATATTCAAATGAAATGTTTCATTGAAATTAGGTTCAATGATCATTTGTGGAAGTTCAGGAACAACGAAAATGGCAACAGCGCTCAAAACAACAAGACATCGGCGCCAACTGTCACTTGTGACAATTATGATGACATTTCTCGTTTCTACTTGACCTACATTTCATTTGCTCATGTTTTGACGATAGAACACAACTTGTTGGATATAACTGTACCGAGAAAGAAGTTCAAAAAAGCTACGAAGAGATGCGTTTACGGTGTGTGTAAAAGTGACAGCCAGAAACCAGTAGTTGGTCAGGCGGCTAGACAGAGCATGCAGCGTTGCCATTCAACTGACAGGTGTACGAATGTTTACAAAATTTGGAGCCTTCAAGCATGCGCACCTGCCCAAACGAAGTAGCCTATTGAATATTCGAACAGGTTGGTACAAATTCGACTAGAACATACGCGAAAGCGATTGATAGCGATGTTAGGTACAAAACTTTTTCATGTATTTGATAGATTCACCCACCCATTAGCCTACCATTATATTACTATTTACATTCGATATAATTTCAAAACGTAAAAACATAAGCGATGATTTTGCAAATGACTTTCTCCGAGACTTTCTCTGCGATATGATATGAACACTTACAACACTCTTGAGATCTAAATGGAAAGATTGCACTACCCTGGGTACATTTGGTTGTCTCTAGCGGTAACTGCCAATTACCTAGCAAAATGCCAATATGTGCCGCTCCTAAAAAGTACAACATATTGCCAATATTTTCTATTGTGAGCTCCAACTTTGATTACTGACGTAAATATTGATACGAACATTTGGAACAGTAGATGTGTTGACAATTTGTTTTCCAGTTGGGCTTGTTAGAACGATTAGAGCATGGAATTACCGTATAAGGTCCTTCTGCAGTGCAGGATTAATAAGGAAGCTGCTTTTCTAAGCAAATCGCGTTCTGAAATGACATAACCTTGAAAATATGTGTCAAAACACAGCTGAAATTTCTGTTGTTTCGCCGTTAACTGTCGTCTGTCAGAATTTGTACCACCCTGCTGACGCTTGCGCTAAGATGGCCTTAAAACGAAAAGAATTGTTCCAGGTAAAAATTTTCTTTTTGAATTATCTTGAAAGGAGAAGTTTTTATGGGGGGGGGGGGGGGTGTCCGTCTCGCGTGAACATCGGTTCATTCGTTCATTTCAACTTGAGAAACATATCTTTTTCTCGCTTTTCTCACAGAATACCAGAGTAATACCATTAAAGTACAGGGTGTTCAAAATCTCACGCCGCTTTTAAAAAGATCGGTAAGGGGGTAAGAAATTAGCTTATTAAATTTTGTCAAAGGTAATCCTGATTTAAAAACTTGGGAAATTCATATACAGAACACTGCATTGTCAAGACGTGTTCCCTCTCGCCGCTACATCTCTTCAAGTTGAGACCAATCATTTTCCAGAGCTCGCTCACATGATCATAGCAGCTAGAATAGAGATAGAGCCGCCATTTCTACCTGAATAGTGCTTTTCAAATCATGCAGTGCAGCAGGTGCTGGCGTGAATATTTTCTCTTCAAGATAACCCCACAAGATGAAGTCCACTGGGGTTAGATCGGGTCTTAGCTCAAAGGATGTTTCCTGGAAAGGTGATTTCCAAACTGGGGACATCAGTTTTGATCTCCAGGAAGTCCCGATATAAAACCCCGTTGAACTTCTTTTTGTCGGGTTCATCAATGAAAAAGCAGTCACCGTAGCTCCTGCTACACTGGATGAACTAAAAAACAATATTCTGGACAAAATGGCGGCTATTCCAGCTTCCAGCGGCCATGTGTAAGCGAGCTAATGCGAATTTCGGGTCTGGACTTGGGAGGGTGCAGCGGCGAGAGGGAAGACGTCTTGACAATGCAGTCTTCTAAATATACATAAATTTCCCAAGTTTTTAGATTAGGATTTCTTTTGGAAAAATTTATTAAGATAATTTCTTACCCCCTTACCGATTTTTTTAAAAGCGGTGCGACATTTCGGTCACCTGTATAATTTATTATGAGAAAAATAAGATAATAGTATATTATTATACGAGTTTAATAAGACGAAGTTTGTCACACGACTGTTTTTGAGGCACGACGAACGCACTGAGGAGGGTCCCAAAGAAAGGAGTGTGACGAAACGTCTTTTTGAACGAGTGTAATATACTATTTTATCTATTTCGCAGCAAATATTTTGAAGAAATTGAAAAATTCTAGAGGTAGAAATGCCTTTCAGTGTCATGAAAAGTGTCGAAAAGTGGCCAGTACGATACGGGAATAGATAAAATATGTTTTTTTTTTATTTTGCGTTCATAAGAAAGTCATTTCGATACGCAAATGACGTCATTCGCGTATCGTAAGAGGCTCCATTTCGATACGCATCGTTTTCTTTCGATATTTTGTGAACCGTTCGACCGATTTGGCTCAAATTTTACACAGACAGTCTTAAATTATCGACTCATGAGTAGGGCTGGGCGATTATGAGATTTTATAACCGATAATCGATTATACAAAAATAATATACAGGGTGGTGAAAATTTCGATGCTCACCATTGGTATCTTGGAAACGGTAAGAGATACGAGGTCGGTTAAATTAGAAAAAAGTTGCGCATTTTTGTGGCGATTGAGAATCTGGAAAGAAACTTTGAATATTTTGATTGGTTCCCGATTTATCACGAAAAAACTAAAAATTCTGATTTTAGAAATTATTTTTTATCTTTCCAACCATTCAAGCTATTTCAATCAAACTTGGTAGTTTTATGTTTTTGATCACTCCGAGTCGAATAACGTTGACAGAAATTTTCCAGGCCTTCTAGATTTCAAATTATGATAGTCAACTTTTCTTTTTCTTATGGCCGCCATATTGGATTTTTGCACCAATAAATAGAGAAAAAAATTAGCCTTCCGAATTAGTGACCAACATGTTTTTTTATGACATTTTTAGCGTCAAATTTCGAACTTTTCGTAAATTATTGACAAAATCGGGAATGCTTTGGAAAACAATTGGAATATTATCAATAGCAACAACAAAAAAGTGACAGATGGTGTGCAATTGACGTATCTCACTTTTTAATCGTGTTTTTTTTTTGCCCTGCATCAACTACTAGGTTATTAGCAGGTTTTTCTGTGGGGGTTTTTCAGTAACGATGTGGTTTTGTTTCGATGGCTTTCTCGTTTCATTCCTTTTCCCGGGGCATCACCGCACGATAGTAGATGCCCCAGTACTAGGAAACGCGTGAAAAAGTCCATCTGGCCCAGTGTGGATTTGAACCCGGGACCTTCGCCTTTGAAAGCGGGGCCGAGCTCACCGTGCTACCGACTGGGTTAAATCGTGTTTTGTGCTTGTTTGTACCGATAGTTTATAAATTAAATGGGTCAAGGGTGTCTGTGAGTTTGAAATTGTCTGTCGGAACTAGCATCGTTCTTGTTAAAGTTTGACAAATTTATTACAAAAGGAGTAGGGTTACCCTAGTTTCGACGATTAAGAAGTTAGATACGTCAATTGCACACAATCTGTCACTTTTTTGTTGTTACTATTAATAGTAATTCAATTGTTTTCCAAAGCATTCCCGATTTTGTCAATAATTTACGAAAAGTTCGAAATTTGACGCTAAAAATGTCATAAAAAGAACATGTTGGTTACTAATTCGGAAGGTTGATTTTTTTCTCTATCTATTAGTGCAAAAATCCAATATGGCGGCCATAAGAAAAAGAAAAATTGACTATCATAATTTGAAATCTAGGAGGCCTGGAAAATTTCTGTCAACGTTATTCGACTCGGAGTGATCAAAAACATAAAACTACCAAGTTTGATTGAAATAGCTTGGATGGTTGGAAAGATAAAAAATAATTTCTAAAATCAGAATTTTTAGTTTTTTCGTGATAAATCGGGAACCAATCAAAATATTCAAAGTTTCTTTCCAGATTCTCAGTCGCCACAAAAATGCGCAACTTTTTTCTAATTTAACCGACCTCGTATCTCTTACCGTTTCCAAGATACCAATGGTGAGCATCGAAATTTTCACCACCCTGTATTACTTCGATTAATCGATTGTTTCATTTATTTCAAAATCGATTAATCGATTATTTTGAAATCAATTAATCGATTTCATTAGATTATGCATAGTCGATTATGAAATATGCGATTCTTCTATTCGAATCGTTCTTCGTTCATTGAATAATCGATTAATCGATCAAAAAATCGAATAATCAATAGTCGAATAATCGATTAATTGATCGTTTATTCATAATCGACTACCTAATTGAATAATCGATTAATCGGGATTTTCGATTAATCGATGATTTTTTTTGCATCCTAAAATTATCGATTAATCAAATGTATTACCCAGCGCTACTTATGAGCTGCTTATAACGTATTTCTTCAAGACACTCCAGTGTCCAATTTGAAAAAAAAAACTGCTGTAAGTCACGAGACATTCCGTGAAATTCGGACCATATCAGTCAAACGGTAATGTTTTGGTGAAGAGTTGATGGTTAGGGAGTTTTATAAGCAGGTAATATTTCAATCAGCTTTTGAAGCGCCTATTTGCGAAATCGCGCTGCCTGGCAATAGCCTGGACTCCAGTTGAGTGATAATTTGACTGCGACAACGCTTAGCGCGCCCAAAATTTTAATGGGAGGCCGCCGGCCGGATATTTATTGTTATTGGTATGAGTGAGACTTCATGTGATGGAGATGGAAGTTTAGGCGCCGAGCGCAGCGAGAAAGAAACAAAAAAAGTCTAAGCGTGAAAAAATCATATCGAAAGTATTCTGCCCTTCAAGTGACCCATAATAATAATAATAATAATAATTGGCGGCTACACGAGAGCTAGTAGACTGTTTTTCCTTTCGAGTTGCGCAAAGCAAAAAGGGACTTACCAACGGCCCGATGTTCCTTGGCTTCTGGGTGTTGCGTTGACACGGTGGTGCACCAGAGGATAGGATAGAAAGGAGGCACCACGCACTACGCGCCACCAAGTTTGTTACGGCCGTGAAAACTATTAAAAAACTACGAGTTCCATATGACTATAACGAGCGGCGGATGCGAGCTTGTCTATCGACGCGTTTCTTCTTGCTACTGCCCTTTTTTCGTTTCTCAACCCAAAACAAAAAACAATAGCCAGTGGCGCGACCAATAATAATGATAATAAAAAAAAAACAAGATGCTACAAACCGTTAGGGAGCGGAGCGGGAGTACGAAAAGAACACCTCTTCGAACGTTTTTTGCTAATTGATTCATACCTATAGAAGTTCCACTTCTTCCGAGGGTGACTATGGTCACGCACTCACGTTTTTTTTTTTTCAAAAAAAGTGGCACTTTATGCCCATGGTACATAAATAACTATTATGGTATACGCTCCCCAAAATGGTCATTTTGCGAATTGTTTTGAGTCTACAAAATACGTCTTTACCGGACTGAATCCTTTAAAGGTAACTAGGCAACACTTTAGAGGACTGAATTATTCGTTTATTTAAATGTAGACTTATTCACAATGTTCACACTATTTTTCTTCTTCCATTCGATGAATACATATTTTCGCTCATATTGTGTGCGAGATTTTGCTGGAAGCAAATCGAGGACAATTTTCCTTGCTTTTACCGAAATATCTATTATACCAAAATACGTTGTATCCAACACGTAGGTGCGCAAAATGCCTTAGCGGACTCATCCGCCCTTAGGGACTCGGCTTCCGCCTCGTCCCTAAGCAAGCGAATTCGTCCGCTGAAGATTCATTTTGCGTACTTGTTACATAAAATACTATTCTCAAGTTGTAATGAATAAATGAAGTGATAACGTACATCGTTTGTTGAATTGTCGCGACTATATCTCCCATTCTTGATTGTCTATTACAATCGTTGAATGTAACGATGCACCTCCACAAAATCTAGCACTTAAATTTCGCTGTAATGATGTAAAACACCTCTCCAGTCTGCATCCTTATCACCTATCCAGCCAAAACAAGTATCATGTAATGATAATGTCATGTCCTAATAGAATGATACAGTTGCGATCGAGAATTTTCACACAGTTTCGTTAACAAGGCGTCTAGATAGCTTGAATTCCGACACCCTCCTCAAAAGTCACCTCTCATCCACCTTCACAACTGCAGATTGCCTTTTCAAAGTACCATAAAAATATGGTACTTATGGATGGCAAAGGTCTGACTTTAGCTGGGACACTGTACTGGCAAAGGCTAAATTTACGCACAAGAAATTTTTAGTGCAAAATTTTTCGATCGCAATCGTACCTACCTACACATTGCAAAACATTTTTAGGGTCCTGATTATGGTGACATACGGCTAACAATATGCGAAAAGCCAGGTTTTGTGATTTTAGAAGACCTGTTCAAATTCAAGTGCAAATTAATCAACAATTGGTAAGATGTTTTCCTTGTAGTCCGGACGATAGTGGAAAATACCTTGCACTTTTATACCAAGCATTCTCACTTTGCATGCCTGTTACTGAGACCACCCTGGAACAATCTGGATGTGGGAACATCGGCGAAAATCGTGCACACACTTTATACAGGGTAAAGTAGAAATAATCTGTTGAAAAATTGTAAATCTTGAACCATAACCGATGGACGTATGTAAATCAGGATATTGATAAAGGATTTCATGCTCATGAAGGTGCTGCAAACTGTTTTGAAATATCTTGAGGTGTTTCCGAAATACGTTGAAAGAAGTGAAAGGACCCGGCACATTCCTTATGGGATTTGGCTCCCCGGGGGATTTGGCTCAAACTTTGATATGTTGTAGCCCTTGTTGAGGTGATCAAACTTTATCATTTCGCAAATCCTCTAAATTCAACGGTTCACCCTCAAGAGGGGGTGGAATGCCGGTAGTCACAGAACTAATTTATTGCAATTATGGGCTTTAATGAGCAAAAGGTGGATCTATTTTGACGCCACGAGGCGGTTCTAGGGTTATACTTACCATAACTTTGAGCTGGTCAAAATATCTCATAGACCTCTATTTTTAGAACCACCCCTAGCATTTCTAAAAATGACTGAAATTTCAAAGTTGATAGACTAAAATAAACGGGGAATTTTTTTGAATTTCTGACACGGTATGTTCAAAGTGGTGCTGATCCATTATTTCTTGCGAACCAACCCCTAACATCTGACGTTCACCCTCTACTAAATCATCAACTTCTGCTCTGCCCTATTAGAAATAAATTGTTTCTTGTTAAGTTGAAATGAATTTCTACTACTTTAGCATCATATCCAGGAAAGGGTGATATATGATACATATTCATCCCCTATGTCTACCCACCCTTACCTTTTCACACCTATACCCTGGTAGTTTTTCCAGAAATGATTAGTTCAACTCATTCAACAAGAAAATGTGCAGCGAGTGCTTCCATTGCCAATTTGGGAGAAACTACTCGGGTAAGGGGTTATAGGGGTAAGGGGTAGACATAAGAGATCAATATGGACCACCTTTTTGAACACATAACATGTTACAGTCGTCGAAACTTATTTTAACTTATCAAGAAACAATTTATTTCTAATAGGGCAGAGCAGAAGTTGATAATTTAGTGGAGGGTGGACGTCAGATGTTGGGGTTGGTTCGCAAGAAATAATGAATCAGCACCACTTTGAACATAACGTGTCAGAAATTCAAAAAAATTCCCCGTTCATTTTAGTCTTTATTCAACTTTGAAATTTCAGTCATTTTTAGAAATGCTAGGGGTGGTTCTAAAAATAGGGGTCTATGAGATATTTTGACCAGCTCAAAGTTATGGCAAGTATAACCCTAGAACCACCTCGTGGCGTCAAAATAGATCCACCTTTTGCTCATTAAAGCCCATAATTGCAATAAATTAGTTCTGTGACTACCGGTATTCCACCCCCTCTAGAGGGTGAACCGTTGAGTTTAGAGGATTTGCGCAAGGATAAAGTTTGATCACCTCAACAAGGGCTACAACATATCAAAGTTTAAGCCAAATCCCCCGGTGATCCAAATCCCATAAGGAATGTGCGGGGTTCTTTTTTTTCTTTTTTCAATAAAACAGTTGTTTTTGGAGATATCGAGCTGCAACTTGATATTTCGACAAACAATCATGTGTTTGATGAAACGCGATGTGGGGACATCGACAAAGCCTGCTTGGTTCAAAACTAAGATCTTCAACTTTTTTTTCCATCGTGAGCGCCATCTTCGAATTGCCCTTCGTGGAGTTGTTGAAAAAAAAAACAGGTGACGACTTCGTTGGACACACCCGATCGTTTTATAATGAAAAAACAGGTCCTGAATCGCGCCAATGACGTCTTCGTCAAAGAAACGTTATCAAGTTCGTTTTTTTTTTTATTTCTCTCCACTTACGTGACAGTCATGACCAAATGAAACTTTAGATCGATGACATATACTGACGGACAAAATTAGCGTTACACTTTTTTAAAATATTGGCGAATTCGAACCCGTCAACAGATTTTCTCAAAATTTTTCAAAGAGCAAGCTTGAAGTGTTTTCTTCAAGTCCACAAACGCGCAAAGACGTGGTCCGCAAGATTACTGAGTTGTGCGATCTGAAAGGTGGAAATAACCAGAAACCATTTTCGTAGAACTCTCCAACACATTCAAGAGATCTTCCTAAGGCTGCAGAAAAGGTAGTTCTTACTTAAAATCGTGTCAGTAGGTGGTTCATACCCTTTGTAGTCTTCCTGCATGATTTAAACAGCACAAAATGTTCACCCAGTCAGTGTTAGTTCTTTGTTTAATGAAATGAGAAAATTTCCATATGATTTCCAAAAAAGCTTTGTGTAATTGGAAAATCTTTTTTTCACGTACTTCAGAAGGTAATGCAGCAGAAAATGATTGAAAAAATTTCTTGTCTCCTTCGCAACCTCTTCATGTGGTAAGTCATTTCCTTACCATGAGCTGATAATCCGTTGTCGGAAGAATCGAAACAGTCCCGGTGATACCTGAAGGTTCATTGGAACCTCAGAGCGCCATCGGCTTGGTATCCGACCCTCGAGGTCCTTGATTAACCATAATTTAACACCTTGTTGGTACCCTCTACAAGAATGGTAAAGGAAGCAGATTTTCTCAAACTCGCTCGAAAAAATGTTTTTTCATTTGCCAGTTATCCGATCTGTATAGTCAAATGCACAAAAAACTCTCATCTTGTGTTTTGAGGTCAATTTTTGTGACTTCCGTGCATCAACTTGCACCCGGTGCAACTTTTGGGATTTTTATCGCATTTTATTTATCGTTCGTCAAGAGAAACCTCGATGCCTTCATTCATCAACGTAATCATGAAAATGCATACACAGTTCCTCAGAGTCACCCAATCAGCCTTTATTTTGGATGTTGCAATGGGTTTTGCCAGGTGCGAACAGCCGGTTAGGTTGGCGAGTTGCTATGATAGAGTACGTGGCTCGTACCCAGGAAGTTTTTGAAAGTTTATTCGTCATTCTGTGCAACCAAAGGAGCCTTCCAAGGACTGGTGGTAACTCGTATTTCGGGAACAAAGGTCTACCTGAAGATTTTCAATCGTTGCAATCCTGTCGTTGATAATTTTGCGAAATGTGAATCATACCTTTCATTATTGTAAATTAACAACAATCAATAAGGTACTGCTGCCTGATCCTGACGTTGACGCTTGTCAGAAAAAAATATTCGAGCGATACAAAATTACCAACGATAGGATTGCAAGGATTGAAAATCTTCGGGTAGACCTTTGTTCTCGAAATACGAGTTGCCACAAGTCCTTGGAAGGCTCCTTTGGTTGCGCAGAATGACGAATAAACTTTGAAAAACTTCCTAGGAACGAGCTACGTACTCTAGCATAGCAACCCGCCAACCCGACCGGCTGTTCGCACCTGGGGAAACCCGTTGCAACATCCCAAGTAAAGGCTGATTGCGTGACTCTGAGGGACTGTGTATCCGTTTTCGTGATTACGTTGATGAATGAAGGCATCGAGGTTTCTCTTGACGAACGATGAATAAAATGCGATAAAAATCCTAAAAGTTGCACTGAGTGCAAGTTGATGCACGGAAGTCACAAAAATTGACCTCAAAACACAAGATGAGGATTTTTTGTGCATTTGACTATACAGATCGGATAACTGGCAAGTGACAAAGCATTTTTTCGAGCGAGTTTGAGAAAATCTGCTTCCTTTACCATTCTTGTAGAGAGTACCAACAAGGTGTTAAATTATGGTTAATCGACGACCTCGAGGGTCGAATACCAAGCCGATGGCGCTCTGGGGTTCCAATGAACCTTCAGGTATCACCGGGACTGTTTCGATTCTTCCGACAACGGATTATCAGCTCATGGTAAGGAAATGACTTACCACATGAAGAGGTTGCGAAGGAGACAAGAAATTTTCCCAATCATTTTCTGCTGCATAACCTTCTCAAGTACGTAAAAAACAGATTTTCCAATTACACAAAGCATTTTTGGAAATCATATGGAAATTTTCTCATTGCATTGAACAAAGAACTAACACTGAGTGGGTGAACATTTTTTACGGTTTAAATCATGCAGGAAGACTACAGAGGGTATGAACCATCTACTGACATCATTTCAAGTGAAAACCATCTCTTCTGCAGCCTTAGGAAGATCTCTTGAATGTGTTGGAAAAATCTACGAAAATGGTTTCTGGTCATTTCTACCTTTCAGACCGTACAACTCAGTCATCTTGCGGACCACCTCTTTGCGCGTTTGTGAACTTGAGGAAAACACTTCAAGCTTGCTCCTCGGAAATTTTTGGAAGAATTTGTTGACGGGTTTGTCTGTGCCAGTATTCTGAAAAAGTGTAACGCTAATTTTGTCCGTCAGTATATTTGTGATATTATGATCCACATTATTTTGTGAAGCCAGTCACCAAATTTCATCATCATCATCAGCCAAGTGGTGTCCATTTGGCGAACAGTTGAACAAAAAGTTTGCTTCGATTTTTGTGAAAAATGCAAAAACGGCAGGGTCACGTCGTCCTCTCAAACCCGATTGAAGAAAATCTGTTACTTACCAAAAATGCTACCAATTCATACTGAAAGAGTTTGGAGGAATGTGTTCTGTAGTTCGAAGCTAAACCAAAATGGATTGTTCCATCCTAGTTCTGCAGGAGGGACGTCAAAAATTAAACGTCAAGCTTATCTTTGAAGCGTTTCTGGCCATATTCAACAAAAAACGTTTCAAATATGAGTTGTAGCCACATTTTTGACGCCCCTCCTGCAGAACTAGGATGAAACAATATATTTTGGTTTAGCTTCAAACTACAGAACATATTCCTCCAAACTCTTCCAGTATGAATTGGTAGCATTTTTGGTAAGTAACAGATTTTCTTCAGTCGGGTTTGAGAGGACGACGTGACCCTGCCGGTTTTTGCATTTTTCACAAAAATCGAATCAAACTTTTTGTTCAACTGTTCGCCAAATGGACATCACTTGGCTGATGATGATGAAATTTGGTGACTGGCTTCACAAAATAATGTGGATCATAATATCACAAACACGTCATCGATCCAAAGTTCCATTTGGTCATGACTATCACGTAAGTGGAGATAAATCAAGTGAAACGAACTTGATAACGTTTCTTCGGCGAAGAGGTCATTGGCGCAATTCAGGACCTGGTTTTTCATTATAAAGCGATCGTGTGTGTCCAACAAAGTCGTCACCTGTTATTTTTTCAACAATTCCACAAAGGGCAATTTGAAGATGGTGCTCACGATGGAAAACAAGTAAATCTGCCTTCACGTGCGTGAGTCTCAAAAGCGCATTTTCTTAGTTCCAGGACTGTCATTGATAGGAATGAAGTCCAGCTTGAAAATTAAATGTTCATACGAGACAAGATAAGTTTCACATTTCATGACAATCGTTCCACTAATGGCCAAGATGGCGGCCAATTCATGATATTCAGTTTGAATGTAAGACTGTCCATACGAGACAAGAGTAAAGTTCCAAGTTCCATGACAATCCCTCCATTAATAACAGATTTCAATATGGCGGCCAAGATGGCGGCGGAATAATAAAATTCACCTTGAAAATAAGATTGTTCATACGCGAGACAAGAGCAGGTTCCAAGTTTCATAACAATCGTTCCACTAATAACAGATTTCAATATGGCAGCCAAGATGGCGGCGGGATCATGAAATTTAGCTTAAAAATAAGAATGATCATACGTACGTGACAAGGGTAAGTTTCAAGTTCCATGCAAATCGTTCCACCAACAAGAAATTTCAATATGGCGGCGAAATCATGAAATTTAGCTTGAAAATAAGAACGTTCATACAAGATAAGGGTAACTTCCAAGTTTCATGAAAATCGTTCCACTAATAAGAAATTTCAATATGGCGACAGAATCATGAAATTCAGCTTGAAAATAATAAGAATGATCATACGAGGCAAGGGTAACTTCCAAGTTTCATGAAAATCGTTCCACTAATAAGAAATTTCAATATGGCGGCGCAACCATGAAATCCAATCTGCTCACTGGCCACTCACGAGGATCTAAGCTATCCATTGGCGAAAGTTTCAAGGCTCTAGAATTATTCCCCGAGGAGTTCATTTTCTTAGAAGTGCACAGGAAATCTTTGTTTTGTGATGATAATAATGTTAACTATGTATGTAGATGAAAAATAATGCCCATTGGCCACCCTTGGGGACATCAGCTATCCATCGGAAGAAGTTCCAAGGCTCTAGCTTGATTCCCCTGAAGAGGAGTTCAACTTCTTAGAAGTCCACAATAAATATCTGTTTTTTGATAATAGTAATGATAACTATGTATGGATAAAAAAATATTGCTCACTGGCCACCCTTGGGGACATCAGCTATCTATCAAAAAAAGTTCTAAGGCTCCAGCTTCATTCCTCGAGGAGGAGTACGGTTGCGGCCAAAATAAAGTGGACGACAATGTCAACGAGTTGGCGTGCTGTCATGCGACGTTCAGGCCAGAATCCTGAGAAATCTGTCAACTGTCGTCCACTTTAAAAAGGCCGCAATAGTACAACTTCTTAATTTCTACACGGACAGACAGACAGACGGACGGACGGACAGACAGACAGACAGACGGACGGACAGACAGACAAACCGGCCATATAAGCGTCATTTTCTTACGAAAATGCGCTAAAAAGTTGAAGATCTTAGTTTTACATTTAGCAGGCTTTGTCGATGTCCTTACATGTTCCATTAAATAATGATTGTTTGTCGGAATATCAAGTTGCAGCTCGATATCTCCAAAAACAATTGATTTATTGGAGAAAGAAAAAAATGAAGAAGTTACATTTTTTTTAGCGTATTTCGGAAACGCCTCAAGATATTTCAAAACTGTTCGCAGCATCATCATGAGCATGAAATCCGTCATCAATATCTTGATTTACGTAGTCCATCAGTTATGGTACAAGATTTACGATTTTTCAACAATTTTTTTCTACTTCACCCTGTATAAAGTGTCTGCACGATTTGCGCCCGATGTCCCCACATCCAGATTGATCCAGGGTGGTCTCAGCCACAGGCATGCAAAGTGACAATGCTTATTGGTATAAAAGTGCAAGGTACCTACCACTAATTTTTTTCCCCTAACGTCCGGACCATTGTTATTTATATCAAGAATTTCAAACTTAGGTACCTACTGATATTGTTTGCAGTGAGCGCACTCTTGATTTAGTATTGTACTTGGAGAGTGCGGAAGGACTGGCATGGTGTGGTATATCTGGTCGAAAAATAGAGTCGTTACGACCGCAATCGACTACCTTTTTGGAACTCCAAGCTATTCCACTTGTACCTGGACTGCAAGCAATTTCTGGAGTCAGTCTTTTTGACGCATTTTTAAAGCGAACCTACACTTTCGATCATTTAGGACAGGTTTATGTAGTTAGCGAAAAGGAATTCAATGAAATGAAAAATGAAAAACTGTTAACTCGCTAGTCTGAATATTGCAATTTATTGAAAGGTAACAACACAACAAAGGTATATTATTTCTTAGTTAATAAAGAACTTTTATAATAGAACAGGTAGCTTCTTTTGGTCTTACAATGGAATAAAGGCATCAAGTTCTTCATCAAGGAACAACAATTTGAATATATCGTTATAGAAGTTCGGATAATATGCACAAGCCCGTTTGCAGTCAGGTGTCCAGTTGATTTCCAGAATCTTTGGCTGGATTTCCCCGTTTTCGGTCCATTCTAGCATGATGTCGGCAGCATACAGAGCCCTCGACTGGGGGCTGTGGGCGATTCCACGGGGCGGTTGTTCCATCACCGCGCATTCCAATATTTTCTTCAGCATGTCCAGAATGGATTTTTGCACTTGGTCCCAGTTTGTTGATTGTTGCTCGTTCCACTTTGATACGAATTCAGAACAAAGCATGTGTCTCAATTGTGTGTTTTCATCGTAATTCATGACTGTGAAGTGCTTTTCATAAACATGAAAATCGTTCAATTCAAAAGGTTTGTTTGCAAATCGCAAGAAAAACTGCTTGTACACGTAAGCTTTCAAAGGTGACACGCTTTTCAAGAGGATAACGTAACGTATATCGAACTTGACTGAACCTTCACATTCTGGGCGAAGGAACAAGACGGGATTGCTGATATATTTCTGCACGATTTTCGGACCCGTTACTGGCAGCCTCACAATGTATCTGATATTATTTGTGATGTGAGTATCCAAACTCCGCGCCAAATTGTAGGGCTTGACGATCCAATAGTTGTCTAATCCCTCCTTCTCGCGATGCTGGAAATAACTGATGAAGTTGCCAATTTCAGTTTTCAAATTGTACGTTATTGGAAGCCAAGTGGGCGAGTGAATTGAATTGTCCATTGAAGCTCTTCGACATGTAAGGCAAAGCAAATCTTTCACAGTCAATACGTATTCAAATGGAAATTGGTTGATGAATTTTCCGGGCGTCTCGCTCAGTTCGCGGTAATCCTTAAAATGCTTGGTGTACCAAAGAATGTCGGCTTCAGCCTCGTCGTTAGTGAACTCGAAGCGTTCATCGGTCAAGTTGTCTTCTATCAAGGCATATTCAGTGTATACTTTATATTTTGATTTGATTGGAACAGTCCCATTTGAAACCCGAGGCAAGCTTTCCTTGATGTGACCGCCCAAGTAATAATCTGGGCCTGGCATTTGTGGCATGAAATCCATTTTGAATTGTGTGGGATACCATGGCAGCATTGCTGCTACCCTCTCAGTTGAATCATTCTCATACATGCCATCAGTGAAATCACAAAATGCTAAATCTCCTTCGTCTATATCCTCAATGGGAAACAGCAAAGAAAAAGTTATGTATTCGTTGACGTAAACGAACGGCACTACTCTACAGTTGGGAGTATCGCTGTGCATCACAGCCGAACCGATTTCGTCCATGACATACCAAACGGGCAAGCGGTCCTCCACATTCTCTGCATTTGCAATCGAGTAGGTATTGCACAAAGTCCAAATCTCATTGAACAGGGTGTCGGCAGCTTCTTCTCTGGACAAGTTACTCATGTCAATACCCAACATTTTGCTCAAACGCTGTCGTAGATTGGCGTTCTGCAAGAGCTGGCGTTTGGCATAGTTTGTACGAAAAGTCCAAGCATGGTCAATCAAATAAATGTGACGGGGATCATCTCTATCTATATCTGCGATGGTGGTTAGACCCCAAGCGAATTCGTGAGGCTCCCTTTCTCTTTCATAGTCTATGGAAACTAGACTGAAGGCTTGTCCAATGTCGAATGTCTGCTTTTGAATCTTCTCATTGAGGGTCCTCCAGTAACGTTCTGGAATGCCTGACGATACCAGCTGGTCATTATGTAGCTTCACAAAGGCTTCAAGGGTACCCATATGTCCCATTATTGTCGTTTTTTTTTTTTTTAGAATCAAGATCAAAATAATTCTTGTTCGAATCGAGACGAAATTTTACGCGCTAGCTTCTCTACGCTAAACGTTAAACCTAACCTATAAATCATCATCACAACAAGCATGTCGTAGAGTAGACCCTCTGAACCACTCGTAGATCTCCTTGGCCGTGACCAGCGTTGCCAGGTTGCCAAATTCTTTCAGCGTCAGTGGACGCTTTCCACCTAGCTCAAAGTTTGGTACACCTTCCATTTTCCATTTGCACACGTCCGGGTTCCAAACGGTGCTTTCCATCTACGTGTTCTTACCTGGTTTTGTGCCGTCCCGTGGATCACCTAAAATTTTGTGCCATCGAAAGACACACCGGAAACGGATGCGAAAAATGACGTACCGTCAGCTGCAATCCAGCACTCCGTTGTCATATGTCTCTCTCTGTGTCGTTTTATCCATGCATCCATGTTTTATTTCATTTATCTGCAGGGATAACGTACGATCGATTGAGATTTACGCTGCCATTTCTTTATTAATGAATGCCATAGTCATCTTTCGCCTCCAGACCAGAGATGTCGCGTCGGTCAACGATGCCGGTGCTTTCCATTTAGAGGTGTACCAAATCGTGGAACATGTTCCGTCTGGTGGTATTTGTACCGTCTAGGTGGAAATCACCCAGTACACTTTCATTCGTGATTTAAATTAATTTTTCCCGCCACAAAATGGCCGCGAAAGGCGGAATTCAACTGACAGCTCAAGGTGACATGAGATGTCATACTCACAACTCACAACCCCACTTTTATTGAAAAAAAAAACCCACAATAATGGGACATATGGGTACCCTTGAAGCCTTTGTGAAGCTACGTACATAATGACCAGCTGGTATCGTCAGGCATTCCAGAACGTTACTGGAGGACCCTCAATGAGAAGATTCAAAAGCAGACATTCGACATTGGACAAGCCTTCAGTCTAGTTTCCATAGACTATGAAAGAGAAAGGGAGCCTCACGAATTCGCTTGGGGTCTAACCACCATCGCAGATATAGATATAGATGATCCCCGTCACATTTATTTGATTGACCATGCTTGGACTTTTCGTACAAACTATGCCAAACGCCAGCTCTTGCAGTACGCCAATCTACGACAGCGTTTATCGGATATTAGGTGCTTTCCACCTAGACGGTACAAATACCACCAGACGGCACATGTTCCATAGTGTGGCACAAAATTTTGGGTGATCCAATGAACGGCGCAGAACCGAGTAGGAACACGTAGATGGAAAGCACTGTTTGGCACCCGCACATGCGTAAATGGCAGGTGTACCGAACTTGGGGCTAGGTGGAAAGCACGCATTTCACCGACAACACAACCAACTCACCGAATCGCGGATTCACCGACAGGTCAACTCACCGACTTGCCGAATCAACGACAGGATATTTCATCAATTATCAACTTGCCGAATGCCGAAATGCCGATTCACCGACAGCGAGAGGACCGACAGGACCACCAGAGAATGACAGGACAGTTCACCCAGAGTTCACCAATCGGACATTTCACCAACTCGCAGATTGACCGACAAGACATTCCACCGACGGGACATTTTACCAACTTATTTTTGACTCATTAGGCATTTTTCCGCGAGGGCGCGAGGCACCGTTGAGTCAACAGTGCACGATTCTCAGAGCTCACGCTCACGGCCCAGCCCAGGAGCGCGATTCTGTACTTGCCTACCGACAGCTATCGGATCGGTAGCTAGGGTGAGAACCAATCAAATTCGCTCCTGCCTAGCTACCGACACCGACAAGTGTCGGTAGGAGAGTACAGAATCGCGGCCCAGATCAGAGGTTTGTTGTTATGTTTTATGTTGATGATGATGATTGTGCCGATTGTGAGGTTAAGATAACATTCAAACTTCAAACTGAAACCGCGGTCACCGACACCGACACCCTATCATGTGGTTGCCTTATGCCTTATGGTAGTCTTATGCTAGCCTTACATTAAGCATCAAATGCTGCAGCTTTTTTAGCTGCAGAGTTCTGATTGGAACTGACGCCTGTCATTGCTGTCAATGACCAACATGATTGTGACCACATCGTGTTGTGACCAATGAGAGCTCGGCAGCTAAAAAAGCTGCAGCATTTGATGATCAATGTTAAGCTACCATTCCATTAGGCCACCATTACATCGAGCATCAAATGCTGCAGCTTCTTTAGCTGCAGAGTTCTGATTGGAACTGACATCTGCCATTGGTGTCAATGACCAACATCCAACATGTGACCAATGAAAGCTATTCTGACACCTACGCTTGCGCGGATTAGTGCGACGGTCAATTTCCCCTAATAAGGATAGTGCCTGCCTTTATTTGTGCACTCTTTAGGTCGACCCGAGGGTCGATTATTACCCGAGGGGTTATTTATACTTTATTTTGACAGGTCCCAAAAATGACCCTCTGTTAGTGTATTGTTGGTTGCCCATATTCCTCCAATTTTGAGCAAACTACCCTTACGTTATTAAATAGGGGGCTAATTTTTTGCAGATAGGCTCCACAGCCCTTGCAGTACACGTGTGCAAAAAATCAGAGCCGTCGGAGGAGTCCTTGTGTTCCGCATGCAATTTGCACGCGGCATGCGCTTAGTGACACACGTTAGAGGGTATAAGTAGAGAGAGTAAGAAATTTGCGATCTGCAATAACTCTAATTCTGCAACCAAAAATAAGGTGAGCAGTATTTTAATAACGCCTCCTTTAATAGGCGATTTACATTAGAAAAACGCCACCTGGTGTAGAGCTCGGTACTTGATCGTCGAGGACGTTTTTGCGAGGAAAACCTACTCCGACGTCTAGTAGCCTAGGTGGGCACTAGTGGATACCTGTAATACCCACATATTGACATGGAAATTTGACAAGTAGAAATAATCTGAAAAAGGGGTTTGCATTTGTGTCTCTTATTTCATGTTATGGTTAGCGTATTTAGCAGGTGTTTTTAGTAGATCTAACTCCAGAGGTGCGCAGCTGAAAGACTACGCCCCCAGCAATGCACTACATTATTGCAATAAAAAAAGACAACGTTTACGTCGCGAACACAGAGGTAGCTACGGCGAGCTTGTTAGAATGAAAAATGCGGATCTCCAGCTGAAGTCGAAGCAGGAAATCTTTAGAAAAAAGCGAGGAAAAAAGGTAGGTGGTGGTTGACTCTGCACGGCCAGCCCGAAGTGATTTTTTCTTGGCTGGCAGGCTGGTCGACGGGCTTGTGTGTTTCCCTCCGTGCGGGTGTGACAGAGTCTGTTGCTCTTCCTTGGGCGGAAGCTATGGATGATTTAGAGAAAGGTCTGCGACGACGCTGGTCATCAACATGGGGCCCAATAACGAGCCTATGGGGTCCCAAGGGTTCACAGGAACGAAAGTTTGCTTGTGGCGTACTGCACAAGACAGCAAAGTGACAGTTTTGACATGCCACCAATTGACGTAACCACCGCCGTTGCCGGATGGCAACTTACACCAGTTCTAAAAATTAATGCCCTAAAACTTCCTCGACGAAACGGCCATTTTCCCCAATAAGGTCAATCGCCTATTCTGCAATAACCCTCTAATTGTGACGAACAAATAGAGAAACAACATCAAACAATAATGATTTTTCAGCTGTCAACAGTGTCAACTTTTCTGTCAAACTGAGTAGGGTGGGTAAATATCGCTCGGGAAAATACCGGGTAAATACCCGATTTATATTTACCTACCTACCCGGTAAATACCCGACTCACATCACTGGTCCTACCAAAACAATGGCGCAAGCGCAAGGTCATGAAATCTCACCAACGCACAGTGGGACGAATGGCTACATAGGTATAGGGGAAGGTCGCCTATATTGTACCACTTTTCTCTTTTTATTTTTTTTCAGGGTTATAGATCAGATTTTCTGAACAATGGCAATGCAGACCACTACCTGCATATGTATTTTATCACATGTAATTTGTCAAAATGATGCCAGACTCATTACAATGAAACAGCAATTGTTTTTCGGACTAACTGCAAACGGTACAAATTGGGGCACTGGTTGCTTAATATTGTACCACTGGTATCCTAATTTGTACCTACCGGTACGGATTGGGCTACAACTTTTAGGATTAGAGGAAACTGGGAGAAGACTTTGATAACATGAATATTGAAGAAAGTAGAACATTTTAATATTTTTCAGAGATAACACAGATTAATAACGAAGTAAATAAAGTAGAACATTAATTTTTTTCTGAAAATAAAACAAAATAATAGGTAAGTTGAGCAAAGCAGAACATTCAATTCTTTTGTTCATCGAACACTTATGTCGAAACAGTCAAAGTTGATGCCGAACGTGATACAAGACAACTGCCTTTTTGTTTGGCCATGCACCTCTGGGTTCGGCAATTTCATTTTTATCTCATCTTCAGAGATCCAGGATATATCAGGTACGTTTGGATATACAAAACCGTTCGGTTTCTTCAAAGAACACCTCAAAAAATTCACTTGAAATAAATCATTCGCTTCTGTTTGATTAATTATCTTCCCAACAAAATAAACGTCGTCTTCCTTTTGGTTTTTAAAGCATACCAAGACAAAATCATCGACTTTTAGAGTAGTTCTGTCAAAGTCTTCAAAACTTGCATGACCGATAAAGTCTTCACCATCCGATGACTCACTTTCTTCTTGGTAATCCTCTTCTTCTGATGTTTCGCTTGACTCATTGTTCAGCTGCTGTTTCTTTTTTTTTATCTTGGGTTGTTCATCTTCAAACAGGGACTTTTTTGTTGTCTTCAGCTTTTCGTTTGCTTTTTTTTCTTTCAATAAGCGCTTTCTAGTGTCCTTCGGCTTCTCCTTCTTCCTCGCCAGTAGGTCGTCTTTGTAGGGTGTACTGGTCAGAACAGCAGCGTCTTGTTGCGTTCTTGCACGTCGTTTTTTCCCGTTCAAACTTGTTGCAATTGGCAATGGAGATAATTGATTCAGCGAATCTTTGAATGTGGTATTTGCTAAGGCTCCCACTGGCACGGTATTTTCGGCTCGAGCTTCCAGCGGCACGTTATTCTCATCTTGAGCTTCCAGCGCCAGCGGCGCGTTATTCTCAATTTGGACTTCCACTGTCTCGGTGTCTTCATCTGGAGCCTCAGCTAGCGCATCAGCAGCTGCAAAGTCGTGATCCTTGAAAATGTTTCGGTCAACGGGCCATATCCCTGATGCCCGGAAAGCGTTGGCCGCAGTTTCTATTGTTGCTGCCCTCCCATATGCTTCCGACAGAAGGGAACATATCTGATGGACCGTAATTGTTTGGCCTACATGCTGACGCAGCCATTTCTCTTGAGCCTGAATGTAGTACGTGCCCAATGGCTTGAAAAAAGCAACATCTAAAGGTTGCATCCTGTGTGTTGTATGACTTGGTGGTTGAAGTAGGATGATACTGTTGTCTCGAGCGTAGAGCAAAGCCTCTAGGTTCTTGCTATGTGTTGAATGGCCATCAAGCAAAATCAAAACAGGGTTTTCTTTGCTGGCACGGATATGAGACTGAAAATGCTTCAACCATTCAACAAACAGTTCAGAGGTAATGTAACCTGAATCAGATATTGTTACAACAGCGTTTGCGGGTGCACCAAAGGCAAGCTCAGGGGCGTGCCGTTTTCGTTTGAAAATGATCATCGGAGGAACGTAAACTCCGGACGCGCTTACACAGCAAACCATGGTAGTGTTCACTCCTCTTTCACCGCTACTGGCGGCTCCTATTTGATGCTTTCCCTTCATCCCAATGACTTTTTGCGGTTTCTTCTGTACTGTTGTGAATCCTGATTCATCAACGTTGAAAATATTCGCCGCATTCAACTGGTATCGATCAACAGTGTGCTCAAGAACTTCATAAAAACGGCGAACTCTTTCGCGGCTAAATCCCCGAATCCTAGCCATAGATGTGGCTTCCGGTTGACGTAACGAAAGACCAGGATGCCGCTTCATGAATGAGTAGTACCACTTTTTTCCCGCTGTCGCCTTCTCGGCGTTGAACACTTGTCCAATGCCGTAGTGTTGCGCAACATCGAAAGCGAGCTTTCTTACGTCTTTAATAGTGAGTCCGAACATTCTTTCCTCAAATTTGAGGATGTGTTCCTCGAGCTCTTTTTCCATTTCAGTTGTGAAAACGCACGGCCGCCCTAGTGGTTTCACTTGTGTTTGCACCATGTGTCTTTTGATCGTAGGTTTGGGCACTCCAAATGTTCTCGCAGCTGCATTGAGTCCCATTCGTTTGGTTTTTACCGCATCGACTGCAGATTTCAGATTCTCTTCCGTCCATTAGCGATACTTTTGCTTAGGCATATTTATCTGGATTTAATGAAAACTTGCACTCAGAAACGACGACAAAATAAAAGAAAACGTCAGTTTCCTAAAACGTACCGGTACGTGTTTAGGAAACCGAGTGTGGTACAAATTAAGAACCGACGACATTTTTTAATTGAAGCAGGAAAAGTCAAGAGCAAATCAATGGCGAAAGCTCGTTCCAGGGGGCAGTGTCGTACAAAACAATGCTAAATCAGCTACTTCAACGACCAGATCCAAGACCAACATTTGAGCCCTATATCTGTTATTATATAATGGGAAATAATAGTAAGAACTCACCATAAAACTTGTACACGGCGCTCACAGAAAACACAGCAAGCGGACCAACGGCCATTACAACGCTATGGCGGAATGGGTAATACTTCCGTGTTTTGATGGCAGATGAGCGCCACTTGTGTATTCTTTCGCCCTTTTTTCAGGTGGTACAATTTTAGGGAACGGTACAATATAGGCACCCTTCCCCTATGGGCTACATTGACTGGACAAAAGTATTCCGATCCAATTTCCAAATTCAGAGCGGGTTCGAATCCCAGCTTCGGCAATTTTTTTTTCGAATTTTTATTCAAGGAGCTCGCCGAGTGTTATACTTTTTTTTTCCAAAGTAGTTTTCATAAGCTACAATACCACAAAGTTTCATTTCATTATGGTCAGTTTTGTGGAAAATATGCCGTATTTAGTTTTCAACACACCATCTCAAAGAAAATTACAAAAAAGCCTTTGTCGCAGGCCGTCGCAAAAAGTACTATAAGAAGATCGAAATAGAAGGATGGTGGATCATCCTGGAGGTATTCTCATGATGACCCACCATGACCCGCTCTTGAAAACCGTGCTCAAAGTTCCGCATCTATAGGGTTTTTCTGCGGTCATATCAATCTGAGTTGATATACTTACCTAGAGTTGATAAAGTTCGACACACGGCACGGTACCTAAGAAAACAACTCTATAACAAATAATATTAGGTACGTATCCTGTACTTTATCAACTCTAGGTAAGTACATCAACACAGAATGATAAGACCGCAGAAAAACCCTATAGATGCAGAACTTTGAACACGGTTTTCAAGAGCGGGTCATGGTGGGTCATCATGAAAATACCTCTAGGATGATCCATCATCCTTCTATTATGATCTCCTCATTGTACTTTTTGCGACGGCCTGCGACAAAGGCTTTTTTGTAATTTTCTTTGAGCTGGTGTGTTGAAAACTGAATAGGTACGGCATATTTTCCACAAAACTGACCATAATGGAATGAAACTTTCTGGTATTGTAGCTTATGAAAACTACTTTAAAACAAGTGAGTATGCCTTCACGTGCGTGAGTCTCAGTAGCGCATTTTCTTAAAGAGGCATATTATGAATGTAAAGAAATTTGGTTGAAGGAGAAACATCATTCTTTGCCCACTCTCTTCAGTCGAAACTCATTGTGATTTTTTGTTATCAGAATGGGGTACTTGTCAATGAAACAGATTTGAATGAAAATTCCTTCAATCATCAATATTTTTTTGTTTGGAGGTGGAAGCTGGGAGCAGCCACTAATCAACAGTAGCCTATTCTTTCCCATTTTTAATCGGCTATCCATATAGCGAAAGAATTAGATCGTTATGTCTCTGGGTTTATGTTTTTCATTCATCTCTTATTTTGAGGGCAGCGTGTGGGGGCGGCAGCATTCGGGAAAGTAACTGTTGCACAGTTTGAGTTGGGGGTTTCCAAATGTGTAAGGAAATATGTTGAAAGAAATAAATAAGTTGCATTTTTTTTGTTTGGGGGCGGGACTGGAGGCGGCGACTAATCCAAAGTGACCTATCTCTTCCCATTTTTAGTCATCTATACATATAGCGAACGAATTAGATCGTAAATTTTCAGGTTTATGTTTTACATTCATCTCTTACTTTGGGGGCGGCGTGTGGGAGCGGCAGAGTTTGGCAAATAAATTCTTGCACAGTTTGAGCTGGGAGTTTATCTATGTTTGAGGTAACATTAACATCCAAATCAGTGAAAACTGTTGGAAGTTGCACTTTTTTCTATTGGGGGCGGAAGCTGGAGTCGGCGCCATATCAAAAGTAGCCTATACTTTCCCATTTTTAGTCAGCTATCCCTATAGCGGAAGAATTAGATCGTTATGTCTTTGGGTTTGTGTTTTTCATTTATCTCTTACTTTAAGGGCAGCGTTTGGGGGCGGCAGCATTTGGCAAAGTAACTGTTGTACAGTTTGAGTTGAAAGTTTCTAAATGTTTAAGGAAATATGACAATCAGTAAAAATTGTGAAAGTTGCTTTTTTTTGTTTGGGGGGCGGGAGCTGGAGGCGGCGGTTAATCAAAAGTGGCCTATCCTTTCCCATTTTCAGTAAGCTATCTATATAGCGAAACAATTAGATCGCTATGTCTTCAGGTTTATGTTTTACATTTATCTCTTGCTTTGGGGGCGGCGTGTGGGAGCGGCAGAGTTTGGCAAAGAAATTCTTGCACAGTTTGAGTTGACAGTTTCTGAATATTTGAGGTAGCATCAACATCTAAATCAGTCCAAATTGTTGAAAGTTGCACTTTTTTCTTTTGGGGGCGGAAGCTGAGGCGGCGTCATATCGAAGGTTGGGGTGGTGGACCTTCATGGGGGGGTGCATAGTTTCATTATTTATTCATTTTTTTTATAAAATACGTTTATTTCCAGCTGCAAACTGTCAAACGATAGAAAATTAATTACCCAGCCAATAGCCGCGATCGACGGCTTGCTGTTCCATCAACGAGCAGCAGCCAGTCGGAAACTGGTCCGAAGTGGAGCATGCGCATCGCTTACAGTTTGCAAACTGTCGGTGACTAGTTTAAAAAAAAAACTCTTGATGGAACAAACGAGAGAAGGAACAAACCTATTGAAAAATCAGTTGTGGCACCTCAAAACTTCCCCGACGAGTAGCAAGGAATAGGGTTAGTTCCCGGCCCTCTTAATGTGAGAGAAGCATGCGCCGATTTTTTGACAGACGGCAGCCGCAGCCATAGACACCGCAGCTTAACAGTTGACGGCGAAATCCTCGGACAAAAACGTCAAACACATTTAACAAGAGAAAATTAGGTTAGTGGTTTAGCGATAACCCACTCAGCAAGAAAACATCTCTGTGACATCACTTAGATGTTCAAGTCACAACTGCGATGTTAACAAAAAAAGTCTATGCGATGTTAAGTGGACATCTCTGTTACCTCTTATGTCCGGGTAATCAGAACATGAATGAGATATCTCAAAGATGTCCAAATGTGACATTCTATCTACATCGCTATTCCACCTCTCGTAGATATCACTTTTTGACGTACATATAACGTCGCATTTTGGATGTGTATTTTTAAATAAAAATTAATTTTTCACCACTTTTCAACATAGTTTCATGTCATAGGAGGTTCCGCACCTATTTTTACTAATTTTTACAATCCATACAGCACGTTTTTTCTCTAAGAAAAGTTCTTCTTCTATAGCGTCCTCCGCAGGATTCGAACCTGGATCCCCACAGGTGATGGATAGAGACACTGCTGCCGATTCGTCTAAGCTACCAACTTGTTTAATACAGTATATTCAAACAGTGCGTTTGATGTTCAGGGATATTTCTCGGGATATTTCTCGGGATATTTCATTAGGATACACCGAACCCAAAGGACCTCGCTGGGACTCGAAACGTTACAGCAAGACACAAGGGGCTCCGTTGGGGCCCCGGACGTTACAATAAGACATGAACGGGAGTCATCAAAGAATTCGAAAGCACAATAAGACAAAAGGGGCCCATTTTGGGGTTCCGAATAACACAAGAGCAGACACAAGGGTTCACCAGAGGTGCGAAATCCACGACAAAATGCAAGAAGGCCCAGTAGACTTTCGAAGAACACAAGGAGACACAAACGGGACACACTAGTTCCGAAAGCCACAAGCACAAGAAGACCCAAAATAGGTTCCAAACGACACATGAAGACATAAGGGGGCCCGCAAGGCCTCAAACTAAACATGAAGACATAAAAGCTGTTCTGGCATCACACACATGGAATTGGGGGCAAAACTATTAATTAAATATTTTCCGACACACGAAGCTTAATGATGACAGCCCGCGAAATTTGAAAAATCTCTCAGTGACTACGTCTCATTGACGTCAGTGAGATGTTACACTTCGATCAGTTGAAAGAAGTAACAATGTTACGTCCGGTAGATGTCTCATGTGTGATGTTCAATTCAAGTTCATTTCCAAACATCTCTCAGACATTACATCGTATAACATCGCGGATGAACATCTCATAGATGTAGAAGTAACGTTCATTGTGATGTTATTTTGTGACATGATTGAGATCATCTCATTTATGAAACATGACATGATATGCTGAGTGGGAAAGTGGCAAAAAAAGTTTGAACATGTTAGAATGCAAGAAATCGAAGGCTTGTGTGGGAGCTAACAAGCATTGTGCGTTCAGTGGTTGTTTCAGTGATTTGCGAATCGCGACACGTTTTTGTCGACACAAGCGCCATCTACTGAGATATGCGCAAACTAAATTTCACTCTTGTCATTTGTCCGAGGCCGGTCAGGTGGGTGATCTGAACATGCGCCCTTGCGTGCGACAGTGGATTGGAACTTCCTTCGACGGTTAAACCATCTGTCTGTGTACCAAATTTCAAGTCGATCGGATAGACGTTGCGGCTGTTATCGTGGAAGGTTACAGACAAACTTACAGACAGAGAACAGAGATCATTCTGAAAATGGTCTTAAATCGCCATCAAAGATTTGACGGGTGCCGCAAACGGTGCTTTCCATCTACCTGTTCTTGTTCTTACCCGGTCCTGTGCCAAACTATGGAACATGTTGGCCGCTTTCCACCTAGACGGTACAAATACCACCAGGCGGAACATGTTCCATAGTTTGGCACAAAATTTTAGGTGATCCAGTAAACGGCATAGAACCGGGTAAGACACGTGACACGTAGATGGAATGATGGAAAGCACCGTTTCCGTTTGGCACCTGCACCCCGCGCGTGCGTAAATGGCAGGTGTACCAAACTTGGGGCTAGGTGGAAAGCATCCGTTTCGTCTAGTGGTGGTATTGGTACATATTTGTACCGTCTAGGTGGAAATCGCCCAGAGTCCTATCGGTGAAATGTCCTTTTGGTGAATCGGCAAGTCGGTTAAATGTCCAGTCGGTGAAATGTCATATGGGTGAAATGCAAGGATGCCTGTAATAGTATATTTAGGTTTGTTCCATCGGAAATCCCAAACTAGTCACCGACAGTTTGCAAACTGTGAACAATGCGCATGGCCCACTTCGGACCAGTTTCCGTCTGGCTGCTGCTCGTTGATGGAACAGCAAACCGTCAATCATGCCTAATGGCTAGGTACCTTATTTTCTATCGTTTAGCAGTTTGCAGCTGGAAATAAGCCGTGTATTTTATAAATTAAATGAATGAATAATGAAACCACCAATCTAACCCATATTATTTGTAAACATTGACCAGAGAAGGCTCGATGCCAAATAAATATATTCCGCTGCGCAAGCCCGGACGATAAGTTTCCGTAAAATCCGCAAACTTTTCTGACCGTCCCGAAACTAGTTTGAGCCGATGGTGGAACAGCGGATCACCAGTCAGGGGATCGTCCGAGATATTGATGGAACGCCAAAATCGTAATGCGCATGCCGCTGACGTCCGCGGACCGTCAGGGACTCCATCAAACCTAATGTGACAGTCAGCCTACCGGTTGTAAAAAATCACTTCACGACCTCTAAACAGGTCAATAACGGCCTACTTCACAGCTAGTAGTGAGAAAAATGTCTTGTCAGTGAATCGGCGTGTCGGTGAAATCTAAGGTAAGGTAAAAAGGTAAAATGTCCAGTCGTTGAGTTGGTTGTCGGTGAAGGGTGAAATGACTGAAATGTCCGTATCCGTATTCCCATCTCCACAAAGTAGCCAGATTTGGCAACCCCGCATTTAGTTGACAGTGACGTCAAACCAAACCAAGCCTTCAAGCCACCTGTCAAATTTGTTTGGCATTTTGGCGTATGTACATCAACATCAACAATAAGCGGTTTTTTAATTGAAGCACCCGCTTTTCACCTGCTGTTGCATTTATTGAAATTTTTTTCAAAGCTGTAAAATGGGGGTAAGTGATCTCACAATTTGTTGTTGAATTATTCGAAGAGGTGTGACTTGGCTCTTTTATTAGCGTAAAAGTAGCGTCAAAAGCAAAGAGAAGCGTTTACAACGCAAAGAAGAACAACAAAGGATAAGCCAAGCCATGTCCATTGTCGACAAAGCCAACAAGCTGGAAGATCCTCTAGAACCATTCCCAGTATTCCGAAAGTTCAACAAAAATGGAATTGAAGCCGAACTGTTCATGAAACGAGTAGTTGACTTGGATGAGACAACAAAAACTTGGATATTTGCCCTGTGCAAAAAAAACATGCAGGTCAAGTAAGGTTTCTTTTGATTTTCCTGTCAACAGTCTAGTCTCATAAATTGTTATGGAAATGTTTCAGGTATGACCAGTGCACTTGGGGTTGGAATGATAGCAAGAAATTGGAAGAGTTGATGGATGATGCTGCTTGGTATCTCATAGCTAAAAATTCTGATGGTACACTATTAGGGTTTTCCCATTTTAGGTTTGATCTAGATGAAGGAATGGAGGTTTTGTACTGGTAAGACAATGGTTAATTATGTATCATAAATTTATATCGGTAGATTATAGCATAACCATGAGGGAGTATTTTAAGCTTGACCTAACAAGCAGAGGGTTTCCAATTCTTGAAGTGCTATTGCGTGCTTTCCACCTAGCCCCAAGTTCGGTACACCTGCCATTTACGCATGTGCGGGTTCCAAACGGTGCTTTCCATCTACGTGTTCCTACTCGGTTCTGCGCCGTTCATTGGATCACCCAAAATTTTGTGCCACACCATGGAACATGTGCCGTCTGGTGGTATTTGTACCGTCTAGGTGGAAAGCACCCATTGAAGAAAAGGTGTCCTGACTTTAACTCTCTAAAGCTACTACAGTCCATCCAAAGTTTGATTTTTCATGAATAATTTATGAAGATGGGTTGAGCTATTTAGCTGTAACTTGCTAGAGATTTGTTGGTTGTTTGAATGGTCATCTGCCTCAAGTCGAATTTCACTAAAATCGATCTCAAGTTGAGAGGGGGCTAAGGAGTATACAAAGTCGAATTTTGGAAGAAAAGAAATTCGGAAGTCATAAAATTAACTAACGACTCTAGGGTCACTTTTTTCGCCATTAGTTCTGGGACACACAATCATGCCTCTGTGGTACATGAAACTTGTCATGTTTGGATGGCCCCAGACACCAATTTTGGTGCAGCTGCGTTAACACGTTGACTGCAAGACTGGGGATCCTATCTCCCGCCACGCCACCCGGGTCTCTGAGACCGTGTTCATGGTGGGTCGCTGGCGCCGCCCCCGCCAGTTCGGTCTATGAGACCGAATCATTTTTATATTTTTCTTGACGCCATTTTTGAGAATTTTTCAAAAGTGAACTTGTCTTTCAACTCTACTCATATAGAGCTCTATCATTGGTACCAAATGGCCCCAGGAGAAAATTTGGCTCGAAACACCTTGGCGTCATGAGAAAGATGGGCAAAGGCACCACGCCAGTCATGTGTTAATAATTTTATTAGTGCACCTTGAACTGCAAAAATGTGATTCATAATCTTAAAACTGATCATTCATGCATAAAAAAAGGCACAATAATTATGTTTCACAATTTAGTCTAAAATTGAACCTTTTGCAGCTATGAATTGCAGTTGGAGTCGACTATTCAGAGGAAAGGTTTGGGAAAATTCATGATGCAGATCTTGGAATTGGTAGCTTTTATGAATAACATGAAAAAAGTTGTGTTGACGGTGCTGAAGAACAATCAGAATTCAAAATTTTTTAAAGCTTTGAAGTAAGGTTAAATTTACTCCCAAGTTTCCATTTTTAACACATTTTAATGATTGCAGTTACGTATCAGATGAAAGTTCTCCTGTGGACGATGAAGATGAAGTTTACCCTTACGAAATTCTGAGCAAAGTCAACAAGAAGCTTGCTAACACATTTGGCCAGAACAACGCAAATAAAAAGAACCATCCAAATGGCCATTGTTGCTCTGGCGGTCATCATCATCATTCTTCAATTGCTGTATAAGCAAACAATGTTTATACATGAAATTGAAACGTTTTAATCAAGATTATTACAAATCAACGAAACTACTCTCCCATGAAACATTGAATTAGGCACTTAAACATTATTTGTTTTAAAATAAAAAAAGATACAGTGATTCTTATTGTATTTATAGCATGAAAAAAAACAATCTGCCACTAAAGTAACTTATTTTGAAACAAAAACGGAGTCAGTTATCCAATAAAGCCTTTTTCGCCCTTTCCAATTCTCTGATTCTCAAGTTGACAGTCTCCCATCTATTCTGCAGGCTTTCGCACATAGGCATGGCAACCTTTGAAATAATATGTACCATAGAAGAAGTCCTAAGAGCGTCATTATGCAATTTCACAAGGATATCATCATTTTTTGAATCAATTTCCCTTTCCAAATCTTGGCCTTCTTCCTCTTCTTGAACTAAAATTCTTGGCAAACTCACCATGTCTAAAAATTCAACCACAGATTAATTTACCCACACCACTTGCACTCGTATCACAAATGCTCACTTTTTAAATTGTTTTTGCAAAGGCAGCTGTTTCTCACTTCAATTGGTACTTCACGTCTTTGGGAATCTGAATTGTTCATTGCTTGAAAACAGGTGAGTTTAAAATTGTAACTAGTGGAGCCCGAATCATTTTGATAAACGGCATAAATGAGACCAACAAACCATTTATCCATCACCTGGTACATTTTCTGTGTTCTAACATCTAAAATTGTAATTACTTAGAAGTGTAATGGGGATTATAATTAATAGCGTTTTCCACTGGGAGTTTTAGTGCGCACTTTTTGCACCGAGGCAGTGGAATCGTTTTCCACTGGCGGGAGTGCATCGTACCAAATTAAAAGTGCACGTTCCACTGGAAAGATGAACTTGCATTAATCATGCATTAAATGCGCATTTTTCACACGACCTGTGGGAGCTCGTGCGTCCAGTGCAGTGCAATGCAATATGGCGTCAATTCGAAGTTAACAGAGTAAACTGCAGTTTAAATTAGAAATTGATCAATTTGTTAGGGAATTTGTAGAGTCCAGCAATTCCAGCGATTGTTCGGACTCGGACATAGAAATTATTGCACTGATGAAGAAAAACAAAAGAATGAAACCCAAAATTCACAACTTTATTGAACATGTTGCTCATAAATTTTCGGATTTAGTTTAATATTTTGTTTTTTTTTTTTATTGTAAGAAAATTACTTCATCTTCCTATTTAAAGCGAATTTTCGAGTGGGGAAAGGCACTTGCGCCAAAATTGTCGCAAGTGCACGCTGCATCATATTCCACTGAATTTTAACGCATCGCGCACTCCGGCGCATGAGGGTGGTTCCAATGCAAATCTCGTGGAGTGCGTGACGTCATTGCACTCCCACGATTTGCACAAAAGTGCAAGCCAGTGGAAAACGCTATAAGATTCACATGTGTTTTCAATACTAACCTACATGGCTTGGCCATACAGTGATGTGCGGATGTGAGTGGTACCAACCGAGAACTCGCATTTCTCGCTGGCAGGTTTTTGTGAGCTCTTCAGCATACATAGATGCTTTGTAAAGTTGCTCTGGGGATATTTCCACACGATCGGGCTGTTTATCGCTTCGGTGGAGGATCAAGCAAGCAGAAATGTAAGAAATTCGAGTCTCTTCATTGACGTCGCCAATAAGTAGACCCATAACTTCTTGCTTTTCAGTACTGAGGGCATGTGTCAAGCAGGTTGTGTGTACGTCAGAAGATATCACAACTTTCTCCAAAAGACTCTCCTCTTGAGATCCTCCGACCATGTTGAAGCTGGAATTTACACCTTCAATGTTGTTACGCTTCATCAGTGAGCTGATATTTACCTATTTTAATATTAATGAACTGTTATATGGCTAAGACCTGCTTATAAGTTAAAAGACAACACCACCAATCGTCCGAAGTGAAACTGCCTGGCTGTTAGAATGAGGTTATGTTATGGTTATGTTAACGATTTTGACTTTTGACACATGACGTTGACGTTAGTTTGAAGTTTAAGCGCGAAACGAAAGTTGATCAGCGAAAAGTTGAATCGTTGAGCTGAGATGGTCGAGATTGAATAGTAATGGCAATACTCGAACTGAAGCCCGTGACTGAAGCTCAAGTTCAACTCAGTTGTCTGGTCAGAGACAAGCTGTCTGGTCTGGCCAGTCCTCGAAGAAAGAGATTTCAAGTGAGATAAATATCCTGATAATCCTGAACCTGAACTCGCTACCACTGGTTTTCTGGTGGATTTAGACTTGCAATCTTGCAATAGTTGCCATCTTGCTAAGTTTTTGACAGCGTCAGTCATAACATTAACCTACAAAAATCGTCCACGATTCTCTCAATTTCTAAACAGGCTCGTCTGAACAGGCTCATGCATGTGGGGTCTCGATAACTATAACTGGGTGCCGAGGTGAAGACTTTGAACTTCGAAGAAAATGACCAGCTATGAGGGAACTAGTGAAAAACGAAAACTTGATGATGAAGATCAATCGGAGGTTCAGTTACTTAAAAAGCAAAATTCTACAAACCTATGCAGCAGTCGCAGTTCTACACCAGAAGAAGAAAAGTTCAATGGTGTGGAAATATCCAAACTTACTAAAAGGCAGATGAAGAAATACAAGAAGTGTTTGAAATGGCAAGAAGTCAAGAAAGAGAAACGAGCAAAGGAGAGATTGAAATGTAAAGAAAAGAGAATGCATGCCAAACTGAACAATATTGATTTGGGCCCAAGTCGCAAAGAACTGAAAAGAGCGAAAATGAATGATAGTCCTTGCAAAATAGGAGTATGTATAGATTTGAGCTTTGATGAGTTAATGATTGATAAAGTAAGTGTTTTTTCATATGTATTTGAAGTTTTTGAGATTAAATGTATGGCCAGGTTTATAGATCATGAAGATCACCCCCACTCAATTCCTACTCCATTTCCCTCGTTATATTCACTTGAACTAGTTATTATCATTATTATTTCTATCTCTGGTTAACTTAAACCAAAAGATAAATATGTACCATATAATTATTGCTAGAACAATGGTATCAATGTCATATTGCACGTCAAGTCAACTTCCAGGTAGAGTTAACCCTGGATAAAAATTCTTGGCCTTAGGCCTTAAACTTCATCCCTCTCGATTTACCTGAAACTATTGTTTTAAGTAAAAATGTAGTAGGAATTGAGTTGGTATTTGGTGAGTGGCTTCTTTCAATTCTCAACTTTTTAGGATATGGCAAAAGCTGTGAAACAAATATTAAGGGTATATACTGAAAATAGAAGAGCCAAAGCACCCATGCAACTCCACTTGACCAGTTTCAGTGGAAGAAACAAGGAGGAAATGGCAAAGCATCATGGTTATGAAAATTGGGACATCAATTTTCATTCAGAAGATTACCTTGCAGTTTTCCCCAAAGAAAGTTTGGTATATTTGAGCAGTGAGAGCAGCAATGTGATAACCAAATTAGAAGATGATAAGGTGTACATAATTGGAGGACTTGTTGATCATAATTTTCATAAGGTAACTTGTAGGTACAATGCTCTATTCCCGTTTTCAGTGTTAGGAAAATCATTTTTGACGAGGAAATCACGACAACGGAAGTGGATTCTGAAACTTTTCATATTCTTATACAGGGTGATTCAAAAGTGTCGGACCAACACAATACACGGACACGGTATATAGAATCTTTCATAAAGTCACATTTTCTGTCCTTTGGTAGAGGAATTTATTCAGGGTCCTGCAACAGTGTGTCGGGCTTTCCTAGCGCCCTTTCCTTAAGAGATTGAGAAAAAGATGTAAGTTTATGTAAGTCATAAAATTGATGATTCAAAAAGTTTAAAAATTATTTTTTTTCAATTCGTTCATTCAACGTCGGCCTATTTCCGCAACGAGGCTTAACACCGACGCCGGTGAATGCTTTCCTCCACTATACCGGAAATTTGGCCGAACTCCTGTGTGTTCCTGTTTTTGATATAGTGCAAAAATGGAACATCCTGTATAGTTGAAAATAATTTCACGAGATAGAACTTTTGAAATCAGTAATTTTATGCATTACACCCGAAATTACACCTTTCTCTCTATCTCGTAAGGGAAGGGCGCTAGGAAAGCCCGACGCACTGTTGCAGAGGACCATGTACCCGGTGGGCCATAAAGAACCGTGCTCGGAATTTGTCCTTCTAAAATTTTTATTTCGTCACCGATTTTATCGAACTTTCCAGCATTGGCTAGCCAATTGAATAGGCTATCATCTCCGTATTTCAAAATGACCGACATATCAAAATTCAAGATGGCAGAATCAATTGAAAACAGGCCTTCTTTTGTTCTCGTTGCTTTTTATTAAACGTTTCCACAAAGTCAAAACCAATAATTTATTATGAAGGAATAGACCTTTCTTGTCAATTTAAAACTATAACCAATAAAATCGGATCATCTGCTGAGGAGCTAATGCGAGTTGAAGCGAAGCCTATACCTACCGGTTCCTCATTCCCGCATAAATGACCAAAATTTAGGAATCCTGCCCGCCATATCCTTATTCCCCAACCGATTTTTACAAATTTGGTATCAATGGCTAGCCAATTGTACAGGCTACCATTTCCATATGAGAAAATGGCCAACATGTCAAAATTCAAAATAGCTGAAATTATTGAAAACAGGCCTTATTCGTCCTTGTTGGAATAGGAAAACGGAAAGTAGGCTTCGCTTCAACTCGCAATAGCTCCTTAGCAGATGACCCGATTTGATTGGTTGCGGTCTTGAATTGTCGAGGAAGGTCTATTCCTTCATAATAATGATTGGTTTTGACTTTCTGCTAATTTTTATCGAAAAGCAATGAGGACAAAAATTTTGTTTTCAATGGGGTGTTTCGCCGCTGAAGAAGACGATAGATGGCAGCAGGGGCCAACCCGGGTTTATCACTAGGTTACTGTTAGTTGGTAAACCTACCTGCTCCATGTTGGTATCTCGTATTTCTTCAGCCCCAAGTTCAGCCCGTTTGTGTGTCTGTCAGGGATGTGTCTGTGTGTGTATGCGTAACGCTATATTGCCTAGCAGCATCACGCTACACCCAGCATTTTGCCACCTGCCACTGATCACTCGAACAATGAAAATGACAGCAACGACCATATGACTGACATTTTCTGAAAAAATATTGAACGTGGGGTTGTACTGGTCGGTTTTGGTGATTTTTGAGGGCTAAAAGGGCCCAATGACCGTGCAAATGTTTGCCAGAGGGACCGTCTGGGAGACAGCACTCGAAGAGCAGTTCGCGGGCACGCCGGCCGATTTGAAACCTATTGCAACCTACCTGCCACCGTGCCGTGTGCCCCACTGTCCATGTTCAAGAACACAATCATGCTCTTCTTCAAAAACATCTATAGTAAAGACCTTTACTCTGAAAGCCAAGTGTACGTAATTTTTTCCATCTAATTCCTTCCTCACCTCTGACGACCACATTCATACTTGACTTGACATGACAGCCGACCCGGCAGGCAGACACCAAAGTCAAAAGGAAAACCCCCTCCATGTGAGAACCGTTCAAAAAGTAGTGGGAAAATAACCCGGGTTAGAGAGACTGTACTATAGAGTGACGAAGCTATGAAAGGGATATATCGGTATTCTCTGTCAGTGTCTCGGCATTTCCTGGCCTCGTCAAAATTTAAAACAAAGTTAGCTGGGGTGGGCGTGGTTGCTATTGACATTTGTCATTTTCACGATTTGTTTACAAACTTGAATTGTCATTATTTTGCATGCCGAAATCCGGGCTAAAAGTGCCAAAACGAAAAAGGTGCACCGTGAAGCAGTACAAGAGTCGGGATGATGTGATGTTTTCCTTGCCGAAGAAACCATCAGGTATAGAATCTTGCAAAATTGATGGAACTTCTATTATTGTGCTTTTTGGGTTTTCCAGCTGTTCGGGGCCAGTACCTACTGAAATACATAATATACCCACTGCGCGTACGGCAATTACAAATATATCTTCACGATGGGGTCACCACGTCGACGGTTACTGCATTCAACGATCAATGGAATTTGCGTTCGACGGAATGAGTTGGATGATGAAACCTACGTTCGACGAAATGCCAGCAGTACTTGAAATACGGTGATCGAAAGCATCTGCTATGTATGGAACACAATATGCATGCCTAAAACAGTTTTTAAGAGTTTCTGTTGAATTTAGTGAAAAAATCTGTGTTGAAAGATGAAACGGTCGACTTAACCTCAACAAAAATATTGACAGCTCATGTCATGCATTTTGACTGTGACGCAGGGTGGTTTAGTAACAAGCAATTGCACCACACCCTAACGTGCAAATACCCTAGTGGTCTAGCTTTCTCTCTCTCTATACCCTCTCGCTCAATGACTTGGCTTACGTCTCTCTCTGGGTGACCAGATCCCAGGTCTCTCTAACCCGGGTTGGCCCCTGCTGCCATCTACTTGACAACTTGACAACTGCAGAGAAAACACCCCATTGCTTCTGCCATCTTGGATTGACATATCAGTCATTTTTTCTTATGAAAAAGGTAGCCTGTCCAATTGGCTAGCTATTGATACCTTTGAGAAAATCGGTTGATCTTCAATGCCAAAAGCGATGCGGCTACTGGAAGTCCATTTAAAACTACAGTTTTATTTATTGTTAACTTAACTTGAACAAGAACTCGATTAGGTCAAGTTTGAAAAGAAAAGAGGGAGAAAAGAAACCAAAATTGATAAACCTGTATAGTATTGAGTAGTGCTGCCAGAAAAAAATAAATTGACCGGTCACGGAATAACCGTTCATGGTTAACCGTGTTATGACCAGCTAACCAGTTTAACCAGTTAATCGGATTGACCGGTCGACCGGTTTGACTGGTTCCTGACTGGTGACTACGGACAATTTTGACCGGTTAAAAATTCCAATTGTGACCGGTTATTTGTAATTGTAACTGGCTTTGCACTAGATTGAGGAGTTTGCGTGCACACGTACGTACGACGTAACGTAACTTTCAACGTGAAAATTGACGAGGTTGTTATTGGTAATTCCTTAGTGTTACAGGGGAATTTTCACGTTCTGCGTTGCGTTACGTCGTAGTGCCTTGAGATCTCAAACTCCCTATTATTCAGTTTTCAAAAGCTTCGAACATTCTACCATTGGATTATGATGAAACTCGAGTAAACAATATAAAAAACAAGTGGAGAAGACTTATTTACTACAACTTTATTGGATTATGATTAATAGCAAGTTTTTGCCCATATGAAATCTGCACTCTGCTGCGACTGCAAAAGTTATCGGGAAGTCAAGTTGTGGAATCCCTTTTTGGGATTCGAGTTTTGTAGCTAATAAAATAATTGGTCATCGAAGTCCCAAACAAAAAGGAACTTTTTTCATTTTAAATTGATTACATTAAGGACAGTCATATTGGTGAAATACGGCGTTGCGGAATCAATCCGTCTGAGTTTATTCCTTGACAGAAATCTATCATCCAGGTTTTTTTGGAAAGCTACAAGGATGTACTTTGGTTTGAGCTTATAGACATTTTCGAAATCCAAAAATTATTTTTTCAAAACTTGATTTATTTTGACATATCTATAGGCTCAAACCAAAGTACATCCTTGTAGGTTTCCAAAAAGACCTGGATGATAGATTTCTGTCAAGGAATAAACTCAGACCGAATTTTTCGAAACCAACTTCACAGACAGTGGTAATGTGAAATAGGGCACGTTTCTACGAATTTTCTTTTTTGTTTCTGGGACACCTGCATTAATATCTTGAAATATCTGGACTTTTTCTGTTGTCCATGAATCTTATAAATTTGCACAAATTTTTCAGGGAATTTGCCTCAAGAAAGCAGAAGAGCAAGGGATTGCTCACGGTCAGCTACCTATAGGAGATTTCTTCTGGATGAAACACAGAAAAGTGCTTACTATTAATCAAGGTAATGTAAAGACTAAATAGTGTTCACACAGGAGTTTTACTCCACCCTAGGAACTTCACGTCAAGTTAGGCAATTCAAACAAATCAAGATTCTCTGAAGAACTTTTTTCATAGTTTTGAAATATATTTTTCATTTTCTATCTCTTTTGATCTACAGGGCATGCAAGAAGTATTGATCACATTATTTTCATATTTTTCATATGAACATAATCAATTTCACGGATTTTTCTTTTAGATCAAGCTATGGAAAAAAAGTGTTGTGTTGGCATCAGTGGTAACGATGGTTACCAAGGATGTCGATAATAACTAGGTAGGAAACTTAGCCTGTTTTGACGTAAAAAGTTGAAGCCAAGATTTGACAATCCCGACGGGCAAAGTGTCATCGTCTGTAGTAGCTGTATTATGGCGGCTTTACAGAACTTCGTATGTCGCCAGCGACAGTTCCCCACTCCTTCGTTAAAATCTGGCAACACCAACTGTAGTTGAATAATTTGAAAGACACGACGACAGAAACTCGTGTCGCGAGATTGATATGGAGGGAGGTACGGGAATACAGTCAAATCAAATCCCATTGGCCAGCGACACTGTCGCCGTGTGTCGCCCGTGTCGCTGGCGACATACGAAGTTCTGTAAAGCCGCCATTTCACTACACAATTTCTTTTTACAGAACTTCGTATGTCGCTGGCAACAGTGTCGCTGGCCAATAGGATTCGACTGCTCCCTTAATTTCAAGTCGCACAAGTCTTGAACTGGGACTATTTTATATTGGTGAAGTTTTAGGTTACGCGTCGAGTTTTTTTCGGCACATTTTTCAATGACCCAACAACTGACAGTTCATGTACTAAATTTTTCAAGTCTTTTTCGTGAAAAAAAAAACTGATTACTCTATTTGGAATTTTTTATTTAAAAAATTAGGTGATCAGTACTTTTTGTGGAACCCTGTATAATTTCGATTTATAATAAATAGATTTCTGTCCATCCGTGAACTTAGCTGCTGGACAACGAAGTTGCCGGTACCGAAAAAATGGTTCGACTTTGAAGACCAATAACTTCCGATTGCCGGATGTGATTTCCGTTGAGTTTATTGTGTTAATTAGCCTAATGCTTCCGTGACCTATCCTGTGAAAGTGAATGTTGAGAAACTTCATGTAAAATTTGTACAGGGTGATACGTAAAATGCTGCAAAATTGTACCGACTTCATCGTACCCCCATTTGTCAAAAAAAAAGTTCATGTATTCTTATACAAAAATCATGAAAAGTGTGGTGTCTTACCTCGAAACGGTTTTGAAATTATCCGGATTGGAAGTCTACCATCGAATATATAAATTTTTATTTTGAATGTTACAGATTTGCTATGTTGGCACGCGAGATTAAGTCACTTTTGATGAATGGATGTTGACATTGGGCAAGATTGTTCGTACAACAGTGCAGGACAATTAATTTCACTCTCAACACAACCCGAATATAGAATAGAATAAATTTTATTGTCCTTACCATACAACCCGAATATTTGGTGTGGGGACAAGCAGGGGACACTTTTTGAAGTGGTTGTCCCTGCCTGTTTTTCATACGTTGGATTTCGTCAGAATTTTAGATATGGAACATGTTCTATTTGCAGATTTAATTCCAGTAACGATGTGAAACTTCAGTGTCCGAGTGAAGTAAAGCCCCCCTGCACGTTATACTTTTTGTGCTTGTGCTATGCCTGAGTTTCGTTAATCTGCAACATCCAACATAGCATTTATATCTTTAATGTTAGACTTCCAATCCGGAAAATTCCAAAACCGTTTCAAGATAAGACACCACAATTCATAATTTTTGTATTAGAAAATTTGAAAAATATATTTTTGAAAAATGGGGGTAGGATGAAGTCGTTGCAATTTTGCACCATTTTACATATCACCCTGTAGAAAATTTACATGAAGTTTGTCAACATTCACTATTATAGGATGGGTTACGGAAAAATGAGGCTAGTTAACGCAACAAACAAAATGAAAATCGCAATCGGCAATTGAGACATATTGACTCCAAAGTCGGACTATTTTTCCGATACCGACAACTTCGTTGACCAGCAGTCTAGATGTCTTTCAACAGTGAACTTTCCGATTCTTTTGTCATGACCAACTTTCTTAAGCCGTAATGGCTTTTTCTTATCTCAATTTCTGCTTACAGTGTTTGAAATTATATTGAAAGTTAGCGAAGGTGAGAGTTTCAAAAAGGCGTTTGAAATGATTCTGCCTAAAAGGAAAGAAGTGGTGCCTACCCATTCTGCTGATCAAAATGGAAGTAGTGAAGAAAGTGACCAAAACGACATTGCATCATGTACTGACAAAAGTTAACAATGAAGTATAGTTTTGTTACAGATCGATGAGTAATTAAAATGTTATTAAACTTCAGTAAAAAATACTATTGTTACAACTTTATTTAAGTGTTCACATATTTTCATCTCGCACCACATCATACATGAATACCTACATTAGGTACTCTTTTCACGATTAAAACATATGTACAAATTTTACATTATACTTTAGATGTTTTATTTTAAATTCAAACTAAGTTATAATAAGGCAATATAATTAAAAAAAACTGGTTATACAAGGAATCCAATTGGTGAAAAAATCGGGCTAAATAATGCAGTTGAAATCACAGAGAAAAATACACCATCGATCCTGTTCAACCCATTGCAAAATATAACAAAAATACAAATGTGTGCAATGACTTGAAAACTTGATGTAACAAAATAATGACTGGTTATAGACTTTGAAGCTTTTTTACGTCCCATGCTGAGACATTCCTTGGCATTCAGTAAATCTGTCGCGCACGTTTCAACATAAATATTGGGAAAAAACTTTAATGTTTTAAAAGGACTTCTTTAATTAATACATTGTCTATAGACGACTCGTCACTAGATCCGCGTCATTTTGGCGAGTTGATCACCTTGCCTGCAGGCTCCTCATGGCTCTGGTACTTTGGCTTCCCATGGGTAAAAGGTAGATACCTGTACTTGATCATATGCTACAAAAACGAAATGAATGAGTAATTGGTTTCACTGAAGTAGGTATTTCGAACTTTACCTTAATCTGTCTCTTCATTGTGATGCAGAACAATGTTATAAAGTACATCACCAAAATCGGCCAGAAAACTGGTATATTGAAGCATTCAAAAAAGGTACAAAATATTCCGATTAAAGTACTCTTGGTTACGGAATACCAAAACTTGAACTCTGGGAGTCTCCTGATGAACGGCCGAAATTCTTCGTTCGCCCTTGTAGGCAATTCTGGACCATTTTCATCTGCTAGAAACGTCAAGAAAATTACACGGACGAGGAAAATGGCTGTAACTTACCATCAAAATCCATAGCTGGATCAATTTTTGGTGTTAGGAAAGCTATGAACAGATTCAAATGGTAGATGCCCAAGGCATAAGTGACGATGTACCAGCCCTGAAACAGTTTGTTTGCACATCATATTTGATCACTTCAACCTGTAGTAGGTACAATATTATCTTATTGAGCCTTTAGCAATAAAACGTAAAAGCAAAATAATAAAAACACAAATGGCACTTTCTGTAGTACAATAAAGCTTGACTGAAACTGCAGAGTGAATAATAACAATAGTATAAACTTGGAGTATCAATAGTTACTTCAAAGCAATGAAGTTTCTTGGTTCTTGCTCACACTACACCTGTACAAGATTTCCCGCGACTCAAAGTTCGTAACTATAATTTATTTTCGTCGCCCCCAGAAGTGGTGGAGAAGGCAACAGTACATACAAAGAGCTTATAAAAGTTTATAATATTATGGGAATTATACCTGCGCGTACAGTACTCGAGCCAAAAAGGCCAGGACGAGCAGGAAGGCTGCCAGCCATCGAGTTTTTTGCCAAGGAACTGTCCTGTCCACCACTCCTTGGTACCACTAGAACAACACAACATGGTTTTAGTACCTGTTTCGTGATGATCCGAAGTCCAAAACCCAACAGTAGGGCCAATGTTCCCGACCAACGCCATCTAGTGTGAGGTGTCCACCTGTCCAGGGTACTTTGGTATATCTGCGTTTTAAATGTATTTTTTGTAATATTGTGATGCCTATGCTTCTAAAAGGGTGTCCGGACTTGAAATCCGAAAACTCGGGCTGATACAACGTCTATACATAGATGGTCGTGTTTATAGAAATTTGTATAATCGAGAACATTTTTGGTGGGAAATAAGAGTTTTGTTATATTCAAACATTTAGATCCCCTCAGTCCGGTTTTTGAAGATGTTTTCAAACATTAAAAATGCCTACCTAATGAGCTAACTTTTTTCTCTGTAAATTGAATTAAATCCAGGTTGCAGTAAAGACAGGTTCAATTATTTATCAGTAAAGTAGCGCACAAAAGATTAAGCAGACCAATATCTTCGGCACTAGATTTTTAAATAAACAAAAGTTTTCTGAAATTCCCCTAATCTTCCGGTTTTGGATTTAAAACCCGGCCACCCCGTTCAATAGGTACAGTTCTCTAACCCCCGGTTGCACCAAACAGTTTATAGTTAATTGAGCAAATTGTTTCGTGAATTCTAAGGGCCGTATTCATACCTCCCTTTTAAGCTAAAAGCGCTATTAGAGCGATGCGCGTTTGGGGGCATTTCTCATATTTCAGTGTTCAAAAATACAAATTAACTCGCAAATTAATTGCAATTAAGTACATACAATCGCTCCTAATCGCAATAATGTATTTTTGAACACTAAAATATGAGAAATGTCCCTAAATGCGCATCGCTCTAATAGCGCTTTTAGCTTAAAAGCGAGGTATGAATACGGCCCTTTGACAATCAGTTGACTGACTACAGGAAACGCATACAAGCTGTTGCGAACTGAACATTATAATATAATATCTGGTGAAACTGCGTTTTTCATTGGGAACTAATCTGAAATTCACCAAAGAAAATGCTCGATCAACTATTTCATGATTACATTTTTTTGTGCAACCGGGGGTAAGTGGATTCTCTAATTAAACAATTTCATCTCACTTTGGTTCTTTTAATGCCGTTTCAACTTTAATAGGATTTCAAAACTTCAAACGTCCTCTTGCTTCAACAAACAATAGCTACAAGGTGCAACAGAAATTTCTCAAGTGCAAAAGACCTACCACATCATGTTTCCGTTTCGAGATTAAAATGTTGTTGAATTGCAAGAAATCACAAAAATGTGAAATACATGAAGTTACCTTTTATAATGTTTGGTGAAAACCTCATCAAAACATATGAGCATTACGAAATTATAGGTAATTATGCAGTAATAATAATCAGGATTATCAAGGATAAAATTTTGACAGTTCTCAGATGGCGCCTGCGCTGTTTGGGATACTGAAAAATGGCGCCAAATAGCAAATAGACGAAAGAACTATCAATCCGAAATTGACAACAGGGGCCCGTTTCATAAAACTACAAATGACATATTACAAGTGTGTAGTCTTGGTAACCCATTGTTGCAACATCAAAATTATTTGACTCTCCCTCTGATTTGACTTACAATAATTTTTACGACGCATCGCGCATCACCGTAAAGTCACCGTACAAGTACACCACGTAAGCGATGCCTGTTCAAAAATGTGTAATGCCATTGTGCGGCTGTTATGAATCAGGGCACCTTTTTCCGATGAAAAATGCCGAGCTGCTGCAAAAATTGATGAAGGCTATACAGGGTGATTCACCACCAAATAGACATAGCCTAAGGGTAGGTCCAGTTTTTACAGGCAAACCAGGATCTGGCTTTGAAATTTTTCTAACGCTGTTCGTTTTGAAGTTACAGGGTGATTCATATATATTTTGTCGATTTTTTTAATAATTTAAATATCTTTAGAACGATCCAATGGATTTGACTGAAATTTTGTGGGTTAATTCTCCTATTGATAGCTGACACATCGTTTCATCAAGCAGTTCAAAATTTCCAGGGCCGGCCTTGATAAAAAAAAACTTTAAAGCTTTTTTCAAAAAAAGACGCTGTATGCATATTTTTCAAAAAAAGACGCTGTATGCATATTTTTCAAATTCATTTTCAAATTCAGAAACTACATAAAACATGTCATTGATATCGCAAAAAAAATGCTTGGCACCATTGCGCTGTCAATAAAATTTTGATAATCCTGAAAATTTTTGAGGTTAGGATTCTTTGTAAATTGATAATTTAAAATATTTGCAAATGATCTATCATGGCCTTCAATTTCAGCTGTTTCGTCAAAAAAATTTCAAAAAAGGTTTAACGTTTTCTTACTAACTAGGAGCAACAAAATATTTCATCAGAATTGCCGAAAAATTTATGTCACGTCTCTCATTTCACCTCAATGTGGGATAAAAGTGAAGTTAAGGGACATAACAAAAATTTTTTGAAAATTCTGATGAACATTTTTCTTGCTACTGAGAAAACGTGAAGAAATTTTTTCAATTTTTTTGACGAAACGGCTGAAATTTGAGGCTATAATAGATAATTTGTGGATATTTTGAATTATCAGTTTACAAAAAATCCTAACCTCAAAAATCTTCAGGATTATCAAAATTTTGTTGACAGCTGAATGGTGCCAAGCAATTTTTTATGCGATATTAAAATCATGTTTTATATGGTTTCTGAATATGTGAATGAATTTTGAAAAAATGCATACAGAGGTCTTTTTTTGAAAAAAGCTTTGAAGGTTTTTTATCAAGGCCGGCCCTGGAAATCTCGAACTGCTTGATAAAGCGATGTGTCAGCTACGAAACAAACAGCTTTGGAAAAATTTCAAAACCAGATCCTGGTTCGCCTGGAAAAACTGGACCTACCCTTAAGCTATGTCCATTTGGTGGTGAATCACCCTGTATGTATAGGGAAGGTCCCATGCCGTTTTACACAGGTCTGCAAAGTCCATTTCAAAAAAGTCGATTGCTCTTTGCCTATAAATCTTCCTCCTTCGCTCCAGTACATCTTGCTCCCCTCGATTTCAATTCACTTTCAAGCTGCTTGACTTTCCACTGACCGTATTTCCCACACTTACCCAGAGACTTACCGTTCATTGCGGGATTTTTGCCATCTGTCACCTCTGTCACAGAACTCTCAATATTACCTAATCTGTATCCGTCAAACTTTCGAAAATTACCGCCAAAAATATCAATATCCCAAACAGAGCAGGCGCCACCACATTTTTGAAGAAAACTGGATTTTCAGGATTCACGACTCACCCTGTACAGTGAATAAAATTGAAAAACACATTCAAAAGTTCAAAGATATTGCTTTATGGTCTGTTTAAAAGAGTTTACTAAAATCCAAAATAACGAAAATAGAGGGGGTCGAAGGACCAGCTTTTGACCCTCCATATTTGCAAAAGTAAAAAACCTAAATTGTTTTTAACATTTTTCTGATACTTTTAAAGCATTTCTCTAACTGCGGTTCAATTTTCTACCCCAAGTTTGCAAATACCCTGTATATCGTCGGATTCAGCGTTCAAAAACATGAAGTTTGCGATAAAAACGAATTGCAAGAGGTGCCCCTTATGAAAGTTACAGCCCCTTAGTTCAATTTTTTAAATCGCTTTTTTACCGTAATTTTTTAACCGTTTAACCGATTCTAATCAAACTTCAGCCAAAGTTTACTGAAATAAATCTCTATCAAACAATAACAACGCGTTTCATCAAACATTCTCAGGTGCAAAGATAATGGGGGTACCCTCCCCTCTTCATCCCTATTTTTCCCACGTACTTAGTCTTAAAAATGGTCGAAGTTTTTCAATTCTGTACTCAAAGACTTAATTTTCGAGATCGAAAAACATCTCGAAAGCACCACTTTTGAGCCTAAAAATTGAAATCCAAGAAAACTCACGATTCCTCTAGTGAAATAGGTTTTCCAGGTGTCTTAAGTTGATAAATCACCATTTTTGCTGACAAACAAGAAGTTTTCTTGGATTTTAATTTTTAGGCCCTTGAAAGTGGTGTTTTAGAGATGTTTTTCAAAGTTTCAAATTCGAACCCAAATATTTCAGCCTCTAAATCAAAAATTTGCAGCAGTACCTTTTTTACCTAAATTGAACGTAGAGTAGAAAACTTGTACCATTTTATAAATAATTTATTTTACTCATTTGACCGAAACAACAGTGTGAGTAATAGTCGGGGAGGAGAAAAGACTATGAGTTACACTTAAATAACACAATTAAATAGGTATATAGAACAAATACATACACAAATTCACAACAATGTATACTTATTATTGAACAAGTACAACAAATTCAACAAGTGCCTACCAACCGCAGGCCAAAAACTCACCGATGGAATAAAAACTTTTGCTTTTCAAATTTTCAAAAAAAAACTAGGGTAATAAAAAATAGAGAGGAAAAGAGGAGGGTACCCTCTATTATTTTTGCACCTGAAAATGTTTGATGAAACGAATTATTATTGTTCAATAGAGACTTTTTCAGTAAACTTTGGATGAAATTTCATTAAAATCGGTTGAACGATTAAAAAATTACGATAAAAAACAATTTTAAAAATTGAACTTTGAGGGGCTGTAACTTTCTTAGGGGACACTTCTTGCAATTCATTCTTATCGCAAACTTTATATTTTGGAAAGCTGAATCCGACAATATACAGGGTGTCGGTTTTTCGAGGCTAAGCATGGGTATCTTGCTTATCTTGAGACATACAAAGTCGGTTAAATTAAGAAAAAGTTGCGCATTTTCAGGACGATCAATGATCCAAAAAGAAATTTGACGTATCGATTTTAGTTTTTGGGATATCGTGAGAAAGCAGGAATTTGAATTTTTGTTTTTATTTTTTATTCAAAAAACGGTTGAAGGTGGCCTATTTCTAATCTAGACATTGTCAGGGCACTTTTTCAAGGGGAATTCAAAGCCGCCAAAATCTTCATTCTAGCTTTCAAAACAACCGAGATACGACATTCAACTTTTTGCTCTAATGGGCGCCATATTGGATTTCGATATTTTTGAATACGGTATTCTTTTCTGGTTACAACGATGTGCCACATGTCACTGTTGAATAAATGTTCAACATTTACGTTTTTTTTTTATTGTCGGTGCTGATTTTGTTTCCAAAGCACTTTTTGAAAAATAAAAAAATAATTTTTTGCTCAAAAGCATGAATTCAACAGTGGCATGTGACACATCGTTGTAACCAGAAAAAATATCGTATTCAAAAATGTGAAAATCCAATATGGCGCCCATAAGAGAAAAAAAAGTTGAATGTCATATCTCGGTTGTTTTGAAAACTCCAATGAAGATTTTGGCAACAATGAATTTCCCTTGAAAAAGTGCCTGCACAATGTCTTAATTAGAAAAAGCTACCTTCAACCGTTTTTCAAATAAAAAATAAAAACAAAAATTACAAATTCATGTTTTTTCTCGATGTCTCGAAAACTAAAACTGACAAGTCAAATATCTTTTTGGATCATTGATCGTCATGAAAATTCGCAACTTTTTTCTAATTTAACCGACTCTGTATCTCTAAAGATAAGCGAGATACCCATGCTTAGCCTCGAAAAACGGACACCCTGTATAGCTAGGTACTTACTTCTGAAACATCCGGTATGTTTGGAGCATGCGGTTATTTTGTGCAATATCTACCTAGGTATATTGAAGATACAGAACGTGATTGAAACTAAAAACCAGTCCATCTTCCCACCTTGCGGTGTGTTTGATAGGGAGCCTCGCTCAGAAAATGGATTTACTTCGCAGCAGTCATTCATTTTGGTTTTTGGTACATTACTACAGGAAGTATAATTATATGTATAATAGTGCGATTCTCTAAAAAATTACATTCCATAAAGGCTCTGTTACGTTGTTATTACTTAGGCAACAGCCAATGGCCGACACGGATAACATAACAGAGCGTTTATGGAATGTTATTTTTTACAGAATAGCACTATAACCCTGGGTTGCACCACAGAATAGTTGCACCAACGCTCAATTAATATAAGTAATACGATACGAGATTGGTGAAATTTCTTCCCGTAAGTACTCGTTGGTGAATAATATATAGAAATCCTGGTTTTACAAGAGAGAATGAATCAATGATTGATTAGCTAAAGATTTCATGGTCAACCTAAGTACTACAATAGACCATTTCCACATGACGTCACACGCAAGTGTCGAACGGCCGATTCGGGGCAACGTCAAACATGATGTCAACTATACGTGGCAGCTTGTCAAAACTTTGTGACACCAGTGACTTTCACACACCGACTCCGACCAAGGAGGTTATACACCGACTGACATTGACATACTACCAATCTGACTGACGCACATGACTGACGTAGCCCACGTGCCCCGTGACAGATAACGCAGATCTGACTGACGTTGCCCCGAATCAGCTGTTCAAGACGGAGCTGCGTGACGTCAGTGGAAATGGTCTATTGGCCAGATTGAAATCCATTTAATCTTGTATTATAGCTGTATTACACTACACAATTTCTTGTACAACTTCAACAATTTCTTGTACAATCTGCCAAAATAGTGTCAAAAAACAATGAAATTGATTGTTTAACTGATAGATTGCACAAGAAATTGTGTAGTGTAATACAGCTATTAGTGTATTAGCGTTAATTGCGTTTAATTTTTTTGGTGCTACCCAGGGTAAGCACAGGCACGCATACAATAAATATCATTGTTTTGTTATCCTGGAAACTCATAAAAAGCTGGTTGGCTTCGGAAGATACGAAAGATTTAGCTGAATTTTGTTAGGAAACGAGGAACGAGAAACAAGGAAAAAAGTCACGAAAAAAAAAGCGGCTACAGATAGCGGTAGGTATACTCAATTTTGCGAGCAATTTTGTGATTATAAGAATATTCGTTTATTGAATGACTTTTGATTCCAAATTAGGATTGCAAACCAAAAATATCAGACTAAAAATCCATTTCAAAAATTTGGTCAATTTGTGATCAACAGAAACTTTCTTTTACAAAATACTTGTAACCGATATTACAGCTTAATATTATTATTATTATTATTTTACTGCTGCACCCTGTAATATGAATGTGAAGCAATAAAGCAATAAACAATTTCCCTGATTAGGTACTTGCAGAAGGGGGTTTATCATACCACACATTATACTTTCTCTGCTTCAACTTGTTAGATAGGTACAGTGGCGGACTTTAAAACTGCACCACCTCTAAAATTCAAGGAGCTGATTTTCATTACCATTTCCTAACAATGCAGATTTGACTGACTGATTTAGAAGGGTGGTGCGGTTTTTACTGATTTGGAAGGGTGGTGCGGCTGAACAAGTCTTTGATCAAGATACTTCTACCCTTGACTCTTCCACGAAGCATCTATTTCACATAAAACTGGGTCAGTTAAAAGGATGAAACCAGAGGCTTGACAAAACCCAAATTACTCATTCGTGAAGCATGAACATTTACCTGTGAAAGTCGAGTCCAGGCCTGGGAAATGGCTCCCTTTTTACTTGCCGAACTTGACAATTCCTCTTCCATCCTTCAGTTGGGGACTAATTACCTGAAATCATGTGTATTGCACTACGCGGATAAATCGGTTTTAAATTGTGTTAACGTCACTGTCCATTGGGGAAATTCCGCTAACACCACACTACTACAAACCTATTTGTACATTAATTCAAGCACTTCGATAGATTTGACTGATGTTCAACTCAACAAATTCATATCGGACACGTCGCTCCATCCATTACAATGATTTTGACAAAACAATGACAGTGTCTGATGACAGAGTTGTCATCCGCATATCGACAGTTTTCACGATTACCAACCAAAAAAAACCCTAAGCGAACCTCAGATTTCAATTTTATGTCAGATTTTAAATTTGTGCGATGCATTGATGCATTGAATTTCGGATGGGATGGGATGGGATATTCTCGCTTGCATGATTCTCGTTGAATTAGGAAATTTCAGAACTAAGGAGGGTTACTTGGGTAGGTAGTTACGATCATTGCTCATTAAAAACGTGTACAGTCGTTGACGCGGAGTGTACTGACTGATTTTTTGAAAGAGTAGCCAAAATTCCAAAAGTCACTACACTCCGCAATCCGCATTAACAGCATGATAAGACAAGTTAGAAGCAAAGATAAGGCGTTAGAAGGAGTGCATTTTTAATAATGGGATGATTATGGGCGGATGGATAGGGTACGTGGCTACATTAGTAGCCATAATGTTGGCAATGCTCGCTTTTGACATTTCCACTCTCTGACTTCCACTTGACATCTTGTCAAAATATACACAGAACACAAAAATGGAAAGCTACGAAAGCGTTTTGCTGGTAAAACCAGAGGTTTTTGTGTTTAACATCCCTCCCAGATCGTCCAACCGGGGCTATAGGTGAATGTTCTTTTTGTGTAAATCAAAATTATAAAGTCCCACATAATGAGGCTCCATACGCCCATTTCCTCCTACCAGATAAACTGTCTCTCTTGCATTTGTGCTGGAAGATTACTGACTGTGTTACAGAGCCGCTGATTGGAACCTGGCAGAGCCCGCTTGGACTGGCAGAATGCGTCTTGTGTCGAAAGACAATGAGTGTTCCATCAAATTGGAGGACAAAAACTCTGGTGAATTGTTCGCCAAATGCCCTATCGAGACATATCCTGGAATTGCCATTGAATCGGTCAATGACTCTTCACGTTACTTTGTGCTTCGCATTCAAGACGATAATGGTATCTACCAAGTAATTTTACCACAAACACTTGAAGTTCTAAAATTTAATTTTAGGGCGAACGGCTTTTATTGGAATAGGTTTTGGCGACAGGTCGGATTCATTCGATTTAAATGTTGCACTGCAGGACCACTTCAAATGGCTCAAAAAAGAGAAACAGATCAGTGAAGAACCCAGTGGACCGGCGCTGGACCTCGGTTTTAAAGAAGGAGAAACCATCAAAATAAACATGAAAATCACAGTGAGTCTTCCATGTTCCACAGGAGTAAAGAAATATAATTTCATATGTTCCAGAAAAAAGACGGAGCAGAAGGTAGTGGAAGAACAAAACCAAAATCTGGTGCTGGAGGGGGACTGGGGTTATTGCCTCCGCCTCCTGGTGGTAAACTTCCTGCTCCACCCGGAAGCTCACCAGCTGGTTCTCCTGCTCATGCTCCCAAAACTCCAGAAAATTCAACAGGGGAGTCATGGGGTGAATTCGCATCAGCCCAAGCAAGGTGCATTTCAACATTTTAGTTCAATTCAGTCCTAATACAAAAGCTGGGTAACTTTCATGTTTCTGTGATCATTTGGAACTGCTGCTTCTCGATTTTGACTTGCAAATTTTCAGACAACACTGACACCCACTTTTTCTTTTTTCATCAATGTATTTCCTATTGTTGTGCAAATCTGTAATTTTCCACAAAAGAAGGAAAACTATCGTGTGAAAGAGTGACCAATCCACGCATTAGCATTTAGCAGTGACAAAGAAAGAAAAACATCTAAAGTGCATGTTTGCAGGGTGGCATGCCGCTTGAGTCTTACGCCGGGTTGCTCACTTCGAGTTCAACTTTAAACCCGGTTTGGTTACTATGGAAATAATTGTTGCAACAATTAAATCTATGGCAACCAAACCAAGTTTAAAGTTAAACCACAGAGTTAAACTCGGAGTGAGCAACCTGGCGTAAGTCAATGACTCGAGCTTTACACTAGCGAAATGTCGTCAGATGTCCTATACTTGTCATCTTGTCAACATTCTGTCCACCTTTTTTTGTCCATAAACCCACACCCTTCTCTTGGGACATCTGCATATTGAGAGGTATTCAGGGGTCAGGTCAATACTTATACAGGGTGTTTCAGTGACCTTGCATAATACTTCGGGAGGTGATTTTTTTCCCAAAGTGCTCCCTGAGGGAGTTACAGCTCCTCAGAGGTACAAAATGCAACAAAGTTTTTAATTATTTGCTCAAGAACTGTCAAAGGTAAGAGCTTCAAATTCGATGTTTTCGATAGATTTGTTCAATCTCAAACTTTTATTCCTCTTGCATTTTTTCCGTAGGATGCATCATTCTGAAGTAAAAGTGAAAAAACACGGACGGACGTGTCATGAATAATTTTCAACATAATCCCAATCCCCTCTAATTTCGCTGCCACTGGTTAAATTTGTTTAGAACTTTGCTTGTACATTTGCACTGTTGAGAAACTTCTCTATACCAAATGTGAAGTTCCTATTCTTTGACGGTTTGTCAGCAAATAATTAAAAACTTTGTTCAACTTCGTACCTTTGAGGGGCTGTAACTTCCTTAGGAAGCATTTCAGGGTAAAATGTTACTCTCACTTTTCAACTTATTTTCTTGAGAATAATCACCTCCCGAAGTATTATGCAAGGTCACCGAAACACCCTGTATTATACCTAGGTACTGAATCTCATCAGCTCAAAATACGGTTGCAATGCCTCGAACGGCGCAGCGTTGGCCTTACGCCGAAGTTGAATTCGGTCTAAATGAGCGCACTAGCGCAGCGCCAACGTACCCAGCGTGCTGATGAACGGCCCCGTTTTTTTACATCGTACCGAACTCTGCGCGAGCGCCAGCGTTAGTGATGAATCACTCTTAATTAAAAAGAGCGCGACAACGTTAGCAACAATAAACCGTATGCGATGAACGGTACATATGTACTGCAAGTCTCTATTTGGATGTATATTCCCTTCTTTCTTGCGGATATTTCTGCCAGCGTTGAAGTTGAAGAAGATAATACAAGAAACTAATTTGAAAGAGCGTGGAGCGTGACAACAGTATCAACATCAACAAAACCACATGCAAGTGACTGACATACCTACTGCGTGTCTTCGTTTGGGTGTATATTCCCTTCTTTCTCGCGGATATTTTCTTTCTTTCGCGCTTATCTGTGGTAGGACTTGTAGGCCATTGTATTTTGAAAGTAAAAGAAAGGATGGTTTCCTATTTGGATATCACAGATTTAGATATTTAATACCATTCGCCGTACATTTCCCTTTGAGGTATGCGCATGCATGCCGACTTTAATTTGTTCATTATTGATTCTATTAATCCACCTTTTTAGTCGCATCATGAACAAATTAACCTTAAAATATTTCGATAGTGCGGAAGTAAAAATGAAGCAAGTTTACGTTTAATTTTTCTCTTTTCAGTGCTTCCTCACCAGCTCCACCAACAACGAACACCAATTGGGTACAGTTTTAATAGTCCAGACGTAATAATTGTATTGTTTGTAGCACCCTTTCTCCCCCCAATCCCTCTCTCAAGTAGTGAATCTGTTAGTTTTAAACCTTTTGTGATTCACTGCAATAATATATCATGTCTTGTAATACTAATAAGTAAACAAAACTATTTTTATTGTGAATTTTTGTAAAGGTATATGATATGTTTTAATTTCATCATAGTATATTAAATCTCTCTGTATTGAGATCTACTGTTCCATAATGTGCTTAGGTACGAATTATAATAATAGTATCTACTACCATTCACATAATGTCAAGATTGTGGGAGTGAATAATTGAGTGGCACACATCTTCTGATTTTGGATTTGTTAATTTAACTGTCTGCACTGTAACATTCCAAGGTAGTGTTAGATTAATATTGTTTGTATATGAAAAAAAATATATCGAAATGTTTATGGAGATTAAAATGGTTGAATAGATGTTTCAATTACTGACTTTCCATAAAAAAAAAGTAGCATGAAACTCAAAGTAAATTTATTCATTTCTAAATTAACACTATTTAAATGTAAACAGGACACGTCTATAGATTGAGGGTGCATTCTTTGAAGCCAGCTGAGGCATAATCTTCAGGTTTAGTTCTATCGGACAAGCGTGGGAAATCGGGATCCCCTGGGTAGCAAGCCGTTCTCGATTTCAATACTCTCAGTCCACCTTGCCGGGTCCAATCATTGGTGTTGTATTTCAAGTAGTAAGTGAGCATGTAAGCCCCTGCGATCCCCATCAATACCTTTCCAGAGAAGTACCTAATGGTAAAGGCACGTTGTTCTCCGACTACTGGTGCCAGGATGTTTTGCAACTGATTCAAGGGCCAACGGTAGGCTCTTCTGATTGGATTGTGGGTGGCCTTGTACATTTCCGGCACGTGCTTGGGCTCGCTGGGGGCCAGTTCTTGGTCTTTGAGCCACTGTTTTCGAAAAGCTCTTTCCTCATCTGTCATTCCCAGTAATCGCTCGCGTTCACGGGTGAAACGTCCAGATATCTGCATGGGCTTTACGCCCCCGGTTTGACCACCCTTCGTCATTGTGCCCCCTTCTGCAAATTGAAAAAACTGATTATGTAATTTCCAAAAGTCTCAGTGGAGTACTTGTTTATGGTTCGTGTCAAATCGAAATGTCAGTTTGACAGTCTATGGCTTGACAGTTTCGCTCGCGTTCAGAATTGCCAAACTATACTTCAGCCTAATCAAAATAAGTGCAAATTTATTGAATGAAATAGCGAAAGATAACAGGACAACAAGACAATAAGAAATTATCTTATGCCTCGATAAAAAAAGATATTTCTTGAATTTGAAGTCTTTGAATAGTTTGAATCAGTTTTTTATTTGAATTTCAAGTCGAGCTAGGGATCTAGGGATATTCTTTCCATGGCATTGGCAACAACAAGGCGACGCCGTACGTCACCTGTCAAATGAACGTCACGTTGGATGAGTTTCAGAAATAATTTTGGGCCTCGTCAAGTGTTCTATTTAGAAAAGGGATTTGGATTTTCATTGTGTTTTGAACAGCAATACGGTCAGAGTTGTTCCTTAAAACTTTTAAAATGACTGTTATCAACAAGGTAATGTTTTTCTGCTCATTCTCACTTATCACTTTTTCACTTGTTTATGTCAAGTATTTCAATACCGAATTTTATTTATACACTGCATTATTCAAAGTTCTTGTATACTTTTCAAAATGGGGTCTAATATTTCTGTGCCGGGGCCAAGCAATGTCACGATTACTTCTAAAATGCCTCTCGATAAAATAATCGTTAATAAAGCTAGCGGTAGCCACAGCAAGTCCACAACTTCCAGGGCGAGAGTTGTCCGTTTTCATACTATTCGTTGTTGAGGTGATCATTATATCATGTTCTTTTCAGATGGAAATCGATGGAGGTTCGAAGGGAGAAGGCTTCCGTTCTTACTACATTACCAAAATTGAAGAGCTTCAGCTTATTGTAGCTGAGAAAAGTCAAAACTTGAGGCGGTTGCAGGCTCAACGGAACGAGTTGAACGCTAAAGGTTCGTATCATTGTGGTATTATGGCTGTGTTAAAAGAGGGCTGGAATAAATAGCGTTCAAAAGATATCGCTCGGTAAAAATCCCGCCTTGTGCACTGTGTGTGTGGCATCATTTACCTCAATAATTTTGTATTGGATAAGGAAGAGCGCTGGAAGAAATAGCTGTTATATCCAACACTCTTCATTAGGCACTGTTTTTGGACGCGCTGAACAATATAGCATTTAGAAAATCTAGCACCAGATAAACCAGTCCATCTCCCCACCTTGCGGTGTGTCTAATAGAAAGCCTCGCCCCAAAAATATGTCTTCGCAGCAATAAATCATTTTGGTACATTATTACAAAAGGTACACATAAAACACGTACACACATACATACAATAAGAAGTATCGTCATTGTTTTGTTAGCTTGGAAACTGTTTGAACTTTGCTCGGCAAAAAATTAATAATGATGGTACCTACTCTAAAACTTCAATGAAGTGATATCGAAACATATTTGTCAAATGTGACCTGAGATAAAATAAGTAGTCATTAATGCAAAAGAAAGGCAACGAAATAAAAAGAGAAACTGTATGTGACACGTAAGAATACTTCTCATCTGCGATTTGTGGTGAAAATGGGAGATTATTCAACTAAATAGTTTGAAAGTTTGAAAGGCACAAGCAGAGCAAATGTTTGGAATAGGATCTTTTCAATGTAGAAATTAGGGGTGAATAGTTTCATCTCCATCATACCTATTTTACGTTAATACCATTGTACCGTTGAGGGCAGTCTTAGCCCCATAACTCGGCTAGCCTAAACGGGTGCCTTGTTTTTTTTATTAATTTTTAATAATTTTTTTTTAATATTATCTGATTATTTCTGTGAAAGCTCAGCTTCATACGAAAAATGCCCACCTCAGTAGTAATATTGGCGAGTAACATTACCGATGGTGGCGCTGCTGATGCGCTTCGCATGTAAAAAAACATGTCGGATAGAGCACGGATTGTTGCCCGCGCGTTCAAAAATCTCATCAGTAGTAAGCGGTTTTTAATATCCTCCAGACGTGAAACGTGGTTAATTAGTATTGCGGTGGAACTCAAAAATGGCAGAAGCGTAATTGAGTGTTATGGAGGTTTTGAATCACTTGATGGACTCAACGGATTCTCGATGTATCGTGATGGGAGAAGAAATTCTGAAGTCACAATTTCTTGTGTTGTGTGGTCGAAAGCGAACTGAATCAAGCATCAATTTAAACATAGACATATTTGAATTGTGTTTACAAACAAGCGCATTGTATGAATCTCCTCACTAGGTAACTGGGAATGTAATTGAAAAAATAGTAGTAGCAGTTCTTGTGAAATTGGAACGTTCAAATGCACTTGCAAAGCAGGCCAGTCCGGGACATGCAAAAATATCGCAGCTGTGCTTCTTCGATGCAGCCATATAAAGTTCCCATTTTCAGCGACACTTCCCAGGTTTTTCTCGTAGTCATATTTTCCACAGTGCCGAGTTTGTTTGTCATTTTGACTGCCCAACTTGCGTCTTTCGCTTTCGACGGGAAACGGTGAAAATGTAACTTTTCCTTTTTCCGGTTTCCACAGCGCGACTCGCACTCGGAAACACAACTAATTCTTCGCCACTTTTTGTCACTATCTATTCTGCCACCTTCCATTCTATGCCACTTTTGCTTGCCAGTCGTCGTACACGTGCCACTCTTATTTAATGCTTTTGCAATCGACGACACCTAATATATTCAAGATAATGAAACGTGCGTGGCTCACGTACTTTGTTGGAAAAAATTAAGGCCGCGTTAAGTCAGATGGAATCAAATAAAGTCCCCAAACACCGCAACGCTCATAAGAGCCCACACAAATCTGCAGTTGATCCGTGCACAAACGTCGTTTACACGTTGGCCGTCAGATGGCGTATTCGATCTTGAAACTCGCCAATAGAGCATTTTGCTTAGTATATATGAGTGGCATGCGCGCACCACTTCTTTACAGTTGTTGGTTGCGTCAGAAAAAAAATCATATCTAAAAAACTATAAGTCCTAGATCAAAATTTTTTCTTTTTAAAAATTCTGCAATACTTTGGCTCCAATCGCTTCGCTGGTTGTATATGTATAGGAAACTGTGAAAATAAAAAAATTCCTTGCTGATTGAAAATCATGCTGCATTCATAGCCGATGAAAATGTTTATAAACCTTATAAATGAATAATAAACCATTGTTTCTCAATCGCTGTCACACTGTGACAAAGGTCTGGATATGTACTTCAATTTAAAAAAAAAAGGCACAAAGCTTCATTAGATCCAAAGATATGATCCATGGATGGCATCCATGCGTTTTATCTATTTAAATGAGTTTCACGAGTTGTGCATTCTTAATTGTTGTTAAAGATGGTTTATATTTGACCGATCATCTTTAAACGTCGTCGGTATCAACCTGCAATAGTTGAGATTCGATTAGCGAAAGAATGAACTGGATATATTGAACCGTTCAAAAGATACGAAAGATTTAGGTGAATTTTGTTCAGAAACGAGAAACGAGGAACGAGGAAGGAGGAAAAAAAAAGATGATAATCACGAAAAAAAAAAGCGGCCACAAATAGCCTCCACCACTACGTCTGGTGAGGCTTTTGTCTGGTTGATTTTTTTGTACTCATTGTTTTTCCATAAACAGTTTAGTAAAATCTTTTGAAACAACTAAAATAGAAGCGATCGAAGGACCAACTTTTGTCCCTCCATAACTTAGAAATTAAAAGACATGGAATTTTTTCAACAACTTTCCAGCACTCTACTAGACCCCCATATAACGCCCTTTCAAGATGGTGCCAGACTTTTGAATCATCCTGTATTTTTTCATAGATAAGGTATTTTCTCTCCGTTGCAGTGGTTGTAGCAGGTGCTCATTAGGTTGCGCAAATTGTGGATCTGGGAATCCCGGCGGAGGCTTTTTGGCTAGAGCTGTTGACAAATATCAATCTGATACAAAATAGGCCTGAAATTTCGAATGACTTCAAATGAGGCTTCAATTTTTTTGAAGCAACATAATGAAAAATTGCATAGTGCTGTTAGAATATTTCGATTTTTCATCGTGTTTGGTTCCAAACTGTTCAATTGTTTCTTCTCAAAATTTGCAGTCTCCGAATAATAGCGGCTTTACAGAACTTCGTATGTCGCCAGCGACAGTTCCCCACTCCTTCTTTAAAATCTGGCGACACCAACTACTGTAGTTGAATAATTTGAACAACACGGCGACAGAAATTCGCGAGAATGATATGGAGAGAGGTAGGGGAATACAGCCAGATCTAATCCTATTTGGCCAGCGACACTGTCGCCGGCGACATACGAAGTTCTGTAAAGCCGCCATAACTGTGTCTGTGTATACTTGAAATGCCAGAAAATTGAAGCCTTATTTATTGAAGTTGGCCTCCGCTGGGAGTGGGGTGTTTTCTCTGCAATTGTCAAGGTGTCAAGTAGATGGCAGCAGGGGCCACCCCAGGTTATTTTCCCGCTACTTTTTGAGCGGTTCTCACATGGAGGGGTTTTTTATTTTGACTTTGGTGTCTGCCTGCCGGGTCGGCTGTCATGTTGAGTCAAGTGTGAACGTCGTCAACAAAGAATAATTATAAATATAAACATCATACGATGAACAATCGTCAATTCTGGCCATCATCGTGAGTGACCGATCAATTGGTTTGGTACACTGTCGCCGGCGACACGACGAACGACGAAGTAAAGCCGCTTAAAGATATACGAGATACCAACATGGAGCAGGTAGGCTTACCAACCAACAGTAACCTAATGATAAACCCGGGTTGGCTCCTGCTGTCATCTGTAGTCTTCTTCAGCGGCGAAACACCCCATTGCATTTCATTTCTAGCATCACTTATTATATGAATGCCAAGTTTCATTGTAATAAATCGCTGATTTATTGCCGAAATATCACTTGAACATTTTAGGAATTTCTGAAATTTCAAAAACCGCTCAGAATATTCATGAGCTGTTTATTGCACCTACTTAGAAACAAAATGAGAAATATACAGGAAGGCTGATTCAAATGGTTCCACTTGTTTTGGTCCTTGAAATGGGAATTTTCAATGTTTGAACTTGATGTTCCACCCTGTATGCATCACGGGACCTATCGGATCTATAGTCACAATTATTGTTCAGCAAGTTGCAGAAAATTAGTATGCCAAGTTTCTTGCTTCTATCACCAAGTGCAAAGTTGAAACCATGAACCTCCGCACTATAAGATCCACCAGATCATGTGTCAATTTTTGACTCTAGTTTCCTCCTACTTTTCAGACCCACCAGAATAAGGAGTTGATTTTTGCACGAATCGTCCTAAAAAAGAGGAAGCTCTAGACACAAATCAACTCAATGTGCTAGCGGTACGCAAAAAAAAGTGGCATTTGATGATACAAGCAAGCCACTTTGCATATTTGTTGTCTAAACCCATTAGAAAAATTTAACCCGCAGTTCCTAAAAATTTATCCCTTAGGACCCGAGATTTGGGGAGGGGGAGGGAATACTATGAAAAAATACCGAACTTTCTCATCCAAACCTGCTGAGGCGTGTTTGGTGTCAAAACTATATAACTCAAACCTCCTCGATACAATGACAACGTCAAAACTCTCGTGCGGTCACCGGAAGTCGAGTTAAGTCGTCATCTTTGAAAATTAGAGCTGAAGGTCAAAATTACAAAGTAAGCGTCAATTACCCATATGTTGGGTATCGATTCTTAGGTTTTCGGGGTCGCTGAAAACGTATGAAATGGAACAAAAACGATTGGGTACACCGTTCGTCCATATGGTCTACCTATGGGCCCAGAAGTCAGGCAAGCGAGAAAAATCCTACAAATTTTCGAGAATAGAAGTGAAATAATAATGTGAAATAGCTTCAATCTGTACTTGGTGATTATGCTGTACCAGCTGTTCTATGTGAAATTCATGATGTTTACCTGTGAGCTGTCAAAAATCCAAAATGGCGCCCATTTCAAACACCCAGGGGAATAATTTATCGTGATTTTCTTGAAGGAGCTCCTACGTGTCACTAGCTAAGCGCATGTTGTTCATCAGTGAACAACGACTAAGAAAGTTCCTTACACTATTGGTGGTATCTTGCATCGTTCAAAAGATATCCGACGCGAAACTGTTTCGGAACCGTTTTTACACAATAGATTGAATACTTGAATAGGAGGAAAACCTTTGCATGTAAAATTGAATTAACCGACTTAAATTTATTTTGTCTGTTCCGTGCAATCATGTCTTATGATGTATTTTGCCTGATTTGTCATTTCTGGTCTATGTAAGTCTTACAACTGCCTCTGTAAGTTTAAAAATTTCAACCAACTTTATTGTTGGATTTGGATAAATAATAAATATCTACCGCACCTGTACATTACTTATATATTTCTGAAGAGTTCCTCACATTTTCATTCCTTTAATAATTTGAGAGATATAACCAACTACCTACCTAAAGTAGATGTACGTGAAATTTCAATTGAAAAATGACACCTACATGATAAAAACGAATGAAAAAATCTTTCGCTCTGCTACCGTTTTATTCAATAATGTTGCACTGTTGCAGAGAACAGGAGAAAATAGAGTGGCGGAAAAAAGATTTAATTACAAAAAGTCTAATGAAATATCTAAAATGCAAAAGGTTACAGTACCTAAGATGTAAATCTAGTATGTCTAATATAGGTACAAAAAGTCCACAATATAAATACAAACCACCAAACATACAAAAGGGTCACAAGTTTCCTCCTTCATTTTATTTCATTTCATTCCATTTCATTTATTTATAGTGAATGATCCACTGGATCAGGGAATGCTTTTGACTTCAGTTTCCTCCGTTGGTGTTAAGTCCACCAGATAAGGAGCTGCTTCCTGCTTTTTGACTCGAGTTTAGTCTTTTTGTTCAAACTTACTAAGCAAGACTTAGTCGACGACTCTAGAGTCTAGACATTATTTAGAGGGCCTCAAAAGATGAAGGAAACCTGAATCATCAAGTAATTTCCATCTGGTGGGTCTGGGAAGAAGGAGTCTGAGTCAAAAAACCAACTCCTTCTGGTAGGTTTGGAAAGGAGGCAACTTGAGTCAAAAGCCAACTCCTCAACTGGTAAGTCAAACAAAGCAATTTGCTCATCTGGTGGATTTGAAGAAAAGGGAGGGAACTCAAAACCATTTATATTTTCGACGTTTTCTACATTGTATGGCTTGTGCTATAGATCGTTCAAATTTTAGCTTTTATGTACTGTCGATTTTTGTACTTTGGATCTTTTGTAGTTACTTAATAAAGATATTTTGCGTTTTGGATCTTTTGTATTCTAGATATTTTGCGCTTTGGATCAAGTGCATCAAATCTATCGCTTGTAGATCTTCTATGTTTGAGTTTTTCCGCCCCCCTCTCCGCTTTTGGACAAAGTTAGCATGAAATTTTCTGAATAACCCTACTGCGGCGGAAATCTTGGATTTGTGACCCTCCATATACCAGGAATGACAGATCACGCAATCTAAACCATAAAACATGACTACATAAAACAAAACAAATATCTTGAGGTCGGTTATCTCAATTATACATGCAAAGTTTTTCCTCCTAATCAAGTATTCAATCTATTGTCCAAAAACGGTTCCGAAACAGTTTCGCGGCGGATATCTTTTAAACGATGCAAGATACCACCAACAGTGTAAGGAACTTTCTTAGTCGTTGTTCACTGATGAACAACATCTGCTCAGCTAGTGACACGTAGGAGCTCCCTAAAGAAAATCACGATAAATTATTCCCCTGAGTGTTTGAAATGGGCGCCATTTCGGATTTTTGACAGCTCACAGGTGAACATCATGAATTTCACATAGAACAGCTGGTACAGCATCATCACCAAGTACAGATTGAAGCTATTTCACTTTATTATTTCACTTCTATTTTCGAAAATTTGTAGGATTTTCTTCGCTTGCCTGACTTCTGGGCCCATAGGTAGATCATATGGGCGAACGGTGTACCCAATCGTTTTTGTTTCATTTCATACGTTTTCAGCGACCCCGAAAACCTAAGAATCGATACCCAACATATGGGTAATTGACGCTTATCTTGTAATTTTGACCTTCAGCTCTAATTTTCAAAGATGCCGACTTAACTCGACTTCCGGTGACCGCACGAGAGTTTTGACATTGTCATTGTATCGAAGAGGTCTGAGTTATATAGTTTCGACACCAAACACGCCTCAGCAGGTTTGGATGAAAAAGTTTGGTATTTTTTCATAGTATTCCCTCCCCCTCCCCAAATCTCGGGTCCTAAGGGATGAATTTTTAGGAACTGCGGGTCAAATTGTTCTAATGGGCTTAGACAACAATCATGCAAAGTGGCTTGCTTGTATCATCAAATGCCACTTTTTTATAATAATCCTGGTGTACCGCTTGCACTAGAAGCTGAGGCAAAAATCAACTCCTCATCAGGTAGGTCTGGAAAGAAGGAGGAAACCTGAGTCAAAAATCAGCACGTTTTAAGAGGTAGCCGTGCTGTATTGATAAAGAGCCATTGTATTAAGCGCTACTTATTCTTGGCGCCATTTCCAGTAGCGCTATTTTTTGAAGCGCTCATATTACCCAGCGCTCTTGATACACTTTCTGTTTTTCCAGGCGCTCTTTTTAAACTAGCTGTTTTTTCCGAGCGCTCTTTATTAGGCCTATTTTTTTGACGCGCCATCTCATTTTTCCCAGCGCTCTTTTTACACAGAGTCGGTGTCATTGATTTTGGTTCTAAAGTATAATTTTCTTCAGTACGTATGCTACGAGAAGAACTGATGTTGTTGCAAGAGCAAGGAAGTTATGTCGGAGAAGTTGTGAAACCCATGGATAAGAAGAAGGTCCTTGTGAAGGTCCATCCAGAAGGAAAGTTTGTGGTTGACATTGACAAGAACATCGACATCAATGATGTAACTCCCAATTGTCGTGTAGCTTTGAGGAACGAAAGCTATACTCTACATAAAATTTTGCCCAACAAGGTGAAGTACATGAATTATTATCGTTAATATAATGCTTGTGATAATGCCATCAGTCTGTACTTATGGCCTTAGAGATGTCACCACCAACCCGGAGAGCCACAACCACCTTCATCAATTCTTATCCTAAGGCAACCTACGCATTTCCCTGAAAGAACAGTTTGCAGTGATTTATCTAACGAGTGATCGAATAAATTTCTCCTCAAGTCGCCTATGATTCCTGAAAATCTGGCCGAAAAACGTGGCTACCAAGGAGACCGAGGCCTACTTTGAGGAGAAATTTCTCTGATCACTCTTTACATTTCAATTCTAATTGTATTGGTATGTAGGTTCACTGGCAATCAGTAGTCATTTATATTCTTGGTTGTTTTCCATTCCCATTTGTTCCTCTTTTACCCAACTCCAAACGTTCTGAGTGCTAACTGCATCTTCCAGGCGTCAACTCCTCTATACTGCGTTACACTTTTCTTTTATTTCATCAAAGTTTGTTTCATTATTAATATTGATTTGTATATATTGCTAATGATGATGCATGATCTATCCAGGTGGACCCATTAGTTTCTCTGATGATGGTAGAAAAAGTTCCCGACTCCACTTACGAAATGGTAGGTGGGTTGGATAAGCAAATCAAAGAAATCAAAGAAGTAATTGAGCTACCAGTGAAACATCCAGAATTATTTGATGCTTTGGGTATTGCTCAACCGAAAGGCGTGCTACTGTATGGTCCTCCAGGTAATCAGAAATCAGAACTTATTATACACAAGAAAACTGATGACTAATTAACGTTAGGTACTGGGAAGACACTTTTGGCGAGAGCCGTCGCCCATCACACGGAATGCACCTTCATTCGTGTGTCCGGTTCAGAACTGGTGCAAAAATTCATCGGCGAAGGTTCCCGAATGGTTCGAGAGCTTTTCGTCATGGCCCGTGAGCATGCTCCCTCCATCATTTTCATGGACGAAATCGACTCCATTGGTTCTTCGCGTATCGAATCTGGTTCCGGGGGCGATTCCGAAGTCCAGAGGACCATGCTGGAGCTGTTGAACCAGCTGGACGGTTTCGAAGCCACCAAAAACATCAAAGTAATCATGGCAACCAACCGAATCGATATTCTTGATCCCGCCTTGCTGCGTCCTGGAAGAATCGATCGTAAAATCGAGTTTCCCCCGCCGAACGAGGAAGCTCGTTTGGATATTTTGAAGATTCACTCAAGAAAGATGAATCTGACCCGCGGTATAAACCTGAGGAAAATTGCGGAGCTGATGCCAGGAGCAAGTGGTGCTGAAGTCAAGGTAAACTAAATTAATTTGGAGTGATTATACAAATAAAAATATCAACCCATAACTTATCGATTCCAGGGGGTCTGTACGGAAGCTGGCATGTATGCTTTGAGAGAGCGTAGGGTACACGTCACCCAGGAGGATTTCGAAATGGCAGTCGCCAAAGTGATGCAGAAAGATTCTGAGAAGAACATGTCAATCAAGAAATTATGGAAGTAGGAAGTAATTTACATGTATTATAAGTTTTTCTAAAATAAAAATATACAAATTATAGTAATTACCTAATTGTGCTATGATAATTCTTAGAAAATCCAAGAAATACCATAGAAGGTTCAGTAGCTGGGTAACCTTTCTTTTCGTTTCATTTGTTGAAGTGTCCTAGACGTTTCCTCGAAAATGTTACATCGAAGACCCTTTATCAATTAGTAGTACAGGAAAAATAGTAAAAAAATCGGCAAAACCTCGGAATAAATATGGACGTCATGAAAATTTGATATTCTGTTCAAAATTGAGTGCTCTACAACATATCCAAAATCGCCAAAAATCGCACCCTGGGGTTTTGAGTTATTGGAGGGGGGGTGAAAAATTGCAGGTAAAAATGGAGGAGATGGAACCCGTCAATCCATTGGATGCGAATACATTATAGTTCGACGTATCATATCCCCTTGATACCATTTTGGCACAAAAAGTGTCCATCATTGTTGAAGGGGAGTAGTGGGGGGGCGAAGCTCTGCTAGGTGGTCCATTTTGTTTTTCCGGACATGTAGAACCGCTCACGACAAGTTTGGTATCTTTTCCGACTGAATTCAATCTTCTGAACTCGTATCCGATGTGTAAATTTGAATGAAAACAAGTTTGAACAAGTTAACTTTAGATAACTTGTTTTTTCTTTGACAATTTTGACGAATTTTTGTTTTACTGTTGGAGGTGTTCATTTTTAGAAAATTTTCAGGGACCATTAAATTGAAGTGTATTCTCCACAAAAATCATCCACTCAATGTATAATTTTGTTTCTCGAGTTTAAAAAATCGATTTGAACTTGAGCCGGCACGGCGTGTCGTCTACTACTGACCAGTACACTACAGCATGCACCTTTAAATGAGAACACCTCAAACTATTGAAGAAATAACAACTCATCTTTGAAAATTGGAGGATTTGTGCAAAACTGAATTCCCTATAACATGAACAAAATCGCCATAAATCGCAATGCAGGATTTCGAGTTATTCGAGGATGAGGATAACACTTTGACAGGATTCATACTCTATGAACTGTTACCTCTCCACTTGAATAACTCAAAACCCTGCAGTGCGACTCATGGCGATTTTGTTTATGTTATAGGAAATTCAATTTTCCACAGATCCTCCAATTTTCAAAGATGAGTTGTTATTTCTTCAATAGTTTGAGGTGTTTTCATTTAAAGGTGCATGCTGTAGTGTTCTGGTCAGTAGTAGACGACGTGCCGCGCCGGCTCAAGTTCAAATCAATTTTTTAAACTCGAGAAACAAAATTAAACATCGAGTGCATGATTTTTGTGGAGAATACACTTCAATTTAATGGCCCCTGAAAATTTTCTGAAAATGAACGCCTCCAACAGTAAAACAAAAATTCGTCAAACTTGTCAAAGAAAAAACAAGTTTTCTCAAGTTAACTTCTCTAAACTTGTTTTCATCCAAATTTACACATCGAATATGAGTTCAGGAGATTGAATTTAGTCGGAAAAGATACCAAACTTGTCGTGATCGGTTCGACATGGCCAGAAAAACAAAATGGACCACCTAGCAGAGCTTCGCCCCCCAACTACTCCCACTCAACAATGATGGACACTTTTTGTGCCAAAATAGTATCAATGGGATATGATACGTCGAACTATAATGTATTCGCATCCAATGGATTGACGGGTTCCATCCCCTCCATTTTTACCTGCAATTTTTTACCCCCCCCCCCCCTCCAATAACTCAAAACCCCCGGGTGCGATTTTTGGCGATTTTGGATATGTTGTAGAGCACTCAATTCTGAACAAAATATCAAATTTCCAGGACGTCCATATTTTTTCCGAGGTTGAAATCTATCTTTCTTGCACTATAGGTAAGTGTAAAAAAATACCTATTTCTGAACATTGATATTAGTTGCAGCGGTACGCTAGCAAAATGACCCTGATTCTGCATTTTGTGATACTGCAATGAAATTTGGCATATGCAAACTATGTAGAATTTCAAGTGATTTGACCCGCAGCACTCAAAAATTTGTCCATTAGGGGGCGACTGGGGGCCCCTCCAAATTTCAAGATGTCAGAGTTTTTACCATGCACCATTCAGTACCGCCCTATCTACCGTACAGGACCTAAACAACTTTGTTCTTGACCATCATAACATTTTTCGTCATGTCAATTCCATTCTTCTTATAGAAAAAAATAATTTCTTTGCCTGGTCAACAAATTGAAAAATATATATTTTTTTGACCACCAGTAGATTGTTCAGTAGTTTTTGTGCGATCATCGATAAATCCACATCGCCTTGATTCATTTATGAGAAGAAAACTTTTGCAGTGCTATTTTTCAACAAAGGAGTGACTTCAACTTACCATTATTTTCAACATTACCTATTTCAATGTTTTATCCCTAAAAATGTGACTATTATTATCATTGTTCTATTATTGTACTAATATATAGCTTGAAGTTTTCTTCAACGGTGTGGACAAGAATGGTGTGGATGATGAAACGGCCTCAGATTCCACCTGGAAGCCGTGCATATTAATTTTTCTGCAAAGCCGTCAAATTTGGCATTTTTGATTTTCTACCGGGAGCGGCCAAAATGTCAATACACACCACTCCGCCCAAGAGCACCGGTTGTGGTACTTTCCCACCAACTCTTATTTTAGTATCACAAAACGCAAAATTGTTAGGCGTGAATATCGTTTACCGCTAGAGCAAACCGGTGCTCTTGGGCGGAGTGGTGTGTATTGACATTTTGGCCGCTCCCGCTAGAAAATCAAAAATGACAAATTTGACGGCCTTGCAGAAAAATTGTTATGTACGGCTTCCACGTGGAATCTGAGGCAGTTTCATCATCCATATCGTTAAAGGGAACTTCAAGCTATATATTAGTATAACAATAATCATACTTACTGGGGTAAAACATTGAAAAAGGTAATGCTGAAAATAATGGTAAGTTGAAGTCACTCCTTTGTTGAAAAATAGCACTGCAAAAGTTTTCTTCTCATAAATGGATCAAGGGGATGCGGATTTATCGATGATCGCACAAAAACTACTTGACAATCTATTGGTGATCCAAAAAAAATAAAAATTCTTCAATTTGTTGACCAGGCCAAGAAATTATTTTTCTCTATAAGAAGAATGGAATTCACATGACGAAAAATGTTATGATGGTCAAGAACAAAGTTGTTTATATCCTGTACGGTAGATAGGGCGGTGCTGAATGGCGCATGGGAAAAATTCAGACATCTTGAAATTTTGAGGGGCCCCAGTCGTCCCCTAATAGACAAATTTTTGAGTGCTGCGGGTTAAATCACTTGAAATTCTATGCAGTTTGCATATGCCAAATTTCATTGCAGTATCACAAAATGCAGAATCAAAAAGCGTACCGCTGCAACTATATAGGTAATCTAGGTTATTCTTAGACCATGCAAGCTCAGCGCTGCTCGCGCTAATGGACAAGTAATACCAGGCCGAAAAACGCACAGGAACCTAAAGGAGAAAACATATCGCCCTCTTTGCCATGGGAAGAAGTTGAAATTACGCAAGCTAGTCAGGCGCTTTCGATTTGCCAGCTCGGGGTGGATCGCTAGACAAAGAAAGTAGATCCAGCTGGGCCGTGATTGATGGATGTATGGAATGATCTCGACTGTTCCACAATGATCTGGAATGTCCCGGGATGTTTGCGAACGTTCCAGGCTATTCCCGAATATTCTAGAACATACCGGAACATTCTGGAATGTTGTAGAACGATCTCGAATGTACCACAATGGATTGGAATATTCCGGGATGTTTCCGAACATCCCTGACTATTCCCGACCATTTCAGAACATACCGGAACATTCTGGAATGTTGTGGAATGATCACGAATGCTCCACAATGATCTGAAATGTTCGGGGATGTTTTCGAACGTTCCCGAATATTGTAGAACATACCGGAACATTCTGGAATGTTGTTGTATATATTGATTGATTATTTTTTACAGAATAGCACTATAATCAGAATAATAGTTATTTCATATCTTATAGCTGTATTACACGACACAATTTCTTGAACAATCAACTTCATTGTTTTTTGACACTATTTTGTCAGATAGTTTAAGAAATTGTGTTGCGTAATACAGCTATTAGGTGAGGTTTGTGGTATTTAGCTTAGATTCCATTCAATCCAGAATCCAGAAAGCATGCAGTGTTCACACCACACCATACTATCTTTATTTTTTGCCAAAATATACATATGTTGAATTTGTATTGAGTCGAAAGATATGAAGGAAAGGAAGAATAAGAGACTGATGATTCATCTTTTTTTTCCAAAGTCAAAGTCAACCTGATCAAAATTGCTTAGTCCCATAGTCTAACCAACTTTTAATTTCGTGCGGCCCTGGTTTATGTGCGCGACTGGCAACTGGCAAGGCAACCGACAGATGCATGTTATAGGTAGTTCATAATGTTCGTGTCTATCGTGTGGTTATCATTATAACTTTTGTTTTCGCAATTTTTCAACTGCTTTTGTGATACCTACCTATTTTGCTTGCTTTTGCGAAATTTCACATTTTTCACGACGGACGTTTCGAATATACCTAATCTAGGTAGTATGATGATAAGCTCTCAGCAGGGTCTCATCTTATTCATGAAATACCTATTTATGGAAATAAACGGTACCTACCTGTCTCACGGATCCTTACGGAAAAAATATCTCCTTATAAATAAATTCGACTTTGCCAAAAGCCGCCAACGCGCCAACCGATATTGTGCAACAAGTTCGCAATGCTCGTATCATCCAACTTTCGCGAATAGGCGGTCATGGTCATAGGGGAAGGTGTTGTACCTTGGACCGATTGTACCTCGGACCAAATGCGATATTTCGAAAATGCAGTGACCTGTATGGTCGACAGTGTCTATGGTTCTTCGCAGTTAACGGTAGATGTCACTGAGTTGGTGAGAAATCCTCGAAGAAAAGGGATGCCAAAAATTGTTGTAACTTTATGATTCTCCCCTGCTAAAGTAAATATTCAAACACTAAGCAGAGGTCAATACCGCCTTTGAACAGCAATCTATACGGATACTTCTATTTTTGAGAAGTAGTGCACTCCGTTCTGTCTCAATTAATCACAATCGGAATAGGTAAAATGTAACCTCAAAATAGCAGCAAGCCGTTTTTGCAACTTTTGAATTTATTGTACCTTGGACCGGCCAGCTCGTTGTACCTTGGACCGAACAAATGTAATGTAATGTGAACAACAAAAGGCCAGGACCTTCTTCGCAGTAGAATTTGCTCGTTATTATATTATTTAATTAATTTTATATATCAATATTATATAACGTATATCCCAAAGTTATATTTTCCAAACAATCAATTCATTTTTTTCGAGATTTTTTTTTACAGTTACCCATTTGTGATATTTTCATAGCATTATTGTCTCCTCTCAGAGTTCATGTATATTTAATATTAGTTCATTTATTCCATTGAAAAAATGCTCAAAAACACTGTTTTTGACTTTCCTGTGTCGTGGTCCAAGGTACAACACTAGATTGTACCTTGGACCAAAAGACAAAAAAAACTATTCTCGAAATTTCCAAGTCAGCATGAATAATTTTGCAGATCGTGACATGAGTAGTGATAGATAAATCCTTACTGAATTATATGATGAGACAAAACCGGTTGTAACAGCCATGTTTCGCTCAAAATGAATTTTCAAAAAAAATCGTTCCAAGGTACAACACCTTCCCCTACTCATTTCTTATGTGAAGCGAGGAGTTTAAAAATTTTTGGACATGCTTATAAGTACGCTACGGGCATTATATACCTACTTATCTCACGGGTACTTACGGAAAGCTATCTCCTCATCAATAAATTCGACTTTGCCCTTATATCCCTCAGCTGCGCTTCAGAATTTGAACAGGCGCCGCAGCTATAATAGTATTCTTTACAACCTTGAACCTTGGTGTATAATATACTATTCTGCTATCGTCCGTTGCCTGGGGATCGAACCCACGACCTCTGCATTTGTAGCCCAGCAATCCAACCGCTAAGCCACCTTGGCTGCAAGAGTATCATAAGCGGTATTTCACGAAACGTGTCGATACGCATTTCGCATCGTATCGCCCACCCCTAAGGCATGTGACCCCTAACCGCTCCCTCACGCCCATGATCTTTGCCTAGTACCTAACTATTGAGGGATTTGCCTCATAGTTCTCTCAAACACCAATGGTTTTACACCAGTTCTCACAAAAGGTTCATCGGAAACTGCGTCAAGAAAGCTCATGCAGGAAAGGACTTGCAAAAATATTTTTCCAAAAATATATTTTAGTAATATTTAATGAGTTTATCATACACTTCTTAGTAATATGTCGTAATTACCTATTACATGTATCCCTTCCATATAAGAATATACTATCATCTAGCTTACACAATCTTTATGTTTTTTTTATCACTTATTTATACAAATCTAATACAAAATTGAAGCATTGTGCTAATAGCAATGTTATTACTTCTCAATATTTCGATTTTAAAAATCAATTATTACATTTTCAGTTTGCGGAATTCGATTAGGTAGGTATCTGTATCTATCAATGTGTCAAATTATTACTTTTTGACTTTCATTTGTGTTAGAGCAGAGCACATCCTTCCACTTTTTTGTAGTTTTTCGTTAATACCATAATCAACTTGGAAGATGCCCCTTAACAAAATTTAAAACTATATAGGTAATACTTTTATAATAATAATAATTCTTTCAAGATAACGGTGGTGACAAAAAAAACAGACAAAATTAATTGCACACTAAGGAGGAATGATATAAAGTGAAACAAACCTCAAAAATAAAGGCTATGAGTAAATAAATAATTATGTTTAAGTAATAATTAAGTTATACTTCGATATTTAGGCGTATAAGCTACGAAACTGTTAGGTAACGTACGGAATTGTTCAATTAGCAGAGCTCTCCTCAATTAAGGCGGGACCGTTTGTCGAATTATTAACACTGTCATGTGGTTCGGACCATTGATTCTTATTCTGAAAACATGTTCAAATCAATATGATGAACGATGAAAGCTATTTCAACAACTTAATATAAAACAACCAACCTCTAATATTTTCTTCTCTAATCTAGGCGCCTCATTTTTCAACTGTTCATGTTCCAACAGCAACTGGTTTTTCTCTTCGCGTTCTCTTTTCAATTCATTCTCCAAACTTGTCAACCTTTCCGCCCACTGAAATACCAACAGATAATTTGAGCTCCTGTAAATAAAATGAACTGGGCCAAAATTGAAGTGGACCACCTGGAAATGTTGCCTTGGCTAAAATGAGGATATCTGGAGAGGAAATTTTTGTGATGCTTGATAGAGTAATTCTTTGACTACACTACATCTTGAACACCTTATTGTCAACCTTATACACAATATGCAAAATGGCAATAAGGGGACTGCAAAAACGACCAGACTTTACCAAGGTCGACAATCAGGTGACTGAGGATGGTATTTTGTAGTCAGAGATTACTCTATTGAGCACCAGAAACATTTTCAGAAGCGGGCAAGTCTTCTTGAGATATTCCCATTTTAACCAAGGCAAAATTTCGGGGTGGTCCACTTCAATTTTGGCCCAATTTAGTTGTCAGTGAAACATACTTCCGTGGAGTTATTTTGTTTTATTGCTTCCAATTCTGCGGTCTTCGCCGCTAGTTCTACTCTCCAATTTATTTCTTCTTTTTCAACGTGCTTTTGAAGATTATTCAGCATTTTTTCCTATGGAAAATTAATTCAAAAAATGAAATTTTTGATTTAGACAAAAAATGAGGTTCTTGATTTAGACAAAAACATTGGTCTCTTACAGTGTTATCAATGACATCCTTGTAATGCTGTATTTGCGATTTAAGTTGGTCAAGTTCTTCACTGTGATTTTCCTGGATATCTCTTTTTTGAATTTCTTCCAGGTAGCCCCGAATATACCTCTGACACTCCACCTGAAAGACCTCGGGCGAAATCTCGTTCAATTCCTTTATTTCCGGGAATAGCCTCTGGATGAATTGTTTTTGCTGAGCATCTTGGTCCGGTTTTGACTGCTGTTGGAAAAGTAACATACATGCATGTAGTGACTGTGATACACACAGAGACCTGAAATGGAAAGTGACTTCGACTTACGTCCGCACAAACGGTGGTACCATTCGTTTTTATCCTGCTTTCGGCAGCGTTTAGCGCCTCCATCACTTTCCAATTCTTTGTTCGCAAGTCCTATTCAAACACAAAATAAGAAAAAATTCAATCCCACAACCGAGCAACTTACGTTGTTTTTTGATTTTTGTTCTTTCAGCTCGTTTTGTAATTCTTCGAGACTGGCGCTAACAGTCTTCAATTCGTTCTTCAACTTGGCTTCTGTCTGTTCCAGACAATTTCGGCTGGATTCCAATTCGTTCTGTAGGTTTAAAATTTCGACTTCGTGGGCTTTCGTCTCCTCCATCGAACCGTTTGTTTGTACCAGAGTTTGTTCCTGAATTTTTTGCATTTCAGATTTATACTGAAAATTAACAGAGATGATAGGTAATTGTAAAATGAAATTAAACTGAATTTGACCAACCTGGCTGACCGTTTTATCTGATTCTTCTTTTTGCTTTTGCAGGTGGAAAATTTCATCTTGCAATTGTTTCTTTCCATGCTCCAGGCGGCGTAACTCCTCTGTCTGATGTTGCAGAGCACTGTTCAAACGAGATATTTCTACTTTAAAATCGTTCTCTTGCCTCAATGTCTTTTCCATATTGTGTTCGGTTTTTGCACGATCATCCTGAAAAATGTATCATTTCAAACTAAACTGCTCGTCAAAAGTTGAGCAAAAACCAAAATGTGCTCCAATTTCAAGCAAGGATATCTTCAGGCAAAAATATACGATTTGAGAAACGTTGATGGTGCCTGATAGAGATACCTATTCTTCAGCTTCAGCCGCAAGAAGCTTACGTCACCATTGACTTGGTCTATGATAATATAAGCTGTATTCCTTTTACACGAAATCTCAGATAATTTCACCTCAGTTAGAGAGAGAAAAAACGAGATTTGCATGAGAGGGAGAGAGACACAACTAGCAAATAAAGTGAGAATTATCAGTTCAGATGATAAAAGGAACGCAGCTATAATAAGGCCGAATTGAAATGAAACTCATGGCCCTGAAATGATTCCTTAAAAAGATACAGGGTGTTGAAGTTGACTTTTTTAAATCGGTCGTTCACCGTAACTTTTGAACCGTTGGACCAATTTTGATCAAATTTGAACCAAAGTTTACTCAAATAAGTCTTCATCGAATAATAATATAATACAATACAACGTTTATTAGTCGCCAGGATCTACATTAGACATTAGACATCGCAAATAGCGCGATTCATCCAAAATTTTCAGGTGGGTAGATAATAGGGGAAGTGCCCCTTTTTATCCCCTAATATTTTTTTGGAATTGTTGATGTTTTCGGATTCTACATTCAATTCAGAAGAAAAAATTACTGTTGCAAAATTTTGCTTAGAGGCTTCGTTTTCGAGATATTTAGGCGCGAAACTTTGAAAACACGTCAAAACGCAGAACTCATGATTTCAAAATTAAAAATTTTTATGCACATCTAACTTTAATGAAAATTTGTATTAAATGAAACTAGCACATTTTCAAACTGCAGTCCAAAATGGAATCTAGATATGCCAAAAATTGTAAATTTGAAAACATGAATTCTACTGGATTTTTACTGAGTTTCCAACATGTTTTCAATATTTCAAGCCTAAATATCTCGAAAACGAAGCCTGAATCAAAATTTTGCAAGAGTAACTTTTTCTTTTAAATTGAATGTAAAAACCGAAAATAATAACAATGTCAAAAAAAACGGAGGTGAAAAAAAGGGACAACCTCTCATTATTTACAACCCCTAAAAATTTCTGATAAATAGCGGTATTATTATTCGATGAAGACTTATTAGAGTAAACTTTGGTTCGAATTTGATTGAAATCGGTCCAACGCAACGGTTCAAAAGTTACGGTGAAAAAACGATTTTCTTTCGGCCACAAAAAGTTATGCTTTTTTGAAAAAAGGCAAAGTTTTTTAGTGTGACACATTGAGTGTTGCGCAGTTTATAGTAGTAAGTAAAAGATTTTCTATAATTTGACGTAATTATCCAAGGTTGCCAAGCTCGGATTTCAGAGAACTTTTCAAAGGCCATTCATGTGAACCAAAGGAATGTGTGTACAAAGTTTCAGCTCTCTACTAATTTTTTCCGAAGTTGATACGATTTTTTTAACATAGTGACTGGACAGGAGTAGTAAATCTGTAAAAGAATGGGAACTGTTTCGTGCGTTTTTCTTATAACTTGGTGCGAGTCATGCCCTTTTCAGAACAAGTTTTTCACTTCTACACGCATGGCATTATCGAATACAACTGGGTTCGCAAGATGTACAGGTGTCCCAACACTCCCACCGACCTACATTTTCATACTACATTATTATGTCTCCATTTACTTCCTTCCTTCAACTTTTAGAAACGACATTATTTTCGACACACTACCTCGATTTGACGAATGTGTTCCGCTTTTTGCTCCAATTCTTGTTGAAAACCGCCCAACTGAACGGCAAACGCCTGCGTTCGCTCCTTTTCTGTGACATTCTCCTCTGACAAACGGGTCAGCTCCATTCTCAACTGTTGATTGATTGCAGAGAGTTCCTGTACTTCGTTCTGGAGCTGAGGAATGATGACTTCGTGCTGTTAGGAAGACAACAAAAATCGTCAGAATGAAAATGTTGACATAAATAGAAAACTAGCATACCTCTTGAGTCTGCGCAAGTCTAATTTCCAACTGCTGACGCTGGACTTGGAAGTTGGCCAATTCTTCGTGCAGCTTGTGCACCTTGAGCACCTCTTCTTTGAGCTGCACCTGCAGCTGTTGGTATTGCTGATGGAAACGGCCGACTTCGGCTTGCTTATTCTGCAACACGTCTTCCAGACCCCTGATTTTCTGCTGGAGCTGTGCCCTCTCGGCCTGCTGCTCGACTCGCACCTCGCGCAACTTGGCTTGCGCTCCCTGCAACGCTTGTTGCTCCTCGGCCAAAAGATTCTCCTTTTCGCTCAGCTGTTTCTTGAGCTTTTGCACAGGGTCTGATTTGCCCTGCACAGAGAGTAAACAAATATATACTTAGCCACTACTATTTTGCTTCAAACGCCTAAATCCTTACCTGTATTTCAATGCATAAGTTAAGGTTCAACTAGGTAACTAAAATTAAAAAAATAGTAATAATTACCTCACTCCACTCGTCTACAATGGCAGGAGCCTCATGCTGCTTGTTCAGTAACAGATCAATAAGTACCTGAACCTCATTGCGGGACAATTCAGCCTTACGCACCAAATCCAGTAGGGCGGCGGTGCCGAGTCCGTTCTTGTCTCCAGCTTTAGAGAAAAGCAAAACTAGTCATTTTTTCATAAATACTCGAGCATAAAGTACTCAATAAAATAAGTGTCACCCTGCAAAATTCGACCCAACTTTGAAACTAGACAACTTTGAAATGCTACAAGCGATTCAATCAATTTTCAGACCGTTCGCTAGCCCAGTCCTTCAGCTATTAGTCAGCATTTTTTAAGTACATGAAATGTTTCGCATAATATTTTTACAGGGTGTTCAATGTAGCTCAATGGATTGGTGCAAAATTTCTGAAAGTTTGACATGCTTCCTCTTGAACAAAAAAATGTTCTAACTGTATTTTAACATCGTACGCAGGAAGGTAGCAGCATTGGTAGCAGGAAGGAACCTCATACCTCGAGACGGTTTTTGAATTTTTGGTGGATCTCTTTTATTTACAGGGCGACCTCAAAAAGTTAGCTTTTTTGTAATGCAATAATAACTCTTTTCCTCGTTACCCGATTCTCAAAATTTTCGGCTCATTTTGAAACTAAAGCTTCAGGGAGGAATACCAAAGAATCAAAATCAACTCGAGACAGACATTCAAGATAGAGGGTTGCATGAAAAGTGACCCAAACCTCAATTTCTCTTGGAATGTAAGTTAAGAAGAGAATCGAATGAAAATCAACTTACCTTCTGAAGTACCATTCATTCTGAACACTTCAAGATGCTTTTTTTTTCTATGGGACTAGAATTGCTGGTTAAGAGAACGAATTCAAACTGTTTGCTTTTGAACAAGAAATATCGCCCTTGTGCACCTGAAAATGTTCGTAACCAAAGTAACAAAAGCCTAATAATCCCTAAAACAAACAGTGATCGAGAAGTAAATGATTGTTCCGATTTTTGTAACGTAGGTTACGAGCAGCTTCATGTGAGCAAGGCTCCGATTCTCCTCCGAAAACATGCAGTTGTAATTTGGTTTCTTTCACACATGCATTTGTTCCTCATGCAAGAAGATGATACCTTGAAGTGTTCAGAATGGATGATTCTTTCGGAGGTCCTACCAAATCATATTCCAAGAGCAGTTCAGTTTTTGGTCACTTTTTCTGCAACCCTGTATTTTTAATGTTTGCCTTGAGCTATTATTTTGATCCTATAATCCTACCTAATGCTTTAGCTTTCAAATGAGCCTGAAATCTCGAAAATCGGTCAGTGACTAAGAAAGTTACAACTGTAACACCAAAAAGTTGACTTTTTGAGGTCAATCTGTTAATTGAAGAGATAAACCGGAAATTCAAGAGCCGGCCCGAGGTATGAGGTCTACATTCTTGCCGATGATGTTGAAATCCAAGAAAAAATCTTTTTGCTCAGGAGAGAGTATGTCAAACTTTCAGTAATTTTGTACCAGTGTATTGAACACCCTGTAGAAATATGTGGAATATTTCACGTATTTAAAAAATACGGACTAATAGCTGAAGGACTGGGCAGCGAACGGTCTGAAAATTGATTGAATCGCTTGTAGCATGCGAAAGTTGTCTAGGTTCAAATTTAGGTCAAATTTGTCCAGGAGACACTTATTTTGTCGAGTACTTTATATATGTCGTACAGTGAATTATAATTCAACTGCCAGTTCTACGACCCACTTGGGCTCTTAGCTTGTTTCTTTGCTCATTTCTTTTGACAGAGGATCTATAATTTATGTAGATTCCGTGGACTACGATAGCTACCAGTAATTAAAAAAAGAAAATTTTTGGATGCTGAGTAATAAAAAAACTACCAAAAGCATTGCCAAGAACAATCTGTATTGTGCACAGTCTACCCTTCAAACCGGTTATAAAAATAGACTGTGCAGGTGCAGGCCGTTGCTTCACTGCAGATTTCTCTGAGACCAAGTAATGTTCAAAACGCTTCATTTATGTATTATAATTCATTAATAATGAAAAAATGTCTTACAGAGATGAAGCTGTTGCAAAGCGTTGAATTCACTCTTCTTCTTCTTTTTTTCTTTGCCCACATTAGCCACAAAACCATTGGAAGCGGTTGTTCCAGTAGAATCAACGTTCTTAGTTTCTTTTTCCTTTATAGGAGCAGCTACTTTAGGATGATTCTGGAGCTGTTTGGTGTTTTTTGCAACTTCAACTTCACCATGTTTGACTTTTGAAGTTCCTTTCGACGGTCCTTGTTTCAGCAACTCGTCAGTCTAAAACCATACCATAAGCGACTAGGATAAACCTTAATCAATATTTTTACTTACGCTGCTAGAACGTAACAATTCAAAATCATCTTTTGGATGAAGCTCCTCAAAGTGGTTGGATTCTACCGGTGTAACTAGATCAGGAACACTTTCTTTCACGCTTTCTTTGTTCATCAATATTGGTTGAACTTTTCCTTTTTTATGTGTCTTCTATAATTATAATAATAATAATAATAATAATAATAATAATAATAAAAGATAAAAGGTTTCCATAACTCGGGCACAAAATGTGTTTCAAATTCTCACCTTATCGGCAGTTAGAGGGCTAGACAATACAATGGGTACCTCTTCTACAACTTCTTTGAATTCTACATGCGGTTTTTTGTAGTTATTTTGTTGATTATCCCTTTGAACTGAAGAGTCAACTTGGTCAGCAGGGTTTGGCTCAGTTACCTTTTCCTTCCCTTGCTACATTTACCACAAAAAAAAAAACATTAGATATAGTATACCATTTATTGCAAAACTAGCATTGCTGACGTAATATTTATAATTCTCTCACCTTCTTCGTAGCTTTCTTGCTCTTCTTGTCCTTGTTGTTGATTTTGACTTTTCCACCTAGAAGAGTTTGAGTTTTCTGACGTTGCTCGGCCAAAGCTTCCTCGTAACTCTTTTCCTTCATTCCGAATTTATAAACGAAAAACAGCACAGCCAGGGCAACACAAAAGATGCCCAAAAATATTAACGGCAATTGAAAATCCATACTGTTGTAGTCACCTGAAAATCGATTTCAATATTGGCATTACTGTTTCCAAGGATGCACATACAGTATCTTATCACAGCAATAAAAGAAATAATGTTATGCAAGGAATATGATTGATTAAGGTATCATTATTTTGCCAACTGCTCAGAATAATTTCAGAAAAAAGGCAAAATTTGCTGGGATAAGCATCATTATATTATCATCACACTGTATACAGTGTTGTAAAATTAGCAGAGAAAGTATTGATAGAGAATACGAGAAATATGCTTAGAATAATAATAGCCCAGGCATTTGAGAGTGTGACCTGCAATAAATATGTCCGTTTTGAAATTTTGCGCATAGGACTTTTGAGCAATGCTAAACAACATACTGAATGCTCTGGTTCGAGAAGTGTGGGCGTCATAGATTTTTTGAGCAAGAAAGGAGTAGGTACCGCCAAATCAGATGAGCTCTTGCTGTAGTTCAGAACAGAGTACTGTGAGCCTCAACGTTTAATCATGTGTTCCTCAAGCAATGCTGATCAACGTATCGAAAGCTCAAAACCTTGAATTGTGCGCGTCATAGTTTTTTTTTGAGCAAGAAGAGAGTAAGTTCAGCAATAGCGATAAGTTTGTAAAATTTTATTTCCTCAAAATTTTGAAGGGCCTTGGTTGGCCTGAATGCCCCTCATGCAATGCTGATAAACATTTTAAAACAGATTTTCTTCATTTCCCCCCTCCCGACCCACCAGTCAACAAGGAGGAAAAGTACCTATTGTGAAAGCGCTAAAAAATATTTCTCAAGATGGAGACGGAAATATCCATTTTGAGCCCCCCTGAGCCGAATAAGGCCATTTCTAGATAAAAGTCTTTGTGTGTGTATGGCTGTGTGTGTTTGTCTGTAATCTTCCTCGATAACTGCCGAACCGTTGATCTGATCAACTTGAAATTTGTTGTGCAGACCTTAGACCATGCATACTCAGCGCTTCTCGCTTATGGACAAGTAAATCCCTATGCTTCCAGTGTGCGAAAAACACACCAACGTTAAAATGAGAGGGCAATATCTTTTCGCTCTCAGAGGAACGGAAATGTGTCCATTACACGTGCCAAACTTACTATTACGGATAAAAAAGTGGGACAGAGACTGACACGGAGTGTACTGATTTCTCCCTGGTCCGCTATTCTTGAATCGTGTGAGAAAAGTCCCTGGGAGTTTTATATAATCCGTACTACACTTCTGTAGCGAAAGATGCCTAAAAACCACTATTTTAGGCAACATTCGCTACATCAGTGTACTGCGGAATGTATTTTACTCCCAGGGACTTTTCTCACACGATTCAAGAATAGCGGCCCTGGTGTCATGTGACACAAGGCCCAATTTGGTACACTCCGTGACAGGCTCTGTCCTACTTTTTTTGTCCGTAATGGTATATTGCATGGGAAAGGCGGCGTTGCCGTAGCACCTAAATTATTTCCTTACCAAGACTCTGTGTTACCGAGCAACTGTTTGAAGCAAATTTCATCAACAACTTTTATCTGATGAGATTTCAGTAAACTTTTCAGGACAGACTAAACAGAAAATAGTATATTATAATACAAGTTTTATAAGACATCGTATTGTCACACGCGTCATTTTGAAGCGTGACTGACAGTGTGACAATAGGTCTTATGAAACGTGTGTTATATCAGTATACTAGCTTTCGCCGGGGCCGCTTTGCGGCCCCTAAGCGAAACCTAGTCCTCGTTCGCTCGCGCTTCTCGTAGGGTGATATTTTTATGAGTGACTGCTCTGCATCTAACGGTGCTCATTCTACTTATTCGTTGGGAACGTCTACCGTACTTCGCGCTCTTCGACTTTTTCATGTTTTCGCTGTTCGTTTTTTCTTTCGCCATTTTGCTACAGAACTGGCAAGATCTCCTCTTCCACGTTGGGCATTGTGTAAAATGTATATCATATCAACTTTTCATTAACAACTGGCAAGAATCAGGTGTTCAAAACCACGACGGATCTTGCTTTATATACCCCTACTAATGGGTAGCCCCACTCAAACCAAAAGAAAGTTTCGAATGGACCACAACTTTCCAGAATCCACATTATTCGAGAGTCTTCTGGAATGTTCCTGGCCGAACGTTCCAGACTATTCCTGAATATTCCAGAATATACCGGAACGTTCTGGAATGTTGTGGAATGATCTCGAATGCTCTCGAATATTCTGTACTGCACCTCTACCAATAGGTGGCCCCACACCAAAAAGGCTTCGAATAGTCCATAATGTTACAGAAACTTTCAAGAGTGTCCTAAAATGTTCCACAATGATCTGGAATGTTTCGAGATGTTTTCGAACGTTCCAGACAATTCCCAAACATTCCAGAACATACGGGAACATTCTGGAATGTTGTGGAATGATCTTGAATACTCTCGATTAGTATTCAAGAGTACTATTAGTACTGCACCTCTACTAATAGGTGGCTCCACACCAAAAAGGCTTCGAATGGTCCACAATGTTGCAGGAACTTTCAAGGGTGTTCTGGAATGTTCCACAGTGATCTGGAATAATACGGAATGTTTTCGGGAGTTCCAGACTATTCCCGACAATTCTAGAACATTCTGGAATGTTATAGAATGATCTCGAATGTTCCACAATGATCTGGAATGTTCCAGGATGTTACCGAACGTTCCCGACTATTTTCGATCATTCTAAACTGCTTGACAATTGAACTGCAACACCTAAAAATTAGGTGCGTTTTCAAATTGGGATAGCTCGAAAAGTATTTGACGGATTCCAGAAATTCAGGCATGTGAGGAAAGATCATTTCTTTGACTACCGAGTGCTTGTATTAATGGTAAGTTTGATTGCACAATTTGTCATATACAGGGTGCCAACGGAGAGCGTGCAGATATGGGCAATCTTTCACCTTGTACAACTTTCGAAAAAAAAGTCCGAGATTTTTTCTATCCCCTGATTTTGAAAGGTTATATCATTATGCCGAAACGGTTTTGGAATTTTGACCCTAACTTTTTTTTTCAAAAAATTGTGCTCAATTTTGTGAAATATGCACTTTTTGATTAATAAAAAGAAATACATAGAGACATTGCTTGTATTCAAACGGCGGCGGTGTCCATATTGAGTTTGCTCACGAAGATTTTCATTTGAGCCTCCACATCTCTTAGAAACTACCCCTTTTGGTACTCCGTCTCCGTCTCACAACAAGATATGCAATGCTTCATTTAAAAGGCCTAAGAAAAGTACCCATCAATAATTGGATTGAAATAAGGATACTACGATGACCCCACACGTACAGCTCCCTAAAAACCACCCCTTGACTTCAAGGGACAGGGACAGGGTTGGTATGATTAGACATGCAATACATGACAATTCCAAAAACCGTCTTTTTCAATTGTTCCACTACAAAAGTGATGCTACACGATGACCCTTTGCGTAGGTCATCCCAACAGCTACCCTCTCGAAAAAAGAACTACCTCTTGAAGTCAAGGGGTGGCTTTTAGGGAGCTGTACGTGTGGGGTCATCGTAGTATCCTTATTTCAATCCAATTATTGATGAGTACTTCTCTTGGGCCTTTTAAATGAAGCATTTCATATCTTGTTGTCAGACGGTGTCCCAAAAGGGGTAGTTTCTAGGGGATGAGGAGGCTCAAATGAAAATCTTCGTGAGCAAATTCAATATGAACGCCGTTTGAAAACAAACAATGTCTCTATTTCTTTTTCTTAATCAGAACGTGCATATTTCGGAAAATTGAGCACAATTTTTGGAAAAAAAAAAGTTAGGGTCAAATATCCAAAACCGTTTTGGCATAATGATACAACCTTTCAAAAGCAGGTGATAAAAAAAATCTCGAACTTTTTTTTCGAAAAATGTTCAAGGTGAAAGATTGCCCATATCTGCACGCTCTCCGTTGGCACCCTGTATATGACAAATTGTGCAATCAAACTTATCATCAATACCAGCACTCCATAGTCAAAGAAATGATCTTTCCTCACATGCCTGAATTTCTGGAATCCGTCGAATATTTTTCGAGCTATCTCAATTTGAAAACGCACCTAATTTTTAGGTGTTGCAGTTCAATTGTCAAGCAGTTTAGAACATAATGGAACATTCTGGGATGTTTTCGAACGTTCCAGACTACTCCCGAACATACCGGAACATTCTGGAATGTTGTGAAATGATCACGAATGCTCTACAATGATCTGGAATGTTCCGGGATGTTTTTGAACGTTCTAGATGATCCCGACCATTTTAGAACATACTAAAACATTTTGGACTGTTATGGAATGATTTTGAATGCTCTACAATGATCTGGAATATTTCGGGATGTTTCCGAACATTCCAGACTATTCCCGACCATCCCAGAACATACCTGAACATTCTGGAATGTTGTAGAATGATCTAGAATGTTCCGCAATGATCTGGAATGTTCCGGGATGTTTTCGAACGTTCCAGACTATTCTCGAACATTCTAGAACGTACCGGAACATTCTGGAATCTGAAATGTTGTGGAACGATCTCGAATGTAGGTACCACAATGGATTTGAATGTTTCGGAATGTTCCAGAACGTTCCAGACTATTCCCGACAATTCCAGAACATTCTGGGATGTTACAGAATGATCTCGAATGTTCCACAATGATCTGGAATGTTCCAGGATGTTTTCGAACGTTCCAGACTATTCTCGAACATTCTAGAACGTACCGGAACATCCTGGAATCTGAAATATTGTGGAACGATCTTGAATGTAGGTACCACAATGGAATGGAATGTTTCGGAATGTTTCAGAACGTTCCAGACTATTCTCGAATATACCCGAACATTCTGGAATGTTGTGGAATAATCACGGGATGTTTCCGAACATCCCAAACTATTCCCGACCATTCCCGAACATACCGGAACATTTTGGAATGTTGTAGAATGATCTCGAATGTTCCACAATGATTTGGAATGTTGCGGGATGTTTCCGACCGTTCCAGACTATTCCCGAACATTTTATAACACACCGTAACATTTTTGAATGTTATGGAATGATCTCGAATGTTCCACAATGATCTGGAATGTTCCGGGATGTTTCCGAACGTTCCAGGCTATTCCAGGATATTGTAAAACATACCGGAACATTCTGGAATGTTGTTGATTGATCTCGAATACTTTCGGATGTTCTGGACTGTTCTAGACATTCTAGATGGCGAAAGTTTCATTCTAGATGGCGAAAGTTTCAGCCCTTTCATCTTTAAAAAAACTCGCCCTCCAAATAAAACCAAGAACCTTCTTCATGGATGGGGCATAGAGGGCTACCACACCATATAACTTCTTTGATCCTACTGGGACTCGTTTCTGAGTTCCGGCACGCACCTCTGTACACTTTCTTTTATTATTCGAACGTTGAAGACTAGTTACTTCCGAACATTCCAGAACATACCGAAACATTCTGGAATGTTGTTGAATGATCTCGAATACTCTCGAAAGTTCTGGACTGTTCTAGACATTTCTAGAGAGCTAAAAATTTCCAGCCCTTATATCTTCAAAAGCACGCCCTTTAGGTAAAAACGGAAACCTTCTTCATCGATGGGGGGATATAGGGCTACCATACCATACAACTCCCTTGATCGTAGCGGTACTCGTTTCTGAGTTTTAGCGGCACAAAGATTTGGCACTTACTTTTATTATATATATTGATTATTCAACAAGCGGGTAATGATTGCTTCTTACTCATGAGGATGCAGTTTGCCGACACGAGCCTTGGCGAGTGTCGTAAAGCATTCGAATGAGTAATAGCCATTACCCGCGAGTAGTCAGTCTTATTGAAAAATGCAGGCATGTATGCGCGTGATAATGCGTGCATTATTCAATATGAATGGATAATTTTTTTTCTATTTTGCAACTATTCCATGCTTTGTTTTAATAAAAAAAATTTGAAATATGTTCCTCTGCTAACAAAATTGTTGGGAATTGCTCTTGATGGTGAAAGCACAGTTTATCATCAGAAATGAGCCGGATTTTTCTGAAATAAACCCCTTCTGCGAAGTGAAGTCACCTAAGCTGTATTTTCTGTCAGTGAGTGCTGTCATGTCGATGTCATGCCCGCTAATATTGCCAACATCTGGGATTAAAAAAATGCGTATCGAAATGGAGCCTCTTACGATACGCGAATGACGTCATTTGCGTATCGTATTGACTTTCTTATGAACGCAAAATAGAAAAAAGACCTTTTCAAAGTGTCTTGAATTTTCATACAAACTCAAGCCATTTTCTTCAGTGACCACCGGTCATCTGGCAGCGTCAGCGAGAAGCCCCCAGCCATGGTAAAGATGATGTGCCTTGTCGACCACAGCAACATCCACTGCAGGGGCTCACGTTTCCCTACTTTTGCTGCGCAGTTTCGGGAATGGGGTTGTATACAAGAATCACAAAATTCGATTTTATTGGTATGGACATTTGCTCAAATGGATAAAATTAGCAACTGTGCAGCTGAAACACAAATGAAAAATTGTTCGGTCGAGAAGAAAGTAATTGAAGTTTCGCTCCTTCCAGTCCATCAGCTTAAATCAAGTGAAATCGCGCGCAGCGTAAGCGCGAATGAAAACAAAGCATGGACAAGGCCGACATGGAAGCAACGTATCAGCAGCAACAACTGCATCGTTGTCAGCAACACGGAACATTTAGTTACGTCACTAGACGTTGAAATCACACCGCTCTGCCTCGCGCCTCGATTTTCACTTTTTTTTTTTTTGAGAAAAGTAGTTGCTTTCGAGACACTATGTTGGTAGCGGCCAAAATAAAGTGGACGACAATAGGCGTTTTCCATTTGCCGACACAAGTCGACTTGTGTCGACACAAATGCGTTCTATTTGATCTGTGTTCATTTGTCTCATCGACACAAGCTAACACAAGCTGACACAAACCGACACAAATGTTTTAAATGGAAAGCGCCCAATGTGTGCTTTCCATTTACCGACACAAGTCGACTTGTGTCGACACAAATCGGCACAAATGCGTTCCATTTGATCTGTGTTCCTTTGTGTCATCGACACAAGCTGACACAAACCGACACAAACTGACACAAATGTTTTAAATGGAAAGCGCCTAATGTCAACGAGTTGGCTTGCTGTCATGAGACGTTCAGGCCAGAATCCTGAAAAATCTGTCAACTGTCGTCCACTTTAAAAAGTCCGCAACGGTATGTCTGTGGTAATCTCACGTTGTACGGTTGCGGACTCATAAAAGTTTACACCGATGACAATCGTGTGGCCATGCCCATTCAAAATTACGTCAAAACTGAATTAGCATGGCCACTCGATCGCCGTCGGTGTAAACTTTTATGAGTCCGCAACCTTACTTCAGTTTAAAGGAATAAAAAAATCATCGTATAAGACCCCATTCCTACTTGCGGGTGCATCGCGTTGAGATGACGATTACACTTGTACATTATACATGAATGAGGCCTTGCACTGCCACTTTCACACACCGAGGGCGCCACACCCGTTGGGGGGCAAATTCGACAATTTTGACGGCGTTGACGCTTCAGCGACCGACGTCCGTCATTTTATGTCTTGATTTGAAATTTGGATAACCTCTGTTTCTTGCTTGACGTCTCCAGTCACTTAGTACAGGAAAAATAGTGAAAACCTCGGAATAAATATGGACGTCATGAGAACTTGATATTCTGTTCAGAATTGAGTGCTCTACAACATATCCAAAATCGCCAAAAATCGCACCCGGGGGTTTGGAGTTATTGGAGGGGGGGTGAAAAATTGCAGGTAAAAATGGAGGGGATGGAACCCGTCAATCCATTGGATGCGAATACATTATAGTTCGACGTATCATATCCCCTTGATACCATTTTGGCACAAAAAGTGTCCATCATAGTTGAAGGGGAGTAGTGGGGGGGGCGAAGCTCTGCTAGGTGGTCCATTTTGTTTTTCCGAGCATGTAGAACCGATCACGACAAGTTTGGTATCTTTTCCGACTAAATTCAATCTCCTGAACTCGTATCCAATGTGTAAATTCGAATGAAAACAAGTTTGAACAAGTTAACTTTAGAAAACTTGTTTTTTCTTTGACAATTTTGACGAATTTTTGTTTTACTGTTGGAGGTGTTCATTTTTAGAAAATTTTCAGGGACCATTAAATTGAAGTGTATTCTCCACAAAAATCTCCCACTCGATGTATAATTTTGTTTCTCGAGTTTAAAAAATCGATTTGAACTTGAGCCGGCACGGCGTGTCGTCTACTACTGACCAGAACACTACAGCATGCACCTTTAAATGAAAACACCTCAAACTATTGAAGAAATAACAACTCATCTTTGAAAATTGGAGGATTTGTGCAGAACTGAATTCCCTATAACATGAACAAAATCGCCATAAATCACAATGCAGGATTTCGAGTTATTTGAGGATGAAGATAACACTTTGACAGGATTCATACTCTATGAACTGTTACCTCTCCACTTAAATAACTCAAAACCCTGCAGTGCGATTCATGGCGATTTTGTTTATGTTATAGGAAATTCAATTCTCCACAGATCCTCCAATTTTCAAAGATGAGTTGTTATTTCTTCAATAGTTTGAGGTGTTTTCATTTAAAGGTGCATGCTGTAGTGTTCTGGTCAGTAGTAGACGACGCGCCGCACCGGCTCAAGTTCAAATCAATTTTTTAAACTCGAGAAACAAAATTAAACATCGAGTGCATGATTTTTGTGGGGAATACACTTCAATTTAATGGCCCCTGAAAATTTTCTAAAAATAAACGCCTCCAACAGTAAAACAAAAATTCGTCAAAATTGTCAAAGAAAAAACAAGTTTTCTCAAGTTAACTTGTTCAAACTTGTTTTCATCCGAATTTACACATCGAATATGAGTTCAGGATATTGAATTTAGTCGGAAAAGATACCAAACTTGTCGTGATCGGTTTAACATGGCCAGAAAAACAAAATGGACCACCTAGCAGAGCTTCGCCCCCCCACTACTCCCCTTCAACAATGATCGACACTTTTTGTGCCAAAATAGTATCAATGGGATATGATACGTCGAATTATAATGTATTCGCATCCAATGGATTGACGGGTTCCATCCCCTCCATTTTTACCTTAAAAAATTTTACCATACATTAAAATGTCGATGTGACAAAAAAAATTACAAAATGAGATTTCTTGAGAATCCTTCATGCTATGGCGGTGATGGTCTTGAACTCTTTCTCTAGAACCGTTGATTACGAATATAGAAAAGTCAAAAACGTCACATTGTACATATACAGGGTGTACTGAGGGAATCAAATCAGATCAGAAATTTTTACAGTACAGTACAGTTTTTAACGTAAGTCCAATATCAATATGGATTTGCTCTATAAGCTTCACTTAATACACTAAAGAAGTGGTCAGCTCACAGCTTTACTGTAAAATGTTTTGAAGGCCCTCTGAAATCATCAAGATATTAAAAATTTACAGTACCAAGGAATGTATATAACAGTATATTATATTCCAAGGGACTAAAGTGAATTTTTAATTTGGAAAATTGGACCCAAAGGGCCCTCGAGCAACAAACTTCACCCAAGGGATCAAAAATTCACTTTGGTTCCTTGGTATATAATATACTATTACATACATTTCTTGCTACTGTAAATTTTGATGATTTCAGAGGGCCTTCAAACATTTTACAGGAAGGCTGTGACCACTTCTTAGGTGTATCAAGTGAAGCTTACATAGCAATGCATATTGATATTGGACTCGTGATAAGTGCTTAGAGTTTAGCATAGGCTAAATCGAAGAAATGTCAAATTTCTCTGTTCTGATTTGATTCCCGTAGTACACCCTGTATATGTACAATGTGACGTTTTTGACTTTTCAATATTCGTAATCTACGGTTCAATAGAAAGAATTTAAGACCATCACCGCAACTATAGCATGAAGAATTCTTGAGTAATCTCATTTTGATTTTTTTTTGTCACATCGACATTTTAGTTTTTCGAGTCAAGTGGCCATGGAGCTTTCACGACAATGACTGTCGCTTCCAGAAGCTCTAGCTCAAAGACCATAGGTCGCAGAAAATTGATTGAAAAACCAAACTGTAGGGAATTTCATAGGTTTCAAAATGACTACTTACATTTTTGCTGTCAGATGACCCAAAATTAAGATATTCGGCAAAAACCACGCTGGTGCACTTCTTGTTGATGATGGCGACATGACGCCGACATTTCCAAAAGGGGGGAAACTAGTATGTCAAAACCTAAGCTACACAGATCGTTTCAAGCTAGTTTCCAGCCAGGAAACAATTATTTCCATATTGTTTTCCCTGGCGCCTGGGCTAGAAAGAATGAGCAGATTTTCATGATTTATCATTTCCTGGGAAGCTGACTACGTTGGCAATAATAGGTTTGTTCCAACTGCACACAGAATCGTACATTGTACGGTCACCGTCATGCGCAATGGAAAAAACGCGTTCCAACCGAGAATTGGCGGTACGTACATCGGACGATCCCTTTATGGTGGCCCTACATTGGGCATCAAATGCTGCAGCTTTTTTAGCTGCTGAGTTCTGATTGGACCTGACGCCTGTCATTGCTGTTAATGACCAACATGTGACCAATGAGAGCTCGGCAGCTAAAAAAGCTGCAGCTTTTGATGTTCAATGTAGGGCTACCATTATGCTGGCCTTACATTGAGCAGCAAATGCTGCAGCTTTCTTTGCAGCAGAGTTCTGATTGGAACCGACGCCTGTTAATGCTGTCAGTGACCAACATTTGACCAATGAGAGCTCGGCAGCAAAAGAAGCTGCAGCATTTGATGCTCAATGTAAGGCCACCATTAGCGTTCCAACCAAACTTGGGATCGTTCATGGACCGATTCCCATAACCGATTCCTGTACGGTCATTTCGGTCATTTCATCCAAAGCTAGGAACTGTGCTGGGCACTGCTGGGGACTTACCTGCGCATTACACATTTTGACAACTGGTTGATGCATGACGCGTTTGTTGCCATATTAAATTATCATTGTCAAAATCTTTGCGCCTTGTTTATGTTCATTACTTTTATTGTTATACCGCCGGCCAGAGAAAATGACCTGAAAAATGTGTGGCCGTCGAAAGTCGAAGACCTTGACGAAAGTTTTCTGGCGCTACCAACAGTACCAACGGAAAACAATTAAGTTACTAAGGTGGTGACTGCTGCACGTAAAAGCGTTCCAACCGTTCTAATTTTGCGCATCGTCACAAAACGGTGCTAAATCGGCGCCTGCGCACAAAAGCGATACAAACAGTTCCGGGACCGTTTTGGAATCGTACAAAAACCGGTGGTTGGAACAAACCTTATAATCATGTTGGGTACAAGTACATACTCTGTATCGGTTATACAGGGTGCCAAAGTGAGACACCACGAAAGTGTGAATCTTTGGAACCCCCCGGTTTAAGAAAACTTTTTTTTTTATTTGTTATATTGGTTCTGAGAAAACGTTGAACCAATACCTCGAAACGGTTTTTTGGGTTTCTGCTTATCTTCTTCGATTACAGGGTGGCCTCGACTAAGTGATAGGGGCTTTCAGTGATTTTTTTTTTCATTATTGCCCGATTTGTATTATATTTAGCTCATGCTGGAGCTCAAGTCCCAAACGATAATATGTTGGGTCGAAGTTCATCTAAAGTGAAATTTCCTTGTAAGGGGGCGCTTCGGAAATGATCCAAAAGCAAGGTAGATAAGTGATCCCCAAAGAGAGAGGGCACACTGTAGCAAAACGGAATCCAAATAAAAACTCCGCCAAGTACCTACTCCACCAAAGGCTGTGATATTTACTATTCCTTTTCTCCTGCGGCGAGATCAGCAAGTGTCCCAGAACTCGCGGTCTAGAGTCAAAGGCAGTTTAGAGAAATGCTTCAAATCAAATGTGTCAGAAAAATGTTTGAACAAAATTTTAGTTTATATTTTTGGAGATAATGAGGGGTCGAAGGGTGGAGCTTTGTTCAGGCAACTTTTCAGGACAAACTAAACAGAAAAAAAGAATTTCTCACAGCGGGTTTCACCAAAAAATTAACACAGTGTTGACAAAAACACGTTGTTGAATGGATTTTGTTCTGACCAATGCTCAATGCTAGTTGATTGTCGACGGAGAATGCGTGACATCCGAAAAACACCGATCATTTGTTCATTAATTGATTTGAAACCGAAATTTTACATTGGTCAATCGGCCAGATTCCACTCTTTATTCTAAAAACAATTGTAAAAGGTTCCTGACGGACATCCCCAATGTGATGTAAAATAGAAACTAAGATGATTCGCTCGATGATTCGTTTCCATAGAATTCTTTTTCGGGCGGTTTTTATGAAAACTGTATTTTCAGGACTTTTGAGCCACCTGTATGTGAACAAAAACGTTGCACACACTAAGAAGTTCATTTTTTCTGTTTCGCCTGTTCTGAAAAGTTTACTAATATATCATTTAAAATAGTAAACACAAGGACACAAGAGCACTAAAAATCGCTGGAATTTTGAAATCAACAATTTTTGTCCGATTGCGTTCAAATTCATAACGCGTGGACGTAGAAATATACCTACCTATTCAATAAAGAGTCGACATGTCGAAAGGCGCTTACCGTCCTCGCTTTGTCCGTCTGTTTGTCACAGCATCTAGTCCCAGACGGAAGGATTTTTGCGAACAATTTTTTTTCTTTCTAGTGGGTAATCAGAATCACTTTCTGGTCGATAACTGGGCCATTTCATAACGGGAAGCATTTATTATGATTTATAATTATGTATTTCACCTCCTGCATTCCAGCATACTCTTGATGGATAGCTTGTAGTCTTGAGAACTAAAGTAGGTAAAATTGTGCCTAAATAACGGTAGGACCCTAATTAACATCTTGCGTCCACTGATCCTTCATAAAGGAAGTGCGCTACTGAGCCTCACGCCCGTGAGGGCATATTCACTTGTTTCTATTTTTCTGACACATTCGAAGCATTTCTCTGAACAATGATGATAAAACTTTGAATCAATAGGAAAAAGAAACAGTATGTAGTATGTGTATTGTAATGATAGCCTTTTCCTGTGGCATATCCAAATCGAGGTCAAAATAATAATGGGCCTGTACAGCGTACTTTAAATTTGCTATTTCATTGTGTCATTGATTTGAAAAAAATTATAAAAAGTGCTAAAATCAGCCGATAAATTTAAAACGCCAAGATCGAGCGGCATTTGTGACGTCACCGTCCCCCTACCAATAACACAAGTTCGCGGCGCGTCAGCCGGGTGGTTGGAGTGGGATTGTGACAGTTCGGCCAGTTTGCAGCTACGACGCATGAAACGAACAAAAGCGGGTTGGGGTCAGTAGCGTACTATCATGCCAATGTAGTACAGTATGGGTGAGGAATTCAACGGCTCCCGTCAATGAGTTCATTCAAACTGAAGTTCATTGCTTTGTTAAATCAACAGCTATTTGTCCAATCCGAGGTCCAATCATTTGAATCATTTTAATCTGAAGGCTTTTGCCATTTACACGCCAGTTTCCCAATTATAAGAAAATCTCTACGCCACTGTAATTTCTGCGCTCTAAACGAAGTTTACCACACCTCCGATTCATACGATTGGATGGGCGTTTTCCATTTACCGACACAAGTCGACACAAATGCGTTCCATTTCATCTGTGTTCCTTTGTGTCATCGACACAAGCTAACACAAACTGACACAAACCGACACAAATGTTTTAAATGGAAAGCGCCCAATGGGGGCCGATGTTGACACATGCGGCGGGTTACGTACAATGGGCGCTTTTCATTTAGAACACTTTGTGTCGGTTTGTGTCAACAGAAGTCGGCTTGTGTTAGCTTGTGTCGATGACACACAGCAACACACATCAAATAAAATGCATTTGTGCCGAGTTGTGTCGACACAAGTCGACTTGTGTCGGTAAATGGAAATCGCCCAATAGGGTGATTGCATGTAGAGGGAGTTTATGGCAAAATGTCAATAGTGTCACTGTCATCTGTCAAGTTTCATCCATGTCGGAGTCAACGTCAACCGGACTAACCTCACTAAATACTGTCATATTTACGTGTTTTGTTCGCATACTGTTTTGTTCGGCGTTTACGAGATCGAGATTGTGATTTCTAGTCATTCTAACAATGCACTTTACACCTGTTATGTGTTATGTGCCCCAATGCAATTCCCTAACAAACGTCAAAACATAATTCGATCCTTGCGCTGCCTGCCGGTGATCAAGCGAACGAATTTCATGCAATCACCCTATAGCTGCCTTCCTTTTAAGAGTCAAAAATGACCCGAGTAACTCTGATCGGATTACAGCCAAAACAAAATAATAGGAGTAAACTTGACCTTGAACTTGATCTTTTACGCACGTGAGTGACCCCAAGATCCCTAGTGATCGGTCGATACGACAGAAAAAGGAAACTTGGAGTCAATAGCTGCGTTCCTTTTATACAATGCTTTCATCATCTCAACTGAGAATTCTCACTTCGATTGCTAGTTGTGTCTCTCTCCCTCTCATGCAATTCTACCTAGCTTTTTCTCTCTCTAACTGAGGTGAGATTATCTGAGATTTCGTGTAAATAGCTTTATCCAATCCTATTGAATAATGCACGCATTATCACGCGCATACATGCCTGCATTTTTCAATAAGACTGGATAAAGTATAGTATCCTACTCGCGGCTCGCGGGTAATGGCTATTACTCATTCGGATGCTTTACGACACTCGCCAAGGCTCGTGTCGGCAAACTGCATCCTCATGAGTAAGAAGCAATCATTACCCGCTTGTTGAATAATATACTAGTACATATTCTTTTTACACGAAATCTCAGATAATCTCACATCATCATCAAGTGAGAATTTTCAGTAGTAATATAATTTAATATAGTAGTAATATAACAAGCGCAATGCAAATTATAGATGCATTTTCATTGCACGAGTTATATTTTATCAGAAAATTTCATAAATCAAAAAATCTTTCACGCCTATGACATTGTCAACTAGTCTACTAGTCATTGTTGTCAAGGAATGACTACCTACGGCCAAAGAATTAACACGGGGTCGCAAGGCTCCTTGGGTGATGCACCTACTATACAGACGAATTTGTGGAAAAATAATTGGCCTACATTGCCAAGCCGTTGCAGCACGGGACTTCGTTTTTGTGGTCCAAGGAATTATATCGGCGACATATATTCGCAATTAGTGCTTCCCAAGAAGAGTGGCGGAGGTCCTGAGGTGCACGATGGCACTACAGTAGGCCACATTTGATTTTGTCTGCTGTTAGTCTTAGTATAGAAACACAAAAAAAATTATCGATTCATGCACTAGTACAAATTATCGAAAATACGAAAATTATCGCAAAATGCACTTCTGCAAATTATCGCCTAATTCGAATCTGATTGGTTCAAACAACATTAGAAAACTGTCACTCCCATTGTTACAATGTCAGATTTAACAGATGACAGATGAAATTTTCAGTTCAATTGCTAGTTGTACTCTCTCCCTCTCATGCAATTCTCGCTTTTTCTCTCTCTAACTGATGTGAGATCACGAACTTTGTGAGATAGTCTGAGATTTCGTGTAAAAGGAATACAGCAGTTTTAAAAGGAACGACTCTTGTCATATCACGTTGACATCCAAGTTACCCCGAGTCGTAAAAGGAAGACAACTAATGCGTTTGAAAATGGGAGTGATTTTGTCAAAGTTTACATTTTTTTCTCCCTGAAATTTTCAAAATTTCACAAAAACAAAACATATGTAAATTTTATTTTCACTGAACTTTCTGCTCAAGCAAGAAAAAGTACAGTGTATAGGCCCATTGGCCTCCTTGTCAACCCAAAACTTCCCAAAGAGCTTCAGGTATTACCTTATCGTAAAAGTTACACACCAAAAAGCTATCAAAATGAGGTCACAAAGTACAGGACTTGTATTTTGAATAAAGTAGGAATCGGCTTTATTGTTGTTGGCTATTGCCTTTAAAGTCGATTTTTTTTACCCTACCCGTTACAAACGGCGTAGAGTTTTAAAATAGTTCAGCTTTTTTTTTTTGGCAAAACCTCTCATGTGCTTCGCTCATGATTTTATACAGAAGCAATGTATTATAAATTGAAAAAAGTTGTATCAAGAGCAGAAATAACAACAAATTGAGACACAAGGAAGCATTATAGAATGCAACAACGCCAGGATAAAAACGAAAATGTGGCCACGTAGGAGAAAATAACAGTGGGCGTTGTGAATATCCTTGCTAACAGGAACGTTTTAGAATTAAGCCAATACTTGTAGCAAACACAGGAACTGCTCAAATACTCACGGAAGTATTTTAATTATTAATTAACACTTAAATTACGATATTAACAAATGCACCATACAAAAACACCGACACTATTTGACAATCCTTCACACACGTCACACGTCACATTCACGGCTTCGCCACAACTACGTCGCCAATTCCCCTAGGTTATTGCACCACAAAACGTCAAAATCTAGGGCTGCCAACCAATCAAATTAATCCTTTTCCAATGCATTCCATTACAAAATAGCGGCAGACTCGGCGGTTGTGTGGTTGTGATTGTGTGCTTATCCAAAATCTTCAGAAACTACTTGCAGATTATCGTTGAAAGTTTTGCAGTATAAACACTCACAATGGAAGTGTCCGACGCCAATTTATTGACCCTCAGCCAGTACCTACAGCAAACTTTAAGCCCGGACTCCAACGTCAGGAGACCCGGTAAAATCTCACATTGTTGCTTTTACTTTGGATAATTCCACAACGCTGTTATTTCAGCCGAAAAGTTCTTGGAAGGCATCGAGATCAACTTGAACTACCCTATTCTTCTATTGAAGCTGATTCACAAGCCGGAAATTGACATGACCATCCGCATCGCTGGTTCAATAGCATTCAAAAACTACATCAAACGAAATTGGACAGTAGTAAGTGGCTCTGACTACACCGTTGATAAGTCAAATCGGGCTGACAATTTCGTTCCAGGAAGAAGACCAAAAAGATCGAATCTACGAAACTGATCGGGTTCAAATCAAGAGCTTGATTGTAGAGTTGATGTTGAGCTCACCAGAAGCTATACAGAAGCAGTTGAGCGATGCTATTAGCATCATAGGCAAAACTGATTTCCCTCTAAAATGGCCAGAATTGATTACACAGATGGTTGAAAAGTTTTCCACAGGTTCGTTTTTGAGGTTATGCCAACGTATATAATGAGTATACGTTCACGCGACTTGGGAGTGTTGGGAGTCGGGACCCCCCAACTAAATGCTTTCCCCTTTAGTCCAGGCATTTTACTAAAAAAAAAATAATGTGAAAACCCGTGATAAAAATCGGCATAAAGCTGAATTTTGGGATATATTATGATCTAATGGACCTATGGAATAATATATCAAAATACTTGGACTCAACTCTAATGCGTCCTTTGATTTTTATCTCCAAAGTTCCAGCTATAAGAATCAACAAAGTATCCGATCAATGTTAGATAAGTTTCAAATGTAAGGGAACTATTTATTGTTAGTTCTAAAGTGGACACAGGAAGTCATAGAACTCTTCCGGTGGACGAATTTCGCGGGCGCGGGCGTATGGTTAAAAATAATGTCCCCGAATTTGTTCTTTTTTCTAAATTCCCAAAATTGCGGCCGTAATGCGTGACGTCACAAAATATATTTGTGACGTCACAAATACAGGGTGATTTATAAAACATGCTCATCCCCATTTTTCTCGAGAACCGTCTGCGATATCGAGTCGCGAGAAAAACTGTTGAATTAATCATATCTTTTAGGTCCAATTTTACAGTGTTGAGTGTTATGTCATCTAAAAAACTTTGGAATTTCAGTGAAAAAAATTTCAGCAGTTTTCATTTCATGATGAAAACTAAAAACCTGGAAAAACACGTTTTCACGTATAACATGAAAATCTATTGGTATTTGTTCAAACTGCTAACGGCATTCAATAGAACCCATCGAAAGGGTCAGTATGATGTGTAACTCAATATGCAATGGCTATTTTGTAATTTTGAGATCTTCCAAAATCAAAATTTTGATGGGTAAAATTGAATTGCCTCGAAATTTTAAAATAATCATTCCATATTGAGTTACCCACTGTACTCACCGTTTCAATAAGCTCTATTGAATGCCGTTTGCAGTTGGAAAAAATATTCATAGATTCTCATTTTATACGTGAAAACGTGTTCTTCCAGGTTTTTTGTTTTTATCATGAAATGGAAACCACTGAAATTTTTTCAAAACTTTGTACTTTTTCATTGAACTTTCAAAGTTCTTTAAAATGACATAACACTCAACATTTTGCAGTGTGAAAAAATCTCGATATCGCAAACGGTTCTCGAAAAAAATGGGGGTGAGCATGTTTTATGAATCACCCTGTATACTAAAAACTTGAAGGAGACAACAACACATAATACAAGTTGGTCTCAGATGAAAGAGTTGAAAAAACTAGAACGATTGCATAGGTTCTTGTAAATTTACCTATCTCGTGGCGGGCGCTGCGATCATAATTAAGAACGACAATGACGTCATAGGGGCAAATTTTCACGGGCTACCTATAGCTACTCACGTGCATACCTGTACCTGATTCCGTTGCCGATGAGACGACGACGGTTTCAAACCTGCCATAATCCACGTTTACCATCACGTACATCACTTCAGCGCATGCATGAGAACGCATACCTGCAGAGCGCGGTAATTTCAATTTTGACGCACGAAGTGTCACTGTCAATGGCAACTGTCAATCAATAATCGAAATGTAAACAAACAACAAACATAACCTCCTAATCATTCAACATTTAATATTGTTCAGAATGAAATGTTACGACGTGCCGTATGGTAGAAAGACGCAAAATAGATTCAGGTGATACGAAACACAACGGCTACAAGGCGATCGACGAAACAAGAGCGTTATTTGGTTAGATCTGTCGAAACGTCAAATCGACGTCAAGCGCTGTCAGCTGAAATTTGCGTGACGTTACACACGCACTCCGTATTACAGTGTTGTCAACTTGTTGTCGTGATATAGATATGGCAACGTCCTACTTTCACAGGTATGCGCAGAAACCTTTCGGGAAACGTCTAGGAGGATATAAGGATATAATAAACCTCCTAGGGAAACGTGGATTATTACTGATTGTTTGAAGACAATGACGTTTGTCAAAACGACAACAGCAATACCTAATAAGACCATGGGAACGTGATAGGTGAAAATCGGAGGTAAAGATCTAGGTGAAAACATCTTCCCAAGTGACGTCACGATAATATTTTCAAAACGTTCTATCGGCTTATTGGACTCATATAGAAAACTCAGATTTGTTCCGTATACTCTTAAACTACCTTCCCCATAAGTTGGTCAAATAAAATATAGACTCGATTTTTGTGTTGTGGTCTCCTTTAATAAACAGCACTGTTGGATTGAAAACTCAAAAAACTGTTGGAACAGCATCACAATATTTGAAAAATACAGACACAAAAACCCCACTCAAGTTTCCCTACTGTTACCAACCCTTCAAAAAAAAAAACGACAAAAAATCTTTATAACCGCAATGGATATATTTTCGAGAAATTTTCAGGAAATACTCTTTATTACTCTTGTTGATGATTGAAAGTATTTTCAGTCAAATCTATTTCATTGGCAAGTAGCCCACTAGCATATAAACTGCAGACTGCAATACAGTGATCACGCTGCAATAATTGAATACAGGGTGTCCTTGTCACAACAATTTTTTCTCAACACCGTGTATATTATGAGATACAGCAAATAAACATTCGAAAACTATGGGAAAAATGATTGAGGATTAGCTTCTGAATCCACAAAATATCATAAAGGGGAAGCGTTTGGTTAAAGGATCCCATCTCGCGTGGCACGTAAAGGCAGAACTAGGACTTTTTGGAGTTCTGATATTTGCAATGTGAACGGGTAATACCTGTATCGGTACGGTCTGTACGAACCACTCCTTAAATGCTCATCATTGAAGTCTTGAAATAAACAGGTCAGCAATTGAAGTGGGCCACCCAAAAATTTTGTTCACTTTCAAATATAAATATCAACGGAAAGAAGCAACCAATTTTAAGGCGGTTTACGATGTCTGATAGAGTGATCTTTTCTCTACGATGTCTGAATTCAGCTTTTTCTATTGTCGGCAGTATACATCATATACAGGGTGAAAACGGAATCTGTACCGAAATGGTCAAGTTTAAATCATGTGTAACTATTGTAAAAATGATACCAGACTTTTTGTGACTTCATATTTAGAAAACTCGACTCATTGTCTCAAAATGGTTTTTTAAATTCCCGTCTATCTCTTTCAATTACAGGGTGATCTGAAAAATAATTCAGTTTTGCACCGATAATGGGATTCCTTGTTATCCAATTTTCAAAATATGGACGGCGAATTGAAGCTTATTCTTCGGGACATGGAGTCTGAGAATCAGAATCGACTCAAAAAACATTCGAATGGACTCTATCAAAGGTAGCCCAAATATGAAGTAGGTACACTCGGGATCTGGTTTGGATGAAAAATGTATGACAAAATCAACCGCTTTTCAAACGAACGGTTCACTCCGAACATTTCGACGTAGTTTTCGCTTGTATCAGTCAAGAATAGTGGGTGATGGAACCGAATTTACAACCGCATGATTACGGAGAGGATACAAGCAGAAAGTACGTCGAAATGTTCGGAGTGAACGGTTTCTTTAAAAAGCGGTTGTTTTTGTCAAAAAATTTCATCCAAAACAGATCCCGAGCGTACTTCATATTTGGGTTACCTTTGGTAAAGTCCATTGTTCCGAATGTTTGTTTCGAGTCGATTCTGATTTTCAGGCACCATTTCCCGAAGAATAAGCTTGAATTCGCCGTCCATACTTTGAAATTCGGATAACAAGGGAGCGCATTATCAGTGCAAAACCAAAACAAGTTTTTTAGAATCACCCTGTAATTGGGAGAGATAGATGGGAATTTGAAAAACCATTCCGAGACATTGATTCGAGCTTTCCAAATATGAAGTCACGAAAAGTCTGATATCATTTTTTCATTTTTACAATAGTTACACATGATTCAAAATTGACCATTTCGGTAAATCTTTCGTTCTCACCCTGTATATCATGTACATTGCCGACAATAGAAAAAGCTGACATCACACATCGTAAACAAAGGATCACTCTATCAGACATCGTAAACTGTCTTGAAATCGGTTGCTTCTTTCCGCTGATATTTATATTTGAAAAAAAAAATTTTTGGGTGGCCCACTTCAATTGCTGACCTGTTTAGTAAAAGATGAACAGTGCAAAAAAGTGTTTCCATTTAGTCTTTTTTCATTGCGTAAATGTGTACTTTGACATCCTGTACTAACCTCTTACCGATTCTAAGATCCTTTGATCCTTTTATTAAACATGATTGGATAAAGGAACACCCGTACCTACTTGTTTATTTTTATGTTACTGTAATGTTGATCTAGGTGAATTTCACATAATCAATGGAGTGCTTCAGACGGCTCATTCGCTGTTCAAGAAATACCGGTATGAATTCAAATCAAACGAATTGTGGACTGAAATTAAATACGTGCTGGATAAACTTGCAAAGCCTCTGACAGATTTGCTACTGGTTAGCTCGTACATATTTCCCATCATAGTCCACCAATAATTTGTTGACATTTCAGGCTACAATGAACTTGGTTCAGACTCACATCAACGATGTAAACGCGCTAAAAATAATTTACCACTCTTTAATGCTGATCTCTAAAGTATTCTACTCGTTGAACTACCAAGATTTGCCAGAGTTCTTTGAAGATAATATGGAAACGTGGATGATGAATTTCCACACGCTTTTGACGACAAATGTGCCTTCTCTTAACACTTCCGTAAGTTGAGCTCACATTTTAGTTTATTGCCGATTATGCATGGTAATGTTTTGTCATAGGAACATGAGGAAGCTGGTGTTGTGGTTCAGCTAAAATCACAAATTTGTGATAACATCGCTTTATACGCCCAAAAATATGATGAAGAGTTCCAGCGGTACCTGCCGCAGTTTGTCACAGATGTTTGGAGTTTGTTGGTTGAAACAACTCTAGAACCTAAATTTGATCTAGTAAGTAATCATTATTAAAGAGACGTAGGGCGTATGACACTTTGCTTGGCTAGAGAGAAATCTTGAGCCACGCGACCGACGCGACAGTCTAGTTAACAATAATTAAAAAAAAAACTTTTTCAGCTTGTTTCGAATGCTTTGCAATTTCTTTCTTCTGTGGCTGAAAGAAATCATTACAGAAACTTATTTGAAGATGACAACGTCCTGAGTAGCATCTGTGAAAAAGTCGTGATTCCCAATATGGAATTCAGATGTCAGTATTTCAAACACTAATTATTTAAAATTAATTAATCATTTATTTTATTAATTGAGATCACTGGATCCGTAGTAAGGTCCCGATATAATGGGACCAAAATTGCATACAAACTGGTGTGCGACAGAAACAGTTTCACGTGAGTGCGAGCGAGGTGGGGATGTCGTGACTTTACCATAGATCCAGTGATCTTACACTTTATCATTGAACTAACAATCGGAAATTCATTCTGCAGCGTCAGATGAGGAACTGTTCGAAGACAATCCTGAAGAATACATCAGAAGAGACATTGAAGGATCAGATATTGATACGAGAAGGAGGGCTGCTTGTGATCTGGTCAACACCTTGAGTCAGAATTTCGAAAAGCGCATCATCGAAATATTCGGACAGTACATGCAAGTCATGCTGTCTAAGTATTCAGAAAATCCGAAGCAAAATTGGCGCAGCAAAGACGCCGCGCTTTATCTAGTCACGTCGTTGGTCAGCAGGGGCGCAACTCAAAAGCACGGCGTGACCCAAACCAGTCAGTTGGTATCAATCCCTCAGTTCTGTCGGGACCACATTTTGCCTGAACTCGACAGGCCTGATGTTAATGAACTTCCTGTGCTCAAAGCTGATGCTATCAAGTACATATTGACATTTAGATCGGTCCTACCTTCGGAATTGGTCATTGGTACAGTGCCGTCTCTGATAAGGCACATGACCAGCGAAAGTGCTGTGGTCCACACATATTCGGCGTGCACGCTAGAGAAGATCTTGATCATGAGAAGCAACAATCAACCAATGTAAATACCGTTTTTATTTATTTTTTTCATTATCCAGCGTTTCCTGTTCCAGTTGGTATTTTCGTCATTAAATTTTCATTTTATAAATATGTATAGTAAATATACTGAAAGGGAATCTCTTCATAGTCTTGCAGGTGCTCAACTGGAGCCGTTGGCCAGTCAGCTGTTCACTAATCTTTTTGAAATCCTCGAAAAACCAGTATCTGAGGAAAACGAGTATGTCATGAAAGCCATAATGAGGAGCGTATCATCACTACAAGAACGTGCCATTCCATTCTTACCAGTCGCTTTGCCTAAGCTCACGGAAAAATTGCAAATGGTCGCGAAAAACCCATCGCGACCGCACTTCAACCACTATCTTTTTGAGACATTTGCATCAGCCGTGAAGATCGTTTGCAAAACAAATCCAGCAGCTGTGACATCGTTTGAAGATATTCTGTTTCCCATTTTCCAGGGAATTTTACAACAAGACATTCAAGGTAAATAATCTATTGACGTTCATTGAAATGACGATATAATTGAATAATTTCAGAATTCATCCCTTATGTGTTTCAAATTTTATCTCTTTTGATTGAGTATACGCCTGTTGGTGCAATTTCGGACGCTTATAATCAGCTTTTGCCGTGTTTGCTCGCACCTGTTCTCTGGGAGCGACCTGCCAACATCGGACCGCTGGTTCGCCTTCTCAGCGCTTTTACCACACAGGCTGCCCCGCAAATTGTGGCTCAGAATAAATTGGTAAGATTAATTTAATTTTTGAAGTGAAACTTCTTCAGCCGCGCTAGGTTAGAATCAATAGAATCACACGAATGAAAAAAAGACCTTCACGGTAATGTTTTACGTTTCACAGTTTTCTTGAAGTGTAGATCGCATCTCTTCACTCTTTGTGCGCTTTTCTTAGCCACGTTATTCTCGACACGGTACGGTGAAACTATGAGTCGATTTGTAGAATAAAAATTGACGTAGGTAGGTATTTTATATTTATTAAATTCTCGAAGTTTCAAGTTGGATTCCTGAAAACCCTGTGTTTTTGATGCACTCAAAGAAGTTTCGTTTCTACGTGAGTAGTGACCACGCACTACATAGTGTTTTTGTTGTAATTTTCAGGAAGGCTTCCTGGGTGTGTTCCAAAAACTTATATCGTCAAAGTCAAATGATCACGAAGGATTCCATTTAATGCAGACAATGATCCAGCATGTGCCTATGTATGTGACAATTTATTGTGATTTTTCTCTTTTCTAAACTTGCATTTTCCAGCGAGGCCATATCTCCATATCACAAGCAGATCTTTGTTTTGCTTTTCAAACGGCTTTCTCTCAGCAAAACTACAAAATACGTTATCAATGTGATTGTTTTCTTTTGCTTGTTTATAATCAAGCATTCCGCCAATCAACTTGTTACCCTGATTGATGAAATCCAAGCTAGGTACGTGCTTGAAACAAATTTTATTGTGCCTCTTGAGTAAAAAATGTAACCTTTCAGAATGTTCGGCATGGTTCTAGAGAAACTTTTTATTGCCGAACTGCAAAAGATCTCAGGACAGGTAGAAAGAAAAATTGTCGCTTGTGGTATTACTAAGCTACTTTGTGAATGTCCAGAAATGTTTACTGGTAGCTACCAAAATTATTGGCCGCAACTGTTGCAGGTATATGTTTTATTCTTAACTGAATTAGATCTAATTCTGAACTATAAACATTTTTAGGCTCTAATTTCATTTTTTGAAATGCCTGTTGACGAAACGGCACTACCAGATGATCATTTTGTGGAAGTTGACGACACACCAACATTTCAAGCAACAACTGCCAAGTTGAATTTCGCCAGCAACTCAAAAGCTGATCCTTTGCAAGGTAATTTTTTTTATATGGCGATTAAGAACCTGTATTGTTGCAGCTTAACGATTTCAATTATGAATTGATGAATGTCGTCTTTTTTATTACATCTAAAAGAGGGTGTTATGATATTTACCGCGCTTCCACAATTTTCTTTTTGTTTTGCCGCTGACAAAAGATGAAAAGTACCGTGAGGTCATAAATTATCTTGATGAAGGGTGCCTATAGATTCTAAAACGACTCGATACAAAAGAGCGCTGGTATGGGAGAAATGACGCGTAATGAAGAGCGCTTGGAAAAAACAGCGAGTGTAAAATAAGCTAATACCTGTAATCGCTTCAAAAAAACAGCGCTACTAAAAGTGACGTAAAAGAATAAGTAGCGCTTGATAAATAGCCCATTATCAAAACAGCGCGGCTACCTCCTCTAACGAGTTAATTTTTGACAGGTTTCCTCCTTCTTTCCAGACCCATTGGATAAGGAGTTGACTTTTGCCTCAAACTTTCTCCTTCTTGTTAGACCTACCATATGGATTTGATTCTTGAGTCGAGTTTCCTCTTTTTTAAGACAATCCGTGCGCAAAAGTCAACTTCTTATCTGGCGGGTCTTGGAGACAATGAGGAAATAACGCTTTTATTTTCCGCCCTACCTCCTCCACCAACATGGAAGGGAGAGTATTGTAATCGTGCAGATTTTTTTTGAGACTTCGACGGATTCATCATGAGGTCCCCATGACGATTGTACCTATTCAGAATAGTTGGAAATATTTCTCTATCTGTCAAGTAATAAAAAATGTCGAAGTGGACTCCAACTGCAGACTAATTTGATTATTTTGTTGGGTTGCTTTTTGCCAAACTTGGTTCCAATGTAGCTGTATTACACTACACAATTTCTTGTACAATCTGTCAGTTAAACAATCAAGTTCATTGTTTTTAGACACTATTTTGGCAGATTGTACAAGAAATTGTGTAGTGTAATACAGCTACATTGGAACCAAGTTCGGCAAAAAGCAACCCAACAAAATAATCATTTTGTATGATGTATACAATAATTAAGATTTGTTAAATCTAGTGGTTTTAGGTATCAGTGAGCCAAGGCAGTTTCTGGTCCAGAGCTTGGCCACCCTGGGAAGCTCTCAACCTGGACGATTACCCACTCTTATCGCCAACACAAATCAGCAAACTCAGACAATTTTACAAGGCTACTTGTCCAAATTTGGCATTCGATTACTCTAGGTATCTTCATTGTTTATCTTTTTTTTTTGCATTTAGATAGTAGGCTACTACATTATTTTTATTATGCCACTGAATACATTGTTTATGTTATAATGTTTTCATTACTGATCATTTGAATTTTAATAATAAGTTATTACTAATTCCGATGAAATAAACAATTCGATTTTAAAGCAGATGTTTATCCATTTAGAACTAAGTTAATCTTCGTGTTAGTCTGGCCTGAGATGGGATATGGCCATGGCGCGCGATAGGCCTGCCTGAAAATGAAATTATTGTCCCCAGTTTGTCTCAAGCGGCCATATGGATGACTAAAGGTCAGTGATTGAATTACTGTAACCGATCCAAGTCTCACCCGCGAATAAATTTAAATACTGATTTCCGCTTATTTGAATTTGCCTATTCCGAGTTGGCCTATGAAATCATCGAATGGGGGGCAGAACCCGACGCTGTTTTGTTCCATTTGGCGTAGCTTAATATTACACGTTTAAAAATAGAAATTGAAATAGGAAATATCTTTCATGATGCATTTTATTCAAGTTGGATTATTGAACGAGAATTATCGGGTATAATACCACAAGTGCAATGAAAATTATCGATAATTCTGAAAAATGCGTGTTGCCTGAAAACCGCATGAGTTTGTTTTCTCTGTTGCTTGAAAGCTAAAAGAGCCCGACCTCGCAGAGGTAGGGCTCTTCTTCCGAACAACAGAAGGAAACAAATGTATGCGGTTTTCTTATGGCAACACGCATTTTCAGAATTATCTGGTCTATTTTCATTGCAAGAGTGGTATTCGGAAGAATATTTTCCGAATCATTCTACAAATTATACACATATTATTTCACACGACAACAAAATTGATGATACATGAATAGCCACCTAACTATACTGAGCCACAGAAAAGAGAACCTGAGGCTGACGAAAAAAGTGTGAAATCATTATGACTGCGCAATCCCAAATCGTTTCACTTTTTTGCGCGTGCCTCTAGGTCCCTTGTCCCTTGAGTACTCACTTGAGCATGAGCATCCCGATACAGTGTCCAGCTCCAGAGTCCAACCATTGTATAACTACTCCTAGTAGGCCAGCCGCCGCGCCGTTCAAATTGTGCAATTTTCGGAAAACACGGGCAGGTGGCGTGTTCAGCATTTGTCGTTTGGTCGCTCAAATCAGTAATGAATCACGCTGTCTTCAAATTTCAACGTGGCGCCCAACTTACTGATAGATGTTGATGGTTTGGTACAGAAATTTTAATTTTTCTCATATGCGCTGATGATTTCTTGCGATTAGGGTTGCACGATGTCAATTGACCGGTCAAATAAGCGGTCATTTGACCGTGTCAAATACTCTGGTCAATTGACCAGTCAAATACGAGCTCCCGGGCCTCGTTTGGCACGATTTGTGTAGATGGCGGAACGTAACTTACTTTAGGAAAGCTCTTTCCTGCCTTGAGACAGAGTCAAGTAGTCAATCCAATCTCAGTGGAACTGCTGCTGCTTTTAAGACAAAGACAAAATAAAACCAAAAAATTAAGTTTGGACGCATTTTTACGAAATACGAAATAGTTTATAATTAACTGAACTATATTGTAATAATTTAAATTTGATATAAAGTCCAAAAATAAAACCAAATATTAGTTTTATTTTTGGAACATGTTGCACCATAATCTAACATACATATGTATGAGTACCTGAACTGAGTTAGTTACAGGTGTTTGCGTACTACCTATAATTACCAAAAATTGAAATTGAAATTTATTTTTATTTGAATTTATTTGTTTTGAAATAAAATAAAAATATCGAGTAAAATACAGGGTGTTTCAGATTTAAATCGTGTCCTTTCAAGAAACGACGAGAAACTTCAAAAGAAGTAGACTTACTCACAAAAATATGTGCCAGAAACAAATAATAACGAAGATATAGGCGTTCAAAGTTGAACTTTCAAAATCGATTTTTCGTCATCGTCAACTTTGGAACTTCCTAACCGATTTTGTTCAAATTTGAATCAAAGCTCGCTGAAATAAGTCTGTATCGAACAATAGTAAGTAACGCGTTCTATCAAATAATTTCGGGAGCGTTGATAATGGAGGGTGCCCCCGCTTTTTTACCCCTATTTTTAAATCCCTGGAGTAATTTGATACATTTTTCATATTTTTGAATTCTTCGTTTGATTTGGAAGAAAAAGTTACACTTGCAAATTTTTTATTAAAGGCTTCGTTATTCTCAAGATATTTGAAGTTGAAACTTCGGAAAACATCTCGAAAACACCTCTTTCAAAGGCCTACAAAAATAAAATCCAAGATAACTAATGATTCCATCATTAAAATAGGTTTTACTGGGGTTTCAAGTTGCTAAACCATGAGTTTTTTCAAGAAACGAGAAGTTTTCAGGAAAAAATATTTTTTTGCTCTTGAAACTGGATATTTTGATGTGTTTTCCGAACTTTCAAACCCAAATATCTTGAAAACGAAGCCTCTAATCGGAATTTCACAAGGGTAACTTTTTCTTTGAAATTGAACGTAGAATTGAATAATGTGAACAATCTATAAAATAACCTCAAGGGGTAAAAAATAGGAGTGAGAAAGCGGAAGCATCCCCCATTATTCACGCCCCTCGGAAAATTTTAATGGGCCTTGTTATTATCGTTAGATACCGACTTATTTCTAAGTAAGCTAAGGTTCCTACTAGTAACCTATAGTCTGTACACCGATAGAACGGACTTTTTCGAATTTCAGTGATGTAACCTATAGCAAACAAAAGCACCAAAGACTGTAACAACATAGGCGCGTTTGGAACTAATATTAGTTTTGTTCGGTTGGTAGTCTTACCCGGGCAAATTATTCCTACGCCAAGCCAATGGCATTACATTCAGCGAGTTTGACAATTACGTACGATTTCTAACCTCCATTTCTCTATGATGTTTGTTATTTTTAGTCGGCTCGGCTGTTGTGAGTGTTGTGTAATAAAATCAGCTTCATTCAAAAATATTATTTTCTCATTCATTAAAATTGGTGTTAAACTGGTGTCATTTAAAATTACCATAGCACTTAGCTGTGATTAACGGAAATAAGCACCTCTTTCTAACTGGAATTTTAAATTTCGCGGGTAACGTTCGGGACTACTTTTCAAGCGGATGAATCTGGTGGTCCTTTCTATCAGTGTATAGAGTATAGTTACTAGTAGTAGTAACCTACTAGTAATAGTTATACACAATGGTTATACAATGGTCCAACGCTAACACTGAACATGCATCATGTTTGTTTGACAGTAAGTGTTTAAACAATGACAGATCGATTGAATTATCGATTTGGTCTTTCGGGTTATCGCGGCGGTTATCGCTTATTAATCCTCAAAATTTGCGTCCAAATTACCGCGTTTTTGACGTATGAGGGAAATAATCAACAGTAATATCACAAGTGCTTAGATTTTCACGATAATTTTGGTCAGGCGATCGCGAGTGCTGATTGTAGCGATAAATGCCCGACTCCGTAGGAGGAGGGCATTTATCCAGAGACAATCAGCCCGAGGGAAACGCTTGGCCAAAATTATCTGGGAAAATCTCGAGCACGAGTGATATTTTGGAGATTATTACATAAAAGAAGTCCGAAGTGACAGCTGTCAGATTTTGTTGTTTACATGAATTTTATTCCGTTGCTATTGACAGTGGGATTTAGATAAGTGAATATTATCCTTGTAGGTCTAATAATCAAGGGCGTTGTATGTAATAATCATTGAAATTCGGTAAATTTACATCCCCTTTTCAGTGAGTGACTTGAGGCAAGAGGCAATTATTTAAAGAGAAAGCAGAGGCGCCTTAGGACTTCCATCCTTCATGTTCAGCTTTCATTGTTTGCAATGTTTGAGATATGGGTTTATTAAACCTTGCATTAAGAACTCGTTTTAAAACTCGTAAGACGTCAGCCTCTTGAGTCTCGTCGTCAACTCTTGACATAGGTAGTTATTTGAATATTACCACCAAGTACTCACAATCACTATAAGCAACGTCACCTCTACCCCAGCTTCCTCTATAATGGCGCGATTCTCTAAAAAATAACATTCCATAAAGGCTCTGTTACCTACGCTGTTATTACCTAGGCAACAGCCAATGGTCAGCAAGACTTTTTACATGACAGAGCGTTTATGGAATGTTATTTTTCACAGAATCGCTCTATAAGTAGGGTCTGTCTTGATGGGTCCAAACAATATGACAGGAGACTAGTTCCTTTATTGGCGAGTAAGGCAGCAGTCACACTGGAGCCATCACCACCCACTACCACCCACCACCACCCAATACCACCAAGCAAAATAATCGACCATGGTCTCACTGAGCCACCGTCCATCGTCCACTGTTAACCACCGTGTCCCCCTCCTGAATTTGACATAATCCTGTTTTATATAATCCGTACTACAATTCTGTCGCGAAAGTTGCCTAAAAACCACGATTTTAGGCAACATTCGCTACATCAGTGTACTGCGGAATGTATTTTACTCCCAGGGACTTTTCTCACACGATTCAAGAATAGCGGCCCAGCTCATGACAAGATTGACAAGTTCTGTGATTGCAATGATTTCGCCCGACGACTTAGATACCGACGAAGTTGTAGATTAAAGCTGGGTTCCCAGATCCGAATATTCGGATAGAAAATGCGATTTTATATGTCAAATTTTGAATGCGAGGGCTCTGATTGGCCAATATGACGACGTTGTCATTAGATTTCGCATCTTCTGTCCGAATATTCGCAACTGGGAATCCAGCTTTATACTACATCTCGAAAAAAATCCGTAAAAAACGCTGGAACATGTGGGTGCGTCAAATGTTTTTCGATAGAGAACAACTAGGGGAATTCCATCAATTAGTGCTGCAGCTTGTTGATGATGAAGAACAATTTTACAGTTATTACCGTATGAACAAGAAATGTTACAACTTGTTTGTGACAAAAGTGAAACCTTTGTTCTCTTCGGGACATACACATTGTATGTTGTATGTATACACAAAATGTTTGTTCTGTATGCGCATCAAGATGCGTATTGTTACCACCGACCACTGGCCACCACTTTGGAAATTTCAAACACATGGCCACCGGTGGTCACTGGGCAGTGGTAAGATGTGGCTGCAGTGTGACCAGCATTATTAAATTGCGTGCGTTTGATTTTTGGTTGATGGTAGTGGGTGGTGGTGGGTGGCTCAGTGTGACTGCTGCCTTACATTACCGATGGTGGCGCTGCTGATGCGCTTCGCATGTAAACAAACATGTCGGATAGAGCACGGATTGTTGCCCGCGCGTTCAAAAATCTCATCAGTAGTAAGTGGTTTTTAATGTCCTCCAGACGTGAAACGTGGTTAATTAGTATTGCGGTGGAACTCAAAAATGGCAGAAGCGCAATTGAGTGTTATGGAGGTTTTGAATCACTTGATGGACTCAACGGATTCTCGATGTATATCGTGATGGGAGAAGAAATTCTGAAGTCACAATTTCTTGTGTTGTGTGGTCGAAAGCGAACTGAATCAAGCATCAATTTAAACATAGACATATTTGAATTGTGTTTACAAACAAGCGCATTGTATGAATCTTCTCACTAGGTAACTGGGAATGTAATTAAAAAAATAGTAGTAGCAGTTCCTGTGAAATTGGAACGTTCAAATGCACTTGCAAAGCAGGCCAGTCCGGGACATGAAAAATATCGCAGCTGTGCTTCTTCGATGCAGCCATATAAAGTTCCCATTTTCAGCGACACTTCCCAGGCTTTTCTCGTAGTCATATTGTTACGATATCTCGCGTACGGGTTCGAATATAATTGAGACGATCGCATTAAAACACACACTGTTTATTTCTGCGTACTACAACAATAAACGCCAACAATTATCCACTTGGAATTATATCCGGCATGCCTTATATAAGGCCTCCGAACAGCGCTCTCGAGTTTTCTGTCTACTTCCAGCAAATTCCATGGTGGTCTGGAATATGCGGTTTCTAGATCATTCCTGAATAATCGTACACTTTACCCGTATAATTCTGCCGGGTTACGAGCGGCGCCTCCGCCAAAATGGACAGATCTTTCTTGACCGAGCATTGAAGTCTACCTTCAGTTTCACATACACGAACGCTCTGGAATGCACCAGATCGCTCCAGACTTCTACACTGCGATCTAATGATGGAAAGATCCAGAAACATCAAGTGTTTACCAATATGTACGAGATCGCCGCTCGTAACAATATTTTCCACAGTGCCGAGTTTGTTTGTCATTTTGACTACCCAACTTGCGTCTTTCGCTTTCGACGGGAAACGGTGAAAATGTAACTTTTCCTTTTTCCGGTTTCCACAGCGCGACTCGCACTCGGAAACACAACTATTTCTCCGCCACTTTTTGTCAAGGTACGTTCAGTCAGCTTATTTAGCCGCAAGTTTTAATTTTAGTCGCAAGCGCAGCGACGCCCATTGGCTCTTATGAACTAGCCTCCTCAGAACAGCCAATAAGCGATGCAGCGCTTCCGACTAAAACTAAAACTTGCGACTAAATAAGCTGACTGAACGCACCTTCACTATCTATTCTGCCACCTTCCATTCTATGCCACTTTTGCTTGCCAGTCGTCGTACACGTGCCACTCTTATTTAAAAATGCAATGCTTTTGCAATCGACGACACCCAATTGGCGAGTAACATTACCGATGGTGGCGCTGCTGATGCGCTTCGCATGTAAACAAACATGTCGGATAGGGCACGGATTGTTGCCCGCGCGTTCAAAAATCTTATCAGTAGTAAGCGGTTTTTAATGTCCTCCAGACGTGAAACGTGGTTAATTAGTACCTATTGCGGTGGAACTCGAAAATGGCAGAAGCGAATTGAGTGTTATGAAGGTTTTCAATCACTGGATGGCCTCAAGCCTCAACGGATTCTCGATCTATCGTGATGGGATACTGATGGGAGAGGAAATTCTGAAGTCACAATTTCTTGTGTTGTGTGGTCGAAAGCGAACCGAATCAAGCTTCAGTTCAAACATAGACATATTTGGATTGTGTTTACAAACAAGCGCATTGTATGAATCTCCTCACGAGGCAACTGAGATTGTAATTAAAAGAAATAGTAGTAGCAGTTCCTGCGAGAGTTCCTGTGAAATTGGAACGTTTAAATGCACTTGCAAAGCAGGCCAGTCCGGGACATGCAAACATATCGCAGCTGTGCTTCTTCGATGCAGCCATTTCAAGTTCCTATTTTCAGCGACACTTCCCAGGCTTTTCTCGTAGTCATATTTTCCACAGTGCCAAGTTTGTTTGTCATCTTGACTACCCAACTTGCGTCTTTCGCTTTCGACGGGAAACGGTGAAAATGTAACTCTTCCTTTTTCCGGTTTCCACAGCGCGACTCGCACTCGGGCACTCGGAAACGCAACCAATTCTCCGCCACTTTTTGTCACTATGACAAAATCACAAATCTTACCACCTTCCATTCTGATGCCACTTTTGCTTGCCAGTCGTCGTACACGTGCCACTCTTATTTAAAAATGTAATGCTTTTGCAACCGACGACACCTAGTATATTCAAGATAATGAAACGTGCGTGGCTCACGTACTTTGTTGGAAAAAATCAACGCCGCGTTAAGTCAGATGGAATCAATTGAAGTCACCAAACACCGCAACGCTCATAAGAGCCCACACAAATCTGCGGTTGATCCGTGCACAAACGTCGTTTACACGTTGGCCGTCAGATGGCGTATTCGATCTTGAAACTCGCCAATATACCACACAAATCTGCAGTTGATCCGTGCACAAACGTCGTTTACACGTTGGCCGTCAGATGGCGTATTCGATCTTGAAACTCGCCAATTACGTAGCAATCCAACCAACTTAATTATTAGTGGCATAGCTGGTAGCTGAACAATCGTGATAGTGAGCAAAGCGTTTTGACATTTCTTGTCTATGAATACTACCTGTCCTGTAGGTACCTATCTTTTTAGGGAAGCATTTAGGATCATGAGTCCTTTCAATTTTTCGACTTCATTTTCAATGGGGAATCGTCATTCCTCAAAGTTTGTAACAACCAGTGCCTAACACCCTGTATCAACCTATTCTGTGACCAAGTAGGGGAGTGGGGCACTTTTGACATTGAGGCAATTTCCACACCCCGTCGTAATTCAAAAAATTTGCAAGTGGCGGGAATAAGCCACTCGGAGTTGAACTCAAGGAAAAATGGTAAGTCACACTTTGCAATAGTTCATAATTTCCATGATTGCTACAGTTTGATGTATATTGACACAAACAGTGTAGTCTGTTATTACACACTAAATAAGTTGGAGTTTGGACACATTTTTTATAATTATAACCTATAAATCAACTTAACCTACTGTGTTCTCTCGAGTTGTGAATGGGAAAGGAAGGGGTAGATTCGGCACTCGTGCTTTGGGGCAGTTTCGACATGGTGTTATAACATGATGACATAAAGGGTGTCCGTTTTTCGAGGCTAAGCATGGGTATCTCGCTTATCTTTAGAGATACAGAGTCGGTTAAATTAGAAAAAAGTTGCGAATTTTCATGACGATCAATGATCCAAAAAGATATTTGACTTGTCAGTTGTGTGTTTAGTTTTCGAGATATCGAGAAAAAACAGAAATTTGTAATTTTTGTTTTTATTTTTTATTTGGAAAACGGTTAAAGGTAGCCTTTTCTAATTAAGACATTGTGAAGGCACTTTTCCAAGGGGAATTCAATGTTGTCAAAATCTTCATTCTAGCTTCCAAAACAACCGAGATATGACATACAACTTTTTTTTCTCTTATGGGCGCCATATTGGATTTTGACATTTTTTAATACAATTTTTTTTTCTGGTTACAACGATGTGTCACATGCCACTGTTGAATTCATGCTTTTAAGCAAATAAAGTTTTTTTTATTTTTTAAAGAGTGCTTTGGAAACAAAATCAGCATCGACAATAAAAAAAACGTTGATGTTGAACATTTATTCAACAGTGACATGTGGCATATCGTTGTAACCAGAAAAGAATACCGTTTTCAAAAATATCAAAATCCAATATGGCGCCCATTAGAGAAAAAAGTTGAATGTCGTATCTCGGTTGCTTTGAAAGCTAGAATGGAGATTTTGGCAGCTTTGAATTCCCCTTGAAAAAGTGCCCTGACAATGTCTAGATTAGAAAGGGCCACCTTCAACCGTTTTTTGAATAAAAAATTAAAACAAAAATTCAAATTCCTGTTTTTTCACGATATCTCAAAAACTTAAATCGATACGTCAAATATCTTTTTGGATCATTGATCGTCATGGAAATGCGCAACTTTTTCCTAATTTAACCGACTTTGTATCTCTCGTGATAAGCGAGATACCCATGCTTAGCCTCGAAAAATGGACACCCTGTATAAGTATAATAAACGTTATATAACTTATAGCCATTCTCATTCACCTGGGGTCCTCGGGGCGCAGGTTCACCTATACTGGCGCCGTCACCAACCCCAACCCTAGCCAGCTCGATCGATATGCGCTCCCGGTTAAACAGCCCATTGAACCAATGAGTTTAGTCTATGGGAAGACCTGCGCACGAGCTGCGAGTAAAGGGAACCGCCTATATGAGAAGGTCTATTAGGCCTGCAGTGCCACCAGAATGACTCTAGGTACCTATATTGTTTGTTAGTTGAATGTGTTCCTTTATCCAATACCTAGACCTTAAAATAAACTGCTCAACAATGAAAGTGTTACAAAGCAAAAATTCACCCAATTTTGAAACGCTGTAACTTTTGATTGGCACAAACGATTCTAATTCTGTTTCAAGTACTGAAGAGCCCAATTTTTTAGCCATCTTTCTTGTCAATATGAAATCCATAGAGCCCCTTATAAAACTTCTACAGGGTGATGAACAGAGCAGTGCAAAATTGATGAAAGTTCAACATACCCCCGTTTTCGTTAAAAAAAATTTTCGGGAGTATCAACACCAAATTTATGAAGAATTATGTGTTCCCTCGAAACGGTTTTTGAATTTTCGGGATTCCAGTCGAAACAGCCAAAATATGATTTTTTATTGTGAATACTGTATATTATTCCTGTAGCAACGCAAAAACATTAGAACTTTTCTTATCAAGATGACGCCACTTGGTAGGCTTGTTCACTGAACAATTCTGAGGAATTTGACTTGCAACACGTTCCTATTGTCTAGTGTAGGGGTGAAGAAAAGCCCAATTGGCAGCGTACTTTTTGGTACTACTCCTAAAATTTGGGTTTTTAGCATTGAAAAAAGGTTAATTTTTACTCTCTTTAGTCAACATGGGACTACGTCATTAGAATTGGATTAACCACATTTCCGCCATTTTGGAATGTTTTGCCTTTACCTCAATTTTCAAAACATACGCATATTTGGCATCATTTCTTGAAATGTTGGTCCCCTAAATGGAATTCTGTCAATAAGATCTGTCTATCTGTTTGTTTATCTGTCTATCTCTTTCCGAAAAAATATTTATAGAATTTTTAACCCCACCCCCCCTTCTTCCTGAAATTATCTGAGTGTCCAATGTTATATTCTTCACCTCTCAATTATTCTTTTCAATGCAATCAACGTCATCCTGCATAGCATCGGAAGAGATAATTTTCTGTGGAAAAAATGCCACCCAAATTTCACCCTTTCGCTCCCCCCACCTCATCTCAAAAATCTAAAATGGCAATATCTACTTTGTGATATATCAAATTGAAGGAAATTAAATTCTCTCCATGAACAAAATTTTTTCAAATTTTTTAAAACCCCCATTTTCCTCACAAAACACCCCAAATGTCTAATTTATTTGGAGAGGGGTTGAAAATTTCAAAAAAATTGTTTTCGGAGAGAGAATTCAATTCCCTTCAATTTGATGAATCACAAAGTAGGTGGTGTTTCGTTAAATTTTGAAGCTGAGGTGGGGGAGAGCAAAAAGGTCAATTTGGGTAGCACTTTTTCCACCGAAAATTCTTTTCTTCGATGTTTTCTATGATGACACTGACTGAATTAAAAACAATTGAGAGGTCCAGAATTAAAAAGAGGGCAGTCAGAGAATTTTTAGGGCGAAGGAAGGTGGGGATAAAAATTTTGTGAATATTTTTTTCAGAAAGAAAATTTGATTCTCTTCAATTTGATGATCGCAAGGTAGGTCATGTCATTTGAAATTTCAAAGTTGGGGTGAGTGGGGGCGAGGAGGCTCAAGATAGAAATTTGCCAATTTATGTTTTAGATGTCCCCTTTGATATAAAAATCGACCTGTTTTTGCTCGAAGGCATATTCACTAGGAATCGGCAGTTATTGCAGGTGGATAGTTTTTAAATGATCACCCGGTGCAGTATTCACAATAAAAAATCACATTTTGGCTGTTTCGACTCGAATCCCAAAAATATAAAAACCGTTTCGAGGGAACACATCATTCTTCATAAATTTGGTGTTAATACTCCCAAAAATTTTTTTTGGCGAAAACGGGGGTATGTTGAACTTTCATCAATTTTGCGCTGCTCTGTTCATCACCCTGTAGAAAATTTATGAAAAGCTCTATGCATTTCATACTGACAAGGAAGATGGCCAAAAGATTGGGCTATTCAGTTCTTGAAACAAAATCAAAAACAGATGTGCCAATCAAAAGTTATAGCGGTTCAAAATTGGGTTAATTTTTGCTTTGTAACACTTTCATTGTTGAGCAGTTTATAATAGAATAGAATAAATTTATTAACCATTTGTTGATACAGGCATTGTATATATCGTCGCCCTCCTGACATAGTGACGTATCTCAAAAAAGGGAAATCTGATGAAAAGAATAACTAAACATGCCAGGACAATATATGTATTAGTTATTAAAAGAAAATAAAACCCATAAAATATATCGGACTAGAAGAATATTAAAAAAAACAAAAATTTGTTATCTTTGTGAAAATGTGTTTTCTATAGAAAACCCTCGAGAAAACCCAAAAGTAAGAGATCATGATCACTACACTGGAAAATCTAGAGTAGCTGCTTGTAGAAAATGCAATTTGAAATATATACAACCATTGTTTATTCCAATTTTGTTTCATAATTTAAGTTCTTACGATTGTCATTTGTTTATAAAAAATCTAGGAGAAGATAAAAGTCAATTGAAATTAATACCTAATAACGAAGAGATTTCTTTCAGTAAAATTTTAAAAATGGATGATGATGCGAATTGAGATTTATCGATTCATTTAGATTTTTAGCAAGTAGCCTAGACAATTTGTCATCTTATCTGGAATCAAGTCAGTTGAGAGAAATAATTAAATACTTTTCAAATCATGAATTAGATGTGTTATTTAGGAAAGAAAAAAGCAAGATCATTAGGAAAGGAATATATCCCCAGTGGCGTACCTAGCGTATTTGGCACCCAGGGCGGACTATCCTGTAACCCTCCCCCCCCCCCAAACCTACCTAGATATTGAGCTGAAGACTGCGTAGTGCTAGTGACACCCTCTGTGCCAAATTGGGCAATTTTGTGTCCTTAGATTTTTAGGATCGAAAAATCGTGCCTAATTGGTGACATGGTATTTTTGGACATAGAAAAACAATTTCTCAACAAAGCAGAAAACACTACGAATAGTGACTAATGCGAGAAAAAAGCGCCGCAGAAGAAATTTTTTTGGAAGACGACGAGAAGACGGAAGACCATCTTGGTTTGCACCCTCCAAGGCCTTGCGTCCTAGTTTTGTGGACTCCTTTTGCACCACAAATAATCCGACACTGACACCCCCTTACTGTTGGTACCCGGTGCGGACCGCCCGCCCCTCCGCCCCCCGTTGGTACGCCACTGTATATCCCTATGAATACATGGATCCTTTTGAGACATTTTCTGAAACAAAACTTCCATCAGTAAATAAATTTTATTCTTCGCTCACAAAAGAAGGAATTTCTCAAGAAGAATTCAAACATGCAGTAAAAGTATGGAAATATTTTAAAATTAAAAACTTGGGCGAATGCCATGATTTATACTTAAAACTAGATGTTTTGCTATTAACTGATTTAATTGAAAATTTTAGAGATTTATGTTTGGAAAAGAGTTATGGACTGGATTCTGTTTGGTATTATACAACTCCGGGGTTAGCTTGGGACTGTATGCTCAATTGCTCAAATATACTTCAGTGGAGTTGGAATTATCAACTGATTATGAAATGTATTTGTTGTTTGAAAACGGAATTAGAGGAGGTATTTCACAGTGTAGTAACAGGTACTCGCAAGCAGATGAAAAGACTCAGATTATCTATATAGATGCTAATAATCTAAACTACGCACAAATGAATACGTCGTTCTAAAAAAATTTGCCCTTTTTCAATTTGATGTAAGTTTGGATTACTACAATGAATTTGCATTCTGTTTGAAGTGTCCGTTGACTTCATCCTTTGGCTATCAGTCCGTGGTTTTGCAAGACACTAGATAATTCACATACATTTTGTACAAAGTGTTCAATAAGGCAGTGCAAAATTTCTGAATCGTCAAGAAGCTCCCATTCAAAAAAGAATTTTTTTTCTTTGAATTTTCACCACAAAGAAGACGAAGTAGGCCTTGAAGTACAGGGTGGTGTTCGAATTCTCTGCTTATCTCCTTTATTTACAGGGTGAGCACAAAGAAATCATCTTTTTGGTTTTGCATGGATAACTTTTTTCGTCGTTGACCGATTTTAAGAATTAGTGGCTCATATTGAAGCTAAAACTTCAGGTAAAAAGACCTGAGGATCAGAATTGACTCGAGGCAAACATTCAGAATCAAGTGTTCAATAAAAGTTGGCCCAAATCTTAAACGTCGTCTACAGCTCGTTAGGGAGAAGGATTAGCTAAAAGTCACTTTTCTTTCAAACGAATCATTTATTCTGAATACATTGAGGTTTTTCTAGCTTGTCCTAGCCAAAAATTGTGGGTGAAGGAATCCAATCACAGCTGCATGTTCAAGAAGGAGAAACAGCCCCTTGGCCACCTTAAATTGGTCGTAACCAAGACTACAAAAATCAGAACAACGAGTAATGAACAAACCAGTTTAGGTAATTCATTGTTTTTATTTTTCGTAGTGTTGGTTACGACCAATTTCAGGTGAACAAAGAACTGTTTCTCTTCCTTGAACATGCAGTTGTAAATGAATTCCTCCACCCACACAATTCTTGGCTAGGACAAGGACAAAGACCATAATGTATCCAGAATAAATTATTTATTCGAAAGAAACGTGGATATTAGCAAATCCTTTTTCTAAACGGGCTGTCGACGGCGTTTTGGATTTGGGTCACATTTCATTGGACCCTTGGCTCTAAATGTTTATCTTGAGTCAATTCTGATCCTTAGGTTTTTTCACCTATAGTTTTAGCTTTAATATGAGCCGCAAATTTTTGAAATCGGTCAACGAGGAAAAAAGTTATCCATGGAAAACCAAAAAGATGATTTTTGTGTGCTCACCCTGTAAATAAAGGAGATAAGCAAATAATCCAAGCACCACCCTGTACTTTGAGGCCTACCTCGTCTTCTTTGTGGTAAAAATTCAAGAGAAAAAAGTTCTTTTTCGAACGGGAGCTTCGTGACAATTCATAAACTTTGCACTGTTTCATTGAACACCCTGTACAAAATTTATGTGAATTATCTAGTGTCTTGCAAAACCATGGACTGATAGCCAAAGGATCAAGTCAACAGACACTTCAAACAGAATGCAAACTCATTGTAGTTATACAAATTTACATCAAATTGAAAAGGGGCAATTTTTTTTGGAACGACGTATTGATTTGTGCGTAGCTTATATGGATGGACTCTATCTTAGAAGTTACCAGAAAAACTTTAATTGGTTGACTTGTGATGAAATTGAAAATGTTGGCGGCATATTGTTATCAGATAGTGATATGGGTTATGTTTTAGAAGTTGATTTAGCATTCCCTGTAGACTTGGCTATTCATAACAAATTCAATTATCTCCCTTTAGCTCCGGAAAATTAAATTCTACAAATAATTTGGTGTGTGTGTAAAAGTGACAGTCAGGAACCGGTAGCTTGTCAGGGGGGTAGACAGACACAGAGCATGCAGCTTGGCCATTCAACTGACTGGTGTACGAAAGTTTTCAAAATTTGGCGCCTTTACGCATGCCCACCTGCCCAAACGAAATGGCTCCAGAAACTGGACTTGTTCTTATTTGAACGTGTTGTTCTTTCTTTATTTTTTTTTGAAAAAATTTCTGGATAATCCGCAAATTTTATGTTAGATTATCATTCCACACGCTATTCTGAGTGATTGCCTATTTTTTCGTTTGGATTTGCGTGTGTCGCTCAAGTGTCATATGGACCCCATATTGAAATTTATTGAGCCAAATTCCCCGAGGGGCCAAATGCCATAAGGAATATGTGCGAGGTTTTTTAGACAAAGTCCTCATTTCTCATGAGAAACACACTTTTGGTCAGTTTAAAGATTTAGGTATTTGTTGAAAAAAAACACTCTCTTTTCATGAAAAAGTGTCGAAAGTGCCCCGGTCTCCCCTAATACATAATTATACAGAGAACAACCATCATGTCGATTCAGCCATCTCTATGATGAATGATGATTACTGAATACGCGATATTAGTGGTGACGTCAGAGTTGCCATTTTTAAATGCTGGATCCAACAATGGTCCGAGAACAAAGGAAATTTCAGAAATTATTTTTTTAACCCATTAAAGCCTAACGAGCCCATATGGAGCCACCATTTCTTGATAGAAATTATGACTGATATTTTGGTAAAAACCTTCATTTTTCAAAAAAGTGTACCTGCACCGTTTAGAATGGATAATGATGATATACACTCGCAAGAAAAAACACCTTGATCGATGTTACTTTTCCCTTGCTAGCGCTCTGAAAATACGTGTTGAATTTTTCGCCGGGAAACGATGAACTTCACTTTGATATAAATATTATTATTGATGTTATTCATGTCACAGTTGTTCTATAAATAATTTTTTGCATTCTTATATTATCATTCAAGCCTATGAAATGTTTTGTGGATGCAAAGTGCTTTTCATGTTTTTGTTTTTTGACCGCAAACATAGCTGAGCCCATATGGAGCCACTAGGCTGTTATCGGCATAACTTGTGTCGCCGAGTTCTGAACATAACAAATTATAATTTAGTGGAATAACTCTTCAGGAAGCCATTCATCGTGCGCACGACGATGATGATCATAATAGAGAAGTGTTGGATGTATTCATAGAGCCTCCAGAAAGTCATGTTTTGACTGACGAGGATTTAGCAGATGAGGAAGGACCTGGACTTGTTGATAATTTGAGCGGGAAAGAGCTTGCTGCAAATGCCGAAATTGTTCTGACGGATCGGATAATGTGCGTATAGGAGGTACTCAAGATATAACTGAGGTACTGAGGAAAATCAGTTACCTGCAGAAGTCACGGAAGAGCCTGAAAATATTAGAAGACAATTAGTAGTGATTATCAAATCCCGAAATTATTCATTTTTGGATTCAGCAGATTTGGAGCTTCCAGTTGTACATTTTCCAAGCCCAGATTACTCACAATACAAACATTTGACCTGCGTAGAAATATTAATATTTTCAATCATTTTATTTCAAATGATTTATTTGAAAAAATAAGGAATGAAACGGCAAGTTACGCACAATTCAAAAATTTTCCAGATCCGCCAGTAACCGTTCAAGAACTAGAGACTTTCTTTGCCATACTGATTCTAAATGGATATAACATTTTGCCGTCCAAAAGAAATTATTAGGAGAACGCAAAAGATATAAAGAACGAGCCAGTATCTAGTGCCATGAGAAGAGACCGGTTTTCCCAAATTTTTTGCTTTATACATTTTGCCAATAACTAACTACCTTGTGGAAGAACGCGCTAAGATGTAGAAACTGCGACCGATAGCAAACATGTTGAAAGAAAAGTTCTTCGGACATTTTGTGCCAGACAAAATCTTTCATATGATGTGTCTATGATAAGACCTTTTGATCGCCACGGGTGCAAACAATTTATACGTGGCAAGCCAGTACGGTTTGGTTCCAAAGTCTGGAGCCTGGATACACACTCTGATATCTAAAAAACTTTGAGGTATATCAGGGAAAGAATCCAAAGGCAAACATCAGATATGAAGATTTTATCAAAATTTATGATGAAAATATGGATTTTAAATATTTGTTATACCATTTTTTCACAAAATGATATGTATTACTTGATATATTTCACAATTTGATACATTTTTATCTATTCTTTGCATGGATCACGCATCACTGTGAAACTACCCGGGTAGCGCCTAGTGGCTCCATATGGAGCCATGTCATTTGGGCAGTTTTTTTTGATAAAAAACATGGGAAATACTTATTTTCCTTGTATATGTAATAGTATTGACATGTTTTGGTGAAAAAACCCCAATTTCATCAAAATTTTTAATCTCGGTCTTAATGGGTTAAAGCATTACCTTGCTTATTTAACTATATTGGGGTACGAAGTGACAAACTACAGAACTTATAGGTCATTTTGGAGTATATTCCAATTTTTTATATTTTTTCTAAAAGATTTTATCAGCAAAAGAAGTTTGAAAGTGACAGCGATGACAGCGTATGTTGGCGCGACATAACCTTAAAGCGCAAACAACACTGCACCTGCACCAGACAACAACGAGAACCAGTCAACCACGCAGCAAAGTGCAGAGCTGCGGACGTGTTGGAGAAGCTTTTTTGTGATTTATAGTTGATCATTTTGTAGTGAAAATGGTAAGTAATGTGTTGGGCATCAGATTGTAAACACTACAATGAGCGACGAAAATGTAAATTTCTCACATTTCCAAAAGACGAAACGGAAAGAAAACAAATCGAAGAATCTTTTGACATATACCTAGATGTTGGTAAATTTCAACTCTCAACTCCTCCAATACGTCCGCAGCTCTGCACTTTGCTGTGTGGGTTGACTGGCTCTCGTTGTTGTCTGGTGCAGGTGCAGTGTTGTTTGCGCTTTGAGGTTATGTCGCGTCAACATACGCTGTCATCGCTGTCACTTTCAAACTTCTTTTGCTGATGAAATCTTTTAGAGAAAAAGATGAAAAATTGGAATATGCTCCAAAATGACTTCTAGGTTCTGCAGTTTGTCACTTCGTACCCCAATATAGTTAAATATGCAAGGTCATATGTTACCAAAAAATAATTTCTGAAATTTCTTATGTTCCGACCAGTGGCGTAACTAGAGGGGGGGTTTCGGGGTCAAAACTCCCCCCATTGGCCATCGAATTCCCTGAAAAAATTTCAAATGCGACGCTTTTTTATTCATTTTGCTCGCATATTCGCATATTTTTCAGTCGTGACCCCCCCCCCCCAATGGACACTTCTAGTTACGCCACTGGTTCCGACCATTGTTGGATCCGACATTTAAATGTCTCTGATTTAAAAATGGCGATCCTGACGTCACACTTAAGGTGCGTTCAGTCAGCTTATTAAGCCGCAAGTTTTAATTTTAGTCGCAAGCGCAGAAACGCCCATTGGCTCTTATGAACCAGCCTCTTCAGAACAGCCAATGAGCGATGCAGCGTTTACGACTAAAATTAAAACTTGCGGCTAAAGGTGCTGAACGCACCTTAAGCTCAGTTTTAGATCATCTGTGGTTTTAGAGCCACTGCACTGCAGCGAAGGTTCCGTCGTCGACAACGAGATGACAGCGAGCGCTGCGATACAAGCGACAAAGTCCCTCTAAACGAAAAGAGACAAGTAAAGGGTGACGTTGCGACCAAGGTATGGAGTAGTAAAAGAGGGCGAAGAGTGAGAATCTGGGAAAGATGCAAAGTGCAAGTTCGTAAATTTATAAATAGAATCTGCGTGGTGAACGAAAAAACATTTTATGGTAGAGGTTAAGTGAGAAGTGCAGCTGTAAAAAGCTGGTTTGAACAGATTTTTTTTAGTAATAATTATTATTGAACACTCCATTGAACCGCTAATCTCACCACCTGCTGAAAGGATTATTATTTACCTGAGAGTCCTGAGACATCAAATTGAGGTACATATTCTTAAAAGTGAGTAGGTCGGGGGTTAGGTATACCTTGAGTCTTGAGTGACAACAATGACAACATAGTTTTAGGTCGTTATTTTATGTTTTAAATTTTAACGGGACAATTCATTATTACGATTCACATTAAGATAGGTATATAGACAGGACAGACACTATGAAAAACATCTTGAGGCTAGGTACCTACATATTCTTGGTATAAAAAAAATGGTTTGTGAATAAGGTGCTCAACAGTTATCTTGTACTAAGTATTTTGTGTGCTTATGTTTAATCACTTCAGATGCTTACCAAGTGATAACGTTAGATTCTTATTTAACAATGTAACGTTAATATAGTACCTTCAACCCTAGTGTGATTCGAGTGAGTTGTCTTTTCCAAAGGCCTCGCGTGGCGAGACTCCCAGCCAACTTGAATCACACTAGGGTCGAACGTACTTTACCTACTAACCTACCTACCTATTCTGTGCCTGTATGTATACTTACCGCCCACTTAGATGTTGGTGCCCACCCTAATGATAGGAATAATTATACTTACTAAGTATTGAAATAATATCGCATGATTCACTTGAATTTGAGATTTGTTTTCTGTTCAGATAGTAATCAAACATGGCAACCAAACTTGTGTTCAAAAATGAACTAACAAAAACTGACCCACATGAGAGTCCTGTTGTGATCATTGGTCAGGTGAAGCACTTGACACAGCTAAAGTTTGACGACATCAAGATCAAACTTGAGCCGAGAGTCACCGAAGAAGTATTCAAAGTGGCCGTGTCGAGCCTCCACCCTTCGCCCACAGATAGCTGTTCGTTGTACTTAAATTTGGCCACAGTTGCCGCTTTGCCCGTGAAATGCAGCCGCCACAACACTCCTTCGAGGGCCCACGCCATCACCCGCTTAGTGCAAAGTTGCACAATTGGCGTCGATGAGAACATAGTTGTACGTATTTGATACTCATGGAACCTCGCAGTCGTTCATTATTTCGTCCTGGTCCAACTTTCAGATAGTTTGCGAACGAAACGACGTATTCGCTAGCGCTTGTGCGGTAGCAAGGGCTTTCCCTCAGTACAGCAAGAAGACTGGTTCCAGCTCTGGCGATAAGTCCACAGTTTCTGTCGAATTCATAACAGTGCAAGGTAGACTCAACTTCTAAGATCTGATGTTCTGATGCTAAGGATCAGACTTACTACTAACTCATTTACAGATCATGGGAGTGAAAATGCAGAACTTTCTCCGGAAGAATTGCTTCTGTTGGAAGACGCTGCCTACAGTATCCGCTTGGCAGCAAGAATCGTCGATACTCCATGCAATGAGATGAACGTCGATCACTTCTTGAAAGAAATTGAGACTGTAGGAAACTCGCTGAAGATTAAGGCCACCGTAATTAGGGGAGAGGAGTTGGCCAGCAAGGGACTTGGAGGAATCTATGGTGTGGGGAAGGCAGCCAGTGTTCCTCCGGCTTTGGCTGTCTTGAGCCACACTCCTCATGGGGCACATTCGACTGTCGCTTGGGTCGGCAAAGGTATTGTCTACGATACTGGCGGCTTGAGCATCAAGGGAAAGGTAACAACTTAAGACTTTTTTCAATGAAATTTAAATGCACTGAAATTAAAACATGGAAGCATGTAATTAATTTTACATTATTTTTCTAGCTTCTTATCGAATTGATGCCAAAATTGTTATCTGCATCAGCTCTCATACTTATTACAAAGTACAGAGTATACACGGTGTTTTCAAAATGGTGATACAAACTTCTAGGGGAGATTCCCCTTCAAAAATAAACCAAGAAAAAATATAACTTCGATGTCCTAAAATGCTCTGTTGAAAAGTTACAGGGTGTTCAAGATGACTTAGAACTGATTTTTTGACATATGTTTTCAACCGTTCAACCGATTTTGTTCAAATTTTCAACAAAGTTAGCTGAAATAAGTCTCTATCGAATAAAAGTAACTGTTGAGAAAAAAAAGTTTGGGGGTGTAGATAATGGGGGTATCCTCATTTTTACCCTCTATTTTTTACACCCCTAGCTATTTTTCCAAATTGTTCTTATTTTTGGATTCCACGTTCAATTTAGACAAAAAAGTTACTCTTGCAAAATTTTGATCAGAGGCTTCGTTTTCGAGATATCTGGGTTTGAAACTTTGGAAAACATCTCGAAATTGCCACTTTCAAAGGCCTTGAATTAGAATCCAAAAAAACCCACGATTTCTCAGCAGAAATAGGTTCTCTAGAATTTCTCAGTTGATCTACCCCACCTCACCTCACCACTATTTTTTCTGAGAAACAAGAAGTTTTCAGGGAACAAAAAATTGAGCTCATTGAAAGTGGCGATTTCGAGATGTTTTCCAAAGTTTCAAACCCAAATATTGTAATTGTTGACAGAGTCGAGATATAAACTACCTCCGACGAGGTCTCTCGATGGCACTATAAATGGAATGAAATATCTCGAAAATGAAGCCTCTAATCAAAATTTTGCAGGAGTAACTTTTTTTCTAAATTGGACGTAGAATCCAAAAATTAGAACACTTTGGAAAAATAGTTAGAGGGTAAAAAATAGGGGGGAAATATGAAGACACCCCTCATTATCTACGCCCCTGATTTTTTTTTCAAACACGTTGCTATTATAAAAATTAAAAAATAAAATAGAAATATTTTTCAAATCTTGAAATTGAATCAAATACATGTCGACACCGACGGGTGCCAACCCGCCGGCCGTAATAAATGTGTATAATCTTGAAGACCGAGTTCCGATTATTTGATAGAGACCTATTCTGGTTAACTTTATTCCAAATTTGAACAAAATCAGTTGAACGGTTCAAAAGTTATGTCAAAAAATCGATTTTAAAGAGTCAACTTGAACACCCTGTATCTGTTTAACGGAGCATTTTAGGACATCGAAGTTATATTTTTTCCTGGTCCATTTTTGATGGGGAATCTCCCCTAGAAGTTTGAATCACCATTTTGGAAACACCCTGTTATACAGGGTGGTCCATCCTAGCGTAATTATCCCATAGCGGTCTTACCGTTCAATATAGAGAAAAAGATGTAAAAGAAAAGTTATATAGTTTGATGAGACCTATAACCTAAAATTATTTTCAGCTATACAGGGTGTCCCATTTTGACAGGATTAACGAAACGTCAATTTTTTTAAATGGAACACCCTATATTTTTTGCGTTTTCATGTTCAGCTTTTTCAACTGTTTTATGCCTGTATTTTTGTTTTTCAATTGTATGGCAGTGCTACCAACTAAAAATTAAAAACTAAAAAAAATTTGCATTTTCACAGTTTTCTTAGAAAAATCGTAGCGGCCTTGCTTTTCAAAACTGAGAAATGAAACTTGACATGGTGATAGTCAAGTCAAAGATCAATATCCCAATGTCAAAAAATTGGGATTTTTTGATACAGGGCGTTCACAAAAAAAACATCAATCTTCATAATTTTCCAAGTATCATAACTCATTTTTTTCAAATGGCATGCCCCTAATTTTATAACGTTATCTGGTAGCTTTTTTTTATCCTCTTTCATTGTTACTAGGGGTACCCTATCCTTAAACTTGATTTTTTTCGAGATAATCAGAAATTTTCACAAAATTTGCTAATTTTTTAGTTTTTTTCAAAAATTGAGTTGGCCGTGATGAATGACGGACACGCCAAATAGTACGCAACTCTCAGTTAGTCAGTCTGAATATTGTCGAACAAAGAAAAATGACTCTACGCAAGAGGAAATGATTGATATGATATTTTGGTAATAATCCAGATATCCAGGATCCCACTTTGTTTTCTTTTTGCGTTGAAGCCATTTTTTTTTTGTTCGACAGTATTCAGACTGACGAAGAAAAAAACAAAAAAAATTGAAAATTCCCGATTATCTCGAAAAAAAAAAGTTTAAGGGTAGGGTACCCCTAGTAAAAATGAAAGAGGATGAGAAAGCTATCAGATAACGTTGTAAAATTAGGGGCATGCCATTTGAAAAAAATGAGTTATGATACTTTGAAAATTATAAAGTTTGATTGTTTTTTTGTGAACAAAGAAATGAAGAAATCCCAATTTCTTGACAATGGGATATTAGTCTTTGACTTGACTATCACCATGTCAAGTTTCATCTCTTAGTTTTGAAAAGCAAGGCCGCTACGATTTTTCTGAGATAACTGTGAAAATGCGATTTTTTTTAGTTTTTAATTTTTAGTTGGCAGCACTGCCACACAATTGAAAAACAAAAATACAGGCATAAGACAGTTGAAAAAGTTGAACATGAAAATGCAAAAAAATATAGGGTGTTCCATATAAAAAAATTGACGTTTTGTTGATCCCGTCAAAATGAGACACCCTGTACAGCTGAAAATAATTTTAGGTTATAGGTCTCATCAACCATATAACTTTTTTCTTACATCTTTTTCTCTATCTTAAACGGTAAGACCGCTATGGGATAATTACGCTAGGATGGACCACCCTGTATAGACATTAACTGTTGACGTTTCAAACAAAAACAAAACAAAAATTCACGTTAAATGCCAGTACTTTGTGAAGTTATAATTGGCAATTCTTCTCGATGAAAAATCACGCGGTAAATAGGTTGTCGGTGTTTTAGGCCTATGTACCACGTACCGTATTAGCTGGACTCTCTGAGCCGCAATGTGATGCTTGAATGTTTGATGGTAGGACCACACCCGCGGTCCATCAAGACTTCGTGTGACCCCAACGCTCTTACAAGTCCCCGCGCTGGTTTGTTTACACAGGAAGACGTTATAAAGCAATAGTTTCTGAAGGATTATAGTGTGCTAGACACAAAATTCTTGCGGGCTCTGGTGCGGACCTTGCAGATTTAAAATAACAACTATACGAAAAACAAAATTTAAAACGAAGATTGATTTGTTCGATTACTCCAAATTGAAAACACATTCGCAGACTATAAGAAATAAGTCGGTTTGCGATTGTATGTACCTACCTAGAATTCCTAAGGTGGCAGGATCTATGCTTGTGACTCAAATTGCATTTAATCAAGTAAAACAGAACTCCCATCTGCTTACAGTTATCATCAAGGAAAGGTCGAGCAAGCAAGTGTACCACTCAAGCAATCTGTGCATATTTTTGTCGCAGTTCTTTGCAAATTTGTTTTCTTGACTGCAAGTAGACTGAAGTCCTATTTCTTTCTTTAAACCGCGCAATTCGAGTCACAGACGATCTTGCCACCTTACAAACTGTACAATCGCAGACCAAATTATTTCTTGTTGTAGTTTGGAGATGTGTAAGGTATCATGGACAGGTATCCAATTTGAAGTAATCGAACAAATCAATCTTCCATTTGAAGTTTGTTTCTTGTATTGTTGTTGTGAATCTGGTAGTTTTACGCTAGAGTTCGCAAAAATGTTGGATCTGGCACACTATAATCCTTCATGAAGTATTTCTTCATAATCATGCAGATCTCCCCCATGTATACGAGCCAGCCAGCGCGGAGACCTGCACCAGCGTTAAGGGTCTGACAGAAGGCGCGGTGGTCCCACCATCAAACATCCAAGCATCGCATTGCGGCTCAGAGTCCGGTTGATATAGATAGGTGGTACAGTAGGTCTAAAAGACCAAAAACCTATTACCCGCATGATTTTTCATTTGAAAAAATCATTTGTTTTTGCTTGAATCGTCAAATGTCCATAACATTACTCCGTACTTTGTAATAAGTATCATAGCTGATACGATAACAAATTTAGCATCAGTTAGATGAAAAGCTAGAAGAACTATAAAAAATGTTGATTTTGCGGCAATATTTTTCTCATTTACTACGTCTTATTATTTTCAAAAAAGCCCAAGTGATAGATAATTGAATACAAACATGAACTTTCTTTCAGGCTAAATTTTTTTAGACGAACCGTGCTATGTGATGCTGAACACGATTTTCCTTACAACGCATTATTTCCAACACAAATGAGTTTACTCTAACGACAAAAGCCGTGAAATTGATTTTAGTGCCAAAGTCTTCACAAGCGTTATTCTGTATAGCTATGATATTGATAAAAAGAATCCTGATTTTTGTCACAAAGTAATTAAAATTGCACTACTCGCCATGTAGGCCATTTGCTCAGTTTAATTTTCCATACAAACGTCAGATTAGCCTATCTGTAATCTTTCCCAGAACCATTGATCTGATTGATTTGAAATTCGATATGCAAACATGGTTTTGCTGTCGAATGAGCCCATTAGTTTTTGGCTGTCATCTGTCAAACAGGAGTGCCAGTGTCACTATCAACAAAATAATGACAGAAGCTGTATCCCACGGAACTTGACTTGTAATATGTCATTTGAAAACCCTTGTTAAACTGTATTCAGAACAGTTAGATGTTGGAAGTATTTCTCGATATTTCATCTATCAAATGATAAAAATGTCAAAGTTCAAAACTTTGCCGTTCAATTATTTAATATCTGTCTGATGAATTGGAACCAAATTCGGCAGAAAGCAATCCAACAAAATTATCAAATCAAGTCTGCAGTTGGAGTTTTCCACCATTTCCTGAACGGGTGCTATAAGTTTCCAAACTTTTTTCTGGTCGATACCATCCAGGCCCGGCCGTTCACCTTTGGCCCATTTCATCTCCTTGGATTCCAAACCTATGAGTTTTGTTGTATCGACCTGACAAATCACATAGGTACCTATGTCAAACTGACGGCCCCACAAATGTTGCAGATATTGGTGTCCCCCCTTATGTTTTTTTGTGCCGTTCAAGGGAAAAACGGTCCCCGATTCTTTGTGTCTTCAAGTGTCGTTTCAGGCTCCGATAAGCCCCTTGTTTTCTGTAGCTTTCGGAACTCCAGTATATCCATCCCTTTGGCGTATTCTTGCAAACTTTATTTGTGGCTCTCTTGTGCGGTTCGGTACCAGGGCCTCATGGTGTTTTTCTTTCGTGTGAAGCCTGATAGGGCCCCTACTTGTGTCGTTTCGTAGCTTTCAGATAGCTGGGTGCCTCTTGGGTTTGTTTTTGCCGTTTGAGGCCAAAGCGGGTGCCCATGTGCCTTCTTGGGTTGATTGAAGCGCTATCGGCCTTCTGGTGTCCTCGTGTGTCTCTGGGAGGCCCGTTGAGTCCCCCCGTCGTTTTTAATTTCTATGGGATCGATTGTGTCTTTCTGTTGTTTGAGCTCTTGTGTCTTTTTTTTAGAACTCCGCCGAAGGTATTCAACTCGTGAATCGATTTTCGACAAATCTTGAACATTTTCCAGCAATAATTTCCGAGCATATTCAGACCGGACTCAAATGATGGAGCTTAAAATGGAGCCTCAACTGACGATGTTCACAATGAGATGATTTTCCCAGAAAACTGAATTTCAAAAAAATACTGTTGAAAAGTTTCAGTTTTTCTTTCCAATTCAAACTTCATACCTGAAGGGACGTCTCGAACAAAAATTTCCATAGTTTCCTGGATACTAGTCAGAAAAAATGTGTGTCGCCCACAACAGTTTTTTTTGTAAAAATTATTGTCAAAAAAAAGTTTTTCCAAGGTAACTTGTTCCAACTTGTTTTCATCCAAATTTACACACTGGATTCAAATTCCGGAGATTGAATTTAGTCGGAAAAGATACCAATCTTGTAATCGGTTCTGATGGCCAGTAGAAAAAATATCTATCTAACTGAGCTTCGCACCGAACCGTATTCACCGTATTCGAACCGAGCCCATTCAGTGACCCGCCTATTTTCATTGAAGTATTCAAATAGTTTCGAAATCAATAGGCCTTTTCATGACCATTCATTTCATACTCATTTTTCACGGAACTGAACGCATGCGCGAGAATTGACAGAGAATGCAGTCAAACAAATCTTGGGTGACATTTCCCTGACTGACATGGCCGAAAGCAGGTTTCAGTTTTGGGGTTCCATGGCCAAAGTATCATCAAACTTCAGAATAAATCGTGAGCAAAGAAAGCGAAATAGTGTGTAAGGCTAGTGGAAAACACTTCGAAATCCTATGGCGTCACTGGGCTAACCTCAGGCGCAAACCAAGCGTGACCTGCTTTACAGGCATTTCGATGCCTTTAATTTCAAATCACTTTTGAAGTGTAATTCGAGACAAATCTCTTGAAAGCTGTCATTTACTGTTGTTTAAATCACGAGTCCGCACGACGTTCAGCCAAAAAAGTTCATAGCCAAAATTGAGTCTTTTAACGTGGCGCCATCTGTCGCGCACTTGAGGTCCAGTATTATGACGTCATCCGAAAATTTCTCAATTTTTTTCAGGGCCTAAATGAAGGCAGAAAAGTCGAATAAAGATCTATAAAAAATGTTAGCTCTACTATGGCTCTAGTATTAGGATTCATTTTTCTTCAACACCCGTGGAAGAACCAATTTTTTTTTCAAAGATCTAGGTATCATTTTTCTTATTGTAAAACATTACATACGAATAACATCATTCCAGACTGCCATGCCCGGCATGAAGCGGGATTGTGGCGGTGCCGCCGGAATCCTGGGGGCTTTCTACACTGCCGTCAAAGCCAATTTCACTCAAAACCTCCACGCCGTGTTCTGCTTGGCTGAAAATGCAGTAGGCCCAACCGCCACCAGGTAATTTCAAATCTTTTTTTCTCTTGCCGTTCTTTCATGTCTGGATTTATTCATAGGCCAGATGATGTACACACATTATACTCTGGACGCACGGTAGAGATCAACAATACTGATGCAGAAGGCCGTTTAGTACTCTCAGATGGCGTCGTGTACGCTCAGCGCGACTTGAAAGCCAACATTATCCTTGACATGGCTACTTTAACTGGAGCTCAGGTAGATTCATTGTGTGTCCAGTTTCGAGCTTTCTGTCAACAGTTTTTTTTTCAGGGAGTTGCAACTGGTAAATATCACGCCGCCGTGTTGACCAACAACGGAGATTGGGAGGATGTCCTGATGGAAGCTGGGTTGATTTCCGGAGATTTGGTGTTCCCGATACCGTATTGCCCGGAACTTCATTTCCCGGAATTTTCTTCTGCGATTGCCGATATGAAAAACTCGGTGGCGGATCGTAGTAATGCTCAATCGAGCTGTGCTGGGTTGTTCATTGCTGCACATTTGGGCTTCGACTACCCAGGGATTTGGGTCCATGTGGACATGGCCACGCCTGTGCATTCTGTAAGTTTGTTGGTTAATATAATGCATTGTTTTATACTTGAGTATACATTTTCTTATATTTAGGGTGAAAGAGCGACTGGGTATGGTGTGGCGCTATTGGCTACTCTCTTTGGAAAGTACTGTAAGCAGCCTTTGCTCCAGTCCATTGCTCCGCCATTGGAATCCAGATATGAAACTGCTTCAAAAAAACCCAGGAAGAATTAATTCTTCATTTTTAATTTTCAACATTTACTTAATGTTTAATACATTGTAAGATAACCATTAACCAGCATAGTTGCTGCTGCGTTTTTTTTTGTCTCAATGTCGTACTTTTGAAAAAGTATTGGCATTTTCTTATATTATACTCAAAATAATAAAGTTTTATACCTACTTGGAAAATGAGAATGTTGTGACATTAACTTTCAAAACCATTTCTCACACCTCCACTGCTTTCCTGTTGATAAATTATGCAACAGTAAATACGATTTGCACTAGTTTTTATTTGAACGTATTCAGGCAATAAATGTTGAATATTATCTCATTTGTATATCCATCAGGCGTAATTTGCAGAATTCAGAGTGAATAGCTAGCTTACTTGCTGTTGATTAGCAGCATTTCTCTTGGTCAGAATTGATTAATAGTTTCAACATTCTGGGTCAGGTCTGTTGAACGCTGATGGAAAGTCAGTTTCGGACATGTTACCTCTTTTATGACGTAAGACTTTGAATCCTTGACTTTTTGGCTGCTTCTGCAAGGACTTGCGAATTGTCCAGATCCTTCATAAATGCAATTAGATATTGTTACGGATTTGCGTTGGGTTCTTTTATAATTGAGAGACGATCGTTTAAACACATGTTTATTATTGCGTGCTACTAAATACACGTCACTTATAACTCCGCACTTGAATATCGCTACCTCAGCTTCGTCGATTACTCGCTGTTGTCGCTCTCAATTTAAAACTGGTGTCGGTCAGCTCGTCTGTGCTTATATACTCCGGCTGTCACCTTTGGGAACATTCCATCGGTTCTCTGACATATTAGATTCGCGACGGCTCTCAACACATTCGCGTGATAAACTGACGTACTCTGGAAACTCGGCACCTCCGCCATTTGTGCAGATGTGTTCTACTCGCCTATTGGATCTCTGGGTCCAATAGGCGAGTATGATCTGGGAATGATCTAGAATTAAGGCGTATGCTCTCGAATGTATTGGAATCGCACGAGAGCCTCGCAACAGTAACATTGCCCCCCTCTTAAGCCTATTCGTCCCGAAGGGCTGTACAACCAGACCAGATCACCCGCTTGAAATCCCGTGGAGTTAGCCTTCAAGTCGTAACAGGTCTTCATTCAGTCGGTGGCGATTCGAATCCATTGCCGAACCAATTCGTGGAAGTCACACATTCTTTGCCTTAGGCTGTTTAAATAATCGGGAATGTCTCCTTAGGATCCCTCGCCGGCGTGCCAATTAGAAATATCGGCAGATGACGACCCCAATCTCGCTGATACTCGTCAACGACATTTGACAGGTGCTGCTCTCCATCGTCCTGCTGAACAGTTCAACCATTCCCTCAGACCGTGGGTGAAAAAACGTCGCGCGTCGTCCTGGTTTTTTGGATCCCAAAGTAGGATACTTACAGGTACCTTGGAACACGTTGGATCCGTAGTTTCGTCCCAGATCTGAGTGCCATTCCAGAGGTGCTCCGAAACGGCTGATCAGATTGTCCACCAGCACACTCGCCACTGTAGAAGCCTCTTGGTTGGTTAGGGCTTACGCTTCCGGACACTTGGTGAAGTAAGTCCATGGCAACCAGGATGTATTTGTTGTCATCTTCTGTCGTGGGAAACGGGCCAGCCACATCGATCGTGATGCTTTCAAAAGACGCTCCGACATTCTAAGTTCAGCTCCCCTTGGGTGCGAGTTCTTGGTCCCTTGCTGGCCACACAAACCTTGCATTGGCGACACCATGCTTTCACGTCGTTCCGGCAGTTCACCCAGTAGAACCGCTCGCTCGAACCGTCTTGTTCACCCCAAGATGCCCTCCAAAGACGCCATTGTGTATCTCTTTCAGGATCTCTTTTACGACTCTCTTCTTGAGAAGCATCAATTGAACCATCTCCTTCTTCCCATCAGGACGCTCTCAGACTCCTCAGCAGCCCATTTTCTATCCTCAGAGAATTCCACTGAGCCCAGAGTGCTTTGAATTCGGGCCCTTCACCAGAGATTTCGGCCTTCTATGGTCTGTCCTGGCCAAGTTCTTTCCTTTCAGCAAGTGAGCGGATGGCTGGGTCCTCGCGCTGTTCCTTCTTGAGTTCAGCCGTAGTCCAGTTTCTTGGGGTTTCAACAATGATTGCTTTGACTTTGATGTTTCCCTTTCGTTGATGTACCCTCTTGCAGTGCTTGCAGTCCTCGTTACATGGTTCTAGAAAGCGTGTGGCGGCTCTCATATGGGCATGTGGCGGAGGAACTGTTGTCTCGTCGGTAGCTTAGTGGTAAGAGTACCCATCCGGCAAATGGGAGACGCGAGTTCGATTCCCGCTCGAGGCAAGGCACTTTTTCTCCGTCACATCGCGCCATAAATGGTGACCCCGAACAATAATAACACGCACGCAACACGCTACTCAAATAAACAAGTAACAGCGAACAACTGAACAGCACCGCCACTTCTCTGTCTACGTCCACCCACGTTATATCCGTCGCCCTAGCTGAGGGTTACCGAACAAAACGGTGAACACGGATGACATACGAGACGAACGACGTCTCTGGAGGGGGAGCACTGTGGCGGCTCTCATATGGGCATGTGGCGGAGGAACTGTTGTCTCGTCGGTAGCTTAGTGGTAAGACGGCAAATGGGAGACGCGAGTTCGATTCCCGCTCGAGGCAAGGCACTTTTTCTCCGCCACATCGCGCCATAAGCGCATCCGCGTAGTCATTACTTTTTCCGGGACGATGTTGAATTTTGAACTCATTTTGTTGCAGTCTCTCGATCCACCGTGCCAACTGTCCCTCCGGATTCTTCAACTGCAGTACCTAACCATTTCAACGCAGCGTGGTCAGTCCTCTTAAAAAATTTCCGGCCGTAGAGCCACTGGTGGAAGTGCTCACCATGGCCACTCTAGCTCCTTACGCGTAACGCGGTAGTTTCTTTCCTGTTTGGACAACTTGCTGTAGTATTCCACTACTCGCTCCTGGCCCTGCTGGTGTTGTGACAGCCCTGTTCCAATTCCGCTATTGCTGGCATCAATGTCCAAGAAAGACTGTCCTTATGGAAGAGAGTATGTCAGGATAGGACTCGAACACAGTGTACCTTCAAAGTCTTGAATGAGTTTTCGCATTCCTTGGTTCACAGGAATATGGCGTACGGTCTTCGGCTAGTTTGTGTAAGAGCTTAGTAATGTCAGCGAACTTCTTCACAAATCATCTGTAGTATGTATAAGCCCAAGAAACTTCTGACTTCATGTTGATTTCTTAGTCGTGGCCATTCTCGGACAGCATCCAGTTTCGTCAGGTCGGTTTCGATTCCTTTGGACGACACTACGTGCCCAAAAAATTTGACCTGCTTCTGAAATAGCACGCATTTCTTCGGACTGAGCTCAAGATTGGCACCTCGAAGATGTCGAAATTCCTCCTGGAAGTTCTTAGGTGCTCTTCGAATGTTCGACCGATGGTCATTACGTCGTCGAGGTAGACTAGGCAAGTTTCCCCATGTGTGAGACCTCGCAAGATGCATTCCATTAGACGTTTGCCGTTTAGACTTACAAAGTCCAAACGGGATCACAGTAAACTGATTAAGGCCGTTTCCGGCAGAAAATGCCGTCTTCTCTTTGTCGTCGTTGTGAAGTCCTACTTGCCGTAACCACTCTTCAGGTCAAGGGTCGAAAACCATATCGTCCATCCGAGGCAGTGGATAGCTGTCTTGTGCGTTACATTATTGAGTCTTCGGTAGTACTCGCCGAGGTACTCGCAAAATCGTGTAGATACTCAGTCTTTCTTTGGGGCGAAACCAATAACCGGTGATAACGATGGCCATGGGCTCATCGATTCTTCCATCACTTCATCCAACATATATTTTCCAAAAGCTTCGGCACTTCTTTTTTCTTTGTCAATGGGTAGGCGCCTGGGAGGTCGTTAAATTGGAGCAGCGCTCTCGGTGTTGATAGGTTCAATGTTGAATCACGCTGGTCGTCCCAGTAGGATTGCCTTCCATCGCAAAGGATGCAACTTCTTGGATGAATTCGCGTTCCTTTTCCTTGCTACTCAGGTGTTCCCAGTGTGGCGAGAACATCTCTACTATCTTTTTCTCCAGAAGATTTGGAGCCAAAGCATTTGTCAACACATCATCACAGCATGAGATCCATATTCTACGGGTTCCTCGACGGGTTCGCACTTGCCCAGGGTTTCTCTTTCCTTTATTGATTTGCATGTCACGTTCGGGTTAATGAATCTTACAAGGATTTTCGTCTTGTCCATGTTGATTAATGTCTTAACGACGTTGAGCAATGCCGGCGACATGTCCTCCAGGTTGTCCGCTTAGTGTTATACCCACAATATTTTCTCGGAGTTAGCGGCTACAGGAACGGTTTCAGTTGAAAGTAGACGGATATCCTCAGCGGCCTTCGTGGATGTTCTCAGGGCAATTTCCTCGTTTCCGATCTTCAATCTCCGTTGTCCAACATTCAGGATGAATTTGTATATATCCGTCAAATCCAGGTCAAGTATTAAGTTGTCAACTGTGTCAGAGATCAGGAATTTTTCTCGCAGCAGAAACCGCTCAAAGCGAATGCTCATTTTAGCTTCTCCGTAGAATGTAGCACTCTCCGGTAGCTCTAGTCAAGCGAGCGCCGTCCCTTAGTGGTACAATGCGTTGCCTTCGAAAGTATTTCACGCCGAACAATTGATTTCATGGCTGTGGTATCTATAACGAAAACGCAATCGTCGTCCTCGTCAACCTTTCTACTCATAAAAAGGCTGTTGGGTGATTTCCTCAGCAATTAGACAAAGAAACTCCTGGGGCACTGAGGATTGTCAGCCAGCATACGCCCCCTAGCACTAGCTGGAATTAGTTTTCCTGACAGCGTCGTTCTGAGTTGGGAGTTCTCCAACCCGATATGGAACGGTCAGTTGAACTCACTCCTATGTGGCAGAGATGTTCCTGTTTTCAATAGCCGAAGCAACGTGGTCTTTCTGCAGCTCTTGGCTCGTCTTGGGGTTGAGTCCAAGACATGGCGCCGAGGAGTTCCTGAAAGACTTCTTTGCAGTAGGTAGATTTCGCGGGAGTACATATGTGAAACTCCAAATTTCTCAAACTTCACATCCATAAGACGATGTCGATGAGTGTGCGGAGCATCTTTGGCTGCCTCACTGCGAATCGCCTGGATAAGTGCGTCGCTGATGTTGGCTGAATTGTCGATCATGACCATCTGACGCAGGTCTGGGTCTTTTAATCCGCCGATGAAAGTGTCTCTTACGATACCTACCGGCTAAAAGATCCGCGATCCGCTAGATGTGCTGGATCGGCCATCTAGCCTATCCAGCGAAACTGATGAGGTCTTGAGGCTGGCTCACCTGATTATAATTTATTATACCTACACCTCGCCATACACCTAAACCGTGAGTCCCACTAAGAAATTTAACAATGTTGCGAGTTGAGCCATACGATGGATTTTGTTCTCGATTTTGTTTGGTGAACTTTGTATATGGATTTATAGAAATTATATTGTTGCACAAAAGATAATAATGGAGGATGATTAGCTATTCAACGATCCGATAGATTTGCCATTGTCAACGAAGAAGTACCTAAGACTTTGAAGACGATTGTTCCAACTTTTACTTTTTACTAGACACATTACTATTACTTCCATACTTTTTCTATGTACTATATAGGTAGTCGAATAACCGGAATTGCGATATGCAGTAGGATAATGTGAATTTTGCCTGAAAATTCCGAGCGAGATTCCGAGTGAAGGTACCTACCTATAAGCGCTCGATCGAGCTCAATTCATTTCAGTTTTATAATTCAAAGAGAAATGTTAACGGAACTGTGGATAGTTTTGGCGACCGCTTACATAAAGTTGACCACGAAAAAGCCGAAAAATACGAAAAGCCTTTCCGGTAAAACTGCTATTGTGACTGGTGGAAATGCGGGTTTGTGTTTCATGTCGCTAAAAATAAAAAACAACGAAAATAAACAAGTGAATCATGTTTAAAAACCCCTTTTCAGGTATGGGCCTTGAAATCTGCTTGAATTTAGCATCAAGAGGATGTAAAGTCATTATAGCTGATCGGGACGATTCTGAAAAATCCAAGAAGAAAATCATAGAGGCGACCGGGAACCCTAATGTGATCAGCAAAAAGTTAGATTTGGCCAAGTTAAAATCAGTGCGAAGCTTTGCTGAAGACATGCTTGGGAATCTGGATCATTTGGATATTTTGGTGAATAATGCTGGAATTGGAGGGTGTAAAGAAACTGTAACTGAAGATGGCCTTAATCCGGTTATGCAAATTAACTATTTCGGACATTTCATGCTGACACATCTGTTAGTACGTAAGTTTTTTAAAGGTTTCTTCCACACAAGAAATGATCTACTACCTAGTTTGTTTTTCTAGCTTTACTGAAAAAAGCGCACCATGGAAAAATTTTGTTCGCAAGCTCTGGAGCTTGCTACTTGGAAGATTTAAGTTTAGAAAATCTGAATAAAGACACTTACAACACATACGGAAATTCTAAGCTAGCATTGTTAGTTGCTTCAGATTATTTTGCTGCAAAATTAAAGAATTTTGGCGTAACTTCAAATGCCTATCACCCAGGATTAGTGACCACCACTATATACAATTCTTTCACGCTCACCACTCATGGATTCAAATTGTGGTTCACAGCGCAACTTATAAAGCTGTCAGGTTTTTTAATTGGAAAAGTAAGTCCTGTAGGTACTTACCCTACCTACCTCTATAATAATCATTTTCAGAGCCCTGCAGTTGCTGCTGACTATATCGTACATCTAGCCACTTCTGAAGAAATGGAAAATGTTAGTGGGCAGTTTTTCTTTGAAGATAGAATTTTCAAAAAGCCTGCGAAAGCAAATGATGAGAAATTCACGACTGCATTTATAAAAGCAAGTGAAAATTTAGTCAAGTTAGGTTCTGGAGAGAAGATTTAAGTTGTTACTATAGGTATGTAATAAAAACAAATAAAAGTGAAAGATCTCGCTGTTGACCTTTTTTGTATTTATACTTTCACTCAGAGCCCATCAAGATGAGATGTTAGCCAGTTGTTTATTTTCCCTTCCGTTATTAAATTCAATAACCACTTCTCAGTGTCTGCTTTCGTGAGTTCATAATGCTGATCGAGATATGGACAATTTTAGCAACAATTTATGTGAAATTGTTTGCAAACAAATTTAGGATATCGAAATGTTTGCTGGGTAAAACTGCAATTGTTACTGGAGGAAATGAAGGTAAGTAAAAAATATGTTTTAAAATTACGGCTTCAAAAAAACACAGACAAACACAAACCCTAAGTAAAGTACTTATGTTGTTTTAGGACTTGGATATGAAATTTGTGTGAGCTTGGCCTCAAGAGGATGTCGAGTTATAATAGCTGACAAAAATGATTCGAAAGAATCAACAAGAAAAATTATAGCTGACACTGGCAATCCCAATATAATTTATAAAAAAATTAATTTGGCCAGTTTAAGATCTGTCAGGGAATTTGCTAAAAGTTTCAACAAAGAAATAGGAAAGCTTGACATTCTAGTGAACAACGCAGGGCTGACAAGAACCACAGAGTTTGATAGCGTTACCGAAGATGGTCTTCACCCTGTTATGCAAATTAACTTTTTTGGGCATTTTTTGCTTACTCACCTGCTGCTGGGTGACTAGCATTGATCTTACGAGTAAGTACCTACAACATATTGATACTGACCCTTTTCTTCTAGATTTGTTGAAAACGTCTGAATCTGGCAGAATCCTTTTTGCCAATTCCTGCCTGTGCTTTTGCGAAGATTTAGATTTGACAAATATCAATGCAGATAGATATCAGATCTACGCAAATTCCAAATTAGCTTTACTAATAGCTTCAGACTATTTTGCTGAAACATTAAAGGGTTCTGGGACCACCTCAAATTCGTATCATCCAGGCATGGTTCTGACAGGAATTTACGAGAAGTTGATTGACAGAAAACTTTATGGTTTAAGGATGTGGCTCACCGTTTGGAGCATCAAGATTTTGAATCCATTTATCGGCACGGTTTGTTAATTATCATTTTCGAAGCGCTCAATTGTCCTGTTTGTTTTGGTTTTAGCCTGCTTGGAGAGTTGGAGAATTTGTAACGCATCTAGCTTGTTCAGACGAGTTTAAAGATGTAACAGGACAGTTCTTTTTTGAACAGAAAAGCTTCAGAAAACCTAAGAAGGCGACTGATCCTGTTTTTGGAGAAAAACTTTTGGCAATCAGCAGACAGCTAGTGCGATTGTCAGTAAATAACAATAAAAATGTTGTTTAGAAAATACAAAAAAGCTGATCGCTGATCGTACTATAGCTATTGTTTTACTGATAGAAAAGATAAAATGAAATAAAATAAATGATGAATCCTTTAAGGTTCACTCACTGATGAATACCTAATTGTTCGCTGTCCTTGTATAATCGCTCGACTGTTGTTCATTTCACGCGGGTCCATATTTAAACAATTTGCCGTTCCCCCTTTGTTAAAAAAATAATTTACAATCGAAATCCACCGCACGTAATTCGCGGAAAAAATGGGAAAGAAAAATCAATATGTATGTATACGATCGGAACGGCTAAGTTTTTGAGTCAAGAGATGAATAAAAGAGGGCGCTAACGATTTAATTTCCACAATGTGGCGCGAAGGCTAACAAACCTATTTGAGTGTGATCTCATCGTGGAAGTGTACCTACTCGACCGCACATCGTAATGTGTCAGAGTATTGGCGAGTTTCAAGATCGAATACGCCATCTGACGGCCAACGTGTAAACGACGTTTGTGCACGGATCAACTACAGATTTGTGTGGGCTCTTATGAGCGTTGCGGTGTTTGGGAACTTTATTTGATTCCATCTGACTTAACGCGGCGTTAATTTTTTCAAACAAAGTACGTGAGCCACGCACGTTTCATCATCTTGAATATATTAGGTGTCGTCGATTGCAAAAGCATTGCATTTTAAAATAAGAGTGGCACGTGTACGACGACTGGCAAGCAAAAGTGGCATAGAATGGAAGGTGGCAAGATAGATAGTGACAAAAAGTGGCGGAGAATTAGTTGTGTTTCCGAGTGCGAGTCGCGCTGTGGAAACCGGAAAAAGGAAGAGTTACATTTTCACCGTTTCCCGTCGAAAGCGAAAGACGCAAGTTGGGTAGTCAAAATGACAAACAAACTCGGCACTGTAAAAAATATGACTACGAAAAAAGCCTGGGAAGTGTCGCTGAAAATGGGAACTTTATATGGCTGCATCGAAGAAGCACAGCTGCGATATTTTTGCATGTCCCGGACTGGCCTGCTTTGCAAGTGCATTTGAACGTTCCAATTTCACAGGAACTGCTACTACTATTTTTTTAAAATTACATTCCCAGTTACCTAGTGAGGAGATTCATACAATGCGCTTGTTTGTAAACACATTTCAAATATGTCTATGTTTAAATTGATGCTTGATTCGGTTCGCTTTCGACTACACAACACAAAAAATTGTGACTTCAGAGTTTCTTCTCCCATCACGATACATCGAGAATCCATTGAATCCATCAAGTGATTCAAAACCTCCATAACACTCAATTACGCTTCTGCCATTTTTGAGTTCCACCGCAATACTAATTAACCACGTTTCACGTCTGGAGGATATTAAAAACCGCTTACTACTGATGAGATTTTTGAACGCGCGGGCAACAATCCGTGCTCTATCCGACATGTTTGTTTACATGCGAAGCGCATCAGCAGCGCCACCATCGGTAATGTTATTCGCCAATATTGGCGCCGCGCTTGGGATAACATCCCGCGCTCGGTAATGGTACCCTCCCGTGGCCCTACACAGTCGCTGTTATTTTTAATAGAAGTAAGAATGTCGCGCCGCTTCATCATGAAATAGCACACGAAGAGGAGCCCATCTTCGAGCACTCGTCATCCATCGCTGATGAGCTCCTATGGGATGAGACCTGGCTACCTTTCGGGTGAGCCTTGGCCTCCTTCAGCTGAGCTGCGCCGCGACGCCTCGGAGATTGGATGCTTAGTGTCGATAAACGTCGTAGCCTCGGAGAATGTTACCCTCTGTCGTCGCCTGTAGCCTCAGAAAGCAGGATTCTTGGACCTAGTGGGCTGGGGTTAGAACTTAGACGGAGCTCTTGCACGTTTATTTTGAATTTGCCCAAATGTGCTGGAGTCTGTTCTACCACTGAGTCACATTTCCGCCGCACCCTGTGTTGGGTATCTTTCACAGAAAAGGTATTCGAGCCCTTGGGCCCTTTGGGTAACTTGCGCTGTGTTTGTGGTGAACAGAAAGTCATATCTGGGGGGTCAGTTCTAGAAACTTACGCTTCGCTCACAAAAGACAAAAAAAAATGACAGTCACATTTTTCAAAATAGTAGGCCTAGACGTTAGCTACACATTGCATTTCATTTTTTGCATCACTTATTGTAGATATACCGAAATGGCATGTCGCTGTATTGAAAAATCATGATTTTTCAACAGTTTCTTCAATAATACTTGAAAAACATTCAAATAAGGAATGTTTGTGGTGATTCTCATGACTCAACCTGTTTTGATGTATGAGGTATTTTTTTCAATTTTTGATCATCCTGTAGACAGCCTCTGCACAGGATGCCATTGTGGCTACACTTCTTCACAATAAGGCATTGGTCCATACAGCAATGTTACCAAATAGCATTGCGGTATCAAAATTTACAAGACACCTAAACTACAAATTTTTTTGTTCATCAGGAAAGAAAACATTTCGAAAATGCATGACTGTGTATATTATAAATAGGTATTTGTTAAAACAATAATATTGCAAAATATTACAGATAAGCATCTAATAAGCTGAACATAATTGACATCTAGCATATTCTAACAAAATAGAATGCCAGACAATTACCTAAATCTAACAATAAAATTCAAAAGTGAATAGCATTAGTTGCCCCCTTGCTTATATAACTGAACTCCTAAACAAAAGAACCAAAAAGATTATGAGTCCTAGAGAACTGTTACATAATATTGATTTTTCCAGAGTTTTTTTTTATATTGTACGATTACATCTCCTATGAGCCACTGACAAGTAGTTGAAACATTTACACTTCAGGGTAAGTACCTTGTAAAGTTATAAAAATCCGTGTTTTTGAATCTAAATTTTCATACTGTTGAAACAGTGAAATGTTGTTAATTGAAAAAAAAAAGATGGCTGTATAAAAAGTTAGATAGAAGAAATGCTTAGCTTAAAAATAGGATTGGTCTTATTGGATGATGAAATTCGCCAAGGCTAAGCCGAGGCGAGTTCAAGATAGTGCTCCTCGAGAATGGATCCGTCAGCGTTGTAGATTGGAATTTTAATAGGGAACTCAGGCAGCGGCAGCATTTCTCCGGCGTCGAATCCCAAAGGAAGTTTGGTCGCGTTGCCCATGACGAAGTGGTCCTCGGTCATTGGCCCGATGTCCTTCAGCATATGCCAAGTGGGCTCGTCTGTCACAATGTGCACCTTTGGAATGGGGAAGCCATTGAAAGGACTTGCCACGGGCAGCGTGTACGCTCCCATGTCCTCGAACACCAGCCAGTCGCCGACGTTCATTTCAGGAAGAAGAATGTTGTCACAGACCTTATCCAGACCGTCGCAAGTGGGGCCCCAGATGCTGCTGTAGCAGTGCTTGGTTCCCATTTGCGAATGCAAGGGCTGCGGCACCACTTCTTGGTGGTCGTAAAGGATGCAGTTGAAGCTGCCGTAGACGCCGTCGTTGATGTAATACATGCGATGAGTGAGGGCGTTGTCCCTGGAAACGTCACGAATGGAATGGATGTTGCAGGCCAAGGTGTATGCTGATGAAGCGTAAAAGCGACCGGGCTCGGCGATTACTTCTACCGACGGGTCGGGAAAGTACTCTTTGAGTGCAGAGTTGATAACTTCGGCAATCTGGAAGCGAAATAAAGAATTAAAAATGTATTATTACAAAAAAAAAACTATGTATTTAGAAGGCCAGTTAGTTTGCCAAAAACTTTATGTCGACTACTAGAAGCTGTCGCACTTTTGAAAGGTAACTCTTAGCACGTTGCACATGATAACGTGGTGAAAAAGATCGATAAATTACTTTCTTGTGTGTTTATCATTTATTTAATTTCAACACTTTCCGACAATTTTCAATTTTCAAGTACATACTTGAAAAACCGTTTTAAATGAAATATATTTTTTCTTGTTCATTCATTTAACATCGGCGTATTTCCACCGCTAACATGCTACACCAGAAATTTTTCCCAATTCCTGTGTTCTCCGACACAAGGAATCTTCATGGATCATTTGAACGGTGTTTCATCGTTTTTTTGTTTCTTTCAACTTCAATGGCTCAATTTTGTTCTCGAAGTTTTCATATTGGCAAAGGTCTTTGGCATTGGCAGTTTCAAAACCCATTATTAACGTTTGAAATGTTTCGATTACTACAGGAACCAAAATTTCTTCCTCTCGATAGCGGGCTGTGAGCCCCACAACCGCCTTTGGGGTAGTCTGAGATCTGACGATTCGATATGAATGAAACAGCAGTGAGCACAAGTGCACAACTCAAGAAGACGTTGCCTAACACTTTCCACATTCGGACTTTACATTCAACTTCGGACTTTTTTTAAAACCTGTTAAATGAATCCAAAATGTCTTACGGCCATTGTCGAACCCTAACAAGTAAAATTACTTAAAAAGGTCTATTGGTCGAAATGCATTATACAATGCGTAATACATTGTCAAGTGACCAGAAAAAAGCCGAAATGTAACCTTCTCACTTTTACCAGTTTCACCTAGGTTCTCGCGAAGTCGCGAACATACCTAATTTCATCCAATCCTTTGCCTTCATAAGAAGCGACTGCTGTAAGGACTTCTTGATATTTAATTTTCCATTACCTTATCGATGGAACTGCCGTGTCCGCCAGGATATCCGCCTCCAAGATCGAGCACGTGGAAATCGTATCCCAAAGTAGCCGCAAAATCGAAGATATCGCGTGCCGCTGCGATGGCATTTTTGAAAGCCGCCGGCTCTCTGCAACCGGACCCCACATGGAAACTGACTCCAATCACGTCGATGCCCACAGAACGGGCGATCTCCAGCAGATGTGGCGCTTCTTTGACTGGATCGCAGCCGAATTTCATGCCGAGTTGACATTGGGCGTCAGTGGCGTCACATCTGATTCTAATGACCATCCTGCAATATTTATAATTAATAAAATTAGAAAATTTTCTTCCATCTTTAAAGATTAAGTGGCAGACTGGCAGAATTTAGTGTGTTTGGTGAAACAATGGTTGCACTTATAAGAACGGAAGCGCTCTGGCGGCTAGCGACCGATTTATCGTAGCATTTCAATGTTCAATAAGCAAGTGGCACATTTTTGAGACTACTCTCTTAACTCTGCAATCTGAATAAAAAATACAAGTTTCTTATAAGGTCAGTGACTTTTTTCCCAATCGAAACAACAATAGCGCCACTGATTCAAAACAAGGATAGCGCTGCTGATTTCCTTGGAAAGAAACCCCTAATCTCCTAAGAAATCAATATTTCATATTTTTATGGCTTTTAAAAGGAGAAAAACCGATGTTTTGGAAAAAAAATCACGGAAAAAACAGCGGTGGTAGGCTTCGAACTTGAGCACGTCAATGCACACGCAAGCGTTACTCCGAACGGTTGGGTTGGCAGCCACACGTCTCTCACTACCACATCATCAAGCTGATGCCGCGACACGGCCGTAACTTCATTTCATAAATGAGACTTTCAATTTCTTTCTCCCTTCAAAGGGTTGTACCGCTCAAGAGTCAAGGCCACCGGCTGTCAGCTGGGCGAGGTTCGTTTTGGTCATCAACAGGTGTGAAGGAATTTCAAAAATGTGCCACTTGCGTGTTTAAATGCTACAATAAATCGGTCACTAGCTCCTAGGCTATTATCAATGCAACCAACGTGTCAATTTTCAGTGGAGTTTTTCAAGAATAACCGCGCCGCTAGCCGGTTGCTCGACTCGAGATATCTCGAGATATCTCTCTGGAGCCTGATTTAACTCAGAAAAACGATCCAAACACATTTATACGCTCTGCATTTTTCTTACTTCTAACGAGTAGGTTACCTGGCGCCAGGATGCATAGTTTTCACTTTGTACAGTTCCACTTCATTGTCAAAGGTCATAGTTTGTATTCCCGTTGCTGCAGCATGCCGTATATGACTGGCCGGTTTAGCTGGATTAGCAAAGATTATGCGGTTCGGACTGACGCCCAGCGAGAGCACTTTGTTGATTTCGCCCTTCGAAGCGCAATCAAATCCAGTACCCAATGCGGCCAAGACTTCAAGAACGATCAAGCTGTCATTGCATTTTACCGCTGCAAAATGAAGAACATTGGTTATTTTTGCAAAAGATAAATAAAAAAAGTCTTACCGTAGTAAGGGGTGACACGTGGCAAGGCCACCATCCATTCCCTGTGCTTCTTCACAATATCGCCTATATTGCAAACATAGAAGGCGTCCTCCTGCACCCCCGAAGAGGCTATCTCGTCGATGATGGTCCATACATTAGTTTGGTTATCCAGAACGTGCACGCGGTCGTCCAAATTAACGATCTTCATATTGTTTTGTTGAAGGAAAGGAGTAATTGGAAAAAGAGAGATGTAAACGTTGATACTTTTTGAATTGGTTTAGCTATAAGCAAGGAGGCAACCCGTGCTCAGGATTGAACAGGGTGTGTGTTAGGGGAGAGTGGGTAAAATCAGAACCTAAGCGATCAGCAGCAGACCCAAGGCGGTTCTCCGTTTAGAAAGATTCTCCAGTTGTCCGGAAGCAAAGCACTGCTAGTAGCAGGGGAAGCCTCGTCCACAATGCAACCCTGTAATAAAACAAGGAATGTTATTAGTCTTTTTTCCAATTCTACTGGTAGGTATACACATTTTTCCAATTAAATGGTGTCAGTTTTCGAACTCAAACTACGACCGTATCATTATGATTTGGGAAGCTAACTTCAGTGCAAAAATTTGAAGGAGATACATCCTCGGAACTGTGGAAGCAGATAGTGTCCCCAAATCACATCCAGAAAGTGTACAATTTTAATCGAAAGACTGACAGTTTTGAAAAGTGTTTCTAATCATACGCTCGCGATTGTACTTTTTAAAGTTATGTTTTAATGAGATCAGCTGAAATACACAGATCGCGTTATTATATTACGAGATTTTCACATGAGCGTAACGTCATAATAATGGCCTACCTATCTGTCCATTTCATAAAACTAATTTGCAACTTTTCACTTTGCAAAAACCTTAGTAGTTCCTAGGCAGTATTTTTTTAACAATTTATCTGAATTTTGCCAAGTGGAAAGTTGCAAAGTAGCTTTATGAAATAGGCCTCCTGGTCTTGAAGGTTGAATTTGTGAATTGCGTCGTATCTGAAATTCTGAAAACTTACAATGCATACAAAGGAAAAAAGAACTGACGACAGTTAGGTTCGCAGGCGTCTATAGTCTGCAGGATGAAAACAACATCGCTACTGCGTTCAACCCAAGTGTAGTTCTAGCTGGCTGGGAGTCTCGCCACGCGACGCCTTTGGAAAGGAGAAACTCAGGAAATCACAGTTCATTCGAATCACACTAGGACTGAACGCAGCATACTTTTAGCGCTTCCTACAAAATACTGATCCAATAATCTCAGTTGTTTTCACTAAGAAAGCGTTCCTGACCAGACAACTGAGCATAACTGAGAATTTTTGTAAATACAGTATGTATAAAGCTGCTTTTATTTCAACATACTATCTCGAAAGTTGGCAAGTGCAAAAAAATTTACTTTTCCTACGACCACCTATGAATGCGACATATTTCATATGCCAAAATAGGCTAGGAAACTGATATGGTAATTTATGTCGTTTTCTTTTTTCGTCCTTTATAAAATTGGTAACGTGAAAAATTTGAAATTTGGAGAAATCAAGACAAAAATTGAAATTCTGCCACTTCTGGTTTCGCCGGAAATGAAAAACTTTTTTTAATGGTACCTGTCAATTTTCACTTTTTTGGAATCTAGACTACTGTGTGCTGGAAATAATTCTTCAATTTTTAATTTTTGATCGCTTGATTCTCAGGTAATTTTCCTTGAACATCATATATCCTTCCATTAAATTGTAGTTTCGACTCGATTGGCAAGTTAAAAGCTTTTAAATATGAATTTGAATAGTTTTTTTTATTACACCCACTGTTTTAATTAAACAATTTTTACATGACTTTTTTAAGGAACATTTTTTTATGAACAAAATAGTACCAACAATCACCTTACTCAGGGATTACATCACAATTTCGATGAAGATGCGGTGCTAAAAATCAAGATAGTAGATATCGTTCAATGAAATCAAGTGGCAAATCTCTTGTCTACGGCGAATTACAATATAATATACTAAGTTATAGTAGGTATCATAATGTTCGTGAAATAATAATAAAATTAATGATAATAGCATTGCTCTACAGTTAGAGCACAGATGAGTTAGAGCTTCCGTACTTTGTCTTCGCTACCCGGTAGTGGCGTACCTTCTCAAGATACGAGGAGATGCAGTTAGCATCTCGCCTTTTAGACTGACCGCATAATCTTGTTCAAAGAACGCAGGTGCCCAATTATTTACGAGGCGACTGGGTGATGAAATATATCATAATGTTCGTAGAAAAATCATTGCTGTTTCTAAAAAATAAAACTATTGGAAAGTTTCCATTTTAGAACTGTTTTAGCCACTTTTAAAAGTTGATGAATTCAACTTTGGAAAGTAACACTCATGAACCACCCTAGTTTTCTTATTTGTTACATAAATAGGTAGTTACTTTGTCTCTATTACCTACCTACTTACCTAATTTATATGCTTTTCCTAAAAATTTTCAAAGTCAGATAGAATTCGATTTTCTAGAGTAGTAAGACACGGCATGGGAATCTTACGCTACCTTAAAAACTACAAAAAGGTATGTTTTTCTCAGATATTCATCAAATAAACCAACACACAATCAGAATAGTCAGAAAAAAAAAACTGTTTAATACCTGTAGGCCTGGGCTCAGCAACGCCTCAGTATCTCCACATAAGCACATGAAAAACAGTAGAAAACCAAAAGTTCACAAAAAGCACTACGGCTAAAAATTGACATAACACTCCAGCACGGGAGAAGGTCAATCAACAACACGAATTTTGTCTGAAAATTGTCGGATTTGTTGCTGGGTTTTATATCCGAGACCCCCACTCGTGGCCAAATAAAGTTATCGTTCTCACTTTGAGCTTCAGTCAGTAACACTGATAACAGCTTATCAATAATAGTTGTTTTATTATGGGGTATTACCGTGTGATGCTCATTGTGTCTATCATCTTGAAACCTCATTGACTAATCGCTTGTTCACTATACTAGCTGAACATAAAATGTAGAATTCCTGGGTCACTTGTAAGAGAGTTCAATGCAATATGTGGGAGATAAACTTCAGATAACCCTCAAACGTTATTAATTCGAACTCAACAGGAACAGGTGAGCATTGAACTTGAGGACTAAAGTCATGGACCACAAGAACTGTGTTATAAAGCGGTCCAACTTTCCGACCATGGGCTGCTATGGCAATGAGCCAGACGGGTTTTTGGTTAAGAGGATTCAAATACTTTGGTTTCATTTTTACTGTAAAATATCAAGTAAACTGCAACAGAGTCCTTGCACGATTTTTCTCACTGTCTCAGTCCCAAATAATACTGTGGTAGCCAAATACAGGGAGATAGGGAGCGCACAGTCGAATGAACATCGCTCGCTGTAGATAATAATGCAACATAACGGCGGCAGTCACTCTCTGGATGGGTGGCTCCGTTGCAAGTGAAAGCACGAAATTTTGAAAATTTGATAGCATTGCCCGTACATTTCCTTTTTGAAGAAATTTCTACTTGAAGAAAAAAATTAAATAAAACTGATTCCTGCCAATAACTTTTTTAGTTACATCAGAAACCCCTTAAAGACTGAGTCAAATTGGTAAAATGAAGCGTTGCGGAATCAATCCGTCTAGAGTTTATTCCTTGACAGAAATCTATCATTCAGGTCTTTTTGGAAAGCTACAAGGATGTACTTTGGTTTGAACCTATAGACATTTTCGAAATCCAAAAATTATTTTTTCAAAACTTGAATTTTTTTGGATTTTGAAAATATTTATAGGCTCAAACCAAGGAACATCCTTGTAGCTTTCCAAAAAGACCTGAATGATAGATTTCTGTCAAGGAATAAACTCAGACGGATTGATTCAGCAACGCCTCATTTTACCAATTTGACTCCGTCCTAACTTAGGAGGACGGATCGTCATTTAGTTTCCCGTGCTGTTACCGAGACAGCAAAGCAAGTTGAATGACGATTCATCGTTAATGACCATTAAGCTGAGTTTATGATGAGCGATTTTTTGCCGCGATTTGAGCTGAGCTGAGCGGAGCGGAGCGATTTTTTTGCCTATGCCAATTACGATGCGGGGAAGTGACATCATGAATGGACAGGATTGGTCCAGACAAAAAAAAATCGCTCAGCTCAGCTCCGCTCCGCCGGGTATCGCTCATCATAAACTGAGCATTAAGCTTTCTAGTGTGTCCAGGGTGGATTTTATAGATAAATAATAGTCCCTTAATAATTATTAGAACATGCTTATTTTCCAAATTTCGAATCTTTTGACGAATGGACTGAAAACGCTTGCAAGTCAACAATTATTGCTATTTTAAAAGCAGCCTACAAGATTAAATTTTCTAGATTTTCAAGAAACATCATTATAAAGTAATTTTTGCAAGTTGCCTGTTTCTGACAATGTTTGAAGACGTTCCGTGAAGTTATTAAAAGGGCATTTATCGAGGCATTTATTCTATGGATGGGCCCAGTATTATTCACACATTACTTAATATGTAAACACAGACGTCCTCCTTATAATTCACTTACATAGGTGAACTGAAGATATGCAGCTAAGTGGATAACAATAACAATTAATAGAGATTTTTGTTAGTAAATACATCAAGTAAATTTTGGAAAACCGATAGGTATATGTAACTGTTAAAAAAAATGGAATAGCTCTATTATAAATAGATACATGGATCAGGTAACAACAGCACGAGTATGATGCTGAGAGCTTCGTGGACCACTTAATTTGACTTTAGTAGTGGTTATTCAATACAAGCTCTTAAGTTTTTCAATCAGTCACATACTCTATGGTCACGCCTCAGACTAAACCCCTTCAGTTCCCAAATCAACAATCTCAAAGTCTGGGAAGTTTCACGTGGGCTTTTCATCTTCAATTATTAAAAAAATTGAAAAGAGATAAAAGAACTGATCCATGATTGTTAATTTTAATTACTCATGTCATATGACATGACTCTTATTGGCTTTTCCTATCGTCAAGTGTGCTGGTCTATGATCGAATATTAGCAGATTTGAAAAAATCGTCTCACTTTTGCATCATAACAAGACGTAGTGATAGCACGCGTAACCTTATCGAATTCGTTAAGCTTCTTGTTGACACGGAACCAAAGACCATTATGCTGATTTCCTTGTGTAAATCAGGGGGTAGGTACATTCCACCCCCGAAAAACGACGTAGGTATTTGTATTTATTTACAAATAACGTTGATTTGCATCATATTTGCGAAATATAAGTTTCTGCGACTTATTGACAACGTTATCGGGCACAAGTTTGCATTTAATTGGTTTTTCACGGAATTTGACCCAATTTCCCTGATATCACTACTTGGTACTGGTTTGAACCTAATTATCAGAGTTATTAATCAATGATTCTATATAGAAAATTTGCAAAAAAATTCATCTCTAATGACATTCTGACGAACGTTTCTTTCTGTTAGTATCGTTTCAATCAGAGTTCAAATTGCCTAAATTATTTCCATTAACCTTGGCACATGCGAAAATCGCAGCAGTTGTACATGCGGAATTGTGAAAAAAAAAGATCTGGAACATAAAATCGCAAATTTTTTCAAAATTCCGGATCTTTGAAGCGTAGGTACGTGTAGAAAGAGTTCATCAGAATAGCACATATTTCAAAACGTACTGTTTTCGTTTGTCACCAGATCAATCTTGTTGGGCATGTTTATGTTAAAACTAGACACAGAGAGACGAATTAGCAAATGAATAAAGCTAAACCCTGATACCCAATATCAAGGTCTTTATACATGCTGTTGCCAACAACTACTGATGAAATTAAATCAAATAACTATTCTTTCGTTTTCACGAGTATTCATTAGCATTAATTAGGGTGAATCATATTATAGGCTAGATGTACGGCCATTGCCCATTAAAAACGCTTACAAGTTTTTGACACGGAGTGTACTGATTTGATTAATTTTGGCTACCTTGTCACTGCGACACCAGACCAAAATTGATCAAATCAGTACACTCCGTGTCAAAAGCTTGTACGCGTTTTTAATGGGCAATGACTGTACCTACATAGGTAGGATGACGTATTTAAATATGTAATACGTAAATTGTATATATGTAGTTCATATTGTACTAGTATACCTAGGAGGTAACATTAAAAATGTGTTTCAGTTTTATGGTCAAATATTTCACTACTTCAGAATTCGATAAAGAATTGAAAAAAATATGAGACTTTCAGCGAATGGAATATGCAGAAAGTAATGGATGAATTTTTAATGAAAGAATCATTTTGATTACTTTATTGCTATGTAAGATACGATTTTTTCAAGAAGCGGGTTCCGCGACGCGATTCCACAAAGTGAAAGTTATGTGTATTGACTGCAGTGACACAATTTGCGTCCCATTACAGATAGAAGCATACATCTAGTGAATGAAATGTGCAGAAAGTAATAAGAAATTTTTAGTGAAAGAATTAACTTGATTGATTGATTATTATCAAAGAAGATGCCTCTAATTTTATGAGGAATCAATACTTATGCACTTATATGCGGATGCGATTTTTACAGTCGCGGCGCTGCGGTTTGATGACTATTGAAGATTGATCATTTCTTGTGATATTTTTGGGAAAATCCAGGTAATACTAATAGTGAACAGTCTACTCATCTGCACTCCGAAAATGCGCTCGGAGACTCACCCCGTGAGGACTTGGCTACTTGTTTTATTTGGTCATGCATCTGTTTATTCTCAATAGACCATTTCAGTTTCTTGTCATATGATTTTCATTGCTGTATACAGAGGAGTGCATAAAAAACGGCCACCGCTGTAGCATCGTTATTACTTATCCGATCTTCAAAATCCATTCCAAATGGTACGATGTCTCCTATGACTCGACAGTAAAAAATATTTTTTTCATTGTGATGCTTCTGAGCACTGACAGTCAACTTTTGTTATTCAAATGGCAACTATATTTTTTTAATTTATTTTTGGATTCCTTACGCTTATCTGAATATAACTATGCATCAATATCACCCTTTTTATTATCAAACACGAAGAAAAAAAATCAAACTGCGAAATTTTTACACATCACAGTAGCATCGGAATACCCACGATGGCAGGGGTACGAAATAGCGCAGTTCAAAATAGCGCTGGACAAAAACGCGCATGACGAAATAGCACAGGACAAAATAGCGTAGGTCCAAAACAGCATAAGTACATAATAGCGCATTCCAAAACGGCGTGAGACCATAAAAGCGTGCACAAAATAGCGTAGGTCCAAAGAAGCGCAAATACATAACAGCGCAGGCTTTTACCTCCGTCAGGCGCAAATTCTTCAAGTATTATCTCGCGATTCACATCATTATTTACATGCATAGATAAGCAAAAAAAACAAGCACTATTTCATTTGAAAGGTTCTATAAGGGTGGTATCCATAAGGTTAACAAACGATAAGAAAATTTACGAATTCTAATTTACAGATGCAAACCCTAAATATGATTCGACTAATCTGAACGAATATTCTTCTGTCAAGGTTCTTAACCTTCTACTCAATTGGACGTATTCACAAGACTCGTTGACTTTCTTCCAGAACCCTCCTCTATATCTAGCAACATAAACTTCTGTATGGTCTTGTTCCTTCAAGAATTGTTCGACCAATTTTACAACGCCATCAGGATGGTGGCGATTCAATGAATTTTGAAACGCTTTGGTCATGCTTCCTGCGAACTGTTGATTCTCGGAAAGTCGTCGTTTACTCTGATGACCTGTTCCACAAATTGACTGGAATATATTGGACATTGACATACATTTTGCTTATTGTTGTTTTTTAATTTTTGTCACGCACTTTCCTGACCTGCGCTATTACTTGCGCTATTTCGTCTTTGTGCTGTTATATACCTGCGCCGTTATGAACCTCCGCTATTTTGTCCTGCGCTGTTTTGTCCTGCGCTGTAATATACTTGCGCTGTTTTATGCACGCTAATTCGTCCCGCGCTATTTTGAACTGCGCTATTTCGTACCCCTGCCACCCACGATATGGACGCAATCCGGTAGGCTGGGTGAAAAATGATGTTCAAAAGCATAGAGTAGGTCAGGCGTTTGGTATTCCAAAACGTAAATGTCAAAATGTTTTCCAAGCTCAAAAAAAGCTGCCCGTCTCTAAGACGTCTTTATTATCTATTTTCAGCTTACTGTTTCATATCTTCCTAAGTGTGTATTGTGACCCGTCAGGAAAAAATGTCTTATTGATTTTCCATTTTCACAACACATACCTAAAAAGATATAAAATAGTAAACTAGAAATATAGAATAAACAAGTCTTATAGCTGTATTACACTACACAATTTCTTGTACAACTTCTTGTACAATCTGTCAGTTGAACCATCAAGTTCATTGTTTTTTGACACTATTTTGACAGATTGTACAAGAAATTGTGTAGTGTAATACAGCTATTAGAGACGGGCAGCTTTTTTTGAACTTTGAAAACATTTTGACATTGACGTTTTGAAATATACCAAACGCCTGACCTACTCTATGCTTTTGAACATCATTTTTCACCTAGCCTACCGGATTGCGTGCATATCGTGGGTGTTTTGATGATACTGTGATGTGTAAAAATTTCACAGTTTATTATTTTTTCTTCGTGTTTGATGATAAAAAGGGTGATATTGATGCATCATTATACAGGGTGGTCCAGGTTATAGTAGCAATAATTCACCATTCGATAGTCCATCGAAAACTAGGTCGACATGCATAATTTAATTTTTTTCTAAAACGCTTCCAAAGAGAGATACAGCCTTTCAAAGTTCAGTTTTTAAAATCTTCTTTTTGCAGTAACTCTCAAGTCATCAGAGCGATTTTGTCCAAATTTGGTACAAATACTTACGAAATAAATACCCATCACTTGACGTAGATAACTTTTGTCAAAATTGTCCAGTGGCATAGATACCGGGGGATTGTTCAACTTTTCCCACCCCATTTTCTACGCCACTGGATATTTTTAAAAAATTATACTTTTTTTGAATTCTTTGTTCATTAAGGAAAAAAAAAACTCTCATAAAATTTTGATTAGAGGCCTAATTTTTGAGATATTTGGGTTATACACTTTGGAAAACATCTCGAAATCGCCACTTTCCAGAGCCCAAATTGTCTTTTCTCTGAAAACGCCTCGTTTCTTAGCTAAAAATGGCAGTAAATCAACTTAAACGACCTAGAAAACTCATTTCAGTTGAGAAATCATAAGTTTTCTTGGGTTTTAATTTTTAGGCCTTCGAAAGTTGCGATTTCGAAGCGTTTTCCAAAGTTTCAAACCCAAATATCTCAGAAATGAAGCCTCTAATCAAAATTTTACAGGAGTAACTTTTTATTTTAAATTGAACAAGGAATTCAAAAAAGTATAATTTTTCAAAAATATCCAGTGGCGTAGAAAATGGGGTGGGAGAAGTTGAGCAATCCCCCGGTATCTACGCCACTGGACAATTTTGACAAAAGTTATCTACGTCAAGTGATAGATATTTATTTCATAAGTATTTGTACCAAATCTGGTGATAACTGCTTTGATGACTTGAGAGTAATTGCAGAAAAAGATTTAAAAAACTGAACTTTGAAGGGCTCTATCTCCCTTGGGAAGCGTTTTGGAGAAAAATTAAATTATGCATGTCGACCTAGTTTTTGATGGACCATCGAATGGTGAATTATTGCTACTATAACCTGGACCACCCTGTATTCAGATAAGCGTAAAGAATCCAAAAATAAATTAAAAAAATATAGTTGCCATTTGAAAAACAAAAGTTGACTGTCAGTGCTCAGAAGCATCACAATGAAAAAAATATTTTTTACTGTCAAATTATAGGAGACATCGTACCATTTGGAATGGTTTTTGAATCTTGGAAGATCGGATAAGGAATAACGATGCTACAGCGGTGGCCGTTTTTCATGCACTCCTCTGTATATGTATTGGTAGATCTGTTTCCCTCAATGAAGTGTTATTCGAAAGATGTGTAGTCCAGTGTTATTCATTCATTTCATTTTTTTTTGTTGCTTGAGCTATAATACACGAAAACAACCTCCGTTTCTGTTGCCTCACGCGTGGGGCAAAGACCTTCCACCTTTTTAAGGATTCAGTTTCGAGTGTGGCTACCATACAAGTTTTTCACAAGTAAAAGTGCGTACTTATACCGTATCATGAAGTTTCATCGTCTATAAGGCCAGCATTTCGCTCGATTTTTTCCACAGAACTTTATCCTTGACTTTATCGTTCTCTCATTAAATGCCGAAAAAATACCTTCTCAACTTTTCGAGATGACCTAGAGCTATTGTAACAATACGGAAAACTGCAAGGTCACGACTAGGGCTGTGCGAAATTTTCGATTAATCCATTTTCAAATAATTACATTTGAACAATCGATATAACTGATTATTGTACAATCAAATAATCCGAGGAATAATTGAAATAGCCGATTATTGGAAAATGGATTATTGGACAATCCATCATTATTTGACAATCGAAAAATCGATTATTTATTATTTGACAACTAATCATTATTTGACAATTAATTATTGAAAAATCGATTAAGTATTCGAAATAATCGATTGATCGGTTTAATAGATTGTGTTAATCGGCGCGGTAAATACAGCCCCCACATTTCCATTACTATAGCCCGTTCACTTCTACCGTGATTCTAGTCGGCTGGTCAAATTTTACAGTTTGTTATTGTAGACTTGACGTCCAACTGCGAAGTTCCTCATACTATGTTTTGCAGAATGCAGAATGCAGAACATGGTTGACCCTTATATGGGGGGTGATAACAATATTGAACTTCATGCAGAATACGACGCAGTGAAAATAGTATGATGAATTTCAATTATGGGTGGATTTATCTGTGCTGGCGGATGTTTCACCTCCAGAGCTGAGAAATTTGAGATCCCTATTTTATATGGATATTGGAGCCATAATTCACGACTGTATCAAATTATGACACTGTCAAACTTGAGTTCTCAAACAGCAATGCAACCAACTGTCAAGTTTAGGGAGTTTTCAAATTTCAGATTTGGAAACCTAAAAACAAAACCTCACAGCCGACTAGAATCAGGTGGGAGTGAACGTACTAATGGTGCGATTCTCTAAAAAATTACATTCCCTAAAGACTCTGTTAAGTTGTTATTCCCTTGGCAACAGCCAATGGCCGACAGGAATTTTTACATAACAGAGCGTTTATGGAATGTTATTTTTTAGAGAGTAGCAGGAGTAGCACTATAAATCAGTACCTACAATTTTTTGAAGTGGATATAACTGTCTATGCAATTATGCAAAGGCAGCAGATTCAATGTCTTATGGAAATGGTTCCATTAAGATTTCAATGTGGAGGTCAAGATGGTGACGGAACCATGACATCCAGCTTGAAAATACGAAAATCTGATGATACAAAAGTAGATTCATAGTTCTATGATAGTTGCAGCGGTACGCTTTTTGATTCTGCATTTTGTGATACTGTAATGAAATTTGGCATATGCAAACTACATAAAATTCCAAGTGATCTGACCCGCAGTACTCAAAAATTTGTCCATTAGGGGGCGACTGGGGGCCCCTTAAAATTTCAAAATGTCAGAACTTTTACCATGCACCATTCAGTATCGCCCAATCTACCGTACAGGACCAAAACAACTTTGTTCTTGACTATCATAACATTTTTCGTCATGTCAATTCCATTCTTCTTATAGAAAAGAAAATAATTTCTTTGCCTGGTCAACAAATTGAAAAATAATTTTTTCTTGGACCACAAATGGGTTGTTTACTTGTTTTTATGCGATCATCGATAAATCCGCATCCCCTTGATTCATTTATGAAAAGAAAACTTTCGCAGTGCTATTTTTCAACAAAGCAGTGACCTCAACTTACCATTATTTTCAACATTACCTTTTTCAATGTTTTATTCTGGTAAGTATGATTATTTTCATACTAATATATAGCTTGAAGTTTTCTTCAACGATGTTGATGATTAAACAGCCTCATATTCCACCTGGAAGCCGTACATAATAATTTTTCTGCAAGGCCGTCAGATTTAGCATTTTTGATTTTCTAGCGGGAGCGGCCAAAATGCCAATACACATGTCACCTCCCGAGAGCACCGGTTTGTTCTAGCGGGAAACGATATTCACGCCTGACAATTTTGCATTTTGTGATACTGAAATGAAAGTTGGTGCGAAAGTATCGAAACCGGTGCTCTTGGGCGGAGTGGTGTGTATTGATATTTTGGTCACTCCCGGTAGAAAATCAAAAATGCCAAATTTGACGGCTCTGCAGAAAAATTAGTATGCACGGCTTCCAGGTGGAATCTGAGGCCATTTTATCATCCACACCGTTGAATAAAACTTCAAGCTATATATTAGTACAACAATAGTCATATTTATCGGGATAAAACATTGAAATAGGTAATGTTGAAAATAATGGTAAGTTGAGGTCACTCCTTCGTTAAGAAGTAGCACTGCAAAAGTTCTGTTTCTATAAATGAGTCAAGGGGATGTGGATTTATCGATTATCACACAAAAACGACGCCACAACCTATTTGTGATCCAAAAAAAAATTATTCTATAATTTGTTGAACAGGCAAAGAAATTATTTTTTTTCTATAAGAAGAATGGAATTGACATGACGAAAAATGTTATGATGGTCAAGAACAAAGTTGTTCAGGTCCTGTACGGTAGATTGAGCGGTATTGAATGATGCATGGTAAAAGTTCTGACATTTTGAAATTTTGAGGGGCCCCCAGTCGCCCCCTAATGGATAAATTTTTGAGTGCTGCGGGTCAAATCACTTGAAATTTTATGTAGTTTGCATATGCAAAATTTCATTGCAGTATCACAAAATGCAGAATCAGGGTCATTTCGCTAGCGTACCGCTGCAACTATGAGTGAAAATCCAAATCAAAGATTCAAGTATGACGACCAAAATGGCGGCGAAACCTAAAACCCACCTTGAAAATGAGGGGCCGTATTCGTATCTAGCTTTTAAGCTATAAGCGCATTTAGAGGTGCGCTTTTAGAGGCTATTCATTCATACTTGAGTGTTCAAAATTACATAATACAACTTGTGAAAACTGCTAACTTTGAAAACTGGCGACAATCAGATCTTCTTCTTTGTGAAATTTCTCAATGACTTATTCATGGCTTGTAAATTATAAGAAGCATGCCTTGCTGCCTCAAGCCAGTTGTTTGCGATTTATGCATTGCGAAGCTTAGTTGTATTCAATTTTGTGATTACCGCAGATATAGTTGTTTTGGAGGTACTTATTGCAAAGACCTAATTTTTATTTTCTAAAATCTTTGGAAATTCAATATTTCACACACGTAACACTCTTCATGATAGTATTTTAAAAATCTATGACTGTTTTCATTACTTTCCATTAATTGGCTTTGGTGAAAAGAAGTACAAAGTTTTTGCTGCTTTGTAAGTAAGGAAACTACAACCTTTAATAACTTATATTCACAAAGAAATGGCTGTATACATAATTATCAACTTGAAGTAGTTGAAATAAGAACCTACCACAAACTCACAAATAAGCTAATAATAATAATAATAATAACCATAGCAGCATAGCACTATCATTGAAGGTTTTTCTGTATCCTTTCCAGAAGCATTTCCAGCCTGCCTTTCATCACTGGTTGCCCTTTCTTTGTTCTCTGGCTAAGTCTCTTTGCATTTTTTGCTTTCTCTTCTTGGTACTTCCTCAATGCTGCTTCTTTCTCGATCTTCATTTTCTTGTATTGCTCTTGCCTTTCTTCAAGACTAGCGCGTTTGTTTATTTTTTTCCGGCGTTTGTTGTCCTGCACATCTTCATTCTCACTGCTTTCTTCTTCGGAAGCTTCCTGTTCGTATAGTTTCTTGACATCAAATTTTGGATCTGCATCTTTTTTCATGTCCCTCTCGTACCTTCTTGTCATCGCCTTCTTCCGTTTTTCCTCCCACTGTTGCACTTTGAACTTGTTGTTGTACCTTTGCATTCGCCATTTCTTCTTATCAAATGGTTTTTTCTTGTCATCAGAAGTTTGTTTTTTCTTGAAAACTTCTGAAGCACGTCGTGGATTTTCTGAACCTTGAACTGGTTGTTTTTTGGTGAAGGGTTTCTCACCAGAAGCTGTTGAACTTTCAGGGATTCCACGGGCCAGTGGCTTCCTTTTGGAAAAACTGGTGGACATTTCTGCTGGTTGCCTCAGTCTGGAGTTGGACTTGCCAGGTTCTTGGTGGACTTTATCCATTTCACTCAAATTTCTGCAATAAAGGCGTTGAATATGACCATGGAAAAATGGAAAATCGCAATCAAACGCACCTCCTTGGAACAAATGGGTTAACCCACAAATTCATTCGCTGTTTAAACGATAAGTAGGTTTTCAGAAGTTTTATCTACTCGAAATTTTCACATTAGGACCAATTAAACGCGTGTCGCAACTAGCAAAGTTCTAACCACGTTCCAACTTACAAGACCAAGACCTAACGTGACCACTCTGCGTGAGTCTGTGACGTGACCTAACCTCATTCCCGTTTTTTTGTATTTTTTTCCCCACGACACCCGTCACCCGTCCCCGTCAACATCAAAACAACAAAAATAACATTGACATTTATGACGCTGTAGACCACGTGACTGTGGACTGTGACAATTCGAGGAAAAATACTAGCACTACGAACAGCCCCGAGCCCTCAATCAGAGCCACAGACACTCCTAAACCAAAAGACATGCAGTAAAATTATACAAGCAAAAACAATATTGCTTCTGCCGACATTCATGATTGCAAAATTTCATGCGAAATGCTATTTTTAGAAGCAGATAAGGGTAGGACTTACTTTCGGAAGCCACCCTCTGGGTAGGCGGGTGCGTTTCGGCGGAATTTTGGCTTTTTGATAGTACAAGTGTGTAGAAAACACTTCGCCCCTTCGTCAATCAACAATTCCAGCAGTTTTTACGGAGAATTGGTGACTCAGCATACCGTAATACACGGAATTTCACTACGAAGGACTTTGGACCACCACTTGACAATCGATGGCAACAACAGCGACAGAAGACAGCAGTAATTTTCGGCATCGCCAACATGACGCTTCGAAAACCACCAGCCAGAAATTTTCAACGTTCGTTTGATGATGTCTTTGTTTCACTCCCATGACGACTTTATACGGAGAACAAAGATAGAGACATTAAACTTTGTGGTCTATGCACTCACTCAGCTGGCAATTCCATAAGATCAATACACTCCTAGTGGAGTGGAAGCGGAGCCCCACAGGCGCGAACGTATAAATAGGGACACTCAGAGGGGATACTTATGGTAGTTATGGTAGCCCTGTCATTGCTGTCAACTTGGCTGTCAATGACCAACATGTGACCAATCAGAGCTCGCCAGCTAAAAAAGCTGCAGATTTTTTTGCTGCCGAGCTCTCATTGGTCAAATGTTGGTCACTGACCGCAATAACAGGCGTCAGTTCCAATCAGAACTCTGCTGCAAAGAAAGCTGCGAGAGTGGTTTGGTTTGAGCTACAGCTACTGTTTGAGCGACAAAGACGCGAAAATATTTCTTGGAAAAGATTCAGTAGCCCAATTTGGCAACGTTGGCATCACCATATACTACCATGTACAGGTGTTCATGCCAGACGGATGCCATAGGACCCATAGGATGCGGCGATTTACATAGGGAACCTGATTATCACGCGACCGGCCAGCCGTAAGCCAAAGCTGTCGATGATCTAGCAACCCTAGATTTACATTTAAAAAACGCCACCTGGTGTAGAGCTCAGTACTTGATCGTCGAGGACGTTTTTGCGAGGAACACCATGCTCCGACGTCTAGTAGCCTAGGTGGGCACTAGTGGATACCTGCAATACCCACATTATTCACATGGAAATTTGACAAGTAGAAATAATGTGAAAATGGGTTTGCATTTGTGTCTCTTATTTCATGTTATGGTTGGCATATTTAGCAGGCTTGTAGTAGATCTAGCCCCAGAGGTGCGCAGCTGAAAGACTACGCCCCCAGAAATGCGAAACATTGCGGTAAAAAAAGACCGAATGAATGAATAAGAATATAGAAATGCATTAGAAGCTACCTAAAACCAGATTTCCAAGCGGTCGAAAATTGGCACCGGTTTTTCTAGTAGGCATGAAGGCATGATTTGACAATCGGCCATCAAATGTGATCCAAACAGCTCGGCTTAGCCCACTAGCTTGAACATGCCAGTTGAGAAAGTCTGGTTCTTGGTAGTTTATAATGCATTCCGAGATTCGGTCCCATTCAATTTAGTTGAAAGATAGTTCAACCTATCCATTCCTGATGAAATTGATATTTATATCGATTAAGAACACTAGAAAAACCGCTCTTGAATATAGCTGTCAAATGGACCATTTCTTTGCTTGCCTCGTGAGAAAGCAAGGCGAATTTTTCATAAGACAAATATTTTATGGAAGCCAATCATAATCTCTACATGCCCCAAAAGTCAAACCGCCTTTTGCTTATGAGGTAAATAAAATGTTGCTAGCTCTTGGTCTAAATTTGTTGATAAGCAAAATATAATTGCAGCGGCCTAAAACAAAGGGCTCTGCAGTGGGAACTTGCTTATGAACATGATTGCTAGCCAACATTTCATGAACAGAATCGGGCTGAATACAGGTTTCTTCAAAAGAGAGACGGAGAATCCGCGATTCCGCGCAGCTGTTTTCGGCATGTTCTGTGCACAGTGTGCCATGAGTGATCGCGCCATTTGTATTTACATTGCTCCGCCGTGTTAAAAGTGCGTTTTATTTTTTGAATTTTGAAGCCAACCATGCTGGGAAAGTCGCTAAAAAATATACGAACTTCTCAATGAATATTGAAAATGAATATTCCGCAGAGAAGAATTTGCCAGAGAGGCAATTGATGCGCGTATACAATTATTTTTGTAATGAATATATCAACGATATATGGACGGGCGCAGAAAGCATAGGGCCGCTATTCTTGAATCGTGCATAGACAGAATCGTGTGAGAAAAGTCCCTGGGAGTAAAATACATTCTGCAGTACACATCTGTAGCGAAAGTTGCCTAAAAACCATGATTTTAGGCAACATTCGCTACATCAGTGTACTGCAGAATGTATTTTACTCCCAGGAACTTTTCTCACACGATTCAAGAATAGCGGCCCAGGTAAATACGTGTCCCATGTCCCACTTTTGATATTTTTTATGTTGTATTATAGCCATCACTATAAATTTGAAGTGTTTGATGCAAAAATGTGGCCAAGTGTACCCTTGAATTAATTATACTTGATGAACTAAGCAGGAAGCTCCCTAATATTATAACGCTGAAGGGCTTGTGGTTCTTTTTGCTTCTTCGAGTGTCACGTCGTATTTTATGGATCCATGCTTAGGGACACATTCGCTGTATAACTTGTGGACTTGCATAGTGGCCCACAACATTTATTTTCCATAACTACTTGTGAAAACTGTATAAATACCAATAATAACACCATCAAAACACACGTTCGTCTTATGGAATCGGGGCAATGTTGGCACACTAAGACTGCGACGATTTACTGCGCAATCGAACGTGACGTCACGGGCCAAAATATAGCTGTAGGCCAAAAAGAGACGCTCAATTTAGGAAACCTGTATTTCCCACAAGATTCGGCTAAATCTATCCACCTAATTTTTCAAATTTCGCGGTTCTAGCGCCAGCGGCGCCATCTATATACGATCGCAAACACTACTGTAACAGGTGGGTGGGCGTGGCGAGTCGGAATCCAATAGGTTTGTTCCATCAACAGTCCCTGACGGTCCGCGGACGTCAGCGGCATGCGCATTACGATTTTGGCGTTCCATCAAAATCTCGGACGATCCCCTGACTGATGATCCGCTGTTCCACCATCGGCTCAAACTAGTTTCGGGACGGTCAGAAAAGTTTGCGGATTTTACAGAAACTTATCGTCCGGGCTTGCGCAGCGGAATATATTTATTTGGCATCGAGCCTTTTCTGGTCAATGTTTACAAATAATATGGGTTAGATTGATGGTTTCATTATTCATTCATTTAATTTATAAAATATACGGCTTATTTCCAGCTGCAAACTGCTAAACGATAGAAAATAAGGTACCTAGCCATTAGCCATGATTGACGGTTCGCTGTTCCATCAACGAGCAGCAGCCAGACGGAAACTGGTCCGAAGTGGGCCATGCGCATTGGGTGCTTTCCACCTAGACGGTACAAATACCACCAGACGGCACATGTTCCATGGTGTGACACAAAATTTCACGTGATCCAATGAACGGCGCAGAACCGAGTAGAAACACGTAGATGGAAAGCACCGTTTGGAACCCGCACATGCGTAAATGGTAGGTGTACCGAACTTGAGGCTAGGTGGAAAGCACGCATTGTTTACAGTTTGCAAACTGTCGGTGACTAGTTTGGGATTTCCGATGGAACAAACCTTATCGACTCACAAGCTTTTCTGCTAGATGGGGCGGCAAATTTCGACCCATTGGCAAGGACCCATTGGCCGCTTTCATAAGACGGGAGCAGCTACCGCTACGCTCCTTTGGAACTGTTGGCGTCTTACGAACGCATTGTTGGAAGTAGCGGTGACTGGCGGTGACATCCAGCGCCGCGTCAAGAATAGCCGGAATAGGGGCTTGTCCTGAGCAATCATTTCAGGGACATGCGCTAAATTTTAGGCGGGCTTTTTGAAAAAACCGGACAAAAGCCTTTGAATCGTACTTTAATGCACCTGTAATGTAATATAACACGGTAGATTTCCAAGGCTAGTCTATTTTTGAGACAAAATATGCTATAATATTCCATCTGTGCAGAAATTTTGTTGATGACAAATCTGCGTAAATGCATTAGTTTGTCCGGTTGTTTTCAATATCCCGCCATTTCTTGCACCTCGCACATGTGCAGTATGTCCAGGAAAATGCCATATAAAGGTGCGTTCAGTCAGCTTATTTAGCCGCAAGTTTTAATTTTAGTCGTAAGCGCAGCGATGCTCATTGGCTGTCATGAACCAGCCTCCTCAGATCAGCCAATAAGCGATGCTGCGCTTACGACTAAAATTGAAACTTGCGGCTAAATAAGCTGACTGAACGCACCTTTATAATCTGGTCTTGGAGAAATTTCACCCAGTGCTATTCGCGATTTTAACTACCGATGGGGGCGCTGTAAACAAGATGGAGGATTGTAAGTTTTTCTGTCACCTGTCATCGTGCGTTGTATAATGGTTGTATTTGTGGTATTTGGGTTAATCAATACACAATATTGCGTGACCTCTTAGCGCATGCGCTAAAAAACGAGGTGATTCGTTCCAAGTCTTCCATATGTTACGCTGTAAAATAGGTGATTCTCAAACTAAGCTCAATGGATTATGCGTCGTTTTCAAGTAGAAGTGGTTACATAGAAAAATCGGAGTAACCCTCGCAACCTATTCATGAAAGCACATATGTGAAGGATCATTCCCAAATGCCCAAATTACGAAATAAAAATAACATGGAACACTTCAACCATAACATTCAAATTTACCGCGAAATTGTCTAGGGATATTTCATTTATTCAATGCTGTTTGTTGGGTGCTTTCCACCTAGACGGTACAAATACCACCAGACGGAACATGTTCCACGATTGGGTACACCTAGATGGAAAGCACCGGTATCGTTGACCGACGCGACATCTCTGGTCTGGAGGCGAAAGAGGACTATGGCATTCAGAAATAAATAAATGGCAGCGTAAATCTTAATCGATCGTACGTTATCCCTGCAGAGAAATAAAATAAAACACGGATGCATGGATGAAACGACACAGAGAGAGACATATGACAACGGAGTGCTGGATTACAGCTGACGGTACGTCATTTGTCGCATCCGTTTCCGGTGTGCCTTCCGACGGCACAAAATTTTAGGTGATCCACCGGACGGCACAAAACCAGGTAAGAACACGTAGATGGAAAGCACCGTTTGGAACCCGCACGTGCGCAAATGGAAGGTGTACCAAACTTGGAGCTAGGTGGAAAGCACCCATTGCGTGCTTCCACCTAGCCTCAAGTTCGGTACACTTGCCATTAACGCATGTGCGGGTTCCAAACGGTGCTTTCCATCTACGTGTTCCTTCTCGATTCTGTGCCGTTCATTGGATCACCTAAAATTTTGTGCCACACGATGGAACATTGTGCCGTCTGGTGGTATTTGTACCGTCTAGGTGAAAAGCACCGATTGACGACAGCATGGTGTGGCGACAGTCGGTCCTCTGAGTGGCACACACTTTTTCGGCCGCCGAATATGCCATAAACTCCGTCGTTTAAATCGGAAGAATTCACAAGTTGCTGATAAAACTGTACAAAACGTCAACGTCAAACACTGAAATCAATGTCATTGTCGAGTTCTGAGCCGCTATTCTTGAATCGTGTGAGAAAAGTCCCTGGGAGTAAAATAATACATTCCGCAGTACACTGATGTAGCGAATGTTGCCTATAATCGTGGTTTTTAGGCAACTTTCGCTACAGAAGTGTAGTACGGATTATATAAAACTCCCAGGGACTTTCTTCACACGATTCAAGAATAACGGCCCTGAACATGCACGATGATAACTTGTCACCGTTTTCTTAGTTCGCATGACATCCGTGTCGGAGCGCCACTTCCACGCAATATTGTGTATTATTGATCGCTATTTAACGAAAGTTCATTTTCTTGAATAACTCGATCACCTATACAAGTATTTTGGCCTCGATTTCGGCAATTCGCGCGATTGTCAATGGCTATCTGACAGAAGCGGCAGAACAGAAATGACGTAAAAACTTCCAAACTAGGTTCGCCATTGCAGCCACCAGAGGTCGTCTAGATTTTTGAAATCGCGAATAGCTCGATGGTCTATATTTAACAAGCGATTCACATTAGCTGAAAAAAAACTTATATTCTCCAAAAATTCAAAACAGCACGTAAGGTAAACAGCACCGAACAACACTCTTGAACCCATAAAATGTCAGAATGGCACTTGCGAACATCAAAATTTAACGTTTCTCATTTTTCCACCTCCCACTCCTATCGCTCGGAACTTCCGAGCCGCTACAAAACATGGCGTCCGCTCCGAGCAGAGCGGAAAAGTAGCACACCGTTGACAAGACAAATCGATCGGCAACAGTTCCACAACTGTTGTGACTTATGAATAATAATATATTAATTTGGACGTTGTGATGTGAACGGTGGGTCACACTAATATAGTACAGGAAAAATAGTAAAGAAATTGGCGAAACCTCGGAATAAATATGGACGTCCTGAAAATTTGATATTTTGTTCAGAATTAAGTGCTCCACAACATATCCAAAATCGCCAAAAATCGCACTTGGGGGTTTTAAGTTATTGGAGGGGGGGTAAAAAATTGCAGCTAAAAATGGAATATGTCAATCCATTGGATGCAAATACATTATAGTTTGACGTATCATATCTCATTGATACCATTTTGGCACAAAAAGTGTCCATCATTGTTGAAGGGGAGTAGTGGGGGGGGGCGAAGTTCTGCTGGGTGGTCTATTTTGATTTTATGGCCATGTAGAACCGATCACGACAAGTTTGGTATCTTTTCCGACTAAATTCAATCTCCTGAACTCGTATCCGATGTGCAAATTTGGTTGAAAACAAGATTGAACAAGTTGACTTGAGAAAACTTGTTTTTTCTTTGACAATTTTGACGAATTTTTTTTGTACTGTTGGAGGTGTTATTTCTTAGAAAATTTTCAGGGACCAATAAATGGAAGTGTAGTCTTCACAAAAATCATCCACTCGATGAATAATTTTGTTTCTCGAGTTTAAAAAACCGATTTGAACTTGAGCCGCCGCGGCGCGTCGTCTACTACTGACCAGAACACTACAGCATGCACCTTTAAATGAAAACACCTCAAACTATTGGAGAAATAACAACTCATCTTCGAAAATTGGAGGATTTGTGCAGAACTGAATTCCCTATACCATGAACAAAATCGCCATGAATCGCAATGCAAGATTTTGAGTTATTCGAGGAAAAGTATAACACTTTGACAGGATTCATACTCTATGAACTGTTACCTCTCCCCTTGAATAACTCAAAACCCTACAGTGCTATTCATGGCGATTTTGTTTATGTTATAGGGAATTTAATTCTCCACAGATCCTCCAATTTTCAAAGATAAGCTGTTATTCCTTCAATAGTTTGAGGTATTTTCATATAAAGGTGCATGCTGTAGTGTTCTGGTCAGTAGTAGACGACGCGCCGCGCCGGCTCAAGTTCAAATCGATTTTTTAAACTCGAGAAACAAAATTATACATAGAGTGGATGATTTTTGTGGAGAATACACTTCATTTAATTGGTCCCTGAAAATTTTCTGAAAATGAACTCCTCCAACAGTAAAAAAAAAATTCGTCAAAATTGTCAAAGAAAAAACAAGTTTTCTCAAGATAACTTGTTCAAACTTGTTTTCATCCGAATTTACACATCGGATACGAGTTCAGGAGATTGAATTTAGTCGGAAAAGATACCAAACTTGTCGTGATCGGTTCTACATGGCCATAAAAACAAAATTGACCACCCAGCAGAACTTCGCCCCCCCACTACTCCCCTTCAACAATGATGGACACTTTTTGTGCCAAAATGGTATCAATGGGATATGATACGTCAAACTATAATGTATTCGCATCCAATGGGTTGACGGGTTCCATCCCCTCCATTTTTACCAGCAATTTTTTACTCCCCCTCCAATAACTCAAAACCCCCGATTGCGATTTTTGGCGATTTTGGATATGTTGTAGAGCACTCAATTCTGAACAAAATATCAAATTTTCAGGACGTCCATATTTTTTCCGAGGTTGAAATCTATCTTTCTTGTACTATAAGTACGAGTATAACGGAGATTTTTGAAATTTTTGTCATTCAGGTTGGACGGTGTCTATCCTCCTAGGGGTTTCCCTAACAGAGAGCTGCAGAACAGGTTCCACTTACAGAGTTTGAACAATCGCAGGGCTGCCCACTCCGTTATTTACCTGCACAAGATTCTTTTTGGGGGAGTTTACTGCGCTGAGATTCTAAGCAAGATTAAATTTCGCGTGCCTGGTGCTCATTTGAGGTCAAAGGCTCTGTTTCTGCTGCCTTTTGCCAGAACAAATCTTATGGCATCTTCTCCTCTCAGCAGGATGTACTCAAATCACAGCTTGATCGAGAATGAAGTCGACATCCTGTTCTGCACTCCTGATTCTGTATATACTGCCTTCTCTAAACTCGACCTGTAATTGGGCTTAGGCCTGTTGGTCGTTTTAATCACTAATAATAATAATAATAATAATAATAATAATAATAATAATAATAATAATAATAATAATAATAATAACAATAATAATAATAATAATTCGTATCAAGTGCAAGTGTTGAGTATCCTACTAATTTGGAGGTTGTGAATGTAGCTTAATGGACACATTTCCGTTCCTCTGAGAGCTAAAAGATATTGCCCTCTCTCGTTTTAACGAATAATGATAATAATAATAATAATAATAATAATAATAATAATAATAATAATAATAATAATAATAATAATAATAAATAATAAATGTTTTTCTCTTTATCGGCTCCTCACGCCATAAGAGTTTTTGCGCTTTATTATCAAATGTCGTACAGACAGTTGAAAAATCACTAATATAAGCGCAAATCATGGGTGTGACATATACAACACCCAGACAAGACCAGGAATCGAACCTGGAGCCTTTCGCACCACAGGCGGCTGCTCGACCGCCTGTGCCAAGGGGCCGTCTAGCCCTCCGGTCTAGCCTGTCTATGGTCTAGCCGTCTTTACGCTGTTTGCTGTTTATATGTTCGCGCCTGCGGGGTTTCGCGCAAGTGTCGTGTATTCTAGTTGAGCCTACACGTCAATATGACATTGACAGTATGACAGTGTCATTACTGTCATTCCTCAGTTTGACAGGTCCTTTCTTTCTCAGTACATTGTACTTGTACAGTTGGCAGCCGGCCACGGCTGTTCCCTTTTCAAAAACATGTTTTTACCCCTAAAATCATAACTTTCCGTAAAATATACATTAAAATCTCCGAAGTGCTTCACCTTTCAGTAACTAATCCAATTCACCCATGACCGTGTCGATTCATGAAAAATTTTAAACAACTTGCCAAAGAACTTTGTTGAAGAAATTGCCAAGGACTTCCCAGAAACGTAATGTTGCAAGACACCAAGTAAGATAAAATGTTGCCTTTATCCCACAAAGACACCCTGCAAAGGGGCATTGGCTCCCGCATCAAGGAAAGATTGAATGGTTGGATGAGAATAATCTTCTCGGATAGGAATTCAAGAAATTTATTTCTCTTCTTGCTTCTAAACCTATCATTCGCGTTTGTAGAACTGGTTTACGGAATATGGTCCAACAGTCTAGGTAAGACGTTCTCTACAAATGAGAATTGATGTATAATACAGAATTTATTGTTTTACAGGTCTTATATCGGATTCATTCCATATGTTTTTTGATTGCACCGGACTTTTGGCAGGGTTAGCTGCATCCGTTATAACAAAATGGAAAGCTAATGATAAGTATTCATATGGCTATGTCCGAGCAGAAGTTCTAGCCGGGTTCGTCAATGGACTGTTTTTGTTGTTTATTTCTTTCTTTATCATGTCAGAAGCAGTAGAACGGGCGATAGAACCACCTGAGGTGCTAAAATTGCTTTGTTGTTTTACTGGGTTATTATTACATTGTGTTTGATTTTCAGGTGAAGCACGAAAGACTTTTTGTAGTCTCTGTGCTAGGACTACTTGTGAATTTGGTAGGCATCTACGCGTTTCAACATGGCCATGGTCACTCTCATGGAGGAGGAGGAGGAGGAGCACATGGTCACTCCCATTCCCATGGGCATTCGCATAACTCTCACTCACACGATCACAGCATCATGGACATAGAAGTGAACAATAGTGGGAACTCACAGATAATGAAAGGAGTTTTCCTTCACATCCTTGCAGACACTTTGGGAAGTGTAGGTGTAATAGTGTCCGCATTACTGATGCAAATGTTCGGATGGATGCGGGCAGATCCGATTTGTTCCATGTTCATTGCTGTTCTCATAGCGCTTAGCGTCTTGGCGCTGATCAAAGATTCGGTTGTGATTTTGATGCAACGGCAGCCCTACGCCCTTGACAGTGTTCTGCCACAGTGCTACCAGAAGGTCGTCAGTTTGGCCGGGGTTTATTCTGTTCAGGAACCTCACTTTTGGACGCTCTGCAGTGAAGTATATGTGGGAGCGATTAAATTAGAAGTGTCAAAAAATGTTGATCCTAAGTATGTTGTATCACATACGCAGATGATCTTTGCTTCCATCGGAGTAAAACAGATTTATATACAATTAGACTACACTCCAATGTGATGATCAGTGGAGAAATCAATCACTTAAAACAGAGAGTCTAGATTAAAGCATACTTGTACATATTTTGGGTTCACATTTTCATCCCCAGATGCATTCTGAATAACGTTATTCAGGAGATAAATTTTAATAAGAAGATCGCCCAGTGGAAGACTTGCCTCATATAGCGACATTCAGAATTTCATCAGGGTATGAAAATACTGACCACTGAATATAACTGCATTAATATTGAATGAAATATTAAAGATTTTTATATTTAACCAGTCCATTTACTTCCAGCTTTACTGTGAAAGAATTCAACAGCAATTTTTGTAAAATCTTACTGCCAGTTCCTGGACAATAAATGAATTGTTATTCTTGAATTAACCACTAACCAATCCCATTTCACTAGGATAATAATTTTATGAATTTGGCTGATATCAGCACAACATGAAATTTCATCTGAGAATAAAACTTAATGCAACGTACAGGAACTGAAAGTAAGGACATACTAATAGGGTCCTTGTATTTTTTTTAATTCTTTCAAATGATGAAACTATTTTAAATTCATTTTCAAACGAGAGGAGGCGCTTGAGGATGGCAAGCTATTAAAATATGGATATGGACAGCCTGACTACGCCACTGCTCAATTCTACGATAGCGACGGTTGCCAGGTATAGGTTCAAGACTACTACTACTAGCCGTGAAGTGCATCATTATTAACCTTTCCCTGAATTATGATGGCGATTTTCTGGTAGTGAAAAAAATACTTTATAAACCACGGTTGAGAAAATTATTATAGCTTCAGCGCCTTATATCCCTCAGCTGCGCTTCAGGATTTAAACTGGCGCTTCAGCTATAATAATACTTTCTCAACCTTGGTATATAATATACTATTTCGAGTCGCCAGCTCGGCTCTAAAATCGCTATGCTATAACTGATTGGCCAGGGATTTTCGAGGACCAATCAAATCCCCTGATTTTAGAGCAGAACCGGCTCGGCTCTAGCGACTCAGTACAGCCAGTATAAAAGTCTTGTTTTTGGCCTAAACAATTTATTTCACACTTTGATCTTCAGTTGAAGAAGGGACTTTTTTTAAATATTTTTTTCGGTCACACATTATTGTTTAAATAACGTTTTTGATGATAGGCAGTAATCTTCTTAAAATAAAATGCATGTAAGGACCCTGCTCACCTTCAGTAATATTTATTACCTTACATACCTACTTGTTATACGGGGTGTTTATAAGAATCTGTGATCGCGGCAGGCATGGGTCAGGCCGAAAAACGCAGTACAGGCGCAATTGTAGTGATCGAAGGCGGATTCCAAAGGCGATGCGATCACAGACGTTTATAAACACCCGGTACATTTTACAAAATAGAAAAAATTAACGATACATTGTTTTTATATTAATGACAGTTGTGTTGATCCATATGGAGTTTTACTTCTCATCGCAATTCGCAGGTAAAGGTACATTTATAGTAAAAAGTTTTCTTGTCCCTTGATTTATCAGTGTGCCCAAACCACTCAGGCGATCACGACCAAACTTGATTAACATGCACGTAGGTACGTATTGCGCTCGGGATAGTCCCTTTCATTACACAGCGCGCATGCTCGTCTTCTGAAATAATGGCGCCAGGTACAAAATTTGCGAACAAATGCTAGAAAACGGCGTGAAAAACCGCCACAAAGTTGAAAAATACGCGCTGCAGCGAACAATGTACTAGGGTAGAGGTTAATACACACTAGTGATTACTTATTTTTCATCAAAAAGTCCGCGTTGTTCATTAAATTATGAATAACTACGTTTTACATTGATCAGACGTGCGTATGCAACCCATAATGCAACCCTCAAATGTCGCGGAGTCTAAGCGAGGGGCTCGATTGGAGGTTTAGTTTTGAAAAAAACAGATTTTTATACTTGGAAGAACACTGGAAGACTTATTTGTAAACGTACGACACTTGGAGCGGATTTCAAAATTGCGAATAAATAGTTACCTGTCCAACTGAAAATGAGGGTTGCATTATGGGTATGGGTTTATACGCACGTCCGATCAATGTAAAACGCAGTTATTCATAATTTAATGAAAAAATTAGTAATCACCAGTAGTGATTAATGATTATAGTACATAGTAGTAATAAAAATTATAAAGCACTGCGTTTTATCTTGATCGGACGTGCGTATGCAACCCTCATTTTCTGTTTGACAGGCAACGCAAATGAATGACGCAATTTAGAAGTCCGTTCCGAGTGTCGTACGTTTAGGTACAAATAAGTCTTCCTGTGTTCTTCCAAGTATAAAAATCAGTTTTTTTTTTCGGTGCTTGTGTCATATAAGGGGCAATGGAAACCGCACATTTTACAGTAACATTTCTACCACCATTCTCTTCCTTGAGCAATTTCAAGACGATTTAGGTACGGACGACTACGATTTACTTACAATAAATATTAAGTTTGGCCACTTGAACTTAACGTTTTCACGTAGATAGGATTGTTGCTCGTCGGCGTCGGGATGACTACCACCTTCCTAACCCGCTTTCTTTGATTGTTTGTTGAGTTGCATACCCGCCCGGCGTAGATAATATGTGTGGTTTCCAAATCCAAATTTCAGTAATTTTTTTCTCAAGAACCAGAGGATAATCCGTAAATTTTCTTTCGCATATTACCTTCTTGAACACTGTTTCTAGTCTATTCTGCCATCTTTCAAATTGTTCAAATCGAGTCGACCCCCCAAAAATACGACACTATGTGGGCGGGCTCCGTAACTTTGATACGGATCACAGATGACCATACGGATATTATCCGCAAATTTTCTTTCAGAGAATCTTCTAGGATGCTGTTCTTAGTCCGTATTCCTTCTTTTGAAATTATCGAAATCGCGTTGCCCTTTATGACACCAGACCCTTTTTTTCAAAACTAACCCTTGAATCGAGCCCGCTCTGATGAAAAATAAGTAATGACTAGTTAGCCCAGTCAACGAAGAAAAAATTGCGAAAATAAATAGTGTAGTTTTGAAAATTGGTAGAGATATGTTCTTCTCAGGCTTTTTAGCATTTAACATGAAACAAATTAATCCACATGCAATCTTCACGGTATCATATCCAGTAAACCTTACTAAACAACATACTAGAAGTCCCCAACTTTCCTCTGTGTGCGTCATAATTTTTGAGGGGGGGGGGCAAAATTTTCATTAAAAAAAATCTAGGACAACAGCAATCTGGTCAGTGGCTTCAAATTTATTATATTTGGATACATTGGGGTATAATTGAAACTTAATGACAAACCAGACGTCTATGGTTCCCGTGAGGAAAGCTCGGGAGGGGGGCACTTGGTGACCTGTGCAAGAGATTTGGTTTTCATTAATAATTAATTTTGAGATAATACTGGCATGTTGGGTATCGTTTCCCACTAAATCTGACCTTACAAATCTGATTATGACCTTCAAATTCTGATTAAACAATGTTTCGAGTAATTTTCGGTAGAAAAGCGTGATTTTGGGACCAACATATAAAGCGGTTTTTTCTCGGGTTTTTCAATTTATGTTATTTTTCTGTTTAATGCATTAATCATTTGGATTTACGATTGGCTGAATTATTTGGACCTTTCTGCACTAGACTATCATATCACAAACGCGAGGAAAGTGGTAACAAGGTAAAAAAAGAATTTATTGAAAAAAATATCGAAGTCCTAAATGTCACTCAAAAATATCTCCGCGCACTTTAAAAATTTGTATTGTGTAGCTGTAATATCGCTTTGATTTTATCTTTTAAGGTTTCTTCTTGTAGCCAAAACAATACACTTACACAATATTGCGCGGAAGTGGCGCTCCGACACGGATGTCATGCGAACTAAGAAAACGGTGACACGGACAATAACACTTCGACCGTCGGGATTGTCAAATCTCGGCTTCACCTTTCTACGTCAAAACCGGCGAAGCTTCTTGTCCAGTCAGTATAGACGTCCTTGGTACAAATACCACCAGACGGCACATGTTCCATGGTGTGGCACAAAATTTTACGTGATCCAATGAACGGCGCAGAACCGAGTAGAAACACGTAGATGGAAAGCACCGTTTGGAACCCGCACATGCGTAAATGACAGGTGTACCGAACTTGAGGCTAGGTGGAAAGCACGCAGTGGATTCCGGATCGCGATTTTACTTTGCTGGCTCTTCACCACTGGCACTGAAAGGAAAAATTCGTTGTACTTTGTTCTATACTCTATACACTGATAGAAAGGACCACCAGATTCCTCCGCTTGAAAAGTAGTCCCTGAGCGTTACCCGCGAAATTTAAAATTCCAGTTAGAAAGAGGTGCTTATTTCCGCTAATCATAGCTAAGTGCTATGGTAATTTCAAATGACACCAGTTTAATACCAATTTTAATGAATGAGGAAATAATTTTTTGAATGAAGCTGATTTTATTACACAACACTCACAACAGCCGATCCGACTAAAAATAACAAACATCATAGAGAAATGGAGGTTAGAAATCGTACGTAAGTGTCAAACTCGCTCAATGTAATGCCATTGGCTTGGCGTAGGAATAATCTGCCCGGGAAAGACTACCAACCGAACAAAACTAATATTAGTTCCAAACGCGCCTATGTTGTAACAGTCTTTGGTGCTTCTGTTTGCTATAGGTTACATCACTGAAATTCAAAAAAGTCCGTTCTATCGGTGAACAGAAGGCGTTTTCCATTTAGCGACACAAGTCGACTTGTGTCGACACAAACCGACACAAACGCGTTCCATTTGATCTGTGTTCCTTTGTTTCATCGACACAAGCTAACACAAGCTGACACAAACCGACACAAATGTTTTAAATGGAAAGCGCCCAGTCTATAACAGGCAATGCCGGCTATGCCCTAGCCAAGCATCCATGCAAGCGCAGCTTCGCACCTTTAAATAGGGGTTTGTCCTGGGCCGCGATTCTGTACTTTCCTACCGACACTTGTCGGTGTCGGTAGCTAGGCAGGAGCGAATTTGATTGGTTCTCACCCTAGTTACCGATCCGATAGTTGTCGGTAGGCAAGTACAGGGTGCTTTCCACCTAGACGGTACAAATACCACCAGACGGCACATGTTCCATGGTGTGGCACAAAATTTTACGTGATCCAATGAACGGCGCAGAACCGGGTAAAAACACGTAGATGGAAAGCACCGTTTGGAACCCGCACATGCGTAAATGGCAGGTGTACCGAACTTGGGGCTAGGTGGAAAGCACGCACAGAATCGCGCTCCTGAGCAATCATTTCAGGGACATGCGCTAAATTTTAGGCGGGCTTTTTGAAAAAACTGGACAAAAGCTTTTGAATCCTACTCTAATGCACCTGTAATGTAATATAACGCGGTAGATTTCCAAGGCTAGTCTATTTTTGAGACAAAATATGCTATAATATTTCATCTGTGCAGAAATTTTGTTTATGGCAAATCTGCGTAAATGCATTAGTTTGTCCGGTTTTTTTCAATATCCCGCCATTACTTGCATCTCGCACATGTGCAGTATGGCCAGGAAAATGCCCTATTTGACCAGGCGCCTGCCTCGATAGGTCGCGGGAACAAAAATGACTGAGTACGAGTAGTGAGTATGCATGGCCTTCACTTCAGAAAATATGGGTGAGTCAAAGGGAAAAAATTGAGCCTCTAGTATTTCGGTTATTTAAGAAGTTTTTGGAAACATTTTTGGAAGGAATTATGAGTGATCCATTGGGTGCTTTCCACCTAGACGGTACTATTGCGTGCTTTCCACCTAGCCCCAAGTTCGGTACACCTGCCATTTACGCATGTGCGGGTCCCAAACGGTACTTTCCATCTACGTGTTCCTACTCGGTTCTGCGCCGTTCATTGGATCACCTAAAATTTTGTGCCACACCATGGAACATGAGTGCCGTCTGGTGGTATTTGTACCAAGGACGTCTATACTGACTGGACAAGAAGCTTCGCCGGTTTTGACGTAGAAAGGTGAAGCCGAGATTTGACAATCCCGACGGTCGAAGTGTTATTGCGTGCTTTCCACCTAGCCTCAAGTTCGGTACACCTGCCATTTGCGCATGTGCGGGTTCCAAACGATGCTTTCCATCTACGTGTTTCTACTCGGTTCTGCGCCGTTCATTGGATCACCTAAAATTTTGTGCCACACCATGGAACATGTGCTGTCTGGTGGTATTTGTACCGTCTAGGTGGAAAGCACCGATTGTCCGCGACTGGTCCGCCACCCGTAACTGCCCGTGTGACTGCCCGTAACCATAGTCACGTTCAGTCGGAGCACGCTCGAAACTGTCGTTCAGAAGTTTGCTGCCAGGCCCGGTATGGGCCCGGTCTTGTAAAATGATAGCAATTATAGTGGGGTCGGTTCAGATTAAAAAACGGTACTATACGGCATTTAATGATACAGAAAATTCCTTTTGCATGAGTGTTCTACAAGGCCTAACGAACGATATTAGAAGAGGGGAAGCACAAAAGCTTCTCCTTAGGGGGGGCGCAGGGGGCCCTGTCAAGTTGACGGTCCAAGAACTCTTACCAAACCATCTTTCAATTTCGTTGTATCACTCAAATGGGGATGATGTGACTCCATTGTGAATCTCGATGGCATTGGTCGCCATGTCTTTTTCATCCTTCATGATTTAAAAAATAATAACTTCGGGAGGTCAGAGAAATCACTTTTTATTTTTTATACATACAAGAGGATGCGAAGTTGGCATGTTTTGTGTCTGAACCTGTTATTTGGCATCCCCAAAATCCTATTATGAAGTCAATTTCTCAAATTCTCAATTTTGGGTTGGTTGGTAGGCTAAGAAGTAGGTATTTTTTAACATCCAGTTCAGACGTACTTTTTTTAGTGTCCAACTGGAGGTTATTGAAATCATCATCAGGGGTGGATACAATGAACTATTTTCTAAACATTATGTCAAGAAAATCAATTCTAATCCACGCATAGCGAGTACACAATTTATTTTTCTTTCGGTCGGTCGAATTGGGATGCCTACTACGCCCGTCAGGGAGAACGCTAAGCATCGCCAGCCTAAACTAGTATGGAAACAGCCTAAACAAATTCAAAACTAACTGAAACTCTGAGTGCTGACTCAGAATTGAATGTCGAACCACATAATAAGTGTTTCAGGCAGTTTTGAATTTGTTTAGGCTGTTTTCATACTAATTTAGTCTGGAGATGCTCAGCGTTCTCCCTGACGGGCGTAGTAGGCATCGCGATTCGACCGACCGAAAGAAAAATAATTTGTGCACTCTCCATGTGCGGTTTAGGATTGATTTCCTCGACATAATGTTTAGAAAATAGTTCAGTCTATCCACCCCTGTGATTATTCCAATAACATCCAGTTGGACATTGAACAAAGTACGTCTGAACTGGATGTTAAAAAATACCCAATTCTTAGCCTACCAATCAGCCCAAAATTGAGAATTTGAAAAATTGACTTCATAATAAGATTTTGGGAATGCCATATAACAGGCTAAGACACAAAACATGCCACCTTTGCGTCCTCTTGTATGTATAAAAAAATAAAAAGTAATTTCTCTGACCTCCCGAAGAAATTATTTTTTCAAGCATGAGGGATGGGAGAGACATGCAGTGGCGCCGAATAGACCTTTTTTTGTGGCGCTCGCCATACCTCAAAAAGAGGGGGGGGGTCTGGAGAGTAAAAAAATAAAAAAAGGATATGAAGGAAAGAAAAAAGAGAAGAAGGGAGGAAAAGAAGAGGAAGAGAGATTTACCCAGCAAATCATTGGATATTGGGATTATTAGGCATATTGAATCTGAATGACAGTTATTTACGATGTACCTAGGTATAAGTACCATATGATCAAAACTATTTGACCTTAAATGAGAGTGCTATGACTTTTTCTTTGCCTTTTTCAATTGTAATGTTAGTGAAAACCGTTGGATTGATTGTAATTATACGTTTATTAGCACACACATGAGAACATAAGAACTTAGGTTAACACACAGCATCGATATGCGCTCAGCCGCTTGACAAGAGAACAAGATGGCGGTGCCCTTCGGGGCAAGGCTGCAACTTAACCGTTGCCAACTTAGTAATAAAGTAATGCTGAATAACCCTAACGGTACATCCTCCTTATCAAGTACAAACGAGTAATATGCGAACAAATTGGTACATAGTGAGGAAGTACAATCAATAAACTTAGCATAAATATTATGGTAACTTAGACTTAAATGACATAAACTGGACACTGAGGGTGAACATGAAGTTATTTTAAATAATAGTCGGACAAATATGTAGGGGTCTTTCGAACACGGGAAGCACGCGATTCAATCGTCACTTCTTGCACAATATCAGGTGTACGGTCAACAGACGTTGGGGAGGGCGGACTCGCACTATCACATGTTTCCGTGTTCACAGTTTCTGGCACAATTTCTGGTGGAGTTACAATACATTGATCATTCACGGTTACAATGTCCTCAGGTACATTTACAATTTCGGATGTTATTATTGGTTCGGATGGTAAATCAGGCTGGGGAACAAGTTCCTGAGGAGCACTAATCAAAGCCGTCCGATTACGGCGATAAGTACCCCTTTGAGTTTGAACAATGTACGAGCGGGGCTCGTCCGCTTTTTTCTTAACCTGACCATAGCTTTCAAGGTCTGAAATCCAGACTGATTGACCAGTAGCCAATTCAGGTAATTCTTTGACTCTATGTCTTTTATTGTAGTTGTCGGCTTGTTTTTGTTTGCTTTTCTTTTCCCTCTCCTCAAACAATGATCTGGTGTTGACGACTTCGTTTAATTTTGAGGGTAACATCGGTAAATGTGTTTTTAGCTTTCGAGACATCAATAATTCCGCGGGAGAAAAACCACATTCGAGAGGGGTACTTCGATAGGCTAACAAGGCCACGAAAATATCGGTATTTTTCTTTATTAAGCTTTTGGCTACTCGGACGGCTGCCTCGATGCAGCCGTTGGATTGAGGATAATACGGGCTGCTCGTTATGTGTTGAAAATTGAACTCAGCAGCAAATCTTTTGAATTCAGTTTGAAATTGAGGCCCGTTATCTGACCTCACGACTTCGGGAATTCCATACCTCGCGAATAATTCTTTTATCTTTGAAATGATTACGCGTTCGCTCATACTATTCAAATCAAAAATTTCGAAGAATCGCGAGTAATAGTCGGTTACAATGAGAAACCAGGACCTGCATTTAAATAAATCAATGGCAATTTTTTGCCAAGGTCTTTGAGGAAGATCTTCTTTAATGAAAGGCTCTTTTTTGTTGTGGCGTTCTTGAATGCAGTTTGGGCAACCGCGTACGAGACTTTCAATTTGAGTCGAAAGTCCCAACCACCAAACTGACATTTTTGCGCGCTCACGACATTTCACAATTCCCTGGTGCCCGGCATGAATGAATTTCAAGACTTCAGATTGCAGTGGGGGCGGAATTATCACGCGCGAGCTTTTCAAAAGAAGCCCCTCACTGAATGAAATTTCATTTCGGTACTGAAAAAACGGGGTTAGTTCCGGAGGGATCTGACTTTTCTCTGGCCAACCCGATTGCGCGAATCGTCGTAATTCCTGGCAAATGGGGTCTTCGGCCTGATTTTCAACAATTTTTTGCAAGTAATAGTCGCGAATAGGGAGACTTTTTACGATTAGTCTGACATGAGCCTCCACTTCGTCAGTGGGTTCTTCCGGTTGCTGATTAAGAGGTAAAGGATTCCGAGAAAGAGCATCTGGGACCAGCAGATCTTTACCTGGAGTGTACACTACAGAGTAGTCGTACCGCATCAGTCTTATTCGGAATCTTTGGAGTCGCGGGGATAGTTCGTCCAGATTCTTTGTTTGCAAAATCTGCAGTAATGGCTTGTGGTCAGTTTCGAGTACAATAGGAATGCCAATGAGGTACTCTTGAAATTTCTCACAAGCCCATGTCAGAGCAAGAGCTTCGCGTTCTATCTGAGCATATCTGCACTCAGTGGCGGAGAGTGTCCGCGAACTATACGCTACCAATTCGCGTTCATTTTTTTCGTCAATTTGGAAGAGTACGCTGCCTAATCCGAATGAAGACGCGTCGGCGCTGACAACGATTTTCTTAGAGGGGTCAAAGAATGCCAAAAAGGGAGCTTTCGACAAGCGTTCGGCGATTATTGCAAAGGCCTTTCTTTGCGGATCGCCCCAGGCAAATTCCACGTCATTTTTTAGAAGATAAGTGAGTGGTTCTAAAATGGTGGATTTATTGGGAATGAAGCGAGCTGCAAAGTTGATCATTCCCAATAATCTCATGAGTTCTTTTTTGCCTGAAGGTTCCGGAAATTTAGTTATAGCTTCTACACGATCTGGATCGATCGAAACGCCGTTTTCTGTCACCGTGTGACCCAAAAATTTGATTTTTTTCACTCCAATCACGCATTTAGCTTCATTCAGCGTAATTCCCTCATCGTCGAGTTTTTTGAGGACTTTACGAAGGATTACATCATGCTCCTGGATAGTTTTCGCGTGAATCAATAAATCATCTACGTGCATTTCTACACCCTCAATGTCGGAGATGATTTTTGAAAATTTTGTGCAAAAGTACTCCGGTGCACATGAAATACCAAATGGTAACCGCAAAAACATGAACCTTCCATAAGGCGTGATAAATGTGGTTAATTCGCGACAATTTTTTGTAAGCTTTATTTGATAGAAACCCGAGTTAGCGTCCAGTTTTGAGAAAAATTTGGATCCACGTAGCCTTGCAAGAGTTGTTTCTACCTTCGGAATCGGGAAATACGGCCGCAAAACGCTCTGGTTCAATTTAGTGTAGTCGCAACATAACCGGATTTTTTCTTTCTTAGGCACGACCACGATCGGCGCTACCCATTCCGTCTCCCTTTCGACCTTTTCTATTATTCCGAGTTTAGTGAGACGCTGTAGTTCGGCTTTCAGTTTACCCATGAGTGGAATAGGCACGACCCGGGGAGTGGTTTGAGTGAACGGTTTAGCGTCCGGTTTGATTTTAATTTCGACTTCATCCCGGAAGTCGCCAATTTCCCTGAATAGGTTTGGAAACTCCCGTAGAGGTTGAACAGATGACTCAAATTTGCTTATGGCATTGACTGACGTGCCAGGCTCAATTTTGCTATCAAATTGGAGGATTTCGAGTTTTTGTATTCCTGGCCTTCCCAGTATCGGAGTTTTCAAGTCTTTGATTACATATGCTTCGAGTTTTGACAATTTTTTGTGAGATCTTACATCTATATACAATTTACCGAACAATTTGAGGGGTTTGCCATCAGGGCCTGATATAACATCTCTGCATTGCGTGAGTGACTTTACCATTCTTTGCGAGAGCAATGCTAGAGGAATGCATGTTATATCAGCCCCCGTGTCTACTAAAAAGGAGACCGGTGTCTCCGAATTATTTACAAACAATTTGCACATCCAGGGGTTGGATCGTGTAACATGCGTAGAGTTTACCGCAAAATGTGAGATGCTTCCCACAAATGAGTTGTGACTTTCCTCGTGTGGAGATGGATCGCTGGCTTCCAGGTATCGGACTGACTTCTTTTTTGATCTGCACATCTTCGACCAATGCCCTTTAGTTGAACAGCTTCTGCACATTGAGTTTCTGGCGGGACATTGATTTCGCTCGTGCCGAGATAGCCCACAGTACGTGCAGCTGGAGGTGTTGTAGTTGGAGTTGTTGCTTTGCGGAGTGTTCGCCATTGACTTATGACGAGAATGCTGAGAGTGCCCGTAGCTAGGTTTCTTGTCGCTCGACTGTGGCTTCTTGTGGATGGCGTTGACGAGTTGGGCCCTTCCATCCTTCCGGAGAATATCGTTTTGCTGGTGTTGGCTCTCCGCTTGCTTGGCGGATAGGATCACGTCAGCTAGTTTAAGAGTGCCTGTGTGTAACTGGAGTCTCTCACTTGTCTTAGTGTCGGCCATACCGACAACGATTCGGTCTCGAATCAACTCATCCTTGATTGAGCCGTACTCGCAATGCTCAGCTAGCGTGTGTAATGCTGTGATGAAGCTATCGACGCTTTCCCCAGCGTTTTGTACACGAGAGTTGAACTTGAATCGCTCGAAGATGACGTTTCTTCTCGGTATGAAGTAGTCTTCGAACGCTTTCAGAGTGTCCTGGAACGTTACTGGAGTCGTCGGGAACTGGATGATCACATCCTCGCTTTCTTCACCCATCACGTAAAGCAGGATATCGATTTTTTCGGAGTCGGGCTTCGATAGCAATCCGGACACGGTTAAATACCGCTCGAACCGCTTTCTCCATTGGGGCCATGCCGCTGGAGTCGAGAAACTGAATTTCTCTGGAGGACTCACCCCGATGACATAACCTCCTGATGATGGAGTGCTCGAAGCCGCAGTTTCTGTATTTTGTACGCTCATAGTTGGTTCTTCTTAAGTTTTTACCGCTGCCACCATGTAATGTTAGTGAAAACCGTTGGATTGATTGTAATTATACGTTTATTAGCACACACATGAGAACATAAGAACTTAGGTTAACACACAGCATCGATATGCGCTCAGCCGCTTGACAAGAGAACAAGATGGCGGTGCCCTTCGGGGCAAGGCTGCAACTTAACCGTTGCCAACTTAGTAATAAAGTAATGCTGAATAACCCTAACGGTACAGTAGGTAGTATGTCCTGCAATTTACTTTAGAGTGACATTTGCATGTTGTTTGGAAATCTTCAATGCATGTCGGTGAGGAATACGATCACTCTCCGTTCCCCAATTTTGTACCATTTCAAAAATAATTTTTGATAATAAAGCTTTTCGTTCAGTTTTAAACATTTTCAGAGACCGACATTGGCATTCAACAGTTTATTCAGTCCCATTTGGTCAGCGGCTTATTCTTTTTTTTACTTATTATTGTTAATATTATTATCATTATTCCGAAAAACAATTACTTGCAGCGCTAACTGCATGAGGGGCTCTTAAGCTCCTCGGCCCGACCGTAGCGTGACAATAGGGGGGGGGGGTCTGAAATTTTCGTCGCCATAGTAACTTTTTGTGAGTTTGGCGCCACTGGAGACATGGCGACCAAAGCCATCGAGATTCACAATGGAGTCACATTATCCTCATTTGAGTGAAACAACGAAATTGAAAGATGGTTTGGTAGGAGTTCTTGGACCGTCAACTTGACAGGGCCCCCTGCGGCCCCCCTAAGGGGAAGCTTTTGTGCTTCCCCTTCTAATATCGTTCGTTAGGCCTTATAGAACACTCATGCAGAAGGAATTTGCTGTATCATTAAATGCCGTATAGGAATGGCTACCAACCCCACTATTAGTCAATTACCTGCAACAAAAAGTGTTATGTTGCGGGGTCCGCTTGTTGCGAACACTATTGGGCTTGCGCGGCATAATCAACGATAATTCGCCATGGATGCACAAAAGGCTGTAGTGGGGTCGTTACGCTTTTGGATACTGCACTTTTGAGTAGAGTTATGAAACTTGGCACATAGTTTCTAGGGACCATAGGAAGAAATTTCGTCCGATGTTCCCTAAAATTTTTTCGACGGAATCCGTTATATAGGCCCCTTTTTCCAAAATGGCGACCAAATTTTGAAAATTGGCGATTGGTCGTACAGTGACGCGCCGAGTGACGCGCAAAGTATCAATTCCTAACATTTTGACCATGACGAGTTGATTTAAGCCAACCCTGATTTGATCCGACTAACATTTTGGCCATTTGGGCCTTTTTTCCAAAATGACAGCCAAACTTTGAAAGTAGGCATTTGGTCGTACAGTGGCCTGCAAGGTATTAATTCTTGACATTTCGACCATGACAAGTCGATTAAAGCCTATCCCGACTCCATCCAACCTAAATTTTGGCCTCAATACTGAATTTTAATGCTGATACTGAGAGTTTTTTTCAATTTTGAGAAGGGTTGTGGAAAAAATGACGAAAGTACATACATATCAACTGCAAATTGTTTCAGAATTTGTATTTGTGCTAAAAGATAAGTCAGAGGTTACATATTACGTTACCAGAAGTAACAGTGAATGAGGAATCTGCGCTCTATCGCGTGTATTAGCTGTTCCTCAGTGGTGTTTGGAGGTTAGACTTCTCTCTGCCTCTCAGACCTCAGACTTAGGTTACTTTTTATTAGTGTAGAAGAAATGTTGCATGTCCCTGCTGAAAATCCTCATGGATTCTCATAGGGAAATCTATCTGGCTTTCATGAGGATCTATATGAGTATTGGAACCGGCATTGCCGCAATGATTCTCATAGGAATCCCGCTGCGTTTTTTCCTCATTGAATCTCATAGATTTCCATATGAATCCACATAAATGCTCATGGATTCTCATTGATTTCCATATGAATCCACATAAATGCTCATGGATTCTCATTGATTTCCATATGAATCCACATAAATGCTCATGGATTCTCATTGATTTCCATATGAATCCACATAAATGCTCATGGATTCTCATACATTTCCATATGAATCCTCATGGATTCTCATGAAAACTCATACAATCCAGATGGATGCCACACTGAATACAACAAATTGTTATACAAAACCAAGATGGATTTTGAACTGGATTTTTTATTAGATTTTATCACTTACAAATAAATAGATTCGTGAATGTTCGTGAAATTACATCAATGTCGCACAGGCACACAGGGTGATACTATTGTTTTAGTTCAGTGTTCAGTGTTCCAATGATCTCCTAGAACCTGGAATTGAAGATCATAATTAGTTATGTATTTTACTATAGTTATAGGCACTTTACTTGATGGAAATAGTCCTAATCGTCTTGGGGAACCTCAAAATGGAATATATCCATCGAAATCTCAAACCTTTTCTGCATGATTACAATACTTTTCCTTCCATGTTGGTGGAGCGTCGGTAAAGTAAAAGTCTTTACATCTTATAGGTATTAACACAACAAACGTAAACAAACAAACCGATGCGGAAAGGAATCAAACTTTTTTTCAGCGTCCTGTCAGCATTTTGTATTTTCACTGTCACGAAAAGATAACGCACTAGATCGATCGCGCTAGTCGCGCAAGAATTTCCTACGATTCATGACGACTAGATCAGGCGAGCGCGCGGGTTCGCCTAAAATTGATGAGATTATATCTGCCAAATGCTCAGTTTATGATGAGCGATACCCGGCGGAGCGGAGCTGAGCTGAGCGATTTTTTTTGTCTGGACCAATCGTGTCCATTCATGATGTCACTTCCCCGCATCGTAATTGGCCTAGGCAAAAAAATCGCTCCGCTCCGCTCAGCTCAGCTCAAATCGCGGCAAAAAATCGCTCATCATAAACTAAGCTAAAGCCGCATAGATTTACAGGATTCACATGTCAATAAGTCAAATAATGGATTTGTATCAGCATTTATCAGGATTGAATGAGCATTTGCTGTTGATTTCTGCCAATGACTGATGGATTCTCATAGGAATCCCAATAATGAGGATCCATGAGGATTTTCAGCAGGAAATGTACGATAGATTCTCATAGAAACTGTTAGACTTCCCATTTATTATGCGTGCGCCTGATTGATGCTCATGGGGCTGATAGAAACTGATGGATTCTCATAGGGATTCCAATGAGAATCGATGAGCATTTTCAGCAGGGGTTGATTAGGAATACATTTTTGTAAGGTTTATTCTCTACATGAGAGAGTGTCCCACTGATGTGGAGCATCCGAGTCCGACTGTGCGCTGATATGGTATGGAACTTATTCAAAAATTTGCACGTTTGCGTTTGTGCGATTGTGCGAGACGCTCACCTACATTCTTCTTTACTGTTTTTTTTTCTATTACATTGGTGAAGAACAAAACTTTCACCTATCCTGGATCTCATTTCAATTCTAATTCCTGTAGATGATCCAATTTCTACATATTGCATAATACTCGTTTTGTCACTTACATATACAAAGGTTGGGAAGGAACTATGTACATAAGGCGCTAAAGTTGTACTTAATGCTTTTCTCGAAGGTATATATTATTCTTCCTATCATAGATACTGAAAAATCCGGTTGCGAATATTGCGATTCAGAAACAGATTTTGATACCCAATGAGGAACTTTACGGCTATAAGTGCAAAAAATTCAACACTGTACCTACATTCATTGCCAAAAATGTGTCACATGGGACAAACTAAGACCCATAGGAGAGATCTTTGTGCCTTGGACACACTAGAAACTTGCAGAAATTTTTATAAACAGTAGGTACTATATGATTTAATAAGAGGTACATTGTGATTTTCTTGTACTCAAATCTCTTCAAGTACAACTCTTATCGACGTATAAATCTGCAAAAACCGATTATCTCGATCCCTTTCCGTACATATTTAAACAACTTGCATTTCGAAATTTCATGCAGTTTTGATGCCACACGAGATCTTCACTGACAGAACTGTAAATGGGGACTGAGGCCAAAATTTGAGTCAAGTCAAGTCGGGAAGGGTATTAATCGACTCGCAATGGTCGAAATGTCCAGGACTGGATACCTTGTGTGCCCCTATACGACCACCTGCCGATTTTCGAGGTTTGGCTGCCATTTCGGAAAGAAGGTCTCAATGGCCCAAATATCAGCCGAATCGAGTAAGAGGTGGCTTGAAACAACTCGTTTATAGTCAAAATGTTACAAATTGATACTTCGTGCAGACGTGCAAATTCCCAAATAAAATATTGCACCCGATATCAGCGCACAGTCGACTCAGATGCTCTACATCAGTGGCACGCTCTCTCATGCAGAAAATCAAACCTTGCAAGAATTTATTCCTAATCAACATGCCAAATTTCTTCTGCACTGATGAAAATTTTCCGAAACAACTTGCAGTTGGTATGTATAGTTATGTACTTTCGACGTTTTTTATGGTTGTCACAGTTTTATACATGCGTGAAATAGGTTTTGCCAATGGGGGGGGGAGCCTTCCATTTCTTCGAAAAAATGTAGTGATTCTGCTCTCCGGATTACTCACATGTTGGACACACAGAAAGTCCAAGAAGTGGTTTTCCCTCGGGTTTTCCACAACTCTTCTCAAGATTAAAAAAAAAAATCAATATCAGCACTATAATTGAGTATTAAGGCCAAAATTTAGGTTGGATAGAGTCGGGGTGGGCTTTAATCAACTTGTCATGGTCGAAATGTTGAGAATTGATACCTTGCAGGCCACTATACGACCAAATTCCAACTTTCAAAGTTTGGCTGCCATTTTGGAAAAAAGGCCCAAATGGCCGAAATATCAGACGGATCGAGTTAGGGGTGGCCTAAATCAACTAGTTATGGTCAAAATGTTAGGAATTGAAACTTTGCGCGCCACTGTACGACCAATCGTCAATTTTCAAAATTTGGACGCCATTTTGGAAAAAAAGGCCTATATAACGGATTCCATCAAAATTTTTTTTTGGAACATCGGGCGAAATTTCTTTTTATGGTCCCTAGAAACTATGTGCCAAGTTTCATAACTCTACTCAAAAGTGCAGTATCCAAGGGATTTTTGTCGCGTACCGTCCCCACTACTGGCGGCGTCCATCACGAATGTCACGATGACAATCCCGACTAGAGATGGGCGGCTCAGGAGTGATCCGGTTCGGTGAGCCGGCTCACTTCGCAAAACCATGTGACCCGGTTCGCGGCGTTGCATTGAACCGGTTCACGGCTCACTAATATGCGCTATTGAAATTTCAATAAAATGAGGTTCGGGATCGGATTATGAGCCGATAGACGCGGAGTGAGCCGTGAAATTACAAAAACTTTTGGTTCCGGAAATTCCTTCGAGCTAGGCGCCGGGCGGCTGACAAAAGGATACGAAGAACGATGAACGACTGAACGGTTAAACGAGTTGAGTTGGTGAGTTGTCGAGCCGGAGCTTGTCTCTGAGCTGGCATAGGCATATAGACTACTCGGCTCGGCACGACACCAGTGACACCACGAACATGAATGAACCATGCTTGCGTTTCAAGCGAGCCGATTTGAACGAGTTCGAGAAATTACGAATCGTGGTGCAAGGTGCGATCACTGATCTGAACGGCTCAATTGAGCCGGTTCAGTGAACCGGTTCCTCAAACTGATCGGGAGCTGGTGAGCCGCTTCAGTCAGATGAGCCGCTTTGCCCATCTCTAATCCCGACGGTCACAGATTCAAATCAAGCTTCAAGATGGCGGCGAAGTTTCTTATCACCGTCTAGGTGGAAAGCACCCACTAATCCGTGACTAACCGTCAGTCCGTCGTCGCTCATGGGTTCCTAGCGGTGTTGTCATGCAGTGAAAAACGTCCTCACACATATCACAATATTTGCCAGAGAAACTATTTCAACGCTGAAATATATTTACAACTAATAAATAAAGTGTATGTTAGTCGTGTTTTTGATGTTATTTGTTTATTCAATAAATAAAGAATAATAATTTATGACGATGTTACATCTGAAGTGATTTGGCAACGTTGAATTCACTCAGTTCACCACGCCCTCTGTTGGACACGCCAGGAAAGTTCGGTTCAAATGTTGTTTGGTTTGGTGTTTAACGGTTGACAACAGTCAAGTGCATATTGTATCCTGCTGAGTTTGGTGAATAACTTTTCGTGAATATGGATTCATTTACAGAGGTATACCTATTTCTACTCGTATTTGAAAGTAAAATTTTGCTTACAAATTTGCTTCTGTAGAATATATTGTCGAGGGCGAGAGATCGTCAAAAATTGCTGGAGGGATACACAGGAGCATCGAACAAAACTTCAATATTGAGCTCCAAAAATACAGTTTCGGCCTCACAGCCCGACCTGACAAAGAAAGAATCAGAACGTCCCAAGAGATTTGATCCCGCTTTCAAAGAGAACAGCTCTGAGGGTAATATCTGTAAATATCCCCGCACTAACTCAACTACTCGTGTCTCATCTGAAATCACATGCTCTCCACAATCACAACTGAAATCATTCAACATTCAAAATGATAATTTCAATATGGAAATAAAAGTGAGTTCCGTAGATAACGTCAGGGTTGAGGTACAGATTGAGGAGCACAGTGATGATGATGAAGATGATGATAGCTTGAAAAGCAAAGGAGGACTGAGGAAGGACGCCAAGAATCGTCTCAATCGCTTGGGGAAGCTCTATGCAGGTATAATCAAATTTTACCTCATGCCTATCGTCAACTATATTACTGATTGTGTATTATTGCATTTCTCAGGAGGGGATGATGCCAAAATTTCATCCCCGATTCACAGGACAGAAGCCAAGTTTCACGCCGAAGAAGAAGCAGATATGCCAGCCACCAAGCCAGACGGTGTCAAGTCTAAAAAAGGGCTCAGCAAACTTGCAGATCTGGCTCATGATATGAATGAGTGGGAAGATAACTACAAACATGTGAGATTTTACCATTGTGCTTTCCAAAATTGATTCATTGATGAACTTTGTTAGGTGCCACGAGAGAAACCCACTCCAAAAAAGAAGCCACAAGCCCCTCGACCTCCCACATTGAGTGGCTCAAGGACCCCCCCAAAACTCAAAGCTCCAAGCCCACCTAAGATTGTCAGTGAAAATTTGAAGAAGGATGAAGGCAAGACAGCTAAAGTTCTGAAGTGGGACAGAAAAGTTCTTGACAGTTTGGTATGAGTTTTTCTTAATTATTACTTGCGTATGTGAATGGGTGCCTGAGTTCCTCCAATCTTTGGCCAAAATTCACAAGATTCAACAAAAAAAGATCAACTTTACAGCTAGCAACTTGGATACTTTTTGTTGAATCATAATAATAATAATAAAGCTAACTAAAAACTTTCAATAGGGTGTATTCTGTACCATTTCCGTCAACATTAAAGGGCTGCTTACTCTAAACATGTCTTTATGATTGACTGAATTATTCTTTTCATTATGGGTCCTTTAATTTCAACAAATTAGTTACAGATTACACCCTGATAGGTGTTATACTGCCCTAATAAAATCTGCTCCTAGTGACCATAATGATAGAAAGGTACTACAAACAAGGGTGGCACTGAGTTTATGAGCGCTATATAACACCTTTTATTATTAGCTATAATGCTCTAAATGGGAGAATACCAGCCTGTTTCACTTTTGTTTAAAATATTACAAACTGGAGATCCTTGACTACTTAGATGTATCTTCATGACTAGTAAGGCATTTTCTGCTTAGCTGCAAAAAATGTGGTAGATTTTCAGCAATTTATTATCATTAATTAATTTCATGGGGTGGATTGGTATTATATTTCCCTATTGTTTCATGTTAAATAAAATGGACCCAACGTGAAACCCAGCGATTCTGTAAAAGGCAATAAGCAACGTGAAACACCTCAATTTCTGTTTGAATTTTTGAGAATGCACCTGAAAAAATTCCCATTGTTGTGGGTGCATCAAAATATTGTCCCGTATAGCCATTCTCATTTACCTGGGGTCCTCGGGGCGCAGGTTCACCTATATTGGCGCCGTCGCCAATCAACCCCAACCCTAGCTGCCTGATCGATAAGCGCTCCTGCTTAAACAGCCAATTGAATCAGTGACTCAGTGAGTTTAGTCTATGGGAAGACCTGCGCACGAGCTGCGAGGAAAGGGAACCGCCTATAGGTCGCGGGAACAAAAATGGCGCGCTAAAGATGGGTATATGGTATAATGTTATTTTCACTAGTACTTCTGAATACCATTTTCTTTAGTTGTAATAAATTATATAGATGATTTATTGACCAATTGCCACTTTATCAAAAAATAATTGTGCTAAACTCAAGATTTGTCTGAGTAATGTTAAAAACAAACGAATCTCTACAGCGGTACCTTGGCACCCTTTCTGCGCTTGTGCGAGCGTTTTATGTCAATTCAACGTTGAAAAAAATGCGCATTGCGCAGTTGCCACGTCAGGCATACTTGCAATGTTGCCATAGCGGGTGCCAAGCTGACGGTTATGTTCCCGCAACCTATATGAGAAGGTCTATTATACTCTATAGCCCTTCGCGCCTTTCGCGAAGTCCCATACTGTTTTTACTTAATTGGGGACAGGTTGCCAGAGAGACATCCTACATAATATTATTGTAACAAGTTTATTCAACTAAATCAAAATAACCCAACGTTAATTCCTTAATAATAACCTCACAATAAAACGTTGAGGTAATGAGTTCAGGTTTACTTTTTATTGGACCTATTTTATGGCGTGAACGGAAATTCGTCTCACAGACAGTTCGTGTCCTCAAGTGTGAAAGCCCTTATGAGTTCCCTTATGTTTTTCATGGTTTTCGTTTTCAGAGTAGGTGACAGTAAAGGTGGATTTATGCTCGCAAAAAATGATGATAAAAATTAGAAAAATAAGAAAAATAAGCACGGCAACTGCCTATTTATACTTCAGAAATAAAAATAAGAATAAGAAATAGTTTGAAACATTGCTCCTAGGTGTCGCTGGAAACATTAAAATGACAGTCGTCAAAATTTTAGTTAAGAGTTTTTAGCTTTATGCTGTTGTTATTACGGTTGTTTTCCTACTTGCTCTGTTTAGTGTCATACAGTATCATTGATCTGTAGATAATACTTGAATAGGTGTAGGTATACAAATGAATTTTTGAGGTGGTATATGATTTTTTACATTGCATTATTTCAAATTAATATCATGTGTAGTGTAGGTATCTACTACAATAATTTTCAATCTAAATTATTGCAGTAATAGACCATACCACTGATGAGAACTTGTAAGATAACTGGTAGATGGCGCCACGTTTAGACCGCCCGCCGTTACGAAGCAGACCATTGGTTACACTTGTCAGAGGTTGTTGATGTTTACAGTCTATACAGGGTGATTCACCATCAAAATGGACATAGCCTAAGGGTAGATCCAGTTTTTCCAGGCGAACCAGGATCTGGCTTTGAAATTTTTTTAACACTGTTCTGTTCTGTTCGGTTGATAAGCCGTATCTTCAGAACGATCCAATGGATTCGATAAAAATTTTGTGGGTTATTTCTTCTATTGATAGCTGACACATCGCTTTATCAAGCAGTCAGAAATTTCCAGGGCCGGCTTTGTAAAAAAAACTTCGAAGCGTTTTCCAAAAAAGCCATTCTGCATGCATATTTTTCGAAATTCATTTTCAAATTCAGAAACTACATGAAACATGCTTATTATTATCGCGAAAAAAATACTTGGCACCATTGAGCTGTCAAGAAAATTTTGATAATCGTATTGATTTTTGAGGTTAGGATTTTTTGTAAATTAATATTTTCAAATATTTGCAAATGATCTATTATGGCCCTGAATTTCAGCCGTTTCGTCAAAAATAAAAATGACATTGTTCTCGTTTTCTCAGTAGTAACCAAAAATTTCATCAGAATTTTTAAAACATTTTTTTACGTCCCTCAACTTCAGCTCAATTTAGGATAGAAGCGAAGCTGAGGGACGTAACAATAATTTTTTGAAAATTCTGCTGAAACTTTTTGTTGCAACTGAGAAAACGAGAAAAATGTCATTTTAATTTTTTTGACGAAATGGCTGAAATTTGGGGCCATAATAGATCATTTGCAAATATTTGAAAATATTAATTGACAAAAAATCTAACCTCAAAAATCTTCAGGATTTTCTATTTTTTTTTGACAGCTCAATGGTGCCAAGCAATTTTTTTTGCGATATTAATAGCATGTTCTATGTAGTTTTTGAATATGAATTTTGAATAATATGCATGCAGAATGTCTTTTTTGAAAAGAAAAAATTGAATTTTTTTCAAGACCGGCTCTGGGAATTACAAACTCTTTGATAGGGCAATGTATCAGACATCAATAGAAGAATCAGCCCACAAAATTTCAATCTAATCCATTGAGGCGTTCTGAAGTTACGGCTTGTCAAAAAATTCTACGAAATACATGAATCACCCTGTAGCTTCAAAACGAACAGCGTTAGAAAAATTTCAAAACCAGATCCTGGTTTGCCTGGAAAAACTGGACCTACCCTTGAGCTATGTCCATTTGGTGGTGAATCACCCTGTATACCCAATCATATGGCATGAATTCAATTTGAATTTTTTGGCGAGAGTGACCGCGCGGATCATCCGTATTCTTGAAGTGTGGAAGACATAGCGGATTTGTTTTGTATCGCAGTTGTTCGTTTCCCGTAACGTGTTTCGAACCCACTCAGCGGACACCATACAAGGGGACACTTCACGTCGTACAACCCGTGGAAGTTTCTCGCCTACCCAAAGACAGGCGAGAACCATTCTCACACGGCTTTAGGCAACTCTTGCTACATCGATGCATAAAACTTCAAGGGGATTTTTCCCACAGTTTTAAGAATAGCAGCCCCCATCGTCATCGGCAAAGCTCGACTGCCTTCGTCACTCGTTCGACTTATCTTCGAGCGAAAGTTGAAAATATTCAACTTGTTATTTTTATTCTGAAATTTCTTGGGCAGAAGCAGCGGAAAGTATTTTTTGGGAGGGGCTAGGATCTCGTCATTAACGGAAGAAAACACAAGCCACGGAAAGCTTTAAAACACATTGTAGAATATTATTCTACATAAGTTAACCTCGTAACTTGACTATTTTATTAACATTGAGGATGATTTGTGCAGAATTCAGGGAACATTTCGCCCTCAAAGACTCTTTTACGCCACCACTGTTGACATATCTGCGCATCTTCAATACGCAACAGTGAATGGAAAGTTGAAGTTCCTTTCTTATTGTTATTTCTAATTTTGAAGCATGAATGTTCGAATCTGAAAGCTCATTTTCAACATTTTCATTGTTATTGTTATTTTTATTTTTATTTTTATTCTTATTTTTTTGCGAGCATATCCACCTTTAGTCCCATTTTACGTTATTTTGTTACACGGAGCTCCGTTGGGCCCCTTTGTATCTTCAATATCGCTTGAAGCCCTGTCCGCTCCCTTAAATTTTTCCGTGACTTTTGGAGCACTAGTAAGTCCTTTGTGCTTTCATGTGATATTCGGAGCCCTATTGAACCCTTTTGTATTTTCTTGTGTTTTTCGGAGCTCTTGATTGAGCCCCCTTATGTCTTTATGTGTAACAAGGCCCCTTGTCATTGTGCTTTTTTGTCGTTCCTTTTGCGACGAATTGTCCGTGACGAACAAACATCAAACAAGCTTTCTAACCATCTCCGCCGCTGCTGTCGGGCGATTGCAAAAATCAACAATCAAAATCAAAGTCAAGCTCTGCTTCTCGACCAGGGATCACGTTCTCGACCAGCGGTCATTGCTTTGTCCCTCTGGAACTGCAGGGCCATTCTCGCGTCAACTCAAAGCTCTCTGTCCTCCCTGACCTCTGCGCGGATGTCATCTTAGTGCATGATAATATACTGGGTCGTTACTCCCGGATTAAAGTCAATTTCGGTGGATAAGCACCGACTTTAAAAATTTATTGTGCGGATCAGGCCAATGTTGAGTCGCCAGACCTGTTCGGCAATCTATCTGCCGATTGTCATCCAATCGCTACAAAATGTCGCAAACATTCTCTCCATGATGAACTATTCATCCAAAAAAGAAGTCGCGAATCTCATCCAAGATGGAGTAATCGAAGAGAGCAAATCACCTTACATACTTAAGTAACGTAAGTCATTGTCACCAAATCAGTGACATAAGAAAAGGATGATAATTGATTGTACACACCATCAACCGCATTACTTTTCTTGACGCCTATCCATTACCAAGCATCGAAGACATCGTCTCCAAAGTAAGCCGCTCCAAAGTCTCCAGCACTAGGTATACAGACTGTCCTGAATTTAATCCTATTACTAAGTCATATTCGAGATCGCAAAGCCAAGATTAAGAGGCTCAGGGAGCAGCAGAGAGAACAGGGAGGTCAGCAGAGTAGCACTGGTAGTGTGTCCACTCTTGTTGTCAGGTACGATCACTTCGAACTTAGCTGGGACTTCCTGCTTGTTCCAAGGATAGACGCCAAAAAGGCAAGCTACAATTATTATTGTAAAACCATATTGCAGTAAAACATTGCACAAAATGATTCATAACTGCACTTAATAATAATAATAAATGGTCTTTTATTGCGGAAAAAAAAATACATAATTAGAACAAAGAACCAAAGGCGGAGTCTAGCTTGAAGCTATTCTACTCAACCCGAAATAAATCTATTTACAAAAGATAGCATCAACTAAAGAAAACAAGACAAGAGAAAGAACAAGAAAACGAAAGTGAAACTTTTACCATCTGAGAATCAAAACTAAACTGCTTCATGAATAATCGCTACAAAAATTATGACTGCGTGTACCAGTTACTGACGGGAGAAGAAGCACTGTTTGGCTCTTTTCCGAAAGGCACCCAACGGCAGTGACTTGAGGGAACTCTGCAGACCACTGTAGACGTTTACAGCGCTGAAATGAAAAGAGCGACGAAACGCGGCTGTGCGGTGCCTAGGAATGTCAAGCTGGAACCCGTTCCTCAGTCCAACTGACTAACTTGATATCACACACGTAAAAAACAAACTACAAATAACTCGTAAAATCACGTATCGCGCAGAAGATCGTCTTCAATAAATAGGCGAATTCACAAAGCTTGTTTGAAACGTTTGAAATAAATGTCAGCTTGATCTTTCGTCGTATTTGACCACCTCCGACTGTGAATAGAGAGTGGCGTTAGCATCACCTCATAGCATTGACACAAAACCACTCAAGACCACAACTACTTTGATTTGAAGACCAGCCAGCAGTTTTTAGGTTGAGTAAGGGCACCCTTAAGGGAAATGTTTTAGGTGACATTCTGTTCGATATGAAAGGGGTCAGTTTTTGGTAGCCAACTTTGCTATGACCTTTACCAACGCCTTAACTAACTTGCCAACACACTTCCAACTAACGCTACTTTCGCTTCTGCCACACGTTATGGTTAAAATACCCTGCACCTATACAATATTTTTGTGTTGTGTGATTGCAGGAATCGCAGGGTTTCACCCGCACAACCTCCGCCGCTCACTTAGTTTATAACTATAATTCACAGGAGAAGCCCGAGGGGAAGAAGGCAGTGATCAAAGACACAGTCACGGTCGAAAGAAACAAACCAGAAGAACAGTTCATGCCAAAATCGCCTCAAAAAATTCGCGCCGGGACGATTGCAAACAAAGCTGCCATTTTCGAATCCAACCACACGCCGAGTCCCAGCAAAGCTCCTCAAAAAGATCCGGCTCTGTTGTCCGTTTCCGAGAGGAAAGCGCTCTTTGAAAGGAACAAAGGTGCAGCCCTCATTCCCAAAGCACCATTCGCAATGAATACACCCGCCAAGACGTCAGACACGCCCAAAAAGTATCCAGCTCCAAAGACGCCTGTAGAAAGAAAAATTGAGACCAAACCTGTTCAGATTGAAACCAAACCACCAACAGTGCAAGCACCAGCGGCTGGTATTGCCAACACTGTGGCAGCTTTGTTGGAGGGAAAATCTACGATTTCTCAAGAACAGATTGAAAATAGTACAAAGCTAGAAAGGCAAAAGGAGATGGATATATTACTGAATCGTTTCAACAGGAATAAAGAGGTACCCACTAGTTTTCTTATCATGGCATCAACGAACTTCCTATTTAGTAGGGCCGCTACGTGAAAAGTTACTGCACTTCATATTAGAGTTATAAAATTTGGTACACTTCTTCAGGGCATATTCGGAATAATTTTGTTCAAGGTGCCAACCAATGTGATGAACATTTTTCAAAACTGCTGAAAAAATTATCAAGGATTCGTTTTTGTTTTTACAAAATACCTTTAAGGAGAAGCGTTCAGTTAGGAGGTCTCATCTCGCGTGAACACCCCGTACACATGAAATCGAGCATCTGTCACGATTGTTGTGGTTACCATCAGTTTCAGAATGGTTCAATTTATGGAAATCGACATCCTGCGGAATATAATCGGATGAATATGAGATTTTCACATATTCCACACCTGGCATTGGTAAAATGGGATGAAATGAAGATCTATCTATAATGAAAAACGGCCGCCATTTTGGACGCAGGTGTAGTTTTAGTTGGCACCTCGGACAGAATTGTTCCCAACACTAAACAGTTCTCGGAAGGAGTGTACCAAGTTCCATAGCTCTAGTATATCTCATTATTTTGTCGCGTAGCGGCTCTACTAATTTAGTTGTCTCTGATGTCACATATTCAACTGATCCTCCAATCCAGTGGCCCTGAATTATCAATATTGACCGTGGGTTCCACAAAACAGATAATACAAGATTAGTTGATTTGCGATTTTTGTTTGTCAATTTGTAGCTAACTATCAATGGAAATGATGGTTTGTCTCTCAATAAGGGAAAGATGATGGGTCTAGTATAGTTTTCAGGCATTTTTCGTCAGTAATCACCTAGCATTCAGCAGAAAAAAGTTCAGTTAATCTGCAATCAGCCTTGATCGCTGATCATCTTTTTTGTGGAACTGACGGTGAATAACTCAAACCTCTGATCCCACCATAGTTTAATGAGCGGATTAAATCTATCACGCTGATAGTTGCTATGCACCAGCCAATAGCATGGCCAGTTGCTTAGTTACTATGAGAGTGATACATTTAATTCGTTGGTAAAGGTTTGGTGGAACCGGAGGTAAACTACTCAAAAATTAAGTGTTACACTCCAAAACTTTGCTTGATTTTAATGGGGTGTAACTTTCTATAGCCCCAGGATTTTGATTTTGTTTTAGCAGGTTAGCAGCCCCATCCCTGATTTTTCTGTTTTAATGGATTCAAACCTCAAAAAACTGCAAACATATTTTTTACAGGGTGATATGTAAAGGCGTGCAAAATCAAATCACTGTTTCTGAATGTAGAATCACAATTTTTGATTTATAGACGTGAACATGAATGGCCACCCTAAGATTTTTTTGAGTGGGGGCCGAAGGTCTTTTAGTGGGGGCCTGCCCCCCCCCCCCCCCGATCCCACCTGGCGTCGCCACTGGGCTGCTGACCTACAAAAACAAAATTGACCGTTTTAAAATCAGGTAAAATTTTGGGGTGGAATACTTTCATTTTTGATTAGTTTATTTTATTTTGTTTTCAAAGCCAAATGGAAATGTTATCAATCTTCGGAATTGTATATTTTGTTGATCGTATGGCAATTATTAATTGATTTGCTTATTAGGTGATTGTTGAAGAAGAGCCAGATGATATTGCTAGCGTGACTGAAGAAACTGCCATGTTGCCGCCTGCGACATCCATAAAAATCAAATCAGCACAGACTCAAAGTGACGATAAACGTCCTAGCTGTAGTAATAAGAGAACAAGTAAGTTGATCCATTGTACAACTCGAGTACAACTTACATTGTCGCAAACTAGAAAGAACTGAAACTGATCTTCAATTTGAAACTAATTTTGTAGGCAAAGGCGACAGTCCAAATGTCACAGCAGTCCTGAGTGATGTAAAACGCATCAAAGTGTCACCTACCAAGGAGGGCAGACTCTATCCAAGTCTGACTGATATCGAGTCCCAAACAGAGACTGATAGCCATTCTCCAACGCCAAATAGCAGGTGGGATAAAGTAACAGACTGGATTCTGTTTTTGTTGTGCCTTACTTAAGTTGGGTTTCGGTTTTTTGTTTTTTTTTTAAATTTTAAGACTGATTTTTTTTGTACCTACTGTGATAAGGAAATAAATTCGTGATTTTTCCAAATCAAAATACGTCCATAATTTGTATTTATTATTTTACCTGCAGTTTTGAGCGCAGCATTGGGTCGGATGATGCTGACACGAGTTTGGGTCGCGATATCCTTATGGCCGTGTGCAAGAAACAAACTCCAGTGAAAAGAGTAAGTATGGAAGCTTGTTGAAAAACATTCATACACGTTTTTCTTGTTTTTTCTTTCAATAGCAAATATTTGATGAGAGCGAGTCAAGTGGTTTGTCAGATGTTTTGGATGACATGGACGACTACATAGATGAGGCTTTGGCTTATGATGAGACGCAAGGTCCAACACCACCTAAACGCTCGGCACAAGTAATTTTAGTTGATATATTATTTTTCGTTTTACTTATCATTCCCCTAAAATATCACCATCTCATCATAATCAACCCAAAGCAACACGTTTCAGTAATTCATTTTTCATTTACCTCATAGGTACAATTAAACAGTAAGCAGTTACTGGAAATTTTTGAGCTGTAGATTTAAGTGGTTGTTGACTCGGAACTGCTCACACTTCTAGTCATTTCCCTGTCCAACAAGCACGAATCGTCTAAATCCGAAAAATTCCTGAAACTGCGAAAAGTTCAAGCTGTATTTGGCATGACAATTCAAGCGAAACCATATCAAACATTTCCTGAGTTTTAAGTTAATGTTTATTTTCGTATTAGATGTTACACTAGTGCAATTCCCATCTAATCATGGCCTGATTGGTGGAAATCGCTGAAATAACGTCACTTGATTGGTTGCATTCAAGTGAGTATGTCAGTTGAATTGTCAAGCATATATGACTTCCAATTTTTTTTTCGCCATACTTTATGTACCCACCTACGAATAGGTGCATACATTGTTTGATTTTTGGTTCACGGTATTTTTTAGGGTACTGAGCCGTCCCACTCTTTCAATTATAAGAAATTCCAGGCAAATAACGAGTTCAAGTCGCCAATGAAGGTGATATCTCCGCCTAGAAAATCCAACGATTATCCCACGTACATTGTTGACGGCGATAGTGTCTTGCCTTTGACTCACACGGTCAGCTTCTATAGAAAACAGCAGACCCAGTCTGCAAGTACACCTCCAGTTCGTCAGGTTTCGAGACAACCCATGATTGTGGAAGAAATTCCGAAAGAGCGGGAAAATGACGAGGAATTGATTGCAAATCGAATGCGAGAACTCCAAAGCGAAGTCAGCAAGCAAGAGATGATTATTTCGCAAACGAGTCGCGCACTCAATTTGTGCAATTCCACCAGGGAGTTCATGGGATCCACTGAACAAGTCGAAGCCGAGCGCGTTCTACTTGTAGCAAGTAGGTTACTTGACATGAAAAATCGTTTGAAAGTGCTTGTATACATATTTTTTTACAGCACATCGCCGTCAGATAGCTTTGCATGAACTACAGAGATTGAAAGTGGAGAATACGCTGTACGCACAGGGGCATGACGAAAATGATATTGAAAAGGGCTTTATTACAATTTCGAAGATTGTTCTACCACTCAAGCAGAAATACGTCACTGCATTGGCTGCAGGTTTGTTGATTTTGGTTAATGTTTTGTATAAAGAAAACATGGTGAAATGATATATTATATACCAAGGTTGTAAAGAATGTTATTATGGCTGCGGCGCCAGTTTTAATCCTGAAGCGCAGTAGAGATATTTAAGGCCAAAGCTATAATAGCGTTTACAACCGTGGTTTATATACTATCTTTCTTACTATTAAATCCTGATTTGTAACGATTTAACGAATATGAAATGTGACGGGCGGTTAATCATGTGACGGGAGGTTAGAGCAGGTCAATAACAGCCTAGTTCACAGCTAGTAGTAAGAAAAGAAAAAAGGTTTTCGCGAGGTATCTAACCCTCATTCCGAGCATGAACTGTTTTCGCCACAGATCGTGACAAGTACTTGCTCAGTGTAACCACAGCCATAGCATATGGCGTTTTCCACTGGAAAAAAAAGTGCGCCCACTAACTGCCCTGACCCTGACCTTGCCCATGGACCAATAGCAGGGCTTCCTGGTGCGTTTCTATGACAACGAGAGCAAAAAGTACGCACTTTTCTTACCAGTGGAAAACGCTATTAGTTAAGGCGGAATGATTGCATTGGATTGCATTTCGCGATTTCGATTGCTGATTGATGTCACTGTCGCTTGTGCTGCTCAAATCATAGACCTTCCGCCCGCGAAATTTGAATCAAGGTGGTCAATACGCATTATATCTGGAATTGCTGTTGAATGTTGCTTGAGGTTCTTTGGATGTGCGTATGCTTTTTTTTCCAAAAACTGAAGAGCAATAATTTGATCATTTTTTTGTTGGTTGCAACACTGTGCAGAGTGACGCCGTTACATACGGTGTGTTCACTGTACGGTGTGAGTACACTGTTCACTGTTACCTGTAAACAGATTGTCTCAAAACTACCACAAGAAATCATCAAACTTTATGGAAACACGAGTAGTCAATAATGAAGTAAAACAACAGAATGACATCAACCAAAGCTAGAAAATATCCCGAATGAGTGAGAATTATACTATATCGATCACAAGCACGGAGCCAGAAGCAGCTTGTTGAACCACAGCGCAGCGCCGCGACTTGAAAATCGCATCCGCATATAAGTGCATAAGTATAGATTCCACATAAAAATAGAGATATCTTCCTTGAGAATGAATCAATCAAGTTGATTTTCTCATGAAAAATAATTTCTTCATTCCTTTCTGAATCTTTCGTTCGCTGGATGTATGCATGTATCTAGAACAGTTTGCAAGATTCCTCGATGTGGAAGTTCACACTGTAGCGTTAAAAACCGACAAATATGGAATCGCGGGGCGAAACCTTTTCTTGAAAAAAATTATATCTTCTATTGCAATAAAGGAATCAAAATGATTCTTCCACTAAAAATGTATTCATCAATTTCCGCATATTTCGTTCGCTGCATGTATCTAGAACGGAATCGTTGGATTCCTCGATGCAGAAGTTCACACCGTAGCGTTGAATACCGACTTTTTAAACATTTTAATTTTTTTTCTTGCAATCGTGCGGTGGTCCAAATATTTCTTGCGCCTATTCCCATCCGCAGACGATCAGCATTAATTTGCAAAAAACCCGATACCGCTACGACTTTTCGTTTAGGAGGAGTTCAACTACAAGACGGACAGACGGACAGACATCAAAGCGCGGCTAATAGCGTATTTCCTACGAAAATGCGCTAAAAAGTGGAATGCCCCATTTCTGAAAAATTGTAGATTTAGACTTCGGCTACCAGTCTTATTTCATTTTCAACAAAACTTCTTGCACAAGTCCATATTGGGTACCGCACACTGTTGTGGGCGACACAACACTTTCTCAAGGTGCGTTCAGTCAGCTTATTTAGCCGCAAGTTTTAATTTTAGTCGCAAGCGCAGCGACGCCCATTGGCTATTATGAGCCAGCCTCCTCAGAAAAGCCAATAAGCGATGCAGCGCTTACGATTAAAATTAAATCTTGCGGCTGAATAAGCTGATTGAACGCACCTTTAGCGGAATCCAGCAATCTACGTATCCAGCGACGTAGGAAATGATTTTGATCATTTAGGAAGGGGATCTAATTGGAAAATGGAAGGAAAAACAGCTACAAGGTTGAGCAAGCATCCTGGAAGACAAACGTTGCGTATACAACTACATTAAACAGCACTGTGGCTCAGGAAATCTGAGGGAGCTGCAGAACCATGACATCAAGGAAATCTGGTTATGTTTCCCTCCACCTTCCTCAGAAACCACCTCTCATCCACCTTCACAACGACGGATTACACTTCCAAGTTCCACAAAAGCGTCGTAGTGGTAACGAAGACAATGATAGGACCATGGACCAAACACGATGAACACGTCAAGCCCCAGTCCGAAATCAAGGTCACTTTATTAAAAACACGATGGTTTTATGGGCTACGTGCATGACATGTAGCGCCGCCGCGGAATGTGAAGCTCTTGTGGAAGCGACTTAGTTAGCGAATATCTCACTAGATGGCGCTCGTGTCGTATCGTCGTATTCTTGCACTCTTTTATTATGAACATTTTAAATTTCCTTTACGTGGTGGCTTCATCATAACATGCACAACCAACAAATACACAGAAAATAAATGTAATCTCTGATGTCAAAACAAGGTGTAACCAACCACGTCAAAGCTGTCGTCTGCCAGCTGTCTGCTGTCAAAGATCGCCACAAGACGTTCTCATTTTCACCACCATAGGCTCTGTGTGTCCTACGCGTTGACAGCTCAAGGTCATGCACATAGCCCATTGTGAAAAACCTGATTTCAATGTTTGATGGTTGGCAACATGGCTTGATCTGGCAACTAACCCTCCTCCGCGGCAGGATCACCCAGATTTGCCGATCGTATTGAGCATAAAATCACCATGAATGGATTTCCGAATGCAACAGATTCGATCCAGTAATCCGGATTTCATCGGATTAGGTTTCTGTAAGCACCTTGAAGGCATATCAAGGTTGGGTGAGAGAATTTGACTGCTTAGTGAAAGAATATTAGGGTCGTAGGAAATTATGTAGTATATTGTACGAGCAAAAAGGAATCATACTCATTTCTTCACAAGCATGATGATTGAACACGAGCCGAAGGTGAGTGTTGCAAATAATGCGAGTGAAGAAGTAGGCATTTCATGAAGAGGCTACGACTAGGGTCTTTTAGTGACTATTCCATTGATAAAACCATCAATGGAAATGGATTTTTTTATCGCGAAAAAATCTCGACGTATGCTGTTTTATATCTCTGACGTCGACGCCGACAATCCACGCACTACGCAATGGCAGGCCTGCAAATTTTGTTAATTTAACGTTTTATGAATATTCTCGTCACATACCACTAGAGTAATGAATTTTATCGTAAATTTTTGAAACTTCGCCTCAAGCTTTGTTGACATGAAGCAATTCAACTCGAGGGGCTGGTTTGTTTTTTACATAGATGAAAACCCACCAGCTTTTTTAAATAATAAGGAGCCCATCACACACTCGTTGAATTTCTAGACAACAACGCTTTCGAGGAACTTTTTACCACCCGATAAAACTCTTGAGCTCTTGTGGTGTTACATAGGACCATTAGACTGTTTTGCATTGCTCTACTCCAGCTTTGATATTGTTTTGACATTTTATTGAGAGCAATTTCAAGGTTGACTAATACCCTGAACACCCTGGACACACTAGAAAGCTTAGTGTCTGCTGTCTTGCTGACAGCAAGGGAAACGTAATTACGTTTCGTGCTTGATGATCATTAACCAGGAAACGTCATTACCCTGGACACACTAGAAAGCTTAATGATCATTAAGGATGGATCGTCATTCAACTTGTGTTGCTGTCTTGGTGACAGCAAAGGAACTAATACGTTTTCGTCCTTAATTATCATTAACCAAGACAGTGTGTCCCGGGTATTTTTAAAATGAATGACGATCCGTTAATGATCATTAAGCTTTCTAGTGTGTCCAGGGTATAAGAGAGTATCAAGATCGTAGAAAAATGATTATTTTAGTGGAATAATGCTGTTAATTTCACATCATGCTTTTTACAGCTGGAGGCAAAGGCCATCACGTGGTTTGTTTGATCAAGTGTGGAGAACAAGTAGTTCCAACTCCTTTGGTCTCTACTGTTGCGACTAATGGTAAAAATTCCGAACTGGATTTGAACATCCCGGGTAATTTCAAGTTGGAGAAAGTCTGCAGCGACTCAACAATCACGTTTGAGGTTTATTGCTTGCAAGCTCAAGAAGAAACGCTCCCACACGACGTAAAATACCACATTAAAAAGTCCGGCAACAAGTCGACTCCCAAGAAGTCAAAACACGACTCCCGTTTGGCACGGCCAATCAAAGAGTCTCCCGCCGGTCCCCACGCCGTCCGCTCTCCAACGTTCGCATTGATGGGCTACATCGTGTTTTCCATGCCAGTTCGCAGTAAAAGGCAATGGAGTTTGAACAATGTAACGTCATATTCTCATGTTGTTTTGATTGTCATAATGCAGAGTGTGAATTACAGACGCCTTCAATGAGTCCGCTCGATGGCACAGTTGAAATGTGCATTTCAGTAGAAATGGCGCTTTCAGTCGAACATCGTGGCTTTTTAACGATGTTTGAAGATGTGTCCGGTTTTGGAGCGTGGCACCGAAGGTGGTGTCTGCTCAAAGGGAACGTTTTGAGCTACTGGAAATATCCAGATGACGAAAGAAAAGTCGTAAGTGCGAGAATGCTTTCATAAATTCAGTCTTGAAATATGCAAAACATTTATTCCAGCCCCCAATCGATTCGATCAGTTTGAATAATTGCTTGACAAGAAACGTTGGACCTGTTAATCGTGATATTTGTGCAAGACCTCATACATTTTTGCTAGAAAGAGAACGAATCGCCTATCCCAGTGACAAAGACACCTTGGTGATGATTTGTAAGGGAGACAAAACGATCATAAGGTATTTGTTCATAGATGATGTATCTGATGATTACTTAAACCAATCTTCCTGAATTTCAGACATTTGCTTTCGGCTGACACGAAAGAAGAACGAATCAAGTGGTGCAATGAGTTTAACAAAGCTATTGCTGCCTTCAGGATATGTGGAGACAAATGAGAATGAGCAATAATACAGTGCCAACGTCAGTATTTGGCCCAGTTTGTGTTGAAATATAATCTTCAGAACTAACACAAGCTTCAAGTGTGTGAATGTGTGAGAGTTTTTATACTTAATTATTGTAGTGACACAAAATTGTGTTCACTTACTTTTTACGTATGACTCCTTCATTATCCATGATTATTCATAGGACCAATGTAGTATCTTTTTATATATTTATACCTACTATGCACTAACTTTTTGCTAATCTTTGCTGTTTCTAAGTTATTAATTATCCCTAATTATACACTATATATGTACTGTATATAACAAGATATTTTAACTTAATAAACTTTTGGTAATTTAATCATTGCTATTGTTTTAAATTTAATCCTGAATTCAACGTTTTCATGATGATAATATTGTAGCCAGGGTTTGGAAACATCAATAAGGTAGATACCTACATTCCTACAGAGTTTCAGAAAAAAAGGAGTTTATTCTCACGCTCACGCAGTGTACTGATTTGGCGTGCATGGCGACATCATGGTGACAATATGGCGAAAATTTATGAAATCCGTACCCGTACATTTCATGTAAATCACAGTGTAAATACAGCCTACATTCCACCTTTCCCATATGAGAAATCACTCGCGCATACCTGTGAGCGCAGATTCCCGCTAATACAAACAGCTCTAAAGATCGCTAGCTCCACGCCACGCTCACAGGTAGATATGCGTGAAGCTGTCATGGGAAAGGTGGATTCCAATTATACCTGCTGACGCCTACGCCATCGTTTGTACTTTAAATTGATGCCGCAGGCGCCAGCAGGTATACGTTAAACTGTACTGTCGAGTTTTTTTGGTTTGAAATTGACTAGGTAGGTACTTTTATCTACTTTGCGTTACTATACTCGATACACTCATAGAAAAGACTACCAGATTTCTTCGCTTGAAAAGTAGTCCCGACTTCCGAGCGTTACCCGTGAAATTCCAAATTCCATTTAGGAAGAAAGGTTTATTTCCGCTAATCACAGTTGAGAATCTGAAATCACATCAGCTGAAAACAACAAACATAACGAAATCGTAACGTAAGTGTCAAACTCGCTAAATGTAATGCTAGCTTGGCGTAGGAATAATTTGCCCGAGTAAAGCTGGGTTCCCAGAAGCGAATATTCGGACAGAAAATGCGATTTTATTCAAATTTTGAATTCGAGGGCTCTGATTGGCCAATATGACGACTTTGACATTGAATTTCGCCTTTTCTGTCCGAATATTCGCAACTGGGAATCCAGCTTTAAAGCCTAAAAACCACGATTTTAGGTAGTGATGGGCAAAACTGCTATTTTTGAGTAGCAGCTACGAACTGCTATGCTACTTTTTTATAGCAGCTAAAAATAGCTGCTATTTTTGTAGCAGCTACTTTCATATGTCCGGTTGAAAATGGAAACTTACTAACAAATTTTACTTTTAATTTTATTGTCGAACCAGTTTAGGTGTGCCATCTAAATTGAGAACTGATTCTTGAAGCATTTTTCCTTAGCTTTTTGAATCTAATAGCGGTTTTAAAAAAAGCGGTCAGAAAATGTACTTTTTGATCAAATAACAAAGGGGTACATTTTTTCTAGCCTGGCCCTGGATTTTGACTTATCCGGTATAGATCCTGGATAAGTTCCAACAGAGAAATATAACTGGTAAATTTCAACAAAATATCTCTAGCAGTTTCAGAAATATCGCTTATCAAAGTTTTATACGAAACACACAAAACACCCTGTATCTTCGTAACCAATGGAGAAAACAAAATTTTTCTGTGGATCCCGATTCGCCTCGAAGTCCTGTGGAACTCTCATTAGTCTATGTAAGGTCACTCATGAATCACCCCTGTATTCGTCGGGGCCCGTGGAACAATCACCACCTTTTTCAAAAAAATTTGGGACTCTTTCGGCCTTCCTTCAAAATTATTTAAAATCATCGCAGCAAGCGCTTTGAAAAATTCCATTTACATTTTAAGGAATCACTTATACAAAAAGTAATTTATTTTACCCAGTTTTAATTTTACTGTTTTAGAGTTTCATATATTATGTTGTTTTGTATTCTTTGTTTTACAGCAACCCAAAATGTTGGGTCATTTGGAACTTTTGTCGAGCATTTTTATTTCTCAGTAATTAAGCATACACGTTGCAACATAAGCACGAAGTATTTAAATATCGTTTTAATGTGGTGGTAGAAAGAACACAAAAAGTCGTCGACCCAACACCCAGTTTGTTTACTTAGTCCTCTACAAGGGCGGTATTTCGGCATTGCTTTATTAATCTCAAGAATATACCTATCTATTAAGGTGGAGCAGGCCAAGCAAATAGTCGTCTTCGTCGGTTTCGTCTCGGTCAAAAACTTCCGACGAAACCGAGCGCACTCGGAGCCCTCGGCGAGGTAATATCCGAACGGTACAGATCTTGGTCTGGTTGTCTGGCTTGTCGATTTCAGGGTTGGCAAAAACCCATATATTCAGAAAAAGTGGGTGGGTTTTTGTGTTTTTGGTGGGTTTTGGGCTATTGATGGGTTTTTGTGTGGCACCATCTATATTTTGTTGTAAAAATTGCCTATCTGTCAAATAAATGCACAGTTGCAACCGATGAACGACAGGGCCTCTGTAAATCGGAAGCGAATTTGTACGACAGCTCGACAGCCACTTTCACGGCTCACCTGTACTGCCGTGCTAACCCTAAAGCGCGTAACTACACTTCGATAAATTAGATACACTGCATTTTCATGCTCATATTTTAGGGGCTATGATGTTTGCGATCATATGGTTATGATTATACATGGATAGCGCAATAATTAGAGTTCTCAAATAACTGCTCTATTCATATTATACTATAACATAACGGCATAAAAACTTGGCATAAAACTGCAGTGTATCAAATTTATGAAAATGTAGATACGTGCATTAGGCTTAGCACGGCAGTGTATTCTTCGAGGGTTTGGTACATTTCACCGACAACCAACTCACCGACAGGACATTTCACCGACAACCATTTCACCGAACGGACATTTCACCGACACGCCGTTTCGCCGACAGGACATTTCACCGACTCGCCGATTCACCGACAGGACATTTCACCGACACGCCATTTCGCCGACAGGCCATTTCACCGACACGCCCTTTCACCGACAGGACATTTCACCGACACGCCAATTCACCGACAGGACATTTCACCGACACGCCATTTCACCGACAGGACATTTCACCGACACGCCGATTTACCGACAGGACATTTCACCGACAGAACATTTCACCGACGCGCCATTTCACCGACAGGACATTTCACCGACACGCCGATTCACCGACAAGACATTTCACCGACAAGACAACTCACCGACAAGACAATTCACCGACAGGAAATTCCACCGACTCGCCGATTTAGAAAACTTTGCTTCAGAATGAGTTTTCGGAAAATGCTGCAAAATGCCACCATATCATGTTTGGTATTGGCGAATGCGGGATAAAAACTTTTTTGTGTAGGTTTCATGTTTCCACATTGACCCTGTACTGTACATTGCTAAAAGCTCAAACGAGGAAAGGAGATCCTTGCCTGTATCTTTTTCCTAGAAAATTCGAGACAAAAAAAAATTGGTATGACAAAATGCAAAAATTGATCATCAGTTTTAAGACACCAACCAATCTCGATTCAGAAGTAGGTACGTTTACCAAGTTACAAAATTTTCTACAAAATAGTGGGCTGTGTTTCTGGTCGTCATCGGCCGATCGCGGCCTGAATCGCAGCCGACTAGAATCATGTAGAAATCAGACAGCCTATACCTGCACTTTTGCATTTTCGCGTAAAAATGAGTTTCCGGAAAATACCGCAACGTAACCATATCGTGTTTGGTGTTGGCGAATGCGGAAAAAAATACTCTATGTTTTGGTGTAGGTTCCATGTTTTTACAAACTGACCCTGTACATTATTGCGTACATAAGCTCAAACGTGGAAAACAAATTCTTGCCTGTATCTTTTTTCTGAAAAATTTAAGGAGAATGAAACTGGTATGATAAAATGCAAAAATTGATCATCAATTCTAAGACACCAACCAATCTGGATTCGGACGTACGGTTACCGAGTTACAAGTTTTTCCGTGTCTTGGATCTCCAAACATCCCGGATTTCCGATAGTGCAAGCGGTACACACCTAAAAACACATCGATACTGCATTTTGGAGTGCAGTAACGAACGAGATTTGGTATGGGCATACTTTATACCAAGACAAGCGATTCGACCCGCAGCACTCGATATTTTGTCCCTTAGGGGGCCAATGGGGGCCCTCCAAATTTTCAAGATGCAAGAACTTTCACATGACGGTCATTGAGTATCGTCATGTATGTCATGAGTGAAGCTTACGGGTCTATTGAAAATATTTTCATCAATTGTCGTTGTGTCCGATTCATTCTTCACACTTGAAAAAAAAATTCTTTGGCAGAGGTCAAAAAAACTGTTTTTATTTTTTCTTCTATGCAAGGAGACGATAAATTCATATGTTCTGTTGCGTTCCCAACTAAATCGCATTCCCTGAACCTAATTATATAGAAATTTTTCTTGTAATGGTATTTTTCAAAGAAGTGGTGACCTCTTCAGTACCTCTTTTCCAAGAGCATTTCTTTCTATGTCCTCACTGGATATCACTCGTAATTTTTGCAGGAATGGAAACCTCGAACTCTTTTCCTGGTGGTTGCGAAGCAACATGACTCTAAAACGCCCAAGGGAGCCCAAAAAAAAAAAAATTCTGCTGGGCCGTCCAACTCACGATATTTTGATTTTATAGTAGGAGAGACGCGGACCAGTATTCAATCCAGGCTGCAGGAGTGCAGGCACAGGCGATTTGGTTTCAACAGAAAATATTCTTCCATGGCGTGTTTTATTGCAGTACAACAAAACGCAGAGTCGTTAGGTGTAAGTAGGTATATTTTCCGGTAGAACTTATTCGCCTAGACTAGATCTTATTTTTTTGCGCGTCTCCCCTACTACAAAATCAACATGCCAAAAATTTGACGGCCCAGCAGAAAAAAAAAGTTTTAGGGCTCTCTTGTATGTTTTGAAGCCATGTTGCATGGAAATTACTAAGAAAAGAGTTCAAGCTTCTCATATCTGCGAAAATTGACAGTGTTATCCACTGGGAACATTGAAAAAAATGCTGTTGAAAAAAGTGTACTGAAGAGGTCACCTCTTCTTGGGAAAATGATACTGCGAAAAAATTGTCTTCATATTTGGGCTTACGGAACGCGATTTAGTTGGGAACGCAACAAAACATATGAATTTATCGTTTTCTTGCACAGCAGAAAAAATAAAAACAGTTTTTTTGACCTCTGCGAAAGAATTTTTTTTTCAAATGTGAAGAATGAATCGGACACGACGACATTTGATGAAAACATTTTCAATAGACCCGTAAGCTGAACTTATGACATACATGACGATACTCAATGATCATTTTGTGAAAGTTCTTGCATCTTGAAAATTTGGAGGGCCCCCATTGGCCCCCTAAGGGACGAAATATCGAGTGCTGCGGGTCAAATCGCTTGTCTTGGTATAAAGTACGCCCATGCAAAATCTCGCTACTGCACTCCAAAATGCGGTATGCTTTCGCGTACCGCTCCCACTACTATGGATTCGAGAAAATTCATCGTTATTCACCGAAAAACGTTGGGAAATTCACGTAAATGGTTTTCGTCATTACTTGTTGTTTTCTACGTCTTATTCGCGGTCAATTAGGAAAAAAAGTGGAAAATTGTGAAAAACTGAATTTCCACATTTCCCGCGGAAAATCCAAGAAACGAACCAATGATATGCGATCGTTCAAAAAGAATTCACTGAAGTGGTTATTAAATTTTTGTTGGAAAAATTCAAATTTCGAAAAAAAATTCCCATTTCCTTCATGTTTTGCATTTTCGCGTATAAATGAGTTTCCGGAAAATGCCGCAACGTAACCATATCGTGTTTAGTGTTGGCGAATGCTGAAAAAAATACTCTATGTTTGCTGTAGTCTGCTTTAGCCATTTTTTATGCTAGGAAATGCCGTCCTTAAGTGAAGAATGGATTTATTATATGACAAGCCTGGAAAGAAAGAGGATGCTAGACTGCTAGAGTAAAAAATTCGGAAATGGACTGTGTATCTGGTAAGTCTGAAAAAAAAGGATACTCGAAACTCCTCAACTGGCATATCTGAAGAAGGAAGATTGCTTGAGCCAAAAATAGACTTCAGCTATGTAGTGAGTCCGGAAAAAAGAATGACACTTGAGCCAAAAATCATGAGGTGGGTCTGGAAAGCAGGACGATACTTGAGTGAATAAATCAGTTCTTTATCTTGTGGGTGGTGAGTGTGAGAAGAAGGATGATACTTGGATCGAAAATAAACTCCTTATCTGATATGCCTGAGGATACTTAATTAAAAAAAAACTTACAGTAGGTCTAAAATTAAGGACAATACTTGACTAGAAAATTGATTAGTTAAAGAAGGATAATACCGAGGATAATACTTGAATGAAAAATGAACTTCTTATCTGGCGAGTCTGAAAAGGAAAAGGATGCTTGAATTAAACATTCAAATATAAGCTCGGTATCTGGTGAATCTAAAAAAAAAGGATGATGCTCGATCAAAAATGAACTTTTGAACTAGCAGGTAAAGAAAACAAGAATGTTTGGGTCAAAAATAGACTCCATCGATCCCTGTCGTGAGTTTGAAAAGAAATATGGTACTTGAATCAAAAATCAATTCCTTATCTGGTGAGTTTCAAAAGAAGGATGATACTTGAGTCAAAAATCAATTTCTTATCTGATGGGTCCGAAAAAAATTATACTTGAGTTGAAAATAATAGTATATTATTCAACCTCGTATTCAACAAACGGGTAATGATTGCTTCTTACTCATGAGGATGCAGTTTGCCGACACGAGCCTTGACGAGTGTCGTAAAGCATCCGAATGAGTAATAGCCATTACCCGCGAGTAGAATACTATGCTTTATCCAGTCTTATTGAAAAATGCAGGCATATATGCGCGTGATAATGCGTGCACTATTCAATAGGATTGGATAAACTTCTTATTTGGTGGGTCTGGGAAGAAGATCCTTGAGTCAAAAGTTCAGAAAAGGATTCTTGATTTGAAAATAGACTTATTATAGTGGATCTGAAAAGAAGGATGATACCCAATCAAAAATAAAGTCTTTAATTAGCGGGTAAAAAAAGTACTCGAATAAAAAAAGACTTCATCTTTGTACTAAGTTCAGAAAGAAGGATGTTACCTGAGTCAAAAATAAAATCTTTATCTGCTGGATCTGGAAAAAAGGATGATACTCGACTCAAAAATCAATTTCTTACCTGGCGGATATAAAAAAAATGATACTCGAATGAAAAATGATCTTATTATTTGGTGAATCTAAAAGGGAGAAGGATGCTTGAGTCAATAAATCAGTTCTGTATCAGGTGAATTTGGGAGGAAGGATGATACTTGGGTGAAAAAGTAACTTATCTGGTGGGTCTGAGAAGAAATAAGGATGCTTCAATCAAAAACGAAAAAATAGGTCCTGCATCAGGTTAATCTAAAGAAAGGATGATACTCGTCAAAGATAAACGTCTGAACTAGCGTGTGAAGAAAACAAGAATGTCAAGTCAAAAATAGACTCCACCTTTGTAGTGAGTTGAAAAAGAAAGATGGTACCTAATTGAGTCAAAAATCAATTATTCATCTGGTGGGTCTGGAAATAAGGATGATACTTGAAATGGAAATAAGCTCCATATATCTGGTAGGGTAGGCCTAAGAATCTCGCTAAGAATACTTGACTCGAAAATTGAATCCTTATCTGGTGGCGCTAAAAAGAAGGACATAACTTTAGTGAAGAGTCAATGCTCTATCTGGTGAGTCTTAGAAAAAGCAGGATACTTGAGCAAAAAATGAACTTATCTCATCTGGAGGGTCCGAGAAGAATAATACTCGAGTCAAACATCTATTCCTCATCTGGTGAGTTTATCTGGTGGGTCTGAAAAGAAGGATGATACTTGAGCAAAAATCAATTACTCATCTGTTGAGTCCGAGAATAATGATAATTATTATTGAGATTATTATACTTGAGTTAAAAATAAAAAATTTTCATGGGTCTGAAAAGAAGGAAGATGCTCGAGTCAAAAATTTAGAAATTGACTGTGTATTTCGCAGGTCCAAAAAGAAGGATGATACTCGGGTCAAAAATAAACTCCTCAACTGGCAGGTCTAAGAAAAAAGGAAGATAAGCCGAAAATCAATAACTCATTAGGTGGGTCTGAAAAGAAGGATGTTACTTGAGTCAACAATCAGTTCGTAAAATGTCTTGTCAGAATCAGCGTGTCGGTGAATGGTCCAATAACCAAAATCACACATAACGTTGAAAACCAGACAAAATATTTGTGTATGTGATTAATAATAAAAATATAATTTACACAATGTGTTGGTGAAATAAGATCTGGAAAAACTGTGGTAAATTCATATAATTTCTGATCACCAAAGAAATACTAACAATTCATTAGAAATTGATTTCAAGTGTAGGTATCTGGAAGTTTGTGGACCTTGTTTCAGAACCAAGCTGATTTGACTTCCTAGTCACCCCTGATACATCTACACGCGCTTTCATTCTTTATTTCTGATCTTTTTCTTAGACTCGTGCCTCATGAGATGACCTTTTGCCTTCATGGCTTCTACCGCTTACGTGGAGAATTTATTTCAGATGTCTACTTTATCAAATGGAAAGTTCCAAATTTTAACTAACTCCTCGACTAACTCAAATGCATGGTGCACCCAAGGTAAACTTGCCTTTGTCGTAAAAACAATTTTCCTCGACTTTTTTTTTGCCAAAAATGGCTAGAAAAAAAAAGACCGTAGCTGTCAACCCATCCCTCACTTCTGGCGCTGACTGGCGCTGACCCGCAACCATGGTGTTCGGAAACGCGCCGTCAAATGGCACCAACGGTAGAGAATCAAGCATATCAATCTTTCAAATGTAGGTCACTTTCGCTCATAGATTTTGCTCCAAAACTGAAAACGCTACAGTCCTGTCGGCGAAATGGCGTGTCGGTGAAATGTCCTGTCGGTGAAATGGCGTGTCGGTGAAATGTCCTGTCGGTGAAATGGCGTGTCGGTGAAATGGCGTGTCGGTGAAATGTCCTGTCGGTGAAATGGCGTGTCGGTGAAATGTCCTGTCGGTGAAATGGCGTGTCGGTGAAATGTCCTGTCGGTGAATCGGCGATTCGGTGAAATGTCCTGTCGGTGAAATGGCGAGTCGGTGAATCGGCGTGTCGGTGAAATGTCCTGTCGGTGAATTGTCCTGTCGGTGAATCGGTGTGTCGGTGAAATGTCCTGTCGGCGAAACGGCGAGTCGGTGAAATGTCCTGTCGGTGAATCGGCGATTCGGTGAGTTGGGTGTCGGTGAAATGTCCAGTCGGTGAGTTGGTTGTCGGTGAAATGTCCGTATCCCTTCTTCGAAGTTAGTGCTGATAACTGTTACACAAAAAATTTCCTGGACCACCATCTTTAAAACTCTTCTTAGACATAGAGCTCGTTTAAGACGACACAATATAGAGAGTAGGTAGGTACTAGAAACTGAAAAAACACATTTCGTAAGGATTTTTGTGTGAGTTTTTGTTAGGGTTTTTGTGTGGGTTTTTGATAAAAATCCAATGTGGGTTTTTGTGTCAAAAACCCGGTGGGTTTTTCAAGTGAGTCTTATTCCGTGCCATCCCTGGTCGATTTGCAATATTCGAACGATTCCGTGCTTTCAGATCTCCTTGGCTTTCAGATCGATCCGACGATTATCCGAACGCGGCGATACAAAATATAATGGATCCATTATTACATCGAGAATGGTGCTGTAATGGAAAATTATACGTTTACTTTTTTCCGGCATCTGAGGACTAGAGAGCGAGTGAGAGAGTATTGGTGGCGCCCTCTCACCCCATTTATGAAAATGACCCTTATGTGTATCATGTCCCTCTCGTCCAGGGTTCCCCTAATTAGTAAACTTGTCAGGCAGAACCGCAGTCATAAAGTGTGGTTAGGACTAGTTGTCTGTTTACAATTTTGACGTTTAACAAAACGTCACTTACTGTATACGTCAGGTTATTCGTCGAGCATTTAAATACGTGTCTTTTAGATAATGTTTCGTTGAATTGCGTGTTGTGAAGTAGAGACAATGTTGAAAGCAATAATCTTAGTGGGTGGCCCCCAGAAAGGTACTTTTTATTAACATGCACGTAGAAAATGTTACTTACCAGAATTCTTACAGGAACAAGGTTTAGGCCTCTTTCCCTTGATATTCCAAAGCCTCTGTTTCCTGTAGCAGGCTTACCGCTCATACAACATCATATAGAAGCCTGTGTTGCTCTGAAGGAAGTAAAAGAAATCTTGCTCATAGGTTTTTATCCAGCCACACAAATTCAACAGTTCATAAACGACTTGCAACACCAGTACAACATTATGATCAAGTATGTTTGTTGTACCTACTGAATTACTTTAACTGAAGCAGTGATCAGAAGAATGTTGCAAGCTTCCTGAGCCGCTTTTGTTTTGCAAGCAGAAACAGAAACTGTTCCTGGTAAATCACTAGACAAAACAAAGAAACTAAACTGCTGGGCAATGAAGTTGTCGGTATCAAAAAAATAAGGTTTGACTTTGAAGGCCTTTCATTTATTGCGTTAATTAGCCCAATCTTTCTGTAACCCATCCTGTAATAGTTAAAAGTTGAGAAACTTCATGTAAAATTTCTACAGGGTGGTACGTAAAATGGTGCAAAATTACAACAACTTCATCTTACCGCTGTTTGTCTTTTTTATATTCTAATGCAAAAATCATGAAGTGTGATGTCTTGTCTCGAAACGATTTTGGAATTACTGAGATTGGAAGTCCAACACTAGTGGTGCGATTCTCTAAAAAGTTACATTCCATAAAGGCTCTGTTACGCTGTTATTACCTAGGCAACAGCCAATGGCCGACGAGATTTTTTACATAACAGAGCGTTTATGGAATGTTATTTTTTACAGAATCGCACTATAAAGATATAAATTTTCATGATGAATGTTACAGATTTGCCTTATTGGCACGTGAGATTAAATCACTTCTTGTAAATGAACATTGAGTGAGATTATTCCCACAACCATTCAGGAAAATTTGACTCCCAGCTAGGGTTGCCAGATCTCCGGTTTTCGCCCGAAGTCTCCGGTTTTCAAAGGTCATCTCCGGACTCCGGCCAGACTGGAGGAATCTCCGGGAATTCCAAAAAGAAAATAGATCTAACAAAATATCGTACAGGAAAAATTTGAAATGATTATTAAAAGTTGAAGTGGCGACATCTCTGTTATAACATCATGTGACTGCTGGCAGCAAATTGACTGCAGCACGTAATTTCTGGAAACTCATCTGTGCTGGAAACTAAAGCGCGCGCATCGCCCTCTGGCGCGCATTTCTTTTCCTAGACTTGTCGTCATATTCTTTGTCGTCATGGTATGAGATTGTCATCGCAAGCTATGAGTGACAATTCACCTCCCTGCAGGTGTATTACCGCAGTAATACCAGTTGGCAACACACCTCCAGCTTTTAGGCGTTTTTAGGCTTGCACGGTGAATTGTCGTGATGAATAATACAATACACCTCTAGGTTTGATGTAATATCGCGTACAGCTTCGTGAAAAATGGAGATGATGTCTACGATTACACCGGTGCGGTGGACTGAAGTTGGACTGACCCAAATTCCACCAAAAGTAATTCTTCTCTTCCATCAGTGTTTACACCGGTAGACTACGCGGCCGACCTATTTCAAAATAAATATAAACTAAAACTAAATGAAAAAAACTAATTTAGGTCAGTCCACTAGTTTGGTCCTTGTCCGTGATTGTTTACACAACGTGGACTAAATTTATTTTCGTCGAAATTGATGCTTAGTTCGCGGATGAAAGCCACGGTGTAAATGTAGCCACGATTATTCTATGTGAATATACCAATAATTTTGTAAGTCGTCAAAGCTTCAGCAGTGCTCATTGTAATATTTGTAATTAGTAATATGGTAATGATTATAATTATTATTATTATTATTTCTCCGGGCGACACTTCCACACAATTTGGCAACCCTACACTCAGCACAACCCAAATATTCGGTATGGGGTCAAACAGGGGGCACTTTTTCAAATGGTTATCATTGCCTGTTTTTAGCGCACTTCTCCAAACGGGAAGGCGCTTTTGTCCTCGCTTTGTCCGTCCGTCCGTCCGTCCGTCACAGCATCTAGTCCTAGACGAAAAGGTTTTTGCGAAAAATTTTTACTCTATTGGGTAGCTCATGACCTTGTATCCCGAACCAAGAAAAATCTTGACGAAATAATAATAAACAATGACAATAATAACAATTTAGTGTGACGCGGCATCGCCGTTGAATGCTGCATTTCAGAAGCCGGCCTGATCTCGAAAGTTATCACATGCGAGGAAGTACCCGATCTTATCATTTTACCATAATGCATATGCGGAGTTATATTTAGAGGATGATTTGAACTTCATTTTAATGAAAATTTCACATCGGTGCGAGGTGCAGGCCAATAGTTATTAATTTTTGAAAATGACTCCGAAACTACGGCTCGGCCGCAAATGATTTATTCGTTGCTTGCTGGTGCTTGATATCCTTTCCCCCGAACAAAACGAAATTCAATACAGAAAATATTTCAACTCGAATGGGTAGCTCATGGCCTTGGTACGCGAATCAAGAAAAATTTTGCCGAAATAATCATGAACAATTACATAAATAACATTTTGGTGTAGGGCGGCTTTGCCGATCAAGTGCCGATCATTCGCGGTAAGATGTAGAAAGTTGCGATATGCAGGCAACTACAATTTCTTAATGAAATACATCACTGCATGTACGGCATTATATTTAGAGAACAATTTGAACTTTCTTTTGACAAAAACCCCACTTCGATCCGACCGTTGGGTCAATTGTTATCAATTTTTGAAAACGACCGCAAAGCCACGGCTCGGCGCATATTACACGACCCTACAAATTTAAAATCAGACGTGCCGAAATAGTAATTGAACATTTTGAAATAGCCAATACTAGGTACCTGAAGGATAATGGCACTCAAATTACAAAACATGTTCGCTCAATAACAAAAAAAAAGTAGGTAGGTACTAGGTATCACCATTGTTTGTATCACTAAAAATCATGTGACGGGCTACCATTTTTTCGGTTTTTCGATAAAAAAGAAATGTTCCAATTCAAAAGTGAACCCGATATTCGTGTTCAGGAGGTCGAAATCAGTTGGAGAACATTTTTTTATATAAGTAACAGAATGACGCTTATGTGGCCGGTTTGTCTGTCTGTCTGTCTGTCTGTCTGTCTGTCTGTCTGTCCGTCCGAGTCCGTGCAGAAATTAAGACGCTGTACTCCTTCTCGAGAATTAAAACAAAAGTCTTGGAACTTTTTTCCGATTAATAGCTGATATCCCCAAGGGTGGCCAATGGGCACTATTTTTGTTATCCATACATCGTTATCATTATTCTCAAAAAACAGAGATCTCCTGTGCACTTTGATGAAGTTGAACTTCTCCTCGGGAAATAAAGCTACAGCCCTTGAAGATTGAACTTTATCCGGTGGATAGCTTAGGTCCTCAAGGACCAAATAGGCAGGTTGGCTTTCATAATTCGGCCGCCATCTTGGCTGCCATATTGAAATTTCTTATTAGTGTAACGATTGTCATGAAACTTGAAACTTACTTTTGTCTTGTACGATCATTCTTATTTTCAAGCCAAATTTCATGATTGCCCCACCATCTTGGCCGCCATATTGAAATCTCTTATAAGTGGAAGGATTTTCATGAAACTTGAGAGTTACGCTTGTCTCGTACGATCATTCCTATTTTCAAGCTGAGTTTCATAATTCTGCCGCCATCTTGGCCGCCATATTGAAATCTCTTGTTAGTGGAACGATTTTCATGAAACTTGGAACTTACCCTTGTTTAGTACGATCATTTTGATTTTCAAGCCGAATTTCATGATTCTGTCGATATTTTGGCCGCCATATTGGAATTTTTTGCCCAAGACGGTAGAACCCTAATCACTTAATATCTTGCGTTCACTAATCCTCCAAAAAGGAAGTGCGCTACTGAGCCTCATGCCCATGTTGTTTGTACATTGAATGACCTGATCTCGAAAGTTATCACATGCGATCAAGTACCCGTTCTTATCATTTTACAATAATACATATGCGAAGTTATAATATTTAGAGGAGAATTTGAACTTAATTTTAATGAAAATTCCACATCGGTGCGAGGTACCAGTCAATAGTTATAAATTTTTGAAAATGACTCCGAAACTACGGCTCGGCCGCAAAAGATTATTCGTTGCTTGCTGGTGCTTGATATCCTTTTCTCCGAACAAAACGAAATCCAATACAGAAAATATTTCAACTTGAATGGATAGCTCATGGCCTTGGTACGCGAACCAAAAAATAATCTTTCCGAAGTAATCATAAACAATTACAATAATAACATTTTGGTGTAAGGCGGCTTCGCCGATTAAGTGCTGGAGTTCGCAGTTAGATGTTGAAAGTTACGATATGCGGTTAGCTACACGTTTTTATGAAGATACATCACTACATGTACGGGATTATATTTAGAGAACAATTTGAACTTTCTTTTGACAAAAACTCCACTTCGATACGACCTTCGGGTCAATTGTTATGAATTTTTGAAAACGACCGCAAAACTACGGCTCGGCGCATATACGCGTCCCTACAAATTTAAAATCATACGTGCCATTAACACTATTTACATTTTGAAATAGGCATTACTAGGTACCTGAAGGATAATGGCACTCAAACTATGAAACATGTTCGCTCAATAACAAAAAAAAGCAGGTAGGTATCACTAAAAATCATGTGACAGACTACCATTTTTTTGGTTTTTCGATAAAAAAGAATTGTTCCGATTCAAAAATAAACCTGATACTCGTGTTCAGGAGGTCGAAATCAGTTGGAAAACATTCTTTTATAAGTAACAGAATGACGCTTATGTGGCCGGTTCGTCTGTCTGTCTGTCTGTCTGTCCGTCCATGTAGAAACTAGGATGCTGTACTCCTTCTCGAGAATTTAAGCAAGAGCCTTGGAACCTTTTCCGATGGATAGCTGATGTCCCCAAGGGTGGCCAATGGGCACTATTTTTGTTATCCATACATCGTTATCATTATTATCAAAAAACAGAGATCTCATGTGCATTTCGAAGAAGTTGAACTTCTCTTCGGGAAATAAAGCTACAGCCCTTAAAAATTTAACTTCATCCGATGGATAGCTTAGGTCCTCAAGGACCAAATAGGCAGATTGGCTTTCATAATTCCGCCGCCATCTTGGCTGCCATATTGAAATCTCTTATTAGTGGAACGATTGTCATGAAACTTGAAACTTATCCTTGTCTAGTACGATCATTCTTATTTTCGAGCTGAATTTCATGATTCTGCCGCGATCTTGGCTGCCATATTGAAATTTCTTATTAGTGTAACGATTTTCATGAAACTTGGAGCTGACCTTTGTCTCGTATGATCATTTTTATTTCCAAGCCAAATTTCATGATTCCGCCACCATCTTCGCCGCCATATTGAAATCTCTTATAAGTGGAAGGATTTTCATGAAACTTGAAAGTTACCCTTGTCTCGGATGATCATTCTTATTTTTTCTTACTATTTGTCCTGTACTATAAGGGGTGATACCTTGCTATAAAAATGATCTAGACTGTGTGTTGCTGTGTTAGCGCTGAAATTCAAAAAATAGTATATTATATACCAAGGTTGACAAAGTATTATTATAGCTGAAGCGCCAGTTTAGATCCCGAAGCGCAGTTGTGATGTACTTCACGGCTAGAAGTAAAAAAAATCCGGGTCGAATACACTTAAGGGCTACATTTTGAACACTTTTTACAACCACGAAATAAACGGAAATGCGGAGGCCTATGCCGCGAGAACAAATTGCCTTGATACCTTAGGCCTTATTCTTGAAACGGGAAACAAAGTTCTCATGCGGTGTTGCTATGCAAGGAGAGCTATTATTGGCCCTTGCCTAGCAACTACACATGTGGACTCAGTTCCCCGTTTCAAGAATAGGGCCCCTGAGGTGAGGGTACAAGGAAAAACTATCCAAGGTATCGGCAACATTTTGGAGGCTTCGTCGAGAAAGGTAGAGCGGGCTTTTGAGCGACACCATGTTGGAGTGGAGACATCAACCAAAGGCCGAGAATTGAAAGTCGCCCTAAGACAACAGCAGCTAAGGGCCGCCTCACCGTACGAGAAGGACGTTGACGTCGTGGTCGTACGCAGACCACAGACGTGTCTGTACAGAGGCAGACCTCCACGTGTCGAAAACTGAATAAGTTCTACATCGCCATTTGTACCGTGTTCTGGGACTTCAGCTTGCAAAGAAAACGTCTTGTTCCAAATCTGGGAATTGAATAAAATTTTCATGCTTATGTTGTAATTTTAGAAAAAAAATCTAAAATTGCAAAGTTGTTCGTATTTATTAACATTCATCGATAACGATTCAATACAATCTATAAGCAAGTAACATAACATCACGTAACAAATATCATCAGTACTTTATGGGGTCACCTCTTGATTGCATTAAGGCGGCATCAATGCGCCTTTGGCATGGGCTCAGTCAAGTTCGTGGTGAATTCCTGGGGAATAGCTTCCCATTCATTCCCAACGGCATTCGCCAATTCATCCACATTTTCCATTCGTCCTTCCCTTTCCTCCAATTTAAATTTCATCCGGCTCCTTACATGCTCAATCACATTCATGTCTGGAGGCGAAGGTGGCCAATCCATTTGCTCAATATTGTGATCCTTCAAGAAGTCCTTAATACCCTTGACAGACTGCACCTTAATGATCATTAAGTGTAATGATCATTAACGTTAAATGACGAATGACGATTGCGAATTTGGGGGTGACACACTGCAAATCGTAATAAGCCTATGAGTTTGCGCCGTAGCGCATGAATAAACGTAGCGATCAATTTTCTCGCAAAATGTCAATGTCAAATTGTCGAATGGTCCGAAGTTTTGGGCTATTATTGCCATTAACATCTATAATTAATTATAATAATTATTTTATATTTTAGGTGAGATGTGAGGTGGTATTTAGCTTAGATTCCATTCAACCAAGAAAGCGTGGTGTGAACTGCAAGCGTGCTTGAACATTGCAAGCAATAACAAAATAATTGTTGCTTGCAATGTTCACACCACATCATACTATCTTTATTTGTTGCCAAAATATAATTATGTTGAATTTGTATTGAATCGAAAGAAATGGAGGAAACGAAGAATAAGAGACTGATGATTTAGTCAACCTGATCAAAATCGCATAGTCCCATAGTTTATATAACCAACTTTTAAGCGCGGCCCTGGTTTATGTAAGGTTGCGGCCTCATAAAAGTTTACACCGACGGCGATCGAGTGGCCATGCTAATTCAGTTTTAACGTAATTTTGAATGGGCATGGCCACACGATTGTCATCGGTCTAAACTTTTATGAGGCCGCAACTGTACCTACGCGGCTGGCAAGTGACAAGACAACTGACAGATGCATGTTATAGCTCATTATGTTCGTATCTATCGTGTGGTTGATTGTAACTTTGTTTGCAATTTTTCAACTGTTTTTGCGATTAGTACCTTCCATGTACCTTCCATTTCGCTTGCTTTTGCAAAATTTCACATCTTTCACGACGGACGTTTTGAAATATACCTAATCTAGGTAGCATGTTGGAAAGCTATCAGCAGAGTTTCAGCTTATTCATGAAATATTTATGGGAATAAATATGATGGTGACCGTCCATTCGGGTGGGAAGTTGGAATTAGAGAGAAAGATTGAATATAATTTGCAGGAAATAGAAAATTGTGTTTTGGAAAATTTGAATTTTCCGGGAAAACCCCAAATCTTTCTCTAATTCACCTTATTGTAAAAATCGTCAACAAAGGCTCCACTTTAAGCTCCATCATTCAAGCCCGGTCTCTAAAATCCAGGCCGGTTTTACATTTTCAACCGGAAAATTTCGAACAAAATTGTTGGAAAATGTTAAGAACCACTTACCTCTTGTAAAAAAAAGTTGAAAATCTAATCACGAGATCACAGTATAAAAATCTGCAGTTTTCCCAGGGAGAAAATTTCGAAAACCGTGGGTCCGATTTCAAAAATTTTTCCTCAAAAAAATTATTTCAATCTTTTCTTCAATTTTCATTCCCAGCATGTCTGCACCTAAAAAGAATATTTCTTGTGGCTCACCCACGGCTGACCGCATGTCGAAGTTTGCACTGCAGTTTTTTCAAATTCACGGAATATGCAAATTTCATTTTGAAAAAATTACCGTCGGAAAATCGAAACCGTGTCGTTTTTGAAAATGGGTCTAGGCGACGCCCGATCTATTCTACTTTTGATATTAGTTGGAATTTTCCAACAAAAGTCGATCCCCGAGCAAGCATGAATTTTTGAGTGGAGTTCTGCATCAAAAGCGAGTCGTCGTGATCAAAACGACGGACGAGAGGCCTTCTCGGATGGAAACGGCTAGGCCAAATTTGAAAAAAATGACATTATATGTATAGTCGCGACAATTTAGCAAACGATGTGCGTCATCGGTTCACTCGCTTATTGCAACTCGAGAAACATATTGTTTCTCATTTTTCTCAAAATAAAATACTTACTCCGGTATTCTGTGAAAAAAATGAGAAAAAGATATGTTTCTCAAGTTGAAATGAACGAATGAACAATGAACCGATGACGTATACATCGCTTGCTAAATTGTCACGACTATAGCTTGCATCACGGGCCCTGGGGATGTGGAAGACTCAGACGCTAATAGAAAAAGCTGCCTTTTGGACTATTTTGTCATTAACTGTACAGGATGTTCACGCCAGATGGATACCCTCATTAAAAACTTTCCCTCCATGATAATTTAAAAAAGAAAAAACTTCCCTGGAACAATTTTTCGTAGTTTCTGAATATGTCAAGTATAATGTTCCACTTCGTGTCATATACAGGGAGTCACAATTTTTTTGCCTTTTTTTCATCACCCCCTATTTCATCACCACAATCGACGCACATCGCACATTGTTATCCTGATTACAAAAATGCATGACACTTCTAAATTTTTTCTCAGAATTTTTTTTTAAATTCTTATTGGCATTTTGATAATTTTCTTTACACCAGAGAAGATGTGGAGAATCAGGCGTCTATCTCATCGAGATTGAAGTATTGAACACCTTCCCTGAGATTTATCCCAAGTGCACACTCAAGTGTTTGTATATTTCTGTTTACTATGTACACATTTAATGTTGCTTGAATGAATAAACTAAACTGCTCAACAATTGAAGTGGTCCACTCGAAAATTTCGCCCGATTTCAAATACAAATATCTCAGAAAAAAATCGACCGATTCTCAAAAGTGCAGTGTTTTTGGATAGCTTATTCTTTTCACTATAAGGTGCTACAATAGACCAAACAATTGATAACATAATGCATGATATATAGGGCGACAACGAAAGGAGTTTCAAAATGGTTCATTTTAAAGCATGTCCCACTTTTGCAAAAAAATTCGCCGAGTCTTTCTGATTACATTTTTATGAAGTGCACATTCATGGCTCGAAACGGTTTTTGAAATTTCCGCCTATCTTCTTTGGTTACAGGGTGATGTCAAAAAAACAACTTTTTGTTTTTGTAGTGGTAACTTTTTTGTTTGTTAACCGATTTTCACAATTTGGAGCTTATGTTGAAGCGAAGACCTCAGGTAAGAGGAATTCATTGACAGAATTGAATTAACACATAATTTCAGAAAGGGGGGTTGCATCAAATGTGACCTGAGCATGAAATAAGGCCGTAATCCGATTTGGGGAAATTTTTCAAGAGGAATCAACTTGTCGTTAAAGAAACCACTCATTACGAACATTTTAAGATCAGTCTCGCTTATTTGGGGCAATAATTAACGACGGAAACCTCAAATTAGGAGTGCATGTTTTCACAGGAGGACCGATGCTCTTTCTTACCTGAAAATACACGTAACCTATGTTACGAGAATCACTGATCGAGTTTCCTTCACGATTTGGACAGTCAACAGAGGATCGACAGAAACAGTCAAAAGTAACAATAAGTACGTATGTTTCCAGGTGAGCAAAGGTATCAGTTCTCCTGTGAAAACATGCTGTCCTAATTTGGGTTTTCCGTCGTTTATTGTGGCCCCATATAAGCGAGACTGATCTTAAAATATTTGCAATGAGTGGTTCTTTCAACGACAAGTTGATTCTTGTTAAAAAATTCTCCCAAATCGGATCTTGGCCTTATTTCATGCTTAGGTCACATTTGATGCAACCCCCCTTTTTGAAATTATGTGTTAATTCAATTTTGTTAATCGATTCCTCTTAACTGAGGTCTTCGCTTCAACATAAGCTCCAAATTGTGAGAATCGGTTAACAAACAAAAAAGTTACCACTACAAAAACAAAAAGTTGTTTCATTTTACATCACCCTGTAACCAAAGAAGATAGGCGGGAATTTTGAAAACCGTTTCGAGCCATGGATATGCACTTCTCAAAAATGTAATCAGAAAGACTCGGAGATTTTTCTGGCAAAACTGGGACATGCTTTAAAATGAAACATTTTAACACTCCTTTCGTTGTCGCCCTGTACATCATGCATTATGTATTCAATTGTTTGGTCTATTGTTGCACCTTATAGTGGAAAGAATGTGCTCTCCAAAAACACTGCACTTTTTAGAATCGGTCGATTTTTTTCCGAGATATTCGTATTTGAAATCAGGCGAAATTTTCGAGTGGACCACTTCAATTGTTGAGCAGTTTATATATCGATGGCGAAGAACAGGAACCTTCTATGTCACCGTTTACAGAAATTCAGCAAGCTCCTATGTCAAAAAAGGGTACTTTTCAGGAGGAACAAAATTGTACTTTGAACGTTATGTACTATACTTTCTTCCATTTTAGGTTGAAATAATATTCATTTTAAATTAAGGTGACATAATGGAATATGAAATTTGATATTATTCACTAGATTTGGCTATAAAACGTGACATAGACGGTTTTGTCAGCAATATATTGATGATTTTGCAGAATAGAAGCTTTATAGCAGCTTTTTTGTCTGACATAGAAGGTTATTTTCCATATTGTTGTTGAAATTTTGTGCCACAACCTTCCATCTTTGACATAGAAGGTTATTATCATCTGCCTTGTCATCGTATTTTCTGCAAAAACCTTCTTTGTCTGACATAGAAGGTTGATTCTTTGCACTTGACATACGAATTAGTCTTAATTGGAATCGGAGGTTTTGTCAGTCGATTAAAGGCTCCAGTCATGGGAGTGTCGATTGTTTGATTCATTATTTTCAAAACTGCTGAAATTGACATAGGAGGTTGAAATGAAACAAAGCTCTCCGACTACCACAACATCAGACGGTCAAACCGAACAACTGCACAGACACGTGTTTCGCCCCTACTGGGGGCTCATCAGTGCGCAGGCGTGATCAGCTCAACCATCCGATGCTGTGGCAGTCAGAGAACTCATGGTAATATACACCCAAGAGGACTCCTAATATGTGAGTCCTCCAAGCGGCGCCATCTATCAAAGGCATTCCGCAGATGCTATATTTCAAGGCATCAGGCATGCGAGGGAATTAACAGAATTCCACGTGAAGCAACACCGTCGCCAAGAGAGCATCGATGGTAGATGTACACATGTATACTCAAGCCGAGTAGAGCAATGTTGAAAAGACAATACAATACAAACATTGCTCTACTCGGCTTGAGTATACATGTGTACATTTACCATCGATGCTCTCTTGGCGACGGTGTTGCTTCACGTGGAATTCTGTTAATTCCCTCGCATGCCTGATGCCTTGAAAGGCAAACTCAGGCATCTGCGGAATGCCTTTGATAGATGGCGCCGCTTGGAGGACTCACATATTAGGAGTCCTCTTGGGTGTATATTACCATGAGTTCTCTTGACTGCCACAGCATCGGATGGTTGAGCTGATCACGCCTGCGCACTGATGAGCCCCCAGTAGGGGCGAAACACGTGTCTGTGCAGCTGTTCGGTTTGACCGTCTGATGTTGTGGTAGTCGGAGAGCTTTGTTTCATAAAAATGCGAGGTGCCCGCTATATGGCCCTAAGAGGCGCAATATTTATTTATATTCGCGTGTTTGTTGTCTTTTCACATAGGAGGTTGTTGATTTTCTGCAAATGGTGACATAGAGGGTTGCTGTTCTTCGCCATCGATATATATTATATATTTCAGAAATGTCCCGTATATTAGACATTCTATGTCATTCCATGTCAGTAAAACAGAATATTCTGGACATATTTAAATTCTGAAATAAATCCATCATTTAAATTTTTTTTTGACATGCCCATTGTATTTTTTTATTTTTTTCAGAATTTTTTTCAGAAGTGTCATGCATTTTTGAAATCAGGATAACAGTGTGCATCGATTGTGGTGATTGAATGCAGGTGTTCCGAAAAGATGTAAAAAAAATTGCAACACCCTGTATATGGCACGAAATGGAAAATTATACTTGACGTATTCAGAAACTATGGAAAAAATTGTTCCAGGAAAGTTCTTTCTTTTTTAAATTATCATGAAGGAAAGTACACTATTATTTAGTCACTCCAAATATTATACTATACATGATGGTATCTTTTTTTGTATGCACAAGACAAGTGTTCCATATTATCATTTATACAATAAGGTATCGTAGTGAGGTAGGTAAGTTCCCTTCAAAAGTACAAAACTTCGCAACCCTTCCGTTTCACGAAAAAAGATTCTATTTTTTTTAACTGATTCTGAGAAAACGTTGAATCTATATCTTGAAGAGGTTCTTCAGGTTTTTGTCCAGTTTCTTTTGAATGACAGGTGATCTCAAAATAGGCTGATGTAGTCTATCAGTAATAACTCTTTTCATCGTTACCCGATTTTGAACATCTATGGCGGCTCATGTTGGATTTTCAGTGATTTTCAGCAGAATTTGATCGAGAGATTTTACTTGAGGGTTTTCTTTCAATTGCAGGTACCTTCAAGAGTTTACAGCTCTAGGAACAGCCGGTGGTCTGTACCATTTTCGCGACCAAATACGTTCTGGAAGTCCGGACGCCTTTTTCGTAATGAACGGCGATGTTTGCGCAGACTTTCCCTTAGCTGAGCTGTATGAATTCCACAAAAATATAAAAAATAAACCTCTGGTTAGTAATTATAATTGCTTATTTGATGCAACTTGACTACGGAAGAGTCAATACGTTGTTCCCGAAAATTTTGTCCTTTTTAAATTTTATCTAACTTTGGATTGCCAAGGACCAACACCATGTACAAGCAAAACCATGCAAAATTTCTAAACCGCCAAGAAGCTCCTCCTGTTTAGGAAAAAAGTGTTTCTTTTTGAATTTTAACCACAAAGATGTGGAGATGGTCCTCAAAATACAGAATGGTATTTGAATTTCCTGCCAACCTCTTGCGGAACATGTCAGTTCATCATTGTCTCGCATGGAAACAGAGTGAAAATAGGTTTTCGCATAAATACAAAATAAACTCAAGATCATTAGGGTGGGTTGCTCATGTGGGAGCAGATCTTGAGTTTATTTTGTATTTATGTACCGAACCCTTGCTAAAAACGAACCGTTTATAAGCAATAAAATTTATTTATTCATTATTTATTTATTTCTTTATTTATTTATTTATTTAATAGCTTTTCGCAATCCGGCGAAGAAATTTTTCGTACGAAGAATGACACGGACATTAAAACAAATGCTGCTAGTACTTACAATAGAGTTGTATGATGGTTACTTTTGATGATGGTTTGGTATGGAGTTCTTGCACCCTCAACTTTCAAGGACATAAGCGCCTTCCCGTTTGAAGAAGTGCGCTAAAAATCAGTCAATGATGAAAAAGTTACCACTGCAAAACCTGAATGGTGTTTTTTTGTTATCAACCTGTAAATAAGAAAAATTCCAACACCATTCTGTACTTTGTGGACCATTTCCACTTCTTTGTGGTTGAAATTCAAGAATTTTTTTTTCAAACGGGATCTTGAGGGTTTGGACACTTTGCATTGTTTTATTTAACACCCTGCACAAACTGAATGTGAAGTACCTAACGTCGGACTGACACTCGGACTGACAGCTAAAAGATACTGCTAGAAAACACTTTCAACAAAATTCAAATTAGTCATAGCAATCCAAAGTTAGATCAAATTTTAAAAAAGCAAAATTTTATTGCGTAGTTTAGTTGTAACATGTAGATTTTATTTTTTAAAGGTGACCATCATGGGCACAGAAGCGACACGTCAACAGTCTTTGCATTATGGTTGCATGGTAACAGACAAAATGTCCCACGAGATCACGCATTACGTCGAAAAGCCCAGTTCTTATGTGTCCACTTTGATCAATTGCGGCATTTACGTATTTTCGTTGGACATTTTCCATATGATAGGTGACGTGTTCAATGCCAAACAGCAGGACTACTATCGAAGTTGTAATGGGAATGGAAACAAGGAAACGGGTTACATACAACTGGAACAAGACATACTGGCACCACTTGCAGGAACCGGAAAGATTTTCGCTTTACAAGTGAACAAGTGGTGGTCACAGCTGAAGACTGCTGGCTCGGCTATTTATGCCAACCGTCATTATTTAGAACTGTACCGGACCAAGCATCCGGAGCGATTGAGAACGCCAGTTGAAGGGACTTGCGTTATCCACCCTGACGTACATGTTGACCCGACTGCTTCTATACATAACTCAGCTGTTGTATGTATAATGAACAATATCATTATTACTACATAACGTTCATGGAAAGTAACACATTTCACATGAGATGGAAGTAGAGTATAAGATGTTACACGAATGGGTGAAGGAGACTCCACCAAGTTACTCCGTGCTCTTTCGCCCCTTGAACCACAAAAAACCGTCGAAAGCCAATTCATTTCAGAAATACCTTCTTTTCTTAGGTCTGCCGAAGGATGCGTGGTGTCCAGTCCATTTGTTTTGCGCATAATTTTGAAGGATAAAAACTTCCATAGACTTCAAAAGGTATTGAAAAAGAAAATCCTGGTGTTACTTTTGGGACACTATTAAGAACACACCTTTTCGGAGGGAAAAAATCAATCAAAATCGGTTTGAAATTGGCGTTTTCTACGTTTGGTAGAGTTTTAGAAAGAAAAAAGTGTCGGTAAAATAAAGAAGTTCCTTCCAAAGGTTGGATTTGAACACAGGAACTACGGAACACGCTACATCCACTGTGCTAAGGAGACAGTAGGTGCTTTCCTTTTACCACAAAACTCACTGATATGATCTAAGTTGGAGAGAGAAAAAGCGAGGAATCACATGCGCGAAGGTGAGCTACCACTAACACCTTAAGTCAGAATACTTAGTTTAGGTTGTAAAAGGAAAGCATCTATTGATTAGATGTGAACGAACACTCAGTGGAAAAGTCACAAGGAAAAAACCCTGGAAAATAGGGAATCGCACACAGGACTGTAGGAGACTTTTGATATGTTATAGCCGGGCCCCTTCGTGGTTACTTTGGCGTATTTTTGGATGGTTATCAATGTGTTCATAATAGGGCGTTTGCGTGCACACGTACGTACGACATAACGTGATTTTCACCGTGAAAATAAACGAGTTTGATGTTTGTAATTCCTCAGTTACTGGGGAATTTTCACATTCTACGTTGCGTTACTTCGTACGTTCCTTGAAATCGCAAACTTCATAATGGGGAGTTTGCGTGCAAACGTCCGTACGACGTAACGTAACTTTCAACGTTAAAATAGACGAGTTTGTTATTTGAAATTCCTTAGTTACAGGGCAACTTTCACGTTCTACGTTGCGTTGCGTCGTACGTTGCGTGAAATCGCAAACTCCCTACTATAAATTTGAAGGACGCAGGCTAAAACGTGAGAAATGTGTTGCTTTCTTGAAGAGTTCAAAAATTATTGGTGCTTGTTTTATGTGTCATTCTCAAACACGCATTTCACTGTTTCGAAATATATCAGTGCCATCCGCTCAAAATTCCTCACCCAATTAGATACCCTAGAAAACGTCCCGATTCCAAGATATCAATCAATTCCGTCGCACTATTTTCTCGAGCGCACACCATAGAGACGGATTGAGCGGTGCGTGGCCCCTTCCCCTTTCCTCACCCTTCAACTAATTTCTCCCGTCTCATCAGACGGTTTATTACTATACTGATGTTCTGATGTTCCCTGCGGTCCAGCGGAACTGATGGTCCAAGCGTAATTACTGCTTGTATGGTCCGGATGTTTTATTCTGAATTCTCATTTCAGACACTATTTTAAGTGGATCGCCACTACTTAACCCTCACCTGTTCCTTGAATATGACACAAGACCTGAATTATTTTATTCATACCTCCATGATACCTGCCTATATCATTTGCATTTATTTAAATTTCAGTTAGGTCCAAATGTTAGTATAGGACCTGGAGTTACTGTCGGTCCGGGGGTGCGGATTCGCGAGAGTATCATTTTACAAGATGCCGTCATAAACGACCACAGCCTGGTGTTGCACAGCATAATAGGACGGAATTCTAGAGTCGGGACGTGGGCGAGGGTGGAAGGAACACCTTCAGATCCTGATCCCAACAAACCATTTGCTAAGATGGAAAATCCACCTCTTTTCAATAGTGATGGAAGACTGAATCCATCTATAACTATCTTGGGTATGTCGGTAATGTCCTGTTGTATTTTTAAAATATTTCAACTGTGCTGTGTTGCAGGTTGTTCCGTCAGTGTGCCATCAGAAACTATTCTTTTGAATTCAATTGTACTTCCGAACAAGGAATTGTCGCGTAGTATAAAGAATGAGATCATTTTGTGAAGCTCAGGTGCACAAACTACAATAAGAATGAATATTTTAAATGCCATTTTTTACATTCAATTGTGATTTTATAAGATTTTATCAATTTACCAAATATATGATTATACGATACTGTAGGTTCAACAAATTATTGATCCCATGGACTTTTTCGCGAAGGGGCCAAGAGACCTTTATTTTCTCTTAATCCTCTATGTTCAGATACCGCAATGTTTTGTTGCCGCTTTCAAAATGGCAGCCATCAGTTTCTCTGGTTCCTGGTGACACCGTGTTCGCACCTAACAGCTTTACAGAACTTCGTTTGTCGCCGGCGACAGTCCCCCACTCCACTGTAGTTGAATAATTTGAACGACAACGACGGCAGCAACTCGTGTCGCGAGAATTATGGAGGGAGGTAGGAGAGTACAGGCAGATCGAATCTTATTGGCCAGCGACACTGTCACCGGCGACATACGAAGTTCTGTAAAGCCGCCATAACTTGCTTAATTTTTATCCGATTACATTTACTGACAATCAACATAGTAACTGATTCATTTCAAACTTCTAAGAAGTAGGTAACGAATGTGTTCCATCTCTTGGCCAGAAAAACCTAGCCTTCTATGATCGCTGGTCTTTGACGTGATTGCGTGCAAAAATTGCATCCACATGACACTTGACAGATCGCTGTTTGTTTCGTTCCAGGTTATGTTTTGGCGTGATTTTATTCAAAAAAATATTCTATTAGCCTTTTTAGGTACATGGGCATGTGATTATTGAGAAGGAAGTGAAGTGGATGACTCACATTTTGAGAAATGCTTGGAGTCTGGGATTGCCTGATGTCAGTTTTGACACTTATTTCCACCAAGCATTTCAGCATGGAATAGGTAGCCCGTAGCCCCAACATGTACCGGGCTTCTATTTCCTCAAAGAGAAATCCTTTCTCGTATCGATCGCGACTGTTTTTAGATTTGCCGTAGCTTCTTCGGCCGCTTGCCGAGATTCAGGAGGCGTGAGATCAAACATTTCTAACCCAGGGTTCCACAAAAAAGATAATTCGAGATCAGTTGATTCGCGATTTTTGTTGTCAATTTGTAGCTTACTGATCAATGGAAATGCTGGTTTATCTGTCAATAATGGGAAGATGATGGGTCTAGAACAGATTTCAGGCATTTTTTGAAGTTAATCACCTAGCATTTAGTAGAAAAAAGTTCAGTTAATCTGCAATCAGCCTTGATCGCTGATCATCTCTTTTGTGGAACTGACGGTGAGTCTGGTTCATACATAATCGGTTATTTTCGAAAGAAAAATTGGCTATGACTTGATTTCATGTCAGATTGTCGTGAACGTCAACGTGTGAAAAACGTCAAAGTGAGAGCCACTGTCGTGAAACGCTCACTTGATAAAGACGATTTTCGACACAATAATAATTATTGTGGCTTATATGCATTGATAATACTAATATATATATATATTGAATAATTGCCAGTAAAATAGCATACATACCTCGGCGAAAACGATTATTACTGCGTCGGGCTATTGTGCGCCCCGGCAGCAATCTTTGCATTCCGCAGTAATAACTCGTTTCCCGCCTCGGTATGTAATATACCTACTATTACGTTCTTTATTTGTCTGTCATCGGTTGTCACGCTGTAGCAACCTGTTGTCCGAAATTTAAAAGAAAACTGAAAATCATGAGATTTCGGCCTATAAGTTTCTTGATTGTTTTTCAACCGAATTCAAGTAATTGTGATTAAAGAATAAAAATAAAAAAAAAATTATTAAATAAAAATAATAAAAAATAGGTATGAAAAATGCAGTAATAAGGGAAGAAATAGCGATAAACAGGTGTCCCGTTTTTCAACGCTCACAGGCGATTTACATTTGAAAAACGCCATCTGGTGTAGAGCTCGGTACTTGATCGTAGAGGAATTTATTTAGATGAACACATACTCCGACGTCTAGTAGCCTAGATGGGCACTAGTGGATACATGCAATACCCACATTATTGACATGGAAATTTGACAAGTCGAAATAATGTGAAAAGGGGTTTGCATTTGTGTCTCTTATTTCATGTTTGGTTAGCGTATTTAGCAGGCTTGTAGTAGATCTAGCTTCAGAGGTGCGCAGCTGAAAGACTACGCCCCCAGCAATGCACTACATTGCGGTAAAAAAAAGACAACGTTTACGTCCCGAACACAAAGGTAGCTACGGCGAGCTTATTAGAATGGAAAATGCGGATCTCCAGCTGAAGTCCAAGCAGAAAATCTTTAGAAAAAAGCCAGGAAAAAAGGTAGGTGGTGGTGGTTGACTCTGCACGGTCAGTCCGAGGTGATTTTTCTTGGCTGGCGGGATGGCTTGTTGCAAGGCTGGTCGACGGGCTTGTGTGTTTCCCTCCGTGCGGATGTGACAGAGTCTGTTGCTCTTCCTTGGGCGGAAGCTATGGATGATTTAGAGAAAGGTCTGCGACGAGGCTGGTCATCAACATGGGGCCCAATAAAGGGCCTACGGAGTCCCAAGGGTCCACAGGAACAAAAGTTTGCTTGTAGTGGACTGCACAAGACAGCAAAGTGACAGTTTTGACATGCCACCAATGGACGTAACAGCCGACGTTGCCTGCGGCAACTTTCACTTCTTCTGACAATCAATTCCCTAAAACCTCTTCTACGAAACGGCAATTTTCCCCAGTAAGGTCAGTAATAGTACATTACGTAACAAGAGTAGTAAGTAGCATATTACGCACGCAGGGAAAAGTTGCGCACGAGCGAGCGTAGCGAGCGAGTGCAGTACTCCCTGAGTGCGTAATTGCTTTACTACTCGTGTCATGTACAGTACTTTACCTACGACCCCAATCCAAAGCGGTATTGTAACTTTGTGAGGGGCCCAGAATAATTCTCAGAAATCCAAGGTAATAAAACAGTCCTACATCAACAATAACAGTAGATATTGACTTTAAAGTTATAATTAACGTGAAATGTAGCCAGTGGTATTGTAAACGGCAAAAATTATAGGTAAAAAAGCCACGTATATCATGAAATACCTACGAGTTAAGTTCTCCCCTGATTCAAAATTCAGATAAAATCCCGCCGTATGCAGATTGTGTTGATTGGTCGGTGCGAAGTGTGCCTTGACACTCTTGACAGGAGAAGCACGCACCGCATAGCAGTGTCAGCGGCCGTCATCCGTGTTCATAATATTAATATCCGTGTTCATAGGATACTAGGTTTTGTCAAATTTGAAGTGTTCAGCGAGGATTTGCTTCAGTTGATTACTTTTATTGTATTTAAATAAGAATAATAGTATTTTGTATCTCATAATATACACTTTTGGAAACTAAAACTACAGTAAATCGGAGAAGGGGCACTTTGAGTGGTGTTTACGGCCATCAGATTAATCCAATGTCAAAGACGGATCGCATTTTCAAACTTTGGTGTCTGCTGGCTCGGTGGTTGTCTGTTATACAACGCTTTTCGTCGAGACCTAAAAGAAAAGCACCCACAAATCGATTCATGAAAATTGAGTGTTTACTTAGACGTCCTTGGTTTACTTAAGCCTAGTCTACAATATGGTCTCTAGTTGCAAGTTGCAAGTCTCTGGTCGCAAGAGTTGGTCTAGAACCAACTTTCACTGCGACTAGCGACTGCAATTCCAACCTCACTTCCATGTTGCGACTTGCAACTTGCAACTAAAGACGTGCTAAAGACCATATTGTAGACTAGGCTTTACTGTACCTAAAGCGAGGCCTGAGGTGTATTTAGAAGCGTACCTACCTATTAGGTATAGCCATCCCTCTGATAGCCATTCAATTCTTAGTGCAGTGTGGTGATATAGTTGGATTTCAGCACTGGGACATGAATACTGGACAGCAATAAATAGTATTATTTGAAAACTATCTAACTTAGGTAGGCGGGCAGCAGAGTACCTGTCATCAGACATTAGATTGATGCTTGACGTAACTGAACTGTCTAATTTTTACACCTACTTGATCCCAAGCTGTTGGTGACTGCGGGCACTTCTGGCATTGATATTTTGAATCTTTTTTAATAAATCTCGCAAAATTATTGTGATCAAGTAAAAACTAAGCCCTACAAATGCAAGCTAAAATTTAATCAAGAAATTCTCGAATACCTTACTTGGGAAAAAAATCTGGACGATTTTGTTGTTGATACATCTCACTTCTATGGCGATGCCTTCGCTACGAATATATACAGCTAGTCTTGCTTAGGCTTTCGGTGTGAAAGGTGTTATCGAGGCACACGTCAGGTTCTCGTGAAATGCTCCCATTTTTGAATGTGAATTCTTTGAAAATGTCTTTCGATAAAAATTCCCCCAACATCAGAAACATTAATTCCCTAACTGTGCGATTTACTTTACCATTACCGCACGCTGTGCGATTTACTTTACAGAATACGTCACGATGTGCGTAAGGGCTCACTTACTTAGGTTCCTAGTTGTGCGGTATACGGCACTTACGGTAGTGGTCGTAGGTAAATAATAATAATATACAATAAATTACAAAAAAGTTGCGCAATTTCATGACTATCTCAAACATAGAAGACTATCTCAAATATGTCAAGATATCCAAGATATCTTTTACGTGTTTGTAGTGTTGATACATAAGCTATAAAGACTTTTATATAAGCTGTATATGGATTTTACAGTTTATGTATTTAATTTGACACTTGTCAAAATAACCTCAAAAACTACAACATTTTCACAATTTGCACTGGAACAAACACGTAAAACGTTGTACAACACTCGTGGCTTGTTACACAAGATATTTTCCGACACTCAGCCTCTTACAGAACTCGGGCTGCGCCCTCGTTCTGCAAATTTCGTCTTCGTGTCTGAAAATCACTCATGTAACAGCCAACTCGTATCGTAAACTACTATTGTCATTTCTAAAATATCCCAAAAAAAAAACTAAAAAATGCCGAATTCAAAAATTTCAAATCATTTCTTTATTAATTATTATTATGACAGCTATCAATTTGAAAATTGGTATCCTGACATTTTTGAAGGTCTTTTCATCGACTGACGTTAATAATTTTTTCCTGCGCTTACTAGTTTTTGAGATATATATGACAGTTGACTTCATTTTTTCTTGTGGACACCATATCATTTATCCACCCCATAAAACTCACCTTTTCTTTCTCTTTACAAAGATATAAAACACTTTCAGCATTTTTGTCAAAATAACCTGTAAAAATTGGAAAAACGGTTTCTGAGGCGAAAAAATCGAGTTACCCCGGAGTTTGCCATCGTGAAAAGTTTGTAGTCGTGAAATACACAGGTTTTGTTCAGAATTCTGTGTTCTTTCCAAATTATTTGTTTCAGAAAAATCCCAGTTGAGGTTTTTTTTAAGATATGTCATAAATCTGAAAACTGATAATTCCGAACAACTTCAAATTAAGCTTAATTTTTTTGAGATTTCAAATATACACAGTTATTTGGAGACTACAAATGTTGAGAATGAACATTTGAACAATTCCGAATCGAACAAGATGAAAAATTTCATAGTTCTGTTGGAATATTTCGATTTTTTCTGTCAAATGCATATAATACAGGAAAGATAGTAAAAAAATCGCTAAAACCTTGTAAAAAGTATGGACGTCCTGAAAATTTGACATTCTGTTCAGACTTGAATGTCCTACTACATACTCAAAATTGACAGGAGTCCCCACCCTGGGGTTTTGAGTTATTGGAGGGGGGGTAATATTTCAACTCAAAATGGAGGGGATGGAACCCGTTAATCCATTGGATGCATATGCAAATACGCCACATTTCGACGCATCATATCTAGTTGATATCAATTTGGCACAAAAAGTGTCAATCATTGTTGAGGGGGGTCGTGGGAAGCTCCGAAGCTCGGCTGGGTGGTTCTTTTTGTTTTCCTGGTCATATAGATCATGACAAGTTTGGTATTTTTTCCGACTAAATTCAAGCTCCTGATTTCGAATTCGATGTGTAAATTTGAATAAAAACAAGTTTGAACAACTTATCTTAAAAAACCTAGTTCTTTTCTTCAACAATTTTGACCTTTTTTTTTTCACTGTTAAAGGTCTGAAATCCTCGAAAATATTTCAGGGACCATTAGATTAAAGTATCTTCTTTACGAAAATCATCCATCCGATGTATAATTTTGTTTTTCGAGATCAACAAATCGATTTGAACCTAAGCCGGCCCGGCGTGGCGGCGTCTACAAATGATCGACCAGCATCCAGCACACTACAGCATGCACTTTCAAATGAAAATAGCTCAAACAAACTATTGAGCAAATAATAACTTATCTTTGAAAGTTGAAGGATATCTGCAGAATTGAATTTGCTATAACATAAACAAAATCGCCATGGATCGCTCTGCAGAGTTTCAAGTTTGAGCCATTTTCATTTGAAGGTGCATGCTGTAGTGTTCTGGTCATTAGTAGACACCGCGCCCGGCCGACTCACAGGTTCAAATTGATTTTTGAATATCGAAAAACGAATAAATAACAAATCAAGTGGTTGATTTTCGTGGAAGAGACACTTCAATCTAATGCAGGCCAGTCAAATAAGGAAAGTAATGTCCGGTAAGGTGTACTGTTGAACATACTAAAAGTCCCCAACTCTACCTATTGAGCTCGAGCCGCCATCTTGGAAAATGGTCCTTCGATCCAGTTTTCTGCTTATATTCCGCCAATCATCAGAGATATTTAATTAAGTTAATTGAAAAAAATCAAGGCTATAAAATTGTCTACAAATATTGTTTCATACCGATCTTTTTCTCGTACCTGTTGATATTAATTAAATTAAATTAACAAAAAAAATCCAAAAATAAGCGATTTTTTGCCTATGGCTAGGGATATTGTCTTCAAAATTTGTGATAAGATATTGGCAGTCTACATCAAAGCTGAACGTGACAGTTGCGATAGAAAAAAAAATTGCGAAAATTTTTTTAATTTTTTTTTAAATTAAGCAAAAATTTGGTTTTCGAGTTTGACATTTCCAACAGGGCGGAGTAAAGGTTTCAATCGAACATAAATCATTTTTGATATTTACATATTGTAAGACAAGATTTCATCAGTATTGTGCCTTCACGAGCTTCTGGAATGCTCGATATGAATTAAACTAAAAGAATAATAGCTAAGTCCAAAAAGTGTTGTCGATTGGTTCTGAAGGAGACATTTCGAAACAAAAGACATCAGCAAAGGATATACAGGAGGTCCAAAGGTTATTCAACTGTATATGAGCCCTATATTGGTGTGCCTTATCCAAAATAGTACAAAAGAATCAATCAAAATGTTAAAATTCACCCTGTATAACAAAAAGTAGCGATACAAAATGGAAGTAGTAAATTATACCTGGTACCAAAATTACAGCCTTTACATTGCTGAAAAAAAGAATAAAAAGAATCGATTTATTTGGAAGTTAGTCCTCAAACTTGAATTTACAAATTTCAGCCGATCAAATAGGGAAAAGTAGAGAGAAGTAACTGTCGGAGTTTCAGAAATTTGACAGGGATGTTCGCTAAGGTATACTTATAAACATACTAAAAGTCTCCGCCTCTACCTGTTGCGCTTGAGCCGCCATCTTGGAAAAATGGTCCTTCGATCAAGTTTATCACCTACCATTTTTCCAAGATGGCGGCTCGAGCACAACAGGTAGAGGCGGGGACTTTAAGTATGTTTATTAGTATACCTTAGCGAACATCCCTGTCAAATTTATGAATTTCCGACAGTTACTTCTCTCTACTTCTCCCCATTTGACTGGATAAAATTTTTTACAGTCAAGTTTGAGGACTAATAACTTTTGAATAAATCAATTAATCTTGTTTTTTTTTTCAGAAATCTGAAGGCCGTCTTTTTGGTATCAGGTATGCTTCACTACTCCCATTTTGTATCGTTACCTACTTTTTGTTATACAGGGTATATTTTAACATTTTGATTGCTTCTTTTGTACTATTTTGGATATGGCACATCAATATGAGGCTCATATACAGTTGAATAACCTTTGGACCTCCTGTATATCCTTTGCTGATGTCTTTTGTTTCGAAATGTTTCCTTCAGAACCAATCGACAACACTTTTTGGACTTAGCTATTATTCTTTTAGTTTGATTCATATCGAGCATTCCAGAAGCTCGTGAAGGCACAATACTGATGAAATCTTGTCTTACAATATGTAAATATCAAAACTGATAGATGTTCGATTAAAACCTTTACCCCGCCTTGTTGGAAATGTTAAACTCGGAAACCAAATTTATGCTTAATTTGAAAAAAAAAAATTAAAAAATATTTTCGCAATTTTGTTTTTTATCTCAACTGTCACGTTCAGCTTGATTGTAGACTGCCAACATCTTCACAAATTTTGAAGACGAAGGCCCGTATTCATATCCCACTTTTAAGCTAAAAGCGCTTTTGGTGCGATGCGCATTTAGGGGCATTTCTCATATTTTAGTGTTCAAAAATACAAATTAACTCGCAAATTAATTGCAGTTAGGTACATACAATCGCTCCCAATCCCAATAATGTATTTTTGAACACTGAAATATGAGAAATGCCTCTAAATGCGCATCGCACTAAAAGCGCTTTTAGCTTAAAAGTGGGATATGAATACGGGCCAATATCTCTAACCATAGGCAAAGAATCGCTTATTATTTGATATTTTTTTTGTTGATTTAATTTAATTAATATCAACAGATACGAGAAAAAAATCGGTATGAAACAATTTTTGTAGACAATTTTATAGCCTTGACTTTTTATTAAACCTGATTGAATATCTCTGATGATTAGCGGAATATAAGCAGAAAACTGGATCGAAGGACCATTTTTCCAAGATGGCGGCTCGAGCTCAATATAGGTAGAGTTGGGGACTTTTAGTATGTTCAACAGTACACCTTACCGGACATTACTGTCAAATTTCCAAAACTCCAACAGTTTTTTCCCTCAAACGGAAAAATTTGTTCTAATTTGACTGGCCTAATGGTCTCTTACATATTTTCGAGGATTTCAGACCTCTAACCACGATCCTCTAACAGTGAAAAAAAACTGTCAAAATCGTCAAAGAAAAAAACAAGTTTTTCCAAGTTTACTCGTTAGAACTTATTTTTATCTAAATTTACACACCGGATTCGAGATCCGTTTGATGCGTTTGAATTTAGTCGGAAAAGATATCAAAGTTGTCGTGATCGGTTCTATATGACCAGGAAAACAAAAGGAATCACTTAGCTGAGCTTTGCCTCTCCCACGACCCCCCCCCCTTGTTAATGATCGACACTTTTTGTGCCAAAATGGTATCAACGAAATATGAATAATATGATGCTTCGAATTTAGTCCTAGCGGTACACGTAAAAATGGCTCTAATTGTGACAAAAGTGTGAAATTTGGTGTGTGGACTCCTTAAAGCATTTAAAAGGTTTTTAGAAGGGGAGCCAAGAAAAATTTTGATTTTGATTTTTTAATTTTTTGTGACGTCATTTTTTTTATTTTTTTTTTCATTTTTGCAACTATTCAAGATTTTTCACTTTTGCTTTTGTATTATGGTGAGTAACTGCCTAATCCAAGAAACGGAAGAGAAAATTTGCGAAAAAAATTAACTGAACTGAAATGATGGCGTTTTTTGTAAAAATCAATTTTTTCCATTTTTTTCAAAAAATACTGTGAATATGTGAAAAATTAAAAAAGGCAATTATCCCTCAAAACAAGCCCTATCAGAAGTTATGGAAGTGTTTTTCAAAATTCCAAGCCGTTTTCGAGATATTTGGAAATATGTTATTTCTTGCGACTGTTTCTTCGTATTAGCTCCTATTTCATCAAACATATAACAGGGTTCTTTTTTCTTGAAAATATACTTCAGAATGATCAGACCGAAGATTTCTTAGAAGTTTATTGTAAATTGTAATTTTTCCAGTGGCGTAGATCATAAAATTTCAAATCGTTTCTACCCTCTCACCATACTTTCTACACCACTGGATTATTTGAAAAATATATACATGACATTTTGGCATTATGATGATCATCCAAGATCACTTAGCATGACAATTCATTTTAAAAGCACACAATTTTTCCGCTGATCAGATCGACTGCGAAACAATGCATCTTGTATCATCTCATCGATCATCTCCATCATGACTGTTTCAGATAAATTATAGTTGATTTCCCCCCCCCCCCCCCCCAGAGTTTTTGAATAGGATGTCATGACAGGTGGCTTTTGATGATCATCTTGTCAAATAAAATACAAATATTTACAAACAAATAAGTAGGTATGTTCCTATGTTCCAAACCGCAATAATTACAAAATAGATGCGATGACATGTATGCCTTCGACGCCAGTGATAGCCACTCAACCAACTTTACTGTTGATGAAGTGCAGAATTTTCAGTTTGGGGGAGCAATAAACTATTATGTATCTAAAACAGTCATGATGGAGATGATCGAGGAGGTGATACAAAATGTAATGTCCGTTTTTATTACTATATTATCTTTGTAAAATGTTACTTAATATACTTAACAAAAAGTAATATTTAGCAGTCGATCTGATCAGTGGAAAAATTGTGTGCTCAAGATCGTCAATCTCATCTTGTTTTCAAAAGAAGTGTCATACTAGGTGAACTTAGATGATCATGATGCCAAAATGTCATATATTTTCTAAATAATCGAGTGGTGTAGGAAGTACGGCGGGAGGGTAGAAATGGTTCGAATTTCCACGATCTACGCCACTGGAAAAATTACAATTTACAATAAACTACTAAGAAATCTCCGGTCTGATCATTCCTAAGTATATTTCTAAGAAAAAAGAACCCTGTGATGTGTTTGATGTAATAGGAGCTAATACGAAGGAACAATTGCAAGAAATAACATTTTTCCAAATATCTTGACAACAACTTGGAATTTGGAGACACACTTCAAGAACTTCTGATAGGGCTTTTTTTGAGGAATAGTTGCATTTTTCTATTTTTCACATATTCACATTTCACACAAAATTGAAAAGTTTGATTTTTACAAAAAACGTCATCATTTCAGTTCAATTGATTTTTTCCACAAATTTTCTCTTCCGTTTCTTGGAATAAGCAATTACTCACCATAGTACAAAGACAAAAGTCAAAAATCTCAGATAGTTTCAAATAGAAAAAAAAAAGAAAAAAAAAGGAGAAAAAAAAGTGACGTCACAAAAAATTGAAGAATTAAAATCAAAATTTTTCTTGGCTCCCCTTCTGAAAACCTTTTAAATGCTTTCAGGAGTCCACACACCAAATTTCACACTTTTATCACAATTAGAGCAATTTTTATGGAATTTTACTTATACCGCTAGGACTATAATTCAGTGATGTAAAATACCCGGGTTTTTATACATTGTTTCGCAGCCGATCTGATCAGCGGAAAAATTGTGTGCTTTTTAAATGAAGTGTCATGCTAAGTGATCTTGGATGATCATCATAATGCCAAAAATGTCATGTATTTTTCAAATAATCGAGTGGTGTAGAAAGTATGGTGAGAGGGTAGAAACGATTTGAATTTTTATGATCTACGCCACTGGAAAAATTACAATTTACAATGAACTTCTGAGAAATCTTCGGTCTGATCATTCTGAAGTATATTTTCAAGAAAAAAGAACCCTGTTATATGTTTGATGAAATAGGAGCTAATACGAAGAAACAGTCGCAAGAAATAACATATTTCCAAATATCTCGAAAACGGCTTGGAATTTTGAGAAACACTTCCATAACTTCTGATAGAGCTTGTTTTGAGGGATAATTTCCTTTTTTAATTTTCACATATTCACAGTATTTTTTGAAAAAAATGGAAAAAATTGATTTTTACAAAAAACGCTATCATTTCAGTTCAGTTAATTTTTTTCGCAAATTTTCTCTTCCGTTTCTTGGATTAAGCAGTTGCTCACCATAATACAAAAGTAAAAGTAAAAAATCTTGAATAGTTGCAAAAATAAAAAAAAAAAATAAAAAAAATGACGTCACAAAAAATTAAAAAATCAAAATCAAAATTTTTCTTGGCTCCCCTTCTAAAAACCTTTTGAATGCTTTAAGGAGTCCACACACCAAATTTCACACTTTTGTCACAATTAGAGCCATTTTCATGAAATTTTACTTATACCGCTAGGACTAATTGCTATGTATTTGCATCCAATGGATTAACGGGTTTCATCCCTTCCATTTTGAGTTGCAATTGATTACCCCCCCTCCAATAACTCAAAACCCCGGGGTTGGATTCCTGTCAATTTTTGGTGTGTAGTAGGGCATTCAAGTCTGAGCAGAATATCAAATTTTCAGGAGTTCCATACTTTTTACAAGGTTTTAGCGATTTTTTTTACTATCTTTCCTGTAGATACCTATCATATGCATTTGACAGGAAAAATCAAAAAATTCCAACAGAATTATAAATTTTTCATCGTACGATTGCGGCCAAAATAAAGTGGACGACAATGTCAACGAGTTGGCTTGCTGTCATGCGACGTTCAGGCCAGAATCCTGAGAAATCTGTCAACTGTCGTCCACTTTAAAAAGTCCGCAACGGTACGTGTTTGGTTCAGAATTGTTCATATGCTCATTCTCAACATTTGCAGTCTCTAAAAAACTGTGAATACTTGAAATCTCATGAAAAAAATGAGCTTAATTTGACATTGTTCGGAATGATCAGTTTTCAGATTTATGACAGCTCTAAAAAAAAGCCTCCGCTAGGATTTTTCTGGATCCCAAAAATTTGGAAAGAGCACAAAATTCTGAACAAAACCTGTAGTGGACGTGGTAGGAAAAAACAAGTTGCAAATGATGATAAAGGCAAACCACTTTGCAGGATCGTAACTAAGACTTAAATAAACAATTTGACCCGCAGGGCTTTTTTTTCCGTCCCTTAGGATTTGAATGGCGCCCCTTTTCCAAAATGGCGGATTTTATCTAGGGGCAAAGGTATCGATTAGCCTGGTGATGTCCAGCTTTGTTAAAATATATAGAGCTATGTCTCGATCGGTTTCTGGGACATCAAACACTATTTAAAAAAATGGTGGAACATTGCCATCTACCGCAGGCAAATTTGGTGGAGGCGCCAAAAGGAATTTAGTACTGTCATAAGAAAATTGCCGTAACATTTTTATTTTTCAACCGATTTTGACACAAGACATCTCATTTTGTAGAAAAGTAAATTCTTCTTGTTACCTTATATCTTCCATAAAAAAAGACATTGAGGAATGTTGAAGAAAAAATTGAAAAATAATTTGAGAAAAAGATTTTTTTATTTTTTTATTTTTATGAAAATTGCCTCATTTGTAGATTTCGATGTGCTCTTTCTAAATTTGTATTTCTCCGATTTATATCTTTGCAGTGCGCACCGCCATCTTGAAAAAAATGATATCTGAAAAGAAGTTTTTGACAATATCTAAATTTAAGTTCATGCAAAATCGAAATGTTTATAAACGTATGAAAGTACATTCAATTCTCCACGATTTGACACCTGAACCATCTTTGTGCGACTCGGGGGTCTTGAGCTAGAGCTTCCGGAAGTATCAATTTTCGGTGTTAAATAGTGACCGCGCCTACCGGTTTTCACCACTGGATCACCACCATGTCTAAATCAAGTTACCCATCAATAACGCGTCGTCATTTATCACAAATTATGAACATTGGTGGACCTGGCACAGCCCCAAGAGGTGATTTTCAATTCTTTTGGAACTGAAAATTGATACTTCCAGAAGGTCTAGCTCAAGAACCACGGGTCGCACAGAGCTGGTTCAGATGTCAAACTGTGGAAGATTGAATGTGCTTTCATATGTATATAAGCATTTCAATGTCATAAAGGCCAAAGTTCAGATATTGTCAAAAACTTCTTTTCAGACATCATTTTTTCAATATGGCGGCGCGTGCTGCAAAGATAGAAACCGAAAAGGTACAAATTTAGAAAGGGCACATCAAAGTCTACAAATAAGGCAATTTTCATGGAAATGAAAAAATGAAAAAAATCCTTTTTTTCCAAATTATTTTTCAATTTTTTCTTCAACATTCCTCAATGTCTTTTTTTATGGAAGATATAAGGTAACAAAAAGAATTTACTTTTCTACAAAATGAGATGTCTTGTGTCAAAATCGGTTGAAAAATAAAAATGTTACGGCAATTTTCTTATGACAGTACTAAATTCCTTTTGGCGCCTCCACCAAATTTGCCTGCGGTAGATGGCAATGTTCCACCATTTTTTTAAATAGTGTTTGATGTCCCAGAAACCGATTGAGACATAGCCCCATATATTTTTACGAAGCTGGACATCACTAGGCTATTCGATACCTCCTGCCCCTAGATAATATCCGCCATTTTGAAAAAGGGGCGCTATTCAAATCCTAAGGGACGAAAAGAAAAGCACTGCGGGTCAAATCGTTTATTTAGGTCTCAGTTGTAACCCTGCAAAGTGGTTCGACTTTATCATCATTTGCAACTTATATTCCCTATTTCGGTTGTACCACGTCCACTACTGTGATTTCCACGACTACAGTTTTTTTTTTGAGGTCAAAATCTATTTTTCTTGGGCTAATAAAGTACCTACTTGACAAATATTTTTTTGCCTTAACCGATTTGAGCCTAGTTTTCGTTTAATTAGGATATGGATTTATGCTATCTATTTGCCTCGATAAGAACTTTGTACCTACCTACAATAGGATGCATTCACATTCCTAAGCCAGACTTTCAGTAAAGTTGATCAAATCGCTTTGTGTGACTCATTGGCTCACTGCGAACAATAAACGGAAGAACTACTTATAATTATAACGAATCACACGGAGTAAACCGTAAACCAGTCGTGGAGCGATGCCGTTTCTTTGTATACACGAAATGTCGTTCTCGATGTATCTGTTAATAATCCAGATCTTAATGAACTGTAACTTTTTTTTTGTTATAGTGAAGCTATAAATACGATTTGAATGGGAAGATGTTGGGAGTCCATTAGAAAAAAAAACAACTGTATTTTCCACACTTTAGTATATTTTTGATAACAAACAGGAAGTGTAGATATAAAAACCGCTGAAGAGGAAACGTGTCGTTCATTTTAATTATAATAATCGTTCAGTCTTTCGTAAACAAAATGAAGGTGAGTCTAATTTTATGCACAGTTTTCGTCTGTGGATTGTACTTCACCGGTAAGTATCTTTTTTTCAGAGATAAAAAGCCAAATTAATATAAACAGTTTTAGACGCGACGATTTGTAAACCCGATTCGACATTTAAAATCGACTGCAATCTTTGCCACTGCAGTCAAAATGGAAGGAGCTACTCGTGCACTGATCATTTATGTCCACCGGTATGTGAAATGTTTTGTTTTACACTTTCAGTACCAAACAATTTACTCTTCAGCCCGACAGCGTTGAATTTACTGAAGAAGAGCTCCCAAATGGGTTTATTTTGCTCAAACCAAAAGTTCAGTCTGCTGAAAGGGTAAACGACGACGACGATAGTGAAGATTTTGTGTTAACAAGGGAGCAAAGGAATGGAGGAAGGCCATACATTAACGATGAAATTCCTTCAAGTAACAATAAAGCAGACATTGTGCCAAATTGGGATCGTTCTGGAGAATCCGAGAATATTGGGACACGAGAGGCGGAAGACAGTTGGGAGTCAGCTGCGTATGATTTTGTGAAAAAAGCAATACTTGAAGAATAAACTCCCATCATTTAATTATCTATTGCATATTAACTCTGAGTACTTACGATTATTAATAGTATACACTTACTACACACCATGAATAAATTGATAATTTTACTCTTCATCAGTTCGATGGACACATAGTTAGGTATGCTTGTTTGACGTTTTACAGCAGCAAGGTCTTCATCAAGAATCAAATATTCAATCGGAGATTGTAATGGTTCATCTCGAATCTTAAAGGTGATGTCAATAAATTTTGTACGGCAGCTTTGTCATTATTTAAGTCGCATTCATCGAATAATATAGGTATAGAGTTTCTCATACACCTAAGGTACTCGAGGCGCAGGGTAACTTGAATGGGCCAGCGTGATGCCTGGTCGCATCCCCACTTGGCTACAAACGCGCGAATATTTTTCGAACTGATCTATATGAAGACCTGCGCACGAGCTGCGAGCAAAGGGAACCACCTCTGTATGAGAAAGTCTTACAATACGTACAGTTGGGAGTGAGGTTGGGAGCAAAATAATTCATACGGCACCGCTAGAAAATCGGCTGGACTTCAGAAATGTTAGCTGCTTGGATCGTTCTTGAATGCCAGTTTTGATTACGACCAATATCTAATCAAAACTGTGGCATTCAAGAATAATCCAAGCAGCTAATATTTCTGAAATCCAGCCGACTTCCTAGCGGAGCCGTATGAATCATTTCGCTCCCAACTGTACTTTACCAGAGACTTTACCAGTTGAATCAAGCACAGTAGATATTCTACTCTCGTGTAATGACCATTGCTTACTCGGATGTTTTACGGCACTCGCCAAGATTCGTGTCAGAAAGCTGCATCCTCTAGAGTAAAAAGCAATAATTACACGCTTGTTGAATAAAATACTCAAAAATAATCTCAATTGTTTAGAAATCACATTTTGACTTCGAAATCCCAGTCATATGATGCGCAATTTGATGGTCGTTGAGGTACATCAAACCATTTTTAAACATTGCTAACCGTTTTCGAGATATTCTGAAAAAACTGAGATATGCCAAAAAACCATTATCTCCATTACATCGCCTATTTTTCAAGATATCGGAGTGAAATTAGGTATTTGCCGAGGGGTAAACCACCTTGGAAATCTGGTGTACACTTCCATGGAAATCATTGGAAATCATTTGGAAATCATTGGAAATCTTTGGAAATCATTGGAAATCAATGGAAATCACCTCAAAAATAATTGGAAATCGGTGTACAAAATATTCGTCAGTGGTTTACCCCTCGGTATTTGCCTAATGAGAGACGTCAGAAATGAATAACAGTTGAAGTTATTTTCTAGGCCTACTATTTTCTTCAATAAGAGAGTCAACTTTTTTTTGGAAGCCGCAATCTTGGTTTGTGACTATCAAGCTGATGACCAAAAAAATGACTTAGGGCTTGATATCAAGTTGCAGGCGCAAAGTTTGGGACGGCGTAACTCGCCAAATACAGCGGTCTGATTGGTTGCTATCCGCCGTTGCTATGGTAACCGCACTTACGGCGGTCTCGGCCCCAACTTGGTACCGAGCCGTGGTAGTCCAAGTCCAAAGATCACTTTGTATGAACGATCATTAGTACCATACCATTTTTGCTGAAAGAAAGATGACGCACTGATTTTATCGGGTTTCTCAGAACTGGAGGACCTAACCTACTGCTAGCAATCGAGCCATATTGCAAGTAATTAGACACCGCGATTATGTCCCTTGATCATTTTTCAGGTTGTTTTCCAAGATTCATAGCCATAAGTTCAACGGTTCGGTTTTAGCAGCTGTTTAAATAAAAATGTGTCGCTTTTTCGTAAAAAAAACCCACAAAATTACGAGGTCTCTGGGTCATTCCTTATTAGGTCATTGGTAAAGATCCTCCATGGAATTTTGATAAAATGCTGAATTATTAGAGATTAGTGCATTCTTTAGTATAGGTTCGGAAAACTGGCACAAGATGTACTCATGTGATGTAAAAAAAATACTGTTACGAGCGGCTATTCCGTGCATACTGGTAAACACGGGATCTTTCTGGATTCTTCAATCCATTAGATCGCAGTGTAGAAGTGCGGAGCGATCTGGTGCGTTCCAGAAGTATTTACGCGATTGGGAGACTCCAACGTTCGATCGAGACACATCTGTCCACTTTGGCGGAGGTGCAGATTCCAGAACACACGGAAAGCACGCGAAAGGTGTGTGTGATTATTCAGGAGTGGTCTAGAAACCGCATATGCCGGACCACTATGGAAATTGCTGGAAGATGATATAAAGCTCGGGAACGCAAATCGGAGGCATATAAAAGCACCGTCCAACAGTGGACAGTCAGTACCTATTGAATTGGAAGAGACAGCGAGCGGCTAAGCGAGCAATAATCTCAGCGATAATTCAAGTAGATAATTGCTGGCGAGTATTTATTGTAGTACCTATATGCAGAAGTAAACAGTGTGTGTTTTAAAACGATCGTCTCAATTATATTCGAACCCGTACGCGAGATATCGTAACATTTGGTGTCAGAAAGCGGTATAATTGAAAGTAATTTGGCCTGCAACTACAAGACGTTCGGAACATTCGTGCTTCATAAATGCCGGAGACGAGAAGCATGTCGAAGACAGGAGTCGAAGACACTTTGGCGAGCATCATGGCGATGATGCAGGAACAAAAGACGGAACGCCAGGCAGAGAAAGAAGAACAGGAGAAGAGGCGTTTGGAAGATGAAGAAGAATTGAAGAATCTTCTCGAGGGACAAGAGAAAGGATTGAAAAATCTTTTACAAGAACAGCGACTAGAAGACAAAGAAGAACTGAAAAACCTGCTAGAAGAACAGGAAAGGAAAAGCCTGGAGGAAAGGGAAGAAATATTAGCCGTTGTGGAACAACAGACGCGGTATTTCGACGGCAGCGTGAGCAAGCTAGAGAAAGAAATGGAAGTGGTGAAGGCCAATATGACGAAGCTGGAGCAACAGGTTCAGGAAACCGCCGCCAGTGCTGCGATGGGTTCAGCGGGTGTCCATCGTGTGAAGCTGCCGAACTTCGATGGGAAAAGCCCATGGACTACCTATAAGAGGCAGTTCGATGCCGCTGCCGAAGCAAACGGATGGAGCGACGATGAGAGAGCCACAGCTCTAGTCCTGGCTCTCAGAGGCCCAGCATTGGAGCTGCTCTAGACATTTCCTGAGAGTGAGCAGAAGGACTTTGCCAAGCTGACGAGGGTCCTGGAGCTTCAGTATGGGAACAATCATGTGCGGCAGATCCATTGAACCCAGCTGAAGGCCAGGACACCAAGGAGCGGAGAAAGCCTTCAGGAGTTCGAATCCGAAGTCCTGAGGCTGGTTCACCTGGCCTATCCAGCTCAATCAGCGGATGTTTTGGTCGACATCGCCAACTAAACTTTCATGGGCGGAATAAAAGATCCAGAATTGCGTCATATGGTCATGATCAGCAATCCAGCCAACATCAGCGACGCACTAATCCAAGCTATTTGCATTGAGGCAGCCGAAGATGCTTCGCGTCCTCATCGTCTTAGAGAGATGAACTTTGACGAATCCGGAGCATCACATATACTTCCGAGAAATCTGTGAAGGAGATGTTCGAGGAACTCCTCAGCGCTATGTCTCGGAACAGACCTCAAGGCGAGCCAAAAGCTGAAGGAAGACCGCGTTGCTTCGGCTGTAGAAGACCGGGACATCTGCTTCGGGACTGCAGGCAAAGGTCGAGTTCAAGTGACCGTTCCACACCGGGACGGAAAACTCCCAGCCCTGATAGACGCTATCAGGAAAACTAATTCCAGCTAGCGCTAAGGGGCGCACGCTGGCTGGCAGTCCTCAATGCCCCAGGAGTTACTCCGTCTCACTGCTGCGGAAGTCACCCAATAGCCTTCTTCTTAGTGGAAAGCTTGACGAGGACGATTGCGTCCCGATCAGAGTCATTAACCTGAACAAGACGTGCAAAACAATCAAGGAAGGAGAGACCCTGGGCAAGTGTAGAGTGGATCTCACGCTGTGAAGACATATCGACAAAGGCTGCGACTCCCAAGCTCTTAGAGAAAAAGCTAGTGGAGATGTTCTCGCCTGACTGGAAACATCTGAGTGGCAAGGAGAAGGAGCTTGCGACGCAATTCATCCAGGAAGAAGCTGCAGCGCTTGCGATGGAAGGTAATCCTACCGGGAGGACCAGCGTGATCCAACATCGAATAAACACTGAGAACGCCGCACCGATCCGACAGGCTCCCAGGCGCCTACCATAGGCGAAGCGAGAAGAGGCGTCAAAGCTCTTGAAAAACATGTTGGATGAAGGTGTGATAGAAGAATCGACGAGCCCATGGTCTTCATCGGTTGTTTTGGTCACGAAGAAAGACGGGAGTACGCGATTTTGCGTGGACTCCGCAAACTCAATGATGTGACAAAGAAGGACAGCTATCCACTGCCTCGGATTGACGACACTTTGAGCACGCTATCTGGATCGAGATGGTTTTCGACGCTTGACCTGAAGAGTGGTTACTGGCAAGCGAGACTCCATAACGATGACAAAGATAATACGGCGTTTTCCGCCGGGAGCGGCCTTTATCAGTTTACTGTGATGCCGTTTGGACTTTGCAACGCACCGGCCACGTTTGAACGTCTAATGGAGTGCGTCTTGCGAGGTCTTACATGGGAAACTTGCCTAGTCTACCTCGACGACGTGATGATCATCGGTCGAATATTCGAGGAGCACCTGAAGAACCTCCGGGAGGTATTTCGACGTCTTCGAGTCCCTTATAGCTATCATCTTAGCCTTCTACTGGAGCCATGGAAGTGCACGGTATTATTAGGTTTGTTCCATCAGAAATCTCAAACTAGTCAGAGCCAATGAGAAGCGCCCAAATCAGTTTTCAAACTGATTTTCTCTATCCCTATTGGCTCTAACTAGTTTGAAATCTCTTGATGGAACAAACCTATTAGTCCAGTTAGGTACAGGTCAACAGGTCCATGGTATCTACTCAAGAAAATGCAATGATACAAAATTCAAAACGGAAGATCACAACGCGACACCATGCAACTTTGTATTTAGTTTCTCAGCATGGCTAAACAAGATAAAACCTACTAGATGGCTCCCGAGGTGGTTTCATACCATCAGGATTGAAGAAATCCATGATTATGATTTTATAAGTAGGTACCTATTCAACAACCTTGCAATAAGTTATTTAAAACCAAATTAACATTAGGGTAGGTAACACAAGAATTTAAATAATTTAGAGTTTACAGTTTATTATTATTCAGCTGCAATGACTTTAAAAGCACCCATTAACAGATATTTTGTGATGCCACGAGACTTTCCTGGCGATTAATGCAGGGCAGCGAAGGTAACTTTTTGCTCACGGCAATCCTTCGGTAAGGATCGAGGTACCTACTGGAAACCTATTCAGAAAGAAATAAGCTTGACCGTACTAATTGGGCCTCTATAAGGACATTTTTTTAAATATGTAAATAAAAGAACGATACTGGAAATAATACTGGTCCATGGAATGTCAGAGCTTGTGAGAAAGTGCGAGAGTCATATACGAGATTTGACTGAAAGTAAAAACGAGAACGAGAAGGGTTCTATTCGAAGCTACAATCAAACTTCTTGAATCTTGACGAAGCAACTATTCAATCGAGGCATCGACAACATCCCACTTCAAATGAATTCTTTTTCTTCCTTCAGTTTTATGAAATATGGTGGTCGGAGAGCTTTGTTTTCTTATGAAATACATTCACCTAAACAAATTATATTAGAAAGTTTTATAACAGGTGCCTATACCTACCTACCTACCTACGAGTAAAATATTGATATATATTTGTTGTAAAGTTCAATATAGGTAATGATTAATTTAGGTTCATTTTTACGCACTCAAATGAATCCTCGAATAAATCTGTTGTACGATGTAAGTAAAAAGGTTCGATCAAATGTTATGGGAAAAAAATTGATCTTGTATTTAAATACATTAATATCTAATTACTAATAATTGTGCGAAACACATAAACAGTGGAAAATTCATGGCTTTTTTCAGCTTCAGGCTGGGAAAAAAGTCAAGGTTTCATTTGTGATTGCGTTTTTGTATAGTAAAATGTCTTCATTCAGTTGACGACCCACATAAAGTGACACGTGAGTGCTGTTGGGGTTGTAGTTAGTAGATAATTTGTAGTTAACAGGATTTTTTCTTCGTTTTCCTCATATTGAAGGTATGTATTTTACTGAGATCAGTCCTCATTCATTATTATATAATCACATTTCATTTAATAAAGTTGTGTTTACATGTAGGTTGTAATACAAATAATTTTAATATTTTCTTCGATAATACCAATAGGTACCTATAAGTGCATCTTCCTCCCGATGCCATTGCAGACATTCAGCTTGCTAAAATACAGAAAGGGACATAAGTTTAAAATACTTGTTACATATTAATAAATTCAAATGAAATGAAATAATAATCTGAAATCTATCAAATGGTTCAAGAAATACCTACCTAGTTAATATTTTTCTGGTATTTTTTCATCAACACCTTCATGTTTCAAAAGTGACTAACTATTGAAACAAACTTTGTAATCCAAAATCCAATCAAATCGAATCTATTGATTCTTACCCATGCGATAATGTTTATTTAAGTAACTGTGAAGTGAGATTTTATTGATTCACAAGTAGGTACCTATATGAATTTTAATAAAGTTTATTTTGTTTTAGATTCATTTGCCTTATTGCCATGTTAACATTAAGCAACTTCTACGTGGTATTCGCAATATCTGCGGTTGCATTTTGCCATGATGAGCGAGGGACGCAAACTCTCAAGAACAATAGTTATGTTATAAACAATAATAATTCTACGTCTGGCATCGAGATTAATTCTCGATTTGGGTTGGGTTTTGTGGATAAGGTTATACCGGAGCCAGTCAAGAATATTTTCAAAGGTCAACAAAACGAAACTGCACGGAAATTAGAAGAAAAAGAAGAGAAACGAATGGAGCACGGTTCTTTGGATTTCATCGGGAGGGATATCATCAGAGGTGTTGGCAAAACTGTCAAAACATTACAGGAAAAAATCGGATGGACCTCATCAAATGAGACCAGCGGGCTGGATTCAAACAAGACCTTCTTTTCGGGGGTGAAGGAGAAGTTCCAAGAAGCAGTGCAAGCTATTTATCCAGGTAAGTGTTTGTGCCTATAGCCATTCTCATTTACCTGGGGTCCTCGGGGCGCAGGTTCACCTATATTGGCCGTCACTGGTCGAGTTCATGCAACCAGCCCGATCGATAAAGCGCTCCCCATTAAGGACGGAGTTAAATTGGCAAAATGAGGAGTTGCGGAATCAATCCGTCTGAGTTTATTCCTTGACAGAAATCTATCATTCAGATATTTCTGGAAAGCTACAAGGATGTACTTTGGTTTGAGCCTATAGATATTTTTCAGAACCCAAAAAAATTCAAGTTTTGAAAAAATAATTTTTGGATTTCGAAAATGTCTATAGGCTCAAACCAAAGTACATCCTTGTAGACTAGGACACTTTCCAGTTTTTTCTGGGCCTAGAAGCAAATCATATAACATTTTGGCAACAAGCGGTTTTTTACTAAATGGACCCTGCTGAATCTGAAAATCCATGTTGCCACCTCGAAATCTGGACCGTTAGGCCCCCAGGGCCCCATTTTCGACATTTCGGGGCATTTTGGTATTCTCCGGTTTTTTCAGTTCCACAGCTCATATCTCGGAGACCGTAACAGATAAAATAAAAATTCTTTCACTGTTGCCTTGCCTTATGATTACTGAAAGCCTCCTATGCACTTTCCGTTCTTAATTTCTGACAATTACATCTACAGATCATCAAGATCAGAAGAGATGCAAAAACACAACACAAAAAATTCGACCTATGGGGAGCTATGTGAAATGTTGAAAATAAGTCCATATATATGCGAGACCATATGTAGAGAAAGCTTCGAATAAGTTTTTGGCAAAGTTACGTTACAACAGGCCTTTAGGTCCAGGAGTTATGATTTTTTGAAAATCGATGTAGTGAAAGTGCGCGCTGTTTTGGGGGAGTGTCGGTCATTTGACCGAATAAGCTGACATCGGCCCGCAGTACAGCGGCGACGCTAGCGGTTCGTTTTCTTACTCTCAAAATTTGCTCTGTATGGATATTACTGATCATTCCACTATGTTTGATTACCAATATAAATATGTACCTACCTATATATATGCGAACCAAAGCACAAAGATCCATGTTCCATAATCTATCGCTGGTTTAGGTACTCTCATGGCCGGGCTGAATCCATCACACCGCACTATTTTGAGCAATAAACGGTCTTCGGGTATAGGTAGTTTCATTGATATTATTGAGGCATCTACAAAAATGGCTGATTCAGCCGGTTTTACATCCACAAGTCCAGATGTTGATCTATACCTACTTTCGGTTAGGGTTCAAGCGTCGTCAATAAGGATCAAGTTCCATGCGCCGTTTTTTTCCAGCCACAGTTTTCAGGAAGTAGTAAGACTGAGTCGCAGATATTCGCGTTGTACCATACTGCTGCCTGACAGTGACTTCGCTGGATATGAAGTCGGGCTGCACAACTTGTTGGTATAGAGCTCCAGGCTTTTTGACTGTTCCAGAAAAGACATGCCTGGCGATATCAGTCCTTATTTCAACTGAATCTTTTACCTAAAAAAGATTTCCAGTCAGTAATTTGGAAGACCTTTTGAATTAATTTAGTTTCACTTTATAAAGCTTTGTGAGGAATCTCTCTGCATCAAAGATGTCATCTTCCGTTAGTGGCATAGCCCCCAAGTTCGAAAGTAACGTGCGTGATAGGTAATTTGCAAATATTTTTAGGGCTGCTGTCTCCGTAATTATTGTCGTAATAAATGATGTCACATCACATCTCGCGAGTGCGTGCGAAGCAAATAGATATACTTTGTTTTTCTTCCAGCGATAAAGTTTTCCGGTCATTCCTGCCAAAGATATTGGCACAGGTAACAGGCTCATGTTTTGAAATCTGCGATAGATAAATTTCTCTGCCTGCTTTGTGTACCATCCAAAGCGCCGCTGAAAGATATTTCTATGGCCTTGCTGAACTATTTTGTTGGTGTTTTTCGATGCAACAACTTTTCGTCGGTCGCCGAGGATGAATGGATCATTCTTTTGCAAAGGTTGATGGTGGCTACTGTTAGGCTTTTGAGTTCAGTTATCCGATATCTGTGCAAGACGATCTTCAACTAAGCTCTTCACTTGCTCTAGTCCTTGTCGGTGTGCTTCCAACATGAGCCTGTTACCTGTTCCAATATCTTTGGCAGAAATCATCGGAAAACTTTATCGCTGGAAGAAAAACAAAGTATATCTACTTGTTTCGCACGCATTCACGAGATGTGATGTGACATCATTTATAACGACAATTACGGAGACATGTGCCCTTAAAATATTTGCTCCTTAAAATATTTGCTAAGTATCACGCACGTTACTTTCGAACTTGGGGGCTATGCCACTAACGGAAGATGACATCTTTGATGCAGAGAGATTCCTCACAAAGCTTTATAAAGTGAAACTAAATTAATTCAAAAGGTCTTCCAAATTACTGACTGGAAATTTTTTTTAGGTAAAAGATTCAGTTGAAATAAGGACTGATATCGCCAGGCATGTCCTTTCTGGGACAGTCAAAAAGCCTGGAGCTCTATACCAACAAGTTGTGCAGCCCGACTTCATATCCAGCGAAGTCACTGTCAGGCAGCAGTATGGTACAACGCGAATATCTGCGACTCAGTCTTACTACTTCCTGAAAACTGTGGCTGGAAAAAAACGGCGCATGGAACTTGATCCTTATTGACGACGCTTGAACCCTAACCAAAAGTAGGTATAGATCAACATCTGGACTTGTGGATGTAAAACCGGCTGAATCAGCCATTTTTGTAGATGCCTCAATAATATCAATGAAACTACCTATACCCGAAGACCGTTTATTGCTCAAAATAGTGCGGTGTGATGGATTCAGCCCGGCCATGAGAGTACCTAAACCAGCGATAGATTATGGAACATGGATCTTTGTGCTTTGGTTCGCATATATATAGGTAGGTACATACTTATATTCGTAATCAAACATAGTGGAATGATCAGTAATATCCATACAGAGCAAATTTTGAGAGTAAGAAAACGAACCGCTAGCATCGCCGCTATACTGCGGGCCGATGTCAGCTTATTCGGTCAAATGACCGACACTCCCCCAAAACAGCGCGCACTTTCGCCACATCGATTTTCAAAAAATCACAACTCCTGAACCAAAAGGCCTGTTGTAACGTAACTTTGCCAAAAACTTATTCGAAGCTTCCTCTACATATGGTCTCGCATATATATGGACTTATTTTCAACATTTCACATAGCTCCCCATAGGTCGAAGTTTTTGTGTTGTGTTTTTGCATCTCTTCTGATCTTGATGATCTGTAGATGTAATTGTCAGAAATTAAGAACGGAAAGTGTATAGGAGGCTTTCAGTAATCATAAGGCAAGGCAACAGTGAAAGAATTTTTATTTTATCTGTTACGGTCTCCGAGATATGAGCTGTGGAACTGAAAAAACCGGAGAAAACCAAAATGCCCCGAAATGTCGAAAATGGGGCCCTGGGGGCCTAACGGTCCAGATTTCGGGGTGGCAACATGGATTTTCAGATTCAGCAGGGTCCACTTAGGAAAAAACCGCTTGTTGCCAAAATGTTATATGATTTGCTTCTAGGACCGGTTTCTAGACGCCTTTTGAGAAAATTGGCCTAGACTATTGTAGCTTTCCAAAAAGATCTGAATGGTAAATTTCTGTCAAGGAATAAATCCACACTGATTGATTCCGCAACGCCGTATTTCACCAATATAACTCTGTCCTTAAACAGACAATTGAACCAGTGAGCTTGTATCTTGTATACTTGAAGACCTACGCATGAGCTGCGAGCAAAGAGAACAGCCTATATGAGAAGGTCTATAGCCACAGAACGAGCCACAGAATATCTATACAGGATGTTTCAAATTTAAATATCGTCCTTTTAGGAAATGATGAGAAACTTTGAAGGCAGTAGACTCTTTATAAAAATATATGTCAAAAACGAATAATAACGGAGATATAGGCCTTTAAAGTTGAACTTTAAAAATCGATTTTTTGTCATAACTTCAGAACTTCTCACCCGATTTTGTTCAAATTTTAACCAAAGCTTACTGACATAAGTCGGTATCAAACAATAATAACGCGATCCATTGAAATTTTTCAGGGACGTGGATAATGAAGGGTGCCCACGCTTTTTTTAACCTATTTTTTTACTCCCCTAATTATTTTTGAGAACAGTTCTAATTTTTTGATTCTACGTTCCATTTAGAATAGGAAGTCACTCTTGCAAAATTTTGATTAGAGGCTTCGTTTTCGAGATATTCGGGTTGAGAATTTCAAAGTTATGACGATGAATCGATTTTTAAAGTTCAACTACTTTGAACGCGTATATCTCCGTTATCATTCGTTTCTGACATACCTACATTTTTTGAGGAAGTCTACTTCTTCTGAAGTTTTTCATCATGTCTTTTTTAATGGACGCGATTAAAATTTAAAATGTTTTTTATTTTTCAGGAACTAAATGGTGCGGCGATGGAGACAAATCGGACAGCTACGATGACTTGGGACCATTATCTGATACCGACAGATGTTGTCGTGAACACGATTTATGTCCGATCAATATTCCATCGGGTAAAACCAAATATGGCTTGATTAATACGGGGCTATTCACCAGGTAAACAACTCATACTTAAGATATTGTCAAAAATTGGTTCTCCAGGTGCCATTTTTATTTTTTAATATGGTGGCCAGAACGGCAGAAGGTACGAAGTGGAAAAGTGGAAGTTCGAAAAGGATACCTCAAAATCTATAATAGTGCCAAGTTCCAATAATATCAAATAACCTTATTAAAAAATGCTATATTTTAACCCATCATGGAAAGACAATCATTTTTCTTATTACCAGACGGCACCCATTTTGGCACCTCCACCATATTTGCCTGCAGCAGATTCAAATGTTTCACCATAATTTTTCGTGATCCTTGATGGTTCAGGATTAGGAATCGACTGAGATACAGCTCCATATACCTAATATTTTTATAACGCTGCACATGGCAGAGATTTTCTTGACTCTGTCAGGGGTGTGGATGGGGTGACTTAAACTGGCCCAGGAAATCAGGAGACGCGGCCCAAAAAAGATGGCGTCAAAGGCGAAAATTTCTACGAATAATAATAATAAGTGTTTTTCATCAATAATAGTCGTGTTTGAAAAACCCCGGTAAAAATTTTGAATAAAAAAAATACATATATAGGTACCTACTTACCTGTAATCAATTTCACGGCTTTTTTCATAAGTACCTAATGGACAGGGAGCTGGTACCTCAAAACTTACGTCATAAGGTACATACACGATTTTAACTCTGTAGGTCTAATGTGCGTTGATAAGGTTGTAAAAATTGCTTTGTCTTACATGTCAGACCGGGGGCTCTAGGCTGGTATGAGCTTGTCAGTTTTTAAAAGAATTGCCAAAAATTTACGTCATAAGGTACATGAATGAAACCAACTGGATTTTATATGGGAACATCCCCTTAGTCGAAAATCTGGTCGTAAGACAAAAATTTTGGGGGCTTTCGGTCCATAAGGCAAGTTTGAAATTTTCAAAAAAGGACCAAAATTTATCAATTTTTTCACCGGCGTTTTGTTGACTAACCCACTAAGTGTGATATATACTTGCAATCCCGATGGAAGATGGAATCGATTTTCATGTTAAAATACAGGGTGTACGACTTGAGAAAAATATGTTTGATGTTTTCGCTGTAAGCGATTTACCATAAAAAAAAAATTGTGGACAGATTCGAAACCTACGTGAAAAATTATGTAAGAATCGTTTTTCATTCCTAAAATTATATCAAAGGAGAAGTCTCCAGGAGGAGGTGAATTTTGACCCTTTTTGAAAATTTCAAACTTGTCTTATGGACCGAGAGCCCCAAAAATTTTGTCTTATGACCCGATTTTTGATTAAGGGGATGTTCCCACATAAAAACCAGTTGGTTTTATTCATGTACCTTATGACGTAAATTTTCGACATTTTTCAAAAATTGACAAGCCTAAAGCCCCCGGTCGGACATGTAAAGCCTAGTCTACAATATGGTTTTTAGTTGCAAGTTGCAAGTCTCTAGTCGCAAGAGTTGGGCTAGAACCAACTATCACTGCGACTAGCGACTGCAATTCCAACCTCACTTCCACCTTGCGACTTGCAACTTGCAACTAAAGACCATATTGTAGACTAGGCTTTAGACACAATTTGTTTCAACAACCTCATCAACGCACATTAGACCTACAGGGTTGAAATCGAGGTTGAAATCATGTACCTTATGACGTAAGTTTTGAGGCACCAGCTCCCTGTCCATAAGCTACGGGAAGAATCTGTTGTGTTGGCACGAATGCTAACTTGTGGCAACACCCGCAAGTGGACATTTACGAAACTGCGCAGCGAAAGCAGGAAAACGAGAGCCTCCTGAAATGGACAACAAGGGATATCATCTCTTCCATGCTTGATGGCTCTTCGTTGATTCGGTGCTTGATTCGTACTGCTAGGTGAGTGGTGGTCAATATGGAGAAAATGATGGCCAAACGGTCAAGCGCGGTAATATCAAAGAGAATGGGATGAAAATGCCCACTGTCAAGTAGCCCGTCTGAGGTTAAGAAAACATTCTCGGATGGACAATAACTCATGGAGGTGGATTGCACGAGACGAGACGTACGTGAGTACACTCTTTCAGAAGCTTGTCCATTTCCTGTGTGTATCTTCTTCATACATGTTTGCTGTTTCGGTAGAAGCTGAAGTAGGGAGTCCTAACTACTCAGTGATTTCAATTTCATTCTTTTTAGTACTGCGCGCCTGGCCGCTTGGCCATAATTTTCTTCAGCGACTACCGCTCACCTAGAGGTATCATCGAGGAACCGTCAACCATGTAGAGACGATGTCCCTTGCCGATCACAGCAATTTCCTGGGACTCACGTTTTCTTACTTTCGTTGCGCCGTCCTAGAATCCTAGAAACCAATAACAATTCTATCTACGAGGCTAAATAGTTTCCATTTTACCGGCCCATATATTTTTTTTCAAAACTTCAATTGTAAAATAGAAGTGCTAGTTTTATCCTCTCGGACCAAATTTTTGAAATCTTACCGACCCAGGAAGAAAATCGCTTTATTCCCCCTGGGCCTATCCACCCCTGCCACGAACCTACCCCTGCTCTTTGTCGTCCCCGCGCGGACTAATCGTTGACCTGATTTTATCTTGCAGCGCATGTCGAATAATCTTTTTAATGTTCTTAATTGATATGAATGATGACTTTTGCAGCAACTAATATTTAGCTTGAAGTAGTGAAATGAGTGCCTATTTTAAAACGGATCACGAAACAGGTCAGAAAATCCCCTGAACCAACTTTTCTTCCCAGCGAACAAATTTTGGCAAGCTCTCGGTTCAGCTAGCAGGGGCGATCCTGAAATCATCGTGTCAAATGCGACCCAAATGGATCGGCCTGACATCCTAGTGCATTTTCGTAAGCAATGACGCTTATATGGCCGGTTTGTCTGTCTGTCTGTCTGTCTGTCCGTGTAGAAATTAAGAAGTAGTACTCCTCCTCGGGGAATGAAGCTAGAACCTTGGAACTTTTTCTGATGGATAGCTGATGTATCAATCATCAATCATTATTATTATCATCATCAAAAAACAAAGATTTCCTGTGCACTTCTAAGAAGTTGAACTCCTTCTCGGGGAATGAAGCTAAAGCCTTGGAACTTCTTCCGATGGATAGCTGATGTCCCCAAGGGTGGCCAATGGGCATTATTTTTTATACATACATAGCTTCATAGCTTTTATTATTATTATCATCAGAAAACAAAAAATTCCTGTGTACTTCTAAGAAGCTGAACTCCTCCTCAGGAAATGAAGCTAGAGCCCTGGAACTTTTTCCGGTGCATATAGCTTTAGATCCTCAAAGGTGACCCAGTGGGCAGATTGAATTTCATGGTTGCGCCGCTACTTTGTTAACTTTGGAAACTTGGATAACTTTTACCCTTGCCACGTATGATCATTATTATTTTCAAGCTACATTTCATGATTCCGCCGCCACCTTGGCCGCCATATTGAAATATCTTATTAGAGGGACGATTGTCATGGAACTTGGGACCTACCCTTTTGCCACGTATGATGATCATTTTTATTTTCAAGGTGAATTTCATGATTCCACCGCCATCTTGGCCGCCATATTGAAATATGTTATTAGTAAAACGATTTTCATGGAACTTGGAATTTGCCCTTGTCACGTATGATCATTCTGATTTTCAAGATGAATTTCATGATTCCGCCGCCATCTTGGCCGCCATATTGAATTTTCTCATTAGTGGAACGATTGTAATGAAACGCGAAATTTACTCTTGTCTCGTATGAACATTTTTATTTTCGAGCTTATTTCCAAGCTGGACTTCATTTCTATCAATAATGACAGATCTAGGTTGAAGAATTCCTAAAAAACCAACTAGATCTGCACTAAGAAAATGCGCTTGTGGCGGCTCTCATATGGGCATGTGACGGAGGAACTGTTGTCTCCTTTGATAGCTTAGTGGTTAGAGTACCCATCCGGCAAATGGAAGACGCAGGTTCGAATCCTGCTCAGGGCAGACACTTTTTCTCCGTCACATCGCGCCATAAATGGTGACCCCGAACAACAATAACACGCACGCAACACGCTACTTGAATAAACAAGTAACAGCGAACAATTGAACAGCAACGCCACTTCTCTTCCTACGTCCACCCACGTCCTATCCATCGCCCTAGCTGGGGGGTACCGAACAACGGTTTATAAGAACGGTGAACACGGATGACATACGAGACGAACGACGTCTCTGGAGGGGGAGTACTGTGGCGGCTCTCATATGGGCATGTGACGGAAGAACTGTTGTCTCCCTTGATAGCTTAGTGGTTAGAGTACCCATCCGGCAAATGGAAGACGCAGGTTCGAATCCTGCTCAGGGCAGACACTTTTTCTCCGCCACATCGCGCCATACGCTATTGCGACTCACGCACGTGAGGGGATATTCACTTGTTTGCTATCATCGCTGAAACACCTTCGATATTCTAAACATGGGGTGCAATTCTCGAATCAGTCTAAATAATTTAGTATGCTAAACTAGGCCGCGGATAAACCGGTTGTGTTGTTTTCCGATCTGATTTTAAACTGTAGGTACCTACTATTTATTTAAAAATCATTTAGATCGATTCGAGAATCGCAGCTCTGTACGAAAAACTTATTCTGATTTCAGATCTCACTGTGACTGTGATAGAAAATTCTACAATTGCCTCAAACGCGTTGGGAGTCTTGCGTCGAAAAATATTGGGTTCACCTATTTTACAGTTTTGGGGCCCCAATGCTTCAATCGAAACTATGCGATCAAAGGTTGTGCCCGGAAGAAAAGGTTATTTTTTTTCCGATTGTCAGTATCAACAAACACCTTATTTACATTTATACTAAAAAAAAAATCGTCCAGTAGACCCTTTGGCTAAGGACCAGTTAAGATTTAGCTCAGATTCCGTATTCCATTACCACTGTCTCTCCGCTGATACACTAAACCAAATCTCTACTACGTCCACCGAGTCTTTGGACTGAGTACCTATTACACAGTTGCATTTTTCAGATAACAAATTAATCACCTACTTACACAACTTGATGACGTAATAATTACAACTAAAAAATGACTCCATAATCTTGACTTTTAAATGCGCGGGTTACTTTGAACGGTTTTCGCCATTAACTGCCGATATTTTCACTACCATTAACTACTGTTTCCCTATTTTTTTTTATCTAATATTAGGGAAACATGAGTCTAGGTATTACAGAATTGCAGAATATTTTTGTTCTCAGTAATTAATTACATACAGGTGTCCTAGAACTCGCGGTCCAGAGTTTAGGGAAATGCTTCAAATTTGTCAGAAAAATGTTGAAAACAATTTTAGGATTTTTATTTTTAGAGATATGGGGGTCGAAGAGTGGGGCTTTGTTCCCCTCTCATTTTCATTATTTGACGAGATCTTAGCCACGACCACTATTTGAAACAAGCTAAACAAAAAAATAAGAACTTTTCTCTTACAGGTGACTTAAAAAACTCCTGAAAATACAGTTTCCAAAGAAACCGCCCGCACAAGAATTCTATTGGAACGAACCGTGGGAATGAATCATTCTACTTCCCGTCTTACATCGCTTTATAGGGACGACCTTTTACAATTGTTTGAAAAAAGGATTTTTTTGTGTTTTTGAGTTTATGACTCGTCATGAATCCGCCATGAATCGTCATCGTAAATGAAAATTCAAGACAAACTGAAGAGTTCAGTTTTTTTTTCTATTTAGTCTACATTGAAAAGTTGACCTACTGAGATTTCATCAGATAACTAGAGTGAGACAAGGCGAAGCCTTACCCTTCGACCCCCGATATCTCCAAAAATAAAGAACCAAAAATATTTACAGTTCTCTGACATATTTGAAGCATTTCCCTAAAGTCAGTCTCAGAGTCAGTCCCAGAGTCAATACTCTGGACCATGAGTTCTGATCTGGCATTCTTTAGGTGTTCAGAGTTACCCCACTTTGAACCGACGTTTAGAAAACATGTTAGGTATTTGATTGAATTCTGCACTTACTGCGAAAAGCGGGATCGTCCTATTGTTTGAATTTTGCGGTTGAGCTCTTTAATAATTAAGACGATCGTTTAAACACACACTGTTTATTACTGTGTACTACTATAAATACACGTCAATTATTTATGCGCTGAGATAAATCGCTTTAAATAACTTCGCCTTTCTATCCACTCGTTGTTGCTTTGAACTTAAAACTTGCCTTGTAAGATTACCAGCGTGTTCTGGAGCGATGCCTCCACCAATTGGGCTGATGTGTGTTACTCGATCAGTGATATCCCCATGATATTTTTAACGGCGCATCAGAGCCTACGCGTATGTTCTCGAATGCACTAGAGCTTCGCAAATCGTAATACTGTATTCGAACGGTCAAGAAGAACCGCATCTGCTCTCGTATGCATGAGAGAATCGCCACCCGTAACACTATTTTAGTGTTCTATGGTCCTAACGGAATTTTTTTAGAGGTGGAGCCCCGCTCGATATGGCCTATGGGGGAGAGAGATTTTCTGGTGGTGCCATGGGGCCACTTGAGTTTTCTCGATTTTCCATGGGAGAAGCCGAATGAATTTTACTTTGTATTTTGATGCATTTCTGAATTTTTAAGAGGTTAAAGCTTACCTCTATCTACTCTGAGAGGGCCGGGGGGGATTATTTAAGGTTTTATGCACAATTTTCGTTTTCTGCTAATATAGGATTTATATTGGTTAGATTTTTGTATTATTTCTTACTAAATTCTATACTCTGAATAAAAATCCCTCGAGTAATCCACTGTGAAAATTGCGATATTAACATGTTTGAACTGACTACCTATAATTATGCAAGAAAAAACGTGTTTTTTTATGGCCCGATTTTTGGACATCCATTAATTTGAGCCCAGGCTTCCTTCAGCGTTCAAAATTGTTTCGAGGATCATTAGTGTGAACTATTAGTTCAGTCAAAATAGGTTTTAACCGGAAAAAAATTCGGAAGTTGACAGAATTTGGTGGATTGATGCGGAATTCAACGTGGAATAACATACTGAAATTCTCGAAAATTCCAAGGCTTGGCTTTTTTTCTAGAGCCAATAAAAGAGCGCCATCCTTGGAAATTTTCGATTTTTTCTGAATAACTTGTAAACTATCACTTTTAGAATACAAAGACCACCAAAGCAAATGTAGCCCGTTAAATTCTCAAGAGATCAGTACCAAATTTATTACTCTATGTTCAATAGTCTCTGGGATACAGCATCTGCTAAGACGCAGTGAAAATTACTCAAAATTTATTTCCGGATTTTACGTAACAATTTGCATAGTGTCAGTTCAGGGGCTGTAACGTGGACAGCATATGTGCAGATTTCATTGTGTTTTACATTTTTGGAAAGCCAATTCAACCTTCGGTATCACACTTTTTCTGTGATATACAAATGGCAAATACCATGCCATTTGCATAATTTTTCAAGTAGAGCAAAACCATCCGGGGAATATATGAAGAATTGAATACTGAAAAAACAACATGTTCCGGAATCTTTTTCCCAGTGATGGTTCCAGAGTTATATGAGTTGAAAGACTAAAACGACCTAGTTGGAAAAAAATAGGTGGTCCGGACACTAACTGCTGAATACTGTACGGACCTTGCATTTTAGGTGTAAGATGTCACTTGGCCGACGTGGAAAGTACATAAGTATATTCAATACGTCTGCTAAGTGGCATTTTGCATCATCAAACGCAAGGTCCGTACAGTAGTCAGCAGTTAGTGTCCGGACTACCTATCTTTCTTCCAAATAGATCGTTTTAGTATTTCAATCCATATAACTCAGGAACCATCACTAGGAAAAAGATCACGAAACATGTTATTTTTTGGTATTCAATTCTTCATATATTCCCTGGATGGTTTTGCCCTACTTGAAAAATTAGGCAAATGGCATGGTATGAAAAAAATCGATTTTTGGCGATTCTTCGGGACATCAAGTATCGATTTCAAAGGTCGAGGAAAAGTACCATTTTGAAGTTGGCGACTTCTAGACAAAAGTGTTATATTGAATGTTGAATTGGCTTTCCAACCACGTAAAACACATTGAAATCCGCACATTTGCTGTCCACGTTACAACCCGTGAACTGACACCATGCAAATGTTACGTAAAATCCGGAAATCAATTTTGAGTGATTTTCACTGCGTTCCGGCAGACGCTGTATCTCAAAGACTATTGACCATAAAGTGATGTTTTTAGTACTGATCTCTTGGGAATTCAACGGGCTACATTTGCTTCACGAGTATTGGTGTTCTAAAGGTGATAGTTTACAAGTTTTTCAGAAAAAATCAAAAACTTTCAAGGATGGATTTTTTTGGTCCTAAAAAAAATCCAAGCCTTAGAATTTTCGGGAATTTTATTATGTTATTCTACGTTGAATTCTGCGTCGATTCATCAAATTTTGTCAACTTCCGAATTTATTTTCGGTTTGGCCCGATTTTTGCCTAATTTGACTGGACTCTGAAACACAAAAATCATGTACTGGATATTCTTTTCAGTTTCATAAGCTTATAAACTTACTTCACCCCGCTTATGAGCGGGGTGAAATTATTTTGGTGTTCTATGATCCAAGCATTCTGGATTTTCACCTGGGGTGGAGGGGGGTTGAAGGGCTGAAGCCCTTGAGGTGGTTCACTTGTTTTCCATAGCAGAGGCTGAAGGGGAATTTTTTTTGTGTTCTATGATTCATTTCTGAATGTTTGAGATGTTGAAGCACCCCATGGTTTTCCCCATGAGGGACCCGAGAGGATTATTTGAAATTGTTAGTACGATTTTCTTTCTTTATTAACATGGAATCTACATGGATTTCTTTCGTATTAGTCCGGACGTTCAGGGTAAAACATTAGGGGTACAATCGTGCGCAACATAAACGGAGGCCAAGGGCTTAGTTTTCGGACTTTTAGTTGTGTAATGGTGATGTATGGCATGCATGTTGCATGGACCTCAGTGTGATCAATAAATGGACAAATGCATATCAACCTCTCACAACTATAATCCGGGAAATAAGGTCTCAAAGTATTTTCGGTGTCTCCGTTTTTAAGCCTCGCCAAACGTAGTGGCGGAGGCTATTTGTGGCCGCTTTTTTTAAGCCTCGCGAAACGTAGTGGCGGAGGCTATTTGTGGCCGTTTTTTAAATTTTTTTTTCGTGATTTTCTTGGATTTTTAGCGCACTTCTCCAAACGGGAAGGCGCTTTTGTCCTCGCTTTGTCCGTCCGTCCGTCCGTCCGTCCGTCCGTCCGTCACAGCATCTAGTCCTAGACGAAAAGGTTTTTGCGAAAAAATTTTACTCCATTGGGTAGCTCATGACCTTGTATCCCGAACCAAGAAAAATCTTGACGAAATAATAATAAACAATGACAATAATAACAATTTAGTGTGACGCGGCATCGCCGTTGAATGCTGCATTTCAGAAGCCGGCCTGATCTCGAAAGTTATCACATGCGAGGAAGTACCCGATCTTATCATTTTACCATAATACATATGCGGAGTTATATTTAGAGGATGATTTGAACTTTATTTCAATGAAAATTTCACATCGGTGCGAGGTGCCGATTAGTAGTTATTAATTTTTGAAAATGACTCCGAAACTACGGCTCGGCCGCAAATGATTTATTCGTTGCTTGCTGGTGCTTGATATCCTTTCCTCCGAACAAAACGAAATTCAATACAGAAAATATTTCAACTCGAATGGGTAGCTCATGGCCTTGGTACGCGAATCAAGAAAAATTTTGCCGAAATAATCATGAACAATTACAAAAATAACATTTTGGTGTAGGGCGGCTTCGCCGATCAAGTGCTGGCATTCGCGGTAAGATGTAGAAAGTTGCGATATGCAGGCAACTACAATTTCTTAATGAAATACATCACTGCATGTACGGCATTATATTTAGAGAACAATTTGAACTTTCTTTTGACAAAAACCCCACTTCGATCCGACCGTTAGGTCAATTGTTATCGATTTTTGAAAACGGCCGCAAAGCCACGGCTCGGCGCATATTACACGACCCTACAAATTTAAAATCAGACGTGCCGAAATAGTAATTGAACATTTTGAAATAGCCAATACTAGGTACCTGAAGGATAATGGCACTCAAATTACGAAACATGTTCGCTCAATAACAAAAAAAAAAAAAGTAGGTAGGTATCACTAAAAATCATGTGACAAGGCTACCATTTTTTTGGTTTTTCGATAAAAAAGAAATGTTCCAATTCAAAAGTGAACCCGATATTCGTGTTCAGGAGGTCGAAATCAGTTGGAGAACATTTTTTTATATAGGTAGCAGAATGACGCTTATGTGGCCGGTTTGTCTGTCTGTCTGTCTGTCCGAGTCCGTGCAGAAATTAAGACGCTGTAGTCCTTCTCGAGAATTGAAGCAAGAGCCTTGGAACTTTTTTCGATGGATAGCTGATGTCCCCCAAGGGTGGCCAATGGGCACTATTTTTGTTATCCATACATCGTTATCATTATTATCAAAAAACAGAGATCTCCTGTGCACTTCGAAGAAGTTGAACTTCTCTTCGGGAAATGAAGCTACAGCCCTTAAAAATTGAACTTCATCCGATAGATAGCTTAGGTCCTCAAGGACCAAATAGGCAGATTGGCTTTCATAATTCCACCGCCATCTTGGCTGCCATATTGAAATTTCTTATTAGTGTAACGATTTTCATGAAACTTGGAGCTGACCTTTGTCTCGTATGATCATTTTCATTTTCAAGCCAAATTTCATGATTCCGCCACCATCGTCGCCGCCATATTGAAATCTCTTATTAGTGGAACAATTTTCATGAAACTTGGAACTCACCCTTGTCTAGTACGATCATTCTGATTTTTAAGCCGAATTTTATTATTCTGCCGAAATTTTGGCCGCCATATTGAAATTGTTTGCCCAAATGACGGTGGAGTAGAACCCTAGTTACTTAACATCTTGCGTTCACTAATCCTTCAAAAAAGGAAGTGCGCTACTGAGCCTCATGCCTATGAGGCATATTCGCTTGTTTTCTCACCCCTCGTTTAACAAAGTTCACCTAAATATTCCGTATCTTCCGAACGGTTGAACATATCCAGTTCATTCTTTCGTTAATCGAATCTCAACTATTGCGGGTTGATACCGACGACGTTTAAAGATGATCGGTCAAATATAAACAATCTTTAACAACAATAAAGAATGCACAAGTCTAGATGCGGCACCCATCTAAAATAGAAAAAACGCATAGATACCAACGTATACATCATCATATCTTTTGATCTAATATAGCTATGTGCTTAATTTTTGTTTTTAATTGAAGTACATATCCAGACCTTTCTTACAGTATGACAGTGATTGAGGAACAATGGTTCATTATTTATTTATTTATCAAGTTTATAAACATTTTCATCTATGAATGCATCATGATTTTCAGTCAGCGAGGGAAATTTTTGTTTTCACAGTTTTCTATATACAACCAGCGAAGTAATTGGGACCAAAGTATTGCATAATTTTTTAAAACAAAAAATTTTGATCTAGGACTTACAGTTTTTTAGATATGATTTTTTTTCTGACGCAACCAACAACTGTAAAGAAGTGCTGCGCGCATGCCACTCATATTTACTATGCAAAATGCACTACATTGTTATTGAGGTGGGCATTTTTCGTATAAAGCAGAGCTTTTACAGAAATAATCAGATATTTGCTCTTTACAAAAAAACGAACAAGGCACCCGTGTAGGATAGCCGAGTTATGGAGCTAAGACCGTCCTCAACGGTACAATGGTATAAACGTAAAATAGGTATGATGCCACCCTCCCCTCAACCAATCTGGAAGTGGAGACATTGGCGCAAATCATGTGTGAAGGTGAAGTAGAAAAAAAATTGTTTAAAAATGGTGAATCGTGAACCATAATCGACGGATGTACGTAAATCACGATGTTGATGACCGATTCCATGCTCATATGGAGGTGCTGCAGACAGTTTTGAAATATCTTGAGGCGCTTTCGAAATGCGCTGGAAGAGGTGAAATTTCTTCAGTTTTTTCTTCTTCGAATAAATGGGTTGTTTTGAAGACATCGAGCTGCAACTTGATATTCCGAGACCGACTAATAAAAAAATGTTCAAAATAAACGCGAAGTGGGGACATCGACAAAAAGCCTGCTAAATTCAAAACTTAGATCTTCAACTTTTTTTTCGATCGTGAGCGCCACCTTGAGACTGCTCTTCGTGAAAAAACAACAGGCAGCCACTTTATTAGAAAGCACGATTGTTTTATTACGAAAAACCAAGTCCTGGAACGCGGGAATGACCTGTTTACCCAAGAAACGTTATCAGGTTCGTTTTTCTTGATTTCCCTCAACTTACGTGACAATTGTGACCAAATCGAGTTTTGGATCGATGAGGTGTTCACAATATTTATAATCCACATTATTTTCTAACGTCAGTCACCAAATTTCATTATTATCAGTCGATTGGTGTATTTTTGGCAAATATGTACTTCAATAAAAAATCTGTTTGATTTTTGTGAAAACGGAAAAAAGGCAGGACCCCGTCATCCCCTGAAGAAAATCTGTACCCAAAAGTGCTACCCAACTGATACTGAAAGGATTCAGAGGAATGTGCTCTGTAGTTTGTAGCCAAGCCGATACGGATTGTTCCATTCTGCAGGAGGGACGTCAAAAGTTTTGCTACAGCTTATACAGGGTGGTCCACGTTTTATGTCATTAAATTTAGGGATCAATAGAAAATGAAAAATGAAGGGGACTTTCTTCAGAAAACATATTTGAGAAATGCTTAATAACAGAGATACAGCCATTCAAAGTTGGAAATAAATAATCGTTTTTTCCGCATAACTTTTGAACCGTTCAACCGATTTCATTCAAAATAGAACCAAAGGTTTACTGAAATTAGCCCCTGTCGAACAATCATAACATGTTCCATACAAAAGTTTCAGGGGCAGTTTCAAAATGACATTAGGAGGTGACCCTACTTTTCCCCCCTTATTTTTCACCCCCCTAGTTATTTTCAAAAACTGTTCATAATTTTGAATTCTACATTCAATTTTGAGGAAAAAATCACTGTTGCAAAATTTTGATTCGAGGCTTCGTTTAGGAGATATTTGGGTTTGAAACTTTGGGAAACATCCCGAAATCGCCACTTTCCAGAACCCAAATTGTTTTTTCCTGAAATTTTCCCGTGTTTTGGAAAAAATGGTGGTTTATCAACTAAGAAATTCTAGAAAACTTATTTCAGCTGAGAAATCATGAGTTTCTTTGCATTTTAATTTTTAGACCTTTGAAAGTGGCGATTTCGGGATTTTTCCCAAAGTTTCAAACCCAAATATCTCCTAAACGAAGCCTCTAATGAAAATTTTGCAACAGTGATTTTTTCTTCAAAATTGAACGTAGAATTCAAAATTATGAACAGTTTTCAAAAATAACTAGGGGATGAAAAATAAGGGGGGAAAAGTAGGGTCACCCCCTAATGTCTAAGCCCCTGAAACTTTTTTATGGAACATGTTATGATTGTTCGACAGGGGATAATTTCAGTAAACCTTTGGTTCTATTTTGAATGAAATCGGTTGAACGGTTCAAAAGTTATGCAAAAAAAACGATTATTTATTTCCAACTTTGAAGGGCTGTATCTCTGTTATTAGGCATTTCTCAAATATGTTTTCTGGAGGAAGTCCCCTTTATTTTTCATTCTCTATCGATCCTTAAATTTAATGACATAAAAGTCGGACCACCCTGTATTTGAAAGCTTTTGGGCTCAAATTGAAGGATGCGAAAAACGAGGCCTCAAAAAACATGTTTATTCTTGCATAAGTAGTCCAAACGTATTGATACCGAAATTTTGACGTTCAAATTCTGATTCAAAAGATAAAATTTAGTGAAAAATGATACCAAACACTTAAACATAGATTCTATATGAGCAGAAATGGAAAATCGTACAAACAGACCTGAATGAGATAAAGCAGACCGGGGCCCCCAAGGTTAAATAAGGGGAATTTCAACCTTTCAAAAATTCAAAAAATAATCATAGAATATTGTGAAAAATTCATTTGGCATATCTCATGGAAAACCAAAGAAATTCCCCCTCACCCCAGGGGCAGAATTTAGAAAAGCTACACCGCTCAAAAAATTTCGTTGGGACCATAGAAGGACACAGAAGTAGCCGGATCCCGCTTTTCGCAAAAAGTGCACAATTCATTATAGCTAAGCCGTCGGACTATAAAGTCAACCTCACAACCTCGGTCGAAGAGCTGAATTTAAACCGTGTCCAAATCACGCGACATACTAACAACTTGATCTGTTTTAGTGGGAAATGCATCGAATACGAATATGACCGACATGGGCAAGCTTCATATCAATGGTTCGATAGTCCGACATTTTGAAACTGCATTTTTGGAATTTTGCTGTTTGAAATTGATGAATAACCCTCATACCTACCTAAAATTTGTATAATCACAATAATTAATTGTTTTATTTATTAAAAGTACACTACTTTTTACTTTTATACAATGACAAAAATTAAAAATTTACCTACAAAGAATCAGACAGTAGGTACATACTTGATTCCTAGCAGCGTTTAATATTGTTCAAACCTATGAATCATTGAAGAATAATTGCTTGTAAAATTTCTGGTAAAAAAGCAAAGCAACATGTTGCTAGCTTTTGGCAGGCTATCATTGGGTTTGGTTTTAATTGTAATTGTACCATTCTTGATAAATCCATACTTATTAAGTGATGGCGGAACGTTAAATAACAGTAATTTTACGAATCAATCAAATCTGTGAGATGCAAAACATCGACCAATTCGACACGCAACCCGATTCTATAAAAGAAGTCAGTCTGACTGGACTGAATTAAGTCCCAAGTCAGTTCCCCAATTTGCAACAGCTCCGCAGGTAAATTTGAGGTAACGAGGTCTTGTAGCCTTGTAGGCAATTAGAATATCATCAATGGGTTTGGCAAAGCTAGTTTTGTTGATAGTCATGTTACTTGTACTTTTTCTAACAATTCATGGTAGATGTAGAACTCGAAGCAGAACTAAAATATGTGTGCATCACAAGGTAAGACGGCATTTATTACTTTATTTTATGGTTGTATACTTCACCGATCTGTTTTTTAAGAATTCGCCTATGCTCGACAAGATTTTGTCGAGCTACTACTAATCATGACGACACCCATATGGATTTCTTTCGAACTCTTCCAAAATACTCTAAGGAATTACTTTCAAAACTCAAACATTCAATTAATTAAGTACAGCAGCACGAATGCAGTTCCGGAAGGTGAAAACTACACTAGCGATTTATTCAGAACCACCCTTGTCTACATTATAAAGTGAGTATTATTGAAAAGATATTTATTGTGGCATCTAACATGAAAGTGACTTGCCTTTTAATGTTGCAGTGAGAAGGAGCAGACAATGTCAGTGATTGTAAAGTGCGGAAATGAAGATGGAGGTGTCAAAACTGATCTGGCTAAAAAATTACACCTTTTCGATAAAGAAATCGAAATGTTCACGAGGACTTTTCCAGCAATTTATGATATTCTAGGTGTGTTTTTCTTGACGTGACACCTTTAAGGATGCCCAATAATGGTGATTTACTTGTATATTTAACAGGAAAATCTTACACGCTATCGTCCAAATGTTTGTACACATCAGTGGAAAATGAGCATTCGGTCATGGTGCTGGAGGATTTGACAGTACCGGGATTTAATATGTTGCCTAGACATGTAGGTTTCGATCTGGAGCACTGTTTTACAGTAGTGGAAAAAATGGCTCAAATGCATGCTGCTTCTGTCATTATGTACGAAAAGGATCCGTCGTTGGTCAAGCATTACAATGAAGGTTTATATGCTGATAATGAAATGATACGAGAATGGGTTGGTGCGGGGTATACGGCGTTGATTGATGCATGTAATCGCTGGCCAGGTTTTGAAAAATACGGTTATAAGCTAGCAGCACTAGGAGAACAGGCTTTGGAAAGAGGATTCAAAGCCACTAGACGCAGGCTAGGAGGTTTTCATGTATTGAATCACGGTGATCTTTGGGTTAACAACATGATGTTTTCGTACCACCCAGACGGAAAACTAAACGACATGCGTTTTGTAATAAAATCTTACTTATTTAGCCTTCACAAGCGTATTTATCGAGATATTTATCCTCCAGGTGGATTTTCAAATGAACATTTTCACAAGCCCAGCCATCGATCTTCACTACTTCATAGCCACTAGTACGAAAATTGAAGTGAAGACCGATTGCATTGAAATTATCTTGGACCACTACTATGCGCACCTACTGGCGACGCTTACTAAACTTCAATATTCTTTAGAAAGAGTTCCGACTAGAGAACAATTCAAGAAGGATTACAACGCCCGAGCTTTTTATGGTAGGTGATTGAAGTAATTTTATGGAAAAAAGTTATTTGATTTATAAAATCTGATTGCAGGAATCATGGGAGCTGCAACTGTACTAGCTTTTGTCAAAGCATCTACAAGGAAAGACGCCTCTTTCGAAAGTGTTATGAAAGATGCCAGTGTTGAAGGTTTTCGCTACCATGCTTACAACAATGAACGATACAGAAGACATATGGAGCATCTTCTACCTTATTACGACAGTTTTGGAATTTTAGATTAACACTTAGGTATTGCTTTAGTAGTATTTTAATAAATCCATTGTAAGGGAGAGCACGAATGGAGTTGATAAAATTGATTTGGAAGCTGACTTTGTGTGCTATTATCTACCTATTAAATATTATTGAGATCAAGACAAAAAAGCAGGCGCGTGCTGGCCCATCGGACAGTCTGACATATCCTGGCGGGCCCTCAGCCGTCAGGCCCCTTCGTATAGACACTGATCCCTTGCTTATCCCTTAGCCAAAAACAAGCCCGAGGATTTTCAAGCCTTGTTCTTTGAGCTGATAAAATATTGAATGGAGAATTGGGGAGAATGGAGAGAAAAGTGAAGTCTCACTTTTCTCTACTTTGAATATTCACTGATTTAGGTACTCGAGGATTTGCCGAGGGATTTGCTTAAAAATTGATTTTTTATGGAAAAGACCCGTTTTCTTCAAGATATTCAAGAAACGCTTCAGGATATCTGAAAATGGGTTGATAGAACTTCATGGGCACAAACAGCATGCCATATGCCAGTTTACACGACTCTACCTATTTTGGTTCATGAGTTACAACGTTTCCTTTCTTCCTTTTTCTTCTTCACCATGTATACAAAGCCTGCATGTCTGCTGCCGATAGCTACAGTTCTGAATCAGAAGATTATGATCCATACAACAACTACGCCATACGCCACGTAGCATGATTCAACCATGAAATGCAGAGTCCACCCTTGGACCATGCATACCCAGAGCTTCTCGCTTATGGACAAGTAATACCAAGCTGAGAAACGCACGCGAACCTAAAAGATAGAGGATATCTTCGTCTTCGTTGCGAGAAGAAGTTGAAATTACGCAAGTTAGCACGAGCCGTTTTCGTTTTGCCAGCGGAGCTACTCGGGGTAGATCACTAAACAGAGTGTATGTACACAAATCACGTCCCAGTTGTATCTAGTGTCTTTATCTAGTGCACTAGACATACCCGTAGTGCATACCCCGAGCACTCGAACCTGCAAAACAAAAGCGGCTACCTGCTTGTAAAACAAAAAGCGACTACGGTTCACTCTGATAGACATTTCCAAGGTTGCCCCTTATTGCATAAATCCTCATCAGTGATCATGAGGAGTTAAATTTACTTCACCTGAGTTATGAAAACGGTATAATAACCGTTTAGACAAGCGTTTAGACCGTTTGGCTTGTAAAGACAAAAAACTAATCCTTGAAGAAATTTCGGTTGTACATTAATAAGTCATGGAGCGTTTTTATACAAAGTTGTTAGTGAAATTTGCTTCAAACAGTTGCTCGGTAAGGAAATTCAAGTGATACGGCAACGGCGCCTCACCCATGCAATATAAGTTTGGCATGTGTAATGGACACATTTCCGTTCCTGAGAGCGAAAAGATATTGCCCTCTCGTTTTAACGTTGGTGTGTTTTTCGCAGACTGGAAGCATAGGGATTTACTAGTCCATAAACGAGAAGCGCTGAGTATGCATGGTCTAACGGCTCGATACCAAGTTGGGGCTGAGACCGCCGTAAGTGCGGTTACCATAGCAACGGCCAATCAGACCGCTCTATTTGGCAAGTTACGCCGTCCTAACTTTTGCGCCTGCAACTTGGTATCGAGCCCTAGAGTCCACCCATATTTTAACGTCTAACGTCCGAACTATAATAGGTGTGAGAATAGTATATTACATACCGAGGTGGAAAGTGTCTCATTACAGCCAGGGCTGGGCGGTATTTCAAATACAAGTATTCGAAATACGTATTTGAAATACATTCAAGTATTTTGTATTTTGTATTCAAATACATTTGATTGAGAAGTATTTGTATTTTGTATTTTGGAATAGTTCAGGCAGTTAGTATTTTGTATTTTGTATTTTAAATACATTTTTCGGAAAAGTATTTTGATTTTCAAAATACAAAATACAAAATACATTTGTTTTCCATGCTCTTTAGTCGGTTCGGGCCGAAATTGTTCTGGTAATACTATTCACCCCATTGACATTTCTTGCTTTTGCACACTATCTGGGATCGATAATGAGTTTGATTGCATCTTTTACGTTTTACATTCTACTGGTAAGGGCATACTACTGTCAGCCACAAGAGGTTCCATGTCGGATGTCGGACAATATTTTCGAAAAGCTGGTTGTCCCCAAAGGAAATCAAATTTTGTTATTTTGAATAATTGATGAATGAAGTAAGGAATAGGTTTGAATATGAAGTTTTCTTCACTTTATGTTTATTTTATTTGTCTTTTTATAGTTCATAATAATTTACTTATTGTTGCGACTGAATCAATGAAGTGTTCCCATTGAAATACTTGCATTTTACGGTTTTTCCAATAAAATGGTTGGAATACGCAATAAGAATGTATTTTGTATTTTGTATTTCAAAGACATTTCAAGAAGTAGTTTGTATTTTGTATTTCGACTATCTTGGATCGTGTATTTTGTATTTTGTATTTAAATACATTTTTCGAAGTATTTTGCCCAGCCCTGATTACAGCCAAGGGATTCAATATATTACCGAGGCGTGCCGAGGTAAGATAGAATCCCGTAGGCTGTAATGACGCTTTACTCCGTGGTATGTATAGGACTTTATTCACAATGATCCAGTTTAAATGCAGATAATTGGCTTTATTTGAAGTTTTTCGCGTCAAACGTTTTCATCAGGTAGGCATAGGCAACCTTTTCTAACAACGTATCCATCGAGGGGCAAACCGCTGGTCAAAATCTGTACACCAGACTTCCCCCTCGTAAGGATTTCCCCCGGACTTCCCCCGGATTTCCCCCGGATTTCCTCCAGCATGTACACCAGACTTCCCCAGCGGTTTGCCCCTCGGTATCCATCAACACTCCGCGCTTCGCGACAGCTTTTAAGATCAGATCACCTCTCTTCATACGTCATTTTCGGCCCACGGGCCGAAAGTGACATTATTTTCCAACCTGTAAGGAATCCATTCACTTTCCAACTTTAAAAGTTAGGAATGTATTGATTGCTAACTCATTTTGAATAAACGTATTATCCGTTCAGCTTATATTTTCAACGCAGCAGGACCTGAAATGTTGTTTTTTCACTACTAGCTGTGAAGTAGAGTATTCTCCAGGATTCTCAGTACGCTGTTCAAATGACCGAGGAGACCATTTATAGAAATTTTCAGCTTCATTGAAACTTCTACGCGTATTTTAATAAACAGTTTCTAAACTAATGTCACTTCACCTTTTTTCCGCCAAAAACCGATGAAGCGGACATAAGATTTTTTAGGACTTTCAGTATGTGGTTAATAGTGGAAGCGGTACACATCTAAAAACACATCGATACTGCATTTTGGAGTAAAGTAACGAGGTTTTGCATGGGCGTACCTTATACCTCAAGAAGCGATTTGACCCGCAGCACTTCATATTTCGTCCCTTAGGGGGCCCATGGGGGCCCTCCAAATTTTCAAAATGCAAGAACTTTCACAAAACGATCATAGAGTATCGTCATGTGTGCCATAAAAGAAGCTTATGGGTCTATTGAAAATGTTTCCATTAATTATTGTCGTGTCCGTTTCATTCCTCACACTTGAAAAAAAATCATCTTTAGCACAGGTCAAAAAAAACTGTTTTTATTTTTTCAGTATGTCACACGATAAATTCATATGTTTTGTTGTGTTCCCAACTAAGTCGCATTCCGTAAGCCTAATTATGAAGAACATTTTTTGAAGTGGTAGGTATTTTCCAAAGAAGTGGTGATGTCTTCAGTACACCTTTTCCAAGAGCATTTCTTTCTATGTCCCCCCTGGATATCACTCGTAATTTTTGCAGGAACAGATACCTCGAACTCTTTTTTTGGTGATTTTCATGCTACATGACTCTTGAAAACTCAAGGCAGCCCAAAAAGATGTTTTTTCTGCTGGGCCGTCCAACTTGCAGCATTTCGATTTTATAGTAGGAGAGACGCGAACTAATATTCAATCCAGGCTGCAGGCGCAGGCAGTTTGGTTCTAGTGGAAAATATATTCCCATGCCGTGTTTCATTGCAGTACTACAAAACGCAGAGTCGTTAGGTATGAGAAGGTATATTTTCCGCCAAAACCAAATCGCCTGACCTAGTTCAAATTTACCTGCCCCTGCCCGTCTCCCCTACTAGAAAATCAACATCCAAAAAATTTGACGGGTCACCAGAAAAAAAATCATTTTGGGCTTTCTTGAACATTTTAGAGTCATGTAGCGTAGAACCATGACTCAATGACCATGACCATCCATCACCAAGAAAAGAGTTCGAGGTTTCTATTCCTGCAAAAATTTCGAGTAAGATCCAGTGCGGACATAAAAAGAAATGCTCCTGGAAAAGGTGTACCTACTGAAGACGTCACCACTTCTGTGGAAAATACCACTGTAAGAAATTTTTCTTCATAGTGGAAGAAAAATTTCCAATGAGGCAATGAGGCTTACGGAATGTGATTTAGTTGGGAACGCAACAAATCATATCAATTTATCGTTGCATATAAGAGAAAATAAAAACAATTTTTTTGACCTCTGGCAAAGATTTCTTTTTCAAGTGTGAGGAATGAAACGGACACGATGACAATTGATGAAAACATTCTCGATAGACTCGTAAGCTTCTTTTATGGCACCATGACGATACTCAATTTTTTTTCCAGGTCAAAACCTAAAATGCCTGGGCTATGAAGCCCGGCAATATTCTGTGCTGGGAAGCGTGATCCAGCCGGGAATAATAAGTATAAAGCAAGGTATAAAGCCTGAACGTGCTGAACCTAGGTATATTACCTACGTTTCTAAAGCAACGAGCTTGTCAAACACAACATTTTTGATAACTTTACAGTTTTATACTTCAATTTTATAATTATTCTTCAATCTCTTTTCTAGTTCAGAATAATGCAAAATTCTCTTGATACAAAAATCATTGGTGAGCTTTGTATAAAGGTACCAGATCACACAGTGACACTATACTTACAGATCACAACGATAGTGGTAACAAGAATAAAGATGCGGGCAAAGGAGCCACGCATGGTTCATCCTCACCGCTAAGAAACTCAGCCAATGAAAAACAGTATGTTTACATACACTACGTTCAAGAAAAACTTGGATATTTTCAATTTTAGATTAATTAATGTGGGTCTTCGTCGGCTAGTATCGTCAATCAACACCTCCAGACTTCCACGGCTTCAATCAACTTTAACAAATAACGTGACACCAATCCAATCAAAACTAAAAGAAAACGATAGTTTTGAGAGACAGCCCTCAGACACGTAAATTCTATTGTTTTCATAATACTCTCTTGCATCAGTCTATTTCCAGGATTGAAACTATGTATACTTCAAATCTTGAAGGACACCAAACAGACTACAGAACTAATGATTCTACAATGACCGAAGGGAGAATGCAAGAAAAAGAGCTGGATTTCGAAAGCCTAATGCTCTCGCCAGAACCATTCAGGTGATCACTAACGAAGTACAGTGCTTATAGTCCGGAGATAAGTGACCAAAGATCAAATGTAGATCAAATGAACCTTGCACTTAGAGACAAAGGCAACGGTTCGATAGCGCAATGGGCCATGCTCTTTCGATTGAGAAGGAGAGCGCGGTAAAATACGTGTAGCACTGTGCCAGTAGCCAGTACCTACGTAATAGGAATAGGAACTGCAAAATAGTAGAGGAAAAATGCGACTCTATTGTGACTTTCGTGTGCACGGAAAGGTAAAAAGCTGGGGTGCATTTTTTATGGTGTAATATGGCTTGGGGATGAAGAATCCACTTGTCGTCAAAAAATCGTCCAGTGTGGGGGCGGTATGGGGGCGGTTTTGTGAAAAAACAGTTTTTTTTTAAAATGTTCTACAGTTTGTCAGCTTTTGGCTGATATCAGCTTGGAACAAATCCGTCATTTGTAAGTTGTCGTAAATAATTTATGAATAAAAAGGTGATCATTTACTTTGCCATAAGAATACATGTAAAACTTGACTGCCTCGTGCGCAAAGAACGTTGAATATCTCAGTAACGTGTTGAATGACATTTTTCATTCCACTCCCACTCGATTATCTCCGTAACCACTAGTTCAATCAAAAAAGTTCCTTCTGTAAACCATGTTACCTATTCCATTGCGATTCTTGCGGTTTTTTCAGATTTGATTTATCTTGAATAGTAACTGAGCTAGGGACGGAATTGTAATGTACTGCATGCAGCGGACAACTGCAGCGCTGAGGCCCTCGCGTACCCCTGCCACCCGCGCATCCCCGCGAAGGCCATGGTGTATTGAGGCGGGAAATCTGCAGACTTATTATTGTGGCTGATGATCGAAACATTGTAAAAGTGTAGTCGGTAAATTTGCAATATAAATAAATATATACCCCTTGAATTACGACGTACGTCTTCACATATTATAATAGTCCAGTCAAAATAGGTTTTAACCGGAAATAAATTCGGAAGTTGACGAAATTTGGTGGATCGATGCAGAATTGAACGTGGAATGATATACTGAAATTCCCAAAACGCTTGGTTTTTTTTAGGACCAATAAAAAACACCATTCTTGAAAATTTTCGTTTTTTTTCTGAATAACTTGTAAACTTTTACCTTTAGAACACAGCACCAACAAAGCAAATGTAGGCCGTTAAATTCTCAAGAGATCAGTATAAAACTCATTACTGTTCAGTCAGTAGCCTCTGAGATACCGCGTCTGCAAAAACGCAGTGAAAATTACTTAAAATATATTTCCGAATTTAATGTAACAATTTGCGTAGTGTCAATTCAGGGGCTGTAACGTGGACAGCGAATGTGCGAATTTCAATGTGCTTTTTCTACATTCGGTATCACACTTTTGTTTAGAAGTCACCAACTTCAAAATGGTACTTTTTCTCGACCTTTGAAATCGATACTTGATGTCCCGAAGAATCCGCAAAAATCGATTTTTTTCATAAATAAAATGATCTGCACGCAGTCTTCCTTCAAATTGATTGTCTTTATTTCTGACCGGTTTCGCAGGTCTCTGGCCCTTCTTCATCAAAGTGTGGAGTCTAAAATGAAATACATAAAACAAGTAGGTAGGTACATAAAAGGTGAATGATAACACACCGAATCACCGACATTGTATAAATGGTGAAGATAAAGTTTGTGTAAATGATAAGTGAATTGTTTTTAAATTCTTCAGATGTCAGTATAACATTTGTGATGTTGTCATGGAAGAACGGACAAAAGAACTTGATGGAAATGTATGAAGTAATAATAATGGTACAAGGTGGGTGATGAATTAATGAAAGGATGGTTGAATGGAAAGAAAGAAGCTTATTAAAATAAAAGGCGTTGTAAAAATGTTTAAAAAAGAAATCTATACAATCTTTTAGGCAATTTCGGACAGAATTATTAGTTGCTTTACAAATTTCAAGAACCTCTATACTATCTAAAAGCCGTCCTTTTTTACAAACATGTAAAATTTCAAAATTAGTTCCAAGGACGAAGTTATGATTTTCTGAGATGATTTTGATGATTAGATGATTATGATTAATAATTCTTCTCAAAATTGCCTAAATGATTGTATAGATTTCCCTTTTAAACATTTTTACAACGCCTTTGATTCAAATAACCTTTTCTCTTAGTCAACCATCCTGCTTTCATTATTTATCACCCACCTTGTACCATTATTATTAGCTCTATTATTCCATACATTTCCATCAAGTTCTGTTGTCCGTTCTTCCACGACAACATCACAAATGTTATATTGACATCTGAAGAATTTAAAAACAATCATCAAATGCAAGTACAATATTCAGCAGTTAGTGTCCGGACTACCTTTTTTTTCTGAATAGGTCGTTTAGTCTTTCAACCCATACAACTCAGAAACCATCACTATAGGATAAATATTCCGAAACATGTTATTTTTTTGTATTCAATTCTTCATATTTTCCCTGGATGGTTTTGCTCTACCTAAGTGAAAAATGAGGCATGAGGATAGTATGGTATGAAAAAAATCGATTTTTGGGGATTCTTCGAGACATCAAGTATCGATTTCACAGGTCGAGGAAAAGTACCATTTTGAAGTTGGCGACTTCTTGACTTCTAGACAAAAGTGTGATACCGAATGTTGAATTAGGATTGCCCGCATGTAAAACACATTGAAATTCGCACATTCGCTGTCCAGGTTACAGCCCCTGAATTGACACCATGCATATTTTTACATAAAATCCGGAAATATATTTTGAGTAATTTTCACTGCGTTTTTGTAGACGCGATATCACAGAGGCTATTGACCAAAAAGTGATGAGTTTTGTACGATCTCTTGGGAATTTAACGGGCTACATTTGCTTTGCTCGTGCTGGTGCTGTGTTCTGAAGAGATAATAGTTCACAAGCCATTCAGAAAAAAAGAAAATTTTCAAGGATGGCGCTTTTTTATTGGTCCTTAAAAAAACCAAGCTTTTTGGGAATTTCAGTATATCATTCCACGTTCAATTCTGCATCGATCCACCAAATTTCGTCAACTTTTTGCGGATTCTTCGGACATCAAGTATCGATTTCAAAGGTCGAGAAAAAGTACCATTTTGAAGTTGGTGACTTCTAAACAAAAGTGTGATACCGAATGTAGAAAAAGCACATTGAAATTCGCACATTCGCTGTCCACGTTACAGCCCCTGAATTGACACTACGCAAATTGTTACATAAAATTCGGAAATATATTTTAAGTAATTTTCACTGCGTTTTTGCAGACGCGGTATCTCAGAGGCTATTGACTGAACAGTAAAGAGTTTTATACTGATCTCTTGAGAATTTAACGGCCTACATTTGCTTTGTTGGTGCTGTGTTCTAAAGGTAATAGTTTACAAGTTATTCAGAAAAAAAAACGAAAATTTTCAAGGATGGTTCTTTTCATTGGTCCTAAAAAAAAACCAAGCCTTTTAGTCAGGGGGCATAGGGTCAAAAAAAGGTTGGCCGTGTGCAGCTTCGTGAAGATATATAGGGATATGTCCTAATCGATTCCTGGGCGATCAAGGACCATGAAAAATTATGGTGGAATATTGACATCTGCTGCAGGCAAATATGGTGGAGGCGCCAAAATGGGCTTCATTTGATGATAAGAAATTGGCTGTAGCTCGTTTGTTTTTTAACGGATTTCAACATCTGAAACATCATTTTGTAGACAAAAAAATTCTCTTCTTACTTTATGCCTAAGTTTACAAACGTCATTCCGGGAAACTGTCAAAATTGTCTTCATAAGATATGCTAAATTCCGGCCTTTTTTCAAGGTTATCTGATATTTTTGAAACTTGGCAGTATTATAGATCTTGAGGTGCCCTTTCCAAATTTTCACTTTTCCACTTCGTATATTTGCCGTTTTGGCCGCCATATTGGAAAGATGGCGCCCAAAAAACAGTTTTTTGTCAATATCTTCATCTCAGTCAATGTGAGGTGAAAGCGTTTGTATGCGAATGAAAGCTTATTCAATTATCTACAATTTGACACCTTACTCGTGTACGTGCTATTTCCGGTTCTTGGGTTATGGCTTCCAGAGCTCCCTGAAGCATCAACTTTTGTCATCCAATCAGCATGTCAAGTTGAGCTTAGCTCCACGTGGCAGTCAAATTAACCATAAATAATGACAAATTGTCAACCACAGACCATTAATATCCAGAAAATCAAGCATGGTAACGGTTGCTATGCAACTACAGGGTGAACTCTAAGGGAAAATCAACTTTGAGAAGGTATAGCTTGAGAACTGTGAGTCGCACATGAGTGATTCAGACGTCAAATTATAGACAATTTAATAGACCTTCACTTTTGATATGAATTCTCAAGTTTTATGACAAATTTTCGAAAAAAAATCGAAAATATGTTTTTTGGGCGCCATTTTTTCAAAATTATCGCCAGAACAGCAAAGATACGAAGTGGAAAAGTGGATATTCTGAATGATGACCCCAAATATTATCATAATAATGAGTTTCGAATGTATCTGATATCCTTCAAATGCTATATTACCTTTTTTTCTTTCTAAAGTCAGTTTGCTTTCACAGTTCACCCTGTAATTACACAAATAACATCACCATGATCGATTTTCTAAATTTTTGTCATCTATGGTTAATGGCCAAGAGCTATTGATGGGTTATTTGCCTACTACATGACGATGGTATCAATTTAACATGCTGATTGAATGCCGAAAGTTGATGCTTCCGGAAGTTCTGAAAGCTCTAACTCAAGAACCGTGAATCGCACATAATTGACTGATATGTCAAATTGTAGAGATTGGAATGGGCTTTCCTCCGCATACACACATTTCAATCTTGAGTCAGTTGAATTCAAGATATTGACAAAAAACTGTTTTTTGGGCGCCATCTTTTCAATATGGCGGCCAAAACGGCAAAGATACGAAGTGAAAAAGTAGAAATTCTTAAAGAGCACTTTGAGATCTATGATACTGCCAGGTTTCAAAAATATCGGATAACCTTCAAAAAAGGGCGGAATTTAGCATGACTTATAAATACAGATTTGACAGTTTCACGGAATGACGTTTGTAAATTTAGGTATGAAATAAGAAGAGAATTTTTTTGTCTACAAAATGACGTCCCAGATGTTGAAATCCGTTGGAAAACAAACGAGCTAGAGCCAGTTTCTTATTACCAGATGGAGCCCATTTTGGCGCCTCCACCATATTTGCCTGCAGTAGATACGAATATTCCACCATCATTTTTCATGGTCCTTGACCCCCCAGGAATCGACTAAGACATATCCCTATATATCTTCACGAAGCTGCACACGGCACGACCTATGCCCCCATACTATTTTGGGAATTTCAGTATATCATTCCACGTTCAATTCTGCATCGATCCACCAAATTTCGTCAACTTCCGAATTTATTTCCGGTTAAAACCTATTTTGACTGGACTATTATAATATGTAAAGACGTACGTCGTAATTCAAGGGGTATATATTTATTTATATTGCAAATTTACCGACTACACTTTTACAATGTTTCGATCATCAGCCACAATAATAAGTCTGCAGATTTCCCGCCTCAATACACCATGGCCTTCGCGGGGATGCGCGGGTGGCAGGGGTACGCGAGGGCCTCAGCGCTGCAGTTGTCCGCTGCATGCAGTACATTACAATTCCGTCCCTAGCTCAGTTACTATTCAAGATAAATCAAATCTGAAAAAACCGCAAGAATCGCAATGGAATAGGTAACATGGTTTACAGAAGGAACTTTTTTGATTGAACTAGTGGTTACGGAGATAATCGAGTGGGAGTGGAATGAAAAATGTCATTCAACACGTTACTGAGATATTCAACGTTCTTTGCGCACGAGGCAGTCAAGTTTTACATGTATTCTTATGGCAAAGTAAATGATCACCTTTTTATTCATAAATTATTTACGACAACTTACAAATGACGGATTTGTTCCAAGCTGATATCAGCCAAAAGCTGACAAACTGTAGAACATTTAAAAAAAAAACTGTTTTTTCACAAAACCGCCCCCATACCGCCCCCACACTGGACGATTTTTTGACGACAAGTGGATTCTTCATCCCCAAGCCATATTACACCATAAAAAATGCACCCCAGCTTTTTACCTTTCCGTGCACACGAACTTCTCAAATAAGCACATTTCGCTTCATATTTTCCTCTACTAAAAAGGACCATGCTCAGGATGCGCGGTTTATACACTATCAAGGGCAAGGGCCATGACCTAATAAAAAGGTCTACTTCAGTAAAGTGGAAAAGCACCATGCCGGTCCAAAGTAATCTGAGCACCGTTTGCCGTGAGAACACTTGCGCGGAATATTTTTGCAGGTCAGTAGGTATACCTATGCCGTTCACGTTTCAAATTGAGTAGAATGACTTTTTGGAGCGAAAATAAAGTGACAGGCTGGAGGGCTACGGCTACGGCTGATGCAAAGTTACACCTACAAAGTTTCAGAGCGAAACTATCAGCAATCATAAACCATATCCTCCGTCCAAGCTTGTCACTTTAATTTTGCTCCAAAAAGTCATTCTGCTGTAAATAAAAAGTGTACGGGATATATAATCAATTTCACGGCTTTCTGCATTAGAGCAAGCTATGGAAAAATTGTGTTGTATTGGTACGAATGATACGATGACAAGGGGATGCCAGCCAGTTGTCTACACGTGCAATTTTTAATGTGACAGATTGTCACCGTGTCGAGGTATCATCTGCGCGAAGTGCCAATTTTTGTGCATACACCAGGAATCGTGAGTTCCTTTGGAGTGCCTTGCAGTGCGGAGGACGAGGGATATTGTCTTTACTGGTTGGTGGGTCTCCGCCAAGGTTGTGTCGTTTTTGGCGGCTACTAATGAATGATGTCGAAGATCGGAAGAATACTACTCGCATGAAAAGGCCCACCGAGCACTGCAGTAGTGAGACTAGGTACCTACTTTAGCCCTAGCTTTACCTATTAATACCTACTGCAACAGCAAGCAAGGTATGAAGACATATGTTGGAAGACAACACAGTGTTCCTACCTACTCACGCCCAAATTGTTCCGTAATCCTCATAAATTATTGTCGTACCATCCATATTGTCCATCCAAAGAATAAGTTTCCTCTCGGGTAGTGGGTTTTCCTTTTTACATCCCATTTCTTCACGGCATCACGCACACTTCCGGCATAATTTTCTCAGTGGCCGGCAAAAACCTGATAGCCTTGGCAAAGACCCACCAACCAGTGAAGAAAATGTCCCTTTTATCGTTCACACTGCAAATCACTCATAGTACAGGAAAAATAGTAAAAAAATCTGCAAAACCTCGGAAAAAATATGGACGTCCTGAAAATTTGATATTCTGTTCAGAATTGAGTGCTCTACAACATATCCAAAATCGCCAAAAATCGCACCCAGGGGTTTTGAGTTATTGGAGTGGGGGTAAAAAATTGCAACTTAAAATGGAGGGGATGAAACCCATCAATCCATTGGAAGCAGATACGTTATGATTTGACGCATCATATCTCGTTGATACCATTTTAGCACAAAAAGTGTCGATCACTGTTGAATGGGGGTCGTGGGGGGGCGAAGCTCTGCTAGGGGGTCCATTTTATTTTTCTGGCCATGTAGAACAGATCACGACAAGTTTGGTATTAGTCGTTGAGCCAGGGGGCTCGAGTGGTTTCCACTCTGGGGACTTGACGTGTCATACTTTTTTGGATTCCCCACAACACCAGCATGGAAATAAGCCATGATACGTTTTTGTATCGAGTAGCTTAAGACCGCCATCTTGGAAAAACCGCGCCAAATATGTAGTTCTTGTGGTTTGTATTTTTTTTCGCATCAACGGCACCTCCAATTGGGAAAATGAAACGGAATAAAATTAAACAACAAAGTTTACTATAAATATCGTTTAGCACCGTTTTTTGACAGGTCTCGTTACTCCAAATATGACAGTTCATAGTTTAGCTATGGCAAATTTCTTTATTTGACATTTTCGAGAATACCCAATCATATTTATACGAACCGAACTCCACGTCATTGTCTTTTCAGCTTACCTTACTAGAAATGCTGCTCTTAGCGGCATTTTGATTTCCGTCTGTCCGTCTGTCAATCGGTCTAACTGTCTGTCTCATCAATTAATTGCCCCTGAACGAGAAGACCGAGCGAAAATCGGCTTCTTGTGTGTAACATGTAGTCACCGGAGAATGGAATTGACAGAAAAGAAATTTCTCAAACCGTCGCCATCTTGATCGGCAATGTCAAATTTTCTCAAAAGTGATCCGATTTAGATGAAACTTGAAATACACTCATGTTTCATACGTGAAAGTATGATTTTAATGTTTTTTTTTTGATCCGACGCTATTTTGTCCACCATGTTGAAATTGGTTAAAGTGGTCCGATTTTGATGAAAATTGGAATCTAGTCGTGTCTTGTGTATGCATTGATGGTTCTTATGTTAGTTTCACGATCAGCGCCATATTGACGTGCCACATGGAAATTAATCTCCAGCTGTCACGCAAAATCAATTTATTCAAATATTTTCTGAACAAAGGATTTCCGATGTGACTGAAAAACTTGTCAATGGAAATCGGTTTTTGTTAGTTCTTTTCTACACGAAGGAACTTCTCTAGTGAAAAATGTACGGGAAATGCTATTAGATTTTCGAAATTTGCAAAAAAATTTGAAATTTTTTAAATTTTTCTCAGAAAATTCAGAAACCAGATAGCAACGCCTATACATATTCATTCAAGAAAGTCGCATAACGAATTTGAACTTTCTATTTTCAAAAAAAAGGTACTAAAAATGGTTTCTACTGATTCATTTTTTCATGTTTACTGGTAAACCATTTTTGGTAACTTTTTTGAAAATAGAAAGTTCAAATTCAGTATGCGACTTTCTTGAATAAAGATGTATAGGCGTTGCTATCTGGTTCTCAAATTTTCAAAGAAAGAATCAAAAATTCCCTAATTTTTTTGCAAATTTCGAAAATTTAATAGTATATTCTGGATATATTTTTTTCAAGTTTCTACTTGTAGAATAGAACTAACAAAAACCGATTTCCATCGACAAGTTTTCCAGTCACATCGGAATCCCCTTTTTCAGAAAATATTTGAATGAATTGATTTTGCGTGACATCTGGAGATTAATCTCCATGTGGCACGTCAATATGACGCTAATCGTAAAACTAACATAAAAACCATCAATGCATACACAAGACACGACTAGATTCCAATTTTCATCAAAATCGGACCACTTTAACCAATTTCAACATTGCGGACAAAATGGCGTCGGATCAAAAAGAAAACATTAAAATCATACTTTTATTTATAAAACATGAGTGTATTTCAAGTTTCATGAAAATCGGATCACTTTTAAGAAAATTTGACATTGCGGATCAAGATGGCGACGGTTTGAGAAATTTCTTTTTTCTCAATTCCATTCTCCGGTGACTACATGTTACACGGAAGGAGTCGATTTTTGCTAGGTCTTCTCGTTCAGGGGCAATTAATTGATGAGACAGACAGTTAGACCGATGGGCAGACGGACAGACGGACATCAAAATGCCGCTAAGAGCAGCATTTCCAGTAAGGTAAGCTGAAAAGACAATGACGTGGAGTTCAGTTCGTATAAATATGATTGGGTATAGTCGAAAATGTCAAATAAAGAAATTTTCCATAGCTAAACTATGAACTGTCATATTTGGAGTAACGAGACCTGTCAAAAAACGGTGCTAAACGATATTTATAGTAAATTTTGTTGTTTAATTTTATTCAGTTTCATTTTCCCAATTGGAGGTGCCGTTGATGCGAAAAAAAAATACAAACCGCAAGAACTACATATTTGGCGTGGTTTTTCCAAGATGGCGGTCTTAAGCTACTCGATACAGAAACGTATCATGGCTTATTTTCATGCTGGTGTTGTGGGGAATCCAAAAAGGTATGACACGTCAAGTCCCCAGGGTGGAAACCAAAATCGTGATTTTTGGCTCCTGGCTCATCGACTATATCTTTTCCGACTAAATTCAATCTCCTGAACTCGAATTCGATGTGTAAATTTGGATGAAGACAAGTTTGAACAAGTTAACTTAGAAAAACTTGTTTTTTCTTTGACAACTTTGACGATTTTTTTTTACTGTTAGAGGTGTTCATCTTTGAAAAGTTCTCAGGGGTCATTAGATTGGAGTGTATTCTTCACGAAAATCATCCATTCAATGTATAATTTTGTTTCTCGAGTTCAAAAAATCGATTTGAGCCTGAGCCGGCTCGGCGCGTCGTCTACTACTAACCAGAACACTACAGCATGCACCTTGAAATAAAAATAGCTCAAACTTTCGAAGAGATAACAACTCATCTTTGAAAATTTGATTATCTGTGCAGAATTGAATTCCCTATAACATAAACAAAACCGTCATGAATCGCACTGCAGGGTTTTGAGTTATTTGACGGGGGAGGTAACAGTTCATAGAGCACGAATCTTGAGAAAATGTTATCCTTCTTCCCGAATAACTCAAAATCCTGCAGTGCGATTCATGGCGATTTTGTTTATGTTATAGGGGATTCAATTCTGCACAGATAATCAAATTTTCAAAGATGAGTTGTTATCTCTTCAAAAGTTTGAGCTATTTTCATTTCAAGGTGCATGCTGTAGTGTTCTGGTCAGTAGTAGACGACGCGCCGAACTGGCTCAGGTTCAAATCTATTTTTTCAAACTCGAGAAACAAAATTATACATTGAGTATATAATTTTCGTGAAGAATACACTTCAATCTAATGACCTCTGGAAATTGTTTGAAGATGGACATCTCTAACAGTGAAAAAAAAATTCTTCAAAATTGTCAAAGAAAAAACAAGTTTTTCCAAGTTAACTTGTTGAAACTTGTTTTCATCCAGATTTACACATCGGATTCGAGTTCAGGAGATTGAATTTAGTCGGAATAGATACCAAACTTGTCGTAATCGGTTCTACATGGCCAGAAAAACAAAATGGACCACCTAGCAGAGCTTCGCCCCCCCACGACTCCCCTTCAACAGTGATCGACACTTTTTGTGCCAAAATGGTATCAACGGGATATGATGCGTCGAATCATAATGTATTTGCTTCCAATGGATTGACAGGTTTCATCTCCTCCATTTTGAGTTACAATTTTTTACCCCCCCCTCCAATAACTCAAAACCCCCGGGTGCGATTTTTGGCGATTTTGGATATGTTGTAGAGCATTCAATTCTGAACAGAAAATCAAATTTTCAGGACGTCCATATTTATTCCGAGGTTGAAATCTATCTTTCTTGTACTATCAAAGGAAACTAACAATTCCTCGCATATTCTCGAAAATTTTCAATTTCGCGTACATGCCTCCCGGAGATCCCGGGTTCAAATCCTATTGGAGGGCAGTTCTTTTTTTTCTTTTTTTTCTTTTTTTTTCATTAGGCAAGGTGGTCATTGAATATTATCACATTCATTTACCATACTCACCATAGCCCATGATTTTTTTCAAGTTTAACCTGATTTATCACCTATTATATTGAAAAAAGTTACAGCAAAATTATTGAAAATACTCTTGAAAAAAAATTGACCAACTGCAGAGTCGCGCATAGTCGCAGGATATTTCAATGTTTCTGTGAGGATAAATGGTCCACTGACACAGTGTCATCAAAAACTTTGATGGCAATTGAAGGCAACCACCACTTTCACACCAACGAAAATTACTTATTCATAAGAAAAACAGCATTTTTCAATTATCTTTATGTAATTTTTTTTAGAGCTTTTTCAAACACTCTGTAGTAAAACAATCTTTATAATTTGATTCTACATTGGCGAGGCTACAAAAGCTATCCATTGAAGTCGAAATAACAGTTTATATGACTGTGTTACCCTGATCTGAAAATGCACCATATTATTGGAACGTTTTTTTTTGTTTCGGGCTGTGGTAATGACCCGAACTTTGAGACTGATTACTCAATAAGAGAGGAGTTGGAACAACATATTTACAATGGAATGAGATCGTGGACTAATTGGCTACACCCCTGGAATAGAATCATCGCTGAATTCTCAAAATCATTTTTCAGACTTATGTCCGGCTACGAACGCGATTCCGCCCAGTGTGAGACGGTGACAATGTCACATTAAAAATTTCACATGAAGACAGCTAGCTGCCAACAAGTCGTCAACGTGTCATTCGTATTATTCGTACCAACGCAACCCATTTTTTTTCCATAGCTTGTTCTAATGCAGAAAGCCGTGAAATTGATTATACTTACCTCATTTCGCCTGGAACGGGTACAAATGAGAAGTGAAAATTTTCTCACCACTCTTGATAGAAATTTTTCTGCATAATTTTTACGTGCGGGTTCGTGGTGGTTCCGCATTTAAAATCTCGAAATGTTGTTGGAGGACAGTCCAATTTATCTTTTACTATACATATAGCCCAGGAAAGAAATGCAAAATTTTGATGAAACCCGGAATAAATTAAGGAAAATCTGAAAATTTGAGGATCCGTTTAGAATTTGATGGAGAACAACATACTAAAAGTCCCGTATCCCCATCTGTCCGAGGCTTGGCATTTTTTCTGTGGGAGGTCGAAGGTACAAGAAGTTACCATTTTCAAAGTTGGTGTTTTTTTTTTGGTGATTTTTCCATCGGACTGCATATTTTCAAGGTCGAGGAACCCAATGCAATGGTTGCCAGAAAGTGTAATGCACCAGTGGCGTACCAGACGGCTGCGAAGGGGCCGAGGTGCGATTTTCAATAAAGTCGTATGGTAAACCGTGACTAACAGCTTTTTTGACATGTTTGGTATCGTTTCTTATCAAATCGCCGGTCCGGCGGCCTTCATCCGGCCTTTATCATAGAAGCTCTAAGAAGGCTCTAGTATTTGAATTCATTTTTTTTCAAAACCCGTGGAACACCCCATTCCATAACTAGAAGTTTCTATCGCTATTACAGAGTCACACGGTAATTTTGTTCCAAAACGTGCATCATGTAGAGATTTGATTTCGAAAGCTCGCATTGTCGGAGAAAAATGATGTTATGACTAAAATACGGCTCCGATTTCCTTTTTTTTTCCGTTTTGTTCCATAGAAAAAACTATTTTCATGCCTTGAAATGAATAAAGAACCGAATAAAAGCTACATTCTGATCGTAGCCTAATTTTTCCTGTGAAATATCACGTTTCATCAAGTCAAGCTTTGACATGGTACATCTCAAGAAAAGAAATCAGAAAATGATATTTATGTGTGAAATAGTTCAACCTAACGGTCCTAATTAAAATCATGGTTGTGAATACATTGGACACTGATAGAACTATAGTCCGGCTGGTAAGAGAAACCACCTTGCATTTTAGAGACAAGCAACAAAATTTGGCACACTTGTTCACAAGACCCTACTCTTCGATTCAAGAAATGTTGCCATCATCTGCGGAAATCGTGCAGACATTTTATACAGGGTTCAGTAGAAAAAAATTGTTGAAAAATCGTAAATCGTGAATCATAATCGGTGGACGTATGTAAATCGGGATATTGATGGCTGATTCCATGCCCATGAAGAAGCTGCAAACAGTTTTGAAATATCTTGGGGCGTTTCCGAAATACGTTGGAAGAAGTGAAATTTCTTCAACTTTTTTTTCTTCCAATAAATCAGTTGTTTTTGCAGATATTGCGCTGCAACTTGATATTCCGGCAAACAAATATGTTTTCAATGAAACGCGATGTGGAGCCATCGACAAAGCCTGCTAGATTCGAAACTAAGATCTTCAACTTTTTTTTCCATCGTGAGCGCCATCTGCAAATTGCCCTTCGTGAAATTTTTGAAAAAACAACAGATGACCACTTTATTGGACACACACGATGTTATCACGAAAAACCAGGTACTGAATTGTGGCAATGACCTCTTCGCCCCAGAAACGTTATCAAGTTCGTTTTTCTTGTTTTTCCTCAACTTACGTGACAATCATGACCACATGAAACTTTGAATCAATCGAATGTTTGCGTTATTCCAATTAACATTGTTTTGCAACGCCAGTCACCAAATTTCATCATCATCAGTCAAGTGGTATTCTTTTGGCAAACAGTTGAACAAAAAGTCTGCTTAAATATTTGTGAAAAGGACAAAAAATGCAGGGTCACTTTCAGCCCTCAAACCCGCTCAAAGAAAATATATTGTTACGGTATTCGGGTTCGCCTATTTCGAAATTAAACGCGCTGATTTACTTGAAAACAAACTGCACTTTATTAGCTACTACCGATACAACTAAATAACACACCGAATTATTAATCGCTTAGAAATTCACAATGTCGCTTGAGATGTTAACTCCACGATCGCTCGATTCCAACTCTGCTGATGCCAGGTCGAGTTCCTCTCTTATAGTGGCATCGAAGGTTCTGGATGCTTCCTGTTTGATCGTTGGTGTTTCCAGCACACAAGGATTTTTTTGGTATCTGCGTCGAGAATATACGCGTACCTTCTACGGCACCTCCACCAGAAGTCTCGACGTGTCGTGACCTACCGCTGAAGTCTCTCGATGCGTCCCGAATGCAACGCGGAAATCTAGATTTCTCTAGAAAGAGCCGGGATGGTCGCGAGCTCCGTAACAATATACCCAAAAGCGCTACCAACTGATACTGAAATGATTCGGAGGTATGTGCTCCGTAGTTTAAAGCCAAACTCAGACTGATTGTTACATTTTAGCAGGAGGGACGTAAAAAGTGTTGCTACAGCTTATATTTGGAGCGTTTATGGCAATATTCAACAAAGAACGTTTCAAATATTAAGCTGTAGCAACACTTTCGACGTCCCTCCTGCTGAAGTAGGATGGAAAAATCAATTTTGGTTCAACTTGAAACTACAGCAGACATTCCTCCGAACTTTTTCAGTATCAATTGGCAGCGTTTTTGGTAATAGATTTTCTGAAATCGGATTTGAAGAGACGACGTGACCCTGCCGTTTTTGCTTTTTTCACAAAAATCGAAGGAAACTTTTTGTTCAACTGTTTGCCAAAAGAACACCACTTGGCTGATGATGATGAAATTCAGTGACTGGCTGCACAAAATAATGTGGATTATAATGTCGTCAACATCTAATCGATCCAAAGTTCCATTTGGTGATGGTTATCACCTTAGTTGAAGGAAATCAAGAAAAACGAACTTGATAACGTTTCTTGGCCGAAGAGGTCATTGCTGCAATTCAGGACCTGGTTTTTCATAATAAAATAAACGCCTGTGTCCAATTAAGTCGTTACCTGTTGTTTTTTCAACAATTTCACGAAGGGCAATTTGAAGATGGCGCTCACGATGGAAAAAAGTTGAAGATCTTAGTTTTGTCGGCTAGTTTTGCAGGCTTTGTCGATGGCTCCACAACGCGTTCTATTAAAAACATATTTCTTTGCCGGAATATCAAGTTGCAGCTCAATATCTCCAAAAACAACTGATTTATTGAAAAAAGAAAAAAATTGAAGAAATTTCACTTCTTCCAACGTATTTCGGAAACGCCTCAAGATATTTCAAAACTGTTTGCAGCATCTTCATGGGCATGGAATCAGTCATCAATATCCTGATTTACATACGTCCACCGGTTATGGTTCACGAGTCACGATTTTTTAACAATTTTTTCCTACTGATCCCTGTATAAAGTGTCTGCACGATTTCTGCAGATGTTGGCAGCATTCCTTAAATAGAAGAGTAGGGTCTAGTGAAGAAGTGTGCCAAATTTCGTCGCTTGTCTCTAAAATGCAAGGTGAGTCCCATCATATGTACATGTAGCTAAACGTCCGGCGAGACGTCTGGACTACTAATAGAGCTACAAAACATCAAATTTGAGGGCAACAAAATCATGATTTTTTTCCGATGAAACCGGTTTAAACACGTCTCTATCAAAATTTTATACTTATTTTTGGAATCAGAGAGTGCGACTTAGTTAGAAATGATACCAAACATGTCAAAAAAGGTGTTAGTCAAGGTTTACCATAAGACTTTGTCAAAAATTGCACCTCAGCCCCTTTGCAGTCGTCTGTACGCCACTGGTGCATCATACTTTCTGGAAACTCATTTTACTGGGTTCCTTGACCTTGAAAATATAAGGTGCAATGAAAAAAGTATGAAAAAGCGACAATTTCAAAAATTAACTTCTTGTACCTTCGACCTCCAACAGAAAAAATGCCTAGCCTCGGACAGATGGGGACTTTTAGTATGTTGTTCCCCATCAAATTCTGAAAGGATCCTCAAATTTTCAGATTTTCCTCAATTTATTTCGGGTTAACCTGTTTTGCCTGGGCTACACTATACAGGGTGTTTCGCAATTACGGTTACAAACTTCTAGGGGATATTCTCCATTAAAAATATAATTTCGATGTCCTAAAATGCTCCGTTGAAAAGATAAAGGGTGTTCAAAATTACTTTTCAAAATCGATTTTTTGACATAACTTTTGAACCGTTGAACTGATTCAGTTCAAATTTGGAACAAAGTTAACCAGAATAGATCTCTATCGAATAATAGCAACGTGTTTAGAAAACAAAATTCAGGGGCGTAGATAATGGGAGGTGTCTTCATATTTCCCCCCCTATTTTTTATCCCCCTAGCTATTTTTTCGAATTGTTTCAATTTTTGGATATAACGTTCAATTTAGAAAAAAAAATTACCTTGCAAAATTTTGATTGGAGGCTTTATTTTTGAGATATTTGGGTTTTAAACTTTGGAAAACATCTCGAAATCGCCACTTTCAATGAGCCCAATTTTTTTCCCTGAAAACTTCCCGTTTCTCAGAAAAAATGATGATTTATCAACTTAGGAATTCTAGATAACCTATTTCTGCTGGAAAATCATGAGTTTTTTTAGATTCTAATTTTTAGGCTTTTGAAAGTGGCAATTTCGAGATGTTTTCCAAAGTTTCAAACCCAGATATCTCAAAAACGAAGCCTCTAATCAAAATTTTGAAAGAGTAACTTTTTTCTCCAAACTGGACGTAGAATCAAAAAAATAGAACAATTTTGGAAAATAGCTAGGGGGTGAAAAATGGGGGGGGGGGGGAGATATGAAGACACCCCCCATTATCTACGCCCCTGAATTTTGTTTTCTGAACACGTTGCTATTATTCGATGGAGACCTATTCTGGTTAACTTTGTTCCCAATTTGAACAAAATCAGTTCAACGGTTCAAAAGTTATGTCAAATCGATTTTAAAAAGTCAACTTAAACACCCTGTATCTTTTTAACGGGGCATTTTAGGACATCAAAGCTATATTTTTTCCTGCTCCATTTTTGATGGAGAATCTCCCCTAGAAGTCTGTAACCGTAATTGCGAAACACCCTGTATAGTAATGTTATCAGTAATATGGATTGGAAATATTGTAAAAATCGCTGTTAAGCTGAGCAATGAAAATTGCTCACTTCTTTGCTGGCATATATATGGAAATTTTATTGAAAAAATTACACCTTCTCAACATTTTGAGCTGCAAAAACAAAGGATACTCAAACATAGGTAACTTTTGTAACTATACTATACTAAAGTGCTCGCCAATGGAAATGGTCCACCCAAAAAATTTAGTCACATTCAAAGTGACATAACTCTTGAATGAATAAACTATTTTGAATCGTTTTATGTTTTCTGATTAGCTCACGGATTGGATTGCAACATGTCATGGGCCGTTTTTGGTACAGGTGTTCCGTATCAATTATACAGGGCGCTCAATCAGGTACTGCAAAAATGGAAAAGTTTGAACTGGTCCCATTTCACAAAAAATGATTTTTGGTTTTTTCCAAGTGTTCTAGGACAGATGTTGTTCTTATACCTTGAGGAAGTTTTCAAAATTTTGAGTCTATCTCCTCCAATTACACAGTGATCTCAAAAATGCAACCTTCTGGTCTGGCATTTATATCTATTTCAATTGTTAGTCGATTTTGGAAAATAAGGACTCTTGTTGAAGCTGAAGACTCAGATGAGAAGGCTCGAGGGTCGAAACTGACTAGAGACAAAATTTTTGAAAAAACGAAGGTATCAAAAGTGACCTAAATATGAAGCACCCTAGAACTCAGGTTCAGCGAGAAAACTAAATAAAAATCAACTTGCCTTCAAACAAACTTTCATTTCCGACCATTTTGAGGTATTTTCCAATGTCAAGTGATGAAAATTGTCGATGTGGGACCCATTTTACGAATTCACTTTTCAGAAGATAATAGTGCAGTAAAGATAGGTTTTGAGGTTGAAATAATTATTTCATAAAATTTTGAAGCTGTTATCGATTCAGAATTTCATCCTCTACCATGTACTTAAAATCCCCGAAAATCCCACTTGAGCATTTTTCTTGCGGCGCTGTCAAAGTATATCATGTTTGCTGCAGCAAGTCCAAAAATTGTATCCTCGCTTTTGTCACAATTGAGCTATATTGTTAGCTCAGAGCTGTTGGTACATACTCCAGGGCATGACCAGAACGTCATTTGAACCGTCGATATCCTATTTCCCGCAAAATAAAACACGTAACTTGCTTAATCTGCAATTACCAGTGGTAATCAAGTGTAGTTCGGGGATTAGTGACCAAATTTAATAAAATCTGTTCTTTTTGTGATAAAGGCATACAATTTTGTATGAGTGGTCTTCATGGTCCCCTTTTCAAATGTAAGCATGACGCCTTGCCATATTTTGGTTGGGGGGGCTTGGGGGCCCCCTTGAAAATTGAAGTTGCAGATACTCATACAAGCCACCATTAATAATCGTCACGCATCTCAAAAAGTAGTCATTTGACTCTACGTTAAATCTCAATAAGAGGCAGACCAGTTGTCGCTATGTACGCACTGTTCTTCATAATGAAAAAAAAATTCTTCGGAATGTCAAAAAAATTATCAGGTTTTTAAAATTTTTTCATGTAATAGAAGAGTAAATTCATCTTCCGCATATCATTATCCACTAAATCGTTTCTGCCGAAGCCGTTGATGAAGTCAATTTCTTGATATTGACATCTTAGAAGCAACAATCCCAGATGAAACCAGCCAATTCAAGTGCTCAGTTCAGCAGCGTTTTTTCCAATTTTACCAATCAATATGATGACAATTCGTTATTGGGTGGATAGCTTCAACTGTTTCATAATTTTAATGAGTATAACTAAATGAGAAGTGATGCGCGAAAGCCTCGAAAGAAAATTTTTTAACCGCCACCTGTCACTGTTAGAATTGCACCAAATTTCATGCTACTTTGGCGAAACAACAGCAAATACAGACTAATGAGTATAGACAAACGTCAATACGATCTGCAGTTGTCAAGTAGAAGGCACACAGAATTAAGATTGAGGCGTGAAATACTTCAAAGCTTTGAGATCGACTTAATACACGGTATAAAAATATTTTCAACACACCCTAGGGTCACAAATTTTATGATGGTGGGCGACGTGGAAAATATTTTTTCCTAGGCTTTTGCGCTTGGTTTCGCGTCTGGTCAAAAAGAATTAAGTTACAGAACAGTTTCAGCTATCCATCCATTCATAAATTGTCAATCATATTGATTGGGAACAATAAAAAAACGCTGTTGAACTTCACACTTGAATTGGCTTATTTCTTCGGGAGCTGTCATTCTTAGAATGACAGTATCAAAAAACAGACTTCATGAATAGTTTCGGAAAATACAAATTAGTAAATAATGATACACGGCCGATTAATTCACATTTTTTTAGATGGAAAAATAATTAAAAACTGTGTTTTTTTTTTGACACTCCGAAGAAACTTTTTTCAACCCGAAGAACAATGCGTACATGTCGACAACTGTTGTGTCTCTTGTCAAGATTTGATGTGGAGTAAAATGGTTACTTTTTGAAATGTGTGACGATATTTACCGGTGGTTTGTAGGAGTTCCTGCAACTTCAAATTTTTAAGGGGGTCCTTGGGCCCCCCTAACCAAAATATGGCGAGTCATCGTGTTCACATTTGAAAAGAAGACCATGAAGACCACTCACACCAAATTTCATGCCTCTATCACAAATCAAACAGATTTCAATGAACTTGGTCATTAACCCTCGGATTATGTTTAATCAACACTGTTAATTGGGAATTAGAGCGACTTCCGTGTTTTTTTTTTCGGGAAATACGAGTTAGAAGTTCAAACGAAGGTCTGGTCATGCCCTGCAGTGTACATCAACAGTTCTGAGCCAACAATGTAGCTCTAGTGTGACAAAAACGAGAATACAATTTTCGGACTAGTTGCAGCAAACATGATATACTTTGACAGCGCCGCAAGAAAAATGCTCAACTGGGATTTTCGGGGATTTTGAGTATGTGGTGGAGGATGAAATTTTGAATCGATATCTGCTATAAAATTTCATGAATTAATTTTTTCAAGGTTTGGGGTCTTTTTTGACTATCTTTACTGCACTATAATACCGGACCTTTCTCGACTGAAAATGCACGTAACCTAGGTTACCTTCTTATTGTCGAATGTTTCCTTCACATTTAAAGAGATAGGCACCAGTTCTGATTTTCGTAACCCAAGTTACGTCTATTTTTAGGTGAAAAGCGTCCAGTATTCTTCATTGGAAGCATCCATTTCTGATTTGGATTCATTGCCACAATTTCAGCCCCATACAAATGGGAAACACCTTAAAATGTTCAGAAACAATGGTGTGTTTGAAGACAAGCTGTTATTTGTTTAATACCTTCTCTAAACCGGATCTCTAGCAAGTTTGTCATTTGAGTCACTTTTGATTCAATCCCTTTTCCAGAATTTTCATTTAAAGTCAATTCTGATCCTCGATCCTTCTGACCTGAGCCTTTAGCTTCAACAAGAGCCCTCATTTTCCAAAATCGGCCAACAACGAATAAAGTTATCACTGCAAAACTAAAAGGTTACATTTTTGAGATCACCCTGTAATTAAAGCAGATAGGCAAACAAATTTGGAAACGATTCGAGTTATGGTTATAACAACTCCACTGAAACACTTGGAGAAAACCAAAAACTATTTTTTGTGGAATGGGACCTGTTCAAACTTTTCCATTTTAGCGGTTCCTGATTGAGGGCCCTGTATAATTAATACGAAACACTTGTACCAAAAATAGTCCATGACATGTTGTGGTCCAATACGTGAGCTAATTAGAAAACATAAAACGATTCAAAATAGTTTATTAATTCAAAAGTTATGACACTTTGAATGTGACTGTATTTTTTGGGTGGACCATTTCAATTGGCGAGCACTTTACTTACAATAGGACTACTGCAATTCACCTATTCCGTCAGGAAATTGTGCACACAGTGCGCACGCAATGTAACTAAATATATTCAAAATAAGGTGATTGCATGTACACACATCAAAAGAATCTAGGGGACAAGCAAATTCAGACAATTTCTAAAATCATCATAACTTTTGATTCCCTTAAGCGATTTCATATCGGTTTTCAGTGTTCGATTGCCCAATCTTTTATTCTCATACCTTGATCACGTCAAATACAAACAGTGTTTCATAAGGTTGCTACAGGGTGATCAATGGAACAGTGTAAAATAGCCGAAAGTTCAGTACGAGCGCGATTTCCCAAAAAAAAAATTTCATGCATTCCAATAGCACAGTTATGAAGATCAGTGTTTCAGCTTCAGTAACGTTTTGGAATTTTGAAAATCGAAGGTGAATTGCCAAAGATATTGATCATTTTGTGCCGCCGTGTTGAATTTCCAAGAAAAAAGAGAGTAGTCCGATTTCATTGAAACTTGGAACATACTCATGTCTGGTTCATATAATTGGAATTTCAAGGTCAAATGTTACTTTCAATCACTTTCGAGCCGCTATATTCAACTTTTTACATAAATGATCCAATTTGAATAAAACTTGAAACACACTAAAATCGAATCATTTACATAAAAGTTCAATGTGGCAGCTTGGAAGTGACCGGGAAAGACATTTGACCTTGAAATTCCAATTACTGAAACCAGACATGAATGTGATCCAAGTTTCAATGAAATTGGATCACTTCTTGGGAGTTCAACATGGCGGCACAAAATGAATCATAACTTTGGCAATTCACCTTTGATTTTCAAAATTCAAAAACGTTACTGAAGCTGAAATATCATAGTGGGAGCGGTACACAAAAGCATACCGCATTTTGGAGTGCAGTAACGAGATTTTGCATGGGCATACTTTATACCAAAACAAGCGATTTGACCCGCAGCACTCGATATTTCGTCCCTTAGGGGGCCAATGGGGGCCCTCCAAATTTTCAAGATACAAGAACTTTCACAAAATGATAATTGAGTATCGTCATGTATGTCATAAGTGAAGCTTACGGGTCTATTGAAAATGTTTTCATCAAATGTCGTCGTGTCCGATTCATTCTTCACATTTGAAAAAAAAATTCTTTCGTAGAGGTCAAAAAAACTGTTTTTATTTTTTCTGCTGTGCAAGGAAACGATAAATTCATATGTTTTGTTGCGTTCCCAACTAAATCGCGTTCCGTAAGCCCAAATATGAAGACAATTTTTTCGCAATATCATTTTCCCAAGAAGAGGTGACCTCTTCAGTACACTTTTTTCAACAGCATTTTTTTCAATGTTCCTAGTGGATAAGACTGTCAATTTTCGCAGATATGAGAAGCTTGAACTTTTTTCTTAGTAATTTCCATGCAACATGGCTTCAAAACACGCAAGAGAGCCCTAAAACTTTTTTCTTCTGTTGGGCCGTCAAATTTTTGGCATGTTGATTTTGTAGTAGGGAGTAGGGGAGACGCGCAAATAAATAAGATCTACATAGTCTAGGGTGGTCTAGGCGAATAAGTTCTACCGGAAAATATACCTACTTACATCTAACGACTCTGCGTTTTGTTGTACTGCAATAAAACACGGCATGGTAAAATATTTTATGTTGAAACCAAATCGCCTGCGCCTGCAGCCTGGATTGAATACTGGTCCGCGTCTCTCCTACTATAAAATCAAAATATCGTAAGTTGGACGGCCCAGCAGAAATTTTTTTTTATTGGGCGACCTTGGACGTTTCAGAGTCATGTTGCTTCGCAACTACCAGGAAAAGAGTTCGAGGTCTCCATTCCTGCAAAAATTTCGAGTGATATCCAGTGGGGACATAGAAAGAAATGCTCTTGGAAAAGAGGTACTGAAGAGGTCACCACTTCTTTGAAAAATACCATTACAAGAAAAATTTCTTTATAATTAGTTTTAGGGAATGCGATTTAGTTGGGAACGCAACAGAACATATGAATTTATCGTCTCCTTGCATAGAAGGAAAAATAAAAAGAGTTTTTTTGGCCTCTGCCAAAGAAATTTTTTTTCAAGTGTGAAGAATGAATCGGACACAACGACAATTGATGAAAATATTTTCAATAGACCCGTAAGCTTCACTTATGAGATACATGACGATACTCAATGATCGTCATGTGGAAGTTCTTGCATCTTGAAATTTTGGAGGGCCCCCATTGGCCCCCTAAGGGACAAAATATCGAGTGCTGCGGGTCAAATCGCTTGTCCTGGTATAAAGTATGCCCATACCAAATCTCGTTACTGCACTCCAAAATGCAGTATCGGATGTGTTTTTAGGTGTGTACCGCTTGCACTACCAGTCTTCATAACTGTGCTTTTGAAATGCATAAAAATTTGGTTTTGGGAAATCGCGCTCGTACTGAACGTACAGCAATTTTACACTGTTCCATTGATCACCCTGTAGAAACTTTATAAAACATTGTACGTATTCGACGTGATCAAGACATGAAAACGAAGGATTGGGCTATCAAACACTGAAAACAAACATGAAATCGCTGACGGCAATCAAAAGTTATGATGATTTTAGAAATCGTCTAAATTTGCTTGTCCCCTAGATTCTTTTGATGTGTGTAGAAGGAGTTTATGGCAAAATGTCAATAGTGTTATTCTCATCTGTCAAGTTTCATCCATGTCGGAGCAACGTCAACCGGACTAACCTCACTAACTACTCTGTCATTTTTACGTGTTTTGTTCACATACTGTTTTGTTCGGTGTTTACGAGATCGAGATTGTGATTTCTAATCATTCTAACAATGCCATAAATTATGGTTATGGTATGAAGGATAATAAAACGTATGAAACTCACCGGATGAAATTAAATTAAATTAAAAAATAACAAAAAAAATGGCTGCCCAAAGCCACAACCGCGCAACTTTCGTAAACAATCAACACAAACCGCATCCACATAGGATTAGTGCAACTGTACTGAAGGGGGACTGCATAGGTAATAAACTAATCGTTGTATGAACTAATCTTACCACGACCATTTACATAGAATTAGTGGCCTTGTTTACGCGAGGTTTAAAACTGGTGTTAAGGTCCGTAACATCAATGTTATCGTCCGCATAAACACCTCTAAACGCAAGTTTCGCAACAGCTGTTAAGCTTAGCTAAATGTGATTTTAAATTGCATTTAGTAAACAAACAAGTGTTGGCAATCGCACGTAAATGCCCATGCCCATCCGCAGTACACTGATGTAGCGAATGTTGCCTAAAATCGTGGTTTTTAGGCAACTTTCGCTACAGAAGTGTACTGCGGAATGTATTTTACTGCCAGGGACTTTTCTCACACGATTCAAGAATAGCGGCCCAGGTTAAGGGGCTGTCGGCTGTCATTTTAGTCGGCGCGCGTAAACACTCCTAACTAACCACTGTTGAAATCTCTGCTAAGCCTCGCGTAAACAAGCTCAGTAGTAGTGCGGACTTAGCAACTTGACACGTGAGCTGCCGACGTGACGTAGGTACAATCGTCAAACGGCTCTTTCTTGTTAACGTCTAAAATTTGGCATTCGCATCTCACAGCAGCAGATTCGCATTATCAGTCAAGTCACCACCCCGCAATAAGCTTAGGAACGGAATCGTGAATTGTGATTAGCGATGGCAAGAAAATTGGCAAGAGCAGTGTGGAATGCCAGAAAACTTCAAACTTCTGCCATTCCAACTGCACGCCCACTGCCACTTATTTCTTACCGTAAGTCTATGTGAACGCTCAATGCAAAAACCTATAGTTTAGCTTTTTTACCATACTGTTGCCACTGCACTAATCCTATGTAGATGCGGTTTAACGCGGCCGACCTTTTTTGAAATATAAACTCTAACCGGAGACTTGATCCAAGCTACTTGGTTCTTGTCCGTGATCGTTTACACCACATGGACTAAATTTATTTGGATCGAATTTATTGCTTAAGTGTGAACGTAGCCAATTATGCCCAAACTCCAGGCCTACTCTGTGACCCCAAGCAAAATTTCCCCATGTCACCGGCACACGCAGCGAGTTCACCAGTTGATATTGCGGTGGCAAGGTGTATTTCGACTTCATAAATGGAATAAGCTGATGAGAAAATGTGGGAAATGACATTAAACGTGCCAAGTTTTCATGTTATTTGTAGGTGAAAAAAAAAAGAAAAGAAAACGGATTAGCCAATGACAACGCTTCAATTTTTTTTTCAACAGTAACGAATGACAGCGACATGGCGACTGATGCTGTTTAGGTTTATGATAAAGTCATAATTCAACGGTTATACGTTTATTCTTGATTAGGTACAACGATATTAAAAAGTGGTTTCGTAAGAGCTCCAGCACTTTCAAGTCTTCCCCCCTCCCTAGAAAAAAATCTGACAGGCGCTCCTCCTCAATCAAGATCGCACGGTCGACTGTACCATCCTATCAATTTTCGTGCTTTTGTCACTGTAAGTGCAAGGTTCATGTCAATAACCTCCAGACTATTATTCTCAACCAACCAAATTAGCATCACACGACGTAAGTTTCTTTCAATTTTGAAGCGAGATATTTCGTTATTGCATTCAATCCAATCGAAACAGATCAAAGATTGAAGTGGTCCACCCCAAAAACTCGCTCAGGTTCAAAGGAGGATATCGTGACGAAGAATGAACCAATTTGAAAAAAGATGGTGTTAGTGATTCAAGCGTTCTTTTGACTGCAATTTTTATATTTGGATATCGATATCGTGTTTACTGATATACTGTATGATATACGGGGTGACAAAAGAAGGAGTGCAAAGTGGTTCATTTTTAAGCGTGTGCAACTTTTTTAGAAACAATTGTAGATTTTTTTAGCTATAGTTTTGGAAACCTCGCAGCATCAATATCTCGAAACGGTTTTCGACATTTTTACCGCCTTCTGTTTTTTGTACAGGGTGTTCACGTATGAATTACACCCCCCCTCCCTGGAGACTTCCCTTGAACATAATTTCAAAAATAGAAACGATTACTCCATGATTTTTTCCGTAGGTTTCGAATCTGTTCACTATATTTTTCTGCGACATTTTGCTTACAGGGTATAACATCGAAAAATTTTCTCAGATTGAACACCCTGTATTTGATTATGGGAATCAGTTCTGTTTTTCATCTTTTATATAAATATATATATATAATATATATATTTTTTCACACTTGAAAGGTTATATAAAAAAGCGCCTGTTGAGAAAATTGTTGAAGTTTAAAAAAACATGGAAAAATCTTCTTTTTTTTCAAAAGTTCGTCGGTTCAAGGTGAGTTTAGTAAAAGTTTCAAACTATAAACAAATTCATTCACCCAAATTAATGGAAAAATGATAAAAAATTCACTGGGTCACTTTTGAGAAAATCTTTCGAAATTTTCTAAAACTTCATCAATTTTTCCACACGTGTTTTGTTGACTAACCTATAACCTATCAAGTGTGATGTATATTTATAATCACGATGGAAAGTTGAATCGATTCCGATATCAAAATACAAGGCGTCTAGTTTGAAAACAATTTTCGATGTTGCACCCTGTAAGCGATATACCACAGAAATCTTTGTCAACGGATTCAAAGCCCACGAAAAATTTTCATAAGAATTGATTTCAATTTTTGGAATTATGTTTGAGGGGATGTTTTCAAGGAGGAGAAGGATCAAGGAGGTATACTTCATCCGCGAACACCCTGTATAAGAAATAGAAGGCGGTAAAATGTCAGAAACCGTTTCAAGATATTGATGCGAGGTTTTCAAAAATATAATAAGAAAAATATAACATTGTTTTTGAAAAATCTGTTGTGGGGTGACACAAAACTTTCCCGGCGGTATCCAGAGACGTCAGTAATGGTTTTGATCGAATTGTCCCTTCGGGAAGGGGAGGATTTGATTTGGAATTTGATAAAAAAATTCTAGTGAGTTGAGCGTTTAGCGAGATTCCTGCATCCATTGTTGGGCCTACAGAACAAGTCACAGGTTAAGTTAGTTTTCCAATATGATGAAATAATTCAAAAGGTAGGTAGAACTAGGTAGCTAACTGTTATGATATCTCAAGAATGCAATTCTAGTTCCTTATTGGAATTTTGGTTTCTTCTTTGGACATGATGATAGAATTACACAAACTTGATTGAAAACTTTTACTGCATCTGTGTGTCAAATTACAACCCTACATCTCCAATTTAGAGCTTGGGCAACCATGCATTGTTGGCAGAACAGTTCAATCTGCATGATCACATATCGAACTATTGTGAAATTGAAGGAAAAATCGACCAAGTCGCGACCATCCAGAAAAACTAAGTTCCATACACACATCACAATAAAGCACTGCGATTCAAGGAGTTTCCAGGCGCTGTACAACCTCCACCGTCAGAACATTTAGTTCCATAGAGAGAAGGTTGCTTTTCAACAACAAAAATTCGGGGAATTGGACGAAAAATGGTTGGAAAATATTCAAGAAATTACCTAGTGCTTAAAAATTAACTGTTAAAAATCAGTTCGCCGATTGAAAACCTGGGGCAGAGTTCTAATTAACTGCAATTCAGGGCCCCTAAGTGACCTGTGAAATAAGGCTTCGAGCCCATGCATCAGGAGGTGAGGCTCGAACCACACCTAATGGCACAATAGTTATGAAAAGTAAAAAAGCGGGAGGGGGCTCAATGGGGCTTTAAGAGACACCCGTAGACACCAGGGAGCCTATGGGGCTTCAACCAACCCAAGGAGACACAAGGGCGCCGTTTTGGCCTGAAACGGCAAAATCTGATAGTCAAGGATGGGGGCCCGCCGCATCAGGGCCTTGAACGGCAGGAAGACACATGGGGCCCTGGTACCGAATCATACAAGGAAACTGCACACATTAGGTCTTGCACGTATATGTCAAGGAAATGGGCATACTGAAGTTCCTAAAGCTGCAGAAAACACGAGGGGGTTCACGGAGCCCCAAAACGACACTTGAAGACACGAGATCTGCCTGCATCCTGCTGCATCCATAACCATTTTGTCACTTTGACATAGATACGTCAATGAAACAAAAACGTACCGGTTTGGTTGCTAAGAAAATTAAATAGGCCAAAAGTCGAGGAACAAGCAAGCGCGGCTCAAATCGGCCACACCAAACTTTGAAAATCCATAGCGCTTGTCCGGAAAATGGTGGGAAACTCCAACTTCAGCATTAGTTTGATTCTTTGGTAATTAATGTTGCTTCCTGTCGAGTTTGGTCAAATATGTCGTATAGATTTTGAATAATTAAATGGCAAAGTTTCAGACTTTGGCATTTTTTATAATTTGACAGATAACAGATATGGCAATATTTTTAACTGTTCTGAATACAGTTTTTCAAGGGCTTTCAAATGACATATCGCAAGTCAAGTTCCGTGAGATGTAGCTTTTGTCATTTTCTGATAGTGACACTTCTGTTTGACAGATGACAGCCAAAAACTAATCCGGTCATTCCAGGGTGAAACCACGTTTGCATACCAAATTTCAACTCGATCTGATCAACGTTTCGGCAGTTATCGTGGAAGATTACAGACAGACGCACCGACAGACATCATTCTGGAAATCGTCTCAATCGTCTTGGGGGACATCAAAATGGATATATCCGGCATAATCTCAACTTTTTTTTCTGCACGATTACAATACTTTCCCTCCATGTTGGTGTGGGGGCCGGGAAAGTAAAAGTTACACACGCTTAAAAATGGAACAGTTTTCACTCCTTTTTTTATCACCCTGTAAATCATACAGTATGTTAGCAAACACGTTATTCAAATATGAAACTTGCAGTTAGAAGAACGCTTGAATTAACACTTTTTTTTTCAAATCGGTTAGTTTTTCGTCACGATATCCTCATTTGAACCTGAGCGAGTTTTTTGAGTGGACCATTTCAATTAGACCGGGAGATAGTGACAGATTTTTGGACGTGATTTTAGGCAGTATGCCTTTTGGAGGGTATCATCAAATGCGTATTCCGATGATATTGAAGGATAAATCAAAGAGTCATCCCGGGTCCTTCATGGAGTTATTGAAATTAGTTAACATTTGTTCGCAAAATGAGCGTTTTGATGTGATTTTACTCAGGCTGCCATGCGTACTAAAATAAAATTCAACGAAAAAGCTACCTGTAAAATGATAGGCAAACCGTTTGCGTGAGTCCAACAGGTTGGCATAGCCAGGTGAATTTGAATTAAAAAAAATTATTTTTCCGCGATTCTGGACAGGCTGCCATTGAGAGTTATTAATCGTTATACTATGCAACGGCTAAAATAAACAAGTAGCAAAGTCTTCACGGGGGTGAGTCTCATGAGCGCATTTTCGGAGTGCAGTACACTGTTCATTCTGTTACCTGTGAACAGATTGTCTCAAAACTACCACAAGAAATCATCAATCTTTATGAAAACTCGAGTAGTCAATAATAAATGAAAACAACAGGATGACATTAATCAAAACTAGAAAATATCCTATGAGTAAGAAATATACCTACATATATCGATCACAAGCACGGAGCCAAGCAGCTTGTTGAACCACAGCGCAGCGCCGCGACTTGAAAAACGCATCCGCATATAAGTGCATGAGTTTAGATTTCGCATAAAAATAGAGATATCTTCCTTGAGAATGAATCAATCTGGTTGATTTTTCCACGAAAAATTTCTTTATTTCTTTCTGCTACTTTCGTTCGCTGGATGTATGCATGTATCTAGAACGGTTCACAAGATTCCTCGATGCAGAAGTTCACACCGTAGCGTTGAATACCGCCTTTTTAACATTTTAATTTTACTTTCCCGGCCCCCCACGAACTCGGAGGGAAAGTATTGTAATCGTGCAGAAAAAAAGTTTTGGGATTACGCCGGATATATCCATTTTGAGGTTTTTCAAGACGATTGAGACAATTTCCAGAATGATGTTTGTCCGTGAGTGTGTCTGTATGTCTGTAATCTTCCACGATAACTGCCGAAACGTTGATCAGATCGAGTTGAAATTTGGTATGCAAACGTGGTTTCACCCTGGAATGACCGGATTAGTTTTTGGCTGTCATCTGTCAAACAGAAGTGTCACTATCAGAAAATGACAAAAGCTACATCTCACGGAACTTGACTTGCGATATGTCATTTGAAAGCCCTTGAAAAACTGTATTCAGAACAGTTAAAAATATTTCCATATCTGTTATCTGTCAAATTATAAAAAATGCCAAAGTCTGAAACTTTACCATTCAATTATTCAAAATCTAATAATAATAATAATAATAATCGACTTTATTTGATTTGTATGCACCTACAGTATGAAAAAGGTCAAAAATGGTCGAAAAGGTATGAAATCTATACGATAGATTAAACCAAACTCAACAGGAAGCAACATTACCAAAGAATCAAACTAATGCTGAAGTTGGAGTCTCCCATCATTCCTCAGCCGAGCGCTATGAATTTTCAAAGTTTGGCCTGGCCGAATTCAGCCGGGCTTGCCTGTTGCTCGACTTTTGGCCTATTCAATTTTCTTAGCAACCTAACCGGTACGTTTCTGTTACATTGACGTATCCATCGTGATCCCTGGTATCTATGTCAAAGTGACAGAATGATTATGGATGCAGGCAGATCTCGGTGTTTTCTTTTATCGTTTAAGACAACAGTGCGCTCCGATCCTTTGTGTCTTCAAGTATCGTTTTGGGGGGCTCCGTGAACCCCCTTGTGTTTTCTGTAGCTTTAGCAACTCCAGTATGCCCATCCCGTTTTGGCGTACCTATACCTACGTTCAATCTCTAATGTGTCCAGTTCCCTTGTATGATTCGGTACCAGGGCCCCATGTTTTCTTACTGCCGTTCAAAGCCCCGATGGGGCCCCCACTAACTTGTGACTATCAGATTTTGCCATTTCAGGCCAAGCGACGCCGTTGTGTCTTCTTGGGTTGGTTGAAGACCTATGGCTCCCTGGTGTCTACGAGTGACTCTTGGAGTCCCACTGAGCCCCCCTCTCCGTCTTTTCAGTCTTCAGAACTATTGTGCTGTCAGGTGTGTTCCGGACCTACCCTTCTGAAGAGCTCATCGAAGCCTCATTCCACATGTCGTTTGGGGCCCTGAAGTGCAAATAATAAGAACTCCCGCCAGCTTTCTACCCGTGAACCGATTTTCACCAAATATTTTTCAAACAATCGGTAATTGGTTCTTGGATATTCTCCAACCATTTTCCGTTCAATCGTCTGAATTATCTTGGTTGAAAAACAACCTTCTCTATATGGAACTAAATGTTCTGATGGATGAGGCTCTACAGCGCCTTGACGTTGAACCGCAGTGCTTTATTTTGATGTGTGTATCCAAGTTATTTTTCCTGGATGGTCGCTGGACTTGGTCGATTTTTTCTTTAGTTTCACAATCATTTGATATGTGACTGTGCAGATTGAACTGTTCTGCCAAGAACTGTCCAACAATGGTTGCAGAATATCTACCCAAGCTCTAGATTGAAGATATAGAGTTGAAATTTGACACACAGATGCAGAAGGTTCTCAATCAAGTTTGTGTAATTTCATCATCATGTCTAAACTAGAAACAAAATTTTTGAAAAGGAACTAGCATTTCATTCTTGAGATATCACAACAGTTAGCTTCCTAGTTCTACCTTTCGAAATATTTCATCATCGTGGAAACCTAAGAGCCTGTCACTTGTTCTGTCGGCCCAACAATAGATGCAGGATGCTTGCTAAACGCTCAACTCACTAGAACTTTTCCAATCAACTTCTCAATAAAGTCCCACTTTCCCGAAGGGACGCTTGAATCAAAATAATTACTGACGTCCCTGGATAACGCCGGGAAAGTTTTGTGTCGCCACACAACAGATTTTTTTTCTTGAAATCGTGCGGTCTGACTAAATTTTTCTTGTGCCTATTCCCATCCGCAGACAATCAGCATTAATTTGCAAAAAACCCGATACCGCTACAACTTTTCGTTTAGGAGGAGTTCAACTACAAGACGGACAGACGGACAGACATCAAAGCGCGGCTAATAGCGTATTTCCTACGAAAATGCGCTAAAAAGGCATACCGTTTGCGCATGACTAAGTACACTTTATATTTAAAGATGGAAAATTATTCAATAAGTGTGCAGAATATTTTCAATATTAAGTGTACTTGGACATGCGCAAACGGTATGCCTTTTTTATTTTAGCCATTCCATAGTATAAAGATAAATAACTCTCAATGGCAGCCTGTTCAGAATCGCGGAAAAATCGATTTTTTGAATGCAAATTTACCTGTTGGACTCACGCAAACGGTAGATATGCCTATCATTTTGCAGGTAGCTTTTTCGTTAAATTTTATTTTAGTACGCATGGCAGCCTGAGTAAAATCACATCAAAACGCTCATTTTGCGAAAAAATGTTGACTAATTTTAATACATGAAGGACCCGGGATGACTCTTTGATTTATCCTTCAATATCATCGGAATACGCATTTTATATGCTATGATACTGCCTAAAATCACGTCCGAAAATCTGTCGCTATCTTCCGGTCTAAATCTTTGATCTGTTTATTTAGTCCGCGTTGTCTCATTTTCGATTTTGTTATAAGTAGAGACATGCAATGGACAGATCCGAGACTGCTAAGGAAGTACTCAATGGTCAAGCAGCCGTTCAGGAAGTCAGTGACGATACCGATAGCACAGAAAGAAGACGTAGGAAATGAGCTCATCAGCGAAATATCAGAAGACGAAGTCGCACTGGTTTCCATAAAGCAGCGATATTCAGTGATCTACAGTAAATATTATAATGAAAAAGGTTCAACTACTAATTTGGTGATAGTGCTTTATTCTTTTTGCACAGTTTCGATGCTGCTTGTGGGCTCACTCTGTGGCATTGCATTTATTACAGTGATATTCTGGAAAATCTTGGATGAATATTTGGCACACACGCGGGTCAAACGTCAACCGGATTTTTTCCTCAAGGCATGGGCGAAAAATTTAGGGGGTACCTTTGCAATCGTCATCAATTCTTCTCTGGAAATGGTGAAACGTGCTCTTACAGTTACAGTAAGTTGAAAACACGATGTGATACAATAATGATTGAAAGGGTAGGTAACACACCCTCCAGTATCTCCCAATAATACCTCTCAGTTGCACCTGCGCAGCTTATTGTGTATGAACGCGAACGGAATGGCAGTGTTTCTTTTATGCCCGTATTTATAGTCGTTGTCAAGTTTTTATCAAGCTGTAACTCAAGTACGATTTCTGTTTCATGGACATATTTTTGGCTATTCCCGTGAAATAGTATTCCTCGAGGAAAGCCGAAGTTATGTCTATGAAATAAAATTCGTACTTGAGTTACAGCTTGATTTAAAGTGGTACTTGTACAAGGTGCACTGGACAACGACTATGAATAGTAGTTTTCATCAGGTCTAGAACGCATGCTCACGTTCCTTGCCGGTCGTCAAAAATTCGACCTTCGCGTGCTTGCCAGACTCGCACAGATCTGTAATCATTCTTCCCACTCTATACCTTTGGTGTTTGCCGACCCGAACTGTCAAATCTTACGCATGCCCACTGAAGCACAAAATTGTCATGAAAACTACTATACGGGCATTAGAGTTGTTCCGAACGCATGCGGTGCAGATTCCGTACAAATCGTGACTTAAACACTACAAAATACTATATTGCCGGTAACCTTTTGATTTCGAGTTTAATCTCAATTTTAACAATTTGGTGACAAATCCGGCGGCATTTATATTAGTTGTAGCGGTACGCTTTTTGATTCTGCATTTTGTGATACTACGATGAAATTTGGCATATGCAAACTACATAAAATTTCAAGTGATTGGACCCGCAGCACTCAAAAATTCCTCAAAATTTTAAGATGTCAGAATTTTTCCCATGCAACATTCAGTACCGCCATATCTACCGTACAGGACCTAAACAACTTTGTTCCTGACCATCATAACATTTCTCGTCATGTCAATTTCATTCTTCTTCTTATAGAAAAAAAAAATTCTTTACCTGGTCAACCAATTGAAAAAAAAATTTTTTGGACCACAAATAGATTCTTAAGTAGTTTTTGTGTGATCATCGATAAATCCGCATCCCCTTGATTCATCTATGGACAAAAAACTTTTGCAGTGCTATTTTTCAACAAAGTAGTGACCTCAACTTACCATTATTTTCAAGATTACCTTTTTCAATGTTTTATCCCGGTAAGTATGATTATTGTTATACTAATATATAGCTTGAGGTATTTTTCAACTGTGGATGATGAAACGGCCTCAGATTCCACCTGGAAGCCGTACATAATAATTTTTCTACAAGGCCGTCAAATTTGTCATTTTTCATTTTCTAGAGGGAGCGGCCAAAATGTCAATACACACTACTCCGCCCAAGAGCACCAGTTTGCTCTAGCGGGAAACGATATTCACGCCTGAGAATTTTGCATTTTGTGAAATTGAAATGTGAAATGAAAGTTGGTGCGAGAGTACCGAAACCGGTGCTCTTGGGTGGAGTGGTGTGTATTGACATTTTGACCGCTCCCGGTAGAAAATCAAAAATGTCAAATTTGAAGGCCTCTCGCAGAAAAATAATTATGCAAGGCTTCCAGGTGGAAGCTGAGGCCGTTTCATCATCCACACCGTTGAAGAAAACTTCAAGCTTGATATGTTTTAGTACAACAATAATCATATTTATCGGGATAAAACATTGAAGTAGGTAATGTTGAAAATAATGTTAAGTTGAGGAGTTGAGGAGTTGAGGAGTGTTTCAACGAAGTCACTCCTTCGTTGAAAAATAGAACTTCAGCAGAAAGTTTTGTTTTCATAAATGAATCAAGGGGATGCGGATCCATCGATGATCACACAAAAACCACTAACCGTCATCGTCAGTTCCACAAAAAAGATGATCAGCGATCAAGACTGATTGCAGATTAACTGAACTTTTTTCTGCTGAATGCTAGGTGATTACTCACAAAAAATGCCTGAAATCTGTACTAGACCCATGATCTTTCCATTATTGAGGAATAAATCAGCATTTGCATTGATCAGTCAGCTACAAATTGATAAACAAAAATCGCAAATCAACTAATCTCATATTATCTGTTTTGTGGAACCCACGGTCAACAATCTATTTGTGGTCCAAAAACAATATATATTTTTCGATTTGTTGACCAGGCAAAGAATTTTTTTTCTATAAGAAGAATGGAATTGACATGACGAAAAATGTTATGATGGTCAAGACAAAGTTATTCAGGTCCTGTTCCTGTTCTATTTGTTTTGGTAGGAAAGACGGAGAGAGAAGAAACCACCATACCAGTGAAGTATACACTGGAACAAAATTCTTGCAGAAGGTGCAACGAAGTATCAAAGGAAGCAATAATGAGAGCGAAGACAGTCGAGTTTTCCCAAATACAGGCAGAAAAACTAATGCGTATTCATTTCGGTAAAGCTGTCTCGACAACTTCTGTTGTCGTATCTACCTGTCGGATTTGTACTTAGTTGCGGAGGATTCAATACTTCCATTATCAGTTAAAGGGCTTTTAGTGCCTCAATTATTGACAAGCGCCAAGAGGGGGAAGCGTCAAGAGGGGGAGCCCCAAACTTGATGGGCACTGGCCCATCAGAACTTAAGCAGTTCACAATGTTAGATCAAGTTTTCAGGAAACAAAATTTTCAAGTTCTTCAAAAATCAAAATGGAGATTTCGAAATATCTCGAAAATGAAGGCTCCATCCATTCCAAATTCTGCACGAGTAACTTTTTTTCTAAAATTGAACGTTGAACACAAAAATAGGAATAATTTTCAAAAATAGCTAGGAGGCAAAAACTAAGGTGGAAAATGGGAGGGCACCCCTATTATCTTCGCCCTTGAGGAATTTTGATTAAACGCGTTATCACTGTTTGATAGAAACTTATTTTTGTAAACTTTGGTACAAATTAGATCAAAATCGCTTGAATGGTTCAAGAGTTACGGTAAAAAAAAAGATTTAAAAAAAGTCCATTTCTCAACACCCTGCACCTTTTTAGGGGAGCATTTTAGGTTTAGGACCATGAGTATTTCTATTCTTCGACTCTATCTCTAATGGGGAATCATCCCTTAAAGTTTGTAACAACCAGTTCCCAACATCTTGTTTATCCTCGGATACAGTTTTCAAAAATATGAAGTTTGCGATAAGAGCGAATTGCAAAAGGTGAAAGAAGACCCCTCAAACTTCAACTTCTAAAATCGTTTTTTCAACCCAACTTTTTTACCATTCAACCGATCAGCTTCGAATTTGGTATACGATATCACATAATGCATAGCAATAAAGTGAGGGCTGCGATTTTCATATGACGCATCCAGTGGCGTAGATAAAAATGGAAATTTCTTAGGGGGCACTAATAAAGTTACGGCGGAATGCGGACATTTCACGACAACCAACTTATCGACAGGACGACAGGACCTTTCACCGACACCGAATTCACCGAAACGCGGATTCAACGACAGGATATTTCACCGACTGGCAATGAAATAGATTTGACGGAGAATACTTTCAATCATCAACAAGAGTTAGAAAGATTTTTTCTAGAGTGATGACACTCCCAACAGTTTGTCCAGTTTTCAATTCAACAGTGCTGTTTGTTTCGTTTTTGGTATATTTGTGACGTCAAAATAGTTATTTATGTACCATGGGCATAAAGTGCCACTTTTTTTCCCCGCTGTGCGAGATTGCGACCGAGGCCGTAGGCCGAGGGAAGCAAGCACAAGGGGAAAAAACGCACTTTAGGCCCAAGGTGCATACAATGTTTTTTGCACTGGCTAGTGCAAGACTGGAAATTTCGAGTTACTCAGTCGTTGAAAAATTGTCATGGCAGCGCTGATTACTTGGTTGTACGTCGCACGATCTACCATGCGATCAACAAAATTCGGAATTGGGGTAGGCTGTGCCCCAAGAAAGCAGCTTGACATCCTGAAATTTAACCAGGTCATAGCCTACCAGATCGCATAGACGAGTGGCAGGTTATTACTTATCACCTATCTTGAACACGTAGCTGCCGGGGCCCCATCGCTTACTAGCATAAAACAGGTATTTATTGGTTTTGGTATGTAAACGTGCTAATTTTGTTGTTCTTGTAGTCTTTCGTATTCCCTACAAATTGAAGTCCATTTTGCATCGCATCAAGTAGTTACGTCAAAATTGAAGGTGACGTCTCTTCTGACGGATCAAGAGCGCTCGTTGCCATGACGACTTTTTTGCCCAAGGGCTAAAAAGAGTCACTTTAGGCCCTGTTTTGAGGTCGTAAAATAACGCATTTAATATAGGTAGCGCAAAAATATATTTTTAAAACACGCATCACGGCCGCGAATGGGAATTCAGGAAAAAGAAAAATACGGGTAAATTATTTTTGACCGTACTATTGATTAAGCAAATAATTAAAAACAAGTGAGTATGCCTTCACGTGCGTGAGTCTCAGTAGCGCATTTTCTCAAAGAGGCATATTGTGAACGTAAAGAAATTTGGTTGAAGGAGAAACACCATTCCTTGCCCACTTTCTTCATTCGAAACTCATTGTGATATTTTGTTATCAGAATGGGGTACTTGCCAATGAAATAGATTTGAATGAAAATTCTTTCACTCATCAATATTTTTTTGTTTGAGGGCGGGAGCTGGGAGCAGCGACTAATCAACAGTAGTCTATTCTTTCCCATTTTTAGTCGGCTATCCATATAGCGAAAGAATTAGATCGCTATGTCTTCGGGTTCATGTTTTCCATTTATCTCTTACTTTGAGGGCAGCGTGTGGGGGTGGCAGCATTCGGCAAAGTAACTGTTGCACAGTTTGAGTTAGGAGTTTCTAAATGCTTAAGGAAATATGACAATCAGTGAAAATTGTGAAAAGTTGCATTTTTTTTTTGTTTAGAGGCGGCAGCTGGAGGCGGCGGCTAATTAAAAGTGGCCTATCTTTTTCCAATTTCAGTCAGCTATCAATATAGTGAAAGAATTAGATCGCTATGTCTTCAGGTTCATGTTTTACATTTATCTCTTACTTTGGGGGCGGCGTGTGGGAGCGGCAGAGTTTGGCAAAGAAATTCTTCCACAGTCTGAGTTGGGAGTTTTTGAATGTTTGAGTCAACATTAAAATGTAAATCAGTGGAAATTATTGAAAGTTGCACTTTTTTCTTTTGGGGGTGGAAGTTGGAGGCGGCGTCATATCAAAAGTAGCCTATTCTTTCCCATTTTTAGTAAGCTATCTATATAGCGAAAGAATTAGATCGTTATGTCTTCGGGTTTATGTTTTCCATTCATCTCTCACTTTGATGGCAGCGTATGGGGGCGGCAGCATTCGGCAAAGTAACTGTTGCACAGTTTGAGTTAGAAGTTACTAAATGTAAGGGAAATATGACAATCAGTGAAAATTGTGAAAGTTGCATTTTTTTTGTTTGGAGGCGGCAGCTGGAGGCGGCGGCTAATTAAAAGTGGCCTATCTTTTTCCAATTTCAGTCAGCTATCAATATAGTGAAAGAGTTGGATCGCTATGTCTTCAGGTTCATGTTTTACATTTATCTTTCACTTTGGGTGCGGCGTGTGGGAGCGGCAGAGTTTGACAAAGAAATTCTTGCACAGTTTGAGTCAAGAGTTTCTAAATGTTCGAGGTAACATTATCAGCTAAATCAGTGAAAATTGTTGAAAGTTGCACTTTTTTTCTTTTGGGGGCGGAAGCTGGAGGCGGCGCCATATCAAAAGTAGCCTATCCTTTTCCATTTTTAGTCAGCTATCCATATAGCGAAAAACTTAGATTGCTATTTCTTCGGGTTCATGTTTTTCATTTATCTCTTACTTTGGGGGCGGCGTGTGGGAGCGGCAGCGTTCGGCTGAGCAAATGTTGCACAATTTGAGTTGGCAGTTCCTAAATGTTAAAGGGAACATCTCAATCAGTAACATTTGTGAAAGTTGCACTTTTTATCGTTTGGGGGCGGAATCTGGGGGCGGCGACTAACCAAAAGTAGCCTATCTTTTCCCATTTTTAGTCAGCTATTCATACACCGAAAGAATAAGATCGCTATGTCTTCGGGTTTATGTTTTTCATTTTGAAGTGATTGGGGGCGATTTTTAGCAGTTTTTTCATGTCGGCGGCGCATATTGAAGACGGAATGTTTCTTGGCTTACGTTTATAAGTGGCAACTATGTATTATTCAAAAAATTAGAACACTAGAGCATCAGGTCTGGTAGAAAGTGCAATATTATGTTATTTCAAGTTTATCGGGGGCGGTTTTCTCTATGTTGGCGGCGCAATATGGACATCCAATATAGCCTAGCCCTCCTTTGGGAGTGGCAGCTATGTAACAGCAAAAAAATTAGAAAGCTAGGTCGTCTAGTTTGGGAGGAGTTCGAGGAACGGACGGACGGACGGACGGACAAAGCGGTTGCAATAGCGATTTTCATCAAAATGGAAAATGCGCTAAAAATGGCAAGTACCCCATTCATCGACAGGTCAGTTCACCGATAGGACATTTCATCGACAAGACTTTCACCAACTTGCCAAATCACTGACAGACATCATTTAACCGACTTGTTGATTCACCGGGGCCGTATTCATAGTCAGATCTCATGTCTTAAAGACGACCTTATTCAATTTTCATGAGCCAATCTTCACCAAATACAACCATAAGAAGATGTAGTTGTACTTGATCATAATATAGATTGTAGATTAAAGGTGATCGTTTGGTCTTGGAGGATCCTTTCTGCACTGCGACCTATAAGATCTTTTGTGCATATGATTATAATATAAAAATCATCTTAGCCCAAGCCTGTGTCTAAATAAGCCTCGAAATAAGCATGGTCTTGAGACCACCTTATATTTAAGATCTGACATTAGGGGTGGTGTGAAAAAAAAAGTTATAACCAAAAGCTTTTGCTTAGATTTTTGAGGAGTTACTAGAAAAAACTTGCTTAACAACTCCTCTGAAATCGAAGTAGAAGCTTTTGTTAAATCTTTATTCAAACCACCCTAGGTCTATTTCTTTGTCCTGCTCTAACTTACTCGGAGCAGAAGATACCTAGTATGTCGGTCAAATGCCTAGGACACAGGGCCGTCTCTAGACATTAAGCCGCCCTCGTGCAAAAACTGTTAGGCCGCCCCTTTCTCCATTTTTTTTAAATGTTAAATTTTGTATATGGTTTTAAATTTTATTTATAATAATAACAGAAACAGCGACTGGAATTGCAATTGTCGCATTTTAAACCAATTTTTTTTTATGAAGTAGGTAGTCAGTAACGATAAACGATATTATAATAAACAAATAAACGAAAGTTAACTTACCTGCCGGACGGTTCGTGAATAAAATAGAATAACGCCAAAATAAGACGCCTGACTTCTTCTCGTGTCTACTAGGAATAATAAACAATAACTACACTTGAATACCGAACTGCTTTTAGGTACGTATACTGTACTTACCAATCGATTACGATTCCACCGCCCTTTGGTAGAAATCAAGAATTTAGCAAGGATCTTGCAAAATCTGATTTCATATTCACGTGTTTTGAAGGTAGGTATCCATCATACCGTTTTAAAAAAATGTTCAGAGGCGGCCGAGCCGCAGGCGTAAAATATGAAAAAAAAAAAACAAACAAAAATTTTAAAATGTTCAGGGGCGGCCGCGGAGGTGAAATATCAAAAGCAAAAAAAAAATAGAAAAAACGAATTTCTGCCTCGAAATGCCGCCCCCTGAATCTGGTCGCCCTTTTGCCATGCACGAGTTGCATGCCCGCTTAAGACGGCCCTGCTAGGACATTTGACCGACTCGCGACGTTTTACCGACTTATTTTTGACTCATGCATTCTCCTTTTTAGACCCATCAGGTAAGGAGCCTATTTTTGACTCAAACATCCTCCTTCTTTTTAGGCTCACCAGATAACGAGTCCAAATTCGACTATCATCCTTCTCCCACCAGATAAGTAAGTGAGTAATTTATTGCTTTTCAAAATATTACATTTTTATAGCAAGGGGAGCTGCTTAAAATTAAATAAACCTACTATTCAAATTCAAAATAAATACTATCTCATTAATATACAAATACAAACCAAACGACCGTCCTCCTATTAATATGGAAGAAGTGAATAAATACCTAAGAAGAAAAGGAACAAGACCCGTTTTATTACAAAAATTAAAAAAGAAAAACTTTACTCATTGCGAAGAAAGGAATGCAAACGCAAGACACTTGACAGGTAGTTATAAAGAGTTTTGGAGTTTCTCGCTTTCACGTACAGAATTGATTTGGATATACTGCCAAAGCTTGCGAAGCTTTTTCGGAAGGTTACCGCTTAGTGGAGTGTATTTACAGTGGACATTCGAAAAAAACATGATATATGATGATATACCTAGGGAGTCTGTGCCTAGGGTTTCAGGCTTTTTTAGGTTGCAAATAGAACAAAGCTCAAAGGAGTTGATTATTTGGTGGAAGGACCCAGAGCTAGAAAATTTAAGGAATCTTTTGGCGTAGATAAGGCGTTGATTTTTAATTATAGTACCCTAGCTGCTCCTTCTTGATCGGCGATCTTTTTACAACTGTTTCTGAATCGCGATGTCGATTTCCTAGTAGAAAAAAGTCCTGTATAGACCACAGTTGAGTAAACCATTATAGCTTTGGCGCCTTATATCCCTCATCTGCCCTTCGCGATATAATCTGGCGCTTAAACTATAGTAATACCATTGATGTAATACTTTCTCAACCTTGGTATACAATATACTATTGTCGGTGAATTGTCCTGTCGGTGAATTGGGGAGTCGATTAAATGTCCTGTCGGTGATATGTCTTGTCGGTCAATCGGCGAATCGGTGAAATGTCCTGTCGGTAAGTCGGTATGTCAATGAAATGTCCTGTCGGTAAGTTGGTTACCGGCGAAATATACCAAACCCATTACAGCCCCCCTAAACATCAATTTCATCTATATCCCGTACACTTTTTATTTTCAGTAGAATGACTTTTTGGAGCAAAATTAAAGTGACAAGCTAGAGTGCTGGGAGGATACGGCTGATGGCTGCTGATGGTTTCGCTCCAAAACTTTGCAGGTGCCATCAGCTGTAGCAATAGCCCCCCAGCTTGTCACTTTATTTTTGCTCCAAAAAGTCATTCTACTGAATTTAAAACGTGAACGGCATATATGCCACTGGATAGGTCTCATGAAAATCGCAGCTGTCTATAGGCGATTGAATTTTAGATCCCAGCGCCAGGTGGCCAATTACGGAACTGTCCGAAACAACTTTACAGATGACAATTTGACCTTGAACTTGACAGTTCGGATTTATATTTCAAATGACTGTCACCTCGACTGACACTTTTCAAGTTTAAAACTCGCGCTTCGTTTTCATCGTGATTATATACCAACAAGAATTCCTGTTCTCGAGGAGATTCTGCCTAAAGGATCCAACAGCTGATGCGGACGTCCCAGGACTCTCAGGGTGTCGGTGTAAATAATAATGTGGGCGCTGAAACGACCGGCACGTTGGAAAATACCTTTTGGATTTGATGGATTTCTTGTCTAGGACGTCGTCCTTAGCTGGCGGATGTCCATTGAAGCAGCATCCTCCCCGAAAATGGCATGAAAATAAAAGCCTTTGCCACTAACAAGGGTGCTGTGTGCTTGTCGATGATGATGGTAAAAAGAACCCAAGGTGTGAGGTTATGTTTTAATCTTGTTTTGCTTTCAGTTTTTAGGGAAAATTTCCGGGTTCAGAGAGCGTTGTAGCCCGTATCCTGCTCCCAAGTGGCTCCCCGAATTTTTCCTGTTTCCTTCTGGTTTCCCCCCTTCGTTCTCATCGGAATGAAAAACGTCCTTCCCTCAACAGGCTGATATATTTCGCCCCAATTTATTAGGGGCTTCTTTAGAGCATCTACATGGTACATGGATGTTACTACAATGTTACAATACAAAAATGTGAACTACAATAATAAACTTTTCAATTTATAACGGCTTCTCTTTCTTGGATGAATGTTTCAAGAGGGTGTACCCCGAGGTCCCCGAGGTGTACCCGCACATTTCTCAACACAATTTCGAATTTTGGGGCGGGTCACTAGCACTTGCTTCCATTTCAAAATCCTCTTGATTACATTTCCGTGTGCCAGTGACAATTTCTTCACTGTGTATAGTCATCTCAGGAAATTACTGGAAAGCGATGTTCCGGAGTATGGAAAACTTCAGAACTTTTTTCAACTTTTGACGTACCTACTTATGTCAAATATCAATTTCGCGCCACAGCCATCGTGACTGTGCGCTCCGGGCGCCGGGCCGAGCGGCTTTAAGTTGGTTCACAGATCTCACACCAGGGTGCGTAGTCCTTATTCCTTACTCGGCCCGGCGGCGGCGCCCGGAGCGCACAGTCACGATGGCTGTGGCGCGAAATTGATATTTGACATAAGTAGGTACGTCAAAAGTTCAAAAAAGTTCTGAAGTTTTCCATACTCCGGAACATCGCTTTCCAGTAATTTCCTGAGATGCCTACACAGTGAAGAAATTGTCACTGGCACACGGCACAAATGTAATCAAGAGTATTTTGAAATGGAAGCAAGTGCTAGTGATCCGCCCCAAAATTTGAAATTGTGTTGAGAGATGTGCGGGTACACCTCGGGATACACCCTCTTGAAACATTGATGAATGTTTCATCCGAGAAAGAGAAGCCGTTATAAATTGAAAAGTTTATTATTGTAGTTCACATTTTTGTATTGGAACATTGTAGTAACATCCATGTACCATGTAGATGCTCTAAAGAAGCCCTAATAAATTGGGGCGAAATATATCAGCCGGTTGAGGGAAGGACGTTTTTCATTCCGATGAGAACGAAGGGGGGAAACCAGGAGGAAACAGGGAAGATTTCGGGGAGCCACTTGGGAACAGGATACGGGCTACAACGCTCTCTGAACCCGGAAAATTTCCCTAAAAACTGAAAGCAAAACAAGATTAAAACATAACCTCACACCTTGGGTTCCTTTTACCATCATCATCGACAAGCACACAGCACCCTTGTGAGTGGCAAAGGCTTTTATTTTCATGCCATTTTCGGGGAGGATGCTGCTTCGATGGACATCCGCCAGCTAAGGACGACGTCCTAGACAAGAAATCCATCAAATCTAAGAGGTATTTTCCAACGTGCCGGTCGTTTCAGCGCCCACATTATTATTGACACCGACACCTTGAGAGTCCTGGGACGTCCGCATCAGCTGTTGGATCCTTTAGGCAGAATCTCCTCGAGAACAGGAATTCTTGTTGATTTTTTATCACGATGAAAACGAACCGCGAGTTTTAAACTTGAAAAGTGTCAGTCGAGGTGACAGTCATTTGAAATATAAATCCGAACTGTCAAGTTCAAGGTCAAATTGTCATCTGTAAAGTTGTTTCGGACAGTTCCGTAATTGGCCACCTGGCGCTGGGATCTTAAATTCAATCGCCTATACTGCCAGGTTTCAAAAATATCGGATAACCTTAAAAAAATGGCGGAATTTAGCATATATCTTATAAAGACAATTTTGACAGTTTCACGGAATGACGTTTGTAAATTCAGGTATGAAGTAAGAAGAGAATTTTTTTGTTTACAAAATGATGTGTCAGATGTTGAAATCCGTTGAAAAACAAACGAGCTACAGCCAGTTTTTTATCACCAGATGAAGCCCATTTTGGCGCGTCCACCATATTTGCCTGCAGTAAATGCCAATATTCCACCATAATTTTTCATACCTACTCCTTGATCCCCCAGGAATCGACATAACAGACATAACTCCATATATCTTCACGAAGCTGCACACGGCATGACCTATGCCCCCATACTAATGCGATTTAAGCTTCGCTCGAAGCTTCGTTCATAATGGCTGTTAACTTACGGCTGATATTCAAGCCAGCGACTTCTGTTTTAGAGAAGAAAAACGATTTTTTTTTAAATTTAAATCACGATTTTTTTGCACCTTGCGTAAAAGCGGGATCATTCCTGTTGGCGTTAATAATCCAAATCCAGTTACAATAATCAACTCTACGTTGGGAATCTCATAGTTAGTTGTAGGTAGAGCCTGTAAGCACTTTGCAAAGATCAAAAAATGAGTGATAACCTCCATCGACAATAATTATTATTCTATTGACAGTGCTTTTTCAGCAGTTCTTGCGAAATATTGCTCCTGCAGCTTCAATCAATCAATCAATCACTCATTCGATCAATATTTTTATTTGTTCCCGTACAAGTAGTACTAGCCCAGGAATTTTAGACAAGGAGATCAAGGCCTACCTTGACGAGAAATTTATTCGATCACTCCGTACTTATCTCCGGTTCCACCTAAGTTTTACGAGCTGATTTACTTTATCACGCTGATAGTTGCTATATGCATTAGCCAATAACATGGCCAATTCCTCAGTTGCCATGAGAGTGATAAACTTGATTAGTTGATAAACGTTTGGTGGAACCGGAGGTTGGACATGTAAGAATTTTCATCAATTGATAAAAGATGACAAAACACACAACCCCACCGCCTGTTTTGAGCACTAATAGACCGGAGAAGTGATGACGTCACAACATGGCGGTTGACATTTTCTGGAGGCAAACCAACTTCACATGAACGTGACGTTTCTGTGTTGGTTGTGTTGTGTTGGTTTGGCATGACATTTCACAACAAACGTCAGTGCAAAGTGGCAGTGAGCATTACTGAAATTGCCAGTTTTTTTTTTCTGATGAACACACCGAGTTGAAAAAAGGAGGAAACAGTTTTGATAGCGGACATGTGGTGGCGGCTGCATTTGTCAGTGTTTTTTTGAAGGGGCAAGTAAAAGCGAGCACAGGACGAGCATCCCTGAACCGGGAACTGGATCGATGACGACGGTGTGAGCGAGATCCATTCATGGTTGCTCAACTACAGTCTCTGACCCTGCACAGAATACCCCACCGCGCAAAAGTGCGCCTACGTGAAAACTTGCGACTTCTGATGTTCGGATAACAATAAAATAGTACCTAATCTTGGACGGGTTTATTAACAAGAAGTGTAATTCCAAAGAACTAGTCTCAACCGGGACAATAAGATGCCGCCTGATTGCGCAATCCGGCTTGTGCTTCCCTCGCTTTCGACCATAGCTTCCGAGTTCCGACTTATCTCTGTTCCGACTGTCCGTGCTGCCTCTGTCGACTTCTCGCTCCCTCCGCGTTCCGTCTGCGGCCGAACGTTCGAATTTTCACCTGATATAGCTCAAAATATGAATCTTGTTATCCATTTCCGTTATTTACCTTCGTAAAAATTTGACAAACACAAACACAGAAACGACACGTTCATTTCACCGTTGAATTTCACGATGTGACAGAAAATGTCAAACAAATGTCAACCGGCATGTTGTTACGTCACACTTCTCCGGTCTAATGCGGTATAAACTGAGCTTCCAGGAACCCAGGGTTATAGTGACTGCTGGACTACCAGTAACTAGTAACAAGAACAAGCACTTAAAATGTCATTTTTCTATTTACAGACAAGAGAAGCTCTAGCCAAAAAACAAGAAGAAACGGCGCAAACCATTTGGACTTCAAACATTTTTAATTTGTAATTCATTTTGAAGTAAAATCCTTATTTTATGAAACTGGTTCAAGTATTAAATTGTGATATCTAAATGGGTATACCTACCTAGTTAAAGTTTTCGCCAGTAGAGGGCTGCGTCAACTGCAAACCACTAGGGTTGCTAGATTATCGACAGCTTTGGCTGTACAAGGGTTACGCAATCATCCGTTGCTAAGGGCCGATGGGAGGGACTAAAATTCAGCTATGTGTCAAAATTTATCATGAGCGGAGAGAAAAGAAAATTTGCGGGGTCCGGTGCTGTTGCTTGATGTCCGCAACCGAACATACATGAAAATTTCATGCATATAGCGGCATAAAAGACGTGTTTTGAAACTCATCGGGCAAGTCATATCCACCTCTCACACGAATTTGTACACCTAAATCCAAAATAAACACGCTCTTGACAGCTAGAACCCGCTGGGACGGACGCCTATGGCCTTCCGTGATGCCGACAGCTGTCACTCCCTAACTCCGTGAGGCCATTTAGTAAACAAACGCTCAGCCAGAATGCGGTACCCTTACGCCGGCCGACCGGTCGCGTGATAATCAGGCTCCCTACAAACCACTGATGCTGTAGAAGGCCAGCCAGCGCCTTCAACATCTCTTTTCCTCTTTATAGCTTCGGGGTCAACTTTGATATCATGTTCCAAAGCAGATATCTCCGGAAGGCAGTCAAGTGAAAGGGACGGTACTCAATCCACCTCTCCCACGAGTTTCACGCATACCTGTGAAACCAGAACTATTATAGTGGTGTGTAGTAGCCGTTTGTACTATCGGGAGATGCGCTTCACAGTTATGCGCACAACTGATTTCTGTCATGGTAAAAGTGGATCCTGATTCCAACACCTCGCCGTCGAAGTGGTTATATCTGAAGATGCTCAACAGACTTTAGTTAGGTATTAAGGTCCTATAGTCAACCATACCCCTGCTTGGTGTAAAAGAAAAGGCGACATGGGGAAACAAGTTGAAACAATGATTGTGAAACCATTACTACGTTTATATGTTCGCAAGAACCGATCTTCAGAAACCGATCTAATTGAATCGGTTTATCTGGATCGGTTCCTTCTTCCTTCCACTTGTTTATATGAACGATTCGAACCAATCCAGTCAGATGGATCGGTTTTAAGGAAGACGGACCCGGTTACATGATTCAGCGTCATTCGGTCTTATGTCATTAGTTCGCATTTAGACCGGTCTAACTCGTTCATATAAACGTAGTATATGTTGAAACAATGTGAAACAGTAGGTAAGTACATAAAAGGAAAACCAACTCCTCATTTGGCAGGGGTATAAAGTTATTTGATGAAGAAGTGAAACATCTTAATGTTTTTCTTTTTCCAATAAATCAGTTGTTTTTGGAGATATCGAGCTGCAAGTTGATTTTCCGACAAAGAATCATGCTTTTAATAAAACGCAATGTGGGGACATCGACAAAACCTACTAGATCCAAAACTAAGAACTCTTTTTCCATCGAGAGCGCCACCTTTAAATTTCCCTTCGTGAAATTGCTGAAAAAACAACAGATGATGACTTTGTTGGACACACACGATCGTTTTATAATGAAAAACCAGATCCTGAAATGCGCCAATGACCTCTTCGCCGAAGAAACGTTCTTCACGTGACAGTCAAGACCAAATGGAACTTTGGTTCGATGATGAGATGTTTGCGATATTATAATCCACATTATTTTGTGAAGCCAGTCACTAAATTTCATCATCATCAACCAAGTGGAGTTTTTTTGGCAAACAGTTGAACAAAAACTTTGCTTCGATTTTTGTAAAAAAAGGCAAAAACGCTAGGGTCACGTCGTCTCCTCAAACCCGATTGAAGAAAATCTGCTACCAAAAATGCTACCAATTGATACTGAAAGAGTTCGGAGGAATGTGTTCTGTAGTTTGAAGCTAAACCGAAATGGATTGTTTCATCCTATTTCTGCAGGAGGGACGTCAAAAATGTTGCTAGAGCTTATCTTTGAAGCGCTTCTAGCCATATTCAACAAAAACGTTTCTTCTTGATAACTTGATAACGTTTCTTCGGCGAAGAGGTCATTGGCGCAATTCATGACCTCCCGTATGGAAAAATACTACTGAAAACCAGTAGTTGAACAGTCGTAGTTCTCAATAGTGAACTACTCAAAACTACTACATCGCTAATAGTTTTCTCTAGTAGTTGACTACATGAACACTAATTGATCAGTAGTTTTCAGTAGTTACTACTAATACATCATTTTATCGCTAGTAGTTTTCTGTAGTAACTACTTAAAACTACTACTTGATCAATATCTGTTCAGTAGTTTTCAGTAGTCAACTACTGGGAGATTCAGTAGAGTTCAGTAGTCAGCTCGGAGTGACTACTAAAACTACTAAAATCACTGGTGTGTTTACTACTGAGAACTATTCTTTACTGAGTAGTTTTATTATACAGGGTGTCCCAGAAATGGCGCATAAACTCTCCAGTACGTTGCTGGGAACTCATCATAGAGTCGGGGAAAAATAGTAGAAAAATTCGTTATCGCCAAAAAACTAAACGGTCGATTTGGCAAACTTACACGACTGCACATGTTCACCTACATACGTACCGCTAGGTAAGAATACAATTGTTCTAATATAAACATGGTCATCATAGAAACGGTCATTGTTAGAGCCAATTTAGACATTTCCTTGTAGGTACTGATACTGGTGCCTATTGACACAGCTACTGGCTTGATAGCTACCGATCGCACCTCTTCGTAATTTCAACAACTTTCGCGCATACAGAAAATAAACTTTCTCCCATTTTTATTTAGGTGTTACTAAGGCTGTCTCAGAAAGAAATTCACTTTAAAAAAACGCCACACCATTTTCACTTATTCAACTTGTTCTGAACTAACAATCCAAAGAAGAATCCTTGCAAATCATGTGTGTATATCAACATCCGTCAGGCTCCTTTGCAGTGGCGGACTAAGGGGGGGGCGGCGGGGGCGGTCCGCCCCGGGCCTCGGGGCCTCAATCATCTGATGGGGCCCCCAATTCCTCTTGTTTGTGAAAAATACTGCGAAAAATTGGGATAAAATCCAAAAATTTCAATTTTTTCTTTCGATGATCACTTTTTTTCGCATATTACTTGGGTGAAAAACATTGTTTTCCTATTTTTCCAATTTAAAGTTACCTTGGCAGGCCTCATGACAACAGGTTTGGGGGCCTACACACAGGCAATAGAGGTGTGTCTGTATCACGGAGTCTCTGCGAATTATTCTCACTTTAGGCTTTAGGGGCCCCGGCCCTGGATATCACAGTGCCAGGGGCCTCAAGCCTTTTGAAATTTTGTATTTTATTTTTTCTTTTCAAAAGAGGGGAAAGACAAAACAACAAAATTATCTTGTCTGCGCGCTGCAGGTAGTAGAAATTCATGTTATTCTTAATTTTGTATATACGAGTAGGTTTTAGCATCGAGTCAACAGTCCAAATCCAATTCAACATCCAAAGCTGGAACCGAAAACTTCTTGCAGGTACTGGTGGTCAGTGACATAGCCAAGGGGGGCAAAAGTGGGCGAATGAGACCACCCCCCTACCTCTCAAGCGCCCATGGCCCTTCATTCCACACTAAACCGATACAGAAAAAAATTCTGGCGAAAATTTTCAAAAAGCGCAAAAATTTTCTAAAAAGAAGTTTGATTATCAAGTAATTTTGGTGAAAACGTCGAAAACCGAAAGCGCAAAACGCACGAAATATACCGATCATCATCAGCATCATTATTATTATGCTCAAAAAATTTCGCCTGCGGCGCTACTTTTACCTGACTTGTACCCTCACATTGCATTTGCCCTCTACGCCCTCAAATTCTGACTGCGCTACTGTGTGTTTTATAGTCAAGTTATTAACAACACATTTTTTGTTTCTTAGGCTTTTGCTCAATTACGGCGGGGCAGGGCGGGCCAAAAAATTTGCCGGCCCCCCTTAATATTCTCAACTTTCACTCCTTAGGGGCCCCATCTTACAATTCCGCCCTGGGCCCCCAACTCCCTTAGTCCGCCACTGCTCCTTTGACGATAGGCGTTGGGACTACTCGTATTCGAGAAAAAAGTAAGCGCATGCAGTCCCGGTGAAACTTTGTGAGCCTTTCGATTTGGTTGATTCTGAAGCAGTTCAAAAACGTCCTCTTCAGCATCAGGCATCAGGTACCCCCACATGATGAGGACGGCCGCGATCTGCTTGTAATAATACTGATGCTACCTGTCCGGTCCTTCTGGCTCTGTCTTCTGTTCTCAATATCACATAAGTACGATCGGGATGCTTTCTTTGAGGGTATTGCTGGGGGTAAATAATGCGTTCCGCCTGCAAGTGGTTGCCGCGACGTTCGCCCAAAATCAGTAACATATCAGTGTATTTCCTAGCCGCATACATCATTCGCGGAAAAGTGAAAACGAGGCAGGAATGATGCAAAATGGCACTGACTGATCTTATGTCTATGATCTTATGTCAGAAATTGACTTTATTCGATTTTTTATTTATTCAATGTCAGATTGTAGGTATGTGACGCTACTGCTTGGGTAGCGTGCACTCTCCTCGACCTAGTCGAGGGTAGGGGGCCGGTTAGGTGCTCAGGCGCCACCACGTTTTGTTAAAAACGTGGAAAATGAAAAGACGAGGGTCTGTCGATTCTTTTATTTAAAAAATAAAAGGGGGGGAGCGATCGTAGATTCCTGCTCGAGAGTCGGGGGTCGTAGATGATGGCACGAGGACAAAGAGATTTGTTAGCGAAAACGTTGCACGAGTCTGTGTAGGCTTGGTGCGTTTGGACGTGTGCGTATGGAGAGGAGAGCCCGTGTGGTTTGACACCAGGCACGTTGGGCGAATCGGGAGGAAAGACCCGTGTGGTTATGCACCAGGCACGTTGGGTCAGTCGGAGGAGAGCCCGTGTGGTTTGACACCAAGCACGTTGGGCGAATCGAGAGGAAAGACCCGTGTGGTTATGCACCAGGCACGTTGGGTCAGTCGGAGGAGAGCCCGTGTGGTTTGACACCAAGCACGTTGGGCGAATCGGGAGGAGAGGAGAGCCTGTGCGGTTCGTCACCAGCACGTCCAGGCGCTATGGAGAGGAGAGCCTGTGCGGTTCGTCACCAGCACGTCTAGGCGCTATGGAGAGGAGAGCCTGTGCGGTTCGTCACCAGCACGTCTAGGCGCTACGGAGAGGAGAGCCTGTGCGGTTCGTCACCAGCACGTTTAGGCGCTACGGAGAGGAGAGCCTGTGCGGTTCGTCACCAGCACGTCTAGGCGCTACGGAGAGGAGAGCCTGTGCGGTTCGTCACCAGCACGTCTAGGCGCTACGGAGAGGAGAGCCTGTGCGGTTCGTCACCAGCACGTCTAGGCGCTATGGAGAGGAGAGCCTGTGCGGTTTACCACCAGCACGTTTAGGCGGAGTCGTTGTCTTAGCTGAGTTCCTTGCGGAGCGAAGCCAACACGAGACTGGCCGTCCGGTGGCCGTGTGCGCCGTTATATGGACGCGGTCGGTGGTGGGAGAGATGCGCGCTCGTTGCGCGAATGCACCTCCCCACCCGATGCGCTCGCCGGAGCACTGGCGGTACCGCGGGAATTCATTACAGGTATACCTACTCATTTGTTTTTCACCGATGATGCCAGATCCATTTTCTGGGTAATTTGATTGAAAATTTGCAAAATTCAAAATTGGCTGTAGCCGTAATCAAAAGTTGTTGAGGATTATTTCACCAGAAAATGATGGAAGGGCTTTATCCCCATGAGATAAATATTGCGGTTTTGAATAAGTCACAGAAATAAAGAAGATGAGTTTTCAAATTCAAAGTCTTATATCTCGAAAAGTGGTCAAGGAGGAATTTTTTTTACTATTTTTCTAGAGTTCCCTGGAAGGTCCGCTACAACGTACTGGAGAGTTTATGCGCCATTTCTGGGACACCCTGTATAACTACTGATGGAAATTACTTTTGCGCATAGGTATACCTACATTAAATAACGTCTATTGGTTAGTGTATAAGACACAGATATTTTCCAACAAATATTAAGTAAGTTACCATTTTTCACAGAATTCACAAGTAGGTATAAATACAATTCATCAGTGTAATTATACCGCGTTTATACTTATAAGGCCCTCTTCGCTTATTCATTATATTATGTCAACCTCTTGTTTTGTTTTTTTATGGATTAATCATCTGTTTGACGTGTTGCAGTTGCACTTTCAGGCAGCTTTCAGGTGCGAGGAGGCCCCGAGGCCCAAATTGACAGTTTTTGACGCTGTCATCGAATTGACAGACAGAGCGCCAACACCAATACAACAACCACGGAATTTGAAAGTATCACCATTCGAAGTAAAACATTCACGGCCTAGTGTAATAAATGGAATCGAAATTTTTATTGGGTGTTTAGAACCTCTCTCCTGTAGCAATTTAATATATTTTCTATGATTCTTGGGATAAGTTGCCACGTTGGCAGCACTAACAGGAAAACTTTAAGTGTCAACGGTTTTCTTCTGCTCCTGCGTTAGTTCAAGCCAAAGCAAACTCGTTTGAAATCAAAGTTTACCGTTTCCTGGTCTAATAAGTTATTATTTGATGAAGTACAATGTTCTACATTTTATTCATAAGTATGTATGCTGTGTGTGTGCTCCCATAATTCATTAGAAATTGATCATGAGAAGTGTTTTATTGCACAATTTATTGATGAAGATTGGGAACCCGTCCAGGTAAAACTCCACCCTAAAAAAGATCTGAGGTCAGACAAGAAATCATAACAGAATTGTCAGGAAGCGAAAATGTAATAAGTAGGTATCTACTAGGCCAAAAAATGGAAAAAATGAAATATTTTTGCCTACGAGAAAATATGCTGGTAGTGAGTGGTGAGTACCCCTATACCGTCCGTTTTTTATTTTAGGCCCCAGCCCGTAGCATCTTTATTATGGATTTCACACCCGATATATTATATATTTTTGAAATCAGAAAAAACAGATCTTTCTAGTGAAGATATGTCAAATTATTTTTGACAGATGTCATTTTTTGACAAATGACACAATAGTACTTGTGATACATCATTTTGAAGCCTATTAAATTTTGAGGAGAACTGTGTTTTTATTTTTGAAATAAGGTGTCTTTTACAGCTTCTAGGGGTCTTTCAATAGGAAAAAAATGTTGAGATTCAAAAATACATAATGAGTAAATAGGTAAACCAAGTACCTATTTTTAGTGTAAGCTAATGATAATAATGATAAATAATTCACAAATAAACAAAAAATGTCCTAAAGAAGTTGCTTGAATGACCGCCTCCTTGTTCCTTGAATGAAAGATTCGACGATCAATGAATTGGAACTACCACCGGCCCAACGCGATGACATCCGAGCTTGCCAGAAATGACCCCCCTCGAGTTTTTATGAGCCTACCCGAAAGATAAGGTGTTTATAAAGTTTCCCAATAATTTGGACAATTTAAAAATCAGATCATCGCCATTAGTTAATTTTAAAATACTCATCACTTATTGAGTGGCTATTTCTGAAATTGACATTTTTTCCTATTGAAAGACCCCTAGAAGCTGTAAAAGACACCCTATTTTAAAAATAAAAACACAGTTCTCCTCAAAATTTAATAGGCTTCAAAATGATGTATCACAAGTACTATTCTGTCATTTGTCAAAAAATGACATCTGTCAAAAATAATGACATATCTTCACTAGAAAGATCTTGTTTTTCTGATTTCAAAAATATATAATACATCGGGTGTGAAATCCATAATAAAGATGCTACGGGCTGGGGCCTAAAATAAAAAACGGACGGTATACCTTATAGTATTATGACATGGGAGTTCGTCACGTTTAAGGATAATGCCACACAGTCGATTTTTAAAAGGTCTCCGTTTATTTGAATTCTGAAAAACAGGCTTGAATAGAGAAATTTACTTTGCAAACCAGGATCTGGTTTTGAAATTTTTCTAAAGCTGTTCGTTTCGAAGCTGATGATTCATGTATTTCGTAGAATTTTTTGACAAGCTGTATCCTCAGAACGACCTAATGCATTCGATTGAAATTTGGTGGGTTAATTCTTCTACTAATATGACACATCGCTCTATCAAACAGTTCAAAATTTCCAGGGCCAGCCTTGATAAAAAAAACTTCTATGCTTTTTTCAAAAAAAGACTTCTGTATGCATTTTTTTCAGAATTCATTCACATATTCAGAGACCACATAAAACATGCTTTTAATATCGCAAAAACAAATTGCTTGGCACCATTGAGCTGTCAATAAAATTTTGATAATTCTGAAGATTTTCGAGGTTAGGATTTTTTGTAAACTGATAATTCAAAATATTCGCAAATGATTTAATATGGCCTCAAATTTCAGCCGTTTCGTCAAAAAAAAATATAAAAAATTTCTTCACGTTTTCTCAGTAGAAAAAAAAATTTCATCAGAATTTTCAAAAAATTTTTGTCATGTCCCTCAACTTCACTTTTATCTCACATTGAGCTGAAATTGAGAGACGTGACATTAATTTTTCGAAAATTCTGATGAAATTTTTTGTTGCTCCTAACTTCAGGGTGTCCGTTTTTCGAGGCTAAGCATGGGTATCTCGCTTATCTTTAGAGATACAGAGTCGGTTAAATTAGAAAAAAGTTGCGAATTTTCATGACGATCAATGATCCAAGAAGATATTTGACTTGTCAGTTTTAGTTTTCGAGATATCGAGAAAAAACAGAAATTTGTAATTTTTGTTTTTATTTTTTATTTGAAAAACGGTTGAAGGTAGCCTTTTCTAGTTGAGACATTGTGAAGGCACTTTTTTAAGGGGAACTCAATGTTGCCAAAATCTTCATTCTAGCTGTCAAAACAACCGAGATATGACATTCAACTTTTTTTTCTCTTATGGGCGCCATATTGGATTTTTACATTTTTGAATACAATTTTATTTTCTGGTTACAACGATGTGTCACATGCCACTGTTGAATTCATGCTTTAGAGCAAAAAAATTTTTAAAATTTTTCAAAGAGTGCTTTGGAAACAAAATCAGCATCGACAATAAAAAAGAACGTAAATGTCAAACATTTATTCAACAATGACATGTGGCACATCGTTCTGACCAGATAAGAATACAGTATTTGAAAATATCAAAATCCAATATGGCGCCCATTAGAGAAAAAAGTTGAATGTCGTATCTCGGTTGCTTTGAAAGCTAAAATAAAATTTTTGGCAGATTTGGATTCCCCTTGGAAAAGTGCCCTGGCAATGTCTAGATTAGAAAAGGCCACCATCAACCGTTTTTTGAATAAAAAATTAAAACAAAAATCAAAATCCTGTTTTTTTCACGATATCTCAAAAACGAAAATCGGTACGTCAAATTTCTTTTTGGATCATTGATCGTCATGAAAATGCGCAACTTTCTCTTAATTTAACCGACTTTGTATCTCTTGAGATAAGCGAGATACCCATGCTTAGCCTCGAAAAACCGACACCCTGTATTTAGTTGGTTGATGAGAAAACGTGAATTTTTTTTTAATTTTTTTGACGAAACAGCTGAAGTTGAAGGCCATGATAGATCATTTGCAAATATTTGAAATTATCAATTTACAAAAAATCCTAAGCTCAAAATTTTTCAAAATTATCAAAATTTTATTGACAGCGCAATGGTGCCAAGCAATTTTTCTGCGATATCAATAGCATATTTTATGTAGTTTCTGAATTTGAAAATGAATTTGAAAAAATATGCATACAGAACGTCTTTTTTGCCAAAAGCTTTGAAGATTTTTTAATCAAGGCCGGCCCTGGAAATTTCGAACTGCTTGATGAAGCTATGTGTCAGCTATCAATAGGAGAATCAACCCACAAAATTTCAGTCGAATCCATTGGATCGCTTTCAAGATATGGCTTATTAAAAAAATCGACAAAATACCTGAATCACCCTGTAACTTCAAAACGAACAGCGTTAGAAAAATTTCAAAGACAGATCCTGGTTTGCCTGTAAAAACTGGACCTACCCTTAGGCTATGTCCATTTGGTGGTGAATCACCCTGTAGATTAGTTTTTAGGCACTTTCACCAATTCGTAGGTATATTGATTTTGTAGTTGAATATAATCAGAAAAAGCTGTTCAAATAGGTGGTTGTTTATTGATAAGAAGGCAAAACCCAGGAAAATGTCATAATTATTGGTGAAATACTGTACAAGCGACGATTCCCGTGCATTCTGGTAAACGCGCAATATTTCTAGGCTCTTCCACGGCCGCAGTGAACAAATGCGCGGAGCTCTGGACATTTCTAGAGTGTGCGTGGTGGCATTGGAATGCATGGAGACTCAAACGCCTGATCAAGACACATTGGTTCATTTTGGCGGCGGTGCCACATACCAGAACACACGGGAAGCACGCAGAAAGGTGTGTGATTATTCGGGAGTCGCCTAGAAAACCATATGCCGGGCCACTATCGAAATTGCTGGAGGATGATGGGAAGTTCGGGAACACTAATCAGAGGCATATAAAAGCATCGTCCTCGGTGCGACAGTCGGTATTGAATTGGAATGCGAAGTGGTAGCGAGCGGATTAAAAGCGAGTAGTAATCACAGCGATAATTCTAATAGATAATTGTTGGCGTGTAATTATTGTAGTACGCAGTAATAAACAGTGTGTGTTGAGAACGATCATCTCGATTATATTCTAGCCCGTACGCAAAATTCGTAACATTACCTACAATCTTGAAAGCTCAACAACTTGCAAAATTCTGGAAAACAAAAAAAAACTTGAAAAACCTAATACATACATATTTGGTATATGAAAGGTGAGTACTAGGTCTGTGAGTAGTAGGTACTAGCTAGGTATACCTATACCAAGGGCCGATATTTCCATTCCCTCAAAAATTTGTGAATCAGGCTATTTGTCAAATTTTATCGATAAAATCCGTGATAGAAATGCTATAAAAAAACTTCAACGGATTGTTGAAGAGCAACTCAAAATGTCACTTTTGTGTGATAAAACTTATTACAGGGTGAACAGGTTCCGAGAAAAATGACTTTCCGTCAACATGCAATATGATGAAGGAAAAATTGTGCCAAAGACCTTCACTTTCGTCAATGAAAGATGCCGATTCGCATATTTGTTGATCATACCCACCTGAACTGGTTGAGGTTGAGGACCGTACCCAACTGCGTCAATGACGCTGGTTTGGCGTTTTGAGTTGTACGTTTTGAGTTGATATGTATAGTAAGCGCTTAGTGGTTTGCCAGTATTTTGTTTGTCAGCTCCCACTTGTTTGTGATTGATGAGGATTGCCGGGGCAACGGAAGATGGGAGTCGTCGAAAATATACACAAGAAGAAGTTGACATTTTACAATTTGGGTTGTACAATTTAGATAATAAACCCCGTTTGAAGTTGAATTGTTGTTCACATTGACGAAACAGGTGCCAAAGCTATATACAGGGTGGAATTTTTTTTTTGTACTCATTTATTCCAAAAACAAAGATATATAAAGTGGGCGAAATTTAGGAATTGATGCTCCATTCAATGCGTGTGAAGACACAACAAACCGTTTTGAAACCTGAAATAATTTGAAAAAACTGAAGAATCATCAAAATTTCACTTTCTACTTTGACTTCGTATTTTTCATTATACAGGGTGATTCATGAGTGACCTTACATAGGCTAATGGGAGATAGAGGACTTCGAGACGAGTCAGGATCCACTGAAGAAATTTTGTTTTTTTTCCATTGGTTACGAAGATACAGGGTGTGTTGTGTTTCGTATGAAACTTTGATGAGCGATATTTTTCAAACGGCCAGAGATATTTTCTTGAAATTGACCAGTAATATTTCTCTATTAGAACTTACACTGAAGCCATACTGGGTAAGTCAAAATCCAGGGCCGGGATTGAAAAAATGTGCTCTTTTTTTATTTCATCAAAAAGTACATTTTCTGACCGCTTTTTTATAAAACTGCTATCGGATTCGAAAAGCTAAGGAAAAATGCTTCAAGAATCACTCTTCAATTAAGATGGCACACCTAAACCATTTCGACATAAAAATTAAAAGTAAAATTTGTGGGTAAGTTTCCATTTTTGACCGCACATAATCGACTCATTGTTTGATTGAATTCATCCACATTCATTTTTTAGCTTGTTTCTGTGGGATAGAAAGGCTTGGTAGGAAGAAAAATTCCATAGCCGAAGATTTTTTTTTACGATCAAATCGAGTCCAATTTTGGTTTTACTCTCGATTTTGTCATGAAAAAAAAAAGTCGGCTCTGGAATTTTTCTTTCAACCAAGCCCTTCCATTCAACAGAGACAAGCCAAAAAATGAATTTTAATGAATTCAATCAAACAATGAGTCGATTATGTCTGGTCGAAAATGGGAACTCACCCACAAATTTTACTTTAAATTTTATTGTCGAAACGGTTTAGGTGTGCCATCTAAATTGAAGAGTGATTCTTGAAGCATTTTTCCTCAGCTTTTTGAATCCGATAGCAGTTTTTTAGAAAAGTGGTCAGAAAATGTACTTTTTGATGAAACAAAAAAAGGGGCACCTTTTTTCTAGCCCTGCCCTGGATTTTGACTCACCGGACATGTCTTCGGGATGAGTTCCAACAGAGAAATATTACTGGTGAATTTCAACAAAATACCTCTGGCCGTTTCAGAAATATCGCTTGTCAAAATTTCATACGGAACACATAAAACACCCTGTATCTTCGTAACCATTGAAGAGAATAAAATTTCTTCAGTGGATCCTGACTCGCCTCGAAGTCCTCTATCTCCCATTAGCCTATGTAAGGTCACTTATGAATCACCCTGTACATAGGTATACCCTTAAGTTATGCAACAAATTCCACAATATACACAAATATACAATAAATTATGGTGAAAACTAAACAGCACTATCACCGACATCAATCATGTATGCGTTGTATATAGGGTGGGAGAAAAAATGGTTATTTTCTTTGCTGTATACAGGGTGTTTCAGTGACCTTAGCATAATACTTCGGGAGATGATTCCTCTCAAAAAAATAAGTCGAAAAATTAGTAAATTTTTTTCCCCAAGTGCTCCCAGAGGGAGTTACAGCTCCTCAAAGATACAAAATGCAACAAAGTTTTCAATTATTTGCTCAAAAACTGTCAAAGGTAAGAGCTTTGAATTTGATTTTTTTTGATAGATTCGTTCAATCCAAAACTTTTATTCCCCCTGCAATTTTTCCGTAGGATGCATCATTCTGAAGTAAAAGTGAAAAAACACGGACGTGTCATGAATAATTTTCAACATAATCCCAATCCCCTCTAATTTTGCCGCCACTGGTTAGATTTGTATAAAACTTAGCATGTACATGTGCACTGTTGAAAACTTCTCTATACCAAATTTGAGTTCCTACCTTTGACGGTTTTTCAGCAAATAATTAAAAACTTTGTTCAACTTCGTACCTTTGAGGGGCTGTATCTCCCTTAGGAAATATTTCAGGGAAAAATGTTACTCTTACTTTTTGACTTATGTTCTTGGGAATAATCACCTCCCGAAGTATTATGCAAGGTCACCGAAACACCCTGTATAAAAAAAAAACAAGCAAAAAATGCGTGGATTACACATTTCCGTCAGTAATTTACCTTATCAAGTGTCTTTGCTTGGTTTGTTTTACCGGAAACTTCGTACCTCTCTAATTTTTCACTTTTAATGTCTTGGTTCTTTTATTACAGCAAAGAAAGCAACCATTTTTTTCTCACACCCTGTGCTGTGACGCATTGACGCATACATGATTGATGCCGGTGAGTGATGGTGCTGTTTAGTTTTTTTTCTAATTTGTTCTTAAACTATAGTATATACCTCTGTATAATGTAAAATGCGAAATCAAAGTAAAAAGTAAACTTTTGATGATATTCTTCAGTTTTTTCAAAATATTTTAGGAACGCTTCAAGACATTTCAAAACGGTTTGTTGTGCCTTCATACGCATTGGATGAAGCATCAATTCATAAATTTCGTCCACTTTATCTATCTTGGTTTTTGGAATAAATAAGAACAAAAATATTTAAGACTTCCACCCTGTGTATAGCTCCGGCACCACTGACGCAGTTGGGTACGGTTCTCAACCAGTTCAGGTGGGTATGATCAACAAATATGCCAATCGGCATCTTTCAATGACGAAAGTGAAGGTCTTTGGCGCAATTTTTTCTTCATTATATTGCATGTTGACGAAAAGTCATTTGTCTCGGAACCTGGTCCATCCTGTAATAAGTCTTTCACACATAAGTTACATTTTGAGTTGCTCTTCAATAATCCGTTGAAGTTTTTTTTATAGCATTTTTATCACGGATTTTATCGACCAAAAAACGATTCAAGTTGTCAAAAAGGGGCCCCCTGGCCCCCCACATTGTAAAATTGCTTGGCAGCACTTTTGATAGATAGAGGAAGTGATAGAGGAAGGCTTTCTGAACATGCCTGCAAAAAATTAGTCCGTAGTCATAAAATGCATAGTTTGGGCAATATTTGGCGCTAGTCCACCGGACTAATAACGATAATTAACTCTCAATGGCATCTTGTTCACAATCGCGAAAAAATTAATTTTTAAATGCAAATTCACCTGGCTGTGCCAACCTGTTGATTATTATGATGATTTTTCAAAAAATGAATGAGATTTTTGAAAACTATTGCTTACACTTTGTCAAAAGCCAAAGTTAGAACATAATTTGGTGGTTCGCGTGACTCCATTTGTTTTGGTTCACGAAAGACGATGAATCTTCAATTTTCTCTGCCTCACCCTGTAACAGCACCCGCAGTGATTTCCCAGGTGGCTATTCCTCAAATTTAACTTGAAACATCACCCAGAGCATACAAACCAAATCGCATCTTTTTATCTTGAATTTTCAGCCATTTATGGAAAGGCAATTTTCAGCTTTCTTTTTTTTTCTTTTTACGATATTTCAAAAACGGCACGAGATAATTGAAAAGCGATTACTTTATCCTCATAAGCGCAAAATTTGGAACAGATATGGTGTTTCACTCGACTCCATCCGTTTCGGTTCACGAAATGCGAATTTTCTTAATTTTTTTTCTGCTTCACCCTGTATACAGTGCCTGCACTATTTTTGCCGGTGGCTACCGATCATTATGGATCCGGGATGGTCCAAGCATCACACATGCAAAGGGGCTTCGCTCTACCTCAAAATGCAGGGTACCCCCTGTTTTTTGCTCCTAACATCCGGACTATACAGGGTCCCGAAAATACACCGACAACGTTCTAGAACAGCTTCCTCTCATGAAAATAAGAAGAAAAGTTCCTATGAACATGGGTCCGAAAATGCTTCATAAGGGAGCTACAGGCCCCTAAAGGTGGGACCCTGAAGATGGTTGTTTATTTAATATTTCCGAAACCGTTCAAGGAAAATCAATCAAACTTGACACATTTATCACCCTTCTTAGCTTAACAAAATTTGAATGCCTAACAGAAATGAAGTTGCTTTGAAATAGTTTTTCTTTCGCCTTGAATATCGTAATTAAAAAATCAGCATTTCTGACCACGTTTTCATACACTCAATCTCAAATATCTCGTAAATGATGCATCTATCGAGGTTGAACAGAGGGGCCTTTTTTTGGTAAAAAGCTCCAATATTCCATAATTGTTCATTAAATTTGGAAACAATTCACATTGAAAAAAGTTAGGGTTATTTTAACCCCCACACCTCAGCCTGACCCACCCCTGGTAAATTATTTTGGAATTAGTCTTGCCTCATTTTGTTAGGCATGAGAAGGTTAGTTTATGTGTCAAGTTTGATTGATTTTCCTTCAACGGTTTCGGAGATATAGAATAAAAACCATCTTCAGGGTCCCACATTTAGGAGCCTGTAGCTCCCTTAGGAAGCGTTTCCGGACCCATGTTCATAGAAACAGGGCCGGCCTTACGGTTTGCGAGGCCTTAGGCAATAATACAACGTGGGGCTCCTGTATGGAAGACGGAAGGCGGATGCCGGGGAGGGGAGGGGAGGGGGGGGGCACCGCACCAGCCTCCTGGTGAGGCGTGAAATATTTAGCCCTCGGAAAAGACCCAGTGGGCAAGAACAACTTTGGGAGGTTTTGCGATGTTCTGTTTAGCTCTCAAAAAGGATATCCAAAAAAATATCCCTGCTATGTTTCATAGTTGTCCTAATAAGGAGTTCCTAAAAAGGATGTCCCATCCACTTCCTGCATGGCCTGTCCGGAAGACATCCTACGAAGTTTGCCTAGAGATGATTTTTTCAAGTCTCATCATAACCTATAACTGCGCTGGGGCAGAGGGCGCTGGGGTGCGCTCTGTCAACCACCAGTCAACGTCAAAAATCTCGCGTCATTTGATTTGAACGTCAACCGTTGTTTGTGTTTCGTGCATGGATGTTTTGTGTTTGTGTCTTCAAGTGTTTTCCTTTTTTTTTCCAAATTTTCACGTCGAGTTTTACCAAGCGGAAATGTCGTCTCGTTTAGCGATATGCCACGTTTGTGGTTATTCGGAGGCCGCAGTTGAAAATATGCATTATTTTCCATCAGCGGTGGCAAAGTAAGTTACTTAATTAACTTATTTTCAATTTTGATTTCGAATAGTTTTGCATTGCATCTTTGCATGCATGTCGTCTTTCTGCCAGAGTGAAACGTTATGAAATCAATATTTTACAGATCAAAATTGTGGCAAGAAAACATGGGCATCAAGTTTACCGGAGCGTCGCTTCGACACTATCGAATTTGCAGCCGTCATTTTACTGTTGAAAGCTACAAGGACCCTGGTTCAAAGAAATTACGCCCTGATGCTATCCCGACTCTGTTTCCGATGTACCATCCTCAGCCGCCGGAGATCTCATCGGTTACTACGAAAAGTAGAAAGGTAGCGGACACTGGTGCCGGTAGTGGCTTGGTCGGTGAAATTGAACAGCCGGTGATGGGAATAGGTAACTAATTTTAATATTTTCACGCTTTGAGCCTAATCACAAAATTGCATTCATCCCCTCTTCATTCATTCATGTCCTCTTAATTATTACATTCATTCATTACCTCTTATAAATAGGTAATTGCTTTCAAATGTTGATTGTTGCTCGTGTTTTTTCTGTAGATGTAAATCCCTCTGAGGTTCCACGTTACGGAGCTGTTCCCAGTACATATAAGGCAAGGCCCAGTTCCATGAAGCACCCATAGCGGTTCCCAGTACATCTGTCCAGTTCAAAGAACATGCAGTACCTGCAGATTTTGCAGGAGAAATTGGTGGCAATTCAGATGCATCAGTCCTGTTTTGTGAGAGACATCGAGAGACATTCCTGCCGCTTTTTATTGAAGGGGTGTATCCTCGGGTGTATTGAATTGGGATTCCATGGTGGTGTAAAAAAAAGAATGTTGAATTCAAGCGTTAGAAAGTGATGAAAAAAATAAAAATGTTGGAGAATTTGAAGTGAAAGTCTGCTGAGTTCTGGTCCAAGACACAGAATAGCTCCAAAGAAGAACTCCAGGATCATTTTTTGTAAGTATTTTGGTGAATTTATATTGGTATAAGCTATATTGAACCATTTTTTAGAGAAAGATGATTGACAGCATTGGATGAGGAACAGATATTCAAAGAATTTCGTGAAGAGGGTCCTAGCTAAATGTTTTAGCTCAAAAGGTGTTCTTGGACAGGGCAGAAAAATAATTTTGCGCCGAAGAACTGAGATTTTTCAAGTTTCACTGAGTAAGTTCAAAGTTTTTGAGTATAGGTATATCTGCCGACATACAAGCAACTTGTTATTTCAAAATCTTGCTGTGTATTGCCGGTTCAGGTACTGTGGCTCGAAAGTTTGCCACATAAGTACTTAGGTACTTGTCACTTTAGCTCCAAATTTGTAAAATATCAAAAACAATATACCAATATCGTATCTGAACCGCAGTAGATGGCAAGTTTTCTCAAAACGTTTTCAAATTAATTCAAGTTTCAAGCAGTACCTACTCGTTAAGTTATAACCCTGGGTTGCACCAAAAAAATGATATGCAATTAACGCTAATAGGAGATTGAATGGATTTCAATCTGGTCAATCCCAGAAGGTTGACCATGGGAAACGCATAAAATCTTCAGCTAATCAATCATTGGATCATTCTCTTTTGAGAAACCAGAGTTTCTATTATTCACCAACGAGTATACTGACCAAAATAAATTTCACTAATCTCGTATTATATCAATTGAGCGTTGGTGCAACCCAGGGTAACTTGATTAAAAAATGGAAAATAGCAAGGCACTGTGAGGTATAACCTAACGTGAAGTATTTTTCCAGGTGCAGTGTGCAGTGAAAAATATATATTTCTTACAACTACTGAAAGCGAATTTGAACACTTCAAGGAGCGGCTCCGCCACGCTTCTCATAGGTACAGAAGGGAGTCTGTGTAATGAATGAAGTTTGGTGCTGAGTAATGCTCGATTGCTCCCTACCGAAGACAGGGGAACTGGGTATATATATTTTAAATTAAGTCAGCGGTGGATAAAAATTCTGTTGCAATTATTTTATATCACTACCTTTTACACCAAGATATTATATTTGTATTCATTCCCACAGATGTTTCATAAAAGTTCTTTAAATAAAAATTTTGTACCATACCATATTATGCCATAGCTACTTTAGAAATTTTTTAATAACTTCACTAATCATCAATAACGGATATCCATGGTGGATTTGTTAGTTCACAGAGACTCCATTGTCAATGTCGTTTCCATCAAACTGAGCTGCGTTATTGAGACCTTCATGAAACATTTTTGAATGACCATAACCCAATATCAATATTCTTCGGTTTGAGATAAAACTATTCCATGTTCAGAATACCGAAAACGGAGTTATTGTCTCTGATTCATGTAAGCGTAGTTGTTTTACATGAATTAGGGACATAATACACTCATTTTCGAATAGGATTTTGATCATGGATAGTCATAGGTACTCCCACAACAACTATCGGATCGAGATTCACTGGATATCTAATAGTGCGATTCTGTAAAAAGTAATTGTGCGATTCTCTAAAAAATTGCATTCCATAAAGGCTCTGTTACGTTGTTACTTAGGCAACAGCCAATGGCCAACATGGATTTTTACATAAGTGCTATTCTGTAAAAAATAACATCCCATAAACGCTCTGTTATGTAAAAAATCCTGTCGGCCATTGGCTGTTACCTAGTCAATAACAGCGTAACAAAGCCTTTATGGAATGTTATTTTCCAGAAAATCGCACCATTAATCAGGAAAACTATATGACTTTTAATCGGACGGCCTAAAAACCTCGTGCCGCGAACATTTAAGAGATGTCCTAAAACCAACTTCCCTGTGAAATCTTAATTGAACTTCTGACAAACCTCCCAGTTCAACATTGCTGGGATGTACTAAACTGGACACAAAATGACTGACATAAGAGGTACCTGTAACATATTGCAGAGGTTTCTGGGCTTTTATTTAGGACATCACATCATCCTTTCGTGACTACTATGCGACATCACTGGGACCAGTTCTTGCCCACTGGGGACCTAAATTTTTTTTTTTGACTGGGGTGCTAAACCTTCAATGGGTGATTCTTATTCAAAACGTCGGTTTGTGTCAGCTTGTGTTAGCTTGTATCGATGACACAAAGCAACACAAATCAAATGGAACGCATTTGTGCCGATTTGTGTCGACACAAGTCGACTTATTGTGTCGGTAAATGGACAGCACACAATTTGCCCGGCCAATAAGACTTAAAACACTTGGTTGAGTGCTTGAATGATGAGGTGAGGTCTTCATTTGACCTTCTTCATTTATTATTTAGTATTAGAGTATTTTTTAATACTCACCACACTGCACTAGTAACAGCAGTTCAAACCACTGAGTTTAAACACAGTAACACCGATTACAGGTAATTGATATTTTCACACAGTGACAGTTAGTTAGACAGTTCATTCAAAAATTAACAGATGGCACCACTTGCCACTTGTTAACCCGACCGCTGATTTGTGATCAAATCAACAGACTGCACCACGGTGCAAAAAAACACTGATTTTCTTGAGAAAGAGCGCATTCAATTTATTTTTAATTATTAGATATTATTTTTGTTTGGAGCAAGCGCGAGGCCTCGCGCTAATGCTTAGGGCGCGAGGCCCTAGGCAGCCGCCGCGCTTGCCTTGCCCTAAGACCGGCCCTGCATAGAAACTTTTTTTCTTGTTTTGATAAGAGGAAGCTGCCCTAGGACGTTGTCGGTGTATTTTCGGGACACCCTGTATTGGCATTTCCAAAATCCAAAAATATTTTTTTCAAATGTCAAAATTTTCAAAAAAATTTCAGATTTGGGAAATGCCAATAGGCTCAAACCAAAGTACATCCTTATAGCTTTCGAAAGAGTCCTAAATGGTAAAAATCGGTCAAGGAATAAACCCACAGGGATTGATTTTGCAACGCTTCTTTTACCAATATGACTCCGTCCTTAAACGTTCCAATTTCACAGGAACTCCTACTACTACTATTTCTTTTAATTACCTACATTCTCAGTTATACCTCGTGAGGAGATTCATACAATGCGCTTGATTGTAAACACAATCCAAATATGTCTACGTTAAAATTGATGCTTGATTCGGTTCGCTTTCGACCACACAACACAAGGAATTGTGACTTCAGAATTTCCTCTCCCATCATCATACATCGAGAATCCGTTGAGGTCATCAAGTGATTAAAAACCTCCATAACACTCAATTGTGCTTCTGCCATTTTCGAGTTCCACCGCAATACTAATTAACCACGTTTCACGTCTGGAGGACATTAAAAACCGCTTACTACTGAAAAGATTTTTGAACGCGCGGGCAAGAATCCGTGCACTATCCGACATATGTTTGTTTACATGCGAAGCACATCAGCAGCGCCACCATCGGTAATGTTACTCGCCAATAGGGTGATTGCATGAAATGCGTTCACATGATCACCGGCAGGCAGCGCAAGGATCGACAGTTATGTTTTGACGTTTGTTAGCGAATTGCATTGGGGCACATAATAGGGCCGCTATTCTTGAATCGTGTGAGAAAAGTCCCTGGGAGTAAAATACATTCTGCAGTACACTGATGCAGCGAATGTTGCCTAAAATCGTGGTTTTTAGGCAACTTTCGCTACAGAAGTGTAGTACGGATTATATAAAACTCCCAGGGGCTTTTCTCACACGATTCAAAAATAGCGACCCAGGTGTAAGGCATTGTTAGAAATGATTAGAAATCACAATCTCGATCTCGTAAACGCCGAATAAACCAGTATGTGAACAAAACACGTAAAAATGATAGTATTTAGTGAGGTTAGCTGGTTAGCAGGTTAGTCTGGTTGACGTTGTCTCCGACATGGATGAAACTTGACAGATGACAATGACACTATTGACATTTTGCCATAAACGCCCTCTACATGCAATCACCCTATAGGTAGCCCGTGAAAATTCGCCCTTCTGACGTCATTGTCGTTCTTAATTATAACCGCAGCGCCCGCCGTGAGCTAAGTAATATTACAAGACCCTATGCAATCGTTCTAGTTTTTTCAACTCTTTCATCTGAGACCAACTTGCATTTTGTGTTGTGGTCTCCTTTAATATACTTCACGGCTAGTACATACTTGAAGATAGTAACAAATTTTTTTCCAATTTTTTTTTAATCCACTTGACAGGTACGAGGCTGGTACGAGGTACGTCACTTTAAAACGCGCCAACAGGATAACAAATTTCCCAGTAAAGTCCCCATATTGAGGGGATGTCATGGGGATGGGGGTGCCCTTCTCCGGGGGGTGTCAGGTTGGCGATTCCGAAGGCCGCGTTGTTTTCATAGGTTGTTTTTAGTGATGTTTTGGTACATCTGGCAACAGTGAAGAACCGTGACAGGAGTGACAGACAACACCTAACCTAAGTTTCATCTAATGAAAATATCGGAACTAGAAGAAAGTTGAAAAATAAGGAGTTGTTAAAGCTGAAATGTTACGAAATAGGTGAGTTCTAGTTGGTTCACTAACAACTACCTAATTCCAGAAATTTTAGCATCAAAATTTTACCTGGAGCTTTGGTATGCGAAGAGTCCAAGCTGAGAGGTGACATCACCATCGGTCCGGGTACAATAATCCATCCCAGTGCCACTATCTTAGCCGAGGCCGGCCCCATAATCATCGGTGATTGTTGCTTAATTGAAGAACAAGCAAAAATCATACACAGGTTTTGAGTTTTTTTGCTTTTGAGCTGTGAGCTTGATTTTGTGCTTACAGATTGCCCTTTGACCAGCAAGAAAAGGAAAACACTTCTGTGCTGATTATTGGGGCACACAATGTTTTTGAAGTTGATTGTCACGTAGAGTCTCCTAAGATAGGGAACAATAACGTATTTGAAGCGAAATGTTACGTGGGAAATAAAGTAACAGTCAGCAATGGGTGTACAATAGGTGCTGGATGCAAATTGACCCAAGAGCAGAGCTTGAAAGAAAACATCATTGTCTTTGGTGAGAAGTGTCAGATGCGTGAGGGTTTGGATAGGCCTGGAGTATGGTTTTTCAGTATATTTATTAAACAGTAAGCCTTATTCTGTCATGTTCCAGTTACAAACATTGCAAATGGAAACTTTATCAAAAATGCTGCCAAATTACCATCACATACGAAAACCCAACAAGAAGAACTAGCTCTTTAATATAACTTTAATTGTACGAATTTTAGTTTTAATATATTTTTTCACATGATTTTCCAACCACGGGCTCCACCAAAGAATTTAATTAAGGAATAACTAATTTAACATTTTCTTGCATGGAATCTGGCCAAATTGATCAATGTAAATTTCTGTTTCAAATCAGTTAATGAACAAATGATCGGTGTTGGGATGTTACTCATATTCTGTAGTCCAATCAACTAGCATTGGTCAGAACAAAATACATTCAACAGCCTGTTAGCGTTAACACTGTCAACTGTTTGGTGGAGCCCACCATAAGTTATGAAATATCTATTTATTTGTTATAATATATTATGCTTCTTTTGGAATCTGCAAACACATTCCACTCAGTCACTTTCAAGATGTAATTGATTGTAAAGAGTGGGTAATGGAATTTCAATACATTTACACATAAGGAGCGTTTATGCGTCTGGTCATGCCTAATAAATTAAAATTCGAGATGCGTGCAGTGGCATCAATCAAGTCCATGCTGAATGGTTGCGAATTCATCCTTTAGTATTTTGACTAAAGCCGCATTTCCGTGGGATAATGAATAATGAGTGGGGTGAAAAACCTTATCATGAAAAACCAAACTGCGTAGTGCGCACCTCTCGATGTGTCGCGACCGAAAATTTTGCCTCTTCAAAACGAGGTAACTTTTGATTCTCGCCAAATACTTACTTTGATGCGTTCGCGGTGTCTGTTCTGTGACATTATGAAGCTTCATGTCTTACCTCAAAACAGTTAAGTAAATTTTTGAATCTGAGGCCCAACAACGAGGATATGATTTGTGTTTCGAAGAGGTGGAACTTCCCATGAATTTTTTCGAGTTTTTTCTGACACTTCAATTTGACAACGAAGTCATGAGCAGGGAGATCACAATTATGAAAAAATCAAGTTCCACACATAGGCCAGGCGGTGGGTCATTCTGGATAGAAAAAACTTCGACCAAACCTTTTGAGGTGCCAAACTCTTCGTTGGGTCAGCAGGGCCGGACTGGACAGGGGGGCTAGGGGGCGATCGCCCCCAGGGCCACTTACATCGGCGGGGCCAAATTTTTGTCCTTTTTTTTGTAAAATAATAATCGTTGGCCCCGTTTCTTTTGTGCATTTGAGTCGGAAAGAAGTGCACATTCCCAAAGCCCCTCTGTTTTAATTTTCATCATTTGGCATTGGCCCCGTGTCCATTATATTAAAGTGAAGAACTGCAAAAAATTTCTGCGTCGCATTATCTTGACAATTGGACCCTCTATCTTCTTATGCATGCTAAGTCTCAATAAGAACAGCACCAGATTTTCATTATTCTAGCTTTTGTTTTGACCATTTTCCGGGATCATTTGGGGGCCAAAAGCTTAAATGAAAGGAATGTGTGATATCATTATGTAATCATGATTATGGAATGTTAATGTTATAGTTGTTATGTTATTGATTTGTGCCTTTAAAAATTCTTGGTTGGCCCCGTACATTTCTTCTTGCATTGAATCAAAAGAGAAAGGATTCTTGCTGCATCTTGTACAGAACCTATATAGGACCAATTCCGCCGCCTCCAGCAATTGTAATTCATTATTTTTTTTGACGTAAACACTGAGAAGACGAATAGTTGTGTTCTACTGATCAATTTAGAACAGTTTCTATTTTTTTTTTGCGCCTGCTGCGCCTTGCTTTCCTCCCTGAAACCCTGCGTCCCGTATTATCAGCAAAAAATATAAAAATCGTCGAGCCTCTTTTTCTATACCAGGTTGTAAACTATCCAAAATATAAAATTTACATGGATTCGATCATTTTATTTTTTTTAAATGAAAAATGTGGTTATTATTATCATTATTATTATTATTATTATTGAAAAATTTCCACCTGCGGCGCAGTTTATTTGACTCGCCTTTTCTTGACGACCATTGTTTACATTTACTTTATTAGCCCCCGGGGCCAATCCCATGCAGTCCGCCCCTGTAGGTCAGTAGGTATCTACCACAAAAAATTTCTTTGTGCGGGTCAGATAAATTACATTTTATTGTTTTTCCATGCAAGAAAATCATCAGGCAACCTGTATTTTGGTTGTTTTCTAGTAACTCGTACCCATTGAACCCATTTATGGCGTTAAAATTTGATTAACAGGTGTTCTTGAAGATGTTGCTCGCTAAGAAGTAAATATTTTTTATTGCCTGTTCAGCAGCAATTTTTTCAGTTTTACCAAACACCGTTCGCGGAAATATTATAAGGAATGACAAGCTGAAACTGTTTTCTAACGATATTATGTCTGGCTTAACCAAGGTAAGCACTTGAAACTCTATAAAAACTGATTTCTTTTCGAGCTGCTCAATTTCACTCGCGTGCGTCCATGCCTACTTGACATAAACCGGACTGATTACACGAGCTCGGAAATGTACTTTTTCCAGCTTTAAAACACGACCACGACCAGTATAGTTTAAACTTTGTACATTGATTTATGAAGAGATTATATATAATTCGATTAATAATGGCCGTGTTTTGAAGCTGGAAAGAGTAAATTTTATAGTGGGGGGGTTAGCGGAATGGTCTGTGCATTTTGTGATCAAAGCATGAAATTTGGCATACTTGTTCAGAAGACCCTCCTTCGCAATTCCAGATGTGGCGCCACGCGAGATTTTGCGCCAGAGACACTGTATTGCGGTTAATATACCTGCTAGGGGTAAATTCTGCAAAAATGGTTCCTAGCCGGTCTCTGGTACCGCAGTCGGTATTTTTTAGTTCTGTTTAGTTAAAACTACATGTAGAAATGAGTGAGGAGTACATTTACACAAGCAAAGTTCCAAATGCTGCCTTTATACGTTGTTTCAATACATTTTAAGGCCAACTTTGTTTTAGTACAGGAAACATGGTAAAAAAATTGCCAATACCTCGGCAAAGATATGAACGTCCTGAAAATTTGATATTCTGTCCAGAATTATGTGCCCTACTACATATCTGAAATTTCTCAAAATCGCACCTCGAAACTTCGAGTTATTTGAGAGGGGGGGTAGAAAATTGCAACTCAAAATGAAAGGTATGGAACCCGATGGAACCCGTGAATCCAATGGATGCAAATACGTCGTAGTTCGACGCATCAAAATCAGTTGATACAATTTTGGCACAAAAAGTGTCAATCATTGTTGAAGGGGGGTCGTGGGGAAGGGCGAAACTCGGCTGGGTGGCTCTTTTTCATCCTGGGCCATGAAGAATCGATCCCGACAAGATTGGTATCTTTTCTGACTAAATTCAATGTCCTGAACTTGAATCCGATGTGTAAATTTGGATAAAAACAAGTTCGAACAAGTTAACTTGAGAAAACCTGTTTTTTCTTTGACAATTTTCACGAAACTTTTTTTCACTGTTAGAGGTATTCATCTATGGAAATATTTCAGAGGCCATTAGATTGAACTGTCTTCTTAACGAAAATCATCCATTCGATCTGTAATTTTGTTTTCCGACATAAAAAAAACCGATTTGAACTTTAATCGGCACTGCCCGGCGTCTACTAATGACCAGAACACTACAGCATGCACTCATAACTCAATACCCTGCACTGCGATTTACGACGATTTTGTTTATGTTATAGGGGATTCAGTTCTGCACAGATCCTCGAACTTTCAAAGATGAGTTATAATTTATGAGATAGTTTGGGCTATTTTCATTTAAAGATGCATGGTGTAGTGTTCTGGTCAGTAGTAGACGACGGGCTGTGCCGACTAAAGTTCAAATCGATTTTTTCTATCTTGAAAAACAAAGTTACAGATCGAATGGATGATTTTCGTGAAGAATACAGTTCAATCTAATGGCCTTTGAAATATTTTCAAAGATGGATGCCTTTAACAGTAAAAAAAAGTTTTGTGAAAATCGTCAAAGAAAAAACAGGTTTTCTCAAGTTAACTTGTTTGAACTTGCTTTTGTCCAAATTTATACATCGGATTCAAGTTCGGGACATTGAATTTAGTCGGAAAAGATACCAATCTTGCCGTGATCGATTCTTCATGGACCAGAAAGAAAAAGAGCCACCCAGCCGAGTTTCGCCCTCCCCCACGACCCCCCTTAAACAATGATCGACACTTTTTGTACCAAAATTGTATCAACGGGATGTGGTGCGTCGAACTACAACGTATTTGCATTCATTGGATTGGTGGGTTTCATCGGGTTCTATATCTTCAATTTTGAGTTGCAATTTTTTACCCCCCCTTCAATAACTCGAAGCCTCGGGGTGCGATTTTTGGCAGTTTCAGATATGTAGTAGGGCACTTAATTCTGAACAGAATATCAAATTTTCAGGACGTTCATATCTTTGCCGAGTTTTTGGCAATTTTTTTACCATGTTTCCTGTACTAAAACAAAGTTGGCCTTAAAAAGTATTAAAACAACGTATACAGGCAGCATTTGGAACTTTGCTTGTGAAAATGCACTCCTCACTCATTTCTACATGTAGTTTTAGCTAAACAGAACTAAAAAATACCGACTGCAGTACCAGAGACCGGCCAGGAACTATTTTTGCAGAATTTACCCCTAGCAGGTATATTAACCGCAATACAGTGCCTCTGGTGCGAAATCTTGCGTGGCGCCACATCTGGAATTGCAAAGGAGGGTCTTCTGAACACGTATGCCAAATTTCATGCTTTGATCACAAAATGCACAGATAATTCCATTTTTGGCCGTTAACCCCGGCCACTATTAAAGCTCGTGTAATCAGTCCGGTTTATGTCAAGTAGACACGGCCGCACGTGGGTGAAACAGAACAGCTCGAAAAGAAATCAGTTTTTCTAGGGTTTCAAGTGCGTGCCGCGGTTAAGCCAGACATAGTATCGTTAGAAAACAATTTCAGGTTGTCTTTCCTTATAATATTTCCGCAAACGGTGTTTGATAAAAGTGGAAAAATTGCTGCTGAACAGGCAATAAAAAATATTCACTTCTTAGCGGGCAACATTTTCAAGAATGCTGTTATTGAAATTTTAACGCTATAAATGGGTTCAATGGATACGAGTTATTAGAAAAAAACCAAAATACATGTTGCCCGATGATTTTCTCGCATAGAAAAACAATTAAATGTGATTTATCTGACCCGCACTTTGCCCATAGACATTGCAAAACTAGGAACTTGGAAATGCCAACTGTCGGCATCGAGGCCGGCATTTGGTCGGCGGTAGCCTCCCTCCCCGTCCCCCTTATGATTTTGTCCCTGGAGAGCATTCCATTCAAAAATGACTTGTGGAGTTGTGGCACTGAAATTTGCAAATTTCACTGTTAGATCACAACAGACAGTGACAATAGACAGTGGCTAAATGAGCGGTGGACTTCCTTCCGGGGAGACATTTGAGCCGTGGGATGCTTTATCGGTGTAAAAACTCGGAGATAAATGCGTGGTAGACCTTTTTTCGGTGGACCGTTTGAGCAGTGGATGTCTTTGCGGTGTCAGAGCTCGGGGATAAATGCGTGGTGGACTTTTTTCCGGTGGATCGTTTTAGCAGCGGATGTCTTCGCGGTAGGAGAGCTCGGGGATGAATGAGTCGTGGACTTTTTTCCGGTGGGACGTTTGAGCTGTGGACTGATTTCGCTGTGGACCGCTGAGTGGGCTCCCCCGCGTTCAGTATGTCATATTCCATGATTAGACAAAGTATTCTGTGACAAACGGTGGGAAATTTAAAAATTTCGAGTACCTATAGAAATGGATTATGTGCATGATTTGTTCGCCTTGAGACATACAAAATGTTGCATGTCTTGCAAAAGAATCACATAAAACAATCAAATAGCAAGAGTTTTCAGGTGAAGTGTTGTATGTGAGCTCAAAATGTTCGCATACACCTTGAGGAAGTCAAGTAACAGCCAACATATCTGAATTCAAATACTATCTCGTTTCTTTGGCATTGATCGACAGAAGCGGTGTGAGGTATCATTTCTGAGGTTTCTGGGGTCTCGGAACTCATTTTTGAAAGTAAAAATGTGATCAGACCATGATTGGAGAAGCTGGTCAAAACATGGACTTTTTTTATCAAGGCACCCAACACCATCATGACATCATGCTTGGGAACTTTTCTTCATAAATCAACTATGCAGATCATGATGCCGCTATTGCGGAAGCGATGAGACAACCGTGAGTCGAGTTAAATTTGAAAATTTGACATACTCAAGAAAAACTTTATATTCTTATCTATTAATAATGGTAATCAAATTGAACGTGCAAAGTATCTTTTCGTATAGTTTCTGAGTCCATGAATTCACGTTTTTACATGCTATCTATTTTTAAATGAATTTGGAGGGAGGGGGAGAGAATAAAAAATGAATATTTTTTTCAAGCGCTCTGAGATGCTTTGAATCAAGCTTGCTGACGTTGTAGCATGAATTGGATATGTGTGTCACGATTTTGCCACTGTCAAAGCTGTGTGACAACCGGAAGTGAAGTTATGGCCGCCATTATGTGAATTTGAATACGAGTAGTATCTCGTTTCTTTGGCATTGGTTGGTGGTGTGGGGTATCATTTCTAAGATGTTTAGGGTCTCGGAATACAGGTTTCCTCAAAAGAGAGATGGACAATCCGCGATTCCGCGCAGCTGTTTTCGGCACGTTCTGCGCACAGTGTGCCATGAGTGATCGCGCCATTTGTATTTATATTGCTCCGCCGTGTTAAAAGTGCGTTTTATTTTTTGAATTTTGAAGCCAACCATGCTAGGAAAGTCGCTAAAAAATATAACGAACTTCTTAATGAATATTTCGCAGAGAAGAATTTGCCAGAGAGGCATTTGATGCGCGGATACAACTGTTTTTGTAATGGATATATCAACGATATATGGACGTGCGCTGGAAGCACAGGGCCGCTATTCTTGAATCGTGTGAGAAAAGTTTTATATAATCTTCCCTAGGAGTTTTATATAATCCGTACTACACTTCTGTAGTGAAAGTTGCCTAAAAACCACGATTTTAGGCAACATTCGCTACATCAGTGTACTGCGGAATGCATTTTACTCCCAGGGACTCTTCTCACACGATTCAAGAATAGCGGCCCAGGTAAATGCGTGTCCCATGTCCCACTTTTAATATTTTTTATGGTGTATTATGGCCATCACTATAAGTTTGAAGTGTTTAATGCAAAAATGTGGCCAAGTGTGCCCTTGAATTATTGATTATTGATGAACTAAGCAGGAAGCTGCCTACTATTATAACGCTGAAGGGCTTGTGGTTTTTTTTACTTCTTCGAGTGTCACGTCGTATTTTATGGATCCATGCTTAGGGACACTATCGCTGTATAACTTGTGGACTTGCATAGTGACCCACAACATTTATTTCCCATAACTACTTGTGAAAACTGTATAAATACCAATAATAACACCATCAAAACACACGTTCGGCTTATGGAATCGGGGCAATGTTGGCACACTAGGACTGCGACGATTTACTGCGCAATCGAACGTGACGTCACGGGCCAGAAAGAGACGCTCAATTTAGGAAATCTGTATTCATTTTTGAAAGTAAAAATGGGGTTGGAACAAAATTGAAGAATAGCCTCAAAACACGTGTTATTTTCAAGCCAATTTTAACTCGACTCACGATTGTCGCATCGTTTTCGCAATAGTGGCATCGTGATCTGCATAGTTGATTTATGAAGAAAAGTCCCCAAGCATGATGTTATGATGGTGTTGGATGCCTTGATAAAAAAAGTCCATGTTTTGACCAGCTTCTCCAATCATGGTCTGATCACATTTTTACTTTTAAAAATGAGTTCCGAGACCCCAGAAACCCCAGAAATGATACCTCACACCGCTTCTGTCGATCATTGCCAAAGAAACGAGATAGTATTTGAATTCAGATATGTTGGCTGTTACTTGACTTCCGGTTGTCGCGCCGCTCTGACAGTGGCGGAATCATAATCTACATATCAAATTCATGCTATAATATTACCAGAGCCTACTACCAGAGGTAGGTAATGAGATCTATCTTCATGCATTTGGTGTTAAAATTCATGAAAAAAATCTTTGTTCTAACGGGGCTTGAATTAACGCAGCGGAGTTACTTTGCAACGTTTTACACACCACCCTGTATGAACCTTGTTCGAAGACTCTTGAGCTTGAGCTTCATATCTCGTCACCTTAAGGGGTTTCTGATGCGACTAAAAATGTGGTTGACGGGAATCGGTTCTATTTCATTTTTTTCGTTAAGTAGAAACTCATCCAAGAAGAAAATGTACGAGCATTGCTATCCAATTTTGAAAATTTCTAGAAATGTTTGAAAATTTTTTATTTTGATTTTTGAAAATTCAAAAACCAGATAGCATCGACAATGCATCTTTCCTCAAGGAAGTCGCATGCCAAATTTGAACTTCTTATTTACAAAAAAAGGTACCAAAAATGATTTCTACTAATTCACTTTTTCATGTCTACGAGAAATCATATTTGGTCTTTTTTTTTAATAAAAAGTTCAAATTTGGCATGCAACTTCCTTGAGAAAAGATGCATTTTCAATGCTATCTAGTTTTTAAATTTTCAATAATCAAAATCAAAAATTTCCAATTTTTTTTGAAAATTTGATACTTATGCTCGTACATTTTCTTTTTGGGGGAGTTTCTACTTGACGAAAAAAATAAAATGAAACCGATTCCCGTCAACCACATTTTTAGTCGCATCAGAAACCCCTTAAGGTGACGAGATATGAAGCTCAAGCTCAAGAGTCTTCGAACAAGGTTCATACAGGGTGGTGTGTAAAACGTTGCAAATTAACTCCGTTGCGTTAATTCAAGCCCCGTTAGAACAAAGATTTTTTTCATGAATTTTAACACCGAATGCATGAAGATAGATCTCATTACCTACCTTCGACCGACTTTTGATTTTCTTGTCTATCTGTTTTGTTAACAGGGTGATCGAAAAATATCAACATTTTGGTATTCCGGTCCCAACTTTTTTCCCATCGACCGATTTTCAAAATCTCAAGCTCATGTTGAGGCCAAAACTTAAGGTAAGAAAATCGTAGGGTCAGAATCGACTAAAGCCAATAAGTGTTCAAATACACAGTTGCATCAAAATTGACCTAAATCTGAATCGTCTCAGAAACTCCGATTGCAATGAAAATATCAATGAAATTTGATTTGCTTTCGAACGAACCATTCATTTTGAACAGTTCAAGATGTTTCTGGTTTGTAATTGATCATGAATTATTGCTGCAGAAGGCAAATTGCAATTGCATGCTTTCGAATTAAACTCTGATTTTTGCTCACCTGAAGCAGCTCGGTAACCAAGACTTCTGTTCGACATTCAGTCAAGACTGACCATTCAATGCCAGATTGTTTGGCGGCGTGAGGGGATTGTTGTTATTTTCATAACTTGCGGTTACCGTTATCGATCTGTTTCAGGTGAGCAAAAATCAGAGTTTAATTCGAAAGCATGCAATTGCAATTTGCCTTCTGCAGCAATAATTCATGATCAATACCAAAGAAGAAACACCTCGAAGTGTTTAGAATGAATGAATTACTCGAAAGCAAATTGATTTTCTTTGATATTTTCATTGCAAACAGAATTTCTGGGACGATTCAAACTTGGATCAATTTTGATGCAACTCTGTATTTTTGATGTTTGGTTTTAGTCGATTTTGACCCCAAGGTTTTCGTACTTGAGGCTTTGGCTTCAACATGAGCTTTTGATGAGATTCATGAGATTTTGAAAATCGGTTCACGGAGAGAAAAGTTGGCAGTGGAATACCAAAACGTTGATATTTTTCGATCACCCTGTTGATAAAACAGATAGGCAGAAAAACAGAAGTAAGTCGAGGGTAATGCGAGGTCTATCTTCATGTATTTGGTGTTGGAATTCAAACGTCAAAATAAAAATCAAAATAAAATCAGCCGTAACTAGAACAAGTGACCAAGATTATTGGTCAACTTTATATGGTGGTCACGTACGCATTCGATTGGCGTTTGCAACACATCGATATTTTTTGTCGTTGAGGCATAATTCTCCTAGTTCTATCACTTCGAAACATGTTTAATAGTGAAAATACAAGATGGCGGCGGGGCACCAATTGTCGAAAATTGGATAGATCTTGATGTGGTTTACATTGCCTGCAAATTTCATTTCAATCGGATCACTTTTAGAGAAATTCAAAATGGCGGATCAAAGATGGCGGCAGAATAACAAAAAACCAAAAGTCAACTTGACATCCTGGACATATGCACTATTGATCAGCGTTTACACCACATCGATATCTTTCTTCCCCGAGGAGTTATCCCGGGTACGGACGGACGGACAAAGTGAAGCTAAAAGCGCCTTTTTCCCATTTTTTGGGAAAGTGCGCTAAAAAGGGCAAAGTTTTGGAGTGTGACACGACATTGAGTGTTGCGCAGTTTCGTCGTGCTTCATTTTTGAGAGAGAATTATTGATACCCTGCGAATGCAATCCTCAATCAGATACTTTGATAGTAAAAAGGGGAGTACTTCAAGGCTCGGTTTTGGGACCCTTATTACTTTATCTTATTCACATGATTGTCGGATTTTGAACAGAAAGGCTCAATTTTTTTTGTGGATGACACTCCCATATTTGCAATCGCAAATTCAACACAAGATATCATTCAGCTCAGAAGGCTGTAAGTGTTGCCAATGAAGTATGGCAATATTTCAAAGAAAACAAATTATTTATTTATTTATAGTGCCATCGAGAGACCTCGTCAGAGGTAGTTTATATCTCGACACTGTCAACAATTACAATAATTTATTTGTCAAATATATGTCACAGCTCCAAAATCTCTCCACACCATCTTCTCCGCCTGCCAACCATCGTTCTCTCCATTAAACCCATCAAATCCATCCTTTTCGTTCTCCTACCCCTTCTTCCATTCCATTTTCTATCCGCAAATCCCAGAATTCTTTTTATAAAATACGACGAAAATTTTGAACTTGCAGCCCAAATATTGGTTGTTGTTATGTTGGAATTATGAAACAAATGAATATCCCCTCACATGCGTGAGTCTCAATAGCGCATTTTATTAGTGCAGATCTGTCATTGTTATTGATCTGCTTGATTAGTCTAGCTTGAAAATAAGAATGTTCATACGAGACAAAAGTTTCACGTTTCATGACAATCGTTCCACCAATAAGAAATTTCAATACGGCGGCCAAGATGGCGGCGGAATCATGAAAATCAACTTGAAAATAAGAATGATCATACGAGACAAGGGTATAAGTTCCAAGTTTTTCATGACAGTAATCGTTCCACTAATAAGAGATTCCCATATGGCGGCAAAGATGGCAACGGAATTATAAAATTTAGCTTCAAAATAATAATGTTCATACGAGACAAGAGTGAGTTACAAGTTTCTTGAAAATCGTTCCACTAATAGATAGATAGATAGATAGATAAGTTTATTTTCCTTAATACAAAGTGTAGTATTTCAACAAATTGAACATAAAAAGAAATCCGCTTACATAATAGAAATGGGTTAGTCATTGCTCACTGAGTATTGATACTACACAGGTGGTCCGACTTTTATGTCATAAAATTTAAGGATCGATAGAGAATGAAAAATGAAGGGGACTTTTTTCAGAAAACATTTGAGAAATGCCTAATAACAGAGATACAGCCCTTCAAAGTTGGAAATAAATAATCGTTCTTTCCTCATAACTTTTGAACCGTTCAACCAATTTGATTCAAAATAAAACCAAAGGTTTACTGAAATTATTCCCTGTCGAACAATCATAACATGTTCCATAAAAAAGTTTCAGGGGCGTAGACATTAGGAGGTGTTCCTACTTCCCCCCCCCCTATTTTTCACCCCTTAGTTTTCTTTTGAAACTTTTTATAATTTTGAATTCCACGTTCGATTTCGAAGGAAAAGTCACTCTTGCAAAATTTTGATTAGAGGCTTCGTTTAGGAGATATGTGAGTTTGAAACTTTGGAAAACATCCCGAAATCGCCACTTTCCAGAGCCCAAATTGTTTTTTTCCGGAAAATTTCTCGTGTTTTGGAAAAAATGTTGGTTTGTTAACTTTAAAATTCTAGAAAACCTATTTCAGCTAAGAAATCATGAGTTTTTTTTGGATTTTAATTTTTAGACCTTTGAAAGTTGTGCTTTTCAGATGTTTTCGAAACCTTCAATCCTAAATATCTCCCAAACAAAGCCTTCAATCAAAATTTTGCAGGAGTGATTTTTTCTTCAAAATTGAACGTAGAATTCAAATTTATGAACAGTTTCCAAAAATAAACTAGGGGGAGGGGGAAGTAGGGACACCCCCTAATGTCTACGCCCCTAAAACTTTTTTATGGAACATGTTATGATTGTTCGACAGGGGATAATTTCAGTAAACCTTTGGTTCTATTTTGATTCAAATCGGTTGAACGGTTCAAAAGTTATGCGGAAAAAATGATTCTTTATTTCCAACTTTCAAGGGCTGTATCTCTGTTATTAGACATTTCTCAAGTATGTTTCTTGAAGAAAGTCCCCTTCATTTTCCATTCTCTATCGATCCTTAAATTTTATGACATAACAGTCGTACCACTCTGTATAGTAAAAGTAAGACGTATGATCACAGTGTAACTCAGGGGTTAAAGTACAAACATTTCAATGGTGATCATCTCCTCAATTCCAAGGCGGGACTCGAGAGTGAGTTGTTCTGAGTCATTTGAATTCGTCGTGTATTAGGGAACGAGTTCTAAAGGCCGCAATACAGAAGAGATAGATATTTTCCAAAAATAATTTATGATTTATGATCTTCTAAAAATAATTTTTTGGATTTTGGAAATGCCAGTAATGGGCTCAAACTAAAGTAAATTCTTGTAGCTTTCGAAAGAGACCAAAATGGTAAGAGTCCGTCAAGGAATAAACCCACAGGGATTGATTTCGCATCGCTTATTTTACCAATTCAACTCGGTCCTTAATTAATTGTTACTTAGAATCCCTGTTCAAAATTCAAGTTTTTATATTACAACTTCATCTCGAACTTCACTAATCAAAATCTCAGTAAGGTAGGTAGGTATTTCACTCGCAGGGGGGGGGGGATACCAGGAAACACGAATCTACGTCCCGCAAATCTGATGCAATTAAACCCATTTCTCATTTACCTATTTGTAATTGTAAGTACATTATACAATCCTCTGCTGTGAATAAACTTTGTGATATAATCACAATCAAGATCACTACTTGTTGAACGTCTTGTTTTAAAAAATCGCGTGATGCAGAAAAACTAAAATGAAAAATCAGACCGTTATAGGCGAAACTGGCAAAATCGGGACATTTATTCAGTGAGCTGACGGGACGCGGGATATACAAATTAAAAGTGGGACAGTCCCGTTCCCGTATAAATCGTGACGTCTGGCAACACTAGCGAACATAGATGGGGTGTGTAAAACGTTTTCTACTGTTTCTTACGGCTCAATGATCAAACGGCTCTCGGGCGCTGTGCATGGTGATGTCGTTAGAGCTTTTGGCCTGGGACACTCAATGATATCATACGGTATAGTTGCGTGGGGTCTTCGTCTGAAATACAACGTGTCTTTATATTACGAACAAGGAAACAACCTCATGGGCATGAAGCTCAGTTCGCGCTTCAAGCGCACTTCCTTTTTGAAGGATTAGTGAACGCAAAATGTAAGGTATGGGGTTCTACTGTTATTTGGGCAAAAAATTCCAATATGGCAGAATCATGAAATTCGGCTTGAAAATCAAAATGATCGTACTATGGTAGATAAGGATAATTTCCAAGTTTCATGAAAATCGTTCCACTAATAAGAGATTTCAATACGGCGGCCAAGATGGCGGCGGAATGTTGGTTTTGGTGGAGTAGAAAACGAGAATGATAATACGGAACAAGGGTAAGTTCCATGAAAATCCACTGAAGTTCCACTGATAAGAAATTTCAATATGGCAGCCAATATGGCGGCAGAGCATCATTTGTCCAAAATCGAATGTAGATATACCATAAGGTCAACTTTATATGGTGGACATGTACCTACGCATTCGATAGGCGTTTGCACCACATATCGATACTTATTTCTTTTTATTATGAGACAGAATTCTCTTAGTTCTATAATTTAAAAAGAAGTACTTTACGGAGAATACAAGATGGCGGCGGAGCATCGCATCGATTGTCCAAAATTGCATGTATCTTGATGAAGTTCACATCGCCTGCAAATCTCACTCAAATCTGACCACTTTCAGAGAAATCCAAAATGGCAAATCAAAGATGGCGGCGACAAGTGATGAAAATCATTGGTCAACTTTATATGTATGGTGGACACGTACGCATTCGATTGGCGTTTGCACGTTGCACCACTACGATATATCTTTTTTCGTCGAGACATAATTCTCCTAGTTCCTAGTTCTATATCACTTTGAAACATGCTCAATATGGATAATACGAGGGATAATACAAGATAGCAGTAGAGCATCCTGGACATATGTACTATTGATCAGCGTTTACACCACATCGATATCTCTTTTTCCTGATAATAAGTTATCCCGGGTACGGACAGATGACAGACGGACGGACGAAGTGAAGCTAAAAGCGCTTTTTTCCCATTTTTCGGGAGAGTAATAAAATAAAGGCCAAAATAAAGTTGACGACAATGTCAGCGAGTTAGCTTGCTGTCATGCGACGTTCAGGCCAGAATCCTAAAAAATCTGTCAACTATCGTCCACTTTAAAAAGTTCGCAACGGTACCTACTCTCATTTTACTTTCATTAAGCTTGTAGCGTAATAATAGGCAACACAACATAAACAGTAACTTTCGCTGTTGTACAACACAACCACACTCAGATGTAGACAACCAAACATACTTCAACTGATGTAAGGGAACAGTGTCTAAGCAATCAAATCCGGATTATTTTATAAAAAGGACCGAACTTTCGGCAGAACAGCAACATTAAAAAATTCATTCTGAAAATTGTGACCAAATATCCTATGATGATCATGTTCGTTTTCAGGTTTATTCACTTCTGGTGATACACTCAGTGCTCACAGTCACCTCAATGTCCCCTATCAGTTCGTTTCAAACTACCTACTTGACCACGTGATCAAGTTCGAAGTTCGAACAGCGCAATCGCGTCCATGGCCTTGATAGTCCAGGAATTTTGGAAAAAATAGCGAACAAAAATGAAAGCGAGCCGGATTTTTGTATATAAGCTCAGTTAAGCATGTAGTTTAACATAGTAAAAGTTCTCAAGAATCCGGTGTGAGCTTCGGCCGTTGTGGCCTCGAGAAGAACTTGAGGATCAGTTTTTCGTGTATATCTCGTGAACAATGGCACTTAGGAAGAAAGTGTTCGGGTAAAAATTGTTGGAAATTTTATTGTCTATAAGAAAGGTCCTTACACATTTCATCGTCAGTCCACTCCTTCTTCGTCAAAACACAAGAAAATTAAAATAATTCAGATGCTCGATGCTGAAGACTGTATGGACCTTGAGTTTTATGATGGCGGGGTGCCACTTGGTAGAGGTGTTGCTCGATCTATTCTGTTTTGACTGAAACTATTTGCCATCAATACCAACTGTGCCGGCGGCATATACAGGGTGAAATAAAAATAAAAAGTTCAACAAATGTACCTCAAGAACCAAAATAGGTGGAGACATATAAATCGCCAAAAATATTCCTTATTACATGGTCATGAAGTCGTCGTAAATTTGGATCAAATATGTTGAGCCGTTTCTGACATGTCTTCAGAAGACTGAAGTCGTTACGAGAAAAAACTAGTTTTCCGTATATCAGTAATTCTTCAGATATTGAATCGAGACTTGGTGTTTTGAATCGAAGCAATGAAAAATAACATTTAAAATTAAATAATAGTAAAAAACACTCTCTAGGCCAACTACTTTTAGGAAAAACACAGTCAACTTTTGTTCTGATGAGTAGGCGAAAAAATTATTTTTTTCGGTAACAACTTCAGTGTTTTGAAGATATTTCAAGAACGGCTCAAGATATCTTATTCAAGTTTACGATGACTTTATGACCATGAAATCAGAATTATTTATGGCGATTTACATGTCTTCACCTATTTTGGTTCTTGAGGTACAAATGTTCAACTTTTTATTTTTATTTCACCCTGTATATGCCGCCGGCATAGTTCGTATTGATGGCTTCAAGTTTCAATCAAGAAATAGTGGACCAACCAACACATCTACGAGGTGGCACTCCGCCATCATAAAACTCAAGGTCCATACAGTCTTCAGCATCGAGCATCTGGATTATTTTGATTTTCTTGTGTTTTGACGAAGAAGGAGTGGACTGACGATGGAATGTGTAATGACCTTTCTTATAGACAATAAAATTTTCAACAATTTCTCCCCAAGCACTTTCTTCCCAAGTGCCATTGTTCACGAGATATACGCGAAAAACTGATCCTCAAGTTCTTCTCGAGGCCACAACGGCCGAAGCTCACACCGGATTCTTGAGGACTTTTACTATGTTGAACTACATGCCTAACTGAGCTTATATACAAAAATCCGGCTCGCTTTCATTTTTGTTCGCTATTTGCGATTTTAACAGCTAAAATTCCTGGACTATGAAGTGGACATCTCTTTTCTAGAGTAAGGATAAGTTATCCCGGGTACGGACAGACGACAGACGGACGGACGAAGTGAAGCTAAAAGCGCTTTTTTCCCATTTTTCGGGAGAGTTACCTATCGTGAAACTGTTATGAGTACCTAATCAAATTTAGAATATTGATGTGCTGTAAAAAGAGAAAGAGAACAACAGCATGCGAGGGGCGAGGGCTGCAAGCAATTTATCACGCTACAACTGCTTTCAATAATTTTTGCTTTGGGCATTCCGTGTGCAGTCAACTAACACCAATGGCAGTAGCGCGGTAACAGAGATTTTTGACGCGAGTGAGCGGCGCGTTTGATTGACAAAGCAACAATACCCTGACAGGGTGACAGCTACACAAAGCCCTGATCTAATGTCGTCATCAGACCAGACCTGATTGTATTATTAATGCGGCGCAAATATTAACGTAGTACATAGGTATTATTACAATTTTTGAAAAAATATTTCAGCTTATTGAATAACTTGAATGCAATTTTTTTTTGTCGGGCAACAAGCGACCTGTGGAGAATTTTCTATTCTCGAGTGCGTCGTCTCGAGGCACGGCATAATAATATCATAATAAAAAATTAAACTAATCCACAACTTGGGAATAGGGTGAGTTCTGCACCATAATTACATCCCTTAATGGGCATGCGATGTGCTCAAACATCATCAATTCATCATAAAGGCAAAGTAGTAATTATTTCATTAATTGAACGCTCATTTGTAGAATAAACAGCTAATTACCGATGGAATGGAGTACAAGAGCGCTTAATGATTATTAAATAAAGTGATTAAAACTATAATAAGACAAGAGCGCGTTTTGTCGAACGCCTCATCAATTATTCAAATGTTGCGGTGGTGAGTTGCTGTAATTTTCTTGCAGATAGGTAGGTATTACGCCAATGGACAGACATGGAGAACTAATAAAGAATTCATTGAGTTAGCCCCTGCGCTGGGCGGCGGACGTTTCTTACCAAAGATCGTACCTTAGAAGGAGCGTATGTTAGACAAAAGGTCCATTTGGGGTGGGTCCTACCGTTATTTTGCGTTATTATGATATTTTGCTATAATTACCTATTATATTCTACACGATTTTGCCTATTATCCATCTCAAGCTTAAAAAAAAAGGCGTGTGATATTTTTTCTTCAAATTGGATAGTCTGATAAAGTTGATCTATTGAAAAAGTCAAGATGCTATTAATCTTTGTCAAAGTGATGTTTGCTCTGCTGGATTACCGTTTTAATTTTGTTAGGTCAGATTTTGACACTAACACATTATTCTCATTCTATTTTGTCTTGAAAACGCCGTTAGACAAGTTTTTTCGATAGTGAGAAGTGTTGAAAGCTGCAATAGGAAGAATATACAGTTGAGAAAATGACCGAGGAGGAAACCAGGTCTAGCGCAGCGGGGTGTGATTCCGTCGCAAGTGATCCCGCGACCTGAGCTTGTCGCTCCCTGTAAGAACTAGGTATGTTAATCCACTCTCCGTTCCAGGATCATGATCTGTGATCCTGGCCGTAAGAAAGCGGCTGAGGTTAGTGAGCAAACCTGCGACCTGCCGGCCACGCATCCCCAGAATGACAATTTAACTACACAGCTTAGTTCAAGTGAAGGTTTCATGTCACAAATTTGAACGTTACCTCCCTTATATCAAGATGACAATGGGCGCTTTCCATTTAAAACATTTATGTCGGTTTGTGTCAGCTTGTGTTAGCTTGTGTCGATGATACAAGCTACACAGCTACACAAGGAACACAGATCAAATGGAACGCATTTGTGTCGAGTTGTGTCGACACAAGTCGACTTGTGTCGGTAAATGGAAAACGCCCAATAAACATAAAAAATCAGGGACACCAACAAAATTCGAATTTTTCATGGCAAGCTGTATTTTTAAGCTTGGAATGGATTATATAGGTAGTTAGGTACCTAGGTCTCTCAAGACTGTGAGCTATCTATCAAGAGTACCTATGCTGGAATGCAGGAGGCAAAACACATACTTATAATTAAATGCTTCCAATTCCCTAATTACGTCCACTTACAACATGACCAAGTTAACAACCAAAGACTGATTCTAATAGCAAGAATACAAGAAAATAATTGTTCGCAAGCTTCCGTTCTTGCGACCACGTCAAAATCAGCACCACAAATGCAGTAAATTATTGTGACGGCTTTTTATTAGATGGCGCTTCGAGTTTGACTTTAAATCACCCTACGTGTCACAGCAGAATGCATGGAGTCATGGAGCTGTCAATATTTGTTGAGGTTAATGGTGGCCTTACATTGAGCATCAAATGCTGCAGCTTTTTTAGCTGCAGAGTTCTGATTGGAACTGACGCCTGGTTATTGCTGTCAATGACCAACATTATGTGACTAATAGGTTTGTTCGCGTCGCATGAACTTTTTGCACTTTCTGCACCCTAGCCAATAGCGTGGGGTCCCTGGCAGCAGCTGACCAATCACAGCAGTTTGAATGCAGAAAGTGCAGAAAGTTCATGCGACGCGAACAAACCTATTGAGAGCTCGTCAGCTAAAAAAGCTGCAGCATTTGATGCTCAATGTAAGGCCACCATAAGGTCGACCATTTTATTATTCAGCACCAGATATTTTCAGTACATTTCACAGAAACTCTTCTTGAAAACTGTTTTTGGGCATGTATATTGTATTGCGTGCATAGCAGATGCTTTCGATCACCGTATTTTGAGTACTACTGGCATTTCGTCGAACGTATAGACTACAGCTACTGTATAGACAATACAAATAGAAAAGACCATAGTCGTCACGGATTTTTACGGTTGCGTAGGCGAGTCCATCATTCAAAAAAAGGTTGGCTGATTTTTGATGCCCCAATATCCGTGACGACGGTGGTGATAACATATTATGGTCTTCTCTTTTTGTATTGTCTATAAGTTTCATGCAATGCATTCCATTGAACGTAGTTACCGTGGAACGTGGTGAGCCCATCGTGAAGATAGATTTGTAATTGCCGAACGCAGTATATTATGTATTTGGCCCCAAACAGCTGGAAAACTCAAAAAGTACAAAACTAAAAGTCGATCAATTTTGCAAGATTCTACCTGAGGGTTTCTTCGGCAAGGAGAACATCACATCTGGCCAACTCTTGTACCGCTTCACGGTACAACCTTTTTCGTTTTGGCATTTTCAGCCCGGATTTCGGCGATTTCGACATGACAAAATGAATGACAATCCACCTTTTCCATGATAGTTTCACGAATACCTGTGAGCGTGGAACTAGCGGTCTGTAGTAGCTGTTTGCATTAGCGGGAATTTGCGCTCACAGGTGTGTTGAAGTTTATTCAAACATCGGGTTCGCTCCGATAAGAGTTTTATTGAATCGAATCGGTCCGAAGTCGACCAGAACAAACCATCACATGAAAGTGGCTAAACACTATGGGCCGTATTCATAACTCGCTTTTAAGCTAAAAGCGCTATTAGAGCGATGCGCATTCAGGGGCATTCCTCATATTTCAGTGTTCAAAAATACATTATTGCGATTGGGAGCGATTGTATGTGGTTAAGTGCAATTGATTTGCGAGTTAATTTGTATTTTTGAACACTGAAATATGAGAAATGCCCCTAAATGCGCATCGCTCTGATAGCGCTTTTAGCTTAAAAGCAAGGTATGAATACGGCCCTATGTTACAATGATTCCGGTACAAGAAAAACAATGTCAATCGGCCTTATTCTCTATGCCATTGAAATTGAAAATTGAAATAGTTTCGTTTTTCACTCTGGTTTATTTCGGTACGTAAGCATATTAGGCTGGGATCCCAAATATGGATGGAAATTAGACCTGAATCCCTGCCTGAACTGGCATAGTACGTACTTGTTTACCCAGTCTTAAGATCAATTTCAGCTCTTCAAAATCCCATTTTCAATATTGAAAATTTTCAATGGCATAGAGAATAAGGCCGAATGTACCTATAGACCTTCTCATATAGGCGGTTCCTTTTACTCGCAGCTCGTCCGCAGGTCTTCCCATAAACTTAACTCACTGGTTCAATTGGCTGTTAAACCGGGAGCGCTTATCGATCGGGCTGGCTAGGGTTGGGGTTGGCAACGGCGCCAATATAGGTAAACCTGCGCCCCAAGGACCCCAGGTAAATGAGAATGGCTAAACGGCTCCTCCGCCAGTTGAGTTTGCAGGTGTGTGTCTATTCTTACGTTTGAGTCTCCTGCAAATCTCGTAACTTCAATAACCGTTTTGCTCAATTGTATTTTGCTATTTTGGTTACGACCTTTTCTTTCTTTAAAAAAGCAGGATCTGTTTGGGCTGTTTTGTTTCTGTGCTGTTTTTGTGTTGTTTTCATGTTGTTTTTTTCGAGTTTAGCCAGTTTAATGTGCTTGTTTTGTTTATCCTACTGTGGTCCACTTTAGACCGATCCGATTTAATCAAAGTCTTATCGGAACTATCCCGATGTTGGAAATTCAGTTCATTTGATATTTCAACACTGCAATGAAGAACACTTCCGCTAATATCCAAACAGCCCGATCTGGGTGTGCAATACAAGCGTGAAATAGGTACTTATAGAACATTCCACTTTACAATTTTCAACTTTTGTAAATACACCGGCAACGTTCTTAGGGCAGCTTCATTCCATCAAAACAAGAAAAAAAGTTCCCATAAACATGAGTCCGAAAACGCTTCCTAAAGGAGCTACAGACCCCTAAAGGTGAGACCCTGAAAACGAAAGAAACCGTTCAAGGGAAATCAATCAAACTTGACACATTTAATAACCTTCTTATGCCCAACAAAATTTGAATGCCTAACAAAAATGAAGTTGCTTTGAAATCGTTTTTTTACGCCTTGAATATCGTATTAAAAAATCAGCATTACTGACCACGTTCTCATACATTCAAACTCTAATATCTCGTAAACGATGCTGGTTAAACAGGGCGACCTTTTTTTGGTAGAAAACTCCAATATTCCATGATTTTTTGTTGAATTTGAAAACAATTCACATTCAAAACAGTGAGGGTAATTTTTATCCCCACATCTCAGCCTGACCCAACCCTGGTAAATTATTTTGGGAATAATCTTGCCTCATTTTGTTGGACACAAGAAGGTTAGTGGATGTGTCAAGTTTGATTGATTTCTCTTGAACGGCTTCGGAGATATTTAATAGGAACCATCTTCAGGGTCCCACCTTCAAGGGCCTGTAGCTCCCTTAGGAAGCGTTTTCGGACCCATGTTCATAGGAACTTTTTTTTCTTGTTTTGATGAGAGGAAGCTACCCTAGAACGTTGTCGGTGTATTTTCGGGACAGCCTGTATAGCAACCATCAGCCAGTTCCAAGATGATTATGCTTTATGTTCCGAAACGCGGCGAGGAACATATTTTTTGCTACGCGGTTTAAACTACCCCCGACTTCGCATCATGGGCGGGACTTAAAGTAATTTTTAGCGTGATGATACCTATAGAGGACTTTTCCTCCCATGACCATTTGCGTCAGGTCAACGGTTTGGCTAGAATATGCAGAAATCAATACCCTGTCAATCCTGTCATCGTCAGGGTCTGGTGTCAGAGGGGTGATTTTTATCCCCGAACTTGGCTGGAGCCAATGAAACAGCGAGCAAGTTTTTGTCGAAGGTTGAGAACATGATTCTGATCATATTTGCAAAAATTCAGCCCCCTGGAGCCCGTTTCATAAAACTTACAAGTCATGTAGGACAAGTATCTAGTATTGAGTATTGACAAGTCTACAATTTTACAAGTAGGTAGTCGTTTGGATTCTACAAGCGTTTCTGTTTCACAAATAATAAACGCTTGTCCAATTTCTGATTCTGAGAATACAAGTGTACAGCGACAGGAGTCGGTTCTGCTGTAATAAATCATATCAGCTTCATAGAATAATGAACATGTTGTCCAGTGGTAACGAAAAAGAGAACAACGTTTATGTCATTGAGTGAAGAAGAGTGTGAAGATTACGTCTTCGAACAAACTTCTTCTACCAGTTCAACGAAAGGTTCCGGATGGATTCCATAGATATTGAAGAAATGCTTGCAGCGCCAGAAAAATATAGAAACCAAGCTCTTATTACATTACACTAGCCAGGCACTGATGGTATCATTTGTCAATATCATTTAGTGCATGGTGTATATCAAAGACCACAGTTTGCAAATGTCTGCATATAACAATCAGTCAAAATTTTGTTGCCCCAAGTAGTGCTTTCGCAAGAACTTTCGTGCTTTGTAAATGCCAGAGACGAGAAGCGTGTCGAAGGCAGGAGTCGAAGACACCTTGGCGAGCATCATGGCGATGATGCAGGAACAAAAGACGGAACGCCGGGCAGAAAAAGAAAAGTTGAAAAAGCGTCAAGAAGAACAGGAAAAGAAGCGTCTGGAAGAGCTGATGGCGGCTTTGGAACAACACAAGCTATACCTCGACGGCAATGTCAGGAAGCTGGCAGTAAAAATTGCCACGATGGAGGCAAACATGGTGCAGCTAGAACGACGTGTCCAGAGTACCGCCGTAAGTAATACGGTGGCCCCGATGGCAGTTTTGGCAGGCTTTCATTATGTGAAACTGCCAAACTTCGATGGACAAAGCCCATGGACGACCTACAAGAGGCAATTTGACGTTGTTGCCGACGTGAACGGATGGAATGACGAAGATAAAGCTAAGGCACTCATCCTTGCTTTGAGAGGTCCAGCGTTGGAAGCTGCTACAGACGATTGCGGAGAGCGAGCAAATGGACTTACAGAAGCTTCTCAAAGTTCTGGAACTCCGCTATGGGGATCATCGCGGACGGCATGTTCATCACGCTAATTTTTCGGCAAGAACGCAGAGAAGCGGAGAAAGTCTACAGGAATTCACAGCTGATGTCCAAAGGCTGGCTCTTCTAGCGTACCCAATGTACCCAGCGCACCTCTTGGCGGACTTCATAAGAGATACCTTCGTCTATGGGATTCGAGATCAATACGTGCGTGAGATGGTGATGATCAAAAACCCAGTCGACATCAGCGACGCACTGACCCAGGCGATCTGCATTGAGGCAGCCAAAGATCTGTGCAGTCGTCAAGTCAAGGCGGTGGGCGTTGAGGAATCTGGAGGTTCACATACTTCCGAGAAATCTGCAAGGGAGATGTTTGAGGAACTCAAACAGGAACTCCTCAGCGCTATGTCTCGGAACAGACCCCAAGGCGAGCCAAGAGCTGGAGGAAGGCCGCGTTGCTTCGGCTGTGGAAGATCGGGACATCTTCGTCGGGACTGCAGGCAATGGTCGAGTTCAGCAGACCGTTTCATAGCGGAACGGAGAACTGCTGATCGAGAAAGTCAACATCGTCCTGGAAGGAGTCATGGTAATGGCAACACGGATGGTCTTTCTCGAAGACCACGCACCGAGGATTGCAGGCACGACAAGAGGGTAGACCAGCAGAATGGGAACGTCGAAATCGAAGCACTTGTCTTTGAAACCCCGAGAAATCGAACTACGGCTGAGCTCAAGAAAGAACAGCGTGAGGACCCAGCCATCGGTTTGCTTGCTGAAAGAAAAGAACATGGCCAGGACAGACCAGAATGGGCCGGGATATCTGGTGAAGGGCCCGAATTCAAGGCTCTTTGGGCTCAGTGGAATTCTCTGAGAATAGAGAACGGGTTTTTGAAGAGAGTCTGGGAGAGTCCCAATGGGAAGAAAGAGATGGCTCAATTAGTGCTTCCAAAGAAGAGGGCAAAGGAGGTCCTAGAGGAAATGCACGATGGCGTCACTGGAGGGCACCTTGGAGTGAACAAGACGTTGGCCAAGGTACGCGAGCGGTTCTACTCTGTGAACTACCGGAACGACGTGGAAACATGGTGTCGCCAGTGCGAGGTTTGTGCGGCCAGCAAAGGACCAAGAACTCGTAGCCGAGGAGAGTTGAAAACCCGTTACGACTTGAAGGCGAACTCCACGGGATTTCAGGCTGGTGACCTGGTCTGGTTGTACAATCCTCAACGCAAGAAGGGAAGGTCTCCGAAGTTGCATCCGTTGTGGGAAGGACCGTACACGGTAGTCAAGAGGATCAATGACGTCGTGTACAGAATCCAGCGAGCCCCGAGAGCCAAGATGAAAGTTTGTCCACCTTGATCGCCTTGCACGTTACCCCGGGAGTAACGATGAGCCTATTCGGGACGAACAGGCTTAAGAGGGGGGCAGTGCTAACAGCGGCGATCCCGTACATATTGATAAACACTCGATCTTTCTGGATCCTTCCGTCCATTAGATCGCAGTGTAGAAGTCTGGAGCGATCTGGTGCATTCCAGAGCGTTCGTGTATGTGAAACTGAAAAGAGGCTTCAATACTCAATCAAGAAAGATCTGTCCATTTTGGCGGAGGCACCGCTTCAGAACCCGGCAGAATTATACGGGTAACGTGTGTGATTATTCAGGAATGGTCTAGAAACCGCATATGCCGGGCCGCTATGGAATTTACTGGAAGTAGACAGAAAGTTCGGGAACACTTTTCGGAGGCCTTATATAAGGCATCAGCCGGCAGCTCAATGCAGTATTGGATTGGAATGCGAAGTGGTAACGCGAGCGAAACAAGCGAAGTACCTGCGATATAATTCCAAGTAGATAATTGTTGGCGTATATTCATTGTAGTACGCAGAAATAAACAGGGTGTGTTTTGAAAGATCGTCTCAATAGGGTCCTTGCATGAAATTTTTTTCCCACTCCAATGGAATGCCCTTGAGTCACTTAATAGTATGTTCTATCTTAATTGTGATATACCTTTGTATTTTTGTTTAAATTTTCAATTGAAGTTTAAAAAAATTGAGTGTAGGCAACATCCTTACATTTTTTACAAATGCATAAGTTTACGCCCTCCTCTACACCGGTTTGAAGAAGTTTAGAAGCTTCAATTTACTTCACAATTCTCAATGTGTAAAATGTGTGAAAATGCCATTTTACCTCATTATGAAAATACGTATTATAATAGAACAGGGTTTGACTATTTGTTCTGAAGATCCTTCAAATTCATTGATACGACTTGAAATTAAGTGAAACGCACACCTCTTCAACCTAAATGAGCAGCATGACAGCAGCCGCCAAACGAAACGTCAAGCCGCAAAATTTGAAAGCCGTAATCGCTGTGTTGTGTTTTGTGTAAAATGGGATGACGATGGAGAAAGGTTTTGTTCAGGCGGAATCCGACCATTTGCCGATGGTTAACTTCGTGATGGAGGAAGAGTTCTTCGCGAAGAACGAAAAATTTAAAGCAGCAGAAGAAGAGTCAAAGCTCACAGCGAAGCTCACAGGTAGATGTTCGATTTCTTTGATATCATTAGCCGCTTTTCAGATGAGCAGAATGAGATACCCCTAACAAGATTTGATCGGGTGACCTCAACGGAGTCATGATTAGTAGTTGTGAAATCAGTTGCCTGGAAGGCGCCTAAGTGAAAACGATTTAGATCTATTCTGTAATTTTTTGTATTTCTAGAGCTGGTAGAGACATCTATGCGAACTCCGCCGTTGGATATGTACCTACAGCTTGATTTTGATGATCCTCACAAAGGCAAAAGTCGAGGCAAAAGTGGTATAAGGCGACAGATCTTGGCGTTTTAGCACTTCGAGCCAACGTTGTCTTCTTGGTGAATCTTGGGGCATTTGAATTAAACCCTTATCAGGTGTGGAAGTTGAATCGTTTGGCCACCAACTCATCAAGCAACACTCATTGAGGTCAACAACCCTGGAAGGCATGTTGAAAATATAGCTGGGCGAAGGAGCTCAAAAGTGACAATCACTTCCAGCTGACAGTGACAAAAAAAAGTGCCAGGCATAGAAGTGTCAAGTCAGTCTGATGCACAAACAACACAGCTGCGCTGTCGTTCTAAATATCCCCAGAATATCCCCAGCATGTCTGACGTCATGGCTGTTTTTAGGCGCGAAAATAAATTTGAATTATTGGAAACTTTACTTTTTTAATAAAAAGCTTCAAAAATTTTTTTCCGTCTTTTCCTTGAACTATATGACTATGTACAACAGAGCGCATGTTCCTACATAGAAATTTCTGATTTTGAAAATTTGTGCAAGGACCCTATTATATTCGAACCCGTACGCGAGATATCGTAACAGATGAATGTTTTGGTCGTTTGTGAACCAGACTATATAACTTTCAGTGCCTCTGCTCAAATTGGCCTGGCAGTGTTTACAACGCCCGGGTTTTGAGAAATTCTCAATTAAGTAAATCACAGATTGGAGTTAGGTACCTCCTAACAAAATGATGATCAAGAAGTAGGTACTTACACTTTTTATTATATTCTTCATATTCTTTCAAGGATAGAGACAGAGACCAATACAAGGAGGAATTATTTTAGGTGGCAGCACTTATCCAGTTGAAAATTGGCTGATTCCCCCAATCTTCAAGATTGCAGCTGATCCATCACAAAGAACTCTTGTAAGGCGTCACAGACAAACTCGAAGATTCGTAGACGTCAAGCAAAGTTTCGGAATTGTGAAAGAAAAGTTCCCATGCCTGATCTACATGCGTCTCGAGCCTATCTTTGCAGCACAAGTTATCAACTGCTGCTTTGCTCAATGCAACATATCTCGAGGATATTTCAACAACGAAGAATAGGTTAGGTTTTTATGGGAAAGCACTTTACTATGGTCTAATAGTAGTTTTCATGACAATTTGGTGTCTCAGTGGGCATGCGCAAGATTTGATAGTTCGGGTCGGCTAGCACCAGAGGTGTAGAGTGGAGAGAATGATTACAGAGCTGTGCGAGTCTGGCAAGCACGCGAAGGTCGAATTTTTGCCGACCGGCAAGAAACGTGAGCGTGCGCTCTAGACCTGATGAAAGCTACTATTCTAGCTGAAGAGAAAAATTTTGGTGCAGACTAGGTATTAATCACTTCAGATTATTATTCAATTTTTTCTCCCATATTAGTACATATTTAGATGTGTAGGTAACTACTTAGAAACCATTATTGATACCTTTTTTTTTAAACAAAAAGTTCAAATTTGGTATGCGATTTTCTTGAATAAAGATATATGAGCGTTGCTGTATCTAGTTTTCAAATCAAACAAAAACAAAATAAAAATGTCCAATTTTTCTTGTGTATGAATTTTGAAAATTTAATAGTATTGCCCGTACATTCTCCTTTGAAGGAAATTCTGTAAAAAAATTAACAAAAACCGATTCCCGTCAACGAGTTTTTCTAGTCACATCAGAAACATTAATGCATAATAATAAATGGCCTTTTTATTGAATTAAGGAAAAGACAAAAAATTAACACAGACTTTGATTAAGTAATTCAGTATTGGGCCGAGTCTAGCTGAAGCTGTTCTTCATCAGATTTGTTCATTTCATGCATGTTCAACCAGTTGAAGCGAATTTAATGTGAAAGTTTCATTCATTTTGCTGATGATGTAAATAAATGTGAATTTAGGTCCACTTCAGGTTGATAAGATTCAATTAAATCAAGGCATTTTTTTGTCAGATTCAGAATTTTTGCCAGTCCTGGGGTCAATCCGCATTTTCTTATAAAGTAAATGAAACGTTGCTAGCTCTTGGCCTCAATGTCCCGTCCTCGGTCCCGTCCAAAGATTCGTCTATCTGTAGAGGAAATGCGCAAAAAATGTGTTTCAAAAGTGGTCCGAACGACTTCATGTCTCGTCGTGAATTATTGTGTCGAATATCGCCAGTGCAGCCAACCAACCGCAAAGTTTCAAAGATTTTCTATATGTATTTCACATTTGGAAACTTAAAAACAAAATCTCTCAGCCAACTAGAATCAGAGAAGAGTTGAACGTAAGATAACATCATGCATCGCTATCAATATAAACTCAATAGCAATAATAGCATCAAGGTATTATTCATAAAACGGTAGACTCGACGGTAGATGAAGAGCGCCACCATCTTGCATGCTGCCATGGCTACCCGTCCACCATAAGTCGTTGCATCCGATTCACTACAAGGGGCTCTGCTTGGACCGGTGAAAGCTGCTAGTATAAAATTATGAGAAATATTTCAATCTCAGGCGTACTACCTACCTAGTCTAGAAAATATGAGCATCTAATTTTTCTACAAAATTATTTTTGGATTTTTTGTTAATGGCCTGTGCGGCATTAAGAGTTCTTTCACGCCTGGTCTGACTGAAATATGGGTGTATGCCAGACCATCACCAAAGAGACCCTCGTAATACATCAGCAGCATATTAGGGATATTTATATCCAACCGGGGCGGTTTAACACTCATCGTGTCGGTACTAATTATAATTTGTCTAACACTTCTTGATTACAACCATTAACGAGGTGAAGAGCCTGTTTGCGCTAATTACTCATGCCGAACATACTCTTAGGGATCTACAGGGTGTTTGCAAACTTAGGGTGGAAATTTGGACCGCAGTTAGGGAGTTGCGGAGTTGCTTCAGAAGTGCCAGAAAAATTTTGAAAAATGTTTAGGTTTTAAGTGATCGTGCAGAAAAAAGTTTTTTGATAACGACGGATGCATCTATTTTGAGGTCCTCCAGAACGATCGAAACCATTTCCAGTAGTGGACGTGGTAGGAAAAAACAAGTTGCAAATGATGATAAAGGCAAACCACTTCGCAGGATCGTAACTAAGACTTAAATAAACGATTCGACCCGCAGTGCTTTTTTTTTCGTCCCTTAGGATTTGAATATCGCCCCTTTTTCAAAATGGCGGATTTTATCTAGGGGCAGAAGGTATCGAATAGCCTGGTGATGTCCAGCTTTGTTAAAATATATGGAGCTATGTCACGATCGGTCTCTGGGACATCAAACACTATTTAAAAAAATGGTGGAACATTGACATCTGTCGCAGGCAAATTTGGTGGAGGCGCCAAAATGAATTTAGTACGGTCAGCATAAGAAAATCGCTGTAACATTTTTATTTTTCAATCGATTTCAACACAAGATATCTAATTTTGTAGAGAAGTAAATTCTTCTTGTTATCTTATACATTCTATAAAAAAAGACATTGAGGAATGTTGAAAAAAAAATTAAAAAATAATTCTAAAAAAAAAGGATTTTTCTATTTTTTTATTTTCATGAGAATTGCCTTATTTGTAGATTTCGATGTGCCCTTCCAAAATTTGCACTTTTCCGATTTATATCTTAGCAGTGCGCACCGCCATCTTGAAAAAATGATATCCGAAAAGAAGTTTTTGACAATATCTAAATCTCGATCTAAATTTTAGTTCATGCAAGATTGAAATGTTCATATACGTATGAAAGTACATTGAATTCTCCACGATTTGACACCTGAACCATCTCTGTGCGACTGGGGGTTCTTGAGCTAGAGCTTCCGGAAGTATCAATTTTCGGTGTTAAATAGTGACCGCGCCTACCGGATTTCACCACTGGATCACCACCATGTCTTAATCAAGTTACCCATCAATAACGCGTCGTCATTTATCACAAATCATGTGCATTGGTGGACTTAGCACAGCCCCAAGAGGTAATTTTTAATTCTTTTGGAACCGAAAATTGATACTTCCAGAAGGTCTAGCTCAAGAACCGTAGGTCGCACAGAGCTGGTTCAGATGTCAAACTGTGGAGGATTGAATGTGCTTTCATATGTATATAAACATTTTAATGTCACAAGGGCTAAAATTCAGATATTGTCAAAAACTTCTTTTCAGACATCATTTTTTCAATATGGTGGCGCGTGCTGCAAAGATAGAAATCGGAAAAGTGCAAATTTAGAAACGGCACATCAAAATCTACAAATGAGGCAATTTTCATGAAAATAAAAAAATGAAAAAAATCTTTTTTTTTCAAGTTATTTTTTAATTTTTTCTCCAACATTCCTCAATGTCTTTTTTTATGGAAGGTGTAAGGTAACAAGAAGAATTTACTTCTCTACGAAATGAGATGTCTTGTGTCTAAATCGGTTGAAAAATAAAAATGTTGCTGCAATTTTCTTATGACAGTACTAAATTCCTTTTGGCGCCTCCACCAAATTTGCCTGCGGCAGCTGGCAATGTTCCACCATTTTTTTAAATAGTGTTTGATGTCCCAGAAAGCGATTGAGACATAGCTCCATATATTTCTACTAAGCTGGACATCACTAGGCTATTCGATACCTTCTGCCCCTAGACAATATCCGCCATTTTGAAAAGGAGGCGCTATTCAAATCCTAAGGGACGAAAGGAAAAGCACTACGGGTCAAATCGTTTATTTAGGTCTCAGTTGTAACCCTGCAAAGTGGTTTGCCTTTATCATCATTTGCAACTTATATTCCCTTTTTAGGTTGTACCACGTCCACTACAGGGTGATATCTGTCTGTATGTGCGTATGTCAGTAGGTACCTATGTTATCTGTCTGCCATGGTGGCTGTCTGCCGAATCATTGATCCGATTTTCGATCCGATTTGAAATTTGGTTCCAGACATCAATGAGCCCGTTAGTTTTTGACTGTCATCTGTCAAACGGAAGTGTCACTATCAAACAATGACAGAAGTCATATCACACGAAACTTGACTTGCAGTACCTATGTCATTTGAAAGCTCTTGAAAAACTGTATCCAGAACAGTTGCAAGTGTTTCTCCAGCTGTCACCTGTCAATATTAGTCAATAATAGAAAATGTCAAAATTCAAAACTTTAACAAAGTTATTCAAAATATATCTGATGAATTGGAACCAAATTTGGCAGGAAACAACGCAACAAAACAGTCAAATTAAGTCTGCAGTTGGAGTTTTCCATCATTTCCTAGTCGGACGCTACAACTTTTTTAATTTTCTCCTGGCCGTTACCACCCGAGACGGCCGCTCATCCGGGTTTTGACAAGGATCATCCGCATTTGGTGCAGGACTCAACTCAGACGATCCTTTCTGCTTGAGGTTCAATTTTTTTTTCGAAAAATTCAACCCATATCGAGAGTAGATTACAATTTACACTGGGTTCGTGTAAATCTAAGAGGATGTGTGGACCTATTTTCAAATGAATCTTGCACATGCCGTGAATTCAAAAGAACTGCAGAGCAAACTTCGACATGCGGTAACAAGCCCCACGAACTATTCATTTTAGGTACAGACTTGCTGCGAGTCATAGTTGGAGAAGAGATTTAGTGGACGTGGTACAACCGAAATAGGGAATTTAAGTTGCAAATGATGATAAAGGCAAACCACTTGGCAGGGTTACAACTGAGACCTAAATGAACGATTTGACCCGCAGTGCTTTTCTTTTCGTCCCTTAGGATTTGGATAGCGCCCCTTTTTCAAAATGGCGGATTTTATCTAGGGGCAGAAGGTATCAAATAGCCTAGTGATGTCCAGCTTCCTTAAAATATATGGAGCTATGTCTCAATCGGTGTCTGGGACATCAAACACTAATTAAAAAAATGGTGGAACATTGCCATCTACCGCAGGCAAATTTGGTGGAGGCGCCAAAAGGAATTTACTACTGCCATAAGAAAATTGCTGTAACAATTTTATTTTGCAATGGATTTCAACACAAGATATTTCATTATGTGAAAAAGTGAATTCTTCTTGTCACCTTATACCTTCCATTGAAAAAAGACGTTGAGGAATGTTGAAAAAAAAATTAAAAAATAATTTGAAAAAAAAAGATTTTCAACATTTTTTTATTTTCATGCAATTGGTCCTATTTGTAGACTTTGATGTGCCCTTTCCAATCTTGCATTTTTCTGACTCATATCTTTGCAGTACGCGCCGCCATATTGATGATGATGTCTAAAAAGAAGTTTTTGACGATATATTGATTTTGGCCCTTGTGACATTGAAATGTTTATATACATATGGAAGCGCATTCAATCCTCCACAGTTTGACATCTGAACCAGCTCTCTGCGACTCACGGTTCTTGAGCTAGACCTCCTGGAAGTATCAATTTTCGGTTCCAAAAGAATTAAAAATCACCTCTTGGGGCTGTGCCAGGTCCACCAATGTTCATGATTTGAGATCAATGACGACGCGTGATCGTTGGGTAATTTGAATAAGATATGGTGGTGATCCAGTGGTGAAATCTGGTAGGCGCGGTCACTATTTAACACCGAAAATTGATACTTCCGGAAGCTCTAGCTCAAGAACCCCGAGTCGCACAGAGATGGTTCAAGTGTCAAATCGTGGAGAATTGAATGTTCTTTCATACGTCCAGAAACATTTCAATCTCGCATGGACTTAAATTTAGTTATTGTCAAAAACTTCTCTTCAGATATCATTTTTTCAACATGGCGGTACGCACTGCAAAGATATCAATCGGAAAAGTGCAAATTTAGAGAAGGCACATCAAAATCTACAAATAAGGCAATTTTCATGAAAATAAAAAAATTAAAAAAATCTTTTTTTTCTCAAATTATTTCTAATTTTTTTCTTCAACATTCCTTAATATCTTTTTTCATGAAAGGTATCAGATAACAAGGAGAATTTACTTTTCTACAAAATGAGATACCTTGTGTAAAAATCGGTTGAAAAATAAAAATGTTACAGTAATTTTCTTATGACCGTACCAAATTCATTTTGGCGCCTCCACCAAATTTGCCTGCGACAGATGTCAATGCTCCACCATTTTTTTAAAAAGTATTTGATGTCCCAGAAATCGATCGAGACATAGCTCCATATATTTTAACGAAGCTGGACATCACCAGGCCATTCGATACCTTCTGCCCCTAGATAAAATCCGCCATTTTGAAAAAGGGGCGCTATTCAAATCCTAAGGGACGAAAATAAAAGCACTGCGGGTCAAATCGTTCATTTAAGTCTTAGTTACGATCCTGCAAAAGTGTTTGCCTTTATCATAATTTGCAACTTGTTTTTTCCTACCACGTCCACTAATTGAAATAATTTTTTGGAGGAAGGGGAAGTTTTGAAATCGGACCCGAGAATAATAAATAACCCGAGAATAAATTTTCATAATTTTTTTAAACGAGAGGTAACTGATTCTTGAATTTTTCATTTCTTTCTCCAATTTTACGAGTTTTCCAGTTGTAAAACCCGAGGTGAAACCAAAACAAGTTTGCAAACACCCTGTATACCTACCTTTTAACGCGCCTAAGCAAAAACCGTTGTACTCGGACTACTCGGAGTGCGGTCAAATTTATCAAGTGGGGATGTGGAGTTATTACTTGTATTTATCAAATTCAGAATATTGTGCAGCAAAAAAAAATCTGTTTTGGGGCGACACAAAACTTTCCCGGTGGTATCCAGAGACTTCACTAATGATTTTGATTTAGGCATCCCTCCGGGAAGGGGAGACTTGGTTGTGAAATTAAAGAAAAAAATCGGCCAAGCCGAGCGGCTATCGAGAAAAACTAACTTGCATACACACATCACAATAAAGCACTGCGGTTCAAGGAGATTCAAGACGCTGTAAAACCTCATCCTTCATCATCCTTCCATAGAGAGAAGGTTGTTCTTCAACAAAAACAAAATCAGTAAATTGGACGAAAAATAGTTGGAGAATTTTCAGGAACCAACTACCTATTGTTTGAAAATAGCTGGTGGAAATCGGTTCACGGGTTGAATACCTGGGGCAGAGTTCTTATCATTTGCACTTCAGGGCCCCAAACGACATTTGAAATGAGGCTTCGAGCCCATCTGAAGGTTAGTACCTACCTACAATATTTCTGAAAACTAAAGAAACGAGAGAGGGGCTCAGTGGGGCTTCAAGAGACACCCGTAGACACCAGGGAGCCTATAGGGCTTCAACCAACCCAAGAAGACACAAAAGCATCGCTTTGGCTTGAAACAGCATCATCTGATAGCTACAAAACGTCACAAGTGGGGGTCTCATCAGACCTTCAAACAGGAGGAAGACACCATAGGGCCCTGGTAGGGTTACCAACCGTACTCTTTAAAGAGTACAGGTACTCTTTTTGAGGTGAAAGAGTAGCGTACTTCCACTTTTCACATTTTGAAGCCAAATGTACTCTTTTTGATTTATTCGGACGAATTTTTCCCATTCTCTTTCCTTAATTGCTATAGACCATATAATATTAAATAATCAATGACCCCACAAATTAGGTATGTTCTTGGGCGGATGCGTACGGCTGTAGATTCAAGACACAATCAAGACCAATAATCAATAATCTCAGTCCAGTGCTGTGACTACTGTGCAGTGCAATATTGATGATATTGATATCTTGTGTCAGTACTGTCAGTAATGTAACCACGTAACCACTATGTAAAGCTCCCTGTACCTACTGTCACGTTCGCACGCAATCACGCATGCGGCCAAAATCCAAGAATATGAGGAATTTCTATCAACTACAGTTCTGTTTATATTTCACTTTCCGTTGTGTTTAACATTTCGGACGACATATCATAATATACAATATGCAATACACGCGAAACGGTGGATTCTCATGTGTGAATATCGCAGGATTTTGATTACCAATTGTCAATTTTCATTTTTAAGGTCAGCAAATCCTTAAAAAATTCGAATTTCACGAGTGTCACCGAATTTTTTTGCGAATATCTTCAAACGGGAATCCGTCTCAAGTCTTCATTGTACCTATTAGATACTATTACAACTGATCACGCCCCTTTTCCCGAAAAATTTTCGTCTGCGACGCTATTTCGCTCACTTCGCTCACACTGTACTCTTTTCGTGTGGTTTGAAGATGGTAACCCTAGGCCCCTGTATTTAATTACACAAGGGAGCCGCACACAATAGAGAGTTTGCAAGTACCTATACGCCAAAAGGATGATCATAATGAAGTTGCAAGAGCTACACAAAACACTTGAGGGTTATCGGAGCCCCAAAACGACACTTGAAGACAGAAAGGATCGGGGCGCACTGTTGTCCCAAATGATTCAAGAAGACCCAAAAAAACAAACAACAGCATCCATGTTGTGACTTTGACATAGATACATTCGTAACAAAAACGTACCAGTTTGGTTGCTGAGGAAATTGAATATATAGGCCAAAAGCCGTGCGAACAGGCGAGCTTGGCTGAAATCGGCCAGGCCAAATTTTAAAGTTCATAGCGCCTGTCTGGTGAATGATGGGGAACTCCAACTTCAGCATTGATTTGATTCTTCAGTTTTGTTGCTTCCTGCCAAATTTGATTCCAATCCATTGGATAAATTTTGAATAATTAAATTGTAAAGTTTTGAACTTCAACATTTTTTATTATCTGACAGATGACAGATTGCGCAATACTTTTTAACTGTTCTAAATAGACCGAAGAAGTGTGACGTCACAACATGGCAACATGGCCGGCGGTTGACATTTCTGGAGGCCAACGTCAAACGTGACATGACCGTGGGATGCACGGCACGTGGCATGCACTTGACGTTCTTCTGTTTGTGTTTGTCATGTGTTTGTCAAATTTCTGCGAAGGTGAATAACGGAAATGGATATAACAAAAAAGATTCATATTTTGGGCTATATCAGGTGGAAGAAATCAAACTATATTGCTATAGACTAAAAACTGCTAACTGTAAACTGCGATCCATTGCTCTTTGCCTCTGAGCATCTCATGAACGAGATTGTCGACAGCGATTCTCCTGCCCAGTTTTTCTTCGAGGTCTTCTCGCTGCCTTGATGGACCGTTACGATGAAAACGAGCGTGTTCCGCGTTGTCCTGGCGCTGAGGCTTTTGAGGCTCCCCAGTATTTCTTTCATCCAACTTTGAACCAAGGCGTTCCACTGCCGTTGCCACTGCTCGACGAACTGCTCTCTGACCTTGTTTCTGCTTTCTGGTTTGCTGGTGGGCACTCCTAGGCTTGTTTCCTCTAATCGCAAGCATCAGGGCGAAGGGAGGGATACCCGAGAGCGCTCGTGCTGCATCATGCGGAACCGTTCTGTAGGCACTGGTGATTCTGAGTGCAGCCTTGCGCAGCTCTCTTCAATGATTTGGGCTATGTCTGGTCTTTTTGCAACCAAGTCCGCCTGTATGACGCTGGCTGTCTCTTAGGCTGGCAATTTCAGCAATGCTCACTGCCATTTTGCACTGACTTTTGTGACTTTTGTTGTGAACCTCCAGAAAATGTCATGCCAAACACAACCAAACATAGAAACGTCACGTTCATGTGACGTTGGCCTCCAGAAAATGTCAACCGCCGGCCATGTTGCCATGTTGTGACGTCATCACTTCTCCGGTCTATACAGTTTTTCAAGGGCTTCCAAATGACATATTGGGGAGTTTGCGTGCACACTATGTGCGACGTAACGTAACTTTCAACGTGAAAATTGGCGAGTTTGTTATCTGCAATTCATAATTCATTAGTTACAGGGGATCGAGTTTTCACGTCCTATGTTGTATTACGTCGTACGTTCAATGGAATCGCACACTCCCTATTGCAAGTCGACGGCAATATTTGACGACCTCGTGGCGCAGGTGGTTGTGAGGCTGCCTGCGGCCACGAGAGCCCCGGGTTCGATTCCCGGAAGAAGTCTGGATGTTTGTGCTGTCTAATTTGCAATTTTTCAATATTATGTACGCTACTAAATAAAGACAAAAACTCCTATGGCCAATGTGAGCCGAGAAGGAGAAAAACCTCGAGAAAAACAATTTAAAAAAAAAGTCTAAATCCGTGAGATATAGCTTCTGTCCTTTATTTAGTGTTTCACTCTCGGCGAGACGAGAGCGAGAGTGGGTCGCTCTCGGTCTCGGTCTCGTAAATCTCGTAAATGGACCACTCTCGTCTCGGTCTCGTACCATGTAGTCTCGCTCTCGGTCTCGTACTCTCGGCGAGACTCTCGGTCTCGGTGTTTGTATTATTGACTTTTCAGGAAAATCAGGTTATTTTTGAACTCGTTTTTGAACAAATGGCGCAAATTGCAATTCATATTTTATTTATTTCAAAAAGTTTACGGAATTTCAGCAACATGGACTATTTATCAAGTGAGCGAACTTAATTCTTTCTCCATTTATTCGAAATTCATAGGAACAATGAATAAAATCCTAGTTGATTTCTGTTCATCGTTACGTACTAGATTGAATGAATTTCAAGATGGATATTTTATGTCAATTTTAGATGAGCAATTTTTACGAAGGTAACTGCGGTATAGGTTACTTAAGAAATTTAGATTGCGTAAAAGACAATCTTGGGATTTTATGCATTCTCGAATTTAAAAATGACTCAGTAATCAAATAGGTATAAGAAAAAGTTGATAAAATTGATTTTCCTCCATTATGACTCCATTATGAAAACTTGGTTTTGAAGGAAGGCTCATCAGTTAATACATAATATATCCTTTGAATTTAGTTATGGTAAATGGATCGCTTTTGAGTGAAATATAATTTTTTTGAATGATTAATTACCTTGCACATTGAACAAATGACAAATGCATTTTATTTGCATAAGCAATAATAGTGGTTATGAGGTGAAACACGGTGAAACACGGTGAAATCTATAGCCAGCTTCTGACAGCAAATCGAACAGATTTTATACTCGATTAAAAAAGCATTTTTGTTTGCTCATTCAAAATAAAAGAAATCTCGAGTCTGCTTTCGTCATATTTGTTTGATTTTTTCCATTCAGTTCGTGGACCGGACTTTTGGGCAGGTACTCTTGGATTGTTGTCATAAAAGTCATAAAACCCAAAAATAAACTGACCGTGCGACTTGCTGAATAGAGATGCGAAAGACACGTACGACTATAAAAGAAAGTTTTTGACACGTGTTTCGTTGGTTGGGTTTCAATTTTTTGGCAAGAAAACACTTGAGTATTAAGGATTGAGGCTTTCTTGCGTTATTTCGCAATCCATTGTTGATCCATTTTCTTCATTCATAAAATGTAGCGGTACATAGCACCTTAAATTTATCCAAATCAATACAAAACCCAACAAAACGGGGCTCGAAAACTGTACCTACAAAATTCCTGTGCGGCTCTATTGTGATTGCACACTAAAATAGGTAATAAAAATTATGGCTGAACATCCCCATCTGGGCCTTTTAGGCCAAAAAGTGGAATACCTGTATAATAATAAGTTAGTATAAAGTACCTCTAATAGTGGACACTTCTGTTACACAGCGCATCACGTATGAAAAGATAAAGCTTCTCTTTTCTAGTTTTGCACTGTCAAAGATAAAAACTGTCGATGTCAAATAAACCTCATCATTTGGAAAACTTCCCGAACAGCCTCGGCTCGATGAGGTCGAAAAAGCTTCATCCTCTGGTGGAATAGTAGTTGATGATGAAGTGGTGAGTGTAGGTACGTGAGAAAAAAAAGTCACCGAAATCTTACCTACTTCTCAAATTTCAAATTCGGCTATTTTCATATTCAGAGATTCTTATTTGTCCTTAATTAATCAGGTGATTATTAGAGAGTCCATCAATAGAATAAAAGGCCAATGAATGTATTTCTACGTATCATACGCATTAGTTATGGCACACCGAGACTCTCGGTTTACCGAGACTCTCGTCATGGTAATCTCGTCTCGTTCTCGGTCTCGGTCATGGCACTCTCGTCTCGGTCTCGCTCTCGGTCTCGGTCCGAGAGCGAGACCGAGACCGAGAAAATCTCGCTCTCGTGGGAAACACTACCTTTATTGAAAGTGTTTGCTTGACAGATGACAGCCAAACACTAATCCGGTCATTCGACGGAAAAACCATGTCTGCACACCAAATTTCAAGTCGATCAGGTCAACGGTTCGGCAGTTATCGTGGAAGATCACAGACACACACATCGACCCAACCATCCACCCACCCACAGACAGGCATCATTCTGGAAATGATCTCAATCGACTTGGGGGACCTCAAAATTGATATATCCGGCTGGATCTCAAAACTTTTTTTCCGCACGATTACGATACCTACTTTCCTTTCCATGTTGGTGTGGGGGCCGGGAAAGTAAAATGGCATGACATGAGCTTTCTTTTGCTTTTTGATCCATATATCTTTACCTCAATCCATAAATGAGTTCGTAGGCCTCGCAAAAAGTGGTGATACTACTGACCGATCAACCCAAAGCGTTGCAAAATCATTCCCTTATTTTTGGATTTTGGAAATGCCAATGGGCTCAAACCAAAGTACATCCTTGTAGTTTTCGAAAGAGACCTAAATGGTAAGATTCTGTCAAGGAATAGACCCACAGGGATTGATTTCGCAACACTTAATTTTTCCAATTCAACTCCGTCCTTGAAAGTATGAGGTATCGGGTTCATATGTATTCTCAAAACCAAAGTGCATCATCCATCTCCGATAAAGAGTCATAAAGAGTTTAATACGGGGTGTTTATAAGAAACTGTGATCGCGGCAGGCATGGGTCAGGCCGAAAAACGCAGTAACAGGCGTAATTGTAGTGATCGAAAGCGGATTCCAAAGGCGATGCGATCACAAACGTTTATAAACACCCGGTAGTTATGAGTAAAACGCAGTGTTTCAAATTGTTCACAATGCATCTAGATTCTAGATACAACTGATCTGCTCATAACCACGCAGCTTTATAGTCCAGGAACGTATAACGGGAAAAAATTATATACAGCGAACTAAAGAAGTTGGAGCGGTAGAAATCTCCAGGTGGATGCCTTACTCTATGCTTTTGAAGGTTTTGCTCAAAAAATGACATTGAACATTCGTAGGAAATAAAGTGAAAAACAAGAAATCTTGAAAATTAAATTTATTATTTTGAAAAAATCACTGTCAAAAAACCGAAACCTCGACCGAAACCATGTCGGATTTGGAAATGGGCCTACACGACGCCCAATGCAATCCATTCCGATATCAGTTGGAATTTTTCGAAAAAAGTCAATCCCCCTCAATCCCTTCATAGATATTCTTTTGGGAAGATTTTGAATAATTAAATGGCAGCACGGAGCTTTATGTGTTTATGTCTGTAATCTTCCACGATAGCAGCCGTCAGCCGCAACGCTGATCCGATCGACTTGATATTCGGTATGCGGACATAGTTTTGCTGTCGAATGTTGAATGTCGATTGTGTTTTGGTTGTCATCTGTCAAACGGAAATGTCACATCAAAAATGACAAAAATTATATCTCACAAAACTTGACTTGCAATTATGTAATTTGAAAGTTCTTGATAAACTGTATTCAAAACTGTTGAAAGTATTTCTCCGCGTGTCATCTGTCAAATAACAAAAAATGTTAAAGTTCAAAGCTTTGTTATTTAATTATTTAAAATGTCTACGATGGATTAGAACCAAATCCAGCAGAAAGCATCACAACAACAGAATCAAATCACGTCTGCAGTTTAAGCTTCCCACCTTCCCCCACTTTGGAGTTACTATTTTTTATTTATTTTTTCTGTTTCACCATGTATAAATCTCCTGCAAGAAATTCAAGCAAAACACCCGGTGAAGTGTGATTGCTGGCCATCTAAGGAATGTATACCACATAATCGCTATGCTCCTTCAATCAAAATCTCACGAGATTACATAAGCTCCTGAACTATTGATCTCGTATAACGATTTATGACTGTAAAGCTGATTTTACGATTTGCCGCCATCTTGGCCCGGCCCCCACTTCTAACTTTTTCGTAAATGAACCGATCTTGATGAAACTTGGAATATGGGTAGGTACCTGTGTCTTGCATGATGATCTATAATTTTCAAGTTGGTTTTACTATTAGTTGTCATCTTGGTCCGCCATATTGGACTTTCCCACAACCGATTTTATGCTGATCCACCCGAAAGAAAGTGCGCTATTGAGCCTTACGCCTGTGAGAGCATATTCACTTGTCCATACTCTTACATCATATCGGGCTCATCTTATCTCATGGTACCTACTTATAGGCAGAAAATTTCCTCGAAAATTTCTTTTTTATTTTTACCTAAATTAACACGTTAAATGGTTCATCCTGTACTACGGTGTTCTGTATCCGTCAGGCGGTTTTTTTTCACGACTGCCGCAACCACAAGGCATTTGTCACTTTTTCGCGTGAGTTGCTGCAAGCGGCGGCTCAAAGTGATGTCTCGTCAGCCGTGACTCCCGGAGCCGTCGTTTCGTCACATGTGTGCGAACGTCTGAAAATGAAAATTCCCTAACTCGCCCTGATTTATAAGTCTACATTCTATCGTCTCGCAGACAAATGGAACAATTTATAGGCGCGAGTTGTAACCAAGCGTTACGAACATTAGGTACGGCTCTTCTTCCCCAGTTTTTTTTTATGGAAATTACAAAGTATACTGGATCACCCAAAGATCACCATAGATAAAAAAAAACTTGAGAGTTTCATAAAATAGAACGTAATTAGTTATAAAGTATTAGGTACGATCGTTGCCCATAAAAAAAACGCGTACAAGATTTTAATACGGGGTGTACTGATTTGATTAATTTAGACTACCTTGTCATTGTGACACCAGGCCGGAATTTCAAAAATCAGCGTCACCGCACAAAAGCTGTACGCGTTTTTCTTGGGCATCTACACATAATGACTACATAGACAGAATAATTAAGTACCTATTCGATTAAGTAGGTATAGTTACAGGGTAAATCCGTTTAAACCGATTAAACTTTGGGAAAATATTCTCCTCATCCGTTTGATTCAGAAAAATATAATAAGTATACGTGCCTCTCACTTGCTTCCTAAAAAAGATACAGAGTGTCAAAGTTCACTTTTTTTGATTTTCAAAAATTTGTAACTTGCGAACTATTCGAACAAATTAGCTTAAATTTAGCACAGAAGAGATTATCTATTCCTATTTCCCAAATTTTAAAGGAATCCAATCAGTGCAGTGGTGTAGGAGTTCCGGAGAGAACATTAATTTGAAAGTTTCTTCAGATGCTTCCAAATTAATGACCCCCCATAACTCCTACGCTACTGATTCGATTCTTAAGAAATTTTGCAAGTATAGGTAGATGTTTAGAATTTTTCAAAACAGATAACTATCCCTATTAGTGGGGGCACTAGGTGAATGAACCTTGCAAATGGTGATGAAAGCATGAAATTCGGTACACCTACTCAGAATTAGCACCTCTCTTAGATAAGAGGTGGAGCCACGCCGAATTTTCACCGGAAGGGGGGTCGGGGGGCTCCTGAAAGTTTGAGGTGCTAGGGCTCCCACCAAACCGCTTATCAGTTCGTTTTATCAATTAAAAAGGAAACTCATGAATATATCGTAAAAATTGACGACGTTTATCGCCTTGTCCCAGGAATTTTTCATGATGAAAAAAAAAAGTTCTTCGGCAGAACACACAAATTGGTTTTATTTTATTTTCACCTACAAAGAATTAATAAGGAGATGTGCAACACGTTGTTTCCTACAAATTCGTATCCTCTGAATTCGTTTGTGGAGTCAAAATTTTGATGGTATATCTTCTTGAAGAGGGGCATTCCAAAGAGTGAGCTATTTTCAACACTAAGTTCAAACAGAATTTTTTCAATGTTCTGAATCGAAATTACTGAATTCCTTCCAGCAATGCATACCCTGAACCCTTCTTTGGAAGTACCGCGTGCGATTGAACGTGGAGTAAGTCCTGAAACACTATCAGAATTTTTCTTCTGTGATGCTACTATCCACTCTCGATCGGGGCAATTAGGTTCCTACACAGCATGCGCGGAGTGTATACACGTTATTTCAATATTATGACACACTTTCAATCATGAAAAATTTGACTGAACCGAGAAAATACCCTGCATCGTGTAGTGATAGTTTCGCGGGCTCCAACCAGTATTTCTATGACCAACCTCGGGTTCCACCAAACTTTTATCAGCGTGATAACTTTATCACTCTGATAGTAACTAAGCAACTGGCCATCCTATTGGCTGGTGCATAGCAACTACAGCGTGATAGATTTAATCTGCTCTTAAAATTTTGGTGGAATCTGAGGCTAGACATCTTTCAGGCTATGCGACTTTTTGAAAACGCTACTGTTGGATCATAGACACCTAGTATTTTTTTTTGTTAACCATACTGGGTTGTTCTTCGTTTTTTCGAATCCAACAGTTGGGTCTATGATCCAACCCACGTTTTTCTTTCGGTCGATAGCCAGGATGTCTACCCTTCGAATACTGCCAGAGTCTGCGTTATATGTCACCTCCTCAAAGACAGTAAGGCCCTTAATTCGTAAAGCGTCGTCAGCCATAAAGTGCGCACTGTGTGGTGACGGTGATTCCGTAAGCGCTCCCCAAATGGACAAGATCCAAGAACACGATTGTGGCAGTGTTTCACTGATGAATTTATCGGTGTCGGAGCAATGCCGACACCGGGTGCCGTCCTTGGATCTGCCAGGGAGAGCTCTTACGGGAGCAACGTCTCCAATCATTTTGATTGCATCTTTAAAGTTCCGAAATTGACAGGCCTTTGGCTTTTGTTGTCCAAAATATTAATTGATGGTGGATATTCTTTGAAAAGGATTATTCCTCTTCCTTTGAAGTTCATCATCATTTTCAAACTCACGATTCCTTAAAAATGAACTTGCTGATCTCGCTGTCATGTTGAGAAAATCTTCGGGTAGCTCTAACTTCTTCAGACAAATACTTTTTTCTTCAGAAAGGTTTCTGCTGTTGGAGATGATCTCAATGTTGCATTTTTCTAGGCTGGTACAGATGTTAAAATGCTGCAAATATGCTTCCCAGCTAGCACAAAATAACTGAAGACCTATTCTGTTTTTTGGAGAGTATACCATGGCGTTAGGTAAATCGGAGGGCAGATCCAGAATTTCTCTTATTGAGCATCGAACCAGTTTATCAACATCACTACTCAGGAATTGTTTTGTCCACATTGATAATGGAGCACTTTGAAAAGTATATGTCATGGTGGGCCACATATAATTGTTCAAGATGATTGACTTTTGATGTTCTTTGAGGTAAGGATGTGTAGTGACCACGTTTAGTTTTATTCCTAGTTTTTGAATTATTTCCGATGAATTAGAAGTGATTTCGTTATTAAAATTGACACCTAAGTAGGTATCTAATAATGGTTCCGTTAATAACCAATCGATTTGATTCTGGTTCCACTGAGGATGATTTTTTCTTCCACTACTTTGCCTTTAACAACGTTTAGAACTTTTGTCTTGTCAGAATTCAGACTGAGTCCAATCTCACTGAAGAGTTCAACAGTTGTTGCATAAAGCATAGAAGCTGCCTGTTTTGTGTTTCCAATTAACACTGTGTCATCCGCAAATCCCAGGATGCTCACCGGCGTCAGGTGATCGTCAATTTTATATCCCAGTTCGTTAGCGACTGTTTCTTCAGAAAGTACGTCCAAACATGAGGCATGATCCACACATAGATTATACAAGGATACGGGGACAACGGCGATCCTTGCATTACTCCTCTTTCTAGTGTGATTTTCAGTGTTTTCTTTTTTACAGTTTCTATCTGAGTTGTGTTTTCTTCTTGTAAATTGAGAATAACTTGGCGTAGTTTTATAGGTATTGGCAACGATTCATAGCCCAGGCTTTTTAGTCGAAAAAACGGCAAAACATGAAACAAATTAAAACACGGTCAATCTCTTCAGTTTTGGGTTCACTAGGCTTTGCTGTATAACATACAAAGAGTCCCCAACTTTCCCCTGTGTGCGTCATTGTTTTTTTGACAGGCAAAGATGAAGACACCTCAAAATGCACTTCCCGAATCAAAATGCTCCTAGTTCTCAACCACCCAATCGATTTCTCTTATCTTGGTCTTGAATGAAAGATAATGAATCAATGTGAATGATATGGGATAGCTTTTGTTCAAAATTTGACACTACAGACTTAATTTCTTGATAATGACACTTTTTTCGTGTTTTTTTCCCTTATGCTCCAGTCAACATTTTACTTTTGCATCGATCACTTAATATCACTTGGTATTATTATATGCAGTAGATTCCCTATAGTTTTAGCTTCAAAATGACGTATCTTTTAGTTTCATTGTGAATTGTCCAGCAATTCCAATAAGGATTCTATGGCGTTACGTCAAACGCATTATATGGGGAAAAACACTTCAACATTATTAACCTAGACTTTGATCTGTAATAATTGATTCTACGTTCAATATGCACAGCATCGTACTGACTAAATCTGGTCTGGTAGTACTCGTATGAGTAGGTACTAGGTACAGTTTCTCAATTTTCTTCTTTGTGCATCATGTTTTTATAGTTTGTTCTTGTTATTGCCGTCTGCAGTGTCCGGCAATATCTCATCTACTAAACTTCGGATTGCGCTTGGATTTTTGCTAGATGATAGCTTAGGTACTCTGGATAGACAAACAATAAAGATATTTTATTTCATTTATTTGTCCGTTCGTCCGTCCGTCTGTGTGTCTGTCATTTCACGCAATATCGCGGCTCCTAGACCTCGGATTAACCTCTGGTTTTCGCTAGATAATAATAGCTAAGGTACTCTAGGTGTAAACAAACAACACGGTGGGCTACGCGGGAGCACCCACGTGTAGTTGGTCCCCATCAAGACGCATGTTCCTCCAGCTCCGGAGACTCTTTTGAAGATAGTGTCTTGCAACTGCAAGAAGAACTGCGGTCTAAAATATAGATGCAGGCGATCTTCCTTGTCTTGTTCGCAGATGTGTAAGTAAGTTCTGTAGGTGCACAACATGTCAGAGTCTACCCCACCTTGTTGAGTATGACCTTAAGGACGATCTGTTACTTTTATAAACTTATGTATTTAGTCCCTTTAGGTGCTAGATAACTTAGCTATTATTTTAGATGGGTATAGGTACTATCGGTAGGTATTCGAGGTAACTATCGATTTATTGTTTGGGAATCAACAGACGAGTTTTAACGAAACTAATATATTGGACAAAATAAGCTAAGAGTACGGATGGTAAGCTAGATGCGATTTTTTTTTTGACTACTAGTGAACTTGAGATTATAATAATAATTATTTTATATTTTTTGCAGAGCATGGCTATAAAAATCTTCCTGTGCTGTGCTAGACTTCCAATACATTATTATTATGTAAATACAATGTTGAAGCTCTGTTTTGGAAAGATTGTGAGCATTTTTGATTTGAAAAAAATGATAATTTGCTCTTGAAAATTGTGGATTTTTAATTTACGATATTTTCACGTTGAATACATCAATGTTCAAAATTTTGAATAGGATCGATAACTGCAACTATTTCACGCATTTACATCAGGCATTCGACATAATTATCATTTCTTGAATACTATAAAATCGAGTTGGTTTGATGTTCGGTGTAAGCCAGCTTGAAACTGAAAAATGTGGCTATACCCGCGGGAACGTTGCTGTTGTTATATTATTATTATTTTAATGTAGAGTGTTCTTTTTTCGGAAGCTAGAGAATTGTTTTAGCTACAAGAAGAAACCTTGAAAGATGGAATCAAAGCCATATTACAGCTACAATACATTTTTTTCAACGGCGCGGAGATATTTTTGAGTGACATTTAGGACTTCGACATTTTTTTCAGTAAATTATTTTCTCACCTTGTAACCACTTACGTCGCGTTTATGATATGATAGTCGTATGCAGAAAAGTCCATATAATTCACCCAATCTTAAATCCAAATGATTAATGCATCAAACGCAAAAATAACCCAAATTGAAAAACCGGCTTTATTTTGGTCCCAAAATCACGTTTTTCTGCTAAAAATTGCTCAAAAGATTTTTTAAACAGAATTTAAATGTCATAATCGGATTTGTAAGGTCAGATCTAGTAGGAAACGATACATGCCAGTATTGTCTCAATATTATTGAAAACCAAATTTCTTGCATAGGTCACCAATTGCTCCCCTCCCGAGCTCCCCTCACGGGGACCATAGACATCTAGTTTGTCAATAAGTTTCACTTATATCCCACTGTATCAAAATATAATAAATTTGAAGCCAATGACTAGATTACTCTTGTCTTAGAATTTTTTTAATGAAAATTTTGTCCCCCCCCCCTCAAAAATTATGACGCACACGGAGGAAAGTTGGGGACTTTTAGTATGTTGTTTAGTAAGGCTAAATGGGTACGATACCGTGAAGATTGCACGTGGATTAATTTGTTTCATGTTAAATGCTAAAAACCCTGGGCTATCAAGGGTGGCTTGCAGATTATTATGCCCAATGCTATCGTAAGCCTTTGCTATGTCCAGGTATAAAACACAGCGGTCTCTCTTCTCTTCTTAGCATTCTGTGAAATAGCATTGATAATTGGCGAGTTTCAAGATCGAATACGCCATCTGACGGCCAACGTGTTAACGACGTTTGTGCACGGATCAACCGCAGATTTGTGTGTGCTCTTATGAGCGTTGCGGTGTTTGGTGACTAATTGATTTCATCTGACTTAACGCGGCGTTGATTTTTTCCAACAAAGTACGTAAGCCACGCACGTTTCATTATCTTGAATATACTAGGTGTCGTCGGTTGCAAAAGCATTGCATTTTTAAATAAGAGTGGCACGTGTACGACGACTGGCAAGCAAAAGTGGCATCAGAATGGGAGGTGGTAAGATTTGTGATTTTGTCATAGTGACAAAAAGTGGCGGAGAATTTGTTGCGTTTCCGAGTGCGAGTCGCGCTGTGGAAACCGGAAAAAGGAAGAGTTACATTTTCACCGTTTCCCGTCGAAAGCGAAAGACGCAAGTTGGGTAGTCAAAATGACAAACAAACTCGGCACTGTAAAAAATATGACTACGAAAAAAGCCTGGGAAGTGTCGCTGAAAATGGGAACTTTATATGGCTGCATCGAAGAAGCACAGCTGCGATATTTTTGCATGTCCCGGACTGGCCTGCTTTGCAAGTGCATTTGAACGTTCCAATTTCACAGGAACTGCTACTACTATTTTTTTTTAATTACATTCCCAGTTACCTAGTAAGGAGATTCATACAATGCGCTTGTTTGTAAACACAATCCAAATATGTCTATGTTTGAACTGAAGCTTGATTCGGTTCGCTTTCGACCACACAACACAAGAAATTGTGACTTCGGAATTTCCTCTCCCATCAGTATCCCATCACGATACATCGAGAGTCCGTTGAGGCTTGAGGCCATCCAGAGATTAAAAACCTTCATAACACTCAATTCGCTTCTGCAATTTTCGAGTTCCACCGCAATAGGTACTAATTAACCACGTTTCACGTCTGGAGAACATTAAAAACCGCTTACTACCTATTGATAAGATTTTTGAACGCGCGGGCAACAATCCGTGCCCTATCCGACATGTTTGTTTACATGCGAAGCGCATCAGCAGCGCCACCATCGGTAATGTTACTCGCCAATAGAGGTGTTGACATGTATTCCTGGAGTGTAAACGAATCCTCTTTGGTTGCTGTTGACTGTTACATAACTGCGTAATCGTTTATCGACAATTTTTTCGAAAATTCTTCGCAATATGGAGCAAATTGTAATTGGTCGCCAGTTTGTCGTTCTTGATGAATCTGCACCTTTGTCAATCAAGACTGTTCTGGCTTGTTTGAAGCAGTGTGGGACTTACCCAGTAGTCGATATGAATGATGCGATATTTTCAATCACTTCTGAGGTCCGTCCCTACTTCAACACTCTCATCAGTACTTTATCTGGTCCCGGGGCTATGTCCACACGAATCAATTTCAAGGCAGCTAAAATTTCTTCATGGCTTATTTTCGAATCATAATCAAAATTCTAATCCTCGTTGTCCAGATATTTTTGTTCATAGAAATGTCGAATATTTGGTCATTTGGGTTTGGAAAACGAGCCGAAAATTCATCAAAAACTTCCTTCACTTTCAAACGACAGCCCTTCTTCTCTCCATCTAGAACTCTTTGAACAGCTTTTTGCCTCCGATTGTAGAATTCAAATTGATTGAACTAATGTGCGATGAACGTAACGTAACGAATGTATTCGTTACGAATGTAACGAATGAACTTATAAAATAGATATAATCTTTCCGTATTTGTACATTTTTGTCCCCTTTTTCCTGACCCGCCTATGATTTTCCTTCCCCTTCCCAGTTTCTTGCCACAACGCTCCAAATGCTAAAATATGAGTCACTCTCAGCTATTGTGGACTACAACTGTAGTCAGTTTTCTTCCAATAATGATTCGGAATTACATCGCCTGTTAAGGTAGGTGAACACTGAACAGTAAGCATTTCTTCAGAGTATAGCTGTAGGTAGTAGGTGTAGGTACCTACCTACCTACCCATACCCATACAGCTATTTTCATCCATGTCATCACATAAAGTTCCTAGAAATGGATCCCTATTTGCAGTTGACATTTTCCCATAAATAGTTTGTCATCATCATTATCGTCAGATATGCACAACAGTCTTCGTCTTCGTCATTGCAATCGTTTTCCGTTTTTATAGGTGGTACCTGTGCACTCTGGAGAGTAGAGATAGGCGTCACCCTAGACTGGGAAGAAGACATAATTTAAGCTCGCTCACTGGATCAATTTGCATAGAGAATCAACTTAATGACATGTCATTAGGCCATAAACACTACGGAAGTGCACAACTGGCATTGTTCCGTGGCCTTCGGCACAACTTCATTTAATATTTAGCATATTTACCCCTCATCCACCAATCCACCATTAAAATTAACCCGCGCGCTGCTGCCAAAATACCTACCTACTTACTACTCAGAAACATGTGCAAACGTTTCTTTTATTATATTTGCCTAAGAATCCCCAGAGGTTAAACCGCAACAGCTCATTCTTGTCCAGGGCGAAGAGCGATTGTCCTTTTTTTTTGTTCGTCTGCACACATCATATTTAAAGAAAGTTTCCGAGGTGTGGTCGTTTTCTAATTAAGTGGGTTCCATCTGTTTCGCTTTGAAGTTAATGGCCAGTCTTTACAGTTGGCTCTCGCACGATTTAATTCCACTGGCTCACAAATAAACTGCATATGGCAAGTCGTGTGAGTTAATTTCGTAAAGTGTTTAATATGCCTAACGAAGCCTTACGATACATTTCAAAACGCTTCTCAAAAATCAAAAACTGTTTTTACTCATTGAAAAAATTGACTATGCAACTTCGATAGTTTTTAAAGGATTAAAGGTATACGCAGGGTGGTGGATTTTTCGATGCTCACCATTGGTAGGTATCTTGAAAACGGTAAGAGGTAAGAGACACGAGGTCGGTTAAATTAGAAAAAAGTTGCGCATTTTTGTGGCGATTGAGAATCTGAAAAGAAACTTTGAGAGACCAAAATGGTAAGAATCCGTCAAGGAATAAACCCACAGAGATTGATTTAGCAACGCTTATTTTACCAATTGAACTCCGTCCTCAACGAAAGAATGAACTTGATATGTTCAACCGTTCGGAAGATACGGAGGATTTAGGTGAATTTTGTTAATTAAGAAACGAGGAACAAAAAACAAAGAGAAAAATCACGAAAAAAAAAACAAAAAAAAGCTGCCACAAATAGCCTCCGCCACTACGTTTGGCGAGGCTTGAAAATCAAACAGCGGCAGCGGCTCTTTTCAGACATGACATAATTAAACGCAAAAACAAAATTTAAAAAGCTAAGTACTAAAAACTTACTGCGGGGTCCACCAAAAGTTTTATGAGCGAGTCAACTTTAATTTTTGGTGGAAGCCGTAGTAAGATAAAACTGGAAAAGAAGATCCAATGCCGGACTTGATAAGTTTCCGGCTTTCTGTCAAAAGTATACCAAATTTTGTAAGGTTCAACATAGTCTATATTGGTTAATTATTTCTCTTTGTACGGCTGCGGCCAAAATAAAGTGGACGATAATGTCAACGAGTTGGCGTGCTGTCATGCGACGTTCAGGCCAGAATCCTGGAGAATCTGTCAACTGTCGTCCACTTTAAAAAGTCCGCAATAGTAGGTATAGCAGGAGTTGTAAGGCAGCATTATTTAAAAGACGGAATCAAAAATGTTTGAATGGAATAGTTACTTTATGTAATTTTGTATGTATTTATTTGATTATTTATACAAGCTGTTCCGCGACTGATGTGCCATAGCTCAATGGCAGATAGAGGACTTTTGAGGCGAGTCAAGAACAGTAAGTTTTCTTTGGTCAATGGTTATGGAGATACAGGGTGTTTCATAAGTTTGTTCCGAATATTTAAAGGGCGATATCTCTCCAACGGTCTGAGCTTGTAAGACGTAATAAGATGTAAGAATTTTTGAGTCACCCTGTGTACAGAGTGTTCCGGAATTAGTGTTACAAAACTCACAGGGAGATAGAAAATTGAAAAAAAAGAAGACTTTTGTTGATAAACATACCCTCGAAAACGCATATTAACGGAGATACAGGCCTTCAAAGTTGTTTTTTAAAAACAGGTTTTTTTTGCATATTTTTTGAACCGTTCAACCTATGTGACCAACCTTGTGCTGTTCAAATTTGAACCAAAGTTTATTAAGACAGGTCTTTATTGAACAATGATAACGAATTCCATCAGACATTTTTAGGGGCCTAGGGACATTTCAACCTCCCTGAATATTTTTGAAAACGGTTTCAATTTTTGAATCCTGCGTTCAATTTGAAGAAAAAAGTTACTCTTTCAAAATTTTGATTGAATGCTTCGGTTTCAAGATATTTGGGTTTGAAACATTAGAAAACATCTTGAAATCGCCACTTTCCAGGGCCCAAATTGTTTTTTTTTCAGAAAAACTCCATTTTTCTTAGCGAAAATGATAGTTTATCAACTTGAAACACCCAGAAAACCCATTCTAGGACGAATCATGGGTTTTCTTGAATTTGAATTTGTATGTCCAGGAAAGTGGCGATTTCGAGATGTTTTGCAATGTTTCAATCCCAGATATATAAAAAACAAAGCCTCTTAACAAAATTTTGCAAGAGTAAGTATTTTGTTTAAATTGAACTTAGAACTCAAAAATTGAAACAAATCCTAAAAATATTCGGAAAGGTTAAAAATAGGGGGAAAAGGGGGAGAGCACCCCCTATTATCTTCGCCCTTAAAAATGTTCGATAAAATGCGTTACTATTGTTCAATAGAGACCTGTTTCAGTGAACTTTGGTTCAAATTTGAATAAAACTGTTGGTTGAACGGTTCAAAAGTTATGCAAAAAAACTGTTTTCAAAAAACAACTTTAAAGGCCTGTATCTCCGTTATCATGCGTTTGCGGGGGTATGTTTATCGAGAAAAGTCCCCTTATTTTCCAAATTTCTATCTCCCTGTGAGTTTTGTAACACTAATTCCGGGACACCTGTATAGTAAAGAAAAGGCATTTCCGTAAACTAGATCTTTGACTCTGAACGGCGAGCTTCGAGACACACTTTCTGCGAATTAGTTCCGAATTTTCATATTTTTTTTCAAATAAAAAGCCTGCGGGATACAGATCTAACCCTATCTAAATATACCGACTTATGTGATACCGACTTACCTATATACTTGTAAAATTCCCCGAAGTTCCGTATTCAAAAGAATTATGCGGAATGGGTAAAATCAGAGAACAATGATGGGATGGTAGTGGTGGAATAATGCAATATGCAAACGAAACGTCAAGGGGGCTCCGGGATGCTTGCGGTTAAGCGATTTTCGGTGTACTCATCAGATGTGCATTGTGCCCTCAATTAGCCACTGCTTGAATCCCGCTATTTATTTTCCACCCCACAGGACCGCGTCCTCAGCATCCCAATGGACTCTGCCTTTTTGCCTTGACAATGACTCCCTCTCGTAGAGCGCGATCATGCTGTTTTCCGTTTTCCTTCAACGGTCATTGGTTAATGAAAAATTCCGATTGCTATTGATATTTTTATGAATTCAACTAAATAGGTAATTCAAGTAGGCAGGGAAAGTACCTATAGTATAGTAGGTTCACTTGTACCGTGATTCTAGTTGGCTGTGACATTTTGTTTCTAAGTTTTCAAATCTGATATTTGAAAACTCCCTAGAACTTGGCAGTTGGTTGCATTGATATTTGAAAGTTTAAGCTTGACGACAAGATCAACAACTTTACCGTTTGTCAAATCGAGTGTCAAATAGACTGAAAATCACGAGTTTCACGAAAATTGTGGTGAAATTATGCCCATTACTGTGAAAACTGTGTTTGCGCCTCAGCTTGTGTCTTGAACAATAACGTCCAGTGCCCATTTTACAGTCCTCGAGAGTGCCATCAAGAACTTGCTTCTGGGAGAAAAAATGGGCGGAATAGGTGCTGGACATGTACCCCATAACGTTCAGCTTTGCGGAGAAGACGTGAATCTATTTTCAAAAACCACATAATATGGAAGCATTGTGAACTATTCCTGGTTTTTAAAAGGAGTACCCACACTCTGGAGGGCTGGAAACGATGGGAAGCTGAACCCTCCTAATTTTTGTGGGGATGGGATTCATCGGCGTTAATACTTGATTTCACTGCTCAGGACATCGTACTGGAACAAGAAATTTGCGGAAATTGTGAAAGGTGAACTACATCCACTCCATATTTGCAATTTGCAAAGTTGATTTCGGTAAATTTTTAATTTTTGACAGCAACAGTCAACACACCATCACACCAACATAACCTATCTTTCGAAGCCAAACGCTCAGGCGCACACTAGGCAGTTGGACGTGAAGTCTACAATGCCAAATTGTGAAATTTGCCCAGCCTACTAGAATCACGGTACAAGTGAACCTACTATACCTACCTGGAACACTTCTTCTATTTATTTGTCGAATAATATACGATCACGGTATGAATATAAGTATACGTCCCAGAAATAATCGAAAGAAAATGAGACAATATACAGGTGTCCCGAAAATACACCGACAACGTTCTAGGGCAGCTTCCTCTCATCAAAACAAGAAAAAAAGTTCCTATGAACATGGGTCCGAAAACGCTTACTAAGGGAGCTACAGGCTACAGGCCCCTAAATGTGGGACCCTGAAGATGGTGTTTATTCAATATTTTCGAAACCGTTCAAGGGAAATCAATCAAACTTGACACATTCAATAACCTTCATATGCGCAACAAAATTTGAATGCCTTACAAAAATGAAGTTGCTTCGAAATGGTTTTTCTTTCGCCTTGAATATCGTGATTAAAAAAATCAGCATTACTGACCACGTTTTCATACATTCTAACTCAAATATCTCGTAAACAGTGCGTCTATCGAGGTTGAACAGGGGGGACTTTTTTTTGGTAGAAAACTCTGATATTTCACAATTTATTGTTAGATTTGAAAACGATTCACATTCGAAGATGTTAGGGTTATTTTTACCTCCGCACCTCAGCCTGACTCACCCCTGGTAAATTATTTTGAAAATAATCTTGCCTCATTTTGTTGAGCACAAGAAGGTTAGTGAATGTGTCAAGTTTGATTGATTTCTCTTAAACGGTTTCGAAGATATTGAATTAAAACCATCTTCAGGGTCCCACATTCAGGGGCCTGTAGCTCCCTTAGGAAGCGTTTTCGGACCCATGTTCATTGGAACTTTTTTTCTTGTTTCGATGAGAGGAAGCTGCCCTAGAACGTTGTCGGTGTATTTTCGGGACACCCTGTATACCTCATCTCATTTCATGACCTAGGCCTCAGTCCTTCTCAATTTTGGAACGATACTGATGTAATGGGATTTTAGTGAATTTCTACATAATTTGGAGTGCTTATAGTATTTTTTCATTTAAATCATTTTAACCCAAAAACAACTGTCATGTCAATTATTGCGAGGGTAAAGTGGAGCCGATATTATCTGAGTAAAATCCCGAGACGAAGTCGACAGGGACCATGGCTGTGAAGTCGACTTCGTCTCGGAATATTAGTCAGAAAATATCGGGTCTACTTTTCGAGTGATTGATAGTTTGTTTGAGGAGCTTAAAGCATTTAACCCATTAATTAAGACCGAGATTGAAAATTTTGATAGAAATATTTAATCCGCATGATAAAATTTTTGAATAATCTCGGGGTTTGGTAATCACTACTAATTGTCTTCCAATATTTTCAGGCTCTTCAGCGACTTCTGCAGGTAACTGACCTTCCTCAGTAGGTACCTCAGCTATATTTTGAGTACCTCCTATACAGGGTGTTTCAAGGATGATAGCAAAAAATTCAACTGTAGGTAGATCTCGTCCAAATATGACGAAAACCTATATACCATTTTGCAAAGTTCGGCCTAATGACTAAGATACAGCCCTTCAAAGTTCACTTTTTCCGGATTTCAAAAATTTGTAACTTGGGAACGTTTTGACAAATGTAGCTTTAATTAAGCAGAGGCTGGTTTTTCATAATTATCTCTCAACTTGTCAAATTTGGAAAGGATCCAACCAGTGGTGTAGGAGTTATGAGGGGTCACCTTAAGTCAACTTTTCTTCGGATGCTTCTAAATTATTGACCCTCATAACTCCTACACCACTGGTTGGATTCTTTCCAAATTTGGCAAGTTGAGAGATAATTATGAAAAACCAGCCTCTGCTGAATTAAAGCTACTTTTGTCGAAACGTTCCCAAGTTACAAATTTTTGAAATCCAGAAAAAGTGAACTTTGAAGGGCTGTATCTTAGTCATTAGGCCGAACATTGCAAAATGGTATATAGGTTTTCGTCATATTTTGACGAGATCTACCTACAGTTGAATTTTTAGCTATCATCCCTGAAACACCTGTATAAACTGCGCGAAAAATATGTTGTCGCAAGGGAAAAATTGGTCCGACTTTGGACCACCAATAACTTTTGAATGACACAAACCATTTCGATTTTGTTTTGACGGTTAGTGAGATCAATCTTTCCGTTATTCTTCTGCAGAAGGTGAAGAACAGGAAGCTCCGTGTAAAATATCTACAGGGTGAAATGTAAAACAGTGCAACATTTTAGCAAATTCAACGGACCCCTGTTTCCAGAATAATTTTTTTTCTCAAATGTAAATGAAAGGATCATAAAGCGTGTTGTTTTGGCTTGCGCCTAGTTTTGAAATTTTTGGAATCGAAACTCTGGCTCTGACTTTATGATTTTTTTTCTCTTGGAGGATGCTGATTTATCCTAACAAGGATATAACATAGTCGCTACAAGGAAGACTATGTTAGCCTAGGGAGCCTGTCTTTATCAAAAACTGAAATTGACCATCAGCATCAAGTTCAGGAGGTCAAAATCACAAAGAAAGCTTGTTTCAATTGTGAAAATCGATCAAATTCAATTTTCAAGGAAAACACCTGTGTCGCCCATTTTGAATGGGCCCCCTTTTTGAAGCCTTGATCAAGGTATTCCAAATGGTCAGCGAGTTAGGTTGCTGAGAACTGTTTAAGCAACATTATTCGTGGATTGCAACCTCCCACCATCAGAGTAACATAGTCTTCTTTGTAGCGATAGGATAAATCAGCATCCTCCAAGAGACAAAATCATTAGGTCAGAACCAGAGTTTCGGATGAAGAAAGTGGGCAAGAAATGGCGTTTCTCCTTCAACCAAACTTCTTTACGTCCACAATATGCCTCTTCGAGAAAATGCGCTACTGAGACTCACGCACGTGAAGGCATACTCACTTGTTTTTCTTGTCTCGGATTCTGAGACAAGATACATAAAAAATGCCACAAAATGTGATTCCTAAATTGTTTGGCACTAATTTAGCTGATTCGAATAAAAAATATTACCAGAGATTTTTCAGGAATATTTTTGAAAGTTTGATTCCAAATCACTCAAGCGCTATTCCAGATGGTCCAACAAAGTCCTATTTCGATTTTGATTTTCTACCAAACTAAGGATAATTTCAGGCGATTTTCTGGAAATATGAATTTTGGTGGGAATAGGTAGGTACACCAAATTCATGTTCCCAGAAAATTCTCCTGGAATTATCCTTGGTTAGTTATAGAGCACCACAATTAGAATAATTGCTTTGTTTGACCATCTAGAATAGCGTTTCACGCTAAATCGCTTTTGTATCAAAAACAATGAATAAACGTGAACTAACGACGGTGTATCAGCTCTCCGAAAGCAAAACTGCATCCGGATCAAAAGACTATCAGCTCTGCGAGAGTTGAATTGTTTTGGAGTCAAAAACAATGAATATACCTAACCGTCGGTACACTGTCGCATCTCCGAAAACAAACGACGTATACTGTCAGCTTTGCGAAAGCAAAAAGCAATACTGCTTTCGAGTCAAAGGCAATCAATAACCGCGGGTGCTGTCGCACCTCCGAGAACCAACGACTGATTATTATCAGCTCTGCGAGGGCAACATTGCTTTCGAATCAAAAACAATGAATAAACGTCGGTGCTGTCGCACCTCCAAGAACAAACGACGGTGTAATCAGCTCTGCGAATTTTTCGGATCAAAAACAATGAACAACCGTCGGTAGACTGTCGCATCTCCGAGAGCAAACGATGTCCTGTCAGCTCTGCGAAAAAAATACTTTTTTCGAGTCAAAAGCAATGAATAACCGTCGGTGCTATCGCACCTCCGAGGACTAACGATGGTTCATCATCTCTGCGAAAGCAAAACTGCTTCCAGATCAGAAGACTATCAGTTCTGCGGTAGCTAAATCTCCACTGATCTAAAGTGAAATTTTTAAAAATATGGCTGAAAAATTTCTGATGGAAGATAATAATTTTTCTTCAAATCAGTTAAATTAGTGCCAAACCATTTGGAAATACGACATCAGATTTTGAAAAAAATCTCTACAGGATGACCTTTTCAACAGAAACTCGAAAAACAAAAGTTTGGGTACGGTCCAGTATTCATTTCATAAATTAATATGGGGCGCTGCAAAGGCCCTTGATGGCTATAAAATATACCTGTAAAATTTCGATCGATTATATTGATCTATTCGTGCATGAGATATGACCAATCAGACCTTTCGGTTGAAGGTTGAACACATAAATCACCCTGTATATATCGGAAACGGGGACATCAGGAAAATTTCGAAGGCATGCAGATTCTGATTTGCCTCGAGAAAGTACATCTACTCTTGAACTATGCATGTCGGTTACTTCGTGGGACACCTGTGAGTATACTGCGATTGTTATTCTGGAACTTTCCACCCCGTCTTCCGGTAAATTCCACATTGATCGCGGGCGGCAATCAACAATCCAACACTTTCGATTGCATTATCCGTCGTATTCTGGGACCGGCGCCTTCGCCAATTGGGCCGATGTGTTCTACCCGCCTGTTGATATCTCCATGTAAATCAAATGGTCCGAAGCCTACGCGTACAGTTGGGAGCGAAATGATTCATACGGCACCGCTAGGAAGTCGGCTGGATTTCAGAAATGTTAGCTGCTTGGATCGTTCTTGAATGCCAGTTTTGATTACGATCAATCTGTTAACAAAACTGGCATTCAAGGACAATCCTAGCAGGTAACATTTCTGAAATCCAGCCGACTTCCTGCCGGTGCCGTATGAATCATTTCGCTCCCAACTGTACCTATTATATGCTCTCGAATGCACGAAAGCCTCGGAACTCGTAACAGCATGTTATGCAGAAGGAGCTCGAGCTATCTCTTGGAACCAGTTGTTATGCTTTTTAGTATTCAATCAAGCATGTCTGTATCTATTTTCACAGCTCCGACTTTTTTAGTTTAAGATATGAATTTTCAGAAAAAAATCTGTATCACCCTGTATATGGCAACGGCCATGGTTGCGGCGGTGGCTACCTATTTTTCTCAATCCAAGAGCGCCTCGACTATAATTCAAGTTTATACAAATTATTAAATGAGTAGGTACCTATTCTACTTCAATTATTTCTTGGCGAAATTTTCATCGACAACTTGGAGGCCAAATTAGGGTACAGCAAGCGCACCGTGAAAATATTCCTTTATCCTTCCGTAATTAATATTGCCGGCAGATTTAACAGCAACATTCGATTGAGCAAACATCATTGGACGAACTCTAACCAACAGACTAACTAGGGAGGAGTTTGAACCCAGAGAACGCCCAGACTGTGTCTTCACCCCCTTATTGGAGATGGCCTAATGCCTTGCATGGACAGCACGAGCGATCAGTGTCACTTCGACTTTTTATATGTAAACACATGGACCCCAATCGGAATCGGATAGTGACATAAAAATGTACGGAGAATAGTTTGTGTGAATCGTATTGTGTGATGCTCAAATAATTATAAGGACCTAAATTCACCATGGAAATTAATCGAAGTGAAGTTGCGGTGCCATCGAGTGAGATTGAGATGTTACCTACGACCAAACCCGTGCCTAGGCCGTTTTCGATTGAGGCGCTAATGAGTGACAGTGGTCCGAAAAAGTCGCCGCGAAACATTTCCTGGAACTTGAATTTGGGGTTGGGGGTGGGGAACACGCATCACCATCATCAGCAATTCCAACATCAGATTAGCAGGGATACGGATTCTGACGGAAGTCTAGATTTGGAATTGGCACAGGACCTGTCGAGAAGGAGCCAAAGAGATGGTAGGTAATGAGGTGTGCGAATAGTTTTAGCCTACCGTTTTAGCGAATTCTGATGAAAAAAACTCCCTACCTATTACCGGCGAAACGGCTTTTATATCTATTATCCGTCAGTTTGTCTCTCCGTCTTGTCATGAAAGTCATCCCAAACTAAAAGTCATTTTAGTCCGGATGCTAGTTGAAAGTACCTACCTTGCATTTTTTGATGAGAAGATGCCACTCGGTGGAAATGCTCTTTGCATCGTACTTTTCTGATTCAGAAAGGTAGCCATCAGCGCCATCCATGCCGGCGGCGTATACAGGGTGATACAGAAAAAAAAGTTGAAAAATTATATTCAATGGAGTGTTATACTTTTGAAAAAATATTTTGTTTTCGATGGAAACAGAAACTATATGGAAAAATAACTGACCCGTATTTTTTTATTTAGCCAAAAATCGTATCGTTTGGCCGCAATTAACAAACGAAATTCCTATATTCTGCCTATTTCTGACGTCATTTACACAGGCAGTATAGGCGGTGACTCGCTGTGACGTCAGAACTAGTTGATGTTATTTATTTATTACGCCCAAACGGTACGGTTTTCGACTGAATAAAAAAACACGGGTCAATTATTTTTCAATGTAGTTTCCATTTCAATCAACAAATTTTTTTAGTATAATACTCTATTAACCGAAACATGTGGAGACGTGTAACTCACCACATACATTGACTATTTTATGCTTATGAAGTCACAGCAAACTGTTCTTGATTACCTTGAACCGTCTTTGAAATGTAGGGGAAAAACAGAAAAAAAAACAAGAACATTCTTTTTCCCATCATAAATAAGTAATTCTTTGACATATTGACACAATACTTGGCATTTCTACAAAAAGTAATGTTAGAAATGATATGAGCTGGGTAGCCAATTTCTAAGCCAACTATTTCCAGAAATACGAATGTCATGCTAAAAATGATTTATGCAACAAGTACGCAAAATGCTTCGGCGGCTCATTCGCTTTTAGGGATAACGCGGATTTATCCGCTAAGGATTGATTTTGCGTACTTGTTACATAAATTACCAATTGGTGTCGAAATGAATAAAAGTGACATACAGTACGGAACAAAATATAAAACAATGTGAATCATTTCAACATGCAAAAAACCTATTGTACGCTGTTAAAAAGCACTTTCAGGACACTAAACCCGAGTTTTGATAATTTCAGGCAAATTAGACTTTAAGCAAAGAGGTTGACATCAATTACTCCTATAGTTTGAATGGAACAAATCAGAGAATGGATATTTTTTCAACATTGTGGATCATTTCCACTAAAAAATCGAAAAAGCCTATTTTAGGCCGTTAAAAAGGTCTTTTTAGGACAATAAATCCGATTTTGCCAGTTTTAGGCATTTAGGCAAAAACAAAGGGGTGTTAAAAGCAATGTTTTTTCAACACTAATAATTATTTCAAGGTCTCATGCACATGCCTAGAGCAGAAACAAAAAGGCATTTTGCCTAGAATCCGGTCTCTATAGTCATAACCATCAAGATTCTTGAAATTCATCTTGACAAGATACTTGACACTTCTCTCACCCATGCACGTCTCACTTCATGCATCACCAATTCGCAACGGACACTGATTTGTTCACTTCCTATAGGAGAACCTTTTGATTTTTTCCACTTTACCCATGCATCTCCGCATATGCATGCATCACTGATGACTGGAATGATCGCTTTTCTGTGGCTATATAGAACTGTTGCTCAGTTTCTTCAAGTTGGTGATTATTGTTGTTTATTATGCATGCAGGGTGATTATGGAGAAGTGATTTTTTTTTCGAAAGTTTGTAGAGTCTCACAATGCAATGGGTCACTCAGTATACATATAGGGCAGTTTCACTTCATTTTGTAGTCCAATATGTTTGGTAATGATTTCATTCAGTTCAAGTTTCTCTGACAAGATAAGTAAGCTTCCATGCATGACTCTGTGGAAGCATAATTTTCCCGCTTCTAAATATATGACAAGAAACCTAAATGAAACGTTAAACGTGCGTAACTCAGCCTTTATGAATTATAAATATTGTTGCTTCAAAAAAAAAAAACAAAGATAAGACTCATAAAGATTAAAACTTTTTCTTTGCTTTGTACTTATAATTTTTCACGCTTCAAGGACGGAGTTGAATTGGTAAAATAAAGCGTTGCGAAATCAATCGCTGTGGGTTTATTCCTTAAGACAAAATCTTATAGCCCAGGCATTTTAGGGTTTGACCCTGAAATAAATAGGTCCTTTTTGAAATTTTGCACAAACGGCCTTTCACCAATGCTGAACAACATACTAGAAGCTCCGGCCCAACAAGTGTGCGGAACATAGTTTTTTTAGGCAAGAAAGGAGTAAGTGCCACCAAATCAGATAAACTCTTGCTGTAGCTCAGAAGAGGGTACTGCCCAGGGTAATGTAAGTCTCAACGTTGACCAACGTGTCCCTCAAACAATACTGATCCACGTACTGGAAGCTCCAGGCCTTGAAATGTGAGCGTCATAGTTTTTGATGAGCAAGAAGGGTGTAAGTTCCGCGACAGTGCTAACTCGGTAAAATTTGGTTTCCTTGAAATTTTGAAGCACCCTGGTTGGTCTGAACTGAATGCCTTCCAATCAAGCTAATCCACATTTTAAAACAGAATTCCGTGATTTCCCTCCTCCCGACCTACCAACCAAAAGGGAGGGAAAGTATTGTGAAGGCGCTAAAAATCATTTTTCGAGATGAACCCGGAAATATCCATTTTGAGCCCCCCTGAGACAATCAGAACCATTTCCAGTTGAAACTTTGCCAGTCTGTGTGTCTGACTTTGTGTGTGCCTGGCTGTGAGTGTGTCTGTCTGTAATATTTCACGATAACTACCAAACAGTTGATTTGATCGAATTGAAATTTGGTATGCAAACGTAGTTTTGCTGTCGAATAAGCCCATCAGTTTTTGGCTGTCATCTGTCAAACATAAAAGTCACTGTCAAAAAATGACAGGATCTCTTGCACAAAACTTGAAATGCAATATGTCTTTTGCAAGCCTTTGAAAAACTTCATTCAGAGCAGTTAAAAGTTCTTCTTTATCTGTCATATGTCAAATATTAAAAATTATCCAAATTCAAAACTTTGCGATTTAATTATTCAAAATCTATTGGATGGATTAAAACCAAATTCAGCAGACAGAAACAAAGTAAAAGAGTAAAATTAAGTCTGCAGTGAGGGTTTTCCATCATCTCTCAATCAGGCGCTACGAGATTTGGCGGCACTTATTCCTTTCTTGCTCAAAACATCTATGTTCCGCACACTTGCTGGAAGGGAGCTTTTAGTATGTTGTTCAGCATTGCTTGGGGGTCATTTGTGCAAATTTTCAAAAGGGACATATTTATTTCAGGGTTTGACCAAAATTTCACCTAAAATTCCTGGGCTATTACCATTTCGTCTCTTTCGAAAGCTACAAGGATGTTTTTTGGTTTGAGCCCATTGGCATTTCCAAAATCCAAAAATATTAATTTGAGCAACTCAACTCCGTCCTTCAGGATATGGGAGTTTCATTCACATTTCAACTAAACTGGGCAACAATTAAAGTGATTCATTCGAAAATTTTACCTCACTTATTTAAATGTGGATATCTCGGGAAAAAACGTACCGATTTTGGAAATCAGGGTCATGCTGGATAGCGTGTTTTTTTGGCTGTAAGATACTTGGATGGTATACAGAGGTTCAACGACGTTGAGTGGGCTATACAGGGTGGAAACAGAAGAAGTGCAAAATCGGTCCGCATTATTCAATGCCCCGCCCCGCTTCTGTGAAAAAATCTCAGATTTTTTCTGAGTGCAGCTTTGAAAACCACATATCAATATCTCTAAACGGTTTTCGAATTTTAATTCTAGTGCGGTTTTTTTGAAAGTTGTGATTTTTTTTGTATTAAGTATCTACAGCATTTTTTGACGCCGATTTTCCCAGTGCTCATGTACTGCATTCAAATTTGGAAGGAATGCATTATGTTGCTAAAAAAACTTGTTTACGAAAAAACTTGACGTAAATGACACTCAGGGCTGCCACTTCCTTCAATCGTTTGGAACCTTGACAAGGCAGGATTATCTATGTGGGTATGTTGCGGTCCTAGGAAACACTTCTTCTCTCTGCACTGTGTAACAACAACTGTGAAACAACACATTTAGTCTTATTTCGCAAAATATTTTCGCAGGGTGCTTCACTGAACATTTTTGAAATTGATATCGGAAACGAGCAGACGTAGAGAAAAAATCTGTTTTGCCTCAGATCTGTTGCAGTTTTGATCGTAAAATCTGCTGTTAATTTGATGAACTACTTTTTCTTTTAATTTTCAAAATCAATAAAAATTAATTGAAAAAAGCAAATTTTATTGAGACATTGACGAACAATTTGCCGGCCATGCCAGTCACCAAATTTTATCATCATCAGCCAAGTGATGTTCTTTTGGCAAACAGTTGAACAGAAAAATTGCTTCGATTTTTGTGAAAAAGGGAACAACGGCAGGGTCACGTCGTCCCCTCAAACCCAATCAGGGTTTCCAAATTTTCGTTGTCTTTTTCTACCGTGACGTCAGGTACAACATTGGTTTTGACACACGACGTTTCGTTCCTGACCGATAACAACATCACTATCCAAAGAAGGAAAAAGAACCATCAATAACCTAAGCTGCTGGACAACGAAGTTGTCGGTGTCGGAAAAGTGGTCCGATTTTGGAGGTCAATATCTCTCGATTGCCGATTGCGATTTCCATTTTGATTGTTGCGTTAACTAGCTTAATGTTTCCGTAACCCATCCTATAATAGTGAATGTTGAGAAACTTCATATAAATTTTCTACAGGGTGATACGTAAAATAATGCAAAATTGCAACGACTTCATCGTACCCCCATTTGTCAATTTTTTTTTTCATGTATTCTAATACAAAAATTATGTAGTGTGGTGCCTTATCTCGAAACGGTTTTGTAATTTCGCGGATTGGAAGTCTAACATTAAATATATAAATTTTTATGTTGAATATTGCAGATTTACTAAACTCAGGCATAGGACAAGCACAAAAAGTATAACCTCCAAGGGGGCTTCACTTCACTCGGACACTGAAGTTTCACATCGTTACCATGTTCAGGGGCTTAAATCTGCAAATAGAACATGTTCCATATTGTTACGAGCGGCGATCTCGTACATATAGGTAAACACTCGATGTTTCTGGATCATTCCACCATTAGATTGCAGTGTAGAAGTCTGGAGCGATCTCGTGCATTCCAGAGCGTTCGTGTATGTGAAACCCAATGGAGACTCGAACGTTCGATCAAGGCACATCAGTCCACTTTGGCGGAGGCGCAGATTCCAGAACACATGGAAAGCATACGGGTAACGTATGTGATTATTCAGGAATGGTCTAGAAACCGCATATGCCAGGCACTATGGAATTTGCTGGAAGTAGACAGAAAGCTCGAGAACGCTGCTCGGAGGTCTTATATAAGGCGTCAGCCGGGAGCTCGCGGCAGTATTGAATTAGAACGCGAAGTGTTATAGCGAGCGATAACAAGCGAAGTACCTGCGAAATAATTTCAAGTGGATAATTGTTGGCAATTATTGTAGTAGTACGCAGAAATAAACAGTGTGTGTTTTACGATCGTCTCAATTATATTCGAACCCGTACGCGAAATATCGTAACAATATCTAAAGTTCTGATGAAATTCTGACGAAATCCAACGTACGAAAAACAGGCAGGGACAACCACTTGAAAAAGTGCTCCCTGCTTGGCCCCACACCAAATATTCGAGTTGTGTTCAAAGTTAAATTGTTCTGGACTGTTGTACGAACACTCTTGCTCAATGTCAACATCCATTTATCAGAAGTGACTTGATCTCGCGTTCCAACAAGGCAAATCTGTAACATTCAAAATAAAAATTTATATCTTTGATGTTAGACTTTTAATCCGGATAATTCCAAAACAGTTTCGAGGTAAGACACCACACTTCATGATTTTTGTATTGGAATACATAAAAACCATTTTTTCGACAAATGGGGGTGCGATGAAGTCGGTAAAATTTTGCAGCATTTCACGTATCACCCTGTAGAAATTTTACATGAAGTTTCTCAACGTTCACTTTCATAGGGTAGGTCACGGAAGCATTAAGCTAATTAACACAATAAACAAAACGAAATCGCATCCGGCAATCGGAAGTTATTGGTCTTCAAACTCGGACCATTTTTCCGATACCGACAACTTCGTTGTCCAGCAGTTTATTTTGTAGGTGTTACTGCGTTTCTGGTTTCACTCCACTGTGTTTTATGCGGTGGAAAAATTTGCTGCTGCTATACTTCTCCGGAAAAATTCCACCACATTCTCAGAACGAAACGTCGTTAACGTCAAAACGTCAAAAGATGAGGGTCATCTAGGGTGAAAAATCAACGTGTTTTTTACTTTTTTATGTCCTAAAATTGGAAAGGTCAATTAAAGGAAATCTGTTACCAAAAATGCTACCATTTAATACTGTTACGAGCGGCGATTCCCGTGCATTCTGGTAAACACGGCGCGATCTTTCTAGACTCTTCCACAGCACCTGTGTACAAATGCGGAGCTCTGGACGTTCTAGAGTATACGTGATGGCTTGGCATTGACATACATGGAGACTTCAGCGGTGGGTTGACACACATCTGTCCGTTTTGGCGGAGGTGCCGTATACACCGCACGTAGTGATGGCCCGCGAAATGTGTGGGATTTTTCGGGAGTCGTCGCGAAATGTGTGGGATTTTTCGGGAGTCGTCGCGAAATCGTATATGCCGGGTCACTGTGGAATCTGCTGGAAAACGCATAGTGGGGTCGGTACAGTATTATACGCTGCATCTTTGTGTAATGCAATGTCTTTTGGCACACATGTTCTATGTTTCAATTTCACAGCCACCTTTTCTATCGATCTTGACTCCCAGATACTTAAACACCTCCACCTGTTCCAGGATTCTTTCCTCTACCGTTATTTGTATTTTTCTTTCATAATTTCCAATAGCCATCACCTTAGTTATGAAACGTCTTATTATGGTTCGAAATTTGATTAAAATCGGTTGAACGGTTCAAAAGTTACGGTGAAAAACAAACGATTTTGAAAATTGAACTTTGAGGGGCCATAACTTTCTTAGGCGGCACCTCTTGCATTTCACTCTTATCGCAAACTTCACAATTTTGAAAGCTGAATCCGACGATATATATAGCTAGGTACTTACTTTTGAAACACCTGTTTAGAAAAACGTTGCGTTCTTGTGACTTGGTTTTTGTACAAAAATAATAGTGACACAAACAACACGTTTTGGTATACACGGCTAAAGGAAGAATGTTGATGCTTTATGAATTATTATGTCATCAGTCCTAATATTATTACCAAGCAAATTGCGCAGAAAATAATGCCAAAAACTCAAATTGAGCCGAACTGAGTAAACATTTTAAAATATCATGGAAGTGCAAGCGCCAAGAAAAGCAATGCTCGGGAGTCAAGAACCCTGTATTATTATTACTGGAATAAAGAAACCATTATTATTCTGCTGCGTCGGGTAATTCGCCAGTTGTTGCTGATGACGGTTTATGTTTCTCAAAAACAATGAGGTGATGATTAGCATTTCAATATAAGTAATTATTCAGATATGGACATGATGATGTCCTGTAACATTTGATGCGGCAAATCATCAAAGGACTCACGAGACTTTTTCGTCGATCCGAGCTTCGCAACCGATTCTCGGTAGGCGTCCAGTAACTAGCTGGAGGTAGGAATCTACACCTACCGCTTGAGCACGACACAAGCACATCCTGAATTTTAAATGAGTTCAATTGAATTGAGCTCCAAAGTATTTGAATAGGCCCGATTCCAACAAGAACGTATATGTCATCATACGAAACTTTTCAGTACCTACAAATACTTAGGTATCACATCACACTATGTTTTTGCACTGATCTCAAAACTGAACTACCTATACATATACACGGTGTTCGGGTCTGATTATTACAAACTTTCAGGGATGATTCCCTATCAAAAATAAAGCCGAAAGAACAAAAAACTCATGGTCCTAACATAACATGCTCCCTTAAAAAGATACAGGGTGTTGAAGTTTACTTTTTCAAAGTTTTTTCACCGTAACTTTTGAACCGGTCGACCGATTTTAATCAAATTTGAACCAAAGTTTAGTCAACTGAGTCTCCATCGAATAATAATACCACAATCCATCCAAAATTTCTGGGGGCGTAGATAATAGGAGACTGTTCCCTATTTTCTCCCCTATTTTTCTACGTTTAAATCAGAAGAAAAAGTTACTCTTGCAATATTTTGATTAGAGGCTTCATTTCCGAGATATTTGGTTTTCAAACTTTGAAAAACATCTCGAGATCGCCACTTTCCAGAGCCCAAATTGTTTTTCTCTGAGAACGCCTCGTTTCTTAGCAAAAAATGGCAGTAAATCAACTCAAGCGACCTAGAAAACTTATTCCAGTTGAGGAATCATGAGTTTTCTTGGATTTTAATTTTTAGGCCTTTGAAAGTCGCGATTTCGAAGCGTTGTCCAAAGTTTCACACCTAAATATCTCGGAAATAAAGCCTCTAATCAACATTTTGCAAGAGTAACTTTTTCTTTTAAATTAAACGTAGAATCCGAAATATTAACAAGTTTGAAAAATATTTAGGAGAGATAAAAATAGAGGCGAAAATAGAGGACAGTCCCCATATCTACGCTCCCAAAATTTTTTGATGAATTGTGGTATTATTATTCGATGGAGACTCATTTGACTAAACTTTGGTTCAAATTTGATCAAAATCGGTTCAACGGTTCAAAAGTTACGGTAAAATAACCATTTAAAAAAGTCAACTTCAACACCTTGTATCTTTTTAAGGAAGCATTTTAGGACCATAAGCTTTTTGTTCTTTCGGCTTTTTTGATGGGGAATCATCCTTCAAAGAATGTAATAACCAGACCCAAACACCCTGTATACCTATAATATTCATCAAGTCTTTACTTATAAAATAATTCATACAATAGTTTAGTTCAGTTTTGTTTATTATATTCAGTTCAAAGTGACTTTTTCTTTGTGAGACAAACTTATACATAAAACGTTGCAGTGAGAGAGACGGAAACGTACACTTTGGACTGATTAGATGAAATTCATCCGCCAGGAAATGTGAAAAGTTTACAGACTATTGGAATATGGCTGCCTAACGAGTGATATAGCTTTTTGGAAGTACATATTGCAAAATAAACTGCTGGACAACGAAGTTGTCGGTATCATCAGAATTTTAGATGTGAAACATGTTCTATCTGCAAGTTTAAGCCCCTGAACATTGTAACGATGTAAAACTTCAGTTTCCAAGTAAAGTAAAGCCTCCCCGGACGTTATAGGTACTTTTTGTGCTTGTGCTATGTCTGAGTTTCGTAAATCTGCTACATTCAACATAAAAATTTATATCTTCAATGTTCTTCGATTCCAAAACATTTTTTTTTGGAAAAGGGGGGTACGATAAAGTCGTTGCAATTTTGCACCATTTTACGTATCACCCTGTTGAAAATTTACATGAAGTTTCCCAACATTCACTATTACAAGATGGGCTACGGAAAGATAAGGCTAGTTGACGCAACAAACCAAATGGAAATCGCAATTGGCAATCGGGAGATATTGGTCTCCAAATTCGAACTATTTTTCTGATACAGACAACTTCGTTGTCCAGCAGTTTAGTATGTTGTTACGTATTTCGCGTACGCGGGTTCGAATATAATTGAGACGATGGTTTTGAAACACACACTGTTTATTATTGCGTACTACACAATAAATACACGCCAACAATTATTGCTTAGGAATATCGCTGTGATTACTACTCGCTTTTAATCCGCTCGCCACCACTTCGCATTCCAATAATTCATAACTGCTCGTGAAGCAACGATTGATGCTTTATATAGGTCCGACTAATTATTCTCGAATGTTACATGTATTCTTCAGCAGTTTCCATAATGACCCTGCATATGGTTTCTGGACGACTCCCGAATAATCACACACCTTTTGCGTGCTTCCCGTGTGTTCTGGTAGGTGGCAACTCCGCCAAAATGGACAGATGTAGCTTGACCCACTGCTGAAGTCTCCAATATAGTCCCTTTGTACGGGAAAAAGCCTATACGCGCGCTCGTGAACACACCACAACGCTCCGCACTTGCGTACACTGCGGTCTAACGGGAAGAGTCTAGAAAGATCGCGTGTTATCCAGAATCGCCGCTCGTAACAATATGATATCCCAAGGTTGAGAAAGTATCATAGTTGAAGCGTCAGTTAAGATACCGAAGCGTAGCTGTGAGCTGTGGTTTATGTACTATTTTCCTTACTATGTACTCGCAAACACTAAATCCTTATGATTTGAAACGATTTTCGAGAATTTGAAATGTGGCACGACTCGTGACAGAAGGTTTCAAAGTGACGCGGGAAGTTTTAAAGTGACAGGCGGTTAATAATAGGTTTGTTCCAACCACCGGTTATTGTACGATTCCAAAACGGTCCCGGAACTGTTTGTATCGCTTTTGTGCGCAGGCGCCGATTTCGCACCGTTTGGTGACGGTGCGCAAAATTAGAACGGTTGGAACGCATTTACGTGCAGCAGTCGCCACCTTAGGAACTTAATTGGTTCCCATTGGTACTGTTGGTAGCGCCAGAAAACTTTTGTCAAGGCCTTCGACGGCCATGCATTTTTCAGGTCATTTTTTTTGGCCGGCCGTACAACAATGGAAGTAATAAACATAAACAAGGTGTAAAGATTTTAGGTGCGTTCAGTCAGCTTATTTAACCGCAAGTTTTAATTTTAGTCGTAAGCGCTGCATCGCTTATTGGCTGTTCTGAGGAAGCTGGTTCATAAACAGCCAATGGGCGTCGCTGTGCTTGCGACTAAAATTAAAACTTGCGGCTAAATAAGCTGACTGAACGCACCTTTTGACAATGATAATCTAATACGACAACAAACGCGTCATGCATCAACCAGTTGTCAAAATGTGAAATGCGCAGGTCAGTCCCCAGCAGTGCCCAGCACAGTTCCTAGCTTTGGCCAAGCATCGAAATGACCGTACAGGAATCGGTTCATGAGCGATCCCAAGTTTGGTTGGAACGCTAAAGGGATCGTCCGATGTACCGCCAATAGGCGAAATTCAGTGCCATTTCTGCGCTGGCGCAACCATGCTAGGGGATTTGAGAATAGTGCCGTATGCTAACACATGTAAAAAGCGTAATTTCAACATTGTATATTATTGAAACGGCTGGAATTGAATCTTTCAAATAAGCTATGGAAAAAAGAGTGTTTCTTGATCTTTCATTGTGTTCAAGACCAGCAATGATGGATCAGTTTTAGATACACAAGAAGCGAAAATATGGTGACGTGTTAATCAGTTGGTGTGTTTTTGAAAATACCGCGCTACTTCTAGTATTCTTCTCTGCCTTACGGTTGCCGTCCTGTCTGTCAATGGCATGAAACTGCATGTAAACAAATCTTGAAACAAATGGTAACTAAAATTTTATCGGGTTATATGTAACTATAATATATCAGAGGTTTTGTGTTTTCTGTTTTTTTTTCAAAAATGACAGGCAGTTTGTTAAGTGCTTGGCTGCAAAAACCGTACGAAAAGAACATTACAGTTCCATTTCATGTGTTTCCAAAAAACATCACCTTCTAGGCAACCAGTTATACACTGAAAACGGCTTTTTCGTTCTTTTCGGAGCACTATACGCGCGGAATTAATTTTTTCGACAGCAATGCACATGGACAACATCATTCCGCATAATCTAGCATGGAAATCAGGAGTTTCTTATCATCTATTTTCCTTTGTTAAATCGATGGCTGAAAATCTGCAGGTTTTTGACTTTTCCTAGCTCGCGCAGACGCATGAGTTCCATCCCCTAGCTTTGCGAACCTACAGCGCAAGTCGTGCCTTTGAATATCGCATATTCTCGGTTGGAACGGGTTTTTCCCATTGCGCATGACGATGACCGTACAATGTACGATTCTGTGTGCAGTTGGAACAAACTTAATGTGACAGTCAGCCTACTGGTTGTGAAAAACCAGGGCTGATTGTCCCTGGATAAATGCCCTCCTCCTACGGAGTGGGGCATTTATCGCTACAATCAGCACTCGCGATCGCCTGACCAAAATTATCGTGAAAATCTAGGCACTTGTGATATTACTGTTGAAAACAAAAACTTAATATTATTTTAAAAAATTAATAGTCAAACGAATGACCCCGTCCCTCAAGACTTACTTCGAGCCAAATCAACTTGGAGTGGGGATAACAAATGGAGCAGAAATTGGTGCACACGCTACAAGAATGTATCTGGAAAGCGAACATCCAATCACAAAAGTTTTGCTGAAGCTTGATTTCAAGAACGCTTTCAATGAAATCCGCCGTGACTGCCTACTTCAAGAAGTCAAAAAACTATATCCATCCTTCTTCCCTTTTATTTCACAAGCATATGAACTCGATTCGAACCTTTTTTATCAGAACAATTTGATTAAATCTGCATGCGGAGTACAACAGGGTGATCCGCTAGGACCAGCTTTGTTCGCCCTCGTACTGCATCCTATCGTGCTGCAAATTCAGACCGAAGTAAACATATGGTATTTAGATGATGGAGCCCTCGCTGGTACACCAGAATCTGTACTAGAAGCTCTAAAAACAATAGTACAACTTGGTGAGAAAATCGGACTCAAGCTGAACCCGTCAAAATGTGAATTAATTTTACGTGGAAAAGACATTTCACACCACCAACATAGAATTATAGAAATGTTCAACAAGATTGTTCCCGGAATTCTTTTACCAACAAATGACAGTACATTTTTACTTGGCGCTCCAGTAACTTTAGAATCCATTGAACCATTAATTAACAAGAAGACAGAAAATTTCCAGTTCATTTCAACACGTCTGACCAAACTATCTTCACATTCGGCATTCTTTTTACTGAAAGCTTCGGTTTCCCTTCCAAGGTTGATATACTTTCTCCGATGCTGCCCTTCCTGGAAGTTTCCTGATTGTCTTCAAAAATATGATTCCGCCCTGCGTAAAACATTAGAAGAAATTCTCAACTGTTCACTTACCAATGATGCATGGACACAATCATCATTGCCAGTTAAATTGGGAGGACTTGGACTTCGACATGCGGTAGACTCAGCGGTTCCGTGCTTCATTGCCTCCGTCTACAGCTGTCTTCGTCTGATAACCCAAATTATACCTGGTATTACAATGAACCAAAACATCATACTGGAGGAAGCAATTGGTATTTGGAATGATTGTGCTAGCACTGAAGATATTCCTTCAGAAAGCTTAGGAAATCCATCGACATGGGAGATGCCAATAATGCATGTAAAACAGAGTCAATTAATCGCAACTCAGATAACAAAAGAAAATAAAGCCCGACTCATCGCCGTTGGTCAGCCACATGCAGGTGCATGGTTAGAATCAATTCCTTCACCGCAGTTGAGTACACATCTCTCCGATGAAATCTTCAGAATTTCAGTTGGTGCAAGGTTAGGAAGTGACCTTTGCCAACCACATGCTTGTAACTGTGGCACTGAAGTTGATTCTACAGGTCTTCATGGACTAGCCTGTAGACGAAGCGCTGGCCGTTTTAGTCGTCATTCATCGATCAACGACATAATCAAAAGGTCCTTAAGATCCGCTGGTGTGCCTTCGATATTGGAACCAGTGGGATGCTCGAACGTTGACGGTAAACGGCCCGATGGAATTTCATTAATTCCATGGAAAAGAGGAAAGCCACTAGTATGGGATTTTACATGTAGTGACACTTTTGCACCATCATATATCAAATCATCTGAGATTCGCCCAGGTCACGCAGCAAGATGTGCCGAAGAAAGGAAGAAAAACTTTTACAATTTTTTACAAGAACGTTTTATTTTTGTTCCAATTGCTCTGGAAACAAGCGGAGTATGGGGATGTGAGGGCCTTTCATTGATAAAGGAAATAGGGAAGAGAATAACAGACCAAACTGGTGAAAGAAGAGCGACAAGTTATTTAATCCAAATTATCAGTTTAACTTTGCAAAGGGGAAATGCAACCTCGATTATGGGTACACTTCCTGCCGGTAGAGAGCTTGAAGAAATTTTCTTTTTATAGTTAATTTTACAATGTAAATATTCTGAATAAACTTCTATAGTTGAAAACCATTCAGCAACATATTCAGATGATTTTAAAAATAAATCTCTCTAAATAAAGGAAGCGATGCGTGATGGCTCTCCAATAACTCACTTTTTGCATCAAATTAAAGGATATTTTATTAAAGGGTCTTTCAATACAGGCCGCCCTTATTTTGATGTTTGAATAACAACTCGCTATTATCTTCGACTCATTGATTTTGATGAGAGGTGAGAGGTCGTTACGAAATTTTCCTATAGTAAACTCCACTTAGACTTTTGTTCTTTACTGGACCAGAAATATGTTGGGAAACTGATTTATGTAGAGTACCTATAGGTAAAAAATATCAAGAAAAATGTGTACGCAAAAAATCAAAAAATACACTTAAACCTACATGAAAGTATAAAGTGGTTGCTGAAATGATATTATAAAGCTTGGATAACTCAACTAAATTATTCAACAGCAAATTGATTTTGTAATAATTACTCCGAATAATGCTTTCTGATGAACACTATAATGATTTTGTAAGTACCTTTCATTCCGTCGGTGATTAATTTTAATTTGATTAACTTCTCCATCAGCACCGACTTCGATCTTCGACAATTTCTACAAGTCGATTGCGTTACCCACAACCGTAAAGTTGAGATACTTAGGTATACTACCTATGAATACCTAATATTGGATTATTGGAATTAATTATTAAATAGATAAAACATGGGTGAATACTCGAGTACCTACAAATAAAAATAGAACCAACTAAAACAAAAGCAAAATCTATATTTTGTTATTATTTTAGCTGCCGATTCTATCTAAAAGTTTTTCTCAAATACTACAAGTGTCACATAAATAGCTTGCATAATTAATATTGTGGTTTGGTGGCTACAAGAAGTAAGGAAGTAAGGAATACGTAGAAGTCTCTTCAGGGCCGTGGGGAGGATTTACGGGTCCGCCAACGGGACCGAACCAGCCAACGGACGCCCATAACAGAGACCGCGAGCGAAGCGAGCGAAAAGCGCATCAGGAAAATTTTTTTGGGGAAAAAGGTCAACAAAAAAGTCCCGATTACATTGAAAAAACCGCTGTTGAACTAAGCACTTAAATCGCCCTACTTTTTCGGGAGTTGTTATTTCTAGGATGTCAATATCAAAAACGGGCTTCATAAATGGCTAGATGCTATTTAGTGAAAAATGATACACTGCAAATCAATTTATCCTTCACTTGCATGAAAAAAAGGTTGTTTCACCCCAAAACCTTCCAGGCAAGTAGCAAGGAATGGATGGGAGGTTTTTGAACGTGATGCGTGTCCCTTCGAGAATGAAGAAAGCCAGACCAGATTTTCTGTTGAGACACCGCTGATGATTGCTTGCCGACAGACGTCTATAAAGAATAACTGGAATCCCGCATGAAGCGGCGGAAAATTCAGATAATTTTTGATTGGAGGACAATTTTTTTTTGTGAGTAGGTATAGTGAAAAGTAATTCGCAACAAACAAAAACAATGTGCAATCATTTTCAACTCATTATTATGGGTTGTTTAGACCGGAAACCAAAGTCACGCGGCGTCAGTTCAGAGTCCATGCAGTAGCCCGAGCCCGTCGTGGAGGTCTTCGTTCCTTCCTAAATATTTTACGTAATTAGAATTGGGCGCCAGTCCATTTTTAGCACAACTTATACATGAAATTAACAACGTGATAAAACTCATTGATTAAAATAATAATTATTGTCTGGCTTGGACCATCCGCATATTCGTCGGCAATACAAAATTCAAAATCCATTTTAATAACAAAAAAACCTTGCAACCAACCTATACAGTAGGTATAGGTAACATTAAATATATCTTTGACTTCCAAATATGTACGTCTCTTGGAGCAGTTCCCGTTCTTCATCCTAAAATATTGTTACAAATTTGCGTTGGGTACTTTGATAATAATTGAGAGACGAAGGTTTAAACACACATTATTCATTAGTGCATAGGTACTACTGAATACACGTCAAATAAATTATCGCTCTTACTTAGATATCGCTTTGTTTACCCTCGCTAATGTATTCACTTCCGTCGCGAATTCAAATTTGGCTTGCCCTGGCCCTGCTCGCATTTTTGATAAATATATAGGTACGTATAGGTACTTGCGTACTGTACTCGAGAATATTCTACGCGTGTTACGGTAAATTTCAGCATTGGCCGCCAGTTCATTCGCGAGGGCTCTAGAAAAAGTTCATTGGGTTTGAGTATGTTCCGGCAAGCTATCGAAGCACGGCACCTCCGCCAATTGTACAGATGGGTCTTATTCGCACGTTCTATAACGTTAGAAAATTGTTAGCTTGGAAATAGAATGGTCTTTTAGAATGTTCCTAGGTTAGGAGGTTCATAGCTTAGAACGGTCCATGACTAGAAACGTTCGTAGCTTAGAATGTTCACACCTCAGAGAGTCGATAGCTTAGAATGCCCGTAGCTTAGAAAACATATAACGTATGGTCCGAAAGTTTTGGGAAATTTTATAAAAGTTGATAACTTTTTTTTGGATAGTATTAATTTTGTAACTTGATATTGCAAAAACTAACATCATCTATAACAATACCAAATTCATAATCAACATATTGAAAACGGGCCATTATCTTTGATGGCTCTCAGTTTTTTTCTGCCATGTTCAATCATTCTCTAGACAACAACAGGATTAATTTCTCTGAGCTCCTGCCTCCCAATGTACCGCAAGCTCGACCAACATAAGATTTTTAGTAAGTATTGAGCAGGGTAGTATACGACAAGGGATGGAAAGCTGCAAATGAAAAATAAAGACCAATTACGGCGTCGCATTTTTCAATAACATTAGAGAATTTCGCATTGGAGAAATTGATCCTGGAGTACCTATTATGGAACATGGCAGATGAAAATTGAAATTAATCGAATGAATGATTTTGTTATTGTTATATATAGTGTTAATTTTTGCAGTATCAAGTTAAAAAATAAAGATTATTCAGAAAAAGTTATTAGCTTTAACACGTTGACTGCCATGGTGTTTTAGCCTATATTTCCCACCACGCCAAGATGTTTTGAGCCAAATTTTCCCCTGGGGCCATTCGGTGCCAATGATAGAACTCTATAAATGAAGTTGAGAGATAAGTTCGTTTTTCAAATTTTTTTAAAAATGGCGCAATGAAACATGAAAAAATGACTCGGTCTTATAGACCGAGCTGGCGGGATTGAAAGCCGACGATCATTCACCGCCGCCGCGGTCTACTTCTCGGTCTCGATAGTGCATGCGCAATTGTGTTTCAACCGTCAAAATGTCTAAAAAAAATATTCGCGCCCTCTCACATATGGGGAATTGGCTCGTTTCTTGGAAGACATGTCAGACTGAAACTGGGCCGTGCCAAAGGTTCCCTGTGGCCGACTCGGTCTGAATGCATGAGTATGTCCGTATTAAAACACGTCCGTGGCGCTGTGGGATCGACTTTGTGACACGGTCTTATAGACCGAGACGGCGCCAGCGACTCACCACAACCTTGGTCTCATAGACCGTGATGGCGTGATAGGAGATACGATCCTTGGTTTTATAGACCGAGATGGCACGTGTTAAACAATTTCCCAAAACTTTCGGACCATACGTTAATACTGTTACGTATTTCGCGTTTAGGCTCGTTTATAATCGAGACGATCGTTTTAAAACACACACTGTTTATTACTGCGTACTACAATAAATACGACCCGACAATTATTTACGCTTGAGAATATCGCTGGTACGACTTGCTTCTATCCGCTCGCTATCTTTTTGGACTCAATACCACCCGTAGGCCGATCCGTAGTGCTTATATATTTCTCCGACTAGTGTTCTCGAACCTTCTATCGGTCCATACGGTTTCTAGGCGACTCACAGTGGTCCATTTCATCAATCTAGCGGGACAAAAATAAAAAGTACCTACTTTCTCATGAATATACCCATAAAGAGGTCGACAATACAAAAAAAATATTTATAAAAATCCATCACTTACAAAAGAGGTTTTTTTTGCGGGGGGGGGGGGGGGGGGGGATGAAAATTGGAATAACCTGGTAAAATTTTGAAAATTTGGATTCGGATAGTATTCAGTTACAAGATTATTGGAAAAATGATGAAAAAAATCCTCATAATAGAAGGGTCCTTATTAAGGGATGGAAATTGAAATAACCCATCGTAAAATTCTGCGGATTAAGATTCGGGTAATATTCAACCGTAAGATTATTAGAAAAAATCCTCAAATAATAAGGGTCTAGTAAATCTTGAAAAATTTGGTTTTAGGTTGTAATTATATGCACTAGATTATTAAAAAAAAGAGAAAATTCTTCCACTGAAATGAACTTTACTGCAAATAATTGAAAAAAAAAACATAATTTTTCACCATCATAATGCGTAACTTACAGGTGATTTACATATGAACAATAGTAGAGAAACAGTTATATCTAGTCTTCGTCCGACGCCAAAGACGAGCTCTTCTCTATCTTACTTTATAGAACAACTTTGAATGTAGGGTTTTTCAAGATTTTTTAACTTCCGGTGACAGTTTTTCCTGGATTTCAAGTTTTTTGCTCTATAGCTATTGATGACCGGATCAGGAGATAATAGAAGAGTTTGAAGGAGGTCTTCCATCCCTTCAGAATCTTCATTTTGGCTGATCCAAATTTCAAAAAATATTTTTCCTCAAATTACACACATCTGAAAATTGAAATAAAGACCTCAGCTGCAAGTGGCTGCACCCAAATTTTATGGGATTCAAAAGAGATCAATAAGAGCTACATAAGTGGCAATTCTGTAAAATTTAAAGGCCCCTTAAAATTTTTAAAGGCGTCGGTCACCTAGGAACGATCAGAAATGGGCTTCACGATTGGCTGATTTTCTTTTAACGGTCTTTAAATTCAAACGGGTTTGATACAGAATTGGCCCTATAATGGTACAAAAATTATAACGAAGTTCCACAGCGTTCGAGCTGTAGGTCCAGATATAAGTGAATGTTAGGCCATTCTTGCACGGTTGTATTGAAACCACTGCTGAGTCTAAACTAACGTCAATTAAACCAAAACAAAATATGTAAGCAGAAGCACATATATGTACTTGAGTATAAGTGAAATTCTAGATTTTTTGGAAATCTGTGGGTAATTATTTTGAATCGTTGAAAGAAGGTAACGCGAGAGGGATTTTTTCTTGCGTGTAGTCATGTCAACTTCAAGTCTGAAGAATAACTACACTATGGCCTATACAGGGTAGTATAAAAAACGAAACTAGGTTCTTTGATATGTCTATTTTATCGAATACTAAGTTAAACAAGTGTAAAAAAATGTCGATGTTTCCTATTTTTGTCCCGCTAGATTCGTAAAATGGACCACTGTGCGACTCCCGAAAAATCATACACCTTTCGCGTGCAATCCCAACGTGCTGTGAATCGGCACCTTCGCCAAATGGACAGATGTGTCCTATATACTCTCAAGTTTAACTTTCTGCGTAAATTTCAACGGTCCAAACCTTCGTGTATTTTTTGGAATGCACTAGAGCTTCGCACTTGTACACTGCGATCTTATGCGAACACTCAAACAGTCTAGAAAGACCGCGTGGTGTGCCCCTGATTGCACGCAATAGTCTTGCCGCTCGTAACAATACCTTCGAATGGTCCGTAGCTTAGAAAGTTCATAGCTCGGTCGATAGCTTAAAATGTTCGTATAGGTTGGAGTGGTTGGACGGTTCATAGTTTAGAAAGCCCACAGCTGAAAAGAACGCGCGTCAGTCGGCAAACAAACCGATTCTTCTCCTTTGCCAAGAAACATCATCAGTAACATCACATCTTAGAAAGAGCGTCTGCAGTGCCCGAAGGCACATCTAGTGTTGCCGCGAGACGAGACGGGACGAGACAATCCAAAGACTGAGGTCTGGTCTCGTCTCGAGTCTTGCGAGTCTCATCTCGTCTCGTCTCGTCTTGTCTGGAAAAATCTCCATTAGTCCACATACAATTTTGTCAGAATTTATAATAATGCAGAAGTATAATGCTGATTTTCAGTTAATCATGCATGTAGGTATAGGTACATTGAGAGCGAAATGATTCATACGGCACCGCTAAAAAGTCGGCTGGATTTCAGAATTCAGAAATGTTATCTAATCAAAAACAATCCAAGCAGCTAACATTTCTGAAATCCAGCCGACTTTCTAGCGGTGCCGTATGAATCATTTCGCTCCCAACTGTACTTGATTTGCCAATTTTTTGTAAATTTTTTTTAACCAAACGTGCAGATTTTTCAGGTAGCGAGTTAGGTAGATTCCAGGAATTTTTTCCCAATTTTCTAAAATTGAAATATTTTGAAATAGTGTCACCAACACTGCGGAATTTCGGGAATTTCATTTCAAACAATTGGGTACGCGCATTCGCTTTCCCTATTTTCAGCGGAAGACTACTCGTATTTCGGAAAAAAATCAAAAATTGGATTTTCGAGATTTGAATTTTCAATTAAGCTAACCATTTTCCCGAAGAAACGCCACGCTCAAAATCACTCCAAAGTCCCTGGCTACTCGCCGAAAGAGTATTATTAGTTCACAACATTTTTTTTTAGTCGCGCACGATTACGATTGTATCGTGTGATAAAATAAATAATTCTCAAGGCTGTATTCTCAGCGGGTCAAAATTATTTTGAGGATTTTTACCTCAAAAATGAAGATGAAAACTCAACTTTTTTATACGGTAATCCTTTAGAAACTTTTTCAGTGTTATAGGGCTATTCGGCTTCTAAAAAAAATGTGGGGTAATCCAACCGGAAACAAGAGGGTCAAACATTTATTGGAATCCCATCAAAAACTCTATAGATATCTCTTTTTTATCTCTATTTTTGAGAGAGAAATATTGATACCCTGCGTATACAGCTTTAATTTAGTCAGGTTCTTGCCTGGTCAAATTCAGGGGTTGAAGCTGCATTTGGCTAGAGCACAGCCTACCTAAATTGAAAATTCATTTTGATCACACGATACATAAACGGATCAGCGAATCGAACACAACAATACCTACCTTGTTATTTGTGATCCGATAGAAATTGATTTTTTTTGCATTATACTATAACATTGTTTTCTTGTATATTTTATGAAAAATACCTTGATAGAAATATCCTCGGAAATATCCCAGCTTATCTACCTTGACTTAGGTATAATTTATATCGATGTAAATGCGTGTACCTATCTCTTTTTTACTTACCTGATGTTATTATTCATTCAAATATTACAATAAGTCCTAAATGTTGATAAAAAACGAGAATATATCAATTATTGTTCATACTTTCAGTAATAATTTAACAAGTGGTATGATTATCATCAATGATAATTTTGGATGGAATCGCAGATTTAACGACGCGGAGCACTGCGGTAGCACTATATTTTGGTGCAAATGGCACACATCTTTGCATTCACCGTCAATGCGAAGGTGTTTGCCATTTGCACCAAAATGGACTTGAAACAAAGGGTTGTACAACCTATTTCTCCAACAAACGCTCTTTCTAATATGTGGGTACAAGAAAAACGGTTTATTACCTTCAACTTTTACAGGCTATATCTCCGTTAATATGCATTTTTGATGTATGGTTTTTAGTTTGTTCCTCGATTTGTTCTTATTGGTTTTTCGTGCTCTATCGATCATTGAAATTCTTCAAATAATTCCTGGACCACCTGTATAATGGAGATCTAGCAAGCGATTTTCAGAAATCCTGATTCGTTTTATAAATATCCTGAAAGTACTGATTTTCTTGTCAACGTTTCACTTTCTCATAAATCGAGTGATTTTTATCTTATGTAACATCACAAAGCTCACCCTGGGTTGCACCAACGCTCAATTTAGATATTACTAGATTAGTGATTTTTTTTCATTGAGTACTTGTTTGTGAATAACAAAGAATCTGGTTTCTCAAAAGAAAATGATCTAATGCTTGATAAGCTAAAGATTTTATGCATTTCCCATGCTCAACCTTCTAAGATTGGCCAGAGTGAAACCAATTTAATCTCGTATTCGTATTCGTATTAGTAAAGTGCATAAATTGCTCACAAATTGAAGTGGATATTTTCAAAAAGAGGTTTTCTTAAAATCGCCAAAAAATTCTTGAAAATTACTCGATTGTGAAACCGCTTGCACTATTTTGAAGAAAAATGTCAATATTTTCAAGAACTACTGAAGTCCTCCACAAAAATCACATGGATATGTCTAATACAGGGTGATGAAAAAAGTCGTTCAGTTTTGTTCTTTTTTACTCTTGTGCAGGAGATTGTTTATCCACCCTGTACACCTATATTTACTTGGATCTTATAGTCTGTAGCTTATGTAACTCGTCAGTTTTTAGTTTTTCGCTTCCCGTTGCGTAATTACCGAAATATAGCCTTTTCACTTTCCAAAGTCGTTTTATCGATGAATCTACTAAATCCGGGCGCTACTGGATTTTTTTTTGTACTAAGCAATGCCACTTGGTACTTTAGGAACGATTTTCTGCGCAGATTTCAAAATTAACGGAGGTATGGCGTCTCAACCATCTGATTATACAGGGTGTCGCAAAAAAAATCATTTATGAGATTCATTTTATTTCGAAATTATCAGTAGCAAAATGTCGTTGCAAAGATCAACTCCAGGTAAGTTCGGTATCGTGGCAAATATCTTGTGGAATGGTACAAGGCAAAGAGAATTTGCCAATTTAGTGAACGCATCACAAAGTGTCATCGGTGGGCAAAGAGACGACTCCAAGCCACTGGCAGTGCCCGAATCACACATGGAGAAGGTCGCCCGGGAATAATTTCAGTAATGGAAGATCTCTTCTTGTTAGACATAAAATTGTAAGATTGAAAAGTGAAATTTTCTACAACCTGTAATAAGGTGTCAAAAACAAATTTCTTTAGTCATGCGACACCCTGTATATTTTGATATAGTCTTCCATTTGAAATCTGCTCAAACAATCGTTCTGAAAGTACCAAGTGACATTGTTTTGTAAGTACCAAAAAATCCAGTAGCCCCCCGGATTTATTCATCGACAAAATGACTTTGGAAAGTAGAAAGGCTCTATTTCGGTAAGTACGCAACGGAAAGCAAAAAAATTAAAACTAACGAGTTACATAAGCTACAGACTATAAGATCCAAGTAAATATAGGTGTACAGGGTGGATGAACAATCTCCTGCATGAGAGCAAAACTGAACGACTTTTTTTATCTCCCTGTATTAGACATATCCATGTGATTTTTGTGGGGGACTTCAGTAGTTCTTGAAAATATTGACATTTTCCTTCAAAACAGTGCCAGCGGTTTCACAATCGAGTGATTTTCAAGATTTTTTTTGGCGATTTCAAAAAAACCTGTTTTTAAAAATATCCACTTCAATCTGTGAGCAGTTTATTAGCGTAAATTGTGTATTTTTTTTGGTGCAACCCAGGGTAACCGTTTTATCGATAAAATCTTCGAACTATCTCGGAAGCTTCGCTGTCGGGATTACGTCATATAATGAAGGGACCATTTCACACTCGGTGAATTCCTTAAAAACTTATTAGAGTTTACTAGAGTTATTAGAGTCGAGTGGTATTTGCGGAGAATATTCCAAACGTAAAATTTATTAAAATATAGAGAACGTTTCAAATTCAAATGAAAAAAATTGCAAATATATCGCTATCAAACTGATTTCATTGGTTCAACTCGAAGGTTTCACGTGCATTCATTAGTCAGAAGTATGTTGTGTGGAACAGTCGATAGTAAAATGGATTTTGGTATTCATCTGAGAACTAATTTTGACTTTGAGTAGGTATACACAGATGGGTATGCACGAGGACTTGTGCAGGCGTCGCGTGTACGGGGGCCAAACTGATTACCAAGAATTGAAATAAATATTTGTAAGAAAATCAACCTTTCCGAACCCGGCCGGTAGCGCGGCGGACTCCGTCTTGGAAGCAATTCCAGGGATCATGGGTTCGAATCCGGCTCGAGCCAGGTAGAAATTTTCATGCGCTCTTTAACACCTTGGCGTGTACCACCGTACAGTCACGTCAAGGGAAAAATTGTGAAACGAGAACACCAAAAAAAGGGTGCTAATAACCTCGCTGTTGATGCATCCATAAAATGGTGGGTGGTGTGTAAATCACCCGGCGTCGCGCTTAGAGTACCAAGGCGGCGCTAAGGAGGTACTCCCAGTGACTACACGGATACCCGCCCACCGCAAAAAAAAAGATTTCCGAAAATATTTGCTGTGTCTAAATAAACATCATAAGATCAGAAATATACTGGTGACTTGAAAGTTTTCGAAATTGCTCTAAAAATGCCAGAAAAATGTTGAAGAAACATTGGGTCTTTTATTTTTGAAGATATGGATGGTAGAAGTGGGAGGTCTTTTGAGCCCTTCCAGTTGTCTTCTTCCAAAAGATTCGATTGATGGCTCTGTTGGTGACAGAGTAGAAAAATTCAATTTCTCTGGGAAATTCCTTGGCGCAAAACCGTGGGATCTTCTGCTCGACATCGGTTGAAGAATCGAACAAAGGGTTGGGATGAATTTTGGAGAGGAAAAATTGTTAGAAGTTTCTGACTCACCCTGTACTTGTAGAAAGCTTATAGAAATAAATAAACATTCAATACACATGCCGTGATTGGTATTTAATTTTGTTACGCGTTATTCTACCCCAACGACTTTGCTTGAATCTACCTACATATTAATAACAAACGAACGAATACACAAAGGATCGAAGGACCGCAGTTCAATCCTCCATTCTCCATTTATCTTCCAAAATGACAAATGACAGACCTGATTTTTCAAGATGTTTCTGACACGTTTGAAGAGTTCTATGAACTCTCCTAGACTCCGAGGGCGTGAATTTCGGGATACCTATACAGGGTGTCCGTTTTTCGAGGCTAAGCATGGGTATCTCGCTTATCTTGAGAGATACAAAGTCGGTTAAATTAGGAAAAAGTTGCGCATTTTCATGACGATCAATGATCCAAAAAGAAATTTGACGTATCGATTTTAGTTTTTGAGATATCGTGAGAAAACAGGAATTTGAATTTTTGTTTTTATTTTTTATTCAAAAAACGGTTGAAGGTGGCCTTTTCTAATCTGACATTGTCATGGCACTTTTTCAAGGGGAATTCAAAGCTGCCAAAATCTTTATTCTAGCTTTCAAAACAACCGAGATACGACATTCAACTTTTTGCTCTAATGGGCGCCATATTGGATTTTGATATTTTTGAATACGGTATTCTTTTCTGGTTACAACGATGTATCACATGTCACTGTTGAATAAATGTTTAACATTTACGTTTTTTTTGTTTCGGTGCTGATTTTGTTTCCAAAGCACTCAACAATAATTTTTTGCTTGAAAGCATGAATTCAACAGTGGCATGTGACACATCGTTGTAACCAGAAAAAAATATTGTATTCAAATATGACAAAATCCAATATGGCGCCCATAAGAGAAAAAAAAGGTGAATGTCATATCTCGGTTGTTTTGAAAGCTAGAATGAAGATTTTGGCAACAATGGATTCCCCTTACAAAAGTGCCTGTACAATGTCTTAGTTAGAAAAAGCTACCTTCAACCGTTTTTCAAATAAAAAATAAAAACAAAAATTACAAATTTCTGTTTTTTCTCGATATCTCGAAAACTAAAACTGACAAGTGAAATATCTTTTCGGATCATTGATCGTCATAAAAATTCGCAACTTTTTTCTAATTTAACCGACTCTGTATCTCTAAAGATAAGCGAGATACCCATGCTTAGCCTCGAAAAACGGACACCCTGTATAGTCCTATACACATGATAGTAAATTATTTAGATACATACATGATTTCATCTGTTCTCTTGAATTTTCAATTGTATTTTCCGTTTCGACCCTGTACACGGAGTCTGCACGATCGGCATCGATAACGTAACTAACTGTATCCCATACACTTTCTATTTTCAGTGGAATGACTTTTTGGATCAAAAATAACGTAACAAGCTGGGGCGCTGGGAGAATACGGCCGATGGCCGCTGATAGTTTCGCTCCAAAACTTTGCAGGTGCTATCTGCCGTAGCTGTAGCCCTGCAGCTTGTCACTTTATTTTTTATCCAAAAAGTCATTCTACTGAAAATAGAAAGTGTATGGGATATACCTACCAAATTTTCTACCAATCATCTACTTATCACTTACGTTCTCACTTAACAGCAGCTTCTTCATTTTCCAGGTTCTGACTTGGATGACGACCTGGAAGAGACGCAAAATTCTGACAGCCCTTGCGATGGCCCCGCATCTACTAAAGCCCGCCGCCGGCGCACTGCTTTTACTAGTGAGCAATTACTGGAGTTGGAACGTGAGTTTCACGCAAAAAAATACCTATCGTTGACGGAACGCAGCCAGATAGCCTCAGCCTTGCGACTCAGCGAGGTCCAGGTAAAAATTTGGTTCCAAAATCGACGGGCCAAGTGGAAACGGGTCAAGGCGGGTTTGGGTGCAGGACCGCATCAGCCCAAAGGCGCCCCAGGACAGCAGAAAAGCAAACTGGTGGTGCCCATTCCAGTACACGTCAACAGATTCGCAGTGAGAAGCCAGCACCAGCAGCTCGAGAGAGCGTTGGGGGACTTGGCTGGAAGAGTTCTGGCTAGTCATGCGGCGCTCAGGGCTGGACTCGACCTGCACGGATACCACCATCCGCCGCCCCCACCGCATTGAGAAGCTCAAGTGATGGATGCATACCGACATTTGGGAGAGGTTAATGAAGTTTTGTGATCATTGATTTAAGCTTAGAAAATAAGTACGTACCTACCACTCATTAGAAATGTGCATCGCCATGCCAGTTCAAACGAGAGGACCCAGCGTACCAACTGTTTGTACCTATAGAGTATAAAGATTACGTTGGACTACACCAATTAAGGTTGGCGATTCAGAGCGAAGGACAGACCGTGAGATATAGATAAGTCAGGAAGAGACAGAGATAGAATTTTTCCTATACAGTTGGCGCTACCCAATGCTCCAAATAAAAAAGAAAATAACGTATTTCTATAATTGAATTGTCCAGTTCAAGAGCAATTTTTTCCAAAAAAAATCCGTATTTTTTTGCAATACTCTCAGCAACAAGTTTCAAATATAGCTATTCGTCGAAACAGTCCAATTTCAGATAGGTACCTACCCATTTTTTCAGTTTTTTCCCAAGCATTGATGGCAATGGAACTGTAATAAAACAACATTTTGAGAATACAACCTGAAGGGGGTTAAGTAGAACAGTAATGTGCTAGACTTCGCTCCCACCCACATGGTGAAACTTTTATAAATTTTGTCTTGTGTTGAGAAAAAAATACAGACCATTTTTCAGTATAATTATTATTATTATCATTGGGTCATGGCTTTGATGAGTTTAAAACTGTAACGACCGATTTGATAATCGACTTTGAAGTTGACTTCACTCCAAATTTAAAGTGCGCTTAGACTTTAGACTATGATTTCAGGCATCCTATTTCATTGTAACAGTGACAGTCTAAACCACACGTCTAAACGCACTCGAAGTAGCGTCAACTTTGAAGTGAATTGTGAAATCGACCATGAGGTATTTTAAAATAAATTTTCCTCTCTACAACCTTTCAACCGCTGTGAATAGGCATGTTTTTGCATATTACTTGGATTTACATCTGGTTCCACCAAAGCTATGTAAGTTTAACACATTGTGAGCCTAAATTTCGTTTGGTGACTTCGAGTTAGTCAGCTACAGAACTCCCAGTTTCACAGAAAAAAAACGACGGAAGTATTCATAAATATTCCGTTGTCAAACAAAAAGCACTGGTCAAAACAAAATCCATTTTACTTACAGCGTGTTTGCTGCAACACTGTATTATTTTTTGTGTTTTTCTTTACACAGGTGTCTCAAAAGTATCGCATTCTGAGCCCAAAGCAGTATCTGAAATCCACTCAAGAGAAAAATATTTTAAAAAATCAATGCCTAAAGTTAATTTTTCAAGATATGGGAGGAGGTCAAAGAGTGAGACTTCGTCCACCTCTATACTTTTGTTATTTGAAATGATTTTGGAGAACTGCTTGTAACAGACTTATCGGTAAAAATTATCAATCAATGGATTTCTGGTTACGATATAGAGTGAGTCATAAATCTCAAAATGCCAGTTTGGTTTATTGATGCATGTGAAATATCCCATTTGTCCCTGAAATAATCTGAGCACGATATGACTGATCCATAGAAATATTTTTGGTTGCGTTCTTGGAGGAAAATGAATTTTTGAAATTTGTGAATCACTCTGTATTGTATAATGAAATAGAAGTTTAGTGCCAACCCAGTGGTTGATAATTATACTGATCAGTCTATTGTAAACAGTTTCCAAAAATCACTTCGGATAACTAAAAAATAAAGGGGAGCCAAAAATAAAGTCTCACTATTTAACCGCCCGTATCTTCAAAAATAAACGTCAGTAAATTTTTTCAAATATGTTCTTCGTGGTCTTGACTGGATTTCATATGTCGCTTTGGCCTCTGGACACAGAATGCGATACTTTTGAGACACCTGTATTTAGTGATAAAGAATGCGCCAATGGTCTTATTATTATTAAAAAAGTTGATACCGGGAGATCAAAAATTATCTGAAATTATCTTGGTCAAGGGTGGTCTTGGAATGGCAAAATTGGCTGTCTACAGCAATTACGCAGCTGCATATACGTCGTCAGGTCAGGTCAGGTTAATTTTGAATGTCATCTGGTGCCCTCAGACACAGGCATATTTTGTGGATTGGTTAGTACCTAAGCAAGGATGTGCAATTATATATTAACTATAGCTATCTACCTAGTTTATTTATTTCGTTTTACAAAGAAAAAACCTAGGTAGGCATTCACATTTGATGAATGAATGGTAGGAAGAAGTATTGTTTTCAAAAACGTATAGAAGTAATTCTCATTATACATAGAGTGTATACCTAGTTTTCGCTCAGAGAACGTTTCTCTTGTATTTAAATACCAATGAACTATCATCAAAACTAAAAAAAAAAAAAACTGTAAATACTGATTGTACAAAAAGATTAGACCTTATATTACTTTAGTTACTTATTATAAATAAATAATGATTATATTATTATTCGACTCAGCTTGTTTTTGCTATTCATTTTAACAGAGATCCCATTACTCTCTATACCTACTCCTGATCCCGCCTGATCCATTATTAAATTGATGAATTGATTGACGATTGTACTGAACTTCAGAATCAGAATGTCAAACTACCTATTGTATGTGTTATGTGTGTGAGGCATTTTATGATAGAGGTGGGTTCATCCAAGAATTTTTTTGTTCTCCTTGTTCTTGTTCAAGGGAGGCAATGTCTTCCAGTCCGCTTCTCGATCAATTAGAGCTAGTTCTGGACAAGCTATTTTCCGCGGCGAAGCTGAGATGGGCACTTTTTGGTCTGGATCAATCACGTCCATTCATTGTCACGTAATATCCTGACCAATGGGAAATTTTATTCCTAATTTTGACGTCATCTTGGCCTGCCATATTGCACTTTCATATTAAGGCCTACTGATTCCAATCATATAGACCTGAGGCCGAGCCTGAGGCAATTGTACGATTTTTCGGCAAATCAGTTAACAGTACCTAAACATTTATTCCTCGTTAAAGCAGGTGCAGGGTGTTCACGATAAAATTCACCCCCCTCCAGTAGATTCCCATTCAAGATATTTCGAAGAACTGAAAACTTTTTCTCCACGATTGTTCCCAGAGACCTTAAATCGATCTTCTAAAAGTTTCTAATTGGTACCGTATACAGGGTGTGATATGTAACTTTTTTATTTTAAATGCAACACCCTATATTTTATTTCGTTATTTGGTGGAATATTTTTTTCTGATTACAAATATAAATGACACTTATGATTTATTTTGACATGTAAGTTGTCGGAAAAATAATTAAATAGGTAGTCAAATAATTTTGTTTCGCGGCAAGATGGCTTTTGTTTCTACAGTTCACTTAAAAAAAGTTATTCTCGCAGCATTTTGTCTGTAGAATTCAACTCTGTATGGATAAATGGTCTAATTCGTTCCTAATACAGGGTGTCGCGTAATTTTTAATTTTTAATTTATTTGACTACCTACTTTATTATTTTTTTGACAGCTTCCTTGTCGAAATAAATTATAAATTTTATATACCTTAGTAATCAGAAAGAAAGGCTTTATCAAATGACAAAATAAAATATAGGGTGTTGCATTTGAAATAAAAAAGTTACATGTCACACCCTGTATACGGTACCAATTGAAAACTTTTAGACGATCGATTCAAGATCCCTGGGAGAAATCGTTGTGAACATTTTTTTAGTTTTTCAAAATATCTCAAAGGGGAATCTCCTGGATTGGTGAATTTTATCGTGAAAACCTGTTTGTACATGAAGCATGAAAAAAATAATAAAAATTTCCAGAGATTATGCCACTTAAGACTAGTAAATTAAAAGGCACACATAAAACATGTATCATCAAAACAATATCACATTTTTTTTACACAGCTTTATTCCCTGGAAAATGTGATTTTGCTGAGCAATTCCAAGGCGGAAGAAAAGTTGCACAACAAGGAATGAATTCCTGGAGCGATGATTATGAATCTCAATTCCACAGGAAAAAGAGCCCAAATCACTTTTCACGTAAGTACTGAATCAATAGGGAGTTTGCGATCTCAAGGAACGTATGACGTAACGCAACGTAGAACGTGAAAACTTCCTTGTAACTAAGGAATTGCAAATAACAACCTTGCTAATTTTCACGTTGAAAGTTACGTTACGTCGTACGTACGTGTGCACGCAAACTCTCCAATAGATAGATGTAAGTGAAGGTGGAGTTGAAATGTTGTATTCAATGAGTTCAAAGTTTAATGAAAAGCAAGATGAAAAGCGGCCCACCAGGAAGCGGAGAGGCGCCGGACCAGGGCCGGCAACTTTGGATTTGAACGTGTGGTGCTGACTGCTGAATATTTCAGAAAAAGGACTGAGAGGGAGTGTCGGCGCCGCAGGCGATTTTTTTTCAAATTTTTTACGGAGTAAACTTACGAAAAAATTTGATCTACTTTGCGTTACTAATGGATTCATTATTACATCGAAAACAGTGCTCTAATGGAGAATATTATTAAACTATTTTTCAACCAATAGAAACAATTTTTAGTCAATAAAAGGTAGGCGAACGTCAGTGCAGAAGTTTTACCTGTCAAACGTTTCTATTTTTCCCAGCCAGAATTGATAATTTTTGGGCGATTTTCAGAGTTGAGTAGATAGAATAATAGAATAGATTACACTCGTTCAATAAGACGTACGTCTTGTCACACTCCAAAACCAGTCGTGTGACAATAGGATGTCTTATGAAACTCGTATATTATTATACTATTATTCAGGTACACGTCATATTTGGATAAAACCTACTACAATATAATACAGGTAACCATTTATCAATAAAACTTTCAAAACAAACAAAAATTTTCGAAATTGGTAAATTGGAGTGCTATGACGCTATTTCAATTTTTGCATTTTCAACACGTGTGGTGCTCAGCACCACTTCTTCGTATTACGTGTGGTGCTCGAGCACGTCAGCAACACTATTGTTGCCGGCCCTGCGCCGGACACCCCGCATGCACTTCAGTACAGCCTTCGGTGGTGCCCTCGGTGGTGCCGCGAACGCGTCGGGGGCGTGAGAGCCCCCAAAAATCAAACCGTGAGCAAGATGATCGATTGAACTAAACTGAGGACTGAGGTAGGTCAGTCTCAGAGTATCAGCGGTAACAGTGCCCCTAAGGTTTAAGTGTCGAATCAGGCATAACATCTTCTGATTTCAAAGGATTCATTGAGACATTGTGAACATGTTCCCCTATAGTTCAGTTTATGAACTATTAAAACACTTGAAAATTTTGCTGTCGTCGCCTGTTTAATAGCCTTCTCTCTAACTTTCATGAAAGGAGCTGCAGCCGTATGCCTGCACTCTGTTTTAAAAGTTGTAAAAATTGTTTTGCCAATGTGCAAGCTAAGATCATTCAGCACACATCACTGTCCACCTCGTTCCCTATATAGCTCCAACAGCAGAGCCAACAGAGCGGGCGAGCGGGATCTAGAAAAAAAGTAGAGTCATCAGCATTAACAATAGTTTTATAAAACGACCCACAAGATGTAATCATATCATTGCATTGATAAAGACGAGGAACAAAACAGGTCCCGTAATTGTCCCCTGCGGCACTCCCCGTGGAACCTTGCACTCATCAGGCTTCACACCTCTAGCATTACATGTAACTTGAGCTCTCTCTCTCTCTCCCCCTCTCTCTCAGATATGAGACTATCCAGTCATGCGGCACCCCTCTTGACCTGAGTCGATGAATTCATCCAACTGCAACACATGGATTACGTTTTTACCGCAGATTTAGATCCGCTTGAGTTTCGATCAGATCCAGAGTGGCTTTAGTTGAGCGTTTCACTCAACCTTGTTTTACTCCTTTAGCATTAGGTGAAAATAGCCGAGATACAACAAACATGATTTTAAATTTTAAACCCTCAAATTGCGCAAAACCGAGAAAGATTTTAATATTGAATTTGGTTGGTGTATTTTATTTACAATTACTAGGAAGCATCCCTTGATTCAGTAAATATCACGCTTTGTTTACAAGTCAATCATCTGTTACTTTGATCCGATCCCGTTTACATATTGGCTAAAATACTGTTACGTATTTCGCGTACGGGTTCGTTTATAATTGGGTAGATCGTTTTTAAACACACACTGTTTATTACTGCGTACTTCAATTTATACACGCCAACAATTATTTACTTGGTAGTATCGCCGATTATTACTCGCTTTCTATCGCTCTCGATCACTTCCAATTCAATACTGGTGCTGTGGGCGATCCACGGTGCTTATATATCCCTCCGACTAGCGGTCTCGAACTTTCCATCGTCGTCCAGCATGATTCCATTCCATGATGACCCGATATATGGTTTCAAGTTGACTCCCGAATAATCTTACACCTTTCGCGTGCAATCCCAACGTGCAGTGAAGCCGGCACCTCCGCCAAAATGAATCGATGTGTCTACTCGCACTCGCAAGTTTCCACGTATTTCAATCGCCAAGCCATCACGTATGTTCTCGAAATGTCCAGAACTCCGCATTTGCACACTGCGACCTAATGGAAAGAGTTTAGAAAGATCGCGTGTTCTCCAGAATCGCCGCTCGTAACAATACAAACGGATACGAGTCTCGATCCGTTCGACTCAAGTCAAGCCGGTCAAAACACCGGATCAACTTGAACTGCTCGATCAGATTGAAATTTTAATTCTTACCGTTTACATCGGCAATTTCGAGCGGATCGAGCAGATCGGATCCAAAGCTGCGATATAAACGTACTGATGGTCCACGCCGTCGGAAGCTCCATTGAAATATATAATAAGTATACATAATATACTGCGAGAGGATGTTTTTCAGTATTCAGTGCTTAATAAACAAAAGAAATAAAATCAGAAATCGCCTTTCCTGAACCCATTTTGACCAGGTGACAACAAACTGTTATTTTCGAGATGTAGATAGTTTCTTATACCTACCCAAGACGATCAGTAGAACACTTTTCAAAAATCTTCGCGATCTGATTCTAAATGCTAATATTTTTATAACTACCAGGCTCCGCGGTTGATTCTTTGCCCTTGAAAAGGGAAATACCTATATTTAGATATTTTCAGTTGCCGCGAATGAATAGTATCTCGTTGAGAATGATTCATTAATCAGGAAAGAAAGTAGGTGACATGTAGGTGACAAATAATATCACCCACAAACCTCAAAACAGCACGGTCACCCCGGACTCGTGCCCCGGGCAGAATTCTTCTTTGTTTTTTTTTGCCGATCACACTTTGCACCTCCTCAGATGTTGTCAGAAGAGAAATGAAACTGAGATGGTGCACTGGGGGGAGCTCTATATTCCGGAAATCTGGAGGTTGAACAATACGAAGCAGTGGAATCTATGTAGGTAGTACCAGTACCTGTTGAGTGTTGAGGTTGTTACTTACGATCGCACGCAAAATAAACGGAGACAGTGTTTCGCGCGGAGTGTACCGATTTACTGAGTTTTGGCTTGGTGTCACAGTGACAAGAAGGCTAAAATTCATTAAATCAGTACACTCCGCGCGAAACACTGTCTCCGTTTATTTTGCGTGCGATCGTACATATGTCATCCCTACATACTTGCAAGCCAGAAGAAGTTTTGAGCCTATCTGGAAAACCGGAAATCCCCGAGTGCCCCAGACACTTTTTTATCAATCATTTGCCACGTTTCCCTCAAAAACAATACTACTTTCATTTTTTATACTTGTACGGTTGCTATTGTATTGTTACGGATTTCGTGTTTGAGTTCGTCTAAATCGTTTCAAAACTAACACTGTTTATTACTGCGTACTACTATAAATACAACGTCAATAATTATTCGCGCTTAGGTATATCGCCAATTACTACTCACTGTTATCGCTCTGAATTTAATACTGGTCCGCCGGCTGAGCATTCGGCGTATATTACACCTCCGACTGATATTCTGGAACTTTCTACCGGTTCTCTAGCAAATTCCACATTGAGCCACGGCATGTAGCTTAGGACGTCTCTCGAACAGTCCAGCACTTAAGCGTGTATTTACCAGCGTATTATGCCAATTGGCGCCTCCGCCAATTGGGCAGACGTTTCTTACTCGGTCATTGGAATCTCCAGTTAAATAAATGGTCCAAGCATTCGCCTATGTTCTTGAATGCACTCTTGAGCTTCGCAACTCGTACCACTGCGATCTGATGTGAACAGTCTAGAACTCTAGAAGGACCCCATGTGGTCTCGAATGCAAGCGAGGCTAGCCACTCGTAATGATACTGTTATACAGTAGTTACAGTGATATATCGTACAGTATTATTACTGCAACACTAAAAAGTTGACTTTTTGGAGGTCACCCTGTAAGTAAGAGAGGTAAACTGGACATTCAAAAACTATTCCGAGGTATGAGATTTAGGCTCTATGCCCACGGTGTTGAAATCCCTTTCCTATAAAAAAAGTCTTGTTCAAGCGGTTCAAGCATGTCAAGCTTTCAAAAATTTTGCACCAGTCTATTGAACACCACTCCGTAAAAATTGTATGTGAAGTATGTTATATTTTGCAAAGATACGAACCAATTAGACTAGCGAATAATCTGAGAATTCAAGAAATCGCTGGTCGCGAAGGGTCTAGAAATTAGTTAAATCGCTTGTAGCAATTCTAATAGCCAGTTCCACCAGCGAATTCAATCATTGTTAGCTAATTGAGATATTTTCTCTAGTGAATATTGGCTTAGTGACCACAGAACACACAAGTTTCACGAAAGATTATGGAAAAATGTTTAGACCACAACAGCTTGTATGCATTTTCCGTGGTCATTTAACCAGCACTGACCTATGTAGAATGCATCAGAGAAAATGTCTCAATTAGCTAACAATAATTAAATTTGCTGGTGTATAGACAATACAAATAGAAAAGACCATATGTCGTCACGGATTTTTACGGTTGAGTAGGAACCAGGGGAGTCCATCATTCAAAAAGAGGTTGGCTGATCAGCCCCAATCAGGCATTTCCATTGACGTCACAGCAGTGTTGCCAACTGTCCAACATTGCCCGCCAAATTTGAACCAAATAATGTTTGGGAACAACCGAACTACAGGGCGCTTATGGAGTTCCAGTTTCTGCATTTTTTTCCTCGGCTACCTTTCTGAGTTTGAGTTTGAAACTTTTGTATCAAGTTCAAAGCAATGTCCTTAATGCGCCTGCAAAATAAGTTCTCGTGGAAAAGTATGTTTTTTTGTGAAAAAGCAAGCCAAACATGTTAGGTTAATTGCACAGGGTAGTGGTGGAAATTCATATTTTCCAACAAAATTGGGCATGAACTTTGCCACCAAACCTCACCTGAATGTTGGGGGTTTACGTTCCCGGCATTGCTGGAGTGATATGCCTTGTGTGAGGCTAGGTATGTACCTCTTCGGTTTGTGCTTCTCAATCACCCAAATACTTGAGGCCCAGCTTTTACTGCTGGATTAAAGAAACAAACAATAGTTTTTGTTTATATTTTATATTTTAAAAGTGCAGGAATGTCTTCACTTCGGTTGTAGAATATGGACAGAGGCAAAACATGGAAGTTCAACTCGAACAGCTGTTCGGCCACCGAAAATGTATTCGGTCACCGAAGCCCTCCTTGACAGAAATTTCACACCTGATTCAACGATATTGAATTTTCAACTACAACTTGATTGTGTCAAGACACATTTCTTCAAAATACAAATATTTATTGTTCTATTGAGGATTCTAGGCTTCAAATTGTGGTCGACGTAGCAATTCCTCAGTCCGTAGATTTTCCCATTTTTAGATTGCCGAAGGCCACAATTCTTGACACAGGTACTTCCTGAAACTAGATAGGCTTAGCAACAGATAATTTTGTGCAAACATCTTAACTGTATTACAGCAATTTAGTTACCCATCCTAATTGTTATCGGTACAACCTCCGTATATTTTCTCAAGTGTATTCCTCCCTTCCTCCTTTCCATTTCTTGGCGCTTTGGGATACATTCTGTGATGCCTCGTACTTCCACGAGCCCCAGCGTTTCGAGAAAACCATGAATTTCTCATTTTTTCCTCAAAAAAAAGATTCAACCACTAGCCATGCTTTCTCCATTGCTTTTGACAATCCTAGATGTTTGAATTGACAATAGTTTCCATTTTCTACTTCACTGTAGTTGTAATATTTGCTGTGATATAAGCACATGTGAACCAGATGGGATCGGCTCCGATAGTATCTTCATCTTCTGTTGACCAAATCGTACACCTGACTTGACAATCTTGAATTTTTAGTTGATGGCTTCATCGCGGCAAGACACATTGCTTAAAAAATCCTGAAATTTCTTCTTGTAAGCAGGATTTGAGGTAACATTGTGGTCAACTTAGAAATTCCTTGGTCGCTGGATTTTCCCATTTCACGATCGCCACAGGTCACAGTTTTTGCCACAGCCATACTTTCTGAAATCAGAAGGGCGCTTAGTAATGGATAATTTGTAAAATCATCTCACATTTATTCTGTATTCTAACAATTTAGTCAGCTTTTTACCTTATCGGCAGGATAATAAACTGGCATATTTTCTTCTTCCCAGATGTCTTTGAGTCGCATTTCTTGGCACTTTGAGATACTTCCTGAGATGCTCTTTTCTTCCAGGAATCTAGTTTTCCGAAGAAGCCACGGATTTCTTTTTTTTTCGACGAAAATGATTTAAGCACTCCACCAAACTTTCTTGTTTATTGAGCTATTTGGGGCAGCACATCTCCAACTATCAGTATTGATCGAAGCGCCAGAGTTTCGTGAACAATTATCACGCACAAACTTGCTTCCTACTGTATCCAAAATCTCAAAAAAGTACTTTTTTACAATCAAAACAACGCGGGTTGTTCCCAAACACTTTTTTGGCGTTATAAATTCAACTAGGTTGGCAACACTAACGAGCTCGTGACGTCATGTGGAAATGCCTAATATCCGTGACGACGGTGGTGATAACATATGGTCTTCTCTATTTGTATTGTCTATACAAAGTTGTTTACATCCAGTTCCACCCAGCAAATTTAATTATTGTTAGCTAATTACGACATTTTCTCTGATGGATTTAAGGTCGGTGCTGGTTGAATGACCTCGGATAATGCATAATATAAGCTATTGTGGTCTGAACATTTTCCCATAATTTTACGTGAAATTTGTGTTTTCTGTGGTCAATAAGCCAAGATTCACCAAATATCTCAATTAGTTAACAATCAGGGCCGGACCGAAACCGATTTGGTTGGGGGGGTGTGCAAAATCTCAAAATGCCGACTATTACTACCGGGTGTTTATAAATGTCTGTGATCGCATCGCCTTTGGAATCCGCTTTCGATCACTACAATTGCGCCTGTTACTGCGTTTTTCGGCCTGACCCATGCCTGCCGCGATCACAGTTTCTTATAAACACCCCGTATTATAGTGGTGACCAGTGGCGTACCTAGATTTATGGATAGAGGGCGATTGAGAAGTTCTACTGCATATGTGAAGGAGTCTGTAGAAGGAACAGCGCCGCAGGCGAAAATTTTCTGGTTTAATAATAATAATACTGATAGTAATAAGCAAAAAAGGGATTTTCCTTATTCATTTCGTTGTTTTTTTTCATCAATTCAACGTTAGCCTTTTTCTGCAACGAAGCTTGAAACCGACGCCGGAAATTTTGCAAAACCCTTGTGTGTTCCAACACAGGGTAGGGATTTTTAGCGACCATCAATATCGCATGGGATAGGCACCATTTTCACATTTTATGTGCTATGCGACACACAAATCAAGAAGCTTGCTTTAGAGACAGACGAATATCCGACCGCCCTCGGTGGGAATCGAACGTCAGACTCGACATGACATTCGGACGCGCTGACCACCACAGCCTTCTTCCTTTATTTTTTTATAAATGGCTCTATCAAGAAGAAACTGGGACAAGTAGTTCATAACCCTAGGGTGATCCTCAATAGCGCACGATCGAAATGTGTAGTTGAAACTTGAAAGTTTAGAAGTATTCCAAAAACAGAACATTAATTTTATCAAGAAGGAAGTAGAGGTATCATACAATCACATCAAATTATAATATCGAGGAATCAAGCCGCCTTAGAGCCTTGGCCAGCTCTTCAAAAATTTCGTCTATGGATAATAGGTACCTACCTAAATATAACTAGAATATATCCTACAAAGAAGCTCTGCAATTGTTGGAATAGTCCAAGTTGTATATTATCTTATACATATAAGTAGTTTTTGGTGCTGATGCAAAACTTTAACACGTTCACTGCCACGCTGGTCCCATGGGACCAGCAGCGTCACGGGACCAGCAGCGTGAAGCTCCACCAGGCCGCGCTGGTCCCATGGGACCAGCAGGAAATTTCAATTTTTTTAGGTTCCTGGCTCAAGTACGCTACATATCGATAATGGCACCGGTCCATCATGACCTAGGAGGTTACAAGTGCATGGTAATCTTTTTTATTTTTTGATATATGCAAAATTCGGCCCCCAAAAAATTATTATGTTGGGCTCATTTTTTCGTAATTTTTCGAAAAACCAAGGTGTATTTCGAACTTTGACTTGTGCTAGAGGACTTAGTTTTCAATGCACTATGACATGACATAAATGGCCTGGTAAGAAAAATCGCAAAATTTCGGTGGCAGTGAACGTGTTAAAAAACTTTCGAACTACCAACACTGATGACGACAATTTGGTGACAGTGTTCGAGAGTAAATATAATACAATACACACAAACTTATAGGTACCTACCAACAAAGTTCCTGTTGCATTATGCACGAATGCGTAATATTTAGTTGCGCGCCTATTTTTATTTTTTTCAAATCGTTTTTACAATATTTCAGTTCATCTCGATTTTGCCGACTGAATTTGATTTTGCCGACTGGATGTTCGCGACTGGGGGGGTGTTACACCCCCCACACCCCCCCTTCGGACCGGCCCTGTTAACAATGATTAAATGCGCTGGTGGAACGGGCTGTTAGTTTCAAAATCAGGTCAAATTTTGCAGAGTGACACTTATTTTGTTGAGCCTTTCAGAATACATAGAATAAAAATACTCGATACAGGAGGTAGGTACATGCATGAATATGGGTTTATGGTATATAGGGTTTATTATTTCCATATCCCTTGGCGAGAACTCGGCTGCACTTCCAGTTTAATTCATTAATTGCTTTTCCACTCTAAAACGTGCAGAAATAAATCTATACACAAATTGTGACTTATACATATCCTATCCATCCGTCAAACGTTGTCAATTTGAACAAGTTGTATCGCTTACAAGGCAATGGAAAGCAAACGAGGCGTGTGATTGCCCTTTCCATGTCGGTGTGTTTGTTGTTTGTGGAAGTTAAAGCAAAACTCTCGCAGAAGGTGGGAAATTAAGGTGGCAGCTGGCAGGGTGTCGCACCTGGCGCCCCCCCGACACACAGGGGTGACAAATCTCTATCCACGCCCACTTGATTCTTCACGGCGTGACTTTTCAAGCCGGCAGGGATTTATAAAGCGATCCTCGCGAATAATGGCCAACCAACCAATTTAAATGACAAACAGCAAACAGCTACAAACAAAACGCTTGTCAGGAAAACATAACGTCCAACCAATTACCTAGTTTAAGAGGGCTTTGGTTAAACAACAATCACACGATTACTCACCGTGTACCATCCATGCCGTGTACCAACCAACCTCAAAGGGTTCTCTTTCAGATGCCAGTTTAGAAGGATAAAGTTCGAAATACATATTATTTCAGTTAGTTTGCATAACGACAACGTGCTCGTGACGTATGACCTTTTTCAAATTCGAATTCCGGATCAATTTCAAATTGATCTGAGTTTAAAAAAATTACCTACACATGAATTAGGGGAAAGTGGAAGAGTGAATCAGGAAGCTGTAGCATAAGGAGGACTTTTGTGATAATGGTATAAATATAAAGCTTGTGCTTGCTCCGGGATATCCATCGCATCAGCAGATCGTGGGACAAAACAGGGTGATGTATGAGCAGGACCTCCCACTGAACAATTTGCCAACATTATAGCCGGACTAATGGTGGCATTGTGTCCTTTCCTCATTCCGTTCTTCGCTTCCCGACCCTGACCAAATATTAAATGACACTCTTCATTAATACTGACAGATTATCCCAACTTTTCCCCGAATGCACCAACACAATTATTTATGAGTATCAGTGTTGCTATAATATGTTTCACAAAAGTTTCTTTTGGGTCGAGTTTGTAGTAGTGCGGATGTTAGGTGCTAAATTATATGATGTGCCCCTTGACATGGTCGTCCGATGGACTGTACTCGATTTAGACGCGTAGCTATATGCTATCGGCGACAACCGAGCAGGCGGTGTATACAGGGTGGAAAAAGAAAAAAGAATACGAAAAGTTGCAGCAAGCTCATGAACCAGAACAGATAAAGTCGTGTAAATCACCGCAATTAATTCTTGTATTTATGGTAAAGGTAGAAATGTTCATGGAATTAATTCTTGTGCGTGTTGCGTGTTCATGTAATATCCTGGGAAAAAACGGGGTTTTCCGCTAATATGTCACTTGGTGATGCGAAGACAAGATCTAAATCTCCCTGAGGGGGTCTATATATGTATACAAATTATCATGCATTTTTTGTTATTTATGCGAATTCCCGAACATTCTATGTGGCCCTCACAACTAGCTATTCTAATCTCTTCGACTTCCTCAGCCTCTTCCGCCTTCCGACTTACCATTATGCATGAGCCTCCATGCTTTCTTATGGTCCTATGGATGGACGATATAGTTCTGTGATTTTCGACATAGACATTCTCATTGCTGCCGCATCAATGTTCCATAAAGCATCTCTCATTCTTCATCTGGTGGAGAAGGAAAACTCTGTGCCTATATGTAGATATTCTTCAGTTTCTTCATCTTTGTTTTTGATTGATTGTACGTTCTGGTGAATCAAGTAAAATTATGTTTCTGGGATGTTTTTGCATGGTGGCTCTTGACATATGTTGTTTTCTATTCGTGGATCAAAAAAAACTGGAATCTTCAGACCATTACACCATTCGGCCAGAACTACCAAACTACGCACAAATCAATACGTCGGTCGTTCCAAAAAAATTTGCCCTTTTTCAATTTGATGTAAATTTGGATTACTACAATGAATCTTTTGGCTATCAGTCCGTGGTTCTGCAAGACACTTGATAATTCACATAAATTTTGTATAGGGTGTTCAATAAGACAGTGCAAAATTTCTGAATCGTCAAGAAGCTCCCGTTCGAAAAAGAATTTTTTTTCTCTTGAATTTTTACCACAAAGGAGACGAGGTTGGCCTCTAACTACAGGGTGGTGTTTGAATTATCTGCTTATCTCCTTTATTTACAGAGTGAGCACAAAAAAATCATCTTTTTGGTTTTGCATGGATAACTTTTTTCCTCGTTGACCGATTTTAAAAATTTGCGGCTCATATTGAAGCTAAAACTATAGGTAAAAAGACCTGAGGATCAGAATTAACTCAAGACAAATATTCAGAGTCAAGGGTTCAATAAAATGTGGCCCAAATTCTAAACGCCGTCGACAGCCCGTCTAGGAGTAAGGATTTGCTAATAGCCACGTTTCTTTCGAATAAATCATTTATCCGTGTGGGTTTACTCTTTGACATATTCTGACCATTTTGATCTTTTTCGAAACCTACAAGGATGTACCACTTTGGTTTGAGCCCATTGGCATTCCCGAAATCGAAGAAATTTTTTTTAATTTTGACATTTGGAAAAATTATTTTTGGATTTTGAAAATGCCAATAGGCTCAAACCAAAGTACATCCTTGTAGCTTTCGAAAGAGACCAAAATGGTAAGAATCCGTCAAGGAATAAACCCACACGGATTGATTTCGCAACGCTTATTTTACCAATATGACTCCGTCCTTAAGGTTTTTCGTTCTTCTCCTAGCCAAGGATTGTGTAGGTGAAGGAATTCAATAACAACTGCATGAGTTCAAGGAGGAGAAACAGTTCCTTGTTCACCTGAAATTGGTCGTAAACAACACTACGAAAATAAAAACATTGAATTATACCTAAACTGGTCTGTTTAGGTATAATTGTGTTATTGTTTTGATTGGTTTTGAGGGCCCGTTCCTCCTTCTTAAACATGCAGTTGTAATTGGATTCTTTCACCTTCAATTTTTGGCTAGGACAAGGAAGGAAAACCCCAATGTATTCAGAATAAATGATTTCTTCGAAAGAAAAGTAGCTTTTAGCTAGTCCTTCTCCAAAACGAGCTGTACACGGCGTTCAAGATTTGGGCCAACTTTTATGGAACACTTGATTCTGAATGTTTGTATCAAGTCAATTCTGGTCCTCAGGTCTATTTACTTTGAGTTTTAGCTTCAATATGAGCCGCAAACTTTTTAAATCGGTCCACGATGAAAGAAGTTATCTATGCAAAACCAAAAAGATGATTTCTTTGTGCTCACCTGTAAATAAAGAAGATAAGCAAAGAATTCAAACACCACCCTGTACTTCAAGGTCTATCTCGTCTTCTTTGTGGTGAAGATTTAAGAGAAAGAAACTCTTTTTCGAACGGGAGCTTCTTGACGATGACGATTCGAAAATTTTGCACTGTCTCATTGAACACCCTGTACAAAACTCATGTGAATTATCTAGTGTCTTGCAAAACCACGGATTGATAGCCAAAGAATAAAGTCAACGGACACTTTAAACAGAATACCAATTCATTGAAGTAATCCAAATTTACATCAAATTGAAAAATGGCAAATTTTTTTTGGAACGACGTATTGATTTGTGCGTATTTTATGTCATCTTTAAGGCTAATAGTGGGGTCGGTACACATTAAAAAACGGTTCTATACGGCATTTAATGATACAGAAAATTCCTTTTGCATGAGTGTTCTGCAAAGTCTATCGAACGATATTAGAAGGGGAAGCACAAAAGCTTCCCCTTAAGGGGGCCGCAGGGGGCCCTGTCAAGTTGAGGGTCCAAGAACTCCTACCAAACCATCTTTTAATTTCGCTGTATCACTCAAATGGGGATGATGTGACTCCATTATGAATCTCGATGGCATTAGTCGCCATGTCTCTTTCATCCTTCATGCTTGAAAAAATAATTTCTTCGGGAGGTCAGAGAAATCACTTTTTATTTTTTTAAACATACAAGACGATGCGAAGTTGGCATGTTTTGTGTCTTAACCTGTTACTTGACATTCCCAAGATCCTATTATGAAGTCAATTTTTGAAATTCTTAATTTTGGGTTGATTGGTAGGCTGAGAAGTAGGTATTTTTTAACATCCAGTTCAGACGAGCTTTTTTCAGTGTCCAACTGGAGGTTATTGAAATCATCATCAGGGGTGGATCCACTGAACTATTTTCTGAACATAATGTCGAGAAAATCAATCATAAACCGCGAATAGAGAGTACACAGATTATTTTTCTTTCGGTCGGTCGAATTGCGATGCCTACTACGCCCGTCAAGGAGAACGCTGAGCATCGCCAGCCTAAACTGGTATGAAAACAGCCTAAACAAATTCAAAACTGACTAAAACTTTGAGTGCTGACTCAGAATTGAATGTCGAACCACATAATGAGTGTTTCCGGCAGTTTCGAATTCATTTAGGCTGTTTTCATACTAGTTTAGTCTGGCGATGCTCAGCGTTCTCCCTGACGGGCGTAATAGGCACCGCAATTCGACCGACCGAGAGAAAAATAATTTGTGTACTCTCCATGTGCAGTTTGGGATTGATTTCCTCAACATAATGTTAGGAAAATAGTCCAGTCTATCCACCCCTGCGATTATTTCAATAACCTCCAGTTGGACACTGAAAAAAGTACGTCTGAACTGGATGTTAAAAAATACCTACTTCTTAGCCTACCAATCAACCCAAAATTGAGAATTTCAAAAATTGACTTCATAATGTGATCTTGGGAATGCCAAATAATAGGTTAAGACACAAAACATGCCAACTTCGCATCTTCTTGTATGTTTAAAAAAATAAAAAGTTATTTCTCTGACCTCCCGAAGAAATTATTTTTTCAAGCATGAAGGATGAAAGGGACATGGCGACCAATGCCATCGAGATTCACAATGGAGTCACATCATCCCCATTTGAGTGATACAACGAAATTGAAAGATGGTTTGGTAGGAGTTCTTGGACCGTCAACTTGACAGGGCCCCCTGCGGCCCCCCTAAGGGGAAGCTTTTGTGCTTCCCCTTCTAATATCGTTCGTTGGGCCTTATAGAACACTCATGCAAAAGAAATTTTTTGTATCATCAAATGCCGTATAGGAATGGCTACCAACCCCACTATAAGATCACATCCACCTTGAAGGACTGTGTCCTCCCAGGGTCGTCATTTACGGACTCCACAATAAAGTCGTGTCCTTAATAATAATAATAATATCAATAGTAATCTCAATATCAAATAGATATAAAAGTTTCCACATCACACAAACTTCCAAACTTTATTTAAATATTGTTACGAGCGGCGATCTTGTACATATAGGGAAACACTCGATGTTTCTAGATCTTTCCACCATTAGATCGCAGTGTAGAAGTCTGGAGCGATCTCGTGCATTCCAGAGCGTTCGTATATGTGAGGCCCAATGGAGACTCGAACGTTCGATCAAGGCACATCAGTCCACTTTGGCGGAGGCCTTATATAAGGCGTCAGCCGGCAGCTTGCGGCAGTAGTTAATTGGATAGCGAACAAGTGCGATAACAAGCGAAGTACCTGCGAAATAATTCCAAGTGGATAATTGTTGGCATTTATTGTAGTAGTACGCCGAAATAAACAGTGTCTTGTTTAAAAACAATCGTCTCAATTATATTCGAACCCGTACGCGAAATATCGTAACAATATGTATAGGTAAAAATAACAAAAATTCCATCAATTTTAAAGTTATCGACCCCGGAGGGCCCCCTTGAGCTCTGGAACCCTGAGGTCTGAGGTACTGCCTCGCTTTGCTCATTGATAACAATAATTTATTAAACCTTTGTGGCCACAGGTGCTTACAGTAGATAAGGCAAGTCACAAAAAAAAATGTATAGGACGACAAAGATGAGTAAAACTCTAACAATCAATTGTATAACAATAAATTTGATGCTCAACAATAAAATTCCGAGAGACTATACTGTAGAATGCTTTTTCCATTGAAAAATCCTTCAGTGACTTTGAAAACAAAGTGATGGTCTCAGTACCTTTGATTTCATCAGGCAATCGATAGCTACGCCACTGCCTTGCCCGCTGTAATAAAGCAAACTCGCCTCCAGCACCGAAAAAAATAAAAACGATATATGGGATCTAGAATTATTGATTTATATCGGAAACTGTGCTCTGCAATTTGACTTTGAGAAATGACTGAGAATGATACTGATATGATATGATATTAACGAGTTGTTTGATGCCGAGATGATCTGGTATTTTATCATTGATTTTTTGTCTGTTTGTCCATTCACATTGGATGATTATTATTCTATTATATGTTAATATTTATTATACTTCTATTTATGTGTTTATTTATACTATACATTGACGATACTTATTTGCAACCCATTGATGCAATATTCAACTTATATGTTTTGTAATAATTATTGAAAAGCTAATAAAGAATCTGAATCTGAATCTGAACCATTAAACACAAATATCTCCGAAGCCGCTGCTCCAAATGTAGCAATGACACGCCAATTTTCTCTTTAGAATTGAACGCCAAATTCAATACTTTCAACGGTTTTCCAAAATATTCAGTGGCGTAGAAAGTAGGAGGGTAAGAGGGTTAGTACCTCCCCATATCTACGGCACTGCGTCATTCTGACAGAATTTTGTTCAAGAAATCATTGGGGACGTGTTTGTCAACCATATGTGCAAAATTTGAGCAAAAACTGTCAAGCTGTTCAAAAGTTATCAAGAAAAAACAAATTTTTTTGCAATTTCGAAGGCCTGTAACTTTTTTAATATGCATTTCAGATGTGTAGTTTTTGGAGTGAGTCAACTTCTTTTTTTATCCTCTATCAGCCTGCAAAGTTTGTCGACTGAAACCTAGACCACCCTGTATACATATAGTGATCAACTGATCAACCCTATTCATGCTATGCGGATCAACCCGAAAGACAATGCCCTACTGAGCCTCATGCCCGTGAGGGCACATTCACTGGTTTCAATAATTTTGCCACCAGCAGTTTATTGATGTCGATGATTGATGAGGACAACCCTTTCTTCCTTCATAACGAAGTTGAATTTTTTTTTTTTGAATAGATATGAGTACTTTGGGGGTTGGGAGGCTTCATAATAGATTCCACTATACCGTAGATATATTGTTATTATTGTTTCGGTCATATCTGTTTTTTTTTTCTATTTTGCGTTTATGAGAAAGTCATTTTGTTTTTTTATTCCAAAGGTTGGCAATATCAACGGACATGACATTCGCATGACAGCACTCACTGACAGAAATTACAACTTGGTGAAATAATTTCGCAGGAGAGCTTAATTTCGGAAAAATTTGGCTCATTTCTGATGATGAACTGTGCCTCCACCATCAAGAGTAAATAGAGCAATTCCCTACTATTCTATTAGCAGAGGCTCATATCTTACATTTTTAATTAAAAAAAGCATGGAATAGTTGCAAAATAGAAATAATTGTACATAACACACGTTTCATAAGACCTATTGTCACACTATCGTCAATGAACGCGTGTGACAATACGATGTCTTAATATGGACAGGGAGCTGGTGCTTCAAAACTTACGTCATAAGGTACATGATTTTAACCCTGTAGGTCTAATGTGCGTCGATGAGGTTGTCAAAAATTTCTTTGTCTTACATGTCAGATCGGGGGCTTTAGGCTGGTATAGGGTTATCAATTTTAGAAAAATGTCAAAAATTTATGTCATAAGCTACATGAATGAAACCAACGGGCTTTTGTGTGGGAACATCCCCTTAATCAAAAATCGGGTCATAAGACAAAATTTTTGGGGGCTCTCGGTCCATAAGACAAGTTTGAAATTTTCAAAAAAGGCCAAAATTTACCTCATCCTGGAGACTTCTTCTTTGGCATAATTTTAGGAATGAAAAACGATTCTCACATGATTTCTTACGCATTTTTCGAATTTGTCCAAAAAAATTTTTAATGGTACATTGCTTACAGGGTGCAACATCGAAAAATTTTTCTCAAATCGTACAACCTGTATTCCCATGTTGAATCGATTCCGTTTTTCATCTTGATTACAAATATATATCACACTTGGTGAGTTAGTCAACAAAACGCCTGTGAAAAAATTGATAGATTTTGGTCTTTTTTCGAAAATTTCAAACTTGTCTTATGGACCGAAAGCCCCAAAAATTTTGTCTCACGACCAGATTTTTGATCCAGGGGATGTCCCACACAAAATCCAGTTGATTTCATCTATATATTTTATGACGTAAATTTTTGGCAATTTTTTTCGAAAATTGACAGGCTCATACCAGCCTAAAGCCCCCAGTCTGACATGTAAGACTAAGCAATTTTTAACAACCTTATCAACGTACATTAGACCCACAGGGTTGAAATCATGTACCTTATGACGTAAGTTTTGAGGCACCAGCTCCCTGTCCAATAGTCCGGATGCTAGTTGCATAAAATGAAAATGGAATGAACCTTGCATTTTTGATGAGAAGATGCTACTTGGTAGAAACACTCTTTGCATCATACTCTCCCGATCCAGAAAGGTAGCCATCAGCGCCATCCATGCCGGCAGCGTATACAAGGTGAAACAGAAAAAAAAGTTTGAAAATTATATTTAAATAACGGAAGCATGTGGAGACGTGTAATTCATCACATACATTAACTGTTCTATGCTCATGAGCTCATGAAGTCACAGCAAACCGTTCTTGATTACTTTGAACCGTCTTTGAAATGTAGGGGAAAAACCAGAATAAAAACAAGAACACTCTTTTTTCCATAAATAAGTCATTCTTAGAAATATCGACACAATACTTGGCACTTCTACAAAAAGTGATGTTAGAAATGATATGAGCTGGGTAGCCAATTCCTAAGCCAACTATTTCCAGAAATACGATTGTCAACATTTTTTTCCTCTTGAGCACCATCTTGAATCTGCCCTGTAATGCATCGTTGGAAAAGTGATTGGTTATCATAATAATGATAATATGTAATAATTGCATCGAAAAAACAACCTCCTCAATACTCCTCATCATAACTCAGTGACCTCTTCGGCGGGAAAGAATTGCCATTCACGTATTTTCTGGCTCTTCAAAGCTTTAGTGCCCATGATGGCATTTGCAACATCTGGAATGGTGAAATATGTTACGCATTATGAACCTTGATATACTTTGAGGTAGCCTACCAAGTTTTGCAATCATCAATTAAAAGGTTTGATCTTAAAAGCTGTTTGAACAAAATTTGTTTGATTTTTTTATGGAAAATGCAAAATATTGGATCTTTCACCCTTATTTGACCCCTAGTTGAGGAAAGCCTGAAACCGGAAATCTCCAAAATTTGTATGCTAATGGTTCCCTGAGAACTGCTCTTCAATGTGTAGTTCTCAAAATTTGCATAGTTGTGTTCAGATTCCAGACAAAGAGCGACAAAGAAGTTCATGCAGTGAAAAAGACACAACTTTCAATGTAACGGAGAAATCCCGGAAATGTCCTTTTTAGATAGGCTTGCCGCAATACATACGTAGTGTAAGACTCTCAAGCGTGGGTGAAAGGCTCAAAACATTACTAATTTAAGGCTTTAACCTCGGCTTTAACAGTGTACCAAATTGCACATTTATGTTATAAAAAGCAAGGTCTCCAGACAGCTTTCAGTCTAGCTCTGGACTAGTTTTTTCTCGACTGTAATTTATGTCTTCTTTTAGTGCATGAACTTCTTTGTCGCTTTCTGTCTGGAATCTGAACGCAACTATGCAATTTTTGACAACTAACCATTGAAGAGCACTTCCCACTGGACCATTATCATAAAAAATGGTCATAAAAAAACGACACAAATTTTGTTCAAACAGCTTTTAAGAACAAACCTCTCAATTGATATTGGAAAAACTTGGTAGGCTATCTCAAAGTACATCAAGGTTCATAATGCGTAACATATTTCACCATTCCAGATGTTGCAAATGCCATCATGGGCACTAAAGCTTTGAAGAGCGAAAAAATACGTGAATGACAATTCTTTCCTGCCGAAGAGGTCACTAAATTATGATGAGGAGGTTGTTTTTGCGATGCAATGATTTTGTGTTACCATTATTATAATAACCAATCTCTATTTCAACGATGCCTCACAGAGCAGATTCAAGATGGTGCTTGAAAGGAAAAAAAAAGTTGACAATCGTATTTCTGGAGATAGTGGGCTTAGAAATTGGCTACCCAGCTCATATCATTTCTCGTTTCATTTATTGTGTCAATATCTCGAAGAATTACTTATTTATAGGAAAAGGAGTGATCTTGTTTTTTTTTTCTGGTTTTCTCCTACATTTCAAAGACGGTTCAAGGTAATCAAGAACAGTTTGCTGTGCCTTCATAAGCATAAAATAGTTAATGTATGTGGTGAGTTACACGTCTCCACATGTTTCGGTTGATTAAATATAATTTATCAACTTTTTTTTCTGTATCACCCTGTATACGCCGCCGGCATGGATGGCGCTGATGGCTACCTTTCTGGATCGGAAGAGTACGATGCAAAGAACATTTCCACCGAGTGGTATCTTCTCATCAAAAAATGCAAGGTACTTTCAACTAGCATCCGGACTATAAAACTTGTATTACAATATACTTTCATCATCCTGTATATGTATTATGGTTTGTACTTGAGCCTCGACTTAAGAGTCCTCTGTACGCTCGAAGCAACTCCGACTAAAAGGCCTCTAAATCGAAGGCGGTGATTTTTTTTCAACTGGTATTTGGTGATTACACTTCATATCTCCATAAAAACATGTGAGAGGAAAAAAATCCGAGGAAAGCCGATCACAGCCGAAGATAGTGAAATTACACGAGCGCCATCCTAGGGCCTTTATTTGACTTGAAAGAAAATTCTTTTTTCCAAGGAGGACTCTCTACAGTATTCTGCACCATCGTACCGGGTGGTTTTTTTATAAAATATCTGGAGCCAAAGTTATTTGGCTGTGAAAATTATCAAAAAAATACTCAAAGATTTAGAGTTTCATATCTTCAGCTGAAATTTTTTTACTGAAAAACCACCCGGTACGATTGTGCAGAACACTGTTGAGAGTCCACCCTGAAAAAAGGATTCTTGTTCCAAGTCAAATGAAGGCCCTAGGGTGGCGCGCGTAAGATTTGACTATCTTCGGCTGTGATCGGTTTTTCTCGGATTTTTTTCCGTTGACATTTTAAAATAGATATATGAAGTGAAATCTCCAAATGCCAGTTCAAAGAAAATCACCGGCTTCGATTTAGAGGCATTTAAGTTGGAGCCACTCTGAGCGTACAGAGGACTCTTAATAATTATTGTGCATAGATTCTGATCTGAAGAAGAATAGATTGCGCCTTGTTTGGTAATGATGATGACGATAATGGTGATGACGTGGTAAGAAAACTGCGTGACATTACAAAGTCCATTTTTCGTCGCAAATTGGAGGGTCGTAAAAAGTGGAACTGCGGCGGAATCGGTGGCCGCAGTGTTGCAATTTGCGGACGACACGCCCCTCGGGGTGCAGGACCGACGCCAGGACGATGCGAGGATTGCGAGGTCCAACTGATGGATTCAGTGGAAAGCGCGAGACCCCAGACAATGCTTTTTCTTTGTTTTATTCCCTAAAATACTCCAATCAAGCACCGAAATATCTATTGGATTTGATCTCATTCCATGGTAAAAATCGATGTTGGGTGCGTTGGAAAGCGTCTAGACTGCATCCAACGCATCATGCATCGCATTTTATGCAACGATTCGTTGGATATTTATTCATTAGTTATAGCGCTCGTTGATATTCAAGTAGGGCGACGGTAATAATGTATGCCTGTACCAATAAGAGGAACATGGTGAATTTAGATTGGTTCTGTGAACATTTTTTAACAGTTTCAACAAATTAACCACTCTCATCAGATCTCTTTGCCACCACGTTCTGAATGTATATTCCCCACTAATTCACCATCAATCGAACATTTCCTGTCGTTAAGGAGACAATAAAATTGAGGTTCTCGGGTGGATGATGGTGTGATCGAGTATCGAGCGTTCAAGTAAATTTTCTCTCAAGTAACCTCTGGAAATGAAAACAGGATTACGTAATGTAGGGCTTGGATAGATTTTAACTAGGATTTAAAGTATAGGGCGAGGTATAGGGTTGCCCAAGTGTGACAGTGATGTTTAAAATGAAAATTCGCACAAAATCAAAGATCAATTTTTTTATCAGCTTGCCTACTTTAACGCTATAAATATCTAGCACACCTTTAGTTACCTGCTTACGTACCTACCTACATAGCGTACCTATACTTATGTATACCTATCCCATACCTAATCCAGAACAAGCAATTGATTAACTTTGGATCATCAACAAATCGCACTTGAAAAAAAAAGTCCAGCGGAGCTTTTCTCCAAATGGGACCAATACCCCTCTGATATTGCAGGTCCTGAGTAAGCGCTTTGAGCAGATCTGGTGGGACCGGCCATTATCATAAAATCAAGCTGCGCCGTTCTCTGTTTACACCACTTCTTCCGTCTCTTAAACGCCGCCGTTTAGGAAAATTCAGCTTTAGGCCTGGACATGAGCCAGGAATCACTACACTGTCGGAATTTGCCAGATGAGCTTTTTCTTCTTTCGAATGTAATTTCCCGCGAACGGTGCGGATATGTTGGGCAAACGGTTCTTTAATGGCTTATTTAAATTCTCCATCAGGATGAATCGGACCGATTAGCCAACTCTCAGCGGTTTCAATAACATAAGGGTTACAATAGACGCAAGTCACCGCAAAGTCATTAGACGGTCGGGTGTCCCCCAACGGGGTGTCTCACCTTTCACAGGTAATTTATGTAATGCCATGAGCTGTTGGGATCTGTATGGTTTTGTTTTTGGAGACGTGCCCTTTGTCTCCATTATTTTGTTTCATTGTTGGTTTGCCTCTTAGCTCTAGATAAGTACCTACCTACTTACTTCAAGGGAGAGCCGGCGTTTGGGAATTGAAATTTTTAATCTGCGTGCATGCCTGACGCGGTTACAGCAATAGCAATCGTTTTCTCAGAGTTGCATCGGGTGCATGCGCCATGTAAAAATCGCGGCTGTAATTTTTTTTTGCTACTCATTATGATTGTGATATCGTAGTTATACCAAATTCGAAGCTGATAGGTTGAATAGTAAAAAAGTTAGGTGAACTTTTTTTTATTGATTTAGGTATTCTTATCATTTATTCGTCAATTTATTGGTTTATGTCCACCTATCAAGTTTCAACAAAATTCAAAAAGTGGCGGCGGAGTTATGGTTATGGACAATTCCATTTTTTGACGTCTTTTACTTTACCGACCCGTCCGCGTCCCCTCACTCGGAAGCGAAAGTTGATATGTTAATATGCAGGAAAAACGAAACACGATAGCTGCCGAACCCACTTAAAATTTGGTATAAATATTTGGTCTTGCTATCAAATGAGCTGACTGGTTTTTGGCTCTCATCTCATCTATCAAACGGAAGTTTAACTATCAAAGAATGACAGAAGCTCTATCTCACGGAACTTAATTTGCAACATGTCATTTGAAAGGTCTTAAAAAGCTCTATTTTGAACAGTTAAAGTGCGCTTCGAGATCAGCAAAAGTCAGCCAGAAGAGGTCCATGAAGAAAAGAAACAAATATATCAGCCAACAGTAGCCTTTTACAAAGAAAAATATGACCTAGAAAACATTGAGATCTATGGCATTTTTGTAGGCGCAAGGGGATTGTTGGGATTTGATTGGGATTGACAATCTTTTTTGAGGGATTTTTGTACAAAATTCAGATTGCCAACGAAATTATTAAAAACAATAGCCTTGTCAGTTATGAAAGACTCCATTTACATTTTACGTAACCATCTATATTCTTGAGCTTTTCACATATTATACTCAACATTCATACACTTTATACCTATTACACATACACTCACTACTTTTACACTTACATGATTATTGTTATTACCTTTTACTCACTTTATAATATTGTCTTATGATTATATTCTCTAGATTATTATTATTACAAATGCTACCAATGCACAGTGGTCCCGATGACGGAAAAAGCGGAACTAATTCGAATTTTGCAAAAGTTTTTGTAGGCTCCCCCAATTTTGTGAAAAGGTAAACAAAAGGCCAGGCAACCTTTTCCCAAAATTGCGGGTGGCTATTGCGGAACATTCGCGCTTTGCATCCTCTCAAAGACGACCATTATATCGTGTACGTTTCTCGTCGTCATACGTGTATTTTTTGTTCCAAGTTCGATTAGCTCCAGAAAGAACATCTCGCAACTCATCTTTGTGAAACTTTGGTGAAAAATCAACCAAGGTATGTAGTTTCAATTTCATATTTGATTAAGTGAATCGGTCAATTATTCACTTACAGCCAGTTCCACCAGCAAATTTAATCATTGTTAGCTAATTGAGAGATTTTCTCTGGTGAATATTGGCTTAGTGACCACTGAAAACACAAGTTTCACGAAAGATTATGGAAAAGTGTTTAGACCACAACAGCTTGTATACATTTTCCGTGGTCATTCAACCAGTACTGATCCAGAATCCATCAGAGAAAATGTCTCAATTAGCTAACAATGATTAAATTCGCTGGTGGAACTGGACGCTAGTTATTGATAGTTATTGTCGGTGGTATTATTAAAATGAACGTGCGTACAGTTTCAAGTTCCGTTAGACTTACAAAAAAAGCCTCGCGAAGCCCCGCTTTAAAAAAATGTGCAATGGATAGCTTGAAATCTCTTCTAAAACATATCAAAAATTTGCTTGCTCATACTTGCACTTTTTTGAAATATTCCTCTGCAAAGGCGTGACATCAAAAACGCATTAAATATGGATTTGACCCACAACAAACAAACACCCCATAACTTTGTAGAAAATCAACCTTTTTGCTTGATTGTGACTGTTTATATCGTCGACAATATTTTAAGAAGATTTCTGATACCTATTTTGCTTTCTAATTATTATCAGGTTCCGAACAAGATGTTGAGAAGAAGGAACTCTTCGACATTTTACGACCAAAAAAAAACCAGGACAGAAGTGTTCAAATCGAACATTTATATAAATTCCTGGTTAAACACTTTGAAGTAAAAGACGAAAATACATTAATGGTCCTCAGAAAGGACTGCTCCCGTTTTTGCGCCAAAGTTTATCAAAAACTTGACAAATGTTATATAGAGTTGTTGATAGATTTCTGTACCAAAATAAAACCTGGCTGGATGAAAGCTTTGTTTTCAAATTGGCGGAGCCAAGAACAGCCAGAGGAAGGACTACCGGTCTCCAAAATAATCCTTTTCAGAAATATCTGAAAAAGTCAAGCGAAAACGAGTTGCCAATTTAACAGATGAGAGAACTAACTTCTGCTGCGAAGAAAGAGTCTCAAGGAAGAGGGCCATGAAGCAGCTTCAAAGCTGATATCGGAAGCTGTATCCACAACCCCTACTCGGGCTGACAAAATTAAAACTTCATGGATCAAAAGTCAGCAGCAAAAAAATATTTCCCCGTTTACCAAAGACGAAGACGTCTCTCTAGTGGTAGAGGCAAAATTGTCGAAGCATCAATATTTTCTGATACGACAAGAAGCAAAAAAGAGAAATTGTGACATTTAACCTTCATACAATAAGGTTTTGGAGACTAAGAGGAGGTGCTACCCTTCAGAAGACGCCATCACCGTTACAGAAACCTCCGCAGAAATTCAACTTCTACAAATTTATTACAAAGGCTTCTAATTCCGTCAGATCCACTGATTACAACTTGAAGGCAACTGCCGAAGAAAAAAATATCAAAGAATAAGCTAAGCTAAGCTATATTCTAGTTGAAGTGATTCACAACAGAGCATGCAGGGCCTATGACTTCCAAATCGGCTGCCACAGGAACCGGCGAAACGGAGACAGACGAATCTTCAACAGACAGTGAATAAATAGCTAATAAAAGGCTGAAATCAGTTTTTTTTTCTGTTAAACCACCCCTTCTAGAGACCACCTCTCAAAATTGAATCAAATAAACATATAAAATTTGGTTTGGTATTTCTCCTATGATTCTCGTCAGCTTTCAAAGCAATTCCACCAAAAAAACCGGATTTTTTGTTGAACCACCCCTCCTTAAAACTACCCTTCGTGACATGATTTTTTTTAGTATTTTTCTCATGATTCTTGTCACTTTTTTAAGCCATTCCGCAAATAAAAAAGCTCTAATCTGATTATTTTCTCAACCACCCCTTTGTGGCAAGATTTTTTTAAATATTTTTCTCATGATTTTGGACCGCTGATGAGGCGATTAAGCAAAAAAAATTAATTAGTTCCGTTTTTTCGGTCATCGGGACCACTGTGCAATGTTTTAGTATCCCTTGTCATTTAGCAGCTCAAAATGTTGAGAAGGTGTAATTTTTTCAATAAAATTTCTATGTATTCAACTGTTACTTGTCAATAATAAAAAAAATATCGAAATTGAAAACTGTGATATTTGATTATTCAAAATCTATCCGATGCGATGGAGTGAAACCTGAAACAAAACAAAAGAATCTAAATAAGTCTGCAGGTGGAGTGTGAAAAGTGGAGTTGGAAAAATTGCTAATTTCTAATTTTTTATTCCGTGAAAGATTTCCATTTTTTTATAAACAAGGGGTACCTGGTTCTCAAACGTTTTCAAGCTGTTCCGAGAGTTTTCAAGCTGAAAATGAAGAATCTGCTTGATGGAGCTCAAAATGAAGCCTCAATTGACGATTTTTACAAAATGGCCTAGAAAAGGCATTGGGTAGTATCATTTAAAAATAAGCATAAGCATTTGCTTAGATTTTTGAGGAGTTGCTAAGCAGACTTTCCCTAGCAACGCCTCTGAAATCCAAGCAAATGCTTATGCTCATTTTTTATTAATACTACCCAATGAGTTATTTTCAAGAAATTCAAATAATTTTCTTAAAGTTTTACCATGTTGACTTACCATGCTAAAATTTTCAAAAGGGTGGTCAAACCGGGGTGTTGGGGAGGGGGACGAAGAGAGCCTCCACTTTTTGCATGTCACTTTTTTCAATAATTGTGCGAAATGGGGTACTTGCCCAGTTTTTTTTTTTTGGCTTAATCGAAAGTATGGGTTAAAATATTGTACCTGTAAATAAACTCAAAACTCTGGGTTAAAAACTCAAAAAAACTGTTAGAATGAAACTGCTTCACAATATTTGAAAAATACAGACATAAAAATTTCACTAAAGTTTCTCTACTGCTACCAAACTTTTCAGGAAATACTATTTATGACTCTTGTTGATGATTGAAAGTATTTCCAGTCAAATCTGTTTAATTGGCAAGTACCCCACTGTGAAATATGTTGAAGCTTTTTTCGAAAAAAGGTAGGTAGGGGAAGTGCGGGACACTTGAACCACTTTTTCTTTATTATTTTTTTGTTAGGTCTGGAGCTCTATCAGATAACTACCGAAAAGCCCCACGGAATGCGTAGACATCCTAGAATCAGTGTGTATTTTTTGTTTTGGAATGATTCTCAAATCCAAAGAATGGAACCACATGTGAAATTTTTTTGCATCTCTGGATCATGTCTCCCTAACCACTGGGAGAGATGAACCAGCTACTGGGGAGATTTGAACATACTACATTTTGTGACTAATTGTATAATTGAAGCACTTGTGATATTACTGTTAATAATATCAGTTCCAATCAACTTATAACACGTTTTATCACAACAAAAACCACGGTTGAACTGTCCCCAAAACAAGTGGTTCAAGTCTCCGTTCCTGGGTTTCTATTACTTAAACACACACTAACTCAGGAAAGTTTGAAATTAAATGAAAATTGATGATCAGAGACGAAAAGAACAATTGTCGTGCTAAACGATGAGCCAGAATAACATTACTTACCTTGTTTGTGTTTCAAGATATTTAGATTTCACACGGTTCGAGTACTTTGCGGTTTGGAGCTTCAAAAACTCCAACTGTCTGCGGTAACAAAGCTATGCCATGTTACACGACCGGTCTTCACTCTTCGTGGGCTGATGGCGGGACCGATAGGGACTTCAGCTTACCACACTGTCATCATATTGGCGCTAATTTTGAATTCAAAAAAGCTACTGGTTCATGTCTCCCGTATGGGCAAGTGTCCCGCATTCCCCCCCTACTCAATAGCGTTTTCCACTGGCTTGCACTTTTGTGCAAATCGTGGAAGTGCAATGACGTCACGCACTCCACGAGCTTTGCATTGGAACCACCCTCATGCGCCGGAGTGCGCGATGCGTTAAAATTCAGTGGAATATGATGCAGCGTGCACTTGCGACAATTTGGCGCAAGTGCCTTTTCCCACTCGAAAATTCGCTAAAAATTAGAAGATGAAGTAATTTTCTTACAATAAAAAATAAAACCAAACCAAAATATTAAACTAAATCCAAAAATTTATGAGCAACATGTTCAATAAAGTTGTGAATTTTCGGTTTCACTCTTTTGTTTTTCTTCATCAGTGCAATAATTTCTGTGTCTGAGTCCGAACAATCGCTGGACTCTACAAATTCCCCAACAAATTGATCAACTGCTAATTTAAACTGCAGTTTACTCTGTTTACTTCGAATTGACGCCATATTGCATTGCACTGCACTGGACGCACGAGCTCCCAGAGGTCGTGTGAAAAATGCGCATTTAATTCAAGTTCATCTTTCCAGTGGAACGTACACTTTCAATTTGGTACGATGCACTCTCGCCAGTGGAAAACGATTCCACTGCCTCGGTGCAAAAAGTGCGCACTAAAACTCCCAGTGGAAAACGCTATAAGTTCAACTTCGATGAGATTTCTGATAAGATGCACAGTTTTCGAGTAATGTCGATTTCAACATTCCAATGAACGTCGTGAAATGCAATTTTCAGATGATTTTTTTGTTTTGAACTCGGTCTTGAATAAGATGGGTTCAAGATAACCTTTAAAAATTGGCATTTACGGCGTTCATTGAAATGTTGAGATCGATTTTACTCAAGAACAGTGCATCTTATCGAAGTTAAACCAGAGTATCTTTTTCCGTAGACAGTGACGGATTAACTAATAGGCTAAGTAGGCTGCAGCCTAGGGCGCCTCGATAAAAGGGGGCGCCGACCGAGGCAAAATTAAAAAAAGCATGAATTCACAAAAAAATGTTGTAGTTTTCTGTTTCATATTGTTGCAATAATTTTACGCCAGCTAGAAAAGTTGGAAAGGTACTTTCCGGCATCCACTCCTAAGTGAAGAAATGCCATGAAAAAAATCAATCGAAATGCTGGCAACTAATAAATTATGAATAAAATAATTAAATATCATAATAGGGTGACTACCTACGCACCTTTTCTTATGAAAAACTGGTAAACGAGTACTCAAAAGTGAACCATTGAAAAGCTGTGAGGTCTTTGCCCCACGGCGCCGGCGTAAGACACTGGGAAAAAGGTTGTATTTTCGTTTATAGCTCAAGCGACGAAGCGGATGAATGTCAGTCACCCATACTATCTTTGAAATAACATGAAATGACTTTTTTCAAGGAGACAGACCTTCACCAATATATAGAAATAAAAATCACCTGGCCACAGGCTGAAAGGGTCTATTCAGTCACTAGTGGTCACTAGTCGTGTTTAACACTTTACATACCTACGTACCGAGCTACGTATAATGTGCCACTCTATGATTTTGTCAGTTTTGTTCTGTTTTTAAACAGCCTATACATTTTTCTATTCAATCTTTGAAAATTGATGAAAAAATCAAAGTGATATTTTTTCATTAATCATTGTTGTAGCTCCAAAAGTAAGGGGGGGGGGGGCGCCGCAATGTATCAGCCTAGGGCGCCACTGCCTTCTAATCCGTCACTGTCCGTAGAAAGCCTCAACATTTTACAATTTTGCATATTAACTGAAAAAAGTGGGAGTTATTTTCGATATTTATCATGTAAATAATTATGCAAACTATTTCTGGAACACCATACCAGTGTACGGAGGTATATTTTGTACCTCCATACTCTATACCTATACCTAGACACCAGCAACATTTGGTATATTAATTGCCGCTTTCGAGCTAAGACTTTTCAAAATCGTTTGTATGCACACACATGCATCTCTTAAGTACAATACCCATCAAAGTTGAATTACCTACGGCCAGCAGATAATTGCCCCTATGGCGGGAATTAACGAAAATGCTCACGTAACCTATAGCGACATTCCAATGTAGGTGTATGATAGGCGGCGCAACTCAATAAAGAGCTAAAAATGATAATCGAAAAGTTGTAACTACATCGTCACGTCCTTTGAAGAAGTGAAATATATTTCCTATACGAAGTGAGGCAATAAGAGAATAAGTCACAAGGAGACACCGCCGACGGAAGCGGTACGCTTTTGACAGATTTCGGCCTCGTTAACATTCAAATGTGGTGCTACCGGGCCATCATACATGGGAATAGCTTTGCCATATCTCTCCCTTATAATTGAAATGAAACGGGTGTCTCGCTTTAAGACAGGCTTGCCGCTCTGACGCCTGATGAAATCTCTGAATCTAAATTATTGCCAACCGATATGATACCCGCTACTAAGAACAGTATACCTAAACTGACATTTTGACCACTTTCACTTTTTGGTTGATTCATTACCTAAAACTGTAAGGCTTCCAGAAAAAAAAGCTGCGGCTCTAAAAGAGATTGTAGGGGGTTTGGACCTTGGGTTCGGCCACTATGAGATTGTAAAAGTTTTTATTCAATCCTATTGAATAATGCACGCATTATCACGCGCATACTACATGCCTGCATTTTTCAATAATACTGGGTAAAGCATAGTATTCTACTCGCGGGTAATGGCTATTACTCATTCGGGTGCTTTACGACACTCGCCAAGGCTCGTGTCGGCAAACTGCATCCTCATGAGTAAGAAGCAATCATTACCTGCTTGTTGAATAATATACTATTATCTCTTTTCAACCTTACATTCGGCCATGGGAGTTTATGTCCACCAAGTTATAGTGCAATCAATCCAGAAACATGGAGATCAAGTGAATATGTCCTCACGGGCGTGAGGCTGAGTAGCGCACTTCCTTTATGAAGGATAGAGATGTGCAGAAAGTACCCATCTATTCGTTACTAGAGTATTCGTTACTTGCTCGAATTTTACGTGTCGGATATTCATTTGGAAAAGTATTCGATACCAAGTATCAATTCGATACTTTTTTCAATTGATACAAAGTAATCAACTGATACTCAATATCGGTACTTTATATCGATGAGTATCGATATCGAATTGATATTCTCGATAGTCGATATCCATACTTGGTGTATTTATCGATACCTATTCTCGAATATACCTGATGTTTGAATTCTTACCAACCAAGTAGCAACGATTGAGTATTTGGTATCGGATCGGATATCGGATCAGTAATAATCAATATCAGTAAGCAATTGATGAATCGTGAACTGAATATAGGATATCAGTATCAGTATCACTAGGTTTGAGAATTGAGGAACTGAGGAAGTTACAACAAAAACAAAGAGTCAAAGGCAAAACCAATTCACGATATTGTAGCGTGATCTTCAGTAGGTACTTACCCCTCTTTCTCTACCCGCGGGAGAACGAATCGGTAATCGGAAGAATTTGGATTCTTTTATCTTTTTGGGATAGCTACAATGAGTATGATTCATCTTGTGCAAAATTGCTACCTTATCCTAATGCAGATTGCAAAACGAAATCAGACCAAAACGCGCAAATTGTACAATGGTAGAGGTATATACCCCGAGGTATACCCATACCTACTCAAGATAATAAACCGATGGAAATCTCTATCTGCTCTCAGTGCTGTCGCTCAACGCCTCATTGCTCAAATGCTCAAGAACCTATTGCAGCCTATACCCAGGTCAACTCAATAATTAATATCATTTTGTTTCGATACTCGATTTTGATTACATCAACGATCATTTGATTACTCATAGGTACAAGTGACGGGTATGAGCGGTGAGTGTGATACTGATAAAAGTATCAGTTACAGTAACGAATACTCAGTATCGAATACTCGTTCAAACAGTAATGATATCAATTCGATACTCAGAAGTATCGATATTGCACATATGTATCTAATGAAGGATCAGTGAACGCAAGATATATGAGTGTGTGAGATTAGAACTACCTGCTGTTTTTGTTTCGTGTTATTAAGTGAAAATGTTTCTTAGTTTGGATGTCAATATCTTCAGGTACCTATTATTGGCTATTTCAAAATGTTGAATCATGGAATAACATTGTCGATGTCGGTCGGAAACACATCAATCATGCACGCTCAAATTTGGCACCGCGCCGAGCCGTAGCTTCGTGGTGGTTTTAAAAAATTCGTAACTATTGACCAAGGGGTCGTATCGAACTGGAGTTTTGTCAAAAGAAAGTTCAGATTTTTCTCTAAACATAACCCCAAACATGTCTGTACGTATTTATGAACTTGAACATATGTACTTTCCCGCATGTCGTAACCTATGAAATCCAATTGTGAATTTCAACACTTGATCGGCGACGCCGCTCCATGCTAAAATGTTATAATTGTAATTGTATATCGTTGTTTTGGCAAGATTTTTCTTGGTTCGCGTAGCCACGGTGCGGCGTTTAGAAGAATGTAGGTACTCTATGCCCCATACATCGTAACATAACTTAGGTATTCATAAGGATTTATTCTTATTTTTACCAAAAACTGTTAATACCTATAATCGAACTGCGAGCACAGGGCACAATTTTGGTCAAGGTATTGCTTGTCACCATCAGGTAATTCACTTTGCTTTAAACAATAGGTAAGCTAAACAAGCTTAGCCCAGAAGAGCAGATTTACTCATTAAGCTGCCACCACGGTCGTTCGAACCACCAAATAATAAGTACCTGACTACAAATTCAAAATGCCATCACCGGATCAGTATTAATCTGAACTATCGGTAAATTGAAATAAAAGCTATGAATAATCAATGAGGGGGGCTGCTTATCAAAGATCGCGCGGTGGCTTTATAGAAACAATCGCCACATATGTATACCGAGTGAACCAAAAGAAGCTTAAACAAACTTACTGCTTATTGAATAAGTATAGATAAATTTCTACACCCACATTATGAATTTGAACGCAATAGGACTGAAATTGTTGATTTAAAAATTTCTGCAATTTTTAGTGGTATCCATAAGTAAGTACCTATACTATTTTTTTTAATAGTCGTTGAGCGTAAATCTTCCTCAATTTAGACAATGGCAGAAAAAGTGAAATTCAAAATTACGGCAAAATATTTTCAAGCATCAACATTATGGCTGATTGAAGTTCTACCACACCAAAAAAAAAACATCCTTTATAAAAAATTAAACCTAGAAATACTGGTTCAAAGTGTTGGACTGATAGAGACTGATAAACAAGATATGGAACGGAGGAAGAATACCAACCAAGGGGAGAGAAGGAATTATATGCCCAATTTATGAAAAGGGAGATCAATACAAGGTGAAGAATTATAGGGGAATTACGCTGTTCAACACTGGCTATAAAATATACGCCATGATACTCGAACATCGACTAAAAGAATAAGATATCGAAAAGAAACATCTGATGCTGCCGGAATGCCGGATGTACAAGCGGCTTTAGAAGGGGAAGAAGCACAGTCGACAATTTGTATATGTGTTGAACCACATCAACGACAAAGAGATTGCAAAGCCAGGTGGAGAAGAGGTTGGATTCTTCGTGGACCTCAGAGCGGCTTTCGATACGATACCTAAACAGGACAAAATTTTGGAAAGAATTGAGAAGAGCGGGAGTGGCGGAAAGTCTGGTGAGAAGAATAGAGGAAGTAAACCAAGAGACAGCTAACCCAGTAAGAATCGGAACCAGCACATCTGGGAACTTCTGCACCGTCAAGGTACATACATTGCTGGAATAGAAGAGATTATAAGGAAGCGACAGGACGGGGGTTTTGTGGTTGGAAAAACGGGAATCTGGACTTTGGCACATGCAGACAATTGTGCTACTAGCGACAAACGAGAAAGAGATGAAGATGATGATGAAACGATTGGAGGGCTATCTGGCAAACAGAGATTTGACATTGAACTTGAAAAAATCGAAGATAATGATCTTCAGGAAGAGGAAAGAGGGATGGGAGTAGGAAGGCAGCCGGATAGAAGAGGTGAAACAAACTAGATATCTGGGATATGTGTTGCAGAAAAACAATGGAAATGAGGCTTATGTTAGAGAGGGAACGAAGAAAGCGGCGGTGGCTATGGCGCAGGTGTGGACCATAGGAGAGAAAATTTAAACTTGATTACAAAATCAGAATGATGATGTTTGATTACATAGTCAAAAGTATGCTGACATATGAAGTGGAAATCTGGGGCTGGAAAGAAAACGACATAATAGAATAACGAATACAACTCAAGTATATGCCGTTCACGTTTTAAATTCAGTAGAATGACTTTTTGGAGCAAAAATAAAGTGACAAGCTGGGTGGTATACGGCTACGGCTGATGACACCTGCAAAGTTTTGGAGCGAAACTATCAGCAGCCATCAGCCGTATCCTCCCAGCGCTCCAGCTTGTCACTTTAATTTAATTTTGCTCCAAAAAGTCATTCTACTGAAAATAAAAAGTGTACGGGATATATAATTATATCAAATGGATTCTGGGCCTAAACATGAATACATCGTCATATATCGTTTTACGAGAGACGAAAAGATATTTGATAAGAGTATATCAGTGGGGAAGAGAGTCATGAAATTTGAAGAGAACACATCAATAATACAAAACACCTGTACCAAAAACAGCCCATGGCATGTTGTAGCCCAATATGTGAACTAATCATAAATAGAAAATCGATTGAAATAGTCCACTTGTTCAGGACACATGACACTTTGAAGGCGACTGAAATTTCTAGGTGATCTACTTCAATTGACGGGCAGTATGTATGTCTGCAACAATCGTGCGGTCGTCAGTTTGACATATAGATATCTATAAAATTCGTCAGGCCTATAGGTTTAACAAAATTTGCAGGTTTGATATCCAAAGATATGAAATAACTGAAAGATACTAATATAATTGTCAAAAAACCTCAACAATGCAATTTGAAGATATTGACTTGAAATTAGATGCACAGTAGCAGTGGCAGCTTGGGTCCTAAATCAAGTATGAGTTGGTTGAAATACGTCGAGTATAGAAACAAAGATTTTGAAGAACAAAAAACTTCAATACTATATAAAACTTCAGCAAAAAGAAACAAGAATAAATGGATTGTTCTCCACGATAACAATAGTTTCCATTCCATGTTGTATTGGTGGAAGGCCGGAAAAGTAAAAACAACGAGATCAAGAGATTACATTTTCCCATGTGTTCACCATTTTGAATTCCGAGAACTTGGCCATTGTGAATATTGGTGATAAGAGTCAATTCTCTTAAGAGTCCTCTGTACGGTTAAAACAACTCCGACTAAAAGGCCTCTAGATCGAAGGCGGTGATTTTCTTTCAACTAGTATTCAGTGATTGCACTTCATATCTCCATATAAACATGTGAAAGGAAAAAAATCCGAGAAAAACCGATCACAGCCGAAGATAGTCGAATTTTACGGGCGCCATCCTAGGGCCTTTATTTGACTTGGAAGACATTTCCTTTTTCCAGGGTGGACTGTCTACAGTATTCTGCATGAACGTACCGGGTGATTTTTCAATAAAATTTTAGGAGCCGAAGTTATTTGGCTGTAAAAATTATTAAAAATTTGCTCAAGAATTTGGAACTTCATATCTTCAGCTGAAAATTTTTTACTGAAAAACCACCCGGTACGATCGTGCAGAATACTGTTGAGAGTCCACCCTGAAAAAAGGATTTTTGTTCCAAGTCAAATAAAGGCCCTAGGATGGCGCGCGTGAGATTTGACTAACTTCGGCTGTGATCGGTTTTTCTCGGATTTTTTTCCGTTAATATGTTTATATAACAGATATGAAGTGAATCTCCAAATGCCAGTTTAAAGAGAATCACCGGCTTCGATTTAGAGGCCTTTTAGTCGGGGCCGCTCTGAGCGTACAGAGGACTCTTAACTAGCAATAATTGATACCATGATACCAGGTTCGCTGAAATCGATTGAAAAAAAAAAGACATTTTTTCAAGTTTTTCTTTTCGGTCCACCCGGTATAGATCGGTACCTATAGGCTTACCTATAAACTATCTGCCAGGCTTCACACATTGCAATGTCATGCACAATCAGAATAAAGAAGAAAGCACCAACGATTGCAATAAGCCCATTTCCATTGCGTAAGTAACTAACACGTTTCGATTTAGACTTTGGTCAGTTTTTGTTCAAAATAATACAGTTATTGCCTGTTTATTGTCCAAAAACATGTATAGGATAGGTTCCTACCGTTCCTACCTAGTTTCATCTTCAAGTATCTTGGTGTATTATTCACTTATTTAGGTATTCCACGCCGAAAATTAAAATTAGAACCAAGAGAGGTGTGACATATAGTTTGTGGTTTATTTATGGTCGGAATATCGGTACCTAATCGCGTTTAGTTTGTCAACAAGTGTAATGAGATGCGAGCACGCGGCGCGCCCAAGGCGGGGACCCCAAGCAATTATCGAAGCTGTGGGGGGTGCCCACCCCCGTCCCGGTCGCAATCATGAAAACAGCGCCCCACGACTCCCAGCTTCTATACCACTTCAACTTTCTCGTTTTTTCGACTTGCCAAAATCTAATTTTCAAACATGTCTGTTTATATAAAATTATGATGTGGACTTGTTTTAAATCTTCTATCTATCTATCTATCTATCTATCTATCTATCTATCTAACTCTCTATCTTCTATATTTTATATTGAATCGAAGCTGCCTGTATCAAAAACCAAGCCACAGCCTCAACGGTTATAAGGCTGTATACGCAGGGTATCAATATTTCTCTCTTAAAAATAAAGATGAACCTCGGGTTCCACCAAAATTTTGAAAGCAGATTAAATCTATCACGCTGGATAGTTGCTATGCACCAGCCAATAGGATGGTCAGTATCTCAGTTACTATCAGAGTGATAAAGTTATCGCGTTGATAAAAGGTTGGTGGAACCCGAGGGAAGAGATACTTATAGAAATTTTGATGGGATTCCAATAAATGTTTGTCCACCTTGTTTCCGTTTGGATTACCCCGCATTTCAGCACTTGATGAGCGACGCAGCCTCACACTAACATGTTTGTTATTATGTATTGTAATTGTGTGAGTATCGTTATTTCAGCAAGATTTTTCTTGGTTCGGGTACCAAGGCCATGAGCTTCTCATTGGAGTTGGAATCTTTCTGGTCTAGGGCTCCGTCCCTTTTAGAAAAGAAGATTTTAATCGCCAGCAAGCAACTGGTTCGGGTCCCGAGGCCATGAGCTACTCATTGCAGTTGAAATTTCTCGCAAAAATCCTTCCGTCTAGGACTAAATGCTATGACAGACGGACGGAAGGACACAAAGCGAGGACATTAGCGCACGTGTGGTCATCAAATTGTTTTCATGTTTTTTGCTCATTACTCATAAACGGATTGAGGCATTAAACTATTATTTGGCAGAGCAGTGTCTTTACTCATCGTCTACCTTCAGGTCAACTTTCGGATAAGACCCATCAGCGGTTCAAAAGTTGAGTGAAAGAACAGCCATTTCACGCGAAATAGAAACCAAATGCGTAAATTCGATTATTTTCTTTGCAATGTATTTTGTATCTCAGAACATAAAATGATCGTAGCACTTGGATGTTTTAACTCTGATTGATCAAGAGAATCTTATTCAGTTATTTAGAGAGACTAGTGAAATTTCTATAAGCCTTTTGATTCAAAAGAGTATTCAAGAATTTGTGCTTTTCTCGAATGTGTTCCGTCCGTCCGTTTTCAATATTTCTTAAATTACTTATTGTTCCTTAAAAAAATACTCCAGGCGATAACAAGATATAGTACTGAATACCTATGGAAGAAAACATGAGAAACTTGTCCCACCCGTTATTATGTAGAAATAACTGGGGTGTACAAGAACAGTCGAATTTATAAAATAACTTCATAATTGTTATTATTATGATCCAACCATTCTGTAGTTGGAATAATTTCTATTATTTCTGGGACATCCTGTGTTACATATGCCAGTATGACTATGTTGGAAAAGGCCAGTCAGTGGAAAGACGGTAAAGATTGATGTTTTTTTTTAAGCTGTTTGGGGGTGGTTAAATCTATGTTGGCGGCGAATCATGGGATTGCAATACAGCTTAAGTATAGCCAGTTTCACCAGCGAATTTAATCATTGTTAGCTAATTGAGAGATTTTATCTGGTGAATATTGGCTTAGTGACCACTGAAAACACAAGTTCCACGAAATATTATGGGAAAATGTTCAGACCACAACAGCTTGTATGCATTTTCCGGGGTCATTCAACCAGCACTGATCGAGAATCCATCAGAGAAAATGCCTCAATTAGTTAGCAATGATTAAATTCGCTGGTGGAACTGGATGTAGGCTTGCTCCGGGGCTGGCAGCTATGTATCAAATAACGAAAGAATTAGAACGCTAGAGCGTTTCATAAAGAAGAAATTGCAGAATTAATGTTATATTTCAAGTAAGTTGGGACCGCTTCTACCTATGTTGGCGGCGGTGAGCTATGAAAATTCGATAAAGCCTGGACCTGGTTTGGGAGTGGCATCGGCTATGTATTAGCAAAACAGTTAGAACGGTAGAGCATATTCAGCTTGGAAGAAGTTGCAGTAACAGACAGAGATGCACGAACGGACGGACGGACAGCGCGGATATCAACGCGATTTCATTTCTACCACCAAGATGGAAAAAGCACTAAAAAGCAAGTGTCGGTTGACAGTGATTTACAAACACGTCCTCATATTCAATTTGCTGCCTAATCTTGTTAGTTCGGTACCAGCGAAAAGATAAATGAACGGCGGTTCAGTCGTAATTGTGATGATTAGAATTTAATTCACAAGAGGCCTACTCGGCGATCGACTATTACAAGAACATTTAATTGTAGCGATCCATTTTCACCCCTCCTCGCATCATGAATAATGTAATAATGGTTTTGGCTCCTGAAACTGTGAACAACAGCAAGCGACAAACGACGTCGGCGACGACGGCATCGGCTTCGTCTAATGTATTCATGGCGATGCCGATTTAGGACCTCTGCCTTCATCATAAACGAGGGGTGAAACTTTTATTGCATTTCCATATTATGGGTCATCATCATATCATATTAATCCATAAAAATATATTTATTATTTGTTGAAATGCTAAGCCTGCCACTCAGCTACAAGTTACGATCTCTGGCTTCAATTTATTATATCAGTATCCATACCTATATGGGACACAGGGTGACAGAATCTTGACGAAAAATTCACTTTTGAATCCACATAAGATTTATGTTAATTCAAAGTAGTAATTTCCTTGTAGAAAGCCCAGATTTGAACACAAATAAATAGATCAGATAATTTTATATTGGATATTCCCAACAAAACCTACAGTGCAGTGGTTTGAATTGGTGATTTCTCGGCAGAATAGCCTGGGTCTAACTGTCTAACACATCATAAAACAAATGAATTTTCAGTTGGTATTCTCAAACAAAATCTACATTGGCTTGAAGTGTTAGTTTTCGGCAGAAAATCAGGTGCCGGTATACCGCTGCATGGAGACTTCAACTCAACGATAAACCACAAACCTGCACAATTGGCGGAGGGGCCGTTTGAAAGCTTACCAGATTTACTGCTGATGCTGATGAGACTCCGTTTCTAGGCTCTCGCGATGTAGATGCAACAAACAGATGTTACTTTTTTCCACTAAATTTTCAAATTCATTAACTATATTGTTTTGAATTTTCATTTTGTCAGGGTCCTATGGCAGAACAGTCCCATTTTCGGACTGGAATGGAATGGGGTGTTTTTGCCGGGCATTGATGTTCTGAATGTCAAATGTTATATTTTCAATTTTTAATTTTCGGTATCTCATAATAACATTGTAGTTATCACTGTTTTCGGCAATAAAAACTGTAGGTATTAATATTATGGTTATTATTATTCAGTATGATAAATGAAGGTGGGAAATCGGCGAAGACAAACTGACACGAAGCCAAGGGCGATCAACGGTTGTATGACCATGCGAAAGCAAGGTAAGCTTGGAAATACCGGTTGTTTTTTGAAATTGTGAATGAGAGATAGCTGTGGAAGTGGAGGTGAAAACGTACATATCCGCGACTTGATCAATCTTGCCGCGTTGCCTAGTCGACCGCATCAGGAGCACAATGAGAATCAAGTCACAAAAATACATTATTACTTTCGTGGCTTACTACAATTCACAATTTTTTTAAAAATACCCGGTGTTCAACAAAGTAAATCAAGTCAAAAACACTTACCAAACAATCTTGGTTTGTCCTCTGGCCAATGATAATGTTACAAAACTCGCTGGAGGTTACGACGCGCGAATAAGACACATCTGCACAATTGGCGGAGGTGCCGTGCCGTTGAAAAATCGGATACAACATGCACGCAAGTATAATAATTATGTATGGAGTGCGGCATGGCCAGAGCGAGCCAGATTTGAATTCGCAGTAATATTGAGCAGATAGAAAAGTTAAACAGAGCGATATCTAAGTGCCACGATTTATGTGATTTGTGAATTGGTGGTGCAATTACACAGAGCAATTATGAGCACGCCGGAACGTCTCATCGTAGCATCCTCTCTGCAAACGTCATTCAAGATACTTTTGATATTTTATGTTAAAGGCATTGTAGCCCAGTCATTATAGATCAAAAATCGCCTAAACCTTGAATAAAATAGTTACAGGCTGAATTTTTGGTTACGGATCCTATGTATCAAGAAAAACAACATATCAAAATTCTCGGAAATTCTCGGTCCAGGAAAACTTTCTATGGGCTAAGGGGCCCGATTCGTGAAGATCGACCGATTTTCGTGAATAACTCGTAAACGGTGATTATCGACCAAAGTGTCTTATGATGAAATTAAAGAGCATCACATTTTGAACAAGATGATGCCAAGACATCGCTGTGCAATAGACGGTTACCGAAATACAGCCTTCACAAGTCGACCCTGAAAATTGCTCGAAGTTGTCAGCGGAACTCTGGCCGTCAAACTGCAGGCTCTCATTCAAGACGCTATACAGTCAATGTCCGTGGACGGATATGGTTGCTTCAAACATTTTTTGGAAGGCAATTGCATCGGCTTCAATATGCTTTGACTGCTATGCCCTCACAATTTGTATCTTGGATGTTATCAGCTGTCAAAGTCGGTACTGGATGAACCGCGGAACCTTCAAAAAGCGCACTTTTTCAGTTCCTGTCATTGAGTCTGCTTTCCTTACAGGTAGATGCTGTTAGCGAAATATTTATGTAGAATAACTTCTGCCTGAAAGAATCCTGGATACAGAAAATATGTCGTTCTTGTAGTTTTTGAAATATATGCGTCCAACGAAAAAAAAGTAAAATATCGATTAGAATGCAGCATCTTCTGGTTTAGAAGGAATTTGAACTTAAAATGAACCCTCCCCCCTCGAATTATAAAATAATTCGTGCTACGATCACTATATTGTCATATCTTGTGCAAAATATTCAATATCTTCCTTGCAAATGCGACTTTTGAATAGAAACCTAATCGCGGCCGAAATCTTGAGAATTTGTACTTTTTTTCGTTGGACGCATATATCTTGAAAATTACAAGAACCAGAAATTTGCTGTAACCGGGTTTCTTTCAAGAATACTTCATTCTACATATTCCGTTGATAGCGTTCACCTGCAGGAAAATCAGACTCGAAATCAGGAACGGAAAAAGTGCCCTTTTTGAAGGTCCCTCGGTTGATCCAGTATCAACTTTGACCGCTGATAACGTCCAAGGTACAAATTGTGACGGCATTGCAGTCAAAGCATATTGAAGCTGGTTCAATTGTCTCCCAAGAAATGTTTAGCACAACCATATCCGTCCACGGACAATGACTGTATGGTCTCTTGAGTGAGAACCTGCAGTTTGACGACCAGAATTCGGCTGATAACTTCGAACGATTTTTAGGGTCGACTTCCGAAGACTGTATTTCGGTAACGGTTCATTGCACAGCAATGGCTGTGGCATCATTTTGTTCAAAATGTGATGCTGTTTAATTGGACCTTGGAATATTTTGATCGATAATCACCGTTCACAAGTTATTCACGAAAAATTGTCAATTTACACGGATCGGGCCCCTTAGGGCCCCATAAATTTTTTTCCTGGATCGAAAATTTTCGAGAATTTTGAGATGTCGTTCCTCATGATACATAGGACCCGTAACCTAAAATTCAGCCAGTAACTAATTTATTCAAGGTCTGGGGTCATAACGACTGGGCTATTGATAGCATCAAGTCTACACCTAAAATGAGCCTATCTCGTGAGTCGTGGGGCTTACCGCAGGTCAAAATTTTTTGATTCAGGGAATGGTATAAGTTCATTTTGAAAAATTCTCAGCCAGAAAACCGAAACTGTCACATCTGAAAATGAGCCTACACAACGCCCATCGCCTAATGCAATCAAGATCTCGTATTTTTTAAATGACAGAAATAACAGGTGTACGAAATTCTGTGGTCTCAACTGTACGCAGTGATAAATACTGCATCTAATCGTTTACGTTTAAACGTTTATCAAATCAATTCCAAGACCAAGAACACGGAGAAAAAAAATCAAATCAATTATCAACGATAACGATACCCAACGCAAATTCGTAACAATATCATATACAGAGTGATCTCGAAATGACCTATTTTTGTACCTATTATACCAAAATCCCAAGTAAATAGGTACGTTCATTAACATGTAGAGCCGTGAGGTACTTTCCGCCATTGTTGAAAAGTTGAAAACAGAGGTACAGCTGTGATGTAATTTATTGGCACGGCTGCAATTATCAAATCGGCGATGTCAAGTGAACGCAATAAGTAAGACGCATGGTTTCTGATTAACCTCAAGCCTTAAGACCACTCTATGAAATCAACGCAACGCAGCCGCAGCCGCAACGCAATAAGGCGCAAAGTTTCTGATTGGCTCGCAGGCCTTTCGCGTCGTTGCGATGGCTTTGCGAATATCTTGCGAGCCAATGAGAAACGTTGCGCTCTGCGTTGCGGCTGCGTTGCGATTGTTGCGAATTTTCATAGAGCGGGCATAATGCAACGTGTCTGATTGGCTCGAAAGGTATTCACAAAGCCATCGCAACCATGCGAAAGGCTTGCGAGCTGATCAGAAACCTTGCGCCTTATTGCATTGCGGCTGCATTGCGTGATTTCATAGAGCAGCCTTGAATTATATCACAACTGTACTGGCTGCATTCTCACATTTGCGACCGCTTCTTCAAATTTGATGTGAAAGTATTTTGAATGTGAACCATTGAAAATGGAAATAGAATCAGAGAAAATACTGTTGAATTAGGTAATTCAAATATTGGCTTTGAACTAGCTATTCACTCAGTGCCGGATTAACGTATTTACCGCCCCTAGGCCAGTTTCAAATTTGCCCCCCCTCTCCCTCCCAGCGAGAAAATCATACCAACGAATGTTCACTGATTACAACGAATTTTTTGGGGTTTTTATCATGTTATTAATTGCACCAAAATGTAAAGACCAAAAATCATCAAGAATCATACTTAACATGAAAATTTGAAAAAAAATATAAGTGCCTCCTACTTCTAAACATAAAACAAAAGTAAGTGTTGAATCAACAATACATGGGCAATACGCTCAGTTGCCATGACAACCTATGGATGCAAACCCGGAATCCCGGTTGAAGTTGACATTACTTATTCTGTAAAAAATCATCAACAATAAACGGTGACTGTCAAATAAAAAAATGTATAAAAGGTCGTTCCAAGTAAAATACACCCTTTTTTCCGCGGAACGCCGTGCAAGAAGGATCAAGTGCAGTTTAAAAGTAGAAGTGTGGTCAACGCGTCAATTATTTACTGTCATTTCGGGTTTGTATCCATGTTGCCATGACAACAACGCCCTAACTGGCACCAACCTATGTCACACTAATTACAAAAATAGTATATTAGATATATACCTACCAAGGTTGAGAAAGTATTATTATAGCTGAAGCGCCAGTTTAGATCCCGAAGCGCAGCTGAGGGATATAAGGCGCTGAAGCTATAATAATTTTCTCAACCGTGGTTTATATAGTATTTTTTTACTACTAGAAAATCGCCATCCTAATTCAGGGAGAGGTTAATAATGATGCACTTCACAGCTAGTAGTAAAAAAAAAGTATTTTTACACGACCGGGTGTAAAGTGAGCCTTTTTACCCTCATTTTCAGGCGTAAAGTGGCTCATTTAGCCCGAGGGCGTAAAGTTTTTACTTTTACGCCCTCGGGCCTTGGTTTTTTAAGCGTCAAAAAACAAATGCCTGTAATTATTATCAAATGTCACAAACTAATAAATTTGTTGAAATGCACAGCTCAGAGGCATTTGGGACACCCCCAAAGGCGGGGAAGGGTGTATGGTTTCACTTATTAGGCTTCTCGTTGAATTGTTTGCTTTGAAAATACACATATTCGAAACTCCAAAAGTGAGGTTATGTGCGTTGACGGCTCTGGCCGGATTCCTTTTTCTCAGAGTTCCGTGCTCAGTTTTCTTGAGGGGGCAGGCAAATACTAAATTTGAATAGCCGTTTTCGATACAAGAGCGCGATTTCAGGCCCGAAGCCGTGGTTGCCATCATAAAACGTGTAGCCGAATGAATATTTTGGTTTGTAGGTATCCGTCTGCCTGTCTCTTCACGTAGGCTGTAACTTTGCGGTAAAATCCGTGTCGTCCTTAACTGAAAGAGTTGTCTTCAGCATGGAAAACACGGACCACAAAGTAGAAGGCTTCACCACCTTGGATTTTTCAGCTAAGTATAGGTATACCTACGTTCTCATGTATTTTTTTTGGACTTCTCCGGCAGAAGATCAAGTGTGACTCGAGAAGCCATCGCCATCGGCGAGAGGAATGCAGCGCCTAAAAAACGAAAATTCTTGCTGGGTGCTTTTCAATAAAAAAGACACTGACAGTAGTTATAATTATTAAATATTAAATGAAAAGTAAAAACCAAATCATAGGTGCCCATAATGTCATTGCTAACTAGATCGATCTACAATCGCTTTTTAGTTTTTCGGCTTTTACCTATGGTTCAAAATCAAATTAAAAAAAAATGGGTCGTGTTAAAAACGTTGTATGCAGCTCAAGCGTGAAGCCTGTTTTAGGCCCTCTGTCTGAATGTGCCCTCGCTATGCTCGGGCACAACTTACATACGTCGGGCCTAAAACAGTCGCTTTACGCTCTTACTACATAAATAACTATTTTGAGAAAATTGCCTCGATTTTGCGGCCCCGAAAATTTTGCCGCCGCCCTAGGACTAGGCTTTGCTGGCCTAGACGTTAATCCGGCACTGTATTCACTACTACTGATACATGAGCTAAGAAAGTGAGTACCTACATATTTATTATATCTGCATGGCCTATACGGCAAAAGGGGATCTTCACTATTCCGCTATTCGCTAACGCTATTCCAGTCTTACGAAACCGTTATTCGAGTATCAATCTGGGATAAATGGCATGTTAACAAAGGCGAGGACAATTTAACTCGTTGTGTGATTAATCATGGAGTGTATTCACGAATTGATACCGATCCTGCAGATATAACGAGTGCGAGGCGAGCCGCAGCTCGCAAGCTCGTCGTCCTCCAAACTACTCGTGCAACAATTATACACTATCTTAATAAAAAACGTATAGTAATAACTAATAATAATACTAATGCTGCTGAGATACATGCATGGAGCATGGCATCTGTTGCAATTTTCATCTTACTAGGTAGGTGTGTTTCAAAAATAATGATCATATTGTCTCACAAGTTTGTAACAAAGTTAAGGCATTATGCATGCCGGAAACTGGAACATCAGGACACTATTAGGTACAACCAGTAGACAAAGCAACGGATGCTAACAACTATTAGACATATTACTTATGATGAGAGTGTGGAGGTCTGGAAAACTTTTCAAAGAAGTTAAGTTTGGTATTCCCCCGAGGTGCAACCCGTTACTTTTTCTCTAGAACATTATCTATTTAATCATGACGATAATGGGCAGTGGATGGGGCGTGTTTTGGTCAGAGGTTACGAAGTACATGTGTTTTTGTCACATAATAGATAGTATATCTCAGAGGGGCGGCGATTTGCCATTTGTCATAAGCATTCTGCCAACTTTGGCCGCATGAGTTACGGCTTCTCATTCTTGCACCATATACCGCGCTATCTTGTCCGAGGCAGGCGTTATTTATTGCAGGAGGGCAACTTCACGTTCACTACTTGTACAATTTTATGGCAATGTGCGGAAAATAGAGGCGTTTCGATATTTTACTGGAAATCATTTCCAGATGAAAATAACACACCTCAAATGGACGCTTTTGTGGAAACGTATCATCAATCGGTGGAATCGTCGCAAACTGAAAAGGAGGTACCTATAGATATTTGATAATAAAAATACTCCGTTTTGCAAAGGTGTCCTATACACTACACAGCTATAAGAAGATAGGTATTCTATCTATATTCAGAAGAGTGAGTGGGCTTTTGAATTCAAAAAAGTGCCTATCTATTTATTATTGCCAAATTTCAACCTCCAAATGCCACGTGCCACCTTTTGAAACTCTAGGTAAATAGACACTTGGTAGTATTAATAAAATAAAAGCATGAGCATTTGCTTAGATTTTTGAGGAGTTGCTAAGCAGACTTTTCCTGGCAAAGCCTATGAATTCCAAGCAAATGCTTATGCTTATTTTTTTATTAATACTACCCAAGATCACACTGATAACGGGTGTTTTTTTAAATCTGGCGTCAAGAATGCTGTGCTCCGGCCGAATGAGGCTCTTTTCGGCTGGAGCACAGCATAGTTGGACGCCAGATTTAAAAAAACACCCATTAGTGAGGCGGTGGCGACTCTCGAACGCAAAAACTTTTATGAAAACGCTTATGAACCAGCCTCCTCAGAACAGCCAATAAGGGATGCAGCGCTTACGGTTAAAATTAAAACTTGCAGCTAAATAAGCTGACTGAACGCACCTTAAATGGTACTTCTCCAAACAAGCTAATGGTTCCGGCTAATTCTTGAGGTGGATTGTTAAAGAACCAATGAGCGATGCTGCGCTTACGGCTTTTGAAACCCACGGCTAATGTACGTAAGTATTCATAGTCGTTGTCGAATGCACCTTGTCGAAGTATCACTTTAAATCAAGCTGTAACTCAAGTACGATTACTGTTTCATAGACATATTTTTGGCTTTTCCCGTGAAAAAGTATTTCTCGAGGAAAACCGAAGTTGTGTTTAAGAAACAGAATTCGTACTTGAGCTACAGCTTGATTTAAAAAGATAAAGGTGCAGTGTGCAGTGTGCACTTGAAAAAGACTATAAATAAAAATACTGGCATTAATGAGCTGACTAAACTCACCCTTGGACTAAAGCGAGAACCAAGGGCTAATCATAGAGTCGCAACTTGACGTGACTTGAGTAAATAAATTAAGCAAGATCTTTGAAGAGGTTTCGAGTTTCAGGCAGGCGATGATGCCAGGATGCCTGGCCACCAATAAACTTGACGACCCGTTAGTCCGGACGTTAGTGGGAAATACCTTGCACTTTTATACCAAGCATTGTCACTTTGCATGCCTGTTAGTGAGACCACCCTTATACAAGGTGAAGTAGAAAAAATCTGTTGAAAAATTTTAAATCTTGAACCATAACCGATGGACGTATGTAAATCAGGATATTGGTAAACGATTTCATGCTTATGAAGGTGCTGCAAACAGTTTTGGGATATCTTGAGGCGTTTCCAAAATACGCTGGGAGAAGTGAAATTTCTGATTTTTTTCTTTTTTCAATAAATCAGTTGTTTTTGAAGATATCGAGCTGCAGCTTGATATTTCGACAAACAATCATGTTTTTGATGAAAAGCGATGTGGGGATATCGACAAAGCTTGCTTGATTCAAAACTAAGATCTTCAACTTTTTTTCCATCGTGAGCGTCATCTTCGAATAGACGAATCTAGTTTACCTTTTCTCCTGACGCATGTGCGAAGTGTGGAGGGCTTGCCATTGGTACACTCCGGTCACGTGATAAAATTCGTGCAAATTCCGAAAATTAACACAGTAAAATTGAGTTATTACTAATTTTTGCGATTGAATCGTAAGTTTTAGCCCACTAAAAAGTATAATTGGATAATAGGGTGTCTTTTAAGTGGTTACTGCTAATGGAAATCGGCAAAAATAGTAGCGGATCCAATAAACATTGCTGTTATTGGAACTGCAGAAGTGATAGCCGCTAACCTTGCCGCTAACAATGAGCAAAACTTGTTTTATTTTGAAAGATTCCCAAAAACGTGCTTAAAATACCGTGGAGGTGATATCCTCAAACGTCAATTTCGAGGTAAATTAAAGAACTGTGCGCGATGCAACAAGTCAGAAAAATGGATTAGGTTATGTAAACCTTTTGGTTGTGACGTGACACTCGTCGACTCCAAAGTATCGCAGTCACAGGCATTACAAAAGACACATTTCGCATATTTATGTTCCCTGCACTTTATTCACTTCAGTGGGCCCTTCCCTTACAAAAGATTCCGGACCCAGTACAAGCCACTGTTGGTAGCATCGCTGTTGTCACGTGATAGCCGCTCGCCCGCTCGATCGTGTTGTTTTCGGTGTTTCCACACTTTTCATTTGTAAAATACTGACTTTTAGAAAAAAAAATCGTTTTGTATATAGCGTTAGTATTTAAAAATTGTATTAAATTTCATGCTCTATAAATTTAGTACACGTGAAACAATTTCTTGTATGAAAAAACTATCGATTTGGCCAATATCCCATGTAAAAATAGAAACTTGCACGAATCGTTTGAATTGCCGCCTTTTCAGCAAACTTGCTGCTGCGCACTTTCGACCACTCCATATACTAGAATCCCCTATTGCCCTTCGTGGAGTTGTTGAAAAAAAAACAGGTGACGACTTCGTTGGACACACCTGATAGTTTTATAATGGAAAACCAGGTCCTGAATCGCGCCAATGACGTCTTCGTCGAAGAAACGTTATCAAGTTCGTTTTTCTTGATTTCTCTCCACTTACGGGACAGTCATGACCAAATGAAACTTTGGATCGACGACATGTGTTTGTGATTTTAAGATCCACATCACATCATATGGATCACATCATATGGCTTTATCATCATCATCAGCCAAGTGGTGTCCATTTGGCGAACAGTTGAACAAAAAGTTTGCTTCGATTTTTGTGAAAAATGCAAAAACAGCAGGGTCACGTCTTCCTCTCAAACCCGATTGAAGAAAATCTGTTACCAAAAATGCTATCAATTCATACTGAAAGAGTTCGGAGGAATGTGTTCTGTAGTTTGAAGCTAAACCAAAACGGATTGTTCCATCCTATTTCTGCAGGAGGGACGTCAAAAATGTTGCTACAGCTTATCTTTGAACCGTTTTCTGTTAAATATGGCCAGAAACGCTCCAAAGATATGCTGTATCCACATTTTTGACGTCCCTCCTGCAGAACTAGGATGGAACAATACATTTCGGTTTAGCTTCAAACTACAGGACACATTCTTCCAAACTATTTCAGTATGAATCGTTAGAATTTTTGGTAACAGATTTTCTTCAATCGGGTTTGAGACGACGACGTGACCTTGCCGTTTTTGCCTTTTTCACAAAAATCTAAGCAAATTTTTTGTTCAACTGTTCGCCAAAAGGTCACCACTTGATTAATGATGATGAAGTTTAGTGACCGGCTTCACAAAATAATGTGGATTATAATATCACAAACGTGTCATCGATCCAAGATTCCATTTGGTCATGACTTTCACGTAAGTGGAGAGAAATCAAGAAAAGCGAACTTGATAACGTTTCTTCGGCGAAGAGGTCATTGGCGCAATTCAGGACCTGGTTTTTCATTATAAAGCGATCGTGTGTGCTCAACAAAGTCGTCACCTGTTATTTTCTCAACAATTCCACGAAGGGCAATTTGAAGATGGTGGTCACGATGGAGAAAAAGTTGAAGATCTTAGTTTTTAATCTAGGAGGCTTTATCGATGTCCCCACATCGCGTTCCATTAAAAACATGATTGTTTATCGGAATATCAAGTTGCAGCTCGATAACACCAAAAACAACTGATTTATTAGAGAAAGGAAAAAAATGAAGAAGTTTCATTTTTTCCAGCGTATTTCGGAAACGTCTGAAGATATTTCAAAACTGTTCGTAGCATCTTCATGAGCATGAAATCCGTCATCAATATCTTGATTTACGTACGACGTCCATCAGTTATGATTCAAGATTTACGATTTTTCAACAATTTTTTTCTACTTCACCCTGTGCAAAGTGTCTGCACGATTTGCGCCGATGTCCCCACATCCAGATTGATCCAGGGTGGTCTCAGCAACAAGCATGCAAAGTGACAATGCTTGGTATAAAAGTGCAAGGTATACCTAGTAGGTTCACTTGTACCATGATTCTAGTCGGCTGTGATATTTTGTTTCTAAGTTTCCAAATGTGAAATATAGAAAATCCCCAAAACTTTGCAGTTGGCTGCTCTGGCCGGACCAGTTTTGGAACACATATTTGGCGTATTTCCTTTGCAGAAAGCCGGAACATTTTTGCGGGACGTGATGTCTGACGCTTTTTTCCATTTTATTGGAAAATGTAGCAATTTTTCGACCTGTTTTTAATTTTCGCCAATGAACAAATAAATCAAAAGAGCCTTGACATTTGACAGTTGTGAAAAATATTTATAACCTCTTGAAGCCGGTTCAACTTTCGATGAATCAAATTGAAGAGTATACAATGCCCATCGTCCAAGAAAGGGGCCCCATGCAATAATCAACCCTTTCGCCTCTTCCAGTCAAAAATACAAGCCAAACCCTGAAGAATTATAGGCGATACAAGGATCGCCGTGCAGTCTGTCATTGGCAAAAGAATTTACGTGTAAAAAGTAAATTAAACCAAATTTCAAAAAGTACCTTTAATTTGCAATTTGTTTTCGTTTTGGAGCTTCCCGGGACGAGTTTTTGTCGACCCTGAATGGGCCGCCGTCAAGATCACTTAGATTTGCGGCCGCCCCGTGCTCTTTTGGTGTCTATAACTTTACTTCCAGAGTAACAGTTTCACACCAGGTGAAAAGGCGGCAAGCCTACAATGCTAAAGTAGAAAATTTGCGCAGCCAACTAGAGTCACAGTACAAGTGAACCTACTTTACCCCTGATTTTTTCCCCTTAACGTCCGGACTACGTTGAGTTGACAACTATGTAATGTTTTGAATTTTAACTTTCACTTGTTCTATAATTCCACGGAACGTAAAGAGCTGCAAAAGTTAATGAGAGTGGGTAATTATTAATTAGAATGTCTGTATCCGAGTAGGTAGGTTGGTAAGCTACATAATACAAATGCAAAATTATAATAATTACTTGTATGAATGGTGGCAGTTAGCGTCATTGTTTTTGTTCATTTCGCAACACAAGTTACAGCACAGCAGAACCATAATAATAATAATAACAATAATAATGATAACGAGCCGCACGTTGTTCCTTTTTTGTCCGCCTTTCCAGCGATGCTGGAGAGTTTGTGGTGTGTGGATCGAAAATGGCCGGAAATGGGAATTGCAAATCTGGTTTGGAACGACGTCGACCGCGCCGCGGTTGAGATTCTAATTCTAATTTTAATTTGCCGACTCGGAGGCATTATGGCACATTTAACGGGCCTGTTATATAAACTCACCCCCGAGTGTCATAAATTAGTCAGGGAGTAAATTTCTCTGTCAAATTATGTAAATGTGACGGCTTCAGCGATCCCACTCAAGCTTTGTATTGTTATTTCCACTGAGCTTACAACCATGGACCGTCGTTTTGTTGAATGCTCTACGATAATCATTATCGGAAAACGCATTAGACGAACCCTACTCAAAATTAGTACGTATACATACACTATACATACATAGATAGGTACCTACCCTTGGTTTAGATAGGTACCTATCTAACGAGTGATCCAATACATTTTTCTCCTTAAGTCGCCTATGATTCCTGAAAATCTGGCCGAAAAACGTGGCTACCATAAGGAGACCGAGGCCTACTAAGTTAGAGGAGAAATTTATTCGATCACTCTTTATAGTCTTTATATACTTATAGTATAGGTACAGTGCAGGCGGCAGAAGCTCCAATCTAGAAAAACACGGAGAATAATTGTACAGTGAATCCGTTTGGTACTAGGCCTATTGTATAGCCCAGTCAAAGAAGAAAAAATTGCGAAAATGAATATTGTAGTTTTGAAAATTGGTAGTTCACGAAGCTTGCTGATTACCTACTGCGTAAAAAGTTTTCATCGATAGGATAGGTATCGATGGTATTTTTCGCAGCTATAATAATAATAATAATAATAATTTCGTCTTTGTTACGGCGAAGTCTAGCCAATGGCTACTCTACTTAACCGTGGACCGACAGCTTAACTTGCTCTCCGAGGCACGTTAATCTATCCTATCTCGATGGAAGCCATCAAAAAACGTTTAGATGAAAGATCATCATCAAATTTCCTACAAAAAATAAGGTCGGTATCACTTTTACATACCTCTATATATATATATATATATATATATAGGGCTGGGCAGTATTTCAAATACAAGTATTTGAAATACATTTTAGTATTTTGTATTTTGTATTTAAATACATTTGATTGAGAAGTATTTGTATTTTGTATTTTGGAATAGTTCAGGCAACTAGTATTTCGTATTTTGTATTTCAAATACATTTTTTGGAAAAGTATTTGAATTTTCAAAAAAAAAAATACATTTGTTTCCCATGCTCTTTAGTCTGTTCGAGCCGAAATTGTTTTTGTAATACTATATTCACCCCCACTGACATTTCTTGCTTTCCTTGCTTAAAAGATTGCATCTTTTACGTTTTACTGGTGAGTGCATCCTACTGTCAGCCACGAGAGGTTCTATGTCGGATGTCGGACAATATTTTTGAGAAGCTGGTTGTCCTCAAAGGAAATCAACATTTGTAATTTTGAAGAATTGATAAATGAAGTGAGGAATTGATTTGAATATGAAGTTTTCTTCACTTGATGTTTATTTTATTTGTCTTTTCATAGTTCATAATAATTTACTTATTGTTGCGACTGAATTAATGAAGTGTTCCCATTGAAATACTTCCATTTTACTGTTTTTCCAATAAAATGGTTGAAATAGGCAATAAGAATGTATTTTGTATTTGGAATACTCTAGGTTGTATTTTGTATTTTGGAATCTCTTGGTTTTCCAAAATACGTATTTTGTATTTCAAAGACATTTCAAGAAGTAGTTTGTATTTTGTATTTCGACTATCTTGGATCGTGTATTTTGTATTTTGTATTTAAATACATTTTTCGAAGTATTTTGCCCAGCCCTGTATATATATATATATATATATATATATATATATATCTCATACACTCTTCATTTTCAGTGAATGACTTTTTGGTGTAAAAATAGAGTGACAAGCTGGGGGGCTATACAGCTACGGCTGATGGCACCTGCAAAGTTTTGGACCGAAACTATCTGCGGCCATCGGCCGTATTCTCCTAGAGCCCCAGCTTGTCACTTTATTTTTGCTCCAAAAAGTCATTCTACTGAAAATAGAAAGTGCATGGGATATAGGTATCTGTCATAATTTCAAAGAAATTGGCCTGTGAGCGTCGAATGTGAGTCGTGGAGGAGATATCTCATTTTCCACGGTGTCTTCAAAGAATCACGCCAAACTGCAAGCAGTTTCCATTGGTGTCTAAAAAAACTGACATTCTAAATAGACAACGCAACGAAATTTTTGTCGTACTCCAAATTTCACCTTTTTTCAAAACAGGAAAACTCCGGACTGGTTCAGACAATTTCAATTTTGTTTAAAGCATTTAAGAGCTTGATTCTTTAGGTATAGAGAATCGTGTCCATCCGAAGGTCGATATCTAGATGTCAACTTGAGCTTCTACAAGGTGTTAAACGAAGTCGTGCAACATTTATGAAGTTTGACGTACTCCCATTTGAAATAATACTATTCCTTTAAATTTTAACATCAATGGCATGTATCTAAAGTTCACAGCTCGAAACGGTTTTTGAGGTACCGAACCACAATTGACGGCACAAGCTAGAGTTTCAAAAACTAAAAAGCAGAAGGGTGGGCTCAAAGGAGTTCCAAGAGACACAAGAAGACACCTCCAAGATACCCATAGGGCTTCAATCAACCCAATAAGACACAAGAGCGTTCGCTTTGGCCTCAAACAGCAACAGCAAATCCAAGAGGCACAACAGCTATCTGAAAGCTAAGAAACGAAACAAGTAGGGGCCCCATTAGGGCTTCAAACGACATGAAGATACCATGGTATTCCTGGTACTGAACCACACAAGAGAGCCGCACATAACAGAGTTCGCAAGAACACGCCAGGAGCGGCGGTAGCCGAGTGGTTTAGGTGTTGGAGCGCCAAGCCAGTCGTGTTATGCCGCGCGGGTTCGAATCCCGCCTCGTCCATAGATATTTTGTGCTGTCTGATTATTCTAAAATTGTTGCTTACTATGCCATATCTGCACCTGAATGAGTACAGCGTGTTAGCGCATTTATTTAAAAATAGTGAATAGGTTGAACAAGAGAGGGCGCTGACTGGGCAGTTCTGATAGGGAACCTGATTATCACGTGACCGGCCGGCCGGCGTAAGGGAAGCGCATTCTGGCGAACCGTTTGTTTACTCACAGGCCTCGCGGAGTCAAGGACTGACAGCTGTCGGCATCGCGGAAGGGCATAGGCGTCCGTCCCAACGGGCTGTAGCTGTCACGAACGTCAGATGTGTTCATTTTGGTACCCAGAGCCTGTCCAGAGCCATTTGTATGTAGAAAATGTACAGAGCAAGTATCCATCACCTGCTGTTGTGTTTGATGGGTACAGCGACCAACCCGCAGCACCAAAGGAGAAGAGCAGAGACGACGTGCTGCTAGAAAGTCTTGTCCAAATATGATTTTCGGTGAGCAGTCAACAGCAACCGCCTCAGAGGAGTTTTGAAGCAACGATCTAAACAAATTTGGGTTTATAGACATGCTGAGATTGCTGGGGACGCGCTTCGAGCAGAAAGGAGTAGGTTGCCGACTTCGTCAATACAGCCCTAGAAGTGGCATCATCAGGAAACACTGCCATCATCGTCGACAACACCGTCTCCACGTAATGCTCATTGCCCTCGCCCATCTCGGTGACCGTGTCCTCATGCTGCAACCTGACACCAGTAAGATACAGCGCAGATTGCTGGTATAGAAGACATAGTTAGCGCATGCTGTATCTTGGTGTGACAAGACAAGGGCGTTGTATGGAAAGGGGAATTTACAGCAAGTCAAAACATTCGAAGACCTGGAAGACCATGAAGCACACCCGAGAAAGTCCGATAAAATTGACTGGTGGGTTCTCATGGTCCAAGGACTCACTGAACCAAAAATCAGCTTTAGGCGAATTTGTTCCCGGTATTTATGGTACCTATGAAGTCTACATAGATTGACTGGACTAGGTAATGTGAGACAGAATGACAGCAACAGCACCGGACCCCGCAAATTTCCTGCTTGCTCCGCTCATGGTCAACTTTGACAAATAGCTGAATTTTATCCCCTCCCATCGGCCCCTAGTAACGGATGATTGCGTAACCCTTGTACAGCCAAAGCTGTCGATAATCTAGCAACCCTAAGTTCTGAGTCAGGGGAGTCAATGCGTGCTTTCCACCTAGCCCCAAGTTCGGTACACCTGCCATTTACGCATGTGCGGGTTCCAAACGGTGCTTTCCATCTACGTGTTCCTACTCGGTTCTGCGCCGTTCATTGACCATATTAACTATTCAAAGCGCAGTCGCAGATCGGGGAGAGAGACAACCACATGTGCTGGGTTGAAACTCCCATAAGAATATGCATGTTGAATGACTTTGTAAAATGATCAATTCAAGGTGCAAATTGACAATTTCAGCGAATGTATAACATAACAAGTGTGTAAAAAAGAAATACCTGATCTACTTTTCACCATAATGAAATGAAAAGTCTTGCTGTGAAGTTGATGCGAAGCATTTTAAAATGGGGTTTTTTGAATCCAAAACAATTTCAAATTACCCGCCATATTTTATTGCACAACTTCGGCTAACGAGAATTTTGACAGCGATTGAAAGCGAACCGAGCGTCAGCCGTCACGTAAAAGTATGGTTGAAAAGGTTAAAATGTCCCAAGAATAAAGAAAACACCTGCAAATTTGTAAATTGTATATTCTGACAGGGACAGCAAAGTTCCGTTTTCTATGCATGCTGTGGCGCGCGAGATCTTCTACTGCAGTGCGCATGGTCACAGGCACATGCCTAACTTACAAATGACTAGTGGAAGGGGAAAGTGCCAATAATTAATATGGTCTATTGGATCACCTGAAATTTTGTGCCACACTATGGAATATGTGCCGTCTGGTGGTATTTGTACCGTCTAGGTGGAAAGCACCCAGTGGTCGCCCAAGCCGCAAGGAGAGCGGATGTACCGGGTGTTTATAAATGTCTGTGATCGCATCGCCTTTGGAATCCGCTTTCGATCACTACAATACACTATTTTCCTACTACAGTGCGCTTGCGTTCGGTTGTCAAATGAGAAATGAGTAAGATTCCCGGCGCGTAATTGAATATTCGAACAGGTTGGTACAAATTCGACTAGAACATACGCGAAAGTGATTGATAGCGATGTTAGGTACAAAACTTTTTTATGTATTTGATAGATTCACCCACTCATTAGCCCACCATTATATTACTATTTACATTCGATATAATTTCAAAACGTAAAAACATAAGCGATGATTTTGCAAATGACTTTCTCTGCGATATGATATGAACACTTACAGCACTCTTGAGATGTAAATGGAAGGATTGCACTACCCTGGGTACATCTGGTTGTCTCTAGCGGTAACTGCCAATTACCTAGCAAAATGCCAATATGTGCCGCTCCTAAAAAGTACAAAATATTGCCAATATTTTCTATCACGAGCTCCAACTTTGATTACTGTTTGACTCCTTCCTAAATATTGATACGAAAATTTGGAACAGTAGATGTGTTGACAATTTGTTTTCCAGTTGGGCTTGTTAGGACGATCAGAGCATGGAATTACCATATAAGGTCCTTCTGCAGTGCAGGATTGATAAGGAAGCTGCTTTTCTAAGCAAATTGCGTTCTGAAATGACATAACCTTAAAAATATGTGTCAAAACACAGCTAAAATTTCTGTTGTTTCGCCGTTAACTGTCGTCTGTCAGAATTTGTACCACCCTGCTGACGCTTGCGCTAAGATGGCCTTAATACGAAAAGGATGTATTGCGCCTGTTGCTGCGTTTTTCGGCCTGACCCATGCCTGCCGCGATCACAGTTTCTTATAAACACCCCGTATCTAAATAAAATTCGTAAAAGTTGACGGTCTGGTTTTCCTTGATCCCCAGGCCCCAAATAGAAATCCTACAAGCGGTTACAGAAAAAATGGTTTTTTTTGTTTCTGACCACAGAGTTCAGTGCAATCAGAGTACTGAGATCTCACATAGGTAACTGTAGGCAATTTAAAGTGTGAGGAACGTGTACCAAAAAGCCACTGAATGACCCGTCGCGACGCCAATATAATAACCATAGTAGTTGATACCTCGTAAAACATTTGAAAAAATCTGTTATGGGGCGACACAAAACTTTCCCGGCGGTATCCAGAGACGTCAGTAATGATTTTGATCGAAGTGTCCCTTCGGGAGGGGGCGATTCGATTTGGAAATTGATGAAAAAATTCTATTTAGTCGAGCGTTTAGCGAGCATCCTGCATCCATTGTTGAGCGGACAGAAAAAATGACAGGGATACCACTCTCACTGAACATGTCACAAATCCTTGAGTCAGGAAGAGTTGAGGTGTACTCTGCTTTGGTGAAATTTTTGAAGGAAGCGTCGTTCAACATATAACGTTTTTAAATCTGTAGGTCTGAATTTGTTTTCGTTTGTTTTTGAGTCCTATATTTTCTTCAAGTTTTAATTAGTGTAATGGCTAATAGGACAAACCAGGCCTGAAGCCAAAAAAAAAAAAAAAAAAAAGGTCAGTTTTCCAAGGTGATGAAATAATCCAAAAGGTAGAACTAGGTAGCTAACTGTTGTGATATCTCAAAAATGCAATGCTGGTTCCTTATTGAAATTTTTGTTCCTACTTTAGATATGATGATGGAATTACAAAAACTTGATTGAAAACTTTTACTGTCAAATTTCAACTCTATATTTTCAATTTAGAGCTTGGGCAGACAAACCCAGACCCAATGTGCCACCTGAGGGCTTTCGATCAAAATCATCCACCCAAAGTCTAATCAGATCATTCCAGGCTGAACTTAGGCCTCCGTACCTGATTTCGATTTGATCGGATCGGTAATTATCGTGACAGAACCGCTTAATTTGTACGATCGCATGAGTGGTTTTATATTTTCAGGAGGAAAATTTCCGGGAAATTGGAGAGAAATTATTGGAAAATGTTCAAGAACCGTTAGGTATCTATTCTCTAAAAAAAAAACAATTCCAAGAAATCTGTTCACGGAATAAAAAGTTGGAAAATTTGCAGTTTTTCCAGAGAGGAAAACTCGGCAACTGTTGATCCGATTTCGAAAATTTTTCCTCCAAAAATTAGCTCAATCTTTTCTCCAACTTTTATTTACAGCATGTCTGCACCTAAAATTGATATTTCGTGGGGCCTACCGGTGTGGGCCTACCGCATGTAGAAGTTTGCATTGCGTTTTTCTCAAATTCACGGAATGTGCAAATTTCATTTTGAAAAAATTACAGTCGGAAAACCGAAACCGTGTCAACTCTGAAAATAGACCTGCACGACGCTCAATACAATCTACTTTCGATATCAGTTGAAATTTCCAAAAAAAAGTCGATCCCCGAGCAGGAATAAATTTTTGAGTGGAGTCCTGCTACAAAAGCGAGTCGTGCTGGTCGAAACACCGGCGAGAGCCCCTCCTGAGTGGCAACGGTCAGGAGAAATTTCGAAAATTCATTACGCTCAACTGGAGGATGGTGGAAAACTGCAACTGCGGCCTCAATTTGACTCTTTTGTTGTGTTGCTTCCTGCCAAATCTGGTCCCAATCCATCGGATAGATTTTGAATAATTAACTGGTAAAGTTTTGAACTTTAACATTTTTTATTATTTGACAGATGACAGATAGGGCAATGTTTCTAACTGTTCTGAATACAGTTTTTCAGGGGCTTTCAAATGACATATTGCAAGTTGAGTTCCGTGAGATATAGCTTCTGACATCTGATGATAGTGACAGTTGGGTTTGACAGATGACAGCCAAAAACTAATGGGCTCCATGTCATGTCATTTCGTCACTCTTGTCAGTTTATTGTTGTGAGGTGTTTTGAGAAAAGAAACAGATTCATTAAAGACTTTGCAAACGATTCAAATAAAAAAAAATTATTTTGCTTGCCTTCATTCGCGTTTCATTAAGAAATTTCAGCACCATCCCCAAACCCACGTTCTCATCTTGAGTAAGAATTACACAACGTAGAGAAAACGTAGACAACGTAGGAAGGGGGAGGGGGTAATGACAATCAAGGCCAAACGTCGAAAAGTGGGTTACATTACACCACAGAGTCATTACACAATCTAACTGAATTCAAGATGCGTACTCCAAGTACAAAGAGTTACAGCCCCAACTCAGCTTCTGGTTGACGTATCGCTTCGACGATGGCAGTATCGCATGGGCGTAGTCAATTTACACTAAAATGTATTTTTTCAAGGTTTCAAACGAGTGCTTGAGGAGAAAAACGCACAAAATATATATTTCATGAGCCCCCGTAATATTGACAGAATTTGATTTCAAATTCAACTTTCAAGCTTATTAACTAGCAGCCAAAAGTTACCAACTGCCAGGCCTAAATACAAATGAAAAACCGTTGCACAAAATAGCACGTTCTTCGTAAGAACAGTATCTGGCTTTAGTAAAAACAGTGTCACAAAATAGCCGTTGTATATGCGAAATAGGCAAGTATAAATACAACAGGTCAATATGTGAGCTGTACCTAGGTACCTATACATAGTCGTGAAATAGCGCATGTTAAGTAAGGAAAATTGGGCACGTGATGAGATTATACAGAATACAGAATAGGCCTATAAGTCTCTACCATCATTACACCGATATAGCAACATCAGAGCAAATCTATCCTCCTATACTATATAAGTTCCTGTTTGATGGAGAGAAAAAGAGATACAATTCACGAGGGAAAGACAAAGGCTAAAAAGCTGCGAGTAGGGTGCGGTCTACAAACTCGTAACTCAATGGATTTATGATGCGCTCGGTGATCACTTCTTCTATCCCTTAGCGTCTGTCATGAATCATTTATTTTGTTATTTGTTTGCGTTCATATCAAATTGCATGAATTATCTTCAATTTGCTTTAATACGAATGGAACCATCTATGCCTCGATAATGGTATTTGTCAACAATTTAATAGATTGTACCTACGCGTATATTGCATGTCTGTAGGTATAATTATGTGCTTTACGCCAAAAATTATACAAGCACTCATAAGTTCACACAATGCCAATTCACAATGCTAATACGTCCGTAAGGATTTTTACCGTTTATTCCTGCACTTTCACGTTCACGCGTACCGGTGAAGTGAAAAACGTTAAAACATCGCAATGGAACAGAAAACGCGTCGAGTATTTCAATAGCTACTTTTCATTTTTTTTTTCAATTGAAAACAAATTTTTTTTGGTTATTGATTTTTTTACATTTCGGTGGGTCAGTCTAAATCTTCAACGTAGGTACTACTGAAATAGATGTACGACAGTTGACTTTGACATAAAACAGACTTTTCTGCTAATAAATGCAGTTTCACTTTTCCTTCAACTGTAGAAAAAGTTATTGCAGGGTCGTTCCTACTGCTTCCGCTGCCCTTGTGCGATTTACTCATATTAAATATTCCTTTTTACTCCGGAGGTTACCTATAGTGCAGTCATTTTAGATCGAAAAATCAGGAAAAGCAAAAAAATTCGCAATGGGAATTTGAAGGGGACTTGGTACAGTGATATTCAATTCAATTCAATTCATTTATTTGTTCCATTTTGTGTACAGTGTAGTACAGTCACAAAAAATATCCTATAGAGGACGTAGAACGTGTCAAGTAGAAGTTAATACATATATACACACATAAATAAAATGATGTAAATAAAATTTGGATATAGACAGACTAAAATACATATAAATTTAAATTTATATGATACAAATTAAAATCAAGATATGGAGCAAACTACAAGAAACATGTCCAACAATACAACAGGACACTATATACACATTATATATCATCACGTGCTAGAAGCAGAAGGCCTGTACAATACAATACAATATATTTATTTACGTCCATGATTTCATACAAAATATGGGACACGTCCTTAAAAACAAACAGAAACAAAACAAAACAAAAAAATATATATACAAGAAAGAAAGAATAACAATAACAAGCTTACACACTAACAAGATACAATGTACCAATGCAGAGAATACAAATATATACAAATTGCTGAATAAACGGTGAGCAACCATCCATTCACTCTATTCTTTGTTCGAAGTTGAGGAACTCATCAAGTGAATAGAAAACATTATTCGCAAGAAATACATACGTTCGTTTCCTGAAAATCGAAACGCTACTACCACGGTCAAGATCACTCATCAAAGACAAAATCTTGTTGAAACACTTAACTCCAACATATGAGGGGCAAGATTGACCCAGAGAAAGTCGAGAGAATTGTAGGTGCAATTTATTTTTATTTCTAGTATCAAATTTATGAATGTCATTCCTCTTTACGAATGCTTCCTCATTTTCTTTTATAAAAAGAACAAGATTGAAAATATACAAATTGATCACAGTCAAGATTTTGTTTTTAGCGAATAACGGCCTGCAAGAAGCCCGAGGATGGACTCTTGCTATAATTCTGACAATTTTTTGACAGAATGACTAGAATATTATATTATCAGATAGGTATTCATCTAGCCTATAATAGGCCTTAACGACGAGAAACTCTTTTAGCCTTTGCCGAAGGATGTTCAATGGCAACTCTCGTACAGCCATTGGCAGATTATTGAAGATCTTGATCAATTTAAACTGTACATTCTTTTGGATAAAACTGTAGTTGCACTTAACACTGCTGAGGTCCCTTTTTCCACGTGTATCATGTGTATGCTCCCTGTGACAGTCCATGAAGAGATCTGGGTTCTTAGTAACCAACATTATTGCCTCATAAATATACAGACCTGCCAGAGTAAGCATATCATTTTCAGTGAAATGTGGTCTACAACTGTCATAATTTGCTAAGCCTAGGATTCGTCTTAGACATCGTTTTTGCATAGTGAAAGCTCGCCTGAAATTAGATGATCCCGCCCAGAAAATGATCCCATATCTAAGTGTTGATTCTACATAAGCATGGTAGGGTAGCATGGTAAGCATGGTAGCATGATAGTACGGGGTGTTTATAAGAAACTGTGATCGCGGCAGGCATAGGTCCGGCCGAAAAACGCAGCAACAGGCTCAATCCACCTTTCCCGCGAGAGCTGGGCACCTGTGAGCCCAGAACTAGCGGTCTGTAGTAGCCGTTTGTACTAGCGGAAGTATGCGCTCACAAGTGTGCGCGCAAGTGATTTCTCTGATGGGAAAGGTGGATTGTAGTGATCGAAAGCGGATTCCAAAGGCGATGCGATCACAGACATTTATAAACACCCGGTACAAAGCCTTCATCGCTAAAAACGTTGAAATGATTGGGTTGCAGAAAATTACTGTGTATATAAAACCGTTGATGTAACTAATACTTGAAATAAAGTGTCAAAACTCCTATGGCCAAATGTAAGGTCGAAAAGGGGAAAACAATATTATTATTATATTATTATTGTATGATCATGAAAATCACCAGATAGATGCACAATTTCATGTTGATCAAGATGCCGCAAACCATTCTAGAATATCTTCAACCGCTTCTGAAATATTTCAATTTCATGCTGGCGCACGATGAATTGGATAACTAATGGGGAGTATTTAGTAGGCCTTGATTTTATGACAATATTCTCAAGAAAATTATCACATAGGTGAAGAATTTAATGCTGGGCGAGGAGCAATGGATAGTTCTGAAATATCTTCAACCGTTTCTAAAATATTTGAAATTGAAGCCAACGGCCGTGAAGAAAAATTGGAAAAAATTGTAGCGCGGCTTGATTTTTTGAGAATAATGCTCATGGATATTATTGTATTAGATGCAGAATTTCACTTTGGTCAAGAGCCAGCAAACCGCTACACAATATCTTTAACCGTCTTAAAGATATATTAAGTTTGCTGTATTTTCAAAAGGAACAAAAATTGAAATTGAAAAATTGATTAAAAAAACAATTGCAGCAACTTAGTGAAAAGTTCAATATTTTGAAGACGGTTGAAAATATTTTGTAACGGTTTACACCGTTACGGTGCAACTTTGTCAGCGAGTGAAATTCTGCACCTAATACGATGATATCCATGAGTATTTGTTATAAAATCAAAGCCCGCTAAAATTTTTCAATTTTTCTTCACGGCCGTCGGCTTCAATTTCAAATGTTTTTAAAACGGTTGAAGATATTTTAGAACTATCCATTGCTCCTTGCCCAGCATTAAATTCTACACCTATGTGATAATTTCCATGAGAATATTGTCATAAAATCAAGGCCTACTGAATACTTCCATTATTTATTCAATGCATCGTGCGCTAGCTTGAAATTGAGATATTTCAGAGGCGGTTGAAAATATTCTAGAACGGTTTGCGCGAGGGTTTGCGGCATCTTGATCAGCAATAAATTCTGCATTTATCTGGTGATTTTCATGATTATATCGATTTTGATTCAAGAGATAAAATTGGTCTACAATCTGGAATTGATGACGTCACACAGGTCAAATGGCACAATTTCCGGCAAACCGTCTGAACAGGCAAGGCTTCAAGCCACATGAGGAAGGCACTGATGATAGTCGTGAAAAATTTCCACCCAAAATCATGGAAAATAACACATATTTTAGATTTGAGAAATTTCAACATTCAAACGCCTATATCTGAAGAACTGTCAAAGCGATACTTGATTCATATGCACCAAAATATTCGGTTTTATATGCTCTAACTTTTGCTTCAAAAATGGAATCGATGTTTTCAACGGTTACAGAGATATAGGCAAAAAACCTAAAATTTGCAGACATCTTAAGACATTTTCCAATATGGCGGCCGTAGCACAAGGTTGATTTCCGGGGACTTTAAGTATGTTAATCAGAAGGCTTTGTACTATCACTATATCAAGTTCCCTTCCATTGCGATTTTTTTTTTACTTTTTTTCCTAAAATGACTGCACTATTAGTGACCTTAAATCAAGTGAACCTTGCACTTTGTGACAAAAGCACGAAAAATGGTAGGATGGCACAAAAGGCCTTGCTCTTTCGATTGAGTCGAAGCGCCACGCAGATTTTTTCCCAGGGGGGCCCAGGGAGCCCTTGAAATTTAAAAGGGCTGGAACCCCTACGGAACCACTTTTTAATATCGCTAGGTATACCCAATGAAAAATTTGTTTTCATTTTTTTTCACCTACACGAACATGAAAAATTGTCGCGTTTGATGTCTTTGCCCACATTTCCGCATCAGCTTATTTCATTTATGAAGTCAAAAATGTGAGAGATCTATTTTCGAGAGAATGCCAAGCAAAGAAGTGAGCAATTTTCACTGCCCAGTTCAACAGTGTTTTTTTTTAATATTCCCAATCGATATTACAAACAAACTGCACTTTATTAGCTACTACCGATACAACTAAATAACGCACAGAATTATTAATCGCTTAGAAATTCACAATGTCGCTCGAGATGTTAACGCCACGGTCGCTTGATTCAAAACTCTCCCGATGCCAGGTCGAGTTCCTCTCTTATAGTGGCATCGAAGGTTCTGGATGCTTCCTGTTTGATCGTTGGTCTTTCCAGCACACAAGGATTTTTCTGGTATCTGCGTCGAGAATATACTCGTACCTTCAACGTCACCTCCACCAGAAGTCTCGACGTGTCGTGACCTACCGCTGCAGTCTCTCGATGCTTCCCAAATGCAACGCGGAAATCTAGATTTCTCTGGAAAGAGCCGGGATGGTCGCGAGCTTCGTAACATTATATTTCGGATATTTGAGCGTAGAAGTAAGACAAAAAATAATACTTATACATATTGATGTTTTTGAAATTGGTGTTCTTATAACAAAAAGATAACAAAACAGCTGAAACCATTTTCTAGAGAGTTTGAATGTGCAAATGGTCCAAATCAAAAATCATCGACCTGCAGCTGCCGTGTTGAAAAGAGTAACGATTTGATCAATCCAAGTTCTATAGTATGGTACGCTAACATAGACTCCAAAAACGCCAGCTTGTCCGCAGTTTTTACCCCAAATCACCAAACCTGCCACATAGGACCTCCTTCCAGTGGCATCTGGACAAACCAAGGGAGACCCTCCGTCTTGCTATATAATAAATAAAAGCAAATAACAAAATAGTTTCATTTCTTGTGCTTTTTACCGTGCAGGCGTCTCTCATGGCCTGACCTCCAGCACAGATTTCACCGGCGGGGTCCAAGTAGATGTCAACATTAGTGCCTAGCAAAGCAGCATTGCTAAATGAAGCCCTACAGATGGTGTAATTAACAATCGTCACGTAGACTTGCCTCATTGGTGTGGTAGGAGCATCGATGACACTGAACGATGTTTGGCCCCATCCAGATACCACACATCTGCAATTTTACATTCATTTCGAATAGGTGTATTTCGGTATAATACTTAGAAACGTTAAAAATTAAATCTTAACCTCTGTCCTATCAATGAAGTTCCAGTAGCTGGAAGGCAGGCACTGTTGACATTAGCTGCACTCAGATTGATAGGCATCGCTAAACGAAGAATGGCAATGTCGTTTCTCAGCGTAGCTGCGACATAGCTTGGGTGTACAACGATTCTGGTAACTGTACTTCTTTGCACGTTTGTTTGGACTGAAGGATTGTATACACCTAGGTAGACAGTTACTGCACCGGGCCCGGCACTTGAGAATAATCAATGATATAGAAGTACATCTGACAAAACATAAAACAAATCAGGGGGTAGATTGCTTACACGTTATTTGCAACTTTGTGGGCTGCGGTGAGAACGTGGTAGTTGTCCAAAAGAACTCCACTTCCAGCAAAGACATTCGTAGTGTTCTGCAAGTAAACTTGCCATGGGTAAGCGCCAGCATCTGCAGTGCCATCAGCAAGATTAGTTTGAGTGACATAACGCATTCCACATTGGCTAGCCGCTCCTTGAGTGAAACACGGCACTTGGCCAGCAGGACACGTTTGAGCCTGTTGAATAATCAAGTAAAGCAAAATGTCAACGAGAGTACTTAAGTAATTGATACTTATGAATAAAAATGTTAAATATGTAAGTGATTATAGTGTAAATAATAAAAACAGCTCCTTGGTGAACAATACCTTTTGCCGAGACAACCCTGAGACACAGAATAGCCTGAGACGCGTAGTGGATTGTAAAACTTTATCCACAACAACGAATTGGTCGACTGGAATGATTGGAGAAAGGAGAAAGTAGATGGCGCTACTAGAAAAACCCCGCGAAAATTCAAATCTTTATTATTCCATTTCACCCATTAGTATCATAGATAAGATTAGTATTCTCCTACCGGGATTTTAGTCGGCTCGGCTGTGAGATTTTGTTCCTAAATTTCCAAATCTGAAATTTGAAAACTCCCTAAAACTTGGCAGTTGGTTGCACTGATGTTTGAAAGTTCAAGCTTGACAACATCAACATTGAAAATCACGAGTTTCGCGAAAATCGTGGTGGAATTATAGGCGATTGACCTTATTGGGGAAAATGGCCCATTTGTGAAGGACGTTTTATGGAATTAATTGTTGGAAGAGGTGTAAGTTGCAGCAGGCAATGGCGGCTGTCACGTCAATTGGTGGCACGTCAAAACTGTCACTTTGCTGTCTTGTGCAGTCCACTACAAGCAAACTTTTGTTCTTGTGAACCCTTGGGGCCCCGTAGGCTCTTTATTGGGCCCCATGTTGATGACCAGCGTCGTCGCAGACCTTTCTCTAAATCTTCCATAGCTTCCGCCGAAGAAAGAGCAACAGACTGGTATAGACAATACAAATAGAGAAGACCATATGTTATCACCACCGTTGTCACGGATATTGGGGCATCAAGAATCAGCCAACCTTTTTTTGAATGATGGACTCGCCTGGTTCATACGCAACCGTAAAAATCCGTGACAACATGTGGTCTTTTCTATTTGTATTGTCTATACATCCGCACGGAGGAAAACACACAACAAGCCATCCTGCCAGCCAAGAAGAAGTCACCTCGGGCTGGCCGTGCAGAGTCAACTACCACCTACCTTTTTTCCTCGCTTTTTTCTCAAGATTTTCTGTTTGGACTTCAGCTGGAGATCCGCATTTTTCATTCTGATAAGCTCGCCGTAGCTATATTTGTGTTCGAGACGCAAACGTTGCCATTTTTACCGCAACCATAATGTAGTGCACACCTGGGGGCGTCGTCTTTCAGCTGCGCACCTCTGGAGCTAGATCTACTACAAGCCTGATGAATGCGCTAACCATAATATGAAATAAGAGACACAAAATGCAAACCCCTTTTCACATTATTTCTACTTGTCAAATTTCCATGATTCCATGTGCCCACCACCTAGGCTACTAGACGTCGGGGTATTGTGTTCCTCTCAAAAATTTCTTCCACGATCAAGTACCGAGCTCTACACCAGGTGGCGTTATTTAAATGTAAATCACCTGAACCCATTACTGTGAAAACTGCGTTTGTGCCTTGCCCAGACAGCACGTAAACATTCACAAAATGTTTGTGAAATATTAAAAGCCAAATATTACAATATTTATGAAATATTGGAATTCATTCAGTGAATATTGTATAAATATTGTTTAGTATGTTTTGATGTCCCGCTTCTTAATATTTGTACATTTAGAGCCGGGTATTTTTAGAAGTTTGAAAAAAGTTTGTCTTTCTTCTTATCGGCCTTTTTTGGCCATAGGAGCTCGCCCTAATTTCATATACAATTGATTTAACTGAAAAATTGCCTTTCAAAGACGACACAACGCCCAGGCTACAGCAGGAATCGAACCCGCAATCTCAGCACCACAGGCAGATACTGACCACCTGTGCTACGGGGCCGTTGGGAAGATTCAGTCGTTCTAGGTAAACTAAACTACTCAACAATTGAAGTGGCCCACCTAAATTTTTTAATAAAGTTCAAAACGTCCTAGCTCCCGAAAAAATAGGACTAATTTCAAACTTTTTCTTTCCTCACATACCTGCGCTCTTTGTCTATCAGAGGATGGATACAGAATCAATTTCAAATCATCCATGTTGGTTATACAGAACATCGCGTAAAACCCTGCAAAAACTAAAAAGTTTGAGTAATTCCCAATTTGAAAGAAACAGTTATTGAATATGTTTAACTTATTGTAAATGTTTAACGGTTTTTCAATTATCCGATTATCTTTCCTCACTACAGGGTAATTTGAAAATAACAACTTTTTGCTTTTTTGGTCATAGCTTTCTGACTTCTTGACCGATTTTTATAATCTGTAGCTCATGTTGAAGCTTAAGCTTCAGGGAACAAGAATATGTCTTCAAAATTGATGCAAAAGAAAACTTGAAATTGAAACTCTGCAGCAAAAATGACGCAGATCTGAATAACTCCCGAAATCAAATCTGGAGATGGAACTCGTCCGAAATCGATTTGCTTTAAAGTCAACCATTCAAAATGATAATTTTAAGATATACCTCTTCCTGTACAAAAGAACATTTCTTGACGAGGGAATTAAATTATGGCTGCATGTTTTCAGAAGAAACTCAGTGTCCCTCTTACCTGAAAACTAATGTTACCTATACGTTACGAATGTCAAAGCTGGTAATTATTATTGAACCGAGAAAAATCCAACAATGTTTCTGAATTCAATTACCAGCTTTGTTGTTCGAAACATTAGTTTCCAGGTGAGAGGGATACTGATTTTTTTCTGAAAACATGCAGCCATAATTTGATTCCCTGGTCAAGAAATTTTCTTATATACAGGAAGACATATATCTTAAAATGATCATTTTGGATGGTCGACTTTAAAGCAAATTTAATTCGGACGAGTTCCATCTCCAGATCTGATTTTCGGGGTTATCCAGATCTGTGTCATTTTTGATGCAAGGTCTTAATTTCAAGTTTCCTTCTGCATTAATTTCGAAGACATATTCATGTTCCCTGAAGCTTTAGCTTAAACATGACCTACAGATTAAAAAATCGGTCAACAAGGACAAAAAAGCTAAGACAAAAAAACCCAGAAGTTGTTTTTCTCGAATCACCCTGTAGTGAAGAAAGATAATCGGGAAATTGAAAAACCGTTTCGAGATATGGGTGTACCATCCTCCCTGGACCAGTTAAAAATATCTAAAAGCATGTTGTAGCATGTCAGAGCATATTGTAAGGAATTCTAAGTGCACGACCAAAAGTTATGATGCTCCGGTTTGGCGCCGCAGGCGAAATTTTTTGAAATTTAGGCGGACCAGGGAGTCAAATGACTCTTATTTTTTTAAATTACAAAAATCTTTTCAATCAAGTCATTCCAGAAATTCAATGGAACTGCAGTCAGGAAAATGCTCCAAAAGTGCCAGAAAAAAGTTTAAAAAAGTTATGATTTTTATTTTTGGAAATATGGATGGTCAAAAGGTGGTCCTTCCACCCCTTCCATTCTCGTTATTTTAAAAGATTCCAGGAAACTCTTCCCATCAGACCAAAAAGCGAATGTGAACCTTTGAATGTGTTCTGTAACTTCTGTACCTAATTGTATTTAGTGTACAGGGTGAGTCATGAATCGGAAAAATTCATCTGCCTCGAAAATGCCGGTAAAAGGTTCTAGAGGTTATGAAACTGATGCAGAGCAACAAATAACAAAAATGGTTCTCTTATGAAATCATTTGCATGCATTTTTGAAAAAAAACTGGATTTTCAGGATTTACGACTCACCCTGTATAGTAAATAGGATTACGAAACACAATCAAAGATTGAAAAACATTGATTTTTGGTCTGTTGGAGAGTATTCACTAAAATCTTTCAAAATAACGACAATAGAGGAGGCCGAAGGACCACCTTTTGACCCTCCATATTTTCCAAAATAAAAGCCCTACATTTTTTTTTTCAACATTTTTCTGATACTTTTGACAATATAGTTTTGATACTGTTTGATTTCTGTAACTGCGGTTCATTTTCTACCCCAAATTTGCAAACACTCGTATAATATTGTTACGAGCGGCGATGTCGTACATATAGGTAAACACTCGATGTTTCTGGATCTTTCCACCATTAGATCGCAGTGTAGAAGTCTGGAGCGATCTCGTGCATTCCAGAGCGTTCGTGTATGTGAACCCAATGGAGACTCGAACGTTCGATCAAGGCACATCAGTCCACTTTGGCGGAGGCGCAGATTCCAGAACACATGGAAAGCATACGGGTAACGTGTGCGATTATTCAGGAATGATCTAGAAACCGCATAAGCCAGACCACCATGGAATTTGCTGGAAGCAGACAGAGGGTTCGGGAACACCATTCGGAGGCCTTATATAAGGCACCAGCCGGCAGCTCGCGGCAGTAGTGAATTGGATAGCGAGCGGTAACAAGCGAAGTACCTGCGAGATAATTCCAAGTGGATAATTGTTGGCATTTATTGTAGTAGTACGCCGAAATAAACAGTGTGTGTTCTAAATCGATCGTCTCAAATAGATTCGAACCCGTACGCGAAATATCGTAACAATATGATGAACGAGTAGCTTCAGATAAATATGAAAATTTCAATGTATCAAAACTATTCAAACCATTGAATCGGTAAAAAAAAATGATTGGATATTGTGAGTAGCTCGACTGTTTTTTAGATCGTTTTTTTCAGAAGAGCTTTTTATGATCGTGTGCACGAAAGCAGTCCTTTCTGGACCTGCGCTATGCGGTGTTAGAGAAATGAAAGCTTCGACAAATTTCGCAAAAACGGTAGCAGGCCATGAAACTCTCGAGCATTGAAAACGCAGAAGAAAGATTTTCACTTGCAAAAAGAGGAACGACACCATCTGTAAACAGAACTGTGAAACAGCTTTATTACCGAATAGATTTTTGACCTCCGCTCTTGCTGTGGCAATCATGTCACTTTGATTTCTGGAGTTGTTAACGATTTTTTATTGTTTCCACAATATCTCGGGTGATCATTTGAGAACTATCGACCCGTAATAACTTCCGATTCCTAGTGAATATTTCTTCGAGCGAAAAAATTTCGATTTTTAGAAAAAGAAGGACATCTAAAATATACCTACAATATACAGGGTGGTCCATCCTAGCGTAATTATCCCATAGCGGTCTTACCCTTCAAGATAGAGAAAAAGATGTAAGGAAGAAGTTATATGGTTTGATGAGACCTATAACCTAAAATTATTTTCAGCTATACAGGGTGTCCCATTTTGACGGGATCAACAAAACGTCAATTTTTTAAATAGAACACCCTATATTTTTTTGCATTTTCGGATTCAGCTCCTTCAACTGTCTTATGCCTGTATTTTTGTTTTTGAATTGTGTGGCAGTGCTACCAACTAAAAATCAAAAACTGAAAAAAATTGCATTTCCACAGTTATCTTGAAAAAATCGTAGCAGCCTTGCTTTTCAAAACTAAGAGATGAAACTTGACATGATGATAGTCAAGTCACAGACCTATAATATACCAATGTCAAAAATTTGCGATTTCTTGATACAGGGCGTTCACAAAAAAAAATCAAACTTTATAATTTTCAAAGTCTCATAGCTCATTTTTTTCAAATAGCATGCCCCTAATTTTATAACGTTATCTGATAGCTTTTTTTATCCTCTTTCATTTTTACTAGGGGTACCCTACCCTTAAACTTCATTTTTTTCGAGATAATCGGAAATTTTCACAAAATTTGTGATTTTTTAATTTTTTTCCACAAATTGAGTTGGCCGTGATGAATGACAGACAAGCCAAATAGTACGCAACGCTCAATTAGTCAGTTTGAATATTGTCGAACAAAAGAAAATGGCTTCAACGCAGAAAAAAAACAAATTGGGATCCTGGATATCGGGATCATCATTACCAGAATATCATGTCAATCATTTTCTCTCGCGTATCAAGAAATCGCAATTTTTTGACATTGGGATATTGGTCTTTGACTTGACTATCACCATGTCAAGTTTCATCTCTTAGTTTTGAAAAGCAAGGCCCCTACGATTTTTTCAAGATAACTGTGGAAATGCGATTTTTTTCAGTTTTTAATTTTTAGTTGGTAGCACTGCCACACAATTGGAAAACAAAAATACAGGCATAAGACAGTTGAAAAAGCTAAATCCGAAAATGCAAAAAAATATAGGGTGTCCCATTTAAAAAAATTGACGTTTTGTTGATCCCGTCAAAATGGGACACCTGTATAGCTGAAAATAATTTCAGGTTATAGGTCTCATCAAACCATATAACTTCTTCCTTACATCTTTTTCTCTATCTTGAACGGTAAGACCGCTATGGGATAATTACGCTAGAATGGACCATCCTGTACAGGGTGTCCCGTGTTTAATCGCAAAGATTTTGCCAGTTGATAGAGCATCGGAAAAGAATGAAATATGCATATAAAAATTTTGTTCAAAAACCCGTAATAACGGAGATACAGCTCTTCAAAGTTGGAAAACAAATACAGTTCTTTTTACCTAACTTTTATACTGGTCAACCGATTCGCATCAAATTTTTTACACGTATTCACTGAACAAATGCCTATGAACCTCCAATAACACATTTGGTGAGAACAGCCCCATGGCGTAGATAGGGGTGGTTGCGCCCAATATTCATCCCTAATTTTTTCCCCACTGCGAAAAGTTGCTCTTGCAAAATTCCGATAGGAGGCATACTTTTTGAGATAATTCAGTTTGAAGATTCCTAGTCAATCTTGCAACTTCTCATAATTTTAGTTGCTTGAAATTTGCATTGCTACATCACTGGAGATAATCAGTTCCAAATTTACACAAGTGATGTTGAGATCATCAAGTATCATAACGTAAGATCGATTTTGATCAAAACAATCCAGTGGCGTAGAATTAGGGGGCCTTCTTACTTACATCCACTTATCTGCTCCACCACTGGATATTTTTCAAAATCAATATTTTTTTTAAATTTGTCGTTTGATCCAGAAAAAAAGTTGTTCTTGTGAAACTTTGATTGGAAGCTTTGTTTTGGAGTTATCCGAACAATGTTCTGAGTCGAAGAAATGGCTGGCATATCGAGGAAAACAGCAAACCGTTCGATCAATCTTGTTTTCAATTATCCATGTTGATTAATGTACCACTCTCTTTCGATTTTACTTACGTTGTGAGAGTTCATACCTACAATTATCTTGATTTCACAGTTCATCAATTTTGAAGAAAGCTAAACTAGGAAAAAAAATTCATTAACGGTACAGAAGCTGGGATGGAAGACAAAATTGCACGTCAATCAATGTATGTGTCAATTATTTTTGTTCTCTAGTCATGTACATACCTATCTGCTTCTAAATAGCAGGGACTTGAATTTTACGGGTTTTTTTTTATTGATCTCAAACTTTGAAATTTGAATAGCTCGAAAACGAGGCCTCCAATCAAAATTTCACAAGAGCAACTTTTTTTTGAATCAAAAGAGAAATTCAAAAAAATTATTTATTTCGAAAAATATCCAGTAACGTAGCAGATAAGTGGATGTAAGATAGAAAACCCTCTGATTCTACGCCACTGGATTGTTCAGATCAAAATCGTTCTTACGTTATGATACTTGATGATCTCAACATCACTTGTGTATATACATATTTAGAACTGATTATCTCCAATGATGAACGGTTGCGGCCATAATAAAGTGGACGACACTGTCAATGAGTTGGCTTACTGTCATGCGACGTTCGGGCCAGAATCCTAAATAATCTGTAAACTGTCGTCCACTTTAAAAAGGCCGCAACAGTAGCAACGCAAATTTTAAGCAAATTTTGCAAGATTGATCAGAAATCTTCAAACTGAATTATCTCGTAAAGTAAGCCTCCTATCGAAATTTTTCAAGAACAACTTTTTGCTCAAAATTGAATGAACAACTTGAAAATGGTACTGATTTTGGAAAATTTGCAGTGGATAAAAAGTTAGGGATGATAAAAGAGGCGCAACCACCCCTATCTACGCCATGGGGCTGTTCTCACCAAATGTGTTAGTCGACGTTTATAGGCATATGGTTAGTGAATACGTGTGAGAAATTTGACGCAAATCGGTTGAACAGTATGAAAGTTAGGTGAAAAGAACTGTATTTGTTTTCCAACTTTGAAGAGCTGTATCTCCGTTGTTACGGGTTTTTGAATAGAATTTTTATATGCATGTCTCATTCTTTTCTGATGCTTAATCGACTGGCAAAATCTTTGCGATTAAACACGGGACATCCTGTATAGACGTGTTTCTACCTACCCATCTCAACTTCGAAATTTCAAATGACACTTTTTTTCATTGTAGTCAGCGAGTCAGCGTCATCCTAGACAGCATCGAGGAAGAGAACTTTCGGTGAAAAAAGTGCTACCCAAATTCACCCTTTGGCTCTCCCCTACTACAACTTTGATGAAATTTAATAATACACCGCCTACTTTGTGACACATCGATCTAAAGAAAATTAATTTCTCTTTCTAAAAACAATATTCTGAAAATATTCAACCCCTCCCTCAAAGAATTGGATATACGGAGGTAAAAAGGAGGTTTTTGAAATTTTTTAGAGAATTCGATTCCTTTCAATTTGATGTATGTACCACAAAGTGTCATTTAACATTGTAACGTTGGGGTGGAAGGGGGAGCGAAGGGATCTGCTGTATCGCCAAGTAGGCAGGGTCATTTAAAATTTCGAAGTTGGAGTAGATGGGGGAAGGGTCTAAGGTTAAAAATTCGCCAATGTATGTTTTAGATGTCCCTGTATAAAAATTGACATGTTATTTACTCGATGAAATCTTCACTAGGAATCCGAAGTTATTACGAGTGGACAGTTTTCAAATGATTGCCCGGTATATTTCACTTACTATTATTGCTTGTTTCAAGATCAACCTTACCGGAGTCACAATCCTGGGGTCGATGCCTGGGGAAGTGACTGGCGCTTTGCAGTACCCGGCGGGTACACAAACGTACGTGCCACTTACTGTGGTTCCTCCACCAGACTGCGCTCGGGCACCGCCACCTAAGTGATAATTCATTAAATCTTCAACTTCAGCTTCAGAATCTTACAAACCTATCGCTAAAATCATCAGTAGAATCCACATCTTTGTGCGGTTTAACTTGAACAGAAATGAACCACTGTACAACTATTTTTGCGGTATATAAATCCAGTCTGGGGTTTCCCGCGGCGCTCAATCAAATTCAGATTTATTGTGACATTGGATCTATTTTCCATTTTCGAATTAAGTTAAGTAGCACATTATAAAATGGGAAATAGCAATAATAGAACAGAGTTCTGGGAGAACCTTGCTTGGGGTCAGGTCAGGTAAAATTATATCGTATAATAATCATTATAGTATTAAAAAGAGAAAAATAATAAAACGATCAACAGGAAATGCGTTGATTAAAGTGTGTTTAGTGGTAATGGGCGTCGGACTGTGTCAAGGGTGTTGGACCAAATTTAGTCTCTACCTGCCAGCATTTATGTGATCAAGTGTGTAATGAGCTGTTTGGGTCGCACTTAGTAACTTTTCGTTTGGACACTGATTTTAGCTTTGCAATAATGAATACTACAGGTAGGTACTATACAGCGGTATAATACAGGTTGTAGCTACGATACAATAGTATATTACATATCGAGACGGGAAATACATCATTACTGCTGAGGGCACAGAGAGCCTGCAGGCTTTGCCTGGAGGATCTAGCCCGGAGATGGAGTGATGTATTCACCGTCGAGAGTATGTATACTATTTTACTCACAACCATGTACTCAACTTGCAGGATTACAGGCGTTCAAAAGTTGAAATCTGAAAATTAAGTTTTTTTCATAACTTCCAGATAGGCCGATTAATTTTGCTGAAACGTGGTTCAGGAAATACTGATTAACACACTTAGGTATTGTTTGGTTGGATGCATATTTTGAAATTTCCCTTCTAAAGCTACCATTTCTCCACTTTCTCGGGAGGTCGGCAATGGGTCACTTCCCGACCTCCTACTAGGTATGTAATGAATCAATTACCATAGTGGTTGTGAGTAAATTTATTTTACATATTCCTCGACGTATTCTTTCAATAAAAGTGATATTTTCCCGAAGTGTTCTTTCAACTTGGGTTATCGGGGGCCATAGTTGACCGGCGGTCACTGAATAAAATGATGCTCAAGCGCCCCAGGCGCGCCAGTACTATACAGGTGGTCCAGGTTATAGTAGCAATAATTCACCATTCGATGGTCCATTGAAAACTAGGTCGACATGCATAATTAAATGTTTCTCCAAAACGCTTCCTAAGGGAGATAGAGCCCTTCAAAGTTCAGTTTTTAAAATCCTCTTTTGCAATAGTACTTGGTCCTACTTGGTACTAGAATACATCATACCAAATATTAGCCCGATAGCTCCACCAGGGGGGCCCCCTCCCGGGAGTATGCAAAAATTCAAAAAAAAATATTTTCTCAAAAATTAGCGAGAGGAAAAATTTGAAAAAAACGTACAGTATACATATTGATAGTGGGCTTCTGAAACACATCAAAACATCAAGATTGCTAGTCAAAAAATATATGAATTTCAATTTTTCAGTTTTTTTAATTTTTTTTTCCTATGAAGGAATTTTTTGACCAAGATTGTACATACCCTCCAACATTACTACTTATCTGATGTATATAAGAAAAAAATGACAAGTTGCAAGTCTATGCGGAAGACAGTCAAATTTTGAAAAAACTCATTTTTTCCGCGTCAATCAGGTGACAAAAATTGATAAATGTGAGGATGAGTTAATGGCGCTAAAATGATCATATTATCTTCATATCACGCGACTTTTAGCGAACGCAGCGTCTCGACAATGGTGGTATCGTGATTCGCTAGCTCAGCCTAATCAAAAGTGCAACAAAAGTGGAATCAATGCGAATCGTAAATGTTTGAAAATCAATAATCATAATTTTGACTCATCATATTTTCCACAGTTTCAAACCAATTACATTTTTACAAAAAGAAATAGGTTTGTAGACCTCGATTAAGTCAGAAATGATACCCCACACATGCCCTTCGATGACCAAAATTTATTAATTCAGGAAGCCCCCATCGTAAAATTGACAGCTCTACATTGTCTCCCGACAGGCGCATCATTCTGACAGTGACGACATCGTGATCAGCAGGCTCTAATTATCCAAAAATGACATCAAACATGATTCGATAGCAGTGTTTAGTGCTTGCAGCAAAAAATAGTCATATACCCCTTGTACCCCCCAAATCCCGGACCAGCAGGGGGTAATTGAAAAGAACAGCGGGCCAAATTATTCATTTTGGATCTAGGAACAATTGTGCCGAAGTTCTTGTTTGTATCACAAAATGCAGGATTGTACCAGATTATGTTGTGAACCGCTAGTACTATATAGGTGGTATTGACGAGGCGGCCATTTTGTAGAAGCTAATCAAAAACAGCTGACTGAGATCTGTCACATACATCAAGACTGACATGGCGAAGTTGTCAAACAATTACAGCAAGACGCTTGCTGACGATGATTTGACCAGCCGCGAGTAGAAACTTGCGGTACTGTGTTTGTAGTGTGACCCAAGTTTCCACCGTGCTGTAATATAACCGGGAAAATCGTACAGTAAGAAAATCCGTGACGATGTCATATTCGCATAATTATTTGTGGAGAATATTATTGATGAAAATAGATATTTATTGTATTAGGGGTATGAGTGAGACTTCATGTGACGGAGAATGGGAGTTGAGGCGCCGAGCGCGGCGAGAAAAGAGATAAAAGAAGTCTAATCGTGAAAAAATCATGTCGAAAGTACTCTGCCCTTTGAGTGACTAATAATGATAATAAAATAATAAGATTGATAATAAGAAAAACAAGATGATACGAACCGTGCCGGCACCGTGGGAGCGGAGCGGGAGTACGAGAAGAACACCTCTTCGAACGTTGTTTGCTGATTGATTCATATCTATAGAAGTTTCACTTTTTCCGAGGGTGACTATGGTCACGCATTCACGTTTTTTTTGCTAAGAAACGAGGCGTTTTCAGAGATAAAATAATTTGGGCTCTGGAAAGTGGCGATTTCAAGATGTCTTCCAAAGTTTAAAACCCAAATATCTAAAAAATTAAGCCTCTAATCAAAATTTTACAGGGGTAACTTTTTTTCTACATTGAACAAGAAATTCAAAAAAAGTTTAATTTTCGCATTTTCGACTTCATACATGGAATAACCTGATGCGGAAATGTGGAAAAGAAGATCAAACACGCCAATTTTCCATGTTCTTGTAGGTGAAAAAAAAATTAAAACAAATTTTTCGTACTAGCCAAAACTTTATTTTTTTCAACAGTGAAGAACGATAGCAACATGGTGACTGATGCTGTTAAGGTTATAGTAGAGTCATACGTTTCCTTTCCATTGGATATAGCGATAAAAAAGTGGTTCCGTGGGGCTCCACCCCTTTCAAATTTCAGGAGCCCCCTGGCGACTCCCCGAGAAAAAATCTGCGTGGCGCTTCGACTCAATCGAAAGAGCACGGTCTTGTGGACCATCCTACCAATTTTAGTGCTTTTGTCACAAAGTGCAAGGTTTATGTCACTAACCTCCGGACAACGCGGCACTAGCGACACAAAAACTGTCAATTTGATTATTAAATCTGAGAAACGGTTGTGTAGTGATAGTCCGGAGGTTAGCCGCCTGAACCTTGCAAATCGTGATACCACGATGCCGTTTGGTACGAATGTTGTCTATACCAGTACCTACCTTCACTTTGAGGTATGGAGCCATCGCCGAATCCCATGCAGAGCCCCAGGGCCGCGGGTTGTCTACTTACCAGGGGCAATTTCCAAAAATCACACTATTCATTCAATTTTGACGCTGGTTTTTGGTTGGATCATGGTATTAGTGAGAGTGAGACTCACAGAATTATCATACACCATACAGTAACCGTTTGACATGCCTGACCAGGTTGCCTACTGTTTCAGGGGTAGGTAATGGCAAATTAGCGCGAATAAAAGTATACCTTACCTTTAAAAGTGTAGGTATATCAGTTTTTGAGGTCAATCAAATTCGTGGAAGCAATTTTATGACTGTTTTGAATTGGGAATTTAATGTTCCTCAACATATCTTGAATCTCCAGAAATCCCCTTGTAGGTTTTTTCTGCATGAGGTAAAGACAGAAGAAGTTGATTGTGTTATTTTCACTCTGACAGAAAGTTGCAGCAATGATTTTTTGTAGCCCATTTAATTGTGAACAATATGATACATCTCTCTACAACATATGGTTCTCGAAATAGAGCGTCTGGAAGTAAGAGCATTTTCCGTAACAGCGCCGTGGCGCTCAACTCTGAAAAGTTGTATTAAATTGTATTGAAAAGTACAGTTACCCTAGCGACAAAAAAATTTTACCTGAAGACATCTATTGAATGCTTCAAGCTAAAACTGTACAAACAGTTTCAAACTTTCCGGCCCGTATTCATATCCCCCTTTTACCGTGGGTTCCACAAAACAGATAATACGAGATTAGTTGATTTACTATTTTTATTTGTCAATTTGTAGCTGACTGATCAATGGAAATGCTGGTTTATCTCTCAATAATGGAAATATGATGGGTCTAGTACAGATTTCAGGCATTTTTTGTGAGTAATCACCTAGCATTCAGCAGAAAAAAGTTCAGTTAATCTGCAATCAGCCTTGATCGCTGATCATCTTTTTTGTGGAACTGACGGTTAGTGTTAAAAGCGGTTTCAAAGATGCGCCTCTAACATTTCCGTATTCATACGTGGTTTTAGCGCGCCTCTATCATCACTTTAACACGTTAAGCGCCAGACTCAAAAATCAAGATGTTTCCTGTAGTGCCATGTGAGACGCGGCGGGACACAAAAATTTTCTTGTCCCAGTGCGCCACGTGACATGCCTGGCGGGTCACTGCCGCAAAATTTCAACTGATGATATAAAATTCAAAAAAAGCTTGAAATTGGTATTGATGATTGCATGAGCTCCTAGAAACCCCATAATTTATTCATGCATTACACATTCCCAGTCTTCGCATTCCCACAGGGTGTAACAGTGAAGTGGAAACACCTATATATTTCTTTTTCCTGGCACTTTTTCAGAAAATTCTTCGAAAGGGTATAACGATTTTGGCTTTTGTGGAGCTGTCAGTGTCAATAATTTTTTTTTGCTCCCTCAATTTTTTGACAAATGAGAAGTTTTTGTCATTTTTTTGAACTTTTTCCTCCAATTCGCAGCAATGAAGACTACGTATCTTTATCCCTGTGGTAGCATACAATTTTTGTTCCTGTCATTATCTTTTTGTTGTAGTAATACAGATGGAATTGAAAACATTAGGCTATATTTTTTCCTATTGCATTTTTTCAAAAAGCTCCCTCAAGGGGTGTAACAATCTTGATTATTGCGCATCTGTCAGTGTCACTATTTTCCTAGTCCTCTAATTTTATAATATAAACTGCTCAATATTTGAAATGTCGGTATCAAAAAATTTACTTTTTTTCAAAATGATATAAAACTGACACAACCGATTCCGATTTCCACATTGAAGTCTGTCTGTCTGTCTGTGTGTCTGTATTCCTGTCTCTGTGTAATTTTCAATTATAACTCCCAAACGGTAGATCCAATTGAGCCTCAATTTGGTATGTGCGCATGGTGTTTAGGCGTCCAATGAACTTGAATCAGATTTCAGTTGAAATTCGCCACCTGAGGGCGCACTTGCACCGTCTCAATTGTGGAATTCTTGACATATGAACCTCAACTTAGATATCTATGCAGATGCTCCGTTAGTTGAGAAACACATTCTAACATTTTGATTTGAATATGTCTCACAATTATAGCTTCAATTTCTTGTTCTCCAAAAATCTGTGTTTATTTTTCAACTTCGTGTTGAACCATTACAGAAACGAGCGAGTGAAGAAAGGCAGTAGTTATGTAGGTATTGTTGGGACAAGGTATTGTTATACAATTTTTTGCAAAAAAGTCCGTGAAGGCTGACTTTATACAAGTGATCACTACTTGTTCGTATCTGTAACTGTTCAGCCATCAGCGCTTGAAAGAAAAGTCAAAGCAAAGATTTTTGAAAAATAAGAAATGGAATCTACCTATATTTTTATTTTTGAGAAGGTACGTCAAAGATTCCGATATTGATACGGTGCAAATCTAGTGCCTTCTGGAGGCGGATTCTAGCCAAAATATGAGGAGCTCATTGGACACCTTGACCATTTGCGCATATCAAATTTCAGCTGAATTGAGTCTATCTACCGTTTGGGAGTTTCATCAACGATTACACAGAGGTAGAAACACAGACAGACAGACATGCTTCAATCTGGAAATGGTCTGAATAGATCGTCTGGGAGACTTAAAAATGGATATATTCGTCAAAATCCAAAAACAATTTTCATGCGCATTCACAAGATTTTCTTTTTCATTCGAGAATGAGAACGAAGAAAGTAAAATAGGGTTCCAGAGGGCGCGGATATTATTGACTGTTCAAGCAAGAAGCATACAAAATTACAGGTTCTTATCAATAAAAATTCGATTTTATTGACGCGACGACCAAAATAATTACTGAATTGCAACTTTTATCAAAAAAACATCATAAAATATTATTCCCACGGAAACGGGGATCTGTTGGAGTAAGCACAATTTTGCAATGCTTCACATTCCACCCTGTAAAGAATGTTATTGTGTCAAAAAAAATTACCAACAGAGGAGATTGCTGAACGCTGAAAGATGTACTTATACTAAAGTACCGTGGAAACGAAATCAAATGATATTATTTTGAAAAAGGGTAAAATCTCCGATACCGATATAAAAATTTATGTGCAGTTGGGGTGACAAATTTTTCAATTTTTTTTTTGCAGTTTTTCCATTTCAGGCAATGACAACGTATTTTTCTTCGTTTGATAAAATACTTTGTGTTTCTATCATTATCCCTTTATTCTTATAATAATTCAGAAGTGTCATCGATCCTTTCAGAAAATTGCTTTCGGAGTAGGTTCAGAACTTTGAGGAATATCACCCAGAGTGTATCAAAGCCGTTTATAAATGCACAGGGTAACTGGTAGTGAAAATGTCACTTCGGATTCATACACACGAACGGGCAGAGTCTGAGTACACTTCGTTTGCACTACATGAGCAGAGAAGAAATTTTCCCACACAGTGGGAGATCAGCGCGGAACATACAGTGCTGTTCACTAATTTATTGAATTTTTTTAATGGAGAAATGTGCCACTGTTCCGCGACCTACCAATTCGAAACGTGTTCCAAGGAAAGAGCTGTGAACATTTTGACTGTTGCGCTATTGCGGATCTGTCAGTGTTAACATGTTTTCCTAACAATGCACTCTTCCATCTGCATACCTAACCACGACAACAAGAGATAAATAACAGAAGCAAAAAATTAGATATTAACCTGAGTAAAATACGGATTGTTGTCATTGGCGTGGAAAAAGTCAAACAATTTGAAGCTTGTCATCAGAGTTGTCACCTGTCAAAAAATTGACAATGACAATAATCAAAATCCTTCTACCCCTTGAAGTTTTAATTTTTGAAAAATGCGATAGAAAAAACAAGTAATGAATTTTCAATTTTATTGGCATCACCTATCTACAACAAAATGGTGATGACAAACAAAAATGCTATGCTTTCTACAGAATTGTCGTAAATTAAAATGCATGCAAAGACCATTTTGGTAGGCGAGATCTAGTGACGTAATCAGTTTCACAGCTTCCTTCATTAGAGCAAGCTATGGAAAAAATGTGCTGAGTTGGCACAAATGCTACGATGCTAACTAGATTCTGACGCCTTGAGAGATGTGCTGTATTCCATACACTTTCTATTTTCAAAAGAATGACTTTTTTGGGCAAAAATAAAGTTACAAACTGGAGCAGCGCTGGGAAAATACGGCCGTTGGCCGCTGATAGTTTCTCTCCAAGACTTTGCAGGTGCTATCAGCCGTAGCCCTCCAGCTTGTCACTTTATTTTTGCTCCAAAAAGTAATTCTACTGAAAATAGAAAGTGTATGGGGTATAGAGGGTGATGTTAAAACAATTCTGTCTTCTGAATAATTCTGAGGTTATGAAGAAACAAAAGTTGGCCCTTCGATTGCTTCTATTTCCGTTGTTTCAAAAGATTTTAGTAAACTGTTAATGGAAAAATAATAAGTACAAACAATCAACCTCTGAATCTATATTGAATTTCTGTTTTCTATACAGGGTGAATCATAAACTACAAAAATTTTGTTTTTCTAAAAAAAAAAAAACAGAAGTAATAGAATTCTATTGAAATGGATTGTGTTTTATAGTTAATTAGTGCTCTACTTAGGTTATGGGACCAATGTGGCTGTTTGCAAGTACTTTTACGAAATAATAATTTTCAGGATTCATGATTCACCCTGTATAGAAAACAGAAATTCTCCGCAGATTCAGAGGTTGATTTTTTGTACTCATTCTTTTTCCATGAACAGTTCACTAAAATCTTTTTAAACAACGAAAATAAAAGCGATCGAAGGACCAACTTTTCTACCTCCATAACTCCATAACATCAAAATTAGAAGACATAGAATTGTTTTTCCAACTTTCCAGCACTCTTCTACATTTCCATATTACGCACCTTCAAGGTGGTCCGACACTTTTGAATCACCCTGTATGTATAATGTAACAGTTGTCACCGTTATCTCGACGCGCGATGCATCCGCTAGTGGAAATTTCCAAGAGTACGCCGCGAAAGTAGGGAAACGTGATCCCCCAAGATTGGCGGCTCCTCGCTGACGGTGCTAGGTGAGCGGTGGTCACTGAAGAAAATGATGGCCAAGCACGGTAGTACTATCCGCTATGTGCATTCAGTCGAGTAGCGACATCTCGCAGCCGAAAATAACACAAATAGGTAGGCATCCCTCAGTTTCGTGAAACGCATATAGCGGATATGAAACACAGTAAAATGCCCACTGTCCAGTGGCTCCTGTGAAGCTGAGAAAACTTTCTTGGGTGGACAATAATCTATGGGGTTGGATTGCGCGAGACAAGACGCGCGTGAGTAAGTGAAATGTGTTGGTCACTTGTTCATTTTTTATATGCATGATGGTAAAAGCTAGAGTAGGAAGTCCTCACTACTCAGTGATTTGCATTCCATTTCTTTTAATACTGCGCGCTTGGTCGCTTGACATATTTCTCTTCAGTGACCACTGCTCACTAGTAGGGTCAGCGAGGAACCACCAACCATGGTACAGACGATGTCTCTTGTCGACCACAACGATTCCCACTGTAGGGGGCTCACGTTTCCCTACTTTCGCTGATTAGCCTCAGAAATTTCCACTGGGGGTGCATCGCGTCGAGATGACGATGACAACTGTCACATTATAGTTGGCACATCTTTTAAGACGTCAAAATCTAGTTAGCACCGTACCATTCGTGCCAACACGATATATTTTCCACAGCTTGCTCTAATAAACTGAGTCTTGAAATTGATTATACCGTATGTTCCTTGAAATCATGAATTAGGGCAGGCTGTGAACTTCGAAACGTATGTCCAAAATGTATTCCATGACGACGGCTCATCATGTTTACATCAAATTTGAGTGATTATTGATGAATTCACGACATACGTTTTTACTTCCATAGCTTGCCCTAATTCATGATTTTAACGAACATACGGTAGTTGTTTCTTTTAGTGGATGTATATTGCCGAAATTCAAGTTGGCCATGGAAGGCACCATAGTTTCATCGACTGCCAATGAAATTTTCAGGCTGGAGTAGGAATGCGCGAGATATGGCATAGAATTGCGTGAGGTGATAGGGTGGGATTGCATCAGATAGTGACGGATAGCGTGATCACGTGGGATTATTACGTAGCAGTCAAAGCATAGCATATGATCACGTGGGATAACGTGAATTGACTTGTCATCGCGTGGGATGATAGCATGATTACGTGTGGGAGGATATGGTGGGTTTGCTTGATAGTGTGGGATCACGTGAGATAATTGCTTACGACCAGCATTTGATCAAGTTTGGTATCGTGAGATAACTTAAGGTTGCGTGGGTTCATGCCATAAAATCGTGTGGAATATAAACGTGGGATCGCATAGGGTAGGCGAAATGGTATGACAACTCATGAGATAATGATATTGCCGTGGAACCATGGGAAAAGAAGCGTGGGATTGGGATTGCATATCATCGCTTGGGACTGATGATATGAAATAGAGCGAGATCGCATGGAATATTGACGGAGGATCACTTGAGTAGATGGGTGATATCGCGTAAGATGGCGTGAGATAACGTGGTACATTAGCGTGCAAGGTTGCTTATGAAAATTGCGTGAGATAGCGTGGCACATTAGCTTGAGATTGCGTATGATAGTGGCGTTAGTTGGCGTTTTCATATAGTGAGTTTGCGTGGAATGACTTACGATCGTGTGTTATCATGACGTGAGAATACGTAGGATGACGTACGTATCATTCGCTTCGGATGGCGTGAAAAGGTTTGCGATATAGGCCTGCGAACACTTGGGACGATGGCGTGGAATTGCGTCGAAATATAGCGTAAGATCGTGTGCGGCGAGGTATAAGGTCTTGTGTGATATAGCGTGATATCGCGTGGGGTGACTAGCGTGATAAGTTGTCGAGAGTGGGATCACGAGAGATAACGCTCGATATCTCCTGGGAGCCTATTTCTAGGAAGGATGTGATCCGTTCCCATGTGAAGTTGCTAGGCAACCAGGGCTGTGATTGGCTGAATTGTGATCGCTGGGGCCTTATTTCTAGAAGGGAGCGATCACCGGGCGATCGCGGCGCAGTCAATCACAGCCCTGGTTGCCTAGCAACTTCGCATGTGAACGGATCACATCCTTCCTAGAAATAGGGCCACAGGGGTATTGGCTTATGATCACATGAAATTGCAAGGAACGGCGGTAGGATTATACGTAGGATATCCTAATAGGGAGTTTGCGATTTCACGCAACGTACGACGTAACGCAACGTAGAACGTGAAAATTCCCCTGTAACTAAGTGATTCCAGATAACAAACTCATCTATTTTCACGTTGAAAGTTACGTTACGTCGTACGGACGTGTGCACGCAATCTCCCCAGTGGAAATGTAACGTGGAATGACGTAAGATTGCGTGCGATGACGTAGATCGCTTGGGTGCACCGAAATGTCTCTTTGAATAAAAGTTTCAGACAATAATATTTTGCATCAGCTGACAAACTCTCAACGAAATCAGTACCTACTGCAAAGTGTGTCAAGAATGTCAAAAAAAATAATAATAAAAAGCTAAGATTACCATCAGATCCACAATGCCAATAGGTCAAAATAGATACACAATTTGAAGGAATTTTCTGGAAAAATGCCAAGGAAAAAATTTCCACTTCCCTATGACAAGCAGATTTTACTTACAACGCTTTGAGGTTTGATAGATAGGTATACGAGCTTTTGTTCGGATGCATGTCGTTGAGATATCAAAAATTTCTCATTGAGATCTTCTGCGAATATCAAATTCAACTAACACAGGATAATGAAAGAAACAAAAGATAAACCTTGTGGAGAAAAATATTTAATTTTCATTGTGGTGATTGAAATCAACGTTGTCAAAAAAATGTAAAAAAAATTGGCATCAGTCAAAAAATGATGATGATAATAACAAACCAATGTCACCATCAAATCCGCAATGATCAAAATCGTTATACCCATAAAAAGAGTTATTTGAAAAAGTGCCAGAGAAAAATTATGGAGGGGGTTCTACTTCTCTTGGACACCCTGCAGACAAGTGGTGTGCTACTTGAAAAAATCAAGTTATAGGCTGCTCTGTAAAAATGGGGCACCCTGTATAAGGCAAAAAAATCTGAAAAATGCACTTTGGCCTATCATTTATAATGGCATTTAGTTCACTTTAGTATCAAACGGCGTAGGTGCAGTCGAGGTCTACCATATCAATGGCTCACCCTGTATAGGCAAAGAAATACGAACTGATATCAAAAATGCAAGATATAGTTCAGTAATAGTAACACTACTGAATGAATGCAGGGTAACTGTTCGTCACCAAAAAGATTGAATAAAAGTGAAATTACGAAATTTCGTAACCTCCAAGTTACACTTTTGCCGGTCACAAGAGGTCCATATTCTCACTAAGGATTATCGTGGAAGACTCACCCATGCATAAAACGTGATATTTCCAACAACAAAAAAATTGCATTCCCCCAGTGCCACGTGACCTGCCAGGAGGGTCACGGCTTTTTTTTCGATTTCTGGAACCATTAACACAAATAAAACGGTATGGTGTACTTCAAAAAATTAATTACTGCGTGGAATGGTGGAAAAGACGACCTTTTGAAAGGGTTCCTAACGACCCTTTCAAAAAAATGTAGCGCGGCACCAGCGGAAACGCGCCGGCGTGAGACGCCGCGGGTCACATGGCACTCAACGTGTTACAGGCGTCTCTAAAGTCGTCTTAAAAGGGGATGTTTAGAGACGCGCCTATTCATATGTCTCTTTTACGTGTCTTTAAGCGACTTTGGATGGTCTCACGCATGCGTCAAGTTAGATGGGATCCAAATGTGCCAACAGGCGTGTTTTGAGTCCATTTAACCTACAAGCTGTGCCGTGTGTTCTTGGGAAGTGTGACGAAAATCACATTTTTTCTACTAAAATATTGATTTAATTGAATTAATGAATAGGCCAGGCGGTAGGTCATTCTGGATAGAAAAAATTCCGACCAAAGCTTTTATGGTGTCAAACTCTTCATAAAGTCAGTAGGTATCTACCACTGAGTTTCCGCCCAAAAACGAGTTGTGCTGATTCCTCCACATCTGCCCAAAGGTAAAGGATGTCTTGAAGGTGCAAAAAGACCTGTTAAACCTCCGTACTTTTTCATTTTCTTTGCCTCAATGGAAACTTACACCTCTAACGCAAACATTGGAAGCATTTGTCATCATCTCTGTGCCACTCTTACTGTTGAAAAAAAAGATTTCTTTGTGCGGGTCAGATAAATCACATTTAATTGTTTTTTCACACAAGAAAACAATGGAGCAACATGTATTTTGGATGTTTTCTAATAACTTGAACTCATTTAACTCATTAATGGCGTTAAAATTTCAATAACAGCATTTTTGAAGATGTTGCCCGCTAAGAAGTGAATAATTTTCACCCACCTGTTCAGCAGCAGTTTTTTCAATTTTACCAAACACCGTTCTTGAAAATTTTATAGGGAATGACAAGCTGGAACTCTTTTCTAATGATATTGAATATGGCTTAACCGCGGCACGCTTTTTGAAACTGTAGGAAGTTGATTTCTTCTCGAGCGGTTGATTTTACCCGCGTGCGGCCGTGCCTACTTGACATAGACCGGACTGATTACACAAGCTTGGAAATGTACTCTCTTTCAGCTTTAAAACACGACCATTAATGATAAAATAATATATAATTTCTTCATAAATCAATGTACAAAGTCTTAACAATAATGGTTGCGTTTTAAAGCTGGAAAAGAGTACATTCCCAAGCTCGTGTAATCAGTCCGGTCTATGTCAAGTAGGCACGGCCGCACGCGGGTGAAACAGGACCTCTCGGAAAAAAAATCAGTTTTTTTAGACTTTCAAGTGCGTGCCGCGGTTAAGTCAGGCACGATATCGTTAGAGAAGAGTTTGAGCTTTTCATTCCTTATGAAATTTTCGCAAACGGTGTTTGGTAAAATTGAGAAAATTGCTGCTGAACAGGCGGGTAAAAATGATTCACTTTTTTGCTGGCAACATCTTCAAAATTGCTGTTATTGAAACTTTAATGCCATTAATGGGTTCAATGGACACGAGTTATTAGAAAACATATAAAATACATGTTGCTCCATCGTTTTCTTGTGTGGAAAAACGAATTAATGTAATTTATTTGACCCGCACGAAGAAATCTTTTTTTTCAACAATAAAACTGACACAGAGATGATGACAGATGCTTCCAATGTTTACGTAAGAGTTATACGTTTGCATTTAGGCAAATATAACTAAAAAGTACGAAGGTTCAACAGGTCTTTTTGTCAGGAGTTTTTTCCAGATTGTAGTGATTTTACCGACATACCGCCTGGCCTAGAAGCATTCCGCCGAAATGCGGGAAGTGCGCAATGCTCTGGATGTCCGCCCCGAAACCGCCAACTCTTCCTATTTTTTTTTCATGACCGCGCGTCATCTTGGCGTTGCTGGACCTGTTCTCGATAACGACTTGTTTACCGACACAATGTCTGATTTTTTTTCTTTGCTAAAATTCTTAGCGCGCCTTCAGTCATACTCCTTTACTATTTACTGTTCTCAAGACGGGGACGACTTACACAAAACAGTCGAAACAGGTGTTCACTTCTTAAGTTAACAAATCCAGGCCGCTATTCTTGAATCTGTGGAAGAAACTCCCTGAAAGTTTCATGCGAGGTTTTATGCAATCCGCAGTACATCAATGTAGCAAGAGTTGCCAGCGCTTCCATTTTGCCAGGGGGAGCTACTCGGGGTAAATCACTAGACAAAGAAAACAGATCCAGCTGGGCCGTGATTGGTGTATGTATCTACTTTCTCTATCTAGTGATATACCCGGACCGGCTCCCGGCGCAAAACGAAAGCGGCTTGGGGTTCTTGCCTACCTGCGCCTACCTTCGGGTAGGTAGTTTTGAGTACATTTCACAACGTTGCCAAATCAACACCCCCTTTACTTAGATGGACCCTAACAGAACGTAAAAGGTGGCCTATGAATACGACCGCTTTTATGAGGTAGCCGAGCGCTTTTTGTTAGAGGCATGCTAAATGTGGCTTAAAAGTGGGATATGAATACGGGCCTCCGTCTTCAACTACAGATTGAGAAGCTTCAATTGCGAGAACACTCACTATAGGCATATACAGGTGTGCCATAGAAACAAACGGAGCTCTCTGAAAACGAACACATTTTTGCATGTTTCCGTGGGAAAACCCTTCAAATACAAATTTGACGCCCAAAAACGATATGCATTTATTCACTAAGCTCGAATGAGTTCATCAAGGGCAGTTTCAAAGTCACAGCTCATATCCTAGATGTTAAGTAAGTTCCACAAAATCGTTGATTTTTACTGTCGAGAGGATGTAAGAGCGAATGTGGGAGAATTGGCACCACAGGAGAGTTGCGACAGTGACCTTTTTTTAGCATTTTACGATAGTCAATATCAGACCCACAATCTTACGCTAACAGAAGTCAGTCTTCCAATATTCCCGTGGTATCAGCCCTTCTATATTCCTCCTAATATCCCGCTACTGTAACCATCAACGATTTTGTGGTGCCACCATATCATCTAAATCTAATAGCTGTATTACACTACACAATTTCTTGTACAACTTCTTGTACAATCTGTCAGTTAAACAATCGAGTTCATTGTTTTTTGACACTATTTTGGCAGATTGTTCAAGAAATTGTACAAGAAATTGTGTAGTGTAATACAGCTATATAAGCTGTGAGCCATGACTCCAAAGCTACATTCAATGATCTCATTTGAGTTTAGCAAACAAATGCGTGCGTCATTGGAAGTAACGTATGTTTTCGAAGGTTTTCCCAGGCAAAAACCATGAAATGTACTAGTCTTTAGAGAGCTTCGTTCGTTTCTTTGGTATACCCTGCATATGCACTGGAAGAGAGTTTTCAAAAGCTACACTTCAAAATCTGTAGTTAAAGACGAAGGCCCGTATTCATATCCCACTTTTAAGCCACATTTAGCATGCCTCTAACAAAAAGCGCTCGGCTACCTGATAAAAGCGGTCGTATTCATAGGCCTTGTTTACGCGAGGTTTAAAACTGGTGTTAAGGTCCGTAACATCAATGTTATCGTCCGCATAAACACCTCTAAACTAGGGTTACCAACCGTACTCTTTAAAGAGTACAGGTACTCTTTTTGAGGTAAAAGAGTAGCGTACTCTCACTTTTTCCATTTTGAAGCCAAATGTACTCTTTTTAGTTTATCCGGACGAATTTTCCCCATTTTTTCTTCTATTGCTATAGACCATACAATATTAAATAATCAATGACCCCACAAATTAGGTATGTTCTTGGGCCAATAATCTCAGTCCAGTGCTGTGACTGTGACTACTGTGCAGTGCGATATTGGTGATATTGATATCTGTGTCAATACTGTCAGTAATGTAACCACTAACCAAATTCCCTGTACCTATTGTCACGTTCGCACGCAATCACGCATGCGGCCAAAATCCAAGAATATGAGGAATTTTCGAATTTCTATCGACTATATTTTTGTTTATATTCCACTTTTCCGTTGTGTTCTACATTGGGACGACATCATGCATAATTATTATACAATATGCAATACATGCGAAACGGTGGATTCTCATGTGGAAATATCGCAAGATTTTGATTATCAATTGTCAAATTTGAAGAGTCAGTAAATCCTTCAAAAATTCGAATTTGACGAGTGTCACTGAATTTTTTTGCGAATATCTCTAAGTGGGAATCCGCCTCAAGTCTTCATCGTATTCAAAACTAACTGATCACGCCCCTTTTCCCGAAAAATTTTCGTCTGCGGCGCTATTTTTCTCGCTTCGCTCACACTGTACTCTTTTCGTGTGGTTTGAAGATGGTAACCCTACTCTAAACGCAAGTTTCGCAACAGCTGTTAAGCTTAGCTAAATGTGATTTTAAATTGCATTTAGTAAGCAAACAAGTGTTGGCAATCGCGCGTAAACGCCCATGCACATTACGAGGCATGTGCAAACCAGAAATCGGTTGGATTTATAGCAGATTTATGGGTTGGATGGGATGTTGGATGACCTGTGAGCACCAGTTTATTAAAACTGATAGTTGATGATTAACCTTTTGTTATGATCTCTAGAAAATGTGGTTATGGTTAAATTTCGTTTCGACACTTCTTTGAAAGATGTCTCCCTGGGCCGCTATTCTTGAATCGTGTGAGAAAAGTCCCTGGGAGTAAAATACATTCCGCAGTACACTGATGTTGCGAATGTTCCCTAAAATCGTGGTTTTTAGGCAACTTTCGCTACAGAAGTGTACTGCGGAATGGATTTTACTCCCAGGGACTTTTCTCAGTTCTCACACGATTCAAGAATAGCGGCCCAGGTTAAGGGGCTGTCGGCTGTCATTTTGGTCGGCGCGCGTAAACACTCCTAATTAACCACTGTTAGAATCTCTGCTAAGCCTCGCGTAAACAAGCTCATTGGCCACCTTTTACGTCCTGTTAGGGCCCATCTAACTAAAGGGGGTGTTGATTTGGCAACGTTGTGAAATGTACTCAAAACTACTTACCCGAAGGTGGACGCAGGTAGGCAAGAGCCCCCAAGCCGCTTTCGTTTTGCGCCGGGAGCCGCTCCGGGTAGATCACTAGATAGAGAAAGTAGATACATACACCAATCACGGCCAAGCTGGATCTGTTTTCTTTGTCTAGTGATTTACCCCGAGCAGCTCCGCCTGGCAAAACGGAAGTGCTGGCAACTCTTGTTACATTGATGTACTGCGTATTGCATGAAACCTCGCTAAAAACTTTCAGGGAGTTTCTTCCATAGTTTCAAGAATACCGGCCTGGATCTGTTAACTTAACAAGTGAACACCTCTTTCGACTGTTTTGTGCAAGTCGTCCCCGCCTTGAGTACAGTAAATAGTAAAAAGTATGACCGAAAGGGACATCCAGAACATTGCGCACTTCCTGCATTTCGGCGGCATGCTTCATTAATCCACGTTATTTACCATCACGTACATCACTTCAGCGCATACATGAGAACGCATACCTGCAGAGCGCGGTAATTTCAATTTTGACGCACGAAGTGTCACTGTCAATGGCAACTCTCAATCAATAATCGAAATGTAAACAAACAACAAACATAACCTCCTAACTATTCAACATTTAATATTGTTCAGAATGAAATGTTACGTGCCGTATGGCAGAAAGACGCAGAGAAGATTTAGCTGATACGAAACACAACGAGCTGCAAGGCGATCGACGAAACAAAAGCGTTATTTGGTTAGATTTGTCGAAACGTCAAATCGACGTCAAGCGCTGTCAGCTGAAATTCGCGTGATATTACACACGTACACCGTATTACAGTGTTGTCAACTTGTTGTCGTGATATAGATATGGCAACGTCCTACTTTCACAGGTATGCGCAGAAGCCTTTCGGGAAACGTGGATTCAATACACAATATTGCGTGACCGCTTAGCGCATGCGCTAAAAACGAGGTGATTCGTTCTTAGTCTTCCATATGTTACGCTGTAAAATAGGTGACTCTCAAACTAAGCTCAATGGATTATGCGTCCTTTTCAAGTAGAAGTGGTTACATAGAAAAATCGGAGTAACCCTCGCAACCTATTCATGAAAGCACATATGTGAAGGATCATTCCCAAATGCTCAAATTACGAAATAAAAAAAACATGGAACACTTCAACCATAACATTCAAATTTACCGCGAAATTGCCTGGGGATATTTCATTTAATCAGTGCTGTATTGTATTGACGAAAGCATGGTGTGGCGACAAACAGTGACGGTCCTCTGAGTGGCACACACTTTTTTGACCGCCGAATATCCATTTTAAATCGGAAGACTTCACAAGTGGCTGATAAAACTGAACAAAACGTCAACGTCAAGCACAGAAATCAATGTCATTGTCGAATTCTGGGCCGCTCCGCTATATATTATATACAGTTTTATATAATCCGTACTACACTTCTGTAGCGAAAGTTGCCTAAAAATCACGATTTTAGGCAACATTCGCTACATCAGTGTACTGCGGAATGTATTTTACTCCCAGGGACTTTTCTCACACGATTCAAGGATAGCGGCCCTGAACATGCGCGATGATAGCTTGTCACCGTTTTCTTAGTTCGCATGACATCCGTGTCGGAGCGCCACTTCCGCGCAATATTGTGTATTAAATCAATATTTTAGAAAGAAAATGTGATTTTCGTCACACTTCCCAAGAACACATGGCATAGCTTGTAGGTTAAATGGACTCAAAACACGCCTGTTGGCACATTTGGATCCCATCTAACTTGACGCATGCGTGAGACCATCCAAAATCGCTTAAAGACACGTAAAAGAGACATATGAATAAACGCGTCTCTAAACATCCCCTTTTAAGACGACTTTAGAGACGCCTGTTTGAAGTGATGATAGAGGCGCGCTAAAACTACGTATGAATACGGAGATGTTAGAGGCGCATCTTTAAAACCGCTTCTAACGCTAAAAGGGGGATATGAATACGGGCCGAAGAGTTTGAAACTATTTGTACAAATCTAGCTGGAAGCATTCAATAGATATCTTCAGTTGAAATTTTTTTGTCAGTACGGTAACTGTAGTTTTCAGAGTCAAACGGCATGACGCTGTTACGAAAAATGCTCACCATTACTTCCAGACGCTCTATTTTGAGAACCACATGTTGTAGAAAAACTGTTGATACATCAAAATGTTCACAATTTAATGAACTACAAAAAATCATTGGTGCCACTTTCTGTCAGAGTGAAGATAACACAGTAAACTTCTTCGGCCTTTGACCTCATGCAGAAAAAAAACTACAAGGGGATTTTTGGAGATTCAGTCAAGAAATTGCTTCTACTTTGTTTGACCTCAAAAACTAGTTTTCCTGGGCTAGAAGCGCAGGTCGTAAGATATACTTTTATTCGCGCTAATTTGGCATTACCTGCCCCTGAAACAGTGGGCAACCCGGTCAGGCATGTCAAACGGTTACTGTATGATAATTCTGTGCGACTCACTCTCACTAATGCCATGATCCAACTAAATATACCAGCGTCAAAATCGAATAAATATTAATATTAATAAATGAATAGCGTGATTTTTGGAAATTGCCCCTGGTAAGTAGACAACCCGCCACCCTGGGCCCTACATGGGATTCTGCGATGGCTCCATATCTCAAAGTGAAGGTATTGGTATAGACAACATTCGTACCAAACGGCATCGCGGTATCACGATTTTCAAGGTTGGGTCCATATATTGCTGTTAACATCCGCACTATTACTGTGATTTTTTGATATTAGTGATTTTGAAACGTGACGTGATCACGACTTTCGTTAGTTTCGTTAATAGTTCTTTCAAAAAGCGCAGAGTATATTCGCTACTTATAACTCATACTCATTTATTCGCGCTATCCCACTATCTCGCACTGCTCCAGCAGAATTGACGTGATCACGACTTTTATTATTCCGTTTTTTGATAGAAGCAGTCACTTGCTTTGCTACCCGGACCACCCGGACCCAAGCCTTCACTGCTCCAAAAATATCGGTATCGAGAGATGGACTTGAATAGTCAAGATGCCGTACTTTTATTTTGATAGCTGCATGAAATCTGGTTCGAGGTAGCAAAATACGGAAATACCGTGATCGTGAAATACAGACGATGAGCAAGAAATTCAGTATAAAATACGGAAAGTCGTGATCACGTCACGCTTTTGTAGCGACTTTGCGGTTATGAGCCTAGAACTGCCAACCTGCCGCAAATAAATTGACAGACAGCGGTTGTCAAACCATCTCCACTGCTTATAGTCGCAATTCGTTTTTTGAAGTCAGACAAACCTGTTGGCAACTTGAGGTTAGAAACATATATTGCTACCAGAGTCTTTATGAAAGGGGTAATAAATCTACAAATATCGAGAGTAGGTACAAAGTTTCCAGATGCAACTTGTGAAGTTTCCCCATGGTAGCGTCCGTATGGGGCCATTTATTGTTCGGCATGGTACCGCGATCAGCAGTCTATTTTAAATACAGGTCCATACATTCTGCCTTAAATTCAGGACTTTTGGTGTCCTGATATGAGTCTCATCAGGACGTCAGTTTTTTAGATCAAATTCACTATGTCTTGAAAAATTCAGGAGAGTTGGTAACCCTTGAGAAAGAATGATAAGTCAAGAATCAATAAAATGTTTCGCGAAATTTTATTTACATGTGTGATTATCGTGAGTAAAAGGTTTTGCGTGTTCTTTAAATCCAGTCGTAAAGGGTGGAGGATCTTCCTGTTTGGCCTACATATATTTTTTTGCACTCCTGATGGATTTCTCCAAACTGCCCTGGCCTTTTCATGGTCGGTTCGGAGCACCTGTATACTGACGATTGCTCATAAACAGGCGCCGAAACCGCTCTAAAATCCACCCCCTACATTATCAAGCCTCTACTCAGTGGACAGAAGTAAGCTATTAGGTGGTACATTCATAAATAACATAAATAAATAAACTATAATATGTACTAATAACAACTAAAAATGGGGTTTCAAAACCCTTTATATTGTGCTATAATTATAAATAGCATAAATACAGACAGTTCCAGAAATAAGTACTTAACGTCGTACTTAGCTACACAAAGATTACAGGCTGTCTCAAAAGTATCGCATTCCGAGTCCAAAGCGACCTATGGAGTCCACTCAAAAACACGAAAAAATATTTAGAAAAAATAATGACGTTTCATTTTGAAGATATGGGGACCCAAAGGGTGAGACTTCACTGTCATTGATTTTCGTTATTCGAAATGATTTTGTGAAACTGTTTGTGATAGACTAATCAGTCAAAATTATCAACCACTGGGTGTGCACAGAACTTCTATCTAATATACAGGGCGATTCATAAGTCTCAAAAATTCATTTTCCTCCAAAAACACCAGCAAAAATTCTTCTATGGAAACGAAAATAATAATATTTATTCTAAATTATTTTAGTGACCAATGGAACATTTTACAGGCATTAATGAAGAATGGATTTTTGTGATTTATGACTCGTCCTGTATCGTTACCGGAAATTCAATGCACACTCACTAGCTGATAGTTTTTACTGATCAGTCTATCACAAACAGTTCCTCAAAATCACTTCAAATTACGAAAATTAAGGGCAGCGAAGTCCCACCTTTTGAGCCCCCATTTCTTCAAAAACAAAAGTCATTAATTTTTTTTTTATATTTTTCACCCGTTTTCCGCTCTGGACTAGGAATCCGATAATTTTGAGATATCCTGTATAATTTCGGATTCATCCATGGATTCAGCTTTTAAAAATATGAAGTTTGCGATAAGAACGAATTGCAAGAAGTGCCTCCTAAAAAAGTAACGGCTACCTCAGTATCTAGTCCATTGGATGGGTCTCATGAAAATCGCAGTTGTCACTTTATTGATTATATCATGTGTTTATGACGTTGTATGTAATGACGTTTATTTTAGAAGATATGGGGGGGGGGGGGGGGTGAAAGCGTGAGACTTCACTGCCCACGATTTTCGTTATTTGAAGTGATTCTGGGTAAAAATTTCATCACAGACTGATGACAAACATTTATCAATCACTGGATGTGCACTGAACTTTTATTTAATATACAGGGTGATTCATAAGTCTCAAAAATTCATTTTCCTCCAAAAACGCCAGTAACAATTCTTCTATGGAAACTGAGTTTTTGTTATTTATGACTCACCCTGTATCGTAAGCAGAAATTTAGTGCACACCCACTAATTGATAATGTTTACTGATAAGTCTGGCACAAACGCACAAACAACTCCCCAAAATCACTTCAAATAACGGAAATAGTGAGGGGCGAAGTCCCAACCTTCGACCCCCTCACCCCCATATCTTGAAAAATGAACGTGTTCTTCGAGTGGATTTCATATAGTTTTCGCTCTGGACTCGGAATGCGATATTTTTGCGACACCTGTATAGCTAGGTACTTATTTCTGGGACACCTGTTTACCTATTCATCTTCAAATTCCTTAGTCATTTTTCAAAATGAATTGATATAAATTACTATTGAACAGCATTTTACCGCAGACTACTCGATAAATTATTATTATAACAATTAATTAGTTTAACATTAAACTGCGGTACTAGGAACACGCAGTTTCCATTACTAATCATTAATTATTAATATACCGTGTGTTTCTTGAAGACCGCACCAGCCCATGACTTTTTTTCTGTGATAATACTGATTTGAAATTTATATGGGGTATTTGAGGGTACTTTTACTATTTTTTTGCGTTGATCACGAAGCTGCTCTCACTTCCGGAAGTAATCGGATGTGACATCAGATTTTGATTTTAAAATGGAGCACCTGTATATTTTTTGATATTTGAATAATTTTTTTTATTGACACAGTGGTGGTCTTGAAAATTATCGGGTATAATACCACGAGTGCAATGAAAATTACCGAAAATTAAGTTTTTTTTCTCTGTTGTTCGACGGGGTCGGGCTCTTCTTTTGAATAACAGAAGAGAACAAACGAATGCGGTTTTCTAATGGCAACACGCATTTTCAGAATTATCTGGTTCATTTTCATTGCAGAGTGGTATTTGGAAGAATATTTCCCGAATCATTCTACAAATTATTCACATATTATTTCACACGACAATGAAATTGATGATACATGAATAGCCACCTAACTGTACTGAGCCGCAGAACAGAAAAGAGAACCAGAGGCTGACGAAAAAAGTGTGAAATCATTATGACTGCGCAATCCAAAATCTTTTCACTTTCTTGCACGTGCCTCTGGGTCCCTTGAGTAGGTACTCGCTTGAGCATAAGCATCCCCCATACAGTGTTCAGAGTCCAACGCTAACACTGGACACGCATCATGTTTGTTTGACAGTAGGTGTTTAAACAATGACAGATCGATTGAATTATCGATATGGTCTTTCCAAAATTTGTGTCCGAATTATCGCGTTTTTGACGTATGAGGGAAATATTCTATAATGAAAAATGACGATTTTATAGCGGATTGAATATAATTAAATAATTAATAACAAAGGTGGCTGCGGCCACAAATAAAAATATGAAGTTAGAAGTTTGTTTATTGTTTATGTTAAGAAGCGTTTCTAGTTGAAATCGACATACAACAATAAACAAACTTCTAACTTCAGATTTTTATCTGTGGTCGCAGCCAGCTTTATAATCAATGATTTAATTGTATTCAATACGCTATAAAATCGCCATTCTTCATCATAGATAATTTTTAAAATCACCACTGTGTCAATGAAAAAAATGTCTATCCAAATATCAAAAAATAACAGGTAAAAATACAGGTGTCTATAAAAATATACATTTGAAAATCAAAAGTTGATGTCACTTTCGGTTACTTCCGGAAGTGAGAGTTGCTTCATGATCAATTCAAAAAAGTGTTTGTGCTTTCAAATAATCCTTGAAAATTTCAAATCTATATATCCCATAGGAAAAAAAATATTAGGCTGGTGCGGTTTTCGAAAAACACACGGTAGGTATAGGTGTAACACAGGTGTACCGAACCGACCGTAAAAAAAAGGTCAGATTAGTTCAGAGAAATCCTTCAGGAGTGTCAGAAAAATATTAAAAAGAAATTGAGCTTTTAATTTTTGGAACTATGGTGGGTCAAAGGGCGGGACTTGAGGCCCCTTTATTTTCGTTATCTCTATCGATTTTTGTCAACTCTTCAAAACAAAAATGGATACGCTTTTTTTTAAACTCGTGGATATGTTTTGAAATTTCATTCACTATACCTACCTACATTTTGAGAAATCTAGTTTTTTTTTAAATGCACCCATTAAGTTTTCTATAGAAAGGAATCGTGTTATTTGTTGCTCTACATCAGTTTAGGAACCTCTGGAACTTTCTGTAGGTGTTTTTGAAGAATTCAGATTTTCAGAATTTATGACCTGTATTGTAAATGAAATTTTGAAACACATTCAACAGTCCAAAAACGATGCTTTTTCGTTCGTTTTGAAGAGTATAAAAAATCAGTACGGATAATGGAAATAAAGGGGGTTAGAGTCTAAATATAATTAGCAAAAATAAACAACTTGGGTTTTATCAAAGATTTTTCGGGCACTCTTGAACAGTTCAGGTTCAGAACAGCCTGAGTTTTCTTCAATTTGTAATCAAGTTATAAATGTTGAAATTTTTAATGAATCACTGTTCAAGTGTTCAACAATATCAAAAATAAGTTCTGTTTTAGAGATACAAGTAATGTGCTTCATAGCACCATATTGCATGCAAACTAGTGAAATAAGTTATTCTCAATCTTCTCTCTGCATCCATCACCATTTTTTTTTCAAATTCAAATTAACTACATACTTTTTATGGAAATGGATGCAAAAAGATGGAGAATGATACATTATAATAAAAAATAACATACAAACAAGGTGAATCATTTATATGGGAAAGCTCGATTCTCGATTGCACCTATGCCGTTAATGGCTACGTTTACACCGTGGCTTTGGTCCGCGACCTAAGCACTAAATTCGACTCAAATAAATTTAGTCCACGTGGTGTAAACGACCGTAGACAAGGACCAAATTAGGACCAAGTAGCTTGGGTCAGGTCTCCGGTTAGCCGTGGACTGAAGTAAATTTAGTTTTTATATTTATTCAGTTTAAGTTCATATTTTAAAATAGGTCGGCCGCGTTAGTCTGCCGGTGAAAACACTGGAAGAGAAGAATTACTGTAGGTGGAATTTGGGTCAGTGCTGGGGTCAGTCCAGTTTTAGTCCACCGGTGTAAACGTAGCCAATGATACCAGAATGAATCAAATGCCATTGCAAACGGGAGGCTAAGTGAAGTTTGTAAAATTATTTTGCTCTATACAGGATGCTCCGAGGGATGCTCCATTTTTGCACAGCAGCCTTCACTATATTTTTTTTGCACTGGAACCCCTGTACATCATTACATATTTGGATTTGCCTTTTTCGTGCTTCATTAATTCATTTAGTTTTGCTATTCGCTTAACTGTTCAGAAATTTTTGATTTTCATGGCGGCAAGATCGTGTCTATTTCCATTGAGGCATCACCTTGTTGTGACATAATAATTTTGGGAAACTTTGAAGAGCTATAATTTGATTTTTCCAAATAACACCCCCTGTATTTTATTACTCAGTCGTATTCAGCGTCTCATTTTACATATTTTTCAATCGCTTTGTTTTTCCCAAAAAGTTACTAATTTGGAAGATTATTCGAGTCTGCGAATTGACGTTTTTCTTCCCATTTCTGTTTTTTTTTACTATGTAGGTACGTATGCTTGAAAAATGTCCAATAAAAGACGATTTGAATAATAATAACAATAATAATACTAATAATAATAATAAACTGCACTTTAGGCTCTCATTTACGATGACATTTGGTTCATTTCGTTATCGTTGACTGTGTAGGTGCAACCAAGCTTCCCCATATCAATGACTCACCCTATATAAGTAGATACCTTGCGAGAATCAAAATAAACAAGAGTTTTTTCACGACTTTACAAAAGAAGAAGAGGTAGGTACATTTACCTATAATAATTATCCAAGACGGTTTTACTACAAAATTCCAGTTTCAATGACCAGGCAAAAACACACACCTGATTTATGGAAACATAAATATCACAACTTTTTTGACAAAATCATTCTCCTATTTTCAGCTAATATGTGGCGTTTGACTTTGGAGTTAATCCTCACACTGTAAAATTGAAATTTTAGACCTAATTGCGGTCAATTTTTTTTTTTAAAGACATGGCAACTAAGATGTTGGTTTTTTATCTGAGTCTTTTAAATATTCAGGTTTGGTTTCACCATCGTTATCTTCAGGTGATGTTAGGGCTAATAACTTGTTATTAGATCTGTCAGATTTGTCCGCATGAATGCATGCATCCAGGACAATTTGGTTGAAAGCTTCTGGTTTGTCTGCGTAGACGTGATGGCCAGCTCCATTGATGACCTGGATAAGACAATATACATACTTATTCATCATAGGCATCGTAAATAATATCCATAATAAATACAATAGGGTCCTTGCATGAAATTTTTTTCCGACTCCAATGGGATGCCCTTGAATCACATAATAATATGTTCTATCTTAAATGTGATATACCTTTGGATTTTTGTTATAAAATTCAAATAAACTGAGTATAGGCAACATCCTTACATTTTTTACAAATGCATAAGTTTACACCTTCCTCTACAGCGGTTTGAGAAAGTTTACAATTTTTGATTTACTTCACAATTCTCAAGGTGTAAAATGTGTGAGAATGCCATTTTACCTCATCATGATAATAATAATATAATAGAACAGGGTTCGACAATTTATTCTGAAAATGCTTCAAATTCATTGATACGACTTGAAATTAAGTGAAACGCACATCTCTTTAACTTAATGCAGCATGACAGCAGCCGCCCAACGAAACGCCAAGCCGCAAAATTTGAAAGCCGTAATCGCTGTGTTGTGTTTTGTGTAAAATGGGATAACGATGGAGAAAAGTTTTGTTCAGGCGCAATCCGACCATTTGCCGATGGTTAACTTCCTGATGGTGGAAGAGTTCTTCGCGAAGAACGAAAAAAAACGCTGCAGAAGAGAAGTCAAATCTCACAGCGAAGCTCACAGGTGAATGTTTGATTTCTCTGATATCATTATCGGCTCTTCAGATGGGCAGAATGAGTATTCCCAACAAGATTTGATCGGTTGACCACAACGGAGTCATGATCGGTGGATTAGTAGTTACTCGGAGCTCATCATCAGTAGAAGTTGTGAAATCAGTTGCCCGGCAGGCGCCTGAGTAAAATCAATTTAGATCTATTCTGTGATGATTTTTTGTATTTCTAGAGCTGGTAGAGACAAATATGTGAACTCCGCCGTTAGATATTGTTACGAAGCTCGCGACCATCCCGGCTCTTTCTAGAGAAATCTAGATTTCGGTGTTGCATTCGAGAAGCATCGAGAGACTTCAGCGGTAGGTCACGACACGTCGAGACTTCTGGTGGAGGTGCCGTAGAAGGTACGCGTATATTCTCGACGCAGATACCAGAAAAATCCTCGTGTGCTGGAAACACCAACAGGAAGCATCCAGAACCTTCGATGCCACTATTGGCGAGTTTCAAGATCGAATACGCCATCTGACGGCCAACGTGTAAACGACGTTTGTGCACGGATCAACTGCAGATTTGTGTGGGCTCTTATGAGCGTTGCGGTGTTTGGGGACTTTATTTGACTCCATCTGACTTAACGCGGCGTTAATTTTTTCCAACAAAGTACGTGAGCCACGCACGTTTCATTATCTTGAATATATTAGGAGTCGTCGATTGCAAAAGCATTGCATTTTTAAATAAGAGTGGCACGTGTACGACGACTGGCAAGCAAAAGTGGCATAGAATGGAAGGTGGCAAGGTAGATAGTGACAAAAAGCGGCGGAGAATTAGTTGTGTTTCCGAGTGCGAGTCGCGCTGTGGAAACCGGAAAAAGGAAGATTTACATTTTCACCGTTTCCCGTCCAAAGGGAAAGACGCAAGTTGGGTAGTCAAAATGACAAACAAACTGGGCACTGTGGAAAATATGACTACGAGAAAAGCCTGGGAAGTGTTGCTGAAAATGGGAACTTTATATGGCTGCATCGAAGAAGCACAGCTGCGATATTTTTGCATGTCCCTGACTGGCCTGCTTTGCAAGTGCATTCGAACGTTCCAATTTCACAGGAACTGCTATATACTACTATTTTTTTTTAATTACATTGCCAGTTACCTAGTGAGGAGATTCATACAATACGCTTGTTTGTAAACACAATTCAAATATGTCTATGTTTAAATTGATACTTGATTCGGTTCGCTTTCGACCACACAACACAAGAAATTGTGACTTCAGAATGTCTTTTCCCATCACGATACATCGAGAATCCGTTGAGTCCATCAAGTGATTCAAAACCTCCATAACACTCAATTGCGCTTCTGCCATTTTTAAGTTCCACCGCAATACTAATTAACCACGTTTCACGTCTGGAGGACATTAAAAACCGCTTACTACTGATGAGATTTTTGAACGCGCGGGCAACAATCCGTGCTCTATCCGACATGTTTGTTTACATGCGAAGCGCATCAGCAGCGCCACCATCGGTAATGTTACTCGCCAATAAAAAAGGAACTCGACCTGGCATCGGCAGAGTTTGAATCGAGCGATCGTGGCGTTAACATCTCAAGCGACATTGTGAATTTCTAAGCGATTAATAATTCTGTGCGTTATTTAGTTGTATCGGTAGTAGCTGATAAAGTGCAGTTTGTTTACAAGTAAATCAGCGCGTTTAATTTCGAGATAGGCGAACCCGAATACCGTAACAATATGTACCTACAGCTATAGTTTCTGGTGATCCTCACAAAGGCAAAGTTGTATAAGGCGATAGATCTTGGCGTTTTAGCACTTCGAGCCAACGTTGTCTTCGTGGTGAAATCTTGGAGCACCGGAATGAACCCCTTATCAGGTGTGAAAGTTGAATCGTTTGGCCACCAATTGATCAAGCAACACCGATTGAGATCAACAACTCTGGAAGGCATGTTGCAAATCTAGCTGCGCGAAGAAACTCAGACTAAGTGACAATCACTTTCAGCTGACAGTGACAAAAAAAAGTGCCAAGCATAAAGTGCCAAGTCAGTCAAAAGCAACTAGTGCAAGCGGTACACCAGGATTATCAAAAAAAAGTGGCATTTGATGATACAAGCAAGCCACTTTGCACATTTGTTGTCTACACTCATTAGAAAAATTTGACCCGCAGTTCCTAAAAATTCATCCCTTAGGACCCGAGATTTGGGGAGGGGGAGGGAATACTATAAAAAAATACCAAACTTTTTCATCCAAACCTGCTGAGGCGTGTTTGGTGTCAAAACTATATAACTCAGACCTCCTCGATACAATGACAATGTCAAAACTCTCGTGCGGTCAACGGAAGTCGAGTTAAATCGTCATCTTTGAAAATTAGAGCTGAAGGTCAAAATTACAAAGTAAGCGTCAATTACCCATATGTTGGGTATCGATTCTTAGGTTTTCGGGGCCGCTGAAGACGTATGAAATGAAACAAAAACGATTGGGTACACCGTTCGCCCATATGGTCTACCCATGGGCCCAGAAGTCAGGCAAGCGAGAAAAATCCTACAAATTTTCGAAAATAGAAGTGAAATAATAATGTGAAATAGCTCCAGTCTGTACTTGGTGATGATGCTCTATCAGCTGTCCTATGTGAAATTCATGATGTTCACCTGTAAGCTGTCAAAAATCCAAAATGGCGCCCATTTAAAACACTCAGGGGAATAATTTATCGTAATTTTCTTTAGAAAGCTCCTACGTGTCACTAGCTAAGCACATGTTGTTCATCACTGAACAACGACTAAGAAAGGTCCTTACACTATTGGTGGTATCTTGCATCGTTTAAAAGATATCCGCCGCGAAACTGTTTCGGAACCGTTTTTGCACAATATATTGAATACTTGAATAGGAGGAAAAACTTTGCATGTAGAATCGAAATAACCGACCTAAAGATATTTGCTGTGTTTCATGTAGTCATGTTTTATGGTTTAGATTGCGTGATCTGTCATTCCTGGTATATGGAGGGTCATAAATCCAAGATGTCCGCCGCTGTAGGGTTATTCAAAAAATTTCATGCTGACTGTGTCCAAAAGCGGAGAGGGGGGCGGAAAAACTCAGACATGGAAGGTCCACAAACGATAGGTTGATGCATTTGATCCAAAGTGCAAAATATCGAAAAAGATCCAAAACTCAAAATATCTAAATTAAGTACAAAAAATTCAAAGTACAAAAATCGACAGTACAAAAGAGCTGAAAATCGAGAGATCTATAGCACAATTCGTACAATGTAGAAAATTTCGAAAATATAAAATGGTTTTGAGTTTAGGTACTCTCTTTTCTTCAAATCCACCAATGAGAAAGCTGCTTTTTTTGACTCACCAGTTGAGGAGCTGGCTTTTGACTCAAGTTGCCTCCTCACCAAACCTATCAAAAGGAGTTGGTTTTTTACTCAGATTCCTCCTTTACAGACCCACCAGATAAAAACTGCTCAATGATTCAGGTTTCCTTTATCTTTTCAGATCCTCTAGATATGTCTAGACTCTAGAGTCGTCGACTAAGTCTTGCTTAGTAAGTTTGAACAAAAAGAGTAAACTCGAGTCAAAAAGCAGCTTCTTATTTGGTGGACTTAGCACAAATGGAGGAAACTCAAGTCAAGAAGCATTTCCTGATCCAGTGGATCTGAAAAAAAGGAGGAAACTTGTGACCCTTTCTATTTTCGGTGGTTTGTATTTATATTTTGGACCTACTGTATGTTAGACATACTAGATTTACATCTTAGGTACTGTAACCTTTTGTATTTTAAATATTTCGCGTTTTGGATCAAACGCATCAGATATTTTCTTAGATTTTTTGTAATTGGATCTTTTTTCCGCCACCCTATTTCCTCCTGTTTTCTGCAACAGTGCAACATTATTGAATAAAACGGTGGCAGAGCGAAAGATTTTTTCATTAGTTTTTATCATGTAGGTGTCATTTTTCAATTAAAATTTTACGTAAGTACATTTTTACTTTAGATAGGTAGGTAGGTAGTTGGTACATCTCTCAAATTATTGAAGAAATAGAAATGTGAGGAACTCTTCAGAAATATATAAGTAATGTACAGGTGCGGTAGATAATTGTTATTTATCGAAATCCAACGATAAAGTTGGTATGAAATTTTTAAACTTACAGAGGCGGACATCTTGGATTTATGACCCTTTATACATAGACCAGGAATGACATATCACGCAATCTAAACTATGAAACATGACTAAATATAACAAAATAAATATCTAGGTCGGTTATTTCAATTCTACATGCATAGTTTTTCTTACTATTCAAGTATTCAATCTATTGTCCAAAAACGGTTCCGAAACAGTTTCGCGGCGGATATCTTTTAAACGATGCAAGATACCACCAATAGTGTAAGGACCTTTCTTAGTCGTTGTTCACTGATGAACAACATGTGCTTAGCTAGTGACACGTAGGAGCTTTCTAAAGAAAATCACGATAAATTATTCCCGTGAGTGTTTTAAATGGGCGCCATTTTGGATTTTTGACAGATCACAGGTGGACATCATGAATCTCACATAGAACAGCTAATACAGCATCATCACCAAGTACAGACTGGAGCTATTTCACATTATTATTTCACTTCTATTTTCGAAAATTTGTAGGATTGTTCTCGCTTGCATGACTTCTGGGCCCATGGGTAGACCATATGGGCGAACGGTGTACCCAATGGTTTTTGTTTCATTTCATACGTCTTTAGCGACCCCGAAAACCAAAGAATCGATACCCAACATATGGGTAATTGACGCTCACTTTGTAATTTTGATTTTCAGCTCTAATTTTCAAAGATGACGACTTAACTCGACTTCCGGTGACCGCACGAGAGTTTTGACATTGTCATTGTATCGAGGAGGTTTGATTTATATAGTTTTGACACCAAACACGCATCAGCAGGTTTGGATGAAAAAGTTTGGTATTTTTTTGAAGTATTCCCTCCCCCTCCCCAAATCTTGGGTCCTAAGGGATGAATTTTTAGGAACTGCGGGTCAAATTTTTCTAATGGGTTTAGACAACAAATATGCGAAGTGGCTTGCTTGTATCATCAAATGCCACTTTTTTTGCGTACCGCTAGCACTAAACGGAGCTGCCCTGTCGCTCTAATATCCTCAGCATGTCTGACGTCATGGCTGTTTTTAGGCGCGAAAATAAATTTGAATGGGGTACTTGCCTAATTTTTTTTTATTGGCTTAATCGATAGTATGGTTAAAAAAAATGTACCCATATTTTTTCTTTTTCCTAAATTCCCAAAATTGCGGCCGCAATGCGTGTTTTAAAAATATATTTGTGACGTCACAAATATATTAGATATAGAACATAGAAGGACTGTTTTTCCTCGTTGGGTTGGCAATGATATAACGTCGCCAAGGTGCCGTTTTCAAACAACAAGATCTGAGTCTGACTGACAACGTCAAACCGCCGACCGTAATTTCTTCCTGTGCCCTTTTTTTGCCTTTGATTGCTTTGATCGAGGCTTTGATCTACGCGGTAAGTACCTACTCGTTTTGTTGATTTCTTGTTCAACCTAACTCGTCTCTTTCTTTAGTCTTCAGTGCTGTCCACCTAAAAGCCTTTCGCATGTTTGTCACCCGTGCTCTGACCTGGCTGACCCTCGGCTTCATTTCGGACATCAGTGTTCCTGCTCCCCACATTTTATTTGGAGATCCATCGCGTCCTCCCCACATGGATCTCTTGTAGCTCTAAAGTATTACCTATCCGGAATTGTATGCTAATGATGAAACTATAAAAGCTCACTGTTCATTTTCAGCCTCTTATTTCTGTGCTATTGGTGATCCTCCAGATTTTCCCCTGGAAATAAATTATCTCGACTGAGACAGTGTTATAAGAAGTTTCTGGAGTCAGTTTCTTCGAAACCTTGTTCGACTTTATTGTGTAAATGCTCATGGTAAGAGAATTCGATAGGAAACCGGTTTTGCGATAGCATGTTCAAAATGTCAGTGTCACAGTGACATCCCTGACATTCTTGATTATTCCATTGTCACCCAGTCAGACCAACCCCACTCAAAATCCCTGTCCTGGCGCGAAGCTTTTAGGAGGATTTTTCAAATTCGTTTTTTTCTGTAGAAAACGACGGGATTTTTGTGAAATTCTCAGTAGAGTCCCCTTATCACTTATACTAGCAATCAAAAGTATTTCCAGCTGAATCTATTCCATTGGCAAGTACCCCATTATTGGAAACTTCACATTTTCAATAAAAAGCTTCAAAAATTTTTTTCCAATTATTTCCTTCAACTATATGACTACATACTACATGGCGCATGTTCCTGCATAGAAATTTCTGATAAAAAAAAATTGTGCAAGGATCCTATTAAGGAGTATAATATGCATTTCAAAAATATACAAACCTGCAGGTTGAAGAAAGAGTCTAATCTTTTTTCCTTCAAGATTTCTCCAGCCGAATGATCGATCCATGATCTAGATCCATACAAAAGAGTGATTGGAACATCATTTCTCAACTGGTCAATGCGATTGACCATGGGATTTTTCGCCCATCCAAAACCTGACATCATCGTATGGAAAGCAGCTTCACCACTAGGATTCTGAGCATTGCACTGATAGATATACTTTGGGATCAATTCGGTGTCTTCAATGGCGTCAGCGTACTTCATGGTGATGTCATGTCGTATTTTATTTATAAACCAAGGTCCTGAAAGTACTTACAAGATTAATTTCTCGTCTTTTAAAACAGAACACAAGCTTTTACCGAACGGTCCTGCTACTCTGATTCCGGCCAAAGGGTTGAACGGTAAAAACATGTAAGAGACGGTACGGATCCACAACGGCACCTCTTTGTACTCCCGCGGTCTTTCCGGGAAGCCCCATGGATCCGCCAGGACCAGATGTTTGACACGATCGGGATGTGAAAGTGCATAAGAAGCGGCAAGAAAACCACCAAGGCTGTGTCCGAGCAAAACAAATTCGTTCAGTTTCATTTCTTTGCGCCATTCTTCGATGGATTTGACCATTTCTTGTTCAGCTTGCGAGGCATCGTTGCTGAAAGTTGGTCGTGAAGAACGACCGAAACCTAGAAAAAAGAACCATGATGAAATAAAAGAGTAGGTACAGGAACATATCATTGAAATCATTACCCAATAAATCGAATGCGTATACCGGTCTGCTGGCTGCGAAAGCATCTAAATTCAAGCACCAAAGTGCTACTCCAGCTCCCAGTCCATGGAGAAGAACCAAGGGAGTTTTTGAAGATTCTGTGTTGAACGATAATGTCCAAATTTTATCCGCTGGTCCCACTACAGGCCCAATGTCCACGTACCATCCTCGGTAAGCGGATCTCACAACTAGAAAATAAAATAAAATAATTAGCCCAGTTCAAGTCATATTCAAAGAAAAAACAAAGGAAAAGTTCGAATATGCATTTTTATTTGAGAAACATTATACATGGAAACTGCTCGATGCTCTTAACATTGCTTTTCAGACGCGGCCTTGTGACGCCTACCGTGCAAAACAGATCTCAAACATTCTAATTTTTGAGTCAGCTTGAAGTTCTGATAAGCTAAAATGTTATTCTTGCGGACTTCTTGTAGCAATAACGCTTTTCCTGATTCAGGACAATTCTTCAGTTCATCCGATAAAAAACTGTCCTTTTCCAGGCACTGCACATTCAATAAGTTGATCAGTTGATTATGTACCATCTGTAGGGTTTCCATTTGCGTCCGTAACTTATCAATCTTTGTGTCCTTTTTCTCTTTCATTCTCAAGAACTTGCTTTGCAATTTCTTCATTTTATCATTTTTGACGGACAATTCCAGCTTAATAAGCTCGATTTCAGATTTCAATAGGCAGTTTTCTTCACTGGCTTTTTTCACTTCTTCACTTTTCGTCTCAAGGAATTTCAGCAAGCCGTTGTGAGTCGACAGGAGCTCTTCGTACTTGTACTGCAAATGGACTATGCTCATAGTGGAGCAAGACGAACTGATGTCTGCTTGCGAATTTGTCCTGGATACGTCATAGTCGCCGCATTTTTGTTGGAGGATGTTCATGAGCTGTTTGTTTTCTTTCAAAGCTTCTTCTAGCTGGCTACTGAGGGATTGAGATTTTATCGTGTCTGAGTGCAAGGTCATCATCAATTGGTTGTCGTTGCTGGTAGATTCTTTCAAGTTGTTCTCCAAAGTCTTGACAGTGCTCTCGATTTTCTCCACGTGATTTCTTAGACTCGGGCATTTGATCTCGGTGACGGGCATTTTTCGTTCATAAAACACAGATTCACCAGTGGAAAATATAAACGGAAGATGCAAACTCACAATAAACAATCATAAATGGTGAATATTTTCATCTGATTTTTGAAAATACGTTGCATTCTATGACACTGAAAACGTCACGGTGCCGGTGGTTGAACGGTTTGGTATTAGCCGCTTTCTTTCGGTCAGGATCACGGATCATGATCCGGAAATCCGCTCACGGGGTTGGTTGGCTGTGTCACGTGTAACCAATACAACCAATTCAGTCAGCGGATTTCCGAATCATGATCCGTGATCCTGACCGAAAGAAAGCAGCTATTATGTGTCTTGTTGTGACCTAAGATGTTGTGACTGAAGCCAATGATATCTACTGAAGCCGATGCGGGTGCTTCCTTCTCTGCGATCGCTTGCGAAGTTTGGGCACTGTAGTTTGGGTATGCGTGTGAAAAGTAAACAAAGACACCAAAGTCTTTCATAGTCCGGCGGCTCAATGTAGAATGTTCTAACAATTATTGTGAGCAATGGGCTAAAAGCAATTGTATCTTCTTAGGTTGAACTCAAATATGTTTGTCTTGAAGCTTTTGGAGTGATGAATTGATGAAATTATAAACCAGAAGGATGGTCACTGATACCTAATTGGTTTAAGAAGGTTGAAAAAGCTGCCTGATAATAATCTTCAAAAATAATTTAACTGAAAAGTTACTCCAGTCGGGAGCCCACTAAACAACCCACAGCGGAATCATCCTACCATTGAAACATCCTATCGGAAAAACAGCCACCGCTCATTTTGCCACCAATTCTGCAATCGTGCAAACATGCTACTGCTAAATCAACACACCGGAAAAAGTGCAACCACGCATTTAGCCACCGAGACCGCTACCGCGCATTCATCCTACTGCTAAAGCAACACACCCGGAGAAACAGCCACCGCTCATTTTGCCACGAATTCTGCAACCGTGCAAACATGCTACTGCTCAATCAACACACCGGAAAAGTGCAACCGCTCATTTAGCCACCGAGAGCGCTGCCGCGCATTCATCCTACTGCTGAAGCGCTTTCGGTGGCTAAATGAGCGGTTGCACTTTTTCCGGTGTGTTGATTGAGCAGTAGCATGTCTGCGGGGTTGCAGAATTCGTGGCAAAATGAGCGGTGGCTGTTTCTCCGGGTGTGTTGCTTTAGCAGTAGGATGAATGCGCGGTAGCGGTCTCGGTGGCTAAATGCGTGGTTGCACTTTTTCCGGTGTGTTGATTTAGCAGTAGCATGTTTGCACGGTTGCAGAATTCGTGGCAAAATGAGCGGTGGCTGTTTCTCCGGTAGGATATTTTAATGGTAGGTTTGATTTCTCGGTGGGCTGTTGCATAGGGACTCAATCAGTCTATGGAGTGACACGTGACGCTACAACTTACTCGTTCATCGAAAATACGTGCTCGGGTTTTTCTCTTCGCGAGTTCAAAATAAAAAATGTCGTAGTTTATCAAATAGTCACTATTCGCTATGATTCTTTCTTCCAACAATTTCTGTTTTTGATGCCAACTTACACAAAGCGACCGTTTTCAATGATAGGTATGAAAACTAACGAGTCGATATTTTTCAAGAAGGTCGATTGGTAAACGCCTCGGTAAAGGCCATTGAACACAATAATGCAATGATAAAAGGTGATTATAGCGCATACCATCGCACAGCCACCTATTGCAAAACATACCACTCTGCCTCACTCACACAGAACAAACGATCTCAGTCTCATGGCCTGGATCAAAAAGCTGGATAGTACACGCACCTGAGCTCTGTCTAAACCGTTAAATAAGAACTTCAAACCGTCAAGATCATGAGGTAAATCTTTTCTCTTTTTTCAGACCGCGGTAGAGAGGATACTTGATCATCGCATGTTCTAAACTTTCTGCCTCTTTGAGGTTGCAGAACGTGCAAATTGTTTCCTCTATGATTTCCTCTATGGACAAATCTGAAGTTATACCTGTTGTGTGCCCTCGCCTGCGTCAATATCCGTATTAGTGCTATGGGTATTCTCAGCAACAGATAGTCTTGAGGGAACTCCCACAGATAAGTACAATCCCTGACAATTATAGGTTCGTGGAGTTTGATTTTGCCAAACCTTCTAGATCCGCAGCGAAAAGAGTGCTTCCGAGCTTATCGATGACATCATTCTTCCGTGCAGTTGAGGAGTTTATTCCTAGATCCAGCCACAACTCATTACACTCTGCCTCTGTAAAGAGGTGTCTAGCTTGCTTCGCCCAATTATACTTTACTGGAGTATTTGCATTATCCCCGGTCAAGCTTATACCTACAGGCTGATCCATCCTAGCGTAATTATCCCATAGCGGTCTTACGGCTCGATACCAAGTTGGGGCTGAAACCGCCGTAAGTGCGGTTACCATAGCAACGGCGGATACCAACCAATCAGACCGCTGTATTTGGCGAGTTACGCCGTCCCAAACTTTGCGCCTGCAACTTTGTATCGAGCCCTTACCGTTCAAGATAGAAAAAAAAAAGACGAAAGAGAAAAGTTACATGGTTTGATGAGACCTATGACCTAAAATTATTCTCAAATATACAGCTTGAATCAATTTTTGAGGGGCCTAGTCCGTAGCTTAGAATGCCCATAGCTTAGAATGTTCGTAGGTTAGAAGATTCATAGCTTAGAACGGTCCATAGCTTAGAAATTTCTAGTATGGAATGGTCCATAGGTTCGAATGTTCGTGGCTTATAATGTTCATAGCTTAGAAAGTCTATAGCTTAAGATATCCGTAGCTTAGAAAGATCATACCTTCGAATGGTCCGTAGCTTAGGAAGACCATAGCTTAGAATGTTCGTAGGTTAAAAGGTTCATAGCTTGGAATAATCCAAAAGATTGGTAAGCAAAATTGTTAAGAAAGTAAACAATCTCACTGCTAGGTAGTCCGGTTGCAGGTCTTCAAAAAAAAAACCTACTGAATCTAACTGAGCTACGAACCATCTGAGGTGCGAATTTTCTAAGCTGCGGATCATTCTAAACTATGGACATTCTAAGCTACGAACCATTCTGAGCTTTCTAAGCAACGGACCATTCTAAGCTAAGAAGTTTCTAAGCTATGTTTCCTGAGAGTTTTCCAGTTGAAAATGCAAAATCTTATGGCGACAGGACTCGAATGACGGAGCTTAAATTAGAGCCTTAATTGACGAGTTTCACAATGAGGTAATTTGGAAACACATTGTGCTTCAAACAAGAATGCGAGCCCTTTGCTCCAAAAAATGGAACCCTATGGAACCATTAACCCTTTCGCCTGTTCCAGTCGAAAAGACACGCCAAGCCCTGTATAATTATTGGCAAAACAAGGATCTTCGCGGCGGTCTGACATGGGGAGAAGAATTAAAGTGTAAAAGGTATAATAAATTGAATAAGGGCTAAATTTCAGGTCCCACTTGCAACTCGCGATAACCTACGTCACCGGCGCAAGCCGTCAATATGCTCTGGCCATTGGCTGAAAGGGATCACGTGACTCTACTTGCGCCGCTTCATGGGTTGCAAGCCGGACTTGAAATTTAGCGGTTAGCCCTAAGTTAATAAGTCAACAAGTTTACCAAATTCCAAAGAATCCAGCCCCTCAAAACTGCGTATTGAACCAAAATTAATGTGAGTGTAGTACATATCGAGGTATTCTGAGTCGTAAAAAGGGCCATAAACAAAGATCTGCTGTAAAGTAGCCGCAAAGCCATTATAGTTATATGGGTACCGGCATCTTTACTATCACTATTGTCTATTACTAGGTATGCTAGGTAGGTATGCTAGGTAGGCATGCTAGGTATACTATAGTAGGCTCACTTGTACTGTGACTCTAGTTGGCTGGGCAAATTTTCTACTTTAGCAGTGTAGGCTTGTCGCCTTTTTACCTGGTGTGAAACTGACTTCTCTAGAAGTGAAGTTATATTTCTTATCAAATTGATATTAAAATCTTGGAAAACTGACCTTGTCATACGTGGAAATGCGACTAGAACGACGAAACGTTCAAAACGAAAGCAAATTGAAAACTAAAGGTACTCACATGAATTTCGGTCCAATACGCAACTTTGAGCGGCTGGGTTTTTTGAAATTCGGTTGATTAAACTTTTAACACGTAAATCTTGCTGCAACAGCAGACCTGCTGGAGTGTTCCTTGTCTTGCCAATAGTTCTTCATGATTCGAAAACCGGTCGAAAGATTACTACATTTTCCAAAAAAAAATTAAAAAAGCGTCAGACATCACGTCCCGCAAAAATATTCCGTCTATCTGCAGAGAAAATGCGTAAAAAATGTGTTCCAAAAGTGGTCCGAACGACGAACGCTAAATGAAGCCAGAAAGCGACGGCGCCAGGGGTAGCCAGGGTGGGCACGTGCCTCCCCTAAAATCATAGGTGCCCACCCGCGTGCCCACCCGATTTCTCGGAAAATGTCTCGGAAAATGCTAATATGGAAAACCTGTGATGGAAGGTGCTTTTTTTTAAAAGAAGACAATCAAAGCCAAGGTTCAAAAAGGGTGACACAACATGAACCACACTACCTATAAATTGCATATAACTAAGTAGATACTAATGAAAACAACCTAAAATAAGAATGTATCCCGTTGTTTTTTTTTTAAATCAATCTTTTTTGCACTTGACTGTTTTTTTTTATATAAAAAAAGTTGTTTGAAGGATGGGAGGGGGAGGTTAAACATATAACTAGATGAGTGCCCACCTCCCTGAATAGTGTGCCTTTTTGTGCCCACCCGTTTAAGAAATGCCGGCGCCGCCGCTGAAGCCAGAGCAGCTACCCGCAAAGTTTTGGGGATTTTCTGTATTTCGGATTTGGAAACTTGAAAACAAAACCTCACAGCCGACTAGCTAGAATCACGGTACAAGTGAACATACTATAGGTAAACGGTTCACTTCAACACCTTCCACATTGGGCGTTTTCCATTTACCGACACAAGTCGACTTGTGTCGACACAAATCAACACAAATGCGTTCCATTTGATCTGTGTTCCTTTGTCTCATTGACACAAGCTAACACAAGCTGACACAAACCGACAGAAATGTTTTAAATGGAAAGCGCCCATTATAATAATTACTTTTTTCCCACCACAGACGCCACATCGTATTAAAGCTTGCTTCAAGATCAATTCAAGACTGAATAAATATTTCAATTTCTTTCATACTTACTAATAATACTAATCCTACTATGGGGCCACTTTGAGTCCAGTTGTGTAGAGATAACATTCAGGGTGCACTCAGGTAGCCATTTCAAGAATGCATAAAGGACCTTCATTGTTTAGTAATAAATACTTATAGTTTTGCTGGTAGAATTTATTTGTGACCTTTTTTACGACTTCAGAATATCTCGATATGTACTAGGTATTCTTTCAATTTGCAATTTGCTTTCGCTTTGGGGCTTGACAGGATGAGTTTCTGTTAGATCGAAGGCGGACCCTCGCGATTTAGACGTCTAAATGACGGCAACACATCTCTATGCTCCCCTATAGTCGCATTTTCACGTATGACAAGGTCAATTTTCCAAGATTTCAATATTTTGATAAGCAAAAGCAACATACCTAATCTTACTTTCGGACAAACCAGTCTCTCACCAGGTAAAAAGGCGGCAAGCCTACAATGCTTAACCAGAAAATTTGTCCAGCCAACAGAAATAACAGTAGTAGAATTATTGAACCCACCCTAGCTTTTTGTATCTTCAAACTCCAGAAAAAAGCTACAGCTCAGAGACATGGGGATTTTCAATATGTTGTCCGTTCCCCCTCTAATTCTGAACTGGGATCCAAAAATTCAGTTTGCTCAGAATTCAAATGTTGAAACCTGTTTTTCCTGAGCTAAAAACGTCTCTGCTTCATTCTCACTTTGGCCATTGACAGCATTGACTTTCATGTGAGCCGAACTGAAGTGATATGGAATCATGGAATATCCCAGATCGATGGCAAAAGGAATCCAGCATGAATCCAGCTAATAATGCGTATAACTTTTTTTTCAGAAGACCTTATGAGGCGATGAAGAGATGGTTCACAATGCCAAAATCTGGAAATTCTCCCAGCCAACTTTTCGTACTACAAAATGAATTGGACGATAATATGGTACTTACTTTGCAAAATTTTCTTCTCCAAAGCTCGGAGCATCGGTTCTGAATATTTATTCCATGTTATCCAGGCAGGGCTGAGCCAGCTAACGACAAAAACCATTGAAATTAACACCAAAGCATGCCTAGTGCATTAAAATTTGTGTGATTATAATTCAGTTAAAGTGAGGTTGAGTTATATAATTAAAACCAGCTCACCTCGAGAGATAAATTAGGAACTTACAATACAGCGTCGCAAAATTACAGAGAAATGTTAGCATTGCCGACCACCAAAATAAATATTTTTAATAAAACCATAACCTCTTTGTCGCGCGAAATAAACACAACACAACGCACAACTGACAGCAGCTGTCAGTGTCACCGCTGTCAGTCTGTCACTCTCAGCTGTTTTGCTTTTGCATATTTCTGCTGAGCTTGGGACTTGGGATAGTCTATGACTCTATGCTTGGGATTGGGAAGATGGCAATGGCTTGGTGGCTTCGATGTTTGATCACAGAGCTGAGATCACTATTACTATTATTTATACTTTTTATTTTCTGATATTCTCAACTATCCACACTTTTACTGATAAAAATAATCGATTAGAACTTTACCTCGCCCTCTGATCATCCCGAATATCTAGCTCTTCTGATTCTGACATGGATGTGACTTGAATTTCTCGCTCTCGCACACTTCAAGAGGAACCTCACGCACTGATGTTGCTGCTCCAGGAATCAGTGAAACATTGTTTATTATTCCTGCTCTGTAATGCATAAATCTGATCGTGCTATTACTCATAATCTCAGTGGAGTTTGAACTTCACCATTGTTTGCAATCTACAGTAGGTACAGTACCTACACCTAGCTGTACCTACATCTACTCCTATGGTAATGGCCTAATATAATTGCAGTTTTTGCTAGTGTTCCTTCTTGTTAGGTAAATGGGTACCTACCTACCTACTTACTTGGAATCGAACAAGAGAATTGCATAAACCTATGACGTATCAGTGATAAAGAGTAGCCTTGACTCACGCACACTGTCCTATTTTGCTACACCACACGTGGTTATCATCTCGATACCATGGCCATTGTACTTACATCAATGACTAGCAAATTGCAGAGTGTTTCGTGCAAGTAGGGTCAAAGGCGCCTCACAAGTGGCTGCTCCTTGAATTTCATGACGCTGTTCATTATCTACGCAATAACTCATTTTTTGGCAAAACTTACTGAAACGCAAAAACGAATCTATAAAAATATGTATTTATTCCATCTACAGTGTAGAAGTTAACATTGTGTAATACCTACATAAATACTTTTGCTTCAGTGAATAAATAATGTCGGATAATCAATTTCAATAATCAAGATGAAACAACTTGGGTGTCGCTGCTGAGTAGATCTGAATTTTCCGCAGTAACTTCTGGATGTTTAGGTTGAATTGGGAATGCAACATCTTGTGCTCGCTCTGCAAAGTTACAGACATCGGCTACGATTTCGTTGAAGTGCTCGGGATTGTCTGCATGGATGTGATGACCAGCACCATTAACAATCTAAGGAAAAAACAAAAAATAAATAAAAATTAGGAATCTTTGAAATGTCATTATTTATTCATTTATTATTCTCTTGGATTAGGTTCGTACCCCTTGCACTGAAACAACAGTTTATTGTACCCCTTGGATGTTTACTTCATAGGCCTGCAGCCGTAATAGCCTACATCTAAATGTAAGGAAGTGTAGCATATTACCACATACAAGAAAAAACAAACACTTTCCTGAGCTCCCTTCCCTATGCTCTCGGCGATGTCGTGTTCGAGAGACATAGTGAAGTGGTGGACCTGGAGGTGATTTTCGACCTTGAAGCTGCGTTTTGTCTGCCACAAGAACGCTGGGCTTAATTTATATGTAGAAACTGCATACTAGTGTGGCATCCGATTTACCAACCTCATGAAGTTTTACTAGAGTCTGTAGTCTGTAAGCACAGTGCAAATTCCTGAAATAGTGGAGTCTAAAAAAGAACGGAGTTTATCCCCCCAGGGGCTATGACCATGACGTACTTCTCAGGCAAGGGAACTTGGCGTCAGCTCTCTAAAGGACTGAACTAAACGGATCGCTAACATTTTCATCCAAATTATGCAACTCACATCTTGTTTTCCCTACTATAGTGTACTTGAAATAGTAAAAAAAATATCTCTTGCTTGAAAAAAGTAGTTCTCAAATGTTTTTTTTGCTATATGGTTAGCTCATCCCCACCTGTTCAACATGTTGAAAGCATACATCCCTGTGACGCGTAATACTTAGTATACAGGGATTACAGGGTGAAAATTGAAAAATGAATCTTTGAAATTTTTTATTTCGATGAAACAATCTTCGAGAAAAACAGTCTCTCCTTATTTAGCCGGAATTGGTCTTTGTCCGGATTGATTTGATAAAGATAAAATTTAATGAAAAAAAATTGATTTCACCCTGTACGTAGAATACCAGCAGCTATCGAGGGGTGAGTTTTTCACACTTTCAGTAGAAGACCATAAGGTTGCGGAATAGTGAGAGGAGAATTATCATTATTTCACCAGGATAAAAAAGTTTGAAGATTTCACCCTGTATACTAAGTATTACGCGTCACAGGGATGTATGCTTTCAACATGTTGAACAAGTGGGGATGAACTAACCATATAGCAAAAAACCGTTTGAGAACTACTTTCTTCAAGCAAAAATTCTAATACAAATATACTACTACTGCTGGAGAGACTGAAAATTTTCATTCTACGGCTCTCTTCTAGGCAGCAACCTACATTTTATTGTGAACGGCCCAGCACCAATCTACTATAGAGATGTCCAATCTTTTTTATTTGTGATACATTCAATCATTTAATAGCCCCCTAGCTGCGATATTCATTTTGATACTCTAGTCTGCATTTTCAAGCTTTTTTCTTCAAGAATGTATTTTTTTCATATTGTGATTGGTTCATGTTCATTTTAATACTCGTTCCGACTTTTATCTGAAATTTATTTATTATAAATAGATATTGTCTCAAAACAGTTGAGTACGAGACTTATGGGTTTGGTTCTTATCTCCTCTGGTTCTACATACACAGCCCCAAAGTACGAGTATCTGACTGCTCCAAGAGCAGGGCACTGACATATTATGTGGAGAAGAGTATCCTCCTCTTCGCTACATAGCCTACAGTCAGATCGTTTTTTCACTTTTATGGTTGTCAGATGTTTCATGAAATGTTATTACTTACTTCTGATTTGACGTAAGAGCCTTGGCGCAGATCCCTGAGTTTTTGAGGAATAGATTTGTCCATCCAAGTGTGGTCTCCCATCATCACTGTAATAGGTACATCAGAGCGTAATTGGTCGATCCTGTTTAGCATAGGATGCTTGGCAAAGGCAAAACTTTTGATCATTCTATGAAAGGCCGTTTCACCTCTGAAATTATCACAAATGAATAAAAGGAATGGAAAATTAAAATCAATTATTATAGACAGAAAAAAAAAACTGCAGACTTACGTTGGTTTCTGCGAATTGCATTGGTAGATATAATCTGAGATAATTTCGTGGTCTTCTATCCTCCCTGCATATTTGTTTGCTATATCTGATCGCATTTTTCTTACAATCCATGGTCCTGTAATTGTGAAAAAAAAAGAGTGATGTGCAAGGAAATCCTTGATTTCGAGAGTATTAAACAATGTTGTTGTAATTCCCCTTCCCTACTGGGCTCACTTGTTTCAAAGGTGATGATTTTTATCAATATAGAATGTATGTTTTCCAAGTTCAACTCACTTATCTAAAGGTTTCAAGATGTTGATTTCCTTGTTAAGGTGAATCCCCCACAGTGACGGGATACGGATTTTTTTGCGGATCTTTTATCATTGATAGGTAGCTTAGTTTATTTGATGATTTCAGTACTTTTGTGACACAATTAGGTACATTTTTTGATTAATCAAATTGTAATTTAGATGTAAAACGGGTCAAACTTCAATCAATCAAGAACGAACCACAGGAAAATCCGCTTACGGGTAGGTATATATCTAAAATTAAACTGGATAGTCGACCATTTTTGTTATGAAATTAAATGTTTGAAAAATATATATTGGACTAGCATTTCGACGTTCAACTTGAAAAATGGTTTTTCCCTGTTTGTATTTGAAGCATTGGTACAATAGCGATGAAATTGTAGAAGAAAAATTCTGTATCTAAGTATCTCTTTCCCACTCACGGCGTTATAATATGTTGATGTTTTGAAATTTTTTACCCTGTATAAAAATTTTCAAGTATAAAGGATGGATATACGCTAGGACTAGAATATAAGCTCCTGGACTAGAAGTAACAAATATTGACTGATAGTCCAGGAGCTTATGTAATCCCGTGGGATTTTGAATGAAGGAGCATAGTTACTATGTTGAATACATTCCTTAGATGGCCAGCAATCACACATCACCGGGTGTTCTGCTTGAATTTCTTGCAGGGGATTTATGCAGGGTGAAACAGAAAAAAAATTAAAAATTCGTAGCTCCAGACTAGGAAAAGGTGGAAAGCTCAAACTTCAGACGTAATTTGATTCTGTTGTTATGTTGATTCCTGTCGAATTTTGTCCCAATCCATCGGATACATTTTGAATAATTAAATAAGAAAGCTTTGAATTTTGACATTTTTTAATATTTGACAGATGGCAGGCGTAGAAATACTTCCAACAGTTTTGAATGTAGTTTTTCAATGGCCGTGTTCGTAAGTCACAAGAGTTGTGGAGCACTTCAACGCCATTGGTCAAAATTAAAATTTCGACAAATCGCGTGGAAGTGCTCCACAACTGTTGTGACTTACGAATGCGGCCAATGCCTTTCAAATGACATAGTGCAAATCAAGTTTCGCGAGATAAAAATTTGTCATTTTTGATGGTGATATTTCCGTTTGACAGATGACAACCAAAACGTAATAGGCTCATTCGATAGCAAAACCATGCCCGCATACCGAATTTCTAGTTGATGGGATGACCGTTGCCGCTGTTATCGTGATAGATTACAGACACAGGCACACACAGCTCCATAATCTTCTCTAAAAAACTTTGCCATTAAATTATTCAATATCTATCCAATGGATTGGAACCAAATTTGGTAAGAAGCAATAAAACAGAGGAATCAAATAAAGCCCGCAGTTGCAGCTTTCCATCAATTCCCAGTTTGACGTTACGAGTTTTTAATTTTTTTCCTGGCGGTTACCACCGGAAACGGCCGCTCGCGCGGATTTTGACCAGGACGACCCTTGTTTGGTGCAGGACTCAACTCGGCCGTCTTTTCTCGGTGGGAGATTGACTTTTTTCGAAAAATTCCAACTGATATCGGAAGTAGATTGCATTGGGCGTCGTGTAGGCCCATGAATCCGGTCAATTTTTCAAACAAAACCTTCAAAACCATAAAGTCAGGCATCCACCTGGTGATTTGTACCGCTCCACATTCTATAGTTCACGGTATATATATGTTTCTTTTTTGTTTCCTGTTTCACCCTGTATAAATCCGCTGCAAGAAATTCAAGCAAAACACCCGGTGAGGTGTGATTGCTGCCTATTCAAGGAATGTATTCCACATGGTCGCTATGCTCCTTCATTCAAAATTCCACGGAATGTTTTCTAATTACATAACCTCCTGGACTACGACTGCGGGTTCCACCAAAAAGTCAACAATTCAACAAAAGAGCGCTCTATGAAAAACGCAGTGCAGCCACAACACAAGGCACAACGTTTATAATTGACTTGGTTGTGTGCATGGGCGCCCGGAGGGGGGGGCAAGGGGGGGCACCTGCCCCCCCCTGGCTCCGGAGCAGCTGAATAAATTCTTCCTTACGAAAAAAAAAATTTTTCGAGAAAGGAAAAAAAAATTCATTTTCGAAAGAAAAAACTTTGAGAAGGTAATTTACATTTTCTTGAATTGTTAGAGCAATTTGAAATTCCATTAGGCTTCTACCTAAATTAGATAGCTACCCGTAAAGTCATAAAATAGGTAGATGGGTAGGTAGGTAGGTAACGATCTGCAATTTGTGCGGAAATGGGTGATGATTATTATGAGAAAATCATTGATGCCTTTGGAAAGAACCCTAGAAGACTTCAATTCGCGTTTTCCTAAACCCAATAGGTAATCGTTAAAGACTGCAAAACAAAGCAATACTTGAAATTTTCTGAACCTCTGGTTTGAAACACTAGGGGTTTTTTCAACATAATGAACGAGTGTAACAATTGACCTAGCAATACTTGAAATTTTCTGAACCTCTGCCTCTGGTTTCAAACACCAGGGGTTTCTTTTAACATAATGAACGAGTGTAACAATTGACCTCTATATCAATCATGGCAATAATTGAAATTTTCTAAACCTCTGGTTTAAAACACTAGGGGTTTTTTCAAGATAATGTAATGTAAGATAGTGTAACTATTGACCTGGCTATTTTGAAGTAAATTTTTATACATTTTGTACAAAATTACAAATTTTAATAAATTTCTCTAAAGTTAAGTTTAATTTTCAAATATATTTCCTTATTTTTCGCACAATGATTATTATCACCATTATTATCATTATTCGAAAAAAATTTCGTCTGCGGCGCTAATCTAAAGGACTTCGCAAATTAGGCCAGGTAGGTATGTGACGTTCTCTAACTAAAGCTATTTGCCCCCCCCTGACAAAAATCCTGCGGGCGCCCATGGTTGTGTGCCAATCCAATCAAAAAGGTTGCGCCTGGCGTTGAGTATTTCATAAAGCGGTCTTAGCACAGTGTTAAATGGATTTTATTTTGACCAAAGCTAGTTGTTTGACTTTGGAAAGTTCATAAAATATTGAGAAAATAAATAATCTCTTTGTTATGTCTTGTGAAACTGGGAGCTCTTTCGCGAACTAACTGGAACTGTTGAACTGACCAAACAAAATTTCACTAACAGTAGGTTAAACTAACATGCCTTTAGTGGAACCTGAGGTGAAAATTTAATCAATTTATACCTAGAGGTCCAGCAGCTCTCACAGTTGCTAAGGGGTTCAAAACCAAGAGGGGCCAAAAGACAACGGCCAGAGTCTTTACCCACAATGGTGGATTGAAGTCAGCTGGTTTCTCAACAAAGCCCCAAGGATCAGCTAGTATCAGGTGCTTGACACGATCTGGATGTGAAATAGTGTAGCTGGTGGCCAAATAGCCTCCCATGCTGTGTCCCAAGAGGACGAATTTTTCCAAGCCCATTTCCTTACGCCACTTCTCAATGGACTCCACAAAGTCTTTCTCAGCATCCAAGGCATCATTGCTGAAGTCTGGTCGGGAGGATCTACCGAAACCTATCAGAGGGTTTCCCCATCAGCAAAAATAATTGCATGCATGTTGTGTATTTCACTTACCTAAAAGATCAATGGCATATAGAGGTCTGTTTGCGGCTAGTGAGTCTAAATTGAGGCACCAGAAGCCGACTCCGGCTGCGAATCCATGCAGGAGAACCAGAGGTGTATTTTTCGATTCGGTATTCATGGAGATGGTCCATATCTTGGATTTTTCAGTAGAGTTTTGCTCAATGGGGACATGTTTTCCGTTGTATGCGGTTTTCAGGACTGGAAATGATAGTTTTGTTGAAAAAAAAAATTATCGATTGCGTGCAAGCAAATTATTGCGCAAGGTTGTTAATAATTACAGGCACAAAATTTTACCTTTGAATATTTTTTGTTCCAACTCGATCAGTTTGCTCTCCGAATATTTGTTCCACGACTTGCACTTTTCCTGGCTCGCCGTATTTTCCGGCATTTCACTTGAATTTTCTAATGACTGAAGAGACATAACCTTAAATTTTTGAAAAGCTGAGATCGAACGATGTAATGCGCGAGAAAGATTGAATAACATTGACTGACAAAAATGAGAACTGCACGTTCATATTGTTATTATCTTTTATGATGATTGTTGATGAGCAACAATTACGTGATTCGGCAGTTTTATGATTCGAGTTTTTCTGACTTCGGCTGGGACCTGGGAATGCTGGGATGGAGGTGATGACGGTGATGCACATTCGGTGATGTGACTGATGTGATGTGATGACTAATCTCTAGACTGCGACTTGCGTTTGCGTCTGTGCTATGCGTGTGTGTGTGTGTAGGTCGTGTAGGTGAAAAGTATGTCGCTGATTCTTTGGTCACGCACGACTCACGATACCATCGATCTATGATATCTAATTGATACCACCATCACAGAATAGCATACCATAACCATCATCCATACTCATACCACAGAATTCTGTGCTCAACAGCTCAACTGCTCATACCATACCTGTATCTGCCTAGTCTGCCTTGTCTAGGTCTGTGTGCTTGCACTGCACTGCTTGCTTGGCTTGGCTTGTGGACTTGTGCTGATGCTGGATGTGCTGTGCTACTGTGTGATTTGCTGTGTGGGTATTGTATAGCAATAAGCAAGCAAGAGCAGGAAAGAAATAAAGGTCAGCAGTAATGATCATAATAATAGCAGAGGCCAGTCAAATAATAAGGAAAGCTAGAGGGGAGTTTTTTGGAAATTTGACAGAGATGTTCGCTAAGGTATAGCCATTCTCATTCACCTAAGCGTTCAGTATACCTAAGGTAGTCGGCAGAGAATAAGGTAGTCGGGGCGCTGGGGGATGGGCAAATCATATAGGTACCTAGGTACTCCAGCTTTGCGCTGATGGGTTTTTATGACTATGGCCGCATTCATAAGAAAGAAACATCCATTACTCGTTATTTATTATATTTAATCAAGTTAATAATAACGAATATTACAAGGTATAGTACCTGAAAATCCAGAAGTAGGACTTTTGCGGCAAAAATTAAATGACAAACTGAGAGGCTGAGGCTACGGCTACATAGTTATAGTTGATTGATGGCACCTGCAGCAGCAACCAGACGGTAGCGGCCATCTGCAGCCGTAGCCGTAGCTTTCCAGCCTCGCTCCCAGCCCGCAGTCCTCCGGCCACTTTATTTTTAATTTTCATTCAGAAAGTCCTAGTTCTGAATTTGCAAGTGAAAGGAAGGGTGTATTATTTTATTATACTCGAACACTATATCCCTTTCAGCGGTGGAAATAAGAATTAAAGTTTTGTATAATCAAGAACGCGTTTCTCTTTCTTTGTCCTTTTTTTGCTTCTTGAATATCCAAACAGTCGACACATTTTAGATTTTGCTTTGCGCCCCTTATATCGTTTTGAAAGCTACATTTTCTTTGAAGAACTACACAAGTCTGGGTGGAAAGCATTTGTTTGCTGCATAACTCTTCGAGATGACTGTGACGGATGCCAGATGCCAGTATTGCCAGTTGATAACGTTGCCTATACTGCTGCTACGAAGAGGGTTTTCCTTCCTAGTGGGTTTTCTTATGTTCAATTTTTGAGGCCCGTGTGCAAGTTGAGACTAGAGTATAGTGGTTGGTGGCAAATTGTTCCTTAGATCATGCTGAACTAAGATCGCGATGGCGAACATCTGAGACCCGCGACTGGGCAGCGAGAGGGGGGTAAAATGTGATGAAGAGTGAAGACATAGAAAATGTTAAGTCATGAACCGAAAGAGGTACAGTGATGAAAGTTACCGTACGTATTCGCCATTTTACGCCAATGAAGGTTTAGCAAACCGATTTCAAAAATATCAATCGTTTCCAGAGATATTTTCAAAAATATAATTTTTTTTCTGGGCATTTTACTGTTAAAAAAATCAAAGAATTTTGAAGATGGAAAGATGAAAAGGATATTTCGGCTATCATGGATGTAAGATATATAGTCGTGATTGGCAAAAATTCCTTGGCCTACTATTTTAGGAAACAAAACCGGCAACTGTTTTCACCAGCTTGGCCGCCATCTTGGATTTCCTTTTGGTGCAGTAGTCGCAAAAACGACAGGGGACTGTGGGTATGGTAGCATTAGATCATTTTAATATGAAAAGTAACTAGCCAGAGGGAGTAAGTTACTTCTTTGTCGAAAAAAATTGCCATTTTGTTATCTCCGGCTTTTGCCGAATCCAGTGCCAATGATGGCTGATTTGGAGATGGAAGCGGCACAATACGTTTTGTACCTTAAAACTTGACAGTTTGTGGAGTCAACCATCAAAATTTATGATCACAAACCAAATGGTTTATTGTTGGTGATTGGCTGAAGCAAAGTGTGCTCATTTTTGGCATAAAATGCATGAAAACTGAGTTTTTAGTGGACATTACAAAGCTCTGGAGGGAGACCTGCGGCCAAGATTGGCGGCGAAAGTCTTGTAACTAGTTGAAGTGAGTACCTATGCTCTACAACAAGTAGCTATAATGAATCGTGTAGATCGCTTGAAGACCTCTGGGGAAGTCGACAAAGATGTTTTTTCATGATAATATTTTCAAGTACAGTCCCCCTCAAAAGTCAGTGAGTTTGTGAAAAATCACCACCACACATCTTTCAGCTCCGTGAACTGCGGTGATTTCGAATAAACCGAACAAATGAATTGTTCGAGTGTTGCAAATGTTCCGGCGTGGACCGTGGTCGAAAGAGTTGGTCCCTAGAGAAGAGAGAAACTTTTGAAAGGGACTGTACTTGAAAATATTATCATGAAAAAACATCTTTGGCGACCTCCCTAGAGATCTTCAAGAAACCTACACCATTCATGACAGCTACTTACTTGTTACAGAGCATACTCACTTTAACTAGTTACATGACTTTCGCCGTTAATCTTGGCCGCAGGTCTTCCTCCAGAGCTTTGTATAATGTCCACTAAAAACACAGTTTATATGAATTTTCTGCCAAAAATGAGCACACTTTGCTTCAACCAATCACCAACAATAAACCATTTGATTCATGATCATAAATTTTGGTGGTTGACTTCACAAACTATCAAGTTTTATGGTACAAAACGTATTGTGCCACTTCCAGCTTCAAATCAGCCATCATTGGTACTGGATTCGCGCAGGAGCCGGAGATAATGAAATAGCAATTTTCCTCGCCAAAGAAGCAACTAACCCTCTCTGGGAAGTTACTTTTCGTATTGAAATGATCTAACGCTACCATACTCATAGTCCCCTGTCCAGTGCATGACGGATTAACCAATAGGCTAAGTAGGCTGCAGCCTAGGGCGCCTCGATAAAAGGGGGCGCCGACCGAGACGACATTGGAAAAAAGCATGAATTCACGAAAAATGTTGTAGTTTCATGTTCCATATTGTTGCAATAATCTTAGGCCAGCTAGAAAAGTTGGAAAGGTACTTTTCGGCATCCACTCCCAAATGAAGAAATGCTATGGAAAAAATGAATCAAAATGCTGGCAACTAATAAATTACATATGAATAAAATAATTAAGTCTCATTATAGGGTGACTATTTACGCACTACGCACCTTTGCTTATAAAAAACTTGTAACAATACTCGAAAGTGACCATTGAAAAGGTGGAAGGTCTTTGGCCCACGGCGCCGGCGTAAGACACCGGAAAATAGTAGTCCATCCGCTAGGTACTATTCTGTATTTTTTTAGAGGTCGAAAAGGTTTTTTTTGGAATTCCAATCAGTCAAGGTCCACAGAATCATATTTTTTTGGTGGCAACGCTCAAAAGTGGTGCGGTCACCCTGTGCACCCCCATGGGAGCCAGCCCCCAGTTAATCGAATTTCAGTTCTGTAACTCGGAGGATCGACACAGAATTACAAAAAATTCAGGATGTCATGAAGAAACTCCCTCAAAAGTCATCCACAATAAAGATACAGCCCTTCAAGTTTCAAAAAAGGCGATTTCTGTGGAGGTACAATTTCCACAATTTTCAACCGATTTTGTAGAAAATTTGGCTAGGCCCCTCTGTAACAAGTATCTAGAAGGGGGCATTTCATTTTCTGGATAAATTGTCCAGTGGCGGAGCAACTGGAAATTTTGACATAATGCCGTCCCTCCTCATTTCTTAAGTGTCTGGTGAACTTTGAACTCTGAAACTTTCACTATGTATCGAATATATTGTTCAACTACGATTTCCCCAAAAAAATTAGAATCAGAGCTGGTTTCTGGGTTTAATGTTGAATATAAAAGAGGGGATTTGCTTTCATTTTTTGAGCTGAATACCCTAGTATTTTTTTTATATAAAAAAATTGTGTTCAAATTTTTATTTTTTTTTGGAAACATCGTAGCTGAATAATGTATTCGATACATAGTGAAAGTTCAAGGGTCCAAAGTTGACCAGGGACTTGAGAAATGAGGAGGGACGGCATTATGTTAAAATTTCCAATTGTTCCGCCACTGAACAATTTATCCAGAAAATGAAATTCCCCCTTCTAGATACTTGTTACAGAGGGGCCTAGCCAAATTTTCAGCAAAATCGATTGAAAACTGTGGAAATTGTACCTCCACGGAAATCGCCTTTTTTGAAACTTGAAGGGCTGTATCTTCATTGTGGATGACTTTTGAGGGAGTTTTTTCATGACATCATGAATTTTTTGTAATTCTGTGTCGATCCTCCGAGTTACAGAACTGAAATTCGATTAACTGGGGGCTGGCCCCCATGGGGGTGCACAGGGTGACCGCACCACTTTTGAGCGTTGCCACCAAAAAAATATGATTCTGTGGACCTTGACTGATTGGAATTCCAAAAAAAACCTTTCCGACCTCTAAAAAAATACAGAATAGTACCTAGCGGATGGACTATAGGTTGTATTTTCGTTTATAGCTCAAGCGACGAAGCGAATGAATGTCACCCACCATATTTGAAATAATATAAAATGACTTTTTTCAAAGAGACAGACCTCTACCAATATATAGAAATGAAAATCACCTGCTCATAGGCTTAAAGGGTCTATTCAGTCACTAGTGTTTGACACTTTTCATGCCTATTCACAGTGGTGAAGCATCTCCCAAGCGAAACGTCTGAGGCGCTAACGGGCTGGGAACGTCTCTCGCGCGAAAGCACTTTTAGCGTCTCTCAAGCGAAAAGGCCGTTTCGACTATTTGGCGATTCAGTTTGGCAACGTGGCCGTATCTTTGACGGAAATATATTCAGAACGTCTGTCGAGCGAACACCATGGCAGCGTCTGCGGCGCGAACATATAAGCAGGATCTCTGGAGCGAAAAGCCCGACAGCGTCTCTCGAGCGAACACCATAGCAGCATCTGTGGCGCGAACGTGTGAGTAGCGTCTGTCGAGCGAACACCATGGCTGCGGCGCGAACATATAAACAGCATCTCTGGAGTGAAAAGCCCGACAGCGTCTCTCGAGCGAACACCATAGCAGCGTCTGTGGCGCGAAACACCGTTTTGGTGAATCTCGACCGTGCTGGTGTAGGTATTATAGTTCGCTCGAGAGACGCTGTCGAGCTTTTCGCTCCAGAGATGCTGCCATGGTGTTCGCTCGACAGATGCTGTCAGGCTTTTCGCGCCACAGACGCTACTACAGTGTTCGCTCGAGAGACGCTGTCGGGCTTTTCGCTCCAGAGATGCTGCTTAAATGTTCGCGCCACAGACGCTGCCATGGTGTTCGCTCGACAGACGCTATCGGGGTTTTCGCTCCAGAGACGCTACTCATATGTTCGCGCCACAGACGTTACCACTGTGTTCGCTCGAGAGACGTTCTGAATTTATTTCCGTCAAAGATACGGCCACGTTGCCAAACTGAATCGCCAAATAGTCGAAACGGCCTTTTCGCTCGAGAGACGCTAAACGTGCTTTCGCGCGAGAGACGTTCCCAGCCCGTTAGCGTCTCAGACGTTTCGCTTGGGAGACGTGTATTCCTTACAGTGTGCTACTCTATGATTGTATTAGTTCTGTCCTGTTTTTAAACAGTCTATACCAGTCACGCCTTAGGTCACGAGTTTCCAGTACCCAGTGCTGACAATCTTCTCTTGGACAAACAGTGAGCAAAAAGATCGAAATACAAAAGGTCGAAAACAAAACATCGAATGCATAAAATCGAGAAACCAAATAACGAAACCACAAAACATCGAAAGCACTATTGTCGAAAGTACAAAAGGTCGAAAATCAAAAGATCGAAAAGTGAAATATCGAAAAGCAAAAGGTCGAAAACCAGAAGGTCGAAAAGTGAAATATCGAAAAGCAAAAGGTCGAAAACAAAAAGGTCGAAAAACAAAAGATCGAAAAGCAAAACATCGAATAATAAAATGTCGAATAGCACAATGTCGAACTAGAAATACCTGTTTTAAATGTGATTACAATTCGGATCGATTGAGGAGCTGTGACTCCCTCAGAGAGCACTTGAGGAAAAATTTTACTCTCACTTTTCGACTTATTCTTCAGAGATAAATCACCTCCCAAAGTATTATGCAAGGCCACCGAAACACCTGTATATTCTTTTAAATCTGATCAGCGTCAGCATAAATTAACTTAAGACTTATAAACCTGTGCACGCATGGACCTTGTCAGGTTCAGTGATTTTTTTGCAGACCTGATTGGGTTTTTTGACGCAAAATCCACTCTGAAACGTAAAGCTGTGCACATGGACCTCGTCAGGTCTAGTAGATTTTTTTTTAAGACCTGATTTGGTTTTTCGACGCAAAATTAACTTGAACTTATAAACCTGTGTACATGGATCTCGTCAGGTTCAGTAATTTTTTTGCAGACCTGATTCGGTTTCTTTTGACGCAAAATCCACTCTGAAACGTCAAGTTGTGCACATGGACCTCGTCAGGCTTAGTATTTTTTTTTTTGGAAGACCTGATTTGGTTTTTCGATGCAAAATCAAGTTGGACTCATGAAGCAGTGTACATAGACCTCGTCAGGTCTAGTAGGGGTTTTTTTTGAAGACCTGATTTGGTTTTTCGATGCAAAATCAAGTTGGACTCATGAAGCAGTGTACATAGACCTCGTCAGGTCTAGTAGGGGTTTTTTTTGAAGACCTGATTTGGTTTTTCGATGCAAAATCAAGTTGGACTCATGAAGCAGTGTACATAGACCTCGTCAGGTCTAGTAGGGGTTTTTTTTGAAGACCTGATTTGGTTTTTGACGCAAAATTCACTCTAAAACGTAAAGCTGTGCACATGGACCTCGTCAGGTCTAGTAGTTTTTTTTTTTGAAGACCTGATTTGGTTTTTTGACGCAAAATTAACTTGGACTTATAAACCAGTGTACATGGACCTCGTCAGGTTCAGTAATTTTTTTGCAGACCTGGTTTGGTTTTTTGACGCAAAATCAACTCTGAAACGTCAGTTGTGCACATGGATTTCGTCAGGTTTAGTTTTTTTTTTTGAAGACCTGATTTGGTTTTTCGACGCAAAATCAAGTTGGACACATAAAGCTGTGTACATGGACCTCGTCAGGTCTAGTAGTTTTTGTTTTGAAGACCTGATTTGGTTTTTTGACGCAAAATTAACTTGGACTTGCTTATAAACCTGTGTGCATGAACCTCGTCAGGTTCAGTAATTTTTTCACAGACCTGATTCGGTTTTTTGACGCAAAATCATTTCTGAAACGTGAAGCTGTGTACATGGACCTCGTCAGGTTCAGTAATTTTTTTGCAGACCTGATTCGGTTTTTTGACGCAAAATTGACCTATACTCATAAATCGGTGTACACACTACACAGACCTTGTCAGGTTCAGTATTTTATTTTCAAGGCCTGATTAGGTTTTTTCACAGAAATAAATTTGGGCTAGTTGACTTTTGACTCGGTGCTTCTCTTCTCCCGTCCCAAACTCTCAAATCATTTGTCTTTACAACAATTGTACATACACCTATTGCTCAATTTCGATTTTCACGGTTCTTCTTTCACTTCTTCTTCACTTCTTTCACGATTTTTTGTTTCTCGATCTATTGCTTTTCGACGTTTTGTTTTTCGACCAATTGTTTTTCGACATTCTGTTATTCGATATTATGTTTTTTCGACCATATGTATTTCGATCATCATCACTTTCGATATATTGTAAATTCGACCTTTTCTTTTTCGACCTTATGCATTCGATGTTTTGTTTTCGACTTTTTGTTTTTCGTTCTTTTTTCCGTCACTCGTTTTCAGCCTAACGGGGTGTGGTATTTGGAAGAGGACTAGGTACTGATGTCATTGGAAATTAAAACTAGCTAGCGAGACTTACCTGTCGAAAAATAATCGCTAGGTTTAAAAGGTAGCGAACAAGCCCTCATGCTTGTTATTGCTGGCTTTCTGATGCTCAGAACAGTTCCCCACGCCTTTTCACGGTACATGGTTTGCGAAACCACGACGAAAGCGTTTATGATTGTGATGATATTCACTTGTGATGCGTCTTTCTTAAATAATTGATAAAAATAAACAGACCTACCTGGGCTTTTCTTGATTTACAACTAAAGACGGTGCAAATGGTGTATAAGTCGTTCTTTTGGCCGTTTCTGAATCACGCGAAGTCAATAAGACAACGCGCAGACAGCAGCAGGGATGACAGCAGAACAACGTCTAGTAGCCTAGGTGGGCACTAGTGGATACCTGCAATACCCACATATTGACATGGAAATTTGACAAGTAGAAATAATCTGAAAAGGGGTTTGCATATTTGTGTCTCTTATTTCATGATATGGTTAGCGTATTTAGCAGGTTTGTAGTAGATCTAGCTCCAGAGGTGCGCAGCTGAAAGACTACGCCCCCAGCAATGCACTACATCATTGCGGTAAGAAAAGACAACGTTTACGTCGCGAACACAGAGGTAGCTATGGCGAGCTTGTTAGAATGAAAAATGCGGATCTCCAGCTGAAGTCGAAGCAGGAAATCTTTAGAAAAAAGCGAGGAAAAAAGGTAGGTGGTGGTTGACTCTGCACGGCCAGCCCGAGGTGATTTTTTCTTGGCTGGCAGGCTGGTCGACGGGCTTGTGTGTTTCCCTCCGTGCGGGTGTGACAAGAGTCTGTTGCTCTTCCTTGGGCGGAAGCTATGGATGATAAAGAGAACGGTCCGCGACGACGCTGGTCATCAACATTGGGCCCCATAAAGAGCCTACGGGGCCCCAAGGGTTCACAGGAACAAAAGTTTGCTTGTAGGAGACTGCACAATAGGGATGTCCAACTTCGATTCGATTCATACTTGAATCGATTCAATGGAAACGATGCATCTGAAAAGTTGAATCGATTCAACTGTATACGATTATTTAGTGAATCAATTCAAACCAATGTGATAGCAGTTGTTTCGATTATTACGCAGGCGACAACACTCGTTAATGCCGAAAAGCCTTAAGTTAAATAAATCTAAAAACTAAATTCACTTCAGTCCACGGCTAATCGGAGACCTGACCCAAGCTACTTGGTCCTAATTTGGTCCTTGTCTGCGATCGTTTACACCACGTGGACTAAATTTATTTGGGTCGAATTTAGTGCTTAGGTCGCGGACCAAAGCCACGGTGTAAACGTAGCCATTGGTCATTTGTGTCTACAATAGACCTATTTCTTATGGGGAACAGAGACGTTCAGACAAGGATGAATAATTTTAAGCCACACCCCTGGCCAATTAAACGCCTTTAATTATTAGGCGCGAAATTCGAGGAAGGCGATACTGTCACAATAAATTAGAATTGTCACTGTCACTATGACTGTAACATGTGTCGTGTGGCTACACACATTCATGGGCTACACTGATCGAACAATTCGAAAAATGCGCGTATGTTGTGTGAAAAGTTGACCGCACAAAGTCTAAGACAGCATTTCCCCCACATGCTGCATTCCACGGTTTTCCTGCCGACGAAAATAAGCGAAATAAATGGATGGCCGCCACTGGAAGACACGATGCCGGCTGTTTCACAAGTTGTACTTGCAAGGCCAAAAATGGGGCGTCCAAATCACCGTTCAAAGTGCTGGGAATGCTACCTCACCTTCCTATTTGACGATTGCTGTAGCTTCACAACAAAACCTCAATATTTTGCTTCAAAATATCAGCGGAAGATTTCTATTCATCAGTGATTGATTGGTACAAAGAAGACACTGAAAACAAATGCTCCGAACATTTTCTTGAGGAGCTTCTTCCTTTTTCTGGCTCCTGTAGCACTTCACTTCTACCTCTACCTTCAGGTTATTCACATCAAGTACGTCTTCAAAATATCCTTCCACACTGTACTTCAACCCCTTATCACGCTGGTTCCCCGTCATTTGATGCTTACACTTATAAACAAGTGAAGCGTTGTCGAGTCTGTAGGTTTGCATCGTGGCAAGACTTTTGCTCCACATTTTGGTTCTGCTCTACTGACAACTGATGACAAATTGTAACATATCGTTGTCAGGGGTAATGAGAAGTAGAAAGTCACTGACACTGACACAGTTGCTACGGGAGAATGTGAGGCAAATCCCGCCAATGAGCGGAGATAGGAAGCAAAATGGGCGTGAAAAAAAAAAAGGTCCATTGATGAAAAATCATTGGTTATTGTCAACATTATTATTATTCTGAAATGTTTTCGCCAGGGGCGTCATCTATTAAGACCACAAACCTATATAAGTTGCCCCGCCGAACTGAATGCACTAAGACCGGTTCTTTTCGATGCATCGATTCATTTCATACGATTTTTTAATCGAATCAAACTATTGATTACGATTCGATTCGATTAGCACTAATCGATTCAGCGACAACATTTGGACATCCCTACTGCACAAGACAGCAAAGTGACAGTTTTGACGTGCCACCAATTGACGTAACAGACGCCGCTGTCTGCGGCAACTTACACCTCTTCTGAAAATTAATTCCCTAAAACTTCCTCGACGAAACGGCCATTTTCCCCAATAAGGTCAATCGCCTATACTCTAGTCTCAACTTGCACACGGGATACCATAAGAAAACCTACTATCCGTGTTTCGCCAGGTTTTATTGTCGGTTTGATTTCTCGATCGCACAATGTGCACTTGAAAGTCAAAGAACTCATGCTATAACTCATTTCTGACTTCTTTGAAACGGTATCATCTGGACGAATGGACCATTTCCACATGACGTCACACGCACGTGTCGAACGGCTGATTCGGGGCAACGTCAACATGATGTCAACTATATCAGTCCGGTCTATGTCAAGTAGGCACGGCCGCACACGGGTGAAACAGGACCTCTCGAAAAGAAATCAGTTTTTTAGACTTTCAAGTGCGTGCCGCGGTTAAGCCAGGCACGATATCGTTAGAGAAGAGTTTGAGCTTTTCATTCTTTATGAAATTTTCGCAAACGGTGTTTGGTAGAATTGAAAAAATTGCTGCTGAACAGGCGGGTAAAAATTGTTCACTTTTTTGCTGGCAACATCTTCAAAAATGCTATTATTGAAACTTTAATGCCATATATGGGTTCAATGGATACGAGTTATTAGAAAACATATAAAATACAAGTTGCTCCATCGTTTTCTTGTGTGGAAAAACGATTAAATGTAATTTATCTGACCCGCACGGAGAAATCTTTTTTTCAACAGTAAAACTGGCACAGAGATGATGACAGATCAGATGCTTCCAATGTTTGCGTAAAAGTTGTACGTTCGCATTTAGGCAATAATGCAAATATAACGAAAAAGTACGAAGGTTTAACAGGTCTTTTTGCACTTTCGAGGCATCCTTTACCTTCGCGCAGATGTGGAGGAATCAGCACAACTCGTTTTTGGGCAGAAACTCAGTGGTAGATAACTACTGACCTCACGAAGAGTTTGACACTAGTGATGGGTTGTTATTTAACTATCTGTTATTTTTCGACTGTTACTTGAAAATAACAATAACAACCTGTTATCTCGGTTGAAATATAACAGATACAAGATAACAGTTTACCCGGATTGTCGACGCCCGGCGCGATCAACTGATCACAGTGAACGACTAAACAGATACAAAATAATATTTAGTTTACCCGGTTCTTCGACGCCCGGCGCGATCAACGGTGAACGACTAAACCACAGACTAAACCATAGACTGACTAAACAGTAAAAGTAGGTGTAAAACTTGTTCAATAAAAAATTAATACTTTGACTTTGATTGAAGTCAAGTCATTTTAAATGAAGGATTTGTTGGTGTTTTTTTTTTGACAGCTTTGGATAATGATGCCACTAAATTAAAACAAGCGAATATGCCTCATGGGCATGAGGCTCAGTAGCGCACTTCCTTTTTGAAGGATAAGTGAACGCAAGATGTTAATTAGGGTTCTACCTTTATTTGGGCAGAAATTTCAATATGGCGGCCAGAATAGCGTCAGAAATTAGAAAGATCAGAAATAATCATGAAATTAGGCTTAAAAATCAAAATGATCGTACTGTACAGGTGTCCCGTTCGGTCCCGTTTTTCAACGCTCACTATTGATATCTCGAAAACGGTAAGAGATACAAAGTCGGTTGAATTACAAAAAAGCTGCGCAATTTCATGGCCATTTCAAAAATATCAAAATGTCAAAGACATCTTTGGTCATTTTTTGAGTATCCCAAAAAAACTGAAAAATTCCGAATTCCAAAATTCCAAGTTGCAAATGATGAATTGATGATAAAGGCAGACCACTTTGCAGGATCATCATAACTGAGACACATTTGACCCGCAGTGCTTCTTTTTTCGTCCCTCAGGATTTGAATGCCCCCCCCCCCCCCCTCCTCTTGGGCCCTTTCCAAACTGGCGGAAATTATTATAAGTGCACAAGGCACAAGACAAGGAATCAAATAGCTTTGTCTTGTTCGGCTTTGTGAGAATTTATATGACCATGTCTGACCTCGGGTTCCACCAAACTTTTATCAGCACGATAACTTTATCAGTCTCATAGTAACTAAGCAACTGGCCATCCTATTGGCTGGTGCTTAGCAACTATCACCTCGGGTTCCACCAAAATTTTAAGAGCAGATTAAATCTATCACGCTGATAGTTGCTATGCACCAGCCAATAGGATGGCCAGTTGCTTAGTTACTATCAGAGTGATAAAGTTATCACGCTGATAAAAGTTTGGTGGAACCCGAGGTCAGAGTGATAGATTTAATCTGCTCTTAAAATTTTGGTGGAACCCGAGGTGAATCGGTTTATGAAATATCAAAGATCATGAAAAAAGATGGTGGAACATTGACATCTGCCACAGGCGAATACAATGGCGAAGGTGCCAAAATGAATTTGCCACAGTCATAAGAAAATCCACTTTTCCCATGAGAGTTTCACGCATACCTGTGAACCCAGAACTAGCCGTCTGTAGTGGCCGTTTGTACTAGATGGAGTATGCGCTCACTGGTATGCGCGCTAGTGATTTCTGCCATGAGAAAGGTGGATTGTTCATATATCGTTATTTTTATTTACTATCTACAGTATCTACAGTACTGAAGATACTGACTTCAGATATAAAAAAATATCTTGTCCTGTAGCAAAATGATTTTTCTTAATCTAAGCCTCGATCTTGACCCACTATTGAAAAAATACAAGTGGAGAATGTCAAAACAATTTTTTTTATAATTTCATAAAAAAGTTTTTCAAAGTTTTTTCGATTTTATTCAAATTTCACATACTTATGAATTTTGATGTGCCTTTTCTGAATTTGCACTTTTCCGATTATTATTATTGCAGCGGGCGCCGCCATATTCAAAAATTAAGTTCAAAAAACAAGTTTTTGACAGTATCTAACTTGTGGTAGAAATAAAATAGAAATGTTATCGTGCACATTAAAACAGACTGCATCCTCTAGCTACAATTTGACACCAGAATCATCTTTGTGTGATCCGGAGTTATTACTATAGTTATCGGAGCCAGAGCTTCCGATAATATCATTTTTTGATGTTGAAAAATTACCGCGCTTACGGAAATCGCTTTTCACGTGTTATTTTATTTTAAATATAAGAGAAGGATAGAATTGATGTCTAAATTCGGCAGTGTTCAATAAATTGTGGGCAGTGCTATGAAATGTGGGCAGTGGCTCTCTGCAGTGGCCACACTGCCGATAAATGAGCAGTGGTGTACAAATTTTTCGAGTGTGAAAGCCCCCTCATGGAAACCATATCATTTATTCACCCCATAAAACTCATCTTTTCTTTCTCTTTACAAAGATATAAAACACTTGTAGCATTTTTGTCAAAATAACGTGTAAAAATTGGAAAAACTGATTCTGGGGCGAATAAATCTAGTTACCGGTTCGGTTGCCATGCTCTTGTGGCATAATAACAATGGCATTCGGTTGCCATGGTCGGTTGATTTTGGAAAAAGTTGAGTTACATCCCGTTTTCATGTATTTGATATATATATATATATATATATATATATATATATATATATATAATATATGGATTTATGCTACTACCTACAATCATCTCGTTCGTGTGCGTGTACAGGTAATGGAGCCCCCTTGGGCAAGTACACTACGCTGCGTCCGCTCTCTTCGCGCACAGCTATCCACCAGTCACCCATCCAGGTTCTGGCTTCTGCGGGCGATGCTTGACTTTCATTATAGTAGCCTGTATGCATATCCACCCATGCCGTACCGCCGACATGTATTTGATAATGATAATAAATAACAATATGTAGGATTTCTATTTGGGGCCTGGGGACCAAGGAAAACCAGACCGTTAACTTTTACGAATTTTATTCAGATACGTCCGCTCTCCTTGCGGCTTGGGCGACCACTGACTCCCCTGACTTAGGACTGCCCAGTCAGCGCCCTCTCTCGTTCAACCTATTGACTATTTTTAAATAAATGCGCTAACACCCGGGCATCCTGACGGTCAAAATGCCCTTATTTTTCTTATCTGAATTGGCGAACATCTCTATTCTAAGCACAAAATTACTAGACTAATGAAACAAATCAATTATATGAAATTCGTCGAGTAACTCAACCGAAAGCAAGATTCTAGTAAAAAAAAGAACGCAGTTCTCACTGTTCATAGTCGCTCAGGTAGGCGGGTCTGCGGAGCGCTCTCGGAAGCGGCGCTCGCTCGCCTTCAGGGGGTAACCTGGGAATCTCGGGTTTCTCGTTCGCACTTGTGCACTGGCCACTAACACTCGCCCTATGGGCCGTTTCGTTTTCAATTGACTCTTCGCGGAAACTCCCAAACTCGGCGTTTTCGCGCACATTCTCTTCGAAATCTTCATCGTCGTTGTCGCTGATGTCATCTTCTTCTGGCAAGCGATATATCTTCAGCTGGCTCACGGTTGCCGTAGTGCTGTATCTTCGCTGTCCGTCGAGATTTGTTACTCGGTAAGTGTCGCTTGGTAACACTTCGGTGATAACCAGCGGCCCACGGTATTTTGGCTGGGTCTTCGTACTTTCTCCGGTAAGTTGTGGCATTCTTCGCATGAAAACGATGTCTCCTTCGTGGTATTTCACACCTTTGAATCTCGTTTTGTCATATCGCGTTTTGTATGACTTTTGTTGTCGTTGGATTTCTTCTCGAATCTGTTCCTGGATCTCTTCCGCTGGCGTCCAGCAGCCTTGCTCGTTTTCCACCAATGACGATAACTTGGCATCATGGAAGCGAGGAATGTATCCATATAAAATTTCAAATGGTGTCTTTCCGGTGGTTTTATTCGGCATACTATTCAACCCTTGTTCGACTTTACTAAGTTTGGTGTCCCAACTGTCCTCAGTTTCCGTCATGGTCATCAGTGTCGGTATCAGAGTTCTATGTACTCGTTCACATTGGCCATTGGCTCGGGCCCAATGTGTTGAGTTCAAGGTATGTCTGAGTCCGTTCTCTTCAATAAAGTTTCGAAACTCCGTGGATGTGAACGACATTCCTCGATCCGTAACTATTCTTCCTGGATAACCATGTTGTTCAACAAACTTGTTGAGGGCGCGAATTGTCGATCGCGTTTTCGTGTCCTTCACAGCAAACAATTTTACGAACTTGGTTAGAGCGTCTATTAGTACCAGAATATGTTTATTGCCCTTTCGGCTGGTAACAAGTGGACCCACGTGATCTAAATGGATCCTTCCAAATGGTCGACTAGGTGGAGAGATTGGATGCAATTCTCCAGGTTGTTTCCCCGATGGGATTTTATTTAGCATGCACTCGGCACACGCGCTAATGTGACGTCGGATGTATCGCTTCAACCTCGGAAACCAATATCTCTCTCTGATTTTAGCCACTGTGCGGTCCACTCCAAAGTGACCAATCAAATCATGGTATTTGACGGCAATACTTTTCCGCAAAGCATTCGGGATCACATAAAGCAAGCTTTCGCCGTTTTTCCTCATCAACTTCGACTCTTCCAACACGTAGTCCTTCACACTCTTGTTTTCTTCGCTCGTCCGTTCCTTCTCTTCCTTCTGTAGTATACTGATTAGTCTTTTCAACTTTTCGTCAGAGTTTTGAATTGTGAGTATGTAATCGTGCTCATCCATAATTGAGTACATGAATTGTCGGTTGTAAACTTCGGTCATCGTGTCCGTCGCATCTTCGACGGCAGCTCTCGACAACGCATCCACATGCGCCATTCTGGTTCCAGCTCTGTATTTCACCTCCATGTCATACTCGTTCAACAAGTTCGACCATCTAGCAATTTGTGGATTTTGCGTCTTTTGTGCATTCAAGTACACTAATGCTTGGCAATCTGTGTACACCACGAATGCATTCCGATCAGGAAGTTTCGGAGTCGCTCCACGCAGTAAACTATCGCCATTAACTCGAGTTTTGAAGAGTGATAGTTCATCTCTGTCTCAGTAGTCTTTTTCGACACATAATAAATCGGGTGCATTTCTCCGTTTGCTTGTTTCTGCAATAGTATTCCTGCTAATCCCTGGGATGAAGCGTCGGTATGTAATTCTGTCTCGGTGGCCTGCGGATTGTAGATCTTCAGAACCGGATTTTCAGTTAAGATCATTTTCAACTTTTCAAACGCGGCTTCTTGATCGTTTGTCCACCTGAAGATTGCATTCTTCTTCGTTAGTTCGCTTAAGGCTCGCGCGATGATCGCGTAACATGGAACGAATTTTCTGAAGTACGAGGTGAGACCAAGAAAACGTCTGACATCATGCACATTTTGGGGTCTCGGAAAGTCACGTATCGCGGCGGTTTTGCGTTCGCCCGGTCGTATTCCTTCGGCTGAAATCCGCATGCCGAGATATTCGACCTGTCGTGCACCGAACACACATTTTTCTAACTTCAGTGTCAGCCTCGCTCTTCTAAATGCTTCGAAGACTTTCCGCAGCTTCTCGAACATCTCTGACCAATCCTTCGCGGGTGTGATTACATCGTCTAGGTAGCTCATCACTACCTGGTTCTTCAGCGCACCCAACGCCAAAGTCATCGCTCGACTGAATTCATATGGGGCATTGGTTAGTCCGAAAATCATTCGTTCAAATTGGCCTGTATCATCTGGAGTTATAAATGCCGTTTTCTCCTTCGACGACTCGCTTAGTGGTAACTGCAGATAGCCATGGGGCCAGGTCCAACACGCTGAACAGACTAGCCCCATTCAGCGTTTCCAGATGCTCCTCAGCATTAGCTATTGGGAAATTTCTCTTCACGGTTTGATTGTTCAACTTTCGGTAATCGATTACTAAGCGCGGCTCTCCGGACTTTTTCATGATCAACAGTACAGGGCTGGCATACGCCGACGTTGTTTCCGTCACGAGACCATGCTGTTTCCATTCCTGTACAATTCGGCTGATTGTCTGACGTTCCTGCATGCTCGCTCTATAGGGCTTGGCTCTTACCGGTACCCCGCTATCCTGAATGTCAACCTCTACCAAGTCTGTACATCCAAGCTCTGCCAAATTGAAAGCAAAACAATCGCGAAATTCATTACACAAGGCGCATAGCTCGGAAACGATTTCTTCGGGAGTGTCCTCATCGACTTGAAGCATTTCCTTCGTGATCCGCGTCATACCGCTTTCCGCACTATTTTTCAATTCTTGACCATCCGCAATCGGCGCTCTTGCTATTCCTAGGCTGGTATTTTCCGGTAATTCGATTTGCTGCTTCGAATGGTTCGTAACCGGTACCAACCACTGCGTCTGGTCATTCGCGTGTACTTCGATATAACTGACCGAAAGCGCTGGTATAACATTTTCTCGCACCGTACGAAGCTTCAGTCTTGGGGACATTTCCTCAATTTCGAGATCGCGAAAAGGTTGTTTTTCTCGACGACCGAAAACAAGCTGATCATCTTTGCGCACGTAAACAATGTCTCCATTTTCGGTAAAACTCCGTCCGAGAATTATGTCAATCGGTTGGGCGTTTTCGGGAACTAAGAAAAGTTCAATGTCATTCACCCGCGCGTCATCAAGTTCAAGGTCGGCATGCATCACCCTCGTACAATTTACCGTACCGCCGCCGAAACCGAATAATGTTTTTGTAACTCGATCTGTTTGGCTGCTATCAGGCACGGCGCTCTCTCGAATGGTGCATACCACTGCTTCCCATATCAATAAAAGAATGGTACTCACGTTCATTCATTTTGACCTTACGGAAAAACTTGCTGGCAGGAGTTGTTGTGTGATTTTCCTCCGGCTGGTCGTTGTGATCCTCCACAGTCATCACGCTATGCGTATCTTTGGCAGTCGCACGTCCTCCCGAGTATTTTGCTGACGACGCTGGCTGTGTCTGCGCTGCGTTATACACTCGCGGACTAGAATTCGCATGCGGTGCACTAGTCACTGGTGCACGGTTGGTTTGTCCTTTTCGAGTACACTCCGAAGAAACATGTCCCGGTAGGTAACAGGCGAAACAAAGTCTTTCTCTAGCTCTGGTGCACTGAGATGAGATATGCCCGTCTGTGCCTCCACAATTGTAGCACCTTTTTGGTGGCAACGCACGGTCACCAAAGCCACGTTTTACAGCTCGCGCACGATAGTCACCGTCACCGTCGCTTTTACGATGGACACTGACGTTCGCGGAATCGACGCTGTTTTTCTTTTCTGTCACTCGACACAAACGTATAATGTCGTGAAGTAACTCCTCAATGGTGGTATGATACGCTTTTAGCAATCCCGGAATAAGCGTCTTGTTGTACAATCCTGCGACGATCTGCTCCTTGCACTCTTCAAGGGGTAGTCTCAGCTTTCTGCACAGCTTGTACTTCTCGTGGAAGTATGACCCAACAGCTTCCTTGTTGCCCTGGGTTCTTGAAATCATCGCACACCATAAATCCGTCATGCTTTCCTGTGTCACGAACGCAGCTTTGAAGAGTCGCTCAAATGACGCCCAAGACTGGATTTCGTCGCGACGCACTTCGTACCTATCTTTTGCTGGTCCAACTAAATGTAATCTCGCCGTTTCTAATTTCACCTCTTCTGGCCAATGATGCAATGTCCCGCAACTGTTTATCCTAGCCAACCACTCGCTAGCATCGTTTTCTCTTGTGCCGTTGAACGTTGAACATTGGAACAGCTTTGTTTAAATCTGGCATGACTTGATAGAAGTTCGTATTGCTCGGGCATGGACTGTCATTGCGGTTTTGTAAAAGCTCAAGTGACAGGTTATCCGTTCTTGATCTACTCTCTTCCATTCTCGCGACCAAATTTAGCATCGAATTCATCTGCTGCTGAACAGACCATTCCATCCTCGAGGTGTAGGTGACGTTTTCCGAAGGCCGATCGAATGTATTGTATGTTGATCTCGGATGACCTCCTGCAGCTCCATCTATCGGCGACATTTCTTGATCACTCAGAAATGAGTCGTATTCACTCAGATTTCGACTCTGCGCACTTCCGTCATCCTCGAAGGAGCTAAAGTAGATTCACTTGTACCGTGATTCTAGTCGGCTGTGAGATTTTGTTTCTAAGTTTCCAAATGTGAAATATAGAAAATCCCCAAAACTTTGCAGTTGGCTGCTCTGGCCGGACCAGTTTTGAAACACATTTTTTGCGTATTTCCTTCACAGATAGCCGGAACATTTTTGCGGGATGTGATGTCTGACGCTTTTTTCCATTTTATTGGAGAATGCAACAATTTTTCGACCTGTTTTTAATTTTCGCCAATGAACAAATAAATCAAGAGAGCCTTGACATTTGACAGTTGTGAAAAATATTTCTAACCTCTTGAAGCCGGTTCAACTTTCGGTGGTTCAAATTGAAGAGTATACAATGCCCTTCGTCCAAAAAAGGGGCCCCATGCAATCATCAACCCTTTCGCCTCTTCCAGTCAAAAATACAAGCCAAACCCTGAAGAATTATGGCCGATACAAGGATCGCCCTGCAGTCTGTCATTGGCAAAAGAATTTACGTGTAAAAAGTAAATTAAACCAAATTTCAAAAAACCCAGCCGCTCAAAGTTGCGTATTGAACCGAAATTGATGTTAGTACCTTCAATTTGCAATTTGCTTTCGTTTTGGGGCTTTCCGGGACGAGTTTTTGTCGACTCTGAATGGGCCGCCGTCAAGATGACTTAGATTTGCGGCCGCCCTGTGCTCTTTTGGTGTCTAAATGACGGTAACACAGCTCTGCGTCCCCCTAGTCGCACTTCCACATATGACCAGGTCAGTTTTCCAAGATTTTAATATCAATTTGATAAGAAATATAGCTTCACTTCCAGAGAAGTCAGTTTCACACCAGGTGAAAAGGCGGCAAGCCTACAATGCTAAAGTAGAAAATTTGCCCAGCCAACTAGAGTCACAGTACAAGTGAACCTACTATAGCTAGCCCGACCGTCCCGTCTTGAACCGTCCGCCATCTTGGTTCACTCACACAGCAAAACTCAGGGAACCGACTAACTCTCCGTTGTAATGACTTTTCAGCACTACGCGTCACATACGCGGATCGTTATCGCACTTCTGAAGTGTAGGATTTCTATTTGGGGCCTGGGGACCAAGGAAAACCAGACCGTCAACTTTTACGAATTTTATTCAGACACGTCCGCTCTCCTTGCGGCTTGGGCGACCACTGACTCCCCTGACTTAGGAGTAGGACTTAGGGTTGCTAGATTATCGACAGCTTTGGCTGTACAAGGGTTACGCAATCATCCGTTGCTAAGGGCCGATGGGAGGGGCTAAAATTCAGCTATGTGTCAAAATTTATCATGAGCGGAGAGAAGAGGAAATTTGCGGGGTCCGGTGCTGTTGCTTGATGTCCGCAACCGAACATACATGAAAATTTCATGCATATAGCGGCATAAAAGACGTGTTTTGAAACTCATCGGGCAAGTCATATCCACCTCTCACACGAATTTGTACACCTAAATCCAAAATAAACACGCTCTTGACAGCTAGAACCCGCTGGGACGGACGCCTATGACCTTCCGTGATGCCGACAGCTGTCACTCCCTAACTCCGTGAGGCCATTTAGTAAACAAACGCTCAGCCAGAATGCGGTACCCTTACGCCGGCCGACCGGTCGCGTGATAATCAGGTTCCCTAGTAGGACTGCCCAGTCAGCGCCCTCTCTCGTTCAACCTATTGACTATTTTTAAATAAATGCGCTAACAAATGAAACAAATACAAAACCAAGTATAACACAAAATAACATCGCAATAGCAATAAACATTTATGATTTACAATTACTCGGAATGGGGTCCATTTTGCGGGGAACGCTCAAAGATCGAATTTGTGGTTCATGGCAGAACATCCCAAAGCAACCAAGAGCTGGAAGCAACGAGATGATAATGCGTTTCAGTCGCACCGCACGATATCAACGCAGCCGTTGAAAACATGGCTAAAAGGCACACAACTCTGCATAGAGCAGAATGGACTCCAATTCGAGCAATTGTGAATTATGAATGTTTATCGCTATTGCTATGTTTTTTGTGTTATACTTGGTTCTGTATTTGTTAAATTATTATTTATTATCATTATCAAATACACAAAAACGAAATGTAACCCAACTTTTCGCAAAATCAACAGACCATAGCAACCAAATGCCATTGTTTATATGCCACAAGAGCATGGCAACCGAAGCGGAGTAGCTGTACGAAGCGGTAACACGATTTTTTCGCCTCAAAAACAGTTTTTTCAATTTTTACAGGTTGGGTGGTATGATTAAAAGAAGTATTTACTTTTACTTCAAGTAGAAGCTTTTACTTCGTAGTATATTGGGTGGTATGATTAAAAGAAGTATTTACTTTTACTTCAAGTAGGAGCTTTTACTTCGAGTTTTACTTCGTAGTATTTTGTGAAGCATAATCCCTCGCATAATCCTATACATAAAGTAAATACTTCGCCTAGAAGTTGTTACTACAGTGACCAACTTCAACGTTAACGTCACCTGAAAAGTCTTTTGTTCTGAACGTGATCCTGGCTTTGAATCCATTTTGTGGCCAGTATGAGTTTGAGTAGAGACAAAGAAAGTGCCAGCGAAAACGGTGTAGCAAAAAGCGAGGAAGATAAGGATCTGCAGATGGCTTTTGTGATGCTCTTGCAGGACCGCAAAATCTTGCGGGACAAGGGGAAGGCCCCAGCAATAAAAGCAAAAAAGATAATGCAGCCACTGAAATTGCACAAATGTATAGTGGAAACATCAAAAATAAGAATTTCGATGCAAAAAGGGTGGGTTTCAAACAATTCTATTGGCGACCTCTTTGATAATTTTTGAAATACTTTTTTTTGGACTACCAAGTCTGCAAGTCTGCCCCAAGCCAACTTGAAAACCGGGATTGCCTAAGCGTCTGAGGAAAATCTCCATTTTGGTTTTGTTGCCTGGGAGCTGCCCCTCCTCTTTCGACGTGAGTCCCCAAAAATATGGACATATTCTGCATCCACTGCACGTTGTCTTTGTTTTATCTAAGTATACATCTTTTCACAATTCCTCCTCTTGGCTTTGGACAAGTAACATCAATTTACTTCCTCAGCGCTGAAAAGTTGAAAATGAAAGAGAACTGACCGATACTTTCTATATTGCGCTCCTCCATAACGCCCCTGTTTTCCAAACTTCTCTACAGTTTATTCCGAGACTAACAAACATGGCCATTTGACCACTTTTGGATTGAATTTCAAATGCGAAGTTGCTTCTTGATCAACTCCAGCAATACTATAGTATTTACTTCACTTCGAAGTAAATACTACACAAAATTAGCATAAGCTGTAGTATTACCTTCTATTTACTCGAGTACATAGAGTGGAGTATGAAGTAAAAGCTTCTACTTCTTACTTTAGTTTTCTTCAAGTAGAAGGTGAAGTAAATGCTACGGGATTCGAAGCACTTACTACTGAGTGAAGTATTTACTTGAAGTAAAAGTAAATACTTCTTTTAATCATACCACCCTTTGTGAAGCATAGGGTGGTATGATTAAAAGAAGTATTTACTTTTACTTCAAGTAGAAGCTTTTACTTCGTAGTATTTTGTGAAGCATAATCCTATACATGAAGTAAATACTTCGCCTAGAAGTTGTTACTACAGTGACAAACTTCAACGTTAACGTCACCTGAAAAGTCTTTCGTTCTGAACGTGATCTTGGCTTTGAATCCATTTTGTGGCCAGTATGAGTTTGAGTAGAGACAAAGAAAGTACCAGCGAAAACGGTGTAGCAAAAAGCGAGGAAGATAAGGATCTGCAGATGGCCTTTATGATGCTCTTGCAGGACCGCAAAATCTTGCGGGACAAGGGGAAGGCCCCAGCAATAAAAGCAAAAAGATAATGCAGCCACTGAAATTGTAGAAATGTATAGTGGAAACATCAAAAATAAGAATTTCGATGCAAAAAGGGTGGGTTTCAAACAATTTTATTGGCGCCCTTTTTGACAATTTTTCCAACACTTTTTTTTGGACTACCAAGTCTGCAAGTCTGCCCCAAGCCAACTTGAAAACCGGGATTGCCTAAGCGTCTAAGGAAAATCTCCATTTTGGTTTTCTTGCCTGGGAGCTGCTCCTCCTCTTTCGACGTGAGTCCCCAAAAATATGGACATATTATTCTGCATCCACTGCACGTTGTCTTTGTTTAATCTAATTGCTTAATCATCTTTTTCACAATTCCTCTTGGCTTTGGACAAGTAACATCAATTTACTTCCTCAGCGCTGAGAAGTTGAAAATGAAAGAGAACTGACCGATACTTTCTATATTGCTATATTCCTCCATAACGCCCCTGTTTTCCAAACTTCTCTACAGTTTATTCCGAGACTAACAAACATGGCCATTTGACCACTCTTGAATTGAATTTCAAATGCGAAGTTGCTTCTTGATCAACTTCAGCAATTACTATAGTATTTACTTCACTTCGAAGTAAATACTACACAAAATTAGCATAAGCATAGAAAGTAGTATTACCTTCTATTTACTCGAGTACATAGAGTGGAGTCTGAAGTAAAAGCTTCTACTTCTTACTTTAGTTTTTCTTCAAGTAGAAGGTGAAGTAAATACTACGGGATTCGAAGCACTTACAACTGAGTGGAGTATTTACTTGAAGTAAAAGTAAATACTTCTTTTAATCATACCACCCGTTATTTTGACAAAAATGCTACAAAAGTTTTATATCTTTGTAAAGAGAAAGAAAAGATGAGTTTTATGGGATGGATAAATGACATGGTGTTCATGAGAAAAAATGAAGTTAACTGTCATATCTCAAAAACTTGTAAGCGCAAGAAAAAATTATTAACGTCAGTCGATCAAGGACCTTAAAAAATGTCAGGATACTAATTTTCAAATTGATAGCTGTCATAATAAAGAAATGATTTGAAATTTTCGAGTTCGGCATTTTTCAGTTTTTTGGGGATATTTCAGAAAAGACCAAAGATATGTTGGATATCTTGACATATTTGAAATAGTCATAAAATTGCGCAACTTTTTTGTAATTTAACCGACTTTGTATCTCTTACCGTTTCCGAGATACCAATAGCGTTGAAAAACGGGACACCCTGTATAGACAAAGGTAAGATCCAAGTTTCATGAAAATCGTTCCGCTAATAAGACATTTCGATATGGCGCTCAAGATGGTGGCAGAATGTTGGAATTTGGCTGGAGAATAAGAATGATCATACGAAACAAAGGTAAGTCCCAAGCTCGGTCCCAAGCTCCATGAAAATCGTTAAGTGATTAGAAATTTCACTATAGCGGCCAAGATGGCGGCAGAGCATCATTTGTCCAAAATCGGATGTATTTTGATGAAGTTCACATCGCCTGTGAATTTCACTCAAATCGAACCACTTTCAGAGAAATTCCAAAATGGCGGACCAAAGATGGCGGCCAAGTGACAAAAATCATTAGTCAAATTTATATGGTGGACACGTACGCATTTGATTGGTATTCGCACCACATCGATATCTCTTTCCGTCGAGGCATAATTCTCTTAGTTCTATCATTTTGAAACATGTTCAATATGGAGAATACAAGATGGCGGCGGGGCATCAATTGTCGAAAATTGGATGTATCTCAATTATTAAGTTCACATCGCCTGCTAATTTCATTCAAATCAGACCACTTTTAGAAAAATTCGAAATGGCGGATCAAAGATGGCGGCCAAGTGACAAAAATTATTGGTCAAATTTATATGGTGGTCACGTACGCATTCGATTGGCGTTTGCACCACATCGATATCTCTTTTCGGCGTTGAGGCATAATTCTCCTAGTTCTATCACTTCGAAACATGTTCAATGGTGAGAATACAAGATGGCGGCAAGGTATCAATTGTCAAAAATTGAATAGACCGTGATGTGGTTTACATTGCCTGCAAATTTCAATCGGATCACTTTTAGAGAAATTCAAAATGGCGGATCAAAGATGGCGGCAGAATAACAAAAAACCAAAAGTCAACTTGACATCCTGGACACATGTTCTATTGATCAGCGTTTACACCACATCGATATCTTTCTTCCCTGAGGAGTTATCCCGGGTACGGACGGACGGACGGACGGACGGACGGACGGACGGACAAAGTGAAGCTAAAAGCGCCTTTTCCCATTTTTTGGGAAAGTGCGCTAAAAACACAATTTTTTTGCAGAGAATTTATTATTTTCAGGGTGAGCACTGTGAATATCAACTGTTCACTCATCTGTCTCATCACTTGGATCTGTTTCGAAGATGGGAAGAAGAACCTGTGATCAATGCTCAGCTCTATTGGCCATCACAAATATTCTTACATGTTTCTCATTTAAAGACCCGGGTGAGAAACTCCTCCTTGCGCGTATTATTCACGCCACTTTCAAACAAAAATATTTCATGGCTACTGGAGCCCACTTCATAGGTAAAAACATACCGTGTTTTATTTGAGACCCATCTTATACTGTTAAAATGCCTGGTTTGTCCACAGAAACAGTTCTAGAGAAAAGTGTCTGGGTGAATTTTTTGACTAGATATTTAAAGCCCCAACATCGTAGGAGGCACAGAGGTGTAAGTCCAAATATTTTGATATGTTCTTCCCTAGGGAACATACCAGTTATATATCAATATTCAACTTTGTGCGACATTGCTTGAGGCCCAAGATTCTCACATGTTTTTCCTGAAATATCCGGTCGACAAATTCACACTCACACTCAACCGCCTTTCCCGCAGAACTCACCAATCGGAAGAGTTACAAGGGTTCCCTCACACACTTAAGCACTAACAACAGATCTCTCTCGTTTGTTCGAAACATATCTCATATCGATCGGATACTCCGTTCACTTGCAGGAACAGCTTGGAGATAGGTATCTGAGTAATTCTAAGAACTTGACTTTTGAGGATGAAAATCAAAGGACGCACGAGGGTGTAATCCGAGTATTTTGATATGTTGTTCCGTAGGTCCAATAGAACATATATACCAAAATTCAGCTTTGCGCGAATTTGTTACGGGTTACCACGATTTTTAGACTGAAATGCCTGGGCTATATCAGCTAGGGAACCTGTTTATCACGCGACCGGCCGATCTAGCAACCCTAATATCGGCTTAATATCACGACGTACTATTGTCCATCACTACAAATTATTGCCAGCAATGCCAGTCTTCGAGCCGGCGCCGGCGGTAGCTCAGCGGTTGGAGCGCTGGACTGCGAACCTAAAGGTAGTGTGTTCAATATCACGCGGCAGCAGTGATGAACAAGCGACCAACCCAGTCGCTATAAATAATTGGGTACCTGCGTTCTGTGTGAACAAGGGGTAATAAGGCGGTTGCCTAAGGTGTGATGCTTACCCCATCACCTCGGGTCTCCAGAGGCGCTTTCGTTTTGCCAGCAGGAGCTGCATGCTCTGGGTAGATCACTAGACAAAGAAAGTCCAGCTGGGCCGTGATTGGTGTATGTATGTATCTACTTTCTCTATCTATTGATCTACCCGGAGTAGCTCCTGGCGCAATACGAAAGCGGCTCAGGGGTCCGCGACAACCGAGTAGTGTACACAAAGAACGGAAGCTCTATAACCTTCCGCTTTGTAGGCAAAGTCCCTCAATGGGTATTAATAATGCCAGCCTTCTGTCACTTACTGCTATTTTGGGAATGGTAACTTTACTACTTCACTTTTATATTTCTAGTCACCTAAGTTTACATAACCTCCTTGAAGTTCACTGTGTACTCAAATTCCTTTTTATTAAATCATGATTTATTATTTCACTTTATGAATTCACAAGCTCTAATTTATTTTCAATTACAAAAGCTTCATACACTTCGCACAATAACATGCGAAATCATTTTTACAAAATATACAGGGTACAATCTTAGGCTATTAAAGTGATTCAGAAAATATCCAGAAGTGGGTCAACTTTCGCCCATCATTGTTTCTTTGAGTTCACAAAATATGAACAGGCACAAGAAAGGCACTATTGTACAAAATACTTCTATACATAAGTACTGTTGTATTTAATTAGGTAGGTACTAGCGAAGGGAAAACTACTTTGTGCATAATATTTGAGTTTGAGTATTTTCATCTAGACTTGTATACATTTTTACAGTGCTCAATTTTAAAAGATTAGGTAGTACAACACTGAATTATTTAGTAAGTATATTTACATATTTACAATAATGCGTTACGTTTTAAAATGTTCGTTCATCGTTTATAAAAAAAAAGCTTGAAAAATATGGAATGACGTGAATAAATTAAGAGACGAGAAAATTTCAGTTACTCGAAGTCTATAAAATATATAAAGCTATATTCTAAAACAAAACTAAAATGTAATTAAATCAGGAACAATACAATACAATAAATACAAAGAAAAACAAATATATACATATAAATTGTTCTGTTGTACAGAAATTAAATTTAAATAATAATAATTTTAAAAAATCTAACAAGTTATAAAAAAAAACAAATCAAAATATTAAATAATATCACACTATTATTAACACTTCTTGATTGTGTCACTGGGTGTTTTGCCTTTCAAATAATCACGAGATCATACTCCAATAATATTTAGGTACTATCACTTTTATAGTTTTTGAAGTTTATTATTGTCACTGGCAGGCTCCAAGCTCATATTTAACGAAACCATGTTGTAACTACAATAAATTACTACAAAAGTAAATAAGTTAATAATTTGATCATCTTTTTTTTAAATTTATCAACTCCAGAGCCTATCATTAACATTGCACAAAAAATCAAAAGCGCATTCACAAAATGGTACACGTCTGAGGAACCTCTCATTATTACACTGGCCCTAATTTGATTAAACGAGTACTGTAAGCACGTCTGCACTACCACTTGTATTTTGTTGTGAAGTCCTTTGCTTATTTACATTAATAATACTTTTGCTAAAGTCTTTATGACCAGACGAGTCGTCGAAGGCGGCCGTGTTCTTCCGCACGTCGGGATTTTGTGCCTTGTAGAGCATTATTTGACTGCTTCGATGGGCCGGACTCAGGCCATCGCCCAGCTTCATGTTGCAGTTATCGCTGCCGCTGGTCCCGGGGATGACCATCATGGTCTTCCTCGAGCCGGGACAGTCAACTTCTGAGATCATCTCCAGCATCTCACTGGAGTTTTCGAGCGGGAGCATCGAGGACAACGGCCGGACGACGCTCACTTTAGGCAAATCAAGGCCGCACGCTCCTGCCGAACTGATGCTCGCCATGCTCCCCCCATCCTCCTTGAGGGGGTTCGCGTACCTCCGCAGGTTCTCTTCGTTCTGGAGGTTGTTCGATTTTTCATCTTCGTGATTTCTGTGACAAGAATCGGAAGAAGGCGATAGATTCATGCCGCTGAGGCCCAGATTTCGCCGTCGTTGTCTTAGATACAGAAAGCCTATCATTAGCGCTGCCAACAAGCCGATGATCAGGAAGCACACCAACGCTATTAGGTACTTGTTGCTTTGCTGTTCCTCTGAAACCAGGGCGGTTTCCACTTTTACTTCTACTATTGAAGTGAGAGCCAGGAGGGTGCTTTGCTTTCTTGAGATAGCTTCGCCGATCACCCGAATTCCATCCAAAACACCGCTCTGACCAGACTGAAAAAAAAAACATCGACATTTTAATCAAGTACTGAGGATCGCATCAATTTTTCCACTCACCAGAGTTACTTCAACGGTGTCATTATAACCAACTTTTAAATCGCAAAGCAGCACTAACTCATTCTGTTGACTATTTGCGGCTTCCTGATTTGCCAGGAGCCTTCTTAAATTTCCGCAGAGGCTGTCCACAGTGACTCCAGGTGGTAGTTTCAATTTGTCAAGTAGGAGTGTCAACCTGGCACATGTGTTGCTCAACACCGCTTGATTTGGCCAGCAAGTGCTGGGACTTGGTAGCCAGGGAGGTTTCACCCTTCGTCCGCTTTCCAAATCTCTGCACTCGCCGTAAGGTTGGCAAGGAGGTGACAAACAGGATTCTGAAGGGGATGGCACGCAGACTTGGTTATTGTTGCAATTCGAACGTTCCGAGCTGCGGCAGTTGCCCAAGCCGCACCAAATCTTTGTACATCTCACTCGCCCATTGGTGCAAAGGCAAGTGTTGCACTCGTGCTGCCACGTAATATTGTTCTCCAATGTATGGTCTTGCCAAGTGCAACTTCCAGGTGATGGTAAGTACGAATTGTCATTATCTGGAATTAAAAGAGATATATTGATAATGTACAGTTTGTTTAGTTTTTTTCGTAAACATACCGTTACATCTCTTTCCACTACGTCCCGGCAAACAGATGCAGTCGAAATCGTCGATTCGATCCAAGCAAGTGCCTCCGTAGCCACAAGGGTTGGAAGCGCAATCGTTGACGTTTATCTTACAATCCGGTCCTGTGAATCCAGGGGCGCACTCGCACAAGAACCAGTTGACACCGTCGATGCATTTTCCACCATTCTGACATGGCTGGGGCAGGCAATCGTTGACGTCTTCTTCACAATGGTTTCCTTCGAAGCCATCGCGGCAAATGCACTGGTAGAAGTCACCAGTGTTGATGCAGGTTCCGCCGTTGAGACAGGGATTTGAACGGCAAGCTGTTTGTTTTGCTATATGACATGTCGTTCCTGCAAACATTAAAATATATAAGACATCTCGTTCCATTAGAAGTTTCACTCGGGCACTAACCTTCCCAGTCTGGGGGGCATCTGCATATAAAATTGTTACCGAGGTCCTGACAAGTTCCTCCATTTTTGCATGTCGTGTGGTCGCAATGGCTGTCTTTGAGCGAGCATGTCTTTCCTTTCCAGCCGTTCTTGCAGTCACACTCAAAGTCCGCGACGCCATCTAAACAAGTTCCGTTATTCCGACATGGATTGGGCGAGCAATCGTCGGTGTCTAAACGTAAGTAAAATGTAAAGACGTGTTGAAAAATGTTCTTACAATACTTACTTATGTTGCAGAGAGCCCCTTCCCATCCTTCCTTACAAATGCACTGGAATGCGTTGATTTTGTCTACGCAGGTTCCGCCATTCTCGCACGGATTGACTTTACAATCGTTGATGTCTGTGAAATTATTATGTTAGTTTGCCACCATCACGTTGTATGGCGATAAAACTTACTCTCATGACAGTATTTTCCAGTGAATCCGGGCTGGCATTGGCATCTGTGTCCTATTCCAGGTTGATTGACGCAATGACCGTGCTCGCCGCATATGCTGGGTGCCGAGTTCCTGCCGCTTCTTACCACAATGCAACTCTCGATGCCTGCAAGAAGAAACGAAAAGTTGAAAGGAAATTCACGCTTTATTGATGCAACAAATAGCGGGGATTCCTGAGAACCTGGTTCAGGAATAGCGAGCAATCTAATTAAACTTAAAACCGCCATTTACCAGTAACTTTTCAGTAGTAGTCGGCCGCGGTGGATTATTTATGTTTCCGGATGTTTCAGATATCGTCCAAAAGAAGAAAAACACAAGTACCTATGCCTCCTAAGTTTACAATTACTGCTGGGAAAAGATACCCCGACAACCTGGCAGGTGAGCCGTGGTGTTGCGCTCTCTAACATTGCTGCTATTTTTAAACTTTGCTCAGAGTCGCGAGTAGTCAGGCTGAACAGTGTTAATATTGTGCATGAACCACGTCGGATGACGCTTCGGTTGACAGGTAATTTCGAAATACCTGAAGTGGGGGGCGGTTCTCTCCGGGAGGTTGCTGCGTCCTGCTGGGTCAGAAATGGAGCCGGACTTGTCGGGCAGACCCTCCCGCTTATCTACTGTACATAAAGTGTTTAATTGACGCGATCGACCATGAGATATTGCAGCAAGCAGAAAGAACTTAGGCGGAAAGAGCACTACCGACCAGAGTTCTGGTAGGTAGGTACAATGATAAAATCACACCTTAAACGATGATACCAAGCGGTGAAACAGCACCAAGTGAGTAATACAAAGTGTACCAGATTGTGTGTAAAGGATGCTCCAACAGAAAATTATCGACTTGTAGATCTATACACATAATGTGCGTGTTCAGTATGCAGAATCTAATACAGAGTGGTTGAGCAACAACAGCAAGACTAGAATACGGAGAGATACCGCTCTCTGCATATGAAAATTCTTGTAATTCTCTAGGTGGATCAGAGAAATGAGAAGAATGTTTTTTTTCAGCTTAGGTATACTTACAGAACCGAAAAAAAACTCTTTTCTAGGATCTTCTCAAGATTACATGCTTGGAAAAACTATCTCTGGTTTGAACTTTTTTGGGTAGAGACAAGGAGATACGCTGCATGCACGAGTTACTGGACTTATCATGCCATTTTTTTTATGTGATGTACCTACATCAACAAAAAGACTTCATTCAAGTCGCGGTTGTACTGGAAAGCGAATACTGGGCAAATGACCACCGACAAGTTATTTGTAACCCACACGCTCTTTACGGGCCAAATTGCCAGGGACGGTAACGCACATAAATATTGCCAACACTTATTTTACACAAATTATAACACCCACCAACTACAGCGAAGAGCAAGAGAGAGATGACCATGGTCGCGCGGTTTTGCTAGGTAATAAGCTCTAAATAAAGATCAGATTACCGATAGCTGCATTGATATCTTTCATCAGCGGCATTGTATGGGACTAAATACATGACTTGCTGGTGTATCAGTGACTTGCACTGCCGCCTCGGATACATTACCGTCATGTCACACATACAAAAGAAAAGCTAGTGCTTTTCATACTCATTGTTGTGACGTAACGTTTCATCAATTCAGATTATAGTCAGAATTTTCGTAAGTGCGGCACAAAATGCCACGTTCCCTTGAAATATGCTAGGTACTCCAGTACTCCATAACTACTAAGTACCAACTCCAACAGCAAGATAAACCAACAATAAACAGTTCGGAATTGACGTGAAGTGGAATGTAACTTTCGGTGAGGGTTGTAAAACGGGATAAGAGTTCCACGGAACGGGTCGGTGCAAAAAAATTAATTTAACAAGAGTGTAGAGTGCCGGCAGATACCTGAACATATTATACCTACCTCCAAGAATATAAATTATCACTATTACGATCACGGCACTCAAGACTCAAATCAGCTGAGACTTTGTGACCGATGGTGTTGATTTCCAAAGAGTTCTGGAGGGTAAATTAGAAAATGCGACTGTCGGGAAAATTTGGAACTTTTTTTGGGGGGGGGGGGCATTGAGAATTCGAGCATTTAATAGGAAGGAGTAGTCTCTGTAACTTATTCTCTCATATGTCTCTACATGGAAATATTATGAATATTATGTATAATTAGTTGTATTTCAATGTATCGCTTGATTTCTTGCAACAGAAATTGTAACTTCTTTATGCAATAAATATACCGGGTGTCCGCGTGAAAATTTACAGTTGCGATCATTTCCGCAATTTCCAAGATACAGATTTAAAATTTCACAGTATCAATTAGTAACGAGTATTACTACATGTCTCTGTAGTTCGACAACAAACATCGAAGTTAAATGTGTTGCAATTTTTGATCATTAAAAAATTCAATTTATCAAAAAAATTGTGGACTTTTTTCTCAATTTTTCAAGGATGTATCATATCAGGAATGACATTTTTTTACAGAAAAAAAAACAAGGGCTGTCATTTGGAAAAACAAATTGGGGTTGCTAAAGGTGGAACGAATTGGTCCGCTCCGTTGTTACTCATGCTTACCAATTTCCCCCTCGTTACTAATTAACACTGTAAATTTGAAATCTGTAACTTGAAAATGGCGGAAATTATCGCAACTGTTAAGTTTTCGCGCTGAGACCCGGTATTATTATCATTGAACTTACAAGAATATAACTAATAATATAAATCACTATTGTATCATGATCACGGGACTCAGACTCAAATCAGCTCAGACTTTGTGACCGACAAAATATATGTGGCAGTGAACAACTTCCAACCAATTATATAAAATCCGGCGTGGCAGCACAATACTTCCTCGGCGAGTATCCAGAAACGTAAGTTAAGTTTTTGTTCCAAGTGTACTTCGAAAGATCAAGATCTAATTGAAAAATTGCAGAAAAGGACTAGCAGATTAAGTATCCTGAAAGACAAATTTGCGGCTGTCTACGACCATCAAAAAGCACTATGGCTCAACGACTTCCAGGAGACCGAAGAACTTAAGTTGCGATCAAAATGTTTTGCACGGTTTTGTTAAAAAGTTGTCTGAATTCTGCCACCATTGCCAGGAAGCATCTCTCATAGTGCTATTCTGTAAAAAATAACATTCCATAAACGCTCTGTTATGTAAAGATTCCTGTCAGCCATTGGCAATGCCTAATGTAATAACAACGTAACAGAGCCTTTATGGAATGTAATTTTTTAGAGAATCGCACCATCAACCACCTTTACAACGTCGGATTACGATTTCAAGTTCTACAAAAACATGGTACCCATAGCATTTTCACTATCTGACTTTGATTGGAGCATTATTGCCATGCGAAACATTTCGATCGCAATCATATACCTATATCCCACACACTTTCTATTTTCAGTAGAATGACTTTTTGGAGCAAAAATGAAGTGACAAGCTGGAGCGCTGGGAAAATACGGCCGATGGCCCCTGATAGTTTCGCCCCAAAACTTTGCAGATGCCATCAGCCGTAGACGTAGCCCCCCAGCTTGTCACTTAATTTTTGCTCCAAAAAGTCATTCTACTGAAAATAGAAAGCGTATGGGATATAGGTACATATTTCACACATTGTTTCTTGTCTGATACCGACGCAACAGAAAAACCATTCTGATCATAATTATACAGGAACACTCACAGATCTGTTGAAGAAATGGATGGCCGCAATTGCACGATTCATACACACATCAAAAGAATCTAGGGGACAAGCAAATTCAGACGATTTCTAAAATCATCATAACTTTTGATTTCCGCAAGCGATTTCATATCGGTTTTCAGTGTTCGGTTGCCCAATCTTTCGTTTTCATGCCTTGATCACGTCAAATACGTACAGTGGTTCATAAGGTTGCTACAGGGTGATCAATGGAACAGTGTAAAATAGCCGAAAGTTCAGTACGAGCGCGATTTCCCAAAAAAAATATTTCATGCATTGCCAATAGCACAGTTATGAAGATCGGTGTTTCAGCTTCAGTGACGTTTTTGAATTTTGAAAATCGAAGGTGAATTGCCAAAGATATTGATCATTTTGTGCCGCCGTGTTGAATTTCCAAGAAAAAAGAAAGTGGTCCGATTTCATTGAAACTTGGAACACACTCATGTCTGGCTCAAGTAATTGGAATTTCAAGGTTAAATGTCACTTTCGATCACTTTCGAGCCGCTATATTGAACTTTTTACATAAATGATTCAATTTGAATGAAACTTGAAACACACTAAAATCGAATCATTTACATAAAAGTTTAATATGGCGGCTTGGAAGTGACCAAGAAAGACATTCGACCTTGAAATTCCAATTACTGAAACCAGACATGAATGTGATCCAAGTCTCAATGAAATCGGATCACTTGTTGGGAATTCAACATGGCGGCACAAAATTATCAATATCTTTGGCAATTCACCTCCGATTTTCAAAATTCAAAAACGTTACTGAAGCTGAAATACCAGTCTTCATAACTGTGCTATTGAAATGCATAAAATTTTTTTTTTTGGGAAATCGCGCTCGTACTGAACTTTCGCCTATTTTACACTGTTCCATTGATCACCCTGTAGCAACCTTATAAAACATTGTTCGTATTCGACGTGATCAAGACATGAAAACGAAGGATTGGGCTATCGAACACTGAAAACAGACATGAGATCGCTAACAGCAATCAAAAGTTATGATGATTTTAGAAATCGTCTGAATTTGCTTGTCCCCTAGATTCTTTTGATGTGTGTAGTTCCGAATAGTTCCTGGGAGTTTAGCACATTGCTTTGACACCACTTTCTCTGTTTCGACAAGCGGCACTCATTTATTTTGCGAACCCAAATTAGCGGAATAAATGTTAATAATTTGAATTGTCGGGCTGTATGAACACTGCCAGTGACAACCTGCAGGTCATGTTCCAGTAGTGATGAAACAAACAAAAAATAGAAAGATGATTGATTGTTGCAAAATCTGGAAAATGCAATGTTTGTTACTTCAAATCTTCCTTTCCCACTCTAGACTTCTTCACCGGTAAAAAAAAAAATAGGACTGATCATTCACCAGCATACCAACTGAGAGCATGCTAGTGAATGTAATTAAACCAGTCAATTCAGCACATTCCAGGCTGAAGTGATGCCTACTCAACCACTTCAAACTAAATCTGGGCAACGGCTCGGCAGTTATATTGAAAGTTGAAAGACACACACACGCGCGCGCGCGCGCGCGCAGAGACACGTGACGCAGACAGACATCACTCTAGAAATGTTTTCAATCGTCTTGGGGGACCTTAAAACGGAATGTCCGTCGCCGTCCGGATTTTTCCTGCATACCCTTAATACTTTCCTTTTGATTGAAGGGAGAGGGGGGGGGGACGAGGTGAAATTCTCCCTTCAACAAAGAACTTGTTCTCTTATACAGCTACGTAAGAACGTGTAACACCGGCACACGGGGCGGGGCGATAATCTTATTCCAATAATTTCGAGATTTGCATAGCAAGCTCGGATGCAGTCGCTTCAAAGTAATAATAATAATAATAATAAATATTGTTTATTTGCTATTCACACCTAACAATTACAATATAGAAAACGAATAATGAAAATATTATAAAAATAGCAAATAGGCTGCCGTTCAGCTTTCCTGTAAAGCCAAGAAGCTGATCTTCCACGACACCCTGTACAAAACCTAAAATTAAGAAAAAACCAAAACATAACAAAATATCCAAATGAATCATCTCATTGCAACTCCCACAATCCATAGTTACCAACTCAATCCGACGGTCCACCCACCCACCAATCAACTACACTGAAGCATAGACACACCGAAGCCTACCTCGCTCACACACACATCCGAGACAATAATAATAACTGAGACTTGACCTTTCCCTTAAAATCAGACACCGTCATGGTCCTGAAATGAAGCTCAGTGGCTCAGTGGCAGTGGCAAGTAGGTTAGCAATTAATCGTTTTACAGTAAGTCGATGATGTGTAAGTTATCGTCAACTTTTCCTGTCTGAAAGGGAAACTTTAAAAATGTGCATCACCTATTGCATAAACCAGTCGGCTCAGTGATACACATAGTCATTAATTAGAATCGTTGAAAGTATAAATTACCTACCGGTTAACGCATTTCAACGCTGCATTAAAATATTCTGCTAAAACTACATCCGATTCATGCAATATGACACGGCATACAAACTTACCATTATCACACGGTGGACTGTCGCAGAGGAGTTTTTGCTGGCTGCAGTTCTTCCCTTGCCATCCCTCCGGACAATGACAGTAGTAATCGACCTGGGTGTTGAAACAAGGCGCGCCGTTCTGACATGGATCGGGACTGCAGTGATCGTAATCGTTCTGAAAACAAAGCGGAATCAGCAACTCAATTCGATTCGGATCCTCCACCACGTGCATGCATTATTCATGCATCCGCCCACGATGATTCGACCGGAATCTAAAGACTGAAGGTCCTGCGCGAAGAGCTTTGGTGCTTCAGTACTGTCCCGTGCATGGGCATTTCTTATACAGCTCCATCAAAATGCAAGTGATTATGTGGTTAAATGTCGCCACGGGCGTCCAGCGTTCTCTGATTGCTGCTTGCATTAGCGACTAAATGATTTGCTCGCCGAGAGAAATGTGTAAATGCCCGTCATTATCTTTAATATCCAGTCCTTATTATCGTTTATTTGTTAGAGGAATTACGTATATTATCAAGCTTTTACACCAAAGCTGCTGTTTTTTCTAATTAGAACCAGAGACAATATTGGCTCCAAGATATTTACCTCGCATTCATGACCTGTGAACCCCACTGGACAGATACACCTGTAACCGTTGACTTGGTCAACGCATTCGCCGCCATTCCTGCAAGGGTTCGAAGCACAGTCATCGATGTCGGTGTGGCAGTCTCGTCCTGGAAAAAAAGACATACTTTCATCAAAATCCATGGGATATAGGAATATTAACGGGAGTAAACTACAGCTTATAATACCGTTGCAACTCGAAACATCAATATGAGGTAGTCGGAAAAGGAGCGTCAATAAAATGTATAATCTATTCATTTTACGCGAAATCGTGAACGACTGAACGATAATGCGATCGAGCGGATCATTTTCTATCCTCATCTCTTTTCAGATCGCGGGCAAATTCCCGGTGCAGACGCTTGCTCCATGCAGCCGTACAATTATTATCAACAGTTTGCGTTAACATTCACACGTCAAATTGAATTTTAATGACACATTCTTATTCCACGTTTCGCACGAAGAATTTCAGAAAGCGAGCAGCAAAGGCTCCTGCTGCTGCTGCTGCTTCGGATGGTTCTCTCTATTTATATCCCCGGCTGACGAATGTGCTTATCTGATCTACAATCTGAAATCATAAAGTATCGGAGTAGTGGATTCGTTAAGGAGCTATTCTTTGTATTCAATTTCGCGAGATTTCGCTCAGATGCTCAATGGCGGCGGCATAGCATAATGGTATATAAATGTTATTTAATGGGGCGGTTTTTGCCAGAAAGACTGCGCGATGCGTTTTAAATACTCACCGGTGTAACCGGATTGACATGCGCAATGGTAATCGTTGACCAAATCTATGCAGGTGGCGCCGTGTTGGCATTGGCCGACACAATCGTTGATGTTTTGATCGCAGTTTTTCCCGTTCCATCCGACGCGGCATTTGCATCTGTAATCGCCGACCAAGTTGGCGCAAGAGACGGCATTAATACAGGGGTTTGTCAGACATTCGTCCGCATCTGAAACACATTTTCATACATTAGAGATCGAGAGATTGCAGTCTTTCATGTTGCGAAGCCGTGCTGCAGCACAAATATTCTCTGGATGTGATGTTCTCTTGCATGGAGGTTTTCGTCCATTTATCACACCGTTTTTCATTAATGGACCAAGATGACAGCAACAAAATGAGACAATAACAAAAGGGTACTCACCAAACTGGCATACGTTTCCTTCCCAAGCCGACGTGCACTCGCATTTGAAGGAGTCCTCGAGATCAACACACGTTCCGCCGTTCTGGCACGGAGCAGAAGCGCATTCATCAATGTCTGCAATAAAACAACAAAACAATAACAACTCTGAGAGGTCAAATATTCCTATATAAAATCAACGGTTGCCGTGTAGCAGTATGGCACGAAACAGATATATCATGCCTTAAGACAGCGCCCAGCTCTCATTATTTTTTATCTGGGTCTTTGATCATCACCAAGAAATACCGCTGTCGCAAATAATGCATAGACATATCACTCATTTTCTATAGAATCCTAGAAGAGTTGTTAGAGAAATTGCTAAATGGTCATTGAGTAGGTATGTCATCGTGCGTTCTTCAACGGAAGATCCGGGGTTGAAACGCAAGATCCAAAAACTGGTTGCTGGCACTATGTCATTGTGTGATAACACACGCCATAAAGTCACGACTGCTTTATGTAATCCAGAAAATGTTCCTCCTACTTTATAAATCATCGCTGTAGTCGATTTCCCGTTGAACCAATTCTCACAACCAGCAGACATGTTGAACTGCGTCGTCGTGGGCGACGTTTTATGCTTTTCCGATGTCTGACGGTTTATCGTCATAAACAATCCCAGCATGATGTCTTTCAAACGAGCAAAACTCCGGTTAACTTCATTATCTCGCATCGGCGACGATTCGTGAATAAGAATTCCGCACAGCATTAAAATTCGACCGAAATTCACAACAGCGGCGATACAACCGTCAAAAATATAAACCAAGATGATGCGTGGTGGAGAAAGTGAAGAGTCGGGACCAATGATGATGGTATAGGGTATAGTGAAGAGCCATCGAGTTGTTTTCGTATCACGCCTCTCACGTTGCCATCAAACAGACCTGTTATTTTCCAAGAAGTTAAATTAATTGAGTTTTTTCTGCTCCGACAGAGAGGCAAGCAGACCATAATGAATCCCCGGGTTCGACTTCTTCAGTAAATGGTAGTTGTCTACTGTTTTTAGAAATTGTTATTTATTAAATTATTTAATTTACTTGGCCCGTCCGCGTTTTTTGGAGACCAGGCAAGAGAGCCCCCATTTTTGAGTTGCTATAATTATACGCGCCCAAAATAATAGGTATCTACGACCACGAAAATAAAATGTGATTTATCACGGAGACCACGGAAAAATCTTTCAAGAAGTTGTGCGTTTGTCGATTGGTAAAGGCAGATTAGGTAGTACCGGTACCACCACGTAGATCTAGGCATCCATCGATTGAATGGATCATCGACTCGCTAGATATAGGAAGAGATGGGACGAAAGCGTTTGTTGAGCCGGTATTCGTGCCGAATAGGTGGCAGCACTGTGGAATGCAGGGTCAAAGGTGGAGAAGCGCAGCGTTCTGGCGTAATTAAGTCTCCCCGCGATCGGAGCGCTCCCTGCAAGTAATAGATATAATAACGGGGCGGGGGAGCGACGTAATTGCCGGGTACGTCGTTGATTTATACGGACCGAACAGTCCGGATACCTCTTTCGCACAACTGTAGTTCTACCAACCACTTCGAAGGAGCAGTTGGTTCTTCAGGTACTTGATTCAACCTGGCCAGCAAATATTCAAAACCACCCAAAAAACTTGGGGATTTGATAATGATAATCTGTAATTAGTCTGGCGCTACAAGTTGAATAAGGTGAATCGTTGATAGTGCAAGATCCTCATCCATCAACCCTCAAAGTTCGTGAATGACACCTCACCTACCTACTGGTACACCACTGAATGGATTTGAGTATACACGCCCATGCTATTATATACTCAATGATTAAGAACGATAAAAATTCTGTCTCTTTTCAGCAGATAAGTAACCGATTACGTTTCACTACTTAGTAGCTTTGATTGGATTTGTGTGTAGGTGTAACTTAATAATCCCAACACTTTTATAATTACAGAGTGGAAAACGTTAGTATTGTCTAGCGACCAAATGTCTGACAGCTACAATTATTCATTATGACCGACCCTTGACAATGTAAATTGTATACATACTTACTCAACTACATTAGTATGAAAATTCTCGCAATAGGTTGGTGAAATGTTCAAAGAATACAAAAAATAATACATTGCCCATAGATATTGAAGTATACAGTGACAATCACTGAAAAATAGCGGACAGGGCAGTTCAGTCCGTGTGGAAAAATCGATTTTAACTAGTGTTCGTAACAAGAATTACTAATGAGACCTCGACGTATTCAATGTTCAATTTCAATCATGATCGAATGTTCAAAAGTGGATTTTAATACGATTTTGTCTTTTTTTCCAAACTAAAGTGACAATAAAACTATCGTCCACAATTCTGCGATTGTAGTTGTAAGACACAATGGTATTTCCATTCTTGTAAGATTTTTTCTTGAAAGAATCAATTTTTCAATTCAACCTTAGCGAGACACTTTGATATCCAGGTTTTTTCGTAGGTTTGTTTTCAATCTACCCTTGATTTATTCCTCAAATAAGGTTTCATTATTAGCAGTTTCATTCTTGTAACAGTTTTTCTTTACATATAGCAATGAACTGGGCGATGCGCGGCCTGGAGAAGGTGAAAATGTCCATCCACCTAAAGCTCCAGCGTCGACTGTATAAAAACACTGCCATATTTGCCCTCAATCAAGGAATAAGACGAAAATAGTAGGTAGTTTGCTTGGTTTGCCATATATCTGCCAAAACCATCAACGAACTCGAACTCTATGCAGCGAGTGCTACGAGAACTAAAATATGTTGAAATTTGTTACAAACCAATTTTGTATCTTCTTTTCCTTAATAATTTGTCTTGGAATTTCTCACAAATATGTTAAATTGATTGGACAATGTTCAATTATGCTCTGAATGATTTTTCACAAAGAGAAACTTGAAAAATTGACCCATTCACCTCTAGCTGTCATATGGCGTCCCATCGAACACGCGACTACTTGAAGGTTAAATCGAATGATTGAAACCATCTGAAACTGAAACTATTGCTAACAGCCAAAACAAATTAGCTGTTTTACTTCCCCGACCCACCACCCAACGAGGAGGGGAAGTATTGTGAACGCGCTAAAAAAAGTTCCGAGATGAAGACGGATATATCCATTTTGAGGTCCCCCAAGACGATAAAGAACATTTTTGGAGTGATGTCTGTCTGTGTGTCTGTCTGTAACCTTCTACGATTACAGCCGCAGCGTTGATCCGATCGACTTGAAATTCGGCATGCGAACATTGTTGGTGCTTGGAACGAGCCCATTAGCATCCCATTAGTTTTTGGCTGTCATCTGTCAAACGGAAATGCCACTATCAAAGAATGACAGATGTTATACATCACGGAACTTGACTTGCAATATACCGTTCAAGAGCCCATAAAAAACGGTATTCAGAACAGTTAAAAGTTTTTCCCTATCTGTCATCTGTTGAATAATAAAAAATGTCAAAGTTCAAAACTTTACCATTTAATTATTCAAAATCTATCAGATGGTTTGGGACCAAATTTGGCAGCAAGCAACAAAACAAAAGAGTCAAATCAAGTCTGGAGTTGCAATCTTCCACCAATTTCCAGTCGAGCGATACGAATTTTCAAAATTTCTTCTAGCCGTTGCCACCTGAGAAGGCCTCTCGCCCGAATTTTGACCAGAACGACTCGTCTTTGATGCAGGACTCAACTCAAAAATTCATTACTGCTCGGCGATCAACTTTTTTCGGTAAAGTCAAACTGATATCGAAAGTATATTGGATTGGGCGTCGTGTAGACCCATTTTCAAAATTGGCACGGTTTCGGTTTTCTGAGGGTAATTTTTTCAAAATGAAATCTGTATATTCCGTGAATTTGAAAGAACTACAATGCCAGCTTTGACATGCGTTGAGCCTTCGTGGTTGAGCCCCACGAAATATTCATTTTAGGTGCAGACATGACGAATGCACGAATGAAAGTTGGAGAAAAGATTAAGTTAATTTTTGGAAAGAAAATTTTCGAAATCGAACTCACGGTTTCCGAGTTTTCATCTCTAGAAAAACCGCAAATTTTCCAACTTTTTATCCCGTGAACAGATTTTCACCATTTTTTTCAAACAAGGGGTTACTGGCTTTTGAACACTTTCCAATAGTTTTCTTCTCAATTTCCTGAAAATTCCCCTGTTGAAAATGTGAAACAGGCCTGGGTTATGGAAACCGGATTTGAATGATGGAGCTTAAAGTGAAGCCGTAATTGACGATCTGAACAATAAGATGATTTGGAAAAAGATTTGAGGTTTTTTCGGAAAATTCGAATTTTCAAAATTTCCAATTTCCTGCAGATAATTTTCATTCTTTCTGTGATGCCAGTTCCAGATCGTTCACCTTCATCCATGAACCTACCATCCAATGCGTCTGACTGCCTCACCGCTTTTCTTTCTACATAATTTTGGTTTCTTGTGAAAAACTGCAAATTTCTATAACTTTTTAGCTTGTGAACATATGTATTTATGCCAGCTTCTTTTAAACAAAGGGTAAGTGATTCTTGAACATTTTCAGGCAATTTCTCTTAAATTTCTCCAAGTTTTCCGAGAGTTTTCCACTTCAAAATGAGTAACCGGCCTGGCTTATGGAGACCGGACTCAAATGATGGAGCCCTTATTAGAGAAAATATCTCAATTCTTCAATCTTTCTCCAAAATTCCAACTTTTCACCCGAAGGGACGTCTCATATTAAGATTTCCATCCGTTCTTTGCTACTCGTCGGGGAAGTTTTGGGGTGACACAACCGATTTTTTTTGTCTACTTGAACCAGAGCGACTCTAGCGTTTTGAACGTGCATGAAAAATAAAAAAATGAACAGAACCTTTCTCTAGGGCGCAGGGCAACCCTGGTCGATATGAGGTCCTACTTGAATTAGGTTGCTTTCTCAAGGCTGTGTTCGCAGGCTATTGATATTTCTCCCTCAATAATTAAGATGAAGGGATATAGAGATTTTGCTGGGATTCCATTAAATGTTTGTTCACCTTTCTTCCGTTTGAATTACTCCACATTTTTTTAGAGGCCGAATAGCCTCAAATTACTGGAACAGTTTCTGGAACATTGCCGGGACATTTTTTGACAAACTACAACTGTTTTAAAATTTTGAGAGACGTAGAAAACCTAATACATACCCGTTTTTTTTTGAGTTGTCACTAAGAAAGAAATATTTATTTACATAATTGAAAAAACACCATAGATTAAGTTTTCCAACACACTCAGTATAAAAAAAAGAGTTTTTGTCTTCATTTTTGAGGGAGATGTATTGAAGATACTTTTACCCTGCTGCGAATACAGCCGGCGATCCAACAAAACAACACCAGAGTTTGGGATTGGCCTGCATAATCACCGGGCTTCAATTCTATGGAACACGCCAAGAATATGCTCTAGTCCTTTATCAACGGAGCTCTTGGGGGGTATTTTCCAAGCACCCCCTACATATTTGTGTCCACGCGGACCTTTACGTAGCCGTAGCGACATAAAACTGTTTACGGTTTTGCATGATCGTTCCCATATTTAAAACCACATCAATGATTTTTTTTCAAGCTCCTAATGATACTTGGGAATTGACTTTCCGAACAGACCTTGAAAATTTTAGGATGAACATTCAGCCATGGACAGTTCCTTTGAATCTCAGAAGAGAGCTCTTATTTACAAAAAAAATGTTTGTTTATACTTTGTACATTCACGTAACTATCATGGACTTGCCGTGCAAGTAATACAAGCAATAAAATGAAGTAAAAACTGCTATTACAACCCACGGGAGAACGCTAATGACTGACTTATGTCTTCAATCCATCATCAACATCAGAACCATGTCAAGTTGATGGAAGGTAATACAAAACATGTTTATGTTTTGGACGGTGGTTATTGCACCCTCAACTCGAGAAGCGTAACGGTGTTGCTGTTCAGAAGCAGGCCCTCTGATTGCTTTGAATTTGTTGATACGGTTCTTGAGGACTGCAACTGATGGATTTATCGGAAGCAGGCAGTGCGGTGTTTGTTTATTTTGCGTTGATGCGTTGAAGAATATAAATGGAATGGATGACTTACCGACATTACAGGTGGGTCCCGTCCATCCAGGGCCGCATTCACAGCTGAACGACCCCCCGGCTTCTAGACAAGTGCCCCCGTTGAGACAAGGTGCCGGAGCGCACGGATTATCGACGACTTCGCAGTTGGTTCCGGAAAAGCCCTCAGGACATGTGCACAAGTAGTTGTCTGGTGCGGTGTTCTCGCAGGTTCCGCTGTTCAGGCAAGGTTCATGGGTCCCGCAATAATTCAAATCTGGAATACATCAAAAATGCAGTGAAAAAAAGCCAGCCAAAGGTGATGGCAGTAGGTGGAATAATTTCCAATTAGGAAGCTCTAAAGTAAACGCTCAGTTAGTAGTGGAAAGTTAATAGTAAAATATATCATGTGATCGACAGCACTAAATTACCAAAAATAAATTACCAAGGCACAAACAGGGCATCGGGTATTTTTAGCTCCAAATAGGTATTGCTCAAATCTTCTGCTTATTAATACTATGTTAAAATGTGTAAATACTTGATGGTCGCTAATATTAGCAGGTACTTATATTATTATTTGAAAAATTATATCCTAAAAACATCGATCCGCTTTACCATAGACACTAATGAATAACAGGCAGATGAGATGTGACAATTTCAGTGTTAAAAGCTGAAAACTGATAGATCCAGTTGTAGAATAGAAGTGAACTCCACACTGAAAATAATAAAACAACGTAAGTCAAAATGTCCTCGACTGTGTATCTGCCACAGAATCTGTTGATTTTTTCACTTTGATCTTTTCCGAAAGCGGGATTTCAATACAAAAGACCCTGTGCGGGAGACTTTAAGGTAGGTAGGTACATGATTAGATTTAAAAATTTTGCTTTTGGATGAAATGAGAGCGAAAGAAGCCGTCCTGTGGCACACAGCCGTAGATATTTCGCTTTGAAATCAGTTTTATTCGAAGCTTCAACAGCCCAGTGAGGTGACTTGCCACTTGTATCAGTATTCCGAACCACCAGTGATTATAACTATTCAAAACTTTGCATTACTTCTAGGCCAGTCAATAGGGAATTTGGAATGGCAAAACGTATACTCTGGCTGAATTTTTGCATACACCTAGGGAATCCCCCACAGAGCCCCGAACCGCGAAAATCCACCAAAATGTCCTTGAGCTTTCCGAGGTAAGGGTGTTTTTCTATATCTCGGTTGCTATTGGTTGGATTTCGATTTTCTTTTTTTTAAATGTTCGGAAAAATATTTGGAACAAGTTATGTTCAGAACTTTTCAATAACTTGTCGAGGAAAAGTGCCAGAAGCCAAAAACCGACGTTTTTTAGGGGGTGGTTTTCTAACAATTTTCTATCTGCTTTTCTACGATAGTTATGGAAAAAATTCGCAACAAAAGTTGTAGCTCCTGTAAGTCCCTACAAGTTTCAACCGAAAATTTTTTTGTATCGCGAAAATTACCCATCCCAGAGGGCGCTAAAGTCAACCTCGTTTGGAAAATATTTCTAGGTGTAGGGGGCATCGATTCCAACTCCATCGTGTGGGGATCTAAAGGCCAAATTCTCATTTATGTTCGTACTAACTTTACTTATAATTGATGAATAACAAAACCTTTGTACAGGGTGACTTTTTTGAAAAGGACCCACCCCCGATTTTTCGCTGCACAAATTTTTCCTGAAAAAACCGGAACAGGTCGATTTTTATTTCTAGAGGGATATCTAGGACAAGTGATGACAAATTTTCATCTTCAACCCTTCGCCCCTACCCCACCCTATTTTGAAATTTCAAATGGCATCACCTACCTTGTGATATATCAAATTGAAGGTAATAATATTCCTTTTCTGTCAAACATATTTAAAATTTTCTCGAATCACCTCTCCAACCCCTTTTAAAATTCTCTCATTGTTAATGCAGGAAAGTTTCTCCCTCATTACCTAACTCCCGATTCTTGAGTATCAGATTTTCCAGTAAAAACATGTCGATTTTTATTTCGAAGGGGACACCTAGAACACGTATTGTCAAATCTTTATCTTCAACCCCCTCGCCTGGACTTTGAAATTCCAAATAGCTTACCTATACGTGATACATCAAAATGAAGGTAATAAAATAGTTTTTCTGTCAAACAAGTTCAAACAAGTCTGAAAAGTTTTTATCATGTCACTTTCCACCCTTCTCAAAATGATCTTTGTTTATAAATTAAAGGAAAGTTCTTTCTCTTATCAACTTCCAATTATTGAGAAATAGACTTTCCAGCAAAAATAGGTCGACTTCTATTTCGGATGGGACATTCAGGACAAGTATTGCCAAATTTTTATCTCCAACAATGTGTAGAGGAGTAGGGGGTGGTTTAGAATATTTGAAACAATTTTTCGCAGGATGAAAATTTTATTCTCTTTATCACAAGAATCACAAGATAGATAATGCCATTTGAAAGAAGGGTAGAGTGGGGGCGAAGAGGTTGAAGATAAAAATTTGGCTATAGGTGTCTTAGATGTTTCCTTCAAAATAAAAATCGACCTGTTTTTACTGGAAAATCTGATACTCAAGAATCGTGAGTTACGTAATGATGAGGGAGAAACTTTCCTGCATTAACAATGAGAGAATTTTGAAAGGGGTTGGAGGGGTGATTCGAGACAATTAAAAATATGTTTGACAGAAAGGGAATTTTATTACGTTCAATTTGATGTATCACAAGGTAGGTGATGCCGTTTGAAATTTTAAAATAGGGTGAGGTGGGGGCGAAGGGTTGAAGATAAAAATTTGTCATCACGTGTCTTAGATATCCCTCTCGAAATAAAAATCGACCTGTTCCGGTTTTTCCAGGAAAAATTTTTGCAGCGAAATAGCGGGGGTGGGTCCTTTTCAAAAAAGTCACCCTGTACAAAGGTTTTGTTATTCATCAATTATTAGTGAAGTTAGTACGAACATAAATGAAAACTTGGCCTTTAGATCCCCACACGATGGAGTTGGAATCGATGCCTCCTACACCTGGAAATATTTTCCAAACGAGGTTGACTTAGCGCCCTCTGGGGTGGGTAATTTTCACGACACAAAAAATTTTTTGGTTGAAACTTGTAGGGACTTACAGGAGCTACAACTTTTGTTGGGAATTTTTTCCATGACTATCATAGAAAAGCAGATAGAAAATTGTAAAAAAAACGACGGTTTTCGGCTTCTGGCACTTTTTCTCGACAAGTTATTGAAAAGTTCTGAACACAACTTGTTCCAAATATTTATCCGAACATCTCAAAAAAAAAGAAAATCGGAATCCAACCAATAGCAACCGAGATATAGAGAAACACCCTTATCTCGGAAAGCTCAAGGAAATTTAGGTGGATTTTCGCGGTTCGAGGCTCTGTGGGGGATTCCCTAGGTGTATGCGAAAATTCAGCCAGAGTATACGTTTTGTAAATATAAGACACTTTTTGAGCCAGGTTGACTGGCCTATTCAGGATAGCTTTAAAAACCAAAGAGCCCGGCAGGTCTGCCGTGTCCTACAGCCTTATCAACGCCGAGCAATCATTCAAGAACAAACTTATGACGTTCGTCCATAACTAATCCATGAAACACAGTAATATTTATTACTTAGTAGTGTAGTAGGTACTAGTAGTGATACTTCTGATCAAAGCTGAACCGAGACTGTATTTTCCTGAATGGCAGATGCGTTCCTGATAATAATAATAATAAAAAAACGTCTCAGGAGGATTGATACAGGATCCCTCAATCATAACGTCCATCACCATGAATGAGACCACGGGTTGCCACAATAACTACAATAGCACCCCGGCGATTGATACATTCAACAAACAACGTTTTATTATTCACACACGCGTACCACCATGAGAACCGAACGAAACCCAACAATAACAAGGTTTTTGGGCTTCACAAGGTGCTGGTTAATATTTGCAGGTCTACGCCTTCTGGAACACATGTATTAGTTTCGTTCTTCCATGTCGCCGAGCTTCCTATTCCTCAGCATAATGAGCGCATTAGTATGCGAGTACAAAAGTAGCGATAAACTAATTTAAAGCAGCTTACTTAAAAATGTAAAGCTGTTAAAGAGCGCGGACACATTCATGATTCTGGGTGTTGTGGATGTTAGTTGCTGCTGGAGTATAGTTTAAAATTAAAACACCGTGGGATTCTGGCACAGGTGCGCCCGTGGCTCCTCCGGACTGATAATCCCCACCGGATACGTTCGGAACAAACCTCCAGAGTGAATTGAATATGGGTGCATTAAGTGTTTGAATATGCAAGATGCTGCATACATACCTACCTACCTACCTACAAGTTAACTCTTTTTATGCAGCGGTGTTTCAAGATAAATGCAGCGCCGACGGGAGCAAAGAACCCTCGAAAGAACCCTAAAAGCTTTTATCTTTAATGCAGAGCATTTTAATCTTCTATTCATTATTATCAAAGAACTTGGTTTGACAATGGCATCCTTTCTGTGACATAATAACAGGACGTTTCATCAATGGAATATGAAATTGTTTATTGCATATTGAGGGAAATATACAATGTATAACAGAACAAAAAGGAATAAAGTCAACGATACATCTTAATAAGCCAGATAGTTTGTTGAAATCAGTGAGCGGGGGTATTATACGTGAATAAAAAACGAGTGGGAACCTAACAGATGCAGTCTTCGACACTGCACTTGCACAACTGCTGCGCGTAAAATTCATAAAAAACTCTCAAAGTGTCCTGAAGGGACCTAGCGTCTATTCATCAGGATCGTAAAAAAATGGAGCAACAGTGTATTAAACAGAGGGCGAATGCGGTGTAACTCCAAAGGGATCCTCGTGTATGTAAATGGTCGTTCCGGATGGTGACCCGCGATAATGGTGCACTTGATCATAATGCAATTTGGATTGATGATATGCCTCTGTTCCCTTATGAGTCTTTCGCACAATGTATCTCTAAATAGCAATTGAACGTTTTTTTATGAGATTAGTCCAACCCTTTCAAAAGCATTTTCCTAATTGCGTGGGGGTTCTAACATGTGCAGGGATCTTTTTTTATATATAAATATATCAGTGACACATAATCTGTATATACCTTGATCGCAGAGGATTCCTCCCCAATTCGTGTCGCATATACACTGCCACGATGATCCATTGCAATATCCATGCTTGCATCCTGGGTACGGTTCACACTGATCGCAGAAATCTCCTCTCCATCCAGGCCGGCAACTGTGGACATTTTTTTTACATTTATTAAAACACGTGCATGGCTAAAAACTAATAAATCTCATGGAACTCACACAGGTGTAAAATAATAATCAAAAACGCGACACAATAGGCAAAGGTAATATCCGTGGCAGGACAAAAGCAATGTTCTTAGACACGGTTCTTATTTTAAACCGAAACAAATCGGGGAGAGCAGCGTGTAAACTGCCGCCAAAAACAATCCTAATTGTGTTACGTGTTACGTTTTTTCTTCGTTGTTGGTATGCTCTGGCAACTTCAGATTCTCAGAAAAATAATCGAAAGAAAAATGTTTTCCGCCGTTCTCAACCATAATATAACGAGTAATGATTTTATTGTGGTGCGAGCCGTGACAAATTTGCACCTAGGCACCACAAGAGGCGCATTTCCAACAGAGTTATTAACACACCTTTATAATGCATGCTACTCTCATCCACCTTCCAACCTGGACGACGGAAGTAGGTACAAAATGCAAAGTTGGTACAAAGTGAAATACTACTTGGAACAGCAAGAAAAAACTGGCTCATTTTCCGCTGTAACTTCAAGAAAAGGCAATAAGAATTTCACGGACAGCTCGCACAAAGAATGGCGTCTGTGCGAAGCACGATCGCTGACCGTAACAAAAATTCAGAATTACGGCGGATATTTAAATTACTGATGGCTAAAAGACCCCAACTAGTACCTATACACATAGTCGGCTTTGACAACGTAAGTGTGCGAAATTGGTTTGATTATTACATACAACGCCCTTGATTATTAGACCTACAAGGATAATATTCACTTATCTAAATCCCACTGTCAATAGCAACGGAATAAAATTCATGTAAACAACAAAATCTGACAGCTGTCACTTTGGACTTCTTTTATGTAATAATCTTCAAAATATCACTCGTGCTCGAGATTTTCCCAGATAATTTTGGCCAGGCGTTTACCTCGGGCTGATTGTCCCTGGATAAATGCCCTCCTCCTACGGAGTCGGGCATTTATCGCTACAATCAGCACTCGCGATCGCCTGACCAAAATTATCGTGAAAATCTAAGCACTTGTGATATTACTGTTGAATAAACTAAACTTGTTTGAAAACTTTATATCGGCCAAGTTTCAACTGATTCTATCAACCGTTTGGAAGATATGGCTCATCAAAAATGTAATATGAATCACTGTATCTCCGAAAGAGAGGACGATGGAGAAGATTAAATTTCAGAGCCAGAGCCTGATCCGCCTTGAAGAACTCGACTTACCCGCAAGCTGGCGCTGTATTCAAGCGCAGGATAAAACAGCGCAAACACAACAGCGGAGGACAAAACAGGCTATAATAGCGCAGAGACAAAAAACGGCGCAATTATAAAACACAGCGGATACATACATACATTCCTCAAGTTTTCCATCTGATTTTTAGAGCCACCAGATAGGACATATTATTCTGACTTGAGTTTCCTCCTTTTTTTCAGACCCACCTAAGAGGTTAAGTTTTGACTAAGGTTTTCTTTTTCTTCACAGACCCACTAGTCTAGTGAAGGCGTTGGGTTTTGACTGAGGTTTCTCCTTCTTTTTAGACCCGCTAAAATGTCTAGTGCCTTATATGGCTTTTCTATGGGTCTGAAAAGAACGACGAAACCTGAGTCAAAACTTGACTCCTTAGGTGGGTCTGAAAAAAAGGAGGAAACCTGAGTCAAAAACCAACTCCCCAACTAGTGGGTTGATCTTAAAATAAGAAAGAAACCCAAGTCAACAATCATCTCATCAGGCGGGTCTAAAAATAAGGTGGAAATCTGAAAAAGAGGTAGCCGCAGTATAGTTCAATTGTGCTGTTTAGCTCTTCTGCGCCGCGCTATTTTGTTTTGCGCTGTTTTATCCTTCGCTCAAATGACACAGAGCCTCGTCCCTCAAGTTATATCGATTTGCTAATGGAACACCCTTTGCAGAATATAGTGATGACTGAAAAAATCGCAAAAACAAGGAGCTGATTTTCAATGTTGAAAGGATCCCTCTATACTTTACCTACCTAGCTATAAGTAGGTATACCTACCTATTTTGAAATGAGCGATTTTTACCTTGTACTGTGCATTTACACAACGGTATTTCTCAGCATACGCCTTGGCTTTATAATAACTCCGCTTCTCGCATTGATGTCAGTATAAACCATATTTAGATATTATCGAAAACCGTGAGCTGCCCATCCATCCCACAGCATTAATTACAAAAGAAAGCAACAGGCGTAGACCTGCTAATATAACAGAAGTTAATAATTCTGAGAGCATATCGGTATAGGTGGACATTAGATATACATATTGCGAAAGAAAACAAGTATGAACGTTCAATAGAGATTGAATCCGTATCTCGGATTCAGTTGCATTTGAAAAACTGCCTTGTGACGATCAACAAACCCGGTGCATTTTTCGAGCAAAAGAAAATAATTACCTACCTACCTGGGTACTTCGAGTAGTCTTTAATAATACACAAACCGGATGATGAGGGTTTTGCGTGAAAAAAAGTAGTGCACAAGTAATGCTTGGTGCTTGGAGCTGTAAAACGAAATGAGTCGGATACTCCAATCTAAATAATCACTAAAAGCCCCTGCCCCATATTAAATATACAAGTAACAATTTAATTAAAGGACAATAATCTGGCCTGCACGACGACGATAGATTATTATAACGATGTCGTTGAAGAAATTCAGATGATGCGTAATGATGACTAGCAGGAAGCATTTGTGTGACATTACGGAATCACGTAACTCACGTAGTTTATGGCAGTCAAGCTTCTCCGGGGCATGTTCTTTGTATCCAACAAAAAGCCAGTCTACGACCATAGATTAAACTATATCAATTGTCGGATAAATTGCGTCGAACATAAAGAAGATACACGTCAATTATTGAAGAAATAAATCAGATTTAGGAATGGGATAGAGAATGGAGCAGGTATAACCTAACTTAGATTGCGATTTATATTCAGTTTACGTGAGAAATCTGGCGGAAATGATCTACGTCAGATTGATGCACTTTTTTTCCAAGTCATTGACTTCTTCGTCTATTAACTACTTCACAAATCAAGGGTTGTGCGCCAGTTGATAGTTACTCACTTGCATTCTCCAGGATAGTCGCATTTGCCGTGGACCGGATGACATCCAGGTTTGCAGACGGCTGAAAAATATCATAAAGAAACAACTCCGACAAATGATTATTCTGTTAACCTACCAAAATCACATGTGGCTCCCTTCCAACCTTCTATGCATTCTTTGTCACCATTGGCGTCGCAGATGTAGTGTCCGAATTTGTCATCTCGAGGTCGGCAAAATTTTGTACACGTAGCGTTGTAGTAATGGATATCACATTTTACTCGCACCCTGTACGTGAGGCGGGATCGAAGTCCTCGATGGTTCAGAGTGTGCCATTCCGCACTGGGGTCGATTATTCCTGAATAAGTTGCTTCTTCTACGATAACATTGGTAGCTGAAATGAAACGTAGTTTATTATAAACAGAACCTTGAATGTGGTCAATTTTTATACCGTGTGTTTTTCGAAAACCGCACGAGCCTATAATATTTTTCCTACCCCTATAAAATCGTCATTTTTCATCATAGAGAATTTTCAAGACCACCGTGTCAATAAAGAAAAAACTCTATCCAAATATCAAAAAATATACAGGCTGTTCCATTTGAAAATCAAAAGTTGATGTCACTTCCGGTTACTTCCGGAAGTGAGAGCAGCTTTATGATCAACGCAACAAATAGCAAAAGTAGTCCCAAATACCCCATAAAAATTTCAAATCGATATATTCCATAGGAAAAAAATTATAGGCTGGTGCGGTTTTCGAAAAACACACGGTATGTTTAGATTAGGAGCCTAATAGTCCAGTCAAAATAGGTTTTAACCGGAAATAAATTCGGAAGTTGACAAAATTTAGTGGATCGATGCGGAATTTAACGTGGAACAACATACTGAAATTCCCAAAAATTCCAAGGCTTGGCTTTTTTTCTAGGGCCAATAAAAGAGCGCCATCCTTGGAAATTTTCGGTTTTTTCTGAATAACTTGTAAACTATCACCTTTAGAACACAAAGACCAGCAAAGCAAATGTAGCCCGTTAAATTCTCAAGAGATCAGTACTAGATTTATTACTCTATGGTCAATAGCCTCTGAGATACAGCGTCTGCTAAGACGCAGTGAAAATTACTCAAAATTTATTTCCGGATTTTACGTAACAATTTGCATAATGTCAGTTCAGGGGCTGTAACGTGGACAGCAGATGTGCGGATTTTATTGTGTTTTATATTTTTGGAAAGCCAATTCAACCTTTGGTATCACATTTTTGTCTAGAAGTCGTCAACTCCAAAATGGTACTTTTCCTCGACCTCTGAAATTGATACTTGATTACCCGAAGAATCCCCAAAAATCGATTTTTTTCATAGCATGCCATTTGCCCAATTTTTCGAGTAGAGCAAAATCATCCAGGGAATATATAAAGAATTGAATACCAAAAAAACAACATGTTCCGGATTCTTTTTCCCAGTAATGGTTCCAGAGTTTTATGAGTTGAAAGACTGAAACGACCTATTTGGACAAAAAACTGGGTGGTCCGACACTAACTGCTGAATACTGTACGGACCTTGCATTTGAGGTGTAAGATGTCACTTGGCAGACGTGGAAAGTACATAAGTATATTCAATACGTCTGCTAAGGGGCATTTTGCATCATCAAATGCAAGGTCCGTACAGTATTTAGCAGTTAGTGTCCGAACTACCTATCTTTCTTCCAAGTAGATTGTTGTAGTCTTTCAATCCATATAACTCAGGAACCATCACTGGGAAAAAGATTCCGTTACATGTTATTTTTTTGGTATTCAATTCTTCATATATTCCCTGGATAGTTTTGCCCTACTTGAAAAATTAGGTCAATAGCATGGTATGAAAAAAATCGATTTTTGGGGATTCTTCGGGACATCAAGTATCGATTTCAAAGGTCGAGGAAAAGTACCATTTTGAAGTTGGCGACTTCTAGACAAAAGTGTGATACCGAATGTTGAATTGGCTTCCCAAACACGTAAAACAGATTGAAATTCGCACATTTGCTGTCCACGTTACAACCCGTGAACTGACACTATGCAAATTGTTACGTAAAATCCGGAAATAATTTTTGAGCAATTTTCACTGCGTTCCGGCAGACGCTGTATCTCAAAGGTTATTGATCAGATAGTAATGAGTTTAGTACTGATCTCTTGAGAATTCAACAAGCTACATTTGCCTTGCGAGTATTGGTGTTCTAAAGGTAATAGTTTACAAGTTATCCAGAAAAAATCGAAAACTTTCAAGGATGGTGTTCTTTTATTGGACCTAAAAAAAAATACAAGCCTTCGAATTTTCTGGAATTTCAGTATGTTATTCTACGTTGAATTCTGCATCGATCCACCAAATTTTGTCAACTTCCAAATTTATTTCCGGTTTGGCCCGATTTTTGCTTAATTTGACTGGACTATAAGGCCCGGTATTTCCATATCCGGATAAAGTTCCGTATAGCCGGCCGATAAACGCTGCGCTGCGCTGTACGTTCTGCGCAGCGTTCATCGGCCGGATAACTTTATCTGGAGATGGAAATACCGGGCCTAAGTGCCATTAATTTGCAGAGACAGAAGTCTGGAGAAATACATTTCATACGTGAGGCCGAAAACAACAATAACAGCAGGTCGACGGTTTCCGGTTTCGGCGCCTAAGTTCATTTCCAAGGTTTCGGTTTTCCGGAGGTGATTTTTTTCAAAATGAATTTTGCACATTCTGGGAATTAAAAAAAAACTGCAGTGCAAGCTTTGACCATACCTTTTGAAAAAAGTGTAAGTATCTTTTTCCTAACTTGAAAACCCAGGAAGTTATCCACATTTTACGAAATCGTGAAAAATCAAACTTTTAAATGTAGCTTGAAAACAAAAGAAGATAGAGAGTTCTAGTTCTCACCATTGAGTTTCTCTCAAAAAAAAAAACGATAGAGAATGTACCATCCATTTTTCCATAGCTCTTATAGTTACCGAGATCTCCTATAGAAACATCCAAATTTGCCCAACCTGTACAGTATATGTTTGAACTAGCTTTGAAAAAAGCATGTTCATCGAACAGTTCATATATTTGTGACGATATCAAGCATCACAATATTGAAACATTTTTTGTCAGCTAGGACTCCAAGGCACCTAAGCTTCTCAATTTTTTAATAACAAGTTCATCACTTGTCAGATAACTTTCGAACTACATAGTTGGAGTTATTCGATTATGTTATTTTCCACAAATGCAGTAATTAGATAGGCACTTACTTATGTTCTCTGAAATATGCAGGTACTGATGTTAAATTTTAATTTAAGCTCTATGGATGAAGTTACGCTAATTGAGTACGTAGTAGGTATCTGCTGATGATTCAGTGGAGAGCGGAGGTGATGCTACATAACACCACTTTGCACCTTTCAAAGCGCAATATTCCAACTTTCTCTGTAAGTTTATTAAAATGACATAAAACTGTTCAGTCATTAAAAATTAATTAAGGAAGACATATTCTTGAATTGGAAGGTATAAACCTGAACCCTGAACCAACATCGTTCATCTTCGCAATATTATACCATCATCAGAGTTGACATACCGAGGAAAGGTTTCATGTGGAAGCCCATACTTACATGCAGTTCATTCATTATATTGCATAATGCATTCTGCAACCTACTGTGTGAATCATGCATAAGTAAGTCCCCGACATATCAAACTGACAGGTTTAGTGATTGTCTCGCAATAAATTGGCGGCAATGGAGGAATAATTGTAATATTTTCAATCGTACCATTGCGAAATATATATCATTATGTAATTGAATCTTATTACCGTTTTGAAAATATCTTTAAAAAATACTGCCTGTTTAACTTCACACACAATATACCGGCAAATAAGTGAAATAATAAGAAAAATGAAAGTATGGAATTATTTGCGGAGAGACCCGGAGGTTGTTTCGCACTCAGTTACTACTTCAATCGTGTTTCAAGTAGTAGAAGAAATGAAGTGAAAGAAGGTGTTTTATTTTTCATTTTTACTCAATTAATAGTAGTTTTCATGACAATTTTGTGTTTCAGTGGGCATGCGCAAGATTTGACAGTTCGGGTCGGCTAGCACCAGAGGTATAGAGTGGGGAGAATGATTACAGAGCTGTGATGCGAGTCTGGCAAGCACGCAAATGTCGAATTTTTGCCGACCGGCAAGGAACGTCCGCCACTGTTAAGGACCTATAGCCACGATCCTTGGCATGGCCAAGTCAAAGAAGGTATCCTGGCTTAAAAAGTAAGTAGGTAAGTACGGGCAACTAACTTGAATGCATTCGTATTGTGTTATCACAGTGTAAATTATTGAATCAATTTATTAAGATATCAAAGGTACCTATAGCCAAGTAGGTACTGTTTAAAATATTCCACGGATTCTCAATTCACATGAACAAGATTTCGTTCCTTTATAAATTGGTGTTAAATTGATTAGATTAGAAATGATTAGGATGTAAGTTCAATGTTGAAGTAATATAGTGTGCGGTCGTACAGCTTTGCCTTCATACATTCCTTATTTTCTTCGTTCTTTTTCTCAATACAATGCCGAACTGTGGCATCTCAAGTTGTGGTTTGTTTAGACGCAGAGGATGGCAAAAGTACCCATCAGCAGCCAGTTTTACCAGCCACCACTACTAGGTTAATTAGTTTTATTGAGAGGGAACATCACTCGAATACCGTTCGACAAGCACTCGAGAAGAGCGTGTGGGTACCTATGAGTTTCTTGAATAAGTCACTCTCGAAGATACACCTTCGAGAATAGGAAATGTATGTCCAAACGATGCATTAATGGATGTCAAGCACGCCCACCAGCATGATGAGTGCAAAAAACTATCGGCATCGCAGCACACTTTGGTGCTAAAGTAAGTAATTATTGCCACTTTAACCAAAAAAATCTCGCAACGTCGCATGTGGTCTGCAATTCTTACAACAAATTAAACATACTGACTTACCGGGTAATGAAAAATTGTTGTGGTCCACAGCCTGAAGTATGAGGGTGAAAGACCTCTGAAACAAAATTCTTCAATTACAACAAAATAATTATACACAATAATTAATTAATCACAAAGTTTTCAAGCTTCAATAATGAAATTTCATTATCGCATATGCATGCCAACAAAAAAAAAAACTGGTGACTGTTACAAATTGTTCCGGACTTGAGATGTCGATCTAGAAATGCTGGATCTGTTCACCATTAATAAACACGAACAATGGATGAAAGATGAAGTACCTACCTAACTGTAATCTTTGAATACTCAAAAACTAGTTCCTTATACAGAGAGAAACAATAAATAATTGGTAAAGTTTGGCGAAAGGTTTCCAAGTTGTGTACGACGTGTATCTACCTATACTAAGTAGTATTGAAAAATTTTTCCTGCTGAATAACGCAAGTATTGGATTTTCTTATGGTTGCGTGCATTACCTTCCGGTAAAAGTGGTAAAAGTGCACACAATCCAAATATCCATTGTTCTTGTTTTTGCACAAAACTGATCAGCACACCTAGGTAGGTACTTATGTCATTTCGTAATCGGATTCAATGGGATGTCAATGTGGGTACAGCTCTCACGACATCAAATAGGCCGTTTAAAGAGAGTTATTGCATACATCTCTGCTATTATCATCACACTAATAATAACCTGCCTATGCTAATAACGACAATATTACGCGGCATGTAGGATGCATGAATGAATGAGAGATTGCATAGATTTCAATTTTAACCCATAACTTAAAAATTGTAATTTGAGCATCCAACTCCATTCAAAAACCACAAAATTATAAAAATCGTTTATCAAGGGGGAGGGGGACTCGACAGCAAGTCTGCATCTAAATTGAATGTTCCGTGGGGCTCATCACAGGTCGAAGTTTATCTGCAGTTTTTTTTTCAATTCACGGCAGCGACCGACGGCGCCAGGGGTGGCCGGGGTGAGCACGTGCCTCCCCTAAAATCATAGGTGCCCACCCGCGTGCCCACCCTATTTCTCAGAAAATGTCTCGGAAGATGCTATAATGAAAACAAAAACACTACCTACCTAAATTGCATAACCAAGTGGACACTAATGAAAGCAACTTAAAATAAGAATGTATCCCTTTTTTTAAATAAAGCTTGTTTGCGCTTGACTGTTTTTTATATAAAAAAGTTATTTGGAGGATGCGGGAGGTTGAACATAATTATGATTAGATGAGTGCCCACCACTGACGGTGCCCACCTCCCTGAATAGTGTGCACTTTTGTGCCCACCCGTTCAAGAAATGCTGGCGCCGCCATTCACGGAATGTGCAAGTTTCATTTTGGAAAAATCACCACCGAGAAATGTGAACGCGCTGAACATGCTGCGAGTCATGTTTTGAATCAAGATTGAAATAATTTTTGAGGATAACATTTCTGAAAACGGATTTCGAGTTTTTCGCCCTGGAAAACAAAAAATTTAAACAGAAGGTTTTCATCATGTTTCAACAATTTTTTTATAATTTTCCGAGTTTTCCAGTTGGTTTTTACCAAGTATGAAGATTGCGATTTTTTTTCAATCTTGCAATCAAGTTCCAACTTCCTACTAGCACGGCGATTCTGTAAAACTGGATTCCCAGATGCGAATATTCGGACAGAAAATGCAAAATTCTATGTCAAAGTCGTCATATTAGCCAATCAGAGCTCTCGAATTCAAAATTTGACATATAAAATAGCACTTTCTGTCCAAATATTATCTGAGAACCCAGCTTAACTCGTCATAATCGTATACCGACGAAATACGGTATGGTCGGCCGTCCTGTATATTTATCATCACGTAGTCTCTGTCTGACTAATAGATACGTCGTTTTTTGTACGTTTGACGCAAGTAGTGACAATTCTTGCTTCCAATACAGAGGACGCTAAAAGCGCCGGTATATACCGGGTGGGCCATAAAAAACCGTGCTCTGAATTTTTCCTTCTCAAATTCTTATTCCTCCACTGATTTCATCGAACTTTTCAGCATTGGATAGCCAATTGAGTAGGCTATCATTTCTGTATTTCAAAATAGCCGACATACCAAAATTCAAGATGGCAGAAACAATTGAAAATCGGCCTTCTTTTGTTCTCGTTGATTATATATTGAAAATTACCAGAAAGTCAAAACCAATAATGTATTATGAAGGATTAGACCTTCCTTGTCAATTCAAGACCACAACCAATCAAATCGGATTATTTGCTGATGAGCTATTGCGAGTTGAAGCGAAGCCTACTTTCCATTTTTTTCATTTCCGCATAATTGACCCAAATTTAGGTATCCTGCCTGCCAATCCGCCATATGCTCATTTCTCAACCGATTTCGTCAAATTTGGTATCAATGGCTAGCCAATTGGACAGGCTACCTTTTTCATATGACAAAATGATAAACCTGTCAAAATCCAAGACGGCGGAAGCAATTGAAAATAGAATTTCTTTTGTCCTCATTGCTTTTCAATAAAAATGAGCGAAAAGTCAAAACCAATGATTATTATGAAGGAATAGACCTTCCCCGACAATTCAAGACAGAACCAATCAAATCGGTTTATCTGATGAGGAGCTACGGCCAGTTGAAGCGAAGCCTACTTTCCGTTTTTCTATTCCAACAGGGACGAATAAGGCCCATTTTCAATAGTTTCCACCATCTTGAATTTTGACATGTTGGCCATTTTCTTATATGAAAATGACAGCCTGTTCAATTGGCTAGCCATTGATACCAAACGTGAAAAAATCGGTTGGAAAATAAGGATATGGCGGGCAGGATTCCTAAATTTGGGTCATATATGCGGGAATAAAGGAACCGGTAGGTAGGCTTCGCTTCAACCCGCCGTAGCAAGGATATGGCGGGCAGGATTCCTAAATTTGGGTCATATATGCGGGAATAAAGGAACCGGTAGGTAGGCTTCGCTTCAACCCGCCGTAGCTCCTCAGCAGATGACCCAATTAGATTGGTTGCGGTCTTGGATTGTCAAGGAAGGTCTATTTCTTCATATTAATTATTATTTCATTATTTATTTATTTAGCGTATGGCATACATGCTACAGACAAGAGGTACCTCGAGAGGTACTATAATAGTAATAGAAAGTACCTAATATAACGAGTATATAAAAAAGTAAATAAATAAATAAATAAATAAATAAATAAAAAGAAATAATTCATCAGATCCCGATGTCCAGGTTTTCAATCCAAGTGACTGTATCTGGGGAAAGGGTGTAAAAGTCGGAGAAATTGCCAGGGTATGCCCTTCGTTCGCACTCCTGAACAATATGCACGACAGTTTGACGTGGATTTCCAGTCACAGTGTCCAGATTGAACTTTACCACATTTATACAAAAAGTCGGCGGTTCTACCGTGGTTGCATCTAATTCGGTTCGCAGTCTTCCAGATTTTCCTTGGAAGGTCGAATCCACTCGGCTTCTGGTCGACTGGTAAATATAAGTTTACATCTTGGGTTGTTGTCCGACTCCAAAATTCCTCCCACTTATGTATGATATTGAAGTTTTCAACGCGAAGTTGATTGGCCGATTTGATGGGTGGTCTACGCGATTTTAATCGAGTTGAAGACGCGGTGACAATATCTTAATAATTAATTATTATTATTGGTTTTGACTTTCTGCAGATTTTTATCAAAAAGCAATAAGGACAAAAGAAATTCTATTTTCAATTGTTTCCGCCATCTTGGATTTTAACATGTATGTCATTTTCTCATATGAAAAAGATAGCCTGTCCATTGGCTAGCCATTGATACCAAATTTGAGAAAATCGGTTGAGAAATGAGCAAATGGCGGATTGGCGGACAGGATACCTAAATTTGGATCAATTATGCGAAAATGAAAAAAACGAAAAATAGGCTTCGCTCCAACTCGCAATAGTTCCTCAGCCGATGACCCGATTTTACTGGTTATGGTCTTGAATTGACAAGAAAAGTCTATTCTTTCATAATACATTATTGGTTTTGACTTTCTGCTAACTTCCAATTAAAAGCAACGGGAACAAATGAAGGCCTATTTTCAATTGTTTCTGCAATTTTGAATTTTGAAATTTCGGCCGTTTTTAGAAAAACGAGTGCGTTGAAATCGGTGGCGAAATAAAAAGTTCAGAAGGAAAAAATTCAGAGCACGGTTTTTTATGGCCCACCCGGTACAGCATTAGGTAACAAACTTTTCATAGCGACGGTTTGAATGTTGTTCTCTAGCGGAAACGTCAAAGACAATAGACAAACGGTATTTGTGTCAAGGATGGCACAGGAATAAAATTCCATTGGAAAATCCACCGGGTTTTTGACACAAAAGACCACCTTGGATCTTATCCAAAAACCCATACACACGCAAAAACCCGTGAGAAAACTGGCTAAAATTTCACGACAAAAGCACTCTGTGATAATCTGATATTCGAACACACAAATCCCCCGCGAAAACCCAAAAGCCCAAACAACGTACAACGTTCGTCGCACTTACATGCCAGCCGGCAGTCCCGCCAAAGAATGTGCCGGACTGCCGAAGTGCCGATTCACGGCAGCATGGTGTGTGGTGTGAACGCCCAAGTATACAACCAGATATACAACAAGCTCATCGGTTATCTATTGGTCATACGGAGACCACGTGAGAGGAAATAGACAGGGTGCGACTGACGCACGAACGAACAAAAATTTCTATAGGCTTTTGAATAGCATTATGGTGCCACAACAGATTTTGAAAGCCAATAGAAAGTCCTATACGCCGGGCCAGCTCAACCGGATGTCCTTTTCCTATTCTGATCGATCAGAAATAACGGAGTCCAGTATACTAAGGTAGTCCTTGACATGCTATTATATATATTACGTTAAATTTGAAGAACGAGGCGGGTCATGTTAAAAACTAACAGTCACGTTCACTACATCACATTTAACATGTCCAACATGCAGGTTTTCCGAGTCATCGTGTCCATAACATCTCTTGGTTTAGTTTATGTATAAGTGCGTGTAACTACTACTTAAAATTATAATGTAAAGCATTACTATTCGATCAAGATAACACGAGTTCAGTTTTAATCGATTATAGTAGCTATTACCTACATTAACACACCGAACATGCTTGTAACGTGCAATTAGCTGTTTTCTATTGATAAAACCAGCCCTCAGTTTCCATTGATGATCCAGCTAACCATCATCCTCCAGGTGTTGCCATAAGGCTAAGAGCGCCAAGCCTAATCACTGTTGGATGCGTTGACGCGCGGCTTAAACAAAAGTGCTATTTTGCACCAGTATATATAATAATTGATTGCAGTTTGATTAGCTATTATGTTATAGTTCTGCCACGAATAAATCGTGATCAGAGTCCAAATTAGCAACTGCAAATTGGACTCCTTTTTCGGTCATTCAGTGAAGGTACACCTAACGGGAAAGGTGAAGATGAGAACTTTTTGTTTCGGTCCGCTAACACAACATTAACGATGTACATAGGTAGACATGATGCCTGCAATCATCATTGACGAAATGCTACATGTACCTACTTACCACAAACAAGCTATTAACTTGCGGGATTATCCGGAAATCAAGAGAAGTTCTCATCAAATTCAATCTGCGAAATGCTTCCGTCCTAGATTTCAAAGATAATTGAGGAATGTTGTTGCAACAGAAATGGTGGATCCTCATAACGTCATTTTTATTGTCATGATTCGGAGTTTATCGACCTTTATTTTCGCGCCAGTGCCAGTGCAGTGGAACCCTCCTGGCAGGTATATAGGTATACCATTCACATCCCCGTATTATAGGCACAGTAAAAATCCAGGACAACCTGTAATAGTAACTTTCATTATCATGGCATACCCAACGCTTGCGCCAAATTTTGGCGTCAAATACGAAATTTGCGAACAAATGCTACAAAATCGCAAGAAAAACCGCCACAAAGTTGAAAAATACGCGCCGCAGCGAACAGGGTAATAGGCCAGAGGTTAATACACACTAGTGATTACTTATTTTTCATCAAAAAGTCCGCATTGTTCATCAAATTATAAATAACTGCGTTTTACATTGATCGGATGTGCGTACGCAACCCATAATGCAACCCCCACCAACTCTATTTTCAGTTTGACAAGCAACGGCCGTGACTTTCCGCTGCTGTCTGCTGTCAACGTCAACTATTTATTCGCCATTTTGAAGTTCGCTCCGAGTGTCGTACGTTTGTGAACAAGTGGGCCGCTATTCTTGAATCGTGTGAGAAAAGTCCCTGGGAGTAAAATACATTCCGCAGTACACTGATGTAGCGAGTGTTGCCTGAAATCGTGGTTTTTAGGCAACTTTCGCTAGTCAAACTGAAAATAGAGTTGTTGGGGGTTGCATTATGGGTTGCGTACGCACATCCGATCAATGTAAAACGCAGTTATTTATAATTTATTGAACAATGCGGACTTTTTGATGAAAAATGAGTAATCACTAATGTGTATTAACCTCTAGCCTATTACCCTGTTCGCTGCGGCGCGTATTTTTCAACTCTATGGCGGTTTTTCACGCCATTTTCTAGCATTTGTTCGCAAATTTTGTATTTGACGCCATTACTTCAGAAGACGAGTATGCGCGCTGATGGCGCGCTGGATAATGAAAGGTACTATTCCTAGTGTTCAATTTGTCAAGCAGTGGGGGTCTAATCGCAAAATTATACGTCGTACCTTGTCGACTGTAACGTCTATGAACGGTTCATTTAGCCGTAACAATTAGCCGCTCATTAGAGCATTTTTATGCTTTTTTACACTAATCTCATTTTGTTTCTTCCATGTCTATGCCACAGCAGCAGCAGCAGCTCTCATCAGCACAAGACTCTTCGTTCTTACGTTATAGACACGACCGTCGCTGTTCCATCCTCTTGAGGCGCACTATTTCATTCGAACCGTCAAAACGTCAAATCGGACGACCAACAGGTGAAATAGATGGATGGCCTTGCATATAGGTAGGTATACCATGAATATTTATGTCAGCTCTAAGTAGTCTTAAGTGTTGGGATTCATTAGATGAGCTTATGTAATGTTGCTTGGCGAAACGTTTGCTTTTATCAATCGGTCATGAGCTTTTCATCTCAAGCAAGGCGCAGAATTTTTCTATGGTCGTTTTTGCCGGATGTTATACGAGTAAAACAAGTGGTGAGGTGGCGATGTGCCACCGTCTCTTGGCGGTGTCCGTGATGGAATGTATTCAATTTAACGGATAATGTCCGTGATGTGCCTGAGAACGCCCGATGGCAGACGATTTCTTTGTGATTTCTGCATCACCCAAAGCATTCATCATTATCGGTAGCAACAAGTAAGTGGGTAGCAGTATATTCTGATGCGTTGCTCCCCGGGCTTCCACAACACCATTCCAATTCTGCAAAAGCTATAATCGAACCCGTACCGCTGCTGCACACCGATCAGTCGACCAGCAGCTGAGTGATTTATCTGGAAGTTTATCAATATCATCAACCAATAAAGTTTCTTTTAATCCAAATCAGAGTGGAAACTGGAATTCCAATCTTTCTCGACCAGCACCTGATGGTCGTGCATAATATCCAATACATTCTTACCTTCACCTACCCAGTCCAACCATTAAGAACCGCGCAACTTTTACTGTATCTCAGGTGAGTATGCTCTCCGTTTCAGTTTTCATCAGCTGAGCTGTAGCAATTTCGAAATAAGACAAATTTGTTGAATACAAATGAAATTAAATGTCGGATGGAACAATTTAGCATGTGCCACAGCGATCAGGAATTTTACTTGCAACACTGTGTCGGGCGAAGTGGAATATCGAACAAGAAAGAAAACACTCCGAACATCGTATTACCATTGTATGTATTACTTACTTGCTTACAATTTATTGTTTGATTTGGTGTGAACAACAAAGCCTATGCAAGGATGCAAGTATTACAAGTGCAATTTATGCTGCAGCTAATAATTATTAGGTATTCATAATACAAGTGAAAAAAAAAGTTCCGAGTCCCTCATAAGACTCTTCACCTATCTTACTAACGAATTAACTTTATTTAAAACCCGGCCGGTAGCACGGCGGACTCTGTCTTTGGAAGCAATTCCAGGGATCGTGGGTTCGAATCCGGCCTGGGCCAGGTGAAAATTTTCATGCGCTCTTTAGTACCTTGGCGTGTACCACCGTGCAGTCACGCCAAGGGAAAAATTGTGAAACGAGAAGGACACCGAAAAAAATGGTGCTAATAACCTCGCTATTGATGCGCCCATAAAATGGTGGGTGGTGTGGGAATCACCCGGCGTCGCTCTTAGCCTACTAAGACGGCGCTAAGGAGGTACTGCCAGTGACTACACGGATACCCGCCTACCGCAAAAAAAACTTCATTTAATTTCGCTATTTACGAGTGTGAAATTTATTTTAGGGTAAGTTTGGACAGCGGTCATTTTTAAAATTTTCTTGTTCAACAGATTGTCTCACTGACGAACAGGTACTTTGACTTTTAATAGAGATTGCATGAATGCCTGTTATTAAAAAAATTATAAATAAGTAGTTCAACTTTTTCTCTGTGATTGATTGCTATAATTCTGTTGCGCTCGCAGAAAAAAAAAGCCGCGGTATGTTATAAGTAATTAGTAGAACAATGCAAGTGTCGCACCTTCTTTCTTCTGATTATAATTTCCAATTATCCTTGAAATAATTTCTACGGGCACCTCTAGAATAACGAATGAGGTTTTCCTACTGAGGCTTATATTATGCCTTCACGTCAGTAAAAATCATATGTAATCACGATTTCCGGATCAGTTCCATTCCATCAAATCAATCAAATAAATTCCATTACAACATCTTGAAGATATATTATTTAAAAAATAAATCCTGCGGAATTGGCGGGATTGCATAAATCAATGTTATCCTACCTGATGCTGTTTGCGTTCCCTGCAAATTAAGACCGACAGACGCTGAAAATTCTTGCATAACGGCACTCATGCCAACAGAAGTCCATGGTAATCTCAGAAAGTAAATCATAACAAATACGTTTTTAAACACCATTTGACGTGTGTAAATCACCTGATTACATCAGAACTGAGAGTTGATTGTCGGGTCTGGCAACATCATCTACAGTTAATTTTCCATGTATACGCATCAGACGATCTCGGAGTTGGATATACCGGGTTGCTCAGTCCTAATTTGACTGATCACACTTGTGCGTACACTAACTACCAGATAAATCGGAGATACAAGCAATCGGTACACACTTCCGTCTTTTTAGGGAGCGCATCACAGGAAGTTGCTGTATCTGGTCTTTTCCGCATTCTGCTTAACCCACATCATCGAAAATCGGAGGAAGGGAAGCAGGTTCAGTTTCGACTAAGCGACCAGGCTTTGCCTTCCGTCACGCAAAACATTAAATTCTCTTGTGGTGTGAGCATATATACGAGGGAAAGCTGAGCTATGTTTACACACTAGAACGATGCACCTGTGTACATAATACGGTAAAGCGTGCCCAACGGCCTCGAGCAAAAATTTCATGTTGGAGTTGGAACCACCTCTCTCTAGTCTCTCTGAACCTACTTATTAAATAGTGCCGTCTCGCGGCCACCAACTCTAGGCATCATCCGAAAAGACCGCGATCGGGTATTGTATCCTTGTCGGAAGCGCACAATTATGAATTTAAATCATTTCTTCCGAGCTACTTATTCACTTTACTGCCGGCTTTGTTCGGATCTGATGATGTTGCAGACATGAGGTTCTTCTTCTTATAAAAGGATATTGTCACGCCACGTTACCGCCGCTCCTGTCTTTTATAGTTAACCATAACTTCATTTCCCCTCTCTTGTTATCACTCCTTTCTATGACGAACGCAGTTCCGACGACTATTGTGCACTCAATGAACGGATCTTCACAAAAGGTTACGCAGAAGATTGATCCATAAATGGTTCCGTAATTGAAACTCAACCACAGGGTAACGTGACGCCGACCCGACACCACGGGCTTCAACTTTGCAGATAGAAATTCACCACATTTTACAATATGAAATACTCATCAGATAATTAAATCTCCTGCCACAGCCGGCATACACATGTCTAAAGGACCTCTGTTCTGTTCCGAATCATGCTCGAGCATGGATTTCGATAAAAACGACACACCAAAGTGAAGGCGATGGACATTTTTATTGGAGGTCTCTGACTGCCGTCGTCTATCACTGTCACAAGCCGGGGTGGCATGTCGTATTCAGATGCAGACTGCTGATTCCAGAGTTAAAGCAATCATGAATCGATTGAATGTATACCTAGGTATATTTGAGAACGCCTACGCAAATCAATCAAAACTAGAACGAACCCTCAAAAGTAATTAATTGGGTGAGAATCAATCCCCACCTCTGGTGTATGAATCATGATTCAACAAATTTATAACAAATGTCTCTACTCCGGTTTCTGAACTATACGGCAGACAGTCTGTTCCTCAAGCGGCAGCGTTTAGCATAACAGGTAGGAAGGCTTTTCTTCATCTTCTTCGGACGCTATCGAGTGGGCGTTTGGCGACAATTTTGAATGAAGAGCACACAAAGAGCGGTGAGCGGATACTACGCATGCTGATGCACACGAAATGTGGAGAACACCTATCCGAACGAACCAAGCAGACGTGACAAAGTCTACCATTTCATGACCCGAAGCATTTGCACCTGTGCATCAAGAAGGCCGTCGACCGCTGACCACAGATTATCATACGTAACCTGTCTTTCCAGTTTCTAATTCGATCTTACTGTTCGCGGTGGTATCTTCTTCGGATTCTACACGGCAGTGCGCCTGAGGGATACTCCCGTGCACTACCTGGGAGAGCCGTGCACTAATTACCATTCTCCAGAGGTTTTGGCGGCATCACTCACAACGCTAAGACCACAACGGGATCGTAAAATGTTATCGATGCCCATTATTGGGTCGTAAGTAGTCCATGCGAATTTGTCATCGGTAGCATTGAATTTCAAGCATTCAAGTTCTTGAGATAGCTGTCAATAACGAAAAAATAACGTTCAGTTTTTACGATTATCGCAGAATCACCTAGATTGCAACTTGGATCTTGTGCCCTGTCATACTTTCTTTTTAAACCTGAACATAATGATTGTACATACCTAATTAGATCATGTTCTGGACAGTTCTAATTTTATTAGCACGTTTCGTACACGAAAACTTGAAGAATTTCTAGGATGTTGTGTTGATCAATCTTTAAGCTGAACGATTCACGGTTACTAGTTACTGTTCAGATTTCTTACCCAGTTGCTGCTCTCCTCATTTTTCACTGTTACAATATTTGGAGATTAGAAGCGACGTGCGATTAAATTAAATGGCGTGTTACTGAAATCTATCCTTGTCAGTTCATACAGCCTTGCTATACTCTCAGCATAGCATTATCTCCGCTTGTAGCTTGTTAAACAATAGATGGCCAGATTAATGCAATCGGACACACCATGTGAGAAGATCGATGTACATTTATATTATTACGGAGGTACTACCTGTCCAGTATACAGGCTTCAAAGTGAACGCGTTGTTTAAGTACCTGTGGCCGTCTCGATTGCTTCACCACGATTATTTCGATAATGCGAGGCGACTTAGACGAACGAAGACGTATACGTTAATGCCACTTACTTCTGCGTATTCATCAATGGACACCACGAGAACCAGAGTGTGACTCATTCTCTTTCTATACCACCACGTTGTTCACTCATTTATTCACAAACAATAAAATGACAATGCCTGTTATAATATGCATAAAATACTACCAATCATTCATACTACCTAACCAAGTGCTTCTGTATAAGTTAATTACTGCTCCTTGACTGTTACACCCGTTGTTTTGGTTCTCCTCCGGTAAAGGTGGATCGTTGAATAACACCTAATTGTTGCAGATGGAATCCCTCTTCCTGTTTCGGTATTGTTTCAAGTTCACGGTCAGCGGAAAGCCTGGTCTTGCTTCCTTTCATAAGCGTGGGGTTATGTCAGGATTAGAGACGGAAATGGCAAAATGTGCTTTTCTTTGGAATAGTATTCGCGACCATTCAAAGCCCACCTGCCGGAATTGCGTTTGTAAGGTCATCATCACCTGGACGATTCCGTTCTATAACCTGTTGTTGTCACATGCATGGTAATAACCATAATATTAGTATATCATGGCGAATATTAGTCTTCGTGTCCAATTAATAGTCTCATAACCTCCTGGCTACTACTCGCATATCATATTATTCTTCTGGACCGCTGAGGGGACCTCCGTTGAGATTCAAAAACTGAATCGCTGATTGGAAGCCGACAACTTCGAGTTTTTTTTTTCTTAGTGCCAGTTTGATGAAGTTCAAAAAACAAGCAACATGTTCGCAAATCGTAATTGGAGCAGCGATTGTTCGGGTTCTCTTATGACGGGTCTAATTGCATCCTCGCATCTCGTCTTTGCCCCCCCCCCCTCAATCGGTCGTCTTCTTTTTTACTCATCAACTCTGGCTCCTGGACTCGGCGCGATTGCAATTATCTCGCAAGTTTCCGCCGCAGGTTTTATGACTTTTATTGGCGATCACCCAGAAATAATTTTCCATAATTTGGGCGCGTCGGTAAGTCAACCTTTATCAAAATTCGCAGAAGCGATGCATTTCGCGTATACGTATGTACCTGCATCTTCTCCGAAACAGGTTTGGCGAAGCCTGAAAACAATTGCAAGGTGTTGTCTTTCCCTTACCTGCGGCCGATGTGCGCGGCGATCCCAAAAACGTATAAAACAAGGCGCCGGATTGCGTGAATAGGCGCTTTTAGAGAGCTAAGGTATATAAGGCTGTTGTTGGTGGTGCACTAGCATCAGAAGCCATTAACAATTTGACTCTTTGCCTTCTCCTTCTTCTTCTTCTTCTTCTTCTTCTTCTGCTTCATCGTAATTTGCAACACGTAAGTCCAACTTATTTGTCTCGATCACGAGGCGAACGGATTAACGCGCCGTCGTGGCGAAGAAACGAGCTTCGGATGCATACCCTACTTTATGAGCTGATCTCTAAATTACAGCGCAAACCCTGGGAACGTTTCTGTTATAGATAATTAGGTGCCGGTCGACCTGGACCTGATTGCACGCGGCACGCAGAAATCTTCTAATTATTAATCATTAATAATTATCTGCGGGCTTACAACATCTCAAATTGTGTCATGCATGTGGTACTGCCGTCTAAGTGACAATTTGCATATTATCCGTGAAGTTCCTCATTTTGTATATTACTTATACGTGTAATCGTGTAAAGGAAATATATCTTACATTCTCGAGCCGTTTTTATAATTGGTATCATATTTCCTGCCTTATGTGAGAAACTATATGCTTTCTGTATGTGTATGTGTGTGTGTGTGTTTTGTCACTTGTCTTGGATAATGTGCACTGAAAGGTAACTATACCAACCAAAGTAGTGTCATTAAACCGCTGTGACCTTGCTTGCTCGGCTCCCTAAAATTCAAACCCAAATAACGGAATTTCAGAAGAAATCAGAAACATTTCCAATTTAAGGACGGAGTTGAATTGATAACATAAGCGTTGCGAAATCAATCCCTGTGGGTTTATTCCTTGACGGATTCTTACCATTTTGGACTCTTTCGAAAGCTACAAGGATGTACTTTGGTTTGAGCCCATTGGCGATTCAAATAACCAAAAATCAAAAAATTATTTTTGGATTTTGGAAATTCCAATAGGCTCAAACCAAAGTACATCCTTGTAGCTTTCGAAAGAGACCAAAATGGTAAGAATCCGTCAAGGAATGAACCCACAGGGATTGATTTTGCAACGCTTATTTTACCAATTCAACTCCGTCCTTAACTTCCAAACCTAAATAGCAATTATTGTGTCATGTACCACAGAAGGCCGCTATGACTAGACTGCCCAACACTTCCAAAAGACATGGGACTCGAGGATCGAGCTGCAATTAGCATTTGTTAGTGTTTTGAGATACCATTTGAAAACTTACCACCCCCGTTTTATCCCCAGAAAAATGTTTATTCAGAAAAATCAGGAACAGGTCGATATTCCATATTCAAGGATCAAGGAAAGGGCACACATAAATTGCATCATGAATTGCAAGCATTTGAAAAATTTCAAAGGGGAATACGGGTTTTGAAGGCCCTTCAATAGCTCTCTCCATTTCAGTGTAAAAAGTAAAAGAAATCGAACCAACCGTTTTCAAAATCCCCAAACAGGGTGATCACCGTATTTAAATATGAACAGGAGTCAAGCAACCACTTATTTTCAAGGCATTCCAACTAAACACTAAATAGGTGATCAACTGAACTGGTCCACCCAAAAATTTCACGCTACCTCAAGATCGAAAATCTCAGAGAAAAACCAACCGATTTCAAAGAATGTGGTCATGCCGGATAGGTCATTCTTCTGGCTACAAAATGCCATGCTGAGTCACGTGGACGGTGACATTGTTTATCATGTACAGGAGTACAGGGTGACAACATAACCAGTCTCAAAATGGTCAATTTTCGGCAGTGCACTTTTCGGAAAAAATCGTAGATTCTTTCTCGATGAATTTTTGAAAAGCTTGTATTTATTACAATATCTCGAAACGGTTTTTGATTCATCCCTCCCATCTGAGTTTTCAAGGAAGTTATGTCAATTTTTGTCAAATTCACGTTTTATGATGCCTGTTCTCTCCAAGGTCATGTTCTTGACTCAAATGTGGTAGAAGTTCATATCTTTGCTCTACAAAGTAACCCTCAATCGAATTTGATCCCACTGAACATCAGGAACGCTACCCCCTGTGAACGTCTGCGCAACCCCCCTTGCAGTCTGTTTCAAACACGACACGTTCTACTGATACCTTGCATCCTCATCATCACAGGGCTGTTCAAATGAACTATCAGTATCAATCCAAATATTGTGACAGATTTTCCAGCATTGATGAGGCAACTACTTTCTGAAAGGGGTAGTTTTTTTTATTGGAGTATAGTTTCTACAAAGGTGGACAAAAAAAAGATTATCGAGATCAAAAGACGCATCATACGTTTATTGGGACTGTTGAGATAAGACTTACCAAAACTCTTTAATGTAGGTATGCAATGGATATCTTCAGTTATTAGGGTATGATTTTTGGGGAACGTGGGAGACAATTTCTGGGCACCTTGGAATGTTACGAGTGATGTCAGAATATTGAAAAGACATAAAATTGCTCACATGTTCAAAATCTCGAAATCACCCCTTGACCCCTATTATAGAGGGATGATTTCAAAACATCCTCACAATGTTGAAATATTCAGGATAGTATCGCAATGAAGATAAAAATATTGTTTTTATGTTCCATCGTTCGGAAGATACAGCCTTCGAACTTTGTGAGTAAAACAACCCTTGACAAAAATTAGAAAAACGGGGTCGTAACGATCTAAAGGGGAGTTATTATGCAATGGATTGATACTGATAGTTCATTTGAACAGCCCTGGGTATCAGTAGAACGTGTCCTGTTTAGAACAGACTGCAAACTGGGCTGCAGACGTTCACAGGGGGTAGCGTTCCTGACGGTCAGTGGGATCAAATTCGATTGAGGGTTACTTTGTAGAGCAAAGTTATGCACTTCCACCACATTTGAGCCAAGAACATGACCTTGGAGAGAACTGGCATCATAAAACGTGAATTTGTCAAAAATTGACAGAAGTCCCTTGAAAACTAAAACTCAGATGGGGACATCCATGGATGGGGAGGATGGATCAAAAACCGTTTCGAGATATTAGGTGTTTTCCTTTTACAACCTAAACTAAGTATTCTGACCTAAGTGGTTTCTCACTCTCGCGCATGTGATTTCTCGTTTCTTCTCTCTCTAACTTAGATCAGATCAGTGATAGATAGATAGATAGATCTATTTATTTACTCGAATAAATTTTACATTGTAAAAAAAATTACCTAAAGAGGTGTAGAGCCGTCAATTTAAAATGAGGTACATACTTAATATATAAAGATGGACAGCGCAAAAAAAAATGCATGCAGTGGTATACATACAAAAAAAAAGGCACAAATCACAATATCAGGTAAGTACAATGGATCACAAGATCTGACTAGAATACGTAATATAATAAAAAATTATTACAAAAAGGCTGTATCACTGAGATATTCATCTATCGAGTAGTATGCTTTCCTGATGAGAATTTTCTTTAAAACAATCGTCAGTGAGTTTTGTGGTAAAAGAAAAGCACCTATTGTTATAAGCTTTTCAAAAATTCGTTGGGAAAGATTTTTTTTTCGAAAAGTTGTGCACTGTTGAAAATTGGCCATTTTGACACTAGTTTCACTCTGTACATGGTAAACAATGCAAACGTCCACGTGACAAAGCATGGTACTTTGTAGCCAGAAGAATGACTTATTTGGCATGACCACATTCTTTGAAATATGTTGGTTTTTCGACGAGATTTTCGATCTTGAAGTAGCGTGAAGTTCTTGGGTGGACCAGTTTAATTGATCACCTGTTCATTTTATTTTGGTGAGAAAAAATCAATCGTACACCAAAAACTCTTCAAGTCACATTTCTTTAGAAGAGTTGAAGAGCTTTTAAATACTTATGATGTATTCCTCGACCTCTGTTCCCTTTAAAAATTTAAAAAACTTGGTCAAGTCACACTGCATATAAGCGTATTGTTACGAACGGCGATTCTGGAGAACCCGCAAACTTTCTAAACTCTTACCATTAGGCTTCTGCCCGTGAAACTGAATGGGGAGATTTCAACGGTCGATCAGAAAACATCAGCCGAATTGGTGGAGGTGAGGTAATTCCAGAGCATACGGGAAGCACGCGAAAGGTGTGTGATTATTCGGGAGTCGTCTAGAAACCATATGCCGGGTCACTGTGGAATTTGCTGGAGGACGATGGAAGGTTTGGGAACGCTAGTCAGAGGGATATATAAAGCACCGTCCGCGGCCTACGCAGTAGCATTAAATGCGAGGTGGTAGTGAGCGGATAGAAGCTAAATACCTGCGATATTCCCGAACGTAAATAATTGTAGGCGTGTATTTATTGTAGTACGCAGTAATAAACAGTGTGTTTCAAAACGATCATCTCAATTATAACCTAACCCGTACGCGAAATACGTAACAGTATAAAGAGGGAACACTGAATTCTTGCCAATCATGTCCTCCCGAATATGAAATCGATCTGTCCAGGGATTTCTTGAAGAAAAGTTTTTCGGGGGAGAAATCGGGGGTGATATAAGTTTTCGGATGAACACCTGTATAATGTTGTTAATGAAATCAACACCCGCCATTGATATGGAGGATACTTTGCATTTTAAAACCAACTTCTTCTACTAAATTAATTGGATGCGCTCCGACTGACATCGAGTTTAATTACCGTCTCGGAAACAGAAGAGGTGCCGAAAATTATTGAGAGACTCGTACTGAATGCTTATAAGACGTTCAAGAATTTCATGATAGATCACCATGAGATCATGATGTAAATTAAGAAATCAATTGGAAGTAAATAACAGGATCGTTTATGCTGCAGTTGGATCAGATGAATGGAACAGAAACAATAAAAAGTAAAATAAAGCAATAAGAATAAAACAATCCCTTTCGAATTCGTTTCTTGATGCAGAGTTCAAGTCACCACTGAGCGAGCGCAATTAGGCATCGCATCTCGAATGAAACTTCTATACAGCAATAATAGAAAGTTCATTATCAAAAGGATGTTCTCTGCAAAGGTTAGAAAGTGACAATTGTATATAATGCATAATACCAATTGATTTCCGAGGCGTCACTAAAATATTCAAAAGCATTTCACGCCTTCAGTACGATCGATGTAGGTAATTACATATAGACATATACATAAAAAAATACATAAACCGCAGAGAATGTGGCACGACGGGAATAAACTTGGTTGTTTTGAAGGAAACCAATTTCCCATTTTAATTCGATGGCATTTTAAGGCATTAGCTGTATCGGATTAGATTGCAATCCATCGAACAGGAAACGTGTAGTGCCGACTGAGATGTAAGTTGGAATAATTGAACGAATGAACAGCGTACCTTGTCAATTGATCATCAATCAGAAAAATGAGCTTGGACAGATAGGTTCTCCCATATGCGGGACCTTATTTCTTTGATTTGCTTGCGCGCCGCGCCGCTCACCATGCGTATGGTGCCTACCTACATCCATGATTTATTGTGTGTCTGATGGACGGATACCTATATATGATACTATAAATACAAAACGTAAGATAGAACAAATAGGGAGAAGATACGGGATTGAAATTAAACATCAACGTTATAGAGTTATTAGTACCGTCCACGTGATAGATGGGGCCACGAAGCTTCTATGTATATAAGGAGGAAATCCAGAGCTTTTAGTACCTACACATCGTGCACCACATTACCAAAATGCTTTAGGGCACTATAATACCTACGCTTCGTTACACCGCGGCGCTACTTGACGGGCTGCTGGAGTCGTGTTGGGTGTGTGCTCAAGATCACTAGCAATTACCTTTTGGGCATCATAAATTCAATGTCTAATAGATACACCATTAATTTTCTATTATTCACCTCGTTCCATTACATCACATTATACTGTAGATTACCATATTATTCTGTGATATTATTATTTCTTTCCTCGTTTCTCGTTTCCAAAAAAATTCAACTAAATCTCCAACATCTTCCGAACGGTTGAACATATCCAGTTCATTCTTTCGTTAATCGAATCTTAACTATTCTGCCGTACAATTGAAAAACATAGTAAGTCGACTTACTAGGTTTTTGCTCTGTTTACACATCTGGGGTCGCAGGATGAGCGCCATTCAGTAGCTCTATTCAAAACTTAGATCAGAGCTTTAGTTATTGAGTTATCAAATTTCTGGTTATAGTAAGTAGACTTATAAGGAATTTTATTATAGCATGTAGACATACTAGTAAGTTTTTGTAATTTCATAGTGATATCGTGACATGGACCAACTAAAAACATATGAACAAGTGTTACTGGAGTTTTGTTTGCTGAAATACAACGCAAGAAAAACGTAAATTTTTTTACTATTCTGTACCTTCCAAAAACACAAAATAAAAAGCTAGTAACTAGTGTTGCTTCACTTCAAATATGGTTCCTTCAAGGCTGTGTCAAATAAGTCTTGTTACTTGTTGGTATTGAGATGATATAATGCAAATCAAAAACATAGCAAGTCTACAAGCTGAAATTTTCAAGCTCCGATTTGCAGAAAAAGAATATAGTAAGTCTTGATGACATGCTGCAAGGATGAATGATCTGTGGGAAAAGGGTGAAGTAACTTGACTGACTCAGCGTACTTGATGTGAAATATGAAAAGCAAAATATTATAATACCTATTGATAAAATATTGAAATTCATTCAGTGAATATTGTATAAATATTTATTGAATGTTTTGATGTCCCGCTCTTAAAATAATATCCGTACAATATTTGGCAAAAAACTCGTGAGAAAATTTAGAACCAAATATTTTAGAAACGATCTCATATTTGCAGGAATTCTAAAGATACAAAAATTTGAAAAATTGTGACAAAAACTCATTTGTTTTCCGTCCAATGTGGTTTTCCTTGTCCTACACAAAACACACAGAGGCTACCTGAGGATGACACCAAATAAGCCAAATAAGACTGAACCATTCAAAAATCAAAATCCGACAGCACCAACAACAGCAACAACGCGACGCGACGGGTTCCGTGAATTATAATGCCGGTGCGAGGCGGGAATCTCAAACAGGTACTATCCGCTATGTGCATTCAGTCGAGTAGCGACATCTCGCAGCCGAAAATAACACAAATAGGCATCCTTCAGTTTCGTAAATCACCACTTTGAGCGCTGATGTCGACTCCTCTCGGCGAACGTACATAGCGGAATTGCCATGTGCATTCAGTCGAGTAGCGACATCTAGCTACCGAAAACAAAACAAATAGGCATTATTCAGTTTCGTAAATCGTCACCTTGAGCGCTGATGTCGACTTCTTCTACTTTTTTGGCGAACGCACATAGCGGATATTGGCAGATATTAAGCGACCGGTTCGACGAAACACCTAAATATATCATTATTTTGCCTGCCAGTGTTGACAGATGGCAATTCAAATAGCAGCGGTTTGAACGCATTAACATGACACTATCGTTCATAAAAAAATCTCATCATATACAGCTGTCAGAAAGAAAGTTACTGATTTTTGACTTGGATTTTAATCATGTCACAATGACATAAAGTCTCATTCAACATAGTAACTACACTCTGTGTCAACTGTAACATCAATTTTAAATTGCGGCAGTAGGTACCTAGGTGGTACGTAATGGTAATTGGGCTTTAATTTTCACATTCTGAAATATTGACGAAATAGAGCTCAGTATATATTTTGATGATATTAATTGCTGAATATTCAATAGATGTTCAAAATATCTGCTGAATGTTGGTGAAATATTCCATCCCGATATTTCTGTAATATTTGTAACAAATATTTTATAAACATTTATAGAGTGTTGTAGATATTCATCAACTGAATATATGAACTATCAAGTGATATTTTCAAAACAATTCGTGCTGTCTGGGAATGTCAAATAAAGAAAGGAAAAAACTTTTGCTCTCATTTCTATAATTCACCTCCTTTATGTATGTTCATTCAAGTCCTGATGTTGATATCGTTTAGTGTCAGTAACCAGTTTTTGTTGTTTTCTTATTACTCCCAATAAAATAATTCGTTTCTGATTTAGTTTTGAGAATGCTATTACTGAATTTATCCACGAATATAGTAATGAATTCAAAGTCAAATCAATTTAATTCCAATAAAGTTTGGTTTGTTATCTGAGACGATTCTGTAACTCAATTTGCTGTGTTTGTAATAGCTTGCGGGCACCATTGTGTTTGAATTATATCGACTTACTATGTTCTTAGGTGGCATATGCGACTAACAGAATTTGTAGAACGACTTACTAGGTTTTAGTTTCGCAAAGTACATCATGTGCGTAAAACAAGTAACTAGAAACTTGATGAAAACATCAGTTTCTAATAGAATATTGTGAACTTGATTGGAACTATCAGGAAAAGGACCAAGAGCTGCGTATACATCCAAAATCCCAGTTCTCTAGTCCCATTTTTGAAGAAGATATAGCAACCTAATTGAAAGAAAAATTTCAATCGGTCTAGCCAAAACTTGACTTTTTCGACTTACTAGGTTTTTCACTTGTACGGCAGTATTGCGGGTTAATACCTACGACATATAAAATGATCGGTCTAATATAAACAAATTTCAACAACAATCAAGAATGCAAAAATCGCGAAACTCACCTAAAATAAAGAAAACGCATATATGCCAACCTTTACATCATCATATCTTTCGATCTAATGAAAGTATGAGCTTATTTTTTTTTAATTGACGTACATATTCAGACCTTTATTACAGTGTGACAGCAATTATACGATTACGATTACGAATATGAACAATGGTTTATTTATTCAATAAACATTTTCATCGGCTATTGATGCATCATGATTTTCAGCCAGCGAGGGACTTTTTTGTGTTCACAATTTTCTATATACAACCAGCGAAGCAAATGAGGCCAAAGAATTGGAGAATTTTTTTGAAACAAAAAATTTGATTTAGGACTTAGATATAGTTTTTCAGATTTGATTTTTTTCCTGACGCAACCAACAACTATAAAGAAGTGGTACGCGCATGCCACTTATATTTACTGTGCAAAATGCACTACATTAACTACTGAGCTGGACATTTTCCGTATAAAGTTGAGCTTTTACAGAAATAATCAGATATTTGCTCTTTACAAAAAAAGGTACCCGTTTAGACTTGCCGAGCTGATTTCTACATCGAAAAGGTCCTATTTCGGACATGCTATGTTCATCATGTCTCTCAAACTTTGAAATCAGTGAAATAATCATCAGTATTCCTTACGTGTTGTTTCTTCTTCTTTCATTGTGTTGCTTTTTGCATAAATGGCCATTTCATCTCAAGTGAAATTTGCAATTATATTTTGCTTCACCGTAGTTTTAGACTTTTAGAGTGAATAATTTTTTGTCAATCAGCTTTTTAGGAGTTGCCAGGATAACAACAAAAAAATAATGATATTTATTGTATGCGTGCATGTGTCTGACATAATTATACTTTCTGTAGTAATGTACCAAAAACCAAAATGAATGACTGCTGTGACGTGAATCCATTTTATGAGCGAGGCTTCCTATTAAACACACCGCAATGTGAAGAGACGGACTGGTTTTGTACTTGATAACTTTGGATGATTCGCAATGTTTTTCGAATATTTCCTTCATACGTCAAAAAGGTATTATTCTAAGTATACCTACTAAAATAGTATATTATTATATGTATGAGTTTTATAAGACGTAGTATTATCCCACGACTGGTTTTGAGGCACGACAAGCTTGGAGAGTGCTTGGAGGAGAGAATAGGAGAATCCTCGCGCCTTAATACTCCCTTCCAATTTCGGTAAAAATTGCGGACCATCCTTGCAGTATGCAGTTTTTTATTCTGCCGGATTCACTATCCACGCACCACTTAATGCTATTGTGTGGCGTACGCTGGAAGAAATAGTGCGACGCAATGGAAGTATATTTTTGGCTATTTCCGTAAAATAGTATTCCTTGAGGAAAGCCGAAGTTCTGTCTAGGAAACAGATTTTGTACTTGAGTTACAGCTTGATTTAAAGTGGTAGATACTTGGATAAGGTGCACTTGACAACGACTATGAATACGGGCATGACTTGACAACAACTATGAATACGGGCCTTAGGAGTACATACACGATCAATTTAAAAATGAAATAGGTTCGTATCCAAATGGATTATGAACAGTTTGTACATGTCTTGTCTGTATTATAGGTAGGTATACTTATACCTGCCGTTAAATAAAATATGATCCACCTGGGTTTTTGTTCACCGACCAGAAAGTAATCATAATTTAGTGAACGGGTTTATGTGCACGAGACACCAATCTTTATTTGCGCTGAATTTTGTAGGTAAGGAACTATAATAGGTTTAATAATATGTAGATCTTCACTGTGCCGTTTTAAAACTTCCCTGAGTCAAACTCGTTTCTTGCGCTTGGTTGGTTGGTGCGTTTTAGTGAAGGCCAGGTAGATGATGATGATGATGGTAAGATACAGGTTGTAGAAAATCATAATCCATTGTCTAACAAGCAATTTACTTTAGCGCAGTAAAATATACACCAAATTATAGAGCAGTGGTCAGGCTATTGTTTATGTGCCATTGACGGTAATGGAGTCTTAATAACATACCTATGCTGGATACGCTTGGCATGAAGCTGCGAACATTCAGTGGCGGAGGAGAAAGCACATGTAGTAAGAATATACGAATTAATTAGATCGCATTTTGTTACAACTAATTGAACTGGAGGTATAGAGCGAGGAATTTTTTTTACGTAACTGGTCTTGTGTTGGAAATTATCTAAAACCGTTGGATCACGCCTGCAAAAGTGGTAGTTGACTTCTGAACTTGCACAAAAATTGGAAGTAATCTGGCAATTAAGGAAACATTTCATTAGGTACCACCATATTTATCTACCTAAGTATAAAGATTTGATTTTTTAATAATTGCATAATTGATATTAAAGAAGCTCCATACGAGGTACCTATTATCAAAAACGATCGAACGTTGTAGGAGAGTAATTCACTTTACAAATGGTTCACGTGCTGTCACTGTGGGATTTTATTATCATTATTATTGAATCGGTTTCACGGGGTATGAGCAGCCCGTTGTCACTGGACAATATCATCTTTGTCGGAGTTGATTTATATAGCGCGAGACAGTGCCGAGCCGCAGGGCTCCGAGCTACCGTTGTTGACTTCTTCAGCAGGTAGAGGAACGGAAGAAGCTCGATTCACCCCGACTGGAGCCTCAGGCAAGGATGAATTGGAGATTTAACCTTAATAATAACGCGTTGTTGTTTTACCACGTGCTACAGAGGCGCGATTCATGAACTCGAAAACCACCACTACGAAGACCCCCCGGCGGCTGTCAACTCGTAAATTATAATCAATGCAAAATTGTCGGCGCTTGAAGTGGCACACGCATCCACCCCATTCCAGCGTGACCCTCTTTTCGAACAAAAAGCCACCTTATGGTGTCCCCAAAGGCATTACACCTCACAATGCCACCTATTATGTGGTGTACCAAGAGACATTTTCTAGTATCATGCAGTATATTTGAACAAGGCGTTTTTGTGTCACCAGTCACCACCACAACCACCATGGGGCTCTGACCAGCTCCCCAGAGGTGTTACTCCCGTTTAAACTGCAAGTAGTTAATATTAAAATGCAATATGGGCGATCTTCGCCTATAACACTTTTTTCAACACCACGGAGCTCGCCGCGCCAAGCTTGAAGAGCAACCATGTAATGAGTCGATACACAAAAACCAATCCAGTGGAAAATCGCATAGCCATCAACTGATAAATTGCCCATAGCAGTGATTACAAAAACACGATTGGGTTAACCATTGTTCGGTTACTTGTTTATGTATAAGATCTTCACCGCGAGTAATTTCATTTTTTTTCAACCAAATTCTGAGATAGTACCTATTAGTTGTATTGTTGTTTGTTGCGCGGATGAGCCATGTCTTTCTGTTCACTTCTGACTCTTTGCGTGCTGCATAATTTGGGAAGATTTTCTTAAGAATATAATAATGGTATACTATGCTGAAAGTGTACTTACTCAATAATAAACTAAGGCCGCAGTGCGCAGCGTTTATCTGCCGAGTACCTACAAAAAAAATCCGGAGATGGAAATACCAGGCCTAAGAAGAGTTTTCAGAAAATTCCCGCTCCGATCATACCGACTGCTAATAAGTACTTAGTAAAAAAGCACAAGAGATGCGAGAGAAGAAAATTTGGCAAACATTCTTCATAAGTAAGTACAAGTATAGTAATCGAGTAGAAAATCGGGTGATTGTTATTATGAAAATGCGAGAATTCATCGAAGGGGAGGATGATGAAATTTTCGGAAATTCATGCACCCTGTTTTTTCCTGAAAAAGTAAAAAAAAAACGATCATGTTCCCTGATTGGTTCAATTTTACATAAAGCAGCTATTAGTCCAATTTTCAAGAATCCGATTTTCAACGTTTATGCGGGTACGAATTTTATCACCTATACCTAATATACCTGTGTTGTGAACATGACCTTGAACTTCCAGAGTTCCAGTCAATGGCGCGACCATGCACAATCGTTTCTGGGAAGTGGGAACGTGCGTTGAACTGACCGCAAAAAAATGAGCAATTCCCAAATTTGCATATACTATACGAGAGAAACGGCGCCAAAGTAAAAAGACTAAACATACAAATTTCCAAAATTATACACGGCCAAATGCGAGCGCGGTTTTGCATTTGAATAGTATTCGGATGGTTTGCCACGTTTCGGCTGGAACGAGGCAACATCTGCACGAGACCTGTTCAAATTGCTTTTGTGAATTACGTTTCGCTTGCCATGTGATAGAATACCTTTGTTGTGTGGTGTAGCACAGATACAATTAGCCGAGAACGCTCAATCAATTATTACTGAAATAATATCATCGGCGTTTCTGGTAGAATAAAATTGGTGCGCGAACGCGTCTATGGATGGTCAATGAAGATATTAAGTTTGATGACGTGCGGTTAAATTTTCAAGTCGGTTCCCTGTGGCGATTGTGCTGCCGCCCAGTGGCAAGCTAATCCACCGTATCATTACTTTGAATTCAACTGTTAAAGTACTCGGAAACGCCCAAGAAGTAAGAACGCGCTCTTTTACACAGGCGAAGACCTGAAAAACAAAAAGATATTTTTGCCATTTCGATCGGAAACATGGTTCTCAGCAAGTTAAATTCTGATTAAATGCATGAAATTAAACATGCAGACCTACAAAACCCACCCGGTAGATCACCTGACGAAAGCGAGACTTGTTAAAAGTTTATTTGGATTCTCACGTGCCGGGATTACGAGGCAAGAATCTTCGCCGCAAAGACTTGAGTACCTACCTATACGGTTAAGCTCACCATTTAATTTGGTTTGCCGGAATCTGTTTTTCAAAGCGACTCCATTTGGGCATTTCAATGCCGCATATAGGATTTGAATGGCATCAGCATTGACGAGTTAATGACGTCCTTCCTAGGAAACTTACCAGTCAACGACAAAAAAAAAATCAAAAAGTTTTTTAATTGTAAAGAGCAACGTAGGTAGATATATGATACGACGAGAGGAAATGGTATGAGTATTGTACCGAGGTGGAAAGCACTATTCATTATTACAGCTGGATAATCTGTTGAAGAGATGAGGTAGGGTTATACTTATAGTAACATGAGGCAATGCAATGAGACCAATAATAATTGTTACAACACAACCAACCAGACTTATTGTACTAGGAATCGAACCCGGAGCAGACCTTTACGGAGTAGGCAAGCATTGCATCCCGCTCAACTTCAAGCGCTCAACTAACCTCAATGTTGAGAAAAGAATTCACTTTCTCACAATCTTGTCGTCCATCTACTTATGCGGAGTTTTCAAGCATTGAAAAATTCATTTTTCCATATAGGTAGTCATTTATCGCAAGCCCGATGACTATAATACAAAAAAGATATACACCAGAAGCAACGATACATTACAAAACAAATTATTATCTCCACCTATATAATTCCGCATGGAGTTTCCCGCTCCAGCAACGTCTACCTATACAATAATAGCAACTGGAATATGGCATCAGGATTGGTAGGCAGGTAATATAAAACCATTACAATACGAAATATTCTCAAGAAACATAAGGAATGTTATCACATTAAGACCATTAACTCGATTTACCAGTTGTTGCGTACTTACATAAGCAACCAGGCACAAAGGGAATTTATGAGGAACAGAAGAAGAATTTAATGGCACATAATATTTGATATATCTAGTCAGCATGCAATGGTTTCGTAGAACATCGATTAAATTAATGGCTATTAGATGATCCGTAAGGCACGGCAACCTGTGCGAAGGAATTTCGAATGGTGGAATAACGAAACGCCCAATTAGAATAACGATTGCGACGTAATGTAACGCATTTGTTGTGTTGTTCAATTGGTTGGTTGTATTGTTATGTAGCTGCAGATTGGTGTTGTACCAATTGAATCGCTTATTATTGAAAGAAACTAAGCCACTTTTACTAGAAAATCGAAAAAAATAATTTTACAACTTGAATAAATTTATTACTGACATTTTACATCTAAAATGTTCGAAAGGAGTTTCACAAAACGATATATTGAAAAATAGGTATAACAGGAATCTGATTGTCAGAGACCAATATTATCAATTGCTGGCCAACCAAATCAGGATCAGGAGTAGGACCATGAATGATGAAAACTGTGAGAAAGTACAGAAGATGTACCTAGATACTCTATTATACTTGATACAAAATAGGTGCTGTATTGTAATTTGCTATTGAAAAGGCCAAAGTACAGTTTTTCGTATTGGTTTCTGACAATCAAAAACTTTGGCCTGGCCTAAATCAGCCTCATTTGCCTGCCAATGACCAGACCACAGCCTGCATGCCTAGAGGAGAAAAGTTTTTGATCATACGGTATAACTTCCTTAGGATCGAGAGGATTTTAAATGTAAAATGTCAGTAATAATTGTAATAAAAGCGAGAAAATACCTTCCAATAATAAGCAATTATTCAAGTGGTATAAGAATCAGTGCAACGAGGTTGAAACTGTTGGAACGAGTAATTATTATTGATAATAATAATGATGATGATGATGATGATGATGATAATGGAGGTTTTTACTGAGTGAAAAAAAATTATTGAAGGGGGAAGTCTAGCTCAGCTATTCTACTCGCTATTCTACTCAACCCCTCAGTGATGACTGAGATTGACATCAACATGAATAACTTATCTGATTTTAGCATATTGTTTGCAATATTCTAGCCACGTTGACATCTTCAACCTCAAGGAAATGAAGTGTTTGAGACAAGTCATTTGTTCAAGGCATACGACAGACCATGAATGTCTATGTCGAGGAGGCAAAATTAGAAAGATATCGTAGACGATTAGGAATGTTGTATGATGATGATGGTTTTGCCGTGGTCTTGTAATCGAAACTCATGTTAAAAAAGTCAGATAATCTTGATAGTGCGGCAGAGCCTCCGCTCGTTACCTGTATAAGAGCACAAATGATGAGGGAATGATGAGCCAGAGACGAAAAAACGTCGACCCATTGAACTGACGATTGTTCCAGTTGTTCAATTAATTAAAAATAAATAGGCAACTAGTTATATTGCTTTTGCACAGTAAAAACCTCGCTGATGGCATATCTCATGCCAGAGGCGCCATGTCACAATGGGAATGGAGCAAAGCTGCAGTCAATGCTGTATAGTATCCCCGCGGTATGTGATGCCCATACCAACCACTCGATATGCACAGACCGACGTCGTCATAGGAAGTAATATAATTGATAAAACAGTATAAACACGGAACATGGTTGAAGAACGGCACTAATAATAAAATATGGTCGCCAAACATGCGGCGGTGCATACATTACAGGAACTTCGCAGCGTGTACCTTCCCCGGGTAAAAAACACACGATCATCACGATTGCATTCGAGAATCCGGGTTGAATTGAAGAAACCCGTCCATATGTCATCAATAACGTATGGTGAAGACCTGCAGGTCACCAAAGGCCAATTTCGCTGGAATTTTCTCGGCGAAGAAGTATGTATAGGTATGATGCCGCGCGGAGAGAAGTCGTCATACTCTTCTTTTGCTGACGAATCATCATGACTATGGGGGCTTGATTGCAGAATGGGTGTAGATATCTAGGTGCATAGAAAAGTATCTAGACTTTAGATTTATGGTACGTTTCATCAAATGCCGTATATCCTACGGTTGTTTTATCGGCACAAAACGGTCTCGAGAGCACCGAGAGTGCGATGTAATTATAGATAAAGGGGATCCGGAACCCCGTTGACCTTTTATTGGGTTTAGTCGCGGCAGGAGTGAAAACTATCGCGAACGTAAACGTCTCAGTTAAACAACGCGAGCGCGAAAAGTCACCTGTTGATGATGTTTTCCATATTATATCCCGTTCACTTTTTATTTTCAGTAGAATGCCTTTTTTGAATCAAAAATTATATGACAAGCTGGAGGGCTACGGCCACGGCTAATGGCACCTGCAAAGTTTTGGAACGAAACTATCAGCGGTCATCAGCCGTATCCCCCAGCGCTCCAGCCTGTCACTTTATTATTGCCCCAAAAAGTCATTCTATTGAAAATAAAAAGAGAAACGGGATATAGCACTAAGTACGTACATAAGAGAGCTTGAGGTTTTCACGTACCTACGTTCGATGTAATGCAACGTGAAACTTTGAATTTTCCTTGTTGCTGCCTAGCCTATACCATTGGTTACAGGTCAGATAACAAAAGTGATATTTTAGCGTTACGTCGTGCGTAAGTGGAGATCGCAAACTGCCTGCCTGATAACATGCATGTCCAGCTGATATTACGGACATAATTTGATTGCTATATTAGAATTTGAAATTTCGCAAAATTTTCGCATCAGTATTAATCGAACTTTCACCCATTTGTGTGCTGACGATATTACCTATTCCAATAGGTACAGCTTCCGCATGGCTCACCTGTTAGCTCAAGAAAAAATGTTTGTCATACCGTACAAACATCTTTCCGGCAATCTTGGAGCATTTTTCTCAACTGCCCAAAGGCCTAGTCCTAGTGCACAATATTTTGCAAGTTACAAGTTCAAACTACAAGTATTTTTGACAGTGTCCCTGATAGAGGAATTCGTAAGGTAAACCAACAAGTTCCGGCTGATTTTACTCTGTTGGGAACCGCAGGCTGTAAGTTTGCATGGAGGCGGATGAAAACGCAGTTTTCTTAAAAAAAAGGAAGGTAGATTTTCAAAAATTTGTAGCTACTGAACTGTAGATCATATCGGTGCCCGTATGTTTCAAAAGAGATAACAAAATCTTCACTACATAATATAATCTTGCATATGTATCCATCTATTTCCATAAAACCGAATACCTGCCGTATGTTACAAATTTTCAAGTAGAGCGAGCAGCATTTCACAAATCTTAAGGTCGCTCTATGAAATCACTCAACGCAGCCGCAACGCAATAAGGCGCAAAGTTTCTGATTGGCTTGCAAGCCTTTCGCGGGCTTTGCGAATACCTTGCGAGCAGAAACGTTGCGCTCTGCGTTGCGGCTGCGTTGCGAATTTCCATAGAGCGGGCATTATGCCAACGCGCGTTTGGGAATGATCATTTGAAAAAAAATGGTTTTTATCGTAGCCGTATACGTGACATCGATGTGGATAAGGGTTCTGGGAAAAAAACGTCCCCAGAAAAAATCCGCGCCCTGGGAAAGATTCCCGGAAACAAATTACTCAGATGAATCCACAAGACGTTATTTTTTTTAGACCTTGCATGCATTATAGAAAAAAAAAAAAATTTTACTACTTTTCGACAATTGTTTTTGTCATAAGAGATTCCGCATTCATCATTTTAACCGTTACAAATCTACATAATACTTCACAATTTTTGCCCAGAGAAAATTTGTTCTTCCGCCGGCGGGATTTGAACCTGTGGTGGAAGCACGCCCGCCGTCAATCAGTTACGAAATTCGTCTTCGTCTAGGTCGCGAGAACAAAAATGGCGGCTAAAGATGGGTATATGGTATAATCTTATTTTCACTAGTATCTACTTCTTGATACAATTTTCTTTAGTTGTAAAGTTGTAATGAATATATAGATAATTCATTGAACAATTGTCGCTTCATCAAAAACATTAATGTGCTAAACTTAAGATTTGACTAAGTAATGTCAAAAACAAGCGAATCTCTACAGCGGTACCTTAGCACCCCATCATGCGCAAGCGCCCGCAAGAAGCTGGCGAAAGGCGTTTTCGTTGTGCCGGCAGAAACTGCTCAGCCTCCTCAGGGTAGATGACTAGACAAAGAAAGTAGATCCAGCTTGGCCGTGATTGGCGTATGTATCTATTTTCTCTATCTAGTGATCTACCCGGAGCAGCTCCTGGCGTAAAACGAGAACGGCTAATGGTAGCCTTACATTGAGCATCAAATGCTGCAGCTTTTTTTGCTGCCGAGCTCTCATTGGTCACATATTGGTCATTGACAGCAATGACTGGCGTCAGGTCCAATCAGAACTCTGCAGCTAAAAAAGCTGCAGCATTTGATGCTCAATGTAAGGCCACCATAAGAAAGCGGAAATGCGCGATGCGATGCTGCCACGTCAGGCATATTTGCGACGTTGCCATAGCGGGTGCCAAGGTGACGGTTATGTTCCCGCGACCTACACAAATTTTGCTAGCACGCCACTTTCATGTTTCGTAAATAGTGAAAATCGCCCAATCTAGGGCATCCAATCCTGGGATCCCGGTAGGTTTTCAATCCCGAAAATCCCGGGATTTTTCACACCGAGATCCCGGGATTTTCGGGATTTCCAGGATTTTCGGGATTTTCTATCTCTCTGCGGTTTCTGTGATCTTTATAGGATTTCACAAAAAACTATGATGTCAAAGAACTAATCACAAAAGTGAGAAAGACGGTGAAAAGTTTCAGAAGATTACCAGTGAATAATGCCGTTCTGCAAGAATATGTGAAAAATAAAGAAGGAAAGGAGTTGTCTCTTATACTGGACACAAAAACAAGATGAAGTAGTCTCTTGAGTATACAATGTGTTTTAGTAGATCTCGTCAAAATATGACGAGAACTTATATACCATTTTGCAAAGTTCGGCCTAATGACGAAGATATAGCCCTCCAAAGTTCACTTTTTTCGGATTTCAAAAATTTGTAACCCAGGAACGTTTCGACAAATTTAGCTTCAATTCAGTAAAAGCTGGTTTGTCATAATTATCTATCAACCTACCAAATTTGGGAAAAATCCAACCAGTGGTGTAGGAGTTATGAGGGTCAATAATTTAGAAGCATCCGAAGAAAAGTTGACCTAAGGTGATCCCTTATAACTTCTACGCCACTGATTGGATTATTTCCAAATTCAGTAGATTGATAGATAATTATGACAAACCAGCTTATGCTGAATTAAAGCTAGATTTGTCAAACCGTTCCTGGGCTACAAATTTTTGAAATCCGAAAAAAGTGAACTTTGGAGGGCTGTATCTTCGTCATTAGGCCGAACTTTGCAAAATGGTATATAGGTTTTCGTCATATTTTGACGAGATCTACCAACAGTTAAATTTTTTGCTATCATCCCTGAAACACCCTGTATTGGAACGGTTTGTTCATGTCCAGGAATGTGTTCAGAAAGCGTTAATTGATTTGAAAAGCCCCATACAATTCGCAGAAAGAGAATTGGAGTCTAAAGTGATAACCATTAACGTTCTCAAACCTCTAAAACTAACAGTAGAGGCTTTATGACAACGAGATGCCAATCTAATTGTAGCAGATGCAACATTGAAGAAAAATGAGAGAAAAAGATGAAGAATTTGTTGTTTTTTTTTCAATTTATTTTCTAAAATTTGTTATATTTCATAAGTTTGAATTTTGAACATACATGTTATTTTTTTAGTTTTGAATAAATAAAATACTGATATTGATTTCAAATTATGGTGTAACTCACCTGAATAATCTGTTTCTTGGACTGGCATTGTATTGACTTCATTTTTCACCCAATTGATGTTAAAAGCTGCATAATTTGACAAATCCCGAAAATCCCGGGATCCCGGGATTGGGAATTTTCAATCCCGAAATCCCGGGATTACGTTTTGGTTTCGGGATTGGATGCCCTAGCCCAATCCCTTGCGTCTTCTACCCCTTGCACAGCATGCCTTCAAACGGTTACGAAGTTCGTTTTCGTATCCGAATTTTGCGAGCACGCCACTTTCGTATTTCGTAAAAATCGACCAGCCCTTTGGCGTATCCTACCGACAGCCGTGCCTATGCACAGCTCGCAAGCCCCGTACAAATACGAAAACCTTAAGTTTTCACCATTTCAAACTCTTGTTAATGTTACAGGGTTGACCAGTCAGTATGCCCACTTTTCGCGAGGCCAATACTAACTTATGGATTGAGGTAGAGAGATGGGTCAATAAGCAGAGAAAAGCTCATTTCATGCCATTTCTAATGATATATTTACTCTTTTAAAAATAACATCGGTCAAATGCGCGTCGCGTCGTGGGAAATAATGCATCGTTGCATTCTTGAGTGAGAATTCCGCTCCAAAATGGCCAGCACTATTCGCTGTAATTTCGGCTCGAATACTGGTTTTGAAGTCTTCCAGTGTGCAGGGTTTGTTAGCAAACACTTGGGCTTTCAAGGAACCCCACAGAAGAAATCTGACGGCGTGAGGTCGGATGATCTCGCCACCCAATTAATGTCACCATTTATCGAGATCAAACGATTCAAACGTCTATGAACCAATTGGACACTTCTTGGCATATGGCATTAAACCTGTTAAATTCCCGGAACATTTTCGAATGATTCGGATTGAATTCGGACGAAAATAGCCCAAACAAGCGAAGTTTATTGCAGGATAAGTTGAAAAACGAGATATTTTGAAAGTCTTTGTATTGCGTTGCAGTGTGCATTGAGAAGAATAATTTATCCCAAAACTTATCATACATACAGGGTTATTCAAAAGTCCGGAATAAAATTCATAATATTTTTCCATATTTATTGCGGAAAAAACGCTTGAACAGGTCGATTTCTGAAAACGGTAGGCCGTTTTTCCATGACACGTGTAATGTTCTACTGTCATCCCCCTAACCCCAAGCCACCCTCAGTATTTTTTTTCAAATGGCACCCTATGGCTTGTGGGGGCTCGTTGGAAAGCTAATCAAAAACTCTATTCAGATCAACCATTGAAAATTAGATCGGACGCTTCACCATGAAGTTTTGAGGAACCCCAGTTTTACTTAACAGTCCGGAACAAAATTTATAATTTCTTACCATATTCTTCCAGAAAAAAACGCTCGAACAGGTCGATTTCTGAAAACGGTAAGCCGCTTTTTCATGACACGTGTCATGTTCTACCGTCAACCCCCTAACCCCAAGCTATCCTTAGTATTTTTTTTCAAATAGCACCCTATGGCTTGTGGGGGCTCGTTGGAAAGCTTGTCAAAAACTCTATTCAGATCTACCATTGAAAATTAGATCGGACGCTTCACCATGAAGTTTTGAGGAACTTCATGGTGGCTTGGGGTTGGGGGGTTGACGGTAGAACATGACACGTGTCATGAAAAAACGGCTTATCGTTTTTAGAAATCGACCGGTTCGAGCGTTTTTTCCGAAATAAATATGGAAAAAAATTATGAATTTTATTCCGGACTGTCAAGTAAAACTGGGGTTTCTCAAAACTTCATGGTGAAGCGTCGGATCTAATTTTCAATGGTAGATCTGAATAGAGTTTTTGACAAGCTTTCCAACGAGCCCCCACAAGCCATAGGGTGTCATTTGAAAAAAAATACTAGGGGTGGCTTGGGGTTAGGGGGTTGACGGTAGAACATGACACGTGTCATGAAAAAACGGCTAACCGTTTTCAGAAATCGACCGGTTCGAGTATTTTTTCCGAAATGAATATGGAAAAAAAATATGAATTTTATTCCGGACTTTTGAATAACCCTGTATAATTATGGTGGAAAATGGCATGGAATAAGCTTTTTTTTTGCTTTTCGATTCACCTCTACACCTCAATTCATAAGCCAGTGTTGGTCTCGCGAAAAGTGGGCATACTGACTGGTCAACCCTGTATATCTGAAAAAACTAGTTTTTTTTACACTGAAATTATATTCGTATATTATATTATGCATCTATACCTACAAGTGGTGCGAGCCGTGGGAAATATACCTACCTATGCCAAATATTTGCCACTGCATAGTATAGTTTGAATTAATGACTTCCTTCATGGCCATGCAATGTCATAAAGTGTCCATTGACGATAAAGTGAACACCCCTATATTTGGTAGCGGTGCTGCGCGATCCTGCCCAAGTTGGAGTGATGGCAGCAGGATGAGAAATACCACACTGCGAGATGTGTTCTTGATGGTGTGCATACGCAAAAAACCCGACGTTCTACAATTACGTCGTCAACACCTGCTTTGTCGATAACTTAGGCGAAGTGATCACATGTAAAGTGAACTATTATTAATGGCGATAAAAACTTGTTAGGATAATCTGTGAATCAATTAATATGCTAGTTAGTCCACGTAGGTACGAGTATATCCAACGGAATGAGGATTAATAAAAAAAATCGTCGTCATATCTGTCGCGGGACTGCATCCTCCATGGAACCTTCTTCAAGATAATAATTTTATGTCTACAGAATCATCAGACCGGACATTTCTTTGAAAGGCTACCACCACTATGGGCTATGTGTATGACCTACACACATACAGATGGCTCATGGTGGTGAAAATAAAAAAATTAAGATTTTTCATTTTCATTTTTCTGATTTTGAAACAAAACGTTCAACTAGTAGTTGTGAGTGTATCACAAAGTTTATCCACAGGAGTTCTTACAAAGAAATGAGAAAGGGGTTAAATTGCACCAGACTTGAAAGACGCAGAATCGTATTTCCTGGTATCTCCCTGGATGCGATCGGGTGAGATACCTACTTGCCTAACAGATTGTGATTAGAGTGAAGTTGTAATATAAAGACTTGAATTTTGAACAGGGTTTCTAACAATTAGCAACAGTAAAGAATGAGGATCCTCTGTATGATGCAATTGGTTTTTAGGGACGTGAGTAGGGAGTGATCGAACAAATTTCTCCTCTCAAGGTAGGCCTTGATGTTCTCGCTTAATATGTTTTTTTGTCAGATTTTCCGTAATCAAAGGCGACGAGAAGAAATTTATTCGATCACTCGTTAGTTTGGATTTGCTAGATGCGGATTAAAAAAAAAATTGAAAAATTCTCACCATTTTTATTCAAGAATTCTTATGTCCCGATTTTTATTTTCAAAAATCTAGAAACCCTATATGTTGGTGTGTTGACTGTTGCTGTCAAAAATGAGAAAAATAACGAAATCCACTTTGCAAATTGCAAGTATGGAGTGGATGTACTTCACCCTTCACAATTTCCGCAAATTTCTTGTTCCAGCACGATGTCCTGAGCAGTGAAATCAAGTATTAACGCCGATGAATCCCATCTACACAAAAATTAAAAGGGTGTAGCTTCCCACAGTTCCCAGTCTTCCAAAGTGTGGGTATGCTTCTTTTAAAAACCAGGAATAGTTCACAATGCCTCCATATTTATGTGGTTTTCGATAATAAATTCACGTCTTATCCGCAAAGCAAAGCTGAACGTTATGGAGTTCATGCCCAGCACCTACTCCGCCCATTTTTTCCCAGGAGCGAGTCCTTAGCCTTGCACCATAAAGGGCTCCAAAATAAGCACTGACTGGACATTATTGTTCAAGGCACAAGCACAGTTTTCACATCCCATTTAGGTGATTTTCTCATCATCAATGATTATGACAGCGTCAAGCTTGAGCTTTCAAACATCAGTGCGAGCAACTTCTAAGTTCTAGGGAGTTTTCAAATTTCAAATTTGGAAACTTAGAAACAAAATCTCACAGCCGACTAGAATCACGGTAGAAGTGAACCTACTATACATGAACCCACAACCGAATTCATCGGACAAATTTTGATGATTTTTTCATCGGTTCAATGAAGTCATTCATTATAGTCACGTCCCTTTTTGGTTCAGTGTAGGTACTTAGAAACACTGTCGTTGGTGAAAAACGCATAAGCGGCAACGGCCACCACTCACCCTTGACATCGTAATTCGCCGCAAAATGCTTAGTACTTTTGAGAGACGGTGTCCAAAAAGAATGAAAAAGTTTTATGCAGCAGCATCCATTAACTCAGAGATTTACGTTACGACGACAGCACGGTGCACGGATAAAACTTAACAGAGTTAATTTTTAAATCGTTGCACTCGACTCATCAATAATTCATGAGCGGTTTTATCGGAGAACCCGCGCTAATATAGGCTCATAATAGTTTTACCGGCTTGCACGCACCTTTGGAGCAATATTTCTAACAAATAAACATTACCTATAACTACACATAAGTACCTATGTGAAGCCTTGAGGGGTTTCTAATGCCACTGAAAAAGTGGGATGATAGAATACATATTTGCGGTAGGTACCTTAATTAAAAAAAAAACAGTTCAAATTCGGCACGCGATTTTTTTTTGAAAGAAATTGAACGCTATTAGATTTTCAAATTTTGCAAAAAAATCCAATTTTTGAAATTCGTTTTTGAAAATTTGAAAAATAAATAGTATTGCCCATAAGGAAGTCGCATGCCAGTATGGATGTCATGCCAGATTTCAATTTTTTATTTTGAAAATTTTTAGTCTTAAGAATGAAAGTACCAAAAGTGTATTCTCTCAACTAATCCACTTTTAAATGATTAAATTGAATAATTTATTTTCAACGTATGCAAACGCAATACAGAAAAAGCGTCTGACTGGCCAAGGCTCCTTTACCAGACGCAAAGCAGACTTTTTCAGTGGATGCGAAAACAAATGCGAATGTTCCTGAGAAAAGCGAATTCCCCCAAAATTTTGATAATTCAATGTCTAAAAGGAAATCTATCTGCTTTGGTTCAACAATGTACAATTTTCGATACTTATTAAAAGGCCGGCTTCGAAATGAAGCATTTTGTAACTGCTTCTTAACCAATGGAATGTTATAGGAGAAAAGTAGTTATTTATAAATTTAAAAAAATTTCTCAATATACTATGACGTCACTCGGTCAATTTCGCGCGCAAACCAAACGTAACCTACTTTACCGACATTTTGGCCTCTTCAAGTTTTAATCACGATTTGTCACTTTTGACGTGTAATGTGTACTTGAGGTGTGTTCCGATATTCAAATCGATTAACCAGCCGGTCGACCGATTTTTCAGTGGTTGAATTTTGATATCGGAACGACAGTTGACGTTTGGGTTAACCTTCACTGACCGGCCTCCGAAGCTGGTCGTTGTGGTTGACAGCTAGTTAACTTTTTTCAGGCAGCCGGTCGTTCCAATATAGGTACAGTTTTTCAGGCGGTTGGTTAACCAGAACGAATATCGGAACGTACTTAATTGAAAACATCAAATCGCATGACATCTGTGACATTTGTTTGAATTTAGAATGACTGCACCAGCAAGATACACTACAGGCCGTTCCACTCGAACCAGGCAGCAGACCGGCCGACTATACAGACTACCCAAAACTTGACCCAAACTGCAGACCGCAGACCAATGATATTTTTTGGTGCATGGCAAACGTTGATGATGGTGTTGTTTTACTCGGTTTTCCGGAATAAACAACAAATACAATACTACCTGTCTCAATCGACAGGCTAAAAAAAAATATGTGGGTAGGTACATCTTCAGTAAATCTTCCATGCGAAGTTAAACACATGCAAAATTTCGTTGTGTCACAATACTACGTCTTCTTTTATAGAAAAAAATGAAGTAGCCGTGAGACCGTAGAACTGGTTGCCTGATGATCATTGGTGACATGGTTTTAGCACGCCTCTTAACTAGATCGCATCATGACTGTTTAGACAAATGTTACCATAAACGCAGACATAATGAATTAAAACGACAAACGTCTCTAACCGCGAGCTCCACAAACATTTTTTGACACAGTGCTAACGGTAACACACTGTTAAATAGTTTTTGCTTTGGACAATGCTGATTGTTTGACCAAGGTAAATTCGTAAAATCTTAGAAGTTGAATCATTCCTCCGTTTTGCTTTATGAAACGTGCATTTATGTCGCCAACTAGAAGAAGCTGATCAAACAAAGTTTCCCAATTTAAACTAACACAGCTTTAATTTAATCCAACACGAGATCTAGTCTGTATCATAAATAGTTTCAATAGTCTCAAGAATTTCCAAGCGAAATAACCCCATCTTAGTTCGAGGCTCTTGGTTGGGTCTGGTTTTCTTTAGTGATGCTCATGAATTTGCACACCACAGGCCACCACCGCGCACAGCCCAGCCAAAGCAAGGACTTTTTTTTTCAATCTCTTGACGTGCTGAAATGTGTGCGGGTTAGAGATGGGTGTGTTATCTGATAGATTAAGCAATTAATGTTGGTGCTTCAAGTTGTTTCGTGAGGTTTTGTATCATTAAGAGCTGTTTTATGAGGGAATTTTATCGCGAGAGAGATATCCGAAGCAAAAATACGGTAACGAGCAGCTTCTCATCGGCGGAAAATCGATGGTTTTGTTGCAGTGAAGCTGTTTTTTTCCCTGAGGACATTCAAATTAATTCCACGCCGACCGCGATGTAAATGATGCGACCATAAGCAACTTTCCGAGTAACCCTGTGCATCAGAGACCTCCTGGTGAAGGAGTGTAGATGTCTTTAATATGGGAATTTCATTATGTGTGCGTATAAAACCTACACGCAAGATATACGAAGTACGAGGTATTCGTAAACAATTGGGACTTGAATTTCCTCTGCATGGTGGTGGGTTTCATCCAGCTGAGAGGTTTTTCACTGTTTAGGTTAGAAAGAGTGCCACAGAAATTTGGAGTTTGTATTATTCATTCCAAACTTCAAAGAATCACAGTCGCCTGTGATGTTTTTTCTTCAAGTTGGACAATCTGATAAGTTGATGGATTGAAAAAGTCAAGATGATTTCATTCAAATTTGTCAAAGTGAAATTTGCTATGCTGGATTGCCATTTTAATTCACACATTTTCATTCTTTCTGTCTTGAAAACGCCGTTAGGCACGTAATTCTGATAGTGAGAAGTGTTGGGAGGTGCAACAGTAAGAATTTACAGAAGTTTTGATCGAAAATGATCGAGGAGGGCCCATTACTAGCACCGGAGTGTGATTCCGTCGCAAATGATCTCGTGATTTGAGCTCCTCGACGCCCTGTGAAAACTATGTACGTTAATTTACTCTCTGTTCCAGGATCATGATCTGTTATCCTGATCGGAAGAACGCGGCTCAGGTCCAGTGAGCAAAGCCGTGACCTGTTGGCGACGCAGTCCCCAGAATGACACTTTGATAACACAACGTAGTTCAGGTGAGGGTTCTATGTCATAGGGACATACATTTGAACGTAACCTTCCTTGTATCAAGACTACATTAAGGATAAAAAATCAGGGACACCAACAAAACTCGAATTTTTCATGCAAACCAGTGGTTCTTTTTTAACCTTGAAATGGATTAATAGATCATAGATGGTACTCACAGTGTTCGCATTTTCATTCAACATTATACTCCCCAGTCCCCATTCCTTCAAAAGATAAATACCGGGTGTTTATAAATGTCTGTGATCGCATCGCCTTTGGAATCTGCTTTCGATCACTACAATTGCGCCTGTTACTGCGTTTTTCGGCCTGACCCATGCCTGCCGCGATCACAGTTTCTTATAAACACCGCCCGTATAAATAATGTGTGTATCAGTGCCTCGCAGAATGTTTTCATTGGCTAAGACGGTAGAACCAGCACCGAGCTCTTATACACTTTATTATCAATCAGACCACACTATGGGCACGGCATCAAACCTTCTTTGAAGTAGGTACAATCATACACGTCCTTGAATCTTTGCTGTTTCATAGTAGAATTAGGATCTCACCCATTTGAATTTATGTAGTGAAACCTTTTTCAGTTATGAGAGTTGGTTGAGCATTACTGGCCCTTCATACAAGTATTGGTGTTGGATAGAACAGAAAGTTCTTTCAGTTTCTTCGGTCATGGAGGAGCGAGTCTCGAAAAACGTGCATTTGTCATCCCGCGGATTCCTGCAGCATTACAAATTGAATGCAGTTATGCGTTTGAAAGTGGTCGCCCACTCTGTTTCCTGTTCAGGTGGTGCTAAAATATGCGCAAAATCGCGCGCGCGGAAGACAAATGCACTTGATTTATTATTTGGAATCTTTCTTCGGCGGACACTCTCTACCACTGCGACCATCGCGACACCCGTGGGTGGCCAATCCCTGAATTTATAAGACAAACTGTCGCAACCGAGACTCAATTTTTCCAGTCAATAATACCACAGGAGTGTTGTGCTTTCACTGGCATGGCATCAGGGCCCATAGACTGAAGGGGGGGGGGGGATGAAAAGATGGTCGTTTGGCCCTTTCAGTAAATTCAATTGAAAAAAGAGCATCAGGTAAAAGCAAGATCAAGAGATCAATATTTCTTCTTGTTTCACTCATTTTATTAAAACACTGAATTTTATCAAACTCTCCTGTTTGAAGACCTGACTCCTGACTGACATATAGGTAGGTACACCTAATGTCAATATACCTGTTTATATATAAGTATTCAAAGTGACCTGGACTACTTATTCAATGAGGCTGGATGGTTCAATTTCAACCTTAGTCAATTTGTCTTTCTTGTTGTAGGTGAACGTCAGGGTTTAAGCGCAGGTGATAAGAGTTTCTATTGAAAATAACTATAAATGATGATTTACTGGCAAACCGCCATTTGTTTGATAATAAAACGGCGTACACCTATGCTAACTAGCACATTGTACATACAATGTAGTATTATGTGAGTATACCTACCAAAGTTTTTCAAGGATGGAGTCAACTCGGGAGTTCAATTGGTGAAATAAGGCGTTGCGGAATCAATCGCTGTGGGCTTATTCCTCGACAGAAATTCACCATTTAGGTCTCTCTGGAGAGCTACAAGGAGGTACTTAGGTTTGAGCCTCTAGATATTCCCAAAATCCGAATATAAATAGTTTCTCCAAAATTTGATTTTTTTTTATTTTGGAAATGCCAACGGGCTCAAACCAAAGTACCTCCTTGGTTTTCAAAGAGACCTGAATGGTAAATTTCTGTCAAGGAATATGCTCACAGCGATTGACTCCGGCGCAACGCCTCATTTCACTAATTAATAGTGCTATTCTGTAAAATAAAATGCTCTGTTATGCAAAAATTCATGTCAGCCATTGGCTGTTGCCTAGATATTAACAACGTAACAGAGCCTTTATCATTTTCATCCTTGATTAATAATTTTGCTCCGGTGCTGTATCATAATTCCACGTAACGACTTGCATCAGGAGCAGCGTTCTACCTCTACATATACAGGGTTCTGCAACAGAATCAGGCTTTCCTGGCGCCCTTCCTGAAAGATTTTTTTTAACCCTGGAGCGGTGGCGTCGAGTCAAGTATCCGGTGAAATTTGAAAGCAATTTTTCAAATTAATCATTTGATACGATTAATTATCTGAAAATAATAGTTGAAAAGGACAAACTATTCGAAGAGGCAATTGTCACAATGTCAATAATTCGAGATATAATCGAAGACCAATTCTTCGAAATTATCAATTGTTCGAAAATCAATTTCACGAGAGGAACAGTTCTTCGAAAAGCAATTTAGGTGTTCCAAAAACTGAAGTATCGGTTGGATGCTGCCACATCGGATAAACTTAATCTTCGCTATTTTTCTACTGGGTCCGGTTACGTTGACTCCATCTCTTAAATTTTGTCGAACAAAATCACAAACCACTCAGAAAGGTGTCTACAAGAAAGATCTGAAATACCAGATCTTGTTCTCCCGGATTTACTGTGATAATAATAGTAATAAACCGTCTGGGGAAAAGGGAGCAACTAGAGGAAAGGAAAGGGGACTTAATGCTATTGTGTGGCGTACGCTGGAAGAAATAGTGGGACGCAATAAAGTTATTATCTTGAAATCGGGACGAATTCCAGCATTCGTCCTAACCTTCATGGGACTTAAAAATGTCTGTAGAAGTGAATGTGATGTGTTTCGTAACCAACAAAAGTCTAGATCTTTCAGACTCACAGATCCCTTCCACTGTTTGATCTGTGTCATAGATTGAAGAGCGATATTATTCAATTACCTACCTGTATATAATATCGATGATTTATATAATTTTTGAGCCTATCCGACAGTTCCACAAACACGATGATAAGCGATCAGGCTGATTTCAGATTAACTGGACTTTTTTCTGATCAACGTTCTAGGGTAGCTTTCTCTCATCAGAACAAGAAAAAAAGTTCCCATAAACATTGGTCCGGAAATGTCTCCTAAGAAAGCTACAGACCCCTTAAGGAGAAACCCTAAAGATGGTTTTTATTTAATATTTCCGAGGGAAATCAATCAAATATGACACATTCAATAACCTTCTTATGCCTAACAAAAATGGAGTTGCATTAAAATAGTTTTTCTTTCGCCTTGAATATCGTATTGTAATCATCTGCATATAGTAATATTATCCCAAAATCAGCATTTTCTGACCACGTTTTCACTCGAATATCTCGTCAACGAGGTCTATCGAGGTTGAACAAGAGGGTAACTTTTGTTCAAACCCCAATATTTCATAATTTCCTGTTAAATTTGGAAAAAAATAGCATTTGAAAAAATTAGGGTTATTTTTACCCCCACACTTCAGCCTGACCTACCCCTGGTGAATTATTTTGAAATTAAGTAATCTTCCTTTATTTTGTTGAGCATAAGAAAGTTAGTAGATATGTCAAGTTTGATTGATTTCTCTCAAACAATTTCGGAGATATTACCTAAATAAAAATCAGGGTCCCACCGTAAGCTGTAGCTCCCTTAGTGAGCGTTTCTGGACCCATGTTCATCAGGACTTTTTTCTTGTTTTCATGCCCTGGAACGTTGTCGTTATATTTTCGGGATACCGTATTTTATTCAAACCAATGAAATCAAACTTTTTTCTCTTGAGGGACGGGCGCTAGGGAACCCCGACACACTGTTGCAGGATAACAATTATTATTGTATACATAATACATATTCTTAAGTAGGTATAGTTATAAAGTTATTATGATACTGCGAACAGAAACATTGACGATCAAGTTGTTTCGAGTCATAATTTATAAAATTGCTTATTTGAGAAACTCTACGTTCATTGAATTATACGCATTGACAATAAACTGGCTGTCATTATTTATTTTTCTGTCCGTATACCATCATGCAGACGAAGTGTCTGCTGTAGGTATGTAGTTTATTCACTACAAATCGGTTTTTAACCAGTGATTTGGAAGAAATACGCGGAGACTTCAACAGTCACGTAGGCGACGAACTTATAGAAGAACAGAATAACCATCGTCTTCAAGTCGTCAGTAGATACCTACTAGGTATTACCTTACTTTTTGATATGCGTGCGATGTGACAAACGATTTATGATCCATCTCAGTCGATAATCGCGACATAGTGAAAAGAGAAAAAGTCGTTGAAGGACGGAGGTGCACCTACTCTATATTATCATGTGAATGTAAGAAAATGCAATGCGGTCCAATAGCTTAGGAACATTATTGATGTGGTGTAAAGATTAGCGGGTATATACTTTTGTTTAATATTGAAGTTGCGAAGCCAAGTTGTTTCTGACGCCGCGCCGGCGCCGTGACGGACGTTATATGGTCTATATGATGAAGAAAATCTTAATTCACCGAAAATTAAGATTACACATTTCAAATGACATATCTCTTACATCACATAAGTAGTTAATGGGGAGAGAGAAAACTTAATTTTTTCCACTTGAATATCTTTTGAAATAACATACTGAATTATTGAAAGTTCAACATTTTAGAACTTTCAGTTTCTTCAGGATATTTCAGAAACTCTTCAAAATACATAACAATTGTTGGATGCGACCTCATAACAGAATAATGGCAATTTACGCGATTCTACCTCTTTTGGTCCATAAGTTAAAACATTCTGTTCTTTTTTTTCTTCGCCCTGTATGAAATCGATGACGCGTCGCGGAAACTAACGGGGCTCTTGATATTATGTTGTTCAACACGATTGATAGGAGGCGTGTACCTATTTTAAACCTTACGGTATTTGGTTGAGAGTTAAGGCGATTTTTTGCCTAATAACTACGACTGGGTTATTTTTTCACGTAATTGTGCAATCTTACAAAATGCTGATAATAATTGTGGGTTACTGTTAATCTACTACTAAATTGTCAAGATGCATGCACGTAGATGTATAGTGAACATAATGGAGGAAATCGTATAAGTCAAACACCTGGTTTAAAATAAAATCACAAATGCAAAAAACATGACTGGAAAAAATAACCGTAAATGATGGTAACGCCAGACTTCGTCTTTGGTGTAACAGGTACATTAATCTAGGTATAGAGTATACCCAATGTATAGGTATAATCGAGTAAGTGAGCGACTAGAACTACAATATTCACATGTTGAAGCGGTATAGGCATCAAAATTAAGTGGCAAATTGGTATACAAGCAAATCACTTGGCATACTTGTTCCTTATAGGCCATCCACAATGATGTTAATGTTAACGTAATGTTATCCGGCAATGTGTAATGTTAGCATTCAAAGCAATGGGTTTCAAATGGTGACGTTCACAATTATGTTAGTGGCAATGGTGAGCATTACCCATTGAAACTCGTTGCTTTGAAATGCCAACATTACCATTGCCGATAACATTACGTTAACATTAACATCATTGTGGACGGGCTATTAGACTCATTAGAGCGTTTTGACCCGTGGCTCCAAAAATTTTATCCTTTAGGATTCAAGATGGCGACTATTTTCCAAGATCACCATTAAACTACTGAATTTTACATTTTCTTAAAGCATAATCTTGAGTGACGACGACGAGTCGTTTCCAACTAATTTTGGGTAGCAGAACACAAATATAACAAAAAAAATAGCGCATTTCGTTGTTCTTACGAAGACATCACGATAGAAAATCAACGACATTAGAACAAAAGATCAAAATTATTACCTGGTGCATTCTTGGGTGTATCGATCATAATTTTTTATTCATTTTGTTATCCGAAAGGCCACTTTGATTACCAAACATTAGAGAAACTTCACTGTGGGAAAATATTTGTTAACAACAAAGATTTTTCTTCAAATTTTGATGCTTTATTGTAATCTGTTGTAACATAACATTAAACAACAACAACATGATCTGATGATTATTCGTCACAGTGAGGTTTGCGCCCAATAGCTCCCTTCCTTCTCGGTCAAACAAAAGACTATTCAACTTACAGCGAACTTGAAATTTTGATATCATATCTACATGAACCTGTCTATGAGGTCTAGTGGATCGGAACGCTGAATAGGCCATCCACAATGATATTAATGTGACGTAATGTTATCGGCAATGGTAATGTTAGCATTTCAAAGCAACGAGTTTCAATGGTAAATGCTTACCATTGCCACTAACATGATTGTGAACGTCACCATTTGAAACTTGTTGCTTTGAATGTTAACATCACCATTGCCGATAACATTACGTTAACATTTACATCATTATGGATGGCCTATAAGTCGCTTCGTGGTACGGACAGTGAGGATAGTCAAGTCCGCAAAGGTTAGCAGGCGTGTGCACCTACGGTTCAAGCAGAGATAGCTCCTCATATCAAGAACGTCTTCGGGTCCATACAAACGAACAACAAAGATATAAGAGATGAATAGCGAACAAAAGTCGACAATAACAAATTGCTGGTCAACAGTTAGGATCCTATACTGAAAAAGTTACTCCAATTTGATTTTTACTCTTCAGTTTTGGAAAGCGGACATCAATATCGAAACGGTTTTGAACTTTGCGGCCTTGCGAAATAAATTCTAGCGGGCTATAGTTCCTTGACAGAAAACCAATCATATCAGGTCTCTCAAAAGCTACAGGGAGGTACTATGAATTGAGTAATAGACCATAGAAAGCATTTTCTAAATTGAAAAACTATTTTTCCGACATTTGATTTTTTAATTTTGAAACGGTTTTCATGATCAATCCATCGGCATCGTGGTAAATTTCTGTCAAGCAGGAATAAAGCCCGCTGCAATTGATTCCGCAACGCCTAATTTCACTAATCGAACTCCATCCTCCAGATTCTTAGTCTGGAATCACATTTCCCTTTTATAAAACCATCATAAAAATTTCGAAATTTTTCTGTCATAAGACAGAGAAATCGAAACCATACGTCTGAACTATCGCTTGTAAGCTTGCATGCAGCTACGGAAGAGGTCCCTTAAACCCAGAAATCCTATAGGCGGCAACGATGTATATCTATATATGTAAGTCTTTCAAGTATCAAACTTCACGGATTTATTTGCGGCTTGGAACGGTACCCCCCATTGGCAAAACCAAAGTTTATTACACTCATCTAGTTACATATTACATATCACTCCTGTCATTTACTGATGTTTTTACAAATGACGATCGATGGTAATGTATCATCATGTATCAGTTCCGATTGTTTGTTTGTGTTTGAAATGGGGTTTGCTTTGCCGACTCGATCCTTGGACATTAATTTATCATACTTCATAATGATAATGCCTCACCGATCACCAAGTCCGTCTCATCCTATTTACCGTAGGCGTACACAACGCTCGATGATGTTGCGCAATACGGAACTCACCTGAAATAAAAAAGAAAAACGTTAAAAAATTAAAACAATAATGTAATAAATCTTAATAAACCGATAATGTGAGAATGCCTAATTTTCACAATACGAGTATAAGCTAAATAAGTCAAACTTTGAAGAGCAGTATCTCAGTATTAAGGTTTTGCAAGGCATGTTTTCATAGTCAAATCATCATCAGCTTCATTTTCGATGGTTCATCCATTTTTAACATTAACAGGGTCGAAGTCGGGACATAACCTGACATTATTGTACAATACCTTTCTGAAAAAAAACTCCTATTTTATATTTGCATTAGTTTATGGATGTACAGCCATTCACCTATAAATATTGTGGATATTTAAGAAGTTCTTAGAACTGAGGTGTTACATTTAGGTCGTTTAAAACTTAAAAACGCACACAAAAGGAACTGCTGGGGGTCTCTCACTCATCACTTGAATGCGAAATTGCATTTTCAGTTTTGAGATCCATTGATATGGTGCGCGTTTTCAACGGAGAACCAGTTTGAATATACGCGCCACTGAAATAAAACTTAATGTGCTGAATTAATATCGAATTATTTTATTGAGATTGACCGTGGATAACATTTCGATACATTTTTATGCGTGGTGTCCGTGTAATAATTATCAATAAACTGCGTGTTTTTGTTGACCCAATGAAATACAATGTAATACGGGCAGAGTATAGAGTATACTACACCATACATGATGTGGCAGGTAGGTAGGTATGTATGTTTTAAAATTTAATTGTTGAATTAATATAATTAAATGTGGTATCTGAGTGGAGGAGAAATATTCGAGTACCTATACAGTAGAGTCAAAATCAATTTCTTGGTTCCTTTACCCGAGCCATGGTGTTGATGAACTACGAACTAAATAACGCAACTTTATTACCCATAAACATTTTTGTAGAGCCAATATAAATATGTAAAAAATTGTGAACGTCCGACCACTAAGGTGTTAAATTCTCAACAACGTGCTGGAAAAATTCTCAACCTAACTGCTCGAATAAACTGGACCTGGAGTACCTAATTAAATTCTTTGTTAATTAAATAGCAGTATATCGGTAGGTATTAAAAAAAAAGAAAAGAAACGAACACGTTTAGCTGAAAGCCTGTATGCTTTTCTGCTTCTCATGTATATCTACAAACATAATACTCATACGAGTTCGTAATTCCAATGATCTTGCAGAAAATGCGAAAAAAGCAAAAAGTCTGGCAGATTTCTCACGAGATTACATAATCTGCGGAATGGGTTCAATTGATCCGTAATTTTATAATGTGATCTTAATGGTAACAGAGGCCGTACGTGTGTGCATGGAGAGGACTGAGAGGAGAGCAAGACAATGGACAGACACGAGGAGCAACACAAAGCTCTTGATGGGAAACCGGGAGTCTGCGGTTACGCAGCAATTGTCGAGGCTAATAGACCTTTTCAAAACACTGACCGCTTTGTTGGTTTACATTCATCACTGTATACATCAAAGCGGGGGAGGATTTCCAAACCGTGGCTAACCCACGACATTGGCACTTTTGGAGTATGCATCAGCCTCAAGGCGACGCGAATTGGGACAGGGAAGTTCGTAAAGCTTTATGTGAAATGCCGCCCAAGTCAAGTTTATTTATTTGCAGCGACAGTCGACGTGTTATAAGAAGTCTAATTACATACTTAGTCTAGACTGAGACGTGTAATTATTTTGACTATACATAATGTGTAATCAGTGGTAAGGTGAAGCGAGGTGAACATCGCAGTTCTCACTTCGAATGTAGACTCATGATCTAAGCAGCTGAAGTGCGTTCAACCCTAGTGTGATTCGAGGTGACTGGGAGTCTAGCCACGCGACGCTCTTGGAATGAAGAAATTCGGGAAATCATAGGCTCACTCGAATCACACTATAGCCATTCTCATTTACCTGGGGTCCTCGGGGCGCAGGTTCACCTATATTGGCCGTCACTGGTCGAGTTCATGCAACTATAGCCCAACCGATAAGCGCTTTGGGTTGAACAGCCAATTGAACCAGTGAGCTTGTATACTTGAAGACCTGCGCACGAGCTGCGAGCAAAGGGAACCGCCTATATGAGAAGGTCTATAGGGTTGAATGTTGAATGTACTATATTGGGATCTGACACAGAGTGTCTGGATAGGAGAAAGTGACGATACCGATCGCTCTTGCCACCAAATAAGGAAGATGGTCTATCATTTTATTATGGGTGCAACATCCACTTGAGAGACACAGTTGCAGAGACTTGAGAGAGATCTGATGTTTTGACATCAAACTGTCACTGTTACGCCACTCTGTCCTATTCAGTATAAACTCTGGGTTCTAACTGGACATTGACTGGCATGACGCCAGCCACTAACGTGCCAGCCACTGATGAAGGAAATGCACTATTGCAGTACTGCTACTTGTGTGGACCTCATGCATATGGAAGGCCCGTCTACGTCGAATTCAAATTAACACAAGAGGGAATCTCACCAGAAGTGAACCGAGATCATTTGAGGTTCTGTGCGTGAAAAGAACATGCTTATAAGGGTTAAATGAGAATACACAAAGAGGCGCCACGGAAACCCTTTGTCATAGGCCGTTAGATGACGCCACGGTACAAGCAACTTAAGAACTAGCTTCGCAGCGCATAATTTTCTAGGATAAATAGTGAAGTTCTGAGAAGATTCTGCTCTGATGTCAGTTTGCCCTTGATTTCTGAAAAATTCTTCTGGATCAAGCCACAGTTCTCACCTCACCATGTGAGTCACAGCAAGCAAATGCCTTGTCAAAACCATCATCAGTATCACAGTATCAGAAATGTCACCGGTGGCGGCTCTTTTAATTTTTCACTGGAAGCCATACTCGTAGACATTAAGGCTTGTCTCAAAAAATTGTAAAAAGAACACAGCTAAATTACCACCTGATAAGTGTCGTGTAAGGTACGTGAAATTTCAAAGGATGGAGTTCTGAGTAATATTCTTTTTTTTAGCAAATAAATGTTTTTAATAACAATATAAATAGAATAAAATTAGGCCATAAATAAATCAGTACATAACGATTTTCTAATTCAAGTAAATACGATTTCGAATATTACTTCCTAATTTGGAGCATCAAAGCTTGAATCTGGAAGATCATTTTCAACATTTTACATTTTGTAACTTTTTATCGTTATTTTTATTTTGCATTCCTAATTTTGCCAGCATAAATCCACCTTGAGTTCTTACAAGACCACTGATTCCAAAATACCAAGAAGATAGATATTGCAGGATGCATTTCAAATGCCCGTTTGAACAAATCCGAAACTATACTGCGTTCAAGGTTGACTTCAAACCGTCCATGACTGAATTTAAAATGATGATGTCCGTTGGACGATTGGCATAGGCGTTTGAACTGACTTGTATGGCTTTTACAAGATTCCCGGTGAAACGACGAATTTGACTGATGGATATCAATATGTTGGCTCATTGCCATGCCAGAGACTCCGTGTTGTTCGCTACTATTTATTCCGATCAGAAATTTTGGAACGGCTCCAGAATAAATTACGCTACACAAATAATATTCGACAAGATCTTATACGGGCATTGTTTCCAGGAAAAGTGTTCTTGTTCGAATGCCCATCATCAATGTTAATTAGGGAAAGCGTCCGCAACATTATGGTAATCGGTAGAATAAAGCCGTGTGTTTATTGCGGATGGCTACGCATCACCTTACAATTCATTCTCCACCAAGTGCCCGTGAGACAATCCAAAAAATGTAATATACACAATGACAGCAATTTCATTACTCCGCTTTTCTTGTGGTTGCGGTGGCATCATTACGATGTCATAAGAAATACAGATAACGAGTGCATTAATAACAATTTTGTTATAAGTAGGCATAATGTATTTGCATGATCTGACGATGCGCCCGGATAATTTTTAATCAAATATTCATGCGGAGGATGATGTGTGCGATGGACTCAGCGTGGATCCAGCGCATTGGGAGCACCGGGCGAAAGTTCTGTGAGAATTTGCGCAATTAAAGGAATCTAATAAAATTTAACATTGTTAGAAGAATCATAGCTGGTAATTGCTGTCATTTTGTCATAACTTTATTGTGACATTGCATCATTTTGTTGTAAACATAATACGCATGTTAAATAATTATACTTTACATCCTCCATGCGGTTCGTGGCAAATTCTCATGGAACATTTAGCGTTTTTCTAGCTCCAATTACTTCAATTGTTATTATTGCAATATCACATATACCTGGCATAATTGGTGCAGGTACCTACAACAAAATTGTTTCAAGTATATGAAATATAAAAGCATAAAGGTTTGTTCATGTATATCTCCAGTTGTGTACATCTTCTTCACAGTCTCGACACATATAGCGTCATTAGTCATCCTTGACTTGTATCTTGGTGCTTGGTGCAGTGCAGTGTCAAGTCTATTCTCAAAAGTTTTCAGAGTTTACACGTGGACAATCGCTCTGTAGCAAATATTTCTACAACAAAAAGGCTTGACCATTGCGGATCACCTTATTCAGTCTTTGCTCTTTAAGGAATTAAAAGTGGTCACTATTCGATGTAGTGTCATGTGACATGTCATCAAGTCTTTAATTTAGTAGAACCGTGTAAAACGGCTCTTAGATATTCCATATTATGGGACGTTTATTCAATTATTATTTTATTTTCTGCTTATACTTTCCTGAATCAAGTAAATACCTACTTGAATAATAAGAAGCATAATGCTGCCAGCGTAATTAAGGATTTTATTACAACAATAATTTTCAAACTTTCAAAACATTTAGCTGGTTTAATATAGAAATCTCAGCGTAATATCTACAAAGTAGCTGTCGTTGCTAATTAATGCGGTGGAATCGAATCGGGTGCGGGCACTTTATTAAATTTTATTAAGCCATCACGATACACATCGCGTCAAACTTTGTCTCAAGAACGTGAACAATTAGTGAAGAATGCAAAACTACAGTGAAATCTCTTAGTTTATGGAACGACCGTACCACGAGACGATCATAATTGCCTGTTCGTTGTTCTGACAAAACAGCCATGGAGTTTCGTGCCTCCAACCACGCGATCTCTTCATATTTTCCCCAAACAAAAGACTTCATCAACTTTGTCACAGCAAGCAAGCATCAGACAATCTCACGCGCTACTTTATTCTTCTATATTTTTCTCCTCCTTTTTCAAAACGTTTCGAGATGTACAAGAACGGGATGACACGTAATTAATTATGCAATATTATTACTTAACTCATTGCCATGTGCCATGCCGGAGTGTGACCACTTTAGTTTAAACCATGCGCGGTTTTCAAACTTGAGTAAACATTCCAGTTTTGGCTTCCTCATCCTCATTCATCATCATTCAACACGCTAGGCGTTTAAACAAAAAATAGCATCAAATTTTTGGTCAGATGAATTGGCGGAAACGATATCATGTTAAGAAAGCTTACCGGGTATGTTAAGGACGGCGTCACCAGGTGAGACAGACTTATACATCAAGTGGTAGAGTGAGAGAGACGGAAACGTACACTTTGTACTCGCTAGGTTGTCCTTGTGGAATGTTGAAAAAAATACAGACCTTTGCTTGCACTGTGGCTGGCTAGCGAGTGATATAGATGTCTTGATCGAGGTAATGCAAAATCTCTATTTTTATTTTCTAAAATCTTATTGGAAAATTTGAAATCCTACACATCCATACTCTTCCTAATGTATTTTAGAAATCCATCACTCTTTTCATTACCTTCCATTAATTGGTTTTGGTAGTACAGTACAAGCAGTACAAAGTTTTGGTTGGTTCGGCCGCGCGATTGCAAGAAAAAATTTAAAATGTTTAAAAAGTCGGTATTCAAACGCTACAGTGTAAACTTCTACATCGAGAAATTTTGCGAATCGTTCTAGATATATGCATGCATGGATGCATGCATGCAGCGAACGAAATATGCAGAAAGTAATGGAGAAATGTTTAGTGGAAGAATCATCATCATTTTGATTCCTTTATTGCTATAGGAGATACAATTTTTTTAAAGAAGCGTGTTCCGCCCCGCGATTTCACATTCGTCGGTATCTAACGCTAACGCCACAGTGTGAACTTTTACATCGAGGAATCTTGCGAACCGTTCTAGTTACATACATACATCCAGCAAACGAAATTATGCAGAAAGTAATGGAGACATTTTTTGTGGAAGAATTATTTTTATTACTTCACTGCTATAGAAGATACCAGTTTTTTTAAAAGCGGGCTCCGCCTCGCGATTCCACAAAGTGAAAATTCTATTGACTGCAGTGTAAACTTCGACATCGAGACAATTTACGTCCCATTACAGATATATGCCATACATCCAGCTAATTGAATGTGCAGAAAGAAATGAAGACATTTTTAGTGCAAGAATTAACTTGACTGTTTCCCTCAAGGCAGATACCTCTATTTTTATGCGGAATTTATACCTAATATGCACTTATATGCGAATGCGATTTTTACAGTCGCGGCACTGCGGTTAAGCATTCTGGCCCTGGCTCCGTGCTTGTGATCGATATAGGTATAATTCTTACTTATAGGACATTTTCTAGTTTTGGTTCATGTGTTGTTTTCATTCATTATTGAATACTGGAGGAGGGGGGAGTCAATGTGAGGGCGGCCTATAAACGTTCGTGATCCCCTGGTATTTGAACAAAACGGCTAAATGACGGACGCCTGGATCAGTAAGTAGATACACTTTCTTTTTTCAGTGCGAGAAGTGGTAACAGTTTGACCAAGAGAGCGTAGTGAGAGGTTAGAGAATTTTTTAGTAACAAGGCGTCCCTTGCGCACGTCTTACTCCAATGTGAAACCAGCTTTAGAGCGAACCTACATCACATTGCATCAAGGAAAGCCATTCTAGATTAACGATCTTCAAGAAATCGCATCATCGAGTCCCAAACGCGACACACCCAAAAATTATAGGTTTTATTAATGAATCATGTGTTATAATAAGTAACCGTTTGTTAAGAAAGTGACAGGTCACAATCAATTTAGGCAGGCACCACTAACTGATGGGCTGCTCGTCCCTTTTTTGTGTCCCTTACACCGTGACGATGCTATCTCGCCTTTACACCTGCTTTTGGAAATTTCGACCGTATAATTTCGGTTTAATGAGCTGAACAAATGCAATTAACCGTGACTCATTAGCGCTCTAATAAGTACATTGCCTCCTTACTGGGTACCCGAGATCTTGTTAGTGTTTGATGCGAGCATCTGTTTAAATTTAAATTTATTCCTTTTTCGTGAGGTCCGACCGAACGGCCCAAATCGAACGGTTCAGAAATCAATGTATGCCTACCTATACTCGGCGTGTACCTATACTTTGTGCAAGCGCGCGATGCGTGAGAAGCGATCATAAACCATTAGGAAAACTGGGTTAAAAGCTCCCGCGATCGAATCTTGAATTCATAAAGAACTAGTTCTTGCAATTAATTCCATTACGCGACGACGTAATCGACATTTTTCTCTGAATAAATTTATACGTCGTTTTCTTTTTGGTTGTCTAAGCGATGCTGATGATGTCGCCTATTTGAACCACATGTATACTGGTTACGCTGCCCGCTTCATTACCATATCACCGGTGCATGCCTCTTATCTGCCTTGATGCATGAGTCGAAAGCGAAAGTCTGAGAAGAAGATATCACAGCGGAGATGGCTTCCGTCAGAATATGTCAACATTAGGAATTGGAAAAACGCGATTTAATGCCCATAAGATTATGTAAAAATCGCGGACGAGACAAGCCGCTGTTCTTGTGGGCTGATTATACTTTCGCCTCTAAAAGGAAGCTTACAACGACACCTGCAGGGTACCAAGATGCATCAAATGGTAATGCAATTTGTACTGTACGTGCACCCATAAGTACATAGAACGTTGCAGATGTTTATTCTCCAATGATATGGCCAACAGCTCAGCACTCGCGACTCGCCTTTTTCAAGGAAGCACATCAAGAGGCGAGAAGTGTTTGAAATTTTTACTCGTAGACAAGAGTTTTAGCCGATTGCGATTATTCAGAGCACTTGTGGTCTCAAGTTCAACATACAATGTCAATCAATCAAAGCGCTTATTGTCGCTTCGACCTGGTTAAACATAGCGCTTGGTAATGAACTCACCAGATTCCTATTAATAAACATTGCTGACACTGTTCAGTGGTACTTCAAATTTTATCTACAGGTGTCTAAACAGCCATAATATGTGATTAGAGCACCGCCCGTGTAGGTACTTTGAGTCTATCAAAAAAGTGACTTGGAAACTAGGTATATAAGTATACATTGCGAGACAACAGAGTTCTTTATGATTTTGGGTTAAAGCTGCACAGAAAAATTTCTGTCAGTTTTTTGGCAGTCAAAATCGCGTGACGCCATGTCGCGCAAATACGAAGAAAGAGGAAGAGAGGCATGACTAATTATCACTAACCTCATTTATTGGACAAGTTTGCCGATAAGTAGGTTCTTTTGCAAATTATGCAACTCGACAAGGTGATAGAGCCTTGTCGAGTTTTGCTGAGATCCTCATGACATTTTTACGATTTTCCGTGAAAAGTCGTATTTTGACCATCACATCTCCTCCGCCCAATGTAAATGTTGAACGTGTTAATCTATTTACGTTTCTTTACAAGAATTACAGGGAGTTGGGTTGCAGTAGGGATGGGAGTGGGACGAAAATAAAGGATATAGAACGAAAGGTTTCAGTTCATTGCGAGGACATGCTGAGCTAGGTGGGATTCAATTCCTTTCCTTTTTACCGAATAACTCATAGAATAAACGACGGTTCATACTGTGATTTGAATATTCACGAGAGTTTTCCTTGCATGACGTGAGACAGTACTGACTACTTTACAATGGAAGAGTTTTCAAAGCTCGATCTAAAAATGCCAGAAACATCAAAAAAGAAACATCTACCAATCTTTACAGGAGATGATATGAACATGTTCAGGTACCTGCTATAGCATTTAATTACGTTTCATCATCAATTTTCAAGGAATACGCCAAACAAATCATGTAGCCTATTAGGTTCAAAATCTAAAAAACAAGAAATCCGAAAAGCTGGTACTGATTTGCTTTATGTGAAAATTTACAAATGAGTATATATTTTTTTATTCGTTTATTTAACGTCGGCCTATTGCCGCAACGAGGCCCAACACCGACGCCGGTGAATGCTTTCCTCCACTATACCGGAAATTTTGCCGAACCCCTGTGCGTTCCAACACAGGGTAGGTATTCTCAACGACCACCAACATCGCATGGGGTCGGCACCATCATTCGTATTTTACGTGCTATGAGACACACGGCGCGTCTTGCATTTAGCAAGCGTTCCAACTAAACCAAGAAGATTGTTTTCGAGACGAAAATCCGTCCCCGGTGGGGATCGAGTCCGCGACCTCTGGAGTGGTAGTCGACCGCGCTGACCCACCACACCACAAGCTCCTCGAACATATATAATTATATATACATTGTGAAACATCAAGAGACAACGGACAAATATATGAACGAGGCTTGAAAAATACATTAGGGTCTATTCTGTAAATGATGCTGTTAAAATTCAAACGGGGTTGAATGGCAAGTTTCGATCGGTGTTTTGGGCCTGTAAACGTACTGGTAAAAACTGTTGAGAACCTCAAATGTTTATTGAGTATAGATAAGAGCCATCAACTTTACACTGAACAGTTTTTAACATCCAGCAAGCCCGAATCGCCGATCAAAACTTCCGATTCAACCCCTTTAAAAATGCAACGGCATTAATTTTAATTTTTTTCGACAGTGACTTTTGGTCACGCATCCATGATTTTCGTGTATTCTCCAAACCAAGAGCTGTATTTTAACGGAACCCATATGCTTAGCTTCTCTGACACAATTGTGAAACACGAGTAGGTAGAGCTATCAGAACTTCGTATAATCAAACAAACGATTCTTGATACGTATCCCTACTTGGAATTTATTATTGTTATTATTTCCTGAAGCACATGTTCTGCTTTGGGATGCTTACGTAAGCCCAGTATTGCGTTATTGATAGGGGAGAGCTTTTCTAAAAAGTATTTCTACCGATATAGATAGGTACTTACAATTGGAGCAATCGGGTTCGAGTTTTGACCGTGCATGTCTTGTGGAATAGATGATAAAAATGCAGCTTGCATTGATATATCCCTCGTGAGCGGAAACATACAGACTATAGACGTGCAAATCGATATTATAAATTTTCAATCACGTTGCAACACACCAACAGTCCTTTACGGGAACCGACATAAAGTAAAAGTCGCAGCAGCCAGCGGTGCTTTTAGATTGATGAACGTAGAAGCGCACTGTCTCGGTAGCGTCTTTCCATGTCAACTCAAGAGTTTTCCTCGTAAGTAACAGTAGAAGAAAAAACGACATGTCTTTGGGCCAAGGCCTTTCGATGTGTTGATGTAAAGATATGACTGCAAGTGGACATTTACATTCAGCGTGGACAAAGGAAAAAGCACACGCATTGATTTACGTAACTGGGTAATTTCTTTGAAGGAATCTTACTTGGCATTTCCGATAGGGTTATTGCCTATTGAAGCGTTCCTAATTATGGCTGGCAATGCTGCATTTCTTACTGGCGCGACCTTGAGCAGTTTAATTATTGGTGTTTTTCAGAAAGAGTATGGCAAGGGTTAAACTAGATCCTCTCATTAATATGAAACTTAATTTGTTGCCACAGAGCAAAAATTCCTGACATTTAGGAGACACATACACCAAGAACCTGATGCCGATCATTCCTGCAACCGGCCAGTGCGATAATAAAATCGATTTGTTATATTATTATGTTACTGCTGCATGATTTTTCACCTTTATTGTCACACCCAACATCCCACCGGCAGTACTGACGTTGGCCGTAAATGATGCGCCGATGCAAATTTTCCGGGATTAGGCAGTTGCGCTCCATTAGAAAAATATTCCGAACCGAGATAGAGATCAGTTGAGATATTTTAATTAAAAGTTCGGAGTGTAGCAGCAATGCGAAAGAAGGTCCAGGTCGAAAAAATGACAAAAAAGGAAAAGAGTTGGAAGGCGATTCGCCGCGCCGTTCGTTCTTCTCGCTCATCGGGATTATTTTGCACCACCCGCCGACCTCACTAGACGTCTTTGTGCAGTTCCCATCCAATTAAAACCCGCCTGATATTTGGTTTATTGCCGAAACCTGATTTTATCCGTTCTACTTGCACAATGCAGCGAAAAAATTCCAGAATGATGCCACAGCATACTCTTCTCAGTTAAACATTCAGGAGTCCAGAAGCACGAGGGAAGGCATAGAAAAAAAAAAGAGAATTAATACCTAATCTGTCACAACTATACAGCCAAGTCGTAATAAATCAACAAAATTGAAGCGTGTCAATACTGCCAATTGAGCGCTATGTAAGTACCTACATAGTTATGTATTATCACTTTTGCCATTTTTTCCGATTTCTCTTGGTATTCGCGTTTTCGATTACCGAGGGATGGCGCCACTGGTAGCTTGTTCATTGTTCAAGTCATACCTTCCGCCCGCGGAAGTTGAGTCGAGTTCATGTCGGGAGCTGGAAATAATAGGTCTGTTCCATCAGCAACCTCAAACCAGTCAGAGCCAATGAGAAGCGCCCAAATCAGTTTGTCAACTGATTTTCTTGTTTCCTATTGGCTCTGACTAGTTTAAAACCTCTTGACTTGATGGAACAAACCTAATAGGCTGACATTAGAAACGTCAACAGTTTAGAAAGTGGAATGCTAGAAAATCATCAGTAAATTTTCTTGGATTGCTGGTAATTTCCGCATTCCCAGTTTATGTCCGGTTTCTCAGCAATAAATTTTACTGTTTTTCACGCGCGAGTACAGACCGGACTTCTACGGTAGACCCTGCATCCCACCGATCATCACCGCCACTGAGACCAAGACACCCGTCAAGACTGCATATTTCTAGGAAAGTGTGCCAAATGACTACAATAATTAATTGTTAGCAGTCTCAGGAGGAAGACGATAATGATCTCTCACAGTGAAGTGGAAGAAAGGGGGAAATGTTTCTCAAGGACTACACAACCATAATGCATCTTATGACGTAGTGGTAGCAATGAACAACAATATTTGTTCAACTACCTGGGGTCTGGATGACCCTAATTTTTGCTTCTGATTTAAGTTTTCAACATATACTAGACGCTTTCGTTTTGTCAGCAGAAGCTACTCGGGGTAGATCACTAGACAAAGAAAGTAAATCCAGCTGGGCTGTGACTGGTGTATGTATCCCCTTTTTCCATCTAGTGATCTACCCGAAGAAGCTTCTGGCGTAAAACAAAAGCGGCTACTATTGGATGCAAAATATCAGACAGTGACAATGGCTTTTGATTTCGTTGTTCCTTCGTTCAAGTGTGTTTTCGTAGAATTCTGGATCGGTACGATACTCACTTGTATCGTCCTGTGGGATCTATCTACGTTCCAACTCGATTAGGCCAAGTATTTCAGTTGGAGTTGAACCTTCGTTTAGTAAAACTTGGTTTAGTTGCCATTTTGCATTAATTGTCTTGTCTCCGCAGTAGTTGAATCAAGTTATACTAAACGACAGTTCAACTAAAATTGAAATACTGGGCCTTAAGACTCTCTAGTTCACGGTCGCCTGAGTTAGACTGATTTTTTTTCAAGAAATCCATACAGCAGCGGGTGAGAAGGAATTCGCTTGCAGTTCTAGAAATTTTAATTACTTTTGTTCGACAAGAATCTGATGCATTTGTTCATCCAAGTATACTACATATTTGAGAAGGTATTACGTGGAGCGTTATAATTATTTTCTCTGGAACTGGATATTGGAATTTTGACATCGAAATTTATAGCGTATTACCCTTACCACTTCGAGACTTGGGATTAATCGAATACATCAGTGCAAACTCGAAGTAATTTTCGAATTTTCGTCCCCTTTAACATTGTCAAGAAGCGCAATTTTGTCGTGGAAGCATCGCTGGAATGTTCCGTACAGCCGACAACCCCAAAATTCTTTGCTGGTGCTTCAAATATGGAGTCCGTATCTTGACCGTGAAGTCACGGGAGAGCGACCTGGAAGTCTGCATCAGGTAATCTGAAGAATTTAGCCGGAGTCTCTCTTTGTGTTTTGTCCTCAAAAAGAAATTCACGCGGCTACGAAGACATTTTTAGAAGATACCTAAGCTGAGTAGGATCGTATTGTTGCCAAATTCTATGAAATGGAAAAAGTTTTAATGAATTGTACCTCCGTAGGTACTTTCTTGTTTAGCCACGAACACTCGCATTAAATCACTGACCTGATCTATGACCTGCACTTTCGAGTCCCAGATTTGCTCATAAACCAAAACGGACAGTTTGATAATGAATTCCGAAGCCCAATCGGATACCATAACAATCAAACTGATCCACTCATGTGAGAGTACCGTTTTAAATGTCATTGATGCAGTAGTGGTCCACTTTATAGTCAGATCGAACCTATAGTAGAGGGCATCCCAAAATACCTATAGCAGCTAGGAAATGTTTGGGATGTAACTACTACAGATTTTCAAGATTATATTATAGAATGGCCTGCCTACTTTTGAAAGATCGTCATGAACTCGTTGAATTACATTAAAGGTAATTTTATGGTTGCACCGCGTATTTACGTTCGCTGGGGTTTAGGACTCTCTCGGGACGTCGTGCATTTGCAAAAAAGTATATACACGCGAACAGGCCATAAAATAAATGATAACTGACAACGACGGCCATAAATTAGCGTCGATGCAAATATGCGGAGGCAGTGTTGGAAATGCACCCGAAAAAAACGAAAACAAAATGTGCGAGACAGGTCATCAGGTCGGCGAGTTCAGAGGTTGAGATGCACAGCCTACTTCTGATTTGCCGTTAGGTACCACTCGCGGAAAAATGCCGAAGAGATGGCGGTGACGGTAACTGCATCATCATGCAACACCATTACATCCAAGAGATCTCTTCCCTCGTAGTATGCTATTTTCTTCACTCTTGATAAGAATAATTTCGATACGGTCACAATTTATCCTCATGAGAAAGTAGTTGAGAACGTCGACAAAACCTTGACATTTGATGTGGTTTTAAAAATTAGATTAGGTTTTAAATGAGTTCGGTGGCTCTTTTCGCAAGCTGCGCATCTTGATATATCATCTGATGCAATAAAATGATAGATACTGATTTTTTGATAGATTCCACATATGAAGCCGCAACCTGTCAATAAGCGTTTCGTTTCGGACCTTCATCATCCTGAAATAATCCGTTTATATCAAGACGAGACAAGCAACCAGACTTCGAACGAGGGCAGTTTATGATTATTATTAGAAGCAGTAGTAGGATCGAGAGCTTTATCTCTTCAGTTTCGGTTTGATCGCGGACGAGTCTCCATAATCAACGTCAGTCGACCAACAATACTTTAATTAATAGCTCCATGGTCCCTGATGTCGATACTTTGTTGCTCAAATGAATAAAAATAAAAGCCAAAAGCCAATAAGCTGATTTTCTTTTTGATGCCTTTTTGTGCGTGTTCAAAAAGTTATATTAATTAAAAAAAAAAACATCGACCGTACAAGAGTATACCTACCATAAACCATACGGTGACGAAGAAGGGAATCAGGTTTTTCAATCCGAATGTTTCACATTTTTGGGCTCTTAGCCACCGACGGCCTCGCCACAGCCACCACCGCAACTAGCTGGAGAACGAAACGAAAAGTCAATTATATTAAAATTAATTGGACACTAACAAAGTCAGTCGCCGAACTTGAAATATTTGAAGAATGAGTCTGGTATTTTTTGGGTAAAGATTACACAGCTCGCTAATGAAACCAAAAGTAAATTAATTAATCCTCTTAAACGCGCGAGTGTCTTCATAAAAATTTGTAACTACCAACTAGATATTTAAATTGGCATCGGAATTTGACCGCGACCACGGTTAAATTGGATAAAAGAAATTGAGATTCAATAAAACACTAAATCCGGCATAGTAAATCAATCTTTGACGGTTGATTTTCGTGTTTTTACCGCATATCTGAATCAGTTTTGCCATTAAATAAAACCAAGTACGCTTCGCGATAGCTAAAATAAAGAGCCACGCGGACCCAATTTCTTTTTGTTCATAAATTTTCAATTCAAATTTTAATTTTAACGAACAGATTTTCAAGTGGACCTTGTTGCGATCAATAATCTGTTAATGAATTGGCGCTTGAAACTGGGATTATAAGAAACCATGGCTCAAATTGGTCGATGGATACAGTGACCCCTGATGACGTATGCCGTGTACCCTGTATTAATAATGTATGAACCTGTGCAAAGCAAAACAACAAATTTTGGAGCTTTTAAAATTAAAATGAATCTATTTCCATGGAAACCACGTTCAAATTATTGTAATAAATGTGGTACAAAGCCCGCATGTTCACAAAGACTTCACTAGATCCCTATAAAACTACACCTGTTTTAATAAAGAGAACAAAGAATATGATATCGTCTCATGAATAAACGGTTTCTTGTTTGCTTGTTTCTAGAGAATGGTTGTGATAGGTGTTGATTCCAAAAAAGGAAAAAGGCACAGGTACGACTTCGATACGGTTACTTTCCATTTCGTGGACCATTATTCCAGAAGTTTTATGGAACGGGCCCGCGCGAGTTTCTTTTTGCAGACCACATTGAAACAGCGACCCTTCGAAACGCTTGAGCCTCTTACGCGATGATGGTAAAATTTAATACGAGCCATAAATTTTATGGGAAAGTACCGACGACGTCTAACGGCCTTTTGAATAAATAATAATTGTCTTTGTATGTCTTTTACTATGCAGACCAGTCGACATGCTGCTTATGTGCGATGCGGCAATTTTTCTTCAACTATCGACCTTATCGGTACAGAGATGAGAAGACCGTTACGTTCCCTAGGAAACAGCGCGGGTATGCTCATTGGTGAAGGTGGCAATAGTTGAAATAGTACGTATTGTAAATAAACTAGTGTTACAATGACGCATATTGTAATACGAGCAAGTTTGCAAGTCGCGAGGCAGCGAGTTGAAGCTGATAGGACATTCCGTTTGTATTGTATGTTGCAGTGTGTAAGTTTTGCGAGAGTTTTGCAACGATCATCCACATAAAGTTTCACATGAAGTGTGTATATTTGGGGTGAAGTGCAGTGACTGGATAGGGTGAATGGTGCAGTATCAAACCCGTTCACAACGGAAAAAGGATTGAGGCAGGGAGATCTGCTGGTCGACGATATTGTTCAACCAAGTATTGCAGAAGTGAAAAGTGTACAAGAGGAATCGGAATAAACAAAGGAGGAACAATATTTAGTCGGATGTGCCAGGTACTCGCCTACCCAGATGATGTTATAATAGCAAGAACAAAGACAGCAATGGAAAAGGCGTTTGTCGGATTGACAACAGAAGCAAAAAAGGCAGGTCTAAAAATAAATGAAGAGAAAACTAAGTATATGTTACTGTCAAGGAAACAAAATGAATCAACTGGAAATATAAAGACTTACGAACATAACTTTGAAGGAGTTGACCAGTTCAAATACTTGGGAAGTATATACATACTTACTAGAAAAAATTATACCAAAGTACAAATCAATGCCCGACTAACATCAGGAAACAGAAGCTACTGTGCACTGGGAAAGGTATTAAGATCAAAACATGTATCTAGGAACGCCAAAATCACCTTATACATCAAGAACCTTATAAGACCTGTCATCACTTATGCCAGCGAGACGACCTGGGTACTGACTAAGGAAGAAGCGGAGAAGCTCAATGTTTTTGAAAGGAAAGTACTGCGAAAAATCTTTGGACCAGTACAAGAAGGAGATCAATGACGAAGGAGGACAAATGACGAACTTAGAGACTGTTATGGAGAGGCCGATTTAGTGGCAAATATAGTTTTGATCAACTGAATTCCTAATTTAGGCAGGTTGTGACCTGGTCGAAATCAGGGGTGCGAAGCTGCATTTGGCTAGGGCACAGCCTGGCTAAATTACGAATTCAATTGAACACACGATATAAGAGCACAAAGACTACGATGGCTGGGTCATGTAGTGCGTATACCAGAAACTAGTGCAGCCAAAATAGCCTATGCAAGAAACCCGGAGGGTAACAGGAAAAAAGGAAGACCAAGAAAGCGCTGGCATGATGAGGTGAAGGACAATTTGAAACAGATGGGGGTTGGAAAGTGGAAACAGCAGGTAGTGATAGAGACAAATGGAGAATAATCGTTGAGCAGGCCAAGGACCTACATGGACCGTAGAGCTAGAGCCATTTAAAGTAAAGTAAGCAGTGACTGAATTTCGAGCCGGTTATCAGCTGACCCGCGCTGTCGTCTTGACGTCTCGTCTTTTGTACATAACCTAGAATAAGCAGTCGACGGTGAAAGTAGAATATGCGTTGTTTGTGGAATTGTGGATTGCATTATTGTATTACGGTAAAATAGAAGGATGTATAATTGTATAATTGCATATCCAGAATGTAGCCAGGCCCGGAGGTTGATGACATGAACCTTACACTTGTGAAAAAAGTACGAAAACTGGTAGGATGGCCCAAACGACCGTGGTTTTTCGATTGAGAAAAAGCGCCTCGCAGATCTTTTTCTTGGGGTGCCCAGGGGGCCTTTGAAATTGGAAAGTGCTGGTGCTCCAACGAAACCACTTTTTACACAATATCGTTATATCTAATAAAGAGTAAACGTACGACTTTATCATAAACCTCAACAGCATCAGTCACCATGTCGCTATCGTTCTTTAGGTAGATACTGTTAAAAAAAAGATAAAGACTTTGGCTAGTCCGAAAAATTTGTTCTCTTCTTTCTTTACCTACAAGAACAATTGAAATTGGCGCGTTTGATGTCTCTGCACATTTCCGAATCAGGTCATTCCATTCATGAAGTCAAAATTGCGACAAACCTATTTAGAAGTACGCCACGCAGAAAGTGAGTCTTAAGAAGTGGACAATATTCACTGCCCAGTTCAACAGCGTTTTTTTGATAAGTAGGTATTCTTAACAAATATTACTGATATCAAGAGCTGAAACAAACTTTTTGGTCTCACTAGCTCTCCCCCATTCACTACGCACCAAAAACTGGCTTGTCACCAGCAAAACTAATGATCTCAATCTCGTAGGAAATAAGGTGTTCTTGTAAAACTGAAGAATCGACAAGCAACTGCATAGCAGCATAGCATGAATATTATAAGTCATTACGATCAAATCAAATAAATTACTGAACAGTGATGCAGGTCTAGTGAAAATATGGTAATGATGACATCTGCCCAGTGTAGAAGTAACGGAAATTGAACGTAAAACTGCAATTAACTCGAGGATAACCAGCTAAGTACCCAGCTAATTGCCCAGATATATCCATTCCAAATATTTTCTTGTTTACTATTCATAAAACGACGATTAGTAGGTACTTATATACCTACCTATTACCACCCTTGAATTGCGAAACTAATATGAGTTGTAAAGCTCCTCTCACTTATATTACCGTACTTCATATACTTGCTAGTAACGTCGTGGTTTTTCACTACGCGCGTAGGGGCTGAAGGATGATAGACTTCCAGTTGAGAATTTGAGATTATGTACTCGACAAAAACAATTGGATAGGTACCTATGTACCGTGATTACCCATAAAAACGCATATAGGTCCACAGCTTTTCACAGGGAGTGTACTGATTTTTGTAATTTTTGCTTGATGTCAAAATTCATTGAATCAGTACACTCCATGTCAAAAGCTATAAGCGTTTGACGTCTTTGATTTATATGTGTATGTATGAGTAAAAAGCTACAGAGATTGAAATGACGGCGTCAAAAAGCTCCGAATTATAAACTATTAATGGTGACATTTCAAGCTGTAACGGCTAATAAAGAACCACAAAAAAATCAACGCGATCCTTTTGATTGACGATGCTAATAAAAAGTTAATAGGAAATAAATATGGTTTATTGCATACAGTTTTATTAGACCTCAAAAATGCATGCGTTAAAAGTTCAAATCTAATAGATTTTTCAGATTACTTAGTTAACTAGATATAGGTAGTGGTGATCAGAAACATTTTAATCAGAAAATACTTAACTGTTCTGAATAGTAGGCTAAAACATTGTTACATTTATGTTCTCACGCCAATCTTTACATCAAGGTGTCTACTATGTGCTGTTTTGCAACGCTAATGTTTGCAATGTCAGCTATAAAATGAAACGGATCTTTTTAAAACCACACGCACTGAAGCTGAATATGCTTGTTAAGAGATGTTGACATTTTCGACAGTTTTATTATCTGAGAAACCATTAAGTGGACATTTTAGCTTCATAAAACTGATGGAAAGAAAACTGATGATTAAGACTGGTACCAAACACTTGCGCCATGATCAAGTTCTCCCTTGATAATGAAAACGATGAACTATAGTATGGCCCCATTGATGAAAAGAACTGAATGCGACCAAAAAAAAAGAATCAGCTCATACCGGAACCTCGTTAAAACGCACGTAAGTCTAGAAGGCATAAATTAAAGAAGCCCGTTAATAATTTTTTAATAATATTAGAGAGATATTGCAAACTAGAGGAAGCCGACAATTAAGACATTAATAAAGTTAAAAAGCGCAGGTAATTAATGTATTTTTCTTTATTTATTCATAATGAAGATACATCGATGGTATCACCAGACCGTTGACCTTTTCCCGTTCCTATTAGCATTTTATTAAAAATTCATAAAATGCACCTCAGCATCCCGATTTGGGTAAACTTCTGAATGGATAAAATTTACATATCCTACAAGTATGCTGGCGGTGCCCAGTTTTCTGGAACTATGAATGCGAGTGAGTCTTGCGGCTGATGACGATGCACTCTTGGAATTGTAATAATTAGTGTAAAGGCTTGATGACAATGTCAGTCGGTATTGACCTGTTGACCGACGAAGCAGATGTTTTCTTTTATATAATTTGGGTTGGGAATACAATATACAATCCACGAGCTGAGCTGAGATGATGAGCCTATTCAGCCAAAACAATATAGCTCCATTCATCGACACGTACAACATACTCATAAGTAGGTACATACTAATAGGTTATTAATTAGATGATTGATGTAGTCGGAAATAATAGTAATCACATGAAATAATATTCATTTCTTTCCATCACAGTTTATCACCAAGACTACCGTTTGTCGGTAGCAGCCAATAAAAGATAATAGTATGATAATTATTATTGAAATTGAAATGACATGCGAATCACAATAGTAGCGACTCACAAGAATATAGGTGTAAATTATTTATACTTACGAGTAAGGAGTAGGAGTGCTTATATGAAAAGCTTTACATTATGTACTAACTAAATCCTAAATCTTCCTTCCAATGTCATTCCGGTAAATCACCCAGTTAAATGCTGGGGCTAAATAGTTGATTAAAAACCGGGTGCGGGTACTGCCATACCTGATGGTATAATACCTGGTGTGTGTGTCTGTGCGTGCGCTGTGTGTATGTGTGTGAGTTGTTAAAAGAAATAATCAAGAGATAAAATGTGATACTGTTTTCTAGAAGAAATTGCAATATAAAATGGTTGTCGTGTTTTTATGATAGCGTCGGTGCCAGTACTGTTGAAAATGTAACGGAGTTCCCTGTATAAAACGCCATAATTGGATATTTTGTTTTATAATTAATGGCATAAAATATGGGCAGTGCGGTATTTTACTGTGGAATCAAAGAGCAGAGCGGTTGAGCAATGCAACAGTAGGCACTAATGTTAACGGCAAAAATGCAACGTTTGAAATAGATATCCTTCGTAAGACGATTGAGACGTGAATTTTTCTGAACTGTAGCAAAGACAATAACTATTATGTCAGTCACAACATTTTTCAAGCTCACAAAAGCTAGCTCAGCTTTTCAAGCTAAATTTCATGATTTCTCCGCCATATTGAAATTTCTTGTTAGTGGAACAGTTTTCATGGAACTTGAAACTTACCCTTGTCACGTATGATAATTTCTTGTTTTCAAGAAATTCCATGATTCCGCCGCCATCTTGGCTGCCATATTGAAATCTCTTATTAGTGGTACGATTGTTATGAAACTTGGAACCTGCTCTTGTCTCGTATGAACATTCTTATTTTTAAGGTAAATTTCATGATTCCGCCGCCATCTTGGTCACCATATTGAAATCTGATGTTATTAATGGAGGGATTGTCATGGAACTTGGAACTTTACTCTTATCTCGTATGGACATTCGTATTTTCAAGCTGAATTTCATGATTTGGCCGCCATCTTGACCGCCATATTGGAATTTCCCATTAGTGGAACTATTGTCATGAAACGTGATTCTTTACTCTGGTCTCGTATGGACATTTAATTTTCAAGCTGGACTTCATCTCTATCAATGACAGATCTGGCACTGAGAAAATGCGCTATTGAGACTCACGCACGCGAGGGCATATTCACTTGTTTGACTAATTTATAGGAATCTTTGATTAGTCAAGTCAAAAGTCTTCGATTCGGGTTTGTCGAACTTCTTGCGTAGATGCAAGCTAATATAGGTAAAGAAGACAGTGATATAGTAAGCCCGTAGTAATTGCCTATTTTTATAAAGAGCTATCAAATTAAAAATGACACAAACATTAAGCACGCCCAATAAAATTCAAATTTTTGTCGGAGGCTCTAAATTAACAGGATATTAGCCATATCCGTACGAATATCATTACTTTTATTGTGAGAATACGCATTTCGACCCGCAACTGGCCACCGCAAATAGTTTTTTTTCCTAGATTATCTATTCTCCCAACAGAACTCACTTCGTGCAGTTGGCTGGTATACTACACAAGCAATAAAGTAATTTTTAATTGCCAGAATTTGACGTAACCGCGCTGTAAGACTGTGACTTAATTAGAGTGTACCATCTCTTGACACGAGTGGACTAATACTGACTTATTTGTGCTCGAAACGTGCCTCCGCATGTTTGCGTAACGGCTCATTTTTGTGATGTCAATTAAATTTTTAATTAACAGCGGTAATGGCGTTAAAAGCAAGTAATGCATACGCTCACGTAGGGTAATATAACTTCACAACTTTCTCCAAAGTGTTGCATCCTACCCTCGATGCGTTGGCAGTTAAAGGAATTGCCAATGTGACTGATTGGCATTTGCCACAATCAAAATTCTTCTATGAGTACGCCAACATTTCTCATCGCAATTAAAGTTCCGATCGCGCGCGAACAATTATTAGAAAGTTCCTTGTATTGTTCGCTAATTTGTGAACTTGATTATCACAGATGGTAATCTCTAGGGCAGATTAATCAATAGCTTGTTCACTTTTGTTGTATTGTAAATTTTTATTGTTCACTGTGTTGGGAAGTTCCTGGCTTGTTACCATTGTCGGCTCTCGTGGTTTTAATGCTTCTAATCTTTTTGCTCTCGCTATAGACGAAGCCGGCGCTCTTGAGGATTACGGGTCTTCAAATCGGGAAGGTTCAAAAAGACTACGAGTATAATAATAAAGTAGGTTCACTTGTACCGTGATTCTAGTCGGCTGTGAGATTTTGTTTCTAAGTTTCCAAATGTGAAATATAGAAAATCCCCAAAACTTTGCAGTTGGCTGCTCTGGCCGGACCAGTTTTGAAACACATTTTTTGCGTATTTCCTTTGCAGATAGTCCAAGCGGTACACAGAAAAAAACGGCATTTCTATATACAAGTATGAAATTTGGTACACAGATTCTAATGGCACAAAGAAACATTTTGGTCCGCAGTTCCTTCCTCTAGGTCGCGTATTTTCCAAAATATGGAATTTTCAAGAAAAACATAGGACCGAATTTGTGAAAAACTGAAATGCATGCAACACACCTTTTTAAAGTGACTTTCTCACACAATCTAGGTTTGCAAAACATCACTAAGTGATGCAAAGTATTCAAGGTCACTATTTGACCCTTTTACCGGCGGTTTTCAAAGATGGCGGTCAAAAATTTTGATTTTTTTCTTGTTATTATAAATATGACGTGTGAGGTGTCTTTTCCGACTAATTAAGGGTCTCTGATTCGGATAAAATAGGTATTGATACTGTAGGGAGCATCTAGCATCCAGAACCTAGAGCATCTAATCCCCTAGGAAAGCAAACTAAACGAAGATCTAGATCTAGTGAAATGAATTCAAGTAATATGCATAATGATGGTCTCTTTTATTGACGGCCCCGTTGCGCATGCGGTTCTGTGGCTGCCTGTTTGTTTTGCAGAAGTCCCGGGTTCGATTCCCAGTGGAAAGTTTGGGTCTTATGTTGTTCGAAATCGCACTTTTCTCGGTAATTAATTGGTGAATAAATAGGCAAACGACAAACTCTTACGGCAAAAACCAACTAGGAGAACAACATTTATTTATTTATTCATTTATTATTCATATAAATTCAACCAGTTTACCTATTGAAGTGAAATCACAGCACAATATGGTGTGAATACTCGTAGGTTCAATTTAAAGGAGGAGTCGTCACGTCACACCTCACGTCACATTTTAAAAGAACGCCCAACCTCCAACGACTGTGCTATCTCAGGAGTAAAATTTGAACATTTTGTAACAATTAACATAACGAACAAATAAAAAAAACACTGAGGCTGGGCTGCTTCTTGGGTCAGATTTACCCTTCAGTTGTTTTGGAACTGAAATAAAAATTACTGCGAGATTTGTAATTCGATTCAATTCTTAGAAAGTGGAGAGTGCGTACTTGTGTTGACGCATTCTCCGCGTCATTTTTTAGTTCTTGCAAACTGGAGTAGGTACAAGGTATGTTGTACTTTCCACAACCGCATCTTTGCGTCTCACATTGTGAAGGGCAACCGCATCTGGCAAGCCCTCTACATGCGGCCCAGATGGGCAACAAAGTTGACCAGACCCGAATATCTTCCATCTACCATCGTCTAGCATCCACCCCCCAGTCCTTCGGCGACGGCAAGAATGGTTTCAACAGGTCACAGCGTCCAGATATATGACCTGCCTGGTAGGCAGCCTTTTTGAAGCGCTTCAAAAGTACACCTTGAGTAGGTGGTTGGAGGTTGGTATAGTTATGACTGACTTGTCGCCACTTTAGAAAAGTACTCGCCTTGCTTCTTCTACGGTCTTTAGGTTTTCATCTCCCCCGTACAGTCGAATGACGGGGCGACACGAACCCAAGTTCTCTTACGCCAAGCTCTGACAACCCCTGCAAAAATTATACTCCTAGCACCAGTACGTCTGTGTCGGAAGAGGAAATGAGAACAGAGAAGACTTCACCTTGTTCGCAATATTCCTCACGTAAAGAATCATTCGGCCATCGGCGTCTTCCATGGTGGAGCACCTAACATTGTGCATGTGCCTGTTTGGATGTCGCCTTATGAAGAAACACAAATACCCTTGACGTTGGTGATAAAGCGTTGAGCACCGGTGATTTGATCGATGAGGTTGTGAACAAGGAATCGGAGTAGTTTCCATTTATTTGCCGCATTTTTAAATATCTCCAAATTTAGCGTGTAGGTTGAAATTAACGTGTCGCTTATATAAAGTACGCCTGTATCACTTCTAACACCACGAGAATAGTTGTTAGTTGTGAAATGAATGAGTATAGGCACCTGAATAACTCCTAGAAATAACTTGAAAAGTACCTACATCACCAAATTAAAAATTAGAAATAAATAGACGGCGGATACCAACCTCACGCCCTCGCTCACGCCTCTTCAAATTTCCTGGTTTGAAGATTGAAGAATCTTCAGGTAGCACAACTATAGCCACGAGTATAGCCAGTGCTAAAGTGCTTTGAATTGATTCTAATAATATAGGTGTTCAGTTTTAGCAACAGAATTACGAACACTGCATTCATGATCCAGAAAAATTCTCCATGAAGATCGGCAATTTCTCTGGTGATGTTGACAGGATATTGACTGTCTAAGACCATTGAAGTGCTTCCTAGAATATTTCACCCATTTTATCTGGATTGGAAGCCTTAGATCAGTGGGAAAAGTCGACCTCACACGCTATATCTTCAATCAGAACGAAAAAATCAAAATTTTCGTACTTGATGGCTAATTTTCATCTTGCTTTTCAAATTATTCAGTTTTAAATTTTTATTTACACTGTATTATGCTGTGATTTCACTTTATTTGTTGAACTGGTGGAATGTTTATAGAAAGAAACCATCATTAATGCATAATATTATGTGAAAATCATTTTACTCGATCTTAGTTCAGTTTGCTTTCCTAGGAGGTTCTAGGTTCTGGCTGCTAGATGCTCCCTAGAGTATCAATACCTATTTTAATTGAATCAGAGACCCTTAATTAGTCAAAAAAGACACCTCACACGCCATATTTATAATAACAAAGAAAAAATCAAAATTTTTGACCGCCATCTTAGAAAACCGCCGGTAAGAGGGTCAGATAGTGACCTTGAATACTTTTTATCACTTAGTGATGTTTTGCGAACCCAAATTGTGTAAGAAAGTCACTTTGAAAAGGTGTGTTGCATGCATTTCAATTTTTCACAAATTCGGTCCTATGTTTTCCTTGAAAATTCGATATTTTGGAAAATACGCGTCCTAGAGGAAAGAACTGCGGACCAAAATGTTCCTTTTTGCCAATAGAATCTGTGTACCAAATTTCATACTTGTATATAGAAATGCCGTTTTCTTCTGATAATCCTGGTGTACCGCTTGGACTAAGATGGCCGGAACATTTTTGCGGGACGTGATGTCTGACGCTTTTTTCCATTTTATTGGAAAATGTAGCAATTTTTCGACCTGTTTTTAATTTTTGCCAATGAACAAATAAATCAAGAGAGCCTTGACATTTGACAGTTGTGAAAAATATTCCTAACCTCTTGAAGCCGGTTCAACTTTCGGTGCTTCAAATTAAAGCGTATACAATGCCCTTCGTCCAAAAAGGGGGCCTCATGCAATCATCAACCTTTTCGCCTCTTCCAGTCAAAACTACAAGCCAAACCCTGAAGAATTATGGGCAACACAAGGATCGCCGTGCAGTCTGTCATTGGCAAAAGAATTTACGTGTAAAAAGTAAATTAAACCAAATTTCAAAAAACCCAGCCGCTCAAAGTTTCGTATTGGACCGAAATTGATGTTAGTATCTTCAATTTGCAATTTGCTTTCGTTTTGGGGCTTTCCGGGACGAGTTTTTGTCGACCCTGAGTGGGCCGCCATCAAGATGACTTAGATTTGCGGCCGCCCCGTGCTATTTTGGTGTCTACATGATGGTAACACAGCTCTGCGTCCCCCTAGTCGCACTTCCACATATGACCAGGTCAGTTTCCCAAGATTTTAATATCAATTTGATAAGAAATATAACTTCACTTCCCGAGAAGTCAGTTTCACACCAGGTGAAAAGGCGGCAAGCCTACAATGCTAAAGTAGAAAATTTGCCCAGCCAACTAGAGTCACAGTACAAGTGAACCTACTATAGTAATTGATTAATTGGAGAAAGACGCACGGGCGAGGGCACCTTTTCCTAACCACCCAGACAGATGCCCCCTAGGAGCAAGGACTATAGCCTCTCATCCCATAAGAGTCACAAATAAGAAGCTTAGCGTAATTTGTCTCCGTTATCCTCTCTCATCTCTTCAATTGTCAGACCACTGTCGCTTGTCAACTGACCGAAGGACAAACACGGCATAAAGGGAGGACGTTAAAATGAACGTAGAACACATACAGCAGGTTTTTAAGTTATGGAGTTATGGACTCCTTTGCCTTTGTGCTTGTCAAGCCGTGCGACAACTTGCGGTTGACCGCATCGTTAAGACGCAACCCTCGATAATTTCGCTAGCCCAGTCGACACTCTTAATTTGTGCTAAACGTGGCGGGACCTTTGGAATCGCGACGGCATTCCGTAATGATATTGACGAAAGGGAGACTTGGAATTCTGAATCATACCCTGAGATAAGTAACTGGCAAAGACTTAAGTAATGTGAGCGAGACAACAATAATTAATAGAGCCGTTCTGATCGGAAATACCATTAATAAAACTGCAGCCTTCAACAGGCTGCTGTACCAACCTAAACTAAAATTAGAATTTGATGGATTGCAGAGTTTTATTATGCAAAAATTTCCCATCAAGAGAAGCGATCCATGGCGGACTAATCCAGTGGTTCATGCAACTAAACTGAAGGAACAAAAATAGTAATTACAGAAATATGAAAGTTGATTGAAAGTATAGTTGATTCAGATTGAATAGTGAATATTCTGACAATATATTCTCCTCACTGACCATTGTTCTGATTCGGAAAATATATGACACTTACTTACTTACACTGCCTCACCCACTTCTCGAAAAGAGAGTCGGAGTTCTTTTTTTTTTCGTTTTTTCGAACGGGGCACTGAGCTTTCCTATCATATTTCCACATTGTTTTAATAACACGGCATCTTTATAACCGGCCGCGCCGGTTTTCTTCATGTTAGAGGCTTCAAACACTTCGAAGGTTGTCAATCAAAACGATTCATTGCCTTTTCTGCATCAAAAACATCATTCGGCGCTGTCACTCTCCATCGAGGATTTGTCAAATTAATTTGTACAACAATTACCCAGTGGTATAACTACTAACTAGTCCATTTGAACGGGCAGGACTTACGGATCGCAAAAGGCACCGTAGGCGATTTTTTTCTTTGAAAAATATGCTCAAGTAATCAACGTATTTTATTTTCGTGGTGAATTTTGAAGGCTCAAAAGGCGCCGTTGGAGTTGAAGATTCCAACAAGTGGGTGCACCTCCCACCCCCAACCCCTATAGTTGTGCCACTGCAATTACCGTACTTGTTCGAAAATTATGCACAATTTTGATAAGACTACATCTCACCGCTATGCCGGTGCCTTCGATCCGATCATATTGTACGAATTGCCTAATACATAATCGCTGAGGCCTACCCCACAAGGTGGAGGAGCTTGTGGTGTGGTTAGTTAGCGCGTTCGACTACCACTCCAGAGGTCGCGGGTTCGATCTCCGCCGGGGACGGATTTTCGGCCTCGAAAACAAGCTTCTTGGTTTAGTTGGAATGTTTGCTAAATGCAAGACGCACCGTGTGTCGCATAGCACGTAAAATACGAACGATGGTGCCGACCCCATGCGATGTTGGTGGTCGTTGAAAATCCCTACTCTGTGCTGGAACACACAGGGGATCGGCAAAATTTCCGGTATAGTGGAGGAAAGCATTCACCGGCGTCGGTGTTAGGCCTCGTTGCGGAAATAGGCCGCCGTTAAATAAACGAATAATAATAATAATACCCCACAAGGTGCAAATGATCATGAGTTAGATCTAAATATACTTATAGGAAGCTCTCACCATCCGTTAAAATTATTGGAAACTAGGTGCAGTTTATTCGCTGTTAAATTTCAGCAAAGTTAGATGTTTATTTAGTGTAAAACTGCTACGATTGGTCACAAATCAATGTCATCTCAATGCATGATTGATTGAACGCTCCACGAAGGAAAATAATCCACACGTTACCATGGTCCACCAACCGCTATACGTGTGTTATTTTGGCGCGACTTACCTATACACAGGAGTCACAGGACGATGGAATGGAAAAAATCCAAAAATAAACTCGTTGTTTACTGTTGTGTGAACATTCACAATTAAGGAGGCCGTCGGTCGCATGTCGTTGACGGAGCGGAACCAACAATGCGCTAATTAATTATATTTATTCACTTGTGCTCATCCTACACCTTCTCAGAATCGCTGGTTCTTTCTCTTTCATTTTCCACCTCGCACACATAGCATTTAATATAAACGACTGTTTACTTTTAATTATCGTAATTCCATCTATGCTTACGATAACAACGAAACATTTACCATAATCGTTGGATCTTCTGTGTGTGAGATTTTTTGACATTTTTAAAGAATTAAGGTGAAAACGCAAGGTTGGATAGTGTTTAGATCGTGTTCTGTTCCAAGATTAGTGATAGACTTCGGGCACGACCTCTAAGCCGCCTTCCAGCACATGTTGTGTAACGACAATGGCCCGTATTCATATCCCACTTTTAAGCTAAAAGCGCTTTTAGTGCGATGCGCATTTAGGGGCATTTCTCATATTTTAGTGTTCAAAAATACAAATTAACTCGCAAATTAATTGCAATTGAGTACATACAATCGCTCCCAATCGCAATAATGTATTTTTGAACACTGAAATATGAGAAATGCCCCTAAATGCGCATCGCACTAAAAGCGCTTTTAGCTTAAAAGTGGGATATGAATACGGGCCCTAGTCTTTATATTCCTAACGCAACAAGTTACAACTTGTCTGAATCTGATATACATCATGCTATGCAATTAATAAAAGAACCGAACTTTTTAGGGCTACAGATGGTGAAATTTTCCATCATTATACTGTGCTCCAATTTATGCTGTGCAGCCCATTACCACTGACATCTCTCGTCAAAATGCTGTGTCGTTGTGCATTACGAGTAAAACATCTTGAGAGATCCTCAACTTCAAGTCAACAATACAATGACAATGACAACAATGATCGAAATTCTGGAACTTCAGCTGATATCAAGATCAACTTCCCTATTAATTTGCGTGCTGACGCGGATTATGTATAATGTTTAACTTCTTTCTGCACCTGGCCAGCGCGCTATTTTTGTAACTTCGTGAGTAAACGTAAGTCGCGACCTTGGACGACGTCTCTCCATTTCCATAAGAAAACGATAGCGTTTGTCAAATAAATAACGTCCGGCCAAATCTTGATAACCATTAAAATAATTGGTTTGAGGATTGAATTGCAAATTCTCCGGTGACAGTCTCACGCGGCAGCAGTAGTAGTACAGATTTGACGGGATAATCGACACCAAGTGCATACGTGGGAGCGAAATGAGATATGCCAGCGAATTTTTATTGACAGGTCAAAATTTAGGAAGGTTCAGGTCATAAATGTTGTGAGAAGTCTCATAAGAGTTACCATCAGCTACCTATCTCATAAGTTACCTATCTATATCCATCAAGGTACAGAGTACCTTTCTGGTAGTCGTGATTAATATAATAATCAAAACTATATGTAAAGTCGCAAGTTACGAATACAATCGGTAATAACATAACTACAACTAGTACTACTTAAACGCCACAAAAGTAGTCAATAGAGACACTGGCAGATATTCAGACATTGAACATATGGGTGGTATACCTAGCTATCAGCAGAACTCTTACTTTGATCGTGGGCGATTTGTTCTTTTTAGTGCAAGAATAATAATAATAATAATCCATAATAATTCATGCGATATTGCATGAAGAAGAGCTTATAAGCGATCAAGAGGACAGATTTTTATACAAGCTCACAATTTGCATTCCCATCATACTAAATGAATTTTACAATCAGTCAACATCCGCTCGCTCACAAAGTAAATAAAACAAAAATGTGGAGTGGGCAAGTTATTTTATTTATTATGTAATAAAAACAATAGACTGAGATGGAGGATATACTTAAGTGTGTAGGTATACAGGGCATTCTGATTTTTTATCATTAATTTCAAGAATCAATAGAGATTCACAAAAGAATCAGTCTTCTTGAAAACATTGCTCAAAAAAGCATTTTTACGGAGAGACAGCCCTCCAAAGATGTAAACAATAAAGGTGAGTTCAGTCAGCTTATTTAACCGCAAGTTTTAATTTAAGTCGCAAGTGCAGCGACGCCCATTGGCTCTTATGAACCAGCCTCCTCAGAACAGCCGATAAGCGATGCAGCGCTTACGACTAAAACTAAAACTTGCAGCTAAATAAGCTGACTGAACGCACCTTAAGAAAAGTCGTTTTTGTTACCACCGCAGGCAAATAATTGAGAAAAGTTAGGAAATTTGTATTGCCTTTTCGATGTCCTTGTATGCCGAAAAGAAAAAATCTGTTGGATCTGTTTTTGTCTATTTTGCTACACAACGGCTACTTTCTAGAGTTCGTAACATCTAAGAACAGCACATTGGGTCATAAAATTCGACGCAGTGACTTTGGATCATCAGTGACGGCGTTAAAACACGCGGAAGTCTGAAGCAATTGTTATCAATTGATTTATAGACCAGAAAACATCTTAATCAGATATGAAATACATATATCAGTTTTTAGGGTATACAGGGTGTCCGTTTTTCGAGGCTAAGCATGGGTATCTCGCTTATCTTTAGAGATACAGAGTCGGTTAAATTTGAAAAAAGTTGCGAATTTTCATGACGATCAATGATATAAAAAAATTTGACTTGTCAGTTTTAGTTTTCGAGATATCGAGAAAAAACAGGAATTTGTAATTTTTGTTCTTATTTTTTATTTGAAAAACGGTTGAAAATAGCTTTTTCCAATTGAGACATTGCGTGCAGGCACTTTTCCAAAGGGAATTCATTGTTGCCAAAATCTTCATTCTAGCTTTCAAAACAACCGAGATATAACATTCAACTCTTTCTTCTCTTATGGCCGCCATATTGGATTTTGACATTTTTGAATACAATATTTTTTTCTGGTTACAACGATGTGTCGCATGCCACTGTTGAATTCATGCTTTTGAGCAAAAAATTGTTATTTTATTTTTCAAAGAGTGCTTTGGAAACAAAATCAGCACCGACAATAAAAAAAAAACGTAAATTTATTCAACAGTGACATGGGGCACATCGTTGTAACCAGAAAAGAATACCGTATTCAAAAATATCAAAATCCAATATGGCGCCCATTAGAGCAAAAAGTTGAATGTCGTATCTCGGTTGTTTTGAAAGCTAGAATGAAGATTTTGGCAGCTTTGAATTCCCCTTGAAAAAGTGCCCTGACAATGTCTAGATTAGAAAAGGCCACCTTCAACCGTTTTTTGAACAAAAAATGAAAACAAAAATTCAAATTCCGGTTTTCTCACGATATCTCAAAAACTAAAATCGATACGTCAAATTTCTTTTTGGATCATTGATTGTCATGAAAATGCGCAACTTTTTTCTAATTTAACCGACTTTGTATCTCTCAAGATAAGCGAGATACCCATGCTTAGCCTCGAAAAACGGACACCCTGTAGAGGTAATTTTTTGGTTTGTACAAATTTCTATACAGGTGTCTGGTGTCTCAAAAGTATCGCATTCCGAGTCCAGAGCGGTATATGGAATCCAGTCAAGAGCACGAGAAAAATATTTAAAAAAATCAATTACTACTTACATTTATTTTTGGAGATACGGGGGGGGTCAAAGAGTGGGACTTGCCCCCCCCCCCTTTTTTTCGTTATTCGGAGTGATTTTGGGGAACTGTTTGTGAAAGACTTATCAGTGAAAATGATCAACCACTGGATGTGCACTGAGCTTCTATTTGATATACGGGGTGATTCATAAAGCTCAAAAATTCATTTTCCTTGAAAAATCCAATGAAAATTCTGGAAAAAATAAAAAAAATGGAAATGAGAAGAGCCGTATTTAGTTCTAAAACATTTTAAAGGCCAATGGAACGTTTTACAGAAATTAGTGAAGAAAACTGGATTTTTGTGATTTATGACTCGCCTTTTACCTATCGTAGGCAAAAATCCAGTGCACACCCACCCGCTTATTGATAATTTTCACTGATTAGTCTTTCACAAAAAGCTACCCAAAAATCACTTCGATTAACGAAATTAGAGGACGGCGAGGTCCCACCCTTCGACACCCCCCATATCTTCAAAAAGAAACGTCAATAATTTTTCATAATTTTTCTCGTATTCCTGACTGGATCCTATATACCGCTCTACACTCGGAATGCGATACTTTTGAGACACTCTGTATACAAAACTGCGAAGCAAATGGAGCTAAAGCAATGAAGAATGAGACTATTCAGAACCAAATGGAAAATGGCTTTATTCAGAAGGTGGCAGTATTCAGCATAATGCTGATTTACCATACAAGCAGCATGGTTTCCCGTAAACATGAAAAAAAGAATTAGTAGAAACAGATTCATCGAATAAGTGAAACGTAATTTAGAAGTCGAATTATGGTGAGTTCAAGCACACATTCGGTTTGGTTCCATATTTTGAAAGTTGTATTGATCAAATTTTCTATATTATACACCGGGATCTATGCGGTGTCTTTATTGCAGACTTGTGCATTTCTCGGTCTACAACCTCGCCCTATAGTGGTGCTTCACATTGGTTATACTGCTATTATTTTACTTACTCACTTACTTAATCCTTTTGCCTACTTTACCCTTGTATACGGGTTACGAGTGTAAGGCGTAACTATTTCACCACAGTAGCATTATTACAGTTCCTAAAATAAAATAACTATCAATTAAAGCCTTCAATAATTTCTCCTGATACAATATGAGCAATTGTGGGCAATTCTGAAGGAAAATGCGCGATGAACTCCAGTACGTCAACATATCGAGGACACATCGTCAATCATGATACTCGATGATATAGTTCTGCAATATTCAAGGACCCCATATATGGGAATCGATACCAGGGACCCCCATGTCGTGTTGAGTTTGTGCGGCCCTGATTTATTAATAATTGTTTTGAATTATTTCTCAATGTTCCAGGTCCAGGTATCTAATTAGGTCTAATTAACGGTTGGAACGTTACTTGGAGATTAAAGTGTAGAGAACCTTCGTTGGTGTTGTTGATTCTCTCTGCGCCATGTGAGTGCTCGCTTGAGCCTCTACACAGAGTGCATGTTTAATTAAATGCCATGTTAGGTTAAATGATCGGTTGTTTAAATTAGTTGATTGGCGTGTAGAACAGTAAGCTACACTTACCTAGTGTTTTTATAATTGTTATGTAATGTCTGCTTTGCCATTATGCCTTTTATGTGACTACCATTATTTATTGAGAAGCAAAACAGGCATCAGTCCATGAAATTTATGGCATTTCAGCCTTACGAAGGTACTTAATTTTTCCGCTACATTTATCACGGTGCTGCTTTATCATCAGACACCGTACCAGTTTCTCGAAATCAAAAAAGAGTGATGTTACATGCATGAGAGACAAATTATCACTACGGCCCCAACGGCCAGCCAGATCCATCAGTTCAAAGTCCAAAGCAAGAGTGGAAGCGCAACGAAGGAAACGCAGTCAGTATAAGCATAGTATATAAGTATAGGTACTATGTATAAGCAGAGTGTGCAGCTCCATAATACTTTTTGATTAATTTACATTGCAAATCGTCAGCAATTTATAAGCAAATCAGTGAGATACCAAGTTCAGTTTTCATCAAATATAGAAAATAATACATGATATTACTTATATAAACTGAAGTTGTTGTCTTTTACATCAACATTGCTGTTGAGACTCCTAGGATTTGTGAGTCTCGTCAAAGCACTTCGCAAGAATGTGACGTATGAGTACATATTCTCCGTATGGACTTGTAGAATGCATTCGAATTTAAATCATGGCGTTGTAAGCTCAAGACGTCGTGCTCGGCATTCACTTGCTTATATTCCATAACATGGTGGAAGCCCTTTTCAATACCCATAAATTGGCAAGCGCTGCTTTACCTGGTTCTATGTCAATTAAAGTTTCATAAAACTATAACATTCCTGTGAATCCCAACAAATTTATAGTGGGTAAGTGCAAAAATGGCGGCAATAACTTCTTGATCCAGAACAAGGATTTTTCTTGCGCTAATCCTTTATAAGATAAATCCTGGCCAGGCCATATAAATACTCCGTGCACACATACAATTAACCAATCGTCTGCCGTTCTAGTTAGGAAACAAGTTAGCAATTTGAGCAAATAAGCAAACCAGACTCTGACGATCAAATTTAACAGCGGTGTTCCAATTTGCGGCCGCTGAGAACCCCACCGGGTACCGATGATGCCGAGCTCAAGATAAATGCCAGTCGATTCCCCAGATATACCTCAAGAAATAACATTTTAGTTAAGACAAAGCTCTGCTACAGATCGCCTTTAAGTAAGTACGATGTCCAAGTGCGTGTAACGGTCTGGTTTGGAGCGATTTAAGAGTGTCGTTAGGATCTGTATCGCTCCAAGATCTCTCGCTACTCGGAAGTTAACTCGCCGGTTTTGGAATTAATTATTACGCCAGATTAAATCTCATAAATGTAGAAGATGGTGGCGTTTCTCTTTTTCAGTAATTACTTACACTCCACTTACACGCAGACACGTCGACCGCAGTTTCCACAATTTGGCTAAGGAATTGAAACGTTCTCTCTGTTGCTCTCGCTGCTCTCCCATAAAGCATCGTTGAAATTACGGTGCTGGGTAGGACACGTTCTAGTCTAGGTGTTACAATCTATAAAGTCTAAACGAAAAAATTTTGAAGACTTTTTTGGAGTCTCATATGGACTCGAAGTAGGACTCTTAAACAAGAATAGTATGCCCGGCGTGGACCATAAATTCCCAGGATAGTTTCAATACATTTTGATTTGGGTAAAGTTCCTATACATGTAATACCCCTATACGAGTAAATAAGATCATGATTCCTTAGAAGTTTTTTTGGAGTCTGAAAAAAAAAGAAGAAAAATTCAACAATGATGGAAAGATCAACAAGAACACTCTCGGCGGAGACTTTGCACTGGATCGTAGATTATAGGTTTAATCAGTTCATGATGGTACTGGGTACTGGGCCAAGGTATACTGGATATGTGTGAGTCACACTTCATCAAGTAGGTACACAAAGAATACTGAGAGTAGAAGTAGTCAGAGTACGAACAGACAAGGCGATGAGCCGATGATAAGTTAGAAGACTAATGCCATTAAAGCCAAATCTATGAGTGTAATGGAGAGGCAACGACAATTTTTCAAACTATTTATTGACAATAAAAATTCAGCCCGTTTACTAATTTGGGCGATAATCGCCTGTGTGGGTGATTGAAATTGATGAATAAAAATTCCAGACCAGTTTCTGTTTCGAGAATTCTTGCCTGGTTGCTTCCCATATTACAACGAGCATGGTATTATGCGAGGTATTATGTACTGCCAGTAAATCCACCTATATATTATGTTACAGGTATAGTTGCTACAATGCATGTCAACGATCCCGGAATGTGCTTAAAATTAGCATGTTGTGTGCGTATCATGTAAACAATTCTATGAAATTATAACAACAATCAATAGCCTTCTACAGCAAGGAGTGCGAAATGATAGATTGCCAACGTCTCTCGATTACTCCTTTGTGTGTATTGTTGTATCGATGCACTAGGACCGTACCTGTTCCAGATAAAAATAATTCATTCATCATTAAGTCCTGTTTATTTATGGTGGTCTATCAATCTATAAATATAAATTCAAGAGAGAACAGCACCACGTTATGGAGATCAGGCAGGGGCTGTCATCGTCCATAGTCGGTATATATATATATTTTTTTTTGTCATAGCATTTGTTGACAAGACGGTCGACCGAAACAAATTTAATCCAAGCTTGCATTGTTGTTGCAACATTACATAACTAAATGCGCGAAACACTACAATGCACCACAGTATATAAAATCACAAATAAATTAATAAACAAACAAACAATTCATTCATAAGCTTGTTCAGACGTTTACATATTATTGGATGAATACTGCTAATACAGTGCTCAATAATAATTGAAGTGGAACACCTGAAAATTTCAGTCAAATTGGAATTGGTGGATCTTCTGGAATAGCAAACTTAATTTCCATGATTTTCCATTTTCTGGGAGGCTGGTTGGCAATAACAAGATATAGATCATTTTTGGCCAAAGCGAGGAACCACAAAAGTGTGAAGCCTTGGAACCCTCCCAATTTACAAAAACATGTTTTTGATTTGATTTTTTTTATCATTACTCAGATTTTTTGAAAAGACACACCCCAGATTCCTCGCCGTTCAATTTTTTTCCATGAAAACGCCGAAACAGGTCGGTTTTTATTTTGAGAGGGTGCTCCATGGAGAAGGACATCTAGGACACACATTGTAAAATTCTCTTCTTCGAACCCCTTCGCCCCCGCCCTACCCTACTTTAGAATTCCAAATAGCATTCACCTATCTTGTGAAACATCAAATCAAAGGTGATAAAATTCTCTTTCTGTCAAACATATTTTGAAACCTTTTGAACCACCCGCAACCCTTTTCAAAATGTTTTCACTGATAATCAAAGGGAAGTTTTTCCCCTATTACCTGCCGATCCCTGGGAAATAGATTTTCCAGCAAAAACAGGTCGATTTTTATTTCGAAGGGGACATCAAAGACACGTATTGCCAAATTTTCATCTTCAACCCCTTCGCCTCTTGAATTAAGAGAATTTTTGAAAAGGGTTAGAAGGTGTTTAGAAAAATTGAAATTATTTTTTACAGAAATTTTTTTATTACTTCCAGTCTGATGTATCACAAGATAGATATTGCTATTTGAAAGTTAAAGTAGCGTAGATAGGGTGGGGGCGAAGGGATTGAAGATAAAAATTTGGCGATATGAACATGTTTTAGATGCCTTCTTCAAAATAAAAATCGACCTGTTTTCGCTGGAAAATCTATTTTCCAAGAATCAGGTGTTGATAGGGGAAAAATTTTCCTATAATTAGCAATGACAGAAATTTGAAAAAAGTTGAGGGGTGACTTGAAAAAATGTTGAAATATGTGAGAAAGTGAATTTTACTACCTTCAATTTGACAACATGGGTAGGTAGTCGAGTGGATAGTGCTATTTGGAATTCTAAAGTAGGGTAGGTTGGGCGCGAAATGGTTGAAGTAAGAATTTGACAATGTACATCCTGGATGTCCCCCTCAAACTCAAAATAAAAATCGACCTGTTTCGGCGTTTTCCTGGAAAAAATGTTGGCGGCAAGAAATCTGGGGTGGGTCCTTTTCAAAAAATCACCCTGTATATTATATATCCCATTCACTTTTTATTTCCAGTAGAATGACTATTTGGAGCAAAAATGAGGTGACAAGCTGGAACGCTGGAAGGATACGGCTGATATGATGACAGCTGATAGTTTCGCTCCAAAACTTTGTGGGTGCTATCAGCCGCAGCCGCAGCCGTAGCTGTAGCCCCCCAGATTTTCACTTTATTTTTGCTCCAAAAAGGGATTCTACTGAAAGTAGAAAGTGAATGAGAGATAAATATTAGATACGTCTCGATCACACCAGGATTTCATGCCCGTCCGTGACTTGATTACGCAACACTGACAACGACTTTGACTTTTAAAGTTATGAGGGAGTCAATACTCCCGCGATGGAACTTATTTCGACTTGAAATCATTCATACGTTGAACTAGGGAAGCTCCTCTATGCTACTGGCTTCGTATTGGGTTTTAAAGGTAACGTGTGATCAAATATGAATTTCTTTGAGTTGGTGCAAGTGTCTGACTGAGCTTTTCGGCGACTCACATCCCCACAAAAGACAGTCACACGCCAACTTGAGGACGTTCATAATTCATCTCAGTACTATAGGCACTCTGCGGATTTGCTCCAGCGCCAAAAGTTGCAATTTTTTTGTACACTTGAGGCAGGAAGTTATCTGTTTCCATAATAACAATGCCATTTGAATAATCATACCACCTGCAAATGTCAATTTTAACAATTCATAAACTTAAATATTGACACTTTTCCTCATACATATGTTCGTGATTGCCGCATGAGGGTGCTGAAACGGGCGGGATATTCAAAATGTGCAGAGCGCCTTGACTCAAAAGTGCATAGCGCTGCATAAAACAGAGGCTTTCAACAATTTTTGTGTGTTTGCTTGCTGAAATGTGAATTACTGTTGAAAATTATTGAAATTCTACAGATTCACAGTGAATAAAATCAACAATATGTATATACAGGGTGGTCCTCGTTTTATGTCATTAAATTCGAGGATCAATAGAAAATGAAAAATGAAGGGGACTTTCTTCAGAAAACATATTTGAGAAATGTCAAATAACAGAGATACAGCCCTCCAAAGTTGGAAATAAATAATCGTTTTTTCCGCATAACTTTTGAACCGTTCAACCGATTTCATTCAAAATAGAACCAAAGGTTTACTGAAGTTATCCCCTGTCGAACAATCATAACATGTTCCATAAAAAAGTTTCAGGGGCTTAGACATTAGGGGGTGACCCTACTTTTCCCCCCTATTTTTCACGCCCCTAGTTATTTTTGGAAACTGTTTATAATTTTGAATTCTACGTTCAATTTAGAAGAAAAAGTCACTCTTGCAAAATTTTGATTAGAGGCTTTGTTTAGGAGATATTCGAGTTTGAAACTTTGGAAAACATTCCGAAATCGCCACTATCCAGAACCCAAATTGTTTTTTTCCTGAAAATTTTCCGTGTTTTGGAAAAAATGGTGGTTTATCAACTTAGAAACTCTAAGAAACCTATTTCAGCTGAGAAATCATGAGTTTCTTTGAGTTTTAATTTTTAGACCTTTGAAAGTGGCGATTTCGGGATGTTTTCCAAAGTTTCAAACCCAAATATCTCCTAAACGAAGCCTCTAATCAAAATTTTGCAACAGTGATTTTTTCTTCAAAATTGAACGTAGAATTCAAAATTATGAACAGTTTCCAAAAATAACTAGGGTGGTGAAAAATAGGGGGGGAAAAGTAGGGTCACCCCCTAATGTCTAAGCCCCTGAAACTTTTTTATGGAACATGTTATGATTGTTCGACAGGGGATAATTTCAGTGAACCTTTGGTTCTATTTATAATCAAATCGGTTGAACGGTTCAAAAGTTATGCGAAAAAAACCATTATTTATTTCCAACTTTGAAGGGCTGTATCTCTGTTATTAGGCATTTCTCAAATATGTTTTCTTGAGAAAGTCACCTTCATTTTTCATTCTCTATCGATCCTTGAATTTAATGACATAAAAGTCGGACCACCCTGTATATTATCAGGTTTTTCACGCCTTCCCCTAATAAACACGGACAATCACTCCGCCGGTTTAGAAGCAATAAGGGCATAATTATACAATGTGCATGCACAGCACATGAAACATTCCCAAGCAATATGGAATGATTTGAATGTGCTCTATTTTTTCCTCAATACAGACTTATCAAATTGCAATTGCAAATGGCACTCCACTACGATCTACACCAAAGTTCCACTACCGATCTACACTAAGCTCTATGTAAATGATACCTACTTAAATGTTCGTTTATTCGGTTTATCGCTTGCGGCTTGCGTATTTTCCACAGGTATAGAGGAAGAGGACGTATTTGACAGCAGACGACTGATTTGTTGTAGTCAGTATAAGCACGAGGTTGTTTTCCACGGCAACTTCTACTTTGAAGTGATCCCAGTGTGATGAATAGATTTTATATAAAAATATTGATTTTAGTTCTCCGTACAACACCTCTTCTGCCGTGCCGCAGTAGCCAAGAATTGAAGCACGGAATCAGCCATGTGGAGCCGAACTTAACAGTTTGAGTACATTATACGAACTGTACGAACTCATTTGTCTAAAAGCGCAGCGGTAGCGTTTGTGTGGGTTTCAGATTATGCCCGCGGTATGTAGGCATAATATCAAGATTAATTCATACAATTACACTGAACGTTCGCAAGAAAAGAGCAAACTATACGGCCGACTTGTGTACCATTTACTTCGCAATTTACATATGTCATAACTCAAATGCCTATGCGGATTTTTCACGTGGTGGGTACACATATACACAACGCCACAGCCATCAGCCGCGGAGAAGAGGTTAGGTATGAGTTGTCGTGTACCGAGAGCCCAGGTGTAGCATGGTTCAGGTTCAAGATGCTGGTGTGTAATGGTGTGCGGTGCCTTGGATGATAAATGTCCGTCACCGTTGCCCGCGATGTTAATACTCTTAATTCAAGGTACAACCGGCCCGAAAATAGAAATATACGAGTCTCAGGAAGATTAATTTCTGCATCGGTTTTGTGCAGTGACACACTTGTACACACCCATGATTATTTTCTTGCACATTATCGTCATTATCCCATATGCAGCTTCGGGATCGTAAGCATTATAAGCTGTGTCCCGTCCTGCGAAGCCGTCTTTTACAGCTTGGGTTAGATCAACAACACATTCCCTACAAATTCAGAATCAAAACTGAAAATAGAGAAAGAGGATGTAAGCTCAAAGTTTAGCTCTGACTACACATATAGGACTAGTGACTTGCATCCTTGTCACATCACGATATAGCACTCGATGGAGCAATTGCCTTATCAACTCGTTCATGCTTACATTGCTTACACATACAGTTAGTTGACATAGCCCTCGCTTCAGGCATGCTGAGGAGGCCAGGAATCAGAACTGAACTGTTATGTTTCGGCAGTCAAATGGCGCTGAGGGTATAATTGAACACCAATGAAGTCACTCTCTGATGTGCCCATAACACTATCAAAGCCCATAATTACCCAGCAATGGTTACAAAACCCAAAATTATTGTTTGAATGTCTTTGGTGGGCTTTTGAGATGCGTTATTTATTACACACACCTCGACCGCAGCACGCTGTTATTACTCATGTTCACTCATTCAATAAACATTATTAAAAATCCTGCAAGAACGAGTCTTGGTCTCGGGGTCAACGGCGATCCTGCACTGACCTTGTAGCACTTGAGGTCACCATAATCCTCATCCATGCCCGAATTCTATTATTATTACAATAAACCAGCTGAGCTGGCCGAGCCATGGTACTGCTTGCTGCTGCTGCTGCCGTTGATTAATTCCCATTATTAAAATAAAATTGAATAGACACCGACATACTAATTCCCGATAAACTCTTCATATACTAAGTATTATCTTTGTTTTTTGCTATACCTTACTGCTCGTTAGACAGAAGACCAAAACAAATTAATCATCTTTTAATTATTGTAAAACGAATTAATTCCGCACACCGCGGCGTGAGTGTTTCCTCCCCGAAGCGCCATTCTCTTTTATAAGAAGAGAGTGGAAGAGATAAGTAATTTATGTGCGTATTCTTCACTGTATTGGCCGTTTGCACATTCCTCCACGTGACTCGTACCTGATAACGCGACATGTCCTTTAACTTCTTGTGATTGATTCATACGCAAAACTCGCCAAAGACAAGGTCTCTAGACAAATTGTCTGATGATCGTGCCGGAGCCAGGACGTTGATGAATTACTCTAACTCGATTCTATTTGATTATGACGCGCTCTCGTACCAAAAGCAAGCTCAAATTGGCCACCAGTTACCAATTAATCACGCAGGAACTTATAATCGGGACTGCCATTGCAATAAATTAATAGACACTTTTTCGAAGAACAGAACGGTGAGCATCACGTTTTTGATGTAATTAAAGGTTACGACTTGTCTTTAGGCTGTGGAACAACCTAACAGTAACAATTTTTTTTCGAGCTAACAACTTTGGTGATCTCGTCAAGAGGCATTCGCATTTAAAACGAGTGGCACCTGCGATTATTTTCCAAAACCGACCATGTTGCAATTAATCGCCAGAAAAAGCAGACACTCCAAAGTTGATGAATGAGGACTGACCACTGTTACCAAATTATCACCACCCGTGTCGCGTCCCATTGTTTCACATCTGAACGCTGAGGCACGATTTTCTGATGCACTCCAAAAGCTCAAGTGAGGCCCTGAGCTTTTTGTTCACGCAACCAGTTTGAACGATGTAGATTGCCGCGCGCTCCGGACCCGGCTCCTACTCTCGACTTTTTGTACCATAAAACAAAATGTACTGTTTAAATAGTGTTTTACCCATGTCCTTGTCTTTAATCTCTATTAAAAGAAGACAGAACCTCTTGGGGCCTCCAGTGGAATAATGACGTGATAAGTTCTTATAGTTATTCCTTTTCGGATGAGAGACGGAGCTTGGGACCGTTGCGTCGGAACGAGAGAGAGAAAGAGCGACAATCGCCCAGGTAATTCGGATTTGGTTCGCTCAGTCCGGGAATTTAAACGAAGGGTTTTGGTTCTTCGTTTGCCGTGCTCATTAGCAAGTCACAAAGCAGTCGCGCGTTTTTTGCTTTTCAACACAACAATCCTTGAGCCTCAGGTTCGGGATTTGAATATATCGATGTTGGTGGTGGAAATGACAGAGTCGCATCTCGAAGAGAACAACAGGAAAACGCGATACAGCTGGACCGTGCATCATTTGAATAGACATCATTTAATCTAACATATTAACGTTAATTAGCCAACTTTAATGGCAAGCCGGCGTGCATGGTCGTCTGTTCATCAGCCCCGCCAAAGTCAACCGTATAATTGGGTTATTTACCTTCCAAAGTCTGGGTTACATCGCAACGTGCACTTCCATTCTCTTGGAATTTTCATTTTTCAAACAATTTCTGCATCAGTGCGAAACCCAGCCGCAATCTAATTAATTTTTCCTTCTAGGGTCAGATAACCGTGTGCGCGGTCATTATCTTAGAGGCCATTATTTTAAGTTTCCTTAATTTGGTACCACCTATACCAATTCATATTATGTCAGGTAGCGCCTTTCATTTTTCATAAACAGAGGCGCCACGCCACGCCATGCTTGTGTATATCTGAACTATTGAAGCGAATGCGGTTTGTCCCTTCTCACTATACATGTCACATTCTGAAGAGGTGGTTTGCTAATTTGATGTAGAGGAATAACAAAAGTCATCCAAGTAAAATGGAATAACTCTCTGAAAGCAATAATTGGTGTGTTTAGCTACGTCTGTGGATAACTCTGCCGTGTCGGTAAAGTAAGCATCAACAGCATAGTACCACGAGCACTAGAAGACGAGACTGTTGAGAATGGAAGGAGAATGTGGTGGAGTCCGTGTGACGACGACGTCGTCAGCGAATGAATGCAAGTCAGCGACAGGCCTGAGCATAACAGCAAGCATACGGAATGAGCTGCACTGTTTTCCCACGGTGACCGACTCATGCCCGTGATGTCATACCTCATGCATACATACATACATACAGACGGTCGGTCATTCGGCGAACACACCGTCGTCGCGAAATTACCCATTAACTCCTCTCATACTACCGCTATAGGCATTGCTCAAGTAGTGCTGACTAGCGAGTTTGCCGCTAGCGACAACACAATAGGAGTAGTATTCTAGAGGTGCATAAACCTATGTCGTTCAAATTCTGCAAAGTAGGTACCTATTTCGGATTGGTGCAATCATTCGAATTAAGATCTCTTACCTACTACAATATACTTCGTTCAAGGCAGAATCACGTACGATAGAATTTGTCTGCGAGAGCAATGTTCGATAGTGGATCGCGTCCTTGCCTTCTTATCATAATTATTATCCTCTTCCCTAAGATTGCTTGCCCCAGCGTAGACAAACCCGATACCTATGTCCTTTCACTTGAAAAGATGCGAAAACTTATTTGTTTAAATCGAACAATAATAATAATACCGAACTAAACTGCGCACCACTCAATGTGTCGCCGGTAAAAATTTTGCCCTTTTTCAAAACTATGTAACTTTTGAGACTTTTGAGTAAGTCATATGTAAACTAGTCCAAATTTCCAATGTGCTCAACCATACCCCGTTTGGGCAGGATTTTTTTTTTCAATTTTAACAATGACATTATGGAGTTCCATGTCTTACCTCGAAGCGGTTTTGGAATTTTACGAATCGGATGTCTAGCAACAAAGATATGATTTTTTTCCGACTTTGTACGTTTTAGAGCTCTCGTCACACACTGCAATCGGCCCTTTGTTGATAATACCCTTGACAGACTGCACCTTAGAGTCGAAGAGCTGCTTCGAATGAGGGAAGGGTGAGGGAAATATTGAAATTTATTTTTGTGTAATTTATGGCTCCCTATGTTATATTGTCGCATAAAAATGTTATTAATTATAAATGACTGCTTTTTTTTGGCCTGAAACTTGAACGTATATTGGTTATCTTAAAACTACACCACAATTTTTTGTATTCTCTTTTGCCAACCGGTTTCGCCTTTCGGCATATTTTCAAAATTCAAATTTATAATAAATTGTTATCATGCTCTCGCAACTCTTTAACCAACTGTTTTTTATGTCAATAAAATTAATTAATTTTTGACAAATGTCAAAATTTTCACAAATTTCTTCGAAAAAGAATACTTTTTGAATATTATACAGTAATCTTTCATCAAATTTTACATAAATTTATTTCATGTATCTAAATAATTACAGAACCCTGACGATGCCGAAAGGCGAAACCGGTCGGCAAAAGAGAATACAAAAAAATTGTGGTGTAGTTTTAAGATAACCAATATACGTTCAACTTTATTCAACACCACTGCAAAATTGAATGGATTTTTACTTATTCAGACTGAAACTTGAATTTGAACTGAAATCACATGCAGGGGGTCAAATTTATGAGACCATGTTTCACACATGAATATTGATAATGTCCACTTCTCAAATTGTTGGCTTTGACTGTGCGCTTGTCGGCCCCAGTGCTTGGATGGACCGACCATCAAACATTCAGGCACCACATTGCGGCTCGGTGAGTCCGGCTGGTCTGGGAGAGGGGTACAATGGGCCCATTAATGAGGCCTATGTGCCAGGTGAAACTATGTTCCACCAACTCCCTTAAATGGAATCCAGAATCCAGAACATGAAAATTGTCAATTTCATGCATGTATCTCCGGTTCATACTGCTTGCATGCTGTTTTAGTGTTGTATGGGCGAGCTTCCAAACTAACTTTTTCTTTACTGAAAGACTTATTACACTTGTTTAATAAGACGTATTGTCACACTCCTTCCTTTGGAAAACTCCTCGCAAGCTCGTCGTGCCCCAAAACCAGTCGTGTGACAATACTTTGTCTTATGAAACTCGTATAATAATATATTATCAAGGTCGAGAGCCAATTTGAACGCTGTCATTGGCTCAGATATCCGTCAACCTCCGGTTGTAATCCAACCAGCGGCGGCGGTCAACCGGACACTATAATACTGGGCCGAAGAGTTTTTTTGGGGCACTATTTCAGCCTCACTTTATAAGTTCACTGGGCTTTTGCTTTTGATGCTTTCTTCTAAAAAATGTTCTGTTCTGATTCTGAATATATGGGCAGTCCTATTGGACATTTTAATTTTTCAGTAACGATAATTAAATACTTGGGTGATATTTGTTTTTGTTTTGTCAAGATTGTTTTGAGTATTTCTCTGACATCTAGCTGCTCCATTCAATTCAAATAACAAATATCGTTTCCCATATTCGATTCATTAGATATTTATTGTAGACATAAGGAGTATAGTGAGTATTGATGAGACGGAGTTTGAGAGCTTAAACGCCGAGCAAAGCCAAAAAAGCATTTGAAATCCGCATTATGGCTCCTTCACGGTTCTATGAACAATTTTGATGAAAACCAGAAACTTTTTTGACGGTTATAAAAAATACTTCGCGCCATCATCTCAGCGAATAATGCAACTCAACTTGACATTCTTGTCACGTGTCCTCTTCCCGTCGGTCGCCGCATCAGTTATTTGCGTTACCAAATATTTTCCACGCAAATTAGTTTTGAAAGCGAAACCATTATCTAATTAACACCATCACGACATCGGCCTACGGCCGCAGAGGGATTCTTCATCGCGATTAGATCCGCGCCACTATTATGACGATACCGCTCGGTCGCCCTGTTTGGACCGGACAGAAGTGGCCCACAATGGCGCACAGCGTGACGCAAATAATTCTGCGTTTTTTATGTACCTACGTTACACACAAAGCACGCGGGCACGGGCATCTGGAGACGAAGAAAGAACATTGCACTCACCGTCCATCTGAAGGTAAATGGCAAGACGAGTTTCCCTCTTTCGGGATCGGCAAGCGTGAAGGAATCACGACCCAGCACGACGCTAGACGTGTTTCCGAAGGAACAGGACCCCGTGCTGGTCACGTTGCTCTGGTACTCCTTCAGGCACAGCCTGAAGAAGGTGTTGCAAGGCGTCGCACAGCGTCCCGACACCGGGGACCGCGCCCCGCCCCCGCAGCACTCCCCGTTGGAAAGTTCGCCTCTGGGGTTGACCATTTCCAACACTTGCAGTTCGAAGAAGCCCGAGCCATGTGCGCACTGAAACAGAACCAAGACAAAACGGGAATCAGAAATTATTAAAAAGAATACCTTCACTGTTTTACAATTCGTTGTTCGCTCTGGCAATCAAAATACATACCCAGACAGCGGAAATACTTTCGAGTTCTTTAGGACTTTTAGCCGTGTAATGTGAGACATACAGACATGCACACTAGCACTAGTACTAGTGTGAATAATCAACATAGATGGGTGTATAGGTACTCTACTCTATAGACCAGTCAAATAAGGGAAGCTAGAGGAAAAACTGTCCGAGTTTTTGAAATTTGACAATAATGTCCGGTAAGGTGTAGTGATAAACATACTGAAAGTCCCCAAACTCTACCTATTGAGCTCGAGCCGCCATCTTGGAAAAATGGTCCTTCGTACAAGTTCATTACTATTTTTCCAATAGGTACGCAACAGGTATAGGCGGGGACTTGTAGTATGTTTATAAGTATACCTTAGCGAACATGTCAAATTTCTGGAACTCCCACAGTTACTTCTCTCTACTTTTCCCCATTTGACTGGCTTAAATTTGTAAAGTCAAGTTTGAGAATTATTAACTTTCAAATAAATCAATTATTCTTGTCCTCTTTTTCAGCAATGTACCTAAAGGCCGTATTTTGGGCATCAGATATGCTTCACTACTTTCATATTGTATCGTTACTTTTTGTCATACAGGGTGGATTTCAACATTTTGATTTGATTCTTTTGCACTATTTTGGATTAGGCCATCAATATGGGGCTCATATACAGTTGGATAACCTTTGGACCTCCTGTATATCCTTTGCTGGTGACTTTTGTCTCGAAATGTTTTTTTCAGAACCGATATCAACAACACTTTTTGGACTCAGCTATTGTTCTTTTAGTTTAATTCATATCGGGCATTCCAGAAGCTTGTAAAGGCACAATACTATTGAAATCTTGTCTTACAATATGTAAATATCAAAAGTGATTGATATTCAATAAAAACCTTCACTCCGCCCTGTTAGAAATGTCCAACTCAAAAACCAAATTTTTGCTCAATTAAAAAAAAATCCGCAATTTTGTTTTACTTCAACTTTTAGCTTTGATGTAGACTGCGAACATCTTCACAAATTTTGAAGACAATATCTATAGCCATAGGCAAAAAATTGCTTATTTCTTTGATTTTTCTTTTGTTAAGTTAATTTTATCAATATGTATTAACAGATACGAGAAAAAATCGGTATGAAACAATTTTTGTAGGCAATTTTATAACCTTGATTTTTTATGAAACTTAATTAAAAATCTCTGATGGTTAGCGCAATATAAGCAGGAAACTGGATCGAAGGACCATTTTTCCAAGATGGCGGCTGGAGCTCAATAGGTAGAGTGGAGGACTTTTAGCACATTTATCAGTACACCTTACCGGACACTTCTGTCAAATTTTCAAAACTCCGACAGTTTTTTCCCTCAAACGGAAAAATTTGTTCCGATTTGACTGGCCTGCTCTACAAGAAATGGGAATAGGGCGATTGCATAGGATTCTGTTCATCTTTTGACCGTTAGGAACGTAACAGTCACTGGGGGATTTGGCTTTGGTTCAGTTGGTATGGTGACAACGGCTCCGAAGGAAATTTATAGAAAACTATCTCTTTTTCACATGAGCGTGAAACGCACTACGGCACAAAACAAACGGCAGGCACTTTCAGTTGTCAACAGATAACGTGGTGATGGATCATGGATGAATAATGAAATTATTGTTAGACGGATAATGTTAGGTTAACAAAATGTCAGATGTTGCCTGTCAAAAATGGCGCGATTGACAGACGATTTGACGTTTTCCATTTCCAATACTTATAGACAAACTGAAAGTCCCTAAGTCAAAACGCCCTTTACATGCAATCCCCTTATTGATAATGGAAAAAGCCATGGAAAAAGTTGAATTAGTAGAATAGCCATAAATACAAGTATAGCGAAATATTCAACTTACAGTCGGTTCTCAATAAAAACCCGATTCACACTAATGAACCGCGCTAAAACTGCTGATAAAAAGCTAATAAACATGTAAATGACTGTTGCGGGAGTTTTTTGCCCTCTTCGCTCAGATTAATCGGCGACGAATTGTGGAAAAAATATAACCAGTAAACAGCCATAAAATTGAAAACAATTCACTAGGTATTACGTCCTCGGCATCATCACTTAGTATGTTCAATAGTCCATCCCATGGCGTCTACACGTAAAGGTAATCCCATCATCAAGCGCTATATACGTCCTCAACTGTAACCGCTGCTTTTTTACCGCCACCGCACTCAATGACTTCTTCTTTGATGCCTAAAATTCAGGTGGCTTTACTCCGGATATTGGCAGTTGGGTTTTCTTTCCTTTTCTATTGTGAAGGGCCAATGCGTTCACAAGCTTTTAGAGCTTTGATCAAAGCTCTGGATATAAAATCCTTAAAATTCTATTTTTTTTTATGGCGTTTGTTCACGCGATGAATATAATGTGAACCAAGTGAGTAAAGGGTGAGTGGGGAGAGGAGTGGGGTCACCACACTGTTGCCAAATGGTTGCCAACTATAATTTTGTTGATAATAGGCTATAGGTCTATTCCAGCAGTGGCTAGATAGCCCTAGCAGCTAAGGCTACCCAATCCGGAAAAAAGAAGAAGACTATTCCAACAACAGTCAGAACCAGTTCTAGAACCGTTCAAAGCATGCGTCTAGGACAGACCTTGACCTTATAGATATTCGCTATTTATTTGAAAAAAAAAACAGGACGTCAACAGGACACTGTCTAGAGACTGGAGACAAGATAATTTTGTCTGATTGACAGCGACAAATGACAAATTTACGTAAAGTAGGCAACTGCAACTGTACTGGGTTACCAATGTTACAATGACATTTCAATTCAAATAAGTCAAATACAAAAATAGTATATTATTTATACGCCGAGTTTCATAAGACATAGTATTGTCACACGACTGGTTTTGAGACACGACGAGCTTGCGAGGAGTGCTTTAAAGGAAGGAGTGTGACAATACGTCTTATTCAATATACTATTTCATCTACTTTTTCTTAATAATCGCCCAGAAATAGGAAATTCTGGCTGTTCAAAACATAAATGTTTGACAGGTGACACTTCCGCACTGACATTCGCCTACCTTCTAACGGCCATAAAATATTTCTATCGGTTGAAAACCAGTTCAATAATATGCTCCATTAGAGCACTGTTTTCGATATTATAATAATTAATCCATTGGTAACGCAAAGTAGATGGAGAAATGTGCGTGACACAAGTATCTCATAATTATGTAGGTAACCCCGTCAATAATGCAGCGCTCCCGTCAGTGATTCCATCAGATAAACAAATAAAATGCCAACTTGGGCGGGAAAAATTCACCAGTTTAGTCATCCAAATGAGAGTATAGGCACAGAAGTATAGGTACAAACCGCATAATGTATTATGGATATTGCGGCATCAGCGTAAGTGAAAATCCATTGATGACCACGAGTGAAAACAAGAATCTCTATTGATTTCTCGCAATGAGAATGAAACAATAGCCAAGCGAAAGATCCGACTATGTGATAATGTTTGAAATGTGCATGTGCCTGATCAGTATTCCCATTCCATCGGGATTATGTTCCGGAAAGTGCGATGCTCGAGGTTTTTCTGACGTGAAGCAAGAAGGTAGGTAGGTAGGTGCATGGATGCAAGTTCTCATGCATCAACGGCATTGTTGGCCTATAATAAGTGTATTATTAAATATCATGTCGATATAATTGGGTATAAAATAAAATGAGTCCGGAATAACACGGTCGGTGTAAACCGTTGCTGCGTTGCGATCGCAGGGCTGGATGACCAGGCCGGCCGGTAAGGCAGTTCGCCTTTCTATTATTAATGGGTACAACTCGCGTACAAGCTCCACTTATTATAGGTAGTCGCTTATTATTGTTATTGTTGAATTGGTGGATCAAGTACTGTTTGGTGTTTTGCAAAAGAATACCTAGGAAATGCAAGGATTTTTATTTTTCTTTGAAATAGCACTATGTAAACTTGAAAAAAAGAACTCCATGTATCTCTGTGGCTGAACAACAGGAGCCGGAAAACCTCAAGCTTCGTCGATTTCCGTTTGTTTCTGTTCTGTTCATGTAGGCAGGTATACCCGCACGCAAATGCACACCTGAACGGATTTTGATACAGGTGTATCATCATAAGTGCAAGTAAGCTGAGAATGCGGTTTAGTGCATGGGACACTTGATACGATCCCGTATCAGTTTTGCTGTAATTGATCGCTGCTTTTGTTGTGCCATCTGGGACAATACTTGCTTGTAATGGTAATTGCGACTCTACTCCTCTGCCTATACCTACTTCATGCATTCGCAAAGGAAAATTTCAAGTGAAGTAGGGTAGGTATACTTACCTACTTCCAGGAAAAAAACTTGCAGTGTTACGTATTTTTGTTAATTCTAATAGTAGTAGGTTTTACCTATCATACGTTCAGCTTTCATTTTCAACACAGCAGGTGAGCAAAGTGTGACAGAATCCATCCTGTAAAAGCGCTGTCAGTGGAATGCCACAGTTTAGGTTATTCATCATTCACAACAAACAGTGTTGCAACTTCATTTTTTGATAAATGTCAAAATGACATACGGTATCAACCGTTTGTCAATTCTTCAAACGTAGATAAAAAAAGTTCTTGAATTTCATAGCCGGAACCAACGACGTTGTACATGAGGCCCTATACAAAAGTAAGAAAAGTAATTTGAAATTTGGCTGTATCCAACAAAGAGGAAGTTGTGTCATAAAGACGTGGTTCTTTCAGTCGATAGCTATCGATCTGATACTGGCGCACCTACCCACAAGAATAAGTGAAGACCTTTGGAATATGGATCGAAACGAATAAAACGATTGATGACTGGCCTATGGATTTTTAATAGGTACAGGTACTTCTAGAGAAAAAGTACTTGCGCACAGAGCATTGCAGACTCTGGAGACTTGCGGAGATAGACTTGTCTGACACAGATCTTCATCAGCTCACTCCTCGTTCCGTTTACATCGTCATTTTATCGAACACTTGATAAGTACCTACCCTGGGTGAAGCAAAAAAATTAGGTGACAAGGCAAAAGGCAACATTACTTCATATGAGCTGGTTCAAATCATTGAGTTCAAATTGACAGAGCATCAATATTGATAGTGAGTGGCAGCTGTCATAGTTCAAGTGTCAAGTAATAGGTGTTTTCCTTTTACAACCTGAACTAAGTATTCTGACCTAAGTTGTTAGTGGTATCTCACTTTCGCGCATGTGATTTCTCGCTCTTTCTCTCTTTAACTTAGATCAGATCAGTGAGTTTTGTTGTAAAAGGAAAGTGCTCAATATCTGGGTATTTTCAATTTTGAAAACCGTGAAAACAAAATTCCAGGCCCTGCTGTGTTGAGAATAAAAGCTGAACGGATAATACTAATAGTCCTGGTGATAGATAGGTCCTACCTTGCAAAGATTCGAAAATTAGCAGTCTGGTACAGTTTTGTGTCCTGGTTAACACTCACTAAGAAACAACTTTGTAGACGACTTCGACTTTACATCAAAATGTGTACTTACCGCGACTCAACACTCAAATGACGAAGTTAAGATAAATGATGCATGAAATTTGCATGGCAATACGGTGTTTCCGTGCACGGATCGCTTCGCTACCTAAATACAACAACGGCAGGTCGGTATGGCGTATGGTATCGGACTATCGGAGTCGTTTTATTATGGCAAAATTACTTTACCATTTCACATTGCTTTTCTACTTACACTTGATATTTTTCAATCAAATTGTGTACTTTGCTAGGTTTTGAATGATTATTTCATCGTGAGTGCTCCAGACTCCTGAAGGGGAGCAACCCTTTAAAACTCTGATACTCACGCTGGGAAAAAAAAATCATCGAATTGTAAGCAAAATAGCATCCCTGTAAATATAATTGATTTTCATTTATGGAGTACTCACTAATGTGAGATGAAGACTTGGTTCAAGAGAACACATTGGACGCCACCAATGAAGGTCATATTGGGCTTTTATTATTTATTTAAAATCCAGTTTGCCGCGGCCGTTTATTACCCAAGAGAGTACAAACACAGCTGGATGAAGAAGATTGCGTGCACGGAACCCTGAGAGATCGCGTCTATAAAATCACTGGTCGGTTCGTCAAGCGAGACCGAGATGAAAAAAAAAGACCAAAATTCGAGCCTTGGAATCATTTCATTAAAGGAGCTAAATACTTAAACGATGGATGTTTAGACATCGCTTTCAGGCTGTTAATTTTTTTGCACGGGTCGAAATTGACATAAAATGGGAAGACCATCATCTTTGGGCCACGCCACGCCACTTATTTCTTACTTAGGTAGATGATGCCGCGGAAATCTGAAACGGTAATAATAGGTGTACCTATTATAGTTGACAGAATGGTTTTTACCTATTAACCATCGACATACCTACTAATATATCCCGTTCACTGTTTATTTTCAGTGGAATGACTTTTTATAAAGTGACACTGACAAGCTGGAGCGCTGGGAGGAAACGGCTGATGGCCGCTGGTATAGGCTGTCTGATTTCTACATGATTCTAGTGGGCTGCGATTCAGGCCGCGATCGGCCGATGGAGACCAGAAACACAGCCCACTAGAATCATGTTGAAATCAGACAGCCTAAAGTTTCGCTCCAAAACTTCGCAAGTGGCATCAGCCATAGCCGTAGCCCCCAGCTTTTCACTTTATTTTTGCTCCAAGAAGTCATTCTATTGAATTTGAATAAGAATTGAGACGGGATCTAGTAAGTTATTTCTGCTGATTTTCAAATCTACTCTGAACTGGTTATTTAACACATGAGCGAAAAACGATACCCGAGTATCTGCTTTAATCGCTTGAAACCTCTGAGGGAAACAGACTCCAAGTACAGCTGGACGAATTAGGTGGCTGATGTATTTTCATCAATTGATCGTCATGAATTATGGGAACGTCTTACTTACGAGAGCTTCCACCAAAACAAATCAGACCTGATCGCTGCTTTTGGACAAAAACTGTTTGAAGTAGATTTACGCTGCCTCCGCGCCTCCAAACACGATGCCCTTTTCAGCCCGACTAGCTTGCAGCCTCAAAGTTATCTTCTTTCACAGACTCACACGTATCTGACTCGATTTATTGCTCAACTTAGACTCGACAACTGATTTACATTGAAGTTTAGTTATGGTGGCTGCACCTATCAAATCAACCCTCTAGAATTGTGCACAGTCTGCAATTTGAATCAACCGGAAAGCCTCTGCCACATAATGTTCGACTGCCCTATTTACGGGCCGAACAGATGCTTACTCCCAACTTCAGTCAGGTCGTATGGCGATTTGGTGGTGTCTTTGAGGGACGTTGACATAAAATCCATGAAGAGGACAGGCAACTTCCTCATAAGTCTCCTTAAATTGAGGTGATTTATTTTGAACGAATAGTATGGTTTGACTCACTGTCTCCCACGCTCTTTTTTGTTCGGGGGGGTTGTTCGTCGGGGTTGAACTGTTTGACCTGAAATGTATTTGCCACTGTTTTGCGCTCTGTGTTGCATCCTTTCATCATTATTGTTTGTTTGAATTATTTGAAACATGAACCTGTGTGTTGTTGGAATATTTTATATGTGAGTCTGATTGTAATTGACGTTTTTGTTGTACTTCACCATTTCTTTCTTTATCACCATTGTTTTGTTATGGAGATGTATTTCTCCGATGAACAATGAATTTTATTCTATTATTCTATTCATTCTACTGAATTTTAAAAACGTAAACGGCGTATAGACTCTGCTGGATAAAATGTATGGTTGTGTACTTATTTATAAATTATAATGTAGCGAAAGCTGAACAACCGCAACCAGCAGATTGACCAGCTAGTAGCTCAGGAGCTCAGCGCACCACAACAGCCTGGAGGTCCCAGGATCAAAACCCGCCGACAGCAGCACATTTTTTTTTAGCCAAAATATACTGTGACATCGAAATAATATGTATCTACGTAATAAACGAACTAATAAGGTGTTACAAACTTCTGTACCCAAAAGAGGATTTAGAGAGAGGAAAACAGCCTGTTATAATAATAATTATTATCAGGCAAACACGACAGGCTTTTACACGACTGATGGAACTTCTTAACTTTGAATGACGAAGAACTTGCACCAGTTGAAAACCACTTCGTTTATTTTTCAACTGAAATGAAGCTCATTCGTGCGCAGTTAATCTATATCCATCCATCCTTACTAAAAAATATTCTAAATGGTGAAAACGTAGGTAAGGCTAGAGGCAGGGTTCCTGTCACAAATTATCTGAACAATATCAGTAACGGTTCACGACGATCCTGTGTTTTGGCATAATAATGCCCACAATTACGCATCAGTGAAGGCTTACCAGCCATCCTTCAGTTTTTGATGCAGTTAAAAGCCGAATGCTTCGAGGCTTTCCACGAAATCGTGTAGGTAGTCTCCATTCTTTTCTTGCATTAGTTTTCTTAAGTAAATACAATTTAATTTTCAATGGAGTGATAATTTTATTGTTTTCACATGTTGCGGCAAAAAATCGCACTTTCACTTGATGCCCTCGATGAGCACGCCTTTCCTTTGTTAAATGATGAGTGATGCTAATCCAGAACCCTCTCCCATAAATTCTGCATTATTTCTTCCAATCATAACCTTGCTCATCGTACCGAAAAGGAATTTATTTTCTCGTTTATTTCACACTAAACTCGAAGTATTCCGGGTGGGCTTCGAACTGTGCCTACACAATATTTTTGTTGAAATGCTGTTTTGCTCTTCTGCAAAAGTGATATTTCCGGAATGGGAATTTTTCTAGGCGGAACAGGGGTCAGTGATAGGATGGCTTGGCGCAGGCATGCAAAGTACCCAACAGTTTCGGTAGGTAATATTTTGGCTGAAGATGGAGCTAAAAGTAAGACAAGCAAAAACAATATTTTCAACAACATGAACTCCGAACACTGTAGCGTTACTGTTACTATCGCAGCTGCTGTAACCGAGGCTGTAACTCGAGCTACAACCGAAGGCTGCAACTCGAGCTGCAACCACTGTAGACATCTTTGAAAGGGCAGCCAGATTATGCGCAACCAACCTCCAAAAGGTCGGCTGCCATGTCAGTGCGGATCGCAATATTATATGGAAAATTTCGCCAGTAACGAAAAAGAGCTTTTATACGAAAGAAACGTTGATATCCTCATTAAATTTTATATACAGGTGTCCCAGAAACATTTGGAAATATTTTGACCGAAGGTGATGTTATATGAGCGGCTATTAAGTTTTCTTCAGAAAATCTGACATTTTCTCATCACTCCTGTCAGTAAATTTTGAAACCGCCGGTGAGTTTTTTTTGGAATTGGACCTTAAAATAGCCATCGATTTAAAACATTGCTAAATCAAATTGGAGTCTATAGACTATAGTGCGTGGATCCGTTTATGAGTTAAGTATTCACAAAAATATGACCAAACTAGGGAACAAACATTCAATCATTGATTGATTGAGCCAATAAGTAGGCTCAATAGGCATAAAAAGAAGTAGGCAAGTAGGTACCCCATTGTGGGCGGACTGTTAGGGAACTTGAGAAATTAGAAGTCGAGTCGTCCTGCAAGTTGCCAAGTAGTTATGATTTTCCTCATTTCAGTCTAATCAGACAATTCTGTATCCTATGTGCCTTCAAACTTTATCACTTTCCACTAAGAAGTTCTTGACAAAAGAACAAAGCAAATGACATTCTTTGTTTTACTAAAATATGAAATTTGAATACAGCCGAGAATGCATCGAATAAACTCACCGTAATGACAATAAAATGCTTCACCTTGTCCCGACAACATAAATCTACGCAAATAGGTAGGCTATACGACGCGCGACCCGCAAGTAGTCTTCCACAATAGCCCATTAGAATCAAACCCTCGTGTACTTCGTAATTGTATGCTAATTTATGATCATTTAATTAGATTTTAGATTTAGGTAAGTATACCTTACAATTAAAAATTACCTACTCGCTTTTCACGATTAACTCCCGGTATGATCGCGCCTCGTATCGCGCGCTACTATACTTTAATAAACATGTTTTGCCTCAAGTCCCAACAATTAAAACAGTGACAAGATTTTCAAATTGTTCAATTAACCACTTAGATTAAAATGCAGTCCGATCATAATTCAAGGCGTTTGTAAGTATAATCGCGATTTAAATGTTAATTGCCAAGCGATTTATTCACCACGCGTTGGATTATCATATTATTTATTGAGATAAAATATGCAAAGAATGCGCGTGAGAGATTGTCGTAAGTATTCCGACAAAATTTTCTTTTGTAAATATTTACGAGGTCTTTAGTCTACCGTAAAATACAGCTCAAAGAAGGAAATTATTATGTTACAGATAAGACATCATCTATAACAGTAAACATCAAGGAACAACCGAAATACGGCTTTCCCACCGAATTTTGATAAGCTCAAAGCTCAACATAATTATAACCAACGCATCAGCAGGGAGCAACGCGCGCTACTGAAAGTTGAAGATAATATGCGTTAGCTTTTACCCAGCTAGCCATCGTCTACAAATATTACCAAAACTTTTGCAAATCAATAAAATATAGGTACACTGGGGAGCCATAGAGATCAAATCAATCAATGTGTAAATCAAGAACAAATGACCCGATTTCTATGGCGGCCAGTGTATACAGGGTGAGTTCCAACCTAGATTCCAACATTATGTCGTTCATTTTAGGGAGTAGTTGTTTGACTCATTCTGAGACGACAATCATAGAAAATAATATTCTTGACAATTACTCATGTTCTGGCGACAGTAGAAAGAGAATATCGCACTTGAAAAAAAAACAGCTTGCCATGAAAGATTCGGCTTTTGTTGGTGTCCCTGGTTTTCAATGTTTAATGCATGGATGGTTTAATGCCATCTTGATCCAGAAGAGGTTACGTTAGACTCGCGTTAGAATCCATGTTCCTATGACATGAAACCCTCACCTAAACTACGCTGTGTACTGTGTTGTCAAATTGTCATTCTGGATTCTGGGCACTGCGTCGCCGGTTTGCTCACTGACCTGAGCCGCTTTTTTTCCGTCAGGATAACAAAACATGATCCTGGAATAAAGAGTGAATCATTGACGTGAAATTTTGATTTGATACGTCAATTACCTTGTTCTCATGAGGCACCAACGGGGTCGCATCCTATAATAACTCGTCCGGCGTGAATAATGGCCTTCTTGCATAAAAATCTCTGATTTTGGGTCGATACACTCATCGACTGATAATATCACGAGCTCATCTGACCGCGTCTCTAGGTTGATTAGTGAGAGCACGGGTAAAGGGTTATAAGCTCAGATCACGAGATCACTTGCGACAAAATCATACTGCCGCGCCGCGGTCCTCCCCGGTAAGGTAAATTTTGTATGTGGAGTAATGGGAGCAGGTAACATTCATGATATAACATTCATGATTTCGGTTAAATATGCATTATGTTTTGCTCAGAACATTTTAATTTTTTTTTTTTTTTGGTCCAATACCTGACATAGCTTCTCCTGACTTGGTCCTAAGCCTGACTTCAAGAGAACCAATACCCGACCCACCATGTAAACAACTCATATGTGATATTTAAAGGAACAGTAGTGGATAAATTGCCAAAAAGCAACTTCTATTCAACTGATAAGTTAGATACCAGTTAGTTATAAAGTTAGAAGTATGGAATCTGCAAACTTCTATTATTGCATGCAAGTAGCTGACACTAATAGAGGTGGCTGACCTATAGGGTCTCAAGTATTGACACTGGAGATATCAACATGAAACTTTTACAGCAACATAAACTCAATGAATCTTTGTTTATATAAGGTCTATTTTTGCTTTTATTTCTCATTATCCTGTAGCTGACACACTCATTGTCAGGCATTGGACTTGTCTATATTTTCAAGAGGCAATGGCTGACAGCCCCGATCATTACCTACCACAAAACTCTGAAATCATCTGAAATTGATGTAATAGCATCTTTTCCTATTAATATGCAATGCAACAGTGCTACCTGAATGTTTCAAGAAAATTAAACAAATTTTCGTAATCTTGGGTAACATGCTTAACTCAATATTTGAACAGAATAGCTCTAAAGGCAATTATTCTGCCTATTTTTCATGAAATAAATAAAGGTGTCAGGTTAAGGCACAGTGTCAGGGGTTGGTACGTTCACGTTATGCACTCTTTTAGTAGAAAATACACTGTTTTGCATTTCCCCACTTTCAGCCCTTGACATTATTTTGACATTTTGATGAGAAAATATTATCTTCTATTACCTTATATTAGATAATATTATATATTATCTTCATTATCTTTCAAGTTCGAGTGCGAGACTGTAACAGTTCGGTGAGAAAATAGTGTGCTTTTTACTGGTGTAGATACCTAACTCTCGTGGACGAGTAGGTAAGCTTTCAACGGATCGTGGAACACGCACCCTTATCTAAATATTTCTAAGCAGTTTTTGGGCCACCTATAAAATAATATAAGAAAGACAATCATATATATTGTACGAGCAAGGAACCCATGCAGTGCAGTGCCATTCTGCATACCTGTGCAGAAATGGGTTTCATTTAGTTTTATTATCTGGATTTCGAGGTACAGTTAGTTGTGATGATTTATTGGCACGGTTGCAATAGTAGTTTTCATCAGGTCTAGAGCGCATGCTCACGTTCCTTGCCGGTCGGCAAAAATTCGACCTTCGCGTACTTGCCAGACTCTCGCAGCTCTCTTATCACTCTCCCCAGTCTATACCTCTGGTGCTAGCCGACCCGAACCGTCAAATCTTGCGCATGCCCATCGAAACACAAAATTTTCATGAAAACTACTATTGTCAAATCGGCGTATTCTGGACTTTTCAAGCCGCTTTCATGTCCCGATGACTTGACATCGCCGAACAGATTTGGGGGAAATTTTAAAGGAACTCGAGAAGAAACTCATAAAAGAGCTAATTGCAAGCATCGGAGCAGCTACAAAAATTACAAACTCAACTGTCAAAAATAAATCAAATTATGTAGAAAATAAACAATTCACATTAAATCGTGAGAATTATGAGGATGGAGAGAAAGCAAATGATGTTTTGGAAAAAGACACCATACGATGATGGTACTAAAGGAAGCAGTAAAACTGCGTGTCTGTGTGTGTCTGTATGTGTAGTAATCATCAAAGTAGCCGTTCCGAAAGGAAAGTAAAAGGGATAACTTTACCAACAAGTATAATAAAGATAAGATGTGCTTCCAAAATGGACCGAATAAAACCATCACGCGGTTTGTAACACCCGTAGATAGTTAATAGTAAACATTAGATTGATTATGAAAAAAACAAAAGGGCCGCACAAAGTTGCGTGCAGTAAAATTTCGGTAAGCCAAACCAGTAATTAACACAAAAAAAGGTTCAAAGTTAGATTAAGCACTCTCGGCCTTGTTTCGTGCTGCTGTAAAGATACACCTATCCTTAATTAAAACTGTTAATTTAGATGAACTTTCTTTTGTTCAAAATGCCCATCAGCCGCACCATGAAGCGCGTATTATCTTGAACGGAATGCATTCCTATCTTTACTTTTAGTAGTTTCAGTCACGAAAGTACGCTGCTGATGTGGGTCAGTCTTTCTATAACTGATAAAGTTAATTATTTACCTGAAATATTGTTGTATTCCGTAAATTAATTTGAATCATTAGGATAACGAATGAGACTACACGCATTCCTCGATATACAAAAATGGCTTCGATCGCGCATAAAAAAATATAGTTAAAAGCAAACCACCATTATGGAAAAATATTCGAAATATCTTTGCAGAAGATCCCGCTATAAAATGTTACACACTTCAAACAAACTAATTGGATTATTCACCTTGAATGTTGTCTAACATGATTCAGTCGCTTAAGCCGTATTGGCGTTGGCAATAAAAATTGACTTTTAAAAATTATTGGCGATACACCCTGGGCGGAATCTGGATGAAACAGCCCGGGCGGCACAATAAATAATTCCAATTTGACGCAGAAACGCGACTTATTCCAAAATGCCGAGTCATAAAAATTTAACCAACACAGAAGGCGATCATTATTCTAGTTCAAGTGGGGACCACCTAGGGATTTCGGTCGCGTTTAACACAATCGTTTCAACTTCCTAACTAAACTGCAGCTTTATCACAGATTTTTGTGTCTGATATGTGATAATTCATTCTTGCGGGCTTCCACCACTTTAAGTGACTACAGATGGAAGACAAAGATAAACAAGTTTAAAAACTACTCCACACGACCATCAAAATTGTATACAGAAACACATTAATCTCGTGGTCGATCTCGAAGAGGCAGTTTGACGAATATGTCATTTGTTTATTTTACCAACAAGAGCCTCTACAGGTTCGTGGCCGACGATGACAATCAAGGTTCCGAATACTCTGTGCTAGCATAATAACTATGCAATATTTTAACGCTATCATGAATGCATTATGCAAATAAGCAAAATCACTCCAAATTAATAATTACATAAAATCATGTGGTAGTCATTAATCAACATAATTATCATATATCCATGTTAGATAAAAGATAAGATGCCTTAACGCTGAATTGTTTCATAAGTCTAAGCTTAAATTTATGAAACTTATTAGGTACATACGTATAATAATATGTTGTTTCAAAATGATGTGTATCTCGGGCAGGGCGAAATTTGACAACTGCCAAAATCTTCTAATTTTTTAAGCCAAATCGAGCTCAGCATCACAAGTCATCATCTTGATGATAATCTTTGATGTTGAACTTGATTTGGCTTACAAAAAGCAATATTTTCAACTGAAATGTAAACTTCCGCGGCCGCCTAGATGCACATTATTTTGAAACAGCGTATAAGTACTGAATTGAGATTGTCTAGTTCTTTGTTTGAAATCAAAATAATGATATTTAGAGAAAGACTGAGTTGATTTCAAGTAATGGTGCGATTCTCTAAAAAATTACATTCCGCAAAGGCTCTGTTACGCTGTTGTTATCTAGGCAACCGCCAATGGCCGACACGATTTTTTTTTAAATAACAGAGCGTTTATGGAATGTTATTTTTTACAAAATAGCACTATTATTTACGATCAGATGGATATCAATATAGCTTCGTCTGCCAAACTAACGTAACCATCTAGATTTTGGGAGCTTTGAAGGTGTCTCTACCCCCTCATAGTGATTAATAGTATCTATTTAAGCAGGTATTGGTATATTGTTGTGATTGGGCCGATTGGGGTGCACTGTAATTTGATATTTTTTGAGGATATCCAGGTAGGTAGAGTAGATATATTTTCTATATAGGAATAAGGCTACTGCTCCAGTTTGATGATGACTGTTTTATTAGTTTCATAGTTTCATTCAAGACGGAACTACCGAGTACTGACGGAAGGGAAAGGGTACATGATAAAATAAAGATAATTTATTTTATCACTGAAGGTTTTATTTCAAGGTACTTTGAGAAGACATTCTCATTCGTATAGGGATTTATATCGTTTGATTTTCGAAAACCGCACCAGCCCATAACTTTTTTCCTATGGGATATATAGATTTGAAATTTGTGTAAGGTGTTTGAGAGCACTTTCGCTATTTTCCGCGTTAATCATGAAGCAACTCCCACTCCCGGAAGTAACCGGAAGTAACATCAACTTTTTATTTTAAAATAGAAAACTCTGTATTTTTTTATATTTGAATAGATTTCTTTTATTGACACAGTGGTAGTTTTCAAAATTCTTTATGACGAAAAATGTCGATTTATAGCGGATTGAATATAACAAGAATATCTTCGATTTCAACTGGCAACGCTTTCTGACACCAAAAATAAACAAACTTCCAACTTCAGATTTTTATTTGTGGTCGCAGGTCGCAGCCATCTTAGGTATTGATACAAATTTAATTATATTTAATCCGCTATAAAATCGTCATTGTTCATCATAGAGAATTTTCAAGTCCACCACTCTGTCTATAGCCATTCTCATTTACCTGGGGTCCTCGGGGCGCAGGTTCACCTATATTGGCGTTGTTGCCAACCCCAACCCTATAGCCAGCCCGATCGCTTCCGGTTAAACAGCCAATTGAACCAGTGAGTTTGGTCTATGGGAAGACCTGCGCACGAGCTGCGAGTAAAGGGAACCGCCTATATGAGAAGGTCTATAAGAAAAATCTCTACCTGAATATCAAAAAATATACAGGGTGTTCCTTTTGAAAATCAAAAGATGTTGATGTCACTTCCGGTTACTTCCAGAAATAAAAACAGCTTCATGATCAACGCAAAAAATAGCAAAAGTAATATCAAATACCCTCGCAAATAGCCCATATAAATTTCAAATCTATACCAATCCCATACAAAAAAGTTATGGGCTGGTACGGTTTTCGAAAAACACACGGTATACAGGTGTTTAATTGATTCTGTCTGGCGTCAAAAGAGCCACCTATAATCAAAGTGAAAAATTCAAATTGGGTATAATCACCCCTATAACATAATTATTGTCTGAAATATCAGTTCACTACAAGATGACACTATCGGTTTTCCTTTTTTTATTCCTTCGGGTTTTGACTTAAAATTGCATTTTGTATCGAAATATTACCGTTAGTTCTTCACTTTTATCAAAGTTGCGGCCACAACCCAAAAATTAATAGCTAATAATTTATTTGCTTTTAGATCCAACCGTTGTTCCGATCAACCGTAGGTATGTTCGTTAAAATCATTAATTAGGGCAGGCTATGGAAGTAAAAACGTATGTCGTGAATTTATCAATAATCCACTCAAATTTGATGTCAACATGATGAGCCGTCCCAAAATGAAAATGTCGAGTCCTTAAGTACAAACAGAAGAAGACTGAAATCAAACCGAAGAGTTACTTGGCTATCCCTTGTCTTATGGGTATAGGTACCTAGGTATTAAAAATATGTTTTTATAGTGCACTCCGAGGTATAACGGGAGAGTGTAACACCTTTTTGAGTCACGGTCGAGCCTTAATTTCTGATGATGGAACATAAAGCTTTGACTCGACCTCACCAGAACTGTTTAGGATCAGTATCAAAAATTGAGGTGGTGCTGGGCTGCAAAGCACATTTCGTGAATCTGTGTAAAATATCTTCACCAAAAGGTAAAGCGATAAAAGACATGTGTGATACAGGTGGTGGTAGTAGAGTGCTGGTCTGTAAAAAACATGCCAAATTTTACTTTGGGACGCTTTCGGCGTCCGTCAGTAGGTATACCTATTATAGTCCGGATCGCATTTCATACCTTCCTTTGTGTCTTGTTTTTAAAATTACAATCGTGGTCAAGAGGGTAAAAAGTCGAATTTCTCGTTTCCGCTACATTACCTACATTGCACATTGGTAGGTAGATGTAGGTGGTAGGTACCTTGGTAGGTTTAGGTATTATACAGGGTCATTCAAAAAAAAATGTCCACCCCCATTTTTCTCAAGATCCGTTGACGCTAGCGAGTTGCGGTGAAGACCGTTGGATGCAGCTGGTTTTTCTGATCAAATCTGATATGTCAACTAAACTACTTCACCAAAACTCTGAGTACGGAGGCACCTCAAAATTTTGGCCTTTCTTTTTTTTACACTGCACAATATTGAGTGATATCTGAAAGGTCATTGAAGCGGCCTTAAGAAGTTTCAGTGGACAAGTGCAAAAAGTTTACGAAAATTTCCAGCGGTTTTCAATTTATGATAGACAACAAGAACCTGGAAAAACACGTTTTTATGTTTAAATTGAGAATCAAACTGATGCAAACTGCATTCGATAGAACTCATTAAAACGGTTAGTATTTGTGTAACTCAATATGCAATGACTATTTAGAAATTTTGAGATTTTCCGAAATGAAGATTTTGATGGGTAAAATATTGAATTGCCTCAAAATTTCAAAATAGCATATTGAGTTGCACATCGTACTGACCGTTTTTAAAGTTCTATCAAATGCAAGTTCCAGTTTGAAATTTTTTTTATTGATTCTCATTTTAAACATATAAACGTGTTTTTCCAGGTTTTTTTTTCTATCATAAAATGGAAAGCGCTGGAAATTTCCGGAAACATTTTGCACTCGTCCATTTAAACTTTTCAAGAACTTTCCAATGACCCATCACTCGATATTGTGCGGTGTGAAAAAAAAAATGGCAGGTGAAGTAGTTTTGTTGACAGATCAAGTTTGATCAGAAAAACGAGCTGAATCAAACGGCCTTTACTGCAAATCGCTAGCGTCATCGGATCTTGAGAAAAATGGGGGTAGACATGTTTTTTGAATGAGCCTGCACTCAGAAAAATATTGAACTTCCCATTAACTAAATGTAGCAGTTCTTATCAACTGATTATCAATACTTTAAAAAACGGTTCGTACAACCGCTCTAAGACTAAGTGACAGCTTTACAAATTGTGAGAAATACTACTTCAAAATAGTTGAACTGTGCAGTGGCAGCCACCACTACATATGTTGTTAATAACATCTTCGTAGAAGTATTCACCGTCAAATATCTCCATAGTTATATGTCCTACGTTCAAATGGTAGAAATTACCACTACAGAAATGTTACCATCACTGCTACTGAAGTTACGCTCTGTTACACGGCTACGATCGGTAATAATCGAGTCGGTCAGCCAATGAGATTTCCGAATTGTGATCATGTGATTTGATTCGGGTTTTCGATGGGAAGCATCTCACCCCACGCGCCCAAGCCATATTTTCCTTTATTTTTCTTGTAGGTGCTTGTTCTCCATTTTTCTTGCGGTTCCGGTGTGTGGTGTTTCTGTTTCTGCGAGGGCAATGGAAAAGTAGCTAGACGCCTGGTATTCCACAAGAACTGAAATCAGTCTTCGAAGGTAGGTACTAAATTTTATATTGTGGTGAAGCTACCTAGTTGCACTGTAGTGTAGTTGTGGTCGTGGATACGTAGGTAGTTTAGCTGCACGCATTTGCCATTCAGCTTCGGCATGGTTTCTGTTGCCATCAATGGTTTGCATTTATCAGCTTTAGCGCTTTAGCTAGGTATTTGTTGTAAGTTGCTAGAGTATCCATGACTTAGGAGTTTCCGGTTTTACTTTGAAATAAAAAGGTTAGGTTGTTAGCATAAATTAATCTGGAACGGTTTATTTTATAGCAAATTTTCTGGATGACGGAGCTTTCCTTTTGACGGAAGAAGATTTGATGCAACTAGTGCCTCAAGAGGGCTAAGGGCTGATCTAAAGCTGAAGTGGAGAGAATTTGTATCTAACGTGAGTGAGGATTATCTTAGTTCGCAAAATTAAAACTATGAAGTCTCGGATGATACCAGAGTCCCTAAATACGGACCTTTATAACATAATTTCTTCCGAGGCTTGAAGCTATCATGTTATTTGTAGGTACTGATTAATTACTAAGTTACATTACTATAGTTTATTTTATGAAATCCGCAATCTAAAATTGAATGTACCCCTTCTCATTTTTAATTTTCTTTGTAATCTGTATTTTTCAACGTTCTCCCATTTTTGTTTTGTTTTATGAAAATTTATCTGTTCCTATGATGTCTTGTAATCTACGTGCGTATGTTAATTATTCAAATTTCATTGAATTTCAATTGTATGGTTCTTTTTCTTGAATTACATATTATTGTATTAAATTTCGAATCTTTTTATTTATTCCCAATATTACAAGTATATTTATAAATAATGAAACGTAACGGTTAATGTTACCGACCAGATATGTGATAGCAATCTTTCCGTAAGGTAGGTAAAACCATCTAATATGGTATCTCTTATTACTATAATGCAGTATTCCTTACAACTACGAAAACATTCTGTTGACGACAGGGAATGTTAAAATTTACTTTGTTGTAGTGGTAAAATCCTCTATACTGTAGTGGTGAAATCTACTACTCCATTCACTGTGAATATATACGAGAAGTAGTGTATTACGGAACTATATCAGATTTACTATTTTGTAGTAGTATTATTACCACCATGTATAAGTTGGCGCCTATTTAACTGCTACAGCAAGTAGGACCAACGCTTTATCGCGTATTGCTTCCGCTTCTTTTTTCTCGGTGTGTATACCCTTATCCATTAGTGTTTTGTAATTTAATTTTTTGTGTTGAATTGACTGGTGTTTTGGTGGGTTTGTCATGATGGGTATTCTTCTTACAAGGGACGATAAAATATGATCTACCTAGGAGTATACTTACAATCACAAAGAAGTAGTAAGAATGTAGGTTTTGTAGGCACCTTACCTAGCTCGTTACCTAGTGTCGTTTCATAATTATCTGAGATTAGAATACCATTTACTGTTTCCGAGGGCTGTAACAAGCCCTTATAATGGTAATGTAATTAATATTAAAAAATTAAAAAGTGCCATAATATTTTGCTCTTAAATAATTATTCCCCAAATTATCTTTCGTATAGGCATAGGCCAAGAAATGCGAATGAGGGGCCAGTTGTTGCACCTACATGAGAACTATGAAAATTCATGTTATCGTATGCAGGTGTCAAAGGCAGAGTCAAGTCACATTTCATTCGAGGGACCGCCGGGCGAAGCCCGACGGCAAAACTGATGGGGTCCTCAACTTCTGATGGGTCGGCGGGTGTTAAATACCTGCAGCAGGTTGAGTAGCAGCAGGAAGAACTGCAACAAATATCCATGGGTCATGCTCCTACACAATAATCGCCACATGACACTGCACATCATAACCGGCAACAACGGCCCGCGTCGGCATCGAAACTGGGGGGACGTCGCTGGGGGTGGCGGTCGAAGAATAACTCGAAGAAGTCACCGCGAACAAGAGACGACGCCGACGACGCCGACGACGGCACATAGACGCAACGTCCTTTCGGAATGCGAGACAAAAAATATTTCGGAGACGGCGACAACAGAGAAGACCTTCCGGACGGACGAGGTATACCACGTACGTGTAGAGGTACGTTCACGGCGTTCAAACGCGAGAAACCTGTGCGACACAACGGCCGGTCGACTACTGAAGAGTCGCGCAGCCGCGGGCAGCCCCCTGCCCTGCTCCTCGGGCGCAGCATCTCGCCCGATGGACCAATAGGGGGACCGCTCAGGGGTTCCTTTGTGGTGATGCCCCGGACGGTGTGCCCCGAGACTGCGGTGACCGGCCGCCGGCCGGAGATCGCAGCCTCGCAACCGCAGAGCGAAGGCGAAGGCAGGCAGGCAGCAGCGGTACGCTCTTTTGGCGCCCCAGGGCAACAACTTGTTGAATGTTGTGGAAGTGGTGGTGCAATGGGTTCTGTATAGCATAGCGTGCATGTTTGCGTTGTTTTGCGTTTTGGAATGGTGTGGCCTGCGATGGCTTCGGCTTGAATGAGAACAGAAACTTCGGGATGTTTACTCCTGACAAAGTTCGTATTTCATTTCAGTAGGTATAAGTAGGCACATTTTTGTTTGTTAGAAGTCGTGGTTAGAAGGTTTCTGATTCTGACAATACCTAGCTACGTAAAATTGTAATTAGTACTAGTACTACAACTACACCTTTTCGCCTTCAATTTCTGGAAAAGTGACTTCAGCTTCGGAGAAAGTGAAATCAATTTCTGAATAAGTATAATCACAATTTTGATAGGCCCGCGTCTATACCCTTTCCACCTAGGTACGTAAATCAGAAGGTATGTAAATCATGCTGCACATGATTGCACGCAGGGAGGCATATTTGAGGAGTTACAGTGGTCATTGCTGTGTCAGCAGTGTTCTCCAGGAAATGCAGTCGGAACTCCGTTTGTGCGTTGAAATCTCCTCTCTGGATCACCTACCATTAAATTTGCAAAATTTTAAGGGAATACCATCAGCTCTGGCCACCATCTTCCAGCCACCACCCGGTTCGGCTTTTCGGATCACTCTTGCTTGGGCCGCATCGCTCGCCTTTTTATAACGCCCTCGAGGATGTCCTCCGTCCATAACGTCTTCTATCAGCAAAAAGGGTATAATGTCAAAATAATAAGTCACTGCTATTTAAGCCCTTCAAATACTTCTGAAAATTAAGTTACTTCTTCCGAAATTGAAGTTACTTTTTCCGAACATTCTATCTATAACTCTTTCCGGAATTGAAATTACTTTTTCCGAAATTGAAATCACTTTTTCCGAAATTGAAGGTGAAAAGGTGTAGATGTTACTTGTTAGGTGGGTAAGTAAAGTACTAGAGTATAGAGCGTAGAGCTGAAGCACAGGCTATATGGCTATAATTATAATTAATTTAGACCTCGGTCCTCGGTTCAGACTGACGTGCGGTACTGAGTTTTAGACTCGGTTTTAAAGGGCATCCGATGTCTTCCTAGGTAGAGCTAAATTGCATAAAAATTCCAAAACTAGAAATGGACTCACGGCGGTGTCAGAAATGAAAATCGAAAATCAAATAAAAATTTGCAAAGTATCGAGTAGTTTTCCAGGAAAGAATCCAGAATTATCCAAGAATTATTACGGGACTACAAAGTGAATTGGGGTGTTGGGCGGGTGAGAAAGTGAGAAAATAAGTATAAAAAGTGTTGACAATCAAGAAAATAATCAAATTACGGGACCACAGAGCGAATTGGAATACTGGGCGAGTGAAAAATGAAACAAGTGAGTATGCCTTCACGTGCGTGAGGCTCAGTAGAGCATTTTCCTGAAAAAGCATGCATATTGTGAATGTTATGAAATTTGGTTGAAAGAGTAACAACATTCTTTGGCCACTCTCTTCAATCGAAAATCATGATATTTTGTTATCGGAATGGGGTACTTACCAATGAAATAGATTTGAATGAAAATTCTTTCATTCATCAACAGCAAGGTTTATGTTTTAGGGGGGCGGCGTGTGGGAGCGGCAGCGTTTGGCAAAGAAACTGTTGCACAGTTTGAGTTGGGAGTTTCAAAATGTTTGAGGTAACATTAACATCTAAATCAGTGAAATACTGAAAATTGTTGAAAGCTGCACTCTTTTCTTTTGGGGGCAGAAGCTGGAGGCGGTGCCATATCAAAAGTAGCCTATCCCTTCCCATTTTTAGTCAGCTATCCATATAGCGAAAGACTTAGGCTCGGTATTTCCATCTCTGGATAAAGTTCCGGATAGCTCTACCCGGCCGATAAACGCTACGCTGTACGTTTTGCGCAGCGTTTATTGGCCGGATAACTTTATCCGGAGATGGAAATACCGGGCCTGAAATCGCTATGTCTTCGGGTTTATGTTTTTCATTGATCTCTTATACTTTGGGGGCGGCGTGTGGGAGCGGCAGCGTTCGGCTTAGCAAATGTTGCACAGTTTGAGTTGGCAGTTTCTGAATATTTAAGGAAACATGTCAATCAGTAACAATTGTGAAAGTTGCACTTTTTATCGTTTGGGGGCGGAACCTGGTGGCGGCGACTAACCAAAAGTAGTCTATCCTTTCCCATTTTTACTCAGCTATTCATGTAAGTCGCAAAATAATTATATCGCTATATGTCTTCGAGTTTTAGTTTTTCATTTTAAATTGATTAGGGGCGGTTTTTAGCAATTTTTTCAAGTCGGCGGCGCACATTAATAAAATGAGAACACCAGATTATTAGGTCTGGCAGAACTTGCAATATCATGTTATTTCAAGTGAGAAAATTGAGTTGAATCAGTAAGAAAATTAATAAAGATTCCGGGACCAGGAAGCACTGGGTGGGTAAGAAATTTGAAAGACTTTAATTGAAAATGTGCATAAAAGAGGCAAAAATGTGTATAAATTCCAAGAAAGTGAACAAAAGTACACGACCACAAAGTCAATTGAAGTGAGTCAATAAATTTCAGGATCTGAACTAAAAACGTATAGAAACAAGCGAATATGCCTCATGGGCATGAGGCTCGTAGCGCACTTCCTTTTTGAAGGATTACTGAACGCAAGATGTTAATTAGGGTTCTACCGTTATTTGGGCAGAAATTTCAATCTGGCGGCCAAAATAGCGTCAGAATCATGAAATTTGGCTTGACAATCAAAATGATCGTACTAGGTAATAGCCCAGGCGCCAGGGAGCAAAAATCAGCTAAATAAGGAAATAATTGTTTTCTGGCTGGAAACTAGCTTAAAACGATCTGTGTGACTTAGGTTTTGACATACTAATTTCCCCCCTTTGGGAAATATCGGCGTCATGTCGCCATCATCAACAAGAAGTGTACCAGCGTGGTTTTTGCCGAATATCTTGATTTTGGTCCATCTGAGAGCAAAAGATGTTTGGAGTCATTTTGAAACCAATGAAATTCTCTACGGAATAGTTTTTAAATGACCTTTCTGCGACCTATGGTTTTTGAGATAGAGCTTCTGGAAGCGACAGGCATTGTCGTAAAAGCTCCATGGCCACTTGACTCGAAAAACTAAAATGTCGATGTGACAAAAAAATTTCAAAATGAGATTTCTCGAGAATCCTTCATGCTATAGTTGCGGTGATGGTCTTAAACTCTTTCTCTTGAACCGTTGACTACGAATATAGAAAAGTCAAAAACGTCACATTGTACATATACAGGGTGTACTGAGGGAATCAAATCAGATCAGAGAAATTTCACATATTTCTTCGATTTAGCCTATATGCGACACTCTAAGCACCTAACACGAGTCCAATATCAATATGGATTTGCTCTATAAGCTTCACTTAATACACTAAAGAAGTGGTCAGCTCACAGCTTTACTGTTGAATGTTTTGAAGGCCCTCTGAAATCATCAAAATATTAAAAATTTACAGTACCAAGGAATGTATATAACAGTATATTATATACCAAGGGACCAAAGTGAATTTTTAATTTGGGGATTTGGACCCAAAGGGCCCTCGAGCAACAAACTTCACCCAAGGGATCAAAAATTCACTTTGGTTCCTTGGTATATAATATACTGTTACATACATTTCTTGCTACTGTAAATTTTGATGATTTTAGAGGGCCTTCAAAACATTTTACAGGAAGGCTGTGAGCTGACCACTTCTTAAGTGTATCAAGTGAAGCCTACAGAGCAATACATATTGATATTGGACTCGTGATAAGTGCTTAAAGTTTCGCATAGGCTAAGTCGAAGAAATATGTCAAATTTTTCTGTTCTGATTTGATTCCCGTAGTACACCCTGTATATGTACAATGTGACGTTTTTGACTTTTAAATATTTGTAATCTACGGTTCAAGAGGAAGAGTTTAAGATCATCACCGCAACTATAGCATGAAGAATTCTCGAGTAATCACATTTTGAATTTTTTTTGTCACATCGACATTTTAGTGTTTCGAGTCAAGTGGCCATGGAGCTTTCACGACAATGACTCTCGCTTCCAGAAGCTCTATCTCAAAGACCATAGGTTGCAGAGAATTGATTGAAAAACCAAACTGTAGGGAATTTCATAGGCTTCAAAATGACTTCTTATATATTTTGCTGTCAGATGACCCAAAATTAAGATATTCGGCAAAAACCACGCTGGTGCACTTCTTGTTGATGATGGCGACATGACGCCGACATTTCCGAAAGGGGGGAAACTAGTATGTCAAAACCTAAGCTACACAGATCGTTTCAAGCTAGTTTCCAGCCAGGAAACAATTATTTCCTTATTGTTTTCCCTGGCGCCTGGGCTATAATGATGGGTAGGTAAGTTCCAAGTTCATAAAAATCGTTCCACTAATAAGAGATTTCAATATGGCGGCCATGATGGCGGCAGAATGTTGGAATTTGGCTGGAAATTAAGAATGATCATACGTCATACGAAACAAAGGTAAGTCCCAAGCTCCATGAAAATCCTTGAGTGATGAGAAATTTCAATATGGCGGCCAAGATGGCTGAGCATCATTTGTCCAAAATCGGATGTATTTTGAAAAAGTTCACATTGCCTGTGAATTTCACTTGAATCGGACCACTTTCAGAAAAATTCAAAATGACGGACCAAAGATGGCGGCCAAGTGACAAAAATCATTAGACAAATTTATATGGTGGACACGTACGGATTTGATTGGCATTGGCACCACATCGATATCTCTTTTCGTTGAGGCATAATTCTCCTAGTTCTATCACTTTGAAACATGTTCAATATGGAGAATACAAGATGGCGGCGGGGCATTATTTCTCAAAAATTGGATGTATCCAATTGAAGTTCACATCGCCTGCAAATTTCACTCGAATCAGATCACTTTCAGAGAAATTCAAAATGGCGGATCAAAGATGGCAGCCAAATGACAAAAATTATTGGTCAACTTTATATGATGGTCACGTACGCATTCGATTGGCGTTGGCACCACATCAATATCTCTTTTCGTTGAGGCACAATTCTCCTAGTTCTATCACTTCGAAACATAATCAATAGTGAGAATACAAGATGGTGGCGGGGCATCAATTGTCAAAAATTGAATGTATCCTGATGAAGTTCACATCACCTGCAAATTTCACTCAAATCGGACCACTTTCAGAGAAATTCAAAATGGCGGATCAAAGATGGCGGCCAAGTGACAAAAATTATTGTCAACTTTATATAGTGGTCACGTATGCATTCGATTGGCGTTTGCACCACATCGATATCTTTTTTCGCTGAGGCATGATACTCCTAGTTCTATCACTTTGAAACATGTTCAATATGGAGAATACAAGATGGCGGCGGGGCGTCAACTTTCGATAATTGGATGTATCTAATCGAAGTTCACATCGCCTGCAAATTCCATTTAAATCAGACCACTTCCACAGAAATTCAAAATGGCGGATCAAAGATGGCGGCCAAGTGACAAAAATTATTGGTCAACTTTATATGGTGGTCATGTACGATTGGCGTTGGCACCACATCAATATCTCTCTTTGTTGAGGCATAATTCTCCTAGTTCTATCACTTCGAAACATGTTCCATAGTGAGAATACAAGATGGCGGCGGGGCATCAATTGTCGAAAATTGGATAGATCTTGATGTGGTTCACATTGCCTGCAAATTTCATTTCAATCGGATTACTTTTAGAGAAATTCAAAATGACGGATGAAAGATGGCAGCAGAATAACAAAAAACCAAAAGTCAACTTGACATCCTGGACATATGTACCTACTATTGATCAGCGTTTACACTACATCGATATCTTTTTTCCCTGAGGAGTTATCCCTGGTACGGACGGACAAAGTGAACCTAAAAGCGCCTTTTTCCCATTTTTTGGGAAAGTGCGCTAAAAAAGAAACGTGTGAGAATTAGCCTAATGGAAGTGCACTCACTCGCTCTTCAACCTATGTAATGTTCGACGTTTCTCTGTAATTGTTATTATAGGGAATAAAGCCAATCTATCTATCTATATATGGCTAAATATTTGATCTCCACGTATACTACACAGCTCTTCGCGCCCAACTCGCCATGTGAAAAACTGCAACTCACATCACATCATCATTTGACATCAAAATCAGTATTTTATAGTATTTATTTTGCATAAATAAAACATCGCAGTTGCATTGCAATCAGTGCCGTCTTGAGGTATGGGCCCGAAGGGCCTGTGTCCAGGGCCCCGGATTTCTTGGGGGCCCCCAAATCTCCACAAATTTACCAAACTAATGACGATTTTTGTAAAATAAAATTGTTCTCATACTCATATCCCATTCATTGATTCAGTTATGTCACTTTTTGAGCTGATCGTGCGTCTTCCCCCCATAGTTTTTTTTTTGCCAACCTGTGATAAAAGAAATCAAAAACTCCTAGGAACTCAGCGCAAAGCAATTGGAAATTCAACCTAATAAATAACCGCTATCTGCTGTTCTGGTGGATTTTTCAAGAATCTAAAAAATCAACAGAAGGGAGCCCCATCACCATCAATATTTGGTTTTAAATTACTTGCTGAGGAAAAAATAGATTGTTTTCTCTTAAATTTGGTACAGTTTTGTTTTATCCAAATTATGATGTGCTTACTATAGTCTGTATTTTCTTGACTCTCTTGTACTGACTCTATTTTTCATTCAACTGAAGTAAAAAAGATGCATCATTTGAAAAATCCAGAAAATCCCGGGATCTCAGTGAAAACATCCAGAGATTTTTGGGATTGGACACCTTACGGGATCCCGACGGGATCCCGGGATCCCAGGATTGGATGCCCTAGATAAAATAAGCACCTTTGGTATAGGTGGGTTACCCATTTAATTTATCGGGTTCCTAACCTACCACAGCTATAGTCGATTGACAGTGGCAAGGTATCACGGAGGTACCTATAATTATAAAATAAAAATTCAACTAATTAGAGTGATGTTAGAAAATTCCAGATTATAAATTCATACCTACCTAGGCTGAACCTAGGAGATAGATTCATTGCTCTGTTGGCCATTCAAATATTTCCGGTGTGGACGTGGACGAAGTGAGCATACCTACCTACCAGAGGCAGAAGCAGACAAAGATTCGTCGTCTCGCTTTACTTCTTAAACGGTAGCTTTGGGGACGACGCACACACAGAAGAGGCTCTAAAAAAGTTAAAACAAATGTTATAAATGAATACCTCGACACAAAGTTCTCCCTTTTAACAAGTTTCTGAACTGGATCTGCACTCAGTGAAGCACAACACAGACATGTTCAAGAATTAACAGTCGAGATTGTATTTAGGAATGTGGATGCACGATGCAGCGCTTACAACACACATCGCTGCGAAGAGTTCTCGGATTCATATCCATTTGCGCTCTCTTGACCCTTTGACGAATTGATTTTTTCCACTAAGCAAAACTCTGAATCCGTTGATAGAGGGTATGAAAATTTAACCTTGATAGAATATACGGAAATAACACAATATTTATGACAGAGAAGTCTCACCATTTAAGGGGTTTCTGATGCGATGGAAAAAGTGGGTTAGTAAAGTACATTCAACCCTAGTCCCTAGTGTGATTTGAGTTGGCTGAGAGTCTCGCCACTCGACACCCTTGGAAAGGATAAATGCGGAAAATCATAGCCCACTCCAATCAGACTAGGGTTGAACGTACTATACCCTATTTACCTAGATTGAAAATTCAGATTTGGGATGTGCCGGCTTCCGCGTAAAGTGAAATGCTGGCCGTGCTTTATAATTCTTTAACTTCCTGAAATAAAATCCAAAAGTGTCTCATTTCTACATTTCTGGCAATGATTCACCATTTAATGGTCCATCGAAAAACTAGTCGACATTTACTTATTACGTGAAAAATTGCAAATTGTACAATAAAAACACCCAGATTTTTGCCCGGGAACCGAATATGGGGCTCCCGCGGCCGCAGCGCATGCAGGCAGTCATATAAAACCACCTCCGCCAGGGAGCCGTCCCGAAAAATAATATAAGAAGTGCCTGTCATAAATTTTTTGAAAAATCTTGCATCGTGTTATACATGGAAATATGTTCACAAACATTTCCACGGGGGGTAAACCACTGATGGAGTTTTTGTACACCGACTTCCGTGGTATATTATAGGTCCACACTGGACAGTGTATGGCATTGAGAGGGTGAAAGAACTTTTTCACTAATGGAAAATTACATCAAGATATTTGTTTTGATCATTTACAGAATGGTGAATAACATACATAATATGTAACATATTTGTTTTTTTTGGAATAACACTTGATGGGTGTTAAAATAGTATATTATAATACAAGTCGACCCCCTGGACCTACCTCAACGAAGCGATATCAGCATAGATGCAGGGATATGGAACGCCGTCGTGGACATAATGAAATGTCTCAGAGAGATTAAATTTTTGCACGTTTTGATGGAAATCACACAACTTATTTATAAAATGTACAGATTTATAAACATATTTTGCCCTTATTTAAAACTATTCTGCACTTATTGACAGAAACAGAGGTAGTTTCAAAAGACTTGGCGCAACAGCCATATCAAACCTCGACTGAAACGTTTCCATCAAACATTACTTGTGCCTGCGCGCCATTGCGGACAATATAAAAACTCCTGTGAAATAATAATCCTGATCTACTCTGATTGAAATTATTGGATTTATTTATACATTTGCCTTGTTATTTATAGAAACTTTAGGACTTACTCTATAAGTTACCCAAAACTTTTCACACTTACTCTAACCAAGTCAAAAAAAAATAAATCTCTCAACATGCAACAAATAAATCACTCACACGACGCACCGGTACACGTTGAGAGATTTATTTTCTGAGGAGCATCCGGCAACGCCGCAGGTTCGCATTGTTCTTTCAGTGCTTTCTCCTTCGTTACCCTTTCAGGGGAATTCTAAAATCCAAGTCGGCAAAAATTCTTGCAGGTTTGTTGCTGTCACCTTCTTCGAGCATTTCCAGACAATTTTCGTGGTCCTCCAGGTCCTTGGACGTTTACTACTGGCGATCAAAGTACGAAACTTTTATTCTTTTATTTTATTTATCATCGATTGACAAGTTTCCACACTTGAACTCCGGGGCGAGCTCCGGGGCTCCCTGTATTTATCTGGATAATAAAAGTGAAGTTTTCGCATCTGGACCAACTGATGTGGGGCGGAGCTCGTAATACCTCAGATTCTGTGGAAGAGAATAATTTGATGACTTGGACACTTAACTACCACATCTGATAGTACCTCTCTCGCTTTTTCTGACGATTGTGCAATGTATGTAGAATTCCACGAATTAATAAAATCTTTGATTGATCTATTTTTCCACCCCTCCTCCACAAGGCGTTGTTTTCCAATTATTCAACCATATTTCCTTGCTGACCAGGCAGAAGAAGTGGCACTGAAACCTTCAAAATTTGATAGCAATAGCAAATAGTATACCCATACAGTAGTGTATGCGAGTGTATATGATCTACAACAAAAAATTCCAGTCGCCCTCTCTTATAGTGGGGTCGGTACGCTTTTGGATACTGCACTTTTGAGTAGAGTTATGAAACTTGGCACATAGTTTCTAGGGACCATAAGAAGAAATTTTGCCCGATGTTCCAAGAAAGAATTTCGACGGAATCCGTTATATAGGCCCCTTTTTCCAAAATGGCGTCCAAATTTTGAAAATTGGCGATTGGTCGTACAGTGGCGCGCAAAGTATCAATTCCTAACATTTTGAACATAACGAGTTCATTCAAGCCACCCCTGACTCGATCCGTCTGATATTTTGGCCATTTGGGACTTTTTTCCAAAATGGCAGCCAAACTTCGAAAGTTGGAATTTGGTCCTGTAGTGGCCTGCAAGGTATCAATTCTGAACATTTCAACCATGACAAGTCGATTAAAGCCTACCCCGACTCTTTGTTTTTTTATCTTGAGAAGGGTTGTGAAAAACCCGAGGGAAAACCACTTTTTGGACTTTCTGTGTGTTCAACATGTGAGTAATCCGGAGAGCAGAATCACTACATTTTTCCGACGAAATAAAAGGCTCGACCCCACTGGCAAAACCAATTTCACGCACGTATTAAACTGTAACAACCATAAAAAATGTCGAAAGTACATACATATCAACTGCAAGTTCTTTCAGAATTTGTATTTGTGCTAAAAGATGAGTCAGGTTACATATTACATTACCAGAAATAACAGTGATTGAGAAATCTGCGCTCTATCGCGTGTATTTGCTGTTTCTCAGTGGTGTTTGGAGGTTTGACTTCTCTCTGCCTCTCAGACCTCAGACTTCGGTTACTTTTCATCAGTGTAGAAGAAATGTTGCATGTTGATTAGGAATAAATTCTTGCAAGGTTTGATTTTCTGCATGAGAGAGCGTCCCACTGATGTAGAGCATCTGAGTCGACTGTGCGCCGATATGGGATGCAACTTATTTGAAAATTTGCACGTTTGCGTTTGTGCGATTGTGCGAGACGCTCACCTACATTCTTCTTTACTGTTTTTTTTTTGTCTATTACATTGGTAAAGAACAGAACTCTCACCTATCTTGAATCCCTTTTCAATTCTAATTCCTGTAGGTGATCCAATTTCTACATGTTGCATTATACTCGTTTTGTCACTTACAGATACCAAGGTTGGGAAAGAACTATGTACATAAGGCGGCGCTAAAGCTGTATTGCTTTTCTCGAAGATATAATATTCGTTCTGCCATAGATACTAAAAAATCTGATTGTGATTCAGGAACAGGTTTCAATTTTAATAATGAGGGACTTGACGGCTATAAGTGCAAAGAATCTAACACTGTACCTACATTTTTTGTCAAAAATGTGTCACATGGGACAAACTAAGACCCATAGGAGAGCTTTGTGCCTTGGACACACTAGATAAGAGTGTGTTGGTGTTGGTATTCAATAAGAGGTACATTATGATTGTCTTCTGCTCAAATCTTTTCAAGTACAACTCGTATCGACGTATAAATCGGCAACCGTTATCTCGATCCCTTTCCGTACATATTCAAACAACTTGCACTTCGAAATTTCTTGCGGTTTTGATGCCACGAGATCTTAACTGACAACAGGACAGGACTATAAATGGGGATTGAGGTCAAAATTTGAGTCAAGTCGAGTCGGGAAGGGTATTAATCGACTCGCACTGGTCGGAATGTCCAGGAATGTGCACAGGAATCCACCTTGTGGGGACCACCTGCCGATTTCGGTTTGGCCGCCATTTTGGAAAGAAGGCCTCAATGGCCCAAATATCAGCCGAATCGAGTTAGAGGTGGCTTCAATCAACTCGTCATAATCAAAATGTTACGAATTGATACTTCGTGCAAACGTACAAAATTTATAAATAGCGCACAGTCGACTCAGATGCTCTACATCAGTGGGACGCTCTCTCATGCAGAAAATCAAACCTTGCAAGGATTTATTCCTAATCAACATGCCAAATTTCTTCTGCACTGATGAACATTTTCTGAAACAACTTGCAGTTGGTATGTAAATATGTACTTTTGACGTTTTTTATGGTTGTCACAGTTTTATACTAGCGTGAAATAGGTTTTGCCACTAGGGGGAGCCTATGTTCCACAATGGTGGAGCTTTTCATGGAAATAAAATTTATTCTGATTCTGATTTCATTCCTTCGAAAAAATGTAGTGATTCTGCTCTCCGGATTACTCACATGTTGGACACCCAAAAAGTCCAAGAAGTGGTTTTCCCTCGGGTTTTTCACAGCCCTTCTCAAAATAAAAAAAAATAAATTCTGAATCAGCACTATAATAATTGAGCATTGAGGCCAAAATTTAGGTTTTGTAGAGTCGGGGTAGGCTTTAATCGACTTGTCATGGTCGAAATGTCCAGAATTGATACCTCGCAGGCCACTATACGACCAAATTCCAACTTTCGAAGTTTGGCTGCCATTTTGGAAAAAAGGCCCAAATGACCAAAATATCAGACGAATCGAGTCAGGAGTGGCTTAAACCAACTCGTTATGGTCAAAATGTTAGGAATTGATACTTTGCGCGCCACTGTACGACCAATCGCCAATTTTCAAAATTTGGACGCCATTTTGGAAAAAGGGGCCTATATAACGGATTCCGTCGAAATTTTTTTTGGAACATCGGGCGAAATTCCTTATTATGGTTCCTAGAAACTATGTGCCAAGTTTCATAGCTCTACTCAAAAGTGCAGTATCCAAGGGATTTTCGTCGCGTACCGTCCCCACTATTAGAATAAGGGTAGTTTCACGTAATAATTCAATTAAAAATTTGGGAGTCATAGCCCCCCCCCCAATCTTAGCCTTGGGGGGCCTGGCCTGGCCCCTCCGATTTTCTCTTCATGCTGAGATAAACTGCAAACATTAAAGGAAAAAATCTGAATTTGTGAACTCAGGAGTGTTTCAACTATAGATTGTAGCGTAACTTCTTATTGGCTTAAAAAAATACGTATGAACATTTCACTGCTTTTTGATCATTTCTATTTGAATACAGTTTGATTCAAACGTATACAGGCTGTCCCGAAATTAATGCAACAAAATTTACAGGGAGGTAGACAATTGAAAAATAAGGGTACTTCTCCAATAAAAACACCCTCGCAAACGTTATAGCGGAGATACAGGCCTTCAAAGTTCGTTTTTCAAATTTCATTCGAACCGATTTCATTCAAATTTGAACCAACGTTTACTAAAATAGGTCTCTATTGAAGAATAATAACGCATTTCATCAAACATTTTCAGGGGCGAAGATAATAGGGGGTACTTTTTTTCTTTCCCCCCTATTTTTCACCCCCTGAATAATTTTCAAAATGGTTGCAATTTTTGAATTCTACGTTCAATTTAGAGAAAAAATTTACACGTGCAAAATTTTGACTGGACGCTTCATTTTTGAGATATTTGTGTTTGAAACTTTGGAAAACATCTCAAAATAGTCACTTTTCAGGGCCCAAATTTTTTTTTCTGAGAAGCTTCATGTTTTCTAGCAAAAATAGTAGTTTATCAACTTGAAACACCTAGAAAATTCATTTCAGTTGAGGAATCTTGAGTTTTCTTGAATTTTAATTTTTAAGGCCTTGAAAGTGGTGTTTTCGAGATGTTCTCCGAAGTTTCAAACCCAAATATCTCGAAAATGAAGCCTTGAATCAAAATTTTGCAAAAGCAACTTTTTCCTTTAAATTGAACTTAGAATTTAAAAATGGCAACCATTTCAAAAATTATTCAGAGGGGTGAAAAAGAGGGGAAAAAGGGGGAAAGGTACCCCCTATCATTTTCGCCCCTGAAAATGTTTGATAAAATGCGTTATCATTGTTCAATAGAGACCTATTTTAGTAAACTTTGGTTTAAATTTGAATAAAATCAGCTCAACGGTTCAAAAGTTACGCGAAAAAAACTGTTTTAAAAAACCAAACTTGAAGGCCTGTATCTCCGTTATTACGTTTGCGAGAGTATTTTTATTAGGAAAGTCTCCTTATATTTCAATTTTCTACCTCCCTGTAAATTTTGTTGCATAAATTTCGGGACACCTGTACAGGTAGTACAGGAAAAATAGTAAAAAAATCGGCCAAACCTCGGAAAAAATATGGACGTCCTGATAATTTGATATTCTGTTCAGAATTGAGTGTTCTACAACATTACCAAAATCGCCAAAAATCGCACCCGGGGGTTTTGAGTCATTGGAGGGGGGGTAAAAAATGGCAACTTAAAATGGAGGGGATGAAACCCGTCAATCCATTGGAAGCAAATACGTTAACATTCGACGCATCATATCCCGCTGATACCATTTTGGCACAAAAAATGTCGATCACTGTTGAAGGGGAGTCGTGGGGGGGGGGCGAAGCCCTGCTAGGTGATCCATTTTGTTTTTCTGGCCATGTACAACCGATCACGACAAGTTTGGTATCTTTTCGGACTACATTCAATCTCCTGAACTCGAATCCGATGTATTGATTTAGATGAAAACAAGTTTGAACAAGTTAACTTGAAAAAACTTGTTTTTTCTTTGAGAATTTTGACGATTTTTTCTTCACTGTTAGAGGTGGTCATCTTTGAAAAATTTTCAGGGGCCATTGAATTGAAGTGAGTTCTTCACAAAAATCATCTACTTGATGTTCCATTTTGTTTCTCGAGTATAAAAAATCGATTTGAACCTGAGCCGGCCCGACGCATCGTCTGCTACAGACCAGAACACTACAGCATGCACCTTTCAATGAAAATAGCTCAAACTATCAAAGAAATAATAACTTATCTTTGAAAATTTGATGATCTGTGCAGAATTGAATTCCCTATAACATTAACAAAACCGCCATGAATCGCACTGCAGGGTTTGAGATATTTGAGGGGAATGGTAACAGTTCATATAGTACGAATCTTGACAAAATGTTATCCTCCTCCTCGAATAACTCAAAATCCTGCAGTGCGATCCACGGCGATTTTGTTTATGTTATTGGAAATTCAGTTCTGCACAAATCCTCGAATTTTCAAAGATAAGTTATCAGTTTTCCAATAGTTTATGCTATTTTCATTTGAAGGTGCATGTTGTCGTGTTCTGGTCATTATTAGAAGCGGCGCCGGGCCGGTTCAAGTTCAAATCGATTTTGTAAACTCGAGAAACAAAATTAAACATCGAGTAGATGATTTTCGTCAAGAATACACTTCAATTTAATGGCATTTCTAAAAATTTTCACATCTAACAGTAAAAAAAAATCGTCAAAATGGTCAAAAAAAAAACAAGTTTTTTCAAGTTAACTTATTCAAACTTGCTTTCATCCAAATAAACAAATCGGATTCGAGTTCAGGAGATTAAATATAGTCGGAAAAGATACCAAACTTGTCGTGATCGGTTCTACATGGGCAGAAAAACCAAAATATGGACCACCTAGCAGGGCTTCGCCCCCCCACGACCCCCCTTCAACAGTGATCGACATTTTTTGTGCCAAAATGGTATCAACGGGATATGATGCGTCGAATTATAATGTATATGCTTCCAATGGATTGACAGGTTTCATCCCCTCTATTTTAAGTTGCAATTTTTTACCCCCCCTCCAATAACTCAAAACCCCCGGGTGCGATTTTTGGCGATTTTGGATATGTTGTAGACCACTCAATTCTGAACAGGATATCAAATTTTCAGGACGTCCATATTTATTCCGAGGTTAAAATCTATCTTTCTTGTACTAAGGGGGTTTATTTTTGCCGACCTGCAAAAGTTTCGTACTTTGGTCGCCAGCAGCAAACCTCCAAGGATCTGGAGGATCACGAAAGTTGTCTAGAAGTGCTCGAAGAAGGAGATAGTAACGGCCTGTGTGCCGACTTGCAAGAATTTTCGCCGGCCTGCAAAAGTTCCGTAGTTTGGTCGCCAGCAGCAAACCTCCAAAGACCTGGAGGACCTTGAAAGTTGTCTGAAAATGCTCGAAGTAGGTGCAACGCAACGCCTGTGTACCGACCTGCAAGAGTTTTTGCCGGCCTGCATAAGTTTCGTACTTTGGTCGCCAGTAGCAAACGTCCAAGGACCTGGAAGACCAGGGAAATTGTCTGGAAATGCTCGAAGAAGGTGACAGCAACAGCCTGTATAACGACCTGCAAAAGTTTCGAACTTTGGTCGCTAGCAGCAAACCTCCAAGGACCTGGAGGACCACGAAAGTTGTCTGGAAGTGCTCGAAGTAGGTGATAGTAACGGCCTGTTGTGCCGAGTTGCAAGAATTTTAGCCGGCCTGCAAAAGTTTCGTACTTTGATCGCCAGTAGTAAACGTCCAAGGACCTGGAGGACCACGAAAATTGTCTGGAAATGCTCGAAGAAGGTGACAGCAACAAACCTGCAAGAATTTTTGCCGACTTGGATTTTAGAATTCCCCTGAAAGGGTAATGAAGGAGAAAGCACTGAAAGAACAATGCGAACCTGCGGCGTTGCCGGATGCTCCTCAGAAAATAAATCTCTCAACGTGTACCGGTGCATCGTGTGAGTGATTTATTTGTTGCATGTTGAGAGATTTATTTTTTATGACTTAGTTGGAGTAAGTGTGAAAAGTTTTGGGTAACTTATAGAGTAAGTCCTAAAGTTTCTATAAATAACAAGGCAAATGTATAAATAAATCCAATAATTTCAATCAGAGTAGATCAGGATTATTATTTCACAGGGGTTTTTATATTGTCCGCAATGGCGCGCAGGCACAAGTAATGTTTGATGGAAACGTTTCAGTCGAGGTTTGATATGGCTGTTGCGCCAAGTCTTTTGAAACTACCTCTGTTTCTGTCAATAAGTGCAGAATAGTTTTAAATAAGGGCAAAATAATATGTTTATAAATCTGTACATTTTATAAATAAGTTGTGTGATTTCCATCAAAACGTGCAAAAATTTAATCTCTCTGAGACATTTCATTATGTCCACGACGGCGTTCCATACAGGCACAAGTAATGTTTGATGGAAACGTTTCAGTCGAGGTTTGATATGGCTGTTGCGCCAAGTCTTTTAAAACTACCTCTGTTTCTGTCAATAAGTGCAGAATAGTTTTAAATAAGGGCAAAATATGTTTATAAATCTGTACATTTTATAAATAAGTTGTGTGATTTCCATCAAAACGTGCAAAAATTTAATCTCTCTGAGACATTTCATTATGTCCACGACGGCGTTCCATACAGGGAGCCCAAAAAACATAGCAAAATTGTAAGGATTGTTATGTAAAGAGAAAAGAGCTGGCTGCTGGGTCAGTGTCTATACTATGTCAGAATCAAATTTTATTTAATTTACTGAATGTTTATAAAAACAGATTGTAAATATACATGGGTGACAATAAAAAAAAAAATACAAGTTTTATAAGACATCGTATTGTCACATGTTGTCATAATAAAAAAGTGATTTTAATTTTTGGAATTCGGCATTTTTCAGTTTTTTTGGGATATTTCAAAAATGATCAAAGACATCTTTGTTTTTTTGACATATTTGAAATAGCCAGAAAATTGCGCAACTTTGTTGTGATTTAACCGACTTCGTATCTCTTACCGTTTCCGATATACCAATAGTGAGCGTGGAAAAACGGGACAGCCTGTATACAGGTGGTCCAGGTTATAGCAGCAATGATTCACCATTCGATGGTCCATCGAAAACTAGGTCGACATGCATAATTTAATTTTTCTCCAAAACGCTTCCTAAGGGAGATAGAGCCCTTCAAAGTTCAGTTTTTGAAATCATCTTTTTGCAATAGCTCTCAAGTCATCACAGCGATTTTTACCAAATTTGGTACAAATACTTTTGAACACTTTGACGTAGATAACTTTGGTCACAATTGTCCAGTGGCGTAGATTGTTCAACTTTTCCCACCCCATTTTCTACGCCACTGGATATTTTTGAAGAATTATACTTTTTTTGAATTCCTTGTTAGATTTGGAAAAAAAGTTACTCTTGTAAAATTTTGATTAGGGGCTTCATTTCCGAGATATTTGGGTTTTAAACTCTGGAAAACATCTCGAAATTGCCACTTTTCAGAGCCCAAATTGTTTTTTCTCTGAAAACGCCACGTTTCTTAGCAAAAAATGGCAGTAAATCAACTTAAACGACCTAAAAAACTTATTCCAGTTGAGGAATCATGAGTTTTCTTGGATTTTAGTTTTTAGGCCTTTGAAAGTCCCGATTTCGAGGTGTTTTCCAAAGTTTCAAACCCAAATATCTTGGACTGAACATGTCGACCTAGTTTTCGATGGACCATCGAATGGTGGATTATTGCTACTATAACCTGGACCACCCTGTAGAAGTGATTTATCAAAACACCGGTTGTCACACAATAAGGTTACTAGACTCAAGATAGAACTCTTTTTTTGCAGTTGCTCTGAGCTATATAATTATCAGTGCCGCCGAGAGGGTGGTTCAGGAGGTGTCATATCATCGGGGCCCGGAGCCCCGTAGGGGGCCCGTGAGCGCCAGTTAATGTTCTTTTTCTATCTTTACTAACAAAAAAGTGAGAAGAAATGTTGAAAAACCCCAAAGAGCCTAATTTTTGTTTGTTTTCGTCGTACTTTTTGCTTCAATGGGGCCTTGCAATTGAAAAACTCAACGTGAGGTCGCCACTACTGTAGGGGGCGCCTACTTCGATAAAGTGGCCGTAACGACGCGAAAAACAGGGGAGTTTGAGTAGTTTGACCAGTAACTGACAGTGACTGGAGACGTCAAGCAAGAAACAGAGGTTATCCAAATTTCAAATCAAGACATAAAATGACGGACGTCGGTCGCTGAAGCGTCAACGCCGTCAAAATCGTAGAATTTGCCCCCAACGGTCGTGGCGCCCTCGGTGTGTAAAAGTGGCAGTGCAAGGCCCCATTGATTCATATTCACCTTATTCGTAAATGAAATGCATCATGGGAAACGGGTCCCCACAGCGTAGGTAAAGTAGATAACTACTATATTGCATAGATGTCAGTTCGACTTCTTCCAGTCAAGTGTCGTATTTGAATTTGTCATTACGAGCAGGGATCGTTTACGTTCCAAGTACACGCAGCTTTCCGAATTTTCTCTCATCTTCGTTATTTTGTCTTGTTATTGCTGCTGCTGTTGTAACCGGTTATTGTTATCGTTTGTGGCTACTGCTAAATTACTGAGTTTGATTTGTTAATCCATGTTGTGAAATACCGACCTACCAATGTAGGCCAGGCGGTAGGTCATTCTGGATAGAAAAAATTCCGACCAAAGCTTTTATGGTGTCAAACTCTTCGTAAAGTCAGTAGGTATCTACCACTGAGTTTCCGCCCAAAAACGAGTTGTGCTGATTCCTCCACATCTGCCCAAAGGTAAAAGATGTCTTGAAGGTCCAAAAAGACCTGTTAAACCCCCGTACTTTTTCATTTTATTTGCCTCAATGCAAACGTACAAATCTAAAGCAAACATTGGAAGCATTTGTCATCATCTCTGTGCCAGTCTCACTGTTGAAAAAAAAGATTTCTTTGTGCAGGTCAGAAAAATCAGATTTGATTGTTTTTCCACACAAGAAAACGATGGAGCAACATGTATTTCGGATGTTCTCTAATAACTTGTACTCATTTAACTCATTTATGGCGTTAAAATTTCAATAACAGCATTTTTGAAGATGTTGCCCGCTAAGAAGTGAATAATTTTGACCCACCTGTCCAGCAGCAGTTTTTTCAATTTTACCAAACACCGTTCTCGAAACTTTTATAGGGAATGACAAGCTGGAACTGTTTTCTAATGATATTATATCTGGCTTAACCGTGGCACGCTTTTTGAAAGTGTAGGAAACTGATTTCTTTTCGAACGGTTATATTTTACACGCGTGCGGCCGTGCCTACTTGACATAGACCGGACTGATTGCACAAGCTTGGAAATGTACTCTTTTTCAGCTCTAAAACACGACCAATAATGATAAAATAATATATAATTCCTCCATTAATCAATGTACAAAGTCTTATTGATAATGGTTGCATTTTAAATCTGGAAAAGAGTACATTTCCAAGCTCGCGTAATCAGTCCGGTCTATGTCAAGTAGGCACGGCCGCACGCGGGTGAAACAGGACCTTTCGGAACGAAATCAGTTTTTTTAGACTTTCAAGTGCGTGCCGCGGTTAAGCCAGGCACGATATCGTTAGAGAAGAGTTTGAGCTTTTCATTTCTTATGAAATTTTCGCAAACGGTGTTTGGTAAAATTGAAAAAATTGCTGCTGAACAGGCGGGTAAAAATTATTCACTTTTTTGCTGGCAACATCTTTAAAAATGCTGTTATCAAAACTTTAATGCCATAAATGGGTTCAATGGATACGAGTTATTAGAAAACATATAGAATACATGTTGCTCCATCGTTTTCTTGTGTGGAAAAACTAATTAATGTAATTTATCTGACCCGCACGAAGAAATCTTTTTTTTCAACAGTAAGACTGGCACAGAGATGATGACAGATGCTTTCAATGTTTGCGTAAGAGTTGTACGTTTGCATTTAGGCAAATATAACGAAAAAGTACGGAGGTTTAACAGGTCTTTTTGCACTTTCGAGGCATCCTTTACCTTCGCGCAGATGTGGAGGAATCAGCACAACTCGTTTTTGGGCGGAAACTCAGTGGTAGATAACTACTGACCTTACGAAGAGTTTGACACCATAAAAGCTTTGGTCGGAGTTTTTTCCAGATTGTAGTGATTTTACCGACATACCGCCTGGCCTAATGGTGGGAAGTCGCAATCAGCAAAGGGGTATACAAGGTGCTGTGTACCTGGCTCACGGACCTGACTGCAAGTCCGACACAGCCGAAAGTCGAAATGTTTCAATTCACGCGTTCACCAAAGACGAAAGAAGAGAAAGGTCTGGGTAAAGCGCGTAGAAAAAGAAGTTGTGAAAAGGACTCATGCCAGCCTACAAAATGCCACAAGGTTTGCGGCGTATACTTCATTACATCGGGGAAGAAAAGTTACGACGATAAACTGCCAAGGTCCGTCGTCTTGCTGGCTTCCACATTGCACCACTTCAGCGTTTCATAAGGGTACATCGCACCATCCAAGCTGATTCAAGCACTGGAGAGCCATTCCACTGGAGAATGACATGGGAATGACTGAAGAAACCACAAATTACAAACACTTGAATAATACCATAGTGATGATAAATATTATTTTGTTTCTATGTCACTGGCGACGGGCGCGCTTTTGTTGTGTTGACATTATAAATAAAGTTGACATGAGAAAATCTGGTGCATTTTGGTTTGGGACTCAATCCCCCCAGATATCTCCACTTCAACATCGTCAAAAGATGGCAGAGGAATTTCGAATAAGGTGAATACGTAGTTTTTTCAAAACGAGGGGGGCCCGTCAGTGTCATCCAGCATCGGGGCCCGGCGAAGTTCTCGGCGGCCCGGATAATTATCACCGATGGCTTTTGACGGGGTATCAAATTTGAAAATAATTGTCAATCGAAAGATACAATTTGGCATGCGGCTTCCCAAGTGACAATCATTTTTCACAGTTTTGTAAAAAATTGTAAAATAACGCATGAAACCTCATGGAAAATTGGCACTAATCTGGACTTTTTGGGCACTTTAATGTCCCATTATATCGCCTATACTATAATTTTGCTAACAAGTAGGTACAACAAGAATTGACTGTACCTACCTAAGTAAGAGTAAGGCACTGATATTCGGCAGTTCCGAGCAAAAGCAGAAATTATTTCAATAGAATATGTACCAATGTTAAGTAACAAATAATATTTGCTATTATTGGCCCAAACATTTCTGTGAGATGATTATAATCAACAATTTTTTTGGGATTCAACCAGCATCACAATTATATAATAGTATATTATTCAACGAGCCTCATAATGATGAATATAATCCACAAGGGTGCAGTTTAGGACACGAGCGATAGCAAGCATGACATCAATATGACAGCACTCACTGACAGAAGAGACAGCTCAGGTGACATCACTTGGCAGAAGGGGTTATTCCAGAAAAATACGGCTCATTTCTGATGATAAACTGTGCTTTAACCATCAAGAGCAATTCCCAACAATTTTGTTATAGCAGAGGCACATATTTCACAATTTTTATTGAAAAGAAGCATGGAATAGTTGCAAAATAAAGAAAATTGTATGTATAGTAGGTTCACTTGTACCGTGATTCTAGTCGGCTGTGAGATTTTGTTTCTATGTTTCCAAATGTGAAATATAGAAAATCCCCAAAACTTTGCAGTTGGCTGCTCTGGTCGGACTAGTTTTGAAACACATTTTTTGCGAATTTCCTCTGCAGATAGCCGGAACATTTTTGCGGCACGTGATGTCTGACGCTTTTTTCCATTTTATTGGAAAATGTTACAATTTTTCGACCTGTTTTTAATTTTCGCCAATGAACAAATAAATCAAAAGAGCCTTGACATTTGACAGTTGTCAAAAATATTTCTAACCTCTCGAAGCCAGTTCAACGTTCGATGGTTCAAATTGAAGAGTATACAATGCCTTTCGTCCAAAAAAGGGGCCCCATGCAATCATCAACCCTTTCGCCTCTTCCAGTCAAAAATACACACCAAACCCTGAAGAATTATAGGCGATACAAGGATCGCTGTGCAGTCTGTCATTGGCAAAAGAATTCACGTGTAAAAAGTAAATTAAACCAAATTTCAAAAAACCCAGCCGCTCAAAGTTGCGTATTGAACCGAAATTGATGTAAGTACCTTCAATTTGCAATTTGCTTTCGTTTTGGGGCTTCCTGGGACGAGTTTTTGTCGACCCTGAATGGGCTGCCGTCAAGATGACTTAGATTTGCGGCCGCCCGGTGCTCTTTTGGTGTCTACATAACGGTAACACAGCTCTGCGTCCCCCTAGTCGCACGTTGACTTATGAACAGGTCAGTTTTCCAAGATTTTAATATCAATTTGATAAGAAATATAACTTTACTTCCATAGAAGTCAGTTTCACACCAGGTGAAAAGGCGGCAAGCCTACAATGCTGAAGTAGAAAATTTGCCCAGCTAACTAGAGTCACAGTACAAGTGAACCTACTATAACACATGTTTTATAAGACCTATTGTCACACTCGTCAATTGAATCACTCGTCGCTAATTTGAAAATTGGAACCCTGATATTTTTGAAGTTCCTTGATCGACTGACGTCAATAATTTTTTCCTGCACTTACTAGTTTTTGAGATATGACAGTTGAATTCATTTTTTCTCGTAGACTTTTGTTTCACAAGTGCTAGTTATCACATGTTTTTTCCTGAAATATCCGGGCGACAAATTCACACTCAACCGTCTTTCTCGCAGAACTCACCAATCGGAAGAGTTACAAGGGTTCCCTCACACACTCAAGCACCAACAACAAAATTCTCTTGTTCGTTTGGAACATATTTGATATCGATCAGATACTCCGTTCATCTGTAGGAACGCTTGGAGATAGGTATCTGAGTAATTCTTAGAATTTGATCTTTAAGGATGAAAATCAAAGGACGCACGAGGGTGTAAGTCCGAGTATTTTTATATGTTGTTTCATAGGTCTAATAGAACATATATACCAAAATTCAGCTTTGCGGGAATTCGTTACGGGTCATCACGATTTTTTTACTAAAATGCCTAGGCTATAGGGGTATCGCATGCCATTTGAAAAAAATGAGCTATGATACTTTGAAAATTATAAAGTTTGAAGTTTTTTTATGAACGCCCTGTATCAAGAAATCGCAATTTTTTGACATTGGGATATTGGTCTTTGACTTGAATATCACCATATCAAGTTTCATCTCTTAGTTTTGAAAAGCATGGCTGCTACAATTTTTCTACGAAAACTGTGAAAATGCAATTTTTTTTAGTGTTTAATTTTTAGTTGGTAGCACTGCCACACAATTGGAAAACAAAAATACAGGCATAAGACAGTTGAAGAAGTTGAACATGAAAATGCAAAAAATATAGGGTGTTTCATTTAAAAAAAAGTTTCGTCAATCCCGTCAAAATGGGACATCCTGTATAGCTGAAAATAGGCACTCTGCGGATTTGCTTCAGCGCCGAAAGTTGCGTTTTTTTTGTACTTTCCCTGCAGAAAGTTATCTATTTCTATAACAACAATGCCATTTGAATAATCATACCACCTGCAAATGTCAATTTCAACAATTCATCAACTTCAATTTTGACAATTTTCCTCACACATATGTTCGCGACTGCCGCGTGAGGGTGCTGAAACGGACGGGATATTCAAAATTTGCAGAGCGCCTATAGGTCTCATCAAGCCATATAACTTTTTTCTTACATCTTTTTTGCTATCTTGAACGGTAAGACCACTATGGGATAATTACGCTAGTATGGACCATTCTGGACATAGGATAGTCAAATAATACAGGGTGTCCAAGCTTAAACAATCCAGTGCAATTTTCTCGGGAAATATCAAGGCAACAGAAAAAAAATTCAATCGGGGGGAAGCCTGACCTTTGAGCTTTCTTTTGAGGGGGCGTCGATGCTTGTAGGTGCTCTAGTTTCCAAGAAAATGTAGTTTTAATCGGGCGAGTCACAAGAATTCGGAAATTCATGATCGACAAAACAAAATACTTGAGATGAATGTTTGCTGGGCTATAAGGCAGAATGTCTGGCTTACTGGGCCAGGTACAGACATCGGCGAGGACATCGGCGACACATCAATGGAAAGCCCAGAGAAAGAGGATTTTTCTTTCTCTAAAGTATTTTGTTTTGTTGGTCATAGATTTTCGAATTCTTGTGACTCGCCCGATTGAAACTGCATTTTCTTGGAAACTGGAGCACCTACAAGCATCGGCGCCCCCTCAAAAGAAAGCTAAAGGGTCAGGCTTCGCCTCAATTGATACATTTTTTTTGTTGCCTTGATATTTTTTGAGAAAATCGCGCTGGGTTGTTTCAGCTAGGACACTCTGTATGTGGGACAAGGTTTCTTTTTTTGGAGGTTACAGATTGGGCAAACATCACTTGTACTGATTTTGTAAATTCACATATAATTGAATTTCACTGTGATACGGCAGTCGAAGACGCGAAGAAAGTTGAAATTAAAAGACAAAAATAACTTGTCGCTATTGTTATGGTTCACATGGGAGATGGAATGACAACAAAACAAACGGGCATCGGGCATGTACTTGCACAAACGTTTCCGAAATGAACTCAATTAGCCATGCTAACGTGAAATTTGAAGGAATCCGTTAAGTCGGTAGATCTCTCATCAGAATTATGAGGTATTAAAGAGAATTACACTAATATAGCCTACCTACTAATTGTCAATTAATGATGGGAATCCTTCTAGTCAGGTTTCGATTAAATGCCACTTTGACAGATATACCTGTAACTATACCTACTGTGGCCTTTTCTGAATTAGCTTCATTCGCAAAGTTTGAATAAAAAGCAATTCGCCGTCATATAATTTATTTTAAAATAACTTATTATTCTTAATGATTATCAATTATATTCAGTTAACAAGCAGAAGTCACTCCAAAACATGGACGTTGAGTTCGTTTAGTTCCACTTTGTCTTTCAGGAAAGAGCTGTAATAAATAACAGTATAAATACCTATAAAGTGTTTAAAGTATGAAAATTGGACTTACTAGGTTTTCTTATTGATCACACCGTGGATGCCAGCCAAATCGAATCCATTAAAAGTGGACGCAATACTGGCAGTGTAAGCCCCAACGTTTTCGAAAACAAGCCAATCTCCTACACCCAACTTGGGGAGTCTGGCTTCCGTTACTTTATCGAAACAATCACAAGTGGGGCCCCAAACAGTGCTGTGATAATCTTCGAGATCGTCTGGGTTTTTCGAGATGTTCAACGGCGTAGCATTATAGGCCTCATTACACAACACCGATATAAAACCTTGATAAACGCCAGTATCAATGTAGTAATCAAAGTGCCTGGTATCTCCGTCAAATTTTACTGAATGAATTTTGGTTGCCAGAGTGAAGGCAGAGTTTACGAAGTACCGTCCAGGTTCGGAAATCACTCTGACTGAAGGATCCGGAAAGAACTCTTCCAGACTTTCGTTGATGACTTTGGCCATCTCGTCTATGGAGGAATCGCGTTCGCCTGGGAAGCCGCCACCGATATCCAACAAATCAGGCTTGAATCCAAAATACTGGGCCACTTTGAAAACATGAGCCGCATCAGCAATAGCTTCACGGTATATTGCGGGGTTGTTGCTCATGGATCCAATATGGAAGCAAACACCCACCACGTCAATGCCCAAAGAACGAGCAAGCTTCAGGAGTTTCGGTGCATCCTTCAACGGATCGCAACCGAATTTTTTGCCCAACTGGTAGAAAGCTTGAGGATCGTCGTGTTTTATTCGAAGTACCATTTTGGCATTGGACGGATAAGTTTGCTTAACTTTGTACAATTCGACTTCACTGTCGAAAGTCATCAATCGTACTCCAGAGTTATGAGCATATTCAATGTGTTTCAAAATCTTGGTGGGGTTGGCAAAGATGATCTTTTCAGGTTTGACCCCTAAAGCCAGAATTTGCTTGATTTCTTGCTGAGAGGCACAGTCGAAACCCAACCCTAGCGCCGCTAATACTTTGACAACGATAGGCTCTGAGTTACATTTCACAGCTAGAATAAGAGAAAAATCAAGCTTAGGATTAGAAAAAACTCTTTGAAAACCAGGGCGAGAAGTCTAGGATTGTGAAGAAAGCTCACCATAGTGTGGTTCAACTCGGGGCATCAACGCCCTCCAGTTGTAAACTTTCTTAGCAATGTCGGTCACGTCACAAATGTAAAATGCTTCAGAGTATTTCGTATCAGCCAGCTTCTGGATGATTTCTTGATGTGAGACAGGTACCAGCATCTTTGAACTGTTTGGAAAATATTTTCGTGTGAAATTACGAACTCTGCTACCTGAACATTCACTGATGCAATTCTAGCGTTGCTCTGATTCGATATAACCCGACAATTTTTCTTTTATATATTTATAATGCAAGGCTTATAAACATGCGCGGAGAAAAATGTTCAACTACCTCCAATAATAATTATTCTCTAGTCATTATTGACTTCGTAACGGTTCCAGGAAATTTTTAGAGATAAACTATGCAAATACTAACATCTTGTACCTTTTTTTAAAAATGCTTCAGATTAATCGATCGTCAACAAGCAATTGAGTGTATATTGATGTAAAAGATCTCAAATCACAATTGTATTTTTTATGCGAGCACTCTTGATCTTCCCTCCAGCCTTGATTCTAGATAGAGCCACAGAGTTCAAATTTTCAAAGGGACAAATTTAGATCTGAACTTTAAAACTATTCTACTTAGAGTGAGTAGCAACACATTAGTTTAATCTTTTAATAGGTGTTTAGATATCTTCATTTTCCTGTTGGAGTAAACACATTAAAACCCTACGAGTGGTTTCGCGTGCTCACCTCTGTCACCTCATATACCACTTGACTTAGATTTTGTTCTAATAAATAGCTTGTATGGTAAACAAATCGCATATTTGAGGAAAAACCCATGTTCAATTTATTGTTGCTTTTTGCACTCCCGGGATTATTCCAGCATACTTGAGGCATCATTTTGCGGAACCAAAAGACCAATTACAATCCCTAATGGATAATGAACTATTTTAACTGTTTGCAAATGAGAGCAAGAAACAAGTCGACGGTCGACGTGCTAGGACCGAAGAAGTTAGTATAAACTGCAAATGACGACAAAAGCAAGCCACTTGGCTAAGTTATTCTTTAGACCAAAATGGTCGACTTGGCCCGCAGCACTTACTTGCCAACTCCTGCAGGCTCAAAATTGGGATGATGAAATTGGGTTCCATGGAATATCCAGTAGGTATACATTTGAGTAGTGGGGTGTCGTTTTATAGACTAAAATAAGGCCGCTGATTTCAATCCCAATGTAAAAATCTATATTGGGTCCTTCCTGTTCAAGCTTTGATCTCTTTTGATCAATTTGAGAGTGTTAAAGTGAATATTGGATCAACTGACTTTTTGGATTTGATAAATATGTGAGTCAAGTAATTTCTGACTACGAGCACCTATAAGGACATGGGTGATATTAATAAAAAAAATTGGCACAAGCATCTGCTTAGGTTCTTGAGGAGTTGCTTGCAAACTTTTCCTAGCAACTCCTCTGAAATGTAACCATATGCTTATGCTACTTTTTTATTAATACTACCCATTGTTAATCACACAATTAATATACAAATTAGTATTTGAAATATCAAAATATACTTACAAATTTATACACAGGTGCGTCTTGCCGTGTGCCCACTATCCATGTTCAAGAACACACTCACGCTTTTGCACTGCTCCCTCATCTTTGCTCCAAAATACTTCTGAGAGTCAAGTGCACGTAATTTTAGCCACGACCAGATGGCAATTAGAAAAGAATTATCCTCCCTCAGCTCTGGCGACACGATTAGCGCATGGCTACTAACAAAAGACACCTAATTCAACACTGTCGACGAGTTTTTTTCGATTAATGTTTACCTGAGGCGCTAATTCGCTTGCTTTGCTCACGATTTATTCTGGATTTCGATACTTTGGCCATGGACCCCATATACCGTTCAAGTATTATCCAAAGATTAGTGATACTGTATAACACTTAACATAGCAAAGTAGGAAAACAACCACAATAATAACAGCATAAAAGTAAAAACTTTAACGTAACTGTCATTGACTGTGACCTCGGACTTTGACGACTGTCATTTTTTTGCTTCGCGCGACACCTAGAGTATTTTTTCAAACCGAGTTTGAAACTATTTCTTATTCTTATTTCTGGAGTAGGTATAAATGCCAAATGGGCAGTTGCGGTGCTTATTTTCACTTCCTTGACTCACCACCCAATGAGGGGAAGTAGGTACCTATTCATGTTTCACAAATTTCATGTGATTGATGTGGGTATTGCAGGTATCTACTAGTGCCCACCTAGGCTACTAGACTTCCGAGTGTGTGTTCCAGTGGCGCAGCCAGGATTTAGCCATGGGGGGGGCTAACGAACGCGAGCGAAGCGAGCTGCGCCAAAGGTGACCCCCCCCCCCGGAAAAAGGGCCTTGGTCATTCTATTTTCAAGTATAATTATTGTGGTACCAATGTTACCTACCTCAAATTGAAGTAGGTATTAAATTCAGTATTTCCCGGGTTTGTGAAAAATGTCAGTAATAAATGGTAGTAATGACACTTGCAAACTGACAGCTGCGCTGCGCTCACGTAGAAACGTCATACACGATCGTTCGGCACATACAAACGATACGGCCGAACGCAGCTGTTCACGAAATACGGTTTTTCGTGCTCTTGTTAGATCTATCGATAGTGGCAGTCTGAACGATAATCGTTCGCTAACGAGTCGTTAGTTGGCAGTCTGAACGATAATCGATCGCTAACGAGTCGTTAGTGAACGGGAAGTTACAAGATAAGCCTGATAGGTAGGTGAGTATACTTGCTTAAGGACGGAGTTATATCGGTAAAATAAGCGTTGTGGAATCAATAATCCCTGTGGGTTCATTCTTCGACAGAATCTTACCATTTAGGTCTCTCTCGAAAGCTACAAGGATGCAGTTTGGTTTGAGCCCATTGGCATTTCCAAAATCGAAAAATGTCTTTCTCTTTATTTTTGGATGAATAATTGATTTCTGGATCTTGGAAATGCCAATAAGCTCAAACCAAAGTGCATCCTTGTAGCTTTCGGAAGAAACCTAAATGGTGAGATTCTGTCAAGAAATAAACCCACAGGGATTGATTCCGCAACGCTTATCTTACCAATTCAACTCCGTCCTTAAACAGGAAGAGTTTCTCTCTCCGCACAACTTGAAAAAAAATCGCGCAATCCAATCGCAGTAAACTCTTACACAGAGAGACTAATGATCTATTTTTAAAATGATGAAGAAGGTAACAGTCGAACACAATATTTTTTTTATTTTGTTCAAAATTTTTCATTGCTTCGGTGGAAAAGCGAGACTGTCTGGGGGGGGCTATAGCCCCCTAGCCCCCCCCTTGGCTGCGCCACTGGTGTGTTCCTCTCAAAAACGTTCTCTACGATCAAGTACCGAGCTCTACACCAGGTGGCGTTTTTTAAATGTAAATCGCTTATAATACAAGTTTTATAAGACATCGTATTGTCACACGCGTCATTTTGAAGCACGAGGAGTGAAGCGACGATTACGTATTGCAATCGATCTAGAAACATCGAAGAAAAACGTGGAACAAGCCCATTTTTACCTGTTTTTCACAGCTGCATTATCGGGTGAAAGAATTCTGGACATTTCAGGCCGCTTCCATCTCCCGATGACAAGACATCGTCGATTTGATAATTGCAGCTGTAGGTATACGAAGCAATAATTTTACGACTGTAGGTACCATCGTACGCGAAATAAACAAGGACAGTGTTTCGCGCGGAGTGATGAATTTTGGCTTGGTGTCACAGTGACAAACAGGCCAAAATCAATCAAATCAGTACACTCCGCACGAAACACTGTCCTCGTTTATTTCGCGTACACGATGGTACTTATTTTATTGCTATGGGCCAAAGTAAAAACAAATGCTGCACACAGACATAAACAAACACATTTGCAGGTCTTACACGGTGAATAAATTGGTCGGATTTGGACAGAAAACAGGAAGTAACCAAAAAAAGAAATTGGCTGCACCCTAAGAAAAGATTAGGATTACCGTGTAGGTACCAGCCGTTTTCATTATCGAAAAATGACTACAAAGATGTTGAAGCGAAACCCAAGTTCAAGGTCGATGTTGAGGCGATTTTCAACCCTAACAAGGCTTTGAAGGTTCTCGTCACTTCTGTTGTCGTTCCAGTAGATTTCAGCATTGGGCCACAATTCAATCGCGAGAGCTCTAGAAAAATCCATGGTCTTCGTGAGCGTTTCCGCAAACTATTGGCGAGTAACATTACCGATGGTGGCGCTGCTGATGCGCTTCGCATGTAAACAAACATGTCGGATAGAGCATGGATTGTTGCCCGCGCGTTCAAAAATCTCATCAGTAGTGAGCGGTTTTTAATGTCCTCCAGACGTGAAACGTGGTTAATTAGTATTGCGGTGGAACTCAAAAATGGCAGAAGCGCAATTGAGTGTTATGGAGGTTTTGAATCACTTGATGGACTCAACGGATTCTCGATGTATCGTGATGGGAGAAGAAATTCTGAGGTCACAATTTCTTGTGTTGTGTGGTCGAAAGCGAACCGAATCAAGCATCAATTTAAACATAGACATATTTAAATTGTGTTTGCAAACAAGCGCATTGTATGAATCTCCTCACTAAGTAACTGGGAATGTAATTGAAAAAATAGTAGTAGCAGTTCCTGTGAAATTGGAACGTTCAAATGCACTTGCAAAGCAGGCCAGTCCGGGACATGCAAAAATATCGCAGCTGTGCTTCTTCGATGCAGCCATATAAAGTTCCCATTTTCAGCGACACTTCCCAGGCTTTTCTCGTAGTCATATTTTCCACAGTGCCGAGTTTGTTTGTCATTTTGACGACCCAACTTGCGTCTTTCGCTTTCGACGGGAAACGGTGAAAATGTAACTCTTCCTTTTTCCGGTTTCCACAACGCGACTCGCACTCGGAAACACAACTGATTCTCCGCCACTTTTTGTCACTATCTACGAGGGTCGTTTGACATATCCTTAGAATAACACTGAAATAGCGGTACTAGCGCGGAGTTCCTATTTTTACTGAAATCTAGCAAGCTTAGATTGCCTAAATATAAAATTTTAGACATATACGTCAAATAGTTCATCTTTGGGGCCCATTTGAGATACACGACTCCTGGTATTTTGCGAAAATGGAGAAAAATGAGATTCGCTCTGTAATCAAATACTATTTTTTGAAAGGCCTAAAGTCTTTACAAATAATTGAAGACTTTACGAGGACTCTAGGGGAATCTGCTCCTTCGAACTCAACTGTTTCAATTGGTACAAAAAATTTAACCGAGGTCTTACGAGCCCGACTGATGAACCACGATCTGGAAGGCCAAATAAGGTCACAACAGCAGAAATGGTCCAGAAAATCCATGGTATTGTGTTAGACGACCGTAAAGTGAAGGTGCGCGAGATTGCTAAAGCTGTGGGCATCTCAACTGAACGTGTATTCAACATCTGCACGAACATTTGCAAAAGAAGAAGCTATCGGCGCGATGGGTGCCGCGATTGCTGAAAATCGACCAAAAGCGCACTCGAATGGACATTCCGTTGCAATGGCCAAAATACACGAATTAAACTTCGAATTTGTTCCCCACCCATCGTATTCTCTAGATTTAGCCCCATGTGACTTTTCCCTACTTCCAATACTGAAAACTTGGCTCGGTGGAAAGAAATTCACATCAAATTATAAAGGAATCGACGCCAAAAATGGATATTTTAAGGGTCTCAAAAATCATACCATAGCGAAGGAATGAAAAGACTTGAACATCGTTGGACCAAGTGTATAGAGCTAAAATGAGACTATGTTGAGAAATAAAACTAATTTTGACCCAAAAAATGTTTCTTCATGTCCATTCTAAAGACTTATCAAACGACCCTCGTATCTTGCCACCTTCCATTCTATGCCACTTTTGCTTGCCAGTCGTCGTATACGTGCCACTCTTATTTAAAAATGCAATGCTTTTGCAATTGACGACACCTAATATATTCAAGATAATGAGACGTGCGTGGCTCACGTACTTTGTTGGAAAAAATTAACGCCGCGTTAAGTCAGATCGAATCAAATAAAGTCCCCAAACACCGCAACGCTCATAAGAGCCCACACAAATCTGCAGTTGATCCGTGCACAAACGTCGTTTACACGTTGGCCGTCAGATGGCGTATTCGATCTTGAAACTCGCCAATAGAAACACGGCACCTTCGCCAATTGTGCAGGTGTGTATCTTATTCGCACATCGCGATCTTCAGCGAGTTTCGCAACAGTACATACTTCTTTACTTCTTACTCACCTAATTCTGATGAAATTTACGGTGTCTTTCGGAATAAAAATTTATATCTGGGTTGGGCTTTCAAGCGTCAGATTCGGTTCATTCGGAAAATTCTCGAGGTAAAACAACAGATTACTTCATGCTTCATGACTTTGGCATCGGTAAGTCTTACGGAAAAAAGGTTTTTGGTCAAATGAGGTGATGTTGAATAGGAGTTTTCCATTGTCATTGCCCTGAATCATCTCGTATAGACGGTTCACGTTTCAAATTCAGGAGGTAGAATGACTTTTTGGAGCAACAATAGTGTCAAGCTGGGGGGGCTACGGCTACGACTGATGGCATCTGCAAAGTTTTGGAGCAAAACTATCAGCGGCCATCAGCCATATTCTCCCAGTATTCCAGCTTGTCACTTTATTTTTGCTCCAAAAAGTCATTCTACTGAAAATGAAAGGTGAACGGGATATAGGTACCTAGATATCTATGGAAGCAAATTTGTAATCGATAACGGCGATCACAGTTTCGACTACGGCGTTTCGGTTGTTGAGCAGTTAATATTTACCTATGAAGAGGTAGGTAATGTGGTATCTAATGATAATAATAAATGATATTTTCATTTCATAATTGGAAGAACGTTACAGCAAGCAGTTCTATTGGGTTTGGCGGAGTCTAGCTTGGTCATGGGAACTTTTCCAAGTACAGAATCCTTGGCAGAAGTATTTTATATTTTTACCTGACATATTTTTTTTGCCTTCATTTTTCTTTCCAAGATATATGTTTATACATAATAATTTCATGGAATATTTCCAAAAAAATGAATACAAAATATAATATATATGATTTCTATAGACCGAAGAAGTGTGACGTCACAACATGGCAACATGGCCGGCGGTTGACATTTTCTGGAGGCCAACGTCAAACGTGACATGACCGTGGGATGCACGGCACGTGGCATGCACTTGACGTTTCTCTGTTTGTGTTTGTCATGTGTTTGTCAAATTTTTGCGAAGGTAAATAACGGAAATGGATATAGCAAAAAAGATTCATATTTTGGGCTATATCAGGTGGAGGAAATCAAACTATATTGCTATAAACTAAAAACTGCTAACTATAAACTGCACTGCGATCCATTGGTCTTTGCCTCTGAGCATCTCATGAACGAAATTGTCGACGGCGATTCTCCTGCCCAGTTTTTCTTCGAGGTCTCCTCGCTGCCTTGATGGACCGTTACAATGAAAACGAGCGTGTTCCGCGTTGTCCTGACGCTGAGGCTTTTGAGGCTCCCCAGTATTTCTTTCATCCAACTTTGAACCAAGGCGTTCCACTGCCGTTGCCACTGCTCGACGAACTGCTCTCTGGCCTTGTTTCTGCTTTCTGGTTTGCTGGTGGGCACTCCTAGGCTTGTTTCCTCTAATCGCAAGCATCAGGGCGAAGGGTGGGATACCCGAGAGCGCTCGTGCTGCATCATGCGGAACCGTTCTGTAGGCACTGGTGATTCTGAGTGCAGCTTTGCGCAGCTCTCTGTCAATGAGTTGGGCTATGTCTGGCCTTTTTGCAACCAAGTCCGCCTGTATGACGCTGGCTGTCTCTTAGGCTGGCAATTTCAGCAAGGCTCACTGCCATTTTGCACTGACTTTTGTGACTTTTGTTGTGAATAGACCAAGAGCTAGCAACGTTTTATTTACCTCATAAGCAAAATGCGGTTTGACTTCTGGGGCATGTAGAGATGATGATGGGCTTCCATAAAATCTTTGTCTTATGAAAAACACCCCTTGCTTTCTCACAAGACAAGCAAAGAAATGTGCCATTTGACAGCAGTATTCAACAGCGGATTTTCTGGGGTTCATAATCGATATAAATATCAATTTCATCAGGAATGGATAGATTGAACTATCTTTCAACTAAATTGAATAGGACCGAATCTCGTAATGTATTAGAAACTACCAAAAACCAGACTTTCTCAACTGGCATGTTCATATTTGTTCAAGCTAGTAGGCTAGGCCGAGCTGTTTGGATCGCATTTGATGGCCGATTCTCGATTCACGCCTACTAGAAAAACCGGTGCCAACTTCCGTCCGCTTGGAAATATGGTTTTTGGTAGTTTCTAATACATTTTGGTGTCCTTTTTCATTCAATTTAGTTGAAAGATAGTTCAACCTATCCATTCCTGATAAAATTGATATTTATATCGATTAAGAACTCCAGAAAATTCGCTGTTGAATACTGCTGTCAAATGGCACATTTCTTTGCTTGTCTTGTGAGAAAGCAAGGGGTGTTTTTCATAAGACAAAGATTTTATGGAAGCCCATCATCATCTCTACATGCCCCAGAAGTCAAACCGCATTTTGCTTATGAGGTAAATAAAACGTTGCTAGCTCTTGGTCTAGAACCTCCAGAAAATGTCATGCCAAACACAACCAAACATAGAAACGTCACGTTCATGTGACGTTGGCCTCCAGAAAATGTCAACCGCCGGCCATGTTGCCATGTTGTGACGTCATCACTTCTCCGGTCTATTCTAACAGATAACCGAAAAAGGATGAATAAACAGTTAATATATAATATACAGTTAGAATATATCCAAAAACAAAACCAAAACAGTTCCCAGAGAAACCACTTATTGATGACATTAGATGCCGGATATTAATCATACCCATCAGGTGAGATAGAGAATTGTTATCTATTTTCGCTAATGTATTACTAATCATCATCGAAAAACCGTAATTGTTCTAATTTTAAGGAACAATAACAAACAATTCTTAAACAATAACAAGCATTGATTTCGCAAAAAAAAGATCAACGTTCTACTTTATTTGCTTGAAAATTGCAGAAAGATGTGGAAATATTTACGTCGTGATTACCTAACTAATTAGGTGTTTGTAAAATCCAATGATGTAGATACTCGTATACAGATCAATCGAGCGTGAGTAGATACCTATATACAAGGTGGACCAGGGGTAAAGTAATCGGCCAACCGTTTGTTCCAATGTTGCTTCTATCTTCTAGGCTTGCTAACCTAAACAGACCTTTTATTAAATAACCCACCTTTATGTTTACGTGGCATTTACTGTTTCAACTATCATTTGATCAAATTAATTCTAAATTGTATGTATGTATGTATGTATGTATGTAATTTATTTGTTTAAACCCTTGGGGTATACAAAGTAAAGTAAAAAATAAAATAAATAGGCAGGTACACAATCTTCTTCAGAAATTAACTAGAAAATAAGGTAAATACAATGATAATAATTGATAAAAGTAACTAAATATTGTGTACTCAATTAACAAAAATAAAGTAGGGACAAAACAATGGAGGTGTGCCAAAAATTATGTCCAATCGCAGGAGCCACAGAATAAGAGGCCCAGCAAGATCCATCGAGCACTATTCCTCAATCAGAGACAGGAACTTCTCGACTGCCGAGAAAAAGTGAAAAATATTGATGAGCTTCTCAATGCAAATATTGGCGAACAAAAAGTGAAATTCCTCGCGCGTAGCTTGAAGACTTATATGACCGACCAGCCAGCGATTCCTCGATCTTGTAAAAATAGGACAGTTACAAACCAAATGGTAGAGGTCATAGACTTCGTCGGTGTTGCAAATAGAACAGGTTTTGCCCTGATCAAATACAAATTTGGTCCCATTAACATAAAGCCTTAATTTCCTATGAAACCCCAACCGGATTTGCGCAATCAGCCTGATCTTTCTTATAGAAACATTCTGCGTAAGATACCCGCTGTAGCCAAGCGAGTGTTCTGAGCTGTCACTGCTGAGTATCTCCCTGTAGATGTTACTGTAGTGCGACTCAGATAAGATTTCTAGATCGGCTGCCATCATGACCCGTCTGCAATCGTCCAAAATTGACTCTAGATTCTCCTCAACAAAAAGAAAGCCGCGGTCAAGTAAGTACGACAGATTATGTTTTGTAAGTAGAACTTTCACTTGAGTAACCCAATTGTACTTGATGTACTTGACCATTGCAAACTATATAACTAAGCCGTTGATCCATATAATCAATACCAGCTTCCAGACAGGAGTTTTCCCCACTGAGTTGAAGTGTGCCAAGATAAGACCTGTTTTTAAGAAGGGCGATAGATGTAACATTGGTAGTTATAGGCCGATTGCTATTCTAAATAATTTCAGCAAAATATTTGAAAAAATTCTCTCCAACAGATTGATCAACTTTTTAGATCGTTACGAAATACTAACTAACAATCAAAATGGATTCCGGAAAGGGCGATCAACTGTCAGATCTGTGTACATGACTTTGATAGATATTTTACACTCCTTAAACAAAAACAATAGCACCATTGCTTTGTGCTTAGATCTGTCAAAGGCCTTCGATAGCGTTGAGCACGACTTGCTACTAAAAAAGCTAGAAAAATATGGAGTGAGAGGAGTTGCACTGGAATTGTTGCGTAGTTACCTGACGGATCGAACTCAGTACGTTGCAGAGAAGACTAAAAATGGAGACTACATAAAATCAGAAATTCGTAATATCCGAAGAGGAGTACCGCAGGGGTCAATAATAGGGCCATTACTCTACATCATCTATACTAATGACTTACCCTCAATTCTATCTGAACGGGTCTTGCAATTTGCAGACGACACTTCCGTTGTCATTAGCACCAGTGGGGATGACGATTCTTTTAAACAAAAAATCAGCTCAACGCTTCAGACGCTAAATCAGTGGTTTAAAGAGAACAACTTACTATTGAACGTTACCAAGACCCAAATGATAAAATTTAATTTCAATGAATCACACGAAAAGCTCTGCGTTATCAATAACAATTCCAATATTCAGTCAGTTAACAAAGTCAACTTCTTGGGTATTGGTATAGATTCAAGACTGGACTGGTCCCATCACATCGACTGTCTGCTTACTGGTCTGGGGAGGTATGCATATGCACTCAGAATGATGAGCCATTTGATTTGCGTTCGGGCTTCGTTGACGGCATATTATGCCTACGTGAACTCTCGTTTGTCCTACGGCATAATCTTTTGGGGTAGAGCTAGGGAATCCATCCGTGTTTTTAGGCTGCAAAAGAGATGTCTCAGAAATGTGCTCCAGCTTCACTTTCAAGAAAGCTGCAAACAGCATTTTATCAACAATCGTATACTTACCCTTCCAGGCATGTACATCTTGGAGTGCATAATTTTCGCTAAAAAAAATGCTGACCTATTTGCCACTGTAAATCACATTCATGACACACGCGGAAAACACAATTTAACGTGTGATAAATATAATCGCTCTTTTCTACAAAAAAACGCCGAATTCATGGTCGTGGAAATCTATAACAGAATACCAAGGGCAACACGCTGTCTCCCTTTGAATAAAATGAAAACTATAATAAAAAATGCTTTGATCGAGAAGGCGTACTACAGCCTCGAGGAGTTCTTGACAGATCGGGAATTTGAGCGTTGCCTGTTGCTGTAATGGTTCTGACACCAATATTTGCTTTTATCTATATTTTCATCCTTGTACATATTTTAACTGTGTTTTATTTTGTTTATATTTTGTCATATTTTATTTATCTTATTAATTTATTTGTATTGTGACACGTTCTACACCTTAAAGGTATCAATGTACGGAACAAATAAAATATTGATTGATTGATTGATTGATTGTTACAGGTTGCGGTTGTAGCGTCTAGTTGTTGCAGTCTTTTAAAACAAATCTTTGGTAACCTACTGTCGGGCATTTTCAACAATTCACATCACCACCCTAAAGTTTTTCTCATCACGTCCAGTTCTAGTTTTGCCAAACCAGTCCGCATCTTATGTAACAGTTTGGAGTTGAAGACTGTAAGTGAAGAATTGATTTGACAAACTTCACCTGGGTTCTCTCAAGGCTATCTACGTATTGAAGAGACCAAACTTCTGCAGCATACAATAATGTGGAAACAACCAGAGACCGAAACAGCTTTATTTTGGTTTGCCAGGAATCCGATTTTCCAGCCATCAAAATCTTTAGAACGCTACCAATCACGACAGAAGCCCTGGAGTTGGAGTGTTTCTGAGTAACCGAAAAAACTCCCGAAGAGCTGAAAGGGACTCCCAAGTAAGTGAATTTATCAACCACCTCCAACTCACCATCGCCATAGAAAAATCTGTCTGAACATTTACGAGTGCCTCTGCTAAAAACGATGACTTTTGTCTTTTCTGTATTGACTTCAAGTTGAGTTCCGAACAAAATTCCCGAATGACGTTCATTTTCCGTTGCAGGTCCACCGGCGAGTCGGCGATATCGTCTGCATATAGCAGAACGATGACATCAACAAAACCATCCAAGCTCAGCCCGCCGAGGCCTCGTTCACGCAGAAAATCTTCCAGTTTACTGATGAAGAGTGAAAAGAGGAGTGGACTAAGAGGGTCGCCTTGAAGCACGCCTTTTGATATTTGTACCGCGTTTGTAGTTACCGATGTTGTTCTTACTCTAGCAGAGGCTTGGCTGTAAATCTTGGCAAATATTCTCACAAACTTCCCGCTCATCCCCAGATTGTACAAAACCTTCCACAGTAATCGATGTTCTATTGAATCGAAAGCTGCCTTAAAGTCTATAAAACATGCATACACTTTGCGTTTTGGTAATCTAAGATGTAACTGGATAATGGAAGTGAGAATAAAGATGTTATCTGTGCAGCTCCTGTTTTTTCTGAAACCAGATTGACTTCCAGGTAATAGGTTATTGTCGTCCGCCCATCTACTTAATCGTCGGAAGAAGATACAACTAAACAGTTTAGATAGTGCATTGGACAAGGCTATTCTTCTATAGTTTGATGGGTCATGAACGTTTCCCTTTTTATGTATCATGGAAATGACACATTCACTCCAGCCGGGTGGTAGGTGCTCTTTATCGATAATAGAATTAGATAGGTTTAGTAGAAACTGTTTATATTTTGCTGGTAACGCCTTTAAAAATTCATTAGAGATTCCATCGGGTCCAGCCGCTTTTTTGTTTTTGAGAGAATGCAGATTTTGGTTTAGTTCGGATAAAGTGATGGAATCATCTAGAAATGGATGGGTGGCATCAAAATATGTAATAAATGGGCCTGAGTCGGTGGACGCATAGAATGATCTTAGGTAATTTTCCCAGATAGACGTGGTGATAGGGTTAACTTTAGAGATAAAATTCATTGAGCGTACTGCCGACCAAAAGTCTGTTGTATTTTTAACATTAGATAAAGCTCTACGCCTGTTATCGTAGTAAGTTTCCTTGCTGCAAGCTATGCGACAGGGAATTCTAAATTAAGGTAGGCTGTGCGGCTGTGCCCTAGTCAAACGCAGCTTCGTACCCCTGAATTTGACTAGGCCACACAGCCTGCTTAAATTAGGAATTTATTTGATCACACGATATGTATAGACAATACAAATAGAGAAGACCATATGTTATCACCACCGTCGTCACGGATATTGAGGCATCAAAAAGCAGCCAACCTTTTTTTGAATGATGGACTCGCCTGGTTCCTACGCAACCGTAAAAGTCCGTGATGACATGGTCTTTGGTCTTTTCTATTTGTACTGTCTATACCTACAGGGCCGTTCCTAGGGGTTTGAGCGCCCGTGTACAAAGCTTCTAGTCTGCGCCCCCCCCCCTTATTCTATACTTGACCGAAAAGATAAGAGAATTCAGAATCCATGGGCCTTATGAATAAAGATTGAGCAATTGCTTTTGCTTAAAATCTACCAGCAGCCCTGGAGCCACCAATCACCACTTTCCCTCCGCCAGTACAAATGCCCTCTACTTTCCCGACTAGTGTCCAGGCAATTTTTCTTCGAATTGTCCTATCGGGTGTGTCGAGTGAAAGAAAATTCCGCTTTCAAATGGTCACCACTATTTGCTGTAATTTTCCTTCGAGTGGAAAGTTGGAATTAAAGAGAGGAAGAGAGAGAGAGAGGGAGAGAGAGAGAGAGGGAGAGAGACAGAGGGAGAGAGATTGAGAATATTTTGCAGGAAGTTGTAAGTTTTGCCAGGAAAATTTAAATATAATATCTATCGGAAAACCGACCATCTTTTCTCAAATCATCTTATTGTAAAAATCGTCAATTAAAGCTTCATTTTAGGCTCCAACATTGAAGTCTGGTCCGGTCTCAAAAACCAAGGCCGGTTTTTCATTTTCAACTGGAAAATTCCCAGGAAATTAGAAAAAAAATTGTTGGACAATGTTCAAAGACCAGTTACCTCTTGTTTGGAAAAAAAAAGGTGAAAATCTGTTCACGGGATAAAAAGTTGGAAAATTTGCAGTTTTTTCAGAGAGGAGAACTCGAGGGAAAACTCGAAAACCGTGGATCCGATTTCAAAAGTTTTTCCTTCAAAAATTAATTCAATATTTCCTCCAACTTTCATTTCCAGGATATATCTGCACTTGAAATGAATATTTCGTGGGGCATGTCAAAGTTTGCACTGCATTTTTTTCTTAATCACGGAACGTGCAAATTCCATTTTTAAAAATTACCGAACCGGACCGAAATCGTGTCGATTTTGAAAATGGGTCTACACGACGCCCACTCCAATCTACTTTTTATATCAGTTAGAATTTTCCGAAAAAAGTCGATCCCCGAGCAGGGATGAATTTTTGAATAGATAGATAGATAGATAGATAGATAGATAGATATTATATTCAGCTATCTTAACTACATAACAGTAGTATTGTAGAATCGAGCAACGTCAATTTAAAAATAAAAAATGAATTTTAACACAAATGAAACATACACTCAGGAACATAGAAGTCTGTATACACATATAGATAAATTTCCTCTAAAGGGACGAAGATATTATTGGACCTTTGGCGTTAAGGCTATACTTGAAGGCAAAAAAACTCGTCAACCCTATAGAAAAACACTGGTCAAGCATGAACCTGGAGACAGTCTTTTTGAACTTATCCATCGGATAGCTCTGTACTTCCAGCGGCAAACGATTGTACAACTGCAAATTGATGGAATTCTTTTTAGTCCGGGCAAGACGGTGGCGGGACGGTACCATTAGCGCTTTTGATCTAGTGTCGTGGCTGTGGACCTCACCGTGTGTAAGGTAGTCATGCTTGCAGCCATGGATCTCAACAAGTGATTTATAGACAAACAATGATGGCAAGGACATTATCTTCATTTCAGAAAACAACGGTTTGCAGTGTGCCCGAAAGTGGGAATTAGTCAATAGGTATACGGATCGCTTTTTTTGCATAACAAATATCCTGTTGGCATGACTCGAAGCTCCCCACAAGGTTACCCCATAAGAAATACGCGAGTGGAAATGCGCATGGTATAGTGACAATAAAACATGAGAGCTGAGTTTTCCGTTTAATCTCCGTAGTGAAAAAAGTGCAGAGGAGAGCTCCCGAGCCAGCTTATCTACATGGGACGCCCACGTCAGCCTAGCATCCAAGACGACACCCAGCACCACGAGGCTACCCTCTTCCCCGGACACCGCGTCGCCCGTTCCCACCGTGAGTCTATGCGTTTTAAACTGATTGAGTTTTAGTGTATTAGCCGAGAACCAATCTCCCGCCCTTTCTTCAATTGCCCGTCGTTTAAGAAACAGTTCACTTGTCCCAGGCGCCGTAGCGATTAGTGTAGTGTCGTCGGCAAATAAAACACAACAGCTTGGTACCATAAACCGAGACAAATCATCAATATAAAGCAAAAAAAGAAGTGGTCCCAAGACCGACCTCTGTGGAACACCAAAAGATACCAAACCGGGGGAGGAAAGCTTTCTGTCGACGTAGACCATCTGCTTTCTGTCAGACAAGTATGATCTGAATAGTTTCAATACCTTACCACGAAACCCGTATTTTGACATCTTTTCCAGTAAAATTTCATGGGACACACAGTCGAACGCAGGCGACAGATCACACTGGGTCAGCCCGACGAAGTCCCCACTCTCAATTCTATCAACAATCGCCTCCAGCAATCTCCGGACTGCCTTCTCAGTTGATTTTCCTTTTTGGAAACCATACTGACTGGACCTTGAGGGAAATCTATCGAGGTAGTCAATAACTCTATTTTTCAACAATTTTTCAAACACCTTCTAGAATATTGGAATAAGAGTTCTGCATCAAAAGCGATGCAGGATGGTCCTCGATGCTCCTGCGATTACCAGCGATCCTCCTGGTCAAAAAACGGGCGAGAGGCCCTCTTGGGTGGCAACGTCTAGGAGAAATTCTGAGAGAATTCATAACGCCCGACTAGAACATGGTGGAAAACTGCAGCTGCAGACTTAATTTGACTCTTTTGATGTGTTGCCTCCTGCCAAATTTGGTTCCAATCAATCGGATAGATTTCGAATAATTAAATGGTAAAGTTTTGAACTTTGACATTTTCTATTATTAGACAGATGACAGATAAGGCAATATTTCTGTTCAAAATCCGAAATGATTTGGGATTTTTGAAATACCAATGGGCTCAAGCCAAAGTAAATGCTTGTTGCTTTCGGAAAAGACCTAAATATGGTATAGGTAAATCTATCAAAGAATAAACCACAGGGATTGATGTCGCAACGCTTTATTTTACCAATTCAACTCTGTCCTTGAATTCGAATAAGAAATGACTAGCAAGATGATTGATCTCGTATGAATTGAATATTTCCATGAAATAGATTCTCCAATAATATGTTTATCGATCGTTCACTTCCTTGATTATTTTTGTTATTTGGTTCTTAAATGAATGAATAAAGAACGAAACGTCGGCATAAAAACAGAGAATTCCATTGCCTCACACCTTCCTGTAATTGGGTTATTTATTTAAGAACCAAATAACAAAGATTCTCCAATGTTAGGTACTAGACATCCAAAAAATAGAAAGATCTAAAGATAAAGATAGATTTTTTTAGAAATCGTCGGCAGGGATTTTCCGGGATTATGTTCAAAAGGATTATATTCTGTCGTAAAAGTTGACGAAATCTCTTAATGGAGGCATCTTGTAAAATAAAAGGTTTATAATAAATCTGTCTCTCCACGTAAATTAAACAAGTATATTGCGTTGCGCGCGTTTCGGCCTGATTTCACTTGATTCAATTCTGAATCAAAAACAGCAATAAAGTTTCACTTTAAAATGTTCGCCATCTCTTAGCTTGTTGTAATAACTGGGCTTATATGATATCGATATGTAAGCATCACAATCACGCATACACTTTTCCGGAAATCATTTAAATATTTTAATCCCCATCAGAAAAAACCCCTGTCCTCCTATCCAAAATTAATGTAGGTAGTAGGTATTCAGGTTAGATGATCGTCAATTACACAAGAACAACGAACAACCAAACTGTAGACACTCAGTATTCATAGGAGTTCTCGTTAGTGAGGGTAATGGCAATAGATACTCTGCCACATAGTCTCTTCCTCTTGAGGTGAATTATCGTGTAATTAAGGACAGGCCCCGACAGTCTCTGTATTTGGTCAAAACGGGTCGGATCCGTGCGCCACTAGTCTTGCCGTGTATGGGGAAGTGATGTTCGGTGTTCTCAATAAAATTTTGTCTCTAATTACATCAACGGACGTTGCACAATTGGTACTTTCATCAATGGGATTGGAAGCAGTCAGGCTATATAGTAAGAATTCCTTATTGTGTCCATTTTGGGCAACGCACCTGACTTATTGGGTGTCAAGAAACTGACAGCCCTCACTATGCTACCGATTTTATCATTTCCTGGCTGCACCACCCCGGCAGCTGCGCGCGGGTCTTCGTCATTCGGTCCTGTGGGTCAGGCCGACGTACTATAGTCACCTGCGCGGCTTGAACCAGGTATAACATCAATGTACAGTATTTTATATTATGTACGGTGAAGCATAAAAAAAGTCAAAAAACTGCACATCAAAATCATATCGGTTAGTCCGGGCGTTATAATAGTACAAGAAAGATAGATTTCAACCTCGGAAAAAATATGGACGTCCTGAAAATTTGATATGTTGTTCAGAATTGAGTGCTCTACAACATATCCAAAATCGCCAACAATCGCACCCGGGGGTTTTGAGTTATTGGAGGGGGGGTAAAAAATTGCAGGTAAAAATGGAGGGGATGGAATCCGTCAACACATTGGATGCGAATACATTATAGTTCGACGTATCATATCCCATTGATACAATTTTGGCACAAAAAGTGTCCATCATTGTTGAAGGGGAGTAGTGGGGGGGCGAAGCTCTGCTTGGTGGTCCATTCTGTTTTTATGGCCATGTAGAACCGATCACAACAAGTTTGGTATCTTTTCCGACTAAATTCAATCTCCTGAACTTGTATCCGATGTGTAAATTCGGATAAAAACAAGTTTGAACAAGTCAACTTGAACAAACTTGTTTTTTCTTTGACAATTTTTTTTTACTGTGGAGGTGTTCATTTTTAGAAATTTTCCAGGGACCATTGAATTGAAGTGTATTCTCCACAAAAATCATCTACTCGATGTATAATTTTGTTTCTCGAGTTGAAAAAATCGATTTGAACTTGAGCCGGCGCGGCGCGTCGTCTACTACTGACCAGAACACTACAGCATGCACCTTCAAATGAAAACACCTCAAACTATTGAAGAAATAACAGCTCATCTATGAAAATTGGAGGATCTGTGGAGAACTGAATTCCCTATAACATAAAGAAAATCGCCATGAATCGCACTGGGGGTTTTGAGTTATTTAAGGGGAGAGGTAACAGTTCATAGAGTATGAATCCTGTCAAAGTGTTATCCTCCTCATCGAATAACTCAAAATCCTGCATTGCGATTCATGACGATTTTGTTCATGGTAAAGGTAATTCAGTTCTGCACAAATCCTCCAATTTTCGAAGATGAGTTGTTATTCCTCCAATAGTTTGAGGTGTTTTCATTTAAAGGTGCATGCTGTAGTGTTCTGGTCAGTAGTAGACGATGCGCCGCGCCGACTCAAGTTCAAATCGATCTTTTAAACTCGAGAAACAAAATTATACATCGAGTGGATGATTTTTGTGGAGAATACACTTCATTTTAATGGTCCCTGAAAATTTTCGGAAAATGAACACCTCCAACAGTAAAAAAAAAATCGTCAAAATTGTCGAAGAAAAAACAAGTTTTCTCAAGTTAACTTGTTCAAACTTGTTTTTATCCGAATTTACATATCGGATACGAGTTCAGGGGATTGAATTTAGTCGGAAAAGATACCAAACTTGTCGTGATCGGTTCTACATGGCCAGAAAAACAAAATGGACCACCTAGCAGAACTTCGCCCCCCCACTACTCCCCTTCAACAATGATGGACACTTTTTGTGCCAAAATGGTATCAATGGAATATGATACGTCGAACTATAATATATCCGCATCCAATGGATTGACGGGTTCCATCTCCTCCATGTTTACCTGCAATTTTTTACCCCCCCTCCAATAACTCAAAACCCCCGGGTGTGATTTCTGGCGATTTTGGATATGTTGTAGAGCACTCAATTCTGAACAGAGTATCAAATTTTCATGACGTCCATATTTATTCCGAGGTTTCGCAATGTGCCACCTAGCGTTAAGGCTGTATATCCCGAGCTATGTGCCGTTTTTTACAACATTTGAATTTACATATAGGTACATTTACAAGAAGGCTGGCGTATCTAAATGAAGCGGTGAACATCTAAATTTCTGTTATCATCATAGACGTTCACTAAATTTATTCTAATCTACCAATCAGTAGCACCAAAAGAAAGTTTGTAATTCAAGCAATGAAAAATAATGATAAAGATGTTTGGTGTTTAATATCCCACATCGTACCTATTACCACCGATAGAGTCAGATCGTTCACCAACGCTAAATTTCAGCAATTTTGTTGCGAAAAAGGTTTTATTCACAATGAGTTAGTAATCGACACATTCCACTTTAAAATAGTTGGAAAGTAATGATTCCTTACAGGTTGGAAAATAATGTCACTTTCGTCCCGTGGTCCGAACGTGACGTATGAAGAAAGGTGAGTTGATCTAAACAGCTATCGCGGAGTGCTGATGGATGCGTTGTTTGCAAAGGTTTTGTTTGCATTAGGTACTGTTAAAATTCGGAACTCTTCTAGTTTGAACTTTGAATGAATCGAATGTAAAACTGATACTGAACCCTCTTGTTAGTGAAGTGACAAATATTAAAAAATCTCGGCCGACTCGACCCTAAAAAGATTGCAGGTGGGAGGTAGGTATAGATGCCGGTATTGTTGAGGCAAAGCCTACTCAATAAAAATTTTAGAAAATCGCTATCCGTATCTACTTACCTACCTGATAAAAATGTTTGACGCGAAAAACTTCAAATAAAGCCAATTATTTGCATTTAAACTGGATCATTGTGAATAAAGTCCTATACATACCACGGGGTGAAGCGTCATTACAGCCTACGGGATTCCCTCTCGGTAATGTGTTGAGCAATGTTGAGGTTGAATCCCTTGGATACAATAAGATGCTTTCCACTTCGGTATGTAATATACTATTTTTTTTTTTTTTTTTTTTTTTTTTTTAATGTTTTACGACGCATCAACTACAAGGTTATTAGCGTCGACGGGACATTCAGTGGGTTTTTGGTACACGTCCTCAATTATACTTGAATTGCCTACTGTTAACTATGTGAGGCCACAGTACTCCGATAGCACTCAACTCTGTAGTCAGAAATCCATTTTTTCTGTAACCGCTGTAGTCAGACAGGTGCAGATATGGCATAGTAAGGTCGGAACAATTTTTTGAATAATCGGACAACACAAAATATCCATGGACGAGGCGGGATTCGAACCCGCGCGGTAGATCACGACTGGCTTGGCGCGGCAACACCAAAACCACTCGGCCACCGCCGCTCCTAATATACTATTATAACATCATCTAAATACCACTACAATACCCCTTGGAAATTACTTGACCGAACGCTACCATCATACCATTTTAAATTCCCTTGCCAGTATCGGTGTCCATGAAGACGACGATAGATGGCATGAAAATTTGAATAGCAAAGCAATATTAGCATTCATTTAGGGTTGAATGGAACTTTCAACCAGGCGATATTGGATTTACACCAATATCGTTGTGTTGACGTCTCTAGAGTCCGACAGGAGATGACCTGGCTTATTGGACGTTAGCAACAAGGACAGAAAAGTCGGTTAGATCAGAAACGCAGCAAGGCGCACACCAATTAGTGACCTGGCTCGTGCAAGATCACGAGCGCGGCGCTAACTGAAACTAGTCGGAAACTGATCCCAAATGGAGAGGTCCATTCAGGATTGTCCTCCACAACTGAACTTTGGAGAAGAAGAAGAAGAAGAAGAATATAATAATTTGGACTTTCTTTTGACAAAAACTTCATTTCGATACGACCCTCGGGTCCCTAGTTACTAATTTTTGGAAACGATCATAGTGTCATGTCTTAACCTAGACATAACTAGGAAATCAAAAGCACTTATTACAAGTTTTTTTTTAATGTATACAGGGTGATTCAAAAATGGCGCATTTCCTCCCGTGTACATTGTGGGAAACATTAAGGGAGCACGGAAAAAATAGTAAAAAATAATTGGCTCATTTATCTTTCGAGTTATGAAGAGGTGAAGTTGAGAATTTAACTTCTTCAATTTGCATGATTTAAAAGCAAAGCATTGTTACTTGCGAAGAGTCACATGTCGTTAGTAGTTCCTGATTGAAAATTTCTCTTGCAACTGAGATTTGAGTCGTATTTTCATATTTCAAAATTCGTCTTCCACCCCAAAAGTGCCGTGAAAATACATTTGGCAAGTATGTTTGGTATGGTCTGGCAGGTTCTACCGAGTTTCCAGGGTAACAATCCCAACAATGCAATAATGCTATTGTGATGTACCTCTTTGATCTAAAGGTGCCAGGTAGGTACTAATGCAATGCTGCCAGATTGGACAGATTTGTTTTTGTTAATAACTTGCAAATCGAAGCCGATTAATTTTTTTAATTATTTTTCCCATGCTTTGTCAACGTCCATTATAACGTGCCCGAAAGGAAATGCGCCATTTTTGAATCACCCTGTATAGGTGTATATTTCATAAAATTACTATTACATATTACAAGTATGTGTTTCACCTCCCACATTTCAGTATCTTCTAGATGGAAAGCTCACAGTTTTGAGAACCAAACTAGGCAAACTCATGTCTAAACAATGGTAGAACCCTACATCCTGCGTTTACTAATCGTTCAAAAGAGAAGTGCGCTATTGAGCCTTACGTCCGTGAGTGAATATTCACTTGTTCATCCCTGGCGCCTATACTGCATCACGAGAAAACAAATAATCCATAAGAGAAAACTACACAGGATAAGAAAATTCAGACAGCATCACGGTTTATGCGTTCTGCTTTGAGTTGCGACAGATAACAGATAACTATACTTCCAAGACATATTGTGGGTCTCTCATGTGTCTAAAAATCCACGACATATTGTGGGTCTCTCATGTGTCTAAAAATAGCCAATTTGGTTTCCCTAGTATTTTAAAAACCACCACGGAAAGCGGAAAAATGGCACCTATTATCCGTTTCACCCTTATTTGCCACACAGCAAGCCATGATATAGTTTTGTTAGGTTTAGCATACCTACTGACGACAGCTCATGAATTGATTGACAAATTTTGACAACGTCAAATCACAAGATGCCAAAAATTATTCCGCACAAGACAAAAATGCAAGTTCTGCGGCATATCCAGTATATTAAATGCCTGCAGCCCGACATGGCCCAAAACATGGCAGTGGGTGGAGCCGCGTTAGGATGTAAGTACAAACCTACCTCAAAACCTACGGTTCTTTTTAGCACACTTCTCCAAACGGGAAGGCGCTTTTGTCCTCGCTTTGTCCGTCCGTCCATCCGTCCGTCCGTCCGTTCGTCCGTCCGTCCGTCCGTTCGTCCGTCCGACCGTCCGTCCGTCCGTCACAGCATCTAGTCCTAGACGAAAAGGTTTTTGCGAAAAATTTTTACTCCATTGGGTAGCTCATGACCTTGTATCCCGAACCAAGAAAAATCTCGACCAAATAATAATAAACAATGACAATAATAACAATTTAGTGTGACGCGGCATCGCCGTTGAATGCTGCATTTCAGAAGCCGGCCTGATCTCGAAAGTTATCACATGCGAGGAAGTACCCGATCTTATCATTTTACCATAATACATATGCGGAGTTATATTTAGAGGATAATTTGAACTTTATTTTAATGGAAATTTCACATCGGTGCGAGGTGCAGGCCAATAGTTATTAATTTTTAAAAATGACTCCAAAACTACGGCTCGGCCGCAAATGATTTATTCGTTGCTTGCTGGTGCTTGATATCCTTTCCTCCGGCCAAAACGAAATTCAATACAAAAAATATTTCAACTCGAATGGGTAGCTCATGGCCTTGGTACGCAAATCAAGAAAAATTTTGCCGAAATAATCATGAACAATTACAATAAAGATAACATTTTGGTGTAGGGCGGCTTCGCCGATCAAGTGCTGGCATTCGCGGTAAGATGTAGAAAGTTGCGATATGCAGGCAACTACAATTTCTTAATGAAATACATCACTGCATGTGCGGCATTATATTTAGAGAACAATTTGAACTTTCTTTTGACAAAAACTCCACTTCGATCCGACCGTCGGGTCAATTGTTATCAATTTTTGAAAACGACCGCAAAGCCACGGCTCGGCGCATATTACACGACCCTACAAATTTAAAATCAGACGTGCCGAAATAGTAATTGACCATTTTGAAATAGCCAATACTAGGTACCTAAAGGATAATGGCACTCAAATTACGAAACATGTTCGCTCAATAACAAAAAAAGTAGGTAGGTATCAATAAAAATCATGTGACAGGCTACCATTTTTTCGGTTTTTCGATAAAAAAGAAATGTTCCAATTCAAAACTGAACCCGATATTCGTGTTCAGGAGGTCGAAATCAGTTGAAGAACATTTTTTTTATATAAGTAACAGAATGACGCTCATGTGGCCGGTTTGTCTGTCTGTCTGTCTGTCTGTCCGAGTCCGTGCAGAAATTAAGACGCTGTACTCCTTCTCGAGAATTGAAACAAGTAGAGTCTTGGAACTTTTTTCCGATTAATAGCTGATGTCTCCAAGGGTGGCCAATGGGCACTATTTTTGTTATCCATACATCGTTATCATTATTCTCAAAAAACAGAGATCTCCTGTGCACTTCGATGAAGTTGAACTTCTTCTCGGGAACTAAAGCTACAGTTCTTGAAGATTGAACTTTATCCGGTGGATAGCTTAGGTTCTCAAGGACCAAATAGGCAGAATGGCTTTCATAATTCGGCCGCCATCTTGGCTGCCATATTGAAATTTCTTATTAGTGGAACGATTGTCATGAAACTTGAAACTTACCCTTGTCTAGTACGATCATTCTTATTTTCAAGCCAAATTTCATGATTGCCCCACCATCTTAGCCGCCATATTGAAATCTCTTATAAGTGGGAGGATTTTCATGAAACTTGAGAGTTACGCTTGTCTCGTACGATAATTCCTATTTTCAAGCTGAGTTTCATAATTCTGCCGCCATCTTGGCCGCCATATTGAAATCTCTTATTAGTGGAACGATTTTCATGAAACTTGGAACTTACCCTTGTCTAGTACAATCATTCTGATTTTCAAGCCGAATTTCATGATTCTGTCGATATTTTGGCCGCCATATTGAAAGTTTTTGCCCAAGACAGTAGAACCCTAATTACTTAACATCTTGCGTTCACTAATCCTCCAAAAAGGAAGTGCGCTACTGAGCCTCATGCCCATGAGGCGTATTCGCTTGTTTCACTCTCAGCTCAAGTTTGACTTGGATAAGCCAAGCAATTTACGTTTTGGTTCATGAACAGGGAGCTGGTGCCTTAAAACCTAGTCCATACTTGCTTCCTGTCCATCACCTCTATTAAAGCTCATAGTTTTGTTCCCAATTATGCATCCAACACCTGGGTAGTACTGCGAATAATTAGAGTAATAAATAATTTTTTATATTTGTTGCAGATGCAAGGAGTTTCCTCTCCCCCTGGGCTTGGATGTTTAGGGGGTCAAGATTTCGCCCCCGAATCTTGGAAAACCATTCACCTGCCCCTGCCGCGCAATTTTTTCCTCGCTTCTTCCGGGCTAGGGCTCCCGGTCCGAATTTTCATCCACGGTGCGGCGTCATCCACGTGTCAGACTGTCAGAGCTATATAACCTCCACTGCGTGAAACCACCTGTGAGTCTCAGGCGTACCAATGTAAGTGAAATTTTCCATAGCTTGCTGGGTGGCAAATAAGGGTGAAACGGATAATACACCCGGAGTCATTGAAGGGCTGTAACCTTCTTTGGCTTTTCCAAGCATCAACGCGAGTTGTATCAAGTCTCTTGACTCTCTTTCCATCCATATTTTCATGTCTTTTTCTGCTTCTGAAATAATTATTGTTGATCATCTCATTCTATTGTCTTCCCCTTTCTTTGGCAGTCGGACGTAGGCAGTGAAATTTTGATTTATCGGCTGGCTGATTATCATCGGGAGTTATCTGTGTGAAGGAACGGGTGTCAGGTGAATAAACATTAAGCAGTGCGGAAACTGATGCATCTCCTTGTGGAGAAAACAGGAATTATGGTCTCCGGGGGGCGTCCGTCATGACGCTTTTTAAAGATATTCACCGAAAAAGCGCTAACCACCTCACCGAGCACCTCACCAAGGAAAGCATTTCAGACATGGAAAACGCGACTTCCGAGGAAATACTGTTGTTGCTAAGGACATACTGTTTTGAGTTTTTGTACAGGGTGTCCCAGCTAAAACAATCCAGCGCGATTTCCTCAGGAAATATCAAGGCAACAAAAATTGTTTTGCAATTGAGAGAAAGCCTGATCTTTTAGCTTTCGTTTGAGGGGGCGCCGATGCTTGTAGGTGCTCTAGTTTCCAAGAAAATGCAATTTTAATCAGGCGAGTCACAAGAATTCGAAAATTCATGATCGACTAAACAAAATACTTCAGATGAAAAAAAATCGTTTTTTTCTAGGCTTTCCATTGATGTGTCGCCGACGTCTGTACCTGGCCCAGTAAGCCAGATATTCTGCCTCACAGTCCAGCAAAACACAATAATCAGAATCATGACGTCGCCGATCACACACTTGTTGACTAACACTAGTCGTTACTAGGGCTTTTTCACTCACCATACCTGGATTCACCATAGCAATGAATACTGGCTGATGTTAAAATCAACAAGTGTGTGGTCGGTGACGTCATGATTCTGATTATTGTGTTTTGTTGGACTTTAAAGCAGAATATCTAGCTTACTGGGTCAGGTACAAACATCGGCGACACATCAATGGAAAGCCTAAAGAAAGAGGATTTTTTTTCATCTGGAGTATTTTGTTTAGTCGATCATGAATTTTTCAATTCTTGTGACTCGCCCGATTAAAATTGCATTTTCTTGGAAACTAGAGCACCTACAAGCATCGGCGCCCCCTCAAAAGAAAGATAAAAGGTCAGGTCAGGTCGGGCTTTCCCCCAATTGCAACATAATTTTTGTTGCCTTGATAGTTATTTGCTGAGAAAATCGCGCTGGATTGTTTTAGCTGGGACAGCCTGTATAGTACCAAGTATAGTACCTATTCATATCCGTTTTATTTCTGTGAGTTGTAGCCTTCAGCTCTTAGTTTTGATATTTTTTATTCATCCCTGTTTTTGTTTCAATCACATACCTTGTATAGTGCGTTCAGCCAAGTGATCCAAGCGAGCTGTGATGTCCCGTAACTCCTTTCCAAGGACGTCGCGTGGCGAGATTCCCAGCAAACTCGAATCACACTTAGGTTGAACGCCTTATTGTAGAATAAGTTGAGTAGAGTTTTCGCCAAATTATCGAAACCTACGGCCGAGCTAGCTGGTCAAAATTGCCAAAAAGTTGAATTTCTGCATTTCATTTCAAGCAATTTTTAAAAGCTCAAGTATGTAATTCCTAGTGGCCCAGAAAACATTTTGGTGACAACGTATGTGGGTTTGTAACGATTATCTACCTCGTTTTCGAAAAATGAAGGTTGTAAAAATCAATGACCCAGGTAGACAATAACGCTGAGGACTCAGGTATGTAATATCTGACGATCCAGAGAGCAGCAAAGAAGTGCGCAGGCATGTAATCGAGTAAAGAGCCAGGTATGTAATATTTAACGACCCAGGGAAGACTATAGAACGGCGCAAGTATGTAATCGCATAAGTTAGAGTCCAGGTATGTAATATCTGATGATCCAGAGCGACGGCTAGATAGTGACGCAGGTTTCGCAGATTCGCTGATATACATTCAAAAATAGGTACCTACTTACATGCACCATGCACATGGTCTTCTTGGAACTTATCTGCCGAATAATGTTGTAAGGCATCAACTTGATTAGAATATGAAAATACCAGCTCCGAGCCAATTCATATTAAAATGTAATGAGAAATTCGTTGCGAGCTTTCACACTATAGACCGAAGAAGTGTGACGTCACAACATGGCAACATGGCCGGCGGTTGACATTTTCTGGAGGCAAACGTCAAACGTGACATGACCGTGGGATGCACGGTATGTGGATGCACGTGGCATGCACGTGACGTTTCTGTGTTTGTGTTTGTCATGTGTTTGTCAAATTTTTGCGAAGGTAAATAAAGTAAATGGATATAAGAATGAAGATTCATATTTTGAGCTATATCAAGTGGAGGAAATCAAACTATATTGCTGTAAACTAAAAACTGCTAACCAGAAACTGCGATCCATTGCTACGAGCGTGTTCCGCGTTGTTCTGACGCTGAGGCTTTTGAGGCTACCCAGTATTTCTTTCATCCAACTTTGAACCAAGGCGTTCCACTGCCGTTGCCACTGCTCGACGAATTGCTGTCTGGCCCTGTTACTGCTTACTGGTTTGCTGATGCTGGTGGGCACTCCTAGGCTTGTTTCCTCTAATCGCAAGCAGGGCGAAGGGTGGGATACTCGAGAGCGCTCGTGCTGCATCATGCGGAACCGTTCTGTAGGCACTGGTGATTCTGAGTGCAGCTTTGATCAGCTCTCTGTCAATGATTTGGGCTATGTCCGGCCCAGTCTGGCCTTTTTGCAACCAAGTCCGCCTGTATGACGCTGACTGTCTCTTAGGCTGGCAATTTCAGCAATGCTCACTGCCATTTTGTACTGACTTTTGTGACTTTTGTTGTGAACCTCCAGAAAATGTCATGCCAAACACAACCAAACATAGAAACGTCACGTTCATGCAGTGACATTTGCCTCCAGAAAATGTCAACCGCCGGCCATGTTGCCATGTTGTGACGTCATCACTTCTATAGACCGGAGAAGTGATGACGTCACAACATGGCAACATGGCCGGCGGTTGACATTTTCTGGAGGCAAATGTCACTGCATGAACGTGACGTTTCTATGTTTGGTTGTGTTTGGCATGACATTTTCTGGAGGTTCACAACAAAAGTCACAAAAGTCAGTGCAAAATGGCAGTGAGCATTGCTGAAATTGCCAGCCTAAGAGACAGCCAGCGTCATACAGGCGGACTTGGTTGCAAAAAGGCCAGACATAGCCCAACAGAGAGCTGCGCAAAGCTGCACTCAGAATCACCAGTGCCTACAGAACGGTTCCGCATGATGCAGCACGAGTGCTCTCGGGTATCCTACTCTTCGCCCTGATGCTTGCGATTAGAGGAAACAAGCCTAGGAGTGCCCACCAGCAAACCAGAAAGCAGAAACAAGGCCACAGAGCAGTTCGTCGAGCAGTGGCAACGGCAGTGGAACGCCTTGGTTCAAAGTTGGATGAAAGAAATACTGGGGAGCTTCAAAAGCCTCAGCGTCAGGACAACGCGGAACACGCTCGTTTTCATTGTAACGGTCCATCAAAGCAGCGAGAAGACCTCAAAGAAAAACTGGGCTGGAGAGTCGCCGTCGACAATCTCGTTCATGAGATGCTCAGAGGCAAAGAGCAATGGATCGCAGTTTATAGTTAGCAGTTTTTAGTTTATAGCAATATAGTTTGATTTCCTCCACCTGATATAGCCCAAAATATGGATTATTTTTTGTTATATCCATTTCCGTTATTTACCTTCCCAAAAAGTTGACAAACACATGACAAACACAAACAGAGAAACGTCAAGTGCATGCCACGTGCCGTGCATTCCACGGTCGTGTCACGTTTGACGTTGGCCTCCAGAAAATGTCAACCGCCGGCCATGTTGCCGTGTTGTGACGTCACACTTCTTCGGTCTATTCGTATGGTATGACAAATGCCTCGACAAATGTTTTCAGTGTTTGTTCTAGAAGTATCCACTGGCACAGTATTTGACTCCACTGGGTCATTGTATCTTGACTCGAAGACGATGCCTACCGGACTGACTGGGCGTCGACTTCAGTCCGGCCTTTGCTCCACAGTCGAACACGTGATTGGTAAATAGAATATCTACCTAAATGTGGTCATTACATATCCCGGTCATCACCAGAGAGAATTCTAAGTTGGGGTATGTAATTTCTAATGGTCCCAGGACTGTATACGTCGCCGTCGCAGTCATTCATCGCGGACGGAATTGCAAGTCTGGGTATGTAATTTCTGATGCTACCAGGAGTGTGAGCGTCGTAGTCATTCATCGCACAATATTATTGATGGCAAGGAGTAGTCTTAGTTACAGACTTCAGGTATGTAATAATTACAGCTTTGGTGCAGCACTGATTGAAGCCAACAATTGTCTGCATTTGTCGCTGACCTGTCTATACACATTTTACCTACTTGAGTCAGTGATGGTCACTACCCGCCGGTTCAGAAAACAGTGAACTGTAATATTTGCTATCCTGGGGTGATACTGGATAATGCTGAAGGCAGTATAGTTTCTTGAATTACCACCAAAAACTCAATCTTCACTACCAAAGTTGATAAATATTGACCACCTGAATATTCACGTATTGAAATTGTTGGTAGCAATTCAGATATTTGATGACCTGAGTCTGTAACGCCTACAGATTTCCGCTAAAGCATTTTCCTCCGTGTGAACAAAGAAAAGTGCGTGACAACTTTTTTGAGGAAGCGGAATATCCTTGAATACCAGACGCAAGTACGTGAGGCGGCAGGGCAGGAGCAAGTTAGACTTGAATTCGCAGGGATAGTGTGCACATCAGCGAAGTTAAATAGACCGATATAGTGTCTGTGCCGATATCTAAGTGCGAAATACCTAGTAGTATACCTACAGTACGCAGTAATAATATAGTCTATTCAAACGTTTGCCTCTAAATTTTATTATCAAAATAGGTATACCCAACACAAATTAGTAAATATTCAAGGTACCCTTTTCGAATTTTTGAACTTGTTCCATCTTCCATCCATCACTAATAGTATTTCAAAGTGATTACGAAAGTTCTACCAAATGATTATACTTAGGTACTTATTCCAATTACGCTCATTCACAAACGTAACTTCAAATAAGGCGTGTTTCCCATAAATCGGCGCTGCATTTAAAATAATAATAAATGAGCACTTCTCCGGTCGGCGGCAGCGCATCTATTGGTTTCGTGGTTGTCAGTCGTTAGTCAGGGCACACTAGACGTGGTAGTGGACCCCCGTGACGTCTATGGTGCTCCAACTGACGCTCCATTTCAATATAAATGAGATTTCTGAAATATGGTAGGCTACGTTTAAGGGGGCAGCTTCACATTTATGCAAATTGCAAATCACCTGCCGAATTTACGTGGACCCTCTTAATTACATTGCACCCAATTAGGTTGACTCCGCCGCTGAGCTGGGCGATGCACTTACCGAAGTTGCATCACGGGTCTTCCAGTAGTTTGTGACTTGTGGTATTCAAGTACCTACGCACCATGCTGGAACGCAAAGCTACATTCATTAAAACGGTAAATATATAAAATCATCGTGTGTCATTTGTAATTATTGAATTTGATCATAAGCCGGTTTTGTGGATTGGCAAATTTAATGAAATTATATTGTTGTACCGCTTAGCAGTACCTCTATCAACACCCATTACGATTAGCAATTGTGCAACTTTCTTTTTTTGATCAATTTATGGTTGACAAGAATTGACAAAATTGTTTTGGAGATAAACGTCCAACGATCCAAGCGTGACTCTCAGGCACAGTTTTAATTGAAACGTAAGTGTGTTTACGTTGAAAAATTAAGAGCGATGTCGGAAATAACAATTGTCCATCGTAATTTGATACTTTTTTTTACGCTCGCCACACACATCTAGAAGTAAGTATAAATTTGCTTATCACTATGGCCCCATCATCGAAGCGACAAATGTCATAAATTATTCAAAGCGCAGGTCACCCAAATGGGTGAATAGAAACATCGTCAGTGTCTAATTTCTTCATTAGGCAATGCGGTACAAGATAAAATTTCGAAAAATCATATTTCATGGAAAGCAGTCGGCCCATCCAAATTACTCAAGTAATTTATGTAGGCACCAGGAGCAAGTAGTTAGACCGATTCATAAAAAAAATGTGACAAGCCGGACAAAAACACTTCTTTTTCTACGAACTACAAATACCCTTGGCTATGAATTTTGATTTTGAGTAGAATTCACTTCACTCAACCACCCACATGGCATCCACCACCTTGAAAAATGTGTGTCAAAAATATTCTTATGTATTTCTTGAATTTCTTTTGTTCATTATTTTGTAATTAATTGCACACGATATTTGTTTAAACAATAATAGCTATTTATCTACTCCCGTATCGTACTGGCCACTTTTCGACACGCAAGCGACGCAAATACGTCGTTCCAAAAAAAATTGCGTTTTTCCAATTTGATGTAAATTTGAATTATCTTTTGTTATCTATGTTTTATGTCTTGCTTTTGTTCTTTTGTCATAAATTTGTTAAAAGTTTGAAAGACAATAAATTATTTGTATTGTATTTTGTATCGAATTACTACAATGAATTTGTATTCTGTTTGGAGTGTCCATTGACTTTATCCTTTGGCTATCAGTTCGAGGTTTTGCAAGACACTAGATAATTCACATAAATTTTGTAAAGGGTGTTCAATAAAACAGTGCAAAATTTCTGAATCGTGAAGAAGCTTCCGTTCGAAAAAGAATTTTTTTTCTCCTGAATTTTCACCACAAAGAAGCGAGGTAGGCCTTTGAGTAGGTGTTTAAATTCTCTGCTTGCATCTACTTTATTTACAGGGTGAGCACAAAGAAATCATCCTTTTTGGTCTTGCATGGATAACTTTTTTCGTCCTTGACCGATTTTAAAAATTTGCGGCTCATATTGAAGCTAAAACTTGAGGTAAAAAGACCTGAGGATCAGAATTGACTCGAGACAAACATTCAGAATCAAGTGACAAGTGTTCAATAAAAGTTGGCCCAAATCTTGAACGCCGTCTACAGCTCGTTTGGGAGAAGGATAAGCCAAAAGCCACTTTTCTTTCGAAGAAATCATTTATTCTGAATACATTGAGGTTTTTAGCGCACTTTCCCAAAAAATGGGGAAAAGGCGCTTTTAGCTTCACTTTGTCCGTCCGTCCGTCCGTCCGTCTGTCCGTCTGCCCGTCTGTCCGTACCCGGAATAACTCATCGGGGAGTGTAAACGCTGATCAATAGTACATATGTCCAGGATGTCAAGTTGACTTTTAGTTTTTTGTTATTCTGCCGCCATCTTTGATCCGCCATTTTGAACTTCTCTAAAAGTGATCCGATTGAAATGAAATTTGCAGGCAATGTGAACCACATCACGATCTTTCCAATTTTCGACAATTTATGTCCCGCCGCCATCTTGTATTCTCCATATTGAACATGTTTCGAAGTGATAGAACTAGGAGAATTAGGCTTCAACGAAAAAAAATATCGATGTGGTGCAAACGCCAATCGAATGCGTACGTGTCCACCATATAAAGTTGACCAATGATTTTTGTCATTTGGCTCCCATCTTGATCCGCTATTTCGAATTTCTCTGAAAGTTGTCTGATTCGAGTGAAATTCGCAGGCGATGTAAATTTCAATTAGATACATCTAATTTTCGACAATTGATGCCCCGCCGCCATCTTGTATTTTCCATATTGAACATGTTTCAAAGTGATAGAACTAGGAGAATTATGCCTCAACGAAAAAAGATATCAATGTGATCCTAACGCCAATCGAATGCGTACGAGGCAACCATATAAAGTTGACCAAAGATTGTTGTCACTTGGCCGCCATCTTTGATCCTCTATTTTGAATTTCTCTGAAAGTGGTCCGATTTGAGTGAAATTCAAGGGCGATGTGAACTTCATCAAAATACATCCGATTTTGGACAAATAATGCTCTGCCGCCATTTTGGCCGCCATATTGAAATTTCTCATCACTTAACGATTTTCATGGAGCTTGGGACTCACCTTTGTTTCGTATGACCATTCTTATTCTCCAGCCAAATTGCAACATTCATCCGCCATCTTGGCCGCCATATTGAAATCTCTTATTAGTGGAACGATTTTTATGAAACTTGGAACTCACCCTTGTCTATAGTACGATCATTTTGATTTTTAGCCCAAATTTCATGAATCTGACGTTATTTTGGCCGCTATATTGAAATTTCTGCCCAAATAACGGTAGAACCCTAATTAACATTTTGCGTTCACTAATCCTTCAAAAAGGAAGTATGTATGCTACTGAGCCTCATGCCCATGAGGCATATCTGTTTGTTCTTGCTTGTCCTAGCCAAAAATTGTAGGTGAAGGAATTCAAGTACAACTGCATGTTCAAGAAGGAGAAACAGCCTCCTGTTCACCTTAAATTGGTCGTAACCAAGACTACAAAAATCAAAACAATGAGTAATGGACAAACGACAAACCAGTTTAGGTAATTCATTGTCTTTATTTTCGTAGTGTTGATTACGACCAATTTCAGGTGAACAAGGGACTACATATTTCTCTTCCTTGAACATGCAGTTGTAAATGGATTCCTTCACCTACACAATTCTTAGCTAGGACAAAAACGAAGGACTTTCATGTATTCAGATTAAATTATTTATTCGGGAGAAACGTGGCCATTAGCAAATCCTTCTCCTAAACGGACTGTCGACGGCATTTAAAATTTTGGGCCACATTTCATTGAACCCTTGGCTCTGAATGTTTGTCTTGAATCAATTCTGATCATCAGGTCTTTTTACCCATAGTTTTAGCTTCAATATGAGCCGCAAATTTTCAAAATCGGTTAACAAGGAAAAAAGTTATCTATGCAAAACCAAAAAGATGATTTTTTTGTGCTCACCCTGTAAATAAAGGAGCTAAGCAGAGAGTTCAAACACTACCCTGTACTTTAGGGTCTACCTCGTCTTCTTTGTGGTAAAAATTCAAGAGAAAAAATTCGTTTTCGAACGGGAGCTTCTTGACGATTCAGAAATTTTGCATTGTTCATTGAATCACGGACTGATAGTCAAAGAATCAAGTCAACGGATACTTCAAACAGAATGCAAATTCATTGTAGTAATCCAAATTTACATCAAATTGAAAAAGGGTAAAAATTTTTAGAACGACGTATTGATTTGTGCGTATAGTTTAGTTAGTTGTCTGCAACTGCAGAAGCCCCCTTGAAGTCTTACCGAGTCACTTATCTTGCTACTTAGGAGCCCTAGTCTTCCCGTCTCTTGTAGATTCTATCAGTTTAACATTGGCTTTCTTGTCTGCAACTGCAGAGGCCCTTTTCGAAGTTCTCCTACGTCAATTTTATTGAAATAAATATTGCTTTTCAAATAAAACATAAAATCATTTAAAAACCCATACGTGAGAAATGAAAAGAATTGTATAAACTCACTAACAGGAGAATAACGCATGTGTATTTTGCTCAAAGATTTTGACGTATATACCTATGTGAGATGTACTTAACAAAAACACCTCATGTCATCACCTACGGCTTATTTGTCCAGTTTTCTTCAACAATCTCTCTCCGCACTAAGTCGCATCAATCACGTATTCCATCACCTACGGTTTGCCTGTGCAACATACGGCACCTATATGACAAGTATCATTTTGAAATTACCTACTAGTGAGTGAAGATAGGATTGCCGTATTTTTCAAATATCTCAAGAAGGCAATATATTTTCTTTTCAATTGTGACATCTTGAGATACCATAAAACGAGACCAGCGAGAAAAAAGTCCCGCAAAATGTTCATACACTTGATTATGACAAAAATATGACGGTTCAAGGCGACTCCAAATTTCGAAAGACTCTCCTCCTGTAAAATCGGTTTCACTGCACGTACGTTGTTCTTCCGCCTGACAATGACGATGTGAAAAATATTGGTATCTGTACTTGACTGTACTGTACTGTAGCGTGGTCAGAAAAGAATCAAGAAATTTCATTTCAAGACAATTTAATGGGTACATCCGTTTAATACTTATAATAAATCAGGCTTCAAATTGGAAACGCTGTTGACTTTGAAGATAACAATCGCAAGCTGTAAATTAAAAGCTTCAAAGAAATAAACCCACTCATCAGTGTTTCCTATTCAAAATTATACCCGATGACATTTTTATTATGCATTTGGATTAATAATAAGTCGATGAATAATATTTATTAGACTTATTACAGTAAGTAGATGCTCAATTTTTGCAGCTGAACTTGAAACTTTTCTTCTTATCGATAAATTTCTCAATTTCTCAGATCTCGAATCGCATCCATATGATGATGGCTCACCAGTCAGCACTCTTGGATGGTGATGTAAATGGACACAGGTATGCACCCGGTTCTCCTGAATTTCACTCAGCAAAAAAATTAATTTACTAGATGCTATCAGCTGGCTATTTATAAGGTCCAGCGTGGACGCGCATTTTTAAAAAACAGCCATTAAAATTTGTCATCTTTAACGGCATGGGGTCCAGTCCAAGGATGAATAATCGCGCTTTGCCGTGTTTCTCCTAAAAACACGTTATTACAAGTATATCAATTACGGCTATCAAGATATTCAAGACCCAAACATTCCTGATCCAGACGACAAAGTAGGGAGGCGACACAATTTCACAGGTTTTTGCGATTATCATGAGAACACAGATACAATGCTCAACCGCACAACTACATAATAGTATGTTGTTACATACCGAGGTGGAAAGGGTCTCATAACAGCCAAGGGATTCAATATACATGGTGGCCCAACAAAAACAGAACAGTGGGGTTTTCGGGCATTTTACCTCATTTTTTTGAAAAAAGCTCGAACAGGTCGATTTTCATATTGAGGGGGACATCTGAAACATATATTGGCGGATTTCTATCTTTAGCCCCCTCACCTCCACCCGCTCCAACTTCGAAGTTTCAAATGACACCACCCACTTTGCGATATATCAAATTAAAGAAAATTGAATTCTCTTTCTGAAAAAGTATTTCTATAATTTTCAACCCCAACTCCCTTCTTCCTAAAATTGTCAGAGTTTCCAATGTAATATTTTTGATCTCTCAATTATCTTCAGTACAGTCTACGTCATCCTGCACAGCATCGAGGGAGAAAATTTTCTGCGTAAAAAGTGCCACCCAAATTCACCCCTTCACCTCAACCTCAACTTCAAAATCTAAAATAACACTACTCACTTTGTGATACATCAAATCGAAGGGAATTGAATTCTCTTCGTGACTAAAATATTTTCAGAATTTTCAAAAAGCCCCCTTTCCCCTTAAAATACTCCGAATGTTTAATTTATCAGGAGAGGGATTGAAAATTTCAAAAAATTGTTTTCAGAAAGAGAAATCAATTTCCTTTTATTCGATGTATCACAAAGTAGGTGGTGTCTGTTAAGTTTTGAAATTGGGGTGGGGGAGAGGAAAGGGGTGAATTTGGGTAACACTTTTCTCCACCGAAAATTTTCTCTTCAGATCCTATTTGGGATGACGCTGATTAAATTGAAGAGAATTGAGGGGTCAAGGATATAAAATGGGACAGTCAGAGAAATTTAACTTGTTTTTTCCTACCACGTCCACTAATATTTTAGCAGAATTTTTGTATTTTTTCCCTGGTTAAAACCAAAATAATAGGGAGAATACACGTCATCTTCGGTTTGTATCTTTCATGTTTTTTCCTACCACGTCCACTAATATTTTAGCAGAATTTTTGTATTTTTTTCCCTGGTTAAAACCAAAATAATAGGGAGAATACACGTCATCTTCGGTTTGTATCTTTCATGAAAAATTATGCAAACAATTCACAAAAGTGATACTAAAATCTGAAGAGCTCGAATAGGTATTCATTCACAATGAGTTAGCAATCGATACATTCCCAACTTTTAAAAAGTTGGAAAGTGAATGATTTCTCACAGGTTGGAAAAAATGTCACTTTCGGACCACGGGTCGAAAGTGACGTATATATATGAAGAGAGGTGATCTGATCTGAACAGCTGTCGCGGAGCGAGGAATGTTGATGGATGCGTTGTTTGAAAAGGTTGCCTATGCCTACCTGATAAACGTTTGAACGCGAAAAACTTTAAATAAAGCTAATTATTTGCATTTAGACTGGATCATTGTGAATAAAGTCCTATACACAAAATTGGAAATTGGCGGAGTATAGATGCTGGGCATGTACCCCATAACGTTCAGCTTTGCGGAGAAGACGTGAATTTATTTTCAAAAACCACATACTCAATATGGAAGCATTGTGAACTATTCCTAGTTTTTAAAAGAAGTACCCACACTCTGGAAGGCTGGAACTCTGGGAAGCTACCTACACTCTTCTAATTTTTGTGTGGATGAGATTCATCGGCGTTAATACTTGATTTCACTGCTTAGGACATCGTACTGGAACAAGAAATTTACGGAACTTGTGCAAGGTGAAGTACATCCACTCCATACCTTGTAACGTTCATTTTTTGATCTAAGACCACTCGTGGTCATTGGCTTAATTTAGGTCCCTGTATTCAGTTTTCCATCATCTAAGTAATTTCTTTCTTTCATTTAAAATTTCGCTTTGCCAAATTATAATACCGTAAATTATTACTGGAGGTACTACAACCTACTTGCAATTTGCAAAGTTAATTTCAGTAATTTTTTCATTTTTGACAGCAACAGTCGACACATCAACATAACCTATCTTTCGAATCACGGTACAAGTACCTAAACCTACTATAGATATAAAGTCATTTCGGACTTCTTTCTTGCAATAATCAGCAAATATCACTCATCAGAACTCCGAAAATGTGCTCATGAGACTCACCCCCCGGCCCCCGTGAGGACTTTGCTACTTGTTGTACCTATTAACTATTTAGTTGAAATTTTATTGCAGTGACCCACCAAGTGTCAAGAAGATTCCGGTGAACTGCGGCGTGGCACTTGGTGCTACAGCAAAGACTTCGATTTCGGTCTCTGGCGCTTGACGTGTTTATAGTGTCTGGTCCAAGTAGTCGTCGCGGTACGGGCCTAAAATGGTCCAAGTTCTGCACTTCTAACGATTTCGATTATTTTCGGCACAGATGATCATTGGACCTATTCAAGCGTTTTGACCCGCAGCACCTCAGAAACGGAGGGGTGGGGGTATCTTCAAAATTTGAAGCTCCAGGTCTGGTATGGTCCAATGAAGACTCACAAAGGCGAGTGAGTAGTCATTTCCGAATGATTTTCATCCGCTGATGTTGATTCTCACGTGAAAAATGAGTTGCGCAGTCATTTGACAAAGATAATTGGTGATAATAAGAGATAAAGATGAAATCAAGTGGTCATCTACTGAACTCTGTAGGAACTTGTTTTTTTGTGGTAAATACATGAAACTTGGTAGGGCTGTTCATTATTACTTACTTTTCAAATATGGAGGGAGCACCACGCGTTCCGACGCATGACGTCGCGACGCAATGTCAGAAAACATAGTGGTCGTCATTTCCAAAATAGTCGATATATTATCATAGTTTATTTGATTTCTTTCATCAAACCATATGCTTTCAAGATTCAATAACATATTTCTGTCGACTTGGGGAACCGGTGGGCTACCAGTGGTAAGTCAGGTGTCTGCTAGAGGGAGCTGTGAGGTTTCTTTACCCCCCAATTTCCACGGTCAACATTTTCGGATAAAACTATTTTTAAGTTTGTCCATACGAATAATCATGTCATCTGGTCAACATTCTCCATGTTTCGTCATTCTAAGGACTTCTCAGTATGGTTTATACAGATTTCGCAACCGCGCGAGATCATTCAGACTACCTAGTAAAGTAACCAATTCTGAAATACCGTTCTGTTTGAAATGGGTAAAAAAGGAGTAAATGCAATTTCCGTGATTCTAGTGTTAGGGTATAAATAAAGTCTCGGATATGAATGAAGTAAATACGTCTGAAAAAAGCACCAATATCAAAATCTTGAATTCTTGAATTCGATTCCCGGCACAGTGCTTTGTGCTATAGAAACAAAGTTTCTTAGCTTGTGATATTTGGGAATCAAATTCAGCAAACTCCTATGACATAAGGAATGCCGATAAGGATGAAAACAAACAAATAAACAAACAATAATGATTCAATCATTTGATAGGGTCTCTTACAAAGCGATTTCTTTCTTTCAGTACGGTGGCATCGATGTTAACAGGCGGTTAATCGTTATAATAATTTATAGTTTAGTTTGTGTTTGGGGGTGAAGAAACCTCACAGTTGCCCTTACAGGCACCTGGTTCACCACTGGTAGCCCCCCGTTTCCCCAAATCGACAGAAATATGTTCTTGAATCTTGAAAGCATAATATGGCTTGATGGAAGAAATCAAAGAAATTATAATATTCCTATCGACTGTTCTCGAAATGGCGACCACTGTTTTTTGATATTGCGTCGCGACGTCATCCGTCGGAACGCGTGGTGCTCCCTCCATATTTGGGAAGTAAGTAATAATGAACAGCCCTACCAAATTTCATGTATTTACCACAAAAAAACAAGTTCCTACAGAGTTCAGTAGATGACCACTTGATTTCATCTTTATCTCTTATTATCACCAATTATCCTTGTCAAATGACTGCGCAACTCATTTTTCACGTGAGAATCGACATCAGCGGATGAAAATCATTCGGAAATGACTACTCACTTGCCTTTGTGGGTCTTCATTGGACCATACTAGACCTGGAGCTTCAAATTCTGAAGATACCCCCACCCCTCCATTCCTGAGGGGCAAATTTGGTGGTGCTGCGGGTCAAAACGCTTGAATAGGTCCAATGATCATCTGTGCCGAAAATAATCGAAATCGTTAGAAGTGCAGAATAATTTGGTGTACCGCTACGACTAAAGGTATATCAGGAATGCCTTGGTTACCTACCACTAGGATGCCCTTATATTGTGCTTTGAAAAGTTATGCGCCGTTGTGGAGGTGGATGAGAGGTGGTGGTGAGAGGAGGAGAGTGGCAGATAAAACCGGATTTCTTTGAGTTCAAGGTTCTGTAGCCCCGTTACTTGTGGGGGTAGCCGTTACCGTTACCCCACCAAATCTGTTAGATAAGGCTGAATACAGTCTGTCTTCCATCAGGATGCTCGCTCAACCTAGCATGGGTAGAATGTTTTTTGCAGTACCTTACAGTGTAAGCAGCGCACTTGTGCCATATGCATAGTACCAGTGTCATTATAGGACACCAAAAACAATGTATTCGCGAAAAAAAAAATTGAAAATTATTTTTTTATCACAGTGTTCCGGCACTGTACGTTCTGCGCAGCGTTTATCTGCCGCCGAGTAGAGTTATACGGAACAAATCCGAAGATGGAAATAAATAAATGCATTTATTTCCAACAGGTATGGAGACTACCCAATTACAGGAAACAATAACAATAGATAGATAAGTATACTTGATACAAATAATTACAAAGTGCGCACATACTTCAAGAAACAGAAAGTAGATTATTAAACAAAAAATATATATACATTAAAAATTAAACAAAACAGAATCCAAACAGTGACCCAAAATCTGAAAAAATTAAATGGTTTTAGAAAACATCAATACAAAAAATGTACACCAGGCAAAAAACAACATGATGCAGAAACAGAATCCTAAGAATACAAAGCAACAACGCAGGAGGTCAAGGAGGTGATGGAATCAAAGTTGATGTCGCATGTTTTGGAAATTTTATTGAACTCATGGCACATTAGGGATATAGGGGAATTAAACAAGATGTTAGTTCTAGAACATGGGGTATAAAATGTCACACTCTGCCTGGAATTTTCGCGTGGAATAAAGAAGTTAATTTTAGAGAGTAGATAGGGACAATCAAGTAGGTTATGCAGGAGGTTGAATAGGAATTTGATAGCGAGAACTTTACGTCGAGTTTCCAAAGAAACAAATTCGAAGCGAGCCAACATCAGAGAGTATTCCGCACCCCGTGCAGGATAAACTCCGTCAACTCTGAAACTCAAGAACTTGAGAAAACGGCGCTGCAACAATTCCACACCATGAAATAGTGGGCTTTAGTCAAAAAAGTGGTTTTGATGAAAAAATTGCAACATTCTTTGTTTTTTTCTACTACCGGTACCTACTTAATGGGTTAAATTCTTTAATCAAATCCCTCTTCCCCAAGGGACGCTTTGATTGAAATTATTACCTACGTCGCTCTTCATCCAGCCACGGTGTCATTTTAATCAATAATAAGTTTTCATGGTGTGTATAGGGCCATTAGGGCCAACCCAGAATTTTATATACCTATTCCAACACCAGTAAAACGTTATTGATCGCATCAATTAATAATGGCACCCGTAGCAGGTTTCCAGAGATAAGAATCAGTGTCGTGTAATGTCTACAAGACCCCATGGTGTAAAGCTCCAGTTGAGGTCCAGTTTAACAAATTAGAGTATGAGTAGATATAAAAGCTAGTGATTTTCTTCTAGCTGGCATTCAGATAAATTGTTTCATATCTTCAATTAACTGATAAAGCAAAAAATTCGAGATCATAAACGAAGACCCTCAGACTTTAAATGGGCCATCCTTGGGCCTTTATTTGACATTAAAGAACTTTCCTTTTTCCAGGGTGAACAGTCTTCAGTATTCTGCACGTTACTTTCAAGTGGATTTTCCAATAGACATCTAGGGCGTAATACTCGTATCGTGTGATCAAATAAATTCTTTTTTAGGTAGGCTGTGACCTGGTCAAATTTAGAGGTGCGAAGCTGCGCTCGGCTAGGCCACAGCCTACCTAGAATTCATTTGATCACACGATAGTACATAATACGTAACAACAAGAGTAGTAAGTAGCATTATCACGCACGCAGGGAAAAGTTGCGCACGAGCGAGCGTAGTGAACGAATGCAGTAGGTACTGCTATAACCCGAAAGTCCCCATCCCTATCCCAAGTCCAGCGCTGTCTTGACCCCTGGTTTCTAATCTACGGTGTTCGAGAATTGAATTCCGAAGATTCACCATTCGATACAGAACGAAACAAAACAGAGAATTTTTCTAGAAAGCATAACTGACAATAGAATGATAAAGAAATTACATCAGTCTTGCCTGCTGGGTCGTTGGTTGACTGTTGTCAACAAGATGCAAGAAGTTTTTTGACAGTTCGAGAAGCACGTCATAAACCGATTCTTCATTCAATTCTTCATTCGATGTAGTGATAGCTGAGTTTCTACATCGAGTATGAACGTGATTCTCTACGAAATAACAAGTGAACTGAGTTTGAACAGCAATGCAGTGTATCCTGAAATCCTAGTAGCCTAAGCGGGCAATACCTGTCATTAGATTGATGCTTGATAAAACGGTTTTGTACCTACTTAATCCCAAATCGTTCATGACTGCGGGCACTTCTCGCACTCTAATATTCCAAATATTTCTTGATAAATCTCGCGAAATAAATGTGATCAAGTGAAAACTAAGCCCTACGAATGCAAGATGAAACTTGAACAAGAAATTCCAAAGTACCTTACCTGGGAAAAATATCTGCACTGCAAATGACTTTTGTTATTGATACATCTCACTTCTATGGCCATGCCTTTTTTTCCAAATATATGTATACAGATAGCCTCGCATATCCATTCGGTGTGAATGATGCTACCAAGGCACGTGTGATGAGCAGCTTCCCGTGAGACGCTCCCATTTTTCAATCTTACAATATAATTTTTGAAACGTTTTTTGTGTTTCTTGATCACAATTTCTCTCAGCTAGTACCTTCAAGATAAGAACCCCACGTCTTGTAGTGTGCAGGGTTTGTTAGCAGAGACTTGGGCTTTCAAGAAACCTCACAGAAGAAATCTGGCAGTGTGAGATCGGGTCATCTCGCCACCTAGTTGATGTCACCATTCCTCGATATCAAACGTCTATGAACCAAGTGGAAATTTCTTGGCATGTTAAATTGAACTTGTCAAATTTATAAAAAATTCTCGAATTCTTCAGAACGAAGTGGAATGAACTTTCTTTTGCCTTTTGACTCATTTCTCTACCTCACTTCATAAGCCAGCGTGCGTGACAATGAGCCTTATTAATAAATATTAAGCAATTGCTTTTGCTTGATTTTCTGTTTTAAAAATTTTTTCAAAAAATCAGAAACTTCAAGTAATTCCTTGATTCAGGTTTCATTGAACATTTGCGTGACTGATTAAAATAATAACAATGGTTCAAAGTTTCATTTCCAAATGTTTCTCCGTCTTTTGCTGCTAGATTTTAAGCAAAAGCAATACAGGTTTCCTCAAAAGAGAGATGGAGAATCCGCGATTCCGCGCAGCTGTTTTCGGCACGTTCTGCGCACAGTGTGCCATGAGTGATCGCGCCATTTGTATTTACATTGCTCCGCCATGTTAAAAGTTCGTTTTATTTTTTGAATTTTGAAGTCAACCATGCTAGGAAAGTCGCCAAAAAATATAACGAACTTCTCAATGAATTATGCAAATGAATATTTCGCAGAGAAGAATTTGCCAGAGAGGCATTTGATGCGCGGATACAACTGTTTTTGTAATGGATATATCAACGATACATGGACGTGCGCTGGAAGCACAGGGCCGCTATTCTTGAATCGTGTGAGCAAAGTTTTATATAATCTTCCCTAGGAGTTTTATATAATCCGTACTACACTACTGTAGTGAAAGTTGCTTAAAACCAACGAATTTCAGGCAACATTCGCTACATCAGTGTACTGCGGAATGTATTTTACTCCCAGGGACTTTTCTCACACGATTCAAGAATAGCGGCCCAGGTAAATGCGTGTCCCATGTCCCACTTTTGATATTTTTTATGGTGTATTATGGCCATCACTACAAGTTTGAAGTGTTTGATGCAAAAATGTGGCCAAGTGTGCCCTTGAATTATTGATTATTGATGAACTGAGCAGGAAGCTGCCTACTATTATAACGCTGAAGGGCTTGTGGTTTTTTTACTTCTTCGAGTGTCACGTCGTATTTTATGGATCCATGCTTAGGGACACTATCGCTGTATAACTTGTGGACTTGCATAGTGGCCCACAACATTTATTTCCCATAACTACTTGTGAAAACTGTATAACTACCAATAATAACACCATCAAAACACACGTTCGGCTTATGGAATCGGGGCAATGTTGGCACACTAGGACTGCGACGATTTACTGCGCAATCGAACGTGACATCACGGGCCAGAAAGAGACGCTCAACTTAGGAAACCTGTATTGCTTAATCTTTATTCATAAGGTTCATTATGTTACTTACTACTCTTATTGTTGTTACGTATAATATACTAGATGCGAGTATTACGCCCTCCGACTCCAGATGTTTATTGGAAAATCCACTTGAAACTAACGTGCAGACTGCAGAATACTGAAGACTGTTCACATTGGAAAAAATCTGTTGTGGGGCGACACAAAACTTTCCCGGCGGTATCCAGAGACGTCAGTAATGATTTTGATCGAAGTGTCCCTTCGGGAGGGGGCGATTCGATTTGGAAATTGATAAAAAAATTCTATTTAGTCGAGCGTTTAGCGAGCATCCTGCATCCATTGTTGAGCGGACAGAAAAAATGACAGGTTAGGTCAGTTTTCCAAGGTGATGAAATGATCCAAAAGGTAGAACTAGGTAGCTAACTGTTGTGATATCTCAAAAATGCAATGCTGGTTCCTTATTGAAATTTTTGTTCCTACTTCAGATATGATGATGAAATTACAAAAACTTGATTGAAAACTTTCACTGCATCTTTGTGTCAAATTTCAACTCTATATTTTCAATTTAGAGCTTGGGCAGACAAACCCAGACCCAATGTGCCACCTGAGGGCTTCCGATCAAAATCATCCACCCAAAGTCTAATCAGAACATTCCAGGCTGAACTTAGGCCTCCGTACCTGATTTCGATTTGATCGGATCAATAATTCGGTAATTATCGTGACAGAACCGCTTAATTTGTACGATCGCATGAGTGGTTTTATATTTTCAGGAGGAAAATTTCCGGGAAATTGGAGAGAAATTATTGGAAAATGTTCAAGAACCAGTTATCTATTCTCTAAAAGAAACATTCCAAGAAATCTGTTCACGGAATAAAAAGTTGGAAAATTTGCAGTTTTTCCAGAGAGGAAAACTCGGCAACTGTTGATCCGATTTCGAAACTTTTTCCTTCAAAAATTAGCTCAATCTTTTCTCTAACTTTTATTCACAGCATGTCTGCACCTAAAATTGATATTTCGTGGGGCTTACCGCATGTAGAAGTTTGCATTGCGTTTTTCTCAAATTCACGGAATGTGCAAATTTCATTTTGAAAAAATTACAGTCGGGAACCGAAACCGTGTCAACTCTGAAAATAGACCTGCACGACGCTCAATACAATCTACTTTCGATATCAGTTGAAATTTCCAAAAAAAAGTCGATCCCCGAGCAGGAATAAATTTTTGAGTGGAGTCCTGCTACAAAAGCGAGTCGTGCTGGTCGAAACACCGGCGAGAGCCCCTCCTGAGTGGCAACGGCCAGGAGAAATTTCGAAAATTCATTACGCTCAACTGGAGAATGGTGGAAAACTGCAACTGCGGCCTCAATTTGACTCTTTTGTTGTGTTGCTTCCTGCCAAATCTGGTTCCAATCCATCGGATAGATTTTGAATAATCAATTGGTAAAGTTTTGAACTTTAACATTTTTTATTATTTGACAGATGACAGATAGGGCAATGTTTCCAACTGTTCTGAATACAGTTTTTCAAGGGCTTTCAAATGACATATTGCAAGTTGAGTTCCGTGAGATATAGCTTCTGACATTTGATGATAGTGACAGTTGGGTTTGACAGATTACAGCCAAAAACTAATGGGCTCTTTTCAGGAAACAACCATGTTTGTATACCAAATATCAAGTCGATCCAGTCAACGTTACGGCAGTTATCGTGGAAGATCACAGACAGACACACATACACACACACACACATACACACACACATACACACACACACACACACACACAGACAGACATCATTCTGAAAATGGTCTTAATCGTCTTGGAGGACCTCAAAACGGATATATCCGGTGAAATCTCGAAACTTTTTTTCTGCATGCACGATTACAATACTTTCCCTCCGTGTTCGTGGGTGGGCCGGGAAAGTAAAAGTCAAGTTCTTTCATGTCAAATAAAGGCCCTAGGATGGCGCATTTATAAAGTCTGAGGGTCTTTGTTTATGATCGCTTTTTTCTCGGATTTTTTGCTTTTCACCAGTTAATTTGAAGATATGAAACAATTTATCTGAATGCCAGTTAGAAGAAAATCACTAGCTTTTATATCTACCCGTACTCTAATTTGTTAAACTGGAGCCTAAACTGGAGCCTTACACCATGGGGTCTTGTAGACATTACACGACACCGATTCTTATCGCTGAAAGATAAAAGATCTAGAATTTATCAAGAAATTTGGAAGTTTTTTGAAACACCTTGTATACTATGAGATATAAGAAAAATTGCGTCCAAATTTGAATTCTACGGGAAAAATATTTGGAAAAAATTTCTTTTCCCACCAATTTATTTCAACGGGAAAAATTTTAACAGGGGAGAAAATCTCGGTGGATCACCCTGTACTTTGGTTTGAGCCCATTGGCATTTTCAAAATCCAGAAATAATTTTTTCAAATGTCAAAATTTCCAGAAAATTTTTAAATTTTGAAAATGCTTAATGGACTCAAACCAAAGTACATCCATGTAGCTTTCCAAAGAAACATAATGATAAAATTCTGTGGAGGAATAAGCCCATAGTACTTGATTTCGCAACGGCTGATTTCATTAATTTAACTCTGTCCTTAAGGTATCAATTTCAATAGGTAAATATCGAGCTTGCATGTATGTGGCCAGAAAAGCAGCGTCCGGACGTTGCAAGTTGCAAGTGATTTCGACCAAGAATAGCTTCCCTCACACGATCAAGTTCTTTTCAATTATAGGTATTGCTTCTATTGTATAGACAGTTCTTTGTTCTTTATTCGGGATTGACAATATGACAATACTCTAATTCGTGAAATTGGACTTTTTCTCTATGGGGTCTTGGTCTTGTAGACATCACACACACACAACACCGATTATTGTTGTCGGTGACCTGCTGCGGGTGTCATTATTAATTGGTGCGATCAATAACGTTTTACTGCTGTTGGAATATATAAAATCCTGGGTCGGCCCTATACATCATGAAAACTTATTATTAATTAAAATAACACCGCGGCTGGAAGTAGGTAAATATGAGCCAGATAATGGGATGGATGACTGAAGTTTATTTCTTAATTAGACCCCCACCGACCCACCGGATTGGATGTTAAACCCACGTATACTGCTCACTTTGCTGCGATTCACACTGTCAATAAGCCATCTAAATCAGTAGTATTCACATAATTAATTTGAATAATCGTATCACTCGCATCATCAGGCTTGCAGCAAACCAATATTCGGTTAATTTGGGTTTAACGCGACAAGTTAAAAATGGGTATCAGACACTCCAGGTCTCCAGGCAGGTATAGGTCCCTACAAATGATGATATGTACACATAGTCTAGTAAAGTAAGTCGATTTTTATGCTAAGTTGGAACAAATTGAAATTCATTTGCAGTGTGATTTTTCTTTATTCCTGTCTTTCACACTGAATATTAGTGTTTAGGTTAGACACTATTTAAAGGGACTAACTCGTTGTACCGATGTGGAATTTTTGTAGAAGAAAGTTTTTTTTCCTGAATAAAACTTCGTATAAGATCCCATATAGCACAGGATATCTTATGGACGTCCATTTCAAGTACATATCAAGTCCTCATGTCCATGGACTTGATTTGGACATCCATAAGACATCCATTCAGGGAACATTCTATGGATGTACAGAAACGACGACCCATGGACGTCTTTCATGGACCACTCTATGGACATTCTTTATTTTCAACATCTAAACATATGGAGTCCATTGCCATAAAAAAGTGTAAAATTATGTGCCAAGGTTACTATTATCACTTTTTTTCAGTTGTGGTTATTTCGACAGCAACAAAAACAAGTTGAGAGTTAACTCACAATTCAAAAATTAGACCTCCGGGCCTAATATCATATTATTATCATTATTATTGCGGTAATTTGAAAGAAAAGCCATTTTTCTTAATTAACATGATTTACGTATACGTTGTTTCAGAAATACTGCTATCCCAGTAGGTCATGAAAATCTAAATGCAGCTTTAGATTTAGGGCATGTTCCGTTTTAGTAATATTCGTACCGAAACTCCGGTTACCCGGTCCGAATTGATAATATTACTTGTATTATTCGTAAATCGGACCACGGTTATTTTAACCAGAGGGAACCGAAGCGACCGGCGTTTGAGCTTGGTTACTCCGGTTAAAAACATGGCGGATGACATTACTTGCCAATTTTGAAAGTTGGTTTTGAGTTTTGTCATGACACGAATCACGAAACGATCCCAGAAGACTACAAATTACTTTCATACCGTCCGTTTACATGATTCTCTGCGATATGGTTTGCCCTTGGAGCCAGGTACAGGCATACCTACAGGAGGGTACCTGCAGAAGAAGAGGCAGCTACCCTATACGTTGGCGGTCCAGCAGCGCGTTCTGCATTCTGCAGCCAAAGTCAGACACACGTCTCAACTCAAGCTTACTCGGCCCAGGCCCTCGTTAAAAATGTCCATCTTGGATGCGAGGTATGTCTTGGACTTGAATTTCAATGTAATCCCATGTCGCAAAATGATAAGGGTTTGAGCAACGTAAAGGTAGGTATAGGTAGCGAGGTAGGTAGTAAGAGAGCTGGAAGCTTGTGATGTGATTTCAAAACATGTAGCCTTCACCATTTTTTGCTCTGCCTGCTTTGCAGGCAGCCTGGATGTTTCAAAATCAAATTTCAACGTTTGACAACTTCACATTGACGGAAGATTGACCAGAGCGTTCCGAAATAACCGGTAACCATAAGGTACCGCTTTTTCGGTTACCGGTTCGAAGAGTTGTAAAACGGAACATGCCCGTTACAAAAAACGTCAAATCAAAAGTGTAAATATCATGGAAACTTCATTATTTATTTTCAGGTTATAAGTCAGATCTTTCACTCCTTTCAGTCAGAAAGTATTTCTTCAGTTTTTTATTGAGTATCACGTGCGGCACCCCATTCAAGGTGCACTTGAAGAAAGATACATGCAGTTTTGATGTCGAACCGTCTCTGTTTCCAGTCTCAGGACTAAAAAAATAGGCACCCGGGGAGTCAGCAGATTTTGTTCTTGCCACAGTCTCAATCAACATTGTGCACATATCACACAGGTAGATAGTAAAGCAGTGAAGCAAACTCCATGGCCTTGAGAGGGATCAGATATCAAGGAAGATCTGCTTCTGAAGCCGAGTTACGCTGTTCTACTTCAACTGAGCCCTTTAGTGAAGACAGAAGCACGAAATCTGGTAGGATATGGCACAACAGACTGTACTGTACCTCCTCTTTTGATTGAGAACGGGCGCCTGGCTGATTTTTCTCTTGACTGGGCTCAGGGATCCACGGCCACTTTTTAGTTGTAAGTAGTGACAAATCTGGCTTCTTTTTGCCAGTATGCGTTTGACCGTGCAGTACGTTCCTGAAGATCAAAGCAATGCTAGCAGCTGCATTGTTGGAATCTCTGAAGAATTCTTCGTAACAGCGTCAAAGTGTTTCACGTTCTCTCGCAGATAAACGAACTGGATCCCCACACATGGCGTGAAAACTATCAGGTAATCAAAACCAATGAAGGAACAACACAACAGTAACAGTAGGTATAACGTAACAGGAACAACAGTAACTGTATAAGTAACACGTATATATATATATATATATATATAATCAAAAAAACCTTACAATAATACCCGTAGGTGTAAAGGTTACAAAAAATTGCAAAAAAAAAAAAAAAATACAAAAACTAAATAACTCAAGTAGCTCATTCCTTATTATGTACAAATTCGGCCCATTCTTTTTTGTTCCTCGCCAGTTTTTTCCCTTCATTCCATGTTTTTCCCCGTTCTCTCAAGTTTTCGACCATCACTTCATCCCAAGTTTTTTTCGGCCTTCCTCTTGTCCTTCGTTGTTGCATTTTTGCCTGCCATATCCTTTTCGTCGGTCTTGTATCTTCCATCCTCATTATATGTCCAAACCATTTCAGCTGTTGACGTTCTATATCTTTTATTATAGGTTCTACTTCTAATTCTTCTCTTACTATGTCATTTCTGATTTTATCTCTTCTTGTTATTCCCTTGACGCTGCGCAGATATCTCATTTCCATTGCCTGTATTTTACTTTTCATTTGTTTTGTCAGGACCTAGCTTTCGCTTCCGTACGTCAAGATAGGTTTAAAAACAGTCTTGTATACAGTAAGTTTTGTTTTCCTTGAAATTTCCTTGTTTCTGATAAATGTATTACACATCGAATAGTATACTTTGGCTGCATTTTCCAGTCTGTCATTCAATTCTGTATCGTTTTTTCCGTTATTCCTGTGTATTTTCACTCCCAAGTATTTAAATGTTTCTACTTGTTCCATTTCTCTGTCGTTTACTTTTATTGTTATGTTCTGTTCTTCCCTACCTATCACCATTACTTTGCTTTTGTCTACATTCATTTTAAGGTTTCTAGCCGATAAAGCAGTGTCCCATATTTCTATGTTGTGTTGTAAATCTTGCTTATTTTTCGCGTAGATAACCAAGTCATCGGCGAATGCACATTCTGTTATTTCCACGGTTTCCATGTTTCTGTAACCCACATTCAGTCTCTTCACTTTTTGTCTCGTTTCTTTTATAACTTCATCCATCACTACATTAAAAAGCGTTGGGCTTAGTACTCCGCCTTGTTTTAGTCCTTCTTTTGTTATGAACTCTTCCGATTGCATGTTTCCTGTTCTAATGTAATTTCTTGTGTTTTCGTAGCAACTCTTTATATTTTGTCGCAATCTTCTGCTCACTCCTCTTCTCTCTAGGCTTCTCCACACTATCTTTCTTGGCACACTGTCGAACGCTTTTGCTAGATCAATAAAGGCTACGTATATGTTTTCATTTATATTCTTCTCTATTAATTGTTTTATGGTGAAAATATGGTCTTGTACTCCCCTTCCTTTCCTGAATCCGCTTTGTGACTCCTCCAGTTGTAGGTCGATTATTTTTTTTAGTCTTTTTTCCAGTATCCGTTCGTATATCTTTGCGATTGTGCATAGCAGCGTTATTCCCCGGTAATTTGTACAGTCCCTTCTGTCTCCTTTTTTGTATATCGGTAGCACTATTCCCAATTCCCAGTCTTTCGGTATCTTTCTTTCTTGCCAAATTTTATTGAAAAGTATGGTTAGTATTTCTATGCCTTTGTTTCCCAAAATCTTCACCATTTCCGGTGTTATTCCATCATGTCCGGCTGATTTTCCTCTTTTTAAAGCTTTTACTGCCTCTATTACCTCTTCAATTTTTATTTCCAGTTCTTCGGGTTCTTCTTTGTCACTTTCCAAGTAGGTTTCACCGTCTTCTTCCCATTCTCCATCTATTTGCTCCGCATTTAGCATCTCTTCGAAATATTCTTGCCACCTCTTCATGATGTCATCTTGATCTTCCAATATTTTTCCGTTTTTATCTTTTATGTGTCTAGTCTTTTGTTGTTTTCCTTTCCGTAAATTTTTGAGTACTTTATAGAACAGCTTCTGGTTTCCATGACTGTCTTGCTCCATCTTTTCTCCGAATTCCTCCCATGATCTTTGTTTTGCCTGCTGCACTCTTTCTTTCACTCTTATTCTTTGTTCCTTGTAATTGTTGTAATTTCCTTCAGTTCTGTTCGTCAGATATAGTCTCCATTTTTGTTTTTTGTCTCTTACTTCTGTCTTGATCTCTTCATTCCACCATCTGGTTCGTTTTTGGTATCCGCTGATTTTTGTGGTTCCGCAAGTTTCTTGTGCAATTCTTAGTAATATTTCCTTTATATTCTTCCATAGCTCTTCCAGAGTATAAACGTGGGTTTTTTCTTTAATCTTGTCCATTTCTATCTCTACTCTTTCTTCGTATATTCTTGCTGTTTCAATTTCTCTTAGTTTATATGTTCTAATTACTTCTTTGTTTTCGTTTTTCTTTCTTCCTTGGTCTATTCTGAATCTCTGAAGAATTCTTCGTAACAGCGTCAAAGTGTTTCACGTTCTCTCGCAGATAAACGAACTGGATCCCCACACATGGCGTGAAAACTATCAGGTAATCAAAACCAATGAAGGAACAACACAACAGTAACAGTAGGTATAACGTAACAGGAACAACAGTAACTGTATAAGTAACACGTACAGATTCTTAAAACTAGCTTCGATAGGAGCTTATTACGATTTTCTTTCCAAAAGCTATCTAGGTGGACAGAAACATGACAGTTTGGACGACAGTAAAAAACTTCGCGTTGATTTTGATTGACATGTCACACTGACTTGGAACTAAAACAATAAACGTTTTAGAACTAGACAAAGCTAAAGCGACTTTCACCATATACTTCCAGTGCCTACTGAGATAGCAATCAATCTGAAACAACGTATACATCAACAGTACCTTTTACTCCTTTTAGTAACTTTAATTCTTGTCGGTTGGCAGAGCTGCGAATACTTGTCATCCCTGAGTGTCACTCATGTCACTACTATCAGTACTGTCACTGTGATAGCGTCGCGTCGTTTTTCTCAAACCCGCATTTCTTAGTGCAAAGTTTTTTCCGTGCTTTCCAGTGATTTTTTGACCAAGAAGACTTTATAGTGTTTATTAAAAATTGACAATGCCGTCCTGTTCTGTGCCCAGTTGCAAACATTTCGACAAACGGAAAAACCCGACATAACCTATTACCTATGTACGATTCCGATGTTGTTATTCCATTTTTTATTTATTACAAAAGAATCGTTTTAGATTTCCGAAACGACTTAAAGTGGAGTAGCCATCCCTAGGCCAGGGATCAACAAACATTCATTATTCAGCAGCGCATGTTCGTTCAGATCATTTCTTGGATGATGACTACGAGCGAATTGGATTGCTTAAGGAACTGAAACCAGATGTAATTCCTTCACTTAATTTGCCTACCCCGAGGCCGAGACCTATTCCAGTAGCTTTAGACAATCAAGCTATCCCAGAAGCTCCAACAACAACAAGCCAAGTTATGTTGAATGCATCAACAACCAAGCTATGCCAGAATCGTCAGCAAGTCAAGCTGTGCCGAAAGCAACAATAACCCAAGCTATGCTGGTTTGCTTTATTGTTATTTGAAACCTTAATTTTTTTCAAGAATAATTATTTGCACTGATTGAAACGCTTTTTTTTTGAAAAACGTCATTTGAATGTCCAAATTTATCACAAATGGTCATCTTATGGACATCCCATGAAGGACGTTCTAGAGACGTACAACTTAGTGCCAAATGGACGTCCATAAGCTGTCCATAAGACATCCACTGGACCTTTTATGGACGTCCAGTGGATGTACTTGTGCTATATGGGATATGATCCTTTACACCTTAACGGGTAAAAAAGGAATGCATATATATATATTTTCCTATATATATATAATATAGGAATATATATAAGGAATATCATATATTCCTATACATATATATGATATACATATCATATATCTATGTATTTTCATGAGCACGGGTACTTGCCCGCGTTTCATAACTTTTTAAATTCAGCCGGCTCTTGAAATGTAGCACTTCATCGGCGATGCCGCGCCACTCTACATTGTTATTATTGTAACTGTTTATAATTATTTTGGAACAATTATTATTCGTCTTGGTCTCAAAGCCATGAGCTACCCATTGGAGTGGGAATTGTTAGGAAAAATCCTTCCATGTAGGACTAGATACTATGACGGACGGACGGACAGATAGACGGCCAGAGAAACATATGACCAGACCAGACGGACAAAAGTGATGACATAGACATAGAGCGCCTTCCCGTTTAGGGAAGTGTGCTGAAAAGAGCGGTCACAAATAGCTTCCGCCACTTAGGCGAGGCTGAAAACATCGTGAGCAGAAAAAAACCGGGACACCCCAATTTGCCCGATTCTTTTCTGTGCATTGCATGTATTTCATGTTGTCAGGTAGGTAGTATTTTTGATAAAGTAACAACCGTCCTCCTGTTTTTTCATTATCTTATTGTTCCCTTTCCAACCTGTTTTGTCCTGGTTTTAGAATTTTCCTTTTTGGTTTTCGTCCGCAAGTCTGCTCTTCGCCTAATCAAAATTAAATTGTCAGAACTTTGGGGTGTACGCTGTCCTGTCACTACATAACAGTGAGTTTGCGATCTCAAGGAAACGTACGACGTAACGCAACATAGAACGTGAAAATTCCTCTGTAACAAAGGAATTGCAAACAACAACCTCGTCAATTTTCACGTTGAAAGTTACGTTACGTCGTACGTACGTGTGCACGCAAACTCCCCATTGGGAGTGTCTATAGGGTTATATTCTGTCTCTGTTTAATTTCTCATGATGCTACATACACGACTTTTTGGTCTTACTCTTCCACTCCATTCCAGCCTGGGAACAGAAAGCAGTGACAGTTATACCTTTAGTCCATCTTCATTTAGACTTTCACTATAGTAACGAAATACAGCACAATAGCATCTGCACAAAATTCATCACTCAGCTAGAAAAAGTGATGGGGAAATCGTCCTGATTCCAAGATAATAATTTAATTGCGTCGCACTATTTTGTTGGGCGCACGCCACACAATAGGAATAAGTGGTGCGTGGTCCCTTCCCCTTTCGCCCTCTCTGTATAGTTGCTTTCTTCCCCTCAGACGATTCATCACCATTACCATCACAGTAAATAGGAAACATGGAAAGAACAAGAAACTGCATGAATGGTCCTTATTTTTATTCTGAATTCTTATTTTAGACACTATTCTAAGAGGTTTATGATTTTGATCGACAAAATTTGAGAGATGGACTGAAGGCTGAAGGTAACTGGCATCCAGGAAAGTTACAATAGACTTTTTTTACGCACAGGTACTTGAGATCTGCATTTTGATAGGTTGATAGCTGGGGTTGGTATAATAGTTGTACGGTGGTGTACTACTTGAGACTTGACCCCATTTTTGTTTCAATTTTCCGTCATCGGGCCTTATCAGTGTGCAGAATACAAGAGTTTAAGAGTTTACTAGCGTTTCCGTGGCAGAATGAATAAATGGATCTGATGCAAGGCATAACATACTACATGCGATCCAGATCATGGGGGTCGCGGGACCTAACTGAACGCAAAGGTTCAGTATAATATGAACTAGACGATCGCAGAATACCAAGAGACGGGTTCGTTGCGTGCCCAGCCTCTCAAATCGCTATCTGGGACCAGCTTTCCGCTATTAAATATTATAATTCGGCGCTGCTATGTGCACTATTGTTTACAGCGGGCAATAAAAAATTACGATGTATTTTGTGCTCGGCTTAAATCGCGTGCTTTGGACTTTAAAGCGCACTTAAATAAACAAACGACCGGCCATTGGTTTTTTCTGCGGCACCGGCCTCAAATTGTTTTGTAATGATGTGATTATTGTCCCTGGTAAGCCTGTGTGTGCGCCTCTTTTTCTCTGCTTTTCCACCGAGAGCGGGGCAGCAATAATATTTTTATCGTTGCCTTTATTATAGACCAGTGCGCTTCTTTGTGAACATCACAAAAAGTAAAGGGAGTAAAGCTGAGTGAGTGGGCATAGTTTCAAATTACAAGAAAAAAAGTGCTAGGGTTAAAAAAAAATGCATGCATGCGTAGTATCCACCCAGTGTTAAATCTCGAAAATTGAGGAAAATACTGATAAGAAAATGCTAGAAATGCTATTGGAGAGTTATTGCAGAATGCCATTTTACTGCCCGGCACTATTAAAGAAGGCGTTAATGAAATACTGCTTACCTACCTTATTTTTTATTGCTGAATTAGAGATATTGCAGATCGTGAACTTCCTACTACCTCTACTTATACCCTCTAACGGGTGTCACTAAGCGCATGCCGCATGCAAATTGCATGCGGGACACAAGGACCCCTCCGACGGCCCTGATTTTTTGCACACGTGCACTGCAAGGCCTGTGGAGTCTATCTGAAAAAAATTAGCCCCCTATATTTAGTAACGTAATGGTAGTTTGCTCAAAATTGGAGGAATATAGGCAACCAACAACACACTCACAATAAGGCCATTTTTGGGACTTGTCAAAATAAAATATGAATCAAGCCGACCTAAAGAGTGCACAAATAAAGGCAGGCACTATCCTTATTAAGGAAAATTTAACGTCGCATACTAATCTGCGCAAGCGTAGGTGTCAAAATAGTGCCGCTTTTAATACTGCTTGCCCTTATTTCATCTGCAATAACTCTCTATTATCTCTACGACTGTACGAGTATACCAGTATAATATACCGTATGATCAAAAACTTTCCTCCTCTAGGTAGGCTGTGGCCTTTGCCTGCCAATGACCAGACCACAGCCTGCAATCTGCATGCCTAGAGGAGGAAAGTTTTTGATCATACGGTACGTACTTAGTCCAGGGATTGATTATACATACCTTACCTATGTCCTATTGTGGTTGTGTCACCACAATACCAAATGCCGTTACGAAGCTCGTTAGAGACCACAATGCGCGAATAAGATACACACCTGCACAATTGGCGGAGGAGCCGTGTTTCGACAGTTTGCCTTTGGTAGTATGGCGGAATGGAAACGACGAGAACCTTGGAGGCTTTTTTGGGAGAGATAATACCGGTCCAGCAGATTAAACAGGGATCGTGCCGTGCTCGTGTCCTTACGCGTATTCACATCAGATAAAGGGTGTTTTTTTTTTAGAGGTAAGAACTTCAATCAGCGATAGCGTTGGTGCTTGGGAAGATTTTGCAGTCATTTTTTTATATAAATACTCATAAAGGCTTGCCATTTACTCATACTCACGCACAATCGCACGGCAGCTCGAAATTATTATTTTAAATTCCAATTTAGAGAGGTTCAATTTCGGGTAGCTTCTTAGCAAGGATCAGGCTCTATCTAACTAATACGGCCAACGATATTGTCCCCAAGACCCTGGACAGTTCGGGACTCATTCAGGAAAGCCAGAGACTTCACAAGCCCCAAATGAAAGAAGTCTAAGGAAGTTGAAATACAAAATCTTATCGGCCGGTAATTGGAAATTGGAAAAAAATCCACAAAAAGCACGGAAATTCCGTATAAAAAAAACAAGTTTTATAATCATTTTTGAAAAACTGTCTGGAGTTGTGCGATTGTGCATGTGCATGATCAAATGGCAAGCCTTAATGAATATTTAGATGAAAAAATGACGGCAAAATCTTCCCAAGCACCAACGCTATCGCTGATTGAAGCTCTTACCTCTAAAAAAAACACCTTTACATATAGTCCGGATGGTAAGCGCCAGCAACCTTCCGCGATTCCGCGATGCCACTTGGTGCGAATGTTATATGTACCCATACCTTTATTTTAAGAGATGGATCCAAGATGGCGTTTCGTGCAGACGCCGTATACAGGGTGATAAAAAATGCAAAAACTTCAATTCATGAGCCAAAAAAGTTGGAGTCATTAAAATTAGCATTTAGATTCACAATGCTTGTCAAGATAAAATAAGCCGCGTCTGAATATCTCCAGCCGTTTCTGAAATATTTTGAATTTAGTGATTTTTCAAGATATTCAGATGAAATTTTTTATTTCCACAAAGAATGACTTCATGAATAAAATGTGATGTGTTGCCACCGTCCCTGCCTATTATTCTCGGAAATATGTCAGTCAACTGGTTTTTCCCTTATGGCCGCCATCTTGGATTCGCTTCATTATGGAGTAAGTGGGAAATCAGTTGGAACTAGTGGTAATGGTCATATTCAATACCTAATCCAAATGTAAAAATTAAGCGTGAGTAACATCTCTCAATTGACCATTTCCATAAAGAAATATTAAATCAATAATAAAAATAATAATATTAAATATTGAAAATATTAAATATTATATTAAATTTTTACGAGTTTTACAGCACTTTGGCGCTTACCACGACCGAAATGTCCATTGTAAAGATGAATATGGGGGTTTCAAAACCATCCAATGTCTTGTTCGAGATGAACTACGGAACCATTTTGACTCTTCATCAGCCATTTCCGAAATATAATGAATATATCATGAAAAAATGGGATAATTTTGGGAAAGGACCCCGCACGATTCTTATGGAAAATGGCTTCCGGTTAAATTCTATGAATTTTTGATATGTTGTGGCTCATGAGATACTAATCAAATACCGCGAACCCCAAACTCAAATAATGGGCAGTTTTTTACCCACAGGTGGTTGAAGTTGGAGGTTTTGACAGCTTCAAAACGATATTATGACGTTGATAAAAGCTTTTCATTTGGTCTCTCTCCAAGTTGTGTTTCATGCTAAATGTATTTATTTGACAGAAAAATATCAACCCCCTCCCTCCACCCCCAACCCCTATCTACCATCATATAATTCGAGATTACTCCCAAAAGCCATGCGGATGGCTTCTGTGATTTAAATTATGAATTTTGACATGAAAATTATTTTCCACCCCTAATGTTGGGGTGCCGATTTTCCAATTTTCCTTGATTAATTTGGCTGAATTTTTTGTATTGTGTACTTCTAATCCTGCTGAACAAAAAGTTCTCACACCAAAACTTATTCCTATGAACAGTTTTTGTTCTACAGGGGACTGAAGTTCAATATTTATGCTTCAAAGTATTCAAATTCAGTTCCCTGTAGAACGAAAACTGTTCATAGGAATATGTTTTGGCATGGGAACTTTTTGTTTAGCAGAACTAGAAGTACACAATACCAAAAATTCAGCCAAATTAACCAAGGAAAATTGGAAAATCGGCACCCCAACATTAGGGGTGGAAAATAATGTTTATGTCAAAATTCATAATTTAAATCACAGAAGCCATCCGCATGGCTTTTGGGAGTAATCTCGAATTTTATGATGGTACATTGGTAGATAGGGGTTGGGGTGGAGGAGGGGGTTGATATTTTTCTGTCAAATAAATATATTTAGCATGAAACACAATTTGAAGAGAAACCAATTAAAAAGCTTTTATTAACGTCATAATATCATTTTGAAGCTGTCAAAACCACCAACTTCAACCCCCTGTGGGTAAAAAACTGTCCATTATTTGAGTTTGGGCTTCACAATATTTGATTAGTATCTCATGAGCTACAACATATAAAAAATTCAGAGAATTTAACCGGGAGCCATTTTCCATAAGAATCGTGCGGGGTCCTTTGTTGAATTTGATGAATTTTTTCGTTTTTGAATCGCTGTTTCTTTTAGCGATGGGTCAATTTCGGTATTAGAGATTATTTTCAAATATGCAAAAATGCCAAACAGATCAAACAAGATAATGGATTGTTTTGAAACCCTATATTAATCTTTACAATGGTCGTTTTGGTCGTGGTGATCGCCGAGGGCTATAAAACTCGTGAAACTAAGTTTTACATTTCCTATCCTAGTGTCCAATTCGTAAAAGTTACGGACTGGAAAACGGTTGTTTTTGCATTTAGATTGTTGATTATGACCACTACAATTAGTTCCAATTGATTTCCAACGTATTCCATGATTAGCGAATTCAAGGCGGCGACCATAAGGAAAAAAACAGTTGACTGTCATATTTTGAAAATAGTAGGCGGTGACGATGGCAACGCATCACATTTCATTCATAAGGTCATTCTTTGTGGAAATGAAAAATCCCATTCCAATCTTGAAGAAAAATAACTGATTTATTGGGAAATATCCATTTCCATGAAACCGACCAATTAATTCGAAATATCTCAGAAACGGCTGAGGATATTTAGACGCGCCTTGTTTCAACTTGATAAGCATTGGAATGTGAACTTACACGCTGATTTTCATGACTTCAACTTTTTTGGTTCATGAGTTGGAGTTTTTGCATTTTTGATCACCCTACGGTACGATACGGCGTCTGCACGGACCGCAATCTTGGCTCCACCTCTTGAAGGTATGGGTACATATAACATTCGTGCCAAGTGACATCGTGGAATCATCAAATGCAAGGTGGCGGTGGTATTTGGCGCTTAACATCCGGACTAATATAATGTATCTCGCTGCACCGGCCTAACAAACTTTACTATAACAAGGTGGTTCAGGTTAAGTACGAGCCCCGCCTCAATGGAGTTGGCACAGTTAACTAAAGTTTGCCTTATCCAGAATTTTCGGTATTTATTCCAAACATTTTCAGGGTCGATATGACATAAAAAAAGAAGGAGACTTCCTGAAGAAAACATTTTCAGAAATGCATAGTAACGGAGATACAACTCTTCAAAGTTGAAAGGAAAAAAATTGTTATTCTGATATACTATACTAACTGACCTTTTGAACCGCTTGACTGAGGTTGTTCACATTTTTATCATTATTGACGTAAATATGTTTAGGGTGACCAGAAAATGGCGGAAAAGCTCTGCAGCACGTTGCGCAGCACCCTTGAAGGAATCCCAAAAAAATGATTGAAAAAATGTTCGACTTCCATTTTTGAAAAAAATTTGGGTCAAAAACTGGTCCTTCGGATATTGATTTTCTTAGGTTCTGACTCACCCTGTATGAAAAAACATTCAATACACGTCCAGTGGTAGATATTTCTTTCTCATAATTCTGCCGTCAACGCTCAACAGTAAACTGAAATCTTTTGAACTAACAAAACTGGAAGGGTTCAAAGAGCCGTCTCTTGAACCTTAATAACCCCAAAAAATTTTCCAGAATTTTTTCGAAGTTCCCTGAAGGGTCCCTCACAACGTACTGGAGATCTTTTCCGCTATTTTCTGACCAGCATGTATACGTCTCTATGCGATAAACTAACATATTTGGTCAAAAGTGCCCAGTTGCGGAAGTTGGGGGGGGGGGGGAGATCTCGTCTTTTTGACCCCTATCTTTTACGCCACTGGAAATATTCTGATGTGGAAAGCATTTTTAGATATCTTACTTAATTTAGAAGGAGCTACTCTTGGAAAATTTTGATTGGAGGTCTAATTTTTGAGATGTTTGTGAATAGAACCTGTGCCAATTTCACTTAGACGGGGCTTGTATATTATAATTTTAGGAGGTGACAGAGAATCGAAAATAAAACTCGGAAAATAAATTTCGAAATTGTCTAACAACGGAGATACAGCACAGCCCTTCAAAGTTATAAATAATCGTTTTTTCAACCGTGTAAGAATAATTGATGAAATAAGGCGTTGAAGAATCAATCGCTGTGGGCTTATTCCTTGACAGCAATTTACCATTCAGGTTTCCTCGTGAAGCTACAAGGAGGTAGTTTGGTTTGAGCCTATAAATCTCAAAAAAGTTCATCAAAATTTGATTTTTTGTGTGTAAAGCTAAAATTCCTCTCTGCCCAACTAACACTTATTTTTCTTTTCGCGCTGTACAAGCTTTGTACAAGAGTACAAGCTAAGTTTGAAGCATTACCAATTAATGCGATGGAGTTATCGGAAGGACCTAATAAACGACAGATTGTAGTCTGATGTATTTGTGTTCGCAGGTTTAGAATTTCAATTGAATACCATGGGTGTAAACCACACGATAGGGTTAACGGTAACGCATATTCTAGTATTTCCCTGACCAAATTCGATCGAAACAAGCCCTAGAAAAAAATCTGGAGCTGCAGTTTTGCAAACAACACTACGAGAAAGTCCCTGAAGCCATATCTTTAGTCTTAATTTTTAGTCCAAAAGCTGATTATGACTGAAGATGGATGAAGCTCATGTCAATATTAGATGAAGTTAAATATAATTTTTAGTCATCAATAGTTTTTTTTAACTGAGTTTAAAAATATGGCTTCGCGGACTTTTCCGTGGTGTAATTTGTTGTCTTCAAAACTGCATATTCTTCCGTTTATTTTACGTGAGCGTATTTTCGCAACGAGGCCTAACACCGACGCCGGTGAATGCTTTAGGGTTGCCAGGCGTCCGGATTTCGTCCGGACTGTTTGGTAATTCACTTGGTTATTCGTGTCCGGCAGGAGAGGCCAACCGAACACCAATATGTTTGGTAATTTTCAAGAATAGGCTGAAACATTTTTTACCGAGTTTTTAGCGCATTTTCCATCTTGATGAAAATCGCTATTGCAACCGCTTTGTCCGTCCGTCCGTTCCTCGAACTCCTCCCAAACTAGACGACCTAGCTTTCTAATTTTTTCGCTGTTACATAGCTGCCACTCCCAAAGGAGGGCTAGGCTATATTGGATGTCCATATTGCGCCGCCAACATAGAGAAAACCGCCCCCGATAAACTTGAAATAACATAATACTGCACTTTCTACCAGACCTGATGCTCTAGTGTTCTCATTTTTTGAATAATGCATAGTTGCTACTTATAAACGTAAGCCAAGAAACATTCCGTCTTCAATATGCGCCGCCGACATGAAAAAACTGCTAAAAACCGCCCCCAATCACTTTAAAATGAAAAACATAAACCCGAAGACATAGCGATCAGATTCTTCAGTATATAAATAGCTGACTAGAAATGGGGAAGGATAGGCTACTTTTGGTTAGTCGCCGTCCCCAGATTCCGCCCCCAAACGATAAAAAGTGCAACTTTCACAAATGTTACTGATTTAGCTGTTCCCTTTAACATTTAGGAACTGCCAACTTAAATTGTGCAACATTTTCTCAGCCGAACGCTGCCGCTCCCACACGCCGCCCCCAAAGTAAGAGATGAATGAAAAACATGAACCCGAAGACATAGCGATCTAAGTTTTTCGCTATATGGATAGCTAACTAAAAATGGGAAAGAATAGGCTACTTTTGATATGGCGCCGCCTCCAACTTCCACCCCCAAAAGAAAAAAGTGCAACTTTCAATAATTTCCACTGATTTACATTTTAATGTTACCTCAAATATTCAGAAACTTCCAACTCAAACTGTGGAAGAATTTCTTTGCCAAACTCTGCCGCTCCCACACGCCGCCCCCAAAGTAAGAGATAAATGTAAAACATAACCCTGAAGACATAGCGATCTAATTGTTCCGCTATATAGATAGCTGACTAAAAATGGGAAGAGATAGGCCACTTTTGATTAGTCGCCGCCTCCAGGTCCCGCCCCCAAACAAAAAAATATTGATGAGTGAAAGAATTTTCATTCAAATCTATTTCATTGGCAAGTACCCCATTCTGATAACAAAATATCACAATGAGTTACGAATGAAGAGAGTGGGCAAGGAATGGTGTTTCTTCTTCAACCAAATTTCTTTACGGTCACAATATGCCTCTTTGAGAAAATGCGCTACTGAGACTCACGCACGTGAAGGCATACTCACTTGTTTACTTTTGCATTGATCATTTCAGGTTGGTAATGCTGGGAATTCTGCGAGGAATCCAGTCCAGAGTCTGCGTTCTGTGGGAAACACTTTATTTTGAATTTGCAAAATGCAACAGGTTCGTGCCTGGTTTGTGTTGAGTAATAGGTCGTTAATTTCTAAATACTCCGTGATTTTAGCAATCCGACACAAGCGCCGTCAAAAAAGTCTTTGCGGTTATAACGAGGGTTATAATGAAGCATGGCAAGAGTCCTAAGAGTGGGTTGAGAAAAGATCAGGATTCTGATGAATCAAGGAATTTATTTCCAAAAAATTGAAAAAATAACGTTACCTAAGTTCTCTTTATTTTTCGTCATTCTTTGAGCCCTCAACATGGAATTGAGCGATGAGTCCCTTGTTGGAAATACATTATTATTATTATTATTATTATTATATCTGAAAAACTTTTCGCCTACGGCGCATTATTAGATCGCCTCTTGTCCCTAACATTATCATCATTATTATTATTATTTTGTGTTCGGTTTCGGTATAATCAGATGCTGGCGACCTGGCAACCCTAGAATGCTTTCCTCCGCACTATACCGTCCGTTTTTTATTTTGGGCCCCAGCCCGTAGCATCTTTATTAAAGGTTTCACACCCAATATATTATATATTTTTGAAATCACAAAAACAAGATCTTTCGACTGATGATATGTCAAATTATTTTTGACAGATGTCATTTTTTGACAAATGACAGAATATTACTTGTGATACACCATTTTAAAGCCCATTAAATTCTGAGGAGAACTGTGTTTTTATTTTTGTGATAGGGTGTCTTTTACAGCTTCTAGAGGTCTTTCAATAGGAAAAAAATGTTGAATTTCAAAAATACATAATAAGTAAATAGGTAAAGCAGGTACCTATTTTTAGTGTAAGCTAATGATAATAATGATAAATTAATCACAATGAAACAAAAAATGTCCTAAAGAAGTTGCTCGAATGACCACCTCCTTGTTCCTTCAATGAAAGATTCGACGATCAGTGAATTGGAACTACCACCGGCCCAACGCGATGACATCCGAGCTTGCCAGAAATGACCCCCCTCGAGTTTTTATAAGCCTACCCGAAAGATAAGGTGTTTATAAAGTTTCCCAATAATTTGGACAATTTAAAAATCAGATCATCACCATTAGTTAATTTAAAAATACTTATCACTTATTGAGTGGCTATTTCTGAAATTGACATTTTTTCCTATTGAAAGACCCCCAGAAGCTGTAAAAGACACCCTATTTCAAAAATAAAAACACAGTTCTCCTCAGAATTTAATAGGCTTTAAAATGATGTATCACAAGAACTATTCTGTCATTTGTCAAAAAATGACATCTGTCAAAAATAATTTGACATATCTTCACTAGAAAGATCTTGTTTTTCTGATTTCAAAAATATATAATATATCGGGTGTGAAATCCATAATAAAGATGCTACGGGCTGGGGCCTAAAATAAAAAACGGACGGTATACCGGAAATTTTGCCAAACTCCTGTGTGTTCCAACAGGGTAGGGATTTTTAGCGGCCATCAACATCGCATGGAGTCGGCACCATCGTTTGTATTTTACGTGCTATGCGACACACGGGCGCGTCTTGCATTAAGTAGGCATTCTACTAAATCGAGAAGCTTGTTTTCGAAGCGAAAATCGAAGCGAGACCGAGCCCGCGACCTCTGACATGGCAGTCGAACACGCTGACCACCACACCACAAGCTCCTCTTAAAACTGCATAATTATGTTTTTCAATGTTTCAAATTAAAATATATGAAGACTTGAAATAAAAAAAAAAAAACAAAAGTTTTACGGAAAGAATTTTTTTTTTCCAAATCAGAAACTCCATCATTAGGCACTTTCGAAATCTATTTTCAGGAAAAACTCCCGCAATTTGCGAATCTGTATCACCTCCTAGAACCTAGAATTAAAGTTTCGAAAATTGGACTACCCTGTATATGTGGCCTATAGCTCAACAAGACTCAGGGGGCTGCAAAACTCTAACTTCAGTTGCGATCAAAATGTTTATCAGATTCTCCATCATCTACCGTATGTTCGTTGAAATCATGAATTAGGACAGGCTATGGAAGTAAAAACGTATGTGGTGAATTCATCAATAATCACTCAAATTTAATGTTAACATGATGAGCCGTCGTCATGGAATACATTTTGGACATACGTTTCGAAGTTCACAGCCTGCCCTAATTCATGATTTTAACGAACATACGGTAGTATAGAAAATGACACTAACGGGCTTTGATTCAATCCCTGGGTTTTCTTTACCAAAGCAGCTACGGCGTTCAACGACCTTTTCACAAGATATTTTTTTGTGTTAACGACAAAATTATTGAACAATGAACAAGAAGTAAATCGGACACATCGACTAGAGCGACAGTAGTAGAACATGAAGTCTTAAAATTGAAACTCCCGTGATGGAGCAGCAGGATATCCTATATAGTGTTGCACTGATTAAACATGGTTTCTGACGCTTCTGCAACACCAAGTTATGCTATTTTTTTTTGTGCCGTCATTAGGCGTCTTCGTATTTCACCGGGTGCAAAAGACGTTTCTTGTGCCATAAATGCAAAAATCCAAATTTCTCTTTTTTTGATATACCTACTCGTTGCTCTGAGGCGACGATGTAATAATTTTTATTTCTGATTTCCTTGATCAAACAATGCTTCGAACAATCAAACTCAACTATTCATGGTGATGCCTGGAGGGACTAAAGTGTGTTGTATATTTATTCATAAGTTCTTTTGTTGGCCTTCATTTTTCAGTGTCAAATGGTTTCCATTTTTTTGTGCTTTGCAACTGTACAAAACTGTCTTCTTGACATAGTTACTGAAATCTTGTCAAGTGATTCTAATTAGGTGAGTATACACACCTCTTGAAGCTATGAGTAGGTACGATACTTTTCTCGAAAAGATAAGCCTGATAGTCTAGGTAGATTTTTATCTTCAAAAATATTGAGTATTGATGATGAGAGATTGTGCCGCCTCGAGTGCAACTCTCAACATTTATTTTACATACAAAATACCAAATACTATACGAGATGAGAATTAAATTATTGCTCTATGTCTAAGTACCCAATAACAAAACATCAGATTGGGTGACGATAACAAACTTCACCTCTACTTGAAACATGAACAATGCTTTTGGTGTATGAAATCCCGTGATTGAGACGTGCGATAAGGAAGACACATGATTCGACGACACAGTTGACTTTGAGGTTTTCTATTATATTATCAAGCATCCGATGACTCCTTTTCCAGAAACATAATTTTAGATTATATGATCCGATAGAGCGCAAGCAACATTTTAATGATGCCGTTAATGAAGGTTAGATGCGGCCACGAAGAGCGCAGGATAAGTAAAACAAGTCGATGTATCGTGATCAGCTCCAATTTAAAAAAGTTTTTATGCTACATTTAATGATCAGTTACTGATTTGAGTATAGGTAGGTAGGTACCCACAACTACCTACCTACTGGAATATTTATAAACGTTTCAGAAGTCTGACAGACGGGAAAATATCATGACAGTAGATAATGAATATACATAGGTACAAAAAAAAATTATATGCGATTTGTGTGAAGACACATGCATGCAGTACTTGTGTTGTTCACATCATGTGATCGTTGAAATTTGAAAATCACAAACTTGAGTACCTACACTTATTTTAAAAGAATATTGTTAAAAGCCGCAGACTATTAAATCCAATCGAGTCACGCGAGGCATCAGCTCCGGTGCAATTTCGGTTTCAAAAATCTGTTCCCATGGAGATTGCAGCTGAGATAATCTAATTATTTATTAATTTTGCAATTATTGCATTGCACATTGGTGGGCTATTATTGTTTGTTGGGAAAGTGTTATGCTGAATATAATTCATTCTTTAAACTATGGGCTTGACAATTAAAAATAAAAGTTTATGATGTTGCGATGTTACTTCTGCATTTAGGATCGTATTTTTTCCAAGATTTAATAGCAAACGTCATCATACTGTCTGATCCACGAGATCCGTTATCGACTTTGAAATCGAAAAAATAAACAATTTGGCTAATCCAGTCGCTCCCAATCGATGAATACTGCAGGTTGTATTTTTGTGAAAGATGAAATTTGTAATTAATGTTTTTCATTGCATATCATCAAGGAGGATCCATCGAGACTGAAGTCTGTCTTTCACGAGCTGAGATTTAGTCAGTATTTTTTCTTTTGGTTGATGTAAGGATCATTTTGCTCTGGTTAACTCTACGCAACCAACGCATTTTTCTAAAATCACGAGCAGATTTCTCCATTGAAATTATCCATTCTCTGAATATTACATCACGCACTGGAACAGTGCATAAAATCCAGATTTATGTCTACTTTAATTGGACATTTTCCTTGAACTAGGACACTTGACATTATAATGGAAAACAGATAAATATCTTCACTACTCTTGCTAATAATTACGCACAATTAAAATATTCTTACTGTAAGTATGTAAGAGTAGGTATCTGTACTTAGGTTGTTAGTTATCTACCGCCACAGTATATTATGCGTATCGAAGAAAAAACATCTGGTTACATTAGAAAATAGCCAAGTAACATATTGCCTCCTCATGTAATGTTACTTGCTCCCGACGCATTTTAATTCTTAAAAAAATATTAGATATACAAAGATGTATAGTACATAGAAGAGAGGCTTAGGCAGGTAGAGGTAATTGCTTACGGAATCATTCACCTGTACTTCCTTGACTTAATGTATAGTAAAACTTCAAAATACCACGTATGGGCAGGTTGATTTTACCATTGCGAAGACGGGTGGGTACCACCCATTGAAACACGATCCTAGAGTATTGTTACGAGCGGCTATCCCGTACATATTGGTAAACACTTGATCTTTCTGGATTCTTCCATCCATTAGATCGCAGTGTAGAAGTGTGGAATGTTCTGGTACATTCCAGAGCGCGCGTTTACGTGGAACCGAATGGGGAGACTTCAATGCTCGATCGAGAAAGATCTGTCCATTTTGGCGGAGGCGCCGTTCCAGAATTCGGCAGAATTATACGGGTAACGTGTGTGATTATTCAGGAATGGTCTAGAAATCGCATATGCCAGGTCTCTATGGAATTAGCTAGAAGTAAACAGAAAGTTTTGAACATTATTTGGAGGCCTTACATAAGGCATCAGCCGGCAGCTCGCGGTAGTATTGAATTGGAATGCGAAGTGGTAACAAGTGCAAAACAAGCGAAGTATCTGCGATATAATTGCAAGTAGATAATTTTTGCCGTGTAGTTATTAATTGTAGTACGCAGAAATAAACAGTGTGTGTTTTAAATCGATTGTCTCAATCATATTCGAACCCGTACGCGAGATATCGTAACAGTATTGTGGAGGGAGATATACGAGACTTATTATTGGAGACTGTAGAGGGGTTAAGGGTTTTTGTATTTAACGAGAGAGTTTGCTACTTCCGAAGAGAGCGGTTGTTTGTAAAGAGTACCTATAATATTTATTGCGAGTTGATAAAAAGTTGAGTGACATCCTCCTCTTATTCCGCGAGAATATTCTTCAACGAGACTCAAAGGTATAAAGAGAATGCGCTACTGAACTGATCTACGTGCGGGAGTAAATAGGGAGTTTGCGATCTCACTGAATGCACGAAGTAACGCAATGTAGAACGTGAAAACTACCCTGTAACGAAGAAATTCAAATGACAAACTCGACAATTTCAATTTTTACGTTGAAAGTTACGTTACGTCGCACGCACGTGTGCACGCAAACTCCCCAATAGTGCGGACGGGATCCCAACTAAGTGACAGAGACGGCGACGAGCTCCACAAGGCAATCCAGGACATGAGTGAGACACCGGTGACTTCTACACACTCGACCATGGAAGACCTTGCAGATATGCTGGGTCGGCTCATCGGACACCAGAGGGTAACGACGCCACCCTCTGCCATCCTCGCCAAAGTGCATCCAGGTAACATATATCCTGTTCACTTTTTATTTTCAGTAGAATGACTTTTTGGAGCAAAAATAAAGTGACAAGCTGAAGCGTTGGGGGAATACAGCTGATGGTCGCTAATAGTTTCCCTCCAAATCTTTGCAGGTGCCATCAGCCCTAGCCGTGGCTCCCAGCTTGTCACTTTATTTTTACCCCAAAAAGTCATTCTACTGAAAATAAAAAGTGAATGAGATACGTGATGCCAGATTTCACAAAAAGAACAACCACCTTCGAGTCCTTCGACGGCAGCTACAAGGGTACGCGGGGAGAGACGTGGCTAAAAGATGTAAAGTGTATGGCGGTAACCTACTTCCGGTCTGATACTGTGCTCCTGGAGATTGCGCGCTAACATATGCACTCGGGAGGGTTCAGCTATCACCAGGACATCATCAAGAGCTTTGCCGACTTTGAAGTGGAATTCAAGAAAAATTGAAGCGACACCTTAGTATATTTGAATTAGAATTTTTGCTTGAAGAAAGTAGTTCTCGAACGGTTTTTTGCTATATGGTTAGCTCATCCCCACCTGTTCAACATGTTAAAAGCATACATCCCTGTGACGCTTTATTATACTTAGTGTACAGGGTTAAATTTGAAAAATTAATCTTGATTCTTTTTTATACCGGTGAAATAATTCTCGAAAAAAACAGCTTCTCATTATTCAGCAACCTTATGGTCTCCTACTGAACGTGTGGAAGACTCACCCCTCGATAGCTGCTGGTATTAGTTAGAAGTCTATAATCTCTGATTCAACATAATTATAAAAATGTCATATTCCTCAAAACAGCTAAAACATGACATACAGGGTGGAACACCCTTTTTTTCTTTTATATTTTTCCTGGGTCACATTAATTCGGATGATAATCTTACCCACTTCAAAGGAGAGCCTAGAGTATTTGGCAAAACATACCCAAAATTCACATTTCTGCAATCACTGCAACTACTGGCTACTGTAGCATCAAGCATTTTTGCGATTTTGGTTGTGCGAGGAGTTGCTAAGGACAATTTCCTCAGCAACTCCTTGCACAAGAAAAGTTGAAGCAACAAATAATTCATCCTGTACAGGTGGTCCATTCTAGCGTAATTATCCCATAGCGGTCTTACCGTTCAAGATAGAGAAAAAGATGTAAGAAAGAAGTTATATGGTTTGATGAGACCTATAGCCTGAAATTATTTTCAGCTATACAGGGTGTCCCATTTTGACGGGATCAACAAAACGTCAATTTTTTTAAATGGGACACCCTATATTTTTTTGCATTTTCGGATTCAGCTTTTTTAACTGTCTTATGCCTGTATTTTTGTTTTAGAATTGTGTGGCAGTGCTACCAACTAAAAATTAAAAACTGAAAAAAATCGCATTTCCACAGTTATCTTGAAAAAATCGTAGCGGCCTTGCTTTTCAAAACTAAGAGATGAAACTTGACATGGTGATAGTCAAGTCAAAGACCAATATACCAATGTCAAAAAATTGCGATTTCTTGATACAGGGCGTTCACAAAAAAAAATCAAACTTCATAATTTTCAAAGTTTCATAACTCATTTTTTTCAAATAGCATGCCCCTAATTTTATAACGTCATCTGATAGATTTTTTTATCCTCTTTCATTTTTACTAGGGATACCCTACCCTTAAACTTCATTTTTTTCGAGATAATCGGAGATTTTCACAAAATTTGTGATTTTTTTATATTTTTTCACAAATTGAGTTGGCCGTGATGAATGACAGACAAGCCATATAGTACGCAACTCTCAGTTAGTCAGTCTGAATATTGTCGAACAAAGAAAAATGACTTTACGCGAGAGAAAATGATTGATATGATATTTAGCCCAGGCGCCAGGGAGCAAAAATCAGCTCAAAAAGGAAATAATTGTTTCCTGGCTGGAAACTAGCTAAAAACGATCTGTGTGGCTTAGGTTTTAACATACTAATTTCCCCCCTTTCGGAAATGTCGGCGTCATGTCGCCATCATCAACAAGAAGTGCACCAGCGTGGTTTTTGGCGAATATCTTGATTTCAAGCCATCTGACAGCAAATGATGTAAGGAGTTATTTTGAAACCAATGAAATTCCCTATGAAATAGTTTTTAAATGACCTTTCTGCAACCCATGGTTTTTGAGATAGAGCTTCTGGACGCAAGAGGCATTGTCGTAAAAGCTCCATTGCCACTTGACTCAAAAAACTAAAATGTCGATGTGACAAATTAATTTCAAAATGAGATTTCTCGAGAATCCTTCATGCTATAGTTGCGGTGATGGTCTTAAACTCTTTCTCTTGAACTGTTGATTACGAATATAGAAAAGTCAAAAACGTCACATTGTACATATACAGGGTGTACTGAGGGAATCAAATCATATCAGAGAAATTTTACATATTTCTTCGATTTAGCCTATATGCGACACTCTAAGCACCTAACACGAGTCCAATATCAATATGGATTTGCTCTATAAGCTTCACTCAATACACTAAAGAAGTGGTCAGCTCACAGCTTTACTGTAAAATGTTTTGAAGGCCCTCTGAAATCATCAAAATAATAATAATAATTCAGTACCAAGGAATGTATATAACAGTATATTATATACCAAGGGACCAAAGTGAATTTTTGATTTGGGGATTTGGGCCTGAAGGGCCCTCGAGCAACAAACTTCACCCAAGGGATCAAAAATTCACTTTGGTTCCTTGGTATATAATACACTGTTACATACATTTCTTGCTACTGTAAATTTTGATGATTTCAGAGGGCCTTCAAAACATTTTACAGGAAGGCTGTGAGCTGACCACTTCTTAAGTGTATCAAGTGAAGCTTACAGAGCAATGCATATTGATATTGGACTCGTGATAAGTGCTTAGAGTTTCGCATAGGCTATATCGAAGAAATATGTCAAATTTTTCTGTTCTGATTTGATTCCCGTAGTACACCCTGTATATGTACAATGTGACGTTTTTGACTTTTCAATATTCGTAATCTACGGTTGAAGTGGAAGAGTTTAAGACCATCACCGCAACTATAGCATGAAGAATTCTCAAGAATTCTCATTTTGAATTTTTTTTTGTCACATCGACATTTTAGTTTTTTGAGTCAAGTGACCATGGAGCTTTCACGACAATGACTCTCGCTTCCAGAAGCTCTATCTCAAAGACCATAGGTTGCAGAGAATTGATTGAAAAACCAAACTGTAGGGAATTTCATAGGCTTCAAAATGACTCCTTACATCTTTTGCTGTCAGATGACCCAAAATTAAGATATTCGGCAAAAATCACGCTGGTGCACTTCTTGTTGATGATGGCGACATGACGCCGACATTTCCGAAAGGGGGGAAACTAGTATGTCAAAACCTAAGCTACACAGATCGTTTTAAGCTAGTTTCCAGCCAGGAAACAATTATTTCCTTATTGTTTTCCCTGGCGCCTGGGCTAATTCTGGTAATGATCCCGATATCCAGGATCCCAATTTGTTTTTTTCTGCGTTGAAGCCATTTTCTTTTGTTCGACAATATTCAGACTGACTAATTGAGCGTTGCGTACTATTTGGCTTGTCTGTCATTCATCACGGCCAACTCAATTTGTGAAAAAAAATCACAAATTTTGTGAAAATTTCCGATTATCTCGAAAACAATGAAGTTGAGGGGAGGGTACCCCTAGTAAAAATGAAAGAGGATAAAAAAAGCTATCAGATAACGTTATAAAATTAGGGGCATGCTATTTGAAAAAAATGAGTTATGAGACTTTGAAAATTATAAAGTTTGATTTTTTTTTGTGAACGCCCTGTATCAAGAAATCGCAAATTTTCGACATTGGTATATTGGTCTGTGACTTGACTATCATCATGTCAAGTTTCATCTCTTAGTTTTGAAAAGCAAGGCCGCTACGATTTTTTCAAGATAACTGTGGAAATGCGATTTTTTTCAGTTTTTAATTTTTAGTTGGTAGCACTGCCACACAATTCAAAAACAAAAATACAGGCATAAGACAGTTGAAGAAGCTGAATCCGAAAATGCAAAAAAATATAGGGTGTTCTATTTAAAAAAATTGACGTTTTGTTGATCCCGTCAAAATGGGACATCCTGTATAGCTGAAAATAATTTTAAGTTATAGGTCTCATCAAACCATATAACTTCTTCCTTACATCTTTTTCTCTATCTTGAAGGGTAAGACCGCTATGGGATAATTACGCTAGGATGGACCACCCTGTATATCAAGTCAGAATGATATTAGAAATGCAAATTTTTTATATAGCTTGCGGAAAACTCTGAGCTTTCCAGTAAACCAGATAAAATTATTATCCTAATCAATTTTATCCGGAAAAAAATAAAACAAATAAAGTATGTTTCACCCTATAGGTTGTGTTTAGGGAGTTTGAGGAATGTGACATTCTTATATCTTGAATAAGAGATTATAGGCTTGTAACAGAGCTGGAATTGGTTTTTGTCTGGATTGATTTGATGAAGATAAAAAACATTGGAGCAAAAATTGATTTCACCCTGTACGTAGGATACCAGCGACTATGGAGGGGTACATTTTTCAAATGTTCAATAGGAGACTATAAGGTCGCTAAATAAGGAGAGACTGTTTTGCTCGAGAGTTGTTTCATTGAAATAAAAAATATCAAAGATGTATTTTTCAATTTCCACCCTGTATACAAAGGCCCGTATTCATATCCCACTTTTAAGCTAAAAGCGCTTTTAGTGCGATGCGCATTTAGGGGCATTTCTAATATTTCAGTGTTCAAAAATACATTATTGCGATTGGGAGCGATTGTATGTACTTAATTGCAATTAATTTGCGCGTTAATTTGTATTTTTGAACACTAAAATATGAGAAATGCCCCGAAATGCGCATCGCACTAAAAGCGCTTTTAGCTTAAAAGTGGGATATGAATACGGGCCTAAGTATTACGCGTCACAGGGATGTATGCTTCCAACATGTTGAACAGGTAGAGATGAGCTAACCATATAGCATAAAACCATTTGAAAACTACTTTTTTCAAGCAAGAGATATTTTTTTCACTATTTCAAGTACACTAACTACGGAGAGGTTTCTGGCAATGCACGGAAGAGTGCAGAGAAACGGAGGAAAAAGTCAAGGACTATTTCTTCGACAAGATGCGGATGTGCCGGGAGATGGTCTTCGGCTTCGAGGAAGCAAAGAAGCTAGTGCTGGAGGGATTGAAAGTTAGAGAGGTTGCCGGAACGCTGCTTACACACTAAAACTTTTTCAACTGGGTTTCTGGCATGACGTCATAGGGGCAAATTCTCACGGGCTACCACAGGCATACCTGTAGCTGATTCCGTTGCCGATGAAATGACGACGGTTTCAAGCCTGCCATAATTATTACTGCTTGTTTGAAGATAATGACGTTTGTCAAAACGACAACAGCAATAACAAGACCATGGGAACGTGACAGGTGGAAATCTAGGTGAAAACATCTTCCCAAGTGACGTCACGATAATATTTTCAAAACGTTTTATCGGCTGATCGAACTCGTATAGAAAACTTAGATTTGTTCTGTATACTTTCAAGGTCCAACTTATCGCCTTTTTTAAAAAGATCGGAACCACTTTTGCGGGTTTCAAGTTCGCTGGAAAGGTTCCCTGCAAGAAACACAAATTTACAAGGTGTGCAAGTAGTCTACATACCAGATCGCCGACGACTGCTATGGATTCAGTGTTCAGATCATACACATCCCTCCACAATAGTGGCGAGAAAGTGGTGAAAAAAACAAGAGCCTGTCGATTTCCCAAATCCGATAATGAAATGAGGAATAGAGTAATTTATTGCGAACATGGGGAGATAACGCAAGATCAATAGGCTATTTCGTTTGGGCAGGTGGGCATGCGTGAAGGCGCCAGATTTTGAAAACTTTCGTACACTAGTCAGTTGAATGGCAACGCTGCTTGCTTTGTCTACCCCGCCCCTGACCAGTTACTGGGTTTCTGGTTGTCACTTTTACACACATCCCAAATTATATGTGGAATTTCAGGTGCACTATAAGATTTTCTAGTGATAATTTTCAATATCGGTGTACGTACATATGAAATTCGCGCCACACAAGCGCATCCGAAACGAAACGACCCATTAGTTGTGTGATAATCTAGGTCTCTAGATTATCCCGGCGGAGCCCGGTCCTAAGTGAAACTGTCGTAGTTAACGTTACCAATCGGTTGTCTACCGTCTAATGAAGCCATATTTTGTTATTTTTGTTCGCAAAATGCTTTTAGCCCCCACCTTCTCCCTCGACCTGCCCTTCTTATTGGCACAGAGTTCAACCGAAAAAAGATCTCCAGAAGTGAAATGTCCACAGTCTCTCGGCTGAAATTGTTATCTACGCGCATTTTTCGCACTTTCCTACTCAGGTACCTATCCATCAGTTTCATGCACGGCTTTGTTCATTAGAGTTATTGGCTAATCAATATTGAAAGTTTATAGTTTTTGAATGTATAATTGGTTTTCCTCAAACTATTCTCGTTTACGGCTGTACAATGAACATTATGTTGTCGATGCCTGCAACACTACTAATTATAATATTCAAGTACTCCGATTTTTCGCTAATTTTATAGCTACCCTTTTTCGTAGCTAAGTAGGTATGACCTTAAAAATGAAAAAACCTACAACAGCAGTCCAATACAATATGTAGGTGTTTCGATTATCTCAAGCTTTGTTACTGTACCAAAATGGCACAAAAAGGAGACGGAAATCTCGATGGCAATTTCCTTAGCTCCAAAAAATATGACGTTCTTCCTGAAGAGTCGCCTCCAAATTAACTTTTGTGTACATCTAAGTACCTTCACTTAGCCAAGGCCTTCAGGAACGCGGTGAAGCGGTCAAAGGGTTTACGCAGGATCAGAACCGTCCGTCAATAATTAAGTATTAATTAGAATAAATAAATATCCGGGGGGCACTCCACTACTTCACAAGGAACTATATTAAGCACACACATTTAATTTAGGGCAGCGTGCTTCGAATTATAGCTGAGGGGCAACTTCGTGTCGATATAAAACTGGTTGAATGTGCATCATGGTTGCCTACCTGATGATTTGGGTGCTCCGGCTCCAGTCAGCACTAAAGCCAGAGGCCAGAGGGTCTCTTTAGACACTAACTTCGTATAAAGTTAGTGGAGCTGCTGCTGCAGCAGACAGCCTTGCCTTCAGCGCCAACAAGCACCTGTGCCGTTAACTCGAACACCTGAGTGAGCGTTCGGATGGAAGATGCCTCTTTCACACAAACACACACACACACATACACACACACACATTAAATACACGCTCAAGTATATACACACACGGTGTAACATCACAAAATATCTCCTGCTTGATATGAGCAACGGAATAGGCGATAGAACCTCTTTTTATTAGGTATGGCATTTTGTGGTTCGTCCATTTAACACATGAAGGTTCTATAAGTGTTCAAACAAACGAACTTGGGAGAAGATTTTCTGATTCGATGACAAGTGCTATGGTACTTTCATTTATGGTATACAAGGCTATAAAGGATGATAACTTTTTGTTCAGTTTTTGCCTAGGAGCGTATTTTTGAAGTCTGTATTTTAGGCATAATTCATGTTTTTAATAAATAAAGGTGATTCAAATTGAGTTTCCACATGAGAAGACGCTGTATTTTTAACACTCCAAATAGTTTTTCAACGTCGGAAGTTTCAGAAGGAGTATGCTTATTTTTCTTCACGTCACTAATTGTGGGTTTTGAAAATCGACCTTCTGAGCGCACAATTTGGAATGTGAACTCATGATGGAAACTCATGTGTATGTGTGTGTTTTACGTGTGTGTCGATTTCCTAGATCCAAAATTATTCTCGTGAAGAAAGATACGCACGCATGCTCCTTCTAAAAAGTCCATTTTTGTAAAAAGGCTTGGACAATTTTCACCCGATTTTCGGACGAGTATTTCTCCGCAGACAATTTTGTACACCTTTCTACTCCACAAATAGAGCTCTGACATTGAAAAATTCTTTGAAATGTCCAAAATACAGCGTCTTCTCAATCCTCATCATCATAGTCCTAGCGGTATAAGCAAAATTTCATAAAAATGGCTCTAATTGTGACAAAAGTGTGAAATTTGGTGTGTGGCTCCTAAAAGCATTTAAAAGGTTTTTAGAAGGGGAGCAAGAAAATTTTTATTTTAATTTCTCAATTTTTTGTGATGACATTTTTTTTAAATTTTTTTCTTTGAAACGATTTGAGATTTTTGACTTTTTTCTTGGTACTATGGTGAGTAATTGCTTATTCCAAGAAACGGAAGAGTAAATTTACGATAAAAATTAATTGAACTGAAATGATGACGTTTTTTGTAAAAATCAAACTTTTCCATATTTTTCGAAAAATATTGAGAATATGTATAAAATAGAAAAAGGTAATTATTCCTCGAAAAAGCCCTATCAGAAGTTCCTGAAGTGTTTCTCCAAATTCCAAGCCGTTTTCGAGATATTTGGAAAAATGTTATTTCTTGCAATTGTTTCTTCGTATTAGCTCCTATTACATCAAACACATCACAGGGTTCTTTTTTCTTGGAAATATATTCAGGAATGATCAGACCGAAGATTTCTTAGTAGTTTATTGTAAATTGTAATTTTTCCAGTGGCGTAGATCATGGAAACTCGAACCATTTCTACCCTCTCACCGTACTTTCTACACCACTCGATCATTTAGAAAATATATGACATTTTGGCATCATGATCATCTAAGATCACCTAGTATGACACTTCTTTTGAAAACAAGATGAGATCGACGATCTTGATCACACAATTTTTCCGCTGATCAGATCGACTGCTAAATACCTATTATGTTTTGTATCACCTCCTCGATCATCTCCATCATGACTGTTTCAGATACATTATAGTTTATTCTTCCCCCAAACTGAAAATTATTCACTTCATCAACAGTAAAGTTGGTTGAGTGTCCATCAATGGCGTCGAAGGCATACATGTCATCGCATCTATTTTGTAATTATTGCGGTTTGGAACATAGGAACATACCTCGGAACATACCTACCTTTTTGTTTGTAAATATTTGTATTTCATTTGACAAGATGATCATCAAAAGCCACCTGTTATGACATCCTGTTTGAAAACTCTGGGGGGACAATCAGCTATAATTTATCTAAAACAGTCATGATGGAGATGATCGAGGAGATGATACAAGATGCAATGTTTCGCAGTCGATCTGATCAGCGAAAAAAATTTGTGCTTTCCAAATGAAGTGTCATGCTATATGCCGATCAGCTTTTAAATTCAGCACTAGAACGGTAATTTTTGCACGCCAAGTTGGCAATTCTGCGATATTTGGGGATGTTCAAATTTGTAATGTTGGATCAGTTTTTCCCCAGACGACCTTAAATTCGTACTGTCAATCGAGTACAGCGCTGTTGCAAGATTGTATGTATGCTCTGTTTTTGACTGTAGTTTCAGTGTCCCATATGTCCTTCCAGTGTCTTTTCACCTCGCAATCTGCAGTATGGAGTTCTTCAGCTATAATTCAGGTTGGGCGTAAACGGCTCGGCACTCTGTCACTTACTTGCCATTCTGACAAGATAACAGTCATAACAGCCAAGACAACACTGTAGCGGAATATGATGCAAGGAGACGCCAGAATGGGCATTTCATGTCAAAATTTCCTAACCTCACTGGACTTCGCCACAAAAAGCCCGTTTTCACGCAACTTGGTCTGTCAGCGTCCGTTACACTCTAGGGAACATGGCCAACCGCGTTTTAATTTCTACTGAATTTAAAACGTGATCGGCATATAGGTGATCTTGGATGATCATAATGCCAAAATGTCATATATTTTCCAAATAATCGAGTGGTGTAGAAAGTCCGGTGGGAGGGTAGAAATGGTTCGAATTTCTATGATCTACGCCACTGGAAAATTTACAATTCACAATGAACTCGTAAGAAATCTTTGGTCTGATCATTCTGAAGTATATTTTCAAGAAAAAAAAACCCTGTTATGTGTTCGATGAAATAGGAGATGATACGAAGAAACAGTCGCAAGAAATAACATATTTCTAAATATCTCGGAAACGGCTTGGAATTTGGAGACACTTCCGTAACTTCTGATAGGGCTTCTTTTGACGGATAATTGTAAATGTAAAAAATTGATTTGTACAAAAAACGCCATCATTTCAGTTCAATTAATTTTTTTCGCAAATTTTCTCTTCTATTTTTTGAATTAAGCAATCGCTCACCATAATACAAAATCAAAAGTCAAAAATCGTGAATACTTGCAAGAATGAAAAAAAAAATAAAAAAAATGACGTCACAAAAAATTGATAAAAATTTAATTCAAAATTTTTCTTGGCTTCCCTTCTAAAAACTTTTTGAATGTTTTTAGGAGTCCACACACCAAATTTCACACTTTTGTCACAATTAGAGCCATTTTTACGTGTACCGCTAGGACTATCCATGTGGAAACTCAATTTGAATAACCCCGTCACCCAGATGACCTATAGAGCAGGGTTTTCCAACCCCAACCTTTCTTTTGTTCTTTTTAGGAGTCCACACACCAAATTTCACACTTTTGTCACAATTAGAGCCATTTTTACGTGTACCGCTAGGACTATCCATGTGGAAACTCAATTTGAATAACCCCGTCACCCAGATGACCTATAGAGCAGGGTTTTCTAACCCCAACTTTTCTTTTGTTGAGCAGATTATACCTAAATAATATTTTTATGTCCCCCTTTAATTTTTTCATAACAAAAAACGCACATTAGGTATTTTAACGCGCGCGGTTCATGTTGAGTTGTGACTTGTCGAAACTTGTTCAACAGCGACCACAGATACAGCGACTGGCAACGTCAGGTCAAGGTTGCCAACTGCTTGAAATGCGAAAGCATCGTTACGCCAGTAAAAAATGCACCAAAAAAGCATTAGATTCGCGTAAAAGAGTGGGGGGGGGGTCGACGCCGCAGACGAAAAATTCCCAGATTATAGTAGAGGTTGAGCTAAAGCCCCTCCTTTTGAATTTGAAGCAAACGGTCTTGATGGTTTAGAAATGTTGCACTGTTTTATTTAATACTCTGTACAAACTCTATGTTAAGTACCTAGTGTCGAGCAAAACACGAACTGACATCAGCTCAAACATAGTGCTAGCCCAACACTATGCGGCAGAATTCAAACTGGTCGTAGCAGTTCAAAGTTACATCAAATTTGGAAAGGCTAAAATTTTCGGAAAAGACGTATTATCCATTCCAAGCTTAAAAAAACCCACAGTTGCCTATAATATTGTAACGAGCGGAGATCCCATACATATTGGTAAACACTCGATCTTTCTGGATTTTTCTAGCCATTAGATCGCAGTGTGGAAGCGTGGAATGTTCTGGTGCATTCCAGAGCGCGCGTTTACGTGGAACCTAATGGGGAGACTCCAATGCTCGATCTAGGAAGATCTGTCCATTTTAGCGGAGGCGCCGCTCCAGAACCCGGCCGAATTATACGTAGTGATGGGCACTATCGATTAATTTTACTATCGAATGATCGACTATCGAATGACTGAAACTAGCGAATGATTCATTCAAATTCATTCATTCACATAAATCCGTTGAATTCATTCATTTGCTATCGATTCATTCATTCATTCATTCGTTCATTCGTTCATTCGTTCATTCGTTCATTCATTCATTCATTCATTCGTTCATTCATTCATTTCAACGTGCTATCGAATTATTCGATAGCTGACAACTATCGAAAAATTCGATAGTATTCATTCGATAGTGCCCATCACTAGTCTTGGAGGATCCTTCCTACACTGCGACCTATAAAATCTTTTGTGCGTATCCATGCGAGTTCTGAACTCAGTCCCTCATATATTTGACCAAGAGCTAGCAACGTTTTGTTACACTCATTTGATAAAGGTCAAAGGTCTGTTCCTATCTTGAAATGTTTAGGTACAGTTTCTGTGTACAAAAGTATTTGTTATTCAGTTACTTTGTTCACAGTTACGAAGTTTAAATTTAATATTTATCTGTATTTATTTTGATTTCATTCACTTACCTATAAAAATCAGTGAGTAATTAAAACAATAAAGAAATTGTACATCTCATAATTCATCCCAAAAAATCGACTGAAAATCAAATTGTTTAATTCATTCATTGCTGATTTCATAGAACATAAAAAACTGATAATTATACCTATGTATAACAAAATTTTTTATTACAAGTCAAAATTCATCCATTCATTCGTTCATCAATTGATTCTGTTTCGCATTCAAAATTATTCAGTTCATCCGTTAAATCCACTTGTATATTGAATCATCCATCCATTTATTTGTTCATCCATTCATTCGTTCGTGCATTCATTCATCAGTTTGTTTATTCATTCATTCATTTGTTCATACATTCGTTCATTCATTCGTTTCTTCATTCGTTCATTCATTCGTTCATTCGTCCATTCGTTCATTCATTCATTCATTCATTCATTCATTCATTCATTCATTCATTCGTTCATTCATTCATTTGAACGTGCTATCGAATTATTCGATAGCTGACAACTACCGAATAATTCGATAGTATTCATTCGATAGTGCCCATCACTAATTATACGGGTAATGTGTACGATTATTCAGGAATGGTCTAGAAACCGCATATGCCGGACCACCATGGAATTTGCTGGAAGTAGACAGAAAGTTCGGGAACACTATTCGGAGGCCTTATACAGGGTGGTCTAGGTTTTTGTCGACAAACTTTGCAGGCTGATAGAGGATAAAAAAGAAGTCGACTCGCCTTAAAAAATACCTATCTAAAATGCATATTAAAAAAGTTACAGGCCTTCAAAGTTGCAGAAAAAAAATTGTTTTTTCCTTGATTACTTTTGAACAGCTTGACCGATTTCGCTCAAATTTTGCAGATATGGTTAACAAACACGTCCCCAGTGATTTCTTGAAAAAAAGTCTGTCAGAATGATGCAGTGCCGTGGATATGGGGGGGTACTAACACTCTTACCCCCCTACTTTCTACGCCACTGGATATTTTGAGAAATCGTTCAAAGTATTGAATTTGGCGTTCAATTCTGAAGAGAAAATTGGCGTGTCATTGCCACATTTGGAGCAGCGGTTTCGGAGATATTTGTGTTTAAAGGTTCAAAAACACCGAATTACGCAAATGTTTCAAAATTCGAGCAAGCTTTGATCCATTAACTTCCAACTTTTTTTCAATTTAAAGTTAATTGATCCATAATTTATCTCATGAGAAATTTTTTTTTAATGAGAAATTGGAAATTGGTTGTGAAAATTCTTAATTTCAGCAACAAATAAATATTCAATAGGTACCTATTCACTTACTGATAGTTGGGAAGTTTAGTAAGAACAAGAACCAAGGGCCCTTTGTTTCTTATTGGTCACGTTACTGAAATTAGGAATTTTCACAACCCATTTTCAATTTCTCATGAGATGAATTATGGATCAATGAACTTTAAATTGAAAAAAATGTTGAAAGTTAATGGATCAAAGCTTGCTCGAATTTTGAAACATTTGCGTAATTCGGTGTTTTTGAACCTTTAAACACAAATATCTCCGAAACCGCTGCTCCAAATGTAGCAATGACACGCCAATTTTCTCTTCAGAATTGAACGCCAAATTTAATACTTTGAACGATTTTCCAAAATATCCAGTGGCGGAGAAAGTAGGGGGGTAAGAGGGTTAGTACCCCCCCATATCTACGGCGCTGCGTCATTCTGACAGAATTTTTTTAAAGAAATCACTGGGGACGTGTTGGTTACCATATTTGCAAAATTTGAGCAAAATCGGTTAAGCTGGTTGAAAGTTATCAAGAAAAAAACAATGTTTCTCTGCAACTTTGAAGGCCTGTAACTTTTTTAATATGAATTTTAGACAGGTATTTTTTGAGGTGAGTCGACTTCTCTTTTTATCTTCTATCAGCCTGCAAAGTTTGTCGACTAAAACCTGGACCACCCTGTATAAGGCGTCAGCCGGCAGCTCGCGGCAGTATTGAATTGGAATGCGAAGTGGTAACGCAAGCGAAACAAGCGAAATACCTGCGATATAATTCCAAGTAGATAAGTGTTGGCGATTTTATTGTAGTAGTACGCAGAAATAAACAGTGTGTGTTTTAAATCGATCGTCTCAATTATATTCGAACCCGTATGCGAAATATCGTAGCATGTGGTGTCAGAAGTGGGATTCGGCCTGCGACTACAAAACGTTTGGAATTGATTTTTGAATGCCGGAGACAAGAGGTATGTCGAAAAGAGGAGCCGAAGACATTGTGGCTCTCGTCCTGCAATTGAAGAGTGTCATAAAAGAGCAGGAAAATGAGCGTGAAGAAGAAAAGAAAAAGAGAAGAAGCGTCTAGAAGAGCTGATGGCGGCTATGGAACAGCACACGCGATATCTCGACGGCAATGTGCGGAAGCTGGCAGAAAAAATTGCAACAATTGAGGCAAACATGGTGCAGCTAGTGCACCAGGACACGTTGACACGTGTCACATGTACCTTCGTACACGAGTACCTCCGTAAGTAATACGGAGAGTACCTCCGTAAAAAAAACGGTGGCCCCGATGGCAGCTTTGGCAGGTTTTCATCGTGTGAAACTGCCAAATTTCGATGGACAAAGCCCATGGACGACCTACAAGAGGCAATTTGACGTTGTTGCCAAGGTGAACGGATGGAATGACGAAGATAGAGCTAAGGCACTCATCCTTGCTTTGAGAGGTCCAGCGTTGGAGCTGCTACAGACGATTCCGGAAAGCGAGCAGATGGACTTACAGAAGCTTCTCAAAGTTCTGGAACTCCGCTATGGAGATCATCGCGGACGGCATGTTAATCACGCTAATTTTTCGGCAAGAACGCAGAGAAGCGGAGAAAATCTACAGGAATTTGCAGCTGATGTCCAAAGGCTGGCTCTTCTAGCGTACCCAATGTACCCAGCGCACCTCTTGGCGGACTTCATAAGAGATACCTTCGTCTATGGGATTCGAGATCAATACGTGCGTGGGATGGTGATGATCCAAAACCCAGTCGACATCAGCGACGCACTGACCCAGGCGATCTGCATTGAGGCAGCCAAAGATCTGTGCAGTCGTCAAGTCAAGGCGGTGGGCGTTGACGAATATGGAGCATCACATGTTTCCGAGAAATCGGCGAAGGAGATGTTTGAGGAACCTCTTAGCGCCATGTCTTGGAACAGACCCCAAGGCGAGCCAAGAGCTGAAGGAAGGCCGCGTTGCTTCGGCTGTGGAAGATCGGGACATCTTCGTCGGGACTGCAGGCAATGGTCGAGTTCAGCAGACCGTTTCATAGCGGAACGGAGAACTGTTGATCGAGAAAGTCACCAACCGAGAGAAAGCAATCGTAGAGGAGGAAGACCACGTTGCTATGAATGTGGAAGGGACGGACATCTGCAACGCGACTGCAGGCGACGATACGCTTCAGCGGACTTCATTCTGAAACCGGGAGCTGCTGATAGAGGAGGTCATCAATCGGGAGAAAGCAATCGCACAGGAGAAAGGCTGCGTTGCTTCAATTGTGGAAAGAATGGCCATCTGCAGCGTGATTGCTGGCAACCGTACCGTTCAGCAGACCGTTCCAGGCTGGAACGGGGGGCTGCTGATCAAGGAAGTCAACATCATCCTGAAAGGAGTCATGGTAATGGCAACACGAATGGTCTCTCTCAAAGACCACGCAACGAGGACTGCAGGCACGACAAGAGGGTGAACCAGCAGAGTGGAAACGTCAAGGTTAAAGCACTTGTCTTTGAAACCCCGAGAAATTGGACTACGGCTGAGCTCAAGAAGGAGCAGCGTGAGGACCCAGCCATCGGTACGCTTGCTGAAAGGAAAGAACTTGGCCAGGACAGACCGGAATGGACCGAGATATCTGGTAAAGGGCCCGAATTCAAGGCTCTTTGGGCTCAGTGGAATTCTCTGAGAATAGAGAACGGATTGTTGAAGAGAGTCTGGGAGAGTCCTGATGGGAAGAGGGAGATGGTTCAATTGGTGCTTCCCAAGAAAGAGTGAAAGAGGTCTTGAAGGAGATGCACGATGGCGTCACTGGAGGGCAGCTTGGGGTGAACAAGACGTTGGCCAAGGTGCGGGAGCGGTTCTACTGGGTGAACTGCCGGAACGACGTGGAAACATGGTGTCGCCAGTGCAAGGTTTGTGCGGCCAGCAAAGGACCAAGAACTCGCAGCCGAGGGGAGCTGAAGACTTACTATGTTGGAGCGCCTTTTGAACGCATTGCGCTCGATGTGGCTGGCCCGTTCCCGACAACGGAAGATGGCAACAAATACATCCTGGTTGCCATGGACTACTTCAGCAAGTGGCCGGGAGCGTACGCCCTACCCAACCAAGAGGCTTCTACAGTGGCAAGGGGTGGACAATCTGATAAGCCGCTTCGGAGTACCTCTGGAGCTACACTCAGACCAGGGACGAAACTTCGAGTCCAACGTGTTCCAAGGTATCTGTACTCTACTCGGAATACAGAAGACCAGGACGACGCCCCTTCACCCACGGTCCGACGGAATGGTTGAACGGTTCAACCGGACGATGGAGCAGCACCTGTCAAAGGTCGTCGACGAGCATCAGCGAGACTGGGATCGTCATCTGCGAATTTTCCTGATGGCGTATCGCGCTGCCATTCACGACACCACAGGGGAAACACCAGCACGTGTTTTTTTTTGCCGAGAGCTTCGCCTTCTTGCGATTTGCAATTTGGCACAACGAGGAATGATCCTAAAGACATCCCCGAATACGTCGACGACTTGAGGCGAAGAATGTGTGACATCCACGAGTTGGTTCGAAACCGGATTCGAATCGCGACCGACCGAATGAAGACCCGTTACGACTTGAAGGCGAACTTCACGGGATTTTAGGCTAGTGACCTGGTCTGGTTGTACAATCCTTAACGCAAGAAGGGAAGGTCTCCGAAGTTGCATCCGTCGTGGGAAGGACCGTACACGGTAGTCAAGAGGATCAATGACGTCGTGTACAGAATCTAGCAAGCCCCGAGAGCCAAGATGAAAGTTGTCCACCTTGATCGCCTTGCACGTTACTCCGGGAGTAACGATGAGCCTATTCGGGACGAACAGGCTTGAGAGGGGGCAGTGTTACGAGCGGTGATCCCATACATTATGGTAAACACTCGATCTTTCTGGATTCTTCCAGCTATTAGATCGCAGTGTGGAAGCGTGGAATGTTCTGGTGCATTCCAGAGCGCGCGTTTACGTGGAACCTAATGGGGAGATTTCAATGCTCGATCGAGAAAGATCTGTCCATTTTGGCGGAGGCGCCGCTCCAGAGCCCGGCCGAATTATACGGGTATGTGTACGATTATTCAGGAATGGTCTAGAAACCGCATATGCCGGACCACCATGGAATTTGCTAGAAGTAGACAGAAAGTTCGGGAACACTATTCGGAGGCCTTATATAAGGCGTCAGCCGGCAGCTCGCGGCAGTATTGAATTGGAATGCGAAGTGGTAACGCAAGCGAAACAAGCGAACTACCTGCGATATAATTCCAAGTAGATAAGTGTTGGCGTAATTTATTGTAGTAGTACGCAGAAATAAACAGTGTGTGTTTTAAATCGATCGTCTCAATTATATTCGAACCCGTACGCGAAATATTGTCGGAAATGACAATTTGAACTTGGGATTCACCCGGTATGTCTCGGTGTAACCGACTTACGGCGCACCCGATACAGTAAATATAAGTACGTTGTACCTCTCGCATCGCAATGATCCGGGAACGCAAAGTTGCAATTTTTGCAAAGATGAGCGGATTCACCACATCCGGCACAATCTACACCGTCCACCGACCTCCATGGAAAAATCCAAAGGAGGGGTGAAGAATGAACCGAGGTGATAAAACCTTTTGGAGACAAAGAGGAAGGTCTCTTTTTGGTCGGGGCTGATGATGTGGTGGTTGTGCGAAACTGCGGTTCGTTGCGATGTACGGGGTCGACGTGATGTTGTTTTTAATGTGAGTACTTTACTCTAGTCATTTAATTATTATACTACGTCTATTTTCGATGATCTTTAATGTTTAATAAACGTCTCAAACGTTCCCCTTGCTGGATTATTTGCGCCACTTATTAGAATACCGAAATGTACTGAAAAGCCAATCGAGTGGAGTGAAATCCTATGCCACCCAGTTAGAGGCAACGATCGTCCGGTATTCGGGCATATTAGAATGTCCCGGATAGAAGCCATGAAAAGGTAAGACGACGGTGACCTTTGACAATATCGTAACAATATTGTTACGATATCCGAGTTCGCCTATTTCGAAATTAAACGGACTGATTTACTTGTGAACAAACTCTACTTTATTAGCTACTACCGATACAACTTAATAACGCACAGAATTATAATTCGCTTAGAAATTCACAATGTCGCTTGAGATGTTAACGCCTCGATCGCTCGATTCCAACTCTGCTGATGCCAGGTTGAGTTCCTCTCTTATAGTGGCATCTAAGGTTCTGGATGCTTCCTGTTCGATCGTTGGTGTTTCCAGCACACAAGGATTTTTCTGGTATCTGCGTCGAGAATATACGCGTACCTTCTACGGCACTTCCACCAGAAATCTCGACGTGTCGTGACCTACCGCTGAAGTCTCTCGATGCTTCCCGAATGCAACGCGGAAATCTAGATTTCTCTAGAAAGAGCCGGGATGGTCGCGAAGTCTAGTCTGTGGTCGCGAGCTTCGTAACAATATATTTTTTTCAAGTTGGACAATCTGATAAGTTGATAGATTGAAAAAGTCAAGATGATTCAATCAAATTTATCAAAGTGATGTTTGCTTTGCTGGATTGCCGTTTAATTTAATTGTTAGGTCAGATTTTGACACTGACACAATATTTTCATTATGTTTTGTCTCGAAAATACCGTTAGGCACGTTATTTCAATAGTGAAAGTGTTGAAAGGTCTAAAAATCATCGAGGCGAACCTAGCTCCAGCGCCGAATAGGCGATTTACATTTAAAAAACGCCACCTGGTGTAGAGCTCGGTACTTGATCGTCGAGGACGTTTTTGGGAGAAACACATACATTGTACTCCGACGTTTAGTAGCCTAGGTGGGCACTAGTGGATACCTGCAATACCCACATCAATAACATGAAATTTGACAAGTAGGAATGATGTAAAAGGGGGTTTGTTGTTGTGTCCCGTATTTGATCTTGTGGTTGGCGTATTTAGCAGGCTAGTAGTAGATCTAGTTTCTGAGGTGAGAGGCTGGAAGATTGCGCTATCAGCAATGCATTCATGGCAAGTGCGGTGGAAAAATTGCGACTGGTGGCTGTTACATTACACTTTCCGCAGGCACTCAGGCAGATGCAAGCATGGTATGCTGCTTTGCCAGTAGCGCAGTAGCTCGAGCTACTGCGATTAGTGCCATTTCTGCCATTTATTGCCTGCTGATTGATCCCCCAATCTCAAATGGGTCACAAAGCGAGCCTAAACCTTGATGTCAGTGCGGCGACACAACACACGTTTGCGTCCCAATTACAATGGTAGCGAACTGTAAAATATAGAATGCGGATCTCCATGTGGGGTTTGAGCAGAAAATCTTGAGAAAAAGGAGACTGACAACGCAGCCAGCCCAAGCGGTGACCTTTTCTGGCGTATCAACAGTTGGTGTGTGCGGAGGACTCGATCCACAGTCGCTGTTGCTGTTCCTTGGGTGAAAGCTAGGGATGATACAGAGAAAGGTCTGTCTGCGACGACGGCGACGATACTGGTCATCGATGTAAGGCCCAATAAAGGAGCCTGCGGGGCCCCAAGGGTTCATAGGAACAAAAAAATTACGGCAGTGCATTGACAAGACAGCAAAGTGACAGTTTTGACGTGCCTCCAATGGGATGTTTTCAGCGTAGTTGAAGAAACTCTGCTAGATGTCCCTAGTGGTTCGTAAGGGGCTTGGGAACATTCGTGTTCTGTATGTTGGAAACTCAACCGACTGGTTGTTGTCGTTCAAAATTGAAATGTAACTCAAAAAAATTGAGCGACGTTTCTCAAAAGTGTCAAAGTCTGAAGTGTTGAGTTTCGCTGGCCATTCTTTGTTTGTTGAACAATAACAACGAACGTAAACTGCAGCAAAACCATGCCTATAGGATCAAGGAATAAGAAAGTGCAACTGACGCTTCTCAATTTTGAATTTAACACTTCGCCGAAGTGCTTATCTGAAGATGCTCTACAGAGTTTAGTTTGGGTATTATGGTTCTGGTCACCTCCTTCTTCCTGCTTTGTGTGCAAGAAAAGGCCACATGAGGATACGAGCTAGAATAATTTATAAAACCTGGTAATTTTTATATAATCTTGTTTATTAAAAACGTTCCTAAAATAATTTGCATGGCTTTCACTTCGACCTCCTCGCACAGCGCGCTGAAGTTTACGTTCAATTCAGTGGTTGTGGCTACTCTCTGGTTGTAGTCTGCAGTCTGCACTACACCTTCTAGTCTCTTCAGCCTCTCAAGCTACGAAGTTATCCACAGAACCATTTGCGACCGCGCCTTCCACAGGGTGCGTGCTTCTCTCTTTGTGTGAACAGAACTTTTTATACCGCAATTTCGTCACATCACCCAGCAATATGAAAATTGTGTTCCATGTTTAATCGATTTCTATTATTGTATCTTCATTTATACCAAGCTGTTCAGCACCAATGAGCTTTCGTACAAAAGACGTGCGTGATGACACGGGAATGGGAAATCTGGAACTGACAACAGCTGCCACATAGACAATTTAGCATTCGGCATATTTTGCAACGACTCTATGGCAACGACCGCAAGCTGTTGCAGAACTGTCACATTCAAAAATCCCGCTGAAATTTCATGGCAGCCGAACTGCGTCAGTGTCGCCAATTTATGATAATTGAATGTTTCTCAGCCTCTTAGGAACTATAAAAAAAAACCAGGGACATCTATTGAGAACCTGTCATGGCCCGTCTCCAATGGTCGCTAAACGTTAAACGCAGAACGTAAGGCAATCGCAGAGGGAACGCAACACGCAAGAAACACCATCGCAGAAGTCAACCAACTTTCCTGCGTGTGCTTGCTGCAACCTTGCGTCAGCCAATGATAAATCGGAATACGATATGTTTCCGCGCCAACGCAAGGTTTTGTTTTTCTCCATGGTTTTCTGCATCTTGTTGACGGCTTTCATCCCGTGTCATCCCGTGTGTCATCCAGTGTCATCTACAGTACTAGCGCAGCGGTTCGCTGCTTCAACTCGAACAATACTGTATTTTGTGATACAAACAAGAACTTCAGCACAATTGCTCTTGAAACCAAAATTAATTATTTGGTCCGCTGCTCTTTTCGATCATCTCCTGCTGGTCCAGGACTTGGAAAGTAGGTACAAGGGGGACATGACAATTTTTTGCAGCAAGGACTAAACGCTGCTATCGGATCATGCTTGATGCCGTTTCTGCATGGATAACTACAACCTGCAGTTCACGATGCTGCCACTATCAGAATAATAAGCCTGTTGGGAGACAAGGTAGAGTAGTCAGTTGTGTCATGGGGGGCTCCTGGATTAACAAAGGTTGGTCGTTGAAGGGGATGTGTGGGGTATCATTTCTGACATAAAAGAGGTCTGCGAACTCGTTTCTTTTTGTAAAAATATGATTGGTTTGGAACTGTGGAAAATATGAGGGGTCAATATCGTCATAACTGATTGTCAGACATTTACGATTCGCACTGAATTGAGTTTCGCAATGGACGCAACAACGCAAGGAACGCAACGCAGAAGTTGACCAAGCTCCAACTTTCTGCGACCTGCGACGTGCTTGCGGCTGCATAGCGTCAGCCAATCAGCTGAACCCGGAAGAAGATATAAATTTTCCTGTATTTTGGGGCATTAGATGGTGTTGCAACTATTGAAACAGATAGGTATGAATAACCTTTTTTTCAAAGTGAAGGTAGCGGTGAAGTAGCAGACTTCGATAAGAATAATTCATGCCTCGACCCCGAAAACCGTAGCCGCTCCTCCTCAGATTGGGTATCAACGTCTCAAGTGCCCCAACCAACATTGTTCAGGGGCAAAGCAGTGCAGTCATTATCTGGTGTTGAAGTTCTAAAAGGGAAAATGGACAACAACTGCGGCTTCACTCAGTATGTAGACAAGCTGGCTGAGGGGGATCTGCAAAGGAAATTCCAAGAAAGATTTTCAACCTGCCCTGTACCACAACGGCATCAAATAGAGGCTCTGAAATATAGTGACATAGGTCCTGGGCTTCGTGCCAGAAGAGAGAAAGCTGAAATGCGATATCGATATTTTCAGGTTTGCAGAAGCCCATAGGGGGGGGGGCTTGAAGTGACCATCCCAGAAAAGCAACTGAGTATGGAGGAAATAAGTAAGCATTATAAAAAAAAAACTGTCGTATATCTACTACAGGCGATCCCAATAAACGGTCAAGAGAACATCACCAGGTCTCTCTGGACCAAAGATACTCATTTCTACCATTTTTCAATCAACACATGTCAATGATTGGAGTGATTCCCCCGAAAATTTCTTGTAAAAAATTCACCGATTTCAAAAATGTTTGTTCTTTTGGATAGCGTATTCTGTTGACTATAGAAACCTTTTGATAAAATTACCTACACGAGAGTCAGGGCCACACGAAGTTCCACGGGAAGAGGTTTCCGAATACTTGTCTTTGCAAGGAAAAGAGCCACAAGCTGAACGAAATGATCAAACTTTAGCAGCCAGATTCGCGTATATTCGTAAAACATCCTCATGGTCGTTCTCTTTATTCATATACCTAAACATGCAGGCTGTGATAACGACCTTCTTCACGGCGATTACAAATAATTGGCCTAACCCACCATTTACGATGCTGATGTCGTCGCTGATTCTGTATTTCAAGTAGCCATTCCAGCGTTAAACGAAACGCTTGTAGAAATTATGATAATAATAATAATTTATTGATTCTAAAAGGACTTCCCTTAAAACAAGACCGGGCATGTACATAAAAAAGCACTTCAATATAAATATAACACTCTACACAATATGAATACAATACTTTATACTGAAACCAAAACACTGTACAGTAGCAAGCGTCTCCTACTACTCATTTCTGGCAAACGCTGCACACTTCATCCGCTTTGACCATGCATGTAGCAACATCCATTGACAGTGAACTTCAAGAGCCTTCGACCAGACAGACGTAGCTAAGTTACTCTTTTAACAGTCTGAAACCTGATGTTGAGGAGGGGTGCTGAGCAGGGAGGCCAGACAGCACAAATGTATTGTAGAACATCGAGTAGCCAAAGCGAGAGCCAAAGCTAAAAAGGGCGACGATATCTCGTTGGTACAGCATCTCTTTGTATTTCATAAGCAGATCCCTCTTATGGTGCCTGAGCGAAGGCAAGGTGAGAGACCACAGGATTTCCAGGGAGTTGATAGCAGTGAACTAGGACCCAATTTGTGTAACCCAGTTGTATTTTGGGTCAGTCTTCTATGGCAGGGAACTCAGCTAGGTGTAGCAATTTGTCGAAGCAAATCCTTGGGTAGCGCTCTGACGTCATGGAGAGAATCTTCTCCAGCCAGGAAAGCCAGGAATGGCTCTGGAGATGAGATTCTCAAGTTTAACGACTCCAAACTCCAGTCTAACAACATGGTCGGGGCCGTGTAGCAGCAGTGAGAATAATCTCTTCAAGAAGTTCACTTGTAGTCTTTCTACGACGCGACGTCTGGATAACGAATGCCCCATATAGCCATGTTGTGTGTTAACACTATTCAACACCATCGATTCGTACAGCTCGACCCGGGAGTGCCAGGAGTTCAACTTCGCCCTGCACATTGTGAATATGACAGATCCTAGGGAAGCCGCCAACCTCCTCACAAAAGTGGCCGATGCCTCCGAAAAAAGGCCAGAGGATACAAATGGAACGCCCAGATAGGTGTAAGAGCGAACGGTCTCCAGAGGCTTTTCTTTGTAATAGAAGCGCAGCGTCTTGGTCTCTGCATAACCACCTCTTCTGAAGCACATGACGTCGGATTTGTCGGCGTTTATTTACAGACCAATCGTCACAGATGCTTGTAATAAGTTGCGTCTATTTTCATTTTCATCCATTTTGCCACTGTCCGTACAGTAAACAACGATCAGCAAAGAAAATGCAAACAAACCACACTGACAAAAACTTTGACAGGATAAAATTTTCCGCTGCGACGGCTGCGACCACTGTAGACGGATTTCAAACACCTTGCGTTGGAATTTTGCGACGAGCCTGCGTCAAGCTTACGTTCTTGCGTTCTGCGACCATTGGAGACGGGCCATAAGGAAAACATCCCATTGACGTAACTGCTGACCAAGGATGTCTATACATAAACATCCTTGCTGCCGACGTTGCCGGGCGGCAACTTACACCTTTTCTAAACATTAGGTTTGTTCGCGTCGCATGAACTTTCTGCACTCAAACTGCTGTGATTGGTCAGTTGCTGCCAGGAATCCCACGCTATTGGCTAGGGTGCAGAAAGTGCAAAAAGTTCATGCGACGCGAACAAACCTATTAACTCCCTAAATCGTCCTCTACGAATCAGCCATTTTCCCCAATAAGGTCAATCGCCTATAGTCTTTTCGTCGGAAGTGATCCCGCGACCTGAGCTCGTAGCGCCCTGTAAGACCCTAGGTACGGTTATTCACCCTCTGTTCCAGGATCATGATCTGTGATCCTGGCCGTAAGAAAGCGGCTGAGGTCAGTGCGCAAACCTGCGATCTGCCGGCGACACAGTCTCCAGAATGACAATTTGACAACACAGCCTAGTTCAGGTGAAGGTTTCATGTCATATGGACACAAATTTTAACGTAACCTCTCCTGTATAAAGATGACATCAAACATCAAAAATCAGGGACACCAACAAAACTCGAATTTTTCATGGCCAGCTGTGGTTTTTTTAAGCTTGGAATGGATTATGTTGACGTTTGCGTACCTAAATAAAATTGAAATCATCAAACGACAAAAATGACAAAATGTATCAAAATTTGGTATTAAAATCGAAAGTTAGGTACGTGATGAGCAAATCTATATCCATTATTATGGTTTGGAAGCTGCATTATATTCCAATGTATTATTATCATTGTATTCATAAATATACACAGTGAGCATTGCGGTCACGAACACTGTGCCTTTATAGCACAACATATATTTAAATGAATCATATTAGACCTGCAACCCGTGGAGATCCCGCACTGCGCTAAGCTCGATTCTGTCACCTTCTAACAACCGTTTTCATGCTTGGAGGATTTATGATCTACGCCGTAATGTACGAAATAGCCCTGCTTTTTGTACACGCTCTCCAAAACAAAATTGTTACTTAGAATGCTACTTCAATTACTAAGTCTTTACGAAGGCGGCTTTATATTGCCGTTTGTGTTGCTGTTATTCTTTCCATCTGTTGTCCATATAATAGGTACCTATACTAAAGATGAAACTTCAGGTGTAGAGATCCGAGGATTTCATTTAGAATAACTAGAAAAGTTCAGCTGGAGCTTTATGGATGAACTAGATTTCCTAGTCAAATTCTACGTATTTTCAGTTCGAATAACTAAAGATGCTCTTTTAAAACACTCCACTAGATATCTAGCTTGAAATTTTTAACTAGATTTTCAACTGTAAAATCTAGGAGTTCCACTCTAGTTAGTTTCTAAATGAAATCCAGTTGAAAAAGTTTTAGTGTGTAGGTATAATAGATACGGGGGAAGTTGGCACTTTTTTCAGCCCCATTTATTACGTCACTGAAATTTTTTCGAAATTGATCAGATTTTGTGCGTAGTTTAAAATGGATCAAATTTTGAGACTTTACGACAGATTTACAAAAAAAAATTACCGGTGCGAAAGTGCAAAAGCAAGATTAAGATTAGAGCGGACTATTCGAAAATTTTCTGATATAAAAATTTTGGATGCCTGTAAAATTATATCTGGCGCTCGTACAAATTGTTCAATCCCACATAACACATCGCACACTGGCACGAACTATTCCATTGACTGTGAGAAAGTTCAACTAAACGTCAGGACAGGAACCGACATACGCACACGAAGATCCAAAGGGAATTGCCAATTGGACATTGTTAAATTGGACTAATAGCCACAGTCAGTGCCACAGATCTCGTGCAGTGGATCAATGATAGACGACCGACAGCGGCAAACAATATCCTTATTAGTTACATAAGCCTTCTGGCTAATCCATTTATCCGATCAGTGAATGAAAACCAATTTAATGAAGTGCATTGATCGCGCGTTTGCCTTTGATACACACGCGCATCTGTTAGAATTTCAACGAGGGGTTGTTACCCCCTCAAATAATAGGTCAATAGGATTGGCGAAAGAACAAGTGCACTCGGATCACGGACATACACTTGGGTTCCTATATAACCATGTCACGCAGGTTTCTAAACCCATCACGGGCATCATAAGAATCGATTTTGTTTGTGTATACCGGGACGTCGATGCTCGATGCCATTATTCCGCAAGCTACGAGTATAAGAACAAAAACTCGAGCGGCCGTTAGAAATCTCTGTGGAATCCATAAAGCAACAGTAAAAGAATAAATTACCAGTTTAAATTCAATAGAGTTAATTTACAAGTTAATAATTGCGGTGTAATTGGTCTGGATGGCGGTGCGGTGTCTCGAATTCATCTCGCTGATGGGCCGTTTACAATACTTGCACGTATTTCAAACGAGTCGTATACTTTCAAATACACGCAGACTTCAAATATTTTTATTAGCGATCTCCGCTAGTTTCTTGGCGACATCCACTATATGCGCGCAGCAATAAAATATTGAGACATTGTAGGTATAGGTATAGGTACCTATACAATATTAGGTACCTCTACTTACTTCGAAAAAGGACGAAAGACAAAAGACAAACGACAATTCTATAATTTCTAGATTTCTTGATCGATTTAGACTCCAATAAAGCCTATAGAGGAGAACAACCAAACGAAGAAAATATTTTTGATTCTAGCTAAAATATAGGTAGGTATTACTGTAAATAGGGTACCGTGCGTGATCAACAAAAAAATAGGGTTGCGGCTTTGACGACAAAAAAAAACTGATTGATGAATGTTTTATTTTCAAGCCAACTTTAAATGTTTTTTTGCTAGTCTCAACGGCAAACATACATGGATACATAGTGCAATTCATATAAAATGACACCTTGAACAGATGTGGAGTTTTATATTTGCGCTAGGAATAAAGTGTTTTCCAAGTTACATCGAGTTCATAATGAAAGTTATAATGTTCAAATGAGTCTCAAGCCAGTCCACAAAAGTCTTGCAGTTTTTGCTATATTATTGAATGTCTTTATTCAAATATATATTCCAGTAGAGCGAAGTTCAGGTGGGCAGGACTCAACCTTGCCCTCTGTTCTTCCACTTAATATCGTTGACGCGACGGGACTCAGGGAGATCGACATGCTAAAAAAAAGGAAAGCATTGCCTCAATGTTCAAAATAAAAAGAGTGACTAGTTACTAAGATCTGAAGTAAGTGAAAATTGAAGAGTAGTTTTCATCAGGTCTAGAGCGCATGCTCATGTTCCTTGCCGGTCGGCAAAAATTCGATCTTCGCGTGCTTGGCCAGACTCGCACAGCTCTGTAATCATTCTCCCCACTCTATACCTCTGGTGCTAGCATGGATGGGTGCTAGCCGACCTGAACTGTCAAATCTTGCGCATGCCCATTGAAACACAAAATTGTCATGGAAACTACTTTCCAAATCGCCTGTTCAGCTTTGCCGATATTCCACACAATATAGTCCGGACGTTAAGCGACATGTATGGGACCCACCTTGCATTTTAGAGGCTTTGTTTACGCGAGGTTTAAAGCTGGTGTTAAGGTCCGTAACATCAATGTTATCGTCCGCATAAACACCTCTAAACGCAAGTTTCGCAACAGCTGTTAAGCTTAGCTAAATGTGATTTTAAATTGCATTTAGTAACCAAACAAGTGTTGGCAATCGCACGTAAACGCCCATGCCCATCCGCAGTACACTGATGTAGCGAATGTTGCCTAAAATCGTGGTTTTCAGGCAACTTTCACTACAGAAGTGTACTGCGGAATGTATTTTACTGCCAGGGACTTTTCTCACACGATTCAAGAATAGCGGCCTAGGTTAAGGGGCTGTCGGCTGTCATTTTGGTCGGCGCGCGTAAACACTCCTAACTAACCACTGTTAAAATCTCTGCTAAGCCTCGCGTAAACAAGGTCAATGACAAGCGACGAATCTTGGCACACTTGTTCACTAGACCCTTCTCTTCGATTCAAGAAATGTTGCCACCATCTGCGGAAACGGTGCAGACACTTTATACAGGGTTCAGTAGAAAAAATTTGTTGAAAAATCGTAAATCGTGAACCATAACCGGTGGACGTATGTAAATCAGAATATTGATGACTGATTCCATGTTCATGAAGATGCTGCAAACAGTTTTGGAATATCTTGAGGCGTTTCCAAAATACGTTGGAATAAGTGAAATCTTTTCAACTTTTTTCTTTCTCAATAAATCAGTTGTTTTTGGAGATATTGAGCTGCAACTTGATATTCCGGTGAACAAATATGTTTTTAATGAAACGCGATGTGGAGCCATCGACAAAGCCTGCTAGATACGAAACTAAAATCTTCAACTTTTTCTCCATCGTGAGCGTCATCTTCAAATTGCCCTGTGTGAAATTGTTGAAAAAACAACAGGTAACGACTTAATTGGACACACGCGTTTATTTTATTATGGAAAACCAGGTCCTGAATTGCAGCAATGACCTCTTCGGCCAAGAAACGTTATCAAGTTAGTTTTTCTTGATTTCCCTCAACTTAGGTGATAACCATCACCACATGGAACTTTGAATCGATTAGATGTTGACGACAGTATAATCCACATTATTTTGTGCAGCAATTCACCGAATTTCATCATCATTAGCCAAGTGGTATTGTTTTGGCAAACAGTTGAACGAAAAATTTGCTTCGATTTTTGTGAAAAAAGCAAAAACGGCAAGGTCACGTCGTCCCTTCAAACCCGATTGAAAAAAATCTGTTATCAAAAATGCTACCAATTGATACTGGAAGAGTTCAGAGGAATGTCTGCTGTAGTTTCAAGTTGAACCGAAATGGATTTTTCCATCCTACTTCTGCAGGAGGGACATCGAAAGTGTTGTTACAGCTTAATATTTTTGCAACGTTTTTTGTTGAATATTGCCAGAAAGGCTTCAAGTATAAGCTGTAGCAACACTTTTCACGTCCCTCCTGCTAACTAAAATGTACCTAACAATCAGTTTGAGCTTGGCTTTAAACCACGGAGCACATTTGGATACATATTTTCTTCAAACGGGTTTAAAGGCAGAAGGTGACCCTGCATTTTTTGCCTTTTTCACAAATATTCAAGCCTCGATTCAAGCCGACTTTTTGTTCAACTGTTTGCCAAAAAAACACCACTTGACTGATGATGATGAAATTTGGTGACTGACGTTGCAAAACAATGTTGATGAAATATCGCAAACATTCAATTGATCCAAAGTTTCATTTGGTCATGATTGTCACGTAAGTTAAGGAAAAACAGGAAAAACGAACTTGATAACGTTTCTTGGGCGAAGATGTCATTGCCACAATTCAGTACCTGGTTTTTCATGATAAAACATCGTGTGTGTCCAATGAAGTCGTTACCTGTTGTTTTTTCAACAATTTAACGAAAGGCAATTTGAAGATGGCGCTCACGATGGAGAAAAAGTTGAAGATCTTAGTTTCGAATCTAGCAGGCTTTGTCGATAGCTCCACATTGCGTTTCATTAAAAACATATTTGCTTGCCGGAATATCAAGTTGCAGCTCAATATCTCTAAGAACAACTGATTTATTGAAAAAAGAAAAAAGTTGAAGAAATTTCACTTCTTCCAAGGTATTTCGGAAACGCCTCAAGATATTTCAAAACTGTTTGCAGCATATTCATGGGCATGGAATCAGTCATCAATATCCTGATTTACATACGTCCACCGGTTATGGTTCACGATTTACGATTTTTCAACAAATTTTTTCTACTGAACCCTGTATCAAGTGTCTGCACGATCTCCGCAGATGGTGGCAACATTTCTTAAATCGAAGAGTAGGGTCTAATGAACAAGTGTGCCAAATTTCGTCGCTTGTCTCTAAAATGCAAGGTGGTTTCCTTCACCAGCCGGACTAATATATGTCCCCCTAGTCCGGATGCTAGTTGAAAGTACCTTGCATTTTTTGATGAGAAGATGCCACTCAGTGGAAATGCTCTTTGCATCGTATTCTTCCGATCCAGAAAGGTAGCCATCAGCGCCATCCATGCCGGCGGCGTATACAGGGTGATACAGAAAAAAAAGTTGAAAAATTATATTCAATTAACCAAAACATGTGGAGACGTGTAATCCACCACATACATGAACTATTTTAGGCTTATTAAGTCACAGCAAACTGTTCTTGATTACCTTGAACCATCTTTGAAATTTAGGGGAAAACAGAAAAAAAAACAAGAGCTTTTTTTTTCCATAAATATTAATTTCTTCGAGATATTGACACCGTACTACGGAAGCGTAGAAGGGCCATGTGTTTTTTTTTTTCGTATTAATGTCATCATTTAATAAATGCCGACTTTTAATCTCAGCAAATAATGAATGCCAACTTTCAAACCCAGCATTTATTAAATGCCGACTTCCAAACTCAGCATTCATTAAATGCCGACTTCTAAACTCAGCATTCATTAGATGCCGACTTCTAAACTCAGCATTTATAAAATGCTGACTTCTAAACTCAGCATTCATTAGATGCCGACATCTAAACTCAGCATTTATTAAATGCCGACTTTCAAACTCAGCATTTGATAAATGCCGACTTTTTCATCATGTGCCATGTTGGTATGCTGTGAGCTGCGATATTCAGGAGCACAGTCCATCAGTGAAGCAGATGCATCAGAAAACCTATGAACTATTTTGCAAAGTTCGGCCTAATAACAAATAAGATACAACCCTTGAACCCTTCAAAGTTCACTTTCTTCAGATTTCAAACATTTGTCAGGAACGTTCCGACAAATTTAGCTTTAGTTCAGCATACACTGGTTTGTACGAAGGCGTAGAAGGGCCAACAATAATTTAACAAAGTTAAAGCAAATTGAGCTTGATCATTGCAATTTCAACCTAAACAATTGTAACTTCGAACTTACAATTGTAACTTCGAACTTACAATTGTAACTTCGAACTTACAATTGTAACTTCGAACTTACATTGTAACTTCGAACTTACAACTGTAACTTCGAACTTACATTGTAACTTCGAACTTACAATTGTAACTTCGAACTTACATTGTAACTCGACCATTTAGCGTCGAATCTGTCAGATCGAGTCCTCTCTTTAACCGCCCTTTTGCAGTGGCGGACTAAGACGTATGGGGGCCCGGGGCGGACCTGGCAGTTGGGGGCCCTGATGAAGAGCAGAAAGTGAGAAACGCAAAAGAATGAGGCCCGGAAGCGCGAATTTTTTTTTTCGAATTTAGGGGGGGTCAGAAGTTTAAAACGCCCCCCATTTATTTTAAAAAAATTGATCCGACAAATGGATAAATACCTACATTAAAAATGAGATGTCGCCAGCTCTGCAGAAAAAAAATTATGATAGGGGAACTCGCTGTGCCAACGGCCAACGCCAACTGCCTGCTGCCGTTTTCCCGGAGCTGCGTTACAATTGTAGGTTCGAAGTTACAATTGTAGGTTCGAAGTTACAATTGTAGGTTCAAAGTTACAATTGTAAGTTCGAAGTTACAATTGTAATTTCGAAGTTACAATTGTAGGTTCGAAGTTACAATGTAAGTTCGAAGTTACAATGTAAGTTCGAAGTTACAATTGTAAGTTCGAAGTTACAATTGTAAGTTCGAAGTTACAATGTAAGTTCGAAGTTACAATTGTTTAGGTTGAAATTGCAATGATCAAGCTCAATTTGCTTCAACTTTGTTAAATTATTGTTGGCCCTTCTACGCCTTCGTAGGTTTGTGGTTATTGTCTATCAACCTGTCAAATTTTGAAAGAATCCAATCAGTGGCGTAGAAGTTATAAGGGGTCACCTTGAGTCAACTTTTCTTCAGATGCTTCTGAATTATTGACCCTAATAATCCCTACACTATTGGTTGTATTCTTTCAAAATTTTGCAGGTCGGTTGATAGTTTTGACAAATCACTCTATTCCTAATTTAAGTTATTTTGATCAAAACGTCACTGAGTTACACATTTTTCTTATTCGGAAAAAGTCAAGTTTGGAGGGCTGTATCTTTGTTATTAGGCCGAACTTTGCAAAATGGTATACAGAGTGTACCAGCTGAAGCAATCCAGCGTGATTTGCTCAAAAAATATCAAGGCAACAAAAACAAACAATTTCAATTGGGGGGAAGCCTGAAGTTTTAGCTTTCTTTTGAGGGGAGGCCGATGCTTGTAGGTGCTTTACTTTCCAATAAAATGCAATTTCAATCGGACGAGTCACAAGAATTCGAAAATTGATGACCGACAAAACAAAGTACATAATGGGGTACTTGCCAATGGAATAGATTTAGCTGGAAATACTTTTGATTGCTAGTATGAGCGATAAGGGGACTTTACTGAGAATTTCACAAAAATCCCGTCATTTTCTACAGAAAAAAACGAATTTGAAAAATCCTCCTAAAAGCTTCGCGCCAGGACAGGGATTTTGAGTGGGGTTGGTCTGACTGTGTGACAATGGAATAATCAAGAATGTCAGGGATGTCACTGTGACACTGTCATTTTGAACATGCTATCGCAAAACCGGTTTCCTATCGAATTCTCTTACCATGAGCATTTAGACAATAAAGTCGAACAAGGTTTCGAAGAAACTGACTCCAGAAACCTCTTATAACACTGCCTCAGTCGAGATAATTTATTTCCAGGGGAAAATCTGGAGGATCACCAATAGCACAGAAATAAGAGGCTGAAAATGAACAGTGAGCTTTTATAGGTTCATCATTAGCATACAATTCCAGATAGGTAATACTTTAGAGCTACAAGAGATCCATGTGGGGAGGACGCGATGGATCTCCAAATAAAATGTGAGGAGCAGGAACACTGATGTCCGAAATGAAGCCGAGGGTCAGCCAGGTCAGAGCACGGGTGACAAACATGCGAAAGGCTTTTAGGTGGACAGCACTGAAGACTAAAGAAAGAGACTAGTTAGGTTGAACAAGGAATGAACAAAACGAGTAGGTACTTACCGCGTAGATCAAAGCCTCGATCAAAGCAGTCAAAGGCAAAAAAGGGCACAGGAAGAAATTACGGTCGGCGGTTTGACGTTGTCAGTCAGACTCAGATCTTGTTATTTGAAAACGGCACCTTGGCGACGTTATATCATTGCCAACCCAACGAGGAAAAAGAGTCCTTCTATGTTCTATATCTAATATATTTGTGACGTCACAAATATATTTTTAAAACACGCATTGCGGCTGCAATTTTGGAAATTTGGGAAAAAGAAAAAATACGGGTACATTATTTTTAACCATACTATCGATTAAGCCAATAAAAAAAAATTAGGCAAGTACCCCATTCAGATGAAGAAAAATTCTCTTTCTTTGCGCTTTCCATTGATGTGTCGCTGATGTCTACCTGGTTCAGAACGCCAGATATTCTGTCTTACAGTCCAGCAACTATAATAATCGGAGTTCATGACGTCACCGATCACACACTTGTTGATTTGAAGACTGGCCGTTCCTAGGACTTTTTCACTCACCATGCCTGGACTCACCATAGCAATGAATACTGGCTGATGTTAAAATCCACAAGTGTGTGATCGGTCACGTCATGAGCTCCGATTATTGTGGTTGCTGGACTGTAAGACAAAATATCTGACTTACTGGATCAGGTACAGACATCAGCGACACATCAATAAAAGCCCAAAGAAAGAGGATTTTTGTTCATTTGAAGTATTTTGTTCTGTCGGGCATGAATTTTTGAATTATTGTGACTCGCCCGATTAAAATTGCATTTTCTTGGAAACTAAAGCACCTACAAGCATCGACGCCCCCTTAAAAGCCTTTAAAAGCTCAAAGGTCAGACTTTCCCCCTATCGAATTTTTTTTTTGTTGCCTTGATATTTTCTGAGGAAATCGCGCTGGATTGTTTTAGCTGGAACACCATGTATAGGTTTTCGTCATATTTTGACGGGATCCATCCACAGTTAAATTTTTTGCTATCATCGCTGAAACAACCTGTAGATATCCCACTTCGATCCGACCGTCGGGTCAATTGTTATCAATTTTTGAAAACGACCACAAAGCCACGGCTCGGCGCATATTACACGACCCTACAAATTTAAAATCAGACGTGCCGAAATAGTAATTGACCATTTTGAAATAGCCAATACTAGGTACCTAAAGGATAATGGCACTCAAATTACGAAACATGTTCGCTCAATAACAAAAAAAAGTAGGTAGGTATCACTAAAAATCATGTGACAGGCTACCATTTTTTCGGTTTTTCGATAAAAAAGAAATGTTCCAATTCAAAACTGAACCCGATATTCGTGTTCAGGAGGTCGAAATCAGTTGGAGAACATTTTTTTATATAAGTAACAGAATGACGCTTATGTGGCCGGTTTGTCTGTCTGTCTGTCTGTCCGAATCCGTGCCGAAATTAAGACGCTGTACTCCTTCTCGAGAATTGAAACAAGAGTCTTGGAACTTTTTTCCGATTAATAGCTGATGTCCCCAAGGGTGGCCAATGGGCACTATTTTTGTTATCCATACATCGTTATCATTATTCTCAAAAAACAGAGATCTCCTGTGCACTTCGATGAAGTTGAACTTCTTCTCGGGAACTAAAGCTACAGCCCTTGAAGATTGAACTTTATCCAGTGGATAGCTTAGGTTCTCAAGGACCAAAAAGGCAGAATGGCTTTCATAATTCGGCCGCCATCTTGGCTGCCATATTGAAATTTCTTATTAGTGGAACGATTGTCATGAAACTTGAAACTTACCCTTGTCGAGTACGATCATTCTTATTTTCAAGCCAAATTTCATGATTGCCCTACCATCTTGGCCGCCATATTGAAATCTCTTATAAGTGGGAGGATTTTCATGAAACTTGAGAGTTACGCTTGTCTCGTACGATCATTTCTATTTTCAAGCTGAGTTTCATAATTCTGCCGCCATCTTGGCCGCCATATTGAAATCTCTTATTAGTGGAACGATTTTCATGAAACTTGGAACTTATCCTTGTCTAGTATAATCATTCTGATTTTCAAGCCGAATTTCATGATTGCCTCACCATCTTGGCCGCCATATTGAAATCTCTTATAAGTGGGAGGATTTTCATGAAACTTGAGAGTTACGCTTGTCTCGTACGATCATTCCTATTTTCAAGCTGAGTTTCATAATTCTGCCGCCATCTTGGCCGCCATATTGAAATCTCGTATTAGTGGAACGATTTTCATAAAACTTGGAACTTACCCTTGTCTAGTACAATCATTCTGATTTTCAAGCCGAATTTCATGATTCTGTCGATATTTTGGCCGCCATATTGGAATTTTTTGCCCAAGACGGTAGAACCCTAATTACTTAACATCTTGCGTTCACTAATCCTCCAAAAAGGAAGTGCGCTACTGAGCTTCATGCCCATGAGGCGTATTCGCTTGTTTCATTTCGCGGGTCAGCCGGCTTATCGCGCACCGCAATTGTTTTTTGATTTTTTCTCTTCAATTCAAGCCCAGTCCAAGTTTGATCTGCTCAAAATTAATACTACGGCATGAGTTGGAGCTCAGCAATGCAACTTCAAAAACCTGAGGACCTGAAAATCGAAGACGTGGAGAAAGGATAGTTTTGGGTATTTCGATGTGTTGTTAACTAGGTTCAAACTATCAATGTGCAAAAATTTAGCCTTGGACGAATTATTTCTACTTAGGTCAAAACCTAATTTGTCTGGGCTATATGACTATACGCCAAATTTCGATTTAATCGGATCAACGGCTCGCAGTTATGCCGTGAGATTACTTACATATGACAGACATCAGACATCACTGTCAAAATAGTCTCTTGAGGGACCTCAAAACAGATAATTTTTATCTGTTTCACCCTTATTTGCCACGCAGCAAGCCATGATATTGTTTTGTTAGGTTTAGCATACCTACTGACGACAGCTCATGAATTGATTGACAAATTTTAACAACGTCAAATCACAAGATGCCAAAAATTATTCCGCACAAGACAAAAATGCAAGTTCCGCGGCATATCCAGTATATTAAACGCCTGCAACCAGACATGGCCCAAAACATGGCAGTGGTTGGAGCCGCGTTGAGGGGTAAGTACAAACCTACCTCAAAACCTACGGTTCCCTTCACTCTCAGCTCAAGTTTGACTTGGATAAGCCAACAATTTACGTTTTGCTTCATGGACAGAGAGCTGGTGCCTTAAAACTTAGTCCACACTTGCTTCCTGTCCATCACCTCTATAAAAGCACATAGTTTTGTTCCCAATTATGCATCCAACACCTGGTAGTACTGCGAATAATTACAGTGGTATTTGCTGCAGATGCAAGAAGTTTCCTCTTCCCCCCGGGCTTGGATGTTTAGGGGGTCAAGATTTCGCCCCTGAATCTTGAAAAGCCATCCCCCCGCACCTGCCGCGCCATTTTTTCCTCGCTTTTTCCGGGCTAGGCTCCCGGTCCGAATTTTCTTCCACGGTGCGGCGTCATCCACGTGTCAGACTGACAGAGCTACATAACCTCCACTGTGTGAAACCACCTGTGAGTCTCAGGCGTACCAATGCAACTGAAATTTTTCATAGCTTGCTGGGTGGCAAATAAGGGTGAAACGGATAATATATCCGTCGTTACCTCCTAGGTCGTTACCTAAATTTTTCCCCGCAAGATCACAATACTTTCCCTTTCATTAGTGGGGGCTCGGGAAAGTATAAAAGTTGACTGAAATGCATTTGCTCAAGTCAGAAAAACTCGAAAACTGTTGGTCCGAACAATTTCTGAATAAGTGTACAGCACAAAATATTCATGGACGAGCCCTCCGCTCTTCGTTCCATCACAAGGACAGACTGCGGACTACCGGCTCTGGCAGTGCGGGAGAGAGAGAGATCGACTTTTCTGTCGTGACCCTCGGCTTAATTCGTCTGCCAAAAAAAAAACGAGAAAAATTACAGGCACTTATTTGAGAACTGGCAAGAGAATAAGAGTATTTTTTCGAACAAAATAGGAAATTTTCGAAAAAATCTTGGAAAAAATTAAACTGAATTTTCCGAAAATTGAAATTTCAAAGTACACATTATGTTGCCAAAGCCATTTAAATTGGTCCCTATTTTTTTCACTTATTTCGACAGACAGGTTTAGCCGAGGGTCACGGCAGAAGGAAAAACACTAGGAAATGACGACTCTACACATGACTAGGGTATGGTATAGTATCAGGGCTGGGCGGTATTTCAAATACAAGTAGTTGAAATACGTATTTGAAATACATTTAAGTATTTTGTATTTTGTATTTAAATACATTTGATTGAAAAGTATTTGTATTTTGTATTTTTAAATAGTTCAGGCAGCTAGTATTTCGTATTTTGTATTTTAAATACATTTTTCGGATAAGTATTTTGATTTTCAAAATACAAAATACAAAATACATTTGTTTCCCATGCTCTTTTGTCTGTTCGGGCTGAAATTGTTCTGGTAATACTATATTCACCCCATTGACATTTCTTGCTTTTGCACACTATCTGGGATCGATAATGAGTTCGATTGCATCTTTTACGTTTTACGTTTTACTGGTAAGTGCATCTTGCTGTCAGCCACGAGAGGTTCCATGTCGGATGTCGGACAATATTTTCGAAAAGCTGGTTGTTCCCAAAGGAAATCAACATTTGTTATTTTGAAAAATTGATGAATGAAGTAAGGAATAGATTCGAATATGAAGTTTTCTTCACTTTATGTTTATTTTATTTGTCTTTTCATAGTTCATAATAATTTACTTATTGTTGAGACTGAATCAATGAAGTGTTCCCATTGAAATACTTGCATTATACGGTTTTTCCAATAAAATGGTTGAAATACGCAATAAGAATGTATTTTGTATTTTGTATTTGGAATACTCTAGGTTGTATTTTGTATTTTGGAATTTCTTAGTTTTCCAAAATACGTATTTTGTATTTTGTATTTCAAAGACATTTCAAGAAGTAGTTTGTATTTTGTATTTCGACTATATTGGATCGTGTATTTTGTATTTTGTATTTAAATACATTTTTCGAAGTATTTTGCTCAGCCCTGTATAGTATAGTATATAAATGGAATAAATGGAATAAATGAAATCGCACATTTGTCTAAAAAATATATAGTAATTATATTCTGAGTTTCACACTTCTATCATCTACTTACAATGTATATGTATAGGCTGTATAGGCGTTTTTATACCGTACCCCTCTAATGACCTTTAAAAAAGTTGGAAATTCCATCACACACACACTACTTTCACAAGGAATCTAATTAGTGCTATACCTGCATCCTCCAAGCGCCGGGGAATTTGCCTTATCCAAGCAGATCCAGAGCCGCACAAAATCTTTTAATAGGCCATGCTTCTCTTTTGTTAATTATTTCTGGAAATCATTCTTTATTCTTTTTTGGAGTTTTTTGCGCTCACCGCATACAGTATAATGTATTGTAGACCGAAGATGACACACACACATACACACACACACACAGATTCTTTCAAGAGTTGTATGTGTGTGTTGTGTGTGTGCATATAAAAGAAAATGCTGAGTAAGCATTAACAATTAGAATTCGTCTGGAGCAGTGGAGAACTTGCTCAAGTGTGGTTAAAACTGAAAAGTTATGTGGTAGTTTAGGCTCATTTAACAGTCTGTTGATACCTGTTGAGAAGCAAAAGCCACGGCGTACATCTACAGTGTGGTGACAAAGTCCTGCACAAAATTAATATTTTCGCTATTGATTTTTTTTTAGAAAAAATCCCGAAACAGGTCAATTTGATTTGAATCAAAAGGAAAAAAACACTTATGGTGCTATTCTGTAAAAAATAACATTCCATAAACGCTCTGTTATGTAAAAATTCGTGTCGGCCATTGGCTGTTGCCTAGATAATAACAACGTAACAGAGCCTTTATAGAATGTAATTTTTTAGAGAATCGCACCATTACTGAAAGATACAGGTTTTAGAATCCAGGCCAGAATGAGCCGCTTTTCAGCGGCTTACAAGGCAAGGACTCGCCTTGATTTCGTTGACGTCAAAACGCCAGAAATTATTGAATTTACTAGGTGACAACAAAAATCATTTTTGGGAGAAAGAAAAGTACAAAAGGTAAGATGAAATGTCAATTCGCATTGACTATTTCATAGAAAAAACTGTTAATTTCCTCAACATGCCAAGATGCTAACATGCCAGTTATGGGGGAAGTAACAGTTTTTTCAATGAAATAGTCACATTCCATTTTACCTTTTGTACCTTTCTTTCTCCCAAAAATAAGTTTTGTTGTCACCTAGTAAATTCAGGTCAATTTTGTTTTTATTCAACCCACCATACTGTATAAAAAAAAATTTCTTCGTTGACTGTTCTTGAGTTACGATGACGTCATCAATTTTCTTTAATGACAACCCTCAAAATTTTTTCATAAAATTGATTGCTTTGGTTTTTTTTCAAACGGTGTGAGATTTTCTATATCTTTGAATTTATTATTCAAATTTTATATTTTCAATAAAATGCACACAGAGCTTGAAAATGTTATATTTATTATTTTCCAAAAAATATTTCAAACAGTATAGTGGGATGGATGAAAACAAAATCGACCTGTTTCACGACTTTTTCGAAAAACAAAACATCAATGGAATAATGGAAATATGAATTTTGTGCAGGACTTCATCACCACACTGTATATGCCACCATCGGAGTAGATATTCATGCCCGATTAGGTCTAGAATAATAAACCAACTGGTGGAAGAAAACAGCTTGTGGTTACTAGTTACATGCAACTGTCAGTAATCAAATCAAATCATTTATTGGTGAAACGGCGTACTTCTGCAACTTAGTTTCAAATTGATTACGCGTTGTTTCTAGTTGTTTTCAATTCGATTTTTTTTTCAATAGCCCGAACCTAATGAGTACATATCAAGGAGATGTATAGACAATACAAATAGAAAAGACCACATGTCGTCGCGGATTTTTACGGTTGCGTAGGAACCAGGCAAGTCCATCATTCAAAATTGGCTGGCTGATTTTTGATGCCCCAATATCCGTGACGACGGTGGTGATAACATATGATCTTCTCTATTTGTATTGTCTATGCACGTAGTGCAAGCGGTACACACCTAAAAACACATCGATACTGCATTTTGGAGTGCAGTAACGAGATTTGGTATGGGCATACTTTATACCAAGACAAGCGATTTGACCCGCAGCACTCGATATTTTGTCCCTTAGGGGGCCAATGGGGGCCCTCCAAATTTTCAAGATGCAAGAACTTCCACATGACGATCATTGAGTATCGTCATGTATGTCATAAGTGAAGCTTACGGATCTATTGAAAATATTTTCATCAATTGTCGTTGTGTCCGATTCATTCTTCACACTTGAAAAAAAAATTCTTTGGCAGAGGTCAAAAAAACTGTTTTTATTTTTTCTTCTATGCAAGGAGACGATAAATTCATATGTTCTGTTGCGTTCCCAACTGAATCGCATTCCCTAAAACTAATTATAAAGAAATTTTTCTTGTAATGGTATTTTTCAAAGAAGTGGTGACCTCTTCAGTACCTCTTTTCCAAGAGCATTTCTTTCTATGTCCCCACTGGATATCACTCGAAATTTTTGCAGGAATGTATACCTCGAACTCTTTTCCTGGTAGTTGCAAAGCAACATGACTCTAAAACGCCCAAGGGAGCCCAAAAAAAAAGTTTTTCTGCTGGGCCGTCCAACTTACGATATTTTGATTTTATAGTAGGAGAAACGCGGACCAGTATTCAATCCAGGCTGCAGGCGCAGGCGATTTGGTTTCAACAGAAAATATTCTTCCATGGCGTGTTTTATTGCAGTACAACAAAACGCAGAGTCGTTAGGTGTAAGTAGGTATATTTTCCGGTAGATTTTATTCGCCTAGACTAGATCTTATTTATTTGCGCGTCTCCCCTACTACAAAATCAACATGCCAAAAATTTGACGGCCCAGCAGAAAAAAAAAGTTTTAGGGCTCTCTTGTGTGTTTTGAAGCCATGTTGCATTGAAATTACTAAGAAAAGAGTTCAAGCTTCTCATATCTGCTAATACTGATAGTCTTATCTACTAGGAACATTGAAAAAAATGCTGTTGAAAAAAGTGTACTGAAGAGGTCACCTCTTCTTGGGAAAATGATATTGCGAAAAAATTGTCTTCATATTTGGGCTTACGGAACGCGATTTAGTTGGGAACGCACCAAAACATATGAATTTATCGTTTCCTTGCACAGCAGAAAAAATAAAAACAGTTTTTTTGACCTCTGCGAAAGATTTTTTTTTCAAATGAGAAGAATGAATCCGACACGACGACATTTGATGAAAACATTTTCAACAGACCCGTAGGCTTCACTGGTGACATACATGACGATACTCAATGATCATTTTGTGAAAGTTCTTGTATCTTGAAAATTTGGAGGGCCCCCATTGACCCCCTAAGGGACGAAATATCGAGTGCTGCGGGTCAAATCGCTTGTCTTGGTATAAAGTACGCCCATGCAAAATCTCGTTACTGCACTCCAAAATGCGGTATGCTTTTGCGTACCGCTCCCACTAACGGTGATCACGCGAGATGGGACCCCCCCAACTTGACGCTTCCCTTTTGAGATATTTTTTTAAATAAAAAACTGTTCCTTGATAATTTTTCCTGTTCTTTTCGAATATATTTACCATGATTTTCTATATCTCATAATATACAGGGTGTTGAAGAGAAAAAGTTGAATTTTTGCGACACCCTGTATTTACTTATTATAATCTAGACAATTTGCTTTTCTGATTACAAAATTGTATGGCACTTGTCGATTTTGTATCGAATAACTTGTCAAAAAAATTGATAAAATCTGAATTTCATTGATATTATTCTGATAAGATGGCTGTGATTACAGCACTAAATACTCAAAAAACACTGAAACTCATTTTTAGGCTACAGATTAACGAAACATTGTATTTGAATGGAAACAAGTCTCACTTCTGAAATTTGGTGCTGTAATCACAGTCATCTTACTAGAATAATATCAACGAAATTTGAGTTTTATTATTTTTCCTTCGAAAAAAAAGGTCCACAAGTGTCATATATTTTTGTAATCAGCAAAGCAAACTGTCTAGAATACAATAAGTAAATATAGGGTGTCGCAAAAATTCAACTTTCTTTTTTAAACACCCTGTATATAATGAGATATAGAAAATTATGATAATAATATTCGACAGCTACAGGGAAAAGAATCAAGCATTAGTTTTTTGTTTTGAAAAATATCTCAAAGGGAAAGCGTTCAGTTGGGGGGTCCCATCTCGCGTGATCACCCTGTACATATAAATAAACTACGCAACGAAATTATTGTCGTACTCCAAATTTCACCCTTTTTCAAAACAAGAGAACTCCCGACTGGTTTGAACAATTTGTATTCTGCTTGAAGCATTTGGGAGCTTGATTCTCTAGGTATAGAATCGTATCAATTTGAGGATTGATCCTCAGTCAACTTGAGTTTCTACAGGGTGTTGAAGAAAGTAGTGCAACATTTATAAAGTTTGACTATCTCTCATTTGAAATCAAACTGTTTCTTTTGAATTTCAACATCAATGGCATGTAGCTAAAGTTCATATCTCGAAACAATTTTTGATTCATCTCTCTATCTCTTTTACTTACAGGGTGGTATCGAAAAGACGACTTTTTTGTCTTCTGGTGATAACATTTTCCCTTCTTCACCAGTTTTCTGAATCCAGGGCTCATATTGAAGCCGAAGCCTTAGGTAAGAAAACCCAACAACATAATCGACTCAAGACCAACATTCAAAATATAGGGTGGCATCAAAAGTGACATATGAATTTATCTGTCCAGGAATTCGACCGGGTGAAAAATTCGCCGATATAAATCATAAAATTTTATGATTTAATTTTTCTGACCCTAGAAACTATCTTTGCCGCGCTAGTAAGGCCAACTTCCAAATTTTGATGATTATTCAGTTCAGTGGTTGGTGCTATTCACGAGAGGACTGGTCGCGTTCATACCAAGTTATTGATCAAGTATCGCAATCATGTGAATGGTCAAAATTTAAATTTGTCGAATTCGATTGGTTGCTCCAGTGGTGACAGGACTGACAGGTGAGTGATCAAAGGGCATAAACGCGGCCACTGGCTTCGGTCAATATTGAAAATAATTTGACCTATGATGTATGACAACAGGAAGACATATTTATTTCATGTAGCTTCCGAGAAGGGATACAATGTAGTGTATTACATACGAAGACGGGAAATACATCATTACTGCTGAGGACAAAGAGAGCCTCCAGGCTTAGCCTGAAGGCTCTAGCCCGAAGCTGGAATGATGTATTAACTGTCGAAAGTATATGTTTACTATTTTACTCACAATTATAATATCATTCTATCAAATATGATTTGAATTAAAAAAACATTAATTGTGCACTTCACAACAAATTAGTTGGCTTTGACTTTGACAATCGTAAGAACAATTGCCAATTTGTTCCGTTCTATCTCTCCCGACAAAGTGCAAAGTTGATCTAAATGTCCGATTCCGAGCTAGGTTTCACTCCTCCAGATCTCCGGGAAGCAGCTGCAGAAGCTTCCGCTGATCTGCTACCGAAAAAAAGTCGCGAAAAAACACACAACACTTAAATGGGACTGGGCAAGGAATGCACACTAAGAAATAGGGTGTGGATTTAACACTAAAATGAACCATCAGGGTGGTCTATATAAATCCACACTCAACGGGAGTCAATTTCACTATAGCAACGTGTGGTGGAAGTAACATTATATGAATATGTTTTCTCACTCTCATTTTTTGTAAAAGTGACATTTTAGAAAGGTGTTTTTGAGTGTGAAACGAAGAACACTTCCAGAGGGTGAAATAGCATTATGTGCAAGTTGATTTTCATTCCAATGAGTGTTGACGATTAGTCATTCACTCTCATAATGGTGCATTCAACACTCAAAGGCTTTGATGTGGAACTTGGAAATGAAATCAGAATTTTTTTGGACATTTATTTGAATAAAAGTTAACATACCCTATGATTGTATTAAAGAAATTCATCGTTGAAACCATTAGTCGTATCCCCGCAGCGCTTCTTTTCATTTAAAAGTCCTAGTACTGAACTGCTGAATTCCCATCGTGACGGAGTACACTTCCAATATTGCAACCAAACGTACGGCTAGAAGGTAAAGAATAAAAGATACTTTGAAGGTGTGCCAGTTTAAACATCCCAGCTGGATATTCACTGAAAATATCAAGGCAACAAATGTTCCTTTTAATGGGAGGGCAGTCAGAAGATTGCAGCGACTTCACCGAGACCCCGGATACAATATCGTCAATAAAGATGTCAAAGAAAAATGGACCAAGGACAGTTCCCTGGTGCACTCCCGACATCTGTGGATAATAGGCCATCCACAATGATGTTAATGTTAACGTATGTTATCGGCAATGGTAATGTTAGCATTCAAAGCAATGAGTGACGTTCACAATTATGTTAGTGGCAATGGTAAGCATTTACCATTGAAACTCGTTGCTTTGAAATGCTAACATTACCATTGTCGATAACATTACGTTAACATTAACATCATTGTGGATGGCCTATAACAGGCAGATCTATAGCCATTATGTTGAACAAATTGCTGTCTGCCACTGAGATAAGACCCCACCAGTTGCACCAGGGAATCGGAGAAGCTAAATCTTTGGAGCTTAGAGCACAGAACGTGATGACTGATGATGTGAAACGCTTTAGTCAAATCCGTGTAAATAACATCAACCTGACCCGCCACATCCAGCGCCTCGCAAATAAATATATTGAGATTTACAAGCCAAATTTGTGACAGTCAAGCGTCCCTTGATGAACCCGTGCTGATTAGACGATAAATGACACGCTACATGACGGCTCATGGCATTGTGAAGAACTATCTCGAGCTATCTAGCTATCTTCTTTGTACATGATTTGGTTCCTTGTGAAAAACTGCAAATTTCAAACTTCTTAGCTTCTGAACAGATTTATACCAACTTTTTTTAAAACAAAGGGTCAGTGACTCTTGAACATTTTCAGGCAATTTCTTTTAAAATTCTCGAAGTTTTCCGAGAGTTTTCCACTTTATCTTATCGCTTATCACGGTTTATCGAGACCGGACTCAAATGATGAAGATTAAAATGAAGCCCTTATAAAGAAAATTTATCCATTCTTCAGTCTTTTTCTCAAAAACCAAATTACCACCCGAAGGGACATCTCATAATAAAATTTCCATCCGTTCTTTCCTACTCATCGGGGAAGTTTTGGGGCGACACAACCGATTTCTTTTTTGTAATAGACCTATTTCTTATGGGGAACAGAGACGTTCAGACAAGGATGAACAATTTTAAGCCACACCCCTGGCCAATTAAAGGCCTTCAATTATTAGGCGCGAAATTCGAGGAAGGCGATACTGTCACAATGAATTAGAATTGTCACTGTCACTTATGACTGCAACCTGTGTCGTGTCGCTACACTGATCGAATAATTCGAAAAATGCTCGTATATTGTGTGAAAAGTTGTCCGCACTAGTCCAAGGGAATATTTCCCTCAAATGTTTCGTTCTACGGTTTTCCTGCCGACGAAAATAAGCGAAATAAATGGATGGCCGCCACTGGAAGACACCGGCACTAGGAAGAATTTGAAGGCGAACGAAACAATTTCAGCTGTTTTACAAGTTGCACAAAGCCAACAGCGGGGTCACCCAAATTACCGTTCAAAGTGCTGGGAATGCTATCTCACCTTCCTATTTGGCGATTACCCACTACAACTTCACAACAAAACCTCAATATTTTGCTTCAGTTTTGGTGTGCTCACGGCACTTCAGAGTGGAAGATTTCTTTTCATCCAGTGATAGGTACAAAGATGACGCTGAAAACAAATGCTGTTCCGGACATTTTCTTGAGAAGCTTGTTTCTTTATCTGGCTCCTGTAGCACTCCGCTTTTACCGCCAGGTTATTCACAAGTACGTCTTCAAAATATCCTTTCACACTATACTTCATCCCCTTATCACGCTGGTTCCCCTTCATTTGATGCTTACACTACACTTTTGTAAAGAAGTAAAGCGTTGTCGAGTCTGTAGGTTGCAGGTTGCAGCGTGGCAAGACTTTTGGTTCTGTTCTACTCAGGGCCCGCAACAACAGTGGTGCTGACGTGCTCGAGCACCACACGTAACCCGAAGAGGTGGTGCTGGGCACCACATGTTGAAAATGCAAAAATTGAAATTAGCGCCATAGCACTCCATTTCACCAATTTCGAGAATTTTTGTTCTAGGTATTTTGAAAGTTTTATTTATGAATTATTACCCCCATATTATACAAGTGTCCCAGAATAAAGTAGCCAACGGTCTATGGGAGTCCAGAAGACACTAGAAGACCTCTTTATTATTTTTTTTGCGAAAGCTTAACACTTTGACTGCTGTCTCGGTCATTATGACCAAGAAAAAAATATCCTGCCAGGTCGACTCGGTCTGTATGACCGAGAGCATTTTAACTCGAGGGAACGTGTTGATATTAACCGAGATACAGCTCTTCAAAATTTGACTTTTTTATTGGTTTTTCATGAATAATTCATAAACGGGTCGAAGTGTTCGGCTGAAATTGGCCAAAGACTTGTTTTGAACGATTCCCTACCTATTGGCATATTACTTAAATCCAACTAGCAGTAAAACAAATTAAAATTAAAATAAAAAAGTTCGAGTGCCGAGAAAAATATGTAGGGGCCTCTAATTACTTCCGGGCCATCTCCCATAGGCGTTTAACTACTTTATTTTGGGACAGCCTGTACATATAGTATATTTTATTTAAATATGACGTGACGTGTGCCTGAATATTTTTTTGTAAGTTTTAATAATACTTCAAAAAAAAATCGCCTGGGACGCTGATCCCCCCCCCCCCGTTCTTTTTCTGAAATATTCAACAGTCGATCAGCACCACACGTTCAAATCCAAAGTTGCCGACCCTGGTTCTACTGACAACTGATGACAAGTTGTAACATATCGTTGTCGGGGGTAATGACAAGGAGAAAGTCATTGGCACTGACAGAGTTGCTACGGGAGATTGTGAGGCAAATCTAGCCAATGAACGGCGATAGGAGGCAAAAGGGGCGTGAAAAAGAAATAGGTCCATTGTGTCTTTTACTTTATTGTGTGTTTGTATATATAAAAAATACTTTCATTGTATTATTTATACACTTGTTTCCATGTAAATGGGTCATGGGTCCTCCTGTTTGGAAATAAACATTATTGATTTAGGTATTTACTTATTTAAATGCAACTTTCTCCGTTAATATAATTTATATACAATGTCTATCTGTAAAACGTGTGCTTTCTGAGGAAAGTCTTGTCACTCTTCGACGCTTTGTCAAGAGAAGATTACAAATTGTTGTAAAAAAAAACAAGAAAAGTTATTTGTTGGAGAATGAATCCCTATAAGATTCAAGTATATGAGTATAAGTAAAGGTTTGGAAATAAACATTATTTATTTAGGTATTTACTTATTTAAATGCAACTTTCTCCGTTAATATAATTTATATACAATGTCTATCTGTAAAACGTGTGCTTTCTGAGGAAAGTCTTGTCACTCTTCGACGCTTTGTCAAAAGAAGATTACAAATTGTTGTAAAAAAAAACAAAAAAAGTTATTTGTTGGAGAATGAATCCCTATAAGATTCAAGTATATGAGTATAAGTAAAGTCGGAACCTTCGGCATTCTTTCTTCCAAACGCCCAGCGCAAATTCTTATAGAGTTTAAGGAGCGATTCTGTAAAATGGAAAAACCTTCATTATGACATAAAAAATATACGCAATGCCAAACAAGATAACAACAGGAGAAATAATGCAGAGATCAATATGTAAGTCATGATCCTCAACGTCGCGAATCTCGCCGGGTAAAAAGTGGCATCATCATCGACCTGGCATCGAAACCGTCCTACGTCACCGTTTCCCTAGACGTACGAAACTCGTGAAGCAGAAAGAAACAGGAGCTATATTTCTTTTCGAACCTGCGAAGCCTCGGGTGCGCCAGGTTAGCGCCGGCTGGACTACGTGAAGTCCTTCGATGACAGCCCATCAACGTTGGGCAGTTATCGTTTAACAACCCGGTAGATTTACACACTGGAAGTTCCGTGATTGAATCTTTACAACCTCGGGAACTGTTTCTTTGGATTTTCCGCGTATGGCAGCAAGTGAGTATTTTTATTCTTCTGCTATTAAAGACTTTAATTCTTATGAATTTAGCACTTTATAGGAACTAAGTTCAAAAGCGAGGATTTAGATTCATTCAGCTGTACCTGTATACCTACAAGTGGAAGTTAGTGTAACAGTGTAACGCAAAATGAAACCTTTATACCTATACCTATTATTCCCTCTGGATAAACTGCTATTAGATACCCATAACTACTGAATAGAGACAAAGGTCCAAATAAATCAGGAAATAAAAAATTGTCTCAAATAAAAGGAAGCCATTGCAATTGCGAAGAGAATTGTTCTTGATATTCTTGGGGTATGTTTTGGAGATTATTGATTTTCAATAAAACTACAGGGTCATTTCGCTAAAGTTTCGATTGTATTTTGTAATCTTTCTCAAAGCTTTGAACCCAGAAAAACCCTCAAATAAATATTATATTCTTTTGGTTTGAACCCCTAAGAAATATTGCAAAATACAATCGAAAAGTCGGCGACCCTGTAGTTTCATTGAAAACCAATAAAACTTATTGTCAAAAACACACCCCAACAATATCAAGTAAAATTATTGAAGGAACTAAATATGTATATGGACAGGAACATGACTAATGTACGGACTAGCTCTATTAAGTCGCTCTTTATCGAACAGTCCAGCGCATTGGTAAAGTACAGCGGATCTCAAAATCGACCGAAATGGTGTGTACTCGATTGTTTTTCAACGTCAATCTTAGATCTCCATAGCTCGAGGAATTGACAAAAAAACTTTTTTTTACAAATTTCATGACTTTCTGATGCAATGTCCGGAAAGCTTATCAGCCATTTTTGTCTCACCCTGTAGGTACCTACCCACCGCACCTACCTATACATACCAACAAAATAATTATTGAGTCGTTATTTTACGATTGGCCGTCATGTTGGTCCTCCATATTGAACCTTCTTCTATGTGAACTGCGATTGTGACTCGGATTGTGATGATGAAACTTGGAACACACTCGCTTCTTGCTACATAATCGTCCATGATTTCAAGGTTGACTCTACGATCCGCCGCCATCTTGGTTAGGCTTCCATATTGAACTTTATTTTATACATTATGATAAAAAACTTTCCTCCTCTAGGCAGGCTGTGGTCTGGTCATTGGCAGGCAAACGAGGCTAATTTTGGCCAGGCCACAGCTTGCCTAGAGGAGGAAAGTACGGATCATACGGTACGTGAACCGATTTTGAATGGGCCTGGGAGCATACAGGGTTATTCAAAAGTCCGGAATAAAATTAATAATTTTTGACCATATTTTTCCTGGAAAAAACGCTCAAACAGGTCGATTTCTGAAAAAGACAAGCCGTTTTTACATGATACGTGTCTTGATCTACCGTCAACCCCTTGACCCCTAGCCACCCTTAGTATTTTTCTTTAAATAGCACCCTATGGCTTGTGGGAGCTCGTTGGAAAGCTTGTCAAAAACTGTATTCAGATCTACCATTGAAAGTTAGATCGAACTCTTTACTATGAAGCTTTGAGAAACCCCTGGGTTACTCAAAAGTCCGGAACAAAATTCATAATTCAATACCACATTTAAAAAAAACCGCTCGAACAGGTTGTTTCTAAAAAACGGTAAGTCGTTTCTCCATGATACGTGTCATGATCTACCGTCAACCCCCTAGCCCCCAGCCACCCCTAGTATTTTTTTGAATCGCATCCTATGGTTTGTGGGGGTTCGTTGGGAAGCTTGTCAAAAACTGTGTTCAGATCCATCTTTAAGAATGGTTGGACGCTCAAGGGGTTGAGGGTCAAGGACTTAAGGGCTGAGGGGGTGACGGTAGATCATGACACGTATAATGGAAAAATGACTTACCGTTTTTAAAAATCGACCTGTTTGAGCGTTTTTTCCGGAAAAAAATATTGTAAGAAATTATGAATTTTATTCCGGAGTGTCCATTATTGTTGGAGGGGAGTGGTGGGGGACGAAGCTCTGCTAGGTGGTCCATTTTGTTTTTCTGGCCATGTAGAACCGTTCACGACTAGTTTGGTATCTTTTCCGACTAAATTCAATCTCCTGAACTCGTATTCGATGTGTAAATTCGGATGAAAACAAGTTTGAACAAGTTAACTTGAGAAAACTTGTTTTTTCTCTGACAGTTTTGACGAATTTTTTTTTTACTGTTGGAGGTGTTCATTTTTAGAAAATTTCCAGGGACCATTAAATTGAAGTATATTCTTCACGAAAATCATCCACTCGATGTATAGTTTTGTTTCTCAAGTTTAAAAAATCGATTTGAACTTGAGCCGGCGCGGCGCGTCGTCTACTACTGACCAGAACACTACAGCATGCACCTTCAAATGAAAACACCTCAAACTATTGAAGAAATAACAACTCATATTTTAAAATTGGAGGATCTGTGCAGAATTGAATTCTCTTATAACATAAACAAAATCGCCTTGAATCGCAATGCAGGATTTTGAGTTATTCGAGGAGGAGTATAGCATTTTGGCAAGATTCATACTCTATGAACTGCTACCTCTCCCCTTAAATAACTCAAAACCCTGCAGTGCGATTCATGGCGATTTTGTTTATGTTATAGGGAATTCAATTCTGCACAGATTCTCCAATTTTCTCAGATAAGTTGTTATTTCTTAATTAGTTTGAGGTGTTTTCATTTAAAGGTGCATGCTGTAGTGTTCTGGTCAGTAGTAGACGACGCGCCGCGCCGGCTCAAGTTCAAATCGATTTTTTCAACTCGAGAAACAAAATTATACATTGAGTGGATAATTCTCGTGGAAAATACACTTCAATCTAATCGCCCCTGAAATATTTTCCAAGATGAGCACCTCTAACAGTGGAAAAAAAATTCGTCAAAATTCGGGGGTGTATTAAAAAACTCGTTCAAAAACTGCTCTGTAAAAATGGGGCACCCTGTATAGAGCAAAATAATTTTACAAACTGCACTTTGACCTCCCGTTTGCAGTGCCGTTTGGTTCATTTTGATATCATTTTTTTTTTATATCATTATTGGCGTAGGTGTAATTGAGCTCGCCCATATCAATGACTCACCCTGTATATTGGTTGACTGTACTAATATTTTTGCCTCGTGTATCATGATTTTATAAGGTCGATTTCACGATACGCCGTCATCTCGGCCCGCCATATTGAATTTTTTCAAAGTGAACTGGTTTTGATGGAACTTTTGGAACATACACCTATTTAAAAGGTTGGTTACACGATTCGCTGCCATCTTGGCTCGCCATATTGACTTTCTCACAGGTCTACCGATTCCATTGAAACTTGGAATTTTTAAATGCCTCAGTTACTCAGAAATTCTTCCAGTATTATTTTCTACCACCTTATTATCATCCTGATTTTACTCGCGGAAAATGTGCCTCGAATGTTTTACTGAAAGTGTAAATCCGCCGTAGCAGATTACTTTTACTCATTCCTTCCTACTTGTAACAACAACATTATTGTCTACAGTTATTAATACTTGACAGATCGATTTATTACTCGTGCCTCCTACTATAGTAACGAGCACACCCTGAACTTTCGGTTATAATTTATCAGTGTTCTGGGAAAACTGTAAAACTTCTGCACACATCAGTGCAAAGAGAAAGCAGCGAATCTGTGCAGGGGTAATATATTCAATAGCTCTATCGAAATTGATCTGCAAGTCCATTATCACCTCACTTCAGTAATTTTCTAGTGGTACAAAATTTGTATCACGAAATAAATAGATCAGCTCCATAATAATAAACGCATGCCGATTAGTAGGCAGTTAGGCACTACTACTCATTAGAGTTTGTTGAAAGTACCTACACTCATATAGTTTTTACACTAGAGATAGATGGTCGCTTCATCAAGAGGCTGATTAACATAAACGGCAATTAGTGTCATAAACGCATTATTTTTGCAACAGCATCACCTGATCAATATACGATCCAAATTCCACCGAGAGTTGATCTAAATGTTGGTCAGAATTGCACCATTTAATTTAAATCCGAGGAATGCCCATACCGACGTGCTCGTTAGGGTAAAGTCCCAATTAATAAGCCACTAATTGGGCACAAAATATCGTTGATGTGTATAGTCTGTTTCCGCCGCGAATCTTCCTCGGTTTGATTAAATCGGTTATTAAGTTAGTGCAACACTGTGCGCAGTAAATTAACCACCAGACGTGACTCCATGCCGCGGCCGTTGCAATTTGTCAATTATTTGTTCTTCTAATTCGTTGTTATAAAATTATTCGGCCGTCTGTTCTTAGACCAAGAGCTAGTAAAGTTTTGTTGACCTACCTCATAAGCAAAATGCGGTTTGACCCCGACAACATTTCAGGTATGAAAGAAGGTGAATTTTTTCATCTATTAAGTTCATACAGGGTGTCAAATTCAAAACTTAATGGAGGAGGAACCATAATAGTGGAGTCAGTGACTCACCCCCGCTCAGTGTCTGAGCCCGAGCCCCCTCCCCTACTTTTTCCAAATGACAACCTCCCACTTGTGATACATAATTGAAAAGCCCTTGAAAAATGCTTTCCAGTGGTACCAGTTACTCCATATTTTGTTTCAGTAGTTTTCGAATAATTCGGGAAAAACTGTCTGTTTAGTTTACATCGATTTGAATGAATTCACTCCTCAATAAATCAAATTTTTACTCCTTCAAACCAACAAAAAAGACCGAATGTTCACAATAAGGGTTCGATGATGATGCCGTTGTTTTCTAGGCGAAAATAAAGCCTGTTATCGAACTCTCGTCGAACGTTTTTGAAGAGTCTCTTGAAAGCGTTCGACATTCTTTAGTAATAGGGTCCTTGCACGATTTTTTCTTATTGCCTCCAATAATGCTTTGGTAGCCAAATAGCACCACAGTCTGAACGGTTTTTCGAAAATCTTGATATATTATTTTATTTTGTAAATTTAAAACACAAAAACTGTTAGCCATGAAATTTCCATGGACCAATGTGTCAGCTGCGGGCTGACGTCATCGTGCTCCGGGCTGGGGCTACTTGATTCTACACTAAACAGATTGCGACTACAAATTTTAAATGTTTGACATAATCTCAGTGTCACCGTCTCAGACGTCTGTGGGGCTAACGCTCAATTCAGGTTGGAAAGCGCGCAGCACGAGCTTGGGGATGGCTCTGACACGTGAGCAAGGGCGACGGCACTGTTCGTGGCTCCAAAATTGAAATAGGTCTGTAAAATAATGAAGATTTAAATTTTCGCGGGGTTTCAGGGCGCAGGGCTGCAACCTCGCAAAGAAAAAAACTTGCAAACGAAAAATAGAGCTCTCGGGTTGACGTCACCGTGGTCATACAAGGTCATTGTAGAAGCGACCATGTTTTTGGCGCGAAAAAAAATTCAAACTTTGATCTTCATAAAGGATGGTCCAATTTTTTTGAATTTTTTTTTTTGGCGTAAATTATTGTGGATAACGTTTTGAATGATTTTATGAAGTAATCGTCTCAATATAAAATTCATGCAAGGACCCTATTCTACGCCGCAGCTCTTCAATCGACTACGGCTGAGTTTTAAAAGCTACAGAATTCAAGTGATTCCACAGAAAGGAGTCTGGAGGAGTCAAGTCCGCTGATCTGGAAGGCCTTTCAATGGGTCCTCTAATGCCAATTCACCGATCTGTATCATGATCATCTAACCACTGACTAACATAGTGAGGTGGAGGTTCATCTTGTTGCAAATAGATAAAGTTCTTGGTCAAATTAGGGTTCCCATCTAGGTCAATCTAATTTTCTAATTCTTGAACTAATAGGGGCTTGATGATGCTTCCCAACATTTCTGCATAAAGCGCACCATCCCAATTCCCGTCTATAAATATTGGACCGATGATTGCGTTTCCCAATACTCCCGATCAGACATTAAGTTTTTCGGGGTAGTGGGTATGCCCTTCCCGGAAAATGTGAGGATTATCGTCACTGAAGTAGCGACAATTTTGTTTGTACACATGACCATCCACCGAAACGGGTTAAGTAGAATAGCTCTAAGCTAGACTTCGCGTATGATTTCGTTCTGATTATGTATTTTGATTTTTTTTCCGCAATAAAAGACCATTTATTATTATTATTATATAAACAAATGTTTTTCACGAGTTGAGGTTTGCAGAGATTCGTTGCGTCGTAGCTTCACAAAACTCAATCCGCCTATCAGGATCATCATCCCCAAGTTTCTAATAGTTTAGGAATAAGAGAATCAGATGGATCAGATGGAGAGTTTCAAGAGACCTTCGAAAACGTTCGACAAGAGTTCGAGAACAGGCTTTATCATTACCTAGAAAACAACGTCAATCATTCTGAACCTTTATTGTGAACATTCGGTCTTTCTGGTTGGTTTGAAGGAGTAAAAATTTGATTTATTGTGAAGCGAATTCATTAAAATTATTCGATTACAACTCGTCGAATTCATGCAATGTGGCGACGTTTTGTGTGGGTGTGTGTGAATGTAGATATGACAATCACATCTGATGATGGGCGCTAGGCCGAGACCGGTAATGCTGTTCTTTTAAATTATTAAAGAAACAATTGACGAACTACATTACTCCTTCATATTTAAATAACTAATTGGTAAAGTTTTGAACTTTGACATTTTTTGAAATTTGACAGATGACAGATGGACAAAAAAATTCAACAGCTTCAAATAGAGTTTTTCAAGGGCTTTCAGGTGACATATTGCAAGTCAAGTTCCGTGATGTATAACTTCCGTCATTTTTTGATAGTGACATTTCGGTTTGACAGATGACAGCCAAAAACTAATGAGCTTGTTCCAGGGACCAACAATGTCCGCATACCGAATTTCAAGTCGATCAGATCAACGTTGCGGCTGTAATCGTAGCAGATTATAGACACACAGACAGACAGACACAACACACACAGACAGACATCACTCCAAAAATGTTCTTAATCGTCTTGGGGGACCTCAAAATGGTATATATCCGTCTTCATCTCGAAAAATTTTTTTAGCGTGTTCACAATACTTACCCTCCTCGTTGGGTGGTGGGTCGGGAAAGTAAAAATTGAGTGGAATTTCACTCAAAATCGGAGTAGAATCGCATCCGCTCTCATTTTGGGTGAAAATTTGCGCTCATTTGATCGAGTGAAGAGGAATTAGGTTGGAGTTACAACTTTCACTCATATAAACTGCTGGACAACGAAGTTGTCGGTATCGGAAAAATGGTCCGACTTTGGAGGTCAATATCTCTCGATTGCCGATTGCAATTTTCATTTTGTTTGTTGCGGTAACTAACTTAATCTTCCGTAACCCATTCTATAACAGTGGATGTTGAGAAACTTCATGTAAATTTTCTACAGGGTACGTAGAATAGTGCAAAATTGCAACGACTTCATCGTACCCCCATTTGTCAAACAAATTTTTTTTATGTATTCTAATACAAAAATTATGAAGTTTGGTATCTTATCTCGAAACGGTTTTGGAATTTTCCGGATTGAAAGTCTAACATTAAAGATATAAATTTTTATGTTGAATGTTGCAGATTTACGAAACTCAGGCATAGCACAAGCACAAGGAGTATAACGTCCAGGGGGGCTCTACTTCACTCGGACACTGAAATTTCACATCGTTACCAAGTTCAGAGGCTTAAATTTGCAAATAGAATATGTTCCATATCTAAAATTATGATGAAATTCTGACGAAATCTCACGTACGAAAAACAGGCAGGGACAACCACTGAAAAAAGTGCCCCCTGCTTGGCCCCACATCAAATATTCGGGTTGTGTTAAAAGTTAAATTGTTCTGGACTGTTGTACGAACAATCTTGCTCAATGCCAAGATCCAATTATCAGAAGTGACTTAATCTCGCGTGCCAACAAGGCAAATCTGTAACATTTAAAATAAAAATTCATATCTTCGACGTTAGACTTCCAATCCGGATAATTCCAAAACCGTTTCGAGTTAGGACACCACAATTTATGATTTTTGTATTAGAATACATGAAATTTTTTTTTGGCAAATGGGGGTACGATGAAGTCGGTACAACTTTGCACCATTTTACGTATCACCCTGTAGAAATTTCATATGAAGTTTCTCAACATTCACTATTATAGGATGGGTTACGGAAGGATTAGGCTGATCAACACAATGAACGAAACGGAAATCGCATCCGGCAATCGGAAGTTATCGGTCTTCAAAGTCGGACCATTTTTCCGATACCGACAACTTCGTTGTCCAGCAGTTTAGCTTGAGTCTAGAGTTGGCAGAAGTTCACTCCGATTGTGAGTGAATTTCACTCAGATACTCACTCGATTGTGAGTAAATTTCCCTCGGATACTCACTCGATTGTGAGTGAATTTCACTCAGATAATCAATCGACTGTTATTGCGGAAGTACATAATTACAATGAAAATTGTCCAATTAGTGTGATGATAATGTGCTTGGGTGGTTGCTCTAGATTGGATTGGTGCTTCGGATGCAGTATGAGCCTAATCGTCTTGAAATCCAATGGCATCAAAAAATTTGGTATGCTTTCAGCTGTTCATGCACATTCGCGGAGGTGTAGGGAGATGCTTCGGTCATATCTGGAAGCAGGGCAAATTCTTGATACCATTTGTTTCACTTCAGGACAATGGGGCCTTGCAATTGAAAAACTCAACGTGAGGTCGCCACTACTGTAGGGGGCGCCTACTTAGATGAAGCGGCCGTAACGACGGGAAAAACAGGGGAGGGTGAGTAGTTTGACCAGTAACTGACAGTGACTGGAGACGTCAAGCAAGAAACAGAGGTTATCCAAATTTCAAATCAAGACATAAAATGACGGACGTCGGTCGCTGGAGCGTCAACGCCGTCAAAATTGTCGAATTTGCCCCCAACGGTTGTGGCGCCCTCGGTGTGTGAAAGTGGCAGTGCAAGGTCCCATTGAGGCATTCTTCGCAAAAACTACACCTGGAACTTTTCTACATTGATTTCACAGAGTTTTATTGAGTGAATTGGGTCTACCATGATCCCAAATATCCGAAATTGAGTTCTACCAAAAAGTGACAAGTGGGGTTTTTGCAATGAACGCCTCAATTAGAATTGCCCATGTTGCAACCACCATTACAATTAGGGCCGTTGTGGAAGATCAGCCTCTTGGGCCACCAGGAAAGCTGAACGACGGCCCTGGGGTTTTGCCTAAGTTTCTTCATAAATTACTCACATTGTAAATATTTTTTCTGGCGAAATAAAAAAATACTATACTATACTATACAATAATTACACAATTACGGTTACTTCCGCAACAACAATAACAATAGCAGTAAATGCTGACTACCATACCCGGAGGGGCTACGAAGAATGAGTAATGACTAGGTTTCTCAACACGCGCCTGCGTAGTAGGTTAAATGGCGCCAATCATATAATTTTGACGAAATAATTTAGTTAGCGATACTCCAGATTGCGTGAAATAATTTCGTAAAAACTTATTGTACCAATGCCGGTGTAAAATTGAGCAAATAGTACTCGTAATTGAGTGAACAAATATTTTACTCAACCAAGTGGAATCAATTTCACTCAAAAATTCTGTTCACTCATTTGGAAACCTGCTTCACTTACAGAATTTTTTTTACCGTGTATTGATTGACTTGGCTAGACACATCGTGGGCTAGACACACTTACTTTTTCCTGTATCAAATTGCAAAACATCAGCTGGCGACATGATCTCGTTTGGGGAGCGCTTGGTTGACGTGCTCAATACACAATTTCTACAGATTACTGATGCTTTTGGCCGATACATCGGTAATTTTCTGATACCTAAAACTATTGGAAACCGGCCGATAATTGTCGATACCGTGATTCCGATAATCGGTATCGGTCTTTTGTTTAAAATGTAGCCGCTCATGGCGCTGTGATCTTGAATCGCCAATCGAAAGCCCTTGCTCATATATATGTGGAACTCTATTTTTCGTTATTTTTTCGAAAGTTTAACTTGGAAGCGTATCAACCGGCTAGATAATATTTGCGTGCTTCGCATCTATCGGGCGTGGCAGTTGGCAATCTCCTAGTAAATAATGAAAGGCCGGAGAGTATTCTACAATCTTCAAAATAATCACGAATTTTTTTACTATAATTTTGCACAAACGAAATAAAACACTGCAACTCGCTTACTTACGCAGATTTCTGTAGTGAGTTTCTGGTCTTCGAAAGGCCAATGTTTTATGTTTTTAAAACTAAAGAGGCACATAAATTAAAATCAAACACAAAGAATTTAATAAAAAACGTACCACACAGCAAAAAAAAAATTATATTGCAAGTATGCAGCTCCATGATTGTATGTACCACTACCTAGTTGTTATGTGGACGCTGTAAGTTTCCAGCGTGCTCCGCAGAGCTTCAACCGTTACCTTTATGTGCGATTTACGCTTTCCTCGAATTCTTTATGATAACCGCAGTATGAATTCAGCTCCCGTATTGTGCCTGATGCTTTGTGAAATCATTAACAATCAATTAACGTTTCTTTCCATTGTGACGTTTTCTCGACACACGAGAATGGAGGCGCCACAATCAACTAGCTCACTTCTATATAAGAAAGAGACGTCTACGTCTGAGCCAGCAAGGTGATACGATACACGCGATATACCATCAGACACACACACAATAACATATCAAGGACAGAATCAGCTTGTTTTCTTTGATGTCCTCCAATCTGGGTAATTACTGTGTAAAACGGCACCCTCTCTGCTTCGCAAATCGCAGTCGTTTTATAGTTTCCTTTTGGTCAGTTACTAACTTTTCATCTATCGCCATCGCATCATCGTCATTATTTTTGCAGACAATGTCAAAATTCACCGAAAGATCGAATCTACTCACGATTGTGCAATGCTACAAATGGACTTTGACACTATTATGATGAAATTGTGCTCAACAAATAACCTGTTCGTGCATGAACATCTCTAACGCCCAATATTTCCATCCCATACCACGAGGTAACTTATGGGTCTGTGCTTATGGTTTAAATGCCATAGCAACAATTGTTGTAACAATGGTATCTACGGCATTTGATCTTTTGTTCAAACTTAAGCAGAAATGTAAATGAGGACCTCGATAAGGACCAGTTTTTCAGTCGATGGTTGACTGTTAGTCTAAAGTTGGTTTGTTGTCGTGGATTTGATAGTTGCAACAATTGTTTTTATAGCAACAAATCCAAATTTAATGGTCCACTGAGACTGAACAACTGTCACTGATGCCCAATTGCACAAAGGTGGTATCAAATTTTAGTTCGGTACTAAACACGGGATCAAATTTTTGAAGTGGAACAAAATGCTAACCTAGTTACTTCAAGGGGGGATTATGATAGGAATGCAAAATATGGCTCCAAGTGATTATTTGTACACCAAAACACAGGTGAGACAGCCTTTATTTTGGCTTGTAGAACAAATCTTGCCGGATTTGTTGATCTTTTCTTTGTGATGTAAAATAAGCGACAAGTGCGTGTTACCCCAACTTTTTTTCTGTATACAAATAATCGTAAAGAGCCATATTTTGTATTCCCATCATGTTCTTTCCTTGAAGTAATTGGATTTGCATTGTGTTTCACTTTTAAATATTTAATCCGCTGTTTGGTACCGAACTAAAATTTGATACCACCTTTGTGCAATCGGGCATAACATAATTAAAATCGATGAAAAATCTTTCGCCCTATACAGCTACTCTAGAAATTTTTTGCAAACATTCTTGATTTAATCACTGTTAAGCTGCAGTGAACTATTTTGAATTACTTAGCTTCGAAACTTTCTGAAATATCTTGAGAATTTGGGAATGGTTCTTGATAATTCTCAATTTTTGGATATATCGTGGTGCAGCTTGGTACATAGACAACAAATAATATGAAAACTGTAATTTTCAAAAAAGCGAATATCATCCTATACACATGCTCTGCAGGATTAACCTGTGGATAATAATTTGCGGTGAATCCAACACTGACACTGATGTCATACTTTTTGCACAGCTGCACCACGAAATTGAGGTCCATTATCACATATAATCGTTGAGGGTGTTCAAACATCAAAATAACTTTGTCCACCAAGTGTTTCGCTATTGTAGAAGCAATAGCTTGTTGTTGAGCGAAGGTCAACACACATTTGGAGAGAATATCCGATACAACCAAAATACAGGCTGTTCCGTGATTTACAGCTCTGACTGGTTGGGTTTATGACATATGAGTTTTCAGTAATTTTTTCGTATCACCCTATATATGGCGTCGGCCATGGTTGCAGCTTGCGGCGGTGGTTACCGATTTTTATCAATTCCAGAGAGTCTTACCAATGTAACTATACTCAGCGGCGTTGCTTAACATTATTTGTGTCAACGGATGAAAAGTTCAATTTTTTATCAAATTCAAACAATTCTATAAAAAGATTCAAGTTTCGCCGAGATTTGCAGAAATAAAGAAAAACGCTGTGTGCAATTAGCAGCACATCAATCCAAAGCAAGTTGATGTTATCACGTCATTACCACAAGATCCTATAATAATGAGTATACTTGTAATTCGTATTTGCACCTGAATTAATTTTTAATGAAATGCCATTTAAGTTGATAGCGCAATATGTACCTAGATATGAGCTCCTTGACGACAGATAATTTAGTTTTTTAGTTGGTTAGGATGATTATCATGAGAACATGCATAGCACAGGACGGCGTAATGCAAGAGAGCATTTTACAAGCTATCATAGAGCCTCATGGAACGTAAAATCCTGTTTCGCAGGTGTGTTACAGCTCTTTATGTAATAAGGAACGAATCTAATTAGCTAGCATTGCTGATATTGCATTTATTTATTTATTTATCTATCTATCGTGAGTTGAATAATTGGATTGTTCCTTATAATAAGGAACTCAGGTGGTCTTAACATTAATACGCCAGCCACAGAGCCAACAAGACCTCAAGTAGCAACTCTTCGAGCGTAACTTCAACTTCATTTCATATTGCCCATTCTAGTCGATAACGAATTTGTTTCATATCTGAAAAAACAAGAAGGTACAAGTTTAGTCTAGACGCAATTGATAACTGAGCGTGTTGCATCAGCAGTATAGAAAAAATCGTTGTCATTTCTGTCGCGGGACTTCTCATCGTAGCATCCTTCCTGGAACGCCCTTGAAGATAATTGTTTCAACTCTATGAAATTATCGGATCAAATTAATTATCTTTGAGACCAATTTTTCCAATGGGGATGGCGATTATCCAAACTCACGTAGATGGCGCCAATATTCCACCATGTGGATGACCGTCGGTCACGGATTCCGTCGGATGTCATTGCTGGGAATGTCAAATTTGCGTGCTCTGTCACTAGTCGTGGTGCGTGGATAATTATTAACAGAGGGAAATTTGAAAATAAATTGTCAACCTCGGCGAATGAGGTATCGGCTCCCGACTATGATGAACTTCGCCTTTACCATGAATGAATGCCAAAGAGGATTCAAAGTATGGTGTTACGAATTTGATTTGGGTAGGTACCTACTTCAATAATTGAGCGAAACGTTCAAATGCACTGTCAATTGCTGCGTAGTTCACTCTTTTCACTATTTTTACTTCTTAGCCGTTCGGTTATCTTCTCCGGAGTGAGTAGCGTCACTCTTTCGTGCGTTCGGTTATCGTTTCCGGAGCAAATAGAGTTCACTCCTAAGACCCCATCAAGTTAGCTGGTGTTCGTATAGAGCAGACATGCGCAATGCGCATCACGGGCGGTATTTGTCAAATTTCAATTTTTGCCAGTTACAACATGGTCATGGGTAGAATGTTTTCAGCTCCCGCTCCGTTAGTCGTTAGTCTGCTGTGAGTAGGATGTTCTGGCTTTTCTGTTTTTCTATGTTGTGCGATAGAGAATCCTTCGTGTGTTCGGCTATGTTCACTTCTGCTACTCTCTAAACCACGTGACTAAAATCCACTCCTGTACCACTCCATCAGCTCGGTGACAGAAAGCCAAACTCACCTTAGGTAGGTATTGCTCTATGGTCTTCCCGAGCAGATCCTTCGTTATTCCCCCACACCGAGAAAACAGTTTATTTGTACAAAAATTTTAAATTTATTTGGGACCTATTTATTAAAAATATATTATTCCAGAAAAAAAACAAAATTAGTTCTGTGCAAAGAAATGATTTAATTCCATATAAAAAAACATATTGCAATATTACTGAGAAACCTCGTTATTTAAGCTGAAACAAGATTTATTTATGGTGAAGAAATGTGTTTGGAGTAACTCTGCTATTGTTCTTCCTCGAAAGTGATGAACAAGTTGGTACGTGAAGCTCGCGCGGTCCACTCATTCGCATAGTTTTTTTCCTGCGGTCGCTATTTTGCATGGTATCGTCATGTCGTGGATAGTTGAAGATAGTTTCGTGTTGTTTGGTTCGACTGAGGTGTTGAGTTGTTGTTTTCCACCCCTAATATACTATTCGTGGATTCGTGTTGCTCCCACAAACGCATATAAATTATAGGTTATAATACTCAGTGTGGTTGTACCTAAAGCATGGAAGAACTTTTGGAAGCGTGGGGGTTTTCAGACGTGACGGAGCAATTCAAAAGTAAGCAAACATCAAAGCTTTCGAAATAGCTGCTCAATCCTCAAATTTTTAAATGATCAAATTAAAAGATTTACCTTTTTTGAAATGCAGCAAAATTCACGAAGTGCCAGGGCACCGTGTTATGAGTATATTTAATGTAGGTGACATTTGAGCGCAAACATGTTTGTAATCATAAAATTTGTAATCTGTGATTTTATTGTGAACATACCTACTTGTACCTGCGGTATTCTAATATATAATATCATAATAAATCTATTTGTCGCATATAATGTTTTTTATTTGGTTGGCCTTGAGTGCTTAGCTCTTTGGCCACAACATATATGTTCAATTGTTATGCATTTTATAATATAATCAACCTTCTATGAACCTTATAATTTAGGGAATATGAAATTTTTGGTCTGATTGCATGCATTGCGATAATGCATTGTTAGCAGGAACTTATTGAAACTATTAAATTTATAGATAATGTGCATATTTCAATATGAAGCATAGGTACTGATCATGCATCATCTAAATATTTTGGTTTAATATACTTAACTCTATATCATTCGCTAGCTCTATATTTTATTTTGAGATCCAGACCAAAAAATTATTGTCCCACATGTACCCATGTCCGATAGATACTGTCTTGATTAAAGATGAAGTGAAGTAGGTGCTTATGCTTTAAATTCAACATAAAAAAGCCTAAAATGCAAAAACAAAATTCAAGATAAAATTTGATTAAAGTGCACTTCAGATCTTATTTTGAGTGTAATTTTTGCATTTTTTTAAGAATATTTTATGCTGAATTCCAATCATTAGCATTTTAACAGTAAAGAAATACAAGGTAAGTAAACAAATCAAATAAACTGCTCACAAATTGAAGTGGATATTTTTAAAAAAAGGTTTTTCTAAAATCGCCAGAAAATTCTTGAAAATCATTCGATTGTGAAACCGTTTGCACTGTTTTGAAGAAAAATGTCAATATTTTCAAGAACTACTGAAGTCCTCCACAAAAATCCCATGGTTATGTCTATCGACCTTCAAGATAAGCGCACGAGCTAGGCGCGTTTAGTTTGCGCTCCGTAAAATAAAACAAGTGAATTGTGAATTGCACCGAAATGCCTCCTGAATTAAGGAAAAATGGACCCAAGGTGTCGAATGAGTCTCCTTCTTCGAAGAATGTGAAGCAAACTGCGAAGCAATTGGAGGTACTTGTGTTCCTCAGGGGCCCAGAATTCGCCGAGATGATAGCTGGGATCGTGAGGACAGAGACTGAGGAACTGCGTGCCGAGTTAGTGGAAGTACGCAAGAATATTAAGCTCCTGTAGAATAAAAATGAAGACATGATTCATCGTTTAAGTGAAAGTAAACCATCATATTCAAATAAATTAATTGTTGATAGTGAAGGTGCTCTGAAGAAAAGCATCAAAAAACCGGCCGATAAGGCGAATGTAAAATCGGTGCCGTTTCAACAGCAGCCGCCGGCAGCAGAACCGTCACCAACGCCAACGGCGGGGTGCCAGAGGACCGAGTCTCGGTCGGAGGTAAGCGCCGCCCCCCATTCGGGTGGTTGGAGCACGGTGAAGGGAAGGCGACCGCCACCACCTGGGAAGAAGAAGAAGACTAAGCAGCCTATTCTTGTGGGTACAGGCACTGACACGCGAGTCAGGGCCGCTCCCAAAAAAGCTTTTCTATATGTTACGAGGCTCCTACAGGGAACTTTGGAGCAAGACATCGTTGAAATGCTCCGGCCTGTTGTCCCGGAGGTCACTTGTGAAAAAGTCCTGCCTGCGGTTCCATCAGCCCGTCCCGGACCATATACACCATTCAAAGTCACGATCGATTTGGACAATCTAGATAAGGCGCTGCTGTCCAGTGTTTGGCCATCCGGTGCACGGGTCACCCGTTTTTTTCACCACCGGGAAAGGCCGCCGGGACCTCTGCCGCAGCCGGTCGTGAGTTGAAGAAGTGGCCGACCCTCCTGCACTTGAACATCCAGTGCCTCCGCAAAAAATGTGATGAGCTGGAATTCTTCCTGAACGAGGACGGTCCACTTTTTCTTTGCCTGAACGAACACTGGTTGGCCCAGGAGGAGCTCAAGCAAATCATATTGAACAATTATGTTCTTGCTGCTGGGTTTTCGAGAACCGGTCGCATACATGGGGGAGTGGCAATCTTCCAAAAAAACATCCTGGTCGGGGACTGCGAGCCGCTAGCCCGGATAGAGGACCTCTCTGTTGAAATGGTCTGTGAGATGGCTGCAATCGAGGCGCTCGATGCCCTGATTTTAACAGTATATAGGTCTCCTGCTGGGGACTTTGAGCGATTTATCGAATGCCTTACGCGTGCTCTTGATTTTCTTTATTCGAAGAAGAAACAGATTATCGTGACTGGTGACTTCAACGTGCACTTCGGCACCGTTGCCAGAAACTGTGCTTCACTTATGTGTTTGTTTAACACTTATGGGATGTCACAGCTTAACAGTTTACCGACTCGAATGAATAACTGCTTGGATAATATATTTATAAGTGATGTGTGTCTGACTGACTGTGGGTTGAGAGTAACTGATACGGGTCTTTCTGATCATTTCGGTATTTTTCTTTATTGCAGTTTTAATTCTACCATATCGCGGAGAGTTAGTTATCAAGCAATAACCGACGTTGGTTTGTATAACCTGAGTATGTTGATGCGAGGTGTGGACTGGTCCTTTGTTGGTGGTGATCTCGATATTGATTTCAAGTTTCGCACATTCATTAACGTTATTGCGGATGGCCTGAACCGTTGTTTCCCAGTTAAGTCGAGGGTGGTCGGGGTTACTCAAAACAAAATTAACTGGTTCACCGATGAGCTTAGACGACACAGGGATGAGCTCAGGGACTTGCGGCAGCTGCATGGTCTGCACCCGGATGCCGGCTTGGGGTGTGCGGTCCGGCGGTTGAGGTCGAAGTACAGAGCCGAACTGAGCAAGGCAAAGAAAAGCGCTCATGACAGATTTATAGCTGAAGCACAAAATCGGCAAAGAGCAATGTGGGCTCTCATTAACACCGGTAAACCTAAAAAAACTAAATGTGATACTGACAGTCCCTCAGCCCGGGACTTGAATGTATATTTTTGTAATGTAGCAGAGGCTCTGCTGGGAAACCTGCCTGTCATAAATAAAACCTACAGGGATTATTTGAGTGCGACAGAGCTGAAATGCACGAATCAGTTTGCTTTTACGGGAGTATCTTTTGTGGAGGTTAATGACATATTAGGTAATTTAGGCAACTCAGAATCACGCGATGCATACGGCATTAACAAAAAAATAATCAAAGCCATCAGATATGAAATACTCGTACATTTAACAAAACTTTTAAATATTTGCTTGTCTAACAATACATTTCCAGAGGCACTAAAACTCTCGAAGGTTATCCCTATATATAAAAAAGCAGGCGACCCCACCAGTCCTTCAAACTATAGACCTATTTCTATTGTGCCAATTTTTGGTAAAATTTTAGAAGCTATACTAAATACACAAATGACTAAATATTTAGGGTCATAACCTTTTCACCGAGTGCCAATTTGGGTTTAGGGCGGGGAGATCGACGACACTGCAACATTGCAACATTGCAACATTGAATTCCCCTTAGAAAAGTGCCTTCACAATGTCGTAATTAGAAAAGGCTACCTTCAACGGTTTTTGGAATAAAAAATAAAAACAAAAATTACAAATTTCTGTTTTTTTCTCGATATCTCGAAAACTAAAACTGGCAAGTCAAATATCTTCTTGGATCATTGATTGTCATGAAAATTCGCAACTTTTTTCTAATTTAACCGACTCTGTATCTCTAAAGATAAGCGAGATACCCATGCTTAGCCTCGAAAAACGGACACCCTGTAGTCTGTAGCTTATGTAACTCGTTAGTTTTTATTTTTCCGCTTTCCGCTGTGTACTTACCGAAATATAGCCTTTTTACTTTCCAAAGTCATTTTGTCAATGAATAAATCCGGGGGCTACTGGATTTTTTGGTACTTACAAAACAATGCTACTTGGTACTTTTGAAACGATTTTTTGAGCAGATTTCGAATGGAAGACTACATAAAAATATACAGGGTGTCGCATGAACGAAGAAATTTGTTTCTGACACCTTATTACAGGTTGTAGAAAATTTCACTTTTCAATTTTACAATTTTATGTTTAACAAGAAGAGATCGTCCATTACTGGAATTATTCTCTGGCGACCTTCTCCATGTGTGATTCGGGCATTGCCAGTGGCAAGGAGTCGTCTCTTTGCCCACCGATGACACTTTGTGATACGTTTACCAAATTGACAATTTCTCTTTGCCTTGTACCATTACTACCATTCCGCAAGATATTTGCCACGATATCGAACTTACCTGAAGTTGATCTTTGCAACGGCATTTTGATACTGATTATTTCGAAATAAAATGAATCTTATAAATGATTTTTTTTTGCGACAACTTGTATACATCAGATGGTTGAGACGCCATATCTTCGTTAATTTTGAAATCTGCGCAAAAAATCGTTCTAGAAGTACAAGTAAAGTGGCATTGCTTAGTACAAAAAAAATCCAGTAGCGCCCGGATTTAGTAGATTCATCGATAAAACGACTTTGGAAAGTGAAAAGGCTATATTTCGGTGAGTACGCAACGGAAAGCGAAGAACTAGAAACTGACGAGTTACATAAGCTGCAGACTATAAGATCCAAGTAAATATAGGTGTACAGGGTGGATGAACAATCTCCTGCACAAGAGTAAAAAAGAACAAAACTGAACGACTTTTTTCATCACCCTGTATTAGACATATCCATGTGATTTTTGTGGAGGACTTCAGCAGTTCTTCAAAATATTGACATTTTTCTTCAAAACAGTGCAAGCGGTTTCACAATCGAGTGATTTTCAAGAATTTTGTGGCGATTTTAAAAAAAAACCTTTTTTTAAAAATATCCACCTCAATTTGTGAGCAGTTTATATAATTCTCTGGAATTAATATTTATTGCCAATTAATAAATAAATCTGTGATAGAATGATTCACTCTAAGTATCTGATTTTCATGTAAACAAACCAATTTCTTTGCTTCAAACAAACCATATATTCAGGGTAAGCACTGAAATTTCTCACATCTAAACTAGCTTTATTTGAGGTTCTCGAATAAATATTTTACTCAGCTGAAGCAAATATTTGTTACACGAAATACAAGCACACCATTGCTTGACTGACAATGAAGTTTCTTTACGCCAAAGAAACTGTTTTCTCGGTGCAGTATTGTACGAGTTGATCCAGGTGAACAACTCATCTTGGCTGCAAGGCCTCTTTAGATCCGATTCAAGACGTCGTAGATCCTCTTCATCACCGTGTTGGTATGGTCCCTTCCACGACGGATGAAAGGCTACCTGCCTCAAATTATTGAAGTGAAACTTCTATTCTCGCGCCTAGATCACAACACACCACTAACGCAGAACCACACATGGGAGTGAAATTTCTTGATAGCATCAGTGGTTGTAACGAACGCCTGTAACGATGTGCTGTAACGTTTTCTTGTCGGACCTTGGGGTGACCAGCGTCGTCCCAGGAAATGAAAGAATAAGCAGTAGCAGCGTTCGCCGCGTTCGGTTCTATTTTTTACTAATCGCCGACACTGGACTGCTCTTCGTGTTGTCGTACTGTTGGCCCGACAAGAATGGCTCTCGACTTGGCTTGAATAGATTCGAGCGGATGTGATTTATTATAGGGATAGGGAGGTATATTCAGGGCCGGGCCTAGCAGGCGTGCAGTGCGTTCCAGTGCGCAGGCGAGTACAGCAGGCGGCAAGTCATAGGGGCGGTAATATAATAATTAAGTTGAATTTCGAAGGATTCTTTTCATTCCCGCATTTGGTGGGGCTCTCCACTGCTGAGCGCAGCGAGAAAAGAAATAAAAGAAGTCTAATCGTGAAAAAATCATGTCGAAAGTATACTCTGCCCTTTGAGTGACTAATAATAATAATAATAAGATTGATAATAAGAAAAACAAGATGATACAAACCGTGAGGGAGCGGAGCGGGAGTACGAAAAGAACACCTCTTCGAACGTTGTTTGCTGATTGATTCATATCTATAGAAGTTTCACTTCTTCCGAGGGTGACTATGGTCACGCACTCACGTTTTTTCTGTTTTTCATGTGTTCCAACTAAATATCTACTAGAAGAATCACGACTTACCTGTGGAATTCAGAGCCATTTGATAGAATAAAGCAGGTAAATGCTGCATACTTCACCATTTGTCAGTTTTTCTCTGAAATGTCAACGACGTATTTACGCCAAGCTTGATGTTCATAGCTAACGCTGTCTTGGAAAAACTAGGTATACAACCTCGTGTGTAGGCCTGTGGTGTAGGTGTGGTGTAGGTGATCCCAGTCTGTTAAGGGCACCGTCTGGTACGCTTTCGTAGAGCACACAAGGTATGCTATTTTCGTCGTTGAAATTCACAGAAAAACAACTGAGTGACAATCATTAACAACTGAACTGAATATGAACTGAATCACTCGTAGTGAACTCTAGCGTAAATTGGTACACTATTGAATGAGTAACTGCAATACCGACTGATACTATCCCCAGCACTTACTTCGGTGCTGGCCTCTAACGGCAAAAAGTGGCAGGCGCCATTCCCATTGGGGTGGCTGTGATCAACTGGGAATACTGGGATCAACTATTTTTTTCCAAGGCTCCCATCCCCATACTGAATTACATCAAAATCGGTCTAATATTTCCGAGGATCGGTAATATACAGGGTGGTCCGACTTCTTTTATGTCATTAAGAATCGAAATTTAAGGATCGATAGAGAATGAAAAATGAAGGGGACTTTCTCCCCAGAACACATATTTGAGAAATGCCTAATAACAGAGATACAGCCCTTCAAAGTTGGAAATAAATAATCGTTTTTTTCGCATAACTTTTGAACCGTTCAACCGATTTGATTATAAATAGAACCAAAGGTTCACTGAAATTATCCCCTGTCGAACAATCATAACATGTTCCATAAAAAAGTTTCAGGGGCTTGGACGTTAGGGGATGACCCTACTTTTCCCCCCTTATTTTTCACCACCCTAGCTATTTTTGGAAACTGTTCATAATTTTAAATTCTACGTTCAATTTTGAAGAAAAATTACTGTTGCAAAATTTTGATTAGAGGCTTCGTTTAGGAGGTTTGAAACTTTGGGAAACATCCCGAAATCGCCATGTTCAAAGGTCTAAAAATTAAAATCCAAAGAAACTCATGATTTCTCAGCTGGAATAGGTTTTCTAGAATTTCTAAGTTGATAAACCACCATTTTTTCCAAAACACGGTAAATTTTCAGGAAAAAACAATTTGGGTTCTGGAAAGTGGCGATTTCGGGATGTTTTCCGTTTCAAAGTTTCAAACTCGAATATCTCCTAAACGAAGCCTAACGAAGCCTCTAATCAAAATTTTGCAAGAGTGACTTTTTCTTCTAAATTGAACGTAAAATTCGAAATTATGGACAGTTTTCAAAAATAACAGGTGGGTGAGAAATAGGGGGGGGGGTAGGAACACCCCCTGATATCTACGCTCCTGAAACTTTTTTATGAAACATGTTATGATTGTTCGACAGGGGATAACTTTAGTAAACCTTTGGTTCTATTTTGAATGAAATCGGTCGAACGGTTCCAAAGTTATGCGGAAAAAACGATTATTTATTTCCAACTTTAAATATCTCTAATATATCTATTTTTAGTATCTCTGTTACTAGGCATTTTTCAAATATGTTTTCTGAAGAAAGTCCCCTTCAGTTTTCATTTTCTATTGATACTTAAATTTAATGACATAAAACGAGGACCACCCTGTATAGTATGGGGGCATTGATTGTTCCTTGTGCAGCTTCGCGAAGATATATATAGAGCTATATTTTGATCGATTCCTGGGCCATATTATGGTGGAACATTGGCATCTGTTGCAGGCAAATATGGTGGAGGTGCAGAAATGGGCACCGTCTAGTAATAAGAAACTGGTCTTATGTTCGACCAAATTGCCTCCTCGGTTTTTTATTTCAATCGTTAAAACACATTCTCTGTGAAAATTTAATCAAAAGTTGGGTCACGACATTTTGATGTTTTGATTTTGATTTTGAAGTATTATTCATAATAATGGACGCGATGAACACTGCGTCCCTTGCCAGGCAAAGCAACGTAAGCGACATTTTAGCAACTCTAAAGGAGAGACAAAAAATCAAGGAGGTTAGAATATAAGGAGGGAACGTAACCCAGCTTGTAGGCGAGGAAATTTGATGCGGAACGGGGTGAGGGGAAATCATGTATTTGAGTATGCAACCCGTAAGTTATGAACCACCCGAAGGCACACGAATCACAGAGGTCTATCCCACAGAATTATACAGCAAAGTGACAGCATATCATTCGTTTTTGTGGTTAAATTTTTCCATTTGTCAGTTTCGCTCTTCAATGTGGCATTTTCAATCGCTTTTGAGGTTTTTGAATGTGAAAACCACAGCGATCGCCGTTCAGAGAGAGTTTTTCCAAGCAGAAGACAATCCAAATTAGAAAATACTGTTGCACAAGTAAGTGAACCTGGAACAATAAATTTTGAAGTTACGAATATGCCCAATTCAAGATTTGCAGCTCCAAATGATTTGATTGTATCCTCTACGACGTGTGCCCTTGTCCAGTGCCGAATTAAAAAGGACATAACATAACCGCCTTGCAAACTCATAAGAGACCAAGCAAATGAAAAGCTCGAGCAAGCCAAAGTATGCCTCCTGCACTGCCCAGTGCACAGCTGCTGTGTACCTACCTATTTAACCTAGGACAGTTACCAAAATTGTGCGTACGGACCTACGTGTGTGTTGTACTAGTGTGCACCTACACTGGATAATTCATACTTATAAAATGGAAGCAAGTCAATTAGGTAATTGAGAGTCAAAAATGCCACAAAATTTTGATAATATTGGTTTTATCTTTCCAAATTCAAGGATGCCTATTTTTGGATTTCACATGCACGATCGAAGAGAAGATACTGCCTTTTACTCAAGAAGAAAGTGAACAAAGAAAAAAGTCACTTGAAGTATGGGCGCCTCGACCCAGTCAACCTTCAAGTTCTTTTGTGCATAGGTGATGATTTGATGAAATGGATATGATGTGAGGCTTAGCTTTAGGAAGCCTAGATCTTAGTTTAGAGCACCACGATGAAAGGCATTAAAAAACCACAGAGTAATGATGAATCAGAAGAACGATACTGCTTGGCCCAAGAATTATTATTGAAACTTAAGTAAATCTCTTTGAAAATTTACAATTGAAAATAACTTTTCCATATTCAAGATCTCTGAACCTCACCAGAACATTCCATAATCAATAAGGAAGGATCGAGCACTACTGGTGGTCTCTGAAGAAGTAATGGAAAGATGGAGTGAATATTTCCAAGAGTCTGAGTGCACAACCAAGGTAGACTGATGAAGACGACATTAACAAAGAATATACGATCGAAGACAGAAATGAAGGGACGCTAACAGAAGACCTGAAAGAACAAAAGCATTCCTGAAACTGAAAAACGGCAAAGCTCCTGGACATGATAAATTTACATCAGAGATAATAAATAGCTTTGAGAGAAGAGGGAAAAAGATTGCTGCTGGAAATCTACAATATAAAGCATAGAAAAGAAAAGGGGGTTCTTAACGAGTGTGCAAACCATAAATGCATCACCTTGCTTAACATGCCAATGAAAATATACAACTACTGGGAAAGAAACTGAAAAAGACAATAGAGCCAACGTTGCTGAACACTCAAAGTGGACTCCGATGAAAAGGTAGCGTGCAAAGCCTCATCTTCATAATGCATCAAAAAATTCAGAGAGCAACGAGGAGTGAAAAAGAAACTAACTAGTGCTATAAAAAGTCTGTACAAGAATACCACCAGCAATATGTAGGTACTACTAAGACACTAATAAATAAAAAAAAAGTAACAAAGAAGACCAAGCTGAAAGTACCTATAATACGATTTTCAGATCAGTACTGACTGATGACTCACAGGTGAGACATGGAGGTCTTATCTAAGAGAATGCAAAAGGAGCGTGAAGCAACGGGGATGAAGTATGCGTCTGCGGAATAAAAAAAATACTGAGGAGACACAATTCGTAACCCCGAGTAAGAAAAGGGCTAAGATGAGGCCTGCAACAAAATTTGTAGATAAGAGACAACTGAGTTGCTGAGGACGCCTAGAGAGCATGAACGAGGATAGACCAGTAGAACGATAAGCCAGAATGACAGGAATAAGAAATCAGGAAAGACAAAAAGAAGCATAGGATGCAACAGTAAGATAAATAACAGAAAATTGACTGAGCTGGAATAAAGGAAGAACGCTCGCGGAAGACAAGAGACGATGAGAAGTTCATACATCAAGAAAAATTTGATACTTAATGTCGAGAAAGAACTGAGTTTTATTGTTGATATTTTATGAGAATGTTACATTTCTATTTGTATTAATCACACTACGCCGCAAAAAAAAAGGATGTTGATAAATATAAAAGTTGCATCAGTGTTGCACCTCTTCTGTTTTTTTTTCAATGTCATCCATTTCAGCCCCTTTTCGTCATCTCCCAACAATTGCCTCAGAGTTCTGCCCTCCTTCAGCGATTCCTGACATTACCTCAAGTGCTCCATCGTCTCACTCCTTTCCACAACACGATATACCCTGGTAGCTTACAGTAGCTACTCGTCTGTATCCCATCACCACACCACAACCTTGCAAATCGCTGCTTCCAGCCTTCACGTTTGGATTAAGCGTGCATCCAGGCACTTTGCCTTGTAGCTCTTTCTATTCTTGGTTTGGCATATCTAGAGTCTTGTAGCTTGTTTATCTGCACCTGCTTCTGTTCGTCTCTGTTCCTTCTGTTCTGCTTCCCATTTCTGCTACGCTATGCCCTTTTGCTTTTTCTGCTCGAAAAATTTCTTTCTGGGCGGTGACCACTAGTGGTCTCGGCATCCAAAAGCCATGAAAGCTACTGATTCCGCCATTATGAAAATGAGAAATTGGCAAAGGAAAAACACAAACACAAAAACTGACTGATTCTGTCACTACGCTATTCGCAGTGACAGATTCATGATTCTGTGGGATGGACCTCTGTGACTCGTGGTCGTGTGCCTTCGTGTGGTTCATAACTTACGGGTTGCATACCCAGAACGTGACGTCACACGGCTTCACTTTTTTGAGCTCATGTTCCCTCCTGCTATAATTATAACCTCCTTGCAAAAAATCGTGTTGATTGCAAATTGCCCACGAAAGAATATTAATTTTGCATGTTTCATGTTATGCAGTGTATAATTAAGTATATTTTAGTGCTTGTGATAAATTACTTACTCGACGCAGCTCAGTGAGACTCTCTCGACAAGATCAAGAACTCAGTTTTGCCAGAATGGCGCTAACGTTGCTTTGCCTGGCAAGGGACGACTGGAGAACTTCTGTTTTTTATAAACTCTATAACATTTTGTCACGATTTTCGTTGGGTACTTTTATGATAACTGAGAGACAAACGCTTGAAAACATACTATTTATCACGGCGTGCCAACTAAAAATACGTCAATTAGATTATCGCGCTTGAATATTGCTTTGCTTCAAATTCGCCGATGTATTCACTTCCGCTGCGAATTCGAATCTGCTCTGCTTGGCTTTGTCGTACCTCGGTAAATTCCAGCATTCACCGCCAGTTCATTCGCGGGGCTTTCCAGAAGAGTCTTTTGGGTTCGCGTATGCTCTGGCATACCCTTAGAGCACGGCACCTCCGCCGATTGTGCAGAAGTTTCTTATACGCGCGTAGGGGTCTCCAACGAGTTTCGTAACAGCTTATTTATTTATTTGCTTACTGGTAAGGGTCTTGAAATCCACTCATTTTCAGTTTCTATATGAGAAGGAAAATTAAGATGGTAATACTAGTAAGTAACGGAACGGATAAGGAAGGACAAGCGATAAATTCAATTGAAATGTAGGTATCGGGATAGATGAGGAGAAGAGAATCGAAGAAAAGAAGTAGAAGGTAGGTTCGTTTATACGGCAAATGATAATTAAATGTAGGTATTTCTTAGAAGCGATAAATAAAACTAGTCCAAGAGTCACCAACCACCACACAAAGGAATGCGTTAACAGCGTCCGTATATTTCTCACTCTAGGCGAGGACGTTGCAATGGACCAAGGAAGGAATAAATGGCGTCGTCTATCGACGCAAAATTGCATAATTGCGCGAATCTGCCTATGCTGATGCGAAATGGTTGGTATGCAATCAAGATGTGCTTTGTATGGATTGAAGTATTCGACACCTGATTTATATCGGACCGAGGGTCGGCTCAAGAAACTTCGATATTCCGCTCGTGAACACGCGCACACATTTACAGATCAGTCAGTGGTAACATCTCCTTAAGTTATAATTGGAATTGAATATGAGCAAGTGGCAATAGGCCATACCTATCTATAAAGATGAATGGGCAGTATGTTATTAACAAATTTAAATGCGCCTTAGTTTGAAGGACCTTTGAGGGTTTACTTTCACCTCCAAATTTTCATGTTTCATGTTCGAAACATGGAATATGCCGGGTGGATGGGACCAGCTACAGCTGGTATATTTTTTTTCAAGTTTTGAACATGAAATGTGAACCTTGAAGGTCCTCAAAAATAAAGGCGCATTTGAATTGGTTGATAATATCGGTGGTAAGTATAAATGTTTAGGCATACTTCAAATTCGGCACATTTTTTCAAATCCGGATCCTGATAACTGCATGTAGGTATCTCTCTTTCTTTCCCTGAATGTTTGAGCTATTTTCCAAATCATCTATCAGTAGTTTTTTTCTGGAATTATATTTGGTATTTAACGTCAACCGCTATGTTGTGACGTCATCACTTCTCCGGTCTATAGATATCCTGCCGAAAAAGTCCATAAGAATTCACATGAAAGCTAACAAGGAGCACGTACCGTGAAAGCTTTAATACGTATCTACCTACAATGGTCCAAAGGAAAACGACCTCGGGCGCAAAAATAGTAGATTTTGGCCCGCGGTTATAATGAGCTACTTTACGCCCGAAAATAAGGACAAAACAACTCACTTTTTGAAAAATCTATTTAGTCCAGTCAATGAAAGCATATGTATAATTTAGGAGAATAGCGAAAATAAATAGTGTAGTTCTGAAAATTTTGAAAGATGTTCTCGAAAGCTTGCTGATTACTGTGTAGAAAGTCCCCATCGATAGGGGGTGTGAAATCGCCGCCATCTTGGATTATTGGTACATTTGAAGTATGTTTTGCAATTATCTCGATTGAAGACGATCCCATCAAGAAACGCCTTGGTTCAAACGGAAGGCCACAAAATTGTCTACAAAAAAGTTTGGAATAACTTTCACGTATCTGTCATAACTTTGGAGAAATTGGTCTGTGAGCGTCAGGTGTGAGAACAGGGTGGTTCAGGTTTTAGTAGCAATAATTCATCATTCGATTGTCCATCGAAAACTAGGTCGACACGCATAATTTTATTTTTCTCCAAAACGCTTCCCAAGAGAGATACAGCCCTCCAAAGTTCGGTTTTAGAAATCTTATTTTTGCAATAACTTTTAGGTCATCAAAGCGATTTTGACCAAATTTGATACAAATACTTATAAAATAGATACTCATCACTTGACGTAGATAACTTTTGTCATAATTGTCCAGTGGCGTGGATACGGGGGGATTGTTCAACTTCTCCCACCCCATTTCCTACGCCACTGGATATTTTTGGGAAACTATACTTTTTTGAATTCCTTGTTCAATTCAAATAAAAAAGTTACTCTTGTAAAATTTTGATTAGAGGCTTCGTTCCTGAGATATTTGGGTTTGAAACTTTGGAAAATGCCTCGAAATCCGCGACTTTCAAAAGCCTAAAAATTAAAATCCAAGCAAACTCATAATTCCTCAACTGGAATGAGTTTTCTAGGTCGTTTAAGTTGGTGTGCTGCTATTTTTTGCTAAGAAACGAGACGTTTTCAGAGAAAAACAAATTGGGCTCTGGAAAGTGGCGATTTCGAGATGTTTTCCAAAGTTTAAAACCCAAATATCTCGAAAATCAAGCTTCTAATCAAAATTTCACATGGGTAACTTTTTTCTAAATTGAACAATAAATTCAAAAAAGTATAATTTTCCAAAAATATCCAGTGGCGTAGAAAATGGGGTGGGTAAAGTTGAACAATCTATTATCTACCGAGAGTTCATAAATTAAATGGGTCAAGGATGCCTGTGAATTCAAAAACGTCTGTCGAAACTAGCGCAATCTTTCTGTAATAAATTTGTCAAACTTTGACAAGTTACGCCCCAAATTATTGATCTCTGATCTGCCATAAGTGCACGAGAATACTTCAAGTTCGAAAATACTTCTTGATCATGTAGGTTTTGTGCCCTGCCGTGAAAACCACATTTAGAATGTTCCGAAAACAAAAACTGCGACTGGTTTGACAAATTACGATAACCAAAAAATTACAGACATCAAATGAACGATGCTAGTTCCGACAGATGTTTTCAAACTCACAGACACCCTTGACCCATTTAATCTATGAACGCTCGGTATATCCATTGTATAACTATTACTAGTAGGTCAGCCTCGAATTTGGGATTTTGTCGCTAGATGTCGCCTAGAGCAATTAGCTCGCAAGAAATTATCAGGGCATATGAGAAAAATTAAAATTTCTGTACCAAACCATCAACATCTATCAGTAAGTTGGGTGCCACGTTGAAATTTGATGACAGCGTGATTTATAACTGATTTGAGCGACCAAACAACAAATGCTGAACACGCCACCTGTCCGTGCTTTTCAAAAATTGCACAATTTGAACGGCGGCTGGCCTACTATAGGAGTAGTTATACAATGGTATATCTATATATCTACAATCTATATAAATTGCTCGCTATTTGCGGTTTTGAGCTTTTTTGATTACTATTTAGCATTGATGGCACATTCCACTCTTCATGGGATCATAATATGAAGATAATAGTTCAAGTGCCTTCAACCTTTAACTCATCCTCACATTCATCAATTTTCTTCACCTGTGTTTTCTCTCAATATTTTTTCTCTATTTTGTGAAAATTTCTTCTTTTCTGATCAAAACGTGATTTGTTTGTGTTTTGCATGATGTCTTCTTATTATCAGTATGCATTAGTTCACAGTTATTCCTTCCTGTATGTATCTTTTTTTTTCATAAAAATAAATATTTTTAATTTTCTCGCTTTTTACGGTTTTGAGCACTTTTGATTCTTGTTAGACATTGATGGCATATTTCACTTTTGAATAATAAGATAATATAAAGGTAGTATGATCATTTTAGCGCCATTAACTCATCCTCACATTTATCAATTTTTGTCACCTGAATTAACGCGGAAAAAATGAGTTTTTTCAAAATTTGACTGTCTTCCGCATGGACTTGCAACTTGTCATTTTTTTCTTATATACATCAAATGAGTAGTAATGTTGAAGAGTATGTACAATCTTGGTCAAGAAATTCCTTCATGGAGAAAAAAAATTAAAAAAACTAAAAAATTGAAATTCATATAATTTTTGACAAGCAATCTTGATGTTTTGATGCGTTTTAGAAGCCCACTATCAATATGTATACTGTACGTTTTTTTCAAATTTTTCCTTTCCCTAATTTTTAGGAGCATATTTTTTTTGAATTTTTGCATACTTCCGGGAGGGGGTTTTCTTGGTGGAGCTATCGGGCTACTATTTGGTATGATGTATTCTAGTACCAAGTAGGACGATGTAAATTTCAGTTGAATCCGAGCGGGGGCACTTTTCGGCCCCTTATCCTGCTATGGCCTTTGGTCGAAATCGCTTTGATAACCTGAGAGTTATTGCAAAAATGAGATTTTTGAAACTGAACTTTGAAGGGTTGTCGATGATCGATAATGATCGACTTTGATGGGTCATCGATGATTTTTTTTTTCTTCCAAAACGCTTCCTAAGAGAGATACAGCCCTTCAAAGTTCGGTGTTAAAAATCTTATTTTTGCAATAACTCTTAGGTCATGGAAGCGATTTCCACCAAATTTGATACAAATACTTATAAAATAGATATCCATCACTTGACGTAGATAACTTTTGTCAAAATTGTCCAGTGGCGTAGATACGGGGGATTGTTCAACTTCTCCCACCCCATTTTTTACGCCACTGGATATTTTTGGAAAACTCATGGAAAACTATACTTTTTTTGAATTCCTGAATCAATTTAAAAAAAAGTTATTCTTGTGAAATGTTGATTAGAGGCTTGATTTTTGAGGTATTTGGGTTTTAAACTTTGGAAAACATCTCGAAATCGCCACTTTCCAGAGCCCGAATTGTTTTTCTCTGAAAACGCCTCGTTTCTTAGCAAAAAATAGCAGCACACCAACTTAAACGACCTAGAAAACTCATTCCAGTTGAGGAATTATGAGTTTGCTTGGATTTTAATTTTTAGGCCTTCGAAAGTCGCGGATTTCGAGGCATTTTCCAAAGTTTCAAACCCAAATATCTCAGGAACGAAGCCTCCAATCAAAATTTTACAAGAGTAGCTTTTTTATTTGAATTGAACAAGGAATTCAAACAAGTGAGTATGCCTTCACGTGCGTGAGTCTCAGTAGCGCATTTTCTCAAAGAGGCATATTGTGGACGTAAAGAAATTTGGTTGAAGGAGAACCATTCCTTGCCCACTTTCTTCATTCGAAACTCATTGTGATATTTTGTTATCAGAATGGGGTACTTGCCAATGAAATAGATTTGAATGAAAATTCTTCCACTCATCAATATTTTTTTGTTTGAGGGCGGGAGCTGGGAGCGGCGACTAATCAACAGTAGTCTATTCTTTCTCATTTTTAGTCGGCTACCCAAATAGCGGAAGAATTAGATCGCTATGTCTTTGAGTTTATGTTTTCCATTTATCTCTTATTTGAGGGCAGCGTGTGGGGGTGGCAGCATTCGGCAAAGTAACTGTTGCATAGTTTGAGTTGAGAGTTTCTGAATGTAAGGGAAATATGACAATCAGTGAAAATTGTGAAATTTGCATTTTTTTTTGTTTGGAGGCGGCAGCTGGAGGCGGCCGCTAATTAAAAGTGGCCTATCTTTTTCCAATTCCAGTTAGCTATCAATATAGTGAAATAATTAGATCGCTATGTCTTCAGGTTCATGTTTTACATTCATCTCTCACTTTGGGGGCGGCGTGTGGGAGCGGCAGAGTGTGGCAAAGAAATTCTTGCACAGTTTGAGTCAAGAGTTTCTAAATGTTCGAGGTAACATTATCAGCTAAATCAGTGAAAATTGTTGAAAGTTGCACTATTTTTCTTTTGATGGCAGAAGCTGGAGGCGGCGCCATATCAAAAGTAGCCTATCCTTTTCCATTTTTAGTTAGCTATCCATATAGCCAAAAACTTAGATCGCTATGTCTTCGGGTTCATGTTTTTCATTTATCTTTTACTTTGGGGGCGGCGTGTGGGAGCGGCAGCGTTCGGCTGAGCAAATGTTGCATAATTTGAGTTGGCAGTTCCCAATGTTTAAGGGAACATCTCAATCAGTAACATTAGTGAAAGTTGCACTTTTTATCGTTTGGGGGCGGAATCTGGGGGCGGCGACTAACCAAAAGTAGCCTATCCTTTCCCAGTTTTAGTCAGCTATTTATATACCGAAAGATTCAGATCGCTATGTCTTCGGGTTCATGTTTTTCATTTTAAAGTGATTGGGGGCGGTTTTTAGCAGTTTTTTCATGTCGGCGGCGCATATTGAAGACGGAATGTTTCTTGGCTTACGTTGATAAGTGGCAACTATGTATTATTAAAAAAATGAGAACACCAGAGCATCAGGTCTGGTAGAAAGTGCAATATTATGTTATTTCAAGTTTATCGGGGGCGGTTTTCTCTATGTTGGCGGCGCAATATGGACATCCAATATAGCCTAGCCCTCCTTTGGGAGTGGCAGCTATGTAACAGCGAAAAAATTAGAAAACTAGGTCGTCTAGTTTGGGAGGAGTTCGAGGAACGGACGGACGGACGGACGGACGGACAAAGCGGTTGCAATAGCGATTTTCATCAAGATGGAAAATGCGCTAAAAAGTATAGTTTCCCAAAAATATCCAGTGGCGTAGGAAATGGGGTGGGAGAAGTTGAACAATCCCCCCGTATCCACGCCACTGGACAATTTTGACAAAAGTTATCTACGTCAAGTGATGAGTATTTATTTTATGAGTATTTGTATCAAATTTGGTCAAAATCGCTTTGATAACCTGAGAGTTATTGCAAAAATAAGATTCTAAAACCGAACTTTGGAGGACTGTATCTCTCTTGGGAAGCGTTTTGGAGAAAAATAAAATTATGCGTGTCGACCTAGTTTTCGATGGACAATCGAATGATGAATTATTGCTACTATAACCTGGACCACCCTGTATATTTCATTTCTCACGGTGCTTTTGAAGAATCACGAAAAACTACAATGCAGTGCTGTTAAGGTAATCTTCGTTAATGAATATTGATAAAAAAATTTTTTAGCTTTCACTTAAAAGAATATGGGGGATCAAAGGGAAAAAATTGAACCTCTAATATTTCGGTTATTTAATAAAATTTTGAAAATATTTTTGAAAGGAATTATGAGTGATCAATTAATGATACAAGATGCAAAAAACAGACTAATCATTATACAGGGTGAGTCTGTAGCCCGGATTTTTTCAGACCGCGCGTAAATCTGCAAAGCCGCATCTACACATCTAAAAATAATCGCAATCAACACTACCAAAATCAGAACAATGAGTGACAGTTTAGGTTATACTACGTTTAACCCTAGTGTGATTCTAGCGAGCTTTGATTTCCCGAATTTCTCGTTTCCAAAGGCGTCGCGTGGCGAGACTCCCAGCCAAATAGAATCACACTAGGGTTGAAAACAGTATACCCATTGTTTTGATTCTCGTAGTCTTGGTTATGGACATTTTCAGGTGTTGAAATGCGCTTTGTAGGTTTACGCGCGGTCTGAAAAAATCCGGGATACAGACTCACCCTGATCAATGATTGATCTGTCTTTTGCACCCTTTTAGCATAGAAGGATCACTCATCATTTCCCCCAAACCTTTTTTCAATTTTTTTTCAAATAACCGAAATATGAGAGGTTAAATTTTTTCTCTTTGATCCCCCCATATTTTTAGCGCATTTTCGTAGGAAATGCGCTATTAGCCGCGCTTTGATGTCCGTCCGTCTGTCCGTCTTGTAGTTGAACTCCTCCTAAACGAAAAGTCGTAGCGGTATCGGGTTTTTTGCAAATTGATGCTGATTGTCTGTGGATGAGAATAGGCACAAAAAATATTTGGTCAGACCGCACGATTGCAAGAAAAAAATTAAAATGTTCAAAAGTCGGTATTTAACGCTACTACGGTGTGAACTTCTGCATCGAGGAATCTTCCGAACCGTTTTAGATACATGCAAACATGCAGCGAACGAAATATGCGGAAATTGATGGATACATTTTTAGTGAAAGAATCATTTTGATTCCTTTATTGCAATAGAAGATATAATTTTTTTAAGAAAAGATTTCGCCCCGCAATTTCACATTTGTCGGTGTTTAACGCTACAGTGTGAACTTCTACATCGAGGAATCTTGCAAACTGTTCTAGATACATGCATAACGTATGGTCCGAAAGTTTTGAGAATTTTTTCAAAAGCTAATAACTTTCTTTGGATAGTTTTAATTAGTGATACGCAACTTTTCTGCAGGCAATTTGATGGCCTTCCATTTGAACCGAGCGGTTTTTTGATGGGATCGCAATCTATCGCGATAACTGCAAAAAAACTTGAAATGTACCAATAATCCAAGATGGCGGCGATTGCACACCACCTATCGATGGGGACTTTTTACACAGTAATCAGCAAGCTTTCGAGAACATATCTACCAATTTTCAATACTACACTATTTATTTTCGCAATTTTTTCTTCGTTGACGGGGCTAATTTTCCTACTCATCTGGACAGACGGAAATAAACTGACTTTCTATGTACTGTCCAACAATCAACAATCCTTTGGCCGCGCAATGGTACCTACTCAACAAATCTGCAGATACAAAGAAATAGGATCTTTCTAATATTTCTGGACGTTCCAAAGTAGACGACGACTCAAGTGTACTTATTATAATACTCCTATATGATACAAATACCTACCTACAGAACAGACAAGTATGCGATAGGTATTCAATTGTGAATTGATTGTTCGGAAGTTGCAGTCCATTTGGGAGGGGTCTCTCAAACCTCGTCGGTTTTGATATTCGCTCCGCGTCTTTGCTAAACACTAAAAAGTGGACAATCATTCATGCGTGAACCGAACCGCGGGATCCGCAACTTGTTTGAGCGATTTACGATTTGGCTTCACGATATCTTGATACTGAGAGTTGGAGAGTCGGCTGTCGATAGTTCAACACACATAGGTAATGGCGAGGACGGGTCATTCCCTTCTTCCTGTCGATACATGTGCAGCGCAATTTACTTCGTGATTAAAAGAGGAACTCGCGATTTATTCACCCGGTCGTTTTAATTAATGTGAAATAAAGAAAATGCCGACGATGGCGGACGAGGAGAGGACGGCCGAGCGACGCGAGAAGCCGTTGTGTTTCGACATGGTCGATGGACTCACGAAATGCATCTCGATAGTCGGATGCGGTGGAATTTTCGTACTCGTTAGCCGGATAATTGTGGCTAATCGTCGTCGATTCGACCAACAGTAGAACTGTTTATGGGGCTGTTTTCGGACAGTATCGCTCCTAATTAGTCCGCCGATCAGGAAGTCCAACTGCGTTCTGTGGGTAACCTCTGCTGGGTATCAGGCCATTTTGAACATTGTTGGGATGCTCTTTGAAATAGGACCCCCTGCCCACATTGGATTTTAGCTGAAAGAGAAATCCAGCTTTCGCAAAAAACCGTTGTAATTTTTTCGACAAAAATAAAGGGCCGAATCATTTTTCCATACCGTCATTATCATCCCGTATAATAAAATATCTCTAAAATCCTTGAAACTTTGTGTATCTCGACTGTTTACTTCAACTTCCAAATATTCCAGGCATTTCTTAAATCTATTTTTTATTCGTTTATTGGCCTATATCCACAACGAGGCGGACGAGGCCTAACATCGAGGACCATGCAGGGTAGGAATCTTTGAGGAACACCAACATCGCATGGTGTCGGAACCATCGTTCAAATTTTACGTGCTAATGCGACACACGACTTACATTTAGCAAGCATTTCAAGGAACTCAAGGAATTTCTTCGGTCGGAGCTGGGAATTGAACCACCTACGGCTCAAACGCAACAGACCGAACACAAAAGAATGACGCATAATTCATAACAAATTTAATTTTTGTACTTATTTCAAGCATTTTTGCATATCGAATTTAAGAGCAAATACCAGTGTGTATATAGGCAATCCAGTTGAACAATAATTTCAGTTTATTGCTTTTATCTGAAAAAGCCAGATGAAAATTCAACTGTTTGCAGCATAACGACATTGACTTCATAGTTCTTTATACAGGGTGATTTGAAGGTGTCGGTTACCCACCTTGAAGGTGCGTAATATGGAAATATAGTAGAGTGCTGGGACGTTATTAAAAAAATTCTGTCTTTTAATTTTGAAGTTTTGGAAGGATAAAAGTTGATCCTTCTATTCCTTCTATTTTCGTTGTCTCAAAAGAATTTGGTCAACTGTTTATGAGAAAATGATGAGTACAAAAAATAAACCACCGAATCTGTATTGAATTTCTGTTTTCTATTATACAGGGTGAGTCATAAACTAAAAAAAATTAGTTTTCCTTAAAAAACAGAAGCAAAAGAATTCTGTTGAAATTATTTGTCTCTACATAGGTTATAGTGACCACTGTGATTGTTTACAGGCACTTTTAGAAAAAAATAACTTCCAGGATCATGATTCATTTCTCGGTTCACCCTGTGTCCAAAATAGAAATTCGGTACAGATTCGGAGGTTGATTTTTTGTACTCAATGTTTTTCTATAAACAATTTACCAAAATCGTTTGAAACAACGAAAATAAAAGCGATCGAAGGACTAACTTTTCTTTCTCCATAACTTCAAGGCTGAAGTACATTGAATTTTTTCAACGGCTTTCCAGCACTCCACTACACCTCCATATTACGCATCTTCAAGATGGTCCGATACTTTAGAATCACCTGTAAGTATACCTACTTGTATTTTTCAATGTACTTGCTTTTGTATATTTTTTGCACCCAATAAACCATGATTCTCATGGGAAAATAACTCAGGTGCGCTTTGGGATTTGATCTGGCGCCTCATCTATAGTAGTTTTCTCAACCGTGGTTTAAAAAAAATTTCTTTCTACTGAAAAATTAACATCGCAGTTCAGGAACAGAAAAATAATGACGTACTTTACGGCTAGTAGTGAAAAACGAAAGTATGTGTATAAGTATACCTATACATTCTGTGCCTATACTATTGTTACGAGCGGCGATCTCGTACATATAGGTAAACATCGATGTTTCTGGATCTTTCCACCATTAGATCGCAGTGTAGAAGACTGGAACGATCTCGTGCATTCCAGAGCGTTCGTGTATGTGAACCCAATGGAGACTCGAACGTTCGATCAAGGCACATCAGTCCACTTTGGCGGAGGCGCAGATTCCAGAACACATGGAAAGCATACGGGTAACGTGTGCGATTATTCAGGAATGATCTAGAAACCGCATATGCCAGACCACCATGGAATTTGCTGGAAGCAGACAGAGGGTTCGGGAACACCATTCGGAGGCCTTATACAGGGTGTTTCATGAGGAAACCGACATAGCTTAAGGGTAGGTCCAGTTTTTCTAGAGGAACTAGGATCTCGCTTTGAAATTTTTCTATCCCTTTTCGTTTTGATGTTACGGGGTGAATCATGTATTTTGTCGAATTTTTTGATGAGCTATATCTTCCGAATGGCTAATTGGATCGGACTGAAATTTGATAGGTATGATCTTTCAATAATAGCTAATACATTGCACCATAAAGTTGTTCAGAAATTTCAGGGTCGGACTGATTTTTTTCATTTTCAAAGTTTTTGTTAGAAAAGTCATATCTTTCAATGTTTTTTTGGTAACCAGTACCAAAACCAGTATCAGATTCAGAAGCACCAGAAAAAATGCTACAAGAAACATCCTTCAATTTCTTCGGCACACCTAAAGTCTTCCCAGAAAAAAAATATCTCTTGAGTTTTGGATCGGCTGCGATCTAGTGAAAATCAGTCAAGCACGCATTCTTTCACGGATCTTTGAGATGTTCATCCTCTAATTTAATGCTGTCACGGTTTTTTCCACTATTCCCACATTAGTATCACTTGGTACGGCAAAAAAGACAAAAGTCCAGGACCGGAATCAAGTCTAGTAAACATTATTTCTAAAAATCCGATTTTTCAGTATTTAGTTGGAAAATTACAGCACAAAGTTATGGTGAAGTGGCTGAAAAATGCTCTTTTGTCTACATTTGGAACTTTAAGTCACTTAAGAAACCAGCTGAACAAATTTCTCATTTGTTGATTTCAAGAATACAAAAAATTATTTCCGAAACTTTTCGCTAACAAAATAAAAAGGAGCAAGAATGATAATTATTCAGAAATGTAATTTCAATGTGTAGAAAACGAACAATATCAATGTTTGTATGTTATGTTTTTATGTTTATGTTAATGTTCATCAAATTTCGGAAATAATTTCTTTCTTGTCTGCATTTGGAACTTTAGGTCACTTTAGAAACCAGCTTAACAAATTTCTCCTTCTGTTGATTTCAAGAATACAAAAAATTATTTCCGAAATTTGTTAAACATTAACATAAACATAACATACAAACATTGATATTGTTCGTTTTCTACACATTAAAATTACGTTTCTGAATAATTATCATTCTTGCTTCTTTTTATTTTGTTCGCCAAAAGTTTCGGAAATAATTATTTGTATTCTTGAAATCAACAAAAGGAGAAATTTGTTTAGCTGGTCTCTAAAGTGACCTAAAGTTCCAAATGCAGACAAAAGAGCATTTTTCAGCAACTTCACCATAACTTTATGCTGTAAATTTCCAACTGAATACTGAAAAATCGATCGTCTCAATGGGGTATAATCCAATTTTTTTCTTTGACTGGTAATAAGGAGCTGAACACTTCCTAATAAGCATGTGGTAGTTTGTTTCACTTTCATCTTCATAATAGGGCGGGAAAAAATTCGCAAATAATTCCTTTCTGAGCCAGTGACGTCACTAGGTCGAGCCAGATTTTACCCTGATTGGCAACATCGCGGTTTTGGGTGCGATGGTAACCAATACTTATTTATTTGTGTTTGAAACAATTTCGTAACAGACGTCAAGTTAGACGTCAAACTGGAGTTTGATCTGATTGAGGTGGATGAAATAAGTAACCCAGCCGTTATTATCTGTTATGGACAGAGGACAGATGTTTTGAGGGAGGGAACTCAAGTTGACGACCATGGCAGATATACGTTCTACTGCACAAATACAAATTTTTCAAACGTGAAAGCGAAGAGGTGGAGCCCCCATAGTTCGTCCAGAATAAGTAAATAACTTTTAATCTATCGAAAAAGAACATTCGTCCTCACCAAAAATGCTAAAAAACGGAACGTTGATGGTGTGTGGTGACTGGTGAGTATCGTTTTCGTTACTGTAAAAAATGCGGTTGATGCTGGCGTATAAGACAGTCAGCCTCGCAGTCACCCAAATTTTATCGGCCAGACTCCAGACTTGACAGAACTATTAGGGATAGGTAGGTACTTACTGTGTGCATTACAAAGCAGGTGAAAAAGCAATCTGGACGATGCTGTCGGATAATATGTTCAACTGAAAAGAAAGTATCCATGCAATTTGCAAGATAAAAGCGAAGCTGACACCGGAAGATAAAGTTAGTTCAGTTATTTTAAAATCGTAAGCATCAGAACTAGTGTAACTTTCACTGTCTTCGTCTGTAGAAGGGTTCTGGATACCGACCATTCAGCTGGGGTAGGTATTCACTGAATGTACACAGCTTTCCATACAGTCGACGCTCACCGCTGATTGGGTGCATATTCTTTGGTATTGGAGCAACTAGCAAAAAAACATGTCTTGTCTTACCCAGGGCCTTACTTGGCATTATTGTTATGAAGACAAGCAGAGGCAGACCGTGCACAAGAAGGAACAAACTAATAACAGTAAGTACGGATTTGCAGTCAGAGCTGACAGTCTGACAACTGGTTTGAATGTTTGAAACAGATCTTCGTTGCTATCGGAACTCAAATCGCGGGCGTGATCCCTGCTCGCGGGGTTGCCAGTTCAATGACGTCACTAGGTCGTTTCTTCAAACGAACCGATCCCCTCCTGCTTTTTTCAAAAAAGAATTACAGCCTTATTGTGATATTTATGATGAAATAGGCTATCACAGGCTTATTAGGGGATGTTAATATATGAAATAAATAACTACATAGTCCATTTTTTCAAATTGGATTATACCCCATTATATTCGAACCCGTACCTACGCGAAATATCGTAACACTATTATTGCAGCTGATGAAGCGCCAGATTGGGTAAATCCCAAGACTGAGCTGTTTTCTCAACCGTGGTTTAGAGGCATACTTTTTCACTACCTACTAGAAAATCGTCCTTACGATTCAGGCTTCAGAAACAGGTAACTAATGATGTACCTACTTCATAGCCACAATATATATTGCTGCCGGTAAAGTAAAATTTAATTTCCCCTGCACACACCACCGGTGTCTACTATACAGAGTACAGACCACTGGTTATTTGATAATGTAATAAATTGGTATAGTGGGTTCACTTGTACTGTGACTCTAGTTGGCGGGGCAAATTTTCTACTTTAGCATTGTAGGCTTGCCACCTTTTCACCTGGTGTGAAACTGACTTCTCTGGAAGTGAAGTTATATTTCTTATCAAATTGATATTAAAATCTTGGAAAACTGACCTGGTCATAAGTGGACGTGCGACTAGGGGGACGCAGAGCTGTGTTACCGTCATGTAGACACCAAAAGAGCATGGGGCGGCCGCAAATTAAGTCATCTTGACGGCGGCCCATTCAGGGTCGACAAAAACTCGTCCCGGGAAGCCCCAAAACGAAAGCAAATTGCAAATTGAAGGTACTTGCATCAATTTCGGTCCAATACAAAACTTTGAGCGGCTGGGTTTTTTGAAATTTGGTTTAATTCACTTTTTACACGTAAATTCTTTTGCCAATGACTGACTGCACGGCGATTCTTGTATCGCCCATAATTCTTCAGGGTTTGACTTGTATTTTTGACTGGAAGAGGCGAAAGGGTTGATGATTGCATGGGGCCCCTTTTTTGGGCGAAGGGCATTGTACAATCTTTAATTTGAAGCATCTAAAGTTGAACCGGCTTCAAGAGGTTAGGAATATTTTTCACAACTGTCAAATGTCAAGGCTCTCTTGATTCATTTGTTCATTGGCGAAAATTAAAAACAAGTCGAAAAATTGTTACACTTTACCAATAAAATGGAAAAAAGCGTCTGACATCACGTCCCGCAAAAATGTTCCGGCTATCTGCAAAGGAAATACGCAAAAAATGTGTTTCAAAACTGGTCCGGCCAGAGCAGCCAACTGCAAAGTTTTGGGGATTTTCTGTATTTCACATTTGGAAACTTAGAAACAAAATCTCACAGCCGACTAGAATCACGGTACAAGTGAACCTACTTTAAATGATAATTTCACGGACATACGGACACCATCAACGCTAAATAATTTCGCGAAATATGCCGCTAATGCTGAAATAATAAATGCTGTCGTGGAAATCATCAATCAAACCATTCATGATGCACAAATATGTACATGAAATTTCACGTGCCATTTGATCTTCTGTCGCTCTTGCATGGGACATTAATTTTAAGTTTTTTCCGTCCTCCGTAGGCAACATACCAATAATAATAATTTCCGTCGCTCTTAGAAATTACATCAGTTCAAGACTGCGCGGGTTTTTACTGAACATTAGATATTATTTTGTTTTTTTTCCAAGTTTACAATAATTTCATTCGACAGCATCACCGCGATGTAGCAAATGAAACGTATTTAAATGAATGCCGAAAAGCAAATTGAAAAAGATTGACGGTTAGTTTTAATTGCATAAGTTGTAGGTAAGTTGAAGCGGGTGAGGTAAAATTATAGGTGGCTCTGCCCCGCTTGCATCCAAAGAGATGATTCAGCCGAAACGGCAACTCATTGTCTGTAACGAGGGATTAACTTCAGATTTAGGACTAAGAAAAAGGAAAGCATATATGTGTTATATTAAAAGTTTGGGTTTGATGGCATACATACAATGTAGGTATTGGTCCTGGCATGGCGCATGGGGTAGCAAAAGAAAACAGGACTAATTTATAGATTCAAACCAAGGAGTGTTCAAACGATCAACTAAATTGTGAAGTATACAGGGCAATTCAGGAACATCCTGCCAAAAGAAAACCTTGGATTCCTTGACTCAAATGATAACGATTGAATTTTCCCTGCCTCAACTTGTACCTACCGTTACGGAGATATAGTCCTTCAAAGTTGACTATAATCGAAAACAGTTTTTTCAATACAATATTTCAAGAATCATTTGAACTAGCTTGTTCAAAATTGTATTCGCGCTTATACAGCATACCTCATATGCATTAGCGGAGTTTTAGTAAAATTGAACCAGTGGCGTAGAATTAAGGGCGCCGCGCTGGTCGTTTGGCTCACGCTTTCTTGCGTAACAGCCTTATTTTTCAGCACAAACTTATCGTTGAGGTCAATTTGGAAAGGGAAAGGACTCTACTCATTCACTGTAGTGATCACTGAGTTTCAGTTTTTTTTAAATTTGTTTGCAATTAAAAAAAAATAACCTAGAAAATAAGATTATTTCCAGGTATATTCGTACATCTTGTGGCATTCTTCAGTAAAAATGTAAAAAAACATTCGATGACGGCGAAGCTCTTTCAGTTTTTGCAATTTTTGCAATGGGGTCTCATACGATTTTTTTTATTGCTTCAAAATGTTCTACAGGGTGAGTTTGCTACATGAATGAAAATATTTCGTCTCAAAAGCCTCTACCTTGAAAAAAAAATGTTGAAAACCCAGGCGTAATAACTCTGATTCAATTTCAACGTCTGATGACGTAGACAGACGAGTTGAGTTTGCGCAATGGGATGACCGTAGTGTTCGTATAGCTGGAGCCTTGTTGCCAAATTGTGTGACAGACCAGTCAAGATTTGCAAGAATATTTCGATATTTTCTGGAAATAAATCACTTCGGCAGAACCACACGTTACGAGGTATGTTTTTGGATAAGTACAATGGAATACATTTTTTTAGCAAAGAACAATCAATTTTTGTGTCTGCAATAGGAGTCCATTAAAAATCCGGCAACTTTGCAACAGAGAAACGTTATTTGAACGACACCGTTGCCACCTTGTTTATTGTCATTATTCGCGATTTTAAATACCGATGGGGGCGCTGTAAACAAGATGGAGAATTGTAAGTTTTTCTGTCACCTGTCATCGTGCGTTGTATAAAGGTGAATCCCCACAGCGACGGAATGCGGATTTTATTTTTGCGGATCCATTCTGATTGGTCCAAAATTTTGGCGGGAATTATTGGCGGATTCCGCGTAATTTGAATTTGACGGGCAAGACAATTCGCGGATTGAAAACATACTGTCACAGTTTTGTCATTTCACCTTTGTCTGTCACGGAAAAAAGGTGTGCTGTCTGTTTTTTTTTATTCAATAACATCGAAACGTCTCCCGCGACTCGTGATCATTATTATGGCAAGACCTAGCTGCTAGCCTTTTCCCTAAAACTTGTTTAGAAGTGCAGTGTGTTGCGTAGAGTGTGATTTGGGTGTATTTTTGGTATCGTGGGGTCTCCGAATCACGCCATGAGAAGGTGTTTCGGATACGGAAGTGTGTTTCGGCGGTGTCGGAGTGTTGCCGACAAGGACTTGCCGGCAGTCAGCAGCAGGTCAGCAGCTCCCTGGAAATTATATTTACTTGTCACATTGACTTTACACACAGAATCTTGCCCAAAGTGCTCCACGGTGTTTTTTCGGAATGAGTTCCAGTAGAAATGAGCTCACGGGTGTGATATAACTTTGGTAACCTTGGACCAAAAAGGCTTATCAACTGATCAGAATCTCCTGGAAGATATTCTGCAATAGCCAGGAACCATCAAAGCGCTTAAAGGAGAGGAAGAGATCACACGAAATGCGTCGTTTTTTGAAGAGGTGCAGTGACTGCACGAGAAACGGATGCTTCAAGCACAGGACTCCCCAAGTTTACGCCATCAAAAACCAAGAGTAGTGGGTAGGTGCATAATGACGTCTAGAACTCCTTTTCCAATTATGATATTATCTTACACAGACCCCGAAAATGACAAGATTACTCTGCGATAACCCAGAGCGACCACGCCGAGGGCGATGAAAGTGGAGGAGGCACTGAGAACTTCAGCTTTCCGCGGCACTCAATGACTTCTGCAAACACAGAAACTAACAATGGCGAGAGTAATCCTAAGGCTGGAACTGGAACCATCGAAGCACCTAGCTCCATACCCAAGAAAACGAAGACGACTCAGCTACTCGGAGGACTACATCTTGGGGTAGTAGCTGCAGTAGCGACGAAAAGAAGAGAAGGAAGACACTCGGGAAGACACCTGAGATTCAGCTTTCATCATGCAAAAAATATTGTCAATAATTCCAATGGAATAAGGAAAGAGAATGCCAAGCTAATCACTCATGATACTATTGCTGTAGATCATCGCATTCTTGAATAAAGACCTTTCTGTGAAGGCAACAATTGGTGTTTGCGATTTTTATATCATGTTCCGGGCCCTCACATTCTTGTCTCATTTCTTCTAGCTCTCTCAACCAGAGCGCAGCTGCCAAACGTATGAAGCAGTTTTTTTTTTTCAGTAAGGCCAGTTGTAGTAATTATTGCTGCAGTAGGATACAATCAGATGCCTCATATTCCGATTTATCCATTGGACAATACCTGCTGAAGCACGCCTGAAGGGTGTCTGGAGCACAACGATTGACAGTGACTTTTACAGAGAGGTCAAGTCACTTTGACTAGTAAAGTCACTTTGACAACAAAATTAACCTAAATATAAACAAAACGACAGAAAATTTCCGCCAGTGTGGGGACGGGAATCGCGGATATTGCGGATCCGCATTCCGCCTTCCGCATTCCGTCGCTATGGGGATTCACCTTAACGCGGTTGTATTTGTGGTATTTGGGTTGAATAATTATTGATCGCTATTTAACAAAAGTTCATTTTCTTGAATAACTTGATCACCTATACGAGTATTTTAGCAATTCGCGCGATTTTCAATGGCTATCTGACAGGAGCGACAGAACTAAACTGACGTAAAAACTTACAGTTGGTCGGTGCCGCAGTCCGCACCCGCATCACCTCCGTGAACTTTTTGATCGAAGTGCCCGTACTCCCGTAGATATTTAGTACCCAATGCTAAATATGTCCCAAGCCCTCCCCCAAGCCCCCTCAAGCCAATTAGCTAGAGCTAATTATTGTCCCAACAATCCTCTTCGTCGCCGATTCCTCTGTATTTCCATATAAACAATACAAAGCACAAACTTTAGTTTTAATGATAACGTGGGATAGAACTAAGAACTGTCAAAAACAAATTGTGTTGAGATGTCATGTTATTTTAAAATGCCGATTGGCGAGTCTGCGCTGTCTGTGCATTTCTGAAATTAGTGGCTCAAATTAACCCCAAAAGCTTGGACATTGCAAGGTCCGGCGTAGCGTACGAATTACAAGTGCGGCGTAAAGTGCTAATTAGCGCACTTCTCCAAACGGGAAGGCGCTTTTATCCTCGCTTTGTCCGTCCGTCCGTCACAGCATCTAGTCCTAGACGAAAAGATTTCTGCGAAAAAATTTCACTCCAATGGGTAGCTCATAACCTTGTATCCCGAACCAAGAAAAATCTCGACGAAATAATGATAAACAATTACAATAATAACAAATTAGTGTGACGCGGCATCGCCGTTGAATGCTGCATTTCAGAAGCCGGCCTGTTCTCGAAAGTTATCACATGCGATCAAGTACCCGTTCTTATCATTTTACAATAATACATACGCGGAGTTATATTTAGAGGAGAATTTGAACTTAATTTTACTGAAAATTCCACATCGGTGCGAGGTACCAGTCAATAGTCATAAATTTTTGAAAATGACTCCGAAGCTACGGCTCGGCCGCAAAAGATTATTCGTTGCTTGCTGGTGCTTGATATCCTTTTCTCCGAACAAAACGGAATCCAATACAGAAAATATTTTAACTTGAATGGGTAGCTCATGGCCTTGGTACGCGAACCAAAAAAAAGTCTTTCCAAAATAATCATAAACAATTACAATAATAACATTTTGCTGTAAGGCGGCTTCGCCGATTAAGTGCTGGAATTCGCAGTTAGATGTTGAAAGTTACGATATGCGGGTAGCTACATGTTTTTATGAAGATACATTACTACATGTATGGGATTATATTTAGAGAACAATTTGAATTTTCTTTTGACAAAAACTCCACTTCAATATGACCTTCGGGTCAATTGTTATGAGTTTTTGAAAACGACCGCAAAACTACGGCTCGGCGCATATACGCGTCCCTACAAATTTAAAATCAGACGTGCCATTAACACTATTTAACATTTTGAAATAGGCGTTACTAAGTACCTGAAGGATAATGGCACTCAAACTATGAAACATGTTCGCCCAATAACAAAAAAAAAGTAGGTAGGTATCACTAAAAATCATGTGACAGACTACCAATTTTTCGGTTTTTCGATAAAAAAGAATTGTTCCGATTCAAAAATAAACCTGATATTCGTGTTCAGGAGGTCGAAATCAGTTGGAAAACATTTATTTATAAGTAACAGAATGACGCTTATGTGGCCGGTTTGTCTGTCTGTCTGTCTGTCTGTCTGTCTGTCTGTCTGTCCGTGTAGAAACTAGGATGCTGTACTCCTTCTCGAGAATTGAAGCAAGAGCCTTGGAACTTTTTCCGATGGATAGCTGATGTCCCCAAGGGTGGTCAATGGGCACTATTTTTGTTATCCATACATCGTTATCATTATTATCAAAAAACAGAGATCTCCTGTGCACTTCGAAGAAGTTGAACTTCTCTCCGGGAAATAAAGCTACAGCCCTTAAAAATTGAACTTCATCCGATGGATAGCTTAGGTCCTCAAGGACCAAATAGGCAGAGTGGCTTTCATAATTCCGCCGCCATCTTGGCTGCCATATTGAAATCTCTTATTAGTGGAACGATTGTCATGAAACTTGAAACTTATCCTTGTCTAGTACGATCATTCTTATTTTCAAGCTGAATTTCATGATTCTGTCGCCATCTTGGCTGCCATATTGAAATTTCTTATTAGTGTAACGATTTTCATGAAACTTGGAGCTGACCTTTGTCTCGTATGATCATTTTTATTTTCAAGCGGAATTTCATGATTCCGCCACCATCTTCGCCGCCATATTGAAATCTCTTATAAGTGGAAGGATTTTCATGAAACTTGAAAGTCACCCTTGTTTAGGATGATTATTCTTATTTTCAAGCTGTGTTTCATGATTTTGCCGCCATCTTGGCCGCCATATTGAAATCTCTTATTAGTGGAACGATTTTCATGAAACTTGGAGCTTACCCTCGTCTAGTACGATCATTCTGATTTTCAAGCCGAATTTCATTATTCTGCCGAAATTTTGGCCGCCATATTGAAATTGTTTGCCCAAATAACGGTAGAGTAGAACCCTAGTTACTTAACATCTTGCGTTCACTAATCCTTCAAAAAAGGAAGTGCGCTACTGAGCCTCATGCCCATGAGGCATATTCGCTTGTTTGGATGTTGTGAACAACTCCATACCATCGTATATGTCAAACTTTCACGGTTAATTTCACTCACTAATTGTGATGTTATTTTGGAGGTTGTGAATGATGTTTTATGATTAAAAATCAGCAGAAACAAAACAACACAATGAAGCATATTTCTGTAAGTTATTATTCATATCAGCAGAAGACAATTTGATTTTCGGTTTGTGGTGGCAGTTCACTATAAATCTATCAATTTTGCATCAGAGAACAGGAAAGCGATGCCAGAGAGATGCCACGTCAAATTATGTTATTGTCTTGTGATTATATATCCACATGACATCTCCTTCAGACTCTGTATGTCTCTACTGTTTTTCCGGTTCTCATGTGAAAGTTGTCCTCCAAGTGGTTTTTTCCAATGGCTTCTCCAACATCTTCATTTCTAGTTCTCCAAAAAATAGCTGCACCTTCTCAGATCGCAACTTCTACGAAATTAGATCGCTAAATAATGCTTTTGGTCAATAGCTGCGGAACAAAGTGCTTCTGGCCAATAAAAGGAAAATTATTCAGACAACATGCTGCAGCCAGAGATTATTCCAATGTACCAAGGCAAAATTCCGGTTGAGCTGGTGTTCTTTTAATAACTTGAGTACTGTGAGTCTTCTTGCCGGCGTCAGGTTAACACAAGCGGGAACCTGACACAGGTCTGCAAACAATCGGTATAATTTCGACAAAAATATTGAACCACGTCCGCACCACGACATCTGGAAACTTTGGGTCCTGCTTAAACCCAATTATTTACATTTTCCGTGCAGCAGATCAATGTTTCGAGCACCAAACAGAAATATTGAAGTTAATTGTTTGACTTTTTTTCACTGTGACTCTTTTGTTGACATGTGGCATGTGGCAAATGCCAATTTTTTTTTTATTTTTGGATTTTGGAATTGCCAATGGGCTCAAACCAAAATACATCCTTGTAGCTTTCGAAAGAGACCAACATGGTGAAAATCCGTCAAGGAATGAACCCAGACGGATTGATTTCGCAACGCTTATTTTACCAACTCAACTCCGTCCTTAAGAAAAAAAAAACCTTGGGTGTGCAGTTCACGTTGAAAATATCCCATGATCAATTATTGAAGAATACCCAGCCGAAACTTTTAGAAATGCTCGTAAAATTTGAAAAGCTTATTGTTGGGTACTCGTGAATCGTGATATGCGGGTGGTTCCATCCCGCACAGTTGACTATCCTACCCTTTGTGATTGTGTCATCACAAGTGTTGTGTTACATGGATTGATTGAAAACAATAACAAAGACAGAAAATTTTAGTAGCTGTTGATGGCAATTGATTAGGTGTGGAGCTGTGTCACCAAAGCATACATGAAAATGAGCACAAAAAAAATGACGCTCTGCTTCCGCAACTATACGGTTCAAGATTAATCAAATTCATATGAAATAATGGGCCTTAAAAAACTTCTGTTTCATACAGTTCAACTGATCCTCCCCGGGCGATTGTTCGGGTTTGCCGCATAATCGCCTATCGAAGTCTCCACTATTTTATAGCTGTGAGTATCTGTAACAAGCCGAAGACTTTCTGAGATTCCGATGAATTAAGGCTGTATAAGTGTATATTCCTATAGCAGGGTGAAAGTAGCTTTAGTGTCTCTCCCTCAAAAATGAAGATAAAACTCAATTTTCTTTACACGGTGTACTGAGTGTGTTAGAAAATCTAATACTCAGATAGCGTTTTTCAATCATGTGAAAAATATGTAGGGGAGACAGGGACTGGAATTAACACGGGTAGGTTGTAACAGTGCCTAGAGTTTCTAGAATTTTTGTCAGATGTCGCTCGAACTCCGTGTGCGATGTTCATTGACATCCACCTCCTTACCCACATTGCTGTTTTGCAACTGTCGTTCAGGTTAGGATTGTTCTAACAAGTGTCCCTATTTTCCGCCTAAAAGTAAAATCGTAGTGTCGGCTGTTGAGTGATTTTATGGCGATCTCCCGAATGTAAACCAAAAGGTATATACATTGTTATGATCTTGATTTTATTGGCTATCGATGGACGCAAAACAATTTGACGTCGAAATTGTGGTTTATTGTGATATGTCTTAAAATTGTGTTGTGTACCCTTGGGGTCAAAAGTAACATAGTGTAGAGTAGAGTAGAGTAGTTTGGAGTCCTAGAGAGCCCCCTTGTGTCCATACGTGTAGCTTGGAACCCTAGTGAGCCCCCTCGTTTCCATGAGTGTAGCTTGGAGCCCCAGTGAGCCCCCTCATGTTCTTCAATGCGACTCAGAATTCCAGTGAGCCTCCTGTTGCTTTCTTGTGTCATCTGTAGCTGCCGTGAGCCCCCTTGTTTCTTCAACGTCTTTTGAAGCCCTGCATGTTGAGCCCCCTTACATCTTTCCGTGGCTTTCGAAGCAGTAGTAAGCACCTTATGCCTCTCTGTGATAATAGGAGTCCTCTCGAAGCTCCATAAGGCCCCCTTGTGTTTTCAATATCGTTTGAAGCCTTGCTGAGCCCCGTTGCATTTTTTCGTGGCGTTCGGATCTCTGTCGGAACCCCTTGCATTTGCTTATGATTTTCAGATCCTTTTATTGAGCCCCCTTGTGTCTTCATGTGTAATATAACCCCCTGACCTTCCGAAGCCATCACTTGCGACGAATTGTCCGCGGGACGAATTGTCCGTGAGACGAATTGTCCGCGGGACGAATTGTCCGCGGGACGAACTGTCCGCGGGACGAATTGTCCGCGACGAATTGTCCGCTACGAATTGTCCGCGGGACGAATTGTCCTAGCACCGTGTTACAACCAACCCCAAGCACTTTTTTCAACTGCAGAATATTATGATCAGATCACTCATGTTTTCACAAAGCTCATAGATTGCACTCAACAGCGATTCGGACGAAGATTTGTCAAATTAATGTTCCTATCTTCTCTCGGTACTTTTTCTAATTTTTTAATGTTCCATTGTGATACGTTTAATTCAACATTTTGTAGGTTCCTACTGTGGCAAAGTGTTTTTCAGTTTTTCTATATTTTTTCTAGTGAATAGGGAATAAAAGATTTTTTGTTGAATTTTATTAATATAATACCCAATACTTCATGATATATTGCAAATTATGTTGATGTTTAAACCTACCCCAAGCATTGTTACTTTCAGCCCCAACTCTGGGGCAAGAAGTAACAGCTTTCTTGATCCAGAATTTTTTTTTCTCAGAACAGCTTTAATAAATATTGAAAAAGATCAGTCTGATGTTACTTTCATCCCCGGTCTCCCCTATTTTTTGTGACAACTTTTTTCAAAAAACCGCCATTCAATAAGTACACTGAAAAAATGTGGGGTAATCCAAAATGGAATCCCATCAAATTCTCCAATCTCCATATCTCTTTACTTATCTTTATTTTCGAGCGATAAATAATACCCTGCGAATACAGCTTCAAGATACCACTGGGACTGTTTTGATTCGTTTTACCTCGACAACGGTGTCCATCAACCAATTGTATAAAAATTAAAAATGACTTACCATATGACAAAGTTGCGAAGTAGACAGGAAATGTTATATTTATGATTTATTGTTGAGCAACCTTCTCCAGTAGGTATGCGAAAATCTATTTCCAATTATACAAAGCATTTTTGGAAATCGTAGAGAAATTTTTGCATTTCATTGATTGTAGAAGTACCGAGGTACACCTAAACTGTGGGTTCTACCATCAAAAGCTTATGTGCGAGTTAACTTTATTATGAGTTAGTTGCTATATATAACATAGCCAATAGCTGTAGACGAAGCTCTAACCCAACATCGAGTATGCAAAACAAGTGTAACACGGTTTCTTTTCAGACTCGTGTGAAAAAATCGGCCAATGCGTATTAACAAAAATATAGCCCTACAAAGTGAAATTTTGTAAAAATGTTTTTGGCCGTAACTTCGGCATTTTTCGACCAATTTTGCTCAAATTTGAAGTTTGCACCTCTAAAGTCATCTCCCACAATACGAAATTTCAGTTTTCGCCACACGTGACCAGTGGGGTAGATAATGGGAAAGTCGCTATATTTAAGATAAATAAATAAGTTAAAAAAAAACTAAACTGACACCCAATGTCACAGTCACTATCACCTCGAAGCGAGAAAAAATCTGATAAAACTTCGAAATCGTACGATTACAAATGTAAATTTTGTTGCAAAAGCTTCAAAACGATATCTGGTTTAAACATTCATGCTGGCAAAGTACACCGCTCAGAAATCATCGGCGACCAACTATCACAATCAACATCTGCGGGAGATAAAGGAGTTCGTTCAAATTTAGGAAAATATTTTCGCCCTCAATACGTATATCCGTCAGACAAAGAATCAGGCTGTGACGACGATGAAGCCAGCAGAGCTCCTCCTGAAACAACCCCCGATGTCCCTACACATTACGTCAAAAATCAGGTTTTCAACACCAAATGTCAGTTTTGTGTAAATTCCAACTCCTATAAAAACAAAACTGGATTAAAAATCCACATGTCTCGCTGCCACCCAGGAAAACATTCATCCATTACGGAAGTTGATCCAAACTCTTCCTTTCAAGAAAAAATATGCAAGTTGAAATCGAATGCTGCCATTTTGAAGCGAATACCAAGAGGAGCAAGGTTTACGGTGGCAAAGAAGTTGACTTCGATCATTAGATCATGCGTCTCTCTTAACAGTATCGAGGCTTGGCAAAATCTGTTGTTGTTCTCATACTGTACCCTTCACGTTTCTTCAAAATCTGCTGAGAAAGATAAGTCATTAACATGCAAAGTAAAGGAAAACACTCTTAAATACGAGATTCCAGAGTTGATTTCAACTACAACAGGAAAAGAAAAACCGAACTTCAAAGCTGCTGAAAACAAACTTAGTGAAGGAGACATACGTGGAGCTCTTCGAATTCTTACATCCGACGATAAATTTGCAGTTGAGAATTCCAGTACACTTGAACAGCTAAAAAGCAAACATCCTACTTCCTCTCGTGTCCTCCAGTATCCAATGCCTCCAACCGATGTCGATCCTGTTCTCAGCGTTAATAAGGAAAATGTTTATGAATCACTAATGTCGTTTCCTAATGGTTCCTCAGCCGGCATTGATGGTCTGAGACCTCAGCACTTGAAAGATCTAATAGGGAAATCCGCCGGGGAGGCAGGACAAGAACTACTCGATCAAATAACAAGTTTTTGTAACTTCATGCTATCTGGAAAAGTGAACTCTAATATCACCCCGTATTTATATGGAGGAAGCCTGTGTGCTTTGTCCAAAAAAGATAGGGGAATTCGTCCCATTGCGGTCGGATGCACATTTCGCCGCCTAGTATCAAAAATTGGATGTCGTCTATGTTCAAACGAACTCTCAAACTACCTGAAGCCATACCAAGTTGGTGTTGGGGTAAAAAGCGGCTGCGAAGCTGCTGTCCATGCTGCCAGAACCTTTATTTCTCAAGACAATTCGGCGGATGTTTTATTGAAAATCGATGTGAAAAACGCTTTCAACTCAGTAGAACGCGATGTCATCCCTAATCAGACAAAAGCAGTTATACCTCAACTCTACCCTTATCTTTGGCAATGCTACTCATCTGCTTCAAAATTGATATACAAACAACATATAATCGAATCCTCCGTAGGTTGTCAGCAAGGAGATCCCCTTGGTCCAGCTATGTTTAGTCTAGCAATACACCCTTTGATCCAGAAATTAACTTCAAGATTTAACGTTTGGTACCTTGACGACGGTACTCTGGCAGGTCCACACGAAGAAGTCCTCAGAGATCTCGAAAAAATTATTCAAGAATTCAAAAATATTGGATTGGTCCTAAATTCTTCAAAGTGCGAAATATTTTTCTGCAATAGTCTACCCAAAAACCAAATTACAATGGTTCTGGAAAAGTTTACTTCGCTAGCTCCCGGCATAAATGTCTCCATTGCTGAGGATTTATATCTACTTGGCTCCCCAATTACTGAAGAGGCTTTTCCATCACTTATACCTAAAATTATGGAAAAATTCTCAACTATGGCCAAAAATTTATTTTGCATAAACCCACACATGGCATTTTTCCTCCTTCGGAACTGCATTTGGATTCCGAAACTAAATTATTTTTTGAGGTCCTCCCCATTTTGGAAATACGAAGATGTATGCAAACTTTTCGACAACAAAATCAAAAATACTTTAGAAGAACTTTTGAATATAAAACTTCTTCAAAATTCATGGATCCAGACATCGCTCCCCGTTTCTTCGGGCGGCTTGGGTATTCGTTCCATTCTAGATTTGTCTATGCCTGCTTTTCTATCTTCCATTCACTGTACATCTGATCTCATAGGTAGTATCTTGAAACAAACAAACTATGAGATTGCGTACCAGGTGGAAGCTCTAGACTACTGGAGAATACAGAACAGTGAACTAGACTTTCCAGACAAACCAGAATTCCAAAGAAGTTGGGATTCACAACTTGTAAAAAAGAAATTTCAAAAACTTCTGGATGGTTCAACATCTCCTCAAAAAGCAATCTTATTGGCAGCATCACAGCACGAAGCAGGCGCATGGTTAGACGCTCTGCCATCAGTACAGCTGGGGACCCTTCTGGACAAACACATTCTACAAATTTCGGTATCTTTGAGAATTGGTTGCGAGATTTGCCAACCTCACAACTGCATTTGCGGAGCACTAGTGGACCGTTTGGGACATCATGGGCTATCATGTCAGAAAAGCTCCGGAAGATATTCACGCCACAGCGCCATCAACAACATTTTAAAAAGAGCATTCACATCAGTGGACATTCCCTGCATCCTAGAACCGGGCGGCATGTTGAGAAATGATGGTAAACGTCCTGATGGTGTAACCTTGATACCCTGGAAAAAAGGCCGATCTTTGGTATGGGATGTCACCTGCGTAGATACCGTTGCCGCAACACACATCAAAAATAGTTGTTTACATCCTGGATCTGCTGCTGCTACAGCTGAGCGCTTAAAAAATTCAAAGTACAAAGAAATTATGACAAATTATGAATGTTTACCTATTGCTTTTGAAACTTTCGGAACATGGGGATCAGATGCCAAATCACTTTTGAACGAACTGGGGAAATTAATAAAGGACAAATCTGGAGTGCCTCAAGCCAAAAAGTACCTGCAACAGCACATCAGCATTGCCATTCAGCGAGGCAACGCTGCTAGTGTTCTGGGCACAGTGGAGAAGACAGATGGCATTGAAGAAATTTTTTACATGTTTTAACATTTATTTATTGTACTATATTTACCTTTACTACATAAAAATACATTTGGCATTTAAGATAATAGCAAGATTAGATTAGTCTTCTTGATTAGCAATGTTATGTTAGGGGATTTTCTGGGGGCTTTTAGTGACAAGCTGGCAGGTAAGCAGTGGTGCAACTAGGGGGGGGGGGGGAATTCAGCCGGATATCCGCACCCACCTGTACAAATATTTGACCCCAACAGCGCCTTTTCAACCTTTACAATTCACACGAACATTATATAACTAAAACTGCTCAACAACTGGAATGACGGTATCGAAAATTTTGGCCTTTTTCAAAATGACGTAACTTTGGATTGACACAACCGATTTTGAATTTGTTTTCACAATTTTTCAGATCCATCTTTTGGCAATTCATCCCATTGAGAATTCAGCTTTTTACTTTGGAATTTTATAACAAATAACAAAATCCTCATTTACGGTAGGTTAAAATTACTTTCCTAAATTGAAAAACGCCTTGGATTTTTACTAGACTTTTTAGAGTGTAATTCGCAAGTGAAAAAACCTTGAGATAGTTTGTACTGTGGTTCTTCCGACAACGGGTAATCAGCTATATTGGTACAATAACCTTCCCTCCGTAATTAGCTTCTGGTATTGGTCTAATTTCCTTTCTACCTCCTCTACCAGTCCGTAAGTATATGTATACCTACATTTTATACCTACACTTGAAAATGATGATTGATAAATGAATATGGGTGAAATGAGAACAACATGGAATTTTATTTGAATTTTAATTATTGATAATAGCAGCCATTAACCTAAAAGCATCAGTCACTACGTGCTACCATTTTAACGAATGGCAAAATTGCTACGACTACTCTCTTATCTTAATTATGGGACGCATGCAAAATTTTAACAATCTTAATTAATTGACCACAATGTAAACACACTCGAATTCATTATCTCGGAGACCGAAAACTTGTCTTGGATCTTGACAAGTTTTTTTATGCATCAACCTTAAAATAACGCTTCTGCTTATTTTTATTTAGAGGTTAATCCGTTCTCGATGGATAGAATCAATCTCCAAAACACAAAGCCTTCACAATTTTTTTACCTAATAGCAAATTATACGAATTAATAAAAGTTATACATCTTATTACACGAGTGTGTCACCGTTACTTTTATCTACTTTGTATAATAATAGGGCCTTTGCATGAATTTTATATTGAGACTATTACTTCATAAAATCATCCAAAACGTTATCCACATAAATTTCCGCCAAAAAAAATTTCAAAAAAAATTAGTCCATCCTTTGAATGAAGATCAAAGTTTGAATTTTCTTTTCGCGCCAAAAACGCGGTCGCTTCTACAATGACCTTGTATAACCACGATGACGTCAACCCGAGAGTTCTATTTTTCGTTTGCAAGTTTTTAGCGCATTTTCCATCTTGATGAAAATCGCTATTGCAACCGCTTTGTCCGTCCGTCCGTCCGTTCCTCGAACTCCTCCCAAACTAGACTACCTAGCTTTCTAATTTTTTCGCTGTTACATAGTTGCCACTCCCAAAGGAGGGCTAGGCTATATTGAATGTCTATATTGCGCCGCCAACATAGAGAAAACCGCCCCCGATAAACTTGAAATAACATAATATTGCACTTTCTACCAGACCTGATGCTCTGGAGTTCTTATTTTACTATAATACATAGTTGCCACTTGTAATAGTAAGCCAAGAAACATTCCGTCTTCAATATGCGCCGCCCACATGAAAAAACTGCTAAAAACCGCCCCCAATCACTTTCAAATGAAAAACATAAACCCGAAGACATAGCGATCTGATTCTTTCGGTATATAAATAGCTGACTAAAAATGGGAAGGGAAAGGCTACATTTGGTTAGTCGCCGCCCCCAGATTCCGCCCCCAAACTATAAAAAGTGCAACTTTCACAAATGTTACTGATTGAGATGTTCCCTTAAACATTTAGGAACTGCCAACTCAAACTGTGCAACATTTGCTCAGCCGAACGCTGCCGCTTCCACGCGCCGCCCCCAAAGTTAGAGATAAATGAAAAACGTGAACCCGAAGACATAGCGATCCAAGTTTTTCGCTATATGGATAGCTGACTAAAAATGGAAAAGGATAGGCTACTTTTGATATGGTGCCGCCTCCAGCTTCCGCCCCCAAAAGAAAAAAAGTGCAACTTTCAACAATTTTCACTGATTTAGCTGATAATGTTACCTTGAACATTTAGAAACTCTTGACTCAAACTGTGCAAGAATTTCTTTGCCAAACTCTGCCGCTCCCACACGCCGCCCCTAAAGTAAGAGATAAATGTAAAACATGAACCTGAAGACATAGCGATCTAATTCTTCCACTATATAGATAGCTGACTGAAATTGGAAAAATATAGGCCACTTTTAATTAGCCGCCGCCTCCAGCTGCCGCCTTCAAGCAAAAAAAATGCAACTTTCACAATTTTCACTGATTGTCATATTTCCCTCACATTTAGAAACTCCCAACTCAAACTGTGCAACAGTTACTTTGCCGAATGCTGCCGCCCCCACACGCTGCCCTCAAAGTGAGAGATGAATGAAAAACATAAACCCGAAGACATAACGATGTGATTCCTTCGCTATATGGATAGCTAACTGAAAATGGGGAAGAATAGGCTACCTTTGACATGGCGCCGCCTCCAACTTCCACCCCCAAAGAAAAAAAATGCGACTTTCAATAATTTCCACTGAATTACATTTTAATGTTACCTCAAATATTCAGAAACTCCCAAGTCAAACTGTGGAAGAGTTTCTTTGCCAAACTCTGCCGCTCCCACACGCCGCCCCCAAAGTAAGAGATAAATGTAAAACATAACCCTGAAGACATAGCGATCTAATTGTTCCGCTATATAGATAGCTGACTAAAAATGGAAAGAGATAGGCCACTGTTGATTAGTCGCCGCTCCCAGCTCCCGCCCTCAAACAAAAAAATATATTGATGAGTGAAAGAATTTTCATTCAAATCTATTTCATTGGCAAGTAACCCATTCTGATAACAAAATATCACAATGAGTTTCGAATGAAAAAAGTGGGCAAGGAATGGTGTTTCTCCTTCAACCAAATTTCTCTACGTTCACAATATGCCTCTTTGAGAAAATGCGCTACTGAGACTCACGCACGTGAAGGCATACTCACTTGTTTTCTTTGCGAGGTTGCCCTGGAACCCCGCGAAAATTCAAATCTTCATTATTTTACAGACCTATTCCAATTTTGGAGCTGCGAACAGCGCCGTCGCCCTTGCTCACGTGTCAGAGCCACCCCCAAGCTCGTGCTGCGCGCTTTTCAACCTGAATTGAGCGTCAGCTCCACAGATGTCTGAGACGGTGACAGTGAGATTTTGTCAAACATTTAAAATTCGTAGTCGCAATCTGTTAGTGTAGAATCGAGTAGCCCCAGCCCGGGGCACGATGACGTCATCCCGCAGCTGACACATCGGTGCATGGAAGTTGCACGCCTAACAGTTTTTGTGTTTTCAATTTACAAAATAAAATAATTTATTGAAATTTTCGAAAAACCGTTCAGTCTCTGGTGGTATTTTATCATTGGAGGCAATAAAAAAAAAATCGTGCAAGGACCCTATTGCGCAGGAATTGCAAATTAAAGCTGCTCAGAATAGAAACAAGTGAATATGCCCTCACGTGCGTGAGTCTAAAGGTGCGTTCAGTCAGCTTATTTAGCCGCAAGTTTCAACTTCAGTCGTAAGCGCCGCATCGCTCATTGGCGTTCTGACGAGGCTGGTTCATAAGAGCCGAAAGGCGTCTCTGCGACTAAAATTAAAACTTGCGGCTAAATAAGCTGACTGAACGCACCTTCAATAGCGCATTTCTTAGTGCCAGGTCTGTCATTGATAGGAATGAAGTCCAGCTTGAAAATTAAATGTTCATACGAGACAAGAGTAAGTTTCACGTTTCATGACAATCGTTCCACTAATGGGAAATTTCAATATGGCGGCTTAGATGGTGGTGGAATCATGGAATTCAGCTTGAAAATAAGAATGACCATACGAGACAGGGGTAACTTCCAAGAATTCATGGAACCGGCCATATAAGCGTCATTTTCTTACGAAATGCGCTGAAAATGTTCAACAAGTGACACTTCGCGACTGACGTTCGCTTACCTTCTGCCAGGTGTTTATAAACGTCTGTGATAGCATCGCCTTTGGAATCTACTTTCAATCACTACAATTGCGCCTGTTACTTCGTTTTTCGGCCTGACCCATGCCTGCCGCGATCACAGACTCTTATAAACACCCCGTAGTATAGCAATGAATTGTTATTTCTATTGGTTAAAAAGAGGTTTACCAAAATGTTTCTTCTCGACACCACTTTCAGGATCGAAAAGTGTACATTGTTGAACCAAAGTAGAACAATACATTGATTCTTGATAAATATGTACCCACAATTTATATTTCGAAGCGTATATAAGTACAGACTGATGAATATGAATAAAAACGCGTTAGTTATTCTAAATTTTAAGAAATGCGATAGTCACTTTGGAATTTTGCCATTATGAGTGAAATTCAAAATCAAACCTTCAAAATCGGAATGGAGCTGGAGAGAAATAGCGAAACACTATTTCCCGTACGTTGTAATTATTATATTCTGCCTAAAAGAAGAGTTTTTTATTTGGGTGACTTTTTATTTGTTTTTGATTATTTTTGAAATAACACTTGAAATCTTAATAACTGGTATTCAAGTACAAGTACACGCGACCATTATTATTTTGCCATTGTCTTTATTGTTACCGAGAAGTACTTGGAAGTTTAAACGCACCAAGCACAGACTACAAAAGAAGTGTAAAATCACCCTTAGGTATACTCTCCAGCTCGAACAAGTACAGAAGGTAGTACCTACAAAACGTGCCTAGCATTAAGTCTTGCAACAGCAGGGTGATGGCTTGATTTACGATCACTATAAATCCCAGGGAGCTTTAATTGGTTCAGAAGTATGAAATTATGAATGATACGAAAGGAACGTTTAGAACGTGCAAGAATGTTCAGTTATCATTCGGTCGTATCTCTCCCAGAAATCTGTCAAGAAGAAACGAATTCGTAATTTAGTGTCACGCTTCGGATAATTTTTAGTGCGGATAATTTGAGGGCATGCACTACCATTAATTTAGGAACAAATGACCAACGGAAGTGTCAAATCATTGGGTGCGCGCGTTGACATTTCGCTGCTGGATGTTTTTTTTACAAGGTAATTATTGGTATTTGAGGTTTCAGAAAATTATCCTTTTGGTATACCTATATCCTTATAAGCCCAAGTGTGAGAATTGAGGTGAGATCATAAATTATTCACTCTTTCGAAAATTATGTTAGGTACGCACGAAACTGTTAAGTCTTGTACAGTTATTTCACTTAAGCTTGATGTTCGCAAATCATGAAATATTGACACTATGAGGAACTTTTCAATTGTTCACGTAATAACAATTAACGAATAATTTGATAATTTATTATGAATAATTTGACCGGATTCGTAACGATTGGGCGGCGTTACTATACTGCGGGTCAAATCACTTGGAACTTTACGTAGTTTGCTTATGCCAAATTTCATTGCAGTGCAGTGTCACCAAAAAGCAGAATCAGGGTCATTTCGCTAGCGTACCGCTGTAACTATACCACCCAAGCCTATCAAAATAATCCTCTTTACTTAATTGTTGTTTTAAATAGTTCAATCTTATTTTTGAGTGAATTTCATATACTTACAGCTCCGGACTCGGAATGCGTTACTTATGAGACACGTTGTATATTGTACCTTAATAGTGCCTTGCCTGGTCGGGACGAACAGGTGTAATAGGGCGCCAATGTTACAAAACTCGCTAGAACAGGCTCTGGCTCTAACTTCATTCCCCGAGGAGTATAAAACTTCTTAATTTATACGGACACGGACAGACAGACAGATAGACAGACAGACAGACGGACGGACAGACAAACTGGCCATTCAAGTGTCATTTTATGTGTCTCGAAGATATCTATCGAGTCCTCCAAGCTATAGAAATACTTATACAAATAGTTTTGAACTCTTCGTCTTTAACTATACAGATCAACAGATTCAATTGTTCGATTTATTCGAAATCACCGCAGTTCACGAAGTTGAAAGATGTGTGGTGGTGATTTTTCACAAACTCACAAACTTTTGGGGGGACTGTACTTGAGAATATTATCATGGAAAAACATCTTTGTCGACTTCCCTAGAGGTCTTCAAGCGACCTACACGATTCATTATAGCTACTTGTTGTAGAGCATACTCATTTCAACTAAAGTGGTCAACAAAATAAGTGTCTATGTCGATATTTTCATAGTTTTTCAATACTTGACAGCTTTGGAATCTTTTGCGCGATTTTGGATCTGTTTGAACTGGTGGGTAGCCGCATTCTTTGGCTATCGGATCCAAGTTTTGCGGATATTGAGAAAAGCCAAATAAAATTTCTACAGGGTGTCAAATAAAGCAGTGCAAAAATTTTGAAGGTTTCGCTAACCCCCATTTTGCCATCAATTTTTTTTTGTGGATACCAACACCAAAAATATGAAAAATGATGTATTCTCTCGAAACGGTTTTCGATTTATCCCTCTATTTCTGTTTAAAAAAAAGTTATGCCATTTTTTCCTCAATCTACACTTTTCGACAATTAACGTTACAACTGGCCATTATTATCGAGGCAAATTTGACAACAATTGATACTTTCCCTTGAAAAACTGCCCCATGAAAAACATTTTCTTTACTCACCCCTAAAATGATTATCTACGGTCAGTGCCTTAAGCCCCTGCGGACCGACTTAGAATGTAGCCTGCTGGAGCGGGCATCAGGATGGGATAGTACTGTGTCACAACAGATTTACCACATCAACCATATCAAACCCCCTTTGATATTGTTTGTTAGGGGTTGTTTTCAAAAAATTGGTAATTGATAACTTGAGAAGAAAAAGACCTAGAGACAAAATTTTTATTTCATGTTCAATCGCATACGGTGACACATTTTGCAACGTAGTGGGGGTGTCCTTCTTAGCAACCCTTACTTAAGGGACGGAAATGTTTTTGTAGGAGTGTGTGGTTTCATTTCTTATGGTTTCGTCTCTTCTGAATTCAATTTTGGTATTAAAAATTGTTTTTATTCAACATTATCTCCTATTCGGGTAAAACTCGTTCGATTGGTTTTTCATTTGTGTATGTGTCTTTTTAGCTGAAGAACTTATCGTTTTACTTATGTCACCTTAAAAACCAAACCTTTTTCTTCCGCTATTGTGAGCAGAGTAATTTGTAAAATGCCGCGTTTAAGTCCGGATGAATTAGCCATCGTGGCACGAATGCGAGAGAGGGGCGACACCATCGACAACATTGCGGCACTTTTTAGGACCTCCTCTAGGTCCATAAGTCGTGCAATTCGACGTCTGGCAGCTGGAGACATTAATTACCGTCGTGGAGGAAGAACTCGGAAAACAACCGCTGCACAGGATCGCTTTGTTCGAAGGGCGATCCAGAGAAAACCGACCACTACTGCAAGTGCCATCAACAACGTGTTGAGGGCCACGACGGGGATCCAGCTGTCAAACCAAACTGCCAGACGAAGATTGCACGACTCTGGGCTAAGAGCGAGAAGAAGAGCCTCATGCCCTTTAATGAACCGACGTCATCGCGCCGTGCGTCTCCAATGGGCTAGGGACCACCAGAACTGGGGAATAGCTGAATGGGGTAGATGTTTGTTTACGGATGAAAGTAAGTTCAATTTGTTCCATTCGGATGGGCGTGTTTTGGTGTGGAGAAGAAGAAATGAAAGATTTTTGGAAGAGCACATGGAGGCGAGAGTGGCGTTTGGAGGTGGAGGAGTGACTGTTTGGGGTGGAATCACGATGACAGGAAAGAGTGAGTTGGTGGTGTTAAGAGGACAGAGCATGAATAGAGAGAGATATCGAGATTTGTGTATTAGGGATATTGTGGTCCCCTACGCGCAAAACTTCGGTGATGGATTCATTCTGGTTGACGACAACGCGAGACCACGTCGTGCACGTATTGTCACCGAATTTTTGAGGGATCACAATATTGAGCGAATGGATTGGCCACCCTTGTCTCCTGATATGAATGTGATTGAGCATGTATGGAGTAGAATGAAGAGAAATATGAAAGAAAGGGAAGGACAAATTGAAAATTTTGATGACTTGGCGGATGCGATTCAGGTTGAATGGGATGCTATTCCTCAGGAGTTTTTGCGAAACCTGGTGGAGAGTATGCCTCGAAGGGTTGCGGCTCTCATTAGAGCTAGAGGAGGTCCCACCAAATACTGATGAAGATGAACTCATGTGAGTGATTCAAGGATATTTTCATATCCCTCGTGTCTAACGGTGTTTCCTTTTTTAGTCGCAGCCGAAGAGTATTTTGCGGAGAGACCCGAAGGCAGTTCCTAGTTACACTTTTACTTGGTTTGAGGTGACTAGTGACGTGGCGCACTAACCGAGGAAGAACGAGTGCTTTACGTGTCCTCCGAGACACGAAGACAAGCGAGTTGGCTATTTTTGCGTGAGACTCTAGGCGCGGGCGTATCTCCAACTTGAAATCAAGTCCATAGTTCCGGCTACGCTTGCTCTATAGGTAAACCGCAGTGGAAGTCTGGTGTACACAATGGTGGCGGTCAATGGAAATCACATGGAAGTCAGTAGAAGTTACGTGGAAATCAGTGGAAGTCTTGTCTACAAAATTTTTGCTGTCTTTGACCGCGCCGAGTTTGAAAGCAACTGAAAGTTAAAACTGGGCTGTACCAATTTTTTTCGCTACTGATAGGTAAACGTACCAATGCCTGACACCCTAAGGGCTAACTTTGTATATTTTCTTCTATAGAAATAATTTAGAAGTACTTCGGGTGAATTTCGTGTATGGAATAATTAGAGCAGGCAACATTCATGATATAACACTGATGATTTCGGTTGAATATGCCTTATGTTTTTGTTTAGAAAATTTTGAAAATTAGTTTTATTTTGTCCAGTACCTGACATAGCTTTCGCTGACTTGGCCCTGAGCCTGACTTTGAGAGAACCAATGCCTGACCCACTGTGTAAACAGCTCAGATGTGATATTTAGAGGAACAACAGTAAATACATTGTAAAAAAGAAACTTCTATTAAACTGATAACAAGTTGAATACCAATAAGTTGAATAATTAGAAGTATGGAATCTGCGACAATCCATCACAGCTAGTAGCCGACACTAAAAAAACTAGTGGCTGACTTAGGGTCTCAGGCACTGGAACCACTGGAGATATCAATATGAAACTTTTACACCAACATAAGCTCATTGAATCTTTGTTATAAGTCTCTGCTATTGCTTTCATATTTCATTATCCAGTAGCTGACGCACTTACTGTCAGGCATTGGACTTATCTATATTTTCAAGAGCCAAAAGCTGACACCCCTGATCATAATCACAAAACTCTGAAATCATCTGAAATTGATGTAATATCATCTTTTCCTATTAATATGCAGCTGTGCTATATGAACGTTTCAAAAAAATTGAACAAATTCACGTTTTTACAAACTATTCTGATTTCACAAAATCTTAGCAGAAATATTAGTGTTTTTGGCATCAACTGTTGCGCCACCGTTCAAAAAGCCGCAGACATTTTAAAAATTAGTATTGCTCACTCTACACTATGGAAAATCTTGGGTATCATGTTTGCCATCCTCAATATTTGAATGGAATAGCTCCAAAGCCAATGATTCTGACTATTTTCCAGAAAATAAATGAAGGTGTCAGGTTTAGGCACAGTGTCAGGCATTGGTACGTTTGTTATAACTCTATCGATTTTATGGAAACATTGTTTTCAATTGTAAACATTTTGTCACAATAAAGAAAAACTCCATTCGAAGTTATGAACTTGATTCTCTCTTTCAAATGGTAACATTTGTTCAAAATCAATTTTAATTGCCAAAATTGCATTCAGAACAGACGAAACCATAAGAAATGATACCAAACACTTAAACAAAAACATTTCCATCCCTTAAGTAAGGGTAGCTATGAATCACACTCCCACTTTGTTGCAAAATGCGTCACCGTATGCGATTGAACGTCAAATAAGAAAGTAGCCTCTAGGTCTTCTCGTTCTCAAGTTATCAATTTTCAATTTTTTTAAAACAACCCTTAACAAACATTATCAGAGGGTTTCATATGGTTAATGTTGTAAATCTGATGTGATACAGTGCTATTCCATCTCCAGCTCCAGCAGGCTACATTCTTACTCGGTCCGCAGGGGCTTTAGGCACTGACCGTAGATAATCATTCAAGGGGTGAGTAAAGAAAATGTTTTTCATGGGACAGTTTCTCAAGTGAAAGTATCAATTGTTGTCAAATTTGCCTCGATAATATGGCCAGTTGTAACGTTAATTGTCGAAAAGTGTAGATTGAGGAAAAAATGGCATAACTTTTTTTTAAACAGAAATAGGGGGATGAATCGAAAACCTTTTCGAGAGAATACATCATTCTTCATATTTTTGGTGTTGGTATCCACAAAAAAAATTTCTTGGCAAAATGGGGGTTAGCGAAACTTTCAAAACTTTTGCATTGCTTTATTTGACACCCTGTAGAAATTTTATTGGGCTTTCTCAATATCTGCAAAACTTGGATCCGATAGCCAAAGAATGAGGCTATCCACCAGTTCAAACAGATCCAAAATCGCGCGAAAGATTCCAAAGCTGTCAAGTTTTGAAAAACTATACAAATATCGACATAGACACTTATTTTGTTGACCACTTTAGTTACATGACTTTCGCCGCCAATCTTGGCCGCAGGTCTCCCTCCAGGGGCCCTATTTTCGGTACACGTGATCTGTTCCCCGGCGATCACCGGGGAACGCCGGTGAAGTGATCAGTTCCCCGGTTCTAAAAGTGGTATTTTCGTGACCACTTTTTCGGCTATACTCGTACATGCCCGTGTAATGTCGAAGCTTGGCTGTCAGCTGTGATATTTGAAATCGAATTGTAGTTTTTCGAAACCTACCTACTTTTGCTATTTATTAACATGGAATCTGCCGGCCCAAGCTTCAAGAGGCCACGATTGGATGCGATTTCCGAAACTCAAAAAGAAAAACTGACCAAACTCATGGCCAAGAACCCCATATATCCTTGTCAACTTGCTACGGTCAGCCGGCTTCCTTCCCCGGGTACTGGGATAAATGGCGTGACTAGTTCTGTGATGTGCCGGGCCTTCACAAGTCACACTGAAGTCTTTTAATTGTCACGCGAAAATACTGCACAAACTGCACTTCTATGTCCACAAATCGTTTGCCGGGTTGGCGCGCATCTTCTTTGGCCGCTTCCAAGTCCGCGATTACATGGACCGCCAATGCCGCGTTCAATAGATCCATTTTTTCCAAATTATTTAAAGAAACTTTCGAAAAATTGGAGATTGGAACGTGAAATTGAAATTTTTGAAAGAACGCCGTTGTAATTCCAATTTCCAATTGTCAAAACTATATCTGTCATTTGGCGGTTGTTTTAGTTGTATTTTTGGTGCATTCAGCGTTGCCAACCTATGAACAATGTGCTTTTTTTACTTTTTTTAGTGATTTTCAATTTAGACTCTTGGCAGTCCTTTGCTTTGATTGACATAAGCGGGGAATGAGCTGTTCTCTCGGTAGCTCCTAGGAGAACGGGCGTGATCACGCGTGAATGTACCCGAAAATGCCGCTTCCCCTGTTTTTGAGGGAACAGTTCCTATAGGAACAGTTCACGTGTGCACCGAAAATAGGGCCCCAGAGCTTTGTAATGTCCACTATAAACTCAGTTTTTATGCATTTTCTGCCAAAAATGAGCACACTTTGCTTTAACCAATCACCAACAATGAACCTTTTGATTCATGATCATAAATTTTGGTGGTTGACTCCACAAACTATCAAGTTTTATGGTACAAAACGTATTGTGCCGCTTCCATCTCCAAATCAGCCATCATTGGCACTGGATTCGGCAGAAGCCGGAGATAACAAAATGGCATTTTTGTTCGACAAAGAAGTAATTTACCCCCTCTGGGGAGTAACTTTTCATATTAAAATGATCTAATGCTACCATACCCACAGTCCCCTGTCATTTTTGCGACTACTGCACCAAAAGAAAATCCAAGATGGCGGCCAAGCTGGTGAAAACAGTTGACGGTCTTGTTCCCTAAAATAGTAGGCCGAGGAATTTTCGCCAATCACGACTATATTCCTAACATCCATAATAGTCAAAATATCAATTTTCAGCTTTCCATCTTCAAAATTCTTTCATTTTTTTAACAATAAAATGTTGGCAAACAAAATTATATTTTTGAAAATATCTCTGGGGATGACCGATATTTTTGAAATCGGTTTGCTTAACCTTCAATAGCGTAAAATGGTGAATACGTATGGTAACTTTCATAACTGTACCTCTTTCGGTTCATTATTTAACATTTTTTATGTCTTCATCACCTTTTACCCCCCCTCCCGCTGCCCAGTCGCGGATCTCAGATGTTCGTCATCGCGATCCCAGTTCAGCATGATCCAAGGAACAATTTGGCACCAACCACTATACTCTAGTCTCAACTTGCACACAGGCCTCAAAAAATGAACATAAGAAAACCCACTATAATGGGGCCTTGCAATTGAAAAACTCAACGTGAGGTCGCCACTACTGTAGGGGGCGCCTACTTCGATGAAGCGGCCGTAACGACGGGAAAAACAGGGGAGTTTGAGTAGTTTGACCAGTAACTGACAGTGACTGGAGACGTCAAGCAAGAAACAGAGGTTATCCAAATTTCAAATCAAGACATAAAATGACGGACGTCGGTCGCTGAAGCGTCAACGCCGTCAAAATTGTTGAATTTGCCCCCCAACGGTTGTGGCGCCCTCGGTGTGTGAAAGTGGCAGTGCAAGGCCCCATTGCGAGAACACTCGCACCTAGTCATATACAGGATGTACTAAAGAACTATGAAAACTAACACATTTCCAGGGGCGGACTGAGGTTCTAAAAGTTAGGCCGCTGATGTGATTTGGGGGCTCCCCTGTGACGTGGAGGGGGGTCACAGGCTAAAACTTTTTTATTTTAAATTGGAATTATTATTATTATTAGTAAAAGTATCTGTAACTACCGTATGTTCATTAAAAACTTCAATAAAAGGAGGCTGTGACGCAGGCCATTCGATCCGAAAACGTCCAGGTTATTATCAGTCCACGGCCTCCCATCATTGAATTTTTTAATTAACATACTGTACCTGGTAAAACCTACCTACCTGGTGGCCTAATAAAAAAAAAACATTCAAACATCTTCTATAGGAACTCAGCAGCTCTATAGGAGCTCAGCAGTTTAAAAGCGCAACTACCTACACTGTAACCATATACGAGTATTCATTGTCACAAACTGTAAATTCTTACTGCTGAACTACATCGCTATTGCGCTGTAATATCACTGCTCTGCATTAAAGAACAAATAACAGGAAGAGGGCCTCGGGGCCCATTTTGTTTTCGGGTAATTTTTTTTGAATTTTTTCAACCCAATTTGTTTTGGTCTGCGCCCCTAATCGACCGAAGTTTTGGGGGCCCTTTGCGAAAAATCTAGGCCGGGATTGCGGCCTAGCGGCCTTGGCCAGTCCGCCCCTGCACATTTCAGCATGTTTGCCTGGGAAAATCCTCAAACGCACACTTTACGCCCAAAAACGATATGCATATGCAACTATCGCTGGTATAATACTTATACCATATATAAGCTGGTATAATAGTTATTTATGTTAAAGTGGGAGAGGAATTTTGAGGCTTAGGACATTTGAATAGTCTCAAATTTATTTTTTGGAAAAAACCAAGAAAAGAGTTTACACCCACGAGAATGACTGCAAAAACACAAATTCCACCACAGATGAAGAAGAAGAAGGGTTAACAGCCCTATGTAATAATGTTAAGACTTCCGGACACTCTTTTCAATTGAATCGAATTGAAATTTTAGATTATGAACCAATGTTGTCAAAACGTTAAGTATCTGAAGGGTTGCACCGAATATTCGGTTTATATCCGGTATTCGGCCGAATATTCGGTTAGGATCCGGCGATCGCCGAATATTTTCACTGATTTTTAAAATTGTGAAATAAAATACAAAACTTCATTTATCGAACAAAAACATATCCTTCTTAATATTCGTGTGTAAAGTTTGTACTCATTTTCAAGTAAAATAATTATCAATATTCATGATACATGATACAGAACACAAAAAAGTCATAACTGAGGTACGGTACTTGATTAACAGAAATAAAAAATAAAAAATCATTCTCTGATGGGAAAGAAATAATGAAAATATTTAGTCTGGGGGCATAGGGTGAAAAAAGGCTTGGCCGTGTGCAACTTTGTGAAGATATACAGGGATATGTCTTAATCGATTCCTGGGTGATCAAGGACCATGAAAAATTATGGTGGAATATTGACATCTGCTGCAGACAAATATGGTGGAGGCGCCAAAATGGGCTTCATCTGATAATAAGAAACTGGCTATAGCTCGTTTGTTTTTCAACGGATTTCAACATCTGGAACGTCATTTTGTAGACAAAAAAATTCTCTTCTCATTTCATACTTAAATTTACAAACGTCATTTCGGGAAACTGTAAAAATTGTTTTTATAAGATATGCTAAATGCTGGCCGTTTTTGAAGGTTATCTGAAATTTTTGAAACTTGGCAGTATTATAGATCTTGAGTTGCTCTTTCCGAATTTCCACATTTTCATTTCGTACATTTGTCGTTTTGGCCGCCATATTGGAAAGATGGCGCCCAAAAAACAGTTTTTTGTCAATATCTTTATTTCAGTCAATGTGAAGAGAAAGCGTTTGTATGCGAATGGAAGCTCATTCAATTCTCTAGAATTTGACATCTTATTTGTGTACGTGCTACTTTCGGCTCTTGGGTTATGGCTTCTAGAACTCCCTGAAGCATCAACTTTTGTCACCCAATCAGCATGGCAAGTTGATCTTAGCTCCACGTGGCAGTCAAATTAACCATAAATAATGATAAGTTGTCAACCAAAAACCATTAATGCCCAGAAAATCAATCATGGTAACGGTTGTTATGCAACTACAGGGTGAACTCTAAGGGAAAATTGACTTTGAAAAGATAGCTTGAAAACTGTAAGTCGCACATGTGTGATTCAGATGTCAAATTTTAGAGAATTTAATAGACCTTCACTTTTGATATAGATACTGAAATTTTATAACGAATTTTTCGAAAATTTTTCAAATATGCTTTTTTGGGCGCCATCTTTTCAAAATTATGGCCAAAACAGCAGAGATACGAAGTGAAAAGTGGATATTCTGAATGATGACCCCAAATTTCATCATAATAATGAGTTTCGAATGTGTTTGATATCCTTCAAATGCTATATTACCTTCATTTCTTTCTAAAGTCAGTTTGCTTCCACAGTTCACCCTGTAATTACACAATAATTAACATCACCATGATCGATTTCCAAAATTTTTATTATCTATGGTTAATGGCCAACAGCTATTTATAGTTAATTTGCCTACTACATGTGGTGGTATCAATTTAACATGCTGATTGAATGCCGAAAGTTGATGCTTCCGGAAGTTCTGAAAGCTCTAACTCAAGAGCCGTAAATCGCACATAAATGACTCATATGTCAAATTGTAGAAATTTGAATGGGCTTACCTCCGCATATACGTTTCAATATTGAGTCAGACGAATTCAAGATATTGACAAAAAACTGTTTTTTGGGCGCCATCTTTTCAATATGGCGGCCAAAACGGAAAAGATACGAAGTGGAAAAGTTAGAAATTTGGAAAGGGCACCTCAAGATCCATGATACTGCCAGGTTTCGAAAATATCGGATAACCTTCAAAAACCGGCGGAATTGAGCATATCTTATGGAGACAATTTTGACAGTTTCACCAAATGACGTTTGTGAATTATGGTATGAAATAAGAAGAGATTTTTTTCGTCTACAAAATGACGTTCCAAATGTCGAAATCCGTTGAAAAACAAACGAGCTACAGCCAGTATCTTATTACCAGATGAAGCCCATTTTGGCGCCTCCACCATATTTGCCTGCAGTAGATGCCAATATTCCACCATAATTTTTCATGGTCCTTGATCCCCCAGGAATCGATTAAGACATAACTCTATATATCTTCACGAAGCTGCACACGGCACGACCTATGCCCCCATACTATCATCTGGGACCTGACAGCACAGTCAAGGAAAAGCTTTCGGAATGTCGTTATCACTTGTCGTTTCAAAGATACGCCGTAGGGCTCCGCAGGGACAATATGACGGCCCTAAAACACCTCTTGAGGAAAAATTCTACCGCACATCATCTCCAGTTTTGTTTAGGGTACCTACTTCGAAGAGTGTGTCAAATTTCGTTCTGAAGTGCAAGGGTAGGAACATTATATTATATTTCGAAGCTTAGCTCCCGCGCTTTGACTTGAAAGCGACATCATACTTGCTGGAATGCTGGCTGCTATTGGGTTATTGATGAAATATGATTTTTTTTTGCCAAACAGGTACCTAAACAGTTCAAAGTTGAAGTATAATAGAGAAAAAAATTCGCTGCTTGAGTAAATCGAAAAGTTTCGCCAAGAGGCTGGAATTTTAAGTTCAAATCTGACGGTGTTGTTGACGCCATTGTCGATATCCAAGACCCAATAGTACTTGAAAACGGCCCAAAGAGCAATAAAATCGGTTGATGTAGGAATTTCCAACATTTTTGTTACTTTCAACCGAAAATGGTCGCCATTTTGATTTCTCTGCGACAAATCGATCTAAATGGTCTCAAGAGTGCCAAATGACTTTGTATTAACATGATTTGACACGTACTTGAGCGTAGACCTTCACTATGAGAGCAAACAATAAAAAAAATCTGTTCTGGGGTGGGACACAGTTTTCAACATTTCGTCTTGAAATCTCCCCTCATAGAAATAATCAAACAGATACCTATGTCAAATGATTATAAAAGTTTCGGAGCTGGCAGTCAGTGATTCTAAAATTATGAAATATAAGGTCATAAATGGTTAATAATTATTACTGGATACAATTTTATTCTCAACTGCCAATAATGAACAATGTACCCACCCACACCGATACATATTTATACAGGGTGATTCATGATTCGTGACCTTACATAGGCTAATGGGAGATAGGGGACTTCGAGGCGAGTCAGGATCCACTGAAGAAATTTTATTTTCTCCAATGGTTACCAAGATACAGGGTATTTTGTGTTTCGTATGAAACTTTGATAAGCGATATTTCTGAAACGGCCAGAGGTATTTTGTTGAAATTCACCAGTAATATTCCTCTGTTAGAACTCATCCCGAAGCCATACCGGGTAAGTCGAAATCCAGGGCCGGGCTAGAAAAAAGGTGCCCTTTTTTTGTTTTCTCAAAAAGCACATTTTCTGATCGCTTTTCTGGAAAACTATTATCGGATTCAAAAAGCTAAGGAAAAATGCTTTAAGAATCACTCTTCAATTTAGATGGCACACCTAAACCGTTTTGACAATAAAATTGAAAGTAAAATTTGTGGGTGAGTTCCTATTTTCGACCGGAGATAATCGACTCATTGTTTGATTGAATTCATCAAAACTATTTTTTTGGCTTGTCTCTGTTGAATAGGAGAGCTTGGTCGAAAGAAAAATTCCAGAACCGACCTTTTTTTTATGACAAAATCGAGAGTGAAACAAAATTGGACTCGATTTGGTCGTCAAAAAAAATCTCCGGCTATGGAATTTTCCTTCCACCCCTTCCATTCCACAGAGACAAGCTAAAAAATGAATTTGAATGAATTCAATCAAACAATGAGTCGATTATGTCCGGTCAAAAATGGAAACTTACCCATAAATTTCACTTTCAATTTTTATGTCGAAACGGTTTAGGTGTGCAATCTAAATTGAAGAGTGATTCTTAAAGCATTTTTTCTTAGCTTTCTGAATCCGACAACAGTTTTTTAGAAAAGCGGTCAAAAAATATACTTTTTGATCAAATAAAAAAGGCACATTTTTTCAATCCCGGCCCTGGATTTTGACTTACCCAGTATGGCTTCAGGGTAAGTTCCAATAGAGAAATATTACTGGTGAATTTCAAGAAAGTATCTCTAGCCGTTTCAGAAATATCGCGTATCAAAGTTTCTTACGAAACACACAAAACACCCTGTATCTTCGTAACCAATGGAGAAAACAAAATTTCTTCAGTAGATGCTGACTCGCCTCGAAGTCCTCTATCTCTCATTAGCCTATGTAAGGTCACTCATGAATCACCCTGTATAGGTGTGTCTTCCTCCCACGAGTTTATACGTTTAAGTTTAAAAGGTTACAATCCTTACGAAAAACTGTGAAATTATTGGTGCAATAATCTTGATAGATCTTGATCCTGTCAAAAAGCTGGAGAGAAAATGATAACATATTGCAACTCAATAAAAATAACTACAGAACATTAAACTATAAACAACTCTTATTTTAAACCTCGAAAAAATTTCGGCTGCGGCGCTTTTTTACTCATAATTTTGTGCAATTCTAATTATTATCAACATTATTGTTATCATTTGAAAAAAAATCGCTTGAGATGTTACTTTTTCATTCATAAAAGGGCGCATCACAGAACTTCGCCTTGGGCGCCAAAAGCTGTAAAGCCGGCCCTGTACCTAATAAAATAAAATATGTTGAACATTACTGAACTCGATGTAAAAAGTAGATATCCCTCTACTAGACTTGCGTATACCGTATACCTCTATAATAAAGGTGCACAAAAACTTTGACCATCTCGCGGCTTAAAAGTCAACGATCTCGATTCGAGTGATTCGTGTCCGTGAGGTAGTTGAAGCGCAATCACGAAAGTGAGCAGCCCCCAAATGCCCTAATGACCTGTGACCCTGGCTGGTTGGGAGCTGAATTCCCTCCGGTGTCAATTTATACCCATCACTTTTCAACAGTTTACTTCTTTGGAATCATCGCGGCGCGGCGCGGCGTGTTATACTTTGAATTTGACGCGGCACGCTTTTTTAGTTGTCCTTGTCTCTCGTGTTAGGGGTTCACTTTCCAGGTGAGACCCCGGTTAGGAGTGTTAGGACACTTCTCTACACGCGATACTTGTATACAAGTAAGTATTTTCGACTACTACTTACTTATCTACAACTGGACGTGAAAAATATTGCAAAAATTACAAACAATGAGCTTTATTACCGTGGACATAAAATCTCCACAATGATCCTTATTGTGAGTGTCAAATGGTGTGGAACACATGGTTTATACACTTATATTATGGAGCGGTGGTAGCGGAGCGGTGGTAGCCGAGTGGTACAGGTAATGGCAAGCCAAACCATTCGCGCTGCCCTGTGTGGGTTCGAATCCTACTTCATCCATGGATATTTTGTGCTGTCCCCGAGGTTGCATGGTAGAGCAGCTTATAGCTGAATGCCGCCTCGTAAAATAAGACAATTAAATAAAAAAAATAAAAAAAATAAATAAATATGAGCCGCAGCATCGGCACTAGTTTGGTTGAGGCTAGTTTTGCAATATAATGTACCTACGGTATAAGTTGCAGCATAAGCCAAGAACAGGCATTCTTCCGATACATTTATTTCATACCAACGGTTTTACGGAGAATGTTCACGTTATAAAAAGTGAATATTTGAAGGTTAGGAAAAGATATTTTAGTGAGTTTTTAGTGTTCATTTAAAAACTTAGCACTCCCGATTTATCACTCAGCCATTTCTTTCAGGAAAAAACCGGAACAGGTCGATTTTCTATTCGAGGGCGACATAAATTACTGCCATAATTTCAAACTCCACCCCTCTAGACAGAGTGATACTCTTTAGTCTGGGGGCATAGGGTCAAAAAGGCTTGGCCGTGTGCAGCTTCGTGAAGATATATAGAGATACGTCCTAATCGATTCCTGGGCAATCAAGGACCATGAAAAACTACAGTGGAATGTTGACATCTGCTGCAGGCAAATATGGTGGAGGCGCCAAAATGGGCTTCATCTGGTAATAAGAAACTGGCTGTAGCTCGTTTGTTCTTCAACAGATTTCAACATCTGGAACGTCACTTTGTAGACAAAAAAATTCTCTTCTTATTTCATACCTGGATTTTTGAACATCATTCCGGGAAACTGTCAAAATTGTCTTTATAAGATATGCCAACTTCCAGCTTTTTTTGAAGATTATCTGATATTTTTGAAACTTGACAGTATTATAGAACTTGAGGTGCCCTTTCCGAATTTCCACTTTTCCACTTCGTGTATTTGCCGTTTTGGCCGCCATATTGAAAAGATGGTGTCCAAAAAACAGTTTTTTCCAATATCTCCATTTCAGTCGATGTGAGGTGGGAGCGTTTGTATGCGAATGAAAGCTTATTCAATCATCTACAATTTGACACCTTACTCGTGTATGTGCTACTTTCGGTTCTTGAGTTATGGCTTCTGGAACTCGCTGAAGCATCAACTTTTGTCATCCAATCAGCATATCAAGTTGATCTTAGCTCCACGTGGCAGTCAAATTGACCATAAATAATGATAAGTTGTCAGCCACAGACCATTAATATCCAGAAAATCAATCATGGTAACGGTTGTTATGCAACTACAGGGTGAACTCCAAGGGAAAATTGACTTTGAAAAGGTATAGCTTGAGAACCGTAAGTCCCACATGAGTGATTTAGATGTCAAATTGTAGAGAATTAAATAGACCTTCACTTTTGATATGAATCTTGAAATTTTATGACGAATTCTCAAAAAAATTCCCGAAAATATGTTTTTTTGACGCCATCTTTCCAAAATTATGGCCAGAACAGGAGAGATACGAAGTGCAAAAGTGGATATTCTGAATGATGACCCCAAATTTCATCATAAAAATGAGTTTCGAATGTATCTGATATCTTTCAAATGCTATATTACCTTTATTTCTTTCTAAAGTCAGTTTGCTTCCACAGTTCATCCTGTAATTACACAAATCACATCATCATGATCGATTTTCTAAATTTTTATCATCTATGGTTAATGGCCTAGAGCTATTTATGGGTAATTTGCCTACTACATGACGGTGGTATCAATTTAACATGCTGATTGAATGCCGAAAGTTGATGCTTCCGGAAGCTCTGAAAGCTCTAACTCAAGAACCGTAAATCGCACATAAATGACTGATATGTCAAATTGTAGATATTTGAATGGGCTTTCCTCCGCATATACACGTTTCAATCTTGAATTGGTTGAATTCAAGATATTGACAAAAAACTGTTTTTTGGGCGCCATCTTTTCAATATGGCGGCCAAAACGGCAAAGATACGAAGTGGAAAAGTAGACATTCGGGAAGGGCACTTTAAGATCTATGATTCTGCCCGGTTTCAAAAATATCGGATAACCTTCAAAAAATGTCGGAGTTTAGCATATCTTATGAAGACAATTTTGACAGTTTCACGCAATGACGTTTGTAAATTTCGGTGTGAAATAGGAAGAGAATTTTTTTGTCTACAAAATGACGTGCCAGATGTTGAAATCCGTTGAAAAACAAACGAGCTACAGCCTGTTTCTTATTACCAGATGAAGCCCATTTTGGCGCCTCCACCATATTTGTCTGCAGCAGATGTCAACATTCCACCATAATTTTTCATGGTCCTTGGTCGCCCAGGAATCGATTAAGACATATCTCTATATATCTTCACGAAGCTGCACACGGCACGACCTACGCCCCCATACTACTTTCAAGAAATTCAAAAAAATTTAATATGGGTCGTATTGTCAAGTTGCACATTATTTCAAAGGTCCTTCTTTTAATTCTGTCCACAACAACTGAAAACAAAAGTGGAAATCTAACGACCCGTTCTGAAGTTACATGATTCTTTCAAAATTCGCAAGCTTTCAGAAGAGTCTGAAGCTAATTCTCGAACCGTTATGCAATGTGAGTTTCTAATTGGCGAGTTTCAAGATCAAATACGCCATCTGACGGCCAACGTGTAAACGACGTTTGTGCACGGATCAACTGCAGATTTGTGTGGGCTCTTATGAGCGTTGCGGTGTTTGGGGACTTTATTTGATTCCATCTGACTTGACGCGGCGTTAATTTTTTCCAACAAAGTACGTGAGCCACGCACGTTTCATTATCTTGAATATATTAGATGTCGTCGATTGCAAAAGCATTGCATTTTTAAATAAGAGTGGCACGGGTACGACGACTGGCAAGCAAAAGTGGCATAGAATGGAAGGTGGCAAGATAGATAGTGACAAAAAGTGGCGGAGAATTAGTTGTGTTTCCGAGTGCGAGTCGCGCTGTGGAAACCGGAAAAAGGAAGAGTTACATTTTCACCGTTTCCCGTCGAAAGCGAAAGACGCAAGTTGGGTTGTCAAAATGACAAACAAACTCGGCACTGTGGAAAATATGACTACGAGAAAAGCCTGGGAAGTGTCGCTGAAAATGGGAACTTTATATGGCTGCATCGAAGAAGCACAGCTGCGATATTTTTGCATGTCCCGGACTGGCCTGCTTTGCAAGTGCATTTGAACGTTCCAATTTCACAGGAACTGCTACTATTTTTTTTTTTAATTACAGTCCCAGTTACCTAGTGAGGAGATTCATACAATGCGCTTGTTTGTAAACACAATCCAAATATGTCTATGTCTAAATTGGTGCTTGATTCGGTTCGCTTTCGACCACACAGCACAAGAAATTGTGACTTCAGAATTTCTTCTCCCATCACGATACATCGGGAATCCGTTGAGTCAATCAAGTGATTCAAAACCTCCATAACACTCAATTGCGCTTCTGCCATTTTTGAGTTCCACCGCAATACTAATTAACCACGTTTCACGTCTGGAGGACATTAAAAACCGCTTATTACTGATAAGATTTTTGAACGCGCGGGCAACAATCCGTGCTCTATCCGACATGTTTGTTTACATGTCAAGCGCATCAGCAGCGCCACCATCGGTAATGTTACTCGCCAATAGTATTGTTACGATATTTCGCGTACGGGTTCGAATATAATTGAGACGATCGATTTAAAACACACACTGTTTATTTCTGCGTACTACAATAACTACACGCCAACAATTATCTACTTGGAATTATACCGCAGGTACTTCGCTTGTTTCGCACTTGTTACAACTTCGCATTCTAATTCAATACTGCCCTGAGCTGCCAGCTGATGCCTTGTATAAGGCCTCCGAATAGTGTTCCCGAACTTTCTGTCTACTTCCAGCAAATTCTATAGTGGTCCGGCATATGCGGTTTCTAGACCATTCCTGAATAGTCACACATATTACCCGTATAATTCTGCCGGGTTCTGGAACGGCGCCTCCGCCAAAATGGACAGATGTGCCCTGATCAGGCATTTGCGTCTCCATTCAGTTTCACGTTCACGAACGCTCTGGAATGCACCAGATCGCTCCATACTTCTACACTGCGATCTAATGGATGAAAGAATCCAGAAAGAGCGAGTGTTTACCAATATGTACGGGATCGCCGCTCGTAACAGTATATCATTATACGAGTTAAATAAGACGGATTTTGCCATAATTACGACGAACGAAGTGAGGAGGGTCCCAAAGGAATAAAAGAGTGTGACAAACTTCGTCTTATTAAACTCTAATAATAATAGATTAGTATACTATTGTGACGCTGTTGAAGTAAAAGTTAAACTTGATATAGGGTGTTTTCACAATTTTTTATTATTCGAATAATGGGAAGTAGGTACTTGGGGTCTGTATCGCACTAGTAAATAAGGCGCGAAATTGAGTTTTGCCAGAAAAATCCTCACAATAATCTAAAATGGAATACAAATTTGAACGAAATTTTTCCCGGCAAAAACAGCATATGACGTCATCACTTGCCACCCGGCGCGGCGGCCTGGCCGGCCGTCGTGATGGCTTTGAATGCCAGCTGGACGTTAGCTGTTGTCATGAAACTTTTGCATAAACAGATCTCGAAGAAATAGGTGGTATTTTGTGCCTCGGTGTAAAAACACCTCGAAAAGTGCCGCATCAAAATTGTTCCTGAATGTTCCCGAAAGTTGATCAGTTTCGAAAATACAAAAGTTCACACCCCTCAGCGTGATTTTCCTTTATCGAACACTTACTTATCGTGTTGCGAGGATCACTGGCTGGCTTCAGGATGAATTACTACGAGGAGGATACTTTGGTTAGTCTGATGTGCTTTGGTTAGATGCCTACCATGTGCGTTCAACAAGTCCGAGAAGTGAAGGTTCCTTATCAGTCTTATCATAAGTGATTACTGGTCAAGTACCTACCTATACATTCTCCAATTACGCTGCAGCTTTGACGCCTTAAATTTGACCGAGTTGAAACGGTCGTAGTTTTCTATAAATTCAGTGGAGCTTTTCATTTGGTTGATTGGTTGAAGCTTTCGTAAAGCCATCTGAAGACATTTGAATTGGATATAAACGGGAATAACGGGATAACATGAAACAAACACACAAAAAGTTGACGACGTTAACATGACATTATATGTCAGTCATAACTTGAGTGAAATTGATGACGTCATGATCACCGCAACTTGATTGAAACTGCGTTTTGAAAGTAATTGGAAAATTCGAATTTCAGGTGATTTCATTTCTCAGATATTTGACCAATTATAGTATTGTGTATACAGTAATAATTTATTCAAGCTTTCACTATATTAGTACATCATAATTATGTGTGATTTTGGGGTATCTTTATATACAGTGGAAACACCCTATTCCTTTTCACTACGATACTCTTTAAGAGACACCTTAAGGCACCCAAAAGATACCTATATATATTCACACGACAATTGATCAATTTAGTAGCCAATTTTGGGTCTAAATCGGCAACTGTAACAATTAATTCCTAGTAAAATTTAAAAAAAAATAGTAATTTTTTATAAAATAACTAATTATGATCCTTTTAACGCGAGTTTGACGTTTGATAGGCCATCCACAATGATGTTAATGTGAACGTAATGTCATCGGCAATGGTAATGTTAGCATTCAAAGCAACGAATTTCAATGGTAATGATTACCACTGCCACTAACATGATTGTGAACGTCACCATTTGAAACTCGTTGCTTTGAATGCTAACATTACCATTGCCGATAATATTACGTTAACATTAACATCATTGTGGATGACTGGATGGCCTATGACATACTATCATCTCTACTCCCAGTTATATGGATTTTTTATTGAAAGATTCAGTGGCAACAATTTTGAACTAAATAAAATTGCCCGATGTTTATTGCTTAGTGTGAAACGCATATAATACCTAGCAGTCCCAAGCAGTTTGCGGAAATGTTAAAAAAACAGAAAAATGTTGAAAAAAATTTGCCCTCTTATTTCCGGAGACATGGGGGGTCAAGTGATGGGGAGACATGAACCTATCCTATCTTCGTTATTTGAAACTATTTTTGTTTGAGTCGGACTGAAGGGAATTTTTTTTACACCTGACAAGCCGAAGAAAAACTCAACTTAACAGTTTATTTTCTCAACTATTGAGGAAATAAAAAAATGTACATACCGTTCTTAGTTTATTACACAAGTTTGGCAATATCACTTTTGTTAAAGGCAATAAAAACTTCTTATTATTAAAAATACAAAATAAGTACATCGCCGTTCTCAATTAGTCAACCCTTATAATAAGTTATATTTTTAATCCAGTATGTAATTTACCTACTTTTGAAATAATTATTCACAAAACGAACAAACCCAAAAAATTCAAAGGGAATAATTTGTATTCTATACCGATTTTCAAGTAATTATGAAATTACTCTAACGCTATTTCTATGAGCAAGATGAATTCACAGGAAATGATGATAGATTAATTTGCGTCAATAAGTGAGACGTATCGGTTCAATAGCATATTATAAACATAGAATACTTAAATTACAAGATAATTCAGTTCAATCTCTGAATTATTTGCATTCTTCTTATTATTGTTGATAATAGTAATTGTACCTACATAAGTAGATCGATGTCGATGCAGACTAAAAATATTCCAATTGATTTTACTACTATAGCAGAAAATATTTTTTTCTACTACTAATAGTAGTGAAGTCATCATTATTCACCTGTTCCTGAATTGCGATGTCGATTTTCTAGTAGTAAAAAAAATACTATATAATCCGAGAAAATTATTACAGCTTCAGCGCCTTATACTGGCGCTTCAGCTATAATAATACTTCTCAACCTTGGTATATAATATACTGATTTTGGTGCTTTTCTTAATACCAAATAAATGCGACAGATATGTATTTGATAATTGCTATCTTGACACAAGAAAGAGAGGTTCACCTAGATCGCGCTCATTATTTCTAACATATTTTCCAAGGATGTTATTAAATCAATAATAATTTATCTGCCTATCTGGCTTCACCATTTTCTAAATCGCAGGCACGAGGTAGATTAGCCAATTCACAATAAAATATCGTACGTATTACATTATTATCGCTGTTTGGTAACAGAATAAGGACTAGCAGTTAGCATTCAGTATCATCAGATTGTAATGATTGTATAATACGAGTACCTAGATGTTTTATGGAAATGAATTAAGAAAATACGGGAAAACGGAATAGTAACCGAGAGATAGCGTATTTGCGACCCTGATGGAGATTTGATTTTATTACAAATCAATCGAGTTGGGAGTTGCACAATAATAATCAATAGTTCAAGCAATAGTGATTGATCACAAAATTTATCTTAACATTATTACTGAGATTTGCTCATGTTCAGGATGTTTCACCCGGATTTAAAAAATATCTATTTCAAGGTGACATAAAGAGTGACACGATGAAAATACTACTTACGGCTTATTATAATACGAGTATGGATCAGGTTCTTTGGGCGATCTGAATAACGCTTTAAAGTAACTAGGTATGTCTTGCATGAGCACAAACGAGTTTCTTTGCAATGAAGCTGTCAAATTTTTCCAATTTTATCTTGCTGCTCGTCTTTTTACGACCCTGAATTAATTAAAATAACAACGTTATTAAATATTTGCTCTATTATGATCTCCGTGCTACTTTTATGTCGACAATATAATATTGTAGCTTATTATTAAGATGTTTATCTATTAAGCGGACTTCACTTGCAAGGCAACAAGTCTGTTAACAGTAGCGCAATTCATAACATTTCTTTGATACATTCTGATATAGCTTCTCATTAAGATTTATGGGCGTTTTTTAGATATTAACGACCGGTGTACCTACACATCACTATCTTGCTTTGCGAAACAATTTAGAGCAACCATCATACACATTTATGCTGCTCAAAACATCAAAAATGCTCAAAAGCAGAAGAACTGATATCCAGGAAAACAGTAGCACTTCCACGGCCACTTTCTGTACACCTCTCCGCAATTGCTTTTCTGACTGAGCTTGGTATTCGAACAGTTGACGTGATTTCCGCTGAGTTGAAGAAAACCTGCGCAAGAATCGTTGAAAATGTCATCCGAGATGTCGCTCAGCCCGTTATTGGCCAAATGCAGAGTGTGAATAGAAAAGTTCCTGAAGACGTCCTTATGGATAGCTTTCATTCTGTTTTCACTGAAAGCGAACTTGTAATGGCAACTTCCTCTATCACCGATATTGTCGAAAGCTCCTTTCGGCAACAAAGTGAAAAAGTTTGATCTGAAATCTAAACTGCACAAGCTCGGATTGCTTTTGAACCAATTTGCATTCCAAGCTGCTAATTTGTTGTCATTCAGAATCAAGGTTGTCATCTTGGTCATGTTGTGGAACGATTTATTGTCAATCACCCCAATTTCGTTGTAGCTCAAATCCAAAACTTCTATCCTCAAATTGTTGAAAACTCCGACTCGGATCTCTTTCAAGGAGTTATTGCTTAAACTCAAGTTCAGCAGCTGCTCCAAACTATTGAACACTCCCATTTGCAACTTTGTAACTCCACATGTTTTTATCGCCAGAGTTTTTGTAGATTCCAACTTCAACCCCAACAGATAGTCTTTGGTAATAATCGGCACGATCTCGTTCTCGACACTAAAGTGAATTGAACCGGCACTCCACCTATTCTTTACATTTGCGGCGAAGCATTGTTTGTTTACAAAAATAACGAGCAAAACAAAAATTTGGCTCAGCTTACACATATTGTTGAACTGGTATCGGATGGGTTGTTAACAATAAGTTTATATAGCTTAAAGGACACCAGGCCAATCACATACATTATGATCAAAAATGCGTAAGAGAGAGGTTATCGTTCTTAGTGATTAGATTATTAATTTATTTTCCAGATGATGGGAGTTCAAATTTTGCAGCGCGTTGTCTCATTGTCATTTTCCAAGCAATTATAGTTTATCTACGCACGATGACTTACTGAGAACTCTTCCGGTTTGAGCAACTATATTGGAAACGTCGATGAGTGGAATTATTTACAAGCCATATACAGGGTGTCTCGAATTTCTGCTTTCGGAGTCCAGAGCACTCTTTATTTTTGAAGACATACGAGAGGTTGAAAGGAGGTCATCGAACCCTTCTATAGTTTTCCTTATTCCAAAAGATCCATGAGTAAAATTTGTTGGTGGCAGAATTATGAATAAAAATATCGATTTACTGGGTGCGTACTGAATTGCCATTTGCTATACAGGGTGAGTATCAAATGAGAAAACAGATTTCTCTATGAATTTCCTAAAAAATCTTTAGTAGAAAACCGTGTGATCTACTCGACATCGGCTGAGGGCTAAGGGGCCATTCCAAAGGTTTGGTGTTTGAAGGCATTCCTGTAGAATTTTAATAATGCTTATAACTATGAATTCTCATAATTTTGCAGGTTTCTGACTCATCCTGTACAGAAAATCAACATTCAATACACATGAAGTGATTTAAATTTTTCACAAGATATTCTGATGCTGCCCTAGACAGTTTGCTGACACCTTTCTGATAAAATCAAACTCTAGAAGGACTCGAGGCACCCCCCTCGATTCTCCACATCTTCTAAAATAAAAGAACTGAATTTTTTTCGATATTTTTTGACACTTTCTTGAAACTGCCCTGGACTACGAAAGCAAAAACTTTTAAACATCCTGTATCATTGTTTTCTTTTAATTTGAATTCGTTGCGGAATCGATAGCAAAGTAGTTTTAAACTGTGAACTGATTATGCTATGATGCCCCACAAAAAGTAAGATTCGTTTGCCGTTTCACAATAATCAGCATCAAAGTTCAGTTCCTTTTCCACAAACTTCACTCTTTTGTACTGGATAATTAGGTCTTGGGTCTTGGGAAAATAGTAATGTCCTTTTCTTTTTGCATTAGACTGAGTAACACTTTTTTTTAAGTGAAATCACAAAATGAAATCGTGAGGTCAAAATCACCTTGACCAACGGAAATAGTGAGGTGCGAAGTCCTAACCTTGGACCCCCATCCATATCTTTGAAAAGAAACGAAATTATTTTTTATATTTTTTTTGTGCTCTTGACTGCATTCCATATACCACTCTGGACTCGGAATGCGATACTTCTGAGACTGTATTATAAAAGTTGATGCATATTTTTTAGAGTTAATTTTTCTTAGCTGCACGGTTCTGCCTCCCTTCCCGTACAGATAGGCAGACATCATTCTGAAAATGGTCTCAATATTTTCGGTCTGAATTTTTGTTTCCTGCACGATTGCAATACTTCCCATTTTCATGTTGATGGGGTAAGAGGAGAGTGGCGGAGAAGTGATAGGGGAAGGATGAGTAGAATGACACTGTTGGTAAAATGACATACCCTCATTTTCCGGAGTTTCAAACAGCTCGCGTAACGTTGGTTACAGAGGTTGGTTAGCGTTAGTACCTAGCTCACCAAATGGTAATCCTGCGTGAGCAAAAAAAGGCTGAAACGTGAATTTTGGTGGTCAGGTTTTATAACGTATTATATTTATCGAAAACAGGTAAGAAAAGATTTTTCATGGTTCGCGATACTCATTTATTCAGTCGTTTCAATACTGATATTGCCAAATGTATCCAAGTATAAAGCTAAAACGTGAAGAACAGATTAATGAGTGAATCAACTTGGCAGGGTATGTATGTCTCTAATGCAATGAAATTTTTTTTTGTTGAAAAAATTTAAAAAATTTTGAAAATTTTTAAAAAATAAAAAATTCTCAAATCGTCAACATCTATCTTACGTAATCATTTATTTGGTCCTCCAAAAAATTTAAAAAAAAAAATGTTATTTGATAATTTTACCTTAGTTATTAGTTTTTAACATGTATATGTACAGTGCTCAACAATTGAAGTGGAACACCTGAAAATTTTGGTCAAGTTAAAATGGTCGTATTTTCTCAAGAAAAAGCCAAATTGCAATGAGTTTTTTTTCCTGGACAGCTCATGTCTTAAGCTACAGCATGATGTAATTGTTTCTTGATACAGGCTTGTCATATTTTTTATACAGGGTGAAGTAGTGATGTACTGCAAAAAATGTAAAGTTTGCACCCCTCCCGATCCACGAAAACATTTTTTCAAATTTTTTCAACTCGTTCTAGAGAATCATTGGACCCATACCTCAAAACAGTTTTTCGATTTTCCATCTATCTCCATTAATTACAGGGTGATCGCAAAAAAGGGATATTTTAAGCTTTCAATGATTACTTCTCTCATTGTTATCCGATTTTAAATATCTTTAGCTCATAGTGAAGCTGAAACTTGAAGCGAGAACGTTGTGAGGTCAAAACTTATTGAAGACAACATTTCAATATAAGGGGGCGTATCAAAAGTGACCGGAATGCGAAACAGCTTTCGAGTATCTGTTTGATGAAAGACAAAAACAAATTGAAACTTGTCCTCAAAGGATCCGCTAATTTGGACCATTTCGATCCGCTTTCTGCTTCAGTTGTCCAAGAAATGTCTGTGGTAGAATCAAAACTTGACTGCGTGTTTTCGCGAAAAATCGCATCCCTTATTCACCTGTATAGGCGGCCGTAACCCAAGTTACAAAATTCAAAACTGGTAGGTATACGTGTTCCACCACCAAGGAGAATTATTGTAATTGTTTAGAATTGTGTAACTTGGGTTACGGCCGCCTACAGGTAAATGAAGGATGCGATTTTTTCGCGAAAACACGCAGTTGAGTTTTGATTCTACCACAGACATTTTTCAGACAACTGAAGCAAAAAGCGGATTGAAATGGTCCAAATCAGCGCATTCTTCGAGGACAAGTTTCAATTTGTTTTTGTCTTCCATCAAACAGATATTCAGAAGCTGTTTCGCATTCGGGTCATTTTTGATAGGCCCCCTTATACTGAAATGTTGTCTTCAATAAATTTCGACCTTACAACATTCTCGCCTCAAGTTTTAGCTTCAATATGAGCCAAAAATGTTTAAAATCGGATAACAATGAGAGAAGTAATCATTGAAAGCCTAAAATATCCTTTTTTTGCGATCACCCTGTAATTAATGGAGATAGATGGGAAATCGAAAAAGCGTTTTGAGGTATGGGTCCAATGATTCTCTAGAACGAGTTGAAAAAATTCGAAAAAATGTTTTCGCGGATCGGGAGAGGTGCAAACTTTACATTTTTTGCAGTACCTCACTACTTCACCCTGTATAAAAAATATGTCAAGCCTGTATCAAGAAACAATTATATCATGCTGGAGTATAAGACATTAGCTGTCCAGGAAAAAAAACTCATTGCAATTCGGTTTTTTCTTGAGAAAATACGACCATTTCAATTTGACCAAAATTTTCAGGTGTTCCACTTCAATTGTTGAGTACTGTATAATGATTGTTTTACTTGAATTTCTTCTCAATTTTATGTTAATTTTAGACTGTGTCTTAATGGCAAACTGTTTTTTCACTACAGTCAGTGATGTATTCTTTAGGCAAAATACAAATGCCTGTATGATGTATGATGCCTGAAGTGCGCCAAATGGGCTCTTATGAATTGTGCAGGTGTGACTCCTAAAACAAAATCTTATACAATATCAGAAAAAAAAGTCTGTCAATTTCCACCCACCCTGTTAGTAAAATGACACTGCAACGCTGTGGTAAATTCACTTTTTTGAATGCATCAGCCGCGCTTTGAAGCCCGTCTGTCCGTCCGTCTTGTAGTTGAACTCCTAAAGGAAAAGTCGTAACGGTATCGAGTTCTTTGCAGGTTATTGCTAATTATCTGCGGATGGGAATAGGCACAAAAAAGATTTGGTTCGGCATCACGATTGAAAAAAAAAGTTTCAAAAGTCGGTACTTTATTTAACGCCACAGTAGGTATGAACTTTTACATCGAGGAATCTTGCGAACCGTTCTAGATACATGCATAAATCCAGCAAACGAAATATGCAGAAAGTAATTGAGAAATTTTTAGTGAAAGAGTAATTTTGTTTTCATTATGCTTTACTTTTATTCAGGATTTTGAAAATAGAAATTATTATTATGGATGAGAGGTCTCACATGCCAGATCGCGACAGATGTGTTCATTTACCAGATGTTTAATTAGGGTTTCACGAGACCGGCCTTGGTCTTGGTCTTGGTCTTGGTCTTGGTCTCGAATTCAAGACCAAGACCAAGACCAAGACCATCATTTTATTGTCGAGACCAAGACCAAGACTTGGCCCCCAAGACCAAGACCAAGACCAAGACTTTTCAAGTCTTGGTCTCGAGTCTCGACTTTTTTTCCGTATTTTGACTAATTCAAAGAAAAAAAATCTAGCTAGATGCGAGCAACAGTATATACCATATTATGCAAGTCTGTGGTCGGGTTCATTTTTAAGAATGTTAAATATTATGTGATTGACTTAAGAACACTGCCTCGATTAGAACTTTTACTTTTATTATTAGTTATTGCATGAAGGTAATTTATTGTGGATGTGCGAGGTGCCGCGAGGTGCCGTGGCTAAGTTCAACAGTTTTTATGGTTCAACTCGTAAATAGTGTATAGTTGTGACAAAGTGCTTGATTTATGGTACCTACTAATACGGGATACTATTCCATTTGGCAGGCAACACATACCTACCCCAGGCCCTGAAGTGAAGTCATAAAAGTAAAATCTAACAAATTAGTAGGACGTATTGAATAACCAGCCCAAATAAAAATACATCGTTTTCTATATGTATACCTACCCACAATTACAACCCGGCATAGCCTCTTTGCTTTTCTCTGTTTCCCATATAGTAGGTACTTGCGGGGGTTTTCAAAACTACTTTGTTTGAGGGTGTTTCTTAAAAATACAAAGAATCCAAAGTTTATGTATTGTGTTTTATTTAAAGAACAAACAAAAATTTTCTAATTCCATCTTAATCTTCGCTTGGAGACGCTTGGAGTTCTAGTTAAAATTCGTTCAAGGCATTGTAGCTTTGGAAATTGTTGATAAAAAATAATAATTTAGTTTGATAGGGTTCGTAATAGTCGAGGCAATAGTTTTTTAAATTATTGTTCTTGTTGTTGTATTTTTATTTTGGACTTGGGGATTGGGGAATCGAGACTCGAGACCAAGACCAAGACCTCCACGTCAAGACCAAGACTCTTGCTGTCAAGACCAAGACCAAGACCAAGACCAAGACCAGATTTTCAGACATTTTCGAGACCAAGACCAAGACCAAGCGGGTCTTGGTCTTGGTCTTGGTCTCGTGAAACCCTATGTTTAATTAAGTTTTTTTTTAAGATCCACCGTTTCAATTGAACAAAATTTTTCAAATAGTACAGTAATGTATGGATAATCCGAACCCTCTATAATCCGAACTACTCTATAATCCGAACACCCCAATTCTGTATAATGATATCTATAATCCGAACCCCTGTATCCTGCAATCCGAACTGTTATTAATTTTTCTTTGTGCGTGCCTTCCGAAAGAATACCATACATTTTATGCGAGCTTGTATAAGTCTCAGCTTTAGTAAGCTGTATTTGAACCATGTCTTCAACACGGAAGCATGTCACGTTGATCTTTAACAAAAAGCTGATATTTTGCATCAATTGGAATCTGGACGTTCATACGCTACCCTGGCAGTACGCTTCAATGAAATAATTTGAAATGAACCTTTCATGGATAATTTGTATATTTTTTAAAGCATATTGGCAGCATTTTGATGGTTGAGCAAGGTATCTATAAACTGAACACGTTCGGATTATGGATATCATTTAGTGTGAATTCTATAATCCGAACGTTTTGCTAATCCGAATGGGGTCTGCAAACTTTCTGTTCGGATTATCCAGACATTACTGTATTTAATTTTTGGAAGTACACCATAAGATAAATTTAACTAGTAGCAAAGTCCTCACGCGTAGAGTCTCATGAGCGCATTTTCATGAGTTGTACACATTACACATCGTTCCCCTAGAACGTGCTCTAATTTCGCAATTTCGGCCATTTCAAAGAAAAACTTGGCGGTGTAATGTGGAATGTGGGAAATAAAACTTTATAGGTACCTACTAGTGAATTTCTAGAATTTCAGTGTCCCTCGGAAGTTGAACGTTATTAGCTTTATACTTCTTGATCCTGGGACCCTCTAACTATCGACATGCATTTTTTATGCAGGTATGTCGATGTATTTTATGCAATTTGTTATGCTCGCTTACAATGCACGCAAGAAACTGAACATCCACCTAGCATACAATACCCTAGAATATCCATACCTATAAAAAGTACCTACCCATATAAAAACACTGAAATTGGTACATTTATTGGTCGCGTTCTCTATGATTGTTTCTTGTTTCCCGCGGGTGTTTCCCACAAAACTTTTTTCGCATTTCCATAAACTTTGCACTTGTGCAATAACCGCACAACATGCTACGGCTTGTAATCTATAACAACAAATGCAGAAATCGAATGCGTCGTCGAGGAAATCTCGTACTTATCGTATGCCTAGACATTTTACCAATCTCGCATATTATACGGCCTTTGGTTTGTGTTTGTAGATAGGTACCCACGTACCTACCTATGTGTACCAAGCTATAGCGAGCCTAGGACTCTGACAGCGGGGTTTGTGGTAGTTTTTCGAATCACGATCGATATGTATTATTGCTCTAGTTGCAGGATCTGCACAATCCGTTAGTGATTTATGCGACTATACCAAAGGTTCCAGCAGGATCGTAATAACAGTGCTTGCCGGTCTCGTACACGCCCGACCTCTATTCATCTCCTGTTGGCTGATGTTTGCCTTTTCTCTGATGCAATTCCTAAAGTAGCTAATGTCAAACCGTCCGGCAATAAATTATCTCCCATTAAATATACTTACGAATAGCTATGATAGCATCAGGAGATCGAATCACCAAATTAATAAAAGTAACGGATAAGTAAGCGCAGCATTCTTGACAATTTAGTCAAGAGTTCTTGCTGATGCCGCGCAATTTTCGACCAATGGAGACCCCTCCTTATATTCTTAGGTAGGTACAAGGTACACTAATTATTGTTTCGCTCAGGTTATCCTCGAAAAAAGCAGACTCAATTTACAGGATGCGACAAAATTTGATACCGCAAATACATGTACATACATGTTATCCATCCGTCTATGAAAGGGCTCTGGAAAATTTGACTTTATTTCGGAGATACATACAGCCTTCCAAAATTCAACTTTGTCACGTGTTTCTTATCAGTAACTCCAAACTTCAAAACGTGAAGAGCTACTCACTTATTTGCCTTTAATTTAGCGAAGTGTTTTTTCAATACAAATTGACTCATCACCTGCCATTCCTGATTTAGTCGGAAAAGGTTTGGCCTAGCACAACCGATTTTTTATCCTGTGAACCGGTTTTCACCATTTCCTTTTTGAACAACAGGTAACTGCAACTTTTTCTTGAACCTTTTACAAAAATTTTTCAACTTTTCCGGGAGTTACTTTTTCAAAATGAAATTAGCATATTCCGTTAATTTGAAAAAACTCCAATGCAAACTTTGACATGCGGTGAGCTCCACGAAATATTCATTTTAGGTGTAGACATGCTGAGAATGAAAGTTGGAGAAAAGTTTGAATTAATTTTTGGAGGGAAAATTTTCGAAATCGGACCCACGGTTTCCGAGTTTTCATCTCTGGAAAAACTTCAAATTTTCCAACTTTTTATCCCGTGAACAGATTTTCACCACTTTTTTTAAACAAGAGGTAACTGGCTCTTTGAATATTTTCCAATAATTTTTTTCCAATTTCCCGGGAATTTCCCTGTTATTAAAAATGTAAAACAGTATAATTGGCGATCTTCATAATAAAATGATTCGGAAAAAGATTTGAGGTTTTTCCGGAAAATTCAAATTTCCAAAATCTCCAATTTCCTGCAAATGTGGTGCCAGTTTCAGATTGTTCACCTTCATCAATGTAATGTACCAATGCGTCTGACTGCCTCACTCGCTTTTCTTTCCACATAATTTGGTTCCTAATGGAAAACTGCAAATTTATAACTTTCTAACTTGTGAACAGATTTATATCAACTTTTTTTCTGATAATCAAGGGCGTTGTATGTAATAATCGTGAAAATTTTATTATTCAATTTCATTTTAATAGTTATGTCTGCGAGCTAAAATTACTTTCAGAATAATTTTTGGTCCTATTGCTCAATATTCTACTGGATTTTCATTGGCACAGAGATCTCTAAGCATATTAATAAAGAGCAAAAATGTGTCTTGAACTCACTTCATGCAACAGTTAGGGATTTTATTAGACATCAATTCAAATATGCGGCAATATATATCTAGATTTTTACAAAAATCCAATTAAAATTGAAGAAAAAAAAACTCTTCTACTTACTCGACACTCTCAGCTCAAAACTCACAAACTCACCAGTGAAAGCCGCCGATCCAAGACTCTTCATAGTTTTCTTTCGTACGCAGAAATACCTGTACGTACAGGAATGGTATGAGGTTACCTATACGACAAAAATTCATGATTTATGAATAACAAGTGATATTTTTAATTTGTGATTGATTAATTGACCAATTTTATTACTCTAATAATCCAATACAATTATTAATTGCTTGTGGTTAATGATTTTCTATTAGAAAATGAAGATTGATTGTATAGCGTGCTGCAAGAAGCAGAGCGCCGTTTCAGGGCGTTATGCTGTTGAAATATTTTATTGTTTTATTTTGCTTTGTATCCTAACTGATGATATCTTGTAGTTGTTGATGTTTCTAACGAAGTTCTATGCTGAATTTGAGTACCTCTAACCTTTTTCTTCTCAACTTCTTTCAGTTTGCACCTCTTTCTGTTTTTCCTGATGATTTTCCGCATGTTAATACTTGATTCTCACATTCAACATAAAAATGGTTTCAGAACAGGGTAACAGGACGTCGCGGGTGGTTCGAAATGGACCAGTGGCAAGTTTGCTATAGTAACCAATTTGTCCCATTATAAGATGCTTCTTTGAAGCCTAATTCATAAATAAATAAATCACAAAAAAATCAATAACTTTGAAAAAACAAAATACTATCAAAAACCCAAAACCATTTCGGGATATAATTGTACGCTTTCCAAAAATGTTGCCTTTAGGAAATTCTGCGACTTATTTTTTCAAAACCTGAAATTTGCCCCTTCCATTGTCACCCTGTACATCATGCATACCGGGTGATCATTTGAAAACTATCCACCTGCAATAACTCCCGATTCCTAGCGAAAAAGTCCTCGAGCAAAAACAGGTCGATTTTTATATCTAGAAGGACATCAAAAACATACATTGCCGAATTTCTATATTAAGCCCCCTTGCCCTAACCCACCCTAACTGTGAAATCCAAAAACCAACTTCAAAAAAAAACTTTGGAGGGCTGCATCTTCGTCTTAACTTTGAACTTTGCAAAATGGTATATAGGTTTTCATCATATTTTGACGAGATCTACTCACAGTCAAATTTTTTGCTATCATCCCTGAAACACCCTGTATTGTATTTTCAACCTCAATCTGATATCTACTGTTATGGTTGTTGTTGTTGTTGTTGTTGTTGTTGTTGTTGTTGTTGTTGTTATCTATTTTCGTTTTTTTCTGTTTCTTTTCTTTTATCTATGCTTTTTTGTTATCAAATTTATTTGTCAATACAATACAATTCTAAAGCGCATCACATTTCTTTTAAAATGTTCATAAATGCCAACGAAAGACGAATAAACACATATTATTATTATTATTATTATTATCCCATGTTTGGTACCGAACTGAAATTTGATAACACGTTGTTGCAATACTTGCAATCCGGCATGAGTATCATAACTATAGGTTTTATTTTTTCGCATGGGTAAGTATACAATATACCTATCCATAACAACCTGCAGGAATACGGGTCCCTCAAGAACAGTTTAAAACAAATTATCCCCTTAGAATATGCCTGGTTGTCTTTTTTGGACCCATTCAACCAATCGTGAAGTATGATCACAATTTCGTTGAAATAATGTTTTGCGTAAATGGTATTGTAACATCCTCGCCCACTATTGTGGTAAGCATCTGTAGATCGATTTGTCTAACAAAAATTGCAACACTATACCAGCCCAGTTACCGTTTTCGATAGTATGCGGTCTGCAATTATATGCAATAATTGGCGAGATCACGTAGAGCGGTGTCTACAATGGTCGAGCTAAAGCAGCACGACAATCGTGAGTGCTGTTGCTGTTAATAATTAAAATAAACGTAAGTACCGCCGACTCAGAGCAGCCAGATCATCTCAACGAACTTTGTTGATAGGCCCTCAAGACGACATAATGATGGGGATCTGCAGAAATGCATGGACTCTCCACTTCTACAAGACCTGTCTGTGGCAGGAAATTTATCAAAGTTGGCAGCAATCATGACAATATCTAACATCAGATTCCTTAAAGTATATACAGGGTCCTGCATGAGTGCGAGTGCGTGAATGTTTTTCTTCATGAAATGCCCTACTTTTGATTTCTTTATCTTGTTCAGCTTTCCAAGCTCTTTTATAAATGCGTTTTTGTTCCTTCAGTTTGTGCCAACAACTAGAAATTGAAAAATAAATAATTGAAATTATAATTTCTAATTTCTTTTGGAGATATCGAGCTGCAACTTGATATTCCGCCAAACAATCATGTTTTTGATGAAATGCGATGTAGGGATATCGATAAAGCCTGCTAGAATAAATACTAGGATCTTCAACTTTTTTCCATCGTGATCGCCATCTTCAAATTGCCCGTCGTGGAATTTGTTGGAAAAACAACAGGTGACGACTTTGTTATACACACACGATCGTTTTATAGTGAAAAATAAGGTCCTGAATTGCGCCAATGACCTCTTCGCCGAAGAAACTTCATCAAGTTCGTTTTTCTTAATTTCTTTCCACTCACGTGACAGTCATGACCAAATTGAACTGTGGATCGATGACATGTTTGCGATATTATAATCCACATCATTTTGTGAAGCGAAGCTTGTTACTAAATTTCATCATCATCAGCCAAATGGTGTTCCTTTGGCAAACAGTTGAAAAAAAGTTGGCTTCGATTTTTGTGAAAGAGGCAAAAACGACAGTCACGTCGTCCCCTCAAACCCGATTGAAGACAATCTGTTACAAAAAATGCTACCAATTGATACTGAAAGAGTTCGGAGAAATGTGTTCTGTAGCTTGAAGTTAAACCGAAATGGATTGTCCCATCCTAGTTCTGCAAAAGAGGCGTCAACGAGGGCGTCAAAAATGTGGCTACAGCTCATCTTTGAAGCGTTTCTGGCCATATTTAACAAAAAACGTTTCAAATATGAGCTGTAGCAACATTTCTGACGTCCCTCCTGCAGAACAAGGATGTAACAATCCATTTCGGTTTAGTTCAAACTACAGAACACATTCCTCCGAGCTCTTCCAGTATCAATTGATAGCATTTTTGGTAACGGATTTTTTTCAATCGGGTTTGAGGGGTCGACGGACGTGACCCTATACCGCTTTTGTCTTTTTCACAAAAATCGAAGCAAAGTTTTTGTTCAAATGTTTGCCAAAAGAACTTCACTTGGCTGATGATAATGAAATTTAGTGACTGACTTCACAAAATAATGTGGATTATAATATCGCAAAGATCTCATCGATCCAAAGTTTCATTTGGTCATGAGTGTGACGTAAGTGAAGAGAAATCAAGAAAAACGAACTTGATAACGTTTCTTCGGCGAAGAGGTCATTGGCGCAATTCAGTACCTGGTTTTCTCGTTATAAAACGATCGTATGTGTCCAACAAAGTCGTCACCTGTTCTTTTTTCAACAATTTCACGAAGGGCAATTTGAAGATGGCGCTCTCGATGGAAAAAAAGTTGAAGATCTTAGTTTTGAACCTAGCAGGCTTTGTCGATGTCCTCACACCACGCTTTATTAAAAATATGATTCTTTGTCGGAATATCAAGTTGCAGCTCGATATCTCAAAAAACAACTGATTTATTGAAAAAAGAAACACTTTTTCCTGCGTATTTCGGAAACGCCCCAAGATATTTCAAAACTGTTTGCAGCACTTTCATGAGCATAAAATCCGTCATCAATATCCTGATTTACACACATCCATCAGTTATGGTTCAAGATTAACGATTTTTCAACAATTATTTTCTACTTCACCCTGTATGAAGTGTCTGCACGATTTACTTGGAACAAGCAAACTAAACGATCATTTGACAAAGGAAGTGAGTTGACGGGGGAGGATTTTCATCATTCGTAATGAACCGTCAATGTAATTCCAATGGAGTATTATACCAAAAAAATTTTTTGATTGAAATGGAAACTACATAGAAAAATAATTGACCCGTGTTTTTTTATTCAGTCAAAAACCGTACCGTTTGGGCGCAATAAATAAATAACATCAACTAGTTCTGACGTCACAGCGAGTCACCGTCTATACTGCCTGTGTAAATGACGTCAGAAATAGGCAGAATATAGGAATTTCGTTTATTTATTGCGGCCAAACGATACGATTTTTGGCTGAATAAAAAAATACGGGTCAGTTATTTTTCAATATAGTTTCTGATTCCGTCGAAAAAAAGAAATTTTTTCAAAAGTATAATACTCTGCCAGAGAGCAGTTACTTGAAAGTGAAAACAACGCTTTGCATCATTCAGTAGGTATCTGTTATGTATTGTTACGTATTTCGCGTACGGGTTCGATTATAATTGAGCCTATCGTTTTAAAACACACAATGTTTATTACTGCGTACCGTTGCGGCCTTTTTAAAGTGAACGACAGTTGACAGTTTTTTTTAGGATTCTGGCCCGAAGGTCGCATGACAGCAAGCCAACTCGTTGACACTGTCGTCCACTTTATTATGGCCGCAACCGTACTACAACAAATACACGCTAACAATTATTCACGCTTGGAAATATCGTTGAGACTACTTCGCTTGTTTCGCACTCGATCTCTTCCAATTCATAACTAACTGCGAGCCGACGATTGATGCCTTTCCATCGATCGCCTTTCGATCCATGCGTTTTCCAGCAGATTCCACAGTGAGCCAGCATACGATTTCGCTCGACTCCTGGAAAATCTTACACATTTCGCGTATAATTCTGCCGTGCTATAGAGCCGACGCCGCCGCCAAATGGACAGATGTGTCTTAATCGAGCGTTAGAGTCTCCCGATGTATTTCAATGCCAAGCCATCACGTATACTCTAGAAATGTCCAGAGCTCCGCATTTATACACTGCAACGCAATGAAAGAGTCTAGAAAGATCGCGTGTTTACCAGAATGCACAGGAATCGCCGCTCGTGACAGTGTGATGGAGTGACTGGATGTGCGGGCTTCTTTAGCACACACATCGGCCTCTTCATTCCCCTGTAGTTAACTGCATACAAACGTGCGACGCCGACGGGACAAAAATTAAAACGAATTGAAGGAATGTTGGACAGTTTTTCTCTGATCTGAAGAACTAGAAGTTCGTGGAATATATTTTTTGCAGTGCTTATAAGGAAGTGAGGGAATCTGAGGCAATGGCCTACTTAGATCCCTGATCCTTCCTGTTCCCCGATTTATTGTATGTAGGGCAAGGACTTCTAGGATGTCGCAAAATTCTCCCGTAACTACGCTTAAAGTCTGACCTAGGACCTAGCCGATAATAGTTTGTGAATCGCACGATCCACCCTCCAATCACAGCCAACCTTGACTTGTTGGCTTTTGCGGCGAGGATGAGGACGCGAGAGTGAGGGCGAGGGCGCGGTGAACGTTAATTTCCAGATGTGTAGATAAATCGGTTGAAATTGGATACGGCAAAATTTCTTTCAAGTACCAAGCATACTGTGCAAAATGACTCGAAATGTCCATTCCACAGTTCGATGGTGAGATTTCGCGTTCATTAAGAGAACGTGTATTTCAACACGATCCAGCAATTAGTCATTCCTTTGGTGGTAGGTAGCTAGTAGGTAGGCATAAGTACATACCTACTGCGATACGATGGCAAAGTGTATTAGGTGCACACTATCTTCATAGTACCTTTACCTCCGGTTCCACTAAAATTTTACGAACAGATTGAATCTATCACGCTGATAGTTGCTATGCACCAGTCAATAGGATGGCCAGTTGCTTAGTTACTATGAGAGTGATAAAGTTATCGCGTTGATAAAAGTTTGGTGGAACCGGAGGTTAGTCTCTTTGGAACTGATCTAAGAAGTGCATCAGCAGACTGCACAATTATTCCAACGCAAATATTGCATACATAGGTATAGTAAGTACTACAATGGTAGTACTTACATACGTACCGCAGTCGCCCGTAATCCTCATTATTAATGCAGCCAATCGTCAGGTATCGCTAGAGCAAACAAAGAATCTTATTTCGCGATCATTACTGGCTCCGCCTCATTCGTCCCACTAAATAGGCACCCATCTATGAGTACGATAGACCCCGATCACAGAGTAGAACTGTAGAACCCCGATCGTTCTTACGTCTGAAAGAGCAGCCTCTTCTGTCTGTTATGGGTTAAGGTAATAATTAATGTTGCGAGGACTTAACGACTATTGTACCATTTTCATGTAATGAAGGAAATTGTACATTCTATATGAATCTGCAAGGAAGAATATGCGGTGGAGCACGTCTTTACTCTCTAATAGATACAATGGCATAGGCAAAACTCACTGACCGCTTAACCACAAGTAGTGGCGGTGGTTGTTTTTTTGACATTTGCGCTAAGGCGAATAAGGGACCAGATAATGGTTTTTGCGCCTCAGTCCGCAGATGTTTGTTTGTACCTCCGTCGCTGAATATTTTATTCCATGCACCACATTTCTTCACGAGGAAGTTGTTAAATGTTTATGTTGTGTGTTTTTACATGGACGTACTGGAAATTTATTGTATCAAGATATACCTACCTAACCTCTACATTCTCCTTTCCACACTTTTATTCCGTCAAGATTCAACGTTGCCTGGCCAGCGTGGGTAAATTGTCGTTAATTAGTGAACAGACAGGTATAAGTGCAACTTTGTAACTCCCGCTTGGCGTTTGCCGTTTTCTCAACAGTAATACATAAGTACAACAAGTGCTTGGTGGCTTTTCAGTTATATCGTTTCAACCCGAAAACAACTGTCAATAACGAGGGAAAAGTAAATCCAGTATTATCTGACCAAAATCCCTCGACTGGTCTACTTTCCGAGTGATTGATAGTTGTTTAGGGATTTAAAAAAACTTGAATTAAATACAACGCACGAGTTATATTTTGCTGATTATTACATACAACGCCCTTGATTATTAGACCTACAAGGATAATATTCACTTATCTAAATCCCACTGTCAATAGCAACGGAATAAAATTCATGTAAACAACAAAATCTGACAGCTGTCACTTCAGACTTCTTTTATGTAATAATCTTCAAAATATCACTCGTGCTCGAGATTTTCCCAGATAATTTTGGCCAGGCGTTTCCCTCGGGCTGATTGTCTCTGGATAAATGCCCTCCTCCTACGGAGTCGGGCATTTATCGCTACAATCAGCACTCGCGATCGCCTGACCAAAATTATCGTGAAAATCTAAGCACTTGTGATATTACTGTTGATTATTACATGAATGCCTTCTGCGAACTGCGCTGAAATGGTTTATTTAAACTTCCAAGAGCAAATGTCAAAGCCAGCCATGTGTTTGTTGTAGTAGGTTCACCTGTACCGTGATTCTAGTCGGCTGTGAGATTTTGTTTTCAAGTTTCCAAATCTGAAATATAGAAAATCCCCGAAACTTTGCGGTTGGCCGCTCTGGCTTCATTTAGCGTTCGTCGTTCGGACCACTTTTGGAACGTATTTTTTTCGCATATCCTCTGCAGATAGACGGAATATTTTTGCGACGTGATGTCTTACGCTTTTTTCCATTATATTGGAAAATGTAGTAATTTTTCGACCTGTTTTTAATTTTCGCCAATGAACAAATAAATCAAAGCAACTTTGACATTTGACAGGTGTCAAAAATATTTCTAACCTCTTGAAGCCGGTTCAACTTTAGGTTGATTCAAACTAAAAAAGTACTAGGCCTTCACCCAAAAAAAGGGGTCCCATGGAATCATCAATCCTTTCACCTCTTGCAGTCGAAAAGACACGACGAATCATGAAGCACTATTGGCAAGACAAGGAACATCTCAGCAGGCCTGCAGTTGCAGCAGGATCTACGTATAAAAAGTTAATTGTTAATTAAACCGAATTTCAAAAAACCCAGCCGCTCAAAGTTGCGTATTGGACCGAAATTTATGTGAGTACCTTCAGTTTGTAATTTGCTTCCGTTTTGGAGCTTGGCGGAACGAGTTTTTGTCGGCCTTGAATGGCCGTCGTCAAGATGACTTGAATTGAAGGCGGCCCCGTCGGGTTCTGGTGTCTAAATGACAGTAATACAGCTCTGCGCCTCTCTAGTCGCCTGTCCACTTATGACAAGGTCAGTTTCCCAAGATTTTAATATCAATTTGATAAGAAATATAGCTTTACTTCCAGTGAAGTCAGTTTCACACCAGGTAAAAAGGCGGCAAGCCTACAATGCTAAAGTAGAAAATTTGCCCAGCCAACTAGAGTCACAGTACAAGTGAATTTGAATTTGAACAATTTGAACCTACTATAGTTATTTTGTGGAATTGTTGAAATAAACATCCCGTTATTTTGAACACTGTTGGTTAGATGGTCTTTAGGTTACCAGGTTGTGGAGAGAGTGGTGGACAAGACCCGTTTGAGGGAAGGCCCACACTGCGGAAATCCGTCTCAAATGTGGTAAAAACGAAGTTTAGATCACGAAGACAATTACTTCAAACAATAATGCTAGATTTTCATCAACAACCAGCAGAAACGGAAGCGTTTCAAGCTCGAACTAAATAGTTCCTAGCCTCAAGAAATATTTCAATCCGGCGCTGTAGGTATACTAGTGAGATTTTATCAACTGCTAGTGTGATTTTTCCACTTTTTATCGATAGCTTAATGCTCGCAGCCCAGACCCATTCCAGCTGTCCTGATTAGTTGAAACTAACGTATGTATACAAAGGTGTTTCAGAGATGATAGCAAAAAATTCAACTGTGAGTAGATCTCGTCTAAATACGATGAAAACCTATATACCATTTTGCAAAGTTCGGCCTAATGACGAAGATACAGCCCTTGAAAGTTCACTTTTTTCGGATTTCAAAAATTTGTAACATTGAAACGTTTCGACAAAATTAGCTTAAACTCAGTATCACCTGGTTTATCAACATTATCTATCGACCTGCCAAATTTTGAAAGCATCCAACCAGTAGCGTAGAAATTATAAGGGGTCACTTTAAGTCAACTTTTCTTCCTTCTATAGTTTTGTTAATTCAAAAGATTTTACTTTAAAAATATCTACCACTGGATGTGTATTGAATTTTTTTTAATTCACAGGATGAGTCAGAAACTAAGAAGATTATTGTTCGAAGGACCAGTTTTTGACCCAAAATTTTTTCCAAAAATGAAAGGCGAAGATTTTTTCTATCGTTTTTTTGGGATTCCCTGAAGGGACCTATACAACGTGCTACAGAGCTATTCCGCCATTTTCTGGAAACCTGTATTAAAGATTGAGGTCAATTATTATTATGACCATCATGATAATACATAAATAATATACTCAGTAATAATTTAAATACATCATCTTCGATAATAATCAGCGCAAAATGCAAATGTGCGCAACTGTTCAGATAGGTAGGTAATGCTAGCTGAACCTCTTTCTTACATAGCAAACAACACGAAATTTCCGGATTCCTGTCTTACCTATTATAATTACGGGTGATAATATATTCTTCCGTTGTAGCTCAATGACAAGACAAATTTATCGATGTTCGTCCTGCTGAACTCCGCGGAGAGCACCAAGCGCACCAGTTCAAAAGAACGCTCGTGTTGTCGAGAATGATCAGGAAGAATACACGGAAGATAAATATCGATACCCAGGTGGTAAACACAAGAACGGACTGTGTGTGACCACACCGGGAATCCTTGTTCATTTGACAACTAGTTCTTTTCTTCGTGGCTACTTTTACTTTTAGCCATCAGTGTGCATTTCCAGTGGGGACGTTTATATTATAATCACGTGATCATAATCAATCATTGCTGGCATCATTACCAAGATCAGCTCGTTCTGTACTCATACGTGCATAGGTAATGTCTATAGAATAAACTTGCTTTTGGCCGTTTCAGTTCGTATGTACCCAGTTACAGGTAAGTATGATCATTGAATTAAAACGAAAAATCTCACAGTTTATTGTAAGTAAATAGTTGATATCTTACTCTTACATATAAAAGCAAATGGATGAATCGGGAAGGGTAAAAAAACTGCCTAGTGACCATATAGACTGACAAATGCAGAAGAAATCAAGAGTAAAAGTAGCTTATGATAACATTTTAATGGACGTCGTACGCCATTGAATTTGCAGTTAGTACTGATCGGACGAGTGAACATTTTGGCAAAAACGTACGCATAGGTACCTAATTAGGATACAAGTAGCCTATAATTATTGTGCATAATTTACATGGTGGAATGGTGGATGTGTCAAGATGAGCTGAGAAAATGTTTTTTTTTGCCCACAGCTCAACAATAATCGAGATAGAGCTCTTCAATTGTGGACTTTTTATTTGGCTTTTCACAAATAATTCATGAACCCAGGGGCTCACCCAACAATGCATTCTAACATTTTGTGCCGACCCGAAAAATAAATTGGATACATTACTATTGCCAACTTTACAAAAGTTGCTTCTGCCATAACTATGTGCCCGTATCACCATTTGATTTTACTTTTCTAAACTATTCAACTAACTAACTGGCCTGCCTTCAGAAAGGCCGGTCCTAGTTCTAATCAGTAGTTATCCATCAGTATAAAACCGCACAATTTAACACCGATTTCTGAACGCCAAGCCACTAAGTTGTACTTAACGTATGGTCCGAAAGTTTTGGGGAATTTTTTAAAAGCTTATAACTTTTTTTGGATACGTAGTTTTAATTTTGTAACTGATTATTGCAAAAAGTAACATCATCTACAACAATACCAAATTCATATTTTACATAATGAAGATGGGCCATTATCTTTGATGGCTCTCAGTTCTCTTCTGCTATGTTCGATCAGTCTCTGGACAACAGTAGGATCAATTTCTCTGAGCTCCTGCCTCCCAATGTACCGCAAGCTCGACCAATATAAGATTTTTGGTGAGTATTGAACAGAATAGTATACGACAAGGGACGGAAAGCTGCAAATGAAAACCAATTACGGCGTCGCATTTTTCAAAAACATTAGAGCATTTCGCATTGGAGAAATTGATCCTGCTGTAGTCCAGAGAATTATGGAACATGGCGGAAGAAAATTGAGATCCATCGAAGATGATGGTCCATTATCAATATGTTGAATATGAATTTGTTATATTGTATTATTGATTATTAGAGCAATCGAAAAGGAATCTACTTCGTGGCTCGAGACCCATCAAGTCTGGACTCCGGGTTATAACCTTCTCAGTCCCCCCTCCCTTCCTAAATCTAACGCTGGACTTTGAAAGTAATCGCATGCATCTTATCTACACATAATTAGCATTTTCCAGTCATAACGTATGTAACAAAAGTTTTCGGAAAAATTTCGGAGCCGAGGAGCCATGACTAAACAATGAAGTATCAATTCGCCGTTTTGCACAAACAATCTCTGGATATTGTGTTTTCAATTGGCAGTTCAAGTTTTGCAAGAAAGTTCTAAAAAATGTCTTACAAGCTTGAGATGCGGAAGAGCATCTATCAGCTAGTTGGACGGCTACCGAAATGTAAAATTGTTACTTTATTAAGGAACCAAAATATCTCAAAAACAACAATTTATCGTACGATAAGTGAGTGTGATGAAGAAATCCCATGTCTCAACTTGCCAAAAAGTGGAAGTCCGAAAGCTTTGACTGCAGACCAGATCGCCAGGCTGGTAAGAGGAACAGCAGACCAGGTGGGGAAGTCAATTCGAAGATTTGAACGGCGCTTTCACGTTTCTTACACGACTGTGCATCGGGAATTGCGTAGTGAAGGCTTATCTTTTCGTAAAAGACGTTAATGCCCAAAATACGCGGCAGCTTAACTGCAGAGGATACCTACCTGCTGTCGTGCACTAAGGGGCCTGCACTTCACCAAAAATAGGGTAATTTTTGTAATGGACGATGAAAAATATTTCACCCTCGGGAACAGTGAAATGAAGAGGAACGATGGTTTTATACCAAGAATGTAGAGAACTGCTCAAATGAAGTAAAATTCAAGGCAAAAGCCAAGTTGCGTCGTAGGATCTACCAAAAGAATAATGAAATCGATGTTGCTTCCGTCCAAAGTCTCATGCGACAAGTTAAGACCAAACTGCGGGCCATCGAAGACAATGGACTTTTATCAATTCCATGACTTATGTTTTTGAATAACTATAGATGTAAGATTGAGATGTTGGAACTATTTTTGAAATTATATTATTTCTGCAATAGGTAAGAGGTCCTCGAAATTTTTCCGAAAACTTTTGTTACATACGTTATTAGGAACTTTGTGATGACCTAATTCATTATTAGATAAATAATTACATTTACTTATACCATTGTATAACTATTACTAGTAGGTCAGCCTCGAATTTGGAATTTTGTCGCTAGATGTCGCCTAGAGCAATTAGCTCGCAAGAAATTATCAGCGCATATGAGGAAAATTAAAATTTCTGTACCAAACCATCAACATTTATCAGTAAGTTGGGCGCCACGTTGAAATTTGAAGACAGCGTGATTTATAACTAATTTGAACGACCAAACGACAAATGCTGAACACGCCACCTGCCCGTGCTTTCCGAAAATTGCACAATTTGAACGGCGGTTGGCCTACTAGGAGTAGTTATACAATGCTTATACCATCGAACACGCAGCGATGTGTCTGGGAACGGTAAAGGCGAAATTTCTTGCGCTCTCGGTCCTAGTTAGACTGTACTATCGAAGGCTAGATGGCGGCAAACCAATCATCCGTAAATTCATTGTCGCTGTCTTGGAACTTTGATGGTCGTCATTACCCGCTGGTCGCCATTCCTCCATTCTACCCTACCCTAAGGAACATTCCCCAACGATTTTGGTTTACAGTTACAGAATAGCCATTCACGTTCCCAAATGAGCCAACGAAAAATGTTTGCGAAAGGGTATGTTATGCAATATAAGAGTAGGCCGGTTAACACAGTCACATAGTAAAGTTGTAGTAGGTTCTGTGTCCAAGGTCTTTTACTCCTTAATGTCATTAATTGCCCATTAATGCGCGTCAGTACTCAAGTTGTAAAGCTCTAATCATCGGAGATGATATAGATTATTTATCGACTCGAAGTCACTCGAGTAGGTATTATAATTATTGCGAAATGTATATCTGTACAGTTAATGTGCAAAAATGCTTATTTTATGCATCATTTCATCTATAGGTAGTTACACTGATGGTAATTTAAATTAAAACAAATAGGAAATGGGTAATTTTATGTCGTCCGCGAGACCAACAGGAATTCAGCCATTAAATTGAAATAAGAACTAAATTTTCTTGATAAAATGTGCTGATGATGTGCGTGCTTTTTTGTCAAAGTAGGTAGGTAGGTTTACGTAGGTATACATACTTGCCTGTTTATAGCTCATACTAATTCAACATTGGTTTATCTAGGCATCTTAATCATGCACCGGGTGTCCCAATGAAAAGTGTTCACTAAAAGTTATTTGAAATCTAGTGAATTCTTCACAAAAGGCCAAGATTAGATGAAATTATCCCCAGGGCCGTTCCTAACGGGGCGTTCAAGGCGTGCGACAAACGCGGGCGCACTTTGCCAGGGGCGCAAAAATTCGACGGACTGAAAAAGAATCAAAAAGGGCGCTTTGCGCCCCCCGTTATAGCCGGGCGGCGCTTTAGCGCCCGATGCGAAAACCAATCGTTGCGAAATCAATCCCTGTGGGTCTATTCCTTGACGGATTCTTACCATTTTGGTCTCTTTCGAAAGCTACAAGGATGTACTTTATTTTTATTTATAATTATTTTTAAAATAATCAAATTATTTTTGGATTTTGGGAATGCCTTTTGGCTCAAACCAAAGTAAATCGTTGTAGTTTTCGAGAAGGACCAAAATGGTAAGAATCCGTCAGACCGTGCTTGAGCTTTACTTAGTTTATAGTCGACGCAAGCGGATACGGAACCGCATACGGTTACGCAAAAGGTAGCGTAAGCAAAACCGCTAGTTCATAGTGAACGCTCCCATAGGCACACGCCTGCGTCGTAGGAGAAGAAATCATAGGTGATTTGTTTGCCTGAGTGTGCCGCTCCACTCTACATTGACATTGTTGTTCACTTAGCCATCCAAATTTAAATTCTGATTGGTGGAAACTTGCTCTCATCCTTGTCAAAGTAAGAAACATTATATCGGAGCTGTATCGCATACTTACACAATACCTATGACTTTTCGTGTGAAAGGTGCATCAGTTACATTATTCAAAGTTGACGTGAAGCTTTCGGAACAAATCCTTCTCATGATCTTGTGAAAGCATAAAAACATGCTCAGTACATGATTACCATCAGCACCATCAGTGAGAGACCTAAGACTGATCACAATAATACAGGGTGATTCAAAAATGGCGCATTTCCTCCCGTGTACGTTGTGGGAGACGTTGAGGGAGCACGGAAAAAATAGTAAAAAAAAATTGGCTCATTTATCCTTCGAGTTACGAAGAGGTAAAGTTGAGGATTTAACTTCTTCGGTTTGCATGATTTTAAAGCAAAGCATTGTTACTTGCGAAGAGTCACATGTCGTTAGTAGTTTCCGATTGAAAATTTCTCTTGCAATTGAGATTTGAGTCGTATATTCAAATTTTAAAATTCGTCCTCCACCTCAAAGGTGCCGTGAAAATACATTTGGCAAGTATGTTTGGTATGGTATGGCAGGTTCTACGGAGTTTCCAGGGTAACACTACAATAATGCTATTGTGATGTACCTCTTTGATCTAAAGGTGCGAGGTAGGTACTAATGCGATGCTGCCAGATTGGACAGATTTGTTTTAGTTAATAACTTGCAAATCGAAGCCGATTAATTTTTTTTATTATTTTTTCCATGCTCCGTTAACGTCCACTATAACGTGCCCGAAAGGAAATGCGCCATTTTTGAATCACCCTGTATATGCAACAATTTCGATTCAAAATTCCCCCATCAGAAATGATTCAACCTAAAGCAAAAATGGTGCCATAACCGCAAAATGCATGAAGTCCAAGCAACTGATTAGAAAAAAGTTTGAGCAGTTTCGTTAGATGAGAAAATACGTTCTGGAAGAATCCACTGTGGTGTAGGAGATAGCCAGAATATTGAAGGACTGGACCCCGAGAACATGAGAAAGAAAAAATGGTTTTCAACACAAGGAAGCAACAGTGAAGACTCTCTGAAATGTGACTGCTAAAACAATACAGGAAAGATATCATTTGGAATATGGAATTAGGTACTTTCAATCCATTCTGACTTTGCCTTTCAATCTCGCCTTTAGTTCAGCCTGAGATGACTGAGATGCCCGTGATGCTCAGCGGAAACCATCAGCAAGACAGCCTGAGAAGAGGAAGTGAATTTCAATAAAACCTATCATGTATTACTTAGATACCTACTGCGATCTATTGAATACCTGTTTCCAAAGAATATTTCCTATTCTAAACCACCCAGTTTCAATTTCATGACCCAGCCGTCATCACACCCTTTTAATTAAATCCAAATGGCTAGGGCTGGGGCTCTCCTTTCGAACTTGAAAGGTAACCGATAATTGCATTAGTGCAAAATTATCGCCTGATTCGGACCTAATTTGTTCAAGTAACAATAAAAAATTGTCATTTTCTTTGTTAAAATGTCACATTTGACAAATGAATGAAATTTTCAAAAACATGTTTCCAATAATTTTCGTATCATAATTTTACAAGGAACTGCCACCTAAAATTAATGGCATAGGTTGGAACCCACATTATCTCAAAATATGGCTCAACACACATCTTCAGCTGTTTTATAATCCGTACAACACCTCCACCATTCCTATACACTATCTCTACCATTATAGTAGCCGAGGTACACATAAAAAAACGGCATTTGATGTTACAAGCAAGCCACTTTGCACAGTTGTTACTTAGACCCTAACAAACATTTTTTCCGCAGCACATGGAAATCGGTCCCTTAGGAGAGCGGGGGGGGGGAGCCCCCCTTGAAAAAAGTAACTTTTTTAAATATTGACCGATTTTCACAATTCTGGTGTCGATTCCACACAATTTAATATCGCTAAGAAAAATAGAGATGAAGTACGTCACAAGATACAGTTATTTTTTCATTTTCTAGCGCCATTTTCCAAATATGGCCGCCTATTTAGCAAAATTTCATCTGATTTGAAAATAAGCTTGTCGCGTGTCTAAACCGACTAATTTTGGGGCGCTCTTTACGTTTTCTTCATCTAAAATAACATTCGAGATATCTGAAGGGAGTTATTGAATGAAGGAAGCATAGAAGGCAATTTTTTTCAATATTTATACTAATGAAGAAATATTCAGTTACATATTATTCGCAATAATTTGTTGCACACTGTTCCCTGGATCAGCTGAACCAATCGTAGGATCAAGTCCTGAACTGAAAAGTAATTATTGGGCCTTCTAGTACCTATACTTTCCTCCAAATTTATAAAAAAAAACTGAAGGCATAGTTTTTGTTGGTACAGCCTCCTTTACAGCTCTTGCAACTAAGAGTGCAGGGTAGCCGATTTCTTTCGCATTTACATTGCATAGTTTGGCAACCAGTCTTGCAGCTACATCGGTCCAAGGCATGACAAGCACTCCACACTTCCTATAACTGAGACCATACTGGTTCCCACTTATCATTTTGGAGTGCCCAACCCAATCCTTCTGGAGTTGTGTCACACTGGCTAGTGGACTAGGCTTGTCCCCACAACTGACCAGTCTTGTAAGCGGCTCGTCGAGGATGCTGTACTAGGGTACCAGATGTCGGAGGACCACAGGGCCAAAGGTCGATTCTCTGTGGCAAATAGGTTTTTGCGAACCTGATCTACAGTGATACACTCAGGATCACACACTCCATACATGCGGACTGTGTTTTCTTCCGAGGTCTTCAGTGTATCCTCAGTAGTAGGATGTGCAGGAGGACGAGCTAAAGGTGTGAATGCATCGGTGTAAATATCTTTCCAAGCACTCCACCTGTCTTTTTGTCTTTCTATCAACTAAAAAACGAAACGCTATCATAATCTATGTAGGCGTGGAAACCACGCTGAGCTACGGATCTGGACTCTCCAAGAGCTTCTGAAATTGAATGGATTGCCAGGTGTCTGTAATGCTTGGAGGTACCATAGAGAATCCGTAATTGCCTGAGGCCGACGCTTTTTATGTCGAAGTTGTAGGAGATCGCTAGGACTACGACGTCTGTATCGGAACTTGGAATGGGGACGTTTTCAGTGTCGAGAATTACCATGTCATGTCCATGACATGAAGAATATCCTGCTATCAGCTCCTTCCATCTGATCGCAAGTGACATCATTGAGGTTGGTGTTTTGAGATAATCCGAAGATCTGACGAATTCATCTACGGTTGTCACTGAGCCTATGATTTGAGGCAAACCAGAAAGAGACGTTTCTGAAAGAAATCTGAATAATTCAAATATCATTCTTGAGATTCACTGTGGGGAAAACCCACTTACAGATCAACCGAGGGTAATTAAAGTCAGTGTTGGCTTTATACATCTGTTTCCTTACCTTAATATGTCACTACATTTGGAACAACAGCGCTGCAAGCTGCAGTCATGAATAACTGCCGCCAAAACATTTCGCATATTGAAATCCACATTCGGGTTGTGGCGTTGAATTTAAAATAAGACGTAAGATTTATGGAACTCATTTATAATAATGATAATAATAATAATAAACTGTCTTTATTGATTTTCCAGAATAAAGTATAAGAAATGAAAATTGAAATAAAATAAACACTGAAAAGTCAAACTTAGGGCGAAATTCAGATGAGTGCACAATCACACCCGCTGCTGAGGGGTGCCCCCTGCACCCCCATTCCACGTTTACCGGATAATAATAGTTATAATAATGCGCCGAATATTATTTTAGACAAAGGAAACGTGAAGAGCATCCTTGAATTAGTCGGTTTGGACATGTGACAAGGTTATTTTCAAATCAGATAAAATTTTGCGAAATTGGCGGCCATATTTTGAAAATGGCGCCTAAAAATACCGAACCTTGTAACTTACAGCATTAGCATTGTGTCTATTTTTCTTGGTGATATAAATAAATAAATAAATGATTTATTGCTCGTATAATTTGGTAACAAATTTTGAGCAAGGAGCTCGTGGAAAAGAAACTTAATAAATAGTATAAGTATGTATAATGATAGTAAGATGAAAAATAATAAAAGTAATGATACTTAATAAGACAGGAACGATTTTTCTTGGTGATATCAAATTGTGTGGAATCGACACCAAAATTGTGAAAATCGGTCAATATTTGAAAAAGTTACTCTTTCCAAGAGGGTTCCCCCCCCCCCGCTTTCCTAAGGGACCGATTTTCATGTGCTGCGGAAAAAAATGTTTGTTATTGTTAGTGTCTTAGTAACAACTGTGCAAAGTGGCTTGCTTGTAACATCAAATGCCGTTTTCTTTCCATTTAACGTGTGTGCCTCGGCTACTATTACTATCGTGTGATCAATTAAATTTCTAATTTAGGCAGGATGTGCCCTAGCCAAATGCAGCTTTGCACCCCTGATTTCGACCAGGCCACAGCCCGCCTAAATTAGGAATTCAAATGATCACACGATAGTTTCTGGCTTCGTAAGCTAATTTTTGTTCGACCATCACCCATTCAATTATTTTTTGACGATCATCCCAGAACAACCGGGAGTTAGTCCGGGTACTAAGGGACAAATTCAAGTGAAACTCTGCACTTTGTGATGAAGTTTTGGGAGTTGGCATACATGTTCTTTGATTTATTCCCAACAAATCTGGGTGTGGGGCAGACTTGGCAGGTAGCGTATACAGGGTGAAAAATGAAGTTGAAAATTAAAAAATTCTGACTGAAGAACCAAGAGTGCTGGAGTTACCATATATATGTGTAATTTTATGTTTATGAAGCTCCCCCAAACAGTTTTGAAATATGTTGTTTCCTCCCTGAGATATTTCGAAAAACGTAAAAATGTCCGAAAAACGACTACGAGATTTCCATTTTTGTTAAAAAAGTGCAATATTTTATTTCGACCGTCGCTCACAAGAACTCTTTCAACTGATGATGATGAATTTTGGCACGAGATCTCGGAAAAGATGAAGGTTTGAATTTCTGGTTGTATTTCACTTCTGCAGGTACCACGTCACCCGTCATCCGCACTGAAAATGTGTAAGTCAAGGTAAACTAGATTTACAGCTTTCAATTTACAAAAAGATCACTACTTTTCCTTGCAGAATGTCTCTTTCTATATGTAATAGTCCAATGTAGTCTTCTTCATAATTGCCGACCACGTTTTTTTGAGCATTTTTACGTTTTTCAAAATATCTCAGGGATGAAACAAGATATTTTAAAACTGTTTTGGACAGCTTTATGAGCATTTAATTACACGTATATATGATAATTCACAAGACTCCAGCACTTTCGGTTCTTCAGATAGAATTTTTATATTTTTCAACTCCATTTTTCACCCTGTCTACGCTACCTGTGGAATCTGCCTCACATCCAGGTTTGCTGAGAATAATTTAAAGGGCATGTGTGCCAAGTTTCAAAACCTTATCACCAAGTGCAGAGTTTTTTCCCTTAGTACCCGAACTAAGTAGCAGTTTACGGTTTTATCCAAACATCATCGGGATCTGACAATATGAATCCCAAAAACACGAATTGACTATTATTCTTCTACATAATTCAAACTGTACAGTTAGACTAGGATCATTTTTGTAAAAGTGGCCTGGAAAGTGGTTCTAGAGGCAAGTCATGTTAAAGTTTGGCAACATATGTTTTAAGGGTATTTGGACCTCGCTAAATACGAAAACCATTGTTGCCAAGCCGAATTTTACACCGGAAGCCCTCAATAGGGGGGTAAAGGGGGGGGGAAGACCAAAAATCACCATTTTCCACCATTTTTCAAACCGGGACTGAGACCTGTCATCAATGTGGAGGGAATTACATCGTATCTTGATTAACTGGGGTCTTATACCACCATTTTGATATGATTACTGTCCAAATTTCCATAGAGGGGCGACTGGTGGGGGGAATGTTGACTGTGAAGATGATTCTTTTTTTCTCTTGATTTTGAGTGAATATATACATGCTTGGTATCATTTCCTATCAAGTTTCATATCCTCAGTTCAATTATGGGGTCAAAATTGCAATAGGAGCAAGTTTGAACAAGTTTTGAATGATGAAACATGTTTTTTTGTCAATATTTTTTTACCACTTTGAACTGTGTTATTCATTGCAAATCGGCATTTTTTTCTCAAAATTCTTGCGTAGTTCGTTAGTCTGGTGTATTTCACACAATACAGTCATGTAACTGATGTGCCTACAACTTTTAAAATATGAAAAAAAAAATTTTTGTGAAAACTGTTTGGCGCTACTTTTCAACTTTATTTTTTGCTATTATTTTATTGTATGATGAAAAACTGTGGTCCTCCACCTCATAATTATCAATGAAACCTTAGCTGAGATATTCTAGAATGTACTTTTTTCAAAAGAAAAGTTTTTCATGTCAGAACCTGATGCCCAGTGGGCAAGAGTCCTCTCAGAGAGACCTGAGGTGTTCTATTGAGCTCGAGAAACGGTTACCTCTTCCAAACGGCTTTGATATGCCCTATTAAGATACAGAGAGGTTACCTTATTCCAACTTTTTTGTGATGTTCTCTTGGGCTCCAAAAATGTTACCACTTTTGCACTTCTTTGAGATGTTCTATTTAGCTCCAAAGAGGTTACCTTTTTCCAACTTCTCTATGATGTTCTCTCAAGCTCCAAAGAAGGTTACCTTTTTAGAACTTATTCAAAATGTTTTATAAAATTATAAGGCTTCAAAGGTTACCCTTGAGGTTACCTTGGTTACCTTTCTCCAACTTCTCCAAGAAGTTCTATTTCAGTTGAAAAAAATAAATAAATTCTTTGGTATGTTTGATTATGCTCTAAAAAAGGTTACCTTTTTTCGATTTCCGTGAGATGATCTATCAAACCTCTAAGAAAAGTTACCTTTTTCGAACGTCTTGGGCAGGTGTTCTCTACCATCAACCTCTAAAAACGAACCACTCCTCAAAATTTACGTTCATGAGATGTACCTATATTCGAAAAAGCCGCATTCCTCTAATAATACCCAGGGAAGAGGTAGATAAAGAGATTTTGAAATCGAATGTAATAAATGTGAATGATAAAACCTATAATTGTATTATTCAACTTGACGTTTAGGGTAATGTACGTATCTGCCTTCGGTTGCACCAAGTTCTCTTCAGTTTCATTAGCGTATTTTTTTTAATTCTATAAATTATGATATTTCAATGCAAATCGGAGTTTTTTTTTGACAATTCTTGCGTAATTCGTTAGTCTGGTATATTTCACACAATACATTCACATACTAAGTGTGTCTTCACTTTTTAAAATATGAAAAATTTGAGTTTTGATCATACATACATCATACGGCAAAAAACAAAGTTGAAAAGTAGGGCCAAACAATTTCCACAAAAAAAAATTTTCTTCATATTTAAAAAAGTAGAGGCAAATCAATTGGATGCCTATATCATGGTAAATACATGAAACTAACGAACTACGCAAGAATTTTGAGAAAAAATGCCGGTTTGCAGTAAAATAACACAGTTGAAAGACGTAAAAATATATCAACAAAAAACATGTTTCATCATGTAAAACTTGTTCAAACTTGCTTCTATTGCAATTTGAACACCATAGTTGAATAGGGAATATGGAATTTAGTCGGAAACGATACCAAACATGTTTATATTTACTCAAAATCGAGAGAAAAGAAGAATCATCTACACAGTCAACATTCCCTTCACCAGTCTTCCCCCTCTAGAAATTTTGACAGTAATTATGTCAATATGGTAGTATAAGACCTCAGTGAATCAAGATATGATATAATTCACTTCATGTTAATGACAGGTCGCAGTCCCGACATCAAAAATGGTGAAAAATAGTGATTTTTGGTCTTCCCTCCCCTTTACCCCCCCATTGCGGGCTTCCGGTGCAAAATTCGGCTTGGCAACAATGGTTTTCGTATTCAGCGGGGTCCAAATACCCTAAAAACGTATGTTGCCAAACTTTAACATGACTTGCCTCTAGCATTGCTTTTTATCCGAAAAGATCCTAGACTAAGTGTATCCATACGCAATTATGTGCAACGAAATGTCGTACGCAGTTTATGGACAAAAAAAGTCAGACATTTTTCTACGTCGATTCCATTCCACTTTGATGGCCTCTTACCTTTCGTTATGCCCGACTATTTTCACAAACCCTGGACAAATAAGCATATTATGTGCTTATATTCATGGGACGCAGTACAAGTAGCCTATTGTTGCTTCGAGCTCCGGCTCGGTTATGAAAATTTTGCCATTCCTTCCTTTCTGTGCCCCACATTATTGTTGTTACAGTTGGTTGTTGGTGGGACATAGCTGCGATAAATCCCGCCGCATCGTCCCTGAGAAGCACCGCCCATTATAATAAAATCAGAAACATTGCTCCTGTACTTGCTTCCTTTCACATCTCAATCGTGTTTAGGCGTGTCACTCCACCGGCAATTTAGCATCGGTTCAGAGACCGTCTTCTTGGGAAAGTCAAATTATGCAAGGAAACAAAACCGCAATGAAGTATGTAAATACAACGAATGGAAAAATTATGCAATAATGAGAAGGAGTATTTTCTAATTGCAAAAATTTGATATAAAGACTCAGGCCATACTATACAGGATACAGGGTGTTTCGGTGACCTTGCATAATACTTCGGAAGGTGATTTCTCTCAAGAAACCAAGTCGAAAAGTAAAAGCAACATTTTTTCCTGAAGTGCTTCCTAAGGGAGTTACAGCCCCTCAAAGGTACGAAGAAAAACCAAGTTTTAATTATTTGCTGAAAAACCGTCAAAGTTAGGAACTTCAAATTCAATGTAGAGAAGTTTCTCAACAGTGCAAATGTGCATGCAGAGTTTTAAACAAATCTAACCAGTGGCAGCGAAATTAGAGTGGATTGGGATCATGTTGAAAAATATTCTAGACACGTTCGTATTTTTTTCACTTTCACTTGAGAACGGTGCATCCTACGGAAAAAATGCAGGAGGAATTAAAGTTTTGGATTGAACAAGCCTATCGGAAATATCAAATTGTAAGCTCGTACCTTTGACAGTTCTCAAGCAAATCATTAAAAACTTTGTTGCACTTTGCACCTTTGAGGGGCTGTAACTGTCTCAGGGAGCACTTGAGGAAAAAAATGTACTCTTACTTTTCGACTTAAGTATTTTCTTGAGGGGAATCACCTTTCGAAATATTATGCAAGGTCACTGAAACACCCTGTATACTGCCGGGCAAAATTAGCGTTACACTTTTTAAAAGTTCTGCCAGTAAGAACCAGTCGACAGATTTTCACAAAAAAAATCATGAAGCTAGTACGAAGGGTATTCTAGATGTCCTCGAACTTACAGGTTCTTTGGAAGTACCACGTACGATTGAACGTGAAGTAAGTCCTGAAACACTATCAGAATTTTTCTTCTGTGATGCTACTATCCACTCTCGACCGGGAAAATTAGGTTCCTACACAGCATGCGCGGAGTGTATACACGATGCAGGGTATTTTCTCGGTTCAGTCAAATTTTTCATGATTGAAATTGTGTCATAATATTGAAATAACGTGTATACACTCCGCGCATGCTGTGTAGACCTAATTGCCCTGGTCGAGAGTGGATAGTAGCATCACAGAAGAAAAATTCTGATAGTGTTTCAGGACTTACTCCACGTTCAATCGCACACGGTACTTCCAAAGAAGGGTTCAGGGTATGCATTGCTGGAAGGAATTCAGTAATTTCGATTCAGAGCATTGAAAAAATTCTGTTTGAACTTAGTGTTGAAAATAGCTTACTCTTTGGAATGCCCCTCTTCAAGAAGATACACCATCAAAATTTTGACTCCACAAACGAATTCAGAGGATACGAATTTGTGGGAATCAACGTGTTGCAGATCTCCTCATTAATTCTTTGCAGGTGAAAATAAAATAAAACCAATTTGTGTGTTCTGCCGAAGAACTTATTTTTTTTCATCATGAAAAATTCCCGGGACAAGGCGATAAACGTCGTCAATTTTTACGATATATTCATGTGTTTCCTTTTTAATTGATAGAACGAACTGGTAAGCGGTTTGGTGGGAGCCCTAGCACCTTCAACTTTCAGGAGCCCCCCGAGCCCCCTTCCGGTGAAAATTTGGCGTGGCTCCACCTCTTTTCTAAGAGAGGTGCTCATTCTGAGTATGTGTACCAAATTTCATGCTTTCATTACTATTTGCAAGGTTCATTCACCTAGTGCCCCCACTACATGGTTCCACTTCACACATGAAAAAACTGCTACCTATCGCTAGGTTCGAGACAAAGGCTCATTGTGTGACGTTGAGGAGTTGTTCTTACATTTTGATGATTGCGTTAGTGTGAACACTAAATTTATGTTTGACGTAGAATAAAGAAATTCCGATTTAAAAAAAAAAAACAAAAAATTGCCTGGGGTTGAAGTTGGTGCCTCAAAATCACAAAAAAAAAAGCCTAAAAGTACAAGAAGAGGACCTTATGAGCTTTTAACACTGCGAAGAGGTAAGATTAGATCTTAAGAAGCGTATGTCTACAAGATTAATGAAAATCTTATTTCTTGAAACATTTTGCACAAGGTAGCAATACGGGGCTATAAAGAGGCCAATAGAAGGGCTAGAGCTCAATCAATATAGCCGATGGTTACCAAAGCTCCCAACGAATCTCTACGTTTGACTCAAAATGTTTTCCAAAAGCGCCAAAGGATTGAAAAGCCAGTGGTAAGTACAAAACCACACCAGACGAAGAGGTTATAGAGGACTTTTTAGGCGGAGGAAATGTTTTAGGCGACTTTCAGTCGCGTTCTAACTTTTTTAAAGAGGAAAATCCATTTGCCTCTTTGAACCATCTTTGACAATCGTGATACAGTTTTCGCCTGAAGTTGAACAAAGAACTACTGCTTGACATTGAGTAACGAGATTACAAAAAAGCCTATGCAGGACGGCTGCTGAAAGTGTAAACATTTATTCGAACCTGTTGAAGCATGTTTGTATTTCTCGCGGTCATAGGGCAACATAATAAATTCGATTGAAAATCTTGGAAAGCTGATTTTGGTACATTGCTGCGTTGTAGGCCATATCAACCGGTTGTGTTGAGGTCCAAAAACCTGTAAGTTTGAGGACATCTAGAATACCCCTCGTGCTTGCTTCATGAGTTTTTTGATGAAAATCTGTCGATTGGTTTTTTACTGACAGAGCTTTTAAAAAGTGTAACGCTAATTTTGCCCGGCAGCTCAAGCCGACCAAATTTTTCATGAAAGATTTTCATTTTAATGAAAACCTAGCAACTTAAAATTAAGGTAACACACCTCAAAGGTGCAGCTCTCTGATTGGTTAACTTAACTTTGTCTTTTCTCGAATACCATTTGAGGTAGATTTTTTTTTCTTCGGTAATTCACATCCGACTACCGTCTAGTTTTGCCTCATTTTCTCTGGAGCGTGAGTTTTGAGACACCCTATATACATATAATTGAGTCACTTTTAACAAAAGCGCTTTCAAAGATGTTGTTTGAGCAGAAAGTAGATAGATGGCGTGCCCGCCCCAGCAAGAATGTGTGTCATAACTGTCATACAAAAAGTGAGTAATAAAGCATTGACCAAGATGGCCGCAGCAAATCTTTTCCTTACCAATGCATCGAAATACTTCGCGGTTTTAATCGAAAATCACAACATAGTTTTGATCCAAACGAGCCGGATGGATTAGTTCGCTAGTTTGCTACCCCATTTTCGTCGCTTCTTTTCTCGTTGTTTCGCTCGTCGTCGAACATTGTCACCGTCGAGGTCACCGCGCACCGTGTGCAAGTGCAAGTGCAGCAAAGACCTAGTGTGCAACAATCTACCGATTGTTCCAGCCTGATTTCGCAACCCCAAGCGTGTGGTTCATCGCGGATTCATCAACAATCCGTGCATTGTGCATCGCATCGTCGTCATCCCACACCATTCGACAGACAGGGCTGCGAATCAAGCCTGTCTACAACCGCATTATCATACGCAGCTTTCGCCGCATTTCATCGCTTCGTTTTCGTCCCCTTTGCGAAGGGCACTCAGCAAAAGTGTGAGTTTCACTTCGATTTCGCCATTTTCCTGCAAATTTCGCATTTCGACGCCATTTTTCGGCTCTTTCAACGGCAATACACGGCCTACCCTCAAGTTTGAAGTGGACCATTCCATGCTGCAACTTCGGGGCTGCCACCAACCTGCAATACATCGTGTCGACTCGCACATCCTCGATCTCTATCGATCCATCGTTTCGATCTTTCCGCGCCAGCCAAGGAGGTTAGCGCCAGCGGCCAACGCCCACTTCGTTAGGCGCCACCCGACATTCCATTCCAGTGGCGGCGTATCATCGCATTTGTTGCATTCCTTCGGATTGATTTCTTCACGTCGCACGTCACTCTTCGCCATCTTCGTCATCGAGGAGCACACCAGATTCGTCAGGTAATTCCTTTTTGCCTATCCTTTGCAAATAAAGAGAATTTTCGAGTTTTTTATTGTCTTGTTTCTGTGTGACGTAGATTTCAATTAGCTTTCCAGTTTGTGTGTGCGTAGACCTTCAAACGTCGTTTTTAGGTGCCGCATACTGTCAATTTTGTTCGGTAAAAGTACATTATTTACTAAATTACGGTAAATAATTCGTTTCCAGCTATTTTCGCTGTTTTGCTTCGTTTAGATTCGCGTTGTTTTCATTTTTAATTTTCGTTCATTTTCTTTTTTCATTCATTTTCGTGTCGCTTTGACAAGGTTTGTATTTTGTTCACGTTCAGTTCAATCTCCGGTCAAAATGCCAAAAAAGAATAGAAAGGAGGAAGACATTTCGACTTCCGAGCTCAGAAAACTTGAGGAGACATTGTTACTTACTAAGATTCGTAGTTTCGCAGAGAAACTTGATTATTTCGACAACTTTGTCTTGGCATTGCTTGATACAAGCATTTCGGAAACTGCATTACTTGAATTAAAATGTAGGGTTGAAAACATCCAACCAATTTTGACTCAATTTGAGGATGTTGAAATTCAGTTGAAGTGTCATTCGTTCGATGTAGACGAAGAGTTTTCGAAACAGTTCGTTGAAAAGTATTTCCGAACTATTGCAAAGGCTAATCAGTTGATCGCTAAAACTGCTAGTCCTGTCGTTAGTGTGGTTCAGCATGTGCCAACTATGCAGCGCATGAGCATGAAAAATATCGAAGTTCCCAAGTTCACAGGGGACTACAAAAATTGGATATCGTTTCGGGATTCATTTATGGCTGCAGTCCATAACAATCCAAACATGACAAATGTTGAAAAATGTTTTCATTTGAAGGCATCGCTCTCGGATAGTGCCTTGCAAATCATTCAAAACATTGAAACATCGGATCAGGGGTATCTTATCGCTTGGGATGTTCTATGTAAACGATTCGAGAATAAAAAGTTGATCATATACGATCACGTCAAAGCAATTTTTGAACTCCCAACTCTTGCCAAAGAAAATCGTGTTGCGTTAAGACAGTTGTTGGACAACTTAACAAAAAACTTGAGAGCTTTGCAAAATCTGAATCGTCCGGTGGATGAATGGTCAGATTTGTTGGTTTATCTGATCTCCAGTAAATTCGATGATAAAACAAAGCGAGCCTTCACTGAGGAAACTGCAAGTGAGATTCCAACATTGGAAACACTTAAAACTTTTCTTCAAAAGCGATGTGAGTTGCTTGATCAACTTGAAGTGAACAACGAAGTTACTTCAGTAAAATCAACTTTGAAGCCATTTTCGGGCTCCAAATTTGTGAAGTCTCAACCTAAGACCCAGTCTTACACTGCGGTACCGCAAAGATCGTGCAAGTTGTGCACTAAAGATCATTCCCTCGCTCATTGTCCTGAATTTTTGAGACTAAAACCTGTTGAACGACATTCCAAGGTGAAAGACTTGAAAATTTGTGGAAATTGTCTGGGTTCTCATTTCGTGAAGAATTGTTCTTCAAAATTTTCGTGCAGAAATTGCGGTAATCGTCATCATACTCTCCTTCATTTCGACACTCCCAAACATGAGCCCAGTTCAGCGGAAGGCTCACAAGGGGATTCTTCCACACAGAGAAGCACTGTCATGGCTAACAATTCTAAAACTTCCCAGGTGATGTTGGCAACAGCCACGGTGAAGATTCGTGATATGCGCGGAAAAGTGCATTCGTGCCGTTGTTTATTGGATTCTGGGAGTCAATCCCATTTCGTAACCGAGTCATTATGTGACAAGCTTGGAATATTGACAACTAACATAGATTTTGCGGTTCAAGGAGTAAATTCTGCTTTGTCGAGAGTCACGAAACAGGCAAGGATCGAGATGTTCTCCAACAATTTTGAGTATGATTTCGATCTTTCATGCTTGGTGATACCTCAGATAACCGGAGCGATTCCTGCTCAGTCGTTCAGGATGAACGAGGTTACACTTCCTGAATCGGTTCTTACGGGTCTTGCTGACCCAACATTCAACCAGGCCAAGCCAGTTGATTTGTTAATTGGTGCTTCGCTTTTCTGGGAACTGATTATCAATAATCAAATTTCATTGGGAAAAGGTCAACCAGTCTGTCAAGAGACGAGATTGGGTTGGGTTATTACTGGTCCGCTGAAAGTTTCACCTTCAGCTTTCGTTCAATCGCATTGTTGTGTCGATAACATACAGTCCATTGATTCTACACTAGCCAAATTTTGGGCAGTGGAACAACCTAATTGTTCGAAATTACCATTGTCGCTAGAGGAGAAGAAATGCGAGGCGCATTTTAACTCTACTCACCGGAGAGACCCATCTGGTCGATTTGTTGTATCGATTCCCTTCAATGAGCAAATATCAAACTTGGGTGACTCAGAGGAGTTCGCTTTGAAACGATTTCACTCATTGGAAAGAAAGCTTTCTCGTAATCCTCGCCTGAAAGAGGAATACTCAAAATTCATATCTGAGTACATCTCACTTGGGCATTCATCGAAAGTGGAAAATCGAGAGGATTGTAAGTATTTTATGCCGCATCATTCCGTTGAGAAGGAAAATTCAGTTTCGACCAAGCTCAGAGTTGTGTTTGATGCAAGTATGAAAACAAGTACAGGCATTTCGTTGAACGACACTCAGCTCGTCGGTCCAGTGGTTCAGAACGACTTGTTATCGATAATCATTCGTTTTCGTCAACATTCTGTGGTTTTTGCAGCTGATATTAAGAAAATGTATCGGCAGATTCTAATCGAGCCAGAGCAACAGCTCTATCGGTGCATTTTGTGGCGAAATGATCCCACTGAGACGCTAGAGTGTTACAAGTTGAATACGGTTACGTATGGCACCGCTAGTGCTCCGTATCTCGCAACCAAGTGTGTGCAACAGCTTGCTACTGAGTGCAAGAATTCGCATCCGATCGCTTCCACTATGATTGCGAATGATTTTTATGTAGACGACCTTCTTACGGGTTCAGACTCGGTCGAGTCATTAAAGTTGCATCGAGATGAAATCATCAATGTCTTGTCGGGAGCTCAGTTTGAGCTGAGAAAGTTTATGTCGAATAATCCTGCGATGCTGGAAGACTTGCCAGATTCAGATGAATCGCATCTTCAAGTGCTCAGCTTTGGAGAACACAAAGCGTCGAAAACTTTGGGCATCGTTTGGGATGCATCCTCAGATATGATACAATACTCGATACCAAACATTTCGTTACAGCGGTCTGAAATGACCAAACGTAATATTCTTTCGATCATATCATCTACCTTTGATCCACTTGGACTCCTAGGTCCAGTGATCATAATTTCTAAATTGTTGATGCAATCCCTTTGGGAACATCAACTTCAATGGGATGATATTATTCCCTCACATTTACAATCGGTTTGGAGTCAACTCCAAGATCAAATGCCATTGCTGAATGAGCTCAAAATTCCACGGCATGTTTTATCGGCCAATCCAGACTCAGTTCAACTTCACGGATTCTGTGATGCAAGTGAAAAGGCTTACGGAGCGTGCATTTATTTGCGTTCGTCCACAGCTGATGACGCAAAGTTTGAATGTAATTTGTTGGTGGCCAAATCGAAAGTCGCCCCTTTGAAAAAATTGTCACTTCCGCGTCTGGAATTGTGTGGAGCTCTGATGTTGGCACAATTGGCACGAAAGGTTATGTCTTCACTCAGAATCGAAAATGTTGACCTGTTCTTTTGGTGTGATTCCACCATTACTTTATCGTGGATAAAGGCAACTCCAAACAAATGGAAAACGTTTGTCGCTAACAGAGTGGCAGAAATTCAAGAGCTCACTGATGGTCATCAGTGGCACCATGTTGATTCAAAGAACAACCCAGCAGATCTCATCTCTCGAGGTGTATGTCCTTCTCAGTTGACAACCTCAGAACTTTGGTGGAAAGGTCCATCCTTTCTGTTCGATGTTATCGAAATCGACCGTAATGCTGGAGAGTACCCTAAATTGGAAACTTTGCCGGAGTATCGCAGTTCCAATCCATGTTGCCTGATCGCGCAGGTTCAAGAGAATTCTTTTGAATTCTTTGAGAGGTTTTCGAACTTCATAAGATTGAAACGTGTAACAGCGTACATTCTACGCTGGAAGAACAATGCACTTAACCCCGTGCACAAGAGAAGTGGCCCACTACAGGCATCTGAAATCCAAGATGCTCTCAAGTGCCTCGTTAAGGTGGCTCAAGCTGAGACATTTGCCAAAGAAGTACACTCTTTGAAAGCTCACAAGCAGCTAGAAGCAACAAGTAATGTCTTGTCTTTGAACCCATTTTTGGATAACGATGGTATTCTCAGAGTGGGTGGAAGACTCCACCACTCAAAGTTTGAATACAGCAAAAAGCACCCTATTCTTTTAGGCCCAAAACATCCATTGACATTATTGATCATGAGATCCGAGCATCTCCGTCTATTTCACTGTGGTCCTCAGGCTCTCGCTGCTTCGGTTCGTGAGCAGTTTTGGCCATTGTCGATCAGAAATTTGTCCCGTTCTGTAACTCGGAAGTGTGTCACTTGCTTTCGGGTCAAACCGAGCTTGACCTCTCCTCCATTAATGGGAGATCTTCCGTCGTCCCGCACCGCGTCCTATTCTGTGTTCGCACACATAGGAGTCGATTACGCAGGTCCGTTTTTCCTGAAGAATCATAAGCTGCGCAGAGCTAAGTTGATAAAGGTGTGGGTGGCTCTATTCGTTTGTCTATCGACAAAAGCGGTTCATCTGGAACCAGTAACGGATTTGACTGCAGATGCATTCATCGCAGCCTTTCGACGGTTTGTTTCACGTCGAGGCAAACCAAGTTCGGTTTCATCAGACAACGGTGCGAACTTTGTCAGAGCAAATTCCGATCTCCGAGAGCTGAATGAGTTTCTCAAAGCGAAATCAAATCAAACGAAAATAGCGAATTCATTCTCTCATGATAATATCGCATGGCATTTTATCCCGCCAAATTCACCCACGTTCGGGGGAATATGGGAGGCCGGCGTCAAAAGTATGAAACACCATTTGCGTCGTGTTGTCGGGTCTGCACACATCACATACGAGGATTTTTATACAGTGCTAGTCCAGATCGAGGCCATACTGAACTCGAGGCCTCTCTGTCCTCTTTCCTCCAATTCCCAAGACTGCAATCCTCTAACTCCAGCCCATTTCCTAATTGGAAAACTATTAACCTCAATACCTGACGAATCCTTTGACGAAGTGGCAGAAAACCGGTTGTCTCGCTTCGAACGCCTCCAGAAAATGGTACAACATATCTGGAGTAGATGGAACAAAGAGTACATTGCCGAACTCCAGGCCCGTACGAAGTGGCGTGTGACGCAACGTCAGCGTCTGCAACCCGGCGCACTTGTTGTCGTCAAAGACGACAATCTACCACCATTGAAATGGCAGCTTGCCCGCATTGTTGAGCTGCATCCAGGAGCTGATGGAGTTACACGGGTAGTGTCAGTTAAAACTCCACAAAGTGTTTTGAAGCGTGCTGTGACCAAAATTTGTGTGTTACCAATAGACGCGTGAGCTATACGTGCATTAATTTCGTTTTCTTTGAAAATTATTCAGTATTGTTCAATTTTACTTTTAAGATTTATTGTTCTTATAACATGAGTTTATGTTTGATACTGTTGAAAGCATAGCTTTCAAGGCCGCCAGAACATGTTTGAGCAGAAAGTAGATAGATGGCGTGCCCGCCCCAGCAAGAATGTGTGTCATAACTGTCATACAAAAAGTGAGTAATAAAGCATTGACCAAGATGGCCGCAGCAAATCTTTTCCTTACCAATGCATCGAAATACTTCGCGGTTTTAATCGAAAATCACAACAGATGTATTTTCAACGCTCACAGGAGTCACAGACCACTTTCACTTATAGTGTGACGGGGTTATTCTATATGCGGTAATTCAACTTAAATAGTCATCAGCCCCAGCCCCTGATGGCCAATAACTATCAGTGTGTCGAGGGTATTGCGGTCTTCTAACATCGACCTCGCGCCTCGCGCCTGTTAGAACTGTTAGAAGTTAGAAGCGATGTTAAAGGGATGTTGAAAAAATCAATGAACTGACCAGTGGCGTAACTACCTCAGTTGACGCTAGAGGGCGGAGAATTTCGACGCCTATTCCTACTATCCTCGAATAAGATTAAGAATAATAATTACTAGTACAATACTGGAATAGTAGGTGAGTACGAGGAAAAATCTGGAAACCTTGAAAACTCTCCAGCATCAGAAGTTCAAGAAGTTGCTTTCCTGAACAACTGTAAGTACTTATGTGAAACAGAAGAAATTGGAGAATTTTTTCTCTTTTTTCGTTGTCCGTTGTTGCTTTCCGCAAGCGAGGCAAGCAAACAGTAACGTAGACCAAAAAAAATCAAACAAATTGAACAATGATTTGTGAAAAAAAAATCTGCTGAAGCGTCAAAGCTTCAAAATTACACTAGATGGGCATAGGTACCTTCTTTATGCTTTACTGTCATTCGATATCAAGAGCTATAAAATGAAGCAAGACGTAGTTTTATAGATTAGGGGCCCAATTCAGACACGCCACTCATCCTACATCACTCTCACTCATTCTTTACTCAACCTATACCTCAACACAATGAGATTTTCACCTGGAACCATTGTGTTGGGTCAAATTGAGTGAGAATTAAGTGTGAGTGTAGGCTGAGAAATTACTCTGAATTTGGACCTATAGGTACGAGACAGATACAGTAGTTACAGCAGACACATAGTAGATACTGTTACGGAACCAATGGAGATCACGATGAGCAAATAGAGCACATCTGCACAATTGGCGGAAGTGCCGTGCTTCGAGAGCTTTTCAGGATATAAGCGAACCTGATGGACTTTTCTACAGCCCCCGCGAATGAACTTGTGACCTTTGCTAGAATTTACTGGGCGATACCTGGAATATTCTTGAATTCAACACATGAGTATACAGGGTGATTCATCAGTGACCTTACATAGGCTAATGGCAGATAGAAAACTTCGAGGCGAGTCAGGATCCACAGAGGAAATTTTGTTTTCTCTATTGGTTACAAAGATACAGGGTGTTTTATATGTTTCGTGTGAAACTTTGATGAGCGATATTTCTGAAACGGCTGAAGATATTTTGTTGAAATTCATCAATAATGTTTCTGTGTTGGAACTTATCCAGAAGCCATACCGGGTATTTCAAAATCCAGGGCCGGACTAGAAAAAAGGTGCCCCTTTTTTGTTTCATCAAAAAGTACATTTTCTGAAGGCTTTTCTAAAAAACTGCTATCGGATTCGAAAAGCTAAGAAAAAATGCTTCAAGAATCACTCTTAAATTCAGATGGCACACCTAAACCGTTTCGACAATAAAATTAAATGTTGAATTTGTGCGAAGTTTACATTTTCAATCGGACATAATCGACTCATTGTTTGATTGAATTCATCCAAACTCATTTTTTGGCTTGTCTCTGTTCAAAAGAAGGGCTTGGTAGAAAGAAAAATTCCATAGCCGAAGATTTCTTTTACGACCAAATCGAGTCCAATACGCGTGCTTCACTCTCGAATTTGCCATAAAAAAAAGGTCGGCTCTGGAATTTTCCTTTCAACCAAGCCCTTTTATTGAACAGAGACAAGCCAAAAAATGTATTTGAATGAATTCAATCAAACAATGAGTCGATTATGTCCGATTGAAAATGGAAACTCACCCACAAATTTAACATTTAATTTTATTGTCAGAACGGTCTAAGTGAGCCATCTGAATTTAGGAGTGATTCTTGGAGCATTTTTTTTTAGCTTTTCGAATCCGACAGCAGTTTTCTAGAAAAGCGGTTAGAAAATGTACTTTCTGATCAAATAACAAAGGGGCACATTTTTTCTAGCCCGGCCCTGGATTTTGAAATACCCGGTATGACTTCTGGATAAGTTCCAACACAGAAACATTATGGTCAATTGGTCAATTTCAACAAAATAGCTCTCGCCGTTTCAAAAATATCGCTGATCAAACTTTCATACGAAACACACAAAACACCCTATATCTTCGTAACCAATGGAGAAAAAAAAATTCTTCTGTGGACCCTGACTCGCCTCGAAGTCCTCTATCTCCCATTAGCCTATGTAAGGTCACTCATGAATCACCCTGTATAAGGTGGGGCACGATCAGGTTTCAAACCAGATTGGACCAGGCTAAGAAACAGGTTGAAAATTATGACATGATAGAATAAGGACAGAGTACGAGCCAAACAGCTATAATTATTATGTTCGGGCAATAACAATTATATTCCTGATATTGAATAGAAACACTCCAGCTCGGAACGAAATCCAAGAGTGGCCTTTTTCAAAATATTTGATTCGAGGGTAAATTTTACCTTATAATGTGATTCCAGAAATGCCGCTTGGGGATATAGAGATTCAAGATCACATATTTTCAGATTGAAGTTCGGATCATCAGGAGCGTTTCTGTTTAATTTTAGGAATATAATTATCAATACCAAAATACCGAAAATACTGGAGAGGTCTCGGGACTTTATCATCTCAATCATCTCATCAGGTACTTCATTAAATCCATACTTCCCCTACCTGAAGGGAAGGAAATTAACATTTTTTCTCAGTACCTATGCTGCTTTATTATCACGGTAAAAAAACATAATTGAATAATAAAGTTATTGGCATAATAAAGCAAGAAAAAAAGCGTTCTGGTATAATAAACAAAGCGTTTTTGCATTTAACGATGCTGATATATAGTAAGAAAGTCCTAAATAAATCATAAAATAATATAGTTTACGCTTATGAAAAGCCATAAACGCTTCTTTATACCAACTAGTCGACAATGTGGTTTATTTTATGACTTCGCTTAATTAAATTGTACTTTTTTGATATGCCGTACACTTGGGTGCAGACATTAATGAACAAAGATACATAACATATTATGATGTTTATGGAATATGTCAAGGAGGTAATATCAATGGAGATGCTTGTTGCATGAATTAATGTACTAAGCTTGTGCTTGACACAGGATTCAATAATTCAAAGGATGGATACCTACATTTAAGCTGCAGAAAGATTCAAAGCCATTGTGATTCAATCATCACATTTACTTTCCTGGCTTCCACCAACACGAAAAGTATCCGTTTTGAGACTTCTGAGGTCCCCCGAGATGATTAGAACCATGTCCGAGTACTCCAAATGTTGTCTGTTTGTCTGTCTGTGTGACTGTGTGGGTAGGTAAGTTTGTTGTAAAATAAGTTTCACGGCTTTTTTCATTGAAGCAAGCTGTGGAAGAATGTGTTGTGTTGACAAAAATGGTACGAAGCTAACTCGATGCTAACGCCTTGATAAAGATGTGCAGGCTATTGTCTATAGTTATTGTGCCTTTCAAAGTGTATGCTGTAAAGAAGGGAACAGAATAATACGAAACTCTCGATGGGCTTCCATGGGCTCAACGTAGGCAACAGGGAAAAAACGGCCCTGCTGTGTTGTTGGTTGCCTCATATCTTCGTGTCAAAATGCATGTGCTCCACAAAGCGCAGTACGTTATTGCCATTAAAAAAAAAACATCAATATGAATTGAAAAGCAAATAGAGAAATTACACGTCTCAACTAAACGAGAAAACATATCGTCTTGTTTTGTCACGAGAAGAAGTTGAAATTACTCAAGCTCTCGTTTTGTCAGCGGTGCTACTCGGGGTAGATCACTGAACAGAGGAGTAAATATATGTTCACGAATCACATCCCAGTTGGATCTAATGATTTTGTCTAGTGCAAGACTGCATACCCCGAACACCCGAGCCTGCAAAACAAAAGGGGCTACCTGCTTGCAAAACAAAAGCGATACGGTTCCCTCTGATCCTCAGTGATCATGAGAAGTTCAATCTACTTCACTTGAATTATGAGAACGGTATAATATCCACACAGCTTGTAAAGACAAAAAAAAACTTATCCTAGAATAACTTTCGGCTATACACTAAAAAGTCATGAGCATTTTTATACAAAGTTGTTGATGAAATTCACTTCAAACAGTTGCTCGGTAAGGAAATTCAGGTGCTACGGCAACGCCGCCTTACCCATGCAATATAAAGGTGCCTTCAGTCAGCTTATTTAGCCGCAATTTTAATTTTAGCCGTAAGCGCTGCATCACTTATTGGCTGTTCCGAGGAGGCTGGTTCATAAGAGCCAATGGGCGTCGCAGCGCTTGCGACTAAAATTAAAACTTGCGGCTAAATAAGCTGACTGAACGCACCTCAAGTTTGGCACGTGTATTGGACACATTTCCGTTTATCTGAGAGCGAAAAGATACTGCCCTCTCGTTTCAACGTTGGTGTTTTTCGCACACTGGAAGCATAGGGATTTACTTGTCCATAAGCGAGAAGCACTGAGTATGCATGGTCTAAAACTCCAACTCCTTTTGCGCGATACTTTCCATGCAATGTTATCCCTTTTTTGCGCTCATCCGCTGTTTTTTTCCTGCATTTCATTCCTTCTTTATACGCGTCGACTTTCTCCTCTTTTCGTGTAATTTATTTCGTCTTTTCAATGTTTTTTTCCACGATTGCTGAGATTTTTACCCCTGTTTCTTGTTTTACGACGCGTTCTTCGTAGCTTCTCCCCGCCTAACACCCCTATTTTGCTCCCCAGTCCCGTTGGCGACTTTTGGTAGTGCATTGTCACAAAACCAATGTCTTCTAGTGGTTTTCTCACGATTTCTTGCAATATTTCGCCCTGTTTTTATTGAAAAACGTACGATCGCGCGCAAAATAAACGGAGACAGTGTTTCGCGCGGAGTGTACCGATTTTATGAATTTTGGCTTGATGTCACAGTGACAAGAAGGCCAAAATTCATTATATCGGTACACTCCGCGCGAAACACTGTCTCCGTTTATTTTGCGTGCGATCGTACAGGAATCCTGTTCGGAAGACATACTGACGGACATTGCTAGAAAGAGAAAGTTGAGAAGAATTTGGCACACAACTAGGGCACCAGCAGATGAAACCAACTTTGATACAGCAAGCAGGCAGCTGGAAGAAAAACTGCAGAGGTCACGAGATAAAGTCTTCCAAAGCTACTTAACCCAACTTACGGCAAATGAAGCAAGCGAATATTCCCTCTGGAAAGCAACGGGAAAGCTTAAAAGGAGGCAGAATAAGTGGTGTCTCCACTGAGGAAGAACAATGATCAGTGGGCCAGGAGCGACAAAGAGAAGGCCGACACTTTCGCAATGCATTTTTCTACGGTCTTCCAACAACATGAATCATAGCCTGCTATCGACAGAAGAGAATGGAAACATTTTCAACTTTCTAAACTCACCGGATCAAATGTCTCTGCCCATAAAGAGGATCACAGAAACAGAAATACAAGAGACCACCTCAAAACTGAAATCAGATTTCTCTGATCGATTCATAGCCTGGGGTTTTCACCCCAGGCTATGAATCGATCACCGCAAAAATTCTCAAAGAACTGCCAAAGGAAGCGCTAAAGGTATAATCACTCACATCTTCAATGCTGTCATTAGTGCTGAACACTACCCCTCACAGTAGAAAGTGGCCCAACTAATCATGGTTCCAAAGCCTGGAAAACCTGTAGAACAAGTGACATTATATCGAATCGACCAATAAGTTTGCTACCGATCATATCCAAGGTGTTTGAAAAATTATTAAGAGACCAAAGCCATTTCTGTAGAAAGAATAATTGATACCATCACATCAATTTGGATTCCGTGAGCGGCACAGTACAGTGGAGCAGGTACATAGAGTCGTAAAACTGTATCAACAGATCATTTGAATTAAGATAGACAGTAATGTTCCGCGGCCGTCCTCGACGTTGCACAAGCGTTTGATAAAGTGTGGCATGTTGGACTCCTGCACAAAATGAAGATGACGCTTCCACACCCTTATTACCGTGTGCTGAAGTCATACATGTCCTGCAGATACTTTCAGGTGAAATACCGAAGCAAAATGACCAATCTTCACGAAATACTCTCCGGTATACCTCGGGGAAGTGTACTGGGGCCGTTCCTCTACACCCCCTACACAGCAGACATTCCAATTTCCAACCATCGCAAACACCACAACCGCCGGAAAGTGGGCGATGTTCAAATGCGAAAATGGAAGAAGTTAACGTAAGTAGAATCGTAAATTCTTCTGTACGTACCTACATAGACTCAAAATTGCATAAGAGAATGGTGATAGAATCGTTACTATAAAATGTACGGTTTCGGGTCTAGTCCCCTTTATGACACAGTCACCCGATATTTGTAAAGAAGCGACGTTGAGAACGTTTGCGGAAAAGCAACGCAGGTGAATATCAATTATGTATTGCAATATCTGATTATTGAAAAAGGGTCGACCTATAGGATAGGGCACTACCTACTTATAATTGATCCGCTGCTGCTTTGAGGTGGTGTGATGGTCTGGTCTGGATTAACTCTCAACTTCAGTGGTTGGTCCAGAAGTCACGTTATTAATATTATTGATCGTAGCAAATGATTGACATCATTTTGTTAATAATCTGCAATTTATCGATTTGAGGAGTGGTCAATAGGTAGGTATGTAATCACAGCGATCGAAAGCTACGGGTCACCTCTCGAAAATATCCGAATCACTGGATGGCAGTGATGAAACTTCCAGCTAACAAACCTGAAATCGTGTGCGCAATTATAAGACGTATGATGACCGGGCGACACCGCAAAACTAAGTGAACCAGTACCTAACCTACCTACCTAAACCACTAATTCACTATAGGCATACTTCAAACATTATTTGCATTCGCTGATGTTTAGTGCTTATTCAAGCTCCAACAATCCGGAAGTCCTATATCTATATGCAAGGATCATGCGAATGATTTAGCTTTGTTCCTTGGCGCGCAATTCTTCACATTCTCGATCACAGAGTGCCATGCACGTGTTTCCACCATAAGCAAACTCCATCCCGTCCTCATCCTCCTGAGCCAAGATATCGTGAGAACTGCCGGTCTCCGGCTGATATGCAAAAATGTTTTATATTGATACGTGCATCGCTTCCTAAACATTAAAACGCAATATTATATGCATAAATAAATAATGGCGGTCCGTCGGGAACCTATAGCGGCCTAGGCTTCGGTTGGTTGAAGGTTCACGAGAGGAACGTTCGCAATTTCTAGAGCACCTTCCTAGCCTCGCCTAGATATGGCCTAGCCAACACGTCTTGTTTTATTTAATACCAACATCGATCGACATAAATTGGAAAAAAGTGACGTTAACGGTCATTACGTTCTTCAGTCTTGCAGGTTGTAAACTGTGGAGACTAAAGATCGTTTAGGGACGGTACCTGGTCGGACGATGAGCGTGGTGAGTTAAGAGACACGAACCAATCATCCTGCGATTGGCAAATAATCAAAGTTGCGCCTCGAATTTGCCAAGCTTTGGTAATTAAAAACAATAAGACACCGACCGGAACATCTCGTATACAGGGTCCTGCAACAGTGCGTCAGGCTTTCATAGTGCCCTTCCCTTACGAGATAGGAAACAGTCTTACCTATAGTTGAGGAGGTGGATTTCCTGAGAAGGAGGTGGATTTCCTGGGACATTAAATAGAAGCATGGTCACGCACAAAAGATCTTATAGGTCGCAGTGCAGAAAGAATCCTCCGAGAACAAACGACCACCTCTAATCTACAATCTACCTATAGTTGAAGCGGTAAGGCAAAATCAAGTGGCAAACTGGTATACAAGCAAATCACTTGGCATACCTTGTTACTAAGACCCATTAGAGCGTTTTGACCCGTGGCTCCAAAAATTTCATTCCTAAGGATTCAAAATGGCGGCTATTTTCCAAGATCATCACTAAACAACTAATTTTACATATTTTTTATAACGTAATATTGAGTGACGAGTCGTTTTCAACTGATTTCCGGTAGCAGAACACGAATATAATAATAAAAGATACATTTTAGCGCATTTTGTTGTTCCTACGAACAAATTCCGATAGAAACTGAACAACGGCATTAGAACAACAAAAGATCAGAATTATTATCTGGTGCATTCTCGGGTGTATCATTATTTTTATTCATTTTTTTATCCGAAAGGCCACCTTAATTACCAAACATTGGAAAAACTTTACTGTGGAAACATATTTTATGTATTTGTTGACAACAAAGATATAAGAGATGAATAGCGAACAAAAGTCGACAATATTAAATTGCTCGTCAGCAGTAAGGATACTGAAAAATTTATTCCAATTTATTTTTTTTTCTTCAGTTTTGGAAAGTGGACATCAATCTCTCGAAACGGTTTTGAACTTTTGATCGCAATTTGTTTGTTCAAAGAGTTCTTGATTTTTTTTGCAAAATCTTGACTTCTTGAATCTAACAGATTTTTTTACCTCTGCCAACTCGTCTGCCGAAGAATATTTTCTCCAAGTGTAAAGAATGGAACTATAACACAACGAAAATTAACGCCAACATTTCCAACAGACTCATAAGCGCGACACACATGACGATAAAAAAAAAGTGGGTGCGTGACCATAGTCACCCTCGGAAGAAGTGAAACTTCTATAGATATTAATAAATCAGCAAACAACGTTCGAAGAGGTGTTCTTTTCGTACTCCCGCTCCGCTCCCTGACGGTTTGTATTATCTTGTTTTTCTTATCATCAATCTTATTATTATTATTATTATTATTATTATTATTATGACTTTATTCACATTAGCTATCACTTTTGGCATATTTTTGTGTTATTAGGTCTCCCTGACCGACCCTGCTTATCAGGGCTAAGAGTAATATTATTGTGTCATTAAGAGTCCATCGCGGCCATTGCTGCTCCTCCCCCTGAGCTCTACGCAAACCTTCAAAACAGGGTCACAAATTGCAGGAACCTGTAATTTACAATGTCTCCCATAATAGAGAAACTACTCCACAACAGATGGAAGTCAAAGCTAGCAGCTAGCCTTAGCGTCTGGTCCTCGCAAACCTTGCGCGTTGGATTTCGTCAGAAGTGTGTGGTGCATGCAGCTCTATGTCTCAGAACTCACAGCTAGGCACGCCACGGTTGCGACAACCTCTCGGGGAAAACGCGTCATTTGGATTTTGATGTTTCCAGGGGAAAGCATCGAACCTAAATCGATAGTGATCCAACCCGATTTAGGGACAGAAGGAGGAAAAGGACTTTGCAGTGCAATGGCGTAAAGGGCAAGAGGGGGTTTCCAAAAACCCCATTGCTGCCCCAGCCCTGCTTTCAATTATGACTGATGTTGGAAAAATTTGATAGGTACCTATACCTACATAATCCTATCTACCCAAGTACCTGCCTTCATAGTTAACTAGCTACTTATACAGTCGAACGTACTTGTTCCAGGGTGGGTTTTGGATTGGGAATTTTAGAAGGCGGAGGAAGAAGGAATTGCTCCATGCGCTGCAAGTTGTTTTGAGGATTTATGGAACGAAAACAAGATAGTTTTCAATTTTTTTGCGGGTGTTTTGGAGGGAGAAGCATGAAAAAATCGTCAATGAATTTCGCTTCAGCGGGTCAAACTGACACCTGGAAACGTATTCTTGCCATCTAGAAATAAAAACTGAGAAATTCATATTTTGAAAAGTAAAATCAAAGTCAGATTGAATAAAAATATCTTGTAGAGGTTTATGCCGGCCAAAGCGCTTTTTCGGTCGGAAAAGATTCAATTTTTTTGATGGAAAACACTTTCCATGAAGAGAGCCACGACAGACGATTTGAATACGTTCTGTTGCGTGTTGAGAAATCAAAATCGATTAGGGTTCATTGAAAAACACAACCATAGGGGCCGCAAGCGGTGATAATATTTCCGTGTGCTTATCTCTCATCGGCCTCTTATGTCGACGTATTTATGGGTGTTTCGGTGCACCAGACAATCTGGGAACGTATCCATCCAAGTTCAAAAAACTTCAAATGAGAGAAAGGACAAAGGAGGAATCGCTCCATGCGCTGCAAGTTCTTTTGAAGATTAATGGAACAAGAAAAATATATTTTTAATTTTTTTCGCAAGTGTTTCGGAAGGGGGCGGGGGCATGAGAAAATCGTCGTTGAATTTGGCTTCAGCGGTTCAAACTGACACCTGGAAACGTATTCTAATCATCTAGAAATAAAAACTGAAAAATTCATGTTTTGAAAAGTGAAATCAAAGTCAGATTGAATAAAAATGTCTTGTAAAGGTTTACGCCGGCCAAAGCGCTTTTTTGGTCGAAAAAGATTCAATTTTCTCAATGGAAAACACTCCCCATGCAGAAAGTCACGACAGACGATTTGAATACGTTCTGTTGCGTGTTTGGAAATCAAAATCGATTAGGGTTCATTGACAAACACAACCATTAGGGGCCGCAAGCGGTGATAATATTTCCGTGTGTTCATCTCTCACGGCCTCTTATGTCGACGTATTTATGGGTGTTTCGGTGCACCGGACAATCTTGGAACGTATCCATCCAGGTTCAGAAAACTTTGAATGGGAGGAAGGACAAAGGAGGAATTGTTCCATGCGCTGCAAGTTGTTTTGAAGATTTATGGAACAAAAAAAAAATAGTTTTCAATTTTTTTGCGGGTGTTTTGGAGGGAGGGGCATGAAAAAATCGTCGCTGAATTTGAACATAACTAGCTGCTTTCTCCAAAAAAGAATTTCAAAAACCAGAAAATCCCTGTTTGAAAGACGCTGCAACTTACTGTTCTAGGTTCTAGCTATGGGCTTGAAGACGTACTTGCTTTATTTGGTTCAGGTAGTATGTGGTTCAGGTACTTGCTAAGAACGAACTCCTCAACCGGTGATGGATGAATTTTGGTGAATAATCACTCAAAAGATTTATGGATCATGATGTCGGAAATATTCAACGTGTTTCAGGTGTCAATTCCACCGATTATGCCTGAGCTATGGGTTATTACCAAATATTGCCATAAAAAGGTACCTAAATTATGCTAGCCACTCCAGGCAACGCCGCAAGGTGCATCTCTCCCGCCAATTTTTTACGCCCACATTCTTGTGAGTGACCAACTTTTCGCCCTCCACCTCTATCACCGGCCAACCGCGATTGTATTCGGGTATCTACAACCGGTGGTGGAGTGGGTGCAGAGTTGAGAGAAACACAAAAAATGTTCACGTAATATCGCGTATTGCCGCCAGGGAATAAATGCGATTACAATAGTCCTAAGTGTAGAAAAAAGAAACACGTCATTAACTCGTAATAATTTGGCGTAATGCGTCTGATTTCCCTTATAAAAAGATGTCACCCAATACGTGTTAGGTACTCACCCCTACTATTCTGATTGGCAATAAACATTAAAGAGAAATGGTGAAGACCCTGGGAAAAATTACCCTTAGAATAAGATATCATAGTGATTACTGCAGCAGCCAAAACGTAGGTTATTGGTAATTAGAGGTAGGTACCTACCTATCTTTAGGTACCTTGACAGAGTAGGCAGGCAAAAATTAAGCATTAGGTATTTTACGAATGAGAGTCTTGAAAAATTCGTGTGCAGAATTTTCGCCTCTGATTTAATAGTCAAAAGGCCAATATCCGCAATGGATAAACATGATGAAATGATCGGGAATCAAGAAAAAAAGGGGATTATTATAGATTTAGCAGCTTCAGCGCGTCAGACTGACACCTGGAAACGATTTTGATCATCCAAAATTTCAAAATTTAATTTTTTTTAATAGTAAAATTAGAGTCAGATCGGAAAAAAATGTCTTTCACCTTGTACCTGAAAATTTACGCCGGCCAAAGCGCTTTATCGGTCAGAAAAGATTCTATTTTTTTGATGAAAAACACTTTCCATGCAGGAAAGCACAACAGACGACTCAAATACGTTCTTTTGCGTGTTTGAAAATCAAAATCGATTAGAGTTCATTGAAAAACACAATTACTAGTGGCCGCAAGCGGTGATAATATTTTCGTGTGTTTATCTCTCATGGCCTCTTATGTCGACAAATTATGGTTGTTTTGGTGTACCGGACAATGTTGGAACGTATCCATTCAAGTTCAAACAAGCGAATATGCCTCATGGGCATGAGGCTAGGCTAAGTAGCGCACTTCCCTTTAGGAGGGTTAGTGAACGCAAGATGTTAATTAGGGTTCCACCGTTATTTGGGCAGAAATTTCAATATGTCGGCCAAAATAGCGTCAGAATCATGAAATTTGGCTCTAAAATCAAAATGAATCGTACTATAGACAAGATTAAGTCCCAAGCTTCATGAAAATCGTTTCACTAATAAGATATTTCCGAGGATATTTTAATATGGCGGCCAAGATAGTGGCAGAATGTTGAAATTTGGCTGAAGAATAAGAATGATCATACGAAAAAGAGGTCAGAGGTAAGTCCCAAGCTCCATGAAAATCGTTGAATGATGAGAAATTTCAATATGGCGGCCAAGATGGCGGCAGAGCATCATTTGTCCAAAATCGGATGTATTTTGATGAAGTTCACATGGCCTGTGAATCTCACGCAAATCGGACCACTTCCAGAGAAATTCAAAATGGCGGATCGAAGATTGCGGCCAAGTGACAAAAATCATTGGTCAACTTTATATGGTGGTCACGTACGTATTCGATTGGCGTTTGCACCACATCGATATCTCTTTTCGTTGAGGCATTATTCTCCTAGTTCTATCACTTGGAAACATGTTCAATAGTGAAAATACAAGATGGCGGCAGGGCATCAATTGTCAAAAGTTGGATAGATCTTGATGTGGTTTAGATTGCCTACGAATTTCATCTCAATCGGATCACTTTAAAAGAAAATTCAAAATGGCGGATCGAAGATGGCGGCAGAATAACAAAAAACCAAAAGTCAACTTGACATCCTGGACATATGTATTATTGATCAGCGTTTACACCACATCGATATCTTTCTTCCCTGAGGAGTTATCCCGGGTAAAGACGGACGGACAGACGGACGGACGGACAAAGTGAAGCTAAAAGCGCCTTTTTCCCATTTTTTGGGAAAGTGCGCTAGAAATTTCCAATGGGAGAAAGGACAAAGGGAGAATTGCTCCGTGCGCTGCAAGTTCTTATGAAGATTTATGAAACGAAAAAAAATGGATTGCAAATTTTTTGAAGGTGTTTTGGAAGGGGTGGGGGAGACGAAGAAATCGTCGTTGAATTTGGCTTCAGCGGGTCAAACTGACACCTGGAAACGTATTCTAATCATCTAGAAATAAAAACTGGAAAATTCATATTTTGAAAAATTAAATTAGAGCCAGATGGAAGAAAAATGTCTTGTGAAGGTTTACGCCGGCCAAAGCACTTTTTCGGTCGAAGAAGATTCAATTTTTTGATGAAAAACACTTTTCATGCGGAAAACCACAACGGATGACTTGAATACGTTGTTTTGCGTGTTTGAAAATCAAAATCGATTAGAGTTCATTGAAAAACACAATTATTAGTGGCCGCAATGGGTGATAATATTTTCGTGTGTTTATCTCTCATGGCCTTTTATGTAGACGTATTTATGGGTGTTCCGGTGTACCGGACAATGTTGGAACGTATTCATCCAAGTTCAAAAAAGTTCAAACTAGAGGAAGGACAAAACGGGAATTGCTCCATGCGCTGCAAGTTCTTCTGAAAATTTACGGAACGGTAAAAAATGGTTTTTCAAATTTTTTTTAAGGTGTTTTGGAATAAGGTTGGGGACATGGAAAAATCGCCGTTGAATTCGGCTTCAGCGGGTCAATCTGTCACCTGGAAACGTATTCTAATCATCTGGAAATGAAAACTGGGAAATTCATATTTTGAAAAATAAAATTAGAGTCAGATGAAAGAAAAATGTCTTGTGAAGGCTAACGCTGGCCAAAGCGCTTTTTCGGTTGGGAAAAATTCACTTTTTTTGATGAAAAACACTTTCCATGCGGAAAACCACAACCGACCACTTTAATACGTTTTTTTTTGTGTTTGAAAATCAAAATCGATCAGGATTCATTGAAAAACACAATCATTGGGGGCCGCAAGCGGTGATTTTCGTGTGTTTATCTCTCATGGCCTTTTATGTCGACGTATTTATGGGTGGTTCGGTGTACCGGACAATATTGGAACGTATCCATCCCAGTTCAAAAAATTTCAAATGGGAGGAAGGACAAAATGGGAATTGCTCCATACGCTGCAAGTTCTTTTGAAGATTCATGGAACGAAAAAAAATGGTTTTCAAATTTTGTTGAAGGTGTTCTGGAATAAGGTGGGGGACATGGAAAAATCGCAGTTGAATTTGGCTTCAGTGGGTCAATCTGACACCTGGAAACGTGTTCTAATCATCTAGAAATGAAAACTGGGAAATTCATATTTTGAAAAAGAAAATTAGAGTCAGAAGTAAGAAAAATGTCTTGTAAAGGCTTACGCCGGCCAAAACGCTTTTTCGGTTGAGAAAAATTCAATTTTTTTAATGATAAACACTTTCCATGCGGAAAACCACAACGGACGACTTTAATACGTTCTTTTTTGTGTTTGAAAATCAAAATCGATCAGGATTAATTGAAAAACACAATCATTAGGGGCCGCAATGGGTGATAATATTTTCGTGTGTTTATCTCTCATGGCCTTTTATGTCGACGTATTTATGGGTGGTTCGGTGTACCGGACAATATTGGAACGTATCCATCCAAGTTCAAAAAAGTTCAAATGGGAGGAAGGACAAAATGGAAATTTGCTCCATGCGCTGCAAGTTCTTTTGAAAATTTATGGAACGAAAAAAAATGGTTTTCAAATTTTTTTGAAGGTGTTCTGGAATAAGGTGGGGGGCATGAAAAAATGGCAGTTGAATTTGGCTTCAGCGGGTCAATCTGACACCTGGAAACGTATTCTAATCATCTGGAAATGAAAACTGGAAAATTCATATTTTGAAAAATAAAATTAGAGTCAGATGAAAGAAAAATGTCTTGTAAAGGCTTACGCCGGCCAAAGCGCTTTTTAGGTTGAGAAAAATTCAATTTTTTTGATAAAAACACTTTCCATGCGGAGAACCACAATGGACGACTTTGATACGTTCTTTTTTGTGTTTGAAAATCAAAATCGATCAGGATTAGTTGAAAAACACAATCATTAGGGGGCCGCAAGCGGTGATAATATTTTCGTGTGTTTATCTCTCATGGCCTTTTATGTCGACGTATTTATGGGTGGTTCGGTGTACCGGACAATATTGGAACGTATCCATCCCAGTTCAAAAAATTTCAAATGGGAGGAAGGACAAAATGGGAATTGCTCCATACGCTGCAAGTTCTTTTGAAGATTCATGGAACGAAAAAAAATGGTTTTCAAATTTTGTTGGAGGTGTTCTGGAATAAGGTGGGGGACATGGAAAAATCGCAGTTGAATTTGGCTTCAGTGGGTCAATCCGACACCTGGAAACGTGTTCTATTCATCTAGAAATTAAAACTGGGAAATTCACATTTTGAAAAAGAAAATTAGAGTCAGAAGTAAGAAAAATGTCTTGTAAAGGCTTACGCCGGCCAAAACGCTTTTTCGGTTGAGAAAAATCCAATTTTTTTGATGATAAACACTTTCCATGCGGAAAACCACAACGGACGACTTTAATACGTTCTTTTTTGTGTTTGAAAATCAAAATCGATCAGGATTAATTGAAAAACACAATCATTAGGGGCCGCAATGGGTGATAATATTTTCGTGTGTTAATCTCTCATGGCCTTTTATGTCGACGTATTTATGGGTGGTTTGGTGTACCGGACAATATTGGAACGTATCCATCCAAGTTCAAAAAAGTTCAAATGGGAGGAAGGACAAAATGGGAATTGCTCCATGCGCTGCAAGTTCTTTTGAAAATTTATGGAACGAAAAAAAATGGTTTTCAAATTTTTTTGAAGGTGTTCTGGAATAAGGTGGAGGACATGAAAAAATGGCAGTTGAATTTGGCTTCAGCGGGTCAATCTGACACCTTTTAACGTATTCTTATCATCTGAAAATGAAAACTGGAAAATTCATATTTTGAAAAATAAAATTAGAGTCAGATGAAAAAAAAAAGTCTTGTAAAGGCTTACGCCGGCCAAAGCGCTTTTTAGGTTGAGAAGAATCCAATTTTTTTGATGAAAAACACTTTCCATGTGGAGAACCACAACGGACGACTTTAATACGTTCTTTTTTGTGTTTGAAAATCAAAATCGATCAGGATTAGTTGAAAAACACAATCATTAGGGGCCGCAATGGGTGATAATATTTTCGTGTGTTTATCTCTCATGGCCTTTTATGTCGACGTATTTATGGGTGGTTCGGTGTACCGGACAATATTGGAACGTATCCATCCAAGTTCAAAAAAGTTCAAATGGGAGGGAGGACAAAATGGGAATTGCTCCATACGCTGCAAGTTGTTTTGAAAATTCATGGAAGGAAAAAAAATGGTTTTCAAATTTTTTTGAAGGTGTTCTGGAATAAGGTGGGGGACATGAAAAAATGGCAGTTGAATTTGGCTTCAGCGGGTCAATCTGACACCTGGAAACGTATTCTTTTCATCTGGAAATGAAAACTGGAAAATTCATATTTTGAAAAATAAAATTAGAGTCAGAAGTAAGAAAAATGTCTTGTCAAGGCTTACGCCGGCCAAAGCGCTTTTTAGGTTGAGAAAGATTCAATTTTTTTGATAAAAAACACTTTCCTTGTGGAGAACCACAACGGACGACTTTAATACGTTCTTTTTTGTGTTTGAAAATCAAAATCGATCAGGATTAATTGAAAAACACAATGATTAGGGGCCGCAATGGGTGATAATATTTTCGTGTGTTTATCTCTCATGGCCTTTTATGTCGACGTATTTATGAGTGGTTCGGTGTACCGGACAATATTGGAACGTATCCATCCAAGTTCAAAAAAGTTCAAATGGGAGGAAGGACAAAATGGGAATTGCTCCATACGCCGCAAGTTCTTTTGAAGATTCATGGAACGAAAAAAAATGGTTTTCAAATTTTGTTGAAGGTGTTCTGGAATAAGGTGGGGGACATGAAAAAATTGCAGTTGAATTTGGCTTCAGCGGGTCAATCTGACACCTGGAAACGTGTTCTAATCATCTAAGATGAAAACTGGGAAATTCATATTTTGAAAAAGAAAATTAGAGTCAGAAGTAAGAAAAATGTCTTGTAAAGGCTTACGCCGGCCAAAACGCTTTTTAGGTTGAGAAAGATTCAATTTTTTTGATAAAAAACACTTTCCTTGTGGAGAACCACAACGGACGACTTTAATACGTTCTTTTTTGTGTTTGAAAATCAAAATCGATCAGGATTAATTGAAAAACACAATGATTAGGAGCCGCAATGGGTGATAATATTTTCGTGTGTTTATCTCTCATGGCCTTTTATGTCGACGTATTTATGGGTGGTTCGGTGTACCGGACAATATTGGAACGTATCCATCCCAGTTCAAAAAAGTTCAAATGGGAGGAAGGACAAAATGGGAATTGCTCCATACGCCGCAAGTTCTTTTGAAGATTCATGGAACGAAAAAAAATGGTTTTCAAATTTTGTTGAAGGTGTTCTGGAATAAGGTGGGGGACATGAAAAAATTGCAGTTGAATTTGGCTTCAGCGGGTCAATCTGACACCTGGAAACGTGTTCTAATCATCTAAGATGAAAACTGGGAAATTCATATTTTGAAAAAGAAAATTAGAGTCAGAAGTAAGAAAAATGTCTTGTAAAGGCTTACGCCGGCCAAAACGCTTTTTAGGTTGAGAAAGATTCAATTTTTTTGATAAAAAACACTTTCCTTGTGGAGAACCACAACGGACGACTTTAATACGTTCTTTTTTGTGTTTGAAAATCAAAATCGATCAGGATTAATTGAAAAACACAATGATTAGGAGCCGCAATGGGTGATAATATTTTCGTGTGTTTATCTCTCATGGCCTTTTATGTCGACGTATTTATGGGTGGTTCGGTGTACCGGACAATATTGGAACGTATCCATCCAAGTTCAAAAAAGTTCAAATGGGAGGAAGGACAAAATGGGAATTGCTCCATACGCCGCAAGTTCTTTTGAAGATTCATGGAACGAAAAAAAATGGTTTTCAAATTTTGTTGAAGGTGTTCTGGAATAAGGTGGGGGACATGAAAAAATTGCAGTTGAATTTGGCTTCAGCGGGTCAATCTGACACCTGGAAACGTGTTCTAATCATCTAAGATGAAAACTGGGAAATTCATATTTTGAAAAAGAAAATTAGAGTCAGAAGTAAGAAAAATGTCTTGTAAAGGCTTACGCCGGCCAAAACGCTTTTTAGGTTGAGAAAGATTCAATTTTTTTGATAAAAAACACTTTCCTTGTGGAGAACCACAACGGACGACTTTAATACGTTCTTTTTTGTGTTTGAAAATCAAAATCGATCAGGATTAATTGAAAAACACAATGATTAGGAGCCGCAATGGGTGATAATATTTTCGTGTGTTTATCTCTCATGGCCTTTTATGTCGACGTATTTATGGGTGGTTCGGTGTACCGGACAATATTGGAACGTATCCATCCAAGTTCAAAAAAGTTCAAATGGGAGGAAGGACAAAATGGAAATTTGCTCCATGCGCTGCAAGTTGTTTTGAAAATTTATGGAACGAAAAAAAATGGTTTTCAATTTTTTTGAAGGTGTTCTGGAATAAGGTGGGGGACATGGAAAAATGGCAGTTGAATTTGGCTTCAGCGGGTCAATCTGACACCTGGAAACGTATTCTTTTCATCTGGAAATGAAAACTGGAAAATTCATATTTTGAAAAATAAAATTAGAGTCAGAAGTAAGAAAAATGTCTTGTCAAGGCTTACGCCGGCCAAAGCGCTTTTTAGGTTGAGAAAGATTCAATTTTTTTGATAAAAAACACTTTCCTTGTGGAGAACCACAACGGACGACTTTAATACGTTCTTTTTTGTGTTTGAAAATCAAAATCGATCAGGATTAATTGAAAAACACAATGATTAGGGGCCGCAATGGGTGATAATATTTTCGTGTGTTTATCTCTCATGGCCTTTTATGTCGACGTATTTATGAGTGGTTCGGTGTACCGGACAATATTGGAACGTATCCATCCAAGTTCAAAAAAGTTCAAATGGGAGGAAGGACAAAATGGGAATTGCTCCATACGCCGCAAGTTCTTTTGAAGATTCATGGAACGAAAAAAAATGGTTTTCAAATTTTGTTGAAGGTGTTCTGGAATAAGGTGGGGGACATGAAAAAATTGCAGTTGAATTTGGCTTCAGCGGGTCAATCTGACACCTGGAAACGTGTTCTAATCATCTAAGATGAAAACTGGGAAATTCATATTTTGAAAAAGAAAATTAGAGTCAGAAGTAAGAAAAATGTCTTGTAAAGGCTTACGCCGGCCAAAACGCTTTTTAGGTTGAGAAAGATTCAATTTTTTTGATAAAAAACACTTTCCTTGTGGAGAACCACAACGGACGACTTTAATACGTTCTTTTTTGTGTTTGAAAATCAAAATCGATCAGGATTAATTGAAAAACACAATGATTAGGAGCCGCAATGGGTGATAATATTTTCGTGTGTTTATCTCTCATGGCCTTTTATGTCGACGTATTTATGGGTGGTTCGGTGTACCGGACAATATTGGAACGTATCCATCCCAGTTCAAAAAAGTTCAAATGGGAGGCAGGACAAAATGGGAATTGCTCCATACGCTGCAAGTTCTTTTGAAGATTTATGGAACGAAAAAAAATGGTTTTCAAATTTTGTTGAAGGTGTTCCGGAATAAAGTGGGGGACATGAAAAAATCGCAGTTGAATTTGGCTTCAGCGGGTCAATCTGACACCTGGAAACGTATTCTAATCATCTGGAAATGAGAACTGGAAAATTCATATTTTGAAAAATAAAATTAGAGTCAGATGAAAGAAAAATGTCTTGTAGAGGCTTACGCCGGCCAAAGCGCTTTTTCGGTTAAGAAAAATTCAATTTTTTTGATGAAAAACACGTTCCATGCGGAGAACCACAACGGACGACTTCGATCTTTGATACGTTCTTTTTTGTGTTTGAAAATCAAAATCGATCAGGATTAATTGAAAAACACAATCATTAGGGGCCGCAAGCGGTGATAATATTTTCGTGTGTTTATCTCTCATGGCCTTCTATGTCGACGTATTTATGGGTGGTTCGGTGTACCGGACAATATTGGAACGTATCCATCCAAGTTCAAAAAAGTTCAAATGGGAGGAAGGACAAAATGGAAATTGCTCCATGCGTTGCAAGTTGTTTTGAAAATTTATGGAACGAAAAAAAATGGTTTTCAAATTTTTTTGAAGGTGTTCTGGAATAAGGTGGGGGACATGAAAAAATGGCAGTTGAATTTGGCTTCAGCGGGTCAATCTGACACCTGGAAACGTATTCTTATCATCTGGAAATGAAAACTGGAAAATTCATATTTTGAAAAATAAAATTAGAGTCAGAAGTAAGAAAAATGTCTTGTAAAGGCTTACGCCGGCCAAAGCGCTTTTTAGGTTGAGAAAGATTCAATTTTTTTGATAAAAAACACTTTCCTTGTGGAGAACCACAACGGACGACTTTAATACGTTCTTTTTTGTGTTTGAAAATCAAAATCGATCAGGATTAATTGAAAAACACAATGATTAGGGGCCGCAATGGGTGATAATATTTTCGTGTGTTTATCTCTCATGGCCTTTTATGTCGACGTATTTATGTGTGGTTCGGTGTACCGGACAATATTGGAACGTATCCATCCAAGTTCAAAAAAGTTCAAATGGGAGGCAGGACAAAATGGGAATTGCTCCATACGCTGCAAGTTCTTTTGAAGATTTATGGAACGAAAAAAAATGGTTTTCAAATTTTGTTGAAGGTGTTCTGGAATAAGGTGGGGGACATGAAAAAATGGCAGTTGAATTTGGCTTCAGCGGGTCAATCTGACACCTGGAAACGTATTCTTATCATCTGGAAATGAAAACTGGAAAATTCATATTTTGAAAAATAAAATTAGAGTCAGAAGTAAGAAAAATGTCTTGTAAAGGCTTACGCCGGCCAAAACGCTTTTTCAGTTGAGAAAAATTCAATTTTCTTGATGATAAACACTTTCCATGCGGAAAACCACAACGGACGACTTTAATACGTTCTTTTTTGTGTTTGAAAATCAAAATCGATCAGGATTAATTGAAAAACACAATCATTAGGGGCCGAAATGGGTGATAATATTTTCGTGTGTTTATCTCTCATGGCCTTTTATGTCGACGTATTTATGGGTGGTTCGGTGTACCGGACAATATTGGAACGTATCCATCCAAGTTCAAAAAAGTTCAAATGGGAGGAAGGACAAAATGGGAATTGCTCCATGCGTTGCAAGTTGTTTTGAAAATTTATGGAACGAAAAAAAATGGTTTTCAAATTTTTTTGAAGGTGTTCTGGAATAAGGTGGGGGACATGAAAAAATGGCAGTTGAATTTGGCTTCAGCGGGTCAATCTGACACCTGGAAACGTATTCTTATCATCTGGAAATGAAAACTGGAAAATTCATATTTTGAAAAATAAAATTAGAGTCAGATGAAAAAAAAAAGTCTTGTAAAGGCTTACGCCGGCCAAAGCGCTTTTTAGGTTGAGAAGAATTCAATTTTTTTGATGAAAAACACTTTCCATGTGGAGAACCACAACGGACGACTTTGATACATTCTTTCTTGTGTTTGAAAATCAAAATCGATCAGGATTAGTTGAAAAACACAATCATTAGGGGCCGCAATGGGTGATAATATTTTCGTGTGTTTATCTCTCATGGCCTTTTATGTCGACGTATTTATGTGTGGTTCGGTGTACCGGACAATATTGGAACGTATCCATCCAAGTTCAAAAAAGTTCAAATGGGAGGAAGGACAAAATGGGAATTGCTCCATACGCTGCAAGTTCTTTTGAAGATTCATGGAACGAAAAAAAATGGTTTTCAAATTTTGTTGAAGGTGTTCTGGAATAAGGTGGGGGACATGAAAAAATCGCAGTTGAATTTGGCTTCAGTGGGTCAATCTGACACCTGGAAACGTGTTCTAATCATCTGGAAATGAAAACTGGAAAATTCATATTTTGAAAAATAAAATTAGAGTCAGAAGTAAGAAAAATGTCTTGTAAAGGCTTACGCCGGCCAAAACGCTTTTTCAGTTGAGAAAAATTCAATTTTCTTGATGATAAACACTTTCCATGCGGAAAACCACAACGGACGACTTTAATACGTTCTTTTTTGTGTTTGAAAATCAAAATCGATCAGGATTAATTGAAAAACACAATCATTAGGGGCCGAAATGGGTGATAATATTTTCGTGTGTTTATCTCTCATGGCCTTTTATGTCGACGTATTTATGGGTGGTTCGGTGTACCGGACAATATTGGAACGTATCCATCCAAGTTCAAAAAAGTTCAAATGGGAGGAAGGACAAAATGGAAATTGCTCCATGCGTTGCAAGTTGTTTTGAAAATTTATGGAACGAAAAAAAATGGTTTTCAAATTTTTTTGAAGGTGTTCTGGAATAAGGTGGGGGACATGAAAAAATGGCAGTTGAATTTGGCTTCAGCGGGTCAATCTGACACCTGGAAACGTATTCTTATCATCTGGAAATGAAAACTGGAAAATTCATATTTTGAAAAATAAAATTAGAGTCAGATGAAAAAAAAAAGTCTTGTAAAGGCTTACGCCGGCCAAAGCGCTTTTTAGGTTGAGAAGAATTCAATTTTTTTGATGAAAAACACTTTCCATGTGGAGAACCACAACGGACGACTTTGATACATTCTTTCTTGTGTTTGAAAATCAAAATCGATCAGGATTAGTTGAAAAACACAATCATTAGGGGCCGCAATGGGTGATAATATTTTCGTGTGTTTATCTCTCATGGCCTTTTATGTCGACGTATTTATGGGTGGTTCGGTGTACCGGACAATATTGGAACGTATCCATCCAAGTTCAAAAAAGTTCAAATGGGAGGAAGGACAAAATGGGAATTGCTCCATACGCTGCAAGTTCTTTTGAAGATTCATGGAACGAAAAAAAATGGTTTTCAAATTTTGTTGAAGGTGTTCTGGAATAAGGTGGGGGACATGAAAAAATCGCAGTTGAATTTGGCTTCAGTGGGTCAATCTGACACCTGGAAACGTGTTCTAATCATCTAGAAATGAAAACTGGGAAATTCATATTTTGAAAAATAAAATTAGAGTCAGAAGTAAGAAAAATGTCTTGTAAAGGCTTACGCCGGCCAAAACGCTTTTTCAGTTGAGAAAAATTCAATTTTCTTGATGATAAACACTTTCCATGCGGAAAACCACAACGGACGACTTTAATACGTTCTTTTTTGTGTTTGAAAATCAAAATCGATCAGGATTAATTGAAAAACACAATCATTAGGGGCCGAAATGGGTGATAATATTTTCGTGTGTTTATCTCTCATGGCCTTTTATGTCGACGTATTTATGGGTGGTTCGGTGTACCGGACAATATTGGAACGTATCCATCCAAGTTCAAAAAAGTTCAAATGGGAGGAAGGACAAAATGGGAATTGCTCCATACGCTGCAAGTTCTTTTGAAGATTTATGGAACGAAAAAAAATGGTTTTCAAATTTTGTTGAAGGTGTTCTGGAATAAGGTGGGGGACATGAAAAAATCGCAGTTGAATTTGGCTTCAGTGGGTCAATCTGACACCTGGAAACGTGTTCTAATCATCTAGAAATGAAAACTGGGAAATTCATATTTTGAAAAATAAAATTAGAGTCAGAAGTAAGAAAAATGTCTTGTAAAGGCTTACGCCGGCCAAAACGCTTTTTCAGTTGAGAAAAATTCAATTTTCTTGATGATAAACACTTTCCATGCGGAAAACCACAACGGACGACTCTAATACGTTCTTTTTTGTGTTTGAAAATCAAAATCGATCAGGATTAATTGAAAAACACAATCATTAGGGGCCGAAATCGGTGATAATATTTTCGTGTGTTTATCTCTCATGGCCTTTTATGTCGACGTATTTATGGGTGGTTCGGTGTACCGGACAATATTGGAACGTATCCATCCAAGTTCAAAAAAGTTCAAATGGGAGGAAGGACAAAATGGGAATTGCTCCATACGCTGCAAGTTCTTTTGAAGATTCATGGAACGAAAAAAAATGGTTTTCAAATTTTGTTGAAGGTGTTCTGGAATAAGGTGGGGGACATGAAAAAATCGCAGTTGAATTTGGCTTCAGCGGGTCAATCTGACACCTGGAAACGTGTTCTAATCATCTAGAAATGAAAACTGGGAAATTCATATTTTGAAAAAGAAAATTAGAGTCAGAAGTAAGAAAAATGTCTTGTAAAGGCTTACGCCGGCCAAAACGCTTTTTCGGTTGAGAAAAATTAAATTTTTTTGATGATAAACACTTTCCATGCGGAAAACCACAACGGACGACTTTAATACGTTCTTTTTTGTGTTTGAAAATCAAAATCGATCAGGATTAATTGAAAAACACAATCATTAGGGGCTGCAATGGATGATAATATTTTCGTGTGTTTATCTCTCATGGCCTTTTATGTCGACGTATTTATGGGTGGTTCGGTGTACCAGACAATGTTGTAACGTATCCATCCAAGTTCAAAAAATTTCGAATGGGAGGAAGGAAGAAGGAGGAATTGCTCCATGCGCTGCAAGCTCTTTTGAAGATTCGTGGAACGACTAATAATGGTTTTTAAATTTTTTTGCGGGTGTTTTGCAGGGGGTGTAGGGGACATAAAAAAATTGTCGTTGAATTTGGCTTCAGCGGGTCAAACCGACACCTGGAAACGTATTCTAATCACCCAGAGATGAAAACTCAAAAATTCATTTTTTGAAAGGTAAAATTAGAGTCAGATCGAAGAAAAATGTTTTGTGGAGGTTTACGCCGCCTAAAACGCTTTTTCGGTCAGAAACGATTTAATTTTTTTGATGAAAAACATTTTTCATGCTGAAAAGCACAACAGACAACTTGAATGCGTTCTGTGGAATGTTCCGGAATCAAAATCGATTAGGGTTCATCAGAAAACACAATCAGGAGGGGCTCCAAGCGGTGATGATATTTCCGTGTGTTTATCTCCTACGGATTTCTATGTTCACATTTCAATGAGTGCTTAGGATGCATCAGAAAATATGTTCAGAAACATTGGTGGGTAATACCCAAGTACCAATGTCGAGCACAAGTAGCGACGTCTGTCTGTCAGAGGGTTGAACTGCCGGTACCAGTCTAGCTCTTATACACCAACGCCATCCGATGACATTATTACGCACATACTCTTAGCCCGCTTCCTCACTTCACCTCATCATAGTCCTGGAAGAGGAGGCTTAAACACACATTCATCGTTCCGTGTATTATTATGAGTCACTCAAAGGGCAGAATACTTTCGACATGATTTTTTCACGATTAGACTTCTTTTGTTTTTTTTCTCGCTGCGCTCGGCGTTTCAACTCCCATTCTCTGTCACATGAAGTCTCACTCATATCCCTAATACAATAAATATCTATTTTCATCAATAATATTCTCCACAAATAATTATGCGAATGTGACATCGTGACGGATTTTCTTACTGTACGATTTTCCCCGTTATATTACAGCACGGTGGAAACTGTGTTCTGACAGGCACAGCATGGCAATTTAATAATCTCCACAAAGTATAAGAATGTCGTTTGTAAAACTCGATCCGGTATTAATTTTAATTGAAAAAATATAAAATACATAGGTATTCACATAGGTATGTAGGTAGGTACCTCGTGAATGTGATTTCAGGTAACTACGTGGTTCTAGAGTTCCTACGATATTATCTTCTCCAATCAAAATAAGGCCGTAGGTTAAATTGAAATATTGACAGAATTGATATGAGTATTTCCAGTTATGTGCTCGCCACCGTACTTATATTTAGAATGTCACATTTAATTGAGGTGAAATCAAACCATTCAGAAAATTAACGAAGAATAATGTCAAAAATCAATTTTCAAACATAAAAATTTGATTATCAAACCAGTATAATATCATTGCTATACAATCAGCTAACATCTAGAACATTAAGCAACTGTTTCAGCCTCAATTGTCGAAAATTCCTTTTCCCCTCTGGGCTTTAATCATATACCCCTGCTTTCCTGCTTAATAGGTACATAGGTACCTGAAAGTTGTGTCTACATTTGGGTGTGCGAAATTCGATTTTATTTTTGAATTGTAAACGTCCGTTGAAGAGTATACCCAGGGCCGGGCTTGGCCTATTTGCCGCCTGCGTGCCACCGACAAATTGCCGCCTCCCTCACCGGCAGTGGAGAGCCCCACCAAATGCGGGAATGAAAAGAATCCTTCGAAATTCAACTTTATTATTATATTACCGCCCCTATGACTTGCCGCCTGCCATACCCACCAGCGCGCCGGAACGCACTGCACGCCTGCTAGGCCCGGCCCTGAATATACCTCCCTATCCCTATAATAAAATACATCCGCTCGAATCTATTCAAGCCAAGTCGAGAGCCATTAATGTCGGGCCAACAGTACGACAACACGAGGAGCAGTCCAGTGCCGGCGATTAGTAAAAAATAGAACCGAACGCGGCGAAACAGCTTATTCTTCCATTTCCTGGGACGACGCTGGTTGCCCCAAGGTCAGACAAGACAACGTTACAGGCGTTCGTTACAACCACTGATGCTATGAACCAATTTCACTCCCATATGTGTGGTTCTGCGTTAGTTGTGTGTTGTGATCTAGGCGCGAGAATAGAAGTTTCACTTCAAAAAAACTTGACGATGCTTAACGTTGGTTTTGTGAAATTTCTTGCATCTTCTTCAAAGTTTGAAGGATTGGAGGGCGCCCATTCGCCCTCTAAGGGACGAAATTTTGAGTGCTGCGGATCAAATCACTTGTATCGGTATAAAGTTCGCAGATGCCAAATTTCGTTGCCCTGACTCAAAATGTAGTATGTAGTATGGGGTGTTTTTTGATACCCATGTAGATACCGCTTGCACTATAAAGACTGTTGCCCGTAATGATTATCCCTGTGCAAAATGATTGATATTTTTCCAAAGTCGAATTTACATTTAAATGTTTTCATAAACACTTGACCCGCTAGAATTTATTGCCGCACATTCTTCAAAGTTGCATCGAAATTTTAATCAAAATGATTGATACCACGAACTTAGATTCCAATCCATCCAGAGCTCAAACTTCAATATCAATCAAATATTTAGGAACAAATTTATTATTCAATCACATTTTACTGACGTAATTGTCGTAATCGATTTAAAAGAAAGAAAAAAACGAGTCACATTCTTACAGAATATTGATATATAGGAATACATACCCTGCTATGAAAACACATCGACTTTGAATTGAATTTGATGTATCGAGCGATTATTACTTTTGACAAATAATTAAGTGTAGGTATAACATCAGGAGACCAGAAAAATTTTTAGAGGCAGTATGGTGTATGTGTGCGTAATTTAAAGTGATGTAACGTAAATGAAAATGGAGAACGAATTCTTTGTTTTATTGCGGCAATTTCACGTTCGTTCTTCGGACACGTCACTCGCCACTGAGATGGACGTTAGGTGGAAGGAGATGGGATGATGGAACGTTGCGGATCGCCGGCTGAAGCCAGGGACACCCTGCTGGGTAAACTTTTCGCTACTTGACAAGAGTTGATCGGTGTGGACCTTTTGAACTCTGTTAGTTAGAATGTGATCTTGATTTTGTAATTTTTTGAAGCACTAATTATGAGCAGCATTTCTCAACCGTCGGTATTGGATTATGGCACGACTCGTGTCGCTATAGCTTTGTTGTACAGAAAAGGCATCTCAACTTATACAGGGTGTTTCGAAAGTATAGCATCCAGAGTCCAGGGCGGTATATGTATTACAAAACAAAAAACTGACAGTTCCGGTGAAATGTGTTCTACAGGCAAAAATAAAGGCTGTCTCACCTGACTTTTAGTAACCAAATAATTGTTTGGAGCTATATTTTGTATTCCCATCAAATTCTTCGGAATACGGACATTTCACCGACAACCAACTCATCGAAAAGCCGATTCACCGGAAGAACAACTCACCAACTGGACATTTCACCTTCACCGACACGCCAGTAAGAACAATTCACCAACTGTGAACATTTCACCGACTCGCCGCTTCACCAACAGGACGTTTCACCGACTCGCCCTTTCACCGATTCGCCGATTCACCGACAGGACTGTAGCATTTTGAGTTTTGGAGCATAAGTACTTACAGTTGAAAGATTGATCCGATAAATTCGAAATTTTTCATTTGAAAGAGTAGGCACCCAAAATAAATTATCCAAGAGCGATAAAAGCCACGGAGGCAAAAGATAATCTCATAAGGTTCAAGTCGAAGCTCAAGTTAGGACGATTGGGAATAAAGGCGCGTGTAGATGTACCTACCAGGGATGACTTGAAGTCAAATTAGTTTGGTTCTGAAACAAGGTCAACAAAGGTCCACATATCTACAATTAAAATCAGTCTCCAATGAATATTTATTATTTGTACTTAGTAATTTTTCAGCTATCAGAAGTTTCATGAATTTACTTCATAATTTTTTTAGCTTCATGTATCAAACCACACCGTGTAATTACGGTAATAATCAATTTTAATTATTGATCAAATGCCCAAAGATTTTGTTTGGTTTTCAACGTCGTGTGATTTTGGTTACAGGGCAATTCACCCGCCGATTCTGATAGGAACTTACGGACTGATTTTTGACTCAAGTACCTTCGTTTTTTTTTTAGACCCACCAGATAAGAACTTAATTTTTCACTCAACTCTCGTCCTTCTTTTAGGACTCACCACATAGATAACCTCATTTTCGGACTCTATGTTTGTCCAAAACAAACAAGATCGATTTGTTTTGTACACCGTTGTCAATGATTAAACAAGTGATAGCGGTATAAATGTGATTGTGACGTGTATTATTTAATTCTAGTCATTTCGTATACAGGGTTGACCAGTCAGTATGCCCACTTTTCGCGAGGCCAATACTGGCTTATGAATTGAGGTAGAGAGTTGGATTAGAATTGAATCGCAATCATGGAAATGCTTCAAAAGTATTACAAAATAGTTGACAAAAATCTAGGGCTTTTGTTTTTGAAAATATGGAGGGGCAAAAAGTGGTCCTTCGACCCTTTCTATTTTCCTTATTTTGAAAGATTTTAGTATTCTATTTTCAACAGACCAAAAAGCAATGTTTTTGAACCTTTGAATGTGTTTTGATTTTTATTTACAATACAGGGTGAATCGTAAGTCCTGAAAATCCAGTTTTCTTCAAAAATGCATGCAGAAAATTTCACATGGGAACTATTTGTGTTATTTGTTGCTCTACATCAGTTTTATAACTTCTAGAATATTTCATGAGCATTTTCAAAACTTTTAGGTTTTATGACTCACCCTGTACACTAAACACAACCAAAACATTAAAAGAGTTTGCTAAATTCTTCCAAAATGACGAAATAAGAAAAGGTTGAAGGATCACCTTTGGACCCTCAATATTTCCAAAAATAAAAATCATTAACTTTTTTCAACATTTTTCTGGTCTCGGGTTCAACCAAACTTTTATCAACGCGATAACTTTATCACTCTGATAGTAACCAAGCAACTGGTCATCCTATTGGCTGGTGCATAGCAATTATCAGCGTGATAGATTTAATCTGCTTTTAAAATTTTGATGGAACCCGAGGTATGACTTCTAGAGCATTTCTCTATCTGCTGTTCAATTCACCCTTTCCGTTATTCAAAAAGTTACAGGTGTCATGTGCAATACCGGTTTTGGTTGTTTTGGTGGCACGAGGTTGGCACTGGCAGCTTTGGCAGCGATGTCAATTTTCAGACGTGCAACGTCAACATCAAAGTCAATTCGGCTATTTTGCTGTTCTTCCTGCCGTGCATCGTACGGAAATTACACAAGTAAAGTGGTTGAGTGGAACTTGGAAGTAAAAAATTGAACGAAAAAGTTGGGTTATGTCCTCACTCGCACTCGCGGTCGACAATTTTTGAAATCTAGGGTCCTCAGCTAACTCCCGCAGTTTTGCCGCGCATGACAATTCACATTTTTCCATGACAGCGAGAAAGGTGAATTCTCTACTCCAAGTTTTGCGAACAGCGAACACCCTGTATAAACAAAAATATGAATATCAACTGCAGAATTTTGTCGCTTTCGCGCTCACTAGTGTTGCCGTCTAGACAAGACAAGACGATAGTTGCCCTATTCTTGTCTTGTCTTGAAATATCAAGATAATTTCATAATTTCAAGACAAGACTCTAACTCTTGATGGAAATTTTTCAAGAGTCTAGAAAGACTCTTGAAATTGAATTACTATAAAACCCCTTCTTCCAATAAAAATACGTGACAGAAATATAAACATCTTTTAGCAAGGAAAATAGAGAAACTGTGACTGTGAGGAGCAAGGAGTACCCTTCGTAAAGAGACTGCGCTTCAATAAAATATTCTACTTGGGTATACTCAAGCTCAAATTTCAAAACAAAGACCCACTTTTATTGTCACTGAAATTTATCATTGGTGTGAATGCTGAAAAAAAAGGTTGCCACCGCCACCTCCGACCTGTTAGGAGACGTATTTCTGCGATTGAGTCTTATATAAAATGACAAGATACGATTTTATAGCCGTAGGTTGATGCCTGAATAAATATAGTCAACTACTGTTCATATCAAAATGTACTCAAAAAATCTGGCTTTAATTTAACTCACCGCAGTCCATCGGCTCGAATTGAGTGAATAAGCAAGCCAAGAACAATACCAGGTTGCCACATAAACGTCAAGAAACAGTCAACAAAAGAGTCAAAGTCAAAAAAAAGCCAAACAATCAACTTCAATATTATTTTTTTGCTGTTTGGTGTTCGAAACATTGCTGCTGGACAAAGAAATGCAAATAATCAAGTTTAAGCAGGACCCAGAGTTCCCAGATGTCGTGGTGCGGACGTGGTCATAAATTTTTGTCGAAAATATACCGACTATATGCAGATCTGTGTCAGGCTCCCGCTTGTGTCAACCTGACGCGGGCAAGAAGACTAACTTCACTCAAGTTGTGAGAAGAGCATCAGCTTGATCGGTATTTTGCCTTGGTACATTGGAAGGATATCTGGCAGCAGCATGTTGTCTGGATCATTTTCCTTTTATTGGCAAGAAACACTTTGTCTCATCGAGCCTCATCGAGTTACCTAATTTCTTAGAAGTTGCGATCTGAGAAGGCGCAGCTATTTTTCGAAGAATTAAAAATTAAGATGTTGAAGCAGCATTTGAAAAAAAATCACTTAAACGAAACTTTCGCATGAGAACCGGAAAAAACAGTAGAGACATACAGAGTCTGAAGGAGATGTCATGTGAATATATGTATTATTATAATCACAAGACGCCATGTCAACATAATTCGACATGGCATCTCCCTGGGCAACGCTTTCCCGTTCTCTGATGCAAAATTGATAAATTTTTATTGAACTGCCACCACAAACCGAGAATCAGATTGTCTTCTGATATATATAATTCACAATATACAGAAAGATGCTCCTATGTGTTGTTTTGTTTTTCCTAATTTTTTATCATATCTAGTGAATATTCATGGACTGTAGACTGCCTATCAGACACAGCCTGACAACAACGGTCAATACATAATTTATTATTCTCCCAATTTGAACACCCAAATTCCCAGATTTTTTTTTCTGAAAAAAGTAGGGACTTTTGAGACGAGATATTTTATATCGTCTGTAGTGATCTCGGTACTTTGGCATTGCAAGCATTTTCATTTCAAGTAAATACAGTTTTGAATAGCATTTTGTCATACCGTGTACTCTTATTTATGTTATTTTATGTTGTCAATAAACTCTGTGAGGAATCTCCAAGCTAATCACACATTTAGTAGAAAATAAAAACCATCAACGGAGAGTAATTTATCTGATTTTTTTTTCAAATTTTTTCTTCTCAAGAGTCTAATCAAGACTCTTGATCTTGACAGCCCTACTCTTGTCTTGTCTGGAAATTTCAAGACAAGAGTTTCTAGAGGTCTTGTCTGAGTCTTGACGCCTTTTCAAGACAAGAGTCTAGAAAGTCTAACTCTAGACGGCAACACTAGTGCTCACTATTCTTTTTAAGCCTCGCCAGACGTAGTGGCGGAGGCTATTTGTGGCCACTTTTTAAGCCTCGCCAAACGTAGTGGCGGAGGATATTTGTGGCCGCTTTTTTTTTCGTGCTTATTTTTTTTTCTTGTTCCTTGTTTCTCAACACAATTCAACTAAATCTTCCGTATCTTTTGAACGGTTCAATATATCCAGTTCAGTCTTTCGCTAATCGAATCTTAACTATTGCAGGTTGATACCGACGACGTTTAAAGATGATCGGTCAAATATAAACAATCTTTAACAACAAAAAAAGAATGCACAACTCGTGAAACTCATTTAAAATGGAGAAAACGCATGGGTATCAGCCTTTCCATCATCATATCTTTGGATCTAATGAAGCTTTGTGCCTAATTTTTTTTTTAAATTGGACATATCCAGACCTTTGTCACAGTGTGACAGCTATTGAGAAACAACGGTTTATTATTTATTTATAAGGCTTATAAACATTTTTATCGGCTATGAATGCAGCATGATTTTCAATCAGCGGGGAAAATTTTTATTTTCACAGTTTTCTATATACAACCAGCGAACCGATTGGAGCCAAAGTATTGCAGAATTTTTCAAAAGAAAAAAATTTGATCTAGGACTTTTTTAGATATGATTTTTTTTCTGACGCAACCAACAACTGTAAAGAAGTGGTACGCGCATGCAAATCATACATACTTTGCAAAATGCTCTATATTACTACCAAGGTGGGCATTTTTCGTATAAAGCTGAGCTTGCACAGAAATAATCAGATATTTGCTTTTTACAAAAAAAAAACAAGGCACCCGTTCAGGCTAGCCGAGTTATGGGGCTAAGACTGCCCTTAACGGTACAATGGTATTAACTGACGTAAAATTGGCATGATGGAGATTAAACTATTCACCCCTAATTTCTACATCGAAAAGGTCATATTCCAAACATTCGCTCTGCTCGTGCCTTTCAAACTAGTCAAATAATCTCCCATTTTTACGGCAAATCGCAGATAAGAGGTATTCTTACGTGTCACACACAGTTTCTCTTTTTATTTCATTGCCTCTTTTTTTGCATAAATGACTACTTATTTTATCTCAGGTCACATTTGGCAAATATGTTCCGATATCACTTCATTGAAGTTTTAGAGTAGGTACCATCATTATTAATTTTTTGCCAAGCAAGTTTCAAACAGTTTCCAAGCTAATAAAACAATAACGATACTTCTTATTGTATGATGTGTGTACGTGTTTTATGTGTACTTTTTGTAATAATGTACCAAAATGATTTATTGCTGCGAAGACCTTTTTTTTGGGGCGAGGCTTCCTATTACACACACCGCAAGGTGGGGAGATGGACTGGTTCTTCTCGTTGCGCCATTATTGAATATTTTTAGGCGAAAACTACAGTGTTTTTACGCTTTCTTATTACTTTGCGTTCGTTTTTAATGCGTCGTTCCATTTCTACTTTTGGAATTATCAAATTCGTGGAGCCCTCTCGGGTGCACTTCATCACCAAGACCCAATTACTGAGTACCTACCTACTAATCATTATTTCAAGTATGTCGAAAACTAAACTGCGCAACAAATATGTTGTCGCGAGGGAAAAATTGGTCCGAGTTTGGACCCCAATAACTTTTGAATGACAAGAACCATTTTGATTCTATTTTGACGGTTAGCGAGGTCAGTCTTTCCGTTCTTCACGTTCAGGAAGTGAAGATCTGGATGCTCCATATAAAATATCTACAGGGTGAAATGTAAAACAGTACAAAATTTTAGCAAATTAAACGGACCCCCATTTTCAGAATAATTTTTTTTCTCAAATGCAAATGAAAGGATTATGAAGCGTTATGTTTCAGCTTGCGCCCAGTTTCAAAATTTTTGAAATCGGAAGTATGGTTCTGACTTTATGATTTTTTTCTCTTGTAAGATGCTGATTTATCCTATCGGTACAAAGAAGACTATGTTATTCTGATGATGGGAGGTTGCAATTCACGAATATTGTTGCTTAAACGGTTCTCAGAAACTTGACTTACAGATCATCTGAAATACCTTGATCAAGACTTCAAAAAAGGGGCCTATTCGAAATGGGCGACACAGCTGTTTTTCTTAAAAATTGAATTTGATCAGATTTTCACAACTGAAACAAACTTTCCTTGTGATTTTGACCTCCTGAACATGATGCTGATGGTCAATTTTCGTTTTTGATGATGACAGGCTCCCTGGGCTAACATAGTCTTTCTTGTAGCGATAGAATAACTCAGCATCCTCCAAGAGGAAAAAAATCATAAAGTCAGAACCACAGCTCCGATTCTAAAAATTCCAAAACTGGGCGCAAGCCAAAACATCACGCCTTATGATCCTTCCATTTGCATTTGTGAAAAAAAATTATTCTGAAAATGGGGGTCCGTTTAATTTGCTAAAATTTTGCACTGTTTTACATTTCACCCTGTAAATATTTTACATAAAGCTTCCTGATCTTCACCTCTTGAAGGTGAATAACGGAAAGACTGATCTCACTAACCGTGAAAACGAAATCGAAATAGTTTGTGTCATTCAAAAGTTATTGTCATCCAAAGTCGGACCAATTTTTCCCTTGCGACAACATATTTGTTGCGCAGTTTATTACTATAACGGGTGTTTTTTTAAATCTGGCGTCGAAGTGTGCTCTGCTCTGGCCGAATGCAGGCGAATTTGGCTAGAGCACAGCACACTTCGACGCCAGAAAAAAAAAACACCCCTCATGACAAAAATAATTAACCTTAGTCCATAAAATATTAGGCCGTACAAGTGTTATCACCGTCAAGGTCATTGGTGAAAACGTCCTTGGAAAACACCCCTACCGGAATAACCAACCTAGAACATTCAAATAGTTTTCACTTTTCCAGCAAGATTTTCAGTGTTGTTCGATTAATTGCCTTAAGTCTTCACGAATACTATACACCTCTAATAGCCAGTTCCACCAGCGAATTTAATCATTGTTAGCTAATTAAGGCATTTTCTCTGATGGATTCTAGATCAGTGCTGGTTGAATGACTATGGAAAATGCATACAAGCTGTTGTGGTCTAAACATTTTCCCATAATATTTCGTGAAACTTGTGTTTCCAGTGGTCACTAAGCCAATATTCACCAGAGAAAATCTCTCAATTAGCTAACAATGATTAAATTCGCTGGTGGAACTGGCTTTAAGTCCGATATACAGGGTGTCCGTTTTTCGAGGCTAAGCATGGGTATCTCGCTTATCTTTAGAGATACAGAGTCGGTTAAATTAGAAAAAAGTTGCGAATTTTCATGACGATCAATGATCCAAGAAGATATTTGACTTGTCAGTTTTAGTTTTCGAGATATCGAGAAGAAACAGAAATTTGTAATTTTTGTTTTTTTCATTTTTTATTTGAAAAACGGTTGAAGGTAGCTTTTTCTAGTTAAGACATTGTAAAGGCACTTTTTCAAGGGGAATTCAATGTTGCCAAAATCTTCATTCTAGCTTTTAAAACAACCGAGATATGACATTCAACTTTTTTTTCTCTTATGGGCGCTATATTGGATTTTGACATTTTTGAATACAATTTTATTTTCTGGTTACAACGATGTGTCACATGCCACTGTTGAATTCATGCTTTAGAGCAAAAAAAATTTTTAAATTTTTCAAAGAGTGCTTTGGAAACAAAATCAGCATCGACAATAAAAAGAAACGTAAATGTCAAACATTTATTCAACAATGACATGTGGCACATCGTTCTAACCAGATAAGAATACCGTATTCAAAAATATCAAAATCCAATATGGCGCCCATTAGAGAAAAAAGTTGAATGTCGTATCTCGGTTGTTTTGAAAGCTAAAATAAAGATTTTGTCAGATTTGGATTCCCCTTGAAAAAGTGCCCTGACAATGTCTAGATAAGAAAAGGCCACCTTCAACCGTTTTTTGAATAAAAAATTAAAACAAAAATCAAAGTCCTGTTTTTTCACGATATCTCAAACACGAAAATCGATACGTCAAATTTCTTTTTGAATCATTGATCGTCATGAAAATGCGCAACTTTTTCCTAATTTAACCGACTTTGTATCTCTCAAGATAAGCGAGATACCCATGCTTAGCCTCTAAAAACGGACACCCTGTATTATCGCTAACATCTCGATTTACACTCAGATACCCTCGTGAAAATCCTGGATGTAGTCATAATACACCTCACCTATCGGTGTGCTACAAGCTACTACTACAACTGAGCATACATCAGGATATTATGAGTATTATTAGCATATCTACTTATACTTACTTAAAAGTCCGGTCTCTAGTCTAATATTTTATAGCATACGAAAGATAACATCCTACTTCGTGCGTGAAAGAATTTAGATCCTGATCCTGCGTATTCATAACACAAAGTACAAACTATCATCATTTTATTCTAGGTAAGTCCAATCTATGTCTTATTCTTCCTATGTTAGTTCTATTCTATTTTAAAATGTTCCTTGACTCGAATATCTGCATCCAAGAAATGTGTATCAATAATAATTATCGACATGTTAACTTATGGATTTTGGTGCCTAATAACAGTACAGTCGTGTCATCTAGCGGAAATAATTCAAATACTCGGAAGATCCCGCGATTACAATATTATGTGAGTACCTAGAAACCTACAGCCCGAGCAACTATCCATGATTTATGATCGAATGCCGTCTAAATAGGTATGATAAAGTGAAATAATATTAAGTACTCAATACTCGTATCCATAGCAACAACCAGTAGGTACCTAATATCATTACGTGTATTGTCATACGACTGGTTTTGGGAACGAAGAGCTTGCGAGAAGTGCTCCAAAAGAAGGAGTGTCTAGGAAATAGGAATTTCTTGTTGCAAAAAATAGTATTAAATAGAAACGTCTGACAGGTGACATTCCAGAACTGACGTTCGCCTACCTTCTAATGGCAATAAATTGTTATTTCTATGGGTTGAAAAAACAATTCGATAATATGTTCCATTAGAGCACTGTTTTCGATGTACCAAACAATAAATTCATTATAGTAATGCAAAATAAATAAACAATATGAAACCTTAATGTCTCTATTATCAGTTTTACTTCACCAGAGTACCTACACGCTGTTATCATTAGAGCAGGCAGTGGATAATAATTCACATTTCAGTTGTAAAAACTGCGCTTATTAAAAAAAATCGACTTTATAATAAGTATCATACTCTATCAACTCCCCAATTTATTTGCTTATAAGTACGCCTGAATGGGTAAACAACCTAATATGGGTACTTCAATTTAATTCAACTTATTTTAATTAAATCAAGTCACCCGCTTTCGGAACCGCCGCGCCGGGCCGATGATTATCTAGTTCCAGGACGTCATCCTGTTGGCTTCATTTTTTGTGTTCGAGGATAGAGCTCCTGAGTAGAGATGGGCGCCGCGCCGACGCCGCGCCGCCGCCGACCATATTTTGAGTGCCGCCGCCGCCGACATGAGATAAACGCCGTGCCGGCGGCGACCGCCGCCGGCAACCTCGTCGGCGCCGCCGCCGGCGCGATTTTTGTTTTCATATATTTATTTTTTTATTCGTTCATTTAACGTCGGCCTATTTCCGCAACGAGGCCTAACACCGACGCCGGTGAATGCTCTTCTCCACTATACCGCTGTTCGTGCCGAAAAAAACAATTACCTTGCACCCTGGCCTGTAAAAACTGTAAGGGTGAATGTTCAAATAGAAGGTCAAGTTTAACAAACGTCGGTAATCTATTTTTGATACTCAAATATCTGTTTTTGAATTGCAGCAATTGAACCCATGACATAGAAGAGAGTAACAACGTCCAAGTTCAAGATGGACATGTTTAATTCTGTTTATTGGAAGATACCTATAGTCAGAAATTACATCTTTCCTTATTTTTTGGAGCACAATAGTTTTGATAGTGTGCAATGTTGATACATTTTTCGAGGACTGAATGTTTACGTACATATCATTGCTCTTTTGCTATTTTTACCCTCAACAAGTACCTTTATCCATGGGGTAGTTTTAGTTACTTTAACCTCGTAAACCCAAATCGTATCATAATCGTACTCAGCGACCCAGAAAAGATTATAAAAGATACCCCACACCAAATCCTCCGTTGCTTTCTGAATTTGACTTTTTTTTCCAAAATGGCGCTTATTTTTCGACTTCCGGTGGCCGGATCGTGAGATGGGTACTTAGGTCACACTAATTAGAGGCAAGTTGCTCTATATCTATATCAAAAACGTATTTGTAGCGCAAGGAATTCTTTTGAAGATTTTTTCCTATTTTTAGCGCATGGAATTTTTCTTAGGAATACGGGCCAAATCGTTCAAATAGGTCTTGAGCAACTGTACCAAATGGCTTGCTTCAGTCATCAAATGCGGTATCTTTATGCGAACCACGGGCACTTTATAACTCCTATGACGCCGACCACGCCGACCGCGCCGACCGCGCCGCCGCCGAATGACAGGTCTAGTCAAGGTCTAGTTTTTAGTGAGACACGCCGCCGCCGCCTAGAATGGGGTCGGCGCCCATCTCTACTCCTGAGAGTATTGAGATCGACTCAACCAAAAGTTTGACTACAGAAAGACACAAAAATTAGTTTCAACATAAAATCAATGTATTGACTTCTATACACATGTCAAAGTGGCTAAATAAAGGCTCGTTCTTATACCTAACCTCAACGCTGTTCGCTAGGATTAGCCATATTTTCTAAATTGTTCCTTGAAAAGATAAGTTTCCCCAAATAATTATTTCAAAGACGCCACACAACAATACGTCGATGAACACCTGATTCTACACGTCGACCAACATTAAAACTTTGTTTGGGTAGCGTGGTTCGAAATTCCTTTGGTGGCTTACCAGAAAAAGTTGCGAATTGTTGTCAAGGATTTCGCGTTAGGGTCTTTTATAATTGAGACGAACGTTTGAAACACTCTGTCAATTACTGCGCACCACTATAAATTCACGTCAATAATTATTCGCGCTTGGGTATATCGCCAATTACGACTCGCTGTTATCGCTCCGAATTTAAGAAGAGCTAGACTGGTCTGTCAGCTGACCCATCAGTGCTCATTTACCTCCGACTGATATTCTGGAAGTTTCCACCGGTTCTCTAGCAAATTCCACATTGACCGCGCCGACCGCGGCATGTAGATCGCGCCCGCTCTCGCAACGTCGATCACTTTCGCGTGTAATTCCGGCGTGCTCTAGAGCCGGCACCTTCGCCAAATGAACAGATGTGTCTTACTCGCATGTTGGAGCCTCCAAGTTGATTCCACGGGCCAGAGCCTGCGTGTATGTTCTCGAATGCACTAAATTTACTAGAGCTTTACAACTCGTAACACTGTGTTCGAATGGTCTAGAAGGGCCGCGTGCGCTCTCGAATGCACACTCGTCACATTATATTAGTTTTCGATGTTATGGTTAGGGTTAGACTCAGCTTCTAGATACTGTAAAACAAATAGCAAAGTCCTCACGGGGGTGTAGATGAGTACACTGTTCACTGTTACCTGTGAACAGATTGTCCCAAAAGTACCACAAGAAATCGCCAATCTTATGAAAACAACAAAATGATATCAGCCAAAACTAGAAAATGTCCTATAAGTAAGAATTATACCTATATCGATCATAAGCACGGAGCCAGAAGCAGCTTGCTGGACCGCATCACCGCGACTTGAAAATCGCATCCGCATATAAGTGCATAAGTATAGAGTCCGCATAAAAATAGAGATATCTTTCTTGAGAATGAATCAATCAGGTTGATTTTTTTACAAAAAATTTCTCCATTTCTTTCTGCATCTTTCGTCCGCTTCGCTGGATGTATGCATGTATCTAGAACGGTTCGCAAAATTCCTCGATGTAGAAGTTCACACTGTAGCGTTACATACCGAAAAATGTGGAATCGCGGGGCAAAACCTTTTCTTAAAAAAATTGTATCTTCTATTGCAATAAAAGAATCAAAATGATTTTTTCACTGAAAATGTCTCCATTAATTTGTGCATATTTCGTTTGCTGCATGTAAGGATGTATCTAAAACGGTTCGCAAGATTCCTCGATGTAGAAGTTCACACCGTATAGCGTTGAATACCGACTTTTTAAACATTTAAATTTTTTTCTTGCAATCGCGCGGTCTAACCAAATATGTTTTGTGCCTATTCCCATCCGCAGACAATCAGCATAAATTTGGAAAAAAAACCGATACCTCTACGTCTTTTCGTTTAGGAGGAGTTCAACTACAAGACGGACAGACGGACGGACTACAAAGCGCGGCTAATAGCGGATTTCCTACGAAAATGCGCTGAAAACACTAGGAAATGCCGTCCTTTAAGGACGGGGTCATATTGGTGAAATAAGCGTTGCGAAATCAATCCGTCTGGGTTTATTCCTTGACGGATTCTTACCATTTTGGTCTCTTTCGAAAGCTACAAGGATGTACTTTGGTTCGAGCCAATAGGCATTTCCGAAAGCAAAAAAAAATTCAAATTTTGTCATTTGAAAAAATTATTTTTGGATTTTGGAAATGCCAATGGGCTCGAACCAAAGTACATCCTTGTAGCTTTCGAGAGAGACCAAAATGGTAAAAATTCGTCAAGGAATAAACCCAGACGGATTGATTTCGCAACGCTCATTTTACCAATCCAACACCGTCCTTAAGGCCGCTCTATGAAATTACGCAGCGCAACCGCAACGCAGAGCGCAACTTTTCTGATTGACTCGCAAGCCTTTCACGTCGTTGCGATGGCTTTGCGAATACCTTGCGAGCCAATCAGAAACGTTACGCTCTGCGTTGCGGCTGCGTTGCGATTGCTGCGAATTTTCATAGAGCGGGCATTAAGCTTTCTATAGTGTGTCCAGGGTATAATGATTGTTACCCTGACCTTACTATCCTCTGATCTGGTAAATCCAACATGTAACAAAGTATCGACGGATACCTCCTTGACTTGAGAAGTCACTAGCATCGGTTAGTTCAATGGTTCAATGAGACGCTGTGTGAAGTGAAATCATACCTTATAACCAAATTTCAATCAAAGCCGTTCACAGAATCGACATGGATATTTTTCGATTTCATAAAAAAACCACAACTTTAAAAAAAACTGATTTGAGAAAAATCACTATTGATTGACTGACTTCGATGCAGCTTTCTAAAATTAGAATCAGAAAAAAAAGACATTTTTCTAAGACAGGTGGACACTACTTCGAAAATTCACTGATTTTCAGCTCTTACTTTGGCACCCTGTCTAGGTACTGTATATCTTGCAGAATGCGATGGATGATTAAACATAGCACCTTGTAGTCAATGGAAAGTCCTATAAGCAGGGCTGGGCAAAATACTTCGAAAAATGTATTTAAATACAAAATACAAAATACACGATCCAAGATAGTCGAAATACAAAATACAAACTACTTCTTGAAATATCTTTGAGATACAAAATACAAAATACGTATTTTGGAGAACTAAGAAATTCCAAAATACAAAATACAACCCAGAGTATTCCAAATACAAAATACAAAATACATTCTTGTTGCGTATTCCAACCATTCTATTGGAAAAACCGTAAAATGCAAGTATTTCAATGGGAACACTTCATTGATTCAGTCGCAACAATAAGTAAATTATCATGAACTATGAAAAGACAAATAAAATAAACATAAAGTGAAGAAAACTTCATATTCAAACCTATTCCTTACTTCATCCATCTATTCTTCAAAATAACAAATGTTGATTTCCTTTGGGGACAACCAGCTATTCGAAAATATTGTCCGACATCCGACATAGAACCTCTCGTGGCTGACGGTAGGATGCATTTACCAGTAAAACGTAAAAGATGCAATCGAACTCAATATCGATCCCAGATAGTGTGCAAAAGCAAGAAATGTCAATGGGGTGAATATAGTATTACCAGAACAATTTCGGCCCGAACAGACTGAAGAGCATGGGAAACAAATGTATTTTGTATTTTGTATTTTGAAAATCAAAATACTTTTCCGAAAAATGTATTTGAAATACAAAATACAAAATACTAGCTGCCTGAACTATTCCAAAATACAAAATACAAATACTTCTCAATCAAATGTATTCAAATACAAAATACAAAATACTTAAATGTATTTCAAATACGTATTTCAAATACTCGTATTTGAAATACCGCCCAGCCCTGCCTATAAGGCAGTGTTAACTTTTTTGAAATTGGTGAATTTTACCTTGAGTTAGCTTCATTATTTGAACTTCAGCGACAATTTTCAATACCTAATGCCTATCCTTATTTTTTGTTGAGCAGTTTATAGATGCCGACTTCATAGTAGGTTTTACCTACACATAACTCACCTACTGATGAAAATGGTGAACACAACACAGTCAGCCTAGATGTGGGACTTCAGACTCGTATTATAGTAGTACTTCATTACCTGGTTCATTATAGCTTTTAGTTAACCAAAGCCTGTTTTAAGAAAAATATTATCATAATCAAAAAGGTTTTGAACATCTTGAATCATCATGAAAAATATTGTATGAAGGTTAGAAGTATAGAAACACTCACTCAACACTCAAGTACTTACCATAAGTACCATACAAGTTTCTGTGTGAACAACATCCCTGATTCTGATAGCCTTTTTATGCTAAACCACCAGAACTTGAGGTGTTCTCTCCGACGAGACTTTCTCAAGCTTTGCTGCTACCAGTGCTACCTGAGCAAGTATAGGTAGGTACCTACAAGCACGCTCTTTGTTGGAAACAAACGGTTAGTTGTCAAACTTGAGGAAATTTTTTGCTTGTCGTGGTGAAGAAGTAAACCGTTGCAAATTCGATTACTTCTTGGCGATGTCACGACATGGCGATGTGCAAATGTGCAGTCGAAGCAGTCGCTGTGACTTGCAAGTGTGAACCGGGACAACACGATGGGAGTATCGCACCTCGCGCCCGCTCCAGGCACGCCGAGCAGGTGTTGTACACGTCAGATCCAGCGATAATTTGAAATACGAACTCGGAAATGTGTACTCGAGCTGTTTTCTTGAATTAATTTCCCATTCTGGTCTACACGATTCAGATACAATGCCATTTAGAGGTGCGGATTTATTTGCATGCACAGTTAGGTAGGTACCCTTCATTATTCACGCTTACAGGCTTGCTACTTCCTGCCGAGGCCCTTTTTGTAATATTCACCAACGTAGGTACTTATACCTACCCGCCCTGAAGAGCCAGGTAAGAACGTGGTTGTTAGGATTGATTTGAATGTGCTTCCACAAAGTTTGCAATTTCTCTTTGAAAATCAAACGTTAATGTTCTTTTCCACTAGAACCAGAAGTCCAGTATTGAAGATGACGTCCAAGGTGCCACGGCATAATATTACAGGAGATTTCACTGATGGTGTTACAAATTTCAAACAAAGAGCTTCCAAAGTAGATTCCCCACCAAAAAAAAAACATGTCTAGTAATATGGATGACCCATGGCCGGAAATGCTTCATCGTTCTAGAAATACAGGGTGTCAAACTTTCCCAATTTCTCTTATCAACGCCAATGATATGGGCACGTCATATGATGCGCAATTTTATGGTTGTTGAGATGCATTGAACAATACTCAAACATTGCTCACCGTTTTCGAGATATTCTGAGAAAACTGAAATCTGTCAAAAAACATTTAGTAGGTATCTCCATTAAATCGCTATTTTTTTATAAGATATGGAAGTGAAATTTGGTATTTGCTTTAAGATTAAGCATGTAAGAGAAATAGGTAACAGTTGCAGTGATTGTTTAACCCTCTACCATTTTCTAAAAGAAGACACTCAACTTTTTTGGGAGCCGCCGATTATTATCAATCTTATAATCGAAAAAGTGACTGATACTGAAAGTCATTAGGCGAATACCATGCCATCACATCCATCATGCAGAAGATCACCTTGAATGAACCATATTTCTGCTGAAAGAAAAATATCTAACGCACTGATTTCATCGGATTCCTCAGAACCACACACATCAAAAGAATCTACTAGGGGACAAGCAAATTCAGACGATTTCTGAAATCATCATAACTTATGGCTGCCATCGGCGATATCATATCGGTTCCCACTGTTCGATAGCCCAATCCTTCGCTTTCATTCCTTGATCATAGTCTGGGGGCATAGGGTCAAAAAAGGCTTGTCCGTGTGCAACTTCGTGAAGATATAAAGAGATATGTCCTAATCGAATCCTGGGCGATCAAGGACCATGAAAAATTATGGTGGAATATCGACATCGGCTGCAGGCAAATATGGTGGAGGCGCCGGAATGGGCTTCATCTGGCAATAAGAAACTGGCTGTAGCTCGTTTGTTTTTCAACGGATTTCAACATCTGGAACGTCATTTTATGGACAAGAAAATTCTCTTCTCACTTCATATCTAAATTTACAAAGGTCATTTCGGGAAACTGTCAAAATTGTCTTTATGAGATATGCTAAATTCCGGCCTTTTTTTAAGGTTGTCTGATATTTTTGAAACTTGACAGTATTATAGATCTTGAGGTGCCCTTTCCGAATTTCCACATTTTCACTTCGTATATTTGCCATTTTGGCCGCCATATTGGAAAAATGGCGCCCAAAAAACAGTTTTGTGTCAATATTTCCATTTCAGTCAATGTGAGGTGGAAGCGTTTGCATGCGAAAGGAAGCTTATTCAATTCTCTACAATTTGACACCTTACTCGTGTACGTGCTACTTCCGGTTCTTGGGTTATGGCTTCTAGAACTCTCTGAAGCATCAACTTTTGTCATCCAATCAGCATGACAAGTTGATCCTAGCTCCATGTGGCAGTCAAATTAACCATAAATAATGATAAGTTGTCAACAAGAGACCATTGATGTCCAGAAAATCAATCATGGTAACAGTTGTTATGCAACTACAGGGTGAACTCTAAGGGAAAATTGACTTTAAAAAAATATAACTTGAGAACCGTAAGTCGCACATGAGTGATTCAGATTTCAAATTTCAGAGAATTCAGTAGACCTTTACTTTTGATATGAATATTAAAATTTTATGACAAATTTTCCAAATTTTTTCCAAAAATGTTTTTTTGGGCGCCATATTTTCAAAATTATGGCCAGAACAGCAGAGATACGAAGTGGAAAAGTGGATATTCTGGATGATGACTCCAAATTTCATCATAATAATGAGTTTCGAATGTATCTGATATGCTTCAAATGCTATGTCATCTTTATTTCTTTCTAAGGTCAGTTTGCTTTCACAGTTCACCCTGTAATTACACAATTAACATCACTATGATCGATTTTCTACATTTTTATCATCTATGGGTAATTGCCAAGAGCTATTTATGGTTAATTTGCCTACTAGATGACAGTGGTATCAATTCAACATGCTGATTGAATGCCGAAAGTTGATGCTTCCGGAAGTTTTGAAAGCTCTAACTCAAGAACCGTAAATCGCACATGAATGATTGATATGTCAAATTGTAGAAATTTGAATAGGCTTTCCTCCGCATATACACGTTTCAATCTTGAGTCAGTTGAATTCAAGATATTGACAAAAAACTGTTTTTTAGGCGCCATCTTTTCAATATGACGGCCAAAACGAAAAAAATACAAAGTGGAAAAGTCGAAATTCGGAAAGGGCACCTCAAGATCTATGATACTGCCGGGTTTCAAAAATATCGGATAACCTTCAAAAACCGGCAGAATTTAGCATATCTTATGAAGACAATTTCGACAGTTTCACGAAATGATGTTTGTAAATTTAGATATGAAATAAGAAGAGAGTTTTTTTGTCTACAAAATAACGTTCCAGATGTCGAAATCCGTTGAAAAACAAACGAGCTACAGCTAGTTTCTTATTACCAGATGAAGCCCATTTTGGCGCCTCCACCATATTTGTCTGCAGTAGATGCCAATATTCCGCCATAATTTTTCATTATCCTTGATCCCCCAGAAATCGATTAAGACATAACTCTATATATCTTCACGAAGCTGCACACGGCACGACCTATGCCCTCATCACGTCAAATGTAATATAAAGTTTTTTTTACAGGGTGATCAACGGAGCAATTTAAAATTGCCAAAAATACGAGCGCGATTCCTCAAAAAAAGTTTACACCCATTCCAATACTACAGTTATCAAGATTGATGTTTTAGCTTAAGGATCTTTTTTTAATCTTGGGAATTCCAGGTTAAATGGCGAAGATAATGATCATTTTGTGCCGTCTTCCAAGAAAGTGTTCCAAGGTCCGATTTCAACAAAACTTGGAACACACTCATCTCCGGTTTGAGTAATTAAAATTTTAATGTTAAATGTCACTTTCAAACGCTATCAGTCACCTTGGAGCCGCCATATTGAATTTTTATACAAATGATTCGCTTTTAATAAAACTTGAAACACTTTTACCTACGTTACGTCTTGTTTGGATAATTGAGATTCTCAAATCAAATGTTACTTCTGGTCATCTTTGAACCGCCAAATTGGAATTTTATTTAAAGTGATCCGATTTCAGTGAGAATTCGAACATAGTGTTACGATATCTCGCGTACGGGTTCAAATATAATTGAGACGATCGATTTAAAACACACACTGTTTATTTCTGCGTACTACAATAACTATACGCCAACAATTATCTACTTGGAATTATATCGCAGGTACTTCGCTTGTTTCGCTCGCGTTACCACTTCGCATTCTAATTCAATACTGCCGCGAGCTGCCGGCTGATGCATTATACGGGGTGTTTATAAGAATCTGTGATCGCAGCAGGCATGGGTCAGGCCAAAAAACGTAGTAACAGGCGCAATTGTAGTGATCGGAAGCAGATTCCAAAGGCGATGTGATCACAGTCGTTTATAAACACCCGGTATAAGGCCTCCGAATAGTGCTCCCGAACTTTCTGTCTACTTCCAGCAAATTCCATAGTGTCCCAGCATATGCGGTTTCTAGACTATTCCTGAATAATCACACACGTTACCCGTATAATTCCGCCGGGTCCTGGAAGGGCGCCTTCGCCAAAATGGACAGGTCTTTCTCGATCGAGCATTGAAGTCTCCCCATTCGGTTTCACATACACGAACGCTCTGGAATGCGCCAGATCGCTCCAGACTTCTACACTGCGATCTAATAGATGGAAGAATCCAGAAAGATCGAGTGTTTACCAATATGTACGAGATCGCCGCTCGTAACTATAGTTATACATGTGTTGGATAACTGGGATTTTGAAGTCAAAATGCGATTTTTTAAAAATTGCTCTTGAGCTGCCAAAATCTCAGCAGAAGTCTCAAAGAGGCCCAAAAGTCATATTTGACTTGAAAATTCAGGAATCAAATATGGCAGCAAGAGTAACTTTTCCTCAATATTGAACGTAGAATTCAAAAATTGGAAGCATTGTCGAAACATACCCTCTAGGCGAAGAACACCCTCCGTTATCTTCGCCCCTAAAAATGTTTGATGGAACGCGTTATTATTGTGCGATAGTGACTTATTTCAGTAAACTTTGCCTAAAAATTTGATTAGAATCGGTTGGACGGTTCTAGAGTTGGGTACGGTGAAAAAAAAAACAATTTAAAAAAGTCAACTTCAACACCCTGTATTTTTTAAGGGAGCATTTTAGACAATAAGTTTCTTTGTTTTCCGGCTTCATTTTTAATAAGAAATCATTCCTCGAGGGTTGTAACAACCAGTATCTAATACCCTGTATATACCAGCCTGTAGATACCTACATACAGGGTATATACAGTTGTTTCAGAATCAAGTGCCAATCTTTCTACCCTAAATTCCAATTTTCAAAATGGAATCATTCCATGTCAAAAAAACACTTTCTCCACTAAAGGCGACAGATTTTGTTAAACTTATGATGATATGTTGTAGAGAAATGCAAAATAAAATAATGTTACGAGCGGCGATCTCGTACATATAGGTAAACACTCGATGTTTCTGGATCTTTCCACCATTAGATCGCAGTGTAGAAGTCTGGAGCGATCTCGTGCATTCCAGAGCGTTCGTGTATGTGAACCCAATGGAGACTCGAACGTTCGATCAAGGCACATCAGTCCACTTTGGCGGAGGCGCAGATTCCAGAACACATAGAAAGCATACGGGTAACGTGTGCGATTATTCAGGAATGATCTAGAAACCGCATATGCCAGACCACCATGGAATTTGCTGGAAGCAGACAGAGGGTTCGGGAACACCATTCGGAGGCCTTATATAAGGCATCAGCCGGCAGCTCGCGGCAGTAGTGAATTGGATAGCGAACAAGTGCGATAACAAGCGAAGTACCTGCGAAATAATTCCAAGTGGATAATTGTTGGCATTTATTGTAGTAGTACGCCGAAATAAACAGTGTGTGTTTTAAAAGATCGTCTCAATTATATTCGAACCCGTACGCGAAATATCGTAACAATAAGGATTCGTCAGGAAATTAAATTGCATTCTACTTTGAAAACAATCATAGCTCTCCCGTCCATTGTCCGATCTTGGACATTCTTGCTTTGATTCAACCACAAAAGATCAAGAATTTCGGACATTGCACAATTTTTCGACAGATGGTAATGAAAAGTTATCTTTTCGAAAACAAAACGGAGTGCATCTTCGATTTTTCCAATTTTTTTATTTATTGTTTCCTGAACTTTTTGAAATGAGCTTTTCTGAATTGTTAAGTATTGGTCGTCAGAATGGACATCGCCCTGAAGCCCACAAAATTAAATTTCAAAGCGAGCCGCGCAAGTTGGTTTTGCGCTCCAGCGTCTACCGGACGGCATGGCACCTCTCCGGCTCCGGGACTACCAGTAAAATAGCGATGATGTGTACAGACAGCTAGATGAGAACAAAAAAAAACAATGTTTTTTCTTAAAGAACCGTCGAGTTCATGCATAAGATGAAAGAAGGGTGGAATGTTTCAACTGACGGAAAGAGTGACTTTTCAAATGAAAAGTGCATACTAGAAGGTGGTAGTTTTCTTCAGAAATGGAAGCTGTATAGACACAGAGTGTTTCGCTATATTATTCTAGCTTTTCAGTACAGCATACCAGACGTGAAGTTTCCGTAAAACTATCAAGAGAGTTGTTCAGATTTTCAACAACATATCTACCTACCTCTGCAGCTGGGAAACATCAAACGATCGATAGCCAAACCCTGCTGATTTCTTCGCGCCTTTCAGCAAGCTCAATGTTAATTTATAAACAACGTTTATAAGATGTTTATGATGTGTCCTGACTGCCGAGGTATGTTGTTGAAAATCTAGACAACTCTCTTGGTAAGTTTTAGAGAAATTTCACGTCTGGTAGATATGCTGTACTGAAGAGCTAAAGCTGAAATAATAATATAGCGAAACACTGTGACTACAGCTTCCATTTCTGAGAAAAACTACCACCTTCTAGTGTGTACTTTTCATTTGAAAGGTCACTCGTTCCGTCAGTGGAAACAGTTCCACACTTCTTTCATCTTATGAAAAAAAAAACTTATTCGAATATCTAGAAACAAAAAATGTTGTGCGTTGACCAATAATTATTGGAATTGGAAAGGTCCAAAAGTAGTACCTAGCTACTTTTGGTGACACGAATGAAAAATACGAGGAAAAATCACTGAGCTACCACAAAATATCGAATAAAAAAGACCGAAACCACATAGGAACAAAACAATTTTATTAGGGTTTCACGAGACCAAGACCAAGACCAAGACCCGCTTGGTCTTGGTCTTGGTCTCGAAAATGTCTGAAAATCTGGTCTTGGTCTTGGTCTTGGTCTTGGTCTTGACAGCAAGAGTCTTGGTCTTGACGTGGAGGTCTTGGTCTTGGTCTCGAGTCTCGATTCCCCAATCCCCAAGTCCAAAATAAAAATACAACAACAAGAACAATAATTTAAAAAACTATTGCCTCGACTATTACGAACCCTATCAAACTAAATTATTATTTTTTATCAACAATTTCCAAAGCTACAATGCCTTGAACGAATTTTAACTAGAACTCCAAGCGTCTCCAAGCGAAGATTAAGATGGAATTAGAAAATTTTTGTTTGTTCTTTAAATAAAACACAATACATAAACTTTGGATTCTTTGTATTTTTAAGAAACACCCTCAAACAAAGTAGTTTTGAAAACCCCCGCAAGTACCTACTATATGGGAAACAGAGAAAAGCAAAGAGGCTATGCCGGGTTGTAATTGTGGGTAGGTATACATATAGAAAACGATGTATTTTTATTTGGGCTGGTTATTCAATACGTCCTACTAATTTGTTAGATTTTACTTTTATGACTTCACTTCAGGGCCTGGGGTAGGTATGTGTTGCCTGCCAAATGGAATAGTATCCCGTATTAGTAGGTACCATAAATCAAGCACTTTGTCACAACTATACACTATTTACGAGTTGAACCATAAAAACTGTTGAACTTAGCCACGGCACCTCGCGGCACCTCGCACATCCACAATAAATTACCTTCATGCAATAACTAATAATAAAAGTAAAAGTTCTAATCGAGGCAGTGTTCTTAAGTCAATCACATAATATTTAACATTCTTAAAAATGAACCCGACCACAGACTTGCATAATATGGTATATACTGTTGCTCGCATCTAGCTAGATTTTTTTTCTTTGAATTAGTCAAAATACGGAAAAAAAGTCGAGACTCGAGACCAAGACTTGAAAAGTCTTGGTCTTGGTCTTGGTCTTGGGGGCCAAGTCTTGGTCTTGGTCTCGACAATAAAATGATGGTCTTGGTCTTGGTCTTGGTCTTGAATTCGAGACCAAGACCAAGACCAAGACCAAGACCAAGGCCGGTCTCGTGAAACCCTAAATTTTATTCGAGCTAACGTCATCTATTGCAAGACTTCTAAATAGAAAAATTGTAAGATCAAAAGGTCGAATATTTCCGAAGATATAGAATTTAAAATACAAAAACCGAGAAATTCCTAACACAAAATTTGCCGTTTATTTACAAAAAATCATACATGTATAAAAAACCAAACGTCCTTTTGGGCTGATTTTTGTTTTTTAAGCACTTCCTCAAAGTGTTTCCTAATTATGATCTTCTAGATGTGTAATCCCTGAAATTTTCATTCAATTTTATAGAAATGTGGGTATTTTCCACAATATTTTTTCCAGTAGTGGAATATGGGTAGGTATTTCATAAAAAAAAATATCGAAAGAAATCAGTCAGTAGCTGAGCAAATCACTTGAGCTGTATATAGCTACTGCCTGTATACTTGGCGTCAATTTATGCAACTAACATTACTCACGTGTGATCTGAAAGCAGACAAATAAATCTGATTCAGGTTTATAAATAGATTCTAGTCAGTAATAAATAACCTTTGCGCTTAATTTTTCGACATGATTTACTTACCTATTTTATAAATTTAATTTCAAAATTTTAAACTTGATAAAGGAATAAGGCTCACTCAAGTTATGAATTGATGTAAGTAATGTTTAATTACATGGTTTTATGGCGATTATTGTCAACTATACTCGTATACAGACAGAGGTGTTCCGAACCGATAGGTTTTTCATTTTTGAGCTAGGTAATGGCGGGGTCAAAAGGCAAACTCTGAGCAGCCCCTTTATTTTCGTTATCTGTACTGACTACCGATTTTAGTAAACTCTTATAACTATTATATTTCTGACTATTAAAACAAATGGAAATCATCTTTTTTGAACTCTTGAATGTGTTTTGAAATTAAGTTCACTGTACCTACAGGGTGAGTCATGAATTTTGAAAATTCAGTTTTCTCTCAAAATACACGCAGAACGTTTTCTATGGAAACGAATCGTATTATTTGTTGCTCTACATCAATTCACTCACGCTGTGGTATACAGGATGGTCCATCCCACAGAGGTCCATCCATTCCTAGCGTAATTATCCCACAGCAGCCTTCACTATACCGTTCAAAATAAAAAAAAATATGTAAGAGAAAAGTTATAACTATGGTTCAATGAGACCTATGACCTAAAATTATTTTCAACTTACAGGCTGTCCCATTTTGACGGGGTTAACGAAACGTCAATTCTTTTAAATGGGACACTTTATATTTTTTTGCATTTTTGTGTTCATCAGCTTTCTTAGCTGTTTCATGCCTGCAGTGCTACCAACTAAAAATTAAAAACTGAGAAAAATCGCGCTTTCAGAGTTTACCTGAAAAAATTGCAGCGGCCTTGCTTTTTAAAGCTAAGAAGTGAAGTTTGACATGGCGGTAGTCGAATTAAAGACCAACATCCAAATATCAAGGAGTTCTGACAAAAATTAGAACAATAAGTAACCTAAACTGTGGCGGAACCACGAGCACTCGACAGTTGTCGATTTCGACAATTTCCCCTTCCTTCTCTGCACCTCTCACCCCAATTTCCCCTCACCCCTTATTTTTCTGTTCAGCCCCGCCCCTAGGTCCCTGTGGTATGCCGTCAAGTCAACTCTACTTATTCCCAGTTCCCACGTGCATTTCGAGCTTCGATCGCAAGCTGATAAACAGAAAACAGTGCAGGCTATCAATTCCTGTTGAAATTAAAGTTCCTGATCGATGATGGTACTAATGAAAAAATGACTGTTGAATCTAGTGTTGGCTTGGCAATTTGATATTTCTTGCAGTGCACCCTGTCAACCAATCAAATTTTTTTTGCTAGTTATGGAATAGATGGTTAGATCACATCTATGTTTGGTGACTGCGAAAATACGTACTGAAAAATTCACTGCCTCCCGGACTATTTCCCTTAACTGCCCTGGACTTCTTTTAAGGTCGGTTCGGAATACCCTGTATGATGTAGGTTTTAATGTGAGAATGTGTGCTACAGGGTGAGTCAATATTTAGTCAATACCTAGGTGGTGTGTTAGTGAGGTTGTACCTACCTCAGTAGGTCAATAGAAGTCAAATAAATAATAATTAATAAATGAGATTGGAATCAAACCGCAGACTACCGTTTGCCATAGGCTGATATAATGCCAATACGGTTGTTCTTCTAAACTAAATATTTCTAGATTGCATACAGGCTACAATTACCCGATCGTTTCTTTTTTTTTCGAAAGGTAATCCAAAAACTGAAAGACACGCTTCAAACAGAAACTTGTCACTTAGCTTTTGCTGTGCCTAATTCTTCATGATAAAACTTTGATAGAAATTCAGAAAACCGCACTTTCCACATCTTTTGAAAAGTCCACATGCGAGTTATTATTCTTGGGATATAAAACCTCATAAACAATATCAAGTTCCTTTCTGTTCATTACCTAATTTTGTCATTTTGTACCTAATTAGGTGTGTTGTCTGTTTGAAAACAGAGGACTACAGAACATTTTAGAATATAAACATTGAACATGCTGATTTTTTTTCATAAATAAAACAATGGAAAAATATGGCTTATTTCAAAATATATCCATATCGTTATATCTTGACGTTAGTAGGTTGGACGTACATACATACGTTATTATTCTTAGGGTAAACAATGCTAGTTTTAAGCAAGCCTATTAACAATTTCACATTTTGGTTTTTCTAGACTACTTATTGATGCGATAACGCGCCAGATAACACCGCATCATAAATAAGTCGGCATACAAATACAACAAAGGAACATTCCAAAAGGAGCATGAAAATTTCAATTATTGGTGCTGGAGGCGCAGGTCTATGTGCTGGAAGACATTGCTTAGAGGCCGGTTTCGAATTTGATATTTTTGAACAGACCGGATCGATTGGCGGAACTTGGAACTACACCGACCGTGTAGGCTTTGACGAAAATGGAATACCCATACATTCCTCGATGTACAGGAATCTAAGGTTGTTTTCCTTTTTGACGATAACAAGGTCAATAAAGTTTTACTACTCATACTACTTATTACAGAACCAATTTACCGAAAGAATTGATGCAATATGAGGATTTTCCATATCCGAAGCTTGATAAATCGTTTATCTATCAAGAAGAGGTACTGGACTACATCAATAAGTTTGCTAAACATTTCGATATCGAACGTCACGTCAAGGTTCTTATTACAAAAATAATGTGGTAGGTATTCAAGCTTTGTTTTATAGTTTTTCAGGAAAGTGATCAACGTTGATCCTACATGTGAACACTGGGTGGTTAAGGTTCAAAACGTCCTTACTGGAGAACTGATCGAAGCAACGTATGATGCCGTAGTTTTGTGCAATGGTCATTTTTTCGATCCCATTATACCTGTAATACCTGGAATCGAGACGTTCCTAGGACGAGTTAGCCACAGTCACAATTACAGGTCTCCGGAAAAGTTCAAAAATAAGGTCGTGCTGATTGTGGGAGCAGGACCTTCTGGAATTGATATCGCAAAACAAACAGCTTCTGTTTCAGATAAGGTATATTTTGGGATCTGCCGCTAAAACGAAAAACAACCTTATTGAATGTGATGTCGTGTCTTGCAGGTTTTTGTTAGTCACAAATCCGAATTATTTTCGGCATTGCCACCGAATGTGATTGCCAAACCCGTTGTGATGAAACTGGATCGAGACTTTGCGATTTTCGAGGACGGCAGCAAAAGCGGTATTGATGAAATTCTTTTCTGCACAGGTTATCACTACACTTTCCCGTTCCTGAGTGAACGGTGCAAGATTCAAGTCACTGATGAACACGTCCAACCTCTTTACAAACACGTGATCAACATTGAACACCCAACTATGGCATTCATCGGGCTGCCCTTCAAAGTTTGCCCGTTCCCATTGTTTGATATTCAGGTAAAAAAAGTTGAACAAATCAAGGCAAGATTCCAATTCCTACTGTGTAGGCACTCACCAAAGGTTCATTTACATAGATCTTTACAGTAACTTACTGTACTGGTAACCGTAACCGTAACCAGCAACGCTAACGTTAGACAACCTGATCTCGTTGTGTGTTGTGTTCTCGGTCTCACGCATGGAATGTACACTGTACAGGTCTAAACTTCTACACTAGAGTGCCATTACTGCCATTTACATAGACCTTGACCGTAACAGCAACGCTGAACGTTGGTCTGTAAGTTTGTACCTGTTACCTGTATATTCCATGCGTGAGGCTGTGAACACAACAAAAGCAGGCTGTCGGCGCCGAAACCGTAAGCCGGAAACCTACTTTCGTTGTGTTCACGCCCTCACGCATGAAATGCAAGTCCAAGCTTCTACACTAATAGCCCAGTCAAATTAGGTTTTGACCTAGAAATAATTCGCCCAAGGCTGAATTTTTGCACAATGATAGTTTGGACCTAGTATAACAACCTATCAAAATACCCAAACTTTCTCATGTCCGCGTCTTCGATTTTCAGGTCCTCAGGTTCTTGAAGTTGCATCGCTGAGCTGCAACTCATGCCGAAGTATTAATCTTAAACCGAATAAACTCAGACTGAGCTTAAATTAAGGACAAAAGATCAAACAATGATTTTCTGGTGCGAGTGCTTCACATCCGGTGCGCGGGCATGCCGCTGGACCCGCGAAATTCAAAAGTAACGCTGTTATTCGCGACGTCTTCTCAGGGAACTCTCGCTTTGTATCGTTTATCAAAAAAATAACGGTGAACCATAGCTCAATGCAGTCAGTGATTCTTCAGTTCCCTAGATATGTGTCTATGGTGCCTGTGGAAGCACCGATTACAAATATACAGCCCCCAGACTAAACGCTAGTCAGGGTAACATGAGCTCTGTTTTGCGATCTGTGAGCACGACTGTAATCCTTGATGACTACTGGGCGTCCATATAAATATTACTGTTGCTATTATTATGAGCTCTCTTAGGGTTAGATATTCAGTTGTATGTCTAAAAGGTATGTTGCTTCTTTCATTTGACATTATAATGGATAATAGCTCGGCAACTTAGGTCAAAAATCGACAAAACCGATAAAAATAATTCGCCTAAAGCTGAATTTTTGCTAATTGAGAGTTTGTACTAGTACAACAACATATCAAAATACCCAAACTTTTCCCTGTCCGCTTCTTTGGTTTTCAGCTCATCAGGTTCTTGGAGTTGCATCGCTAAGCTGCAACTCATGCCGTAGTGTTAATCTTGAAACAATCAAGCTCAGACAGGACTTGAATTGAAGAAAAAGAATCGAACAATGATTTCTGGTGCGAGTGGCCCACATCTAATCTGCATAAGCGATTTGAACAACTCGTATCTTTGCACTTTGCAGTTCCAGCACATGTCTGGGCAGATTTGCCCAGTTTATTGTTTGCAAGTGCATCCAGTTTCACAATCTCCCCTGCAGTTACACGGTATTGGATGCAATACGGAATCAGATGCTAGAGGAAGAAGTGCGGGGCTGGCGTCAGTATGTCCTCCACGCGTTGCCATCCCATTTGTTGGAGGGAAGTGCGTTTCCCATCTATTCTTACACATGAGAAACGTGGACGATGCAGACTGCAGATCAGAAATGTCACAGTACGATCAAAATACTGACTTGAGTGTAAAAGTTAGTGAAATCATAACTATAGCTAACCTGGAGACAAGTCCCCAGAGTGTTGATGAAGAGCTGCTTTAGTTGGTGGAAGCGTCAACAGGTCAAAAGATGCCGTCACAGTCTGCTTGGCAATCGCTTGGTTGTACAAATGAAGACGTAAATCGTCAATATTCTCAACTCTTTGGCTTGAATACAGTATGCATAATAACTTTTCTCCAGCACTTGAAACTTACTTGTGAGTGGAAGATGCAGAATTGAAAATACTGCCGAATCTAAACCGAAGTTATTCGTCTTTTTGGGTAATTTTTACCTAGGCGTTCTTTTTGCCTTTTCCAAACATCGCGCAAGTTTTGTACCACCGCCCCCCCCCCCCCTTTCCCCACCGGTTACAGTATGAGCAAATAACAAGGTATCTTTCAAATCACATAGTTCGAGACATAGGTCTTCCTGAATTCCCTGAATATCGTACAACTTGCCAAAATTCTTTCCAGTACTGGGGTGCAACATGTACGCTTCGTGTTCCATATCCGGGCAATATTCATCTCTAATAGGTCAGTGTCGTTTCCGATGACGACAACCTACTGCCCACATATTCCTTCGTCCACTGCAATAATACTGACGATGAGGAAGTTTGCATCATCAGACGCTTGATGTACGGCCACGGTGGGCTCTTCGAAATTGTGTTGCCAGCATTCTTATGAGACGAACCTTATTGTGGACATTGCTCAAAAATTCTGCTTGTGATACTGCGTCACTGCGGTATAATCCTATATAACCTTCATATTAAATATATAGTCCCAAGATAGAACATAATCACAGTAATATTGATGTGGACACCCAGTGTAGTCACCCACAATCACAATTATTGCGCTCGCATAATTAGGTATAGCGCAACTCAGAGCTCGCCTCACCCTAACTCGCGTTCAGTCTGGGGGCTGTGTATTTGCAATCGGTTCTTCCACATCCACCATAGATATACACTTGGAAAACTGAAGAGTCGCTGAATGCATTGATCTACGGTTTGGCACTGTTTATTTTTGATGAACGATACAAAGCGAAAATTCTGTGAAAAGTCGTCGCGAATAACAGCGTTAGTTTTGAATTGCGCGGGCCTGCCGGTTTGCCGCACACCGGATGTGGGTCACTCGCTCCAGAAAGTCATTTTTATCTTTTTTCTTCAATTCAAGCCCAGTTTGAGCTGGATCGGTTCAAGATTGATATTACGGCATGAGTTGCAGCTCAGCGATGCAACTTCAAGAGCTTGAGGGCCTCAAAATCAAGGACGCGGACATGGGAAAGTTTGGGTATTTTGATATGTTGTTATACTAGGACCAAACTATCAATGTGCAAAAATTCAGCCTTGGGCGAATTATTTCTAGGTTTTGTCGAATTTTGACCTAAAATGCCTGGGCCTGTTACGGTTATGGTTAAGGTCTATCTAAATGGCACCTTAAAAGTTATAGTTTATAACGAGATAATGATGTATTGATTTAAATGTGTACAACGAACTACCGGTGAAAAGAAATGCTAGTTATGTTTAATATATAACTTCTTGAGTTTTTCCTCTGACGGACATTGGAAATCCCCCGCTGAGCGTTTTGCTTGTGCCCAGGGCCGGATTAACCGTAAGACTGATTGGGCTATAGCCTAGGGCTCAAAGTTCATTGAGGGTCCTTAAATATAGTTTACTATTTTTTTGTCGTTTACATAATAGAAGGATTGGATGAAAAAGTAAGATTTTTCTGCCTAGGCAGGTAAAGATTTTACCTGCATAGGCAGGGAAATCTCACTTTCCTGCGACAAAAGACGCTTGTAATGAACACTTTACCTGTCAGTTTCGGGTAAATAATTATTCCTGGCCGTTACGATTCGAGACGGCCGCTCACTCGGGTTTTGAGCAGGACGACCCACGTTTGGTACAGGACTAAATCCAGATGTCCTATCCTGCTAGTAAATCGACCTTTTTTCATAAAATTCCAACTGAGATCGCAAGTAGATTGGACTGGTCCTCGTGTAAGCTCATTTTCAAATGGTACACGGTTTCGGTCTTCCAGCGGTGATTGTTCAAAATAAAAATTGCACATTCCGTGAATTAAAAAAACCGAAGTGCAAACTTCAACCTGTGGTATCTAAGCCCCAGGAAATATTCATTTTAGGTGAGAAAAAATTAATTTGGGTGAGGGAGTTTTTGAAATCGGACTGAATTTTCCCTCCTGTAAAAACTGCAAATTTGCGACTTTATATCCCGCCAACCATAAACCATATTTTTAAGGTTTTTACCATATTTTTTTAACAAGAGCTAACTGGAAGGTATATATTGAAATAATCTCTAAACTACACCACAATTTTCCTATTTTTCTTTTACCAACCGGTTTCGCCTTTCGGCATCGTCAGGGTTTGTATAATATTTAAAATATTTTCTTTTTTGGAGAAATTTGTAAATTTTTTTGACATTCGTCAAAAATTAATTCAATTGACATTTACAAATTTCTCCAAAAAAGAAAATATTTTAAATATTATACAAACCCTGACGATGCCGAAAGGCGAAACCGGTTGGTAAAAGAAAAATAGGAAAATTGTGGTGTAGTTTCAAGATTATTTCAATATATACCTTCTACTTTATACAACACCACTTCAAGAACAATGGATTTTTACTTATTTATACAAGAGCTAACTGGTTCCTAAACATTCTCCAACAATTTCTTATCCCAATTTCCCGAAAGTTTTCCAGTGAAAATGACCAGACTCAAATGATGGGACTTGAAATGAAGCCTTAATTGTGGATTGGACATAGATTTTTACTATGACATGATATGTCGGGAAAGTTTTGTGTCATCCACAACAGTTTTTTTTTACCATGGTTCCTAACTCGGTTTCTAAGGTCACACAAGGTCGCAAGCACCAACAATTATTCAAACAAAAAAACAACACCGCAATTTTGCCATCCCAGGGTCTTCCATAAATTCCGATAACTTTGTTGATAATAATAGGTGCTTGGTATTTTAATTGTGGCTTGAAATAATTATATGTACCTATACTATATACTTGCATGTAACAAATCTACATTTGATTATCTATGCACTTCCCCGGGTTTTTCTTCGATAACTATAGCATATGATGCCTACGTGGAAAAACCAACGCACAGCGGGAAAAATTCAAAGTTTCTTCCTGGAACCACGTCCGGGAAATTCTTCGAAAAAGTTATATCAGCCTGAAGGTTAAATTACTAAACTACTCAAGGGGATACAACAATATTCCGAGCACGTTTATACAGGCTGATCCAGGTTTTAGCAGAAAAAAATTGACATTGGTCGGAACTTCCTCAAACAAAAAAATTCAGAAACGCATAATAACGGGAGTATTATTCAAATTGGATTTAAAAAATTCCATTTTTAGCCTAACTTTCACACATTCGTGTAACCATTCACACTATTCGTTCAACCGATTTGGTCCAAATTTTGCATAGTATGAGCCAGACACATACCTATCAGCTGTCAGTGACAAATTTTGTCAAAATAGCCTAGTGGCGTAGATATTGGGGAAATTTGCCCTTTTGCCCCTAAATTTTCCACGCCACTGGATATTTTGAAAAGTTCTACCAATTTTTAGCTTCTACCTATGCTTCTACGTTTAATTTTGAAGAGGAAAGTAAGTTACGATAACTATGATAGGAGAAGTTGTTCCCGAAATATTTAAGTTTGAAGGTTCGAAAGCAACTCAAACAAATCTGTTGTGGCACCACAATACTCTCCCGACTACTATTCAGGAGCCTATGTACATTTTTGTTCACAATCTCCTTGCGGCGCGGCGGGTGAGAAGTCTTGATTACAAGATTAGAAAAAACTTTGCAATCCTCACATTTGGTAAAAAAAATCGTAGCAGCAGAACAAGAAATTGTGAGTATAAAATCGCGACTGCCAACTACCTAGGTACCTGCAATTTTGTATTTTTGAGCTCCATCATTTGAGCCCGGTATCGATATGTCAGGCCGGAGTATTTTCGCATTTTTACCTGAAAAACTCTCGGGGAATTGGGAAACGAAATCGTTTGGAAATGTTAAAGGCCCACTTATGTCTTGTCAAACAAAAATAGGAGAAAATCTGTTCACGGGATCGGGATGGTCCAGTTCAAAAATAGTTGATGCAATTTGATCACAGCCGCCACAATTAGAAAAATCAATCCCGAAGTTAATTAATTTGATTTGATTATTTTTGATACAATTAAAATCTGATCCTCAAGGGCGCTACAGGGAGAATGATACGATGAAAGGTCCCAAATAAAACACCAAACACACAGAAGTGCAAGTTGACGATGAGAGGATTGAGAGGTCCCGCAACAGAGATGACCATGATTTGTTTGAGAGATCTTGATGTTTTAGAAACAAAATTGAAAAAATGTTCGCGATTACCAGCCACTTGCCATCAGTGAGTGATTTGGCAAGCTCCACCCGGGGCTCCACCCTGTTTATAGCACAAAGCTTGAAGCTTCAAGGTTCAATTTCAGCTAGGAACTAATGACATAAGTCAATTACTTTTCACTAAAAATCTGCACGAAATCATTTGTCGGCACGAAATTATTTGAAAATGGACCTCTCGAGATCTATATTATTTACATTTGTTATTTTACTCGCACATTTTTACTTTCATATCAAATCATGCAAGCATTATCGTATTGGATCGTACCTGTAACAGTTGACTCTATAACCACAGAATCTAGAACTAATGGAAATTTTGTTCTCAGATCCGATTCTTTTACTCAACTCTGGACGGTAAATTTCAACTGCCATCTAAAGAAGCAATGCTGGATGACTTACACGTGGAAATGAAGCAAAAATGCGGAATTCCGAAACGAAAATTTCACCAAATGGGTGAACATCAAAGAAAATACTTTGACGATTTAGCTGAAATATCCGGGATTAAAAAAGTTCCGCCGGTGATTTCCAAACTGTTCCTTCGAGTCTCAAAGAATCGCAATCTGGACGATCGTTTCGAAATAATCGATGACGAAAATTTTGCAGAGCTCTGAGTGTAATGTAACTCATATCACTGAAATACGCAAATGTTTTTTTGCAACTTTATATTAGACACATTTTGTGCGTAAACAATAAACATATATTCTAATATTTGAAAATTCCCCATCTAAATACGTCCGTGGAGATAGAAATGGTAAAAACATAATTCGCGATAATATAAGGATTGTTTACAAATACAGGAAAACAGGGACGGAAGGACCGTAATGTCTGCCATTCACTTCCGCTACTCTTAAAAATACAACTTGTTTATTGAACGAACGCAATTCAAAATCGCTTTAGTTGACCTGTGGCGACAAATATGTCGCAGTAGTACTGAAAGTATTAATATTTTATCAAATGAACCAGTAATTTCCAGTTCTACAAAATCGAGCAGAGTGCAGAGTGCATAGGAAATAGGCAGCTATCGTGAATATGATGCGGAAACAGTGCATCAGGGTTGTAACTTGCAAGAAATTTTTACGAAACCCTCTTTGAATTGTGGAAACACAAAGTTCTGCGTGTTTTTTTTAAATCAAATTTTGGGACGTTTACATCATGGATACATTTAAAAATAAAATCGTACCTAATTATCAAGTGAACGAGATACCTATTCATCAAATTCTCAAATACTCACGCGTTTGCATGATAGTTGTATACATTCTCCAGTTTATCGTAAACATTTAAACAAATAAATGAAATATGGCTGTGTACTTTCGTATAAATGTGGAGTATCTACCCAATTAATATAATTTGATGTTGTTTAATAATAAACAAACACAAAAATCAACGTTAAAAATGTGAAAAATGTTTATGCCAAGTTCAAATCTCATTTATTTCAAAGTTCAAATTGATTCACTTCATGAATAGAACTATATCTTGGGTATTTTGCTGCTTGCTAAGTGTACTGGATCATATCTAATTTGCAATAATTCATTGGCGCAAAAAAAAATTAGCAATGTAGAAATTTTAATTTTGCAATATTATGTAAGCGTGTGTCAATCAAAAATAGTCTGTAATTATAATTATCATTTTATTAGCTGCCATAATGCGAACCTACCTAATCTATGCCTAATATATACGAGTAGGTACCTTTCTACACATAGGTACAACATACAACATAGGTATACACCACAGAGTAGTACCTACACACCATTCTTTAATTCATCGTTTGATAAATGAATGGAGAATGGAAGTCAGGTTACTTACTCGAAATACCAGTGTTTACTATTTCTTGCATATAGGATGGCACCATTGCTGAAGTCAGAACTGATTTTATCATTCAATGGTCTTTGATTCAGAATTCCGAGTTCATCTGTTCTAAAATTAAAACTTTTGTACATACTTAATAAACATCCGAGTAAACATCTTATCAAGTAGGTACCTACCTTCCGATGGTGTTCAAAGAATCACGATCGAAATTACCTCCGGCCCCTTACTGCTACTCGGACTAGGACACTAGGAGGTTCCCCTTTCCTCATCAGAGATATTTTAAAATACAAAACCCGTGTCGTGAACCACATGGGATCGGCTCCGAGTATCTTCATCTTCTGTTGACCAAATCGTACACCTGACTTGACAATCTTGAATTTTCAGTTGATGGCTTCATCGCGGCAAGACACATTGCTTAAAAAATCCTGAAATTTCTTCTTGTAAGCAGGATTTGAGGTAACATTGTGGTCAACTTAGAAATTCCTTGGTCGCTGGATTTTCCCCATTTCACGATCGCCACAGGTCACAGTTTTTGCCACAGCCATACTTTCTGAAATCAGAAGGGCGCTTAGTAATGGATAATTTGTAAAATCATCTCACATTTATTCTGTATTCTAACAATTTAGTCAGCTTTTTACCTTATCGGCAGGATAATAAACTGGCATATTTTCTCCTTCCCAGATGTCTTTGAGTCGCATTTCTTGGCACTTTGAGATACTTCCTGAGATGCTCTTCTCTTCCAGGAATCTAGTTTTCCGAAAAAGCCACGGATTTCTTTTTTTTCTCGACGAAAATGATTTAAGCACTCCACCAAACTTTCTTGTTTATTGAGCTATTTGGGGCAGCACATCTCCAACTATCAGTATTGATCGAAGCGCCAGAGTTTCGTGAACAATTATCACGCTAGAGATGTCTAGGGCTCAATGAACGTGAACGTTGGGTTGGAGTTTGGAGTGGTTGAATCTTTTTTTTGAGGAAAAAATGAGAAATTCATGGTTTTCTCGAAACGCTGGGGCTCGTGGAAGTACGAGGCATCACAGAATGTATCCCAAAGCGCCAAGAAATGGAAAGGAGGAAGGAAGGAATATACTTGAAAAAATATACGGAGGTTGGACCGATAACAATTAGGATTGGTAACTAAATTGGTGTAATATAGTTATGATGTTTGCACAAAATTATCTGTTGCTAACAGGGCCGATTCTGAGTGGTGTGCTGAGAGTGCCCCTGCACAAGGGCGCCCAAAATTCAAGGGCGGCGAAAGGTCGCTAAATTTTTCTAAACGAAAAATTGATTGTGAAAAAGAAACTGATATTATGATTTTTGAGACCGAAGGCGGCCGCCCTGCGTGAATTGTGATTTTTTTTAGTTCCGAAAAAATACAACAGGTCTCAGGTCATTGTCAAGAATGGAGGCGAGGCGGCCGCCCTGCGTCAACTAAACTGCTTGACAATTGTACTGCAACACCTAAAACTTAGGTGCGTTTTCAAATTGAGATAGCTCGAGAAATATTTGACGGATTCCAGAAATTCAGGCATGTGAAGAAAGATCGTTTCTTTGACTATCGAATGCTGGTCTTGATGATTAGTTTGATTGCACAACTTGTCATATACAGGGTGCCAACGGAGAGCGTGCAGATATGGGCAATCTTTCACCTTGTACAACTTTCGAAAAAGAAGTTAGAGATTTTTTCTATCACCTGCTTTTGAAAGGTTGTATCATTATGCCGAAACCGCCGTTTTGGAATTTTGACCCTAACTTTTTTTTTCAAAAATTGTGCTCAATTTTCTGAAATATGCACTTTCTGATTAAGAAAAAGAAATAGCGACATTGTTTGTTTTCAAACGGCGTCCATATTGAATTTGCTCACAAAGATTTTCATTTGGGCCTCCACATCCCCTAGAAATTACCTCTTTTGGGACATACCTTCAGTTCCACAAAAAAGATAATCAGTGATCAAGGCTGATTGCAGATTAACTGAACTTTTTTCTGCTGAACGCTAGGCGATTAACCACAAAAAATGCCTGGAATCTGTACTAGACCCATCATATTTTTATTATTGAGGGATAAACCAGCATTTTCATTGATCAGTCAGCTACAAATTGACAAACAAAATCGCGAATCAACTAATCTCGTATTATCTTTTTTGTGGAACCCACGGTAAGTCTGACAACAAGATATGCAATGCTTTATTTAAAAGGCCTAAGAAAAGTTCTCATCAATAATTGGATTGAAATAAGGACACTACGATGACTCCACACGTACAGCTCCCTAAAAACCACCCTTTGACTTCAAGGGGTAGTTTTTTTTTTGAGAGGGTAGCTGTTAGGATGACCTACGCAAAGGGTCATCGTGTAACATTACTTTTGTAGTGGAACAGTTGAAAAAGACAGTTTTTGGAATTTTCATGTATTGCATGCCTTATCATACCAACCCTGTCCCTGTCCCTTGAAGTCAAGGGATGGTTTTTAGGGAGCTGTACGTGTGGAGTCATCGTAGTATCCTTATTTCAATACAATTATTGATGAGTACTTTTCTTAGGCCTTTTAAATGGAGCATTGCATATCTTGTTGTGAGACGGTGTCCCAAAAGGGGTAGTTTCTAGGGGATGTGGAGGCTCAAATGAAAATCTTTGTAAGCAAATTCAATATGGACGCCACCGCCGTTTGAATACAAACCATGTCTATTTCTTTTTCTTAATCAAAAAGTGCATATTTCAGAAAATTGAGCAAAATAAAAAGTTAAGGTTAGAATTTCAAAATCGTTTCGGCATAATGATACAACCTTTCAAAGGCAGGTAATAGAAAAAATTTCGGACCTTTTATTCGAAAGTTGTACAAGGTGAAAGATTGCCCATATCTGCACGCTCTCCGTTGGCACCCTGTATATTATAAACTGTGCAATCAAACTTATCATTAATACAAGCACTTGGTAGTCAAAGAAATGATCTTTCCCTTTGCGTCAAAACTTTTTGAGGGAATGGGAATGGGAATACCTACTCTGTGGGAAATACCCTCAGATATACCGGCCCTTGATATATAGGTATACCTAGTACCTATACCTACTACTCGCAGACCTAGTACTTACCTTTCATATACCAAATATGTTTTAGGTTTGTCATGTTTCTTTTGTTTTCTGAATTTTGCAAGTTGTTATTATAATCATGACTTTTTTCTGGGTTTTGCCTTCTTATCAATGAACAACCACCTATATGAACAGCTTTGTCTGATTCGATTTAACTACAAAATCAGTATACCTATGAATTGGTATAAGTGCGAAATGCCTAAAAACTAATCTTCAAGGTATGCCGAGGGGTATGCTGAAGTGAGATGACAATGGACGCACTTAGCGCAAAACAGATTAACTATAATAATTGTTCAAAATTTTGTTTGAAATGCGGGGGCCTTAGCGGTTTTAGGCCCTCAAAGTGAAAAAAAACGCCTGCGGTGCAATTTCTAGAAGGCCCGGACGCCTCCGCCAGAAAATTGCTGCGGGGTTACAGCTGGCAGGCGGCCAAATATTTTTCGCACAAGGGCGGCCGACGAGCCAGAATCGGCCCTGGTTGTTAAGCCTACCTAGTTCCAGGAAGTACCTGTGTCAAGAATTGTGGCCTTCGGCAATCTAAAAGTGGGAAAATCTACGGACTGAGGAATGGGAGGCATGGACGATTTTGCTCCCGCCAGGAGGCGCTGCAATTGGTTGGGACCTCTAGGGATTTTATCTAGCCTAGATTGCATGAACAAGCGCGTTGTGTCAAATCGTCAATCAATAAACGTCAAATATTTAGAAACGTCACTGTGAACATGAATTGGAATTTTTTAATCGTATCGTTGAATCGTTCATGAGGATGCCGTAGGCTCTTGCGACGAGGGTCAGGATGCGGCCCCAAACTCCTGGTAAGCTCAGTTTGACTGCCGAAGAAAAAATATATTTTTATTGACTTTTATCGTAGACCCGGGCCCGGTATGGTACTCTGGAGATGTAAATAGATGCTCTGAATAAGCCCTTCCTGCTCCATTCTACCAGACAGATGGAGACAAGAATAATCGAAAAACAATGACATTGCTGAGGTGCATGAAGGGATCTAGGTTATGTTGGTTCTATGTGAAGTTTTGAACTTGTTAAGTTAAGTTATTATGTTCACAGCGTTGTGCGTAGTATACGAAAATTAAACACGTCATGAAATACAGTTCTTTATTCAGCCAGGGCATTTCACTTTATAACAATAATTCAAACCATCACTTTACAGAGAGTTTTCCACACTGCTACAAAATTGTGAAGCCTTTAGGTTATGGCCTCTTTTGTGTTGTGCCTGATGCCTTGCCATGAGTAGGTATATTTTGCTTGCCTACTATCATGCAGCTTACGTCCGGCTTGTAGATAGAAACTGCAAAATGATTTCAAACTCATTGGAATGTATTGATGATAGAATGATGGACTTGAATACCTCGACTTCATTGAGTGGAAGGGCGACTCTTGTATTCGTGATACCGAAATGTCCTCCTGGTTTTCGTATAGTATAGTCTAATTTCGGTCTCCGTTATCCATGTGCTAGGATGAAGCAGGAGTGGCTTATTCAGAGCATCTGTTTGCCTCTTCAGTAGATACCATATGGAGCCCCTCAGGTCTATAGTTAGTAGTGAACAAAAATGAATTTTTGCCTTTGGCAGTCAAACTGAACTCACCCGATGTTGAACGGAGCCCTGCTTCAACATGATAGCTTGGGACCACCGTGGGTTGCATTTATCGTGTCACCGGCTAAGGATTTTTGTCTCGCACGAACCGCCAGACGGCCCCGCGCTGCTTCGCTCGCATTTGCCCTCTCTTTCAAACGACAAGCACCCGGTATCGGTGACACTAACACCATGCGACGATAATAAACAATAAAGATAGGTTAGGTTAAGCTCTGGCATGCAATGACAACTGCAAGCTTGACCTTGGACTTGACGTTGACATGACGTTGACATTTGGTCCCAAGCCTATGTCGCGCCCTCTGGAATGCGTTTGCGAGAATGCCTCCCATTGCTACGTCGACCACAATTTGGAGCCTAGAATCCTCAATAGAACAATAAATATTTGTATTTTCAAGAAATGTATCTTGACACAATCAAGTTGTAGTTGAAAATTCAATATCGTTAAATCAGGTGTAAAATTTCTGTCAAGTAGGGCTCCGGTGACCGATCACATCTTCGGTGGCCGAACAGCTGTTCGAGTTAAACTTCCATGTTTTGCCTCTGTCCATATTCTACAACCGAAGTGAAGACATTCCTGCACTTTTAAAATATAAAATATAAACAAAAACTATTGTTTGTTTCTTCAATCCAGCAGTAAAAGCTGGACCTCAAGTATTTGGGTGATTGGGAAGCACAAACCGAAGAGGTACATACCTAGCCCACATACTTAAATAGCTATACCGCGCAAGAGAGACGTCCGACACCTGTAATTATGGGCGCCGCCATCTTGATGGTTATTTAGGGACTTTGGGTGGTGTGGACTGGCACCACTTCGCTAGTTGGCCACTTGACTAAGCACGACATTATTTTATTTCTCCCTCAAAGTACGTGGAATCAACACTAATAACATCAAGTGAGAATCAACAGGTAAAGAAAAGGTGTGCGATCATTCCAGCATCCAAAAGTTCGGTTAACTACGTGATGTTTATTTACACTGTCAAAAAGCTCTCACTTGACGTTTCGTTTACTCAGAGTACAGTGACTCCCAACCATCCAACTCGATGTGAGTATTTCGTAATTTCAAGAAAACTAAATACACTTACGTGATGGTACTTGAGAAAACTGGATCGCTATTGTAAAATTGCAGAAGGTTTGATCAGTTTCACGGGCCTTAGGATATTTTGTGGTAGCTATATAGCTCGGTATTTTGAGATACACTGGAAATTAACCATCAAGATGGCGTCATTCTCTAACTCCTTTTATTACGCGGCGCAGCAGAATGCGCAATAGGTTCATGAGCGGTATAGCTATTTAAGTATGTGACCTAGCCCCACACAAGGCATATCACTCCAGCAATGCCGGGAACGTAAACCCCCAATATTCAGGTGAGGTTTGGAGGCAAAGTTCATGCCCAATTTTGTCGGAAAATATGAATTTTCACCACTACCCTGTGCAGTTAACCTAACATGTTTGGCTTGCTTTTTCACAAAAAACACACTTTTCCACGAGAACTTTCCACATGACGTCACGAGCTCGTCAGTGTTGCCAACCTAGTTGAATTTATAACGTCAAAAAAGTGTTAGGGAACAACCCGCGTTGTTATGATTGTAAAAAAAGTACTTTTTTGACATTTTTCTATTTGACCCTTTTTATTTTTGGTGGTTTGTATTTATATTTTGGACCTTTTGTATATAAGACATTCAGTGTCGGACTGGTCCACCGGGCAACCGGGCAAATGCCCGGTAGGCCAATCCCCAGTTTGGAGGCCAAATTGTCCACATTTGGAAAAAAATTGCACTTTGATGCTTTTTTTTAAATCCAAATTTTTATTTTTGTATCAAAGTCTGGTCCAGTTTTGTATGTGCATATCATGCATTGATTATTTGTAAGTAGTCACTAGTAGTGAAATGACAAGATTGCATGTGTGAGGCTCCCGCTGCTCAGGGCCGTCTTATAGTCTTCGTAGGCTCTAGGCACTTTTCACATGGTGAAGGACAAGCTGGTATCAGGTAATAAAGCGCCGCAGCTGAAAATTTCTGAATTTTAGGGGTTCTTTTGGCCCCTCAATCCCTCCCCTGACAATGTGTGTTATCTGCACTGAATAAAACACAAGCGATTATCATAAATAATAAGTAATCTCATTTAGTTAGTAACTTTTTATTGTGATATTTTCTCAATGACCGGATATAATGAAAAACATATTTTTATTCTTGAGTTTAAAAAAGTTGAAAGAAATCGAAGACGATAATTCGTAGGCCCTTAAAAGCCCGTTATTGTGATATTTTCTCTTAATAGCTGTTAAATATATTGAACAAAAAAAAAGTTTTCTTGAGTTTAAAAGAAAAAGAATTGAAATAAATCGGAGAGAATAGCTCGTAGACCTTCAAAAGTTCGTAGGCCCTAGGCACTCAGTCTATTCTGCCTTATGGATAAGACGGCCCTGCCGCTGCTCCCGCAGTCGGTTTGTTTCATCTGCCATCTAGTCGTGCTCTTTCTTTACCGTCTATGTAGAATTCACATCTTTAGCCACATGCAGAAATCATCGACGAACGACGAATTCGCAAGTAGATCAGTATCTTTGAAATAAAAACTGTTGATGAGCTTATATGCAAAAATCCGGCTGGGTTTCATTTTTATTCGCTATTATTTCTGTAATTCCTGGACTAATGTTAGAATAATGTTACGAGCGGCGATTCTGGATAACACGCGATCTTTCTAGACTCTTCCCGTTAGATCTCAGTGTACTAGTGCGGAGCGTTCTGGTTTGCTCCGGAGCGCGCGTGTAGGCAGGCATTTTCCCGTACAACTGTATGGAGACTTCAAGAGTGGGTCAAGCTATATCTGTCCATTTTGGCGGAGGCGCCGGTTCTATAGCACAGCAGAATTATACGGGTAATGTGCAAGATTTTTCGGGAGTCGTATGGGAAACCGTATGTCGGGTCACTGAGGAGATTGCTGGAGAATGCATGGAACATTCGAGATGAATCAGTCGGATCTATATAGTGCTGTCAACCGGTTACGGTTAACCGGTTAACCGGTCAAAAAATTCGAATAACCGGTCAAATTTCGCAAAGGAATAACCGGTTACGGTTAACCGGTCAATAACCGGTTAAAAACCGGTCACGGTTCACCGGTTTGACCGGTTATGGTTAACCGACTTGACCGGTTACGAATAACCAACCAATAATCGGTCAAGGTTAAAAGACCGGCTATGGTCCATTTGTTCAAAATCGTTTACGGTTAAAGACGGAGTCATATTGGTGGAATAAGCGTTGCGAAATCAATCCGTGTGGGTTTATTCCTTGACGGATTCTTACCATTTTGGTCTCTCTCTCCTTGCAGCTCTCTCTTTCGAAGCTACAAGGATGTACTTTGGTTCGAGCCCATTGGCATTTCCAGAATCGAAAAAGAGGAGGTGAGATTCTGTCAAGGAATAAACCCACAGGGATTGATTTCGCAACGCTTATTTTACCAATCCAACTCCGTCCTTAATCAGTTACTACAACTAGCTGGTCGATCACAGGTGAATTTGACTGCGATATGATGTGAACACTTACAACACTCTTGAGATATGTAAATGGAAGGATTGCACTACCCTGGGTACATCTGGTTGTCTCTAGCGGTAACTGCCAATTACCTAGCAAAATGCCAATATGTGCCGCTCCTAAAAAGTACAAAATATTGCCAATATTTTCTATTACGAGCTCCAACTTTGATTACTGTTTGACTCCTTCGTAAATATTGATACGAACATTTGGAACAGTAATGTGTTGACAATTTGTTTTCCAGTTGGGCTTGTTAGGACGATTAGAACATGGTCCTTCTGAGGTCCTTCTGCAGTGCAGGATTAATAAGGAAGCTGCTTTTCTAAGCAAATCGCGTTCTGAAATGGCATAACCTTAAAAATATGTGTCAAAACACAGCTAAAATTTCTGTTGTTTCGCCGTTAACTGTCGTCTGTCAGAACTTGTACCACCCTGCTGACGCTTGCGCTAAGATGGCCCTTATACGAAAAGGATGTATAGCACCTGAAGACGTACAAGACCAGCAACTGTAGGGTTGCTAGATTATCGACAGCTTTGGCTGTACAAGGGTTACGCAATCATCCGTTGCTAAGGGCCGATGGGAGGGGCTAAAATTCAGCTATGTGTCAAAATTTATCATGAGCGGAGAAAAAAGGAAATTTGCGGGGTCCGGTGCTGTTGCTTGATGTCCGCAACCGAACATACATGAAAATTTCATTCATGTAGCGGCATAAAAGACGTGTTTTGAAACTCATCGGGCAAGTCATATCCACCCCTCACACGAATTTGTACACCTAAATCCAAAATAAACACGCTCTTGACAGCTAGAGCCCGTTGAGACGGACGCCTATGGCCTTCCGTGAGGCCGACAGACGTCAGTCCCTAGCTCCGTGAGGCCGATCGGTAAACAAACGCTCGGCCAGAATGCGGTACCCTTACGCCAGCCGACCGGTCGCGTGATAATTAGGTTCCCTAAGCAACTGCAGTGGTCATCCCCCTCTAGCGTCAATTAGAAGCGATAGCGCGAGATAACTTTGCTGGCAGCAAAAAGATGGCACCACAGACAACATATGGTTGTCATGGTTTCGCGCTGTGACCACTTTGCGGCTAGGGAAAAAATTTAGAATATGTGGTTTCACCTTGGAACCACTCCCCTTCAAAGGGTTAAGAGATTATGACGTCACGCGGAATTTTAAAATCGCTGTAACAAATAGACGCGTGGAAAAAGTTAAATTTTTCTTCTTAAAACCAGTTTACTGATGTGTACATGATAGCCCGATTATGGTGAAATCTCAAAATAGCACCAATGGTCAGTAGCCTATTCCCTTAGTCCGCCACTGAAAATAAGTGAAATATTGGAAAATAAATCATTCCTTCGTTCTGTTTGGTGAAACTTGATGGCGGATTCCAGAAAAAAATTGATTTGAATATGATGATATGTGAAAATGAAAATCGATGATTGCATAATTTCTTTTTTGGTTAATTAAAGCTTACAGCTGATTGACTCATGAAAATCTTGCGGTTTTTCAGAAGTATAGTATAATGTGGAGTGAGATGAACAACCAGTTTTTTTTACAGATTTTAGGGGTTAATCTTGATCAATCGGCTAGATCCACATACTTAAATAGCTATACCGCTCATAAACCTATTGCGCATTCTGCCGCGCCGCGTAACAGAAGGAGTTAGAGAATGACGCCATTTTGATGGTTAATTTCCAGTGTATCTCAAAATACCGAGCTATATAGCTACCACAAAATATCCCAAGTGCCGTGAAACTGATCAAATTTTCTGCAATTTTACAATAGCGATCCAGTTTTCTCAAGTACCATCACGTAAGTGTATTTAGTTTTCTTGAAATTACTTAATACTCACATCGAGTTGGATGGTTGGGAGTCACTGTACTCTCAGTAAACGAAACGTCAAGTGACAGCTTTTTGACAGTGTAAATAAACATCACGTAGTTAACCGGACTTTTGGATGCTGGAATGATCGCACACCTTTTCTTCACCTGTTGATTCCCACTTGATGTTATTAGTGTTGATTCCACGTACTTTGAGGGAGAAGCAAAATAATGTCGTGCTTAGTCAAGTGGCCAACTAGCGAAGTGGTGCCAGTCCACACCACCCAAAGTCCCTAAATAACCATCAAGATGGCGGCGCCCATTATTACAAGTGTCGGACGTCTCTCTTGCGCGGTATAGCTATTTAAGTATGTGGCTAGATCTAGTCAAAAAAGAAACCCCGCAATCACAGATCAGCATCTGGAAACGGCGCGGCGCCACATAGGGGTAAATGGTCGAATGGTCTGGACAAAAGTATTTGGATCCAAACGTCCGAGGTTCGAATCTCCGCCAAGTCACTTTTTTTTTGTCTTTTTTTTTCGCATTTGAAAAGCTTGACAAAGATATCGCACTGTTTGATACCAGTTTGATACCACTTTCAGTACTTCCAGGTTGAATATATTCAGTGGCAAAGTTGAAATTTTCATTAATTTTTGTATTTTCTGATTCTAGAAGAAAAAATCAATAAAATCAAGAAGGGCAGATAGGGGCAAGATTTTTTGTTATGATCTAGCACAGAAATGTCTGTTCTTTCCAATGGTATGAAACATTTCACAGAACTCAGCAGAACTTGTAACTAAATCAATTTTGAAAAACTGGAATTCGCGAAAAATTTTCCCAAAATTCTTGACACAAGAAAGTGGCGAAACTGCTTACAGTAAAAACATGAAAATATTATCCATTGCGTTAAACTGAAGTACATACCTGGTACTGATAGATCCATCATCAAAAACTTTCTACTTTGTCTATGGAACGTAAAATCTTTTTCTAAAGTTGAGGTCTGTTTGATAGTTTTCTACAGCGACGCATTCTCTCTCAACAAGTGACAACTTCTGATCAGAAATACGACAAGACGGGTTATGTGATCAAGTTCAAAACCACATTACATGTACCATCCACTATTCAACTTTATTAAACGGGGAAATTCGCTTAGCTAGGGTAACTTTTCAAAATTGACTTTTGTCCAGCTATTTGGCTTGAATACCCCTATGTGGCGGCGGTGGGAGTTTTATCGCCAGCTATGTAAAAAATAATTTTAACCAAAAGAAATTTTCGATAATATTGAAACATCATTTTGTCACATCAAAAGAGCTAGGTACCTAAGTACTCGTGGCTTGATTTTTTTTTCAGTTTTCCTGAATTGTCTCAGCGAAGACCGTATTTTTGCCGCTAAAAGCCTCACATTTTTACGCAAAGAATTGCATCAGAACATTCTGATGCAATATCTTAAATTGCTTACCGCTTACCTACCTTCCTATATTTTAAAGGCGACGCGACTCAGCCTAGCAGTTCATACTGCTCAGGGAATTAATTGACCCTACATTACAGTAATGATTCTGGATGTATTCTGAATTTTAGTCATTAGGCCGACTAAAATTTCAGGCATTATACTATAAGCAGTTCACAAGAAGGCTGATAGGAATTTTGAGAAAGCTTATAACTACACAGAGAGTATTTATTGTAAAACAAGTATAACTGAAAAGGTCTATTATTATGCCCTATTGCACAAAGATGGTATCAAATCTTAGTTCGGTACCAAACACGGGATCAAAGCGAAATAAAATGCAAACTCAGTTTACTTCTAGGAAAGATTATGATGGAAATATAAAATATAGCCCCAGGCGATTATTTGAATACCAAAACCCAGTTGAGACAGTAGAATACATTTTACCGAAACTGTCAATTTTTTCATTTGTTACGAAAAATAAGCAACAAGTGCCTATCACCCCAAGTTTATTTCGGCACACAAATAATCGTAAGGGGTAAAGGAGCTATATTTTATGGTTCCATCCTGTTCTCTCCTTGTAGTCAAATCTGAATTTATCATCAACCTAAATTCTGGCAAAAAAAGTAAGCTATTGAGTTCAGGGTGTACCAAAGTGAAATTTTGCTCATATCGGTCCACTCATACGGAATGGATGAAAAACTTGCTACTGGCGTCAGAAAAATACCTAACACTTTTTTTAATAAGTACCTATATGTTTTACTAAATTGTAGGTAGGCACCTATACACAGTTGAATTGATGACACTGTTCAATTCTCGTACTGTGTAAGTATACCCAGAATACCTAAGTGCTTCTGTAAAAAAAAAACTGTCTGCGTTTGATTAAAAGGTAAGAAGATAAAGGAATAAATCAAGATTGTTGATTTTTTTATTTGGAAAAGTACCTTGAGCCCGCGATATGGGTATTGTACGTACACGTTATCAAAAAATGGTGTTTCTTAAAACGCAAAAGTTATTATGGTCACGCTGCAGACGTGAGGTCAAAATTTGAATCAAATTTACAACTTTGCTCCCAGATTAAACATATAAATTCCCTAAATAAATTATTATGACTACAGACATCATTTGTTAATGCGTGAATATCCCGCTTCTTCCGGTGGTTGGTAGTATACCAGTAGTAATATCTAGTAGTATACTTACGAGAATAATGTTTTGACTGGGATTTTTTCAAGGATTCCCCAAACCTAGTAAATCTCCGATTCAATTACATCATCCCGCTCCGCTAACGGTTTTCCAATTCATCAGAGATTGCGTGAATAAATTATAAAAATTGCCACTACCAAAATACTACTACACGCCTTGCTGTGTGCTCGAGACAAAGACAGAAAACGAATGTTGTGCTATCCACATATGGATCCCCTACTTGATGGATTTACATATAAGTAAAATTGACGCGCCGGCATTCCAACTACTTCTTTGAAAACCACGTTAGAGTTCACTTCGCTCTATTAGAAAGTTAAAAAAAAAACAAGCCACATTTTTCTTTAATTCGTAAGTGTTTGCAAATTAAACGAAAAAATGCGTGTCGCAATAATTGGTGCCGGTGCCGCTGGACTGGCTTCTGCCAGGCATGTCTTGGCCGAAGGATTCGAATGTGATATCCTGGAAATGGGCCCGCAACTAGGAGGAACCTGGGTGTACACCGACGATGTTGGCAAGGATCGCTACGGTTTTCCTGTCTACTCTGCCATGTACAAAGGATTAAGGTAATTATTCTCATCTTCACTTCATAGTACAGTCGACCGATACATTGAAATAGGGTTCACCTTGCAAAAGGTCGCGGAGATTCGAAAATTTGCAGTCTGGTACAGTTTTGTGTCCTGATTAACATACTGAGTTTTCGAATTCGGCAAGCCGCCGCTCGCTCCTCCACATTGGAAAGATGGTGCCGAAGGACCAAAAAAGAACCAATTTTTACCAATTCACTGTTTATCATCGTCTCACCTACCGCAATGGAACCCTATGACTTTGTTGAAACTATTGATGCATTTGCTGCTACGCCAGTCCCATTCTTCGCGGTTAAAAACAAATAATTCCTTCGGAAAACATCTAGTTTTTCTTGATTTTGAAAAGATTTTTTTCTTACGCGGAAATATGACCAGCTGACCTAACTCAAGTGAATTTCGATCAGCTTCTTTCTTCTTGAGCTAGTTCTGGTCTCATAATTCACATAACATCATTTGTTGTCAAGGTGTACTGCAAGAAATGTTAAATTGCCAACACCAAATTCAACGTCATTTTTTCATTATTGCCATCGATCATGAAGTTCAATGACAACTGGAATTGATAGCTTGGACTGTTTTCTGTTTATTCAGCATGCGATCGAATTTCGTAATTCACGTGGGAGTACGAAAAAGTCTTTTTTTTTTAAGCGCGCGTAAATCTGCAAAACCGCATCTAAACACCTGAAAATAGTCGTAACCAACACAACATAAATTTGAACAATAAGTGATCTGAACTGGTTCTTCTGTCACTCATTGTTTTGGGTTTTGTAGTGTTGGTTACGACTATTTTCAGGTGTTCAGATGCAGCTTCGCAGATTTACGCGCACTCTGGAAAGAATTTATTTTTCGATATTCCCACGGGCATTTGGGGATTCGGTCCATGCTGTATAAGCAGAAAACAGACCAAAGTATCATTTCTTATGGAAATTTAAATCCCTGATCGATGGCAATAATGAAAAAATGACTGTTGATTTGGTGTTGGCAATTTTACACTTCTTGCAATGCACCTTGTCAATAAATGCTGTTAAGGAAATTATGAGACCAGGACGAGCTCAAGAAGAAGGAAGCTGATCGAAATTAACCTGAGTTAGGTCAGTTTGTGATATTTCCGCATGAGAAAAAAATCTCTTCAAAATCAAGAAAAACTAGACGTTTGCCAAGGGAATTATTTCTTTTTAACCGCGAAGAATCGCACTGACGTGACAGTGAATGCTATCAAGGGCTTCACTACAGTCATGTGGTTCTATTGCGGTAAGTCAGACGGCGATGCACAATAGATTAGTGAAAAGTAGCTCTTTTTGGGTCCTTCGGCACCAACTTTCCAATGTGGAGGACCGAGCGGCGGCTTACCGAATTCGAAAACTCAGTATGTTGATCAGGACACAAAACTGTACCAGATGGCAAATTTTCGACTCTCCGCGACCTTTTGCAAGGTAGAACCTACCCATTGCCTGGACTATCAGTATTTCATCAACTTCCAAAATTTGATCGAGAAGCTATTTTTTCAGTCAAAAAACCTGCTAGTACCATTGACCAACATTATACTGTCAATAATTAAAATCAGACTTTTTTCATCTACATCAGCTTTCAATTTTTGCAAGAGTATATATCTGATGGTGGGGCGTTCCTGAAACGGCTGTCATGAAATAAATAATAAGGAGTTTGCGATTCCACGCAACGTACGACGCAACGCAACGTAGAACGTGAAAATTTCCCTGTAACTAAGGAATTCCAAACAACAAACTCGTCTATTTTCACGTTGATTGTTACGTTACGTCGTACGGACGTATTACCGCAAACTCCCCAATACACTTACCTAAACTTCATAATGCAAAAAACGTGGCGCGACAGAAAGACTTTTATACAGTGTTTCGGCGACTTAAATAAAACTTCGGGAGGCTCTTTTTGAAAAAAATTAGTCTACAAGTAAGAATAACTTTTTTTCCTAAAGTGCTTCCTGAGGAAGTTGAAGATCATAAAAGGTACAAAGTAAAACAAAGTTTTAAATTATTTGACCAAAAACTATGAAAGGTAGGAGCTTCAAATTTAATGCAGGAAAGTTTTCCGCAGTACAAAAAATGTATATGCAAAATTTCAAACAAGTCTGACCAGTGGCGACGGAGTTAGAGGGAGTTAAAGGGGATTGAGGATGAAGTAGGTTTAATTGTCGGAAAAAAAATTGTCTGAAATCCATCCGTATTTAGTTTGCGCTTTGTTTTTTGAATTTACCTTTCACACAAAAGTGACAAAATCGCGTACGTGTCATAAATAATTTTTGTCCGGCAGTTTAACCTACGGGGTGTTTATAAATGTCTGTTATCATATCGCCTTTGGAATCTCCTATCACTCTTTCAAATCGTGCCTTTCACCGCGACTTTTGGCTTGACCAAAGCCTGCCGCGATCACAGACATTTATAAACACCCGGTATAAACCAACCCTGTAGCTCTGTCACCAGTACTCGCCACTGATAAAAAAAAAATTAATTTTTGCACGGACATTTTCATCGTTGAGAAACCTTCCTATACTTACCTACCAAATTTGAAGTTTTTACCGAAATACCATGTTTATAAAAAAGAAAACTTTTACCATAAACCCAATTGATAATGGGTCGTATGATTAAAAGAAGCATTTGATTTTTTCCACCTTTTACTATATAGAAGTTGCAAAGGAAAATTTGCTTAGCAACTCCCAGAAAAAGGTGAAATAGAAGCAAATCTTTTAATCATACGACCCAATAATAATAATTCAAACAGTCTATTGCATGTGTAACATCGTTAAATTATTTATTATCATGAATTGTAGGTCATAGTGTTGCGTACACCTAATCAAATAACCATTAGTTACTTTTTTGATAACGAAGTTTCAACAAGAAATCCGGGATTTTTGCTTTTCTCTTCTACTATTTCTGCTGACCTAAGATAAAAGAATTTTATCAAACGTCAGACGTCCTTTAGTTTCGGAATTCGGTAACCAACTGAAATAGTATATACATCGAGATATAAGATAAAATATACGTTCATGCCTATCTAGGTACCTACTCTAAAAACCGCCCACCGGCCGCTTACATCGATTACTTTTACCTTTTATCGCAGATGAAGGTATGGCAATAGGTTAAAAATTTCGATTATTTTTTTATTTTTTTTTTATTCGTTTATTTAACGTCGGCCTATTTCCGCAACGAGGCCTAACACCGACGCCGGTGAATGCTCTCGTCCACTATACCTACCGGAAATTTTGCCGAACTCCTGTGTGTTGCAACACAGGGTAAGGATTTTTAACGACCACCAACATCGCATGGGGTCGGCACCATCGTTCGTATTTTACGTGCTATAGGACACACGGCGCGTCTTGCATTTAGCAAGCATTCCAACTAAACCAAGAAGCTTGTTTTCGCGGCGAAAATCCGTCCCCAGCGGAGATCGAACACGCGACCTCTGGAGTGACCACCGATAAATTTCCATTGCTTTCGAAGTTCCTGTGTGCTTAAACGGAAAGATCTGCTAAAAAAAATCTTCGTCATGTCTGTCGCGGGACCTCTCATCATAGCATCCTCCCTGCAACGCCCTTGAAGACTTGCCCTTACTTAACCTAAAAACAGCTTCTGTCATCGAATGGCCGTCACATAACTCAGATGCTGCAGCCTGGAGACGGGAGGCGAAAGAAACATGCACGTACATTGGTTCCACAAAAAAGAACTCTTAATATGTAATGGGTTACTGTTATTAATCAACAGATGGCGCGGTGAAACTTGCCTGTACCCTTTCTCTTGAACTTGATTCTCTGAACATTTTACAGTCCAATTTTGTCCTTTCTGACGACGCAGTGAATAGAGCCCCCAGGATTCCATCACTATCACAATAGGCTATAATTGGTAAGGGAACAGGAATCAATAACACAATTTCCAAAGACTAGCACTGAAATGTGCCTGAAATTCACACATCAAAGTACGAGCGGGGAGCCATCTCTCTGACCGTGACTACACTGACCACGACTTGAAGTCGGTAAATGATAGAAATCGCTCAACTGATTTCCTGATTTTTATCTACATTTAGCTATCTTCCCCAATTTTTTCTCTTCAGCGGTTACGAAATAATTGGTGACTTCCCTTCTACACATTTTTAGCTAAAGTTACGGAGCCCTTAACAGCGTTTTCAAGACAAAAAAATTAATATGCCAGTGTCAAAATCTGAACTTAACAATTGGGATTGTCCAACTTGAACAAAAAATATCATAAGCGACTGTGGTTTTTTTAAGCATGGAATGGATAATAGGTACCAAGTTATGAAAATTGATTTTGCTGATCTCTTAGTCTACTTTCCATTTAAAAGATAGGTAGATCGAATCGGAGAAAACTAGAGCCTTTATCACAAACCTATTTGTATCTAGTTTAGGGATCAGCTGTTCTGCAGGGTGTCCCGAAATTAATGCAACAAAGTTCACATGGAGAAAAATTTGAAAAATAAGGCGACTTCTCTAATGAAAAATACCCCCGCAAACGTAATAACGGAGATACAGACCTTCAAAGTTGGATTTTGAAAACAGTTTTTTTTTCAATAACTTGTGAACCGTTCAACCGATTTTATTCAAATTCAAACCAAAGTTCACTAGAATATCTATTGAACAATGATAACGCATTTCATAAAACATTTTTAGGGGCGAAGATAATAGGGGGTACCTTCCCCCTGTTCCCCCTGTTTTTCACCCTCCTGAATATTTTTGAAAATGGTTTGAATCCTACGTTCAATTTAGAGGAAAAAGTTACTTCTGCAAAATTTTGATTAGAGGCTTCGTTTTAAAAATATTTGGGATTGAAACATTGGAAAACATCTCAATATCGCCACTTTCCAAGCCCCAATTTTTTTTTTCTGAAAAACTATGTTTCTCAGCAAAAATGGTGGTTTTTCAACCTGAAACACCTAGAATTCTTATTTCACTTGAGGGATCTTGAGTTTTCTTGAATTTTTATTTTCAAGGCCTTTAAAAGTGGTGTTTTCGATACGTTTTCCAAAGTTTCAAACCCAAATATCTCGAAAATTAAGCCTTTAATCAAAATTTTGCAAGAGCAACTTTTTCCTCTAAACTGAACGTGAAATTCAAAAATTGAAACCATTTGCAAAAATATTCAGGAAGGTGAAAAATAGGGGACAAAAGGGGAAGGTATCCCCTATTATCTTCGCCCCTGAAAATTTTTGATGGAATGCGTTATCATTGTTCGATAGAGACCTATTCTAGTAAACTTTGGTTGAAATTTGAATGAAATTGGCTCAACGGTTCAAAAGTTGAGCAAAAAAACTGTTTTGAAAAACTAACTTTGTAGGCCTGTATCTCCGTTATTACGTTTGCGAGAGTATTTTTATAAGGTCCTCTTATTTTTCAATTTTCTACCTCCCTGTAAATTTTGTTGCATTAATTTCGGGACACCTGTATATGTACACTGCACAGTTAGCAGTTAGTACACGCTTTACAATAGTCAATTGTTTTGTAACTTTCAGAACCAATCTACCAAAGGAAGTAATGGGCTTCCCCGACTTTCCAGTGCCAGAGCAAACCAAATCATACCTGACTCAAGCGGAAATCCTCGAGTTCCTCAACCTTTACGCAGATCACTTCGGTCTTAGATCTATGATCAAGGTAAGCCGCACGCCACAATAACTAAAACCTAAATCGATCTCATTTGTACATTTTACTTCCAGTTCAACCGCATGGTGACTGAAGTTCTCCCACTTGAAGAGAAATGGCAAGTCACTTCTGTGGATAAGCCAAGCAGAAAACAAATCGTAAAAATTTATGATGCTGTGATGGTATGCAATGGGCACTACAACGACCCAGTGATGCCGACCTTACCCGGCCAAGACCAGTTCAAAGGGATGATCGGCCACAGCCACCAATACCGTTCACCCGAACCCTTCGAAGGACAACGCGTGCTCGTAGTGGGTGCTGGACCTTCCGGTTTAGATTTAGCCCTTCACATTTCATCAGTTGCCAAGTACGTCGTACTCAGTCACCACATCAAAGAAGCCGAAAACACTGAGTACCCATCGAACGTTCTCAAGAAGCCAGATGTCTGCAAAATCAACAACAGCGAAGACGTTGAATTCGTAGACGGTTCTTGTTGTGGCTTCGACGCTATATTCTACTGCACCGGCTACAGATACAGCTTTCCATTCCTACACGAATCTTGCGGCGTCACTGTTGAGGATAACCACATCCAGCCTCTGTACAAGCATATGATCCACATCGAAAAACCCACCATGAGCTTCATTGGCATTCCATTTAATGTCTGCGCCTTCCAAATGTTCGACCTCCAGGCGCGTTATTTCTGCAAGTCCCTTAGTGGAACCATGCCACTGCCTTCCATGGAGATGATGCGAATGGACACGGAAAATGACATGCAGAATCGATGGGCCAAGGGCTACTCTAAGAGGCAAGCGCACCTTATGGGACCTGATCAAAGGTGTTACTATGAAGACCTCGCGGCCGCAGCTAACACGCAGCCTATTGCACCTGTCATAGTTAAACTGAGGGACGAAAGTGTGAAGAGGTTGTACGATGACCTCCAGAACTTCAGGGAAGATAGGTACAAGATCTTAGACAACGATTCTTTTGTCAAGGTTCATTAACATTATCTGTGCCTTCCATTTTAGAAACTAAACTCCCTAAACCCATTTGGCCAGACTGTCATTTGCCATTCATTTAATAGGATTACTTTATATACATATTCAATAATTGCATAAGGATATTTATGTGTAAATATTTATTAGTTTAAGGCATGATTATTAAGTAGGTAATTAAAATACTGATAAGTAGGAAATACTTGTGAGCACTTACTTTTCATCGTATGTGCTTGTGTGGAGATGTCATGTATTAGGTATATTTTTTAAAAGTCAAAAACCATCATTGAATGAAATTTAATTAATTTTGAATAATGTACCTACTTATGTACAGCGAAAAGCCTGTATCCTGAAGTGCCAACTCTGTAGCTTTAAATTATTATAATTAATAATAGATTAAATGAATTATAAATGATATTTTGTTTGATTTCTTTCACATAAGGTTATGTTAAACGCCCAGGTTATATGAAATTCATCGGGAACTGTCATTCAAACTATAGTAGGTTCACTTGTACTGTGCTGTACTGTGACCAGAGATGTTAAAAAACGGTTTTTTTTAATTGGCGTTTTTCAAGAAATAAACCGGTTTTTCTTTGTTTTTTTCTCATTAAATGGTGATCTACGTACCCAAATCGTATTAAACTATTTTTCTGATATATTTCATGTATTTATAACATACCTAGCATAAAACAGATAGTAATAAATCGCAACTTTGCACTTGAACCGCGAATGACATATCACTCACATGACATAACTGACATATGCATGGCATAATTGACAGCTCGGCTGTTTTTGTTTGTGCTGTTTGTAACATAACTTAAGTACATGCCTCAAGCTTAGAGCGTTGCAATCGTGGCATGGAAATGTTGTTGTTAGAGGAGGAAGCTGGAAATTGTTGAAATATTACACAAAACAAAAGGAAAAAAACAATTAAAACAAAAAAAAACGAGGGGCTTTGTTTTAATACAAAAAAAAACGTAATAAGAAACAAAAAAAAAACGAACACGTTTTTTTTAACCCACATCTCTGGCTGTGACTCTAGTTGGCAAGTTCAAGCAAGCGCAAGATGTTGATTAGGGTCATACACTGCCGAGTTTCACCCGCCACGCCGAGCCGCAGCTTTGCGGCCGTTTTCAAAAAGTCGTACCTAACTACTGACCCGTAGTAGATCGTATCGAAGTGGAGTTGTTGTTTAAAGAAAGACCAAGTTCTTCTCTAAATAAAAAATTCAGGTGATTTCTTGAGAAGGACTCACCCCAGATTTCTCGCCGCTTACATTTTTCCCAGGAAAACGCCGAAGCAGGTCAATTTTTACTTTGAGGGGGACATCTAGAACACACATTGTCAAATTTTCATCTTCAACCTCTTCGCCCTCACCCTACCTGCTCGAGAATTTCAAATAGCACTACCTATGTTGTGATACATCAAATTGAAGGTGGTAAAATTGCCTTTCTGTCAAACATATTTTAATTTTTTTCAAATCACCCCTCAACCCTTCTCAGAATTCTCTAATTATTAATAATTAAAAGAAAACTTTTCCGCTATTAACTCCCGATTCTTGGAAAATAGATTTTTCAACGAAAACGGGTCGATTTTTATTCCAAAGGAGACATCTAAAACACGTATCGACCTTACTGTTTATGCTGGAAAATCTATTTCCCAAGGATCGGCAGTTAATAGGGGGAAAACCGAGAGAAACTTCCCTTTATTTGACAATAAACAAATTTTTAGAAGGGTTTGGGGTGGTTTAAAAGAATTCAAAGTATGTTAAACAGAAAAAGAATTTCATTACCTTTGATTTGATGTGTCACAACATAGGTAGTTTCTCGGGTAGTTCTATTTGAAATTCTCAAGTAGGGTGGGGTGGGGGCGAAAGGGTTGAACATGACAATTTGAAATGTGTGTCCTAGATGTCCCCTCAAAATGAAAATCGACCTGTTTCAGCGTTTTCCTGGCAAAAAATTTTGCAGCGAGAAATCTGGGGTGGGTCCTTTTCAAAAAATCACCTGTATAGCCCCGAATATGTGCCCAAGTAATTCCATACTGTTACGAGCGGCGATCCCGTGCATATTGGTAAACACTCGATCTTTCTGGATTCTTTCATCCATTAGATCGCAGTGTAGAAGTGTGGAGCGATCTGGTGCATGGTGGTGCATTCCAGAGCGCGCGTTTACGTGAAACCGAATGGGGAGACTTCAATGCTCGATCGAGAAAACATCTGTCCATTTTGGCGGAGGCGCCGTTCCATACGGGTAATGTGTGTGACTATTCAGGAATGGTCTAGAAACCGCATATGCCGGGCCACTATGGAATTTGCAGGAAGTAGACAGAAAGTTCGGGAACACTATTCGGAGGCCTTATACACGTATACGGCATACGCATCAGCCGGCAGCTCAAGTCAGTATTGAATTGGAAGAGACAGCGAGCGGATAAGCAAGCGATAATCACAGCGATAATTCCAAGTAGATATTTGTTGGCGTGTATTGATTGTAGTGCGCAGAAATAAACAGTGTGTGTTTTAAAATAATCGTCTCGATTATATTCGAACCCGTACGCGAGATATCGTAACAATACGAACGGGTACTTGTCTGCTTGTCATAATTTTTTTATGCCAGCCGGCTTGTGAAATTCACAACTTCATCGGCGATGCCACGCCACACTAAATTATTATTATTATGTATTGTAATTGTTATGGCGGCTTTACAGAACTTTGTATGTCGCCGGCGACAGTGTCGCTGGCCAACAGGATTCGATCTGCCATATGCCTGTACTCCTCTACCCCCTACCTCCCTCCATATCATTCCCACGACACGAGTTTCTGTCGTCGTGTCGTTCAAATTATTCAACTACGGTGGGGTGGAGGATTATCGCCATGAGATACACATTACAGATGATTTTTTTCGCAAAAATCTTTTCGCCCAGGACTGGATGCTGTAGCGGAGAAGCGCGTTAAAAACTAGGCAGTTATACAGATACAAACAACAAAATCTGTTGTGGGGCGACACAAAACTTTCCCGGCGGTATCCAGAGACCTTAGTGATGATTTTGGGCTAAGCGTCCCTTCGGGAAGGTCAGATTTAAGTAGGACATTGATGAAAAAGTTCTACATAGTCAGTTGAGCGTTGAGCGAGGATCCTGCATCCATTGTTTGGCCGACAGAACAAGTGACAGGTTAGGTTAGTTTTCCAAGGTGATGAAATAATTCAAAAGGTAGAACTAGGTAGCTAATTTTTGTGATATCTCAAGAACACTCAAGAATGCATGCTAGTTTCTCATTGAAATTTTTCTTCCTACTTTAGACATGATAGTGGGGTCGGTACACATTAAAAAACGGTACTATGCGGCATTCAATGATACAGAAAATTCCATTTGCATGAGTATTCTACAAGGTCTAACGAAGGATATTAGAAGGGGAAGCACAAAAGTTTCTCCTTAAGGGGGCCGCAGGGGGCCCTGTCAAGTTGACGGTCCAGGAACTCCTTCCAAACCATCTTTCAATTTCGTTGTATCACTGAAATAGGGATGATGTGACTCCATTGTGAATCTCGATGGCATTGGTCGCCATGTCTCTTTCATCCTTCAAGCTTGAAAAAATAATTTCTTCGGGAGGTCAGAGAAATCACTTTTTATTTTTTTATACATACAAGAGGATGCGAAGTTGGCATGTTTTGTGTCTTAACCTGTTATTTGGCATTCCCAAAATCCTATTATGAAGTCAGTTTTCCAAATTCTCGATTTTGGGTTGATTGGTAGGCTAAGAAGTAGGTATTTTTCAACATCCAGTTCAGACGTACTTTTTTCAGTGTCCAACTGAAGATTATTGAAATCATCATCAGAGGTGAACACAATGAACTATTTTCTCAACATTATGTCGAGAAAATCAATTCTAAACCGCGCAAGTACACAAATTATCTTCCTTTCGGTCGGTCGAATTGCGATGCTTACTACGCCCGTCAGGGAGAACGCTGAGCATCGCCAGCCTAATTTAGTATGAAAACAGCCTGAACAAATTCAAAACTGACTAAAACTCTGAGTGCTGACTCAGAATTGAATGTCGAACCACATAATGAGTGTTTCATGCAGTTTTGAATTCGTTTAGGCTGTTTTCATACTAGTTTAGTCTGGCGATGCTCAGCGTTCTCCCTGACGGGCGTAGTAGGCATCGCAATTCGACCGACCGGAAGAAAAATAATTTGTGTACTCTCCATGTGCGGTTAAGGATTGATTTTCTCGACAAAATGTTTAAAAAATAGTTCAGTCTATCCACCTCTGCGATTATTTCAGTTACATCCAGTTGGATATTGGAAAAGGTACGTCTGAACTGGATGTTGAAAAATACCTAATTCTTAGCCTACCAATCAGGCCAAAATTGGAAATTTGAAAAATTGACTTAATAATAGGATTTTGGGACTGCCATATAACAGGTTAAGACACAAAACATGCCACCTTTGGGTCCTCTTGTATATGTAAAAAAATAAAAAGTGATTTCTCTGACCTCCCGAAGAAATTATTTTTTCAAGCATGAAGGATGGGAGAGACATGGCGACCAATGCCATCGAGATTCACAATGGAGTCACATCATCCCCATTTGAGTGATACAACGAAATTGAAAGATGGTTTGGTAGGAGTTTTTGGACCGTCAACTTGACAGGGCCCCCCTAGGGGGAAGTTTTTGTGCTTCCCCTTCTAATATCGTTCGTTAGGGCTTGTAGAACACTCATGCAGAAAGAATTTTCTGTATCATTAAATGCCGTATAGGAATGCCTACCAACCCCACTATGATGATGAAATTACACAGACTTGATTGAGAACTTTTACTGCATCTGTGTACCTACCAAATTTCAACTCTATATTTTCAATTTAGACCTTGAGCAGACAAGCCCAGACCCAATGTGCCACCTGAGGGCTTCCGATCAAAATTATCTACCCAAAGTCTAATAAGATTATTCCAGGCTGAACTTATGCTTTCGTACCTGATTTCGATTTGATCGGATCAATAATTCGGTCATTATCGTGGCAGAACCGCTCAATTTGCACGATCGCATAAGCGGTTTTATATTTTCAGTAGGAAAATTTCCGGGAAATTTGAGAGAAATTATAGGAAAATGTTCAAGAACCAGTTATCTATTCTCCAAAAACAAATGGTAGAAATCTGTTCACGGAATAAAAAGTTGGAAAATTTCCAGTTTTTCCAGAGAGAAAAACTTGAAAACCGTTGGTCCGATTTTGAAAATTTTTCCTCCAAAAATTAATTCAGTCCTTTCTCCAACTTTCATTCGCAGCATGTCAGCACCTAAAATGAATATTTCGTGTGGCTCACCCATGGCTCACCGCATGTTGAAGTTTACGCTGCAGTTTTTTCAAATTCACGGAATGTGCAAATTTGTTATTGAAAAAATTACCGTCGGAAAACCGAAGCTGTGTCGATTTAAAAAATATATCTACAAGACGCCCAGTTCAATCTACTTCCGATATCAGTCCAAATTTTTTCGAAAAAAGTCGATCCTCGAGCAGGAATGAATTTTTGAGTGGAGTGCTGCATCAAAAGCGAGTCATTCTAGTGGAAATCCGGGTGAGTCGTTCTCTCGGGTGGCAACGGCTAGGAGAAATTTTGAAAATTCATAACGTCCGACGGGAGAATGGTGGAAAATTGCAACTGCAGACCTAATTTGACTCTTATGTTTTGTTGCTTCCTGCCAAATTTGGTCCCAATTCATCGGATAGATTTTGAATAATTGAACGGTAAAGTTTTGAACTTTGACATTTTTTATTTTTTGACAGATGACAGATAGGGCAATATTTTTAACCATTCTGAATACAGTTTTTCATGAACTTTCAAACGGCATTTTGCAAGTCAAGTTCTGTGAGATATAGTTTCTGTCATTTTTTGATAATGACACTTCCGTTTGACAGATGACAGCCAAAAACTAATCAGCTCATTTAACAGCAAGACCCTGTCCGTATACAAAATTTCAAGTCGATCAGACCACCGGTTCGGCAGCTATCGTGTCAGAACGTTTTTCCTGCATCCTGCATCATTACATAACTTTCCCTTGGACGGGCCGGGAAAGTAAAATCTGACAGCTATCACTTCGGACTTCTTTTACTTTCCCGGCCTTTTAAAGGATTTATAAACACTTTATGCACTATCTTGGCTGAAAGTTGAAACTCTAAAAACGCCCACCGCTTCCGCCACCGCCCACCCAAGTGTCAAAATATGACGGTTTAACGAGAACTGCCAACATTCAACCAACAACTTCTCTACAAAGTTACTGTGATAAATGCCTACTTTCGCAGAATGGCTAATATAAAGCCGAACTGTTCCGAAGCGTACGCGATAGGTGCACAGAGTGCAAGTTCTAGCGACTATTGCTATCGCCTATGGTTATCGACTATCGCTTCGAAGCGACTCTCGCCGGAACAACACAGAGTCCCACCCCTGGCCCGAACGTCGCATGACAGCAAGCCAACGCGTTGACACTAGCTGCATTCCTTTTACACGAAATCTCAGATAATCTCACCTCAGTTAGAGAGAGAAAAAGCGAGAATTGCATGAGAGGGAAAGAGACACAACTAGCAATGGGGCCTTGCAATAGGCTACTTCGTTTGGGCAGGTGCGCATGCTTGAAGGCTCCAAATTTTGAAAACTTTCGTACACCTGTCAGTTGAATGGCAACGCTGCATGCTCTGTCTAGCCGCCTGACCAGCTACTGGTTCCTGGCTGTCACTTTTACACATACCGTAAATGCATCTCTTCCTAGCTTTTTTGAACTACCTTCTTGGTACCTACAGCCATTTTCAACAAGTTGTGTTCTTTCGTCAAAACATGATAAGCAAACGAAATGTAGGACTGCATATTCTTCGGTAAGCCATTATAATGGGCTATATTCACATGCTATATTACGCGATATAGCTTATTTCCCAATTTTCATTTCAGATGCTACCTCCAAGTGAAATTATGGATCAGCAGCGTATTACCTTCGATGCCACCTCTAAATTTGGAGGAATATGGGTGAAAAAAAACGAAGTTGATTGCTATCCAATGTTCATGTCAAAACCGCCAATCCCAGACACCATCAGAAGTCTGATTAATCTTATTTGCAGCGAAAAAAACTGTTCTACACAAAAATGCATCTGCAAAAGCGAGGGAATGTTTTGCATTCCCGAATGCAAGTGCAAGATGCTGTGTGGAAACATTTGCCAGTAGACACAGATGATGACGATGTATTAGATGAATACAATGATTTTAAAAAAATTTGTGACAATATTTATTCATTAATATGAATTATTTAAGCTGGCGCATTATGCTGGCATACAGTTTCACAGATCATCTATCTACAGGGCTAACAGATCGATATCCGCTAAAGAAACTGAACTAAGAGCAGCATCTCTAGAAAAGTAGCGATTTTCTTGGATTTTTATCCACAAATTAAGTCACGACCACAGCAAACGAGTCGTAATTCCAACTTCTTATGTAGAATTTTCCTAGAAATCGATTTGTAAAGGCTCTATAACTTAATATCGAAAATTGGTTTGATAAATACTAATGTGGATAGCCGACTGACGAGCATAGACCTGACGAGTACTTGTAGGGACTCGCGGGTGGCAGAGGCAAGGGGTGGCGATGCGAGCGGCAGCGCGCGCGCGCTTGCATTGATGAACAAAATAACTTCTGGAAGCTTTATTATTGAAGATAAGTGCATACATGCAGCAAATGAAATGTTCCTTACAAAATTGGTGACTTTTTTATACGAGACTTTTTTTCGATATCTCGTACGGTAATCGAGTTATAGCGCTTCGAACGTGAAGAAATGTCTTGGAAAACTGACATTTTGGTAGAAATGGTCTATTTATTATCATGTACAATCAAAGCGGGCGGATACTGTAGACACAGTTTTACAGAAAAATGACAGGGCTATCAGCTCATGAAAATTTTAGGTCGATATCTCTTATAGACACTGAGATAAGAGAAGGTAAAAGTAGCGCTTGAAAAGTAACATTTTCCTCCGTTTTTCCTCTACAACATTAGTCACGACCACAGCAGAGAGTCGTGAATTCCCATTTCTAATACAGAATTTTCCTACGAATCGATCTGTATAGGTCTCACAACTTTATACCTCGATATTGGGTTAATGACACCTTTTGCATCCTCGGCCGCCGCACTATATGGTATTATTCAAGTGTTTATAATTTGTGGTTTCTTCAGTCATTCTGATGTCATTCTCCAGTGGAATGGCTCTCCAGTGCTTGAATCAGCTTGGATGGTGCGATGGACCCTTATGAAGCGCTGAAGTGGTGCAATGTACAAGCCAGCAAGACGACGGACCTTGGCAGTTTATCGTCGTAACTTTTCTTCCCCGATGTAATGAAGTGTACGCCGCACAACTTGTGGCATTTTGTAGGCTGGCATGAGTCCTTTTCAAAACTCCTTTTTCTACGCGCTTCACCCAGACCTTTCTCTTCTTTCGTCTTTGGTGAACGCGTGAATTGAAACATTTCGACTTTCGGCTGTGTCTGACTTGTAGCCAGGTACACAGCACCTTGTATACCCCTTTGCTGATTGCGACTTCCCACCATTGATTGGTAGGTCGGTATTTCACAACATGGATTAACAAATCAAACTCAGCAATTTAGCAGTAGAGTCTGTGGCAGTAGCCACAAACAATAACAATAACCGGTTACAACAGCAGCAGCAACAACAAGACAAAATAACGAAGATGAGAGGAAATTCGGAAAGCTGCGTGTACTTGGAACGTAAACGACCTCGTAATGACAAATTCAAATACGACACGTGACTGGAAGAAGTCCAACTGACATCTATGCAATATATTAGTTATCTACTTTACCTACACTGTGGGGACCCGTTTCCCATGATGCATTTCATTTACGAATAAGGTCTATAGGCGATTGAATTTAAGATCCCAGCGCCAGGTGGCCAATTACGGAACTGTCCGAAACAACTTTACAGATGACAATTTGACCTTGAACTTGACAGTTCGGATTTATATTTCAAATGACTGTCACCTCGACTGACACTTTTCAAGTTTAAAACTCGCGCTTCGTTTTCATCGTGATAAAATACCAACAAGAATTCCTGTTCTCGAGGAGATTCTGCCTAAAGGATCCAACAGCTGATACGGACGTCCCAGGACTCTTGGGGTTTCGGTGTCAATAATAATGTGGGCGCTGAAATGACCGACACGTTGGAAAATACCTCTTGGATTTGATGGATTTCTTGTCTAGGACGTCGTCCTTAGCTGGCGGATGTCCATCGAAGCAGCATCCTCCCCGAAAATGGCATGAAAATAAAAGCCTTTGCCACTCACAAGGGTGCTGTGTGCTTGTCGATGATGATGGTAAAAGAAGCCCAAGGTGTGAGGTTATGTTTTAATCTTGTTTTGCTTTCAGTTTTTAGGAAAATTTTCCGGGTTCAGAGAGCGTTGTAGCCCGTATCCTGTTCCCAAGTGGCTCCCCGAAATTTTCCCTGTTTCCTTCTGGTTTCCCCCCTTCGTTCTCATCGGAATGAAAAACGTCCTTCCCTCAACCGGCTGATATATTTCGCCCCAATTTATTAGGGCTTCTTTAGAGCATCTACATGGTACATGGATGTTACTACAATATGTTACAATACAAAAATGTGAACTACAATAATAAACTTTTCAATTTATAACGGCTTCTCTTTCTCGGATGAATGTTTCAAGAGGGTGTACCCCGAGGTGTACCCGCACACAGAGATGTGGGTTAAAAAAAACGTGTTCGTTTTTTTTGTTTCTTATTACGTTTTTTTTGTATTAAAACAAAGCCCCTTGTTTTTTTTGTTTTAATTGTTTTTTTTCCTTTTGTTTTGTGTGATATTCCAACAATTTCCAGCTTCCTCCTCTAACAACAACATTTCCATGCCACGATTGCAACGCTCGAAGCTTGGGGTAGGTAAGTTATGTTACAAACAGCACAAACAAAAACGGCCGAGCTGTCAATTATGCCATGCATATGTCAGTTATGTCATGTGAGTGATATGTCATTCGCGGTTCAAGTGCAAAGTTGCGATTTATTACTATCTGTTTTATGCTAGGTATGTTATAAATACATGAAATAATATCAGAAAAATAGTTCAATACGATTTGGGTACGTAGATCACCATTTAACGAGAAAAAAACAAAAAAAAACATTAAAAACAAAAAAAACCGGTTTTTATTTCTTAAAAAACGCCAATTAAAAAAAAACCGTTTTTTAACATCTCTGCCCGCACATTTCTCAACACAATTTCGAATTTTGGGGCGGATCACTAGCACTTGCTTCCATTTCAAAATCCTCTTGATTACATTTCCGTGTGCCAGTGACAATAATTTCTTCACTGTGTAGTCATCTCAGGAAATTACTGGAAAGCGATGTTCCGGAGTATGGAAAACTTCAGAACTTTTTCCAACTTTTGACGTACCTACTTATGTCAAATATCAATTTCGCGCCACAGCCATCGTGACTGTGCGCTCCGGGCGCCGGGCCGAGCGGGTTTAAGTTGGTTCACAGATCTCACACCAGGGTGCGTAGTCCTTATTTTCTATCGCCTATAGACCGGAGAAGTGATGACGTCACAACATGGCAACATGGCCGGCGGTTGACATTTTCTGGAGGCCAACGTCATCACATGAACGTGACGTTTCTATGTTTGGTTGTGTTTGGCATGACATTTTCTGGAGGTTCACAACAAAAGTCACAAAAGTCAGTGCAAAATGGCAGTGAGCATTGCTGAAATTGCCAGCCTAAGAGACAGCCAGCGTCATACAGGCGGACTTGGTTGCAAAAAGGCCAGACATAGCCCAACAGAGAGCTGCGCAAAGCTGCACTCAGAATCACCAGTGCCTACAGAACGGTTCCGCATGATGCAGCACGAGTGCTCTCGGGTATCCCACCCTTCGCCCTGATGCTTGCGATTAGAGGAAACAAGCCTAGGAGTGCCCACCAGCAAACCAGAAAGCAGAAACAAGGTCACAGAGCAGTTCGTCGAGCAGTGGCAACGGCAGTGGAACGCCTTGGTTCAAAGTTGGATGAAAGAAATACTGGGGAGCCTCAAAAGCCTCAACGTCAGGACAACGCGGAACACGCTCGTTTTCATTGTAACGGTCCATCAAAGCAGCGAGAAGACCTCGATGAAAAACTGGGCAGGAGAATCGCCGTCGACAATCTCGTTCATGAGATGCTCAGAGGCAAAGAGCAATGGATCGCAGTTTATAGTAGCAGTTTTTAGTTTATAGCAATATAGTTTGATTTCCTCCACCTGATATAGCCCAAAATATGAATCCTTTTTGTTATATCCATTTCCGTTATTTACCTTCCCAAAAAGTTGACAAACACATGACAAACACAAACAGAGAAACGTCAAGTGCATGCCACGTGCCGTGCATTCCACGGTCGTGTCACGTTTGACGTTGGCCTCCAGAAAATGTCAACCGCCGGCCATGTTGCCGTGTTGTGACGTCACACTTCTTCGGTCTAAGTGTCACATGAACGTGACGTTTCTATGTTTGGTTGTGTTTGGTATGACATTTTCTGGAGGTTCACAAAAAAAGTCACAAAAGTCAGTGCAAAATGGGAGTGAGCATTGCTGAAATTGCCAGCCTAAGAGACAGCCAGCGTCATACAGGCGGACTTGGTTGCAAAAAGGCCAGACATAAGGTGGGTTCAGTCAGCTTGGTTTTAGTTTTAGTCGTAGTCGTTGTCGTAAATTTGAAAGTAGAAAGCACGCGTCATATGCGCGGCGTTCATACAGAGTTTTAGTTTTAATTTTAGTCGTAAGAATTCCGAACTTTGTCGTATGATGCCGACTTGCAGGTTGCGTAATTACCTGTATAAGGTATGAGCATGGATGGTGATGGTAATGGGTTGTATGTATCGATAAAAAAATAGCATAAGCATTTGTTTCGATTTCAGAGGAGTTGTACTCCTCATAAATGTAAGCAAATACTTATTTATGCTTATTTTTTGACGAGTTTTTATATTAATACTCCCCATTATGAACACGGACCGTATGAAGATGAAGGTTCGCGCAGTATCATTCGAGCTCCTATTGGTCAATTCTTACGACTAAATCTTGCTGTATGAACGCTCTTTTCTGTTACGACAACGACTAAAACTAAAACAGCAACTAAATAAGCTGACTGAACGCACCTATAGCCCAACTCATTGACAGAGAGCTGCGCCAGTGGCGGCTCGTGAGTTTTTTGCAAGGAGGGCTCAAGTTTAATAACGAATTCGCGATCTGAGAACTATATTGTTCTATCTGCACTTCTTGTAGAAAATGTTTTTCGAACTTCGAACCAGCAAAACATGGACAAAATGTTTCCTGATAAACAATATTAGGTCAGAAACTAAAGAAAGAGGCTTTTATTCCTTTCCCGTTTCTGATCTAATTGTTTAAATCATGAAACATTTCGTCCATGTCTTGTTGGTTTGAAGTTCGAAAAACATTTTCTACAAAGAGTGCATATAGAACAGTTCTCAGTTCGCGAAAGGACGAAACTCGAGACAAAAACTTTTTTGTCGTATCCACATCACAACCATATGGAGTTTTAGCATTTACTGTTTTGTCAAAATTACGTGCGAGTTAATGCACCACGAATTTATTCTTGCGGGTTCGATTTGCTTTATATTCAGTAAATCAATGCTGTAATCGGACGTCCGTTGTTTTTTTGCATTTATTTCTTCTTGTAGGCTTGATGACCTAAATGTAACTTTTTTAGGTCAGCTATCTTCATGTTTGCAAACTGTTGACTAATCGAAGAGTACATAAATAATTATATCGATTATTTCAATCGGCTGGGGGCTCGAGAAACGGAGCCCACATCTGCAGTATAGAGCGGGAGCCGCGTCTCGCGTTGCCATGGTTACGGCACATGTTTTGCGCGGGTGCACCCCGGAATCACCGCATCGGCGGTGGGCGCCGAATGCGGAGCCCAAGACGAACTTCTTCGGCCGTGCGATCGCTTAGAATTATTTTGTTAAAATATTAATTGACCAATGACTGAACGTTTTTGCACTAAACCAAATATTTGAAATAAGTATAATTAATAAAATGCATTCCATGTCTTCCTACCGATAAAAATCTCTTGCCGCCTTTAGCGTTATTGGGGGGGCGCCGCCCTTGAGCCCTCCCTCACCAGCCGCCACTGAGCTGCGCAAAGCTGCACTCAGAATCACCAGTGCCTACAGAACGGTTCCGCATGATGCAGCACGAGCGCTCTCGGGTATCCCACCCTTCGCCCTGATGCTTGCGATTAGAGGAAACAAGCCTAGGAGTGCCCACCAGCAAACCAGAAAGCAGGAACAAGACCAGAGAGCAGTTCGTCGAGCAGTGGCAACGGCAGTGGAACGCCTTGGTTCAAAGTTGGATGAAAGAAATACTGGGGAGCCTCAAAAGCCTCAGCGCCAGGACAACGCGGAACACGCTCGTTTTCATTGTAACGGTCCATCAAGGCAGCGAGAAGACCTCGAAGAAAAACTGGGCAGGAGAATCGCCGTCGACAATCTCGTTCATGAGATGCTCAGAGGCAAAGAGCAATGGATCGCAGTTTATAGTTAGCAGTTTTTAGTTTAGAGCAATATAGTTTGATTTCCTCCACCTGATATAGCCCAAAATATGGATCTTTTTTTGTTATATCCATTTCCGTTATTCACCTTCGCAAAAATACGACAAACACATGACAAACACAAACAGAGAAACGTCAAGTGCATGCCACGTGCCGTGCATCCCACGGTCATGTCACGTTTGACGTTGGCCTCCAGAAAATGTCAACCGCCGGCCATGTTGCCGTGTTGTGACGTCACACTTCTTCGGTCTATAACGATCGATAAGCGAAGCTAGATGATTTGAACCTGAATAATGCTCCCATTAACCATGGTGCTAGTGTCGAATTTCTAGTTACTAAATCCTAGTGATTTCATGGCTGTGTTATTGGTTATTGGCCATTATTGTCGATTTATCGATCGACATTTTGCGAGCGATCATCAGGCTACCCCTCGGGCTACCCCATTGGCCCAAATTCAAATTTTGACCAATGATGTATGTTGCCTAGTAATTTTTAAAGTTTTAAACATTCACTTTTTATAGGGGCCCCCGGGGGCCCCGCAATCCCGCATCCAGCGAAGAGCGCCCCATCCTACTTAGTCCGCCACTGGTAAACCGCGCGAAGCGAGACCTGTCAAAATGTCAAAACGACAACATACGTCAACGTCAACCGTATGTCAACATTGTCAACCAAAGCATTTGCAGCATAGAATTTGCAGTACCTGCACTCCACTGCATATGTGATCTGCACCAATCTGCACCACAGCGCAATCAAGGAACCAAAACAACAAGACAGAACTCAGAGCTCAGAGCAATGTGAGCAGAGTAAAATAACCCGAACCGGTCATAAATGTCTCTGTAAATGGTTAGTTGTTCGCTGAAATAAATTGTTCGACTTTGGTTACTGGCTTTTTGAGCGAAAAATGCGTAGTTTTTGAGTCACAAAGAAAACTTGTACACATAATTCTTGACTAAGTAAGAACCAATTTCTATAAGTATTTACCTAACCTCTGGGTAAATGGCTATTTTCAGACAATGACTCAACCAAACACAAAAACACCTGCCATGGTCCTTCAGGAGTTGACAGTCAAACGGGGCTTTTCACCACCCGAATACAATCTGGTCATGTCCAAAATGGGCACCCACAACAATGAATTCCACTATCAAGTATTTGTAGCAGATATTTGCGGTAAAGGCTTTGGAAGGTCCAAGCAGGTTGCAAAGCATGATGCCGCTAGTAAAGCTCTGGAGATTCTAGCCGAGCAAGGCTTATATGACCCCAACAGCAACCCCATGCAAGAATTCAATGCCCAAGCGCACCGGAATGAATCCGACAGCCCTCTGCAACCTTCGACAAATCACATAGGAACATTAACCGATACATGCAATGAATACAAGTTGCCGTTTCCCACTTTTGTAGAGATATCTGATGTGGGGCCACCTCATTGCCGCATCTTCACCTATGAATGTCGACTAGGCTCTATCGTTACTCAGGCCACTGCTAATACGAAAAAACAGGCAAAACAGCTGGCCGCTAAGGATATGTTCAGCAAAATCAAGGATGTATGTCCTGAGCTGTCACAGCAACATGCAGAAATCTCAAACGCCCTGACTGCAACAGATGACGAAGCTGTGAAACTTTATGCCGATGTTTCTTTGAATGTCATCCCAAACCGCTCCATAAAGATAGAGGACTTTACAACATCTTTCAAGAAAATCATGGTCGAGAAGGAACTGACAAAAAAGGACTTTGAGGCAGAATTTCAAAATAGATCACATGAAAGTTTGAAGAGTGTCATGGTTAGACTAGGCATCGAGTATGAAGTGACGGAAATCAACAAAAATCCATCTGTGGTTTCTGTGGTATTTGGACTGGAATCACCGTTTGCTGTTATGTCCACGGGAAATACCAGAGAAGTAGCTGAAAAAAACGCAGTTAGTGAGACTTTTATTTTATTAGATATTTACATGGATGTAGAATACACAAGTGAATAACACTCCATGCATGACATGATCCTTTTATGTTCCAGAGTAAGTTTCTGGAATTAGTCCCCTCATTTTTTTTTATGTAATAAACAAGTGAAAAAGATAGTCTTAGTAAAGCCAAATTCATCAGGCCAAAAATACTGGTTTTTCTTATTTAATTATTATTATTATAAAGCAGAAGAAATCTATAATTATTGATTGAAAAATAATTCCATATTATTATTGTGGGATAGGTCTATGGATAGACCTGAATGTTGTTCCACGCCAAATGGGCCTATACAGAGTATTTTTTTGCTTGAGCAGAAAGTTCAAGGAAAATAAAAACTTATTTTTTGTTTTTGTGAAATTTTGAATATTTCAGGGAGAAAAAAAAAAGTAAACTTTGAGAATTTCACTCCCATCTTCAAACGTATTGTATACGCGCCGTATGTGATGTCATCGCGCCCCATCAACTCGTATGGATCGGAGGGTGTGGCAAACTGCGTTTAGAGCGCAGAAATTAACAGTGGCGTAGAGATTTTCTCCAATTGGGAAACTTGCGTGTAAATGGCAAAAGCCTAAAGATTACAATGATTCAAATGATTGGACAAATAGTTGTGGATGTAACAGAGCAATGAACTTCAGTTTGAATGAACTCCTTCATGGCAGCCGTTGAATTCCTCACCCATACTGTACTACATTGGCATGATAGTACGCTAGTACGCTACTGATCCCAACCCGTTCGTGCTCGTTTCATGCGTGGTAACTGCAAACTGGCCGGGCCGAACTGTTACATTCCCACTCCAACCACCCGGCTGACGCGCCGCGAACTTGTTTTATTGGTCGGGGAGCGGTGACGTCACAAATGCCGCTAGATCTTGACATTTAAACTTGCCGGCTGATTTGAGCACTTCATTATTTTTTTTACAAATGTTTTAGAGCAAAACATTGATTACCGCTCCAGTATGTTTTCAGTCTTACTGTTGCACATCCCAACACTTCTCACTATTGAAATAACGTGTCTTACGGCGTTGGACAAAAAAGAATGAAAATAGATTGTCAAGTGTCAAAATCTGACCTAACAATTGAATTAAAACGGCAGTGCAGTATAGCAACATAACTTTGACCAATTTCATTAAAACGAGGATTAAAATCATCTCAACTTCTTCAATCCATCAACTTATCAGATTGTCCAACTTGAAGAAAAAATATCATAGGCGACTGTGTTTTCGTTAAGCTTGGAATAGATAATGAACCACTTTTTCAGTTGCATCAGAAACCCCTAAGGTACCGGGTACCCCTACTCGAAACAGGGTCAAAAAGTGATAATGGGCATGTACAGCGTACTTCAAATTTGCTATTTTATTGTGTTATTTGATTACACAAGCCAAACAATGAATATTCGTCTAAATATATTATTTTATCTGTGCATGTATGTATAGACAATAAGCCACAAATGTCGGTCTTTCATTGGCTGTTGCTAATTGCGGGAATATTTTGTAGCCCTTATACGTGGTTTTGCCGAAGTACAACCAGGAAAGCATAGTGAAAATGCATCAGCGGACGCGTAGCTACACGGAATTGACAAAAATCTCAGAATTGCCTGTTCAAAGTCAGAATTAATTGCCAGTTTAAACTCGAAATTTAGAGAAAAAGTCTCAGAATTGCCACTTCAAAGTTGAATTGTCAGTTTAAACTCGAAATTGGCAGAAACATCTCGGAATTATAAAATAGGGTCCTTGCACGATTTCTTTTTTATTGCCTCCAATAATGCTTTGATAGCCAAATAGCACCACAGACTGAACGGTTTTTCGAAAATCTTAATATATTATTTTATGTTGTAAATTTAAAACACAAAAACTGTTAGGCATGCAACTTCCATGCACCGATGTGTCAGCTGCGGGATGACGTCATCGTGCTCCGGGCTGGGGCTACTTGATTCTACACTAACAGATTACGACTACGAATTTTAAATGTTTGACATATCTCACTGTCACCGTCTCAGACGGCTGTGGGGCTGACGCTCAATTCAGGTTGAAAAGCGCGCAGCACGAGCTTGGGGATGGCCCTGACACGTGAGCAAGGGCGACGGCGCTGTTTGCGGCTCACAAAATTGAAATAGGTCTGTAAAATAATGAAGATTTAAATTTTCGTGGGGTTTCAGGGCGTAGGGCTGCAACCTCGCAAAGAAAAAAACTTGCAAACGAAAAATAGAACTCTCGGGTTGACGTCATCGTGGTCATACAAGGTCATTGTAAAAGCGACCGCGTTTTTGGCGCGAAAAAAAATTCAAACTTTTGATCATCATCTTCGATGGACCAATTTTTTGAAATTTTTTTTGGGCGGAAATTATTGTGAATAACGTTTTGAATGATTTTATGAAGTAATCGTCTCAATATAAAATTCATGCAAGGACCCTATTGAGCATGGCCGTTTCCGTTTTGCCCCTTCGTACACATGGCTCAATTGACCTCTCCAATTTTAGGAAATAGAAAACTTGACGGCATTTCAAGGTCATTTTTTGACGTTTTGTTCTGATTTAAAATCACTCATTTATCATGATTGTGGGGAGGTCACTGTAACCACCGAAACTATTTTCAACAGACAAAGCATTTTGTATGGAATTTGATTTTAATATACGTAGGCCTAGCCACCACCGCATGTGGCGTGTCTTGTCACCACTGCGTCAGGCTATCGTCTGGTTTATAGCTACGTCTGGTTCTTATAGGTCTTGTGCACATTTTGAATCTCCCGCCCGTTTCAGCACCCTCATGCGGTAGTTGCGAACATGTTTGTAAGGAGAATTATTGTCAATACTGGAAGGTCATGAATTATTGAAATTATCATTTACAGGTGGTATGATTATTCAGGAGAATAAAGGAAAGACTTGGAATGAAGCGAGAATATTAGCAGGAAACAAGAAGAAGTGGTGCGAATTTGTACATAATTTGTGAATTGTAGATATTGTAAGCCCGACACCTTGCGGTAGAAGGGAATTTGATAATATATTTGATTATATATACAGCGTGTCCCGTTTTTCAACGCTCACTATTGGTATCTCGGAAACGGTAAGAGATACAAAGTCGGTTCAATTACAAAAAAGTTACGCAGTTTTATGACTATCTCAAATATGTCAGATATCCAAGATATCTTTGGTCATTTCTGAAATATCCCAAAAAAACTGAAAAATGCCGAATTCGAAAATTTCAAATCATTTCTTCACTTTAACAGCTATCACATTGAAAATTGGTATCCTGACATTTTTGAAGGTCCTTGATCGACTGACGTTAATAATTTTTCCCTGCGCTCACTAGTTTTTGAGATATGACAGTTAACTTCATTTTTTCTTATGGACACCATATCATTAATCCTCCCCATAAAACTCACGTTTTCTTTCTCTCTACAAAGATATAAAACACTTGTAGCATTTTTGTCAAAATAACCTGTAAAAATTGGAAAAACTGTTTTTGAGTCGAAAAAATCGAGTTACCGCTTCGGTTGCCATGCTCTTGTGGCATATAAACAATGGCATTTGGTTGCTATGGTCTGTTGATTTTGGAAAAAGTTGAGTCACATTCCGTTTTTGTGTATTTGATAATGATAATAAATAACAATAAAACAAATACAGAACCAAGTATAACACAGAAAAACATAGCAATAAAAATAAACAATTATAATTTACAATTGCTCCGATTGGAGTACATTCTGCCCTATGCAGAGTTGTGTGCCTTTTAGCCATGTTTTCAACGGCTGCGCTGATATCGTGCGGGTTATTAATTGACTGAAACGCATCATCATATCCTTGCTTCCAGCTCTTGGTTGCTTTGGGATGTTCTGTCATGAACCACAAATTCGATCTTTGAGCGTTCCCCGCAAAATGGACCCTATTTCAAGTTGTTTATTGCTATTGCGATGTTATTTTGTGTTATACTTGGTTTTGTATTTGTTTTATTGTTATTCATTATCATTATCAAATACATGAAAACGGAATGTAACTCAACTTTTTCCAAAATCGAACGACCATGGTAACCGAATGCCATTGTTATTATGCCACGAGAGCATGGCAACCGGACCGGTAACTAGATTTATTCGCCCAGAAATGGTTTTTCCAATTTTTACAGGTTATTTTGACAAAAATGCTATAAGTGTTTCATATCTTTGTAAAGAGAAAGAAAAGATGAGTTTTATGGGGTGAATAAATGATATGGTGTCCATAAGAAAAAATTAAGTTAACTGTCATATCTCAAAAGCTAGTGAGTGCAGGAAAAAGTTATTGACGTGAGTCGATCAAGGACCTTGAAAAATGGCGGGATTTTAATTTTCAAATTGATAGCTGTCATAATAAAAAAATTATTTCAATTTTTGGAATTCGACATTCTTCAGTTTTTTCAAGATATTCTAAAAATGAATAAAGATATCTTTGATATTTTAACATTTTTTAAATGGCCATAAAATTGCGCAACTTTTTTGTAATTTAACCGACTTCGTATCTCTTACCGTTTCCGAGATACCAATAGTGAGCGTTGAAAAACGGGACACCTGTATACAGGGTGTTTCAGGGATGACAGCAAAAAATTTAACTGTGGGTAGATTGGTTGCATGGTAGAGCAGCTTATAGCTGAATGCCGCCTCGTAAAATAAGACAATTAAATAAATAAATCTCGTCAAAATATGACGAAAACCTATATACCATTTTGCAAAGTTCGGCCTAATGACGAAGATACAGTCCTCCAAAGTTCACTTTTTTCGGATTTCAAAAATTTGTAACTCAGGAACGTTCCGACCTCGGTTCCGACAAATTCAGCTTTAATTCAGCAAAAACCGGTTTGTCATATTTATCCATCAACCTGCCAAATTTGGGAAGAATCCAACCAGTGGTGTAGGAGTTATGAGGGTTGATAATTTGGAAGCATCCGAAGAAAAGTTGACTCAAGGTGACCCCTCATAACTTCTACGCCACTGATTGGATTCTCTCCAAATTTGGCAGGTTGATAGATAATTATGACAAACCAACTTATGCTGAATTAAAGCTGAATTTGTCGAAACGTTCCTGAGTTACAAATTTTTGAAATCCGAAAAAAGTGAACTTTGGAGGGCTGTATCTTCGTTAATAGGACGAACTTTTAAAATAGTATATAGGTTTTCGTCATATTGTGATGAGATCTACCCACAGTTAAATTTTTTGCTATCATCCCTGAAACACCCTGTATATATATGATTATTCAGATGGCATTGTTGCTATGGAAACAGATAACTCCCTGCAGAAAGTACAAAAAAATCGCTACTTTTTGCGCTGGAAGCAAGTTTGCACAGTGCCTAATGCGAAGTGAAATCAGAAATACGGTACCGTAAAACCATACAACATTGAATACTTTTTAACATACTTTTGTCCATAACGCGATAACCAGAAGAGATATTCCAAAAACAAAAATTGCATTATAGGGGCTTGCCTCTACCGAATCGATTGTATGTATTACAAAACGGATGGTTTTTTGATGAAGTATAAAAAAAATAAAAATATGGTGTTCAAAGTTGTCGTCAAAAAACGGCAACTTTGAACAAGGGTGTTCCTGGCTCTTTTTCAAAGTTGTTTCCTCATATCTGCAACATTGAACACCATAGGTCTTTTTAAAAAAAAAATTACGCCGATATTCCAATTTTTACTAAATCTTCGAGGGTCTTCACTATAAATCTACGAGAGTAACTAACAATCATGAAACATTTAGATAGTGTCAATAAATTTTAATAAACTTCATTGTGATATTTTTAAACATAGAATACGTGAACTTCAAATTAAAAAATTGGCAAAATTCTGCCATTTCTAGGGAAAATAAGAAAATTATTGCATCGTTTTAAGGTAAGGTTTTTTAGGTTTTAAAATAATTACTCAACTTGGTTGAAAGATATCGACTTGGAACAAATTTCACAATAGTCGGTACATGTGAATGTATCACATGTAAAAGATTTATAGCCATAAACTGCTTTTTTACTTACTTTCCGACTAGAAGTTGACGCACTGCTCTTGACAGTCGTTTTGCCGAAAAATACTGAATGGGCGCCAATCTGTGACAGATGTTGAGACGACAGGCAGAATTGCCACTATTATAAAGCTAAATCTCCCTACTTTCAAATGCGCTTTATATTTTCTAGATATTCTCAAAAATAGATGCGCTACAACAACGCGAAACGAAATTTAGAAAATGTTCAAAGTTGCTGTCGCTGTTCAAAGTTATGTGGTTTTACGGTAACACCAAGGTTATTGATGGCAGTTTTGCCTTCTTTGGGTATTGTTGTCATCGGTCAGAAACGAAACGTCGTGTGTCAACCACATGACCTTGATGATCCGTCGTTACCGGTAGATAGAGACAAGAAAAAATTGGAAACTCCAATCAGGCCTTTGACTCTGACAATGCATTTCGTGACACAAATTGACAAAATAATGATATAACGTTTATTCATTTTGGTAATTGTTGACGACCACTACTTCTCGACTTCAGCCACCAACTTTTCACGGTAGGTAGACACCACCACAACATCACGTTCGTCGACCGTAGTTTCCTGGGGAAACCACTATTTCCACTGTAAAATGCTCCTTCTTTCCATTACTTGTCCTACGACGTAAGTACATGCAAAAAGGAAGCGTCCTATATAGCTGTTTAAGTGGTTGCCTAACTCTTAGAAAATGCTAGTCGAGAAGTAGTCGTCGTCAACAATTACCTTCATTTTGATCATATACATTATGATGCAGAACATTTGAAAGGTCAAGAACAGCATTTGCAAATATACACCTAACAGTGGATTACACCAACGCTCAATTAATATATGTAATACGAGATGAGTGAAGTTTCGTTTGGTTAGTACTCGTTGGTGAATAATGGAAATTCTGATTTCACAAAACAGAACGATCAAATGATTGATTAGCTAAAGACTTTATGCATTCTCCATGGTCAACCTACCATGGCCAGATTGAAATCAATTTAATCTCGTATTAGCGTTAATTGCGTATTATTATTTTTTGTGCAACCCAGGGTAAAAATAAAATAAATGAAATACTAATTTAAAGTCAACGATCTTCAAAAGACATTAAAAAGTAGGTATATCACAGATCCGTTCACCGATTTCCTCTCTGCTTATGAGTTCAAGTGGCGGAGCTCAAGACCAGGGAATCAAAAAACTCACCCATACCATAACAACAACCCTCCTTAAGTAGTCCTCTGACCTCCACCCTGAACGACGCGACGCTGGGCGCTTGCTTAACTGAAAGTTGCAATTAGCAAAGCATTGAATAACTTACCATCCGCATATTCTGGTGACTTTTTGTATGCCTTATGCCCTGGTCTACTCAAATAAAGGTTCCCCTCGTATGTGTTTCATGTTGATGGAATACTTATTGAGGAGCTCTGGAATTCGTCCTGTTCAGATAAGTGTAGGTCTGTGTGTAGGTGTATACGTTGATAGTCCGGATGTTAAGGTATAATACCCTTCACTTTTATAACAAGCAATGCCACTTGGCATACCTGTTGCCGAGACCATGTTTGACCGATTAAGATCAGGAGCCAATGTCGCAAGCAATGCAGGCGTCGTATACAGGGTGTCGTATAGAAAAAAAGTCAAAAATTCGTATATCATTAACCAAACCAGATGGATTCACGTGAATAGGCACATACATTCACAATATATTACCTATCAAGGAAGAGTCAACGGTTTTGAGAAATCTTGAGCGGTTTCGGAAAAATTCAGGAGAAACTGAATTTTCTTCTGAATTTTTTTTTCACGGTAAATCAGTGAATTTTCAAGATATCGAAGTGCAACTTGGCAGTTTTATTGCCAATATTGTCATGGATCAAAAACAATCAGGAGCCAAATGCAAAGCCTGCTATTCCCACAAATAAGACAGTCAACTTTTTTTTCTTCGCGACCGCCATTTTGAATCTCCGTTTCACTCAACAGTTAAAAAAGTGACCGCCGAATGTAAGATAGTTGGCATCCAGTCACCCCATTATAAAAAGGATAGCCTTGAAGCAAGATAAGGGTCTCTTCGTCAAGAAAACAGTGTTAGCCAAGGTTTTCATGGTAATACGCATTTGCAGCGCCTGTTATGGCTGATCAGAGATCTGAAAGAGCAGAGTGAGTTCTTTGTTACAATTCTACATTCATTTTGAGGATAATTACCAAAATTCATGATGATCGGTCCAAAGGTTAACTTTTGATGGCTTGCTGAACAAAATAAATGGCGCTTTTTGTTGAGAAATGCAAAAAAAATCGAGCAACCATTATCGTGTGTCCCTCACTAAGAGAAGGCTATTGGTAAAACTGGAACTAATCAACGCTGAAATGTTTTGGGAGAGTCAACCTTATATTCTTGAGCCATAAAATGTTAGACACATGCGTCTAGTTGTTAGAGAGAAGACATAAAAGACTTGCATGCAGAAAGTTTTTTCCAAGTTTCGAGCCACGTATTATTTTCAGAAAGCTACCAAAATTTTGTCTCTGGACCGATGATGACGAATTTTGGTACTAAATTCCAAAATAGATGTAATATTGTTATTCATCAACTTTTGGTGGGTTTCTGAATAAAATATGTGAATAAGAACTTTGAAATTTTTTCTGCATGCACGCCTTCCATGTCTTCTCTCTGGCAACCGGACGCATCTGTCTAACATTTATTGGATCAAGAATATAGGTTTCAATCTTACAAAACATTTCAGCGTTGATTGGTTCCAGTTTTTGCGATAGCCTTCTCTTAGTGAGGGATAACATGTAATTGATTGCCCGATGTTTTTTGCATTTTCCACCAAAAAGCACCACATATTTGGTTCAGCAAACCACCAAAAGTTTACAAGTTCACCTTTGGACCGATGATGATGAATTTTGTTATTTCGTTCCAAAATGAATGTAGTATTGTGACAAAGTACTCACTTTGCTCTTTCAAATTTCTCACTAGCCATCACAGGCGCTGCAAATGCGTATTACCATGAAAACCTTGGGTGACAATGTTTTCTCGACGAGGACACCCTTACCTTGCTTCAAGGTTATCTTTTTTGTGATTGAGTGACTGGATGCCAACTTTCTCACATTCAACTGTCACTTTTCCAACTGTTGAGTAAAACGGAGAACCAAGATGGCGGTCGCGAAGAAAAAAAAGTTGACTGTCTTACTTCTGGAAATAGCAGGCCTTGCATTTGGCTCCTGATCGTTTTTGATTGATGACAATACTCGCCGTAAACCTACCAAGTTACACTTCGATATCTTGAAAATTCACTGATTTACCAAGAAATAAAATATTCCGAAGAAAATTCAGTTTTTTCGGAATATTCCAGGAACCACTCAAGATTTTCCAGAACTGTTGACTCTTTCTTGAAGGGTAATATATTGTGGAAATATGTGCCTATTCACGTGAATCCACCTGGTTTGGTTAATGATATACGGATGTTTCACTTTTTTTCTATACGACACCCTGTATACGGCGCCTGCATCACTAACAACTTTGGCTCCTGATCTTAATCGGTCAAACATGGTCCCGGCAACAGGTATGCCAAGTGGCATTGCTTGTTATAAAAGTGAAGAGTGCCCCCTAAATTTTGACCTTAGCGTCCGGACTATGAATGGTGTATACATTCACAATAACACTGACTTACAGACAGCTGTAATGTCTGACGTGTTGAGTTCAGCGATATCTAGGTAATTTTATTTTTGAAAAACCAAATTCCCGGCCCGGCTGTTTTGAAAATAAAAGCGGATACCATACACTTTCTTTTTCCAGTAGAATGACTTTTTGGAGCAGAAATAAAGTGACAAGCTAGAGGGCTACGACTACGGCTGATGGCACTTGCAAAGTTTTGGAGGGAAACTATCAGCGGCCATCGGCCGTATTCTCCCAGGGCTCCAGCTTGTCACTTTATTTTTGCTCCAAAAAGTCATTCTACTGAAAATAGAAAGTGCATGGGATATATCTAGATACTATTTGCTAATATTTTATCGTTCTATCGAGTTGTTTATTACTGTTATTAACTCGAGCATTAAGATATTGGCTTGGAATTGACTTATATTAAAGAGGTCTCTAATCTTATCCCACTATGAGTGTGCTAGAAAATTGACATTGATAATGAAAATATTTCTAGTAAATAATTCATACAGTCTGGATAAAAAAGTGCTGATTTCAAAGTTCAGAATTGTTTTGATGGAAGTGGTTCTCAGATTATATCGACTCAAAAATTTAACCATTTACTTCTTGAACAAAACGCAACAGGTGTCGTTACCTACTCCGGATTTGTGCTCCGGATCAGTTAGTGTCGATTTCTTCACATTTTTATGGTCTATATATATTATTGTCAGATAATGAAACTTTAGAATGAGGTCACAAGTATAGTGTACAAAATGTTAACTTCTGCCTACAGCCTACAGGTGTTCATTTGGAAAGTGGTCACCCCTGATTTCTCGCCGCCAAAATGTTTCACAGAAAAGCGCCGAAACAGGTCGATTTTTATTTCAATGGGGTCATCTAAGACGCGTATGTCCATCAAATTGTCATCTTTAACCCCTTCGCCCCCACCCTACTTTACTTCAAAGGGGTAGTTTGAAAAAATTAGAGATATATGTTTGACAGAAAAAGAATATTATTGCCTTCAATTTGATGTTTCACAAGATATAAGTAATGCTATTTTAAAGTAGGGTGGAGTGGGGGCGAGGGGTTGAAGATGAAAATTTGGCCATAACGTGTCTTAGATGACCCTCTTAAAATAAAAATCGACCTGTTTTTGCTGGAAAGTCTATTTCTCAAGAATCGGGAGTTTACTGGGCGGCGAGAAATCAGGGGTGACATCTTTCCAAATAAACACACTGTATATATGTAAATAACGTAGAAGTACCTAGGTAGTGATAAGACTTGAGTGCCCACCTGTAGAATAATTATCATTGTAAAAGTATTTTGTGATAAAGTCACTACTTGTAGGTATCCACATGTAAATTCCTCTCTATGAAAGTTCAAATAATTAAGGTAGGTACCTACCTAGAGCGTTATTGGGTAGTAATAAATAATTTAAAAAAATAGCATAAACATCTGAGCTTAGGTTTTTGAGGAGTTGCTAAGCAAACTTTTCCCAGCAACTCCTTTGAAATGTAAGCAAATGCTTATGCTATTTTTTTATTATTAATAATTACCTACCCATTGTGATGTAAGTACCTACCTGTAATATTATGGGTAAATTCTACTTTTGACGAAAACTGAATGGGTTGAATCAGTATAGTAGGTTCACTTGTACTGTGACTCTAGTTGGCTGGGCAAATTTTCTACTTTAGCAGTGTAGGCTTGCCGCCTTTTCACCTGGTGTGAAACTGACTTCTCTAGATGTTGAGTTATATTTCTTATCAAATTGATATTGAAATCTTGAAAAACTGACCTTTGTCATACGTGGAAATGCAACTAGAGGGACGCAGAGCTGCATTACCGTCATCAGACACCAGAACTACACCAGCCTTCAATTTAAGTCATCTTGACGGTGGCCATTCAAGGCCGACAAAATTCGTTCCGCCAAGGTTCAAAACGAAAGGAAATTGAAAACTAAATGCACTCACATGAATTTCGGTCCAATACGCAACTTTGAGCGGCTGGGTTTTTTGAAATTCGGTTGATTAAGCTTTTTACACGTAAATCCTGCTGCAACAGCAGGCCTGCTGGAGTGTTCCTTGTCTTGCCAATAGTGTCTTGCCAATTCTTCATGGTTCGGCGTGTTTTTTCGACTGCAAGAGGTGAAAGGATTGATTAGTATTTTTTTAGTTTGAATCAACCTAAAGTTGAACCGGCTTCGAGAGGTTAGAAATATTTTTGACACCTGTCAAATGTCAAAGCTGCTTTGATTTATTTGTTCATTGGCAAAAATTTAAAACAGGCCGAAAAATCACTACATTTTCCAATAAAATGGAAACAAGCGTCAGACATCACGTCCCGCAAAAATGTTCCGTTTATCTTCAGAGCAAATTCGTAAAAAATGTGTTCCAAAAGTGGTCCGAACGACGAACGCTAAATGAAAGCCAGAGCAGCCAACCGCAAAGTTTTGGGGATTTTCTATATTTCAGATTTGGAAACTTGAAAACAAAACCTCACAGCCGACTAGAATCACGGTACAAGTGAACATACTATAACGGGTTTTTTTTAAATCTGGCGTCAAGCATGCTGTGCTCCGGCCGAATGAGGCTCTTCGGCTGGAGCACAGCATATTTGGACGCCAGATTAAAAAAGAACACCCGTTACCTATTATTTTCAATCATCCAGACATTTTGTATTTTGTTTTAATCTTGAGGTCAGTGACTATGTTGCTATCTCAAGAGGTCCCATTGACAAATATGCTCTAAAGTCTAAACATCAAGTTTATAGTTTGCGTATTAAATAAGTGATCATTTGACTGTACATTTGTATTCAATCCAGTAGCTTTTTTTAGCGCATATATTCCCCAAGAAAGAGACGTCAGTGTGGCCGGATTGTCTGTCTGTCTCTGTCAGTCTAGACGGAATCTACAAAGCTAAAGTTTTCAGTTTTCCTCGAGGAAGATACACTTCTCAAAACAAGTAGGGGACCAGTTAGTTTTTTTAATTATTCCTTTTGGGAAAATGCTAACTGCACGACAAAGTGAAGACACTGACACATCGCGCCAGAACGAAAATGGCAATACTGCTTTTTCTAAAACGATTAAATCTCGGACTAAATAAAAGTTTTCACGATAAATTAAACGCGGCATAAATGGGCAAATTCATGACAGAATGGGAGGTTACACGGCAAATTTGAAAAATAAAATACCCTTGACGTTTTCTTATGTTAACCTGGTGTTGTCACTTCGGAACACCTAGTGCTCCCTTCAAGTTCCACCTCTCATCGAATGGGGTACTTGCCTTTTTTTTTATTGGTTTAATCGATAGTATGGTTAAAAATAATGTACCCAAATTTTTTCTTTTTCCTAAATTCCCAAAATTGCGGCCGCAACGCGTGTTTTACAAATATATTTGTGACGTCACAAATATATTAGATATAGAACATAGAAGCATCATAGAAGGACTCTTTTTCCTCGTTGGGTTGGCAATGATATAACGTCGTCAAGGTGCCGTTTTCAAACTTTGAAATCGTATCATCTCAAATCTGATCTGAGTCTGACTGACAACGTCAAACCGCCGACCGTAATTTCTTCCTGTGCCCTTTTTTTGCCTTTGACTGCTTTGATCGAGGCTTTGATCTATACGCGGTAAGTACGTACTGGTTTTGTTCATTCCTTGTTCAACCTAACTAGTCTCTTTCTTTAGTCTTCAGTGCTGTCCACCTAAAAGCCTTTCGCATGTTTGTCACCCGTGCTCTGACCTGGCTGACCCTCGGCTTCATTTCGGACATCAGTGTTCCTGCTCCCCACATTTTATTTGATCCATCGCGTCCTCCCCACATGGATCTCTTGTAGCTCTAAAGTCTAAAGTATTACATATCCGGAATGATGAACCTATAAAAGCTCACTGTTCATTTTCAGCCTCTTATTTCTGTGCTATTGGTGACCCTCCAGATTTTTCCCTGGAAATAAATTATCTCGACTGAGACAGTGTTTTAAGAGGTTTCTCTCGAGGTTTCTGGAGTCAGTTTCTTCGAAACCTTGTTCGACTTTTTTGTCTAAATGCTCACGGTAAAAGAATTCGATAGGAAACCGGTTTTCCGATAGCATGTTCAAAATGACAGTGTCACAGTGACACCCCTGACATTCTTTATTATTCCCTAGGAGATTATTCCATTGTCACACAGTCAGACCAACCCCACTCAAAATTCCTATCCTGGCGCAAGCTTTCAGGAGGAATTTTTCAAATTCGTTTTTTTCTGTAGAAAACTACGGGATTTTTGTGAAATTCTCAGTAGAGTCCCCTTATCACTCATACTAGCAATCAAAAGTATTTCCAGCTGAATCTATTCCATTGGCAAGTACCCCATTATTCGGAAAATGAGAGAGGTATGGTAATCGCAAAAAAAAAAATATTCGTTTTTTGAACTCACCATATGCTAAAACATCGAGATCTGTCAAAAATCCGTGTCGGTCGGTCCGTGTGTGTGCCTGTGTGTTTGTTAGTTAGGTTTTTGTCCCTAGATTTATTTTTAAACCGTCAGATCGATTTCGAACAAATTTAGTAGGCACGTAGGGTCTATTGGCGAAAATCAGCGGCCACCAGAAGGCGCTGAACGCAGTCAAACATGGTGGCCCAAGAGGCCTTGACAAATAGGTACCCAGCGCACAGCCCAGCGCAGTAGCCACGCAGTAGCGCAGTAGCACTCGACAGTTGACAGTACCTACTCCAAATCATAAAAATATTGACAGTTTTGACAGTTGAAAAATAATTAAATTTTTTTGTCTTCCTTGTTTACCACATCGTCGTGAATGTGAGCGAGTGAGTGTTGTAGTTTGACTTGAATTACTGCGTTAGTATACGCCAATGGACACAATGCACAATGCAGCAGCAAAAGCCGATACGTAAGTTGGTGAAATGCTGGCCGAAAAATGCAATCTCTGAATGCTTAATTACATTGCAGCGGGTCCATTGCAGGTGTTGAGTTGTGTGAGCCCCTTGCACACAAGGTGGAAATACTAAGCCCCCACAAGACAAGGCATAGGTACAACAGGACGCATCACGAAAATGAGCCAACAATTATCGGTTAGACCAGAAAGATAAACATTCTTTTGGAGTAATCGTACGACTCATACATTGACTGTAAAGTAAAATTTCAGTAGCTAATAAGCATTTACCGCTGTCTAGAATAATAAAAATCATAATTTATCAATAATAATTGAGTATTCTTCAATCATAAGTTTAATCAAAGCATCATCGGTTGATATCAGGTAGTGTTTCTACAATGGAAAATATTTTCATATCGATTAAGTTGTTCTAAATCTGAACTGATGAGGCGAGTGACGGATTCTGATTTGCAGGCCAGGTATCTTCTCTCAATACCGCTGGCGTTGATCCAGGCTCTCCGGCTGCTCTCACTGGCTTATCGGAGATGGCTTCACGAGTTCACAACACTGTTCTAACAACTGGGCCACAGAACCTAGCCTCCAAATGGTTTTCAATTATCCATTTATGAGACATAACAAAGCACAAGAGTCTCAGTCGCAGTGAGCCCCAGTCACCCCACACACGATTAAATGACCTGCCTCAATCACTTCTTCGCACTTTGTCGAGTCGAGAGGGGGCTGATTTGGTCACCAACATGACCATAAATATTGGGCAAATGAATCTGTATTATCGGCATTTTCTAAAACAAAAATAAGTTAGAGATACTGCTACGAAATTCCATTCCCAACGAACCCACAGTTCTTGGCCCACTGTTACGCTTTCACTGACAGCTATCTCTGTTGACAGCTGTTGTGATGTAAATGCGCACTGCGTTTACTACCTATTTGTCAAGGCCCCTTGGGCCACCATGTTTTATTGCGTACAGCGCTACCACGCGGAAAAGATTTTCGCCAATAGTGATGACGTCACAACATGGCAACATGGCCGGCGGTTGACATTTTCTGGAGGCCAACGTCACATGAACGTGACGTTTCTATGTTTGGTTGTGTTTGGCATGACATTTTCTGGAGGTTCACAACAAAAGTCACAAAAGTCAGTGCAAAATGGCAGTGAGCATTGCTGAAATTGCCAGCCTAAAAGACAGCCAGCGTCATACAGGCGGACTTGGTTGCAAAAAGGCCAGACATAGCCCTACTCATTGACAGAGAGCTGCGCAAAGCTGCACTCAGAATCACCAGTGCCTACAGAACGGTTCTGCATGATTCAGCCCGAGCGCTCTCGGGTATTCCACCCTTCGCCCTGATGCTTGCGATTAGAGGAAACAAGCCTAGGAGTGCCCACCAGCAAACCAGAAAGCAGAAACAAGGCCAGAGAGCAGTTCGTCGAGCAGTGGCAACGGCAGTGGAACGCCTTGGTTCAAAGTTGGATGAAAGAAATACTGGGGAGCCTCAAAAGCCTCAGCGCCAGGACAACGCGGAACACGCTCGTTTTCATTGTAACGGTCCATCAAGGCAGCGAGAAGACCTCGAAGAAAAACTGGGCAGGAGAATCGCCGTCGACAATCTCGTTCATGAGATGCTCAGAGGCAAAGAGCAATGGATCGCAGTTTATAGTTAGCAGTTTTTAGTTTATAGCAATATAGTTTGATTTCCTCCACCTGATATAGCCCAAAATATGAATCTTTTTTGTTATATCCATTTCCGTTATTTACCTTCGCAAAAATTTGACAAACACATGACAAACACAAACAGAGAAACGTCAAGTGCATGCCACGTGCCGTGCATCCCACGGTCATGTAACGTTTGACGTTGGCCTCCAGAAAATGTCAACCGCCGGCCATGTTGCCATGTTGTGACGTCATCACTTCTCCGGTCTATAGGTCGCGGGAACAAAAATGACGCCCTAAAGATGGGTGTATGGTATAATGTTATAATTCACTAGTACTTGTTCATACAATTTTCTTTAGTTGTAATAAATTATATGTTACCGGCAAAGTGCGAAATCAATTAATCCGCAGGATGCCAAAATGGATAGGCAGTCCGCGGATTGACGGCTATTTTGGGCATTCCGCGGAATGCCTAGCTATTCAGGAAGTCTGAGAGTGACAGTAGCCAACAATGGAGAAACGCGAGGTCTTTTTTGATGAGTTATTAGAATTAATTCAAGAGAAAATTGTTTTGGGATGTCATTAACTTGTTCCTTCCCTTGTGTCCACGTTCAGCTGTAACCGAGGCTGTTGTCAAAAGTTGTCAAAATACGGGGGCCAGGCACGGGTATGAAAAAATCAATTGCACCAAAAAATGCATGAACAATTCATGAAATTGTAAAAAACAAAGTTTGAAATGCCGTAATGCCGTTGATTCATGTAATAGCCGTTGCCATCATTCACATGTAATAACAAATTAATCTTTCTTGATTATTCACTTATAATATTCTTGTGTTTACGTCTTATAAATATGTATTCCTCTATTTGTCATCAGTTTAAATAAAGTTTGAAAAATCGATAATTTTTCAACAGTTGTTAGGTCAGTCAAAAATCTATTGGAATATACAGGTGCCCGTTTTTCGAGGCTAAGAATAGGTATCTTACTTATCTTTAGAGATATAGAGTCGGTTACATTAGGAAAAAGTTGCGCATTTTTATGACAATCAATGATCCAAAAAGATATTTGACCTATCACTTTTACTTTTCGATATATCATAGAAAAACAGGATTTTGAATTTCTGTTACAATGTTTTATTTCAAAAACGGTTGAAGGTGGTCTTCTTTAATCAAGACATTGTTGGAACTCAAAGCTGCCAAAATCTTTATTCTAGCTTTCAAAACAAGCTAGATACGACAACCAACTTTTTTCTCTTATGGGCGCCATATTGAATTTTGACATTTTAGAATACAGTATTTTTTTCTGGTTACAACGATGTGTCACATCTCACTGTTGAATAAATGTTCCACATTTAAGGATTTTTTGCGCATTTTCGTAGAAAATCCGCTATTAGCCGGGCTTTGAAGTCCGTCCGTCTGTCCGTCTTGTAGTTGAACTCCTCCTAAACGAAAAGTCGTAGCGGTATTGGTTTTTTTTTCAAATTAATGCTGATTGTCTGCGGATGGGAATAGGGACAAAAAATATTTGGTCAGACCGCACGATTGCAAGAAAAAAAAAAGTTTAAAAAGTCGGTATTTGACGCTACGGTGTGAACTTCTACATCGAGAAATCTTGCGAACCATTCTAGATACATACATAAGTACATGTAGCGAACGAAATATGCGGAAATTGATCGATACATTTTTAGTGAAAGAATCATTTTGATTCCTTCATTGCAATAGAAGAGATACAATTTTTTTAAGAAATGGTTTCGCCCCGCGATTCCACATTTGTCGGTATTCAATGCTACAGTGTGAACTTCTACATCGAGGAATCTTGCAAACTGTTCTAGATACATGCATACATCCACCAATCGAAAGATGCAGAAAGAAATGAAGAAATTTTTCGTGAAAAAATCAACCTGATTTATTCATTCTCAAGGAAGATATCTCTATTTTTATGCGAAATCTATACTTACGCACTTATATGCGGATGCGATTTTCAAGTCGCGGCGCTACGGTTCAACAAGCTGCTTCTGGCTCCGTGCTTGTGATCGATATAGGTATAATTCTTAGTTATAGGATATTTTCTAGTTTTGGTTGATGTCATTCTGTTGTTTTCATTTATTATTGACTACTCGTGTTTTCATAAAGATTGATGATTTCTTGTGGTAGTTTTGGGACAATCTGTTTACAGGTAACAGTGAACAGTGTACTTATCTGCACTCCGAAAATGCGCTCATGAGACTCACCCCCGTAAGGACTTTGCTACTTGTTATTGTCGGTTCTGATTTTTTTTTCAAAGCACTCTCTTTGAAAAATTTAAAAAAAAATTTGCCCAAAAACTTTTGTTCAACAGTGACATATGTGACACATCGTTGTAACCAGAAAAAATACTGTAGTCAAAAATGTCAAAGTCCAATAAGAGAAAAAAGTTGAATGTCGTATCTCGGTTGTATTGAAAGCTAGAATAAAGATTTTGAGAGCTTTGAATTCCCCTTGGAAAAGTGTTCTGACAATAGGAGCTTTCCTTTTACATCCTGAACTAAGTATTCTGACTTAAGTTGTTAGTGGTAGGTATCTCACTTTCGCGCATGTGATTTCTCGCTTTTTCTCTCTCTAACTTAGATCAGATCAGTAAGTTTTGTGGAAAAAGGAAAGCACTTATTGTCTTGATTATAAAAGGCCACCTTCAACCGTTTTTGAAATTGAATTTTTTTTTGCAGATTTCTGTTCTTTCACGATATCTCGAAAACCAAAACTAATAGGTCGAATATCTTTTTGGATCATTGATCATTATGGAAATGCGCAACTTTTTTCTAATTCAACCAACGTTGTATCTCTAAAGATAAGCGAGATACCCATGCTTAGCCTCGAAAAACGGACAGCCTGTATAGTATAGGTACTTATTAGAATAACATAGCTTTGTCTTGATAATTTTTATATTGCCTAAGCGGCCAGATCTTCTGCGGAATGCCCAAAATAGCCATCAATCCGCAGATTGCCTATCCAGTTGGGCATTTTGCAGGTTGCCTGGGCATTTCGCGGTTTGTCTGATTTCGTACTTTGCCGGTAACATATAGATAATTCATTAAACCATTGCCGCTTTATCAAAAAAAAAAAAAAAAAAAAAAAAAGTGCTAAACTCAAGATTCCACTAAGTAATATCAAAAACAAACGAATCTCTACAGCGGTACCTTGGCACCCCCTCATGCGCTAGTGCGAGCGTCTTATGTCAATTCAACGTCGAAAAGAATGCGCATTGCGCTGTTGCCACGTCAGGCGCACTTGCAACGTTGCCATAGCGGGTGCCAAGGTGACGTTTTTTTCCGCGACCTATGGTAGAAAGGTGAAATTACGCTTTTCAGCGTGATCTGTCAAAGAGAAATGTCACTGTCAAAGAGTGACAGGAGATTTTGACAACCATTCTTGTAAACTTTTTTCATGAGACCAAATAGCAAATTTTTCCTACCTATGAATGTGTTTTGTAATTTTGTTTAGTATACATATACAGGTGAGTCATTAATCCTGAAGACCTTTTTTTTCCTCGAAAATGTTCGTGAAAAGTTCTAGAGGTTATCAAACTAGAGCAACAAATAAGATAAATAGTTTCCATATGAAATTTTCTGCATGTATTTTTGAAGAAAACTGGATTTTGAGGATTTACGATTCACCCTGTATAGTAAATAAAATTACAAAACACATTCAAAGGTTCAAAAACATTGCTTTTTGGTCTGTTGAAAAGAGTACTGAAATCTTTCAAATTAACCACCTTTTGACCCTCTACAGGTGTCCCGTTTTTCAACGCTCACTATTGGTATCTCGGAAACGGTAAGAGATACAAAGTCGGTTAAATTACAAAAAAGTTGCGCAATTTTATGACTATTTCAAATATGTCAAGATATCCAAGATATCTTCGGTCATTTCTGAAATATCCCAAAAAAACTGAAAAATGCCGAATTCGAAAATTTCAAATCATTTCTTTATTATGACAGCTATCAATTTGAAAATTGGTATCCTGACATTTTTGAAGGTCCTTGATCGACTGACTGTAATAATTTTCACCTGTGCTCACTAGTTTTTGAGATATGACAGTTAACTTTATTTTTTCTAATGGACACCATATCATTTATCCATCCCATAAACTCACCTTCTCTTTCTCTTTACAAAGATATAAAACACTTGCAGCATTTTTGTCAAAATAACCTGTAAAAATTGAAAAAACTGTTCTTGAGGCGAAAAAATCGAGTTACCGCTTCGGTTGCCATGCTCTTGTGGCATATAAACAATGGCATTTGGTTGCTATGGTCTGTTGATTTTAGAAAAAGTTGGGTTACATCCCATTTTTGTGTATTTGAAAATGATAATAAATAACAATTGAACAAATACAGAACCAAGTATAACACAAAAAACATAACAATAGCAATAAACATTCATAATTTACAATTGCTCGAATTGGAGTCCATTCTGCTCCATGCAAAGTTGTGTGCCTTTTAGCCATGTTTTCAATGGCTGCGCTGATATCGTGCAGGTTTTTAATTGACTGAAACGCATCATCGTATCCTTGCTTCCAGCTCTTGGTTGCTTTGGGATGTTCTGTCATGAACCACAAATTCGATCTTTGAGCGTTCCCCGCAAAACGGACCCCGTTTCGAGTAATTGTAAATTATAAATGTTTATTGCTATTGCGATGTTATTTTGTGTTATACTTGGTTTTGTATTTGTTTTATTGTTATTTATTATCATTATCAAATACATGAAAACGGAATGTAACTCAACTTTTTCCAAAATCAACCGAATGCCATTGTTATTATGCCACGAGAGCATGGCAACCGAACCGGTAACTAGATTTATTCGCCCCAGAGATGGTTTTTCCAATTTTTACAAGTTATTTTGACAAAAATGCTACAAGTGTTTTATATCACGGGTATGGGAGACATGGGTAATTGGGTATAATTTGGGAGGTATGGGTATAATAATAATATTATTAGTACTATTATGTATCTAATATTGTATATTCGACACCTGTAAAGGTCATGAATAAACATTATTATTATTATTATTATTATTATCTTCGTAAAGAGAAAGAAAAGATGAGTTTTATGGGGTAAATAAATGATATGGCGTCCATAAGAAAAAAATGAAGTCAACTGTCATATCTCAAAAACTAGTAAGTGCAGGAAAAAATTATTGACGTCAGTCGATCAAGGACCTTAAAAACTGTCAGGATTTCAATTTTCAAATTGATAGCTGTCGTGATCAAAAAGTTATTTGAATTTTTGGAATTCGGCATTTTTCAGTTTTTTGGGGATATTTCAAAAATGACCAAAGATATCTTTGATATTTTGACATTTTTGAAATAGCCATAAAATTGCGCAACTTTTTTGTAATTTAACCGACTTTGTATCTCTCACCGTTTCCGAGATACCAATAGTGAGCGTTGAAAAACGGGACATCCTGTATATTTTCAAAAATAAAATCCCTAAATTCTTTTAAACACATTTCTGATACTTTTGAAGCATTTTTCTAACTGCGGTTCAATTTTCCACCCCAAGTTTACAAACATCCTGTATCTGGAAGGAGGAATCACCTAAAATAATTGAATATTTAGCAGTCACCAATCAATAACAGAAATAAAATTGATTTTTGGGATATTTGGATAATAATGTTGAGTTACTCATCACAGTTTAAATCATATAATATGTATTTTGTATGTATTTATTGCTTCCTAATTTTTTGATTGAAACTTAACTTACATACAGTAGGATCAATATTGTTTACTTATTGTTTGAAATAACATTTGGATTTTCTACAAGCATTCAAAATGCACCAATCACTTCAATCTTCAATGTAACTTTTTTTGTCATTTTCAGCGATTTTTTTTTAACCTGGCACATTTGAAAAATTATAGGTCTGTTCCAACAACAGTCAAAACCAGTTTTAGAGAACCGTTCAAAGCATATGCGTTCAAATGAATTAATATTGTATGGATTGAAATATAAAATAATAATTAATTTGGACGCATGCTTTGAACGGTTCTAGAACTGGTTCTGACTGTTGTTGGAACAGACCTAATATTTTGGTCGATATTTTGTTTATCATACATATGATTCATTCAGAGTCCATAGTGACTATATTTTTTTAAATAAAATCAACTTTCTATCCACCTGCGTTTACGCAGGTGTACAGACAATAAATGTACATGTCCTAACAGAAGATAAGAACGTTGAGGTAAAAATCAACGTCTACGAGGAGCTAGAAACACATTACGGAAAAATACTAAATTATTATATCAAGCTTGTAGTTGACAATTTCAATATTTTCAACGCCAAAATCGGAAGATAAGAAGCATATCGACGGGCAGTTGGAAAAAGCTGTATCCTTTTTCGGAAAAATATCAAGCAAAATATTTTTGGATTTTGGAAATGCCAATGGGCTCAAACCAAAGTACATCCTTGTAGCTTTCGAAAGAGACCAGAATGCTAAAAATCCGTCAAGGAATAAACCCAGACGGATTGATTTCGCAACGCTTATTTTACCAATTCAACACCGTCCTTGAACCAATCGTAATTGAAATTCACGATAGAACTGTTTTATTTTCTCCAAAGAAGTAAAGTCGTCTATTTAAAAATTCTACATTTCGACTCTCCTAACATTTGACTCTCGTTGCGTGTTTATTCAGCTGACCATTAAGCCAACCATTACAGAAATTCCGTTTAGAACCATGTGAGAACAAAAAAGTAGAATATTCAATATTTGACATGCGCACCTCCACCATTTACGTCCTCTATCATCTAAAATTTCGAAATTTCGGCCATGCACCAACACGGTATTTGTGTAGCCTATGCACACATGCAGCTTACGATCACTACCAAGTGTGTAGAAATTTCTTCAGAAATAAGCATTCGCGGGAGGTTTTTAAACTGTTGATTTATTGTGAATTTAGAAAAAATGACAAGTGGACCTTTCCTTTAATTTACTATATTTTCACGGGGGAATGTGCGAATCAAGTAAATCTAGTCCCAAATTGCAGAAGAAAGCTGAATCATCCAGAATCCACCATCAGTGTCGTTCTTTCCAAAGTTTAGAAGTAAAAAAAAATCTCGAAATACGACACATTTCTATTTGGGTTCGCCGCCGCCATCTTGATTTTTGATAATTCGGCTATATTGACAATTGATTCAAGTAGACGATTTAGTCAGCGAGCTTTTGACACCAAGTTTGTGAAAATTGGCCAAGAAACTAAAAAGTTAAAAAAAAATAATTTACTAATAATTTTTCACCCGGTATGACGTAAGTAGTCAATATCTGGCTACTTCGATTCAGAATTGTTTGTTGGGTAGATTAGTACTTTTATTTGAAGAAAATTGCAAAAACTCCAAGAAATATCAGCGAACTGAAGAATTGACCAGCCGCCAACTTTGATACGATATTGCTGGGAAATGTACCAGAAATCGCGAAAACACCCGAGTGATTATTTGTTCTTGGATGACCCTCTGACGAATGACGATTCCAAAAAAATAATTTTGAATACATCGTTTTTCCTACAGAAGTACCTACTGCTAGGGCCTGGATTATATCGCACATGATTCATTCTGAGTCCATAGTGACTATATTTTTTTTAAATAAAATCATTTTTCTATCCACCTGCGTTTAGCAGGTGTACAGACAATGAGCCTGATAACTTATCTTTTTATATAAAAAAAATATAATGCATTGATGTATCTTCTCGTGGGATAAACAATAGTGCCTAGTGGACGATGGTGAATAGTGCCGTGGAATAACATTTGTGCACTCATAACCCAAACATGAGAGGCAAGCTTTTCCACGTTTAATGTGCCCATCATTAGTGTAACAATTCGAATTTTGCAGCAATGGAAATGTTTTTGTTGAAGTGTATGTGTCTTTTGGTGGTTATTCAATACGTTCATGGATATTGTAAAATGCTGGGGATCTGCAACCAATCACCAGATGGAAAAAATCAAAGTTGCATAAACGACTTGTTTGGCCAGAAAGTGGTCGCTCCCCCTTTAGATGTAAACGATAGCAGATACTCTGAAGCAATAGACAAATTGAGCAGGTATTGTCCTTTCTTTCTGAAAGATGAAAACGGACAACCATTAGGTAAATATTCAAGTATTCTTGAATAGTATTCTGTATTAGATTTTTTAAAGCTAAAGTAAATTTTTTTTTTTATTGAAGACGATCCTCCTGAGTTGTGCTGTGATGTTGACCAAGCTATTGTAATGGCTGATAATTTTGGGAATACCGTTCCGTTCGAAAGATGTCCGACGTGCGTGAAAAATATAATTTCAACTTACTGTGTATTTTCTTGTTCTCCGCGTCAAAGTGAATTCATGACTAGTATACAGCCTGGCTTCAATTGGACGACTGGATCTCGTAAATATTATATAAAAAATAAGTCGTATAGTAGGTATTCATAGGTTCTGATTTTAGTTTACACAAAAACTGTCTATCAGAACATCAATGAAAATTTTGCTCAAACAGCCTTTGATTCTTGCAAGCATGTTTCTTATCCAAGCACTGGAGATGTAGTGATAGGATCAGCTTGTGGTTCGTATGGCTCTCTGTACTGCAATCCCATGAGGTATGTATTTTTTTACTTTCCGATTTGTTCACGTTTTGAGGTTCGTTTTTTAAGATTTTTCAACTACATGGGCTCCACTGAGAATACTTTCTCTCCCTTTGATATCGTCTTTACATCGGTAAATGATACAGTCGAAGGTGCAATTAATCCTGGAGCATTGAAATGTAATGAGGCCTATGTAAGACACTGGGTACTGTAATGCGTAGGAACCAGAAATAATTTTTTTTTTCAGGAAGGTTCTTCAGCATGCAGTTGCGTTGACTGCGAGTTGAGTTGCACAAACAACGGCTATGACAAATTGTCAGAAGACATTGTAATATTTCTAGACGTCAATACTTACTCTTTCATCACAGCTTGCGTTATTCTTGGCATTGGGTTTATCGCCACACTTGTTATAATTTTTTTTAGGGGAATAATCCCCAGAATAACAAAAACATTTATCCCTCAAAGTAAGCTTCATGGAAATATGTTCAATTGAAGAAACTTTTAACCATCTATTCTCTTTCAGTTACTTCAACTTTCACTAAGAAACGCTACATTGGTGATAGGATGAATGAATGGATGGAAAAATTTTTCCGGAAATTTGGAACATGTAAGAAAATTCGAGAGAAAATTTAATAATTGAAGGAAAAATTTTCAATTTATCTTGCTTTTTTCTTCAGTTATGGCACGAAAAAGATATTATGTGGTTGGTATAGCACTGGCTCTAGTCATTGGTCTTTCTATTGGTGCCCTTTCTCTTAAAGTTACTACAAGTCCTGTAGAAATTTGGGCTGCTCCACACAGCAGGAGCAGACTGGAGAAAGATTTCTTTGATGCCAATTTCGGCCCTTTTTACAGAACAAATCAAGTCTTTTTCAAAAGCAAAGGCCTTGATTCGGTAAGGATATAGCTTTTTTTTAAGAAGAAATGGGCGCATTTTTTAATTGTAAATTCATTTTAGTTCGAGTTTGAGTCGAAAATCGGAGAAACCAATGTTACCATGGGCCCAGCCTTCAACGAAACGTTCTTGAAAAAGGTCTTTGAGCTACAACAAGAAATTGAAGCAGTAAGTGTACCAAAGCTTATATAAATTCGGGACAACTTGATGTTTCACCACTTTGACAAAATCACCAACAATACTTCAGCTCACTGACACTCTTAACAGAATAATTCACCGATCTTCGGAAACTTCTAGCGATTTTGATTTACCTACTTGCATTGCCCCTGGTTCAGAGCAAATCATTATTTTAATCAACGCCATAAGTGAATCGCATTCGCTGTTATTGCAAATATCTTTTTACGTGCCGTTTATTTGTCCTGTCAGTGATGCTGATGTGGCGTGTCCGTGAAATTGTCCGTCTGCCGTTGAGTATCTACTTAGCTACTTACCTACTAGTCCAGTAAAACTACGGTTTAACCTCGAACTAATTGCAACAGAAATAATTTTTCGGCCATCAAGTTTCGTTTAGCTGTCTGAACAACATATTAAAAATTAGGAAAAATTTGAGTAGGGGAAAACGTCCAAAATGGTATATCCAATCCGGTCGAAGGACGTTAACCATACTTCTTGATGAAGAATCTATAATAAATTCAATTTTTGTTGTTTATCAGTTTAGTACACCTATACGAACAACACATAAGAAATATAGTACAATATAGGTAGGGGAACAAGTCCAAAATGTCAAAACCAATCCGGAAGTAGGCGCTACGTGGACGATTTTCGTTTCTGTCAATATCGGATCAATTCTGGCAAGTTTGACATCGTTTCCTACTAACTTTGACGTTGTGAATTCAATAAAGGTGATGTAATTGTGATTGAAACATGTTTAAGCAAGTTCTACTAAAAAAAACACGTTTTTTCGGACATTTTTTCCTTTTTTTCCAATTTCATTTGTGTCGTTGTTGAAATAATTGATCATCACAATTCCTGCATACTTCATCTATTCCAAGTATCTCACACAGAAAAATCATGCACTGAATGTATCTTTTGTTTTAACAAAGTGATATAATCGATTTGTTGCAAAAACTGCCTAACGACCATTTTTGCTCAAAAAATGTACGCACTCTTACGGTAAAAAAAATGCTGTAAGGGTAAAATACATTTGTTTTGAAGTTTTTGGACTGCGGGTTATAGAGAAAGCATTCTTTATTCCGTTCAGTAGAGGCAGTCGTACGGAAGTTGTATTTTGATAGACGCAGCATAATTTTTGCGTGAACCTGCGTAAATTTTCGAGTGAAAAATTAGCGTTGAACAGTTTCCGCAACAAATAAATTTCATCAATCTGTGAGAATAAAATCCACATCCAATGCATAGTTTTGATGTGTCAAACGCTTGACATTAGTGAACTGTGTAGACATTTCCACAAAAATATTTTTTGACAATGAACAAATCGAAATTGAAAACCGGCAAGAAAATAAACCTCAAAAACGTGTTTTTTCAAGTTCAACTGGTTTTAACATAGTTCAATCACAATTTTACGACTTGTTGTTTGTTTTGATGGATAATAAAGAAAAAACATATAGTTTTGCCTGTTTTTTTTATTCCCTTGAGAAAGTCAGCAAGTCAATATCTCGATTTTTGACTAGGTGTCTTTTATTTTATTTTTCCCCTTATTAGAGCTACCGCGTTAAGTAAGGTATTATTCCCGACTAATTTCTACATTCTGAATTCGATGATGATCTCAAAATTACAATAAAAACAAGTTTGGACAAGTTACCTGAGAAAAAATTTCTTTAGAATTTTTCAGTTTTTTTTTTCTTCAATTGATGGAGGCATTTGTACTCAGAACTATTTTATACATCACTACTTTGTTATGTATTTAACATTATCAAAAGCATGTAACCAATACCTGCGTATTTTGTTTTTGGAAGCTGAAAAAAAAAACAAATTTGGAAAATAGTTTTGGATGCCTCCAACAATAATTACTGAAAAAATCAAATTGAAGAATATAATAAAACACGGTTTTTAGGCTAACTTGTTCAAACTTGGTTTTATTTCAATTTTGAAGTCATCATTGGATTCAGAATGTGGAAATTTGTCAAAAATGATACCCTTGACGGTATAGCATCATTATGGAAAAAAAAGAAATTTCACAAACCTCTAATTAAAACCCCCGCCGTGCCCCCCACGTTATGCAATAATACATTTTTTGTGAAAAATGACACCTTCAGGCTTTGACACATAGAAAAATTTGGGAAAACTGTTTATTTGAGTCAGTATAAGCAATAGGTTCTAAGTTTTAACCCTGATGCATTTTAAATAGCAATTTCAGCTCCCCCTCCCCTGAATAACACATAACAACACCCTCCAGTACGATTTTTGTCGTTTTTGGATAAGTTATAAGGCAGACAATTCTGGACACATCCTGACATTTTTAGATTTCCATGATTTATTTCCAGATAGAAACTGATCTTTTATGTACTATAAGCAAAAACTATGCAAAGTGACACCGCCATTTTTGATTCGCCATTTTGAAGACTTTCCGCCATTTTAATTTTTCTTAATTTTTCATATGTTGCTTATAGGACTTCATAGTAGGACTAAGGTATTTCATAGCGAAAGAATTATTTCTGTTGCAATTAGTTTGAGGTTCACCCCTTTTTTTACGTAGGTTTACTGGACCATACTTCAGTATCTTTTTTTTTGTGCAGATAACTTTGGATGATGGAAGTGGGTTAGAAAGCATATGTTTTTCGCCATTATCAAATGCCTTCTCTGGAGAGATGACCAAGGATTCTTGCACGGTTCAGTCATTACTGGGATTCATGCAAAATGACTTGACGCAAATGGAGTCAACAAAATATTTGGACACTCTTTTGCAATGCATGTCGTATGTTTTGCACGACAAATCTAATTTATAAACTTTTAAATCGATTTTTGTGTTGTAGGAGTCCATACACCATCAACTGTTTAGCTCCTTATGGTGGTCCCATTCAACCTGGTTTAGCTTTAGGAGGTAATTCTTTTCCGAACTACACTGATTCGACTGCAGTAAGTTTAACATTCTTACTTAACAACAAAGTGGATGCAAAGCAATTGAAAAAACAATTGGAATGGGAAAAGAAGTAAGTTTCTGTATAAATAATCAATCAGTTTCTAAAATTTGAAGTTTGGCTTATATAGGTTCATTAGTCTTCTGAAACACTGGGATAAACATAGCAAGCCTGATTATATGGATATCGCGTTCAGTGCTGAAAGATCAGTCGAAGATGAAATCGCTAGAGTTTCAGAATCAGAAATGAGCACAGTTGTCATCAGTTATGCTGTCATGTTCATTTATATTGCAATGGCTCTGGGAAGATTCGTATCTGTGGAACGTTTATTTGTAAGCTTTCAATTCTAATTCACTCGAGTAGGGGTATTAATTCTCAACCTTCTAGGTGGAAAGCAAAATGTTGCTTGGAATTGCAGGAGTCCTCATAGTATTGGGCTCAGTGCTAGTCTCCCTAGGCATATGTGGATATATTGGCATCCCAACTACTATGCTGACGATCGAAGTAATTCCGTTCTTGGTTTTGGCTGTGGGAGTAGACAATATTTTCATTTTGGTACAGACACATCAAAGACAAATGCGGTCAGTTCAAAAAGCCTGTTATTTTTGAACTGATGGTCAGAACTTGAAATTTTCATTCTAGGAACCATGATTTGAGCTTAGAAGAGAGAATCGGAGAAACTTTATCAAAAGTGGGACCAAGCATGTTATTGACTAGTTCTTCTGAGATAATTTGTTTCGCAATTGGTAATCACTTTTTCCAATAGCTACTTTGTCTTTAAGTAAATGATGGATGTATTTCAGGTACGAGTTCCTCTATGCCAGCGGTGAATACTTTCGCAGTTTATGCTACCATAGCAGTTCTACTTGATTTTATTTTACAAATAACAGCTTTTGTGGCCCTGCTTACAATGGATATGCAACGGTATGAGGTAAGATTGTATCACTCATAATTGTTATTATGGAATTAATGTTATAATTTTTTAGAATAATCGAGTAGAAATATTTTGGTGCAAGCAAGTGACAAGTGATCCTCCTTTGCCGATACCGGGCTTGGTGCAAAGATTCTGGCATAAATTCCTTACGCCACTAATCATGAAGTAAGACTTATTTATAGTTGATTGAACTTAGTAGTTGAACTATCTCTGTTTAAAATACGTGTAGGTGACCCACATTATTTGGTTTTTTCCGTTTCAGTTTTTGGTCCCGCTGCGTAATTATCTGCATTTTTATCTCAACACTGTGCGTTTGCATAGCCGTTATTCCTTCCATTGAATTAGGATTGGATCAGAAACTTTCGATGCCTTTAGACAGTCACGTCTTGAAATATTTCACTTACATGGCCGACCTCATGGGTACAGGTCCACCTGTTTACTGGGTGACCAGAGGTAAAATAGACTACTCAGATGAATCATTTCAAACGAAAATGTGTGGTGGTGTAGGCTGCATTGAAAATTCTATCACTACACAACTGTTCACCGCAAGTAAACAGCCTGAAATGTAAGAGCGTGAAACGGATTCACCTAAACTTGATACTAAAAGTTCAATATTTTAGTACATATTTAGCAACACAAGCAACTTCTTGGGTAGACGATTTTAATGATTGGAGCAACGCTGATAATTGTTGTAAATTTTTCCGAAGCAACGGTTCATTCTGCCCACATACTTACACGAGTGATATTTGTGATAAATGCAATCGTGCTAGTATTGATCATATATCAAAAAAAGAATATTTTGACAAATACTTCTCGTTCTTCCTATATGATAATCCTGATGCCAACTGCGCTAAAGGAGGCCATGCTTCATATGCTGGGGTAAAGTATTATAATTTGTGTGATTATTGTATTTTAATGCCAATTTGTCTTGGATCATTCAGGGAATGAATATGTATTTAAATGAAGGTGGTTCTGTTTCTATCAAATCTTCTAATATTATGTCGTATCATACCATAATGAAGTCGTCTGCTGATTACATAGGTGCTCTCAAATATTCCCGCTTTATAGCTGATCAGCTAACGAAAACCTTGGACATTCCCGGAGTCGACATATTTCCATACAGGTACACGCGCAAATCAATGAAAAAAGTTCTTTCAAACTAAGTATTCTTCATTATAGCATCTTCTATACTTACTTTGAGCAATACCTATCCATTTGGGATGACACAATGATATCGTTAGGATTATCGCTGTTAGCGGTATTCCTTGTCGCCTTTGTGGTTTCTGGATTGAACTTATTTTCAGCTGTAGTCATACTGGTTGTGGTTCTTCAAATAGTCATCCACATGCTGGGACTCATGTATTTCTGGAACATCTCACTGAATGCTGTTTCGCTGGTCAATCTCGTCATGGTATTTTTCTTGGGCTACAAAACTATCACAGTCCTGTTAACCATTTGAAAATTGCAGAGTGTCGGCATCGCTGTTGAGTTTTGCGGCCACATTGTGCATTCGTATGTAAAATCTCAAAACGGGAATCCAGCGGATAAGGCGGCAGATGCACTCACCAACATGGGAAGTTCGGTAAGGTGGCTCAAAAATTGAAAAATGTATTTATTTTCTGTGATATGTCATGTTTTAGGTCTTTTCGGGAATAACCTTGACGAAATTCGCAGGAATAGTGGTGTTGGCCTTTGCGAAATCTCAAATATTTCAAATATTCTACTTTAGAATGTATTTAGGAATCGTAATAATAGGTGCCCTGCATGGTCTGGTATTTTTGCCGGTATTGCTCAGCATTGTGGGTAAGTGCATGGTTTGATATTTACAGCTCAGCACAAATCGGGACCCGAGTCGGGACCTAAAAGAACGCAAAAAATCAAATAAACATGTTAGCTTCACGCGAAGACCCCATTAATCTAGGGACAGAATAAAGCTGGGTGATTATCATGCAATCAACAAAATTTCCATTCAAGGTTGGCTCTGCTGTCAAATAATAATTCAGTCATTCATGGCTGAATAGGCACTGACATCCAGAGGCGCCTCAATTTTAGAAAAAAAATTGTTACCAAAGTCAACTCAGAATGGAAAATGTGGATCACACAGTATATGCCGTTTACGTTTTAAATTCAGTAGAATGACTTTTTGGAGCAAAACTATAAATACAGTGACAAGTTGGGGGGCTACGGCTACGGCTGATGGCACCTGCAAAGTTATGGAGCGAAACTGAAACTATCAGTGGCCATCAGCTGTACATCCTCCACAGCGTTCCAGCTTATCACTTTATTTTTGCTCCAAAAAGTCAATCTACTGTATAGACAATACAAATAGAGAAGACCATATGTTATCACCACCGTCGTCATGGATATTGGGGCATCAAAAATCAGCCAACCTTTTTTTGAATGATGGATTCGCCTGGTTCCTACGCAACCGTAAAAATCCTTAACGACATAATGGTCTTTATATAAAATCGTATCGAAAATGTGTTATTATAGCGACCAAAATCATTTCGAAAGTGCCACTTTATAGCACTAGTGTTATAAATAGTACTAGTGCTATAAACTGGTACGAATCTGGTACTTCTACGACTGTGAACGTTCCATTAAAATCTGTGACCGCTTCAGGCAGCTCAATACCACAGACTGAATATTCCAATAACATCTGTGACCGCTTCAGGGAGCCCCAAGGCACAATCTGTATCGCGAGGTGTATTGATATTAATTTATATATTTCATAGATTACCCTCGTTCTATTTTACCTGCGTTTTCGGCACGATTTTATATAAAATAGTGTATATGCCTCGTTCCCAAAGTACCTTTATGTCACCTCGTGGTGCATGTAAACCTCGCTTCGCTCGGTTCACAACCCGCACCACTCAGTGCCATAAAGTAGTACTTTGGGAACTTGGTATATAATATACTAATTTTCGTGCTGCCATAACCGAAAATGACAATATACGCTCGGTGTCCTGCACTGTAATATTCAGAAAAAGATCTAGAGCGGCAAAGTAAAAAATACACGTGAAAAATAAACTAACCTCGCAAAATCATTCACAATTCAAGAGAGATCACGTTTCCAATGTTATAGCTTGGGATTTTCGGTTCAAATCAGTTAAAATTATAAATAATTACTTTGAAAATTAACATTTTAGGGTCATTTTTCTAATAGCTGTTTGTACAATTGCAGAATGATTTTTGAGGTTTTGTGGCGCGATGGTTTAAAAGTGATCAATTTATGCAATTTTCTGTGTTTCGTCGTCACACAAGATACTAGAACTCAGTGATTTCGGGATTTTTGGGGGATGGCCCTTCTAATTGGGGAGGGGGAGGGCGGTTTTAAGCAAGAAAATTCAAACATAGGACGCAATTTTCCAAATCGACATTTGACACACAAAAATCTGCATCTAGTAGGTATATGCCTCGTGCCTTGGTAATAAATGGCAGAAGTACCAACTTGAAATTTATTCAATTGATTATTGCGATATGATCTTATTTATTTGTAATTTTATTAAAAGCAGCACTAGTCGTCGCGGTACGGGCCTAAAATCGTCCAAGTTCTGCACTTCTAACGATTTCGATTATTTTCGGCACAGATGATCATTGGACCTATTCAAGCGTTTTGACCCGCAGCACCACCAAATTTGCCCCTCAGGAACGGAGGGGTGGGGGTATCTTCAGAATTTGAAGCTCCAGGTCTGGTATGGTCCAATGAAGACCCACAAAGGCAAGTGAGTAGTCATTTCCGAATGATTTTCATCCGCTGATGTCGATTCTCACGTGAAAAATGAGTTGCGCGGTCATTTGACAAAGATAATTGGTAATAATAAGAGATAAAGATGAAATCAAGTGGTCATTTACTGAACTCTGTAGGAACTTGTTTTTTTGTGATAAATACATGAAACTTGGTAGGGCTGTTCATTATTACTTACTTTCCAAATATGGAGGGAGCACCACGCGTTCCGACGCATGACGTCGCGACGCAATGTCAAAAAACATGGTGGTCGTCATTTCCAAAATAGTCGATATATTATCATAGTTTATTTGATTTCTTTCATCAAACCATATGCTTTCGAGATTCAATAACATATTTCTGTCGACTTGGGGAAACGGTGGGCTACCAGTGGTGAGTCAGGTGTCTGCTAGAGGGAGCTGTGAGGTTTCTTTACCCCCAAATTTCCACGGTCGACATCTTCGGATAAAACTATTTTCAAGTTTGTCCATACGAAGAATTATGTCATCTGGTCAACATTCTCCATGTTTCGTCCTTCTAAGGACTCCTCAGTATGGTTTATACAGATTTCGCAACCGCGCGAGATCATTCAGACTACCTGGTAAAGTAACCGATTCTGGAATACCGTTTTGTTTGAAATGGGTAAAAAAGGAGTAAATGCAATTTCTGTGATTCTAGTGTTAGGGTATGAATAAAGTCTCGGATATGAATGAAGTAAATACGTCTGAAAAAAGCACCAATATCAAAAACTTGAATTCTTGAATTCGATTCCCGGCACAGTGCTTTGTGCTATAGAAACAAAGTTTCTCAGCTTGTGATATTTGGGAATCAAATTCAGCAAACTCCTATGACATAAGAAATGCCGATAAGGATAAAAACAACAAATAAACAAACAATAATGGTTAAATCATTTGATACGGTCTCATACAAAGCGATTTCTTTTTTTCAGTACGGTGGCATCGATATTAACAGGCGATTCATCGTTATAATAATTTATAGTTTAGTTTGGAAGAGTTCTGTAACCGAGTATGTACCTAATATGGTACAACATTAAAGATCACTTTTTTCCAGTAATCAAAAGTACCTTTCTGAGTGCCTTTCATTTGATCGCTAGATCTGTATAAACATACTGAGGAGTCCCTAGAAGGACGAAACACGAGAAATGTCAATCAGATAACATATTCGTATGCACAGACTTCAAAATAGTTAGTTTAGTTTGGTCAAAATAGTACCTCGGTTTTATCCGAAGATGTTGACCGTGGAAATTTGGGGGTGAAGAAACCTCAGTTCCCCTTACAGGCACCTGGTTTACCACTGGTAGCGTAGCACACCGTTTCCCCAAATCGACAGAAATACGTTATTGAATCTTGAAAGCATATGGCTTGATGGAAGAAATGAAAGAAATCATAATATTCCTATCGACTGTTCCCACTCAGCATAGCATGTCATGTTTCATAAATGAGATGATCTCAATCATGTCACAAAATAACATCACAATGAACGTTACTTCCACATCTATAAGATGTTCATCCGCGATGTTATACGATGTAATGTCTGAGAGATGTTTCGAAATGAACTTGAATTGAACATCACACATGAGACATCTACCGGACGTAACATTGTTACTTCTTTCAACTGATCGAAGTGTAACATCTCACTGACGTCAATGAGACGTAGGTAGTCACTGAGAGGTTTTTCAAATTTCGCGGGCTGTCATCGTTAAGCTTCGTGTGTCGGAAAATATTTGATTGATAGTTTTGCCCCCTATTCCATGTGTGTGATGCCAGAACAGCCTTTATGTCTTCATGTTAAGTTTGAGGCCCTGCGGGCCCCCTTATGTCTTCATGTGTCGTTTGGAATCATTTTTGTGTCTTCTTGTGCTTGTGGCTTTAGGAACTAGCGAGGGAACTAGTGTGTCCCGTTTGTGTCGTCTTGTGTTCTTCGAGAGCCTACTGGGCCTTCTTGCATTTTGTCGCGGCTTTCGCACCTCTGGTGAACTCTTATGTCTGCTCTTGTGTTATTCCGAGCCTCAAAATGGGCCCATTTTGTCTTATTGTGCTTTCGAATACTTTGATGACTCCCGTTCATGTCTTATTGTAACGTCCGGGGCCCCAACGGAGCCCCTTGTGTCTTGCTGTAACGTTTCGAGCCCCAGCGAGGCTCTTTTGGTTCGGTGTATCGTTTGGAGTCCTAATGAAATATGCCGAGAAATATCCCTGAACATCAAGTTCGCTGTTTAAATATACTGTAGACAAGTTGGTAGCTCAGACGAATCGGCAGCAGTGTCTCTAACTATCACCTGTGGGGATCCAGGTTCGAATCCTCCGGAGTACGCCATAGAAGAACAACTTTTCTTAGGGAAAAAACGTGCTGTATAGATTGTAAAAATTAGTAAAAATAGTTGCGGAACCTCCTATGACATAAAACTATGTTGAAAAGTGGTGAAAAATCAATTTTTATTTAAAAATACACATCCAAAATGCGATGTTATATGTACGTCAAAACGTGATATCTACGAGATGTGGAATAGCGATGTAGATAGTATGTCACATTTGGACATCTTTGAGATATCTCATTCATGTTCTAATTACCCGGACATAAGAGGTAACAGAGATGTCCACTTAACATCGCAGAGACTTTTTTTGTTAACATCGCAGTTGTGACTTAAACATCTGAGTGATGTCACAGAGATGTTTTCTTGCTGAGTGGGTTCTGGAAATGGCGACCACTGTTTTTTGATATTCCGTCGCGAGTTCCGTCGCGACGTCATGCGTCGGAACGCGTGGTGCTGCCTCCATATTTGGGAAGAAAGTAATAATGAACAGTCACACCAAGTTTCATGTACCGGGTGTTTATAAACGTTTGTTATCATATCGCCTTTGGAATCTCCTATCACTCTTTCAAATCGTGCCTTTCACTGCGACTTTTGGCCTGACCAAAGCCTGCCGCGATCACAGACGTTTATAAACACCCGGTATTTATCACAAAAAACAAGTTCCCACAGAGCTCAATAGATGACCACTTGATTTCATCTTTATCTCTTATTATTACCAATTATCTTTGTCAAATGATTGCGCAACTCATTTTTCACGTCAGAATCGACATCAGCGGATGAAAATCATTCGAAAATGACTACTCACTTGCCTTTGTGGGTCTTCATTGGACCATACTAGACCTGGAGCTTCAAATTCTGAAGATACTCCCACCCCTCCATTCCTGAGGGGCAAATTTGGTGGTGCCGCGGGTCAAAACGCTTGAATAGGTCCAATGATCATCTGTGCCGAAAATAATCGAAATCGTTAGAAGTGCAGAATAATTTGGTGTACCGCTACGACTACACGAAAAACGGTGTATGCTACTCGCGCTGAAAACGGCATAGCATAACTCTCTTACATGCAGCTCTCGGCCTAGGGCCTCGAGCTGCATTCACGTTCGTTATGCTATGCCCGCTTTTCGGCGCTAGTAACATAAAATACTATTTCTATTTGTATTGTCTATAAATAAAAAGTGAACGGGATATACAGGGTAATTCAAAAAACACGTCCACCCCCATTTTTCTAGAGATTGGTTAACGATAGCGAGTTGCAGTAAAGACACTAAAGACTGTTGGGTTCAGCTGCTTTCTTTTTGGGTCAAGTTTAATATGTTAATTTGATTATAAATTAATGTAAACATCAAGACTGTTTGTGTTGAGTTTTGTAACGTTCATAGACAGCCATTAGTGGATGTTGGGGAGTTTGGTGCGTCGAGGGAGTGTAAGCTACTGGGGGGTGGTGTTCGACAGAAACTCAGCTTCTGCGGGCACGTGGATAGGGTCTGTTCGAGGTTGGCATCTGCGAATTACGTTCTTCTGACTCTCAGGAAGTCTGTTAGCGTTAGCATCGGTTAGCGTCCTCCTTCAGACTTATTATGTAATTTTCCAGTCCGTCGTCTCCTACGGCATTATGGTCTGGGGACAGTCGACTGAGGTCGGAAGGGTTCTCATTTCGTAGTATTATAGCACCTTTTGGTGCCAGCACTTTTTGAGTGCATCGCAGAGACCGCGCGGCGCGGCATATCCAGCGTGTATGTGTGTCAAGCTAGCACCTTTTACATTAAAACATTGATCCCCCTATTTCAGGGGGCTGAAACTTTGCACACGTATACCCTTTGACATGACGAAGGGGCTGTCAAAAGCTGAATCGGGCGAATTGATCCTAAAGGGCTAAAAAAATTAAAAAAACTTGGAGAATTGTTCCTTCTCTACCGCAATTATTTGAACCTTGGTCCCCCTACTTCAGGGGGCTGAAACTTTGCAAACGTAGGTATACCCTCTTCGACATGACTAAGGGCCTGTCAAAAGCTGAATCTGGCGAATTAATCCTAAAGGACTCAAAAAAATTAAAACTTGGCCCGATTCAGCTTTTGACAGGCCTTTCGTCATATGTCGAAGAGTATACGCATGCAAAGTTTCAGCCTCCTGAAGTAGGGGGACCAAGGTTCAAATAAATGTGGTAGTGAAGGAAAAATTCTCCAAGTTTTTTTTTTGAGCCCTTTAGGATCAATTCGCCCGATTCAGCTTTTGACAGGCCTTTCGACATGTCGAAGGGTATACGTATGCAAAGTTTCTGCCCCCTGAAATGGGGGGACCAAGGTTCAAATAAATGCGGTAGAGAAGGAAAAATTCCCAAAGTTTTTATTTTTTGAGAGCATCTCAAAATTTTGGTAAATTTTTTTTCCACTGCACAATATTGTTTCTGAAAATTTCCAGCGGTTTTCATTTCATGATAGAACACAAGAACAAACTACAATCAATCGAACTTATCAAAACGGCCAGTATGATGTATAACTCAATACGCAATAGCTATTTTAAAATTTTTAGGCACCTCTGGTTTTACCAGGTTTTTGTTTTCTGTCATAAAATGAAAACCGCTGGAAATTTTAGGAAACTTTTTGCACTTGTCCATCATTGAAACTTTTCAAGGACTTTTCAATGACATATATCTCTCAATATTGTGCAATGTGAATAAAAATTGCCCAAAATTTTGAGATGCCCCCGCACTCAGAGTTTTAGTGGAGTAGTTTTTTTGACATATCAAATTTGATCAGAAAACCCCGCTGAATCTAACGGTCTTTACCGCAACTCGCTAGCTTCAACGGATCTTGAGAAAAATTGGGGTGGACATCTTTTTTGAATGACCCTGTAGACTTGAAATTTTTATGGGATATTTGAGAGTACTTTCGTTATTTTTTTGCATTATTCAGAAAGCTGCTCTTACTTCCGGAAGTAACCAGAAGTGACGTTAACTTTTGAATTTCAAATGGAACACCTCTGTATATTATATAGTAGGTTCACTTGTACTGTGACTCTAGTTGGCTGGGCAAATTTTCTACTTTAGCATTGTAGGCTTGCCGCCTTTTCACCTGGTGTGAAACTGACTTCTCTGGAAGTAAAGTTATATTTCTTATCAAATTGATATTAAAATCTTGGAAAACTGACCTGGTCATACGTGGACGTGCGACTAGGGGGTCACAGAGTTGTGTTATCGTCGTGTAGACACCAAAAGAGCACGGGGCAGCCGCAAATCTAAGTCATCTTGACGGCGGCCCATTCAGGGTCGACAAAAACTCGTTCCGGGAAGCCCCAAAACGAAAGCAAATTGCAAATTGAAGGTACTTACATCAATTTCGGTCCAAAACGCACCCTTGAGCGGCGGGGTTTTTTGAAATTTGGTTTAATTTACTTTTTGCACGTAAACTCTTTTGCCAATTACAGACTGCACGGCGATCCTTGTATCGCCTATAATTCTTCAGGGTTTGGTGTGTATTTTTGACTGGAAGAGGCGAAAGAGTTGATGATTGCATGGGGCCCCTTTTTTGGACGAAAGGCATTGTATACTAGGGTGGGCCGCTGCTATAGGTGTGTTTTTTTTGTTTTCATAATACGGACTTCTAATAGCGCGGAAAAGTTGCAGTTTCATATACTTTTCAAATATATAGAAGCTTTTTGTCCCAAGTTTTCGTCTTCAGCCTCCGCAAGACGTGTCTTTCAGAAATATCTCAACATTCAGTTTTTGCATGATAACGAATTAAGTTATAGAGAAAACTGTTGAAATACCTTAGTGAAAAAATAGATAAAACTCTTGATTCGACAAAAATTGAGTGATAAGACTTCAATTATCAATATTTTATCAATAGTTTTTGTTTTAGGTCACTTTGGGCTAAAAATTTTCTGACTTACCAATATGGGCATCAGTTTCCTAGATTCATTCTTGCTGTAAATAGAGCCATATCTTGATTCAGCTTCACAAACTGCTGATGCTGCTTCTAAAACTGTTTTCACAAATCGCTCTACTGATTAGGTATAACAATAAAAACATGGAAATTCTAATTAAGGAATTGTATCGTTTGTATTGTAACATTCAGTAATTCTTTTAGTTCATTATCCGACATACGGGGTGGTTTTTCGAAAAGGACTCACCTCCAATTTCTCGCTGCACAAGTTTTTTCTGAGAAACAGCTGACACAAGTCGATTTTCTTTTTGAGAGGTACATCTAGGACACGTATTGCCAAATTCTTACCTCCAATCCCTTTGCCCCCACCCCCTACCCTAGTTTTGAAATTTCAAATTGCATTACCTGTCTTGTGATACACCAAATTGAAGGCAATAACATTGTTTCCGTTAAATATATTCTGAAATCTTTAAACTACCCTCTCAACTATTTTAAAAATTCTTTCATTGTTGATTGAAGGAATGTTTTTCTGTTAACTGTAGATTCTTGAGAAATGGATTTCCCAGCAAAAACGGGGCGATTTTTATTTCGAGGGGAACATCTGAGACATGTGTTGCCAAATTTTTATCTTCACTGCATTCTCTCCTCAATCAGGACAATTTTTGAAAAGGATTGGTGGGTGATTGAAATTATTTTTGCATAAAGGAAATTTTATACTTTCATTTGTGTATTACAAGGTAGATAATTTATTGCTATTAGAATTGAAGTAGGCTAGGATGGGGCCGAAAGGGTTGGAAGTAAAACTGTGACAACATGCCACTTTGGAATTAAGAACCGACCTGTTTTCGTTTAAAAATATTTTTTCCAAGAATCGGGATAGTTGATAGGATCGAGAAAAGCTTTCCTTTGATTAAGGATAAGAGAATTTTCGCAAAGGTTGGGAGGTGACTTGAAAAATTTAAAATTTGTTTGTCAGAAAAAGGATTCTATTATCTTTAGTTTGATGTGGTGTCACAAGTTAGGTAATGCTTTGACATTTTAAAGTTTTTTTTTTCATTTGGGTGGTCTCTTTTAACAATTTCAATAACGTTTTGATTGATGTATGATATTATTTCATCATTGCTAAAACTCTTGTATAAGAAACAGTTGAAATTGAAGTTTTCGCCCAAAGTTGCTCAATTTTTAATGTGACTATTTCTGCAACTTCAAGGCAACTGGGCTTTTTCGGTGAATTCAATTTCATGTGTTTTTTTTTATTGAAAAAACAATACTGGAACACGGGTTTTTTATGCCTGACTGTTTGATTCCATATTTTTTTATTGTAAATATATTTTTAAACATTTTCTGGCCTAATAAAAATTTGCGATTTTTTTTCCAAATATGGAAAGTTCAACGTCATTGCGGACCCTGTAGTGATGATTTTTTTCCAAAAACGCTGTGAGAATTTCTTTTTGTATTCTGATTATGCATCTTTTCCGCACTATTAGAATAAAAAAATCGAAAATATGATTTTTCGGCCCACCCTATTGTATACTCTTCAATTTGAACCATCGAACGTTGAACTGGTTAGTTAGCGCGTTCGACTACCACTCCAGAGGTCGCGGGTTCGATCTCCGCCGGGGACGGATTTTCGGCCTCGAAAACAAGCTCCTTGGTTTAGTTGGAATGCTTGCTAAATGCAAGACGCGCCGTGTGCCGCATAGCACGTAAAATACGAACGATGGTGCCGACCCCATGCGATGTTGGTGGTCGTTAAAAATCCCTACGCTGTGTTGGAACACACAGGGGTTCGGCAAAATTTCCGGTATAGTGGAGGAAAGCATTCACCGGCGTGGGTGTTAGGCCTCGTTGCGGAAATAGGCCGACGTTAAATAAACGATTAAAAAAAAAAACGTTGAACTGGCTTCGAGAGGTTAAAAATATTTTTGACAACTGTCAAATGTCAAGGCTCTTTTGATTTATTTGTTCATTGGCGAAAATTGAAAACAGGTCGAAAAATTGCTACAATATTCAATAAAATGGAAAAAAGTGTCAGACATCACGTCCCGCAAAAATGTTCCGGCTATCTGCAGAGCAATACGCATAAAATGTGTTTCAAAAATGGTCCGAACGACGAACGCTAAACGAATCGCTGTGAGATTTTGTTTCTAAGTTTCCAAATGTGAAATACAGAAAATCCCCAAAACTTTGCAGTTGGCTGCTCTGGCTTCGTTTAGCGTTCGTCGTTCGGACCACTTTTGGAACACATTGTTTACGCATTTCCTCTGCAGATAGACGGAATATTTTTTTTTGGGACGTGATGTCTGACGCTTTTTTCCATTTTATTGGGAAATGTAGTAATTTTTCGACCTGTTTTTAATTTTCGCCAATGAACAAATGTATCAAAGCAGCTTTGACATTTGACAGGTGTCAAAAATATTTCTAACCTCTCGAAACCGATTCAACTTTAGGTTGATTCAAACAAAAAAAATACTAGGCCTTCGTCCAAAAAAAGGGGTGCCATGGAATCATCAATCCTTTCACATACAGCTCTGCGCCTTTCTAGTTGCATTTCCACGTATGAAAAGGTCAGTTTTCCAAGATTTTAATATCAATTTGATAAGAAATAAAACTTCACTTCTAGAGAAGTCAGTTTCACACCAGTCAAAAAGGCGGCAAGCCTACACTGCTAAAGTAGAAAATTTGCTCAGCCAACTAGAGTCACTGTCACAGTACAAGTGAACCTACTATATATAAAGTGTAAATGTGCAGGAGAGGAGGTACCGAGTCGACGGCGACGTGAATAAACCTTTTGTCATGTTTTTTTGATTAGGAAATTTGACTTCCTTCTCGTTTCCTTCTTATGCAAGACGTAATTTGGATTTTAGTGTGGATCCGATCATACACATATCAAAAGAATCTAGGGGACAAGCAAATTCAGACGATTTCTAAAATCATCATAACTTTTGATTTCCGTAAGCGATTTCATATCGGTTTTCAGCTCGGTTTTCAGTGTTCGATTGCCCAATCTTTCGTTTTCATGCCTTGATCACGTCAAATACGTACAGTGTTTCATAAGGTTGCTACAGGGTGATCAATGGAACAGTGTAAAAGAGCCGAAAGTTCAGTACGAGCGCGATTTCCCAAAAAAAATATTTCATGCATTCCAATAGCACAGTTATGAGGATCGGTGTTTCAGCTTCAGTAACGTTTTTGAATTTTGAAAATCGAAGGTGAATTGCCAAAGATATTGATCATTTTGTGCCGCTGTGTTGAATTTCCAAGAAAAAAGAAAGTGGTCCGATTTCATTGAAACTTGGAACACACTCATGTCTAGTTCAAGTAATTGGAATTTCAAGGTCAAATGTCACTTTCGATCACTTTCGAGCCGCTATATCGAACTTTTTACATAAATGATTCAATTTGAATGAAACTTGAAACACAATAAAATCGAATCATTTACATTAAAGTTTAAAGTGGCGGCTTGGAAGTGACCGAGAAAAACATTTGACCTTGAAATTCCAATTACTGAAACCAGACATGAATGTGATCCAAGTTTCAATGAAATCGGATCACTTCTTGGGAGTTCAACATGGCGGCACAAAATGATCAACATCTTTAGCAATTTACCTTCGATTTTCAAAATTCAAAAACGTTACTGAAGCTGAAATACCAGTTCTCATAACTGTGCTATTGAAATGCATATAAATTTGTTTTTGGGAAATCGCGCTCTTACTGAACTTTCGGCAATTTTACACTGTTCCATTGATCACCCTGTAGAAACTTTATAAAACATTGTTCGTATTCGACGTGATCAAGACATGAAAACGAAGGATTGGGCTATCGAACACTGAAAACAGACATGAAATCGCTGACGGCAATCAAAAGTTATGATGATTTTAGAAATCGTCTGAATTTGCTTGTCCCCTAGATTCTTTTGATGTGTGTAATAATAATAATGTTGAAACCTATACCTACGTCAAAGAATGTTCAAGGATTTTCACTTTTACTGGCACTGGGTATCTGAACGACATTTTCTTGTTTTAGGGCAGTGTTGCCAGATTATCTGGCGCGATTTCCTTCCGCGCAAGTGCCATATTTCTTCATAATTCTTCATTTATCGGAAATGACAACAGTGTCAATGTAGGTATTTATATGAAGTGGAGGAAAAACCCGAGGGGGGGTCTGGGGGGCGCAGCCCCCCTGTTTAGCGCCGCAGGCGAAAATTTTTAATAATAATAATAATAATGTTGATAATAATAAGTGTTTTTTTGTCAATGATAGTCGACCCGCAGGTTAAAATTTTTCGGAAAAAATGGCATTCAAGTATTTATATTTTATGGTGACATTCAAAGAATTTTTTTTTTTTATTAATTCATCTTTCCACTTCAATTGTTTAAATCAGTAGACAGATTTTTTTATAGATACTTTTATTGCACAATAATAAATAATACCTACACAACACAAAAAAATTGTAATTTTAAAGAAAAAAAGAAACAAAATAGAAAATTCTTAATTAGGCACATTATGCTTTTAAGAAGGTAAGTACCTATACCTATTCTATACCTATAAGTACATAAATAAAGGCAATAGAAAATACGAAGCCAATTGTCAAATTTGTCAATTGCTCAATCGGTGTCGGTAATTCAGAACGCAGAAAGTGAGCGCCTCCCGCTTCCTATGAGTACCAGTGGTACCACCGGTTGATGGACGAGGGCGCTGGAGTGGTAAGTGGTGAGAATAAGAAAATTGCAACAAAATTTTGTTGAAAGGTGAAATGCTCGTGAAATTCTTCATATTATTGGTTAAATGTGAAAAAATTCTTCATTTCTTCATTGGTGCTTGCATAGAGCTAAAATTCTGCATATTGAAGAAATTTCTTCACATCTGGCAACACTGTTTTAGGGATGCTTACATACAAGGGCCCTTCGCGACAAAAGCGGCAAGCTCCTGAAACGACGCTCTCTAAGAAACCATATGATGGAACTCATGTTTAAGTATTTTAAAATAGTTCATTCGAGTGAATTAGTAATTTTTGTGATCTTTGAATACTTATTATTTATTGTTAGTATAAGAGCTTTAAGTACCTGTTTTTGAGTTAATTTTAATTAATTTCAACGAATAAAAAATGTCCTCTGCTAGTCCTTACTCGCGTTGATGATCATTTCTTATTTTTAGTCTAGGGAAAACAGGTTCTGAGTAGCCAGCCAATAGCCATGATTCACGGTTTGCTGTTCCATCAACGAGCAGCAGCCAGACGAAAACTGATCCAGTTTTTTTGACAATAACTGACGTTTTCATTCACAAATCACAACTGTCAATGTTTGACAGCTGGGTGCGACATTGGCCGCTTTCATAAGACGGGAGCAGCTACCGCTACGCTCCTTCGTAGTGGAGCGAAATCGGCCTGAAAAGTCGTCGTTTTTTTTTTGAAGGTATAACAGCACCAAACCTTATAGGTCTTGTAGAGAACTAAATTCCACGTATGTATGGTCATTTTGGGGATGATCTTGTGGTAGGGACCTTTTTTATGGGTAAAAAACCTCAAAAATTGAAAATGAGCAGTTCAGCATTCACAACGTTATATTTCTGGATCCAGTTGAGCTATCGGTCTGTTCTTTTTTTTAAATAAAAGTACATGGGAAAACCTTTCCAATGGTACATCACTGACTAAAGATAATTGTTCACGAACGTGTTTATAGAACAATAAACACTATATTGACCAAAAATGCAGTCCCTTTTTGACCATGCGAAGAACTTCTTTCCTCGTAGGAATTTCTAGATACAACCTGCGAGGAAAATGAAGCCGAAATATCAGAGAAAATTTTAAAGAAAGTTTCATTGATCTAGGCCGTATAGTTTGTCAGTTATGAATTTTTTTCTGGCGCATTGAGTTGGAACGTCGCCCCGCGTGTGCTTGCATACAGTAAATCGCCGCGCCGTGCCGCGTTCACTGTTTGTTATGCGGCGATTTACTGTATGCAAGCACACGCCGAGCGACGTTCCAACTCAATGCGCCAGAAAAAAATTCATAACTGACAAACTATACGGTCTAGATCAATGAAACTTTCTTTAAAATTTTCTCTGATATTTCGGCTTCATTTTCCTCGCAGGTTGTATATAAAAATTCCTACGAGGAAAGAAGTTCCTCGCATGGTCAAAAAGGGACTGCATTTTTGGTCAATATAATGTTTATTGTTCTATAAACACGTTCGTGAACAATAATCTTTAGTCAGTGATGTACCATTGGAAAGGTTTTTCAATGTACTTTTATTTAAAAAAAAGAACAGACCGATAGCTCAACTGGATCCAGAAATATAACGTTGTGAATGCTGAACTGCTAATTTCCAATTTTTGAGGTTTTTTGCCCATAAAAAAGGTCCCTACCACAAGATCATCCCCAAAATGACCATACATACGTGGAATTTGATTCTCTATAAGACCTATAGGGTTTGGTGCTGTTATACCTTAAAAAAAAAACGACGACTTTTCAGGCCGATTTCGCTCCACTATCGGAACTGTTGGCGTCTTACGAACGCATTGTTGGAAGTAGCGGTGACTGGCGGTGACACATCCAGCGCCGCGTCAAGAATAGCCGAAAATATAATCTGGTCTTGGAGAATTTCACCCAGTGCTATAGCTCGATGGTCTATATTTAACAAGCGATTCACATTAGCTGAGAAAAAACTTATAATCTTCAAAAATTCAAAACAGCACGCAAGGTAAACAGCACCGAACAACACTCTTGAACCCATAAAATGTCAGAATGGCACTTGCGAACATCAAAATTTAACGTTTCTCTCATTCTTCCACCTCCCACTCCTATCGCTCACTATACTACCAAAATGTAGCGAACTTCCGAGCCGCTACAAAACATGGCCGTCCGCTCCGAGCGGAGCGGAAAAGTAGCGAACCGTTCACAGGACAAATCGGTAACAGTTCCACAACTGTTGTGACTTATGAATGCGGCCAGTGGTCATAGGTCCGTTCGTTTCGGTTTTTTTGAGTGCGCATGTCTGGCGCGAATTTCATAGTTTCGTACACCGATATTGAAAATCAACACAAAAAATATTGTAGTGCACCTAAAATTCCACAAATAATTTAGTTGAATGATAGATACCATTTTCTATATTCAAAGGAAATATGTTTCATTGAAATTAAGTTAAATGATCATTTGTGGAAGTTCAGGAAAAACGAAAATGGCAACAACGCTCAAAACAACAAAACATCGGCGCCAACTGTCACTTCCACTTGTGACAATTATGATCACACTCCTCGTTTCTACCTGACCTACATTTCATTTGCTCATGTTTCGACGAAAGAACACAACTTGTTGGAAATGGCTGTACGATCGCACGCAAAATAAACGGAGACAGTGTTTCGCGCGGAGTGTACCGATTTACTGAATTTTGGCTTGGTGTCACAGTGACAAGAAGGCTAAAATTCATTAAATCAGTACACTCCGCGCGAAACACTGTCTCTGTTTATTTTGCGTGCGATCGTACCGTGAAGGAAGTTCAAAGAATAAGCTACGAAGAGATGCATTTATGGTATGTGCAAAAGTGACAGCCCGGAACCAGTAGTTGGTCAGGCGGCGGCTAGACAGAGCATGCATGCAGCGTTGCCATTCAACTGACAGGTGTACGAAAGTTTTCAAAATTTGCAGCCTTCAAGCATGCTCACCTGCCCAAACGAAGTAGCCTCTATAGCAGGTTATTGTCTGTGGTTATTGTGCCTTTCAAAGTGTATGCTCTGTAAAGAAGGAAACAAAATAGGTACGTGCCAGATATTTCAGCTTTTGTGTCATGCACGATCAATACCTACGAAACTCTCGATGGGCTTCCACGGGTTTGACGTAGGCAACAGGGAAAAAAAGCCCTGCATGCTGTATTGTTGGTTGCCTAATATCACTTTCGTGTGAAAATGCATGTGCTCCACAAAACGCAGTAGGTACGTTATTGCCATTAAAAAAAACCAACACCATCACCAATATGAGTTGCAAAGCAAATAGAGAAATTACGCGCGTCAACTACCCATTTTTCGCGACTTTCTTCTCGTTTTGTGTTTCCTTCTTTTCAATCGTAACTTAAACTCCTTTTTATTATGCTTTTGCGCGATACTTTCCATGCGTTGTTATCCTTTTTTTTTTCATCTTCCTCTATTTTTTCCTGCATTTTATTCCTTCTTTACACGCGTCGACTGCCTTTTTTGCGATTTCTTCGATCCCGTTTCGTGTGATTTATTCCTTTTTTCAATGTTTTTTTTACGATTGCTGCGCTTTTTAGCCCGTTTCTCATTTTACGACGCGTTCCTTTTAGCTTCTCCCCGCCCATCACCCTTACTTTACTCCCCGGTTCCTTTGGTGTCTTTTGGTAGCGTATTGCCACAAAAACAATGTCTTTTATGGTGGCCTTACATTGAGCATCAAATGCTGCAGCTTTTTCTACTGCAGAGTTCTGATTAGAACTGACGCCTGTTATTGCTGTCAATGACTATCAACATGTGACCAATGAGAGCTCAGCAGCTAAAAAAGTTGCAGCATTTGATGCTCAATGTAAGCAGAGAGGCTACCCATTAGTGGTTCTCTTACGCGATTTCTTGCGATATTTCGGCCAGTTTTTTTGCTTCATGGCGCGTTATTTTTAGCTTCTCCTCTTCCAACACCTTATTTTGCCCCCCGGTCCCGTTGGTGTTTTTCTTTCGTTTAGTACCGTTGCGGCCTTTTTAAAGTGGACGACAGTTGACAGATTCTTTAGGATTTTGGCCTTAACAATTTTTGGAATGGCCCGAGGAATGGCCAAAATCGAGGTCCCCTTCATGACACGATCGGTCACCGTTTAATGGAATTATACTTTTCTTTGGTTTATGGTTTACAATTTTCAGTCCTTTTTTTCTTCACCCTGTAAATAGAGCCCCCGAGATGGCGGCGCTTGTCTCTGGTGGCTGCAGGGTGGCTGAGGCTGATCTCGGTCCGGTCCACTGTGAATACTACTTTCATAGACACTACTTTTCAGTTTTCACGCCGACCGACAGTCCGACACCCATTATTTTATTTGTTAGATGTTAGATGGCACCACCAGCTGACAGTTCCAATTTTCCATTCTGTTGACATGAGCCACCTCATCGTTTGTGGCACAAGTCAGATCTATGCAAGTCAGCCTGTTCCAAACTTCCAGAGTATTTATGAATATTTTCACGTTAGCTTTCATTCCTGTTGAACAGATTATCAATAAGACATAACAATGAGAATGTGGCATTCGTGTTGTGTGCTGTTTTTCCTCCAAGTGCTCAATGTCAACTGCATAATGTGGAACTTGCAACCCAACACACAAAAATGTTTAAAAGAGGAACTACAGCAAAATGTACCGGTTACGGGTGAATTCGAGGTTTCTGAAGCCATGGGCCAGAAAATAGATTATGTCGTAAGTAGCCATTTCCTTTACTTGAAGAGTAAAAAAGTTGCATTCCAATCTGTTTATAGGTTAGGGATTCAAAAGGACATATTTTGGCACAGAGAGACGATGTCACAAAGGGAAAGTTCTCTTTTAACACAGAAAGCTACGATACATACGAAATATGTTTCATCTCGCGAGTTCCTCAAAGTATAAAATGGTTCATGTATTGTTGAAATTTTGATGCCAAAACGTTTGTTTTATAGATGTCAGAGGAATAAGCCAGGAAGTGTCTTTGATCACTAAGCATGGATTCGAAACTAAAAATTATGATACTGTAAGTGGAAGATAGTCACGCTAATATTATAAATCCTACATTATACACATCATTGCAGTTTGGTGATGCAGCGCAGTTGAAACCTATCGAGAAGGAATTAAAAAGATTAGAGGACTTGTCAAATGCCATAGTACAAGATTTTTCACTAATGAGAAAGAGAGAAGAAGAAATGAGAGATACAAATGGTAGTAATTTTTTAGAATTGATTTAAACTGTGTAGGTACTAATACTTTTTCACATCTGTTGTAGAATCTACAAACAGTAGAGTTCTGTACTTTTCTGTCTTCTCCATGTGCTGTCTTCTGGGACTCGCAACTTGGCAAGTTCTTTACTTGAGGAGGTACTTCAAAGCAAAGAAACTGATCGAATAAGTTTTCCATAATTAAAAAAAAAATGTATGTCATTCAGTTGTTTTCCATCATAAAATTTCCACAGGTTGATACAAAATCTCCTTATTTATTTACGTTTTTGTTTTGTACAATATTAATTAGATGAATGTGTGTAAAATAAGAAAATTTATAATAAAATCCAGTTGTTTTTACTTTAGTGTAACAGCAATAAGTCACTATGAAGTGTTGGTAGCCCTGATTTTGTCACGATGTCAACTGTCATTGTTAGTGAGGTTAGTGACTGGTTTTAGTTTGGACATGTGCTTTGGACTCTGAAAGTTAGGTTGGATCGTCAACATGAAAAGAAAGGCTAGGAAAAAAGTGATAACAGAAATTAAAATTGAAAAATGGAAAAGTGAACAAGATGAAAACTACATCAAAAAAGGCCTTCACTTGATGACAAAGTTACAGAAAAAGCAATTAACCCAGATTCGAAGAGAAAATGAGCAATACGTCAGTGGATGTGTAAGTTCAAATTTTAAACCCACAGTAATCAGAACAAGTGCAGAGTCGTCTGCAAGGGCAGCATTCGACGCATGGAAGAAAGACCACCAAATCAGACAGTCGAACTGTGATGAAGTGCACTTGGAAAACTTTTTGCTGTTGATGTATCGTTTAAATACAAAGTCATACGAATGTTATAAAGAAAACGATCTGTACTTGTGTTGGCGACGACAGAATTCATTATTTGAAACATTCTGGGACTCATCATCCATGATTTTACAAGGTTTACGGCATTGTATTCTAACTAAAGACTGGAATACAATGACATGTATCCTGATTATCCTACTCAATTACGGACCTAGATATTTACCTGTAGTTCAAAACGTGAGAAAAATCAACATCTATAGCCAACTGACTCTAAATAATTTTATTATTTTAATTTCAGATGTGCAGTGTTATGTATAAACTAAACCCAATAATCCGAGCTTGTGGTTTGGAAGAAGAATTTAAGGTGATTGCTGATGCAACGGCATTATAAAAAAATCCATTCCAAGCTTAAAAAAAACACAGCTTGCCGTGAAAAATTCGAGTTTTGTTGGAGTCCCTTTTTTATGTTCAATGTCATCTTGATGCAAGGGAGGTTACGTTAAAATTTGTGTTCGTATGACATGAAACCTTCACCTGAACTACGCTGTGTTGTCAAATTGTCATTCTGGTGACTACGTCGCCAACAGGTCATAGGTTTACTCACTGACCTCAGCCGCTATCTTTCGGCTGAGATCACAGATCATGATCCTGGAACAGATAGTGAATTAACGTACCTAGGTTCTTACAGGGACACAGGGCGCGACGAGCTCAGGTCATGAGATCAGTTGCAACGAAATCACACCCCGGCGCTAGAGCTGATGGGTCCTCCTTGGTCAATTTTTAAACTGACGGCACGCAGCTCCGTCTTCAACAGCTGATTCGGGGCAACGTCAGTCAGATTTGCGCTACTGTCACGGGGCACGTGGGCTACGTTAGTCATGTGCGTCAGTCAGATTGGTAGTGTGTCAATTTGGCAGTCGATGTTGGTGTGTGAAAGTCACTGGAGTCAAAAAGTTTTGACAACTGGCACGTATAGTTGACATCATGTTGACGTTGCCCCGAATCAGCCGTTCGACACGTGCGTGTGACGTCATGCGGAAATGGTCTATTGCACCTCTCAACACTTTTACTATTGAAATTACGTACCTAACGGCGTTTTCAAGACAAAAAAGAATGGAAATACTGTGTCAGTGTCAAAATCTGACCCAACAATGAAATCAAAACGACAATCCAGCAGATCAACTCATCAGATTGTCCAACTTTAAGAAAAAATATAGGCGACTGGTTTTTTTTCAAGTTTGAAATGGATAATACAACCAGTGATGTAAAAAAAATGCAGATTGTATTTATAATATTACACAATTTATTCTACAAAAGTACAAAATTATTCTAAGATTAATAAAGCATCTTTGCCATCTATTTTACGTTCTTTCCCATGTTTTAGACAGAAATCTCGTTTCAAATAAGCAAATAAGATATCAGTGACTAGAAAAATTTGTGCAATTGCAAATGCTAATGTAACGCCGAAGTAAAAATTGGCATTTGCAGAGTTTGAATAAATCCACAAATGCCACAGAATGGGTCCCAGGGCTGTTGTGATTAAAAATATGACCCCAACTAAAAATCCTTGTTGTGAATAATTGAATAAGTGAATAAAACAAGGGAGAAGGCTAATAATAAATCCGACATCACCTAAACAAGGGTAAGACTTGAACACGGAGACTAAAAATAGAATAGCAGCTGTTAGTAAGAAAGGATCTTTACGAAATTTAATTGACAGTGGAACTAAGTAGAGAATTGTAGCGTTAATTTGAAATGAATAAATGAACAAGTCGCGAAAATGATCGAACATTTCAGTGAAGAAATACCAAAACAGACCAATGTTCGGTTGTAAATCAGGAACAATCAAAATGAATCCATACACGTTTTTCATGAAACCACTGCCGTTGCTCAGTTTTATAGATATCTGGAAAAGTGTCGCCAGTGTGGTGATAAACAGAATCACACAGAATATGGCAAGTGATTTGTTTTTATAAACAAGTGAGAAACTTAAAAACAGCGGAATAATTAAGACAACTGGATATAATGAAATCATAGTACAAAATGCCAAAGATAAAGTGCTTATGAGTATATTTCCACTCAACATGGAGTACAGAAAAGCTGCCAAGAAACAATTATGAAAAACCATTGTCGATAGACCAGCACAGTTGAAAACTGTGTACGGATTGAACAGAAAAGCTGCCGCGACATAAACCGGCGAGTTCAGAAAGTTGGTACCTCTCAAAAGAAATTCATCATGTTCGGCGTATTCAGCTTTGTTTTCCTCTTGTTGAACGAACAATTGGAACATATACCGTTTGGCCACGAGGTACAACAGAATGGCTGTGATGGTGTCAACTAATATGAACACTACTTCAACTGGTAACATCTCGGTTAAAGTCTTGTACAGCAGCATAGTCAATGGTGCCTCGTGCAGCAAATCTCCATTGTAGGGGTCGATATTTTTTGATTGGAGGTAAAGCCCTTCTGAGACGCGCTTCCAGGAGTTCAAAGGTGTGGACACTTCGATATGGTTTCCAATGATTGTTTGGTAGCTTGAAAACAATAGCCAGTAGCGGATTCCGATTCCCACAGTGAACATCGAAAAGACGAAGCTGGTGCTGTAGGAGGCACGTTTGCCTTCATTTTCGATTCCCATTCTCTCGACGTCTGTGGTCTCTGGTCAGTGTTTTTCTCTACTTCACTTCAGCATCTCAAAAATTGAACAAACTGTCGGTGTCAGCCACACACCACCTGTCAGTGTCACCTGTCAGCTTATTAACGGCGCAAGCTGGCCAACAGAGAAACAGTGAAATTGACTGAACCCAAGGTATGTCCGATATTCAAATCGGTTAACCAGCCGGTCGACCACTTTTTCAGTGGGTGACTTTTGATATCGGAACGACAGTTGACGTTTGGGTTAACCTTCACTGACCGGCCTCCGAAGCTGGTCGTCGTGGTTGACAGCTGGTTAACCTTTTTCAGGCAGCCGGTCGTTCCAATATACAGTTTTTCAGGCGGTTGGTACCTCCAATGAATGTCATTTTGACACTTTGACATTGACAGACTAAGCTCGACAGTGACGGTGACAGGCAGTTACCGCGACAGCCCATAAGCGCTACAGACCCCAGCCGCGACACGTGGCAACGCTGTTCGGCTGTCAAAAAGCAAAATGTCACATCTTGGCGACATAAGAGCGAAATGTGGACCTGCCAATCTGATTCCCCCTGTACCCTTTTGACCATTCGGCAATGCCGCATCAAAGTGTCAAAATGCACGTGCTCCACAACAATAAGTGCAATTTTACGTTAGTGTCTATTGTTATCGAACATCGAACAAGTAGAGCACTACAAATATCTAGGAACAATAATTGAAGAGAACGGAAGACAGGACAGAGAAGTGAGTGAAAGAATTGCTATGGTGCGAAATGGGTGCGAAGAATATACAACTCCCATGGTCCATGAGAAAAACATTTTTCGGGAAGAAAGAAGTTACAAAGGAAATAAAGGTTGAGGTAGTGAAGAAGATGGTGACTCCAACACTGATTTTATGGGAGCGACTCGTGGACCCTGACAAGAAAGTACGAGAGTCGAGTGAATGCTGCAGAGACGAGATCCCTACGAAAAATAGAGGGGAAGACAAAAAGGGACAGAATCGGGAACAAGATTTTCAAAGAGCAGTAGTTAAAGACGAAACCCATGAAAGTGTATGAGGCGAGAGCACAGGGAAGAACTCTCGGAAGAACTAGAAGAGGCAGACCAAGAAAAACCTGGCGGGAAGAGGTGAGGCATGTAGCGGAGGAGAAGGACATCAGCAGGTGGGAGATCGATGCGTTGATCCAGAACAGGATGGAATGGATGAACAGAACAAACTGAATTCGGGCCCTATAGTCTTACACCGAACGGTAGGAAGACTCCGGATTAAGTAAGTAAAAGTAAGTGTATTGTGATTAGGTCTAAACAGCTATGCATGACAGAATAATTATTTTTTTTTTTCGTTACAGCAGTACGAATTATACAACCTAATTGCTGTTTCAAATGGAGGATATTTGTAAGATCCACGAAACCAACAGGAAGAGCCAAGGATGTCAGTACATATGAAAGGAATCGGTAGGTAAAGTCATTGTTTGCGTAAGATTTATACTAACTTACAGTCTACACACACCTGTGTAAGGATTATTAATTGTATCAAGCGTTGAAGTAAATTTCCTCTCATAGTAAGCCTGGTCGCTAAGCCATGTTTTCTTACTAATTTTCCAAGAATCATAGGTGACTTGAGGCGAAATTCACTTGAAGGCTCTATATACTACAAGTGTTAGCTTTCCTCAAGTCCAAGTCCTAATGACAAGGCTATATTAATCTCGTAACGTAAGTTATTACATCACTTTTTGGAATCAACTTCTCCGCAGTTATGCATCATATATTCCACTATTTGCTCAAGTCTCATGTCTGATGTGATCACTGATATATTCATCAACTCCCAGAATAATAATATAGCTACCATCATACGCAAAATAAACGAGGACCGTGTTTCACGCGGAGTGTACTGATTTGATGAATTTTGGCCTTCTGTCACTGACACCAAGCCAAAATTTATCAAATCAGTACACTCCGCGCGAATCACTGTCGAGTATAATTATCGTAATTGTAATGCAGTATGTTCTTTTGTTACAGTAGGAGACCATGGTGGCCATGAGGTAACCATCACACACCTTACCAGAATTCCACAGAACTGTAGACAACATTCTCAAAGCTTGCCTCATCAAGTCATCACTTCCAGCAGTGTTAACCGACAATAGCAGCTCATTTGGATCATTGGATCCAGACCCAGAAATAATTAACATCATCATTGATCTCGCTCTGTCTCGTGTTTTATGAAGAGTGCCACCTCCTCGTCAACATCTTCACGCCGTTTCCACCACTTTCTTTTATTTACTCTTTTATTCTAGTGTTATTACATTTTTAAGCACTATTATTCTATATTGTATTTCTTAGAATTTACATTCCTTTGAAAAATACCTGTCAACGAGGTTGAAAGTTGAAACGTTGGTTGCCAATATACACGTTTTTTTCAAACTGAAATTGTCTATCATTCCCAAGATTTGAAGAAAAATACTGTAAGAAAACAGACGGGAATCAGGATCCTATGTCGGAGCATGAACAATTGAACTTTCTGTCAATATCAGGTTCCTCAATGCTTATTTAAGAGTGCTAGAAAAATGTTGTTTGTGTTTTAGAAACAAATATATGTGGGGTGTTGGGTGGGTGTTGGTCAAAGGGTGTTGGATTGGCGTACAAACCAAGAGGATGCATTATATTTTGTCAGTGATTTCACCTGTCAGTTCTTCACTTGTCTGTGGGGACTAACCAGAGAGACGGAGAGGGCGGTGAAAAACAATAGGAAGATTTTGAAAAACAGAAAATCAACTTCTATTTATATTTGAAAAAAGAAATAATGAAATAAAGCCGATGAACCTAAGCAGGGGTGGATGGGCCAAGGGAGTAAAAGGGAATTTACCCCCTGGGCCGGTGAGATCTATAAAATTTGGGCCGGTAGGATAAAACCAATACTTTTATTCAACAGTGGAAGTTTTGGGAAGAAAGATGGAGGGCGGGAAAATGAACAAGTTTTCAACGCAGTGCACTCAGCGTCACCTCATGTGCTGATATAACTTTACAACTTGTTTTCTCAACTTCACAGGGGCCACTCGACAATGGGCATTTTCATTCCATTCTCTTCAGTGAACACACCGCTTACAATTTTCCCGAAAGAGACCCAGAAATGTATTGAACTACGTTATTCAGACTCGCAAAATACTCGCCGTAATCAGGCCGCAAGACCACAGTTCTGTACACCGACAGTCCGACACTGCATGCTTGTCGGTATCGGTAGCTAGAAATAAGTAACGATGTTGTTTATTTCTCATCCTAGCTACCTCGGAACCCCGTTATTGGATACCAATAGGAAAGCGAGCTTTCTGAGGCTCATTATCGATTTGAAGAACATAGGTATAGTCGAGTATAGAGTTCAAACAAGTGAGTATGCCTTCACGTGCGTGAGTCTCAGTAGCGCATTTTCTCAAAGAGGCATATTGTGAACGTAAAGAAATTTGGTTGAAGGAGAAACACCATTCCTTGCCCACTTTCTTCACTCGAAACTCATTGTGATATTGTGCTATCAGAATGGGGTACTTGCCAATGAAATAGATTTGAATAAAAATTCTTTTACTCATCAATATATTTTTTTGTTTGAGGGCGGGAGCTGGGAGCGGCGACTAATCAACAGTAGTCTATTCTTTCCCATTTTTAGTCGGCTATCCATATAGCGAAAGAATTAGATCGCTATGTCTTCGGGCTCATGTTTTCCATTTATCTCTTACTTTGAGGGCAGCGTGTGGGGGTGGCAGCATTCTGCAAAGTAACTGTTGCACAGTTTGAGTTGAGAGTTTCTAAATGTTTAAGGAAATATGACAATCAATGAAAATTGTAAAAGTGGCATTTTTTGTTTGGGGGCGGGAGCTGGAGGCGGCGACTAATCAAAAGTGGCCTATCTCTTCTCATTTTTAGTCAGCTATCTATATAGCGGAACAATTTAATCGCTATGTCTTCAGGGTTATCTTTTATATTCATCTCTTATTTTGGGGGCGGCGTGTGGGAGCGGCAGAGTTTGGCAAAGAAATTCTTCCACCGTTTGAGTTGGGAGTTTCTGAATGTTTGGGGTAACATTAAAATGTAATTCAGTGGAAATTATTGAAAGTTGCACTTTTTTTTTTGGGGGTGGAAGTTGGAGGCGGCGCCATGTCAAAGGTAGCCTATTCTTTCCCATTTTTAGTTAGCTATCCATATAGCGAAAGAATTAGATCGTTATGTCTTCGGGTTTATGTTTTTCATTTTAAAGTGATTGGGGGCGGTTTTTAGCAGTTTTTTCATGTCGGCGGCGCATATTGATGACGGAATGTTTCTTGGCTTACGTTTAAGTGGCAACTATGTATTATTCAAAAAATGAGAACACCAGAGCATCAGGTCTGGTAGAAAGTGCAATATTATGTTATTTCAAGTTTATCGGGGGCGGTTTTCTCTACTATGTTGGCGGCGCAATATAGACATCCAATATAGCCTAGCCCTCCTTTGGGAGTGGCAGCTATGTAACAGCGAAAAAATTAGAAAGCTAGGTCGTCTAGTTTGGGAGGAGTTCGAGGAACGGACGGACGGACGGACGGACGGACGGACAAAGCGGTTGCAATAGCGATTTTCAGCAAGATGGAAAATGCGCTAAAAAGTTATAGATAGATGGATAGATGAGACTTACTAGTACTAGTTTAAAATGTGGGATGTATAAGAAGTGAATAAGGCATGGACTATTTACAAAGTCTTAAAACGTCACAGGACTTTTTGGAAACTTCTTTTTGTGCAGTGAGGAGTAGGGGCAGCTTCAACAATAACAACCCTGATGCGCAATAATTACTCGCGCCTATTAGAGTCTGCAGTCTGCTAATTCACCACTGAATCTCCACCTCACAGTGCGCCTGAACCTTGAATGAGTTTCATGAAAATGACACCAAAAACAGGCTTCGGATCTTTGTAGCCGAACATTAGGGGAACTGAAATCAAGTTAAAACAAAATCGTACCAGATCCTTAACTCAAATAATATCAAATCTGAGATTTAGTTTACGTCAGAAGTGAAATACTTTAACTTTTTTTATTATTGGATCACAGTTGATGAGTTTTAGTAGGCAACATCAACTTCTATTAGTACAGTAAAACTGTAAAAAGTATAAAATCATCAAATATTTAACCGAAAAACATACTACGTAGATTGAAAAATAATTACTCAACTTCGAAAAAATCGTAGTGTCACCCTACAAAATTTTGCGCCTTTTTAAATTCAGGAAATCCTGGTTTGCTACATAGGTACCTTTTGAATTCTCTTCGAACTGTTCATTACAAGTTTGTATTGTTGCAAAATACAAGGTGTTCACCTCGGAGTTCGCATCATATTTCTACAGGGTGTTGAATATTAAACGTAAACAACGTAAACAACGTAAAAATTTTCCAATAATTCAACATAATTATTATGTTCCTATTTGAGTAAATACAACATTTTTGTATTTCAACACTAATATCATGAAGATAGATCTCAGCTCTCTACGCAGTTTTTGAATATTCTTCTTTTATTTACAGGGTGATCGAAAAATGACAATCAACAACAACAAGTTTTTCAATGATAACTCTTTTCCAGGTCAACCGATTCCCACAATATCAGACTCATGTTGTACTTAAAACTTTAAATATAAAAACCTAAAGAGTCGGAATCGACTTCAGACAAACATTCAAAATACAGAGTTGCATCAAAAATGACCCAAATTTGAATGGTACCCGAAATTCCGTTCAAACAAAGATGTTTGAAAATCAACTTGCTTTCTAACAGATCATTCATTCCGAACACTTCAAGATTTTTCTTGCTTGTATGAATGTCAAGAATTAAATTTTCTATATCGTCCAAGAATCCTGATTACAACAGATGGTTTTCATGGCTGAATCAGTCCCTTGGGCCTTGGGCAGTTGAAAATGATCGCAACCTAAGCTACAAAAACCAGAACAATCACGATTTTTCTGTTACTCTTTTCAACTTATTGTTGTGATTTTCGTAGCGTAGGTAGCGTAGGCTGCGACTATTTTCAGCTGCCCAAGGGACTGAATCAGTCATGAGAACATACAATTATAATTAGTAGGTATCCTTGGCCAATAATTTTTGACTAATACAAGCAAGAAAAATCTTGGATTTTCATTTACATATTTTACAATAGAGACTTGTAGCTATAATTTTTTTATATTAGGTGTTGAGGGGCGCATCAAGTACTAGCTTATTAGCGCCCTTTTTTCGGTGACTTCCTTCGTTTTACCTTTTTTCCCTCAACGTGACCGCTCGGTTAGTACACGCCAAAGTATCAGAGGGCGCATAGAGAAAAGCCACCGGCTCCGGCGGGATTTGAACTCCGGACCTCTTGGTTTGAAGCTACAGACGAAGCCCGCCGATCTATCGCCAGGATAGCTAAAGAATTGAGCTATTGAATAGTTTGTACAGAATTCAGAAGGTATGTAGCAAACCACAGTTACCTAAGTTTGAAAAGGCGCAAAATTTTGTGGGGTGTGGCATCATCATTTTTGCGAAGTTATTATATTTTTCAATCTACGTAGTATGTTTCATGGCTTAATTTGGAAGTTTTTGGATGGTTTGATACTTTTTACAGTTTTTCTGTGCTAACAGAAGTTGATGTTACTTACTGAAACTCATTAACTGTGATCCAATAATAAAAAAAGTTGAAGTATTTCACTTCTGACGTAAACTAAATCTAAGATTTGATATTATTTGTGTTAAGGATATGGTACGATTTTGTTTTAACTTGATTTCAGTTCCCCTAATGTTCGGCTACAAAGATCCGAAGCCCGTTTTTGGTGTCATTTTCATGAAACTTATTCAAGGTTCAGGCGCACTGTGACCTCCAATGGGAACTGCCTGGATGATATGGAAGAAGCAGCACTGTGCTGAATGCCGCCAGAAAATAAAGTCAATTTATTATTATCAGTGTTTATGTAGAGAACGTAGTTCTAGGTATCTTGTGAACTCTATGCTTGCGGGAAGATTCTAAGCGGTGTTCACTGAAGAGAATGATGACCTAGCTGTCAAGCGCGGCAATACCAAAGAGAATGGAATGAAAATGCCCATACTGTCGAGTGGTCCCTGTGAGGTTGAGAAAACGTACTTAGTCGGACAATATGTTATAAAGTTGGAATGCATGAGGTGCTGCTGAGTGCACTGCGTTGAAAGCTTGTTCATTCCCAGATCTTTTTTCTCAAAACTTTCATATATTGTAGAATTAAAGTGTTGGTCTTTAGAAATCTATCTGCCATCGCTCACCAGTAAGTGTCAAATTCTAAAAATTATCAATAAAAGGTAGTCTTCTCACAAAACGTAAAGAAATTCCTTACTGCGGTTTCGGGAGCGTAAGGGATAAATTATATGTTAAATATTCACTCCTACTCCTTCACCAGAATATTTCACAAGCTTTCACTATTTCACCTCCAACGACGAAAGACTGAAGGCTCCCGAAACTGCAGTAATAAATGTTCATAAACGTTTTTCGGGAAGACTCTGCCTTTTATTTATAATTTTTAAAAGTGTTTTTTTATCCTACCGGCCCTTTCACAAATCTCACCAGCCCAGAGAGAAAAAAGGCCTGGGCCCATCCACCCCCGAATCCAAAGTCTCGTTGTTTGTATAGACGCACCAGGTGGGATTTCAAACCTCTTTTTTTCGTTATCTCTACAGGGTGGTCCTCGTTTTATGTCATTAAATTTAAGGATCAATAGAAAATGAAAAATGAAGGGGACTTTCTTCAGAAAACATATTTGAGAAATGCCTAATAACAGAGATACAGCCCTTCAAAGTTGGAAATAAATAATCGTTTTTCCGCATAACTTTTGAACCATTCAACCATTCAACCGATTTGATTATAAATAGAACCAAAGGTTTACTGAAATTATCCTCTGTCGAACAATCATAACATGTTCCATAAAAAAGTTTCAGGGGCTTAGACATTAGGGGGTGACCCTACTTTCCCCCTTATTTTTCACCCCCCTAGTTATTTTTGGAAACTGTTCATAATTTTGAATTCTACGTTCAATTTTGAAGAAAAAATCACGGTCGCAAAATTTTGATTAGAGGCTTCGTTTAGGAGATATTCGAGTTTGAAACTTTGGAAAACATCCCGAAATCGCCACTTTCCAGAACCCAAATTGTTTTTTCCCTGAAAATTTCCCGTGTTTTGGAAAAAATGGTGGTTTATCAACTTAGAAATTCTAGAAAACCTATTTCAGCTGAGAAATCATGAGTTTCTTCGGATTTTAATTTTTAGACCTTTGAAAGTGGCGATTTCGGGATGTTTCCCAAAGTTTCAAACCCAAATATCTTCTAAACGGAGCCTCTAATCAAAATTTTGCAACAGTGATTTTTTCTTCAAAATTGAACGTAGAATTCAAAATTATCAACAGTTTTCAAAAATAACTAGGGGGGTGAAAAATAAGGGGGGGAAAGTAGGGTCACCCCCTAATGTCTAAGCCCCTGAAACTTTTTTATGGAACATGTTATGATTGTTCGACAAAGGATAATTTCAGTGAACCTTTAGTTCTATTTATAATCAAATCGGTTGAACGGTTCAAAAGTTATGCGAAAAAAACGATTATTTATTTCCAACTTTGAAGGGCTGACAAAAATCCTGGAGTCAGACCCCATAGGTGTTGGGTGAATGCTTGAAAAGAATGATAGCTAAATGTATGGCAGAGGTATCAGGTATGAATGTAATAGGAGTATGTTGTAAAAAACAACTATGGTGAAGGACTAAAAGCAAAATAATCTACAGCATTTGTGAACGTAAATATATATGTATTAAAATAATGAAAAATCAGCAATTACAAAAAGACATCGAATGAGTAGGTATCTACAATAATAAAATTATTGAACTATTACCACTTAGATAACTTGAAATAAAAAAAATTGACCTCTGGTTGCACCAAGCCTTCATAATATACAGGGTCCTGCAACAGTGCGTCGGGCTTTTCTAGCGCCCTTACCTTGCAAAATAGAGAAAAAAATGTAATACATAAAATTATTAGTTTGAAAAGTTCTACCTTGTAAAATTATTTTCAACTATACAGGGTGTTCAATTTTTGCGCTATAACAAAAACAAAGATTTTTTAAATAAAATGCCCCACTTTTGATTTCATTTTCTTGTTCAACTTCTCAAGCTCTATTACAGGTGGATTTTTGTTTTTTCAATTTGTGGCAGTGCTACCAACTGAAAATTAAAAATTGAAATTTTTTATTATCTCAAGGTTCACTTTGAAAAACCGTAGACGCCTCGTTTTTTGAGATTAAGGAACAAAATTTGGCATAACAGTATTCGAATAGAAGCTGAATAACTTCATGACAAAAAACTTGGGATTTACTTATACAGGGTGTGCAATTTTTTTTTTTAACTTCGCATATTTCAAAATGCCATATGTCATTTTTTTCGAATGGAATGCCCTATATTTTATCTCACCATTCGATAGCTTTTCTCCTCCTCTTTTATTTTTACTAGGGATACCCTACCCCATAACTTCAGAGATAATCGATAATTTTGATAAAAATTGTCGTTTATTTGGATTTTTTATGTTCTTAATAGGTCCTGATACAGAAAATCATGTGTAAAAATGAACGCACCTCTCAATTTGATAGTTTGAAGGTTTTTGAAGTCGAGAAAACCACTTTACTAAGCTCAATTTGAATTTTCTTTTTTCCATCGGGCAACGAAATACTTTTTTAAGCATTTTCTTCAGATTGGAATTTAGCGCAGCTATTCAATGGAAAAAACTTATTCTCAGCATCAAACCAAGCAAAATGTGTCAATCAGACATTTGTTGATGATCACTATGGCCTGCCCGGCGTGAAAAATTTTAATAAATAGCACTTTTTATCAAAATTATTGATTATCTCGGAAATTATCAAATTTAGCGGTAGGGTACCTATCTCTGGTAAAAATGAAAGAGGAGAAAAAAGCTGTCGAATGGTTCAATAAAATAGGGGGCATTCCATTTGAAAAAAAATGACTAATGGCATTTTGAAATTTGCGAAGTTTGAAAAAAAATTCTGAACACCCGGTATCACTGATTCTGAAGTTTTTTGTCATGGAATTATTATTTACCTCCTATTCGACTATTGTTGTGCCAAATTCCATTTCTTGATTGCAAAAAACGAGGCTCCTACAATTTTTCAAAACGAAGCTTGAAATTACAAAAAAAGATTCAATTTTCAATTTTTAGTTGGTAGCACCGCCACAAATCGAAAAAACAAAAATACGCTTATAATAGAGCTTGAAAAGCTAAACAAGAAAATGAAATCAAGTGGGGCATTTTATTCAAAAAATCTTTGTTTTTGTTATAGCGCAAAAATGGATCACCCTGTATAGTTGAAAATAATTTCACTGGTTAGAACTTTCCAAATCAATAATTTTATGTATGTATTACACCTTTGTCTCTATCTCGTAAGGGAAGGGCGCTAAGAAAGCCCGAAGCACTGTTGCAGGACCCTGTATTATCGATTTACCAACTGAACCATGGGCATTTCACTGTTGTTTGATCAACAGCACTGCGAGTTTATATTTATTTGATGATCAAATTTATGAGCTTGGTGAATCCATGGTGTCCGCCCGCGTGGGTATGAATTTTTTCAGCAGCTTCAGGTATGTCCTCTGGGACCAAGAGGTAACCACCTTACTCCGGAAATGGCTTAGCTCCTTGTTTCCCTCAAAACCTGGAGGCTAGCAGGCATCCATTGCAAAAAGTGTCTCTCCTTAGGGGCTGAAAAATATACATGAGTAGATAAATCCAAAGCCTTTCAATTATTTGATTTGAGTAATTATATTACACTGGTCCAATAATTCGACCCATCACCATTTCGTGACCGCGACTTTGTCGGCCGATATCTTTTGAACAAGTTGATGGATTTAAAAAATCTTATCCACCAAGTAGTGGCCGCAAAATGGTGAAAAGATGTGTCGAGTTATTGGAGCAGTGTATTTGGTAGTAATAGCAGCCGGCGAAGCCTTTCTTGCAGGTCAAAATTCTTTTGAAAACAACAAAATTATGTAGGTACCCGAAAAGGTATCTATAAGAGACAGTGACGATGTTCACAATTAGGTATTTGCCTGTCACCCTACCTGATGGCCATCTTAGCCTGAAGGGACCATCTTCTGTCCTGGTCCTGGATGCAAGAGAAAGTAGGTACGATGTGGCGACGACTTGCTCACCCTTTGAGTGAGCCTGATATGATTATCACAAGGGTCTTTGACAAGGATATTAACCAGTTCTGGAAGAAACCCAGCCTCAAGTCCCAAGGCAGGAAACATATCCTCCCCCGAAATGACTGTTGTGTTTCCCCGGAGCCACTAAAAAATACACCTTTAAATCATCTACCTACATAAATTTAAATTAAATCCGATTTTACTCCAAACTCTATTTGTTTTACCTACCTTTATGTTTATAAACTGGCATCATTATATGGGACACATGGACAGCAAATCAAACAATAATAAAGCAACAAACGCGACACTGCGACGTTGCCTAGCGCTTTTGGAGGGTGAGAGGGGTGCTTGTAGGAAGGGGAATGCATTTTTTCAAGTTTTTGACATTTCCGTCAAACTAGGTGGCCATGTTGCCATGTTTATTCAACCTGTCGCTCTTGTGACCTGTCGCGCTTGAAATTGTCGCGCTAACTGCCCGTAATCGACAGTGACAGACAGAACAACCCCAACCTCAAATGTTGGGCATTTTTTTTCGAAAATGTTGGTGAAATATGCGTCTAGGTGTCTTTCTCAAAGTTCCAGCCGGTTTCGCACGTTGCACCCTAATCTGCATGTGCGAAATTTAGGGTGCAGTGTCGACCAGCTATGTCGTTGCGCCAGTTTAACAGATCTAACCTTAAACCGTAAGCCCTCAACATCATCTTCATTACACAAAGACAAGAAATGGCTGAATACGCGTCATTTCTGCTCGGAAAGGGGGCCTCCGATTATAAGACTGCCTCCGCTCATGGACTTCCCGAAAATCACGTGGCCTTCTTTGATAAAATCAATCAGGAACTTCATTCTCTCAACGTTCATCATAAAGCCCTATTTTGATAAGGACTTCAATTTAAAAGATTTTGTTATTGGTTCTAAACAAGCTGTGGAGGTTTGTTAGTGCTATGCTGCGTTTTTTACTTTGTCAAATTCACACATTTCTTTCCAGGTTGTATCTAGAAAGATAGCAGAAGGAGATGTTAAGTCATTGGAAGGTCTGGTTACTAGCGATATATTGCCTATATTGCAGCGCACTGTCTCTCTGATGTCCATGCCTCAAAGAGAACAAATCAGCATTACTGTTGATGATATCTACTTCAGCTTCCCTTACCAAGTAATTACAGAACACAATAATGGTAATCTTTTCAGTTGAAATAACTCATTATTCACACAATGACCAAGAGTTATTTAATTGCAGGGATTTTTACTCCTACTTGTACAATGGGTCCATTTTTATGTTGAAAGTAGTAAAAATTTTGCAGGCCTGATTTGGGACCTGACTTTTTGGAACAAGGAACTTGAATAATAAAATGACAGATCTTGAAACATTCTAATGGATTCATTGTAATCATAAGTAATGCAATCTCATCACTTCTTGATTTTCCTGGTTTTTGTCACTGATCATTATCACGATTAGCCTACCTTATAGACCTTTCCAATTTTACCTGTTAGGCTTCGTCAATTGAGGCGACACATTTCCGATTCAGAGTTGGCAGGTCAAAATAAAATTGTCAGAAGTGACAGCCAGTGTGTGAATCATATGGAAAATGCTTGATTGGTTTATGCTGAATCCTTAGTCCCTAATCTACTCTAAATGGGGCGGCATAGCCTCATAGTCCGGTAGTGGGATAAAGAAAATTGGTTCACATTTGAATTCGTGTTGGAATCGAACATTTTCGACGTTTATAATGGATTTTGGAACTGCCAATGGGCCAGAGACCTTCACAAAAATGAAAAACTGACAACACGGCCACAGAACAAAATTGAACCGCTGCATTTAAAAAAGAAAAACGAAGAAGAACCATTAAAATCACTGTTGAATTTACAGTTTGACAGCCGTTTGGATGCGCGCCAACCGGAAATGTATGGTAACCATTGCCCAAATCTAACAGCTCAGGTAAAAGTGGAAAGGTCTATTCGTTGATTGTACTCTAGAGTGATTTAATTTGTTGTAACTTCATGAGCCTAAAACTAGTAAAAAGTAAGTGTGGCGATTTGAGGTATTCCCTTGCTCTGGTTCATGAAATATCAAGGGCTTCATAACAGAAGGGCGTATCTACAAAATTGACGAAAATGAGATCCCAATATCAAAACACTCCTATTTCTCTCTTAGCTATGGTTTGATTCCAATCTTTATATTACTGTAAATGACTATATTGTTATAAGCAATATTGAATAATAATTTGTTGAAATAAAATAATAAATCGATTTTTAAGACTTTTTTTCGTTTCCTGGAAAGTTATTGCAATTTTGGAGATACGCCCTTCTGTTATGAAGCCCTCGATATGAATGTTCAACTTTTTCCTTTTTCACCATTGAAAAATAGTTGGCATTCAGTTGGCGCCGATAGCTACGAGTCTGAATCAAAAAGCAATGGTCCAATTAATTAACACCTCCATCTTTGCAATATAAGTGCATGCTATGGACTATTAGTAAAGTGGTCAAACGAAATTCCAATTTAAATTTGATTTCCACGTTACAGAACTCTTGACTTCTGTCCCCTTGCCCTATCTCATGATCGATTTTTACTGGGCATTCAAGTGCGCTCTTTTTTTGCCTGAAGTGCAGTAAAAACAAAACATCGTTCTTTCGTTTTTATCTTGAAAAAAGGATTTTCAAGATAAAAAAAGAACAGCAAAATATCACTATTTTTTTTTATTAAAAAAGCTGTCATTTGCGTAAACAAGCAACTTTTGACATAATACAATCACAGTACGTAATACCTATCTACAAGTAGGTACACAGTGACAAGAAACAAGAACTCAGTACAGTCCGGGTAGGTACTAAGGGAATTAACTTTCCATTTGGTGATGAAATTATAAAACTTGGCACATTTTTGTTCTTTGAATTATGCTTATATGTATAGGTACAGCAAACAGTTTCAAAATGTATCTTATACCGTTCAAAAGATATCTTGAAAAACGTAAAAATCGTAAGAAAAACTTTTTTGCCAGTAGCAATAGGTATCTCAGTGAATTTTCAAGATATTGGCCTGCGGTTTAGTATTCCTACAAAGAGTCCAGATCCTGCATCCAAATATGTTCAGAAGAGTTCACTAGTTCAGAGAGCAAGTTAGTGTGCCAATTTTCATTGCTACCACCAAGTGCAAAGTTCCACTAGAATCTCTCTCTTATTATATCATGTACCCAGACTAATAAAGATGTCCCTGATTATATAATCAAATACTAAAATGATAGTAACTCTTGACTTATTCTTTTGAAATTTGTTTAGATCGGTGTTATATTCAATGAAGATAATGATCAAAAACGCTTTGTGGAAATCACGATGGTCTATCATGCCCTCAAGGGATTGGCGCTGATGAGGTCTCGAGGTGAAGAACCCCCCATTAATATGGGTATGTTGCCTGAGTATCAACATCGAATCTCCATTTGCAACTATAGATTCATAAGGGAATTCACCAAGGGCGTTGAAAGTGATTGGACTGTTAATTTATTGAATCACTTTAAACCAATTGATGAAACTCAAGAAGAATAGAAATTAAATGAGTCTGATTGCCATGAAAGACTACTTATACTGTGGAGACTAATTTACATAACTGAGATCACTTTGTTTTAGAACCTCTCGTAAAAAAAATACCTACCCTTTAAGCAGAACTATGCAGTGACAATACAACACTTTTATTTGTTCATGATTTTATTATGATTATGATTAATACGGGTGATTTCAGTCCCAAATTAGTTACCTACTTTAAGCTCTAATAATTTTGATGTAAATATATGAAATTGTTTTACCTAGTTGTTTTATCTAAAGTAGTAAAGGTGGTGTGAAACATTTTTAATAATCTAGGAAGGCACCATCTATCCTAATAATTACACTTTGAGGTGATCATTAGGAATGTATTCTTCAATAAACTTGCAAATATTTCAAGCTTTGGTTTCATATCATCTAATGTTGTCAAAATCCCAATGTTCACTGAGTTATCTTCAAACTTTCGGGATGTTCTGGACATTTCAATGATATTATAATTCTCTGCAAAAAGGCATTCTCAAGTTAGAAATAACTATTATCCACCTACTGGGGGTAAAAGTAATACTTTTTATAGTATCACTTATTTTATATTTGTTATTATATTGTTAATATGTTATTTTATATTTGCCAAGACCATTCGGTATTATGGTCTTGGCAACAAGCTCGACAGTGTTTGGCGGCTTGGGCTCGATGTGAGATTCTTTTCCAATCCCGTCATGAATCCAGTACAAAAATGGGCGACTCCTAGACTGACATTCAAATTCAAAATACTGGTAACAGTTTTGACTGTGTAGCCATATTCAAAAGAAGCACTGACTTTCACTCTTATAACTATGTAGTTGTAAAACAACTACTTCATCTAATTTGTTTTGGGTCTTGGGTCATATATGACAGTCAAGAAACAGGGAGGGAAAAGTGGAAATCCACTCAGAATAGTGTCTAAAATGAGAATTCAGAATAAAAAATGCATCAGTTTGACAAAATAGTTTGACGGAATGAAATAAATATCTAGGAATCGGAATGTGGTGTTATGGTGTGGTTCGTTACTGTAAAATGTGTCGTTGAAAGTGACGTATAAGACACAAACACCTTTGCTTTTACTGACACTTTTCGATACCAAAAGCTTTCTGAAACTGTTTTTTAACCAATAGAAATAATTTCCTTCTGACATAAAGTGGGCGAACGTCAGCGCCAAGGTGTTTTTTGTCAAACGTTTCAACCAGAATTTCCAGTGTCTGCGCAATAATTGAGTAAAACAGATGAATCTCTGGATACAATAGCTGTATGCCTTTTACACTAAATCTCAGATAATCTCACCTCAGTTAGAGAGAGAAAAAGCGAGAATTGCATGAGAGAGAGAGAGACACAACTAGCAATTGAAGTGAGAATTCTCAGTTCTAATAATAAAAAGAACGCAGCTAAATATCACATTTCCTTAATAAGACCTTGAATAAGACGGATTGTCATACTCACATCAAATAAGACGTAGGCACCTACCTATTAGTTGCGTTCCTTTTATCATCTGAACTGAGAATTCTCACCTCAATTGCTAATTGTGTCTCTCTCCCTCTCATGCAATTCTCGCTTTTTCTCTCTCTAACTGAGGTGAGATTATCTGAGATTTCGTGTAAAAGGAATACAGCTATTGTAACGCTCCTTCCGTCGGATCATTCGTCATGTGACAATACTACGTCTTATGAAACTCGTATCTTATAATAATACACTACACATATTATTTAGAAACAGAAATTTTGTTAAAAAAGTCGCCATTTTGAACGATACCGGCTAGGCTAGGTTGATAGGCTAGGTAGGTTGTTGACTTTCATTTTTCAAGTAGATTTTTCAAAAACTTTTGTTTGATCTTTTTTTGTGCAAGTTTGTTCTTTCTTTAGTGTGATGTTTTGTTCATCTTCCAGATGAAAAATCTTGCATCTCAATCAAAAAAAACCTTGAAAACTATATAGCACAAATAATAATTATATCCTCCTTTCGATATAATTTGGGGTTTATTTAATTTCGAGGAAGTACATATCCAGCCTAACTGCTAACAGCACCAAGAGGTATAATTATTACGATTTCCCTCTTAGTTGGACCCCCGTAATTTACCGATGTGAATGCCAGTTTAATAGTTAATGAATTGGTAATAAACTCATTAACAACTCGATTGTATAAAGCTATGCAAGTGGAAGAGTTACATAGAGATAGGTGAAGTCCATTCTCGATAAGGTGTCAATGAAAATGTTGGAATATTACGAACAACCACTGCAGATGGGTTTGAGACTGCTCAGCTTAGTCGGCTTGAGCCCAAAAACAACAAATAATAAGGCTACGGCTGCGACAATAGTTGCAATAGTTTCAATGCTTGTTATGAGCTACCTGGTTATTTTAGGCTTCATCTATGATGAGCATTCAGTAAAAAATATCACAGATTTGATATTGAGTGCATCACTGATTTTTCACGTAAAATTACATTTAGTGTGAACTTTCAGAAAATCATTCTGTGATTCCAGGTGACCAATAAAATACAGACATTGGTGATTAAGAAGAAGTCCATACTAAATTACATAGTAGCAATGGACAGATTTTGGGCTTTAAATTGTAACGAAAATGATGAACGGATCAAATCTGAATGCAAGAACATTTTAAAGTATTGCAATTGGTTATTGAAAGCTTTCATTGCAAACGCTCTGACCGTCTTGTGTTCATCTTTCTTTCCGGCGTTTTTCGGCGGAGATCTAGCGTTCAGCTGCTACATCCCCGAAACCGTAAATTATTATGCGTTTATGATCTTCAACGACTTCTGCTATGTCTATTTGGCACCCATTGCAATTGGATTTGATTGCATGACTTTAGTTTTTATTCTGTTACTTTGGATGCAGTTTAGAATCTTCAACAGAATGCTCAAGTCGGCAAATTATAAAGATTTCGAATACAAACACACACTGGAAAAATATATTCAACATCACAGTTTTCTTCTTGGTCAGATTGATGAACTGAACAAAATTTATGGACCAATGTTACTGGTATATTTATGGAACGAAATCCCACTGATGTGTGTAATGTTGTACATTATCACTGAAAGGTACCTACCTAAATATATACTAATATATTGACGTATTCAGTTGTATTTTATTTATTGTTTTTTATTTTTTCAGCGATGAAGATTTAAGAATGATGACAAAATTATTTGTGCTGCTATTGGCGCAAACCACTGAAATGTTCTTTTTCTACTTTTTACCAGCCCAATACTTGACAATGGAAGTGAGTACGATTTTCATATTGAGAGTCCGTCACAGATAGAGGAAATTTTGAAAATGGTGCACCTAATTGAATATCTCACAAAGCTGCCGCACTTATTAAAACTACCTATATGCAAGAATTAAGTTTTCGCTAAAGCCAATGACGCAAAATCCATTCTTTTGTTTAATTTTGAAAATAACCTTCGCAATATCCAGGTCACGTCACTATATTCATTGCCTCAAGCCGGCACCACACATGCGATATTTGCCGAATGCCGAACAATCGCCAAACATTCGCTATGCGTTAAACTATTCGCCAAATAATAAAACCCTTGGCCCACACAATCATGTGTCTTTATTTGTCGAAATACGAGAAAACGGGAAAAGGCGATTCATTTGGCGAACATATACCATATATCATGGACCTCGGCATGGATAGTGTGAAAATTTGTGAACATGTTCTGAATGAAGCCACCATGCAAGAAGTCCTGTCTGTTTTTCAATTCAATCATCGTAGCAGGGGTACCTACTCAACTGTTCTTGAATTCGTTTCCAGGAGTCATACACCTAGCCCTCATTGTGATTTCAATGTACATTGTGAGGAGGATTTCACAGTACCGGCTCATTTTCGTAAATGCCCAGAAATTCGAAAACTAATTCGTTGTTCCATTCAGTGGTTTTCACCAAGTACTGTCCCCTAGACGTCACTTCTTTTATACAGGGTCAAACATAAATGTTTGGCGCGTGTGTGTATTGGCGGTGGCACCGAATTTGCGATAAGGCAAACATTCGTCGCCTTTGACTCGGGACATTTACCGACAATCGATGGGAAACATTTGAAGTTTGGCGAATAGCTAACATTTGACTATTTGGCATATTTTATGTGTTCATTGAAGAAGTTCGTCAAATAGCGAACATTTGTTATTCGGCATTCGACAAATACCGCATGTGTGGTGCCGGCTTCAGGTTTCCAAAATCTACCTTGGCTTGGCGGACCTGAAAGTCCTGAAACTCCTCCCTTGTACGACATTGATTCAATGAGATTGTTTTAGGCATCAAAAGTTGTGCATAGCATATATTTTTCGGAGTGGAACCAAGATTTAAGCCCTTCAACCAAAAAGGCTTTAATTATGATGATGACACGGGCACAAAAGGAGTCAGTTGTCTATGCTGGAAAAATGTTGCCTATGAATTTTCAGACTTGCACTGCAGTTAGTATATATTTGAATTATCTACCTATACCTATGTACAATCAAATACAAGGCGAAAGAAATCGTTACACTCCACAAATCAGTAGAAAGGTGGGAGGGCCACGCAAAAATGGCTGAAGAACTTCTAATACCGGCCAAAAAGCTGGTTTTCTTATGCTAATGTAATAAGCAGGAAGCAGCTGTTTTTGTGGGTATAGGGCTTCTTGGTGCAGGCCTGGCCTATTCAAGTTGAAATATTGATGGAGTGTGGTGGTGACTACACCCTGTATTGTGATAATTGTAAATATGAGTATAGAGTCCCTATAGACATTCCACCAGTCATTCCGGGATAGATGTCCCACCCGAGTTTCACATTGCTATACAACCTACATAATGGCATTCCATGGGGCATACCGTGTTATCAACAAAAAATACAGGGTTGACCTTGGTGTCGAAACATTCGGTTATTCAGCCAGTCCAGTCGCTTCAAACAAAAGTTAATACAGGGTGCAGCGCGGCAGGCTGACAGTTTTTAAATCGCTATAACTTTGGCATGGAAGTACCGATTTTCTAGCGATTTTCAAAATTACTGATGCATCCAAATCTGAGAAGCTTTGAATTTATGACATGCTTGTCATTGCGGTGAAAATGGAGCCGTGGTCGCTTCAAGAGCGGATGTGCTGTGCAAGCATATTATTGCAAAGTTTTTCAGTTGTGCGCATTCAACGGAAATTCTGAAACTTACAGGTGTTTTTTTTTAGTAATGTCACGATTTGAATGGCTTCTGGCAGGCAAAGTTAGCAACTTGTCAACAGGGGCATGGCAGCATCTTGTAACTTACAGTTTCAAGTTTTATTTGACACTACAACCATGGTTGGCAGTCATCAGCTTCACATACACGGTGCCACAAAGCCTGAAGGTGCAAATTTTTTGTTTCTTTGTTTTGAAATTCAAAGTTCTCTTTTTCTGTATAAACTCACTTGAAACTTATAACAAATTAAAACCTATAATTTGACTTTTGACAAGGTAAAAATTGTCTTTGTGCAACTTCAAGGCGGTGGGCACAGTTTCCCAAAAAATTCTTCAATCAGAATTGCAGTGCTCGGCGGGTGTCACTGAAGCTCGAGACGTAACTTCAGTGCAGACATGCTCAATACTTTTCCTCAAGATAACGGATGTCCCTGATTATGTATGTGAATACCTGGTCTTCGAAAATGCTTACAAAGAAAAACAAAGCGGCTTTTTAACGCCGTTTTCTTCTATGGCCAAGCACAAATTTTTGTTCTGACACACCGTGCAGACAAAGTTGATGACTGACAACTGTGGTTGTAGTGTCAAACAAAACTTGAAACTGTAAGTTACAAGATGCTGCTATGCCCCTGTTGACAAGTTGCTAACTTTGCCTGCCAGAAGCCATTCAAATCGTGACATTACTAAAGAAAGACCCTGATTTGATTATAATCAGGCAAAAACCAGGTACTTTCTCGATAATTTAATTCTGAATTAGATGGAGAGATTCCGGCCCATCATTGACAAAAATAAGCACGCTTGAGACGGATTATAGGAGGTCCCGGCTTTTTATTGTCATTCATGACCCGGAATTCCTCCACCCTATTCTGAATTGAATTCCGCAATGGAACTTGGCCCCTGCGATGTTCAATTGCTCATCACCAAATACGTTTCAAAATTTTCGTTGAGCCCACACAAGTGAAAAACTTTGCAAACATGCTTGCACAGCACAAATCCACTCTTGACGCGACTGCGGCCTCATTTCCACCACAACGACAAGCATAGTATAAATCCAAAGCTTCCGAGATTGGATGCATCAGTAATTTTGGAAATCGGCACCTCTATATGCAAAAATTATAGCGATTTAAAAACCGTCAGCCTGCCGCGCCGTACCCTGTATTTTGTTTCCAAATTACTCACTTAATCCTCTTCGCTCCATGAGTAACATAGGCATCTACCGTGTGCCTCCATACCACGATGCTCCATACTGTTCTGTCTTGTGCCTTAGACAAACAAATAAGGCATTGGTCTGCCTTGTTTCCTTTTTCCTGGTGGTTGGAATTCCAGTGATTGTTTAGTCTGTGTCGGGTTTACACAACGTGTGACCAATCCATTTCCGCACTTTGTTTTGCAAATTTCTTTACTTATATGGTCTTGTTGCGCTCTCTTCCACTGTTCAGTATTTGAAATGCGATTAGGCCAGAATATGCCTGGAATTTTCTTTAAACATTTATTGACGATCACTAAGGTGACCAGATTTCTCAGTGAAGAAATCGGAACATGGAGAGACTTTTTTTTTCTTTTTCTTTTTTTTATTTTTTGAAAAAGGGGCGTACTTTTTATTTGCTGATTCAGAACCTATCAGCTATTCCTCATTTTTTCGCGTCTGTTCATTGTTGGATCTCGCGTCTGTTCATTGTTGGATAGACCGATATTTTGGGATATTTTCTGAAACCGAGTCTGAAACTTAGTTTTTCTGATCATTTTTCTGCAAAACAACAGCAGGAGGGCGGGTAAGTGCTGTCCCTTATTTGCCATCTTCTCAACCAACAGTGTTCACAATAATACAAATAATAATGGAATAATGTTGTTAATAAAATTATGCTTTTTTGAAGTCATGTACCGTATGATCAAAAACGTTCTTACACAAGGAAGGCTGTGGTGCTGTGGTGCTGTGGTCCTGGTCATTGGCAGGCAAACGAGGCGATTTTGGCCAGGTCACAGCCTCCCTGCTTGAGTAAGAAATTTTGTGATCATACGGTACATTCTGCCGACAGTCGAGACCTCGGTCGAGACCCACTTGCATAGCGTGGGTGCCAATCGAAATAAATTCAATCTTGTAAATAAACTACAATCTACATGAATTTCAACCAAATTCAACGAAAATAGAGAAGAGGTGGAAAAAAATTGAAATATTCGTTGCTTAAATCGGAAATCGGAGCATTTACGGAACAGCTACTCAAATCGGAACATTTACGGAACAGAAAGTCGAATCGGAAAGTGTCTCCCGAAAAGGGTACAGTTCCGATCAAATCGGAACGTCTGGTCACCTTATCGATCACTTGAATCTTGTTTATGTTGTTGTGTGTTAGTTCATCTCCAAGTTTTAGAGCCATGTAGTAGCACGCTTTTCACATTATAGTGTTGAAAATTTGGATCTTAGTTTGTTGCTTGATCGAGTCCTTTCGATTTCAAGATGTTTTTAGTAAGTGAAACCCTGTTTGGGCTTTTCCTGTTCGGGCTTTGATGTCTTCATCGGCACCGCCAGCAGTGTCTATTAGGTACGCTTCCATTGCTTCCAAGCAGGTAACAAATTCTTTCGACAGTTTTGAGTTCTTCATTTTCCACAATCACTGTAATCTCTCTCGGGGTATTGATCTTCATGAGCATGCATAGTCTTGTTCGTATTCATCTTCAAACCGACTTTTCCCGCTTCTTTCGCCAACTTCCATGTTTTCTTTTGTATGTGTTGACGTTTTTCAGATAAAAGACATACCTACATTATTACTCCAGATCTTCCAGCTGGTTGAAGGTGTTCCAGTGCATTCCTCCTTTTCCTCTTGTAGACCTTCTGGGAATCCAGTCTATCAAAATGATGAACGGTGTGGGCTAGAGAATGCAGCCTTGTTTCACGCCACTTCTGATGTTCACTGAATCTGTCAAGCTCCCTTCATGTGTTATTTCTGCTACTGTTGTACCATTTGCATGGTTTTTTTCCTAAAACAAAAGAGTGTACAGCGGAGATTTTTTAAATTTTTGTCCTTCTGGTTGGACGGCGTCTATCCTTCTAGGGGTTTTCCCGACAGGGAGCTGCAGAACAGGTTTCACTTATAGGGTTTAAGCAACCACAGAGCTGCCCACTCCGTTGTTTACCTGCACAAGATTCTTTTTGGACGAACTGACTGCTTTGAGATTCTGAGCAAGACTGATTTTCGTGCACCCGGTGCTCATTTTGAGATCGAAGGCTCTGTTTCTGTTGCCTCTTGCCAGAACAAATCTTATGGCGTCTTCTCCTCTCAGCAGAGGATGTATTCAAACCACATCTTGATTTAAGATGACGTTGACATCCTGTTCTACACTCCTGCTTCAATGCATACGACCTTCTCTAAACTCGACCTGTGGTATTGGAATGACAAAAAAAATTACGTCTAAAATTCTGTTGTGCGAAGTGTACGTCAGGCGTTTTCACTCTCGGACCTCGACTGGGACACTGGCGAAGGTTGAATTATACAGAAAATATTTACTGTGTGAAATATCTTGACCCCGCAATCGTACTCTTTGAATATTTAATATACTACAAACATTTTCAGATGTTCAAAACGACGCTTTCTTTCTTCACATTTCTGAGAAACATGAAAACTTAGTGTGATTGGGAGGTGACGATAATGATATATGTTAAGAAATCTACATATTGATGTATACTAATTACATCAGGTGCTACAGAAATGTCCAACTTCTAGAGGTAATTGAAGAATAAATGACCTTTTTATTTACAACAGGGTGTGTTTATCAACTAATAATTTAGCAGTCTGTTATTATCAGGGGTAATACAATAAGCCCACTACTTATTGTATTTGATGGTAAGACCCTATAAATCGGAATAGTACAAGATCATTGATGGCGGTCAGTTTGCATTTGAAGCATTGTGATTGGTTCTTTGTATAATGAATTATATAGTCACTACAATAAGACCAAAAACGTGGTCGCGTGACCATAGTCACCCTCGGAAAAAGTGAAACTTCTACAGATATGAATGCTGATTGAAACAACGTTCGAAGAGGTGTTCTTTTCGTATACCCGCTCCCTAACGGTTTGTATCATCTTGTTTTTCTTATTATCAATCTTATTATTATTAATCTTATTATTATGAGTCACTCAAAGGGCAGAATACTTTCGACATGATTTTTCTCACGATTAGACTTCTTTTGTTTCTTTTCTCGCTGCGCTCGGCGCCTGAACTCTCATTCTCCGTCACATGAATAGTGGGAGCGGTACGCAAAAGCATACCGCATTTTGGAGTGCAGTAACGAGATTTTGCATGGGCTTACTTTATACCGAAACAAGCGATTTGACCCGCAGCACTCGATATTTTGTCCCTTAGGGGGCCAATGGGGGCCCTCCAAATTTCCAAGATGCAAGAACTTTCACAAAATGATCATTGAGTATCGTCATGTATGTCATAAGTGAAGCTTACGGGTCTATTGAAAATGTTTTCATCAACTGTCGCCGTGTCCAATTCATTATTCACATTTGAAAAAAAAATTCTTTCGCAGAGAGGTCAAAAAAACTGTTTTTATTTTTTCTGCTGTGCAAGGAAACGATAAATTCATATGTTTTGTTGCGTTCTTTAAATCGCGTCCCGTAAGCCCAAATATGAAGACAATTTTTTCGCAGTATAATTTTCTAAAGAAGAGGTGACCTCTTCAGTACACCTTTTTCAACTGCATTTTTTTCAATGTTCTTACTGGATAAGACTGTCAATTTTCGCAGATATGACAAGCTTGAACTCTTTTCTTAGTAATTTAACAATGGTAATTTCCATGCTACATGGCTTCAAAACGCACAACAGAGCCCTAAAACTTTTTTTTTCTGCTCGGCCGTCAAATTTTTGGCATGTTGATTTTGTAGTAGGGGAGACGCGCAAATAAATGAGATCTAGTCCAGGCGAATAAGTTCTACCGGAAAATATACCTGCTTATACCTAACGACTCTGCGTTTTGTTGTAATACAATAAAACACGGCATGGAAGAATATTTTCTGTTGAAACCGAGTCGCCTGCGCCTGCAGCCTGGATTGAATATTGGTTCGCGTCTCTCCTACTATTAAATAAAAATATCGTAAGTTGGACTGCCCAGCAGAAAATAATTCTTTTTGGGCTCCCTTGGGCGTTTTATAGTCATGTTGCTTCGCAACTACCAAGAAAAGAGTTCGAGGTCTCCATTCCTGCGGAAATTACGAGTGATATCCACTGGGGACATAGAAAGAAATGCTCTTGGAAAAGAGGTACTGAATAAGAGGTCACCACTTCTTTGAAAAATACTATTACAAGAAAAATTTCTTCATAATTAGGTTTAGGGAATGCGATTTAGTTGGGAACGCAACAGAACATATGAATGTATCGTCTTCTTGCATAGAAGAAAAAATAAAAAGAGTTTTTTTGACCTCTGCCAAAGAATTTTTTTTTCAGGTGTGAAGAATGAATCGGACACGACGACAATTGATGAAAACATTTCCAATAGACCCGTAAGCTCCACTTATGACATACATGACGTTATACTCAATGATCGTCATGCGAAAGTTCTTGCATCTTGAAAATTTGGAGGGCCCCCATTGGCCCCCTAAGGGACAAAATATCGAGTGCTGCGGGTCAAATCGCTTGTCTCGGTATAAAGTATGCCCATGCAAAATCTTGTTACTGCACTCCAAAATGTAGTATCGATGTGTTTTTAGGTGTGTACCGCTTTCACTAGAAGTCTCACTCATACCCCTAATACAATAAATATCTATTTTCATCAATCATATTCTCCACAAATAATTATGGGAATGTGACATCGTGACGGATTTTCTTACTGTACGATTTTCCCCGTTATATTACAGCACGGTGAAAACTGTGTTCTGGCAGGCACAGCATGGAAATCCAATAATCTCCACAAAGTATAAGAATGTCGTTTGGAAAACTCGATCTGGTATTGGGTAGTATCAATAAAAAATGAGCAGAAGCATTTGCTTAGATTTTTGAGGAGTTGCTAAGCAAAGTTCCCTGGCAACGCCTATGAAATCCGAGCAAATGCTTATGCTTATTTTTTATTGATACTACCCATTAATTTTAATTGAAATAGTAACAAAAACAAAACCACAATAATTTAACAAGAACAAAACAAAAATAACAAACAAATCAACAAAGCGCAAAAATCTTGACGGCGAAGGAGAGCGCCACGCAATGGTCACAATGATAACTTTTAGCCAAGTCGAGAACCATTCCTGTCGGGTCACCAGCACAACACCCCTGCCATTCCCCTGCGCAAGACCAAGTAGATGAGTCCAGTGTCGGCGACAGGTTGGCGATACGCATTACGAAAATAAATTAATCATTTTCGGTTGTAATTGACACTTCCGTTGAGTTAGAATTCATCGATAAAATTAAATTTTAGTTTATGATGGAAGTTGTTGTCCTTAAAACACAATGCAAGCGGTAAAAGAATACTAACTGTAAAGAATAGAATCGAACGCGGCAACAGCTTACTCCCATTTTCTCGGACGAGACACTGGTCACCCCAAGGGCCTGACACAACGTTACACCTCCGCGTTACACACCCTCGTTACATGTACCGCGAATTCACTCCCATGTGTGGTTCTGCGTTAGTTGTGTGTTGTGATCTAGGCGCGAGAATAGAAGTTTCACTTCAAAAAGTCAATTTTCTGAGGTCACTTGGACTATCAAGATGCTAAACGAAAAATACAGAAATTGTCCCGAGGTGATGAGGTCTATTATACCTATTCCTCGACCTATTCTTTATGCATTTGGTGCTGAAATCTAGGAGAGAAAAAATCTTCAGAAGGGAACCGGCTCTAAAAGTCCGATTAGGGTCAGTCTTACGAAAGCGAAATAGAGTCGGTATCAGAGGGAAAGTGTATGATTATTGGCTGGCACAAATACAGAGGGGATAGCAATGTGAGCGAAGCAAGCAGCGCCAAAGGTGTGCAGGTGCGCCATCTTTCTTTGTGATAACTTCAGCTGATGCTAAAGCATATCAGGGACGGCATGGCAGGGATTCAGGGATTTCATTTAACAGGGAAGAATATTAACATTTTTATATTGCAAAAAAAATCATTCGTAACATTTGTTCGGTGGACCGTCAACATTCCTGCCGGGTACTTTTTTGTGACCTACAGATTTTAACTGTGTACTCGTTGTATATATTAGCTTGTGTCGTTTATGTTCGTGACAACTTGCCGAAGTTCCCCAAGTCAGGTGATGGCGGTGGTGGGTGTGTGACACGACAGAGGGGTCGGCTTTGCGTTCCGCCGCATAAGACTGCTAAATCTGCGCGAAGCACTTGCATCATGGCCGTGAGGTTCTATAACCACCTCCCGTCTGAGGTCAGGAGAATGGACACTCGCCTCGGTTTTGTCAAATCGGTCAAGAGGCTGCTCCTAGGGCGTGCGGTGTACAAACTTCCGTGACGTGAATGTAGAGTGGACGCGTGGTGGATTCTTTCTGCTTTCGCATGGTTATATTTCGTGCATAATGTATTATTTATATGTCTCAGTTTGTTTATTATTTGTTTTTGTTTTGTGCTAAATGCATCATTGTGACAATGTCGATAAGTTTTAACTTCAAGGCAATAAACAGTATTTATTTATTTATTTATTTAAAGGTAGATGCCTAAGGCCTAATACGAATAAGTGACTGACGATACTTAAAAATAGTGACCAAAAATAGTGCTATATCGATTAAGCACATCGCATTTTCGAAAAATTAATGAACAAAGTTTGTAATTTAAAATCTGTTTTGCATATTGAGCTCTGCTGTCCTGATTGAGATTCTTATCCACATAACGTTATTAGTCCAGTCACTATATGTCTTTCTTCTTCGGAAAAATTAGTAGAGGGCTGAAATTTCGTACACACATTCCTTTGATTGTCATGAATGGCCTGTGAAAAGTCCCCTAGAATCCGAGCTTAGGAACTTTGGATAATCGCCATTAAGTGTTGAAAAGTCGTTTTTTCGGCGGAGAAGTCATTTCTTTATTACAAGATTGTCCTTTTTGTATTTGATTGGTTGCGTATTACGATCTTGACCATCACCATACACTTTCTACTTTTGCATAGGTGACGGATCCAAGATGGCGGCCAAGAAGTAAAAACAGTTGATTGTCTTATTTCCAATCGTAATTAACAGACCTAAAAAATATCTGATGATTGCATTTCATTTTTGACATAATTTATAATGGAAATACCAAGTTATACTTCAATATCTCAAGAAATCACTGATTTATTGAAAAAAGTTGGATTATGAAAAATTTTCAGTTTTTCCAGAATATTTCAGAAACGGTCGAAGATATTTTGGAACCATTCACAACATCTTCGTAAGCATGAAATAAGGAATATGTAGGGTGATTTTTATGTCTCCAGCTATTTTGGTTTCTCAAGATTTTTTTCTTCATTTCTTTTCTGGACGCGTTTGGTATTACCGTTATATTTAGTCTGAAGAAATTGCCACAATGCAAAAATTATTTGCACACATCATGTTTTCACTAGTTTTTGATTAATTGTGAATGTAGTTTTGGGAAATTGTTCAAAGCTAATAACTTTTTCTGAATAGTCTTTATTTTTGAACTTGATATTGCAAAAATTAACATCATATATAACAATAACAAATTCATATTCATCATACTGAAAATGGATCATTATCTTCGATGGATCTCAATTTTCTTCTGTCATGTTCCATGATTTTTTGTATCAATTTCTCAAATTCGAAATTCTCTAATGTTATTGAAAAATGTGACGACGTGATTGGTCTTCATTTGCAGCTTTCCATCCCTTGTCGTATACTATCCTGCTCATAATTACCAAAAATCTTATATTGGTCAAACTTGCGGTACATTGGGAGGCAGGAGCTCTGAGAAATTAATCCTGCTGTTGTCCAGAGAATGATCGAACATGGCAGAAAAAAACTGAGAGCCATCAAAGATAATGGCCCATCTTCAATATGTTAAATATGAATTCGAAATTGTTTAAGATTATGCTAGTTTTTGCAATATTAAGTTACAAAATTAAAACTATCCAAAAAAAGCTATCAGCTTTTGAAAAAATTCACAAAACTTTCGGACCATATAAACTGCTCGTCAAAAGTTAAGCATAGACCAAAATTTGCTCCAATTTCAAGTTAGGATTTCTTCGGAAAAAGATATCCGATTTAAAAAAAATGTATGGTGCTTGGTAGAGCTTTTCTTCAGCTATAAGACGCTATGTCGATTTACGTCACTATTGACTTTGTCCATGATATACAGGATGCTAAAGGAAGGAGTGTCAAAAGTGTTAATTTTTGAAGTCGTGGAACTTTTTCAGAAAAAATTTCGGATTTTTTTTCTTTCGACTTTTAGAAAGCGGATATCAATATCTCGAAACGGTTTTTGACTTTTGATCGTATTCTGTTTCTTCAAAGAGCTCTTGATTTTTTTGTGAAATTCAGATTTTTTGATGCAGAATTTGCTAGAGCAGTTGCTTTTTCTTGAAAATTCACAGAAACGTACACAGTTGCTGAATGAATTATACCATGAGAAAATTGACCTCATGGACCTCCAGCAAAGGTAATCCTTTGGACCTCTTCAGAGAAGATGCCAAAGGAAGCATGCTGCGACATCACTTTGACACTTAATGAACCCAGCATGGATAAAAATGCAAGACTTGTAACCATACGTTGCATCAAAATTACCATGGTTACCAATTAGTCCCATCATGAGTGATTTTGTTACTGCCCAAGTCACTGGAAATTTCCAGAAGTGATATCTTCTAGACGAGTAGAGATAGAGCCATAATTCTTTTTTTGATTTAAATCGGACACATTACTGGTCATTCGATCATAATGTGCAAATTTTTCACGTTCATACTTTTTCAGTGGTGGGGGGTAATTTTGACGTTTGTCATGTCGGAATTTTTTTCTTGTGCTTGTCATCATTGAAATGTCGACATGAATATATACTGTCATTTTCAGCTGATCAATTTGAAGTTTGCGTTTGTTGTTTTTCTGCCTCAAAGTCCAGATTTCTTGGGAAAAACTTTGTTAGTCTTCTCTTTCACTACTGATGTGGAAGTGGTAGATTACATTCATGCTGTATATGTATGTATGTATGTTCATATGTATATAGCTATACATATGCAAACATGCAAACGCCGTATTCAGTAGATTGAGGGAAGTGAAAAATGAAAAAATATCTCAGGAACCAAGACAGCTGGAGACATTTAAATCAACTTATATCGTCCCTTGCCAGGCAAAGCAACGTAAGCGACATTTTAGCAACTCTAAAGGAGAGACAAAAAATCGTGTTGATTGCAAATTGCCCACGAAAGAATATTTATTTTGCATGTTTCATGTTATGCAGTGTGTATAATGAAGTATATTTTAGTCTCGATTTTAGTGCTTGTGATAGTTTACTTATTCGACACGGCTCATGCAGTGAGACTTTCCCAACAAGATCAAAAACTCATTTTTGCCAGAATGGCGCTTATTACGTTGCTTTGCCTGGCAAGGGACGATATATTCGTAATTTTATGCTTACGAAGATGTTGTAGACGGTTCCGAAATATCTTTGACCAATTTTGAAATATTCTGAAAAACCTGAAAATTTTCCATAATTCAGCTTTTCTTAACCCGGCAACGGTCAGGTGGGAAAAAATTACATGAGTGGTAAGGTGGGGTCTGATGGACCCTATTTTTTCCGAGCTGCTTTTCAGGTTAAAATTCAGTTTTCAAACCTTTTGCATTGAATTATATATTTTTTAGCTCTTCTTGAATCAAAGTATATCGAACATAACTTGGTAAACGTCTTTTAATAGAAAATATAGATTTTTAATAATAACCTTGCAATTTCAAGTTTCAAATGTCACTACATCACTTATAAAATCACAGAGAATTTGAAAAAAGGTAATCAAGTATTTCACACATCTAACTGTAAACTATAAACTATGAAGAATCAAACAAAACAAAAAATAACATAATCAGACAGTCATAAGTTCATAATTGAGCTGCCTGATTTCAAGCAAAATCGAGAAAAGTAGGGTAGTATAATCAAAAAAGTATTACCTAAATGAAAAATTTGCTGAGTGAGAAACTCGAAACTCATTGCAACTAACTTGAAAAATTGAAAAAATACAAAATTTCCATATAACAAAACAAAAAAATTCGTATTCATTCATCATGTTTGTCATTGTCCATGCAAGACTTGCATTGCAAAACGGCGTGCTCAAGAAAATGGGGATTAAACAAGTGTTGTTGCTCTTTTTCGTGAGGCATTGTACTGAAAATATGTAGTTTAATAAGAAAATTCAAAGAAATTCAGAAGAATCACTCACAATAAAAGTCAACAAAAAAGTTACGTTAGTGGTCAGGTGGGGTCTATTAGACCCTCGTCGAGTTTGAAGAGCTGTAACTTGGTACGCTTTCGTACTACAACTGAAGTACGCACTCTGACAGCTTGAGAAATGTCTAAAAAGAGGCTACTGAGACGCGTGCACATTTGAGCAGGCACGTTCACAAATGACAGGGCGGCAAACTTAACTAGGGTCTCTCAGACCCCACCTGACCGTTGCCGGGTTAATAGATCAGTGATTTCATTAGATATTGGAATATAACCTCGAGAATAACTTGGTATTTTCATAATAAATTATGTCAGAAATGAAATGCAATCATATCAGAACATTTTTTAGGTCTGCTAATATTAGAAATAAGACAGTCAACTGTTTTTACTTCTTGGTCGCCATCTTGGATTCGCCACCTACGCAAAAGTAGAAATAGTGTATGGTGATTGTCGTGATAGTACCTAATACGCAATCGTTTAATTATATAAAAAGGACAATCTTATTGCAATAAAGAAATGACTTCTTCGCCGAAAAAACGACTTTTTAACACTTGATGGCTATTATTCAACGTTCCTATGGTCGGATTTTGGGGGACTTTTTACAGTCAAGACTATCAAAGAAATGTGTGTAAAAAATTTCAGCTCTCTACTATTTTTTCCGAAGTTGATACGATTTTTTTAACATAATGACTGGACTATACAGGGTGGTCCAACTTTTATGTCATTAAACTTGAGGATCGATAGAGAGTGGAAAATGAAGGGGACTTTCTCCAGAAAACATATTTGAGAAATGTCTAATAACAGAGATAACAGCCCTTCAAAGTTGGAAATAAATAATCGTTTTTCCCGCATGAATTTTGAACCGCTCAACCAATTTGATTCAAAATAAAACCAAAGGTTTATTAAAATTATCCCCTGTCGAACAATCATAAAATGTTCCATAAAGAAGTTTCAGGGGCGTAGACGTTAAGGGGTGTCTCTACTTTTCTCCCCCTATTTTTCACCCCCCTAGTTATTTTTGAAAACTGTTCATTATTTTGAAATCTACGTTCAATTTTGTAGAAAAAATCACTGATGCAAAATTTTGATTAGAGGCTTCGTTTAGGAGATATTTGAGTTTGAAACTTTGGAAAACATCCTGAAATCGCCACTTTCCAGAGCCCAAATTGTTTTTCTCCTGAAAATTTCTCGTGTTTTGGAAAAAATGGTGGTTTATCAACCTGGAAATTCTAGAAAACCTATTTCAGCTGAGAAATCATGAGTTTTTTGGGATTTTAATTTTTAGACCTTTGAAAGTTGTGCTTTTGAGATGTTTTCCAAACCTTCAATCCTAAATATCTCCCAAACAAAGGCTCGAATCAAAATTTTGCAAGACAGATTTTTTCTTCAAAATTGAACGTAGAATCCAAAATTATGAACAGTTTCCAAAAATAACTAGGGAGTGAAAATAGGGGGGAAAAGTAGGGACACTCTCTAATGTCTACGCCCCTGAAACGTTTTTATGGAACATGTTATGATTGTTCGACAGGGGATAATTTCAGTAAACCTTTGGTTCTATTTTGAATCAAATCGGTTGAACGGTTCAAAAGTTATGCTGAAAAAACGATAATTTATTTCCAACTTTGAAGAGCTGTATCTCTGTTATTAGGCATTTCTCAAATATGTTTTCTGAAGAAAGTCCCCTTCATTTTTCATTCTCTATCGATCCTCAAATTTAATGACATAAAAGTCGGACCACCCTGTATATCTGTATATCTGTTTCTTCTCTCTAAATTTCGTGACCTCCTATGTTTTTTTTTTCTTCTACTAGGTATTTATTTTCTGTTTTTCGGACTGCAGGAACGGTTAAGTAGAATAGCTGCTAAAACTAGAGACTTCGTCATTCCTCGGTCCAGAGTCTATGACCTTATCTTGAAGAAGTATGTATTGCATACAAATCAAAAAAAGTCGATTATTATTGTTACGAGTGGCGATTCCCGTGCATTTTGGTAAACACGCGATCTTTCTAGAGTCTTCCATTAGGTTGCAGTCTACAAGTGCGGAGCGTTCTAGTGCTTTCCAGAGTATACGTGATGGCTTGCCAATTGAAACTGAATGGCAGACTTGAACGGCCGATCAGAAAACATCAGCCGAATTGGCGGCGGCGCCGGCTCTAGAGCACGGCAGAATTATACGCGAAATGTGTAGGATTTTTCGGGAGTCGTCGCGAAATCGTATACTGGATCACTGTGGAAACTACTGGAGAACGCATGGAACATTCGAGATGAATTGGTTGGACCTATATAAGGCATCAATCGTCGGCTCACGGGCAGTATTAGATTTGGAAGAGACAGCGAGCGGATAAGAAGCGATAGTCCCAGCGATATTCACAAGCGTGAATAATTGTTGGCGATCTAAGTAAGAGAGAGAAAGAGCGAGAAATCACATGCGCAAAAGTGAGATACCACTAACAACTTAGGTCAGAATACTTATACAGGGTGTCCCAGAAATGGCGCATAAACTCTCCACTACGTTGTAGCGGAACTTCCAGGGAACTTTAGAAAAATAGTAAAAAAATTCCTCCTTGACCACTCTTCGAGATATAAGAGTTTGAATTTGAAAACTCAACTTCTCCATTTCTGTGATTTTTTTAAAACAGCAATATTTATTTCATGGAGACAAAGCCTTTTTATCATTTTCTGGTGAAATAATCCTCAACAACTTTTGATTAACGGCTACAGCCAAATTTAAATTTTGCAAATTTTCAATCAAATTACCCAGAAAATGGATCTGGCATCATCGGTGAAAAACAAATGAGTAGGTATACCTACAATCTGACATTGGATAAATAAAAAATCGAATGAAGTCATTTTCTGACAATAAGATCAGTCAGTGTCATTTTGCATCATTCCTGCCTCACTTTTCCGCGAATAATGTATGCGGCTAGCGAATACACTGATATGTTACTGATTTTGGGCGAACGTCGCGTCAATCACTTGCAGGCGGAACGCATTATTTACCCCCAGCAATACCCTCAAAGAAAGCATCCCGATCGTATGTGATAAGAGAACAGAAGAGAGAGCCAGAAGGACCGGACAGGAAGTATCAGTATTATTCATATACCGTATTATCACAAGCAGATCGCGGCCGCCCTCGTCATGTGAGTGTACCTGATGATGCCTGATGCTGAAAAGGACGTTTTTGAACTGCTTCAGAATCAACCAAATCGAAAGGCTCACAAAGTTTCACCGGGACTGCATGCTCTTACTTTTTCCTCGAATACGAGTAGTCCCAACGTCTATCGTCAAAGGAGCCTGACGGATATTGATATTCACACATGATTTGCAAGGATTCTTCCTTGGATTGTTAGTTCAAAACAAGTTGAATAAGTGAAAAGGGTATGGCGTTTTTTAAAGTGAATTTCTTTCTGGGACAGCCTTAGTAACTCCTAAATAGAAATGGGAGAAACGCAGTTTTACAAGTTTATTTTCTGAATGCGCGAAAGTTGTTGAAATTGCGAAGAGGTGCGATCGGTAGCTATCAAAGCCAGTAGCTGTGTCAGTAGGCACCAGTATCAGTACCTACAAGGAAATGTCTAAATTGGCCCTAACAATGACCGTTTCTATGATGACCATGTTTATATTGGAACAATTGTATTCCTACCTTGCGGTACGTATGTAGGTGAGCACGTGCAGTCGTGCACGTTTGCCAAATCGACCGTTTAGTTTTTTGACGATAACTTAATAAATAAAAGCCAAAGAATTTTTCTACTATTTTTCCCCGACTTGATAATGAGTTCCCAGCAACGTACTGGAGAGTTTATGCGCCATTTCTGGGACACCCTGTATAGCTCAGATTGTAAAAGGAAAGCACCAAATAATAAGTGCTTTGGAGTTATGTTTATAGAGCCTTCCCTGACGAAAATTCCAGATAGAAATTCTATTTGCTTTTATAATTTTCTATATGAAGGTAGTGGATCCTATACACCTATCCCACCGCGATATCAACTCGGGAACCCCCTGCGTGCGCCGGTGTCATGGGGAAATTTTGCTTGGGGTTTGGACGTAATACAGGTTTCCTAAATTGAGCGTCTCTTTCTGGCCCGTGACGTCACGTTTAATTGCGCAGTAAATCATCGCAGTCCTAGTGTGCCAACATTGCCCCGATGCCATGAGCCGAACGTGTGTTTTGATGGTTTTATTATTGGTATTTATACAGTTTTCAAAGGAAAACTTTTTAGTTATGGAAAATAAATGTTGTGGGCCACTATGCAAGTCCACAAGTTATACGTACGGTTGCGGACTCATAAAAGTTTACACCGATGACAATCGTGTGGCCATGGCCATTTAAAATTACGTCAAAACTGAATTAGCATGGCCACTCGATCGCCGTCGGTGTAAACTTTTATGAGTCCGCAACCTTACAGCGAATGTGTCCCTAAGCATGGATCCATAAAATACGACGTGACACTCGAAGAAGCAAAAAGAACCACAAGCCCTTCAGCGTTATAATAGTAGGGAGCTTCCTGCTTAGTTTATCAAGTATCAATAATTCAAGGGTACACTTGGCCACATTTTTGCATCAAACACTTCAAATTTATAGTGATGGTCATAATACACCATAACAAATATTAAAAGTGGGACATGGGACACGCATTTACCTGGGCCGCTATTCTTGAATCGTGTGAGAAAAGTCCCTGGGAGTGAAATACATTCCGCAGTACACTGATGTAGCAAATGTTGCCTAAAATCGTGGTTTTTAGGCAACTTTCGTTACAGAAGTGTAGTACGGATTATATAAAACTCCCAGGGACTTTTCTTACACGATTCAAGAATAGCGGCCCTGTGCTTTCTGCGCACGTCCATATATCGTTAATATGTAGATGCTTCTATATGTACCTTATAAGCTATTTTGCCCAATCCTATAAGTTTTTGCAGATAAAATTCTATATGTTTTCTATCTGCTAACTAATAATAATAATAATAATAATAAAAATGGCTTTATTCAGAAAGTGGCGGTATTCAGCCAGCATAATGCTGCTCTACCATACAACCACCTGCTAACTACTGTTTCAAAAACCGAATACAGAACATATAGAAAACATATAGAATTCTCTATGATTTTTTTCATATGATTTTATCTGAAATTTCCGATGGGGTTGGAACTTGGAAAAAGAAATCATTTAACCTTTAACCTTTAACCGTCAACACTGTCAACCGAGCTGTCAACAGTGTCAAATTTTCTGTCAAACTGGGTAGGGTGGGCAAGTTCGCAATTACCCGGGAAAATACCGGGTAAATACCCGATTTATATTTACCTACCTACCCGGTAAATACCCGACTCGTTCGTGTCTGACTCACATCAACATCACTGGCTACAGGGCTTTTATCGGAAATTGGCAGAACTGCAGAGACATGTGCAATGTACATGCGCGTTGCGCGGTTGTCATCGACCGACCAGCTGTTTCTGTTCGTTTCGTTCGTTGTAGTGTCGTTGCCGTTCGAGTTTCGAGTGCAGTCAGTCGCAACCCGCGATCACGGCAGGACTGCGAAAGCGTGTCCTCTTTCAGTAAACTGCTGGTCATAGAATCGGCCTTTGTGTAGTTCTTGTGGCCTTTGATTTCAGCAAGCAACCGCGACGGAGATACCTTGTGACGTTCGCTGAAGCATCAAAAGTTTCTGGAGGAATCGAGCGGGCGTAAATTAAAGAGTGACAGTCAGTGAAAAGACGTTTCAAAAGTGGCCAGGGTTTATTTTGGTCGTGCCAGTTTGCTCTTAATGGCGTCTTAGTCGGTCGTCATCCCTAGGAGCAGAAACTCCAAGAAGGTCGGGTTCGCCAAAGCAGCAAGGATAACCCGGGAGGTGGTGTGAGTGGGCAAGAATGGCTGCCACGAAGGCTACATGCAGCGCACTGAGAGCCCTTGCCGTCGAGTACAAGAGCCTCCAGGAGGAACCCGTCGAAGGCTTCTGCGTTAAACTCGTTAATGACGATAATCTCTTCGAGTGGGAGGTGGCAATATTTGGGCCTCCCGACACCCTTTACATGGGTGGCTGTTTCAAGGTGAGAGTGCCTCGCAAATCTGACGATGTTTGCATGTTATTGAATTGTATTTTGTCAAACAAACAAATCGCGCTGATTATAGAAGTGATCGTGAAGGACGACCTCCATTCAGCATGTTCCAGCCGAATGTAGGAATGAAAAACAAAATGACTTGGTCTTTCGTCGATGTTTTTCTCAACACCTATTTTGTGAAACACTAGCTGCGGGTTTAGTAAACGCTGACACGCTGTTTTATGGGTTTAGTTGTAACCAGTGCTAGTTGATTGATCACGGAAAATGCGTAAATTCGGAAGAACATCGATCTTGTTCATTGATGGATTGATTTGAAACTGAAATTCATCAGTTGGCCAGAATCCATCCAAACAAATCTGGAATTAGCTATTTATCTTTTTTTTTGGTGGAATCCGCGCCCGCGGTAGCACAGACAATAGAAATCGCTAAGTCAGTTTGAAATTTCAAAATTAAGTATTGGGGAGTGTGCGTGCACACGTACTAACGTAACTTTCACCGTGAAAACCGACGACGTTGTTATTTGCAATTATTCCTTAGTCCTTAGGGGAATTTTCACGTTCTACGTTGCGTTACGTTCCTTGAAATCGCAAACTCTCTATCATTGAAATGATAATATTGTTAAGCATCTGCCTACATCATACTAATTTACAAGAGTTCAAGAGGATAGCCGATAGTTGAAAATGCTGCATGTACCAGACCAGACCTATTTACGAGATTACATTCTCTTCCGGGAATTCCCTGATTCCCGGCCTTCTTGAAAAATGATTTTCAATGGGGTACTTGCCAGTGAAATAGATTTGACTGAAAGTATTTTCAATCATCATCAACAAGAGCAATGAAGAGTATTTCCTGAAAATTTTTGAAAAATACAATACCTATCTATTGGTTGTAAAGGTTTTTTTTTTCGAATATTCTTTTCAGAGGGTTGGTAACAGAAGAGAAACTTCAGTGGGGTTTTAATGTTTGTATTTTTCAAATATTGTGATGCGATTCTAACAGTTTTTTGAGTTTTCGATCCGACAGTGCGGTTGGTTTAGTTTTTAGTTTATTTGTGACGTCACAAATATATTTTTGAAACACGCAATTTTGGGAATTTAGAAAAAAAAATACTGGTAGGTTCATTGTTTTTAACCATACTATCGGTTAAGCCAGTAAAAAAAAAGTGCAAGTACCCCATTGTAGGATTGATTTGAATAAAACTGAAGAATCTTGAATGACGAGTTGAATGAAGGAATTTGAATGAATCAGTTATGTCGAAAATAAAGTAAATGAAACTTGTAGTGCAATTCTGCAAAAAATAACGTTTTCCTACGACCACCCACGAAAACGTTACTTTCTGTACGGTATAGTGGGCGCGAAACTTGCCAATTGCAAACACTGTGCGCGAAAGTGAAAATATCGTCACTAGTGCCTTTTGCTTTCGCTTTCCAAACATAGTTCCATGGCAAACGGTCTTCCATTATCCAGCATTTGGGGAGCGTCCCTGAGCCACATACTTCCCTGGGCATGCCACTGATGCTTCTTCGCCCTCAGTAGGTGGTCGTTGTTCAAGATCGAGAACTTCCAGGTAATCAATAGTAATCGAAATAAAACAAATCGCGCGTGAGAATGTTAGCTGAATCCGTGACATTGAAATCAAGAAGGATTGGAACAATTTAGTTTCAGTAACTAGGTAAATCTGAACAAAATATCTAAAAATCCCTAGCAAATGTAAATGTCAAACAGCGTTGCCGGTTGCTGTGAAAATTCTCGAAACTGGAGGAACTTCGCCTGGCTTTCGGTAATTTCATTTAATTTACAAAAAAAATGGAAAAGTGACAATACAACATGCGAAAATATATGTACATTAGAAAATAGGATATCAGTAAGTAGTATCGGTAAGTGACACCTTCTGACATAAGTATTTTGATATTTCGATCGTCACTGAGCAGACGTCGCACAGGAGAAATAGGTCCGTCGAAGGAAAAATAGTGTACACAACTCGCAAGAAAGTGTCTTTTCTTGCATTCGTGTGATTACTGCACTCGCTAACGCTCGTGCGCAATTTTTCACACTCATGCGAAAAGTATCACTTTCGTTGCTTGTTATGTAATATACTATTTCTAAACGCTCTGTCGAGTTGAAAATCCTGTTGGCCATTGGCTGTTGCCTAATAGTACAGGAAAAATAGTAAAAAAATCGGCCAAACCTCGGAAAAAATATGGACGTCCTGAAAATTTGATATTCTGTTCAGAATTGAGTGCTCTACAACACATCCAAAATCGCCAAAAATCGCACCCGGGGGTTTTGAGTTATTGGAGGGGGGGTAAAAAATTGCAACTTAGAATGGAGGGGATGAAACCCGTCAATCCATTGGAAGCAAATACGTTATAATTCGACACATCATATCCCGTTGATACCATTTTGGCACAAGAAATGTCGATCACTGTTGAAGGGGGGTCGTGGGGGCGGCGAAGCCCTGCTAGGTGGTCCATTTTGTTTTTCTGGTCATGTAGAACCAATCACGACAAGTTCGGTATCTTTTCCGACTATATTCAACCTCCTGAACTCAAATCCGATGTGTTAATTTGGATGAAAACAAGTTTGAACAAGTTGATTTGAAAAAACTTGTTTTTTCTTTGACAATTTTGACGAATTTTTTTTTGCACTGTTAGAGGTGTTCATCTTTGAAAAATTTTCAGGGGCCATTGAATTGAAGTGTATTCTTCACGAAAATCATCTACTCGATGTTTGACTTTGTTTCTCGAGTTTAAAAAATCGATTTGAACTTGAATCGGCCCGGCGCGTCATCTACTACTGACCAGAACACTACAGCATGCACCTTTCAATGAAAATAGCTCAAACTATTGAAGAAATAACAACTTATCTTTGGGAATTTGATGATCTGTGCAGAATTAAATTCCCTATAACATAAACAAAGCCGCCATACATCGCACTGCTGCGTTTTGAGTTATTTGAGGGGAAAGGTAACAGTCCATAGAGTACGAATCTTGACAAAATGTTATCCTCCTCCTCGAATAACTCAAAATCCTGCAGTGCGATTGATGGCGATTTTGTTTATGTTATAGGGAATTTAGTTCTGCACAAATCCTCGAATTTTCAAAGATAAGTTATTAGTTTTTCAATAGTTTGTGCTACTTTCATTAAAAGGTGCATGTTGTCGTGTTCTGGTCAGTAGTAGAAGCGGCGCCGAGCCGATTCAAGTTCAAATCGATTTTTTGAACTCGAGAACAAAAGTCAAACATCGAGTAGATGATTTTCGTGAAGAATACACTTCAATTCATTGGCCCCTAAAAATTTTTCAAAAATGAACACCTCTAGCAGTGAAAAAAAAATCGTCAAAATTGTCAAAGAAAAAACAAGTTTTTTCAAGTCAACTTGTTCAAACTTGTTTTCATCCAAATTAACACATCGGATTCGAGTTCAGGAGATTGAATATAGTCGGAAAAGATACCAAACTTGTCGTGATCGGTCCTACATGGCCAGAAAAACCAAATGGACCACCTAGCAGGACTTCGCCCCCCCAAGACCCCCCTTCAACAGTGATCGACATTTTTTGTTCCAAAATGGTATCAACGGGATATGATGCGTCGAATTATAACGTATTTGCTTTCAATGGATTGACAGGTTTCATCCCCTCCATTCTAAGTTGCAATTTTTTACCCCCCCTCCAATAACTCAAAACCCCCGGGTGCGATTTTTGGCGATTTTGGATATGTTGTAGAGCACTCAATTCTGAACAGAATATCAAATTTTCAGGACGTCCATATTTATTCCGAGGTTAAAATCTATCTTTCTTGTACTATAAGCAATAACAGCGTAACAGCGTTTATGGAACGTTATTTGTAGCGCAGTTCTCCAAACGGGAAGGCGCTTATGTCCCCGCCTTGTCCGTCCGTCCGTCACAGCCTCTAGTCCTAGACGAAAGGATTTTTGCGAGAAATTTTTACTTCGATGGGTAGCTCATGACTTTGGAACCGGAACCAAGAAAAATCTTGACGAAATAATGATAAACAATTACAATAATAACCATCTAGTGTGGTTATTATTATGCATTTCAGAAGCCGACTGGATCTATAAAGTTATGACATGCGGACAAGTACCCGTTCTCATCAAATTTCCAAATTACAATGATACATATCGTCGCCTTGGTGGTGAATGGTTCTAATCCACAATTCTTTGTTTTTTGACCTATAATTGTACACAGTTGCGAAAAGGTCCAAATTTTATAGTGGTCCACAGATTTAGGCCACTGATGCCCTTCCTGCTCAGTTATAGGGAATTTTCCAATAGTTACAAGCAGCAATACAGGGTGTTTCGGTGACCTTGCATAATACATACTTCGGGAGGTGATTCCTCTTAAGAAAATAAGTCGAAAAGTGGGAGTAACATTTTTCCCTGAAATGCTTCCTAAGGGAGTTACAGCCCCTCAAAGGTACGAAGTTGAACAAAGTTTTTAATTATTTGCTGAAAAACCGTCAAAGGTAGGAACTTCAAATTTGGTATAGAGAAGTTTCTCAGCAGTGCAAATGTACATGCAAAGTTCTAAACAAATCTAACCAGTGGCAGCGAAATTAGTGAGGATTGGGATTATGTTGAAAATTATTCATGACACGTCCTTGTTTTTTCTCTTTCACTTCAGAACGATGCATCCCACCCTACATCCCACGGAAAAAATGCAGGAGAAATAAAAGTTTCGGATTGAACCAATCTATCGAAAACATCAAATTTAAAACTCTTACCTTTGACAGTTTTTGAGCAAATAATTGAAAACTTTGTTGCATTTTGTACCTTTGAGGAGCTGTAACTCCCTCAGGGAGCACTTGAGGAAAAAACTTTACTCTTACTTTTCGACTTATTTTTTTGAGAGGAATCACCTCCCGAAGTATTATGCAAGGTCACTGAAATATCCTGTATATTGTAGTAAATAGTATCAAGCTACGCTTGTAACGCTAGTACAATGTTGTAAATATGTTTTTGCGAATAAAAACAGTTCATTGTTCATTCAACTAATTTGATCAGTTTTTTTTATTTGTTTAATAGACAAAAACATGCATTTTGAGTTCGATTTTGAAGGAGCGCAAAAAATTCATACGCATTTTTCTCGAAACTTATGCTTAGTGGATTAGAACCATTCACCACCAAGACGACGATACGCGGAATTTGGAGGAGAATTTGAACTTCATTTTAACAAAAATTCCACATAGGTACGACCCACAGGTCAATAGTTACGAATTTTTGAAAAATGACTCCGAAGCTACGGCTCGGTGGCAAAAAATTATCCATTGCTTGCTGGCGCTTAAAATCTTCTCCGAACGAGACGAAATCCTAGACAAAAAAGATATCAACTCCCAACTCGAATGTACCGATAGTTTGGCCTGTGGTTTGGCCTTGGGACCCGAACCAAAAAAAATCTTGCCGAAATAATAAACAATCACAATATGTAATAACATTTTAGTGTGGGGCGGTACCAGTACAGAGGTGATCCACCGAGAGTTTCCCTCGAGGTTCCCCTGTTAGAATTTTCCCCGTTAAAATTAATTGGCAGCGAAAAAAAATTTCGAAACAGTTTTCGCCGTAGAATTAAGTTTAAACATCAAAGTTTTCTATTTCTATATATTGCAGTATACAGAGTGTTTCACAAAAACTTTCAAACTTTTTTGACACCTTGTATGTACAGTGCTCAACAATTGAAGTGGAACACCTGAAAATTTTGGTCGAATTAAAATAGTCGTATTTACTCAAGAAAAAACCGAGTTGCGATGAGTTTGCGATAACTCATTGCAATTTGATTTTTTCTTATGAAAATACGACCATTTCAATTCGACCAAAATTTCCAGGTGTTCCACTTCAATTGTTGAGCACTGTATTTAAATTTTGGAAATGATGCGGTTTCTTCTTTTGAGTCCGAATAATTTTATTTGATATTTTTGGATCATGATTATATGCAGGTGTCCATTTTCAAACTTCCCACCTCAGATTTTTTGCCACTAAATTTTTTCCAGGAAAACGGCGAAGCAGGTCGATTTTTATATTGAGGTTAGGGGGTATTGGCTGTGGTGATCCTAACACTGCAAATTATTGCCAAAGTGGGTCTCGAGCTGGATGGTTGGAAGTCACTGAGTTCCAAGTGAATGAAACGTCTGCGACTCTCTCGGCGACTCTGAAAGTGCCGTGCAATGATGATAATATTGATAATTATCGATGATCTGTATTGTGCTCCTGATGTGATGTGACTTCCTTAGCTGGCCGGGCTTCTGTTACCTCGTGTTACCATTTGTCGCGGTCGAGATAACGGCCAAATAACCATCGAGATGGCGGCGCCCAGTATTGCAGGTGTCGGACGTCGCTTTTGCGCGGTATAGCTATACAAGTATGTGTTTCGCCCCCACCCTACCCTACTTTGAAATTTCAAATAGCGTTACCTCTACCTTATAATACGTCAAATTGAAGGTGATGAAATTCTCTTTCTGTCAAATATTGAAAAAGTTTCAAACCCATCCCCTCATGTCTTTAAAACAGGGTAGGGTGGGGACAAAGGGGGTGAAGATGAAAATGTGGGATTACGTGTTTTAGATGTCCTCGAAAGATCTATTCTCAAGAAATGGGAGTTACTTGAGGGAAAATTTCGAGGAAAATTTTCCTTTAATTAACAATGAGAGAATTTTCTCGAGAATTTTGATTCGGGGAGTGGTCTAAAAAAATAGGGTTGTAAAATTACCGGTAATTTAAAAATCGGTGAGGTAACGAGTAAGTTATCTGTGTTACCCCTCGAGTTACCCGGATTTCTTTTCTGAAATTAGAAGAGATGTACTTACAAATTTGAAATTTTACTTGAAATAAAATAAATAACTTGAATAAGAAAATATGTAACAAATAACTGATAATGGCTAGCTTCAAATTTTCATTGCAGTTAGGTACTTACGATGTAAGACTTGAAAGACACCCAGGTTTGTCGCTCTTCACTTTTCATTGTTGTACGACACATTCTGCATTTTCTTTTTTGCCATAAAGCCAGCACAAGAAAACTTCATTCAGCTAAATTAAACGTGCGCCAACACGTAAAAGCAGTGATTTGACTGTCAGTGCGCAGTTGTCAAGAGGCGGGAAATTCAAATTTGGTAACTTACGGTAACTTATCGGCGAGGTTTAAAGTTACGGTACCATAAATCACCTTACCTTACCATTACCTTACTGGTAACTTTGGGGGTAACTTACAACCATTTACAACCCTAAAAAAAAACAAAATATGCCTGTCAGAATAAGATTTTCTTTTAATTCGTTTATTCAACGTCGGCCTATTTCCGTAACGAGGCCTAACACCGACGCCGGTGACTGCTTTCCTCCACTATACCGGAAATTTTGCCGAACCCCTGTGTGTTCCAACACAGGAGCCGTATTCTCTAACTCGCTATGCACTCGAACCGATAGATATCGCTATCGGTAGTCAGGCAAAAGCCAATAACAATGGTGCTTGCCTAGCTACCGATAGCGATATCTGTCGGTTCGAGTGCATAGCGAGTTAAAGAATACGGCTCCTGGGTAGGGACTTTTAACGACCACCAACGTCGCATGGGGTCGGCACCATCGTTCGCATTTTACATGCTATGCGACACACGGGCGCGTCTTGCATTTAGCAAGCATTCCAACTAAACCAAGAAGCATGTTTCCGAGGCGAAAATCCGTCCCCGACGGGGATCGAACCCGCGACCTCTAGAGTGGTAATCGAACGCGCTAACCACCACACCACAAGCTCCCCAATAAGAATATCAATACCTTCAATTTGATGTTTTACAAGATAGATAGGTAATGCCATTTGAAATTTTAAAGTAGGGTAGGGTGGGGGCGAAGGGGTTGAAGATAAAAATTTGGCAATATGTACGTGTCCTAAATGTCCCCCTCAAAATAAAAATTGACTTGTTTCTGCGTTTTCCTGAAAAGAAATGGTGGCAAAAAATCTAAGGTGGAAGTTTGAAAATGAACACTCTGTATTAGATCATAATTAAATATCAAATGAAATGATATTATTCGGACTCAAACGAAGAAACCGCATCATCTCCAATATTTAAATACAGGGTGTGAAAAAATTTGGAAGTTTTTTTGGAACACTCGGTATACTCGGTAATATAGAAAATTTTGGTGTCCAAATTAAAATTCTACGGGAAACATTTTTACAACGGGGAAAATTCCAACAGGGTAGAGTAGGGAACTCTCGGTGGATCACCTGTACAAGTCCCAGTTCCTAATCCTATGAGGATGCATGCACTCGTGTTCGGGGTTATATTTAGAAAAGAATTTGAACTTTCTTTCGACAAAAACTCCACTTCAATACGACCTCCGGGTTCATAGCTACGAATTTTTAAAACAACTGCAAAGGCAAGTTGTTTCAAGTGCAATAGGTCCCTTCGTTTCGGTTTTTTTGAGTGCGCATGTCTGGCGCGAAATTCATAGTTTCGTACACCGATATTGGAAATTAACACTAAAAAATATTGAAGTGCACCTAAAATTCCATAAATAATTTGATTGAATGTTGGACTCGATGTTAGATACCATTTTTTATATTCAAAGGAAATGTTTCATTGAAATTAAGTTCAATGATCATTTGTGGAAGTTCAGGAACAACGAAAATGGCAACAGCGCTCAAAACAACAAGACATCGGCGCCAACTGTCACTTGTGACAATTATGATGACACCTCCCGTTTCTACCTGACCTAAATTTAATTTTCTCATGTTTTGACGAAAGAACACAACTTGTTGAAAATGGCTGTATCGAGAAGGAAGTTCAAAGAAGTACAAAGAGATGCGTTTACGGTATGTGTAAAAGTGACAGCCAGGAACCAGTAGTTGGTCAGGCGGCTAGACAGAGCATGCAGCGTTGCCATTCAATTGACAGGTGTACGAAAGTTTTCAAAATCTGGCGTTTTTACACATGCGCACCTGGCCAAACGAAGTAGCCTATTCGACAATGTTTGCTGTAACAGTAGTTTCCGTGATAAATGAAGAACCTGTACTCGAACCTGTATGAACTTGCTTATGATAATTTTAGCGACACTTTTGCGATTGTCTTTAATGCTGTTATTATTTGCAGGCTAGGATGAAGTTTCCAGCGGACTACCCATATTCACCCCCTTCAATCAGGTTTTTAACCAAAGTGTGGCATCCAAACGTTTATGAGGTAAGTAACCACAATCTCAAAATGTACCCAAGTATTGTACTGTTTGTGTCGAGGTTTGTGTACTGTTTACAACTGTTTGTCCGTCAACAACGACATAGATTTATTTTGTACACCGTTGTTAATGATTAAACAATTGATAGCGGTGTAGAATGTGATTGTGACTTGTAATTTTCAAATCTAGTCATTTCTCATCTTTCTGTTTCTTTCCTGTTGTGGGTTCGTATTGTACTTGTATCGAGTTGTATGGTATGGTGCCTGTTGGAAAATAAATGCTTATTATTATTATTATGAGTTGGTATTGCTTTGTATTTTTCAAAGGCGAAAAATTCAGAACGGAAATAATTGAGGAGCATCCATTTCCAACATCCGACTTTCAGCTTGACCGGGTTATCGAATTTGCCACGCTTAGGGAAGCTTTCTTATTGGTCAGGGTTCCCGCTGGTCTGGAAAACCTGGAAAACCTGGAAAAGTCAGGGAATTCACTTTTAAAAATTCTGGTCAGGAAATGTCAGCGAATTTTGAAAAAAAAAGAAAAAAGTCAGGGATTTTTTGTGAGGGTCAGGGATTTCCGTATTTTTTCTCATTTATCTTATGAACTACTAGAAACTGAGCAACTTTTATTGATTTTTCAAATCTCTCATCGCACTAGTCATCAATCATGCAGTTTACTACATGTTTTGAATTTGCCGCCTTTCAAATTGGCGCCAACACCGCTAGATGGCGATAGTGGTATTCTGTCAGCCAGCACCGCTTTGGTTGGTTGCGCAAAGAGTGGTCTACAATGCGGTAAATCTTGCTGGAGGGCCTGTCAATGTACCCATCGACAAAGAAATGATAATATCTTGTCAGCATTCATGTGGACGATACAGAGCTGCTTTAAATGCCCCTTCAGAAAAAGGAAAAACAGCAAAAGACAAAAGACAACTTTACCAAGAAATAAAAGAACTGGAAAAAGAAAAACAGTCAATTGATGATGAGTTTAATATGCAAAAAATTGGAATTGAAAACAAACTTTCAAAATTGCGGAATCAAATATAACGTAAAAAATATTTTAAGAATCATGTTTTTTATTTATTTTATAATCATGTTTATTAGATATCAGTACTAGCATTGTTGTACTATACTGCCGTGCTAAGCCTAATGCGCGTATCTACATTTTGGTAAATTTGATACACTGCAGTTTTATGCCAAGTTTTTATACCGTTATGTTACTGTATAATATGAATAAAGCAGTTATTTGAGAACTCTAATTATTGCGTTATCCATGTATAATCATAACCATATGATCGCGAACATCATAGCCCCTAAAATATGAGCATGAAAATGCAGTGTATCAAATTTATCGAAGTGTAGATACGCGCTTTAGGCTTAGCACGGCAGTATAGGTGTAGTAGTAGTATACTGTAATAATATATTCTTTATTATTAATAAACTTTTGACAAATGAATTCCCGTTTAGTTTTGATTTATTTTACAAAGACACATGCGTCTACATGATGCTTCAAAAAATTTACCGATTTTACTTTGCCTGCTACCTCAATTATTAGCAAGTGGTTAAGAATTTGTTTACTCAGTAGTCAGGGAAAATCTACAACTTTGGTCTGGAAAATCAGGGAAAAGTCAGGGAAATTTGACTTCATTAGCTAGCGGGAACCCTGTTGGTGATCCTTCATATTGACATTGTGACAGCTTATGACACCGCTGTCAGCGACCATTGAGGGAACCTATGGCCGGACAAAGTACAGTAGCATTAGTTTTTAAAATCACTCATTTATCATGTGGGGAAAGTCACTGCAGCCGCCAAAACCATTTTCAACTTTGTCATCTGTCATCTAAAATTGTCCTCTGATTCTCACTGAAAAGATTAAAATACACTTGAATCTTCTGCACTTGGTTTTCCACCGCATAAAACACAGTGGAGTGAAATCAGAAACACAGTAACACCACAAAATAGGTTATTATCGGCCCTATTGTTGAAACGAAACGTCGTATGTCAAAACATGACCTTAAACATCCGCCTTTACGCATGACGTCACGGCAGAAAGAGACAACGAAAATTTGAAAATTCTAATTGATCTGGGGCCTTATTCTCCAAACCGGGGAGTTAACCACTCCACATCACGTCGAGCTATGATTGGTTAGGATCGAGGGGTTAACCACTTGGCAATTTTGGGTGAACAGCCGTGAGCGGATTTCTGGCAATTGTGGCAATTTTCTAGCAATTGTGTGACAATTTTCTGGCAATTTTGGCAAATTTCGAGCAATTGGCAATTTTGGTGTACACATTTTTCTCAGGTGGTCAACCCCTTGGTTAGAACCTATAATACTGATGCGATGGTTGGGAGCGCGATGTGATGTGGTTCCCGTTTTCAAAATAGAAACCTGTTGAAACCTGATCAACATTTTGGAAGTGGAAACGGTCCGAAAACTAACGGACCTGGAATTAATTTTAACTGATTTGCAAGTTCTGTAGAGAATTAAAGCTATCTTAAGTTCGTTAAACCGGTGCAGTGACTCATCCCTGATGCGAATACACACGAATGAGTTAGAAGCACCGCACCGCCTCGACCCCTGCTCAATTTTCCACCTCAGTATTATTTATTGCAAACTTATGTGGTGGCGATCCGCAGGAATGGGGTACTTGCTCAATTTTTTTTCATAGGCTTAATTGATAGTATGGTTGAAAATAATGTACCCGTATTTTTTCCTTCTCCTAAATTACCAAAATGCGCGGCCGTAATGCGTGTTTTAAATACAGGTGATTCAAAAGTGTCGGACCACCTTGAAGGTGCGTAATATGGAAGTGTAGAAGAGTGCTGGAAAGTTGCTGACATTTTTTTATGTATTCTAATTTTGGAGTTATGGAGGGACAAAAGTTGGTCCTTCGATCGCTTCTATTTTCGTCGTGTCAAAAGATTTTAGTAAACTGTTTATGGAAAAACAATGAGTATAAAAAATCAACCTCTGAATCTGCAAAGAATTTTTGTTTTGTATACAGGGTAAGTCACGAAACCTGAAAATTATTTTTTTCTAAACGTGCCTGAAAACAGCCACATTGGTCCCATAACCTATGTAGAGCACAATAAAACTATAAAACACAATTCATTTTAGTAAAATTCTTTTGCTTCTGTTTTTTTAGGATAACTAAATTTTTGTAGTTGATGATTCACCCTCTATAGAAAACAGAAATTCAATACAGATTCAGAGGTTGATTTTATGTACTCAGTATTTTTCCATAAACAGTTCACTAAAATCTCTTGAAACAAAAGAAATAGAAGCAATCGAAGGACCAAGTTTTGTTCCTCCATAACTCCAAAATTAAAAGACAGAATTTTTTCAACAACTTTTCAGCACCCTACTACACCTCCATATTACGCACCGTCAAGATGGCCCGACACTTTTGAATCACCCTGTATACAGGGTGGTGAAAATTTCGATGCTCACCATTGGTATCTTGGAAACGGTAAGAGATACGAGGTCGGTTAAATTGGAAAAAAGTTGCGCATTTTTGTGGCGATTGACAATCTGGAAAGAAACTTTGTATATTTTGATTGGTTTACGATTTATCACGAAAAAACTGAAAATTTTGATTTCAAAAATTATTTTTTATCTTTCCAACCATTCAAGCTATTTCAATCAAACTTGGTAGTTTTATGTTTTTGATTACTTCGAGTCGATCAACGTTAACAGAAATTTTCCAGGCTTTCTAGATGTCAAATTATGATAGTCAACTTTTGTTTTTCTTATGGCCGTCATATTGGATTTTTGCACAAATAGATAGAGAAAAAAATTCGCTTTCCGAATTAGTAACCAACATGTTCTTTTTATGACATTTTAAACGTCAAATTTTGAAATTTTCGTAAATTATTGACAAAATCGGGAATGCTTTGAAAAACAATTGAAATAATATTATCAATAGCAACAACAAAAAAGTGACAGATGATGTGCAATTCACGTATCTGACTTCTTAATCGTGTTTTGTGCTTGTTTGTACCGGTAGTTCATAAATTGAATGGGTCAAGGGTGTCTGTGAGTTCAAAAACATCTGTCGGAACTAGCATCGTTCTTGTTAAAGTTTGACAAATTTATTAGAAAAGGAGTAAGGATCACCCTAGTTTCGACAGACGTTTTTGAATTCACAGGCACCCTTGACTCATTTAATTCGTGAACTCTCGGTACAAATGAGCACAAAACACGATTAAGAAGTTACGGCTCGATACCAAGTTGGGGCTGAGACCGCCGTAAGTGCCGTTACCATAGCAACGGCGGATACCAACCAATCAGACCGCGCTGTATTTGGCGAGTTACGCCGTCCCAAACTTCGCGCTTGCAACTTGGTATCGAGCCCTTAGATACGTCAATTGAACACAATCTGTCTTTTTTTGTTGTTGCTATTGATAATATTTCAATTGTTTTTCAAAGCATTCCCGATTTTGTCAATAATTTACAAAAATTTCGGAATTTGGCGCTAAAAATGTCATGAAAAGAACATGTTTAGTACTAATTCGGAAAGCTAATTTTTTTCTCTATCTATTAGTGCAAAAATCCAATATGGCGGCCATAAGAAAAACAAAAGTTGACTATCATAATTTGACATCTAGAAGGCCTGGAAAATTTCTGCCAACGTTGATCGACTCGGAGTGATCAAAAACATAAAACTACCAAGTTTGATTTGAATAGCTTGAATGGTTGGAAAGATAAAAAATTATTTCTGAAATCAAAATTTTCAGTTCTTTCGTGATAAATCGTGAACCAATAAAAATATTCGAAGTTTCTTCTCAGATTCTCATTCGCCACAAAAATGCGCAACTTTTTTCTAATTTAACCGACCTCGTATCTCTTACAAGATACCAATGGTGAGCATCGAAATTTTCACCAGCCTGTATATTTGTGACGTCACAAATATACTGGAAACTGAACTAACAGCACTATTGGATTGAAAACTCAAAAACCTGTTAGAGTGGCATCACCATATTTGGAAAATACAGATATAAAAAGCCCACTGAAGTTTTTCTACTGTTACCACCTTCAGAAAAAAGAATTTAATTTTTCTTTTCCAACCAATGGATATATTTTTCTAGTTGCAGCGGTACGCTTTTTGATTCTGCATTTTGTGATACTGCAATCAAATTTGGCAGATGCAAACTACATAAAATTTCAAGTGATTTGACCCGCAGCACTCAAAAATTTGTCCATTAGGGCCCCTCAAAATTTCAAGATGTCTGAATTTTTCCCATGCGCCATTCAGTACCGCCCTATCTACCGTACAGGACTTAAACAACTTTGTTCTTGACCATCATAACATTTTTCGTCATGTCGATTCCATTCTTCTTATAGAAAAAAAAAAAATTTCTTTGCCTGGTCAACAAATTGAAAAATAATTTTTTTTTGGACCACCAATAGATTGTCAAGTAGTTTTTGTGCGATCATCGATAAATCCGCATCCCCTTGATTCATTTATGAAAAGAAAACTTCTGCAGTGCTATTTTTCAACAAAGGAGTGACTTCAACTTACCATTATTTTCAACATTACCTTTTTCAATGTTTTACCCCGGTAAGTTTGATTATTGTTATACTAATATACAGCTTGAAGTTCTCTTTAACGATGTGGATGATGAAACGGCCTCAGATTCCACCTGGAAGCGGTACATAATAATTTTTCTGCAAGGCTGTCAAATTTGGCATTTTTGATTTTCTAGCGGGAGCGGCCAAAATGTCAATACACACCACTCCGCCCAAGAGCACCGGTTTGCTCTAGCGGAGAACGATATTCACGCCTAACAATTTTGCATTTTGTGATACTGAAATGAGAGTTGGTGCGAAAGTACCGCAACCGGTGCTCTTGGGCGGAGTGGTGTGTATTGATATTTTGGCCGCTCCCGGTAGAAAATCAAAAATGCCAAATTTGACGGCCTTGCAGAAAAATTTATATGCACGGCTTCCAGGTGGAATCTGAGGCCGTTTCATCATCCACACCGTTGAAGAAAACTTCAAGCTATATATTAGTACAATAATAATCATATTTTTAGGGATAAAACATTGAAATAGGTGATGTTGAAAATAATGGTAAGTTGAGGTCACCCCTTCGTTAAAGAATAGAGCAGCAAAACTTTTGTTTTCACAAATGAATCAAGGGGATGCGGATTTATCGATGATCACACAAAAACGACTCAACAATCTATTTGTGGTCCAAAAAAAATATATTTCTCGACTTGTTGACCAGACAAAGAAATAATTTTTTTCTGTAAGAAGAATGGAATTGACATGACGAAAAATGTTATGATGGTCAAGAACAAAGTTGTTTAGGTCCTGTACGCTAGATAGGGCGGTACTGAATGATGCATGGTAAAAATTCTGACATCTTGAAATTTGGAGGGGCCCCAAGTCGCCCCCTAATGGACAAATTTTTGAGTGCTGCCGGTCAAATCACTTGAAATTCTACGTAGTTTGCATATGCCAAATTTCATTGCAGTATCACAAAATGCAGAATCAGGGTCATTTTGCTAGCGTACCTATTCGGAAAATTTCAGAAAATACTCTTTATTACTCTTGTTGATGATTAAAAGTATTTTCAGTCAGATCTATTTCATTGCCACTACCCTATTATACAGGGTGTCCCATCGTCACCAAGCTGTGACGATGCTCATGTAACATGTTTACTCCTTTTCTAAGAGATAATAAATGATGATGATGATTGATTAAACAACCCAGCACGATTTTCTCAGAAAATATCAAGGCAACAAAAAATACGTCTTAATTGGGGGGAAACCTGACCCTTTAGCTTTCTTTTGAGGGGGCGCCGATGCTTGTAGGTGCTCTAGATTCCAAGAAAATGCAGTTATAATCGGGCAAGTCACAAAACTCACAAGAATTCGAATATTCATGACCGACAAAACAAAATACTTCAGAGGAAGGAAAATCCTCTTTATCTGGGCTTTCCATTGATGTGTCGCCGATGTCTGTACACCTGGCCCAGTAAGCCAGATATTCTGCCTTACAGCCCAGCAAACACAATAATCGGGATTCATGACGACGTCACCGATCACACACTTGTTGATTTTAACATCAGCCAGTATTCATCGCTATGGTGAATCCAGGTATGGTAAGTGAAAAAGTCCTGGTAACGACTAGTGTTAAAGTCAACAAGTGTGTGATCGATGACGTCATGATCCTGATTATTGTGTTTGCTGGACTGTGAGGCAGAATATCTGGCTTACTGGGTCAGGTACAGACATTGGCGACACATCAATGGAAAGCTTAGAGAAAGAGGATTTTTTCATCTGAAGTATTTTGTTTTGTCGATCATGAATTTTCAAATTCTTATGATTCGCCAGATCAAAATTGCATTTTCTTGGAAACTAGAGGACCTAGAATCATCGGCGCCCCCTCAAAAGGAAGTTAAAAGGTCAGGCTTCCCCCCAGTTGAAAACATTTCGTGTTGCCTTGATATTTCCTGAGAAAATCGCGCTGGATTGTTTTATCTGGGACATCCTGTATTAGGGACTCGGAAGAAGAGGGTCGAAAAGTAAAATGTACGTCTCTTGCGGAAGTAATGCCTAAACCGTGAAGAACGTTTACAATTTGGTGACACTAACACAGTTTGTCAAAAATGTGGATAACCTCTCACGCTTTATCGATAGGTCGCGGGAACAGAACGTCACCTTGGCACCCGCTATGGCAACGTTTTAAGTACGCCTGACGTGGCAACAGAGCATTGCGCTTTTTCGACGTTGAATTGATACAAGACGCTCGCGCCAGCGCATGATGGGGTGCCAAGGTACCGCGGTAGAGATTCGTTTGTTCTTGTCATTACTCAGTCAAATCTTGAGTTTAGCACAATTAGTTTTTTGATAACGTGGCAATTGTTCAAATAATTATTTATATAATTTCTAATTTCTAATAGCTGTATCACACTACACAATTTCTTGTACAATCTGCCAAAATAGTGTCAAAAAACAATGAACTTGATTGTTTAACAGACAGATTGTACAAGAAGTTGTAGAAGAAATTGTGTAGTGTAATACAGCTATAATGTTACTAGTGAAAATAACATTATACCATATACCTATCTTTAGGACGCCATTTTTGCTCCCGCGACCTATGGGATGTATTCTTGCGAACGCATTGCAGAGGACGCTACATGGGCTGGGGACCACTGGCTACGTTTACACCGTGGCTTTGGTCCGCGACCTAAGCACTAAATTCGACCCAAATAAATTAAGTCCACGTGGTGTAAACGATCGTAGACAAAGACCAAATTAGGACCAAGTAGCTTGGGTCAGGTCTCCGGTTAGCCGTGGACTGAAGTAAATTCAGTTTTTATATTTATTTAGTTTGAGTTTATATTTTAAAATAGGTCAGCCGCGTAAGTCTATCGGTGAAAACGCTGGAAGAGAAAAATCACTTTGGGTGGAATTTTGGTCAGTGCTTGGGTCAGTCCAGTTTTAGTCCACCGGTGTAAACGTAGCCAATGTTAGTATACTGTTACTGTTATCTTAGGGACCATGTCAGGCGTCGAAGTCAGCCTATTCTAGTATACTGTTACCTTAGGGACCATATCAGGCGTCGAACTCTTGTCATTCTTGTCAGTCTATTCTAACCTAACCTATTGTTAGTATCATTTCAAAAGTCAAATTAATCATGACACTTGACTCTATTTGCAAAACTTTCTATTTACGTGAACGTTAATCTAGATTAAATCCCTAGAGAGGTCCCCATCCACCCCAGCACACTCTATCGGGACTATCGGGAGCAAAATCGGCTTTGGCTCCCATAATCCAATTTATTACAAACTGCATTAGTGCCAAGTCAATGTCACCAAAGTATAAACGTTCTTCCACAGTTTCCGCTTTACTTCTGCAAGGTAAAGCTGCGTTTCGTCCATTTTCTTCCGAGGCCCTTGTTCAGTTCCTGCGGATCTCCACCAGATGAGTCTGCATTCTGCAATAAATAATATGGAGACAGCCAACCTAGACTAGACGGACTTTAAACTGTCTTCACCTAATCTAATGGAATCAAAACTACCTTTTCCGGGTTTAACCGCATTGAAACTTACGCAACCTGACCTGACCTGATTTATAGCGTTTCACTTGGAAAAAGGTGCGCACTTTCTGCTCCCGTCGCCATGGGAACTCGCCAGAAAGCTCTAGCTTTTGGTCTGTGCTCACTATTAGTCAGTCAGTCGGTCAGTTTAGTGCGCACTTTGTTCTAAGTGGAAAGCACGATTATAGCGTTTTCGAGTCACTAGAACTGAACCAGTTCTTCTCGAAGTTCTCATTGTTCAGCTCTAAAATTAGGGGATTTGATTGGTTTTCGGAAATCCCTGGCCAAACAGGGATTTTCGAGCTGAACTAGCTCGGTTCTTGTGACTCGAAAACGCCATTAGAGTCACGAAAACCCTCGAAAAAACTCCACTCAAGTTATTCAAGGTATCAAAAGCGAAAGTGGGAATCCAGGTGAAAATACATATTTCTTCTAATTTGTGCACATTTTTGAACATCTACAAAACTTGCACGGTCCGTTTGCTTCGATTACGTGAAATTATGAAAGCGATGAAATCCAAACCGCAAAATCATGATGTTGATCGTGTGTACTAGCATTTACTTTCGTTTGTTTCGTTCTCAAGAAAAATGTACCTAATATAAGTAGGAATTTTCGGGGGAATTTCATGGATTAGGTATTACTGCGGTGAATAAATTCTAAGCGATCTATTTCCCTCTTGTACCTTTCCCAGTTTTGCCCAGTGACTCGAGTAATCTAACAAAAATACTTTGAATCATTGCCATTGAGCCAGATCGGATAGTTACATTCTGAAACGATAGAGTGGTAGATAGAGTATAGATATTTACAGGGTGATTCACTGCGAATAAAAGTTAAAGAAAAGGTTGAATTGACACGTTTTTTGAGTTTTCCTCTCTGGAAAAACTGAAAATTTTCCAACCTTTTATTCCGTGAACAGATTTTCACTATTTTTTTTAAAGCATAATATGTGACTGGTTCTTGAACATTTTCCAACAATTGTTTTTCCAATTTCCCTGGAATTTTCCTGTTGAAGACGTAAAACTGGCCGGGGATATCGAGACCGGCCTCAATTGACGATTTTTACAATAAGATGATTTGGAAAAAAATTGAGATTTTCCAGGAAAATACAAATTTTCCTGTAAAAATTGTCAATTTTTGATTCTGATTCTTGTCCATTTGGATTTAGTAATGAATGGATTTTCTCTTGGGGTAGATTTTTGGACACAAATAAGTAAAAACTCTACTAAAGGCAGGAATCAAGTCATTCCTGCCTGACTTGTTAAGCAGTTTACTGCACAAAAATGTCAGTTATAATTCATTCAATAATTATTTAAAGTAAATAGGTCATGAGCCTTGAAAAAGATTTTAATTAAATCGAAACGTCGGCAAATACCTAGAGTTTTTACTTATTTGTGTCCAAAAATCTACCCCAAGAGAAAATCCTTCATTACTATTGTCAATTTTCTGCAAATTATTTTAAATCTTTCTTTCTAATTCCAACTTCCCAACCGAAGGGGCGTTTCAATCAAAAATTTCCAAGTGCGAGACTTTTCGCGCATGCCGTTTCAAATTTCGTCAATAGAGTAATCGGTGAATTGTAACTAAAAACAAAAGAAGAAAAGAAAAGAACTTGAACAGTCATTCAAGGTGTACCACCTTGCCAGATCTTGCTCGGCAGGATCAATCATAACGGAATTAATAATGTGGAAAAGACATTTTTATCAATCTAGAACCATGCAGCACATACTCGTGAGAGACTATTTCAAGGTGGAATTACTCAGACCGGCAATGACGAATACAAAAACGACAAACGACGACCGGCGTCGCAAACGGTTCTGTGCACGTCATAAAGGAACGAATAACCTGGAAAATTAACCCAATGCCGCCTTACATTCCGCTCCGATATTGTCAATAAGAAGACCTAATCGATCATGTACCGATTCACTTATAATTGCTAACTCGACTCGACTATGCCGTACACCAACCGTACATCTACATCTAGTTAAGAGGGGGCATTGAAGAGTCATCTTTCCGCAAGTAGCTGAATTAATTTGATAAAATTATAATTTGGAAACAATCGAAAGTGCAGTTTTCTACTAGAAGATAGTGTATAGTAAGCTACCAACAGTGAGAGGGCGTTTTTTTGATATTTCGATTCCGACAGTGTAGTGATTTTGGTTAGAATTCAGTCTGTTGCGTCTGTCATTTAAGAGTGACACAGTTTCTTTATCACTCTCCCAAAACAGATGATTTCAAGCAAACTCTCTCTCATCTCAGCGCCACAAGTCCAAGGAGTCACAAGTCTTGCCTTAATAGAATCCGCACTTCGCAAAGCACACAAGGCATCGTTTTGCAACTCCGTTTGAAAGGCAACAGTGACAACTACAGCGATAGCTGGAACCGCTCGACGATCTCTGCGGCTCGTTACAGCGGCCACTACCACCTCTGCCGGGCCACCGGGCCTTAATCCAAGCCTCGATCTAAGCCGAGGGAGGCGAAACCTGACCTGTCGCTGGAGAAAGGCAGAGCCCCGCAAGCATCGAAGCCATGGATGGCATGACGTTTTGCAGCAAACCAGCACCATCTCCTCACCCGACAACGATCTCAGCACCGACAACTTTGTCGACGACGGAGACAAAAAGAGCGTCTCAAAAAACGAAGAAGGCCTCAAAGGCCATCAAAAGCAATGTCAAAGCCTAGGAGCTTGCCACGAGCTTGCTCACAAGTGTGGCTATCATCGGCATCGAGTGATCGCAGTCAGTTGACACATACACGTCAGAGTCGTCAGGCGTCAGCTGAACCCCTGAAATTTCCAATTTGTGTCACAGTCGCGTCGTGTTTTGCCCTCAACAAAGGCTCTCAACTCAACAAGGGTGCTCCCTGCTCAGCTTGTTGCCGCATTTCAAGAAAATTATAGATATTCCAATTATTAAAGTTGCAGGTAAATTTCGAATGCTAGAAATCTGAAATGAGAGCTAATTTATTGCTTAATTTTGCAGCTACTTTTGGACCGGCAAAGATGTGTTGTGACTGGTGTGGATTGTGGTGTGGTGTTGTGTTGTGTTTGGTATCTATTATTATAAACGCAAAACAAGAAATCAGAAAGTGTAGTAGGGAGATGCCCTGTAATTAAACGTGACGGTCAGTGGGACAATGTCACGCACTGTAAGGATTATTCTCATTCATGGACAACTTTTTACCCTGTGTTGACCAGGATACTTACGAGTACGACACCTCTGAATGAATTTTTTAGGTACCTAATAAAACCGATGTATTATGGTCTTCTTGCTTTTATTTCAAGGTATAATTGACATTGACAATCGTTCTTAACCTTAATGACAATGACAGTCGCTCTTAACCTTAAATTTTGACAATACCTGTCAATCGAGGTAAATAAAACTTGCCAGCAAGGAATATCCGAGTTACCTCAGGGATGTTCTGGTGCAGCGACACCTGTCAGACAGTAGCCAAACTGTTGAGTCGTGGAAAAATTTCGGAGTGCATCTACTTTTTGCAAAGGCATGATCTCAAAAACCAAGCAATTTCGTTTGATGACCTTTTACTGTAAGTTTCAGCAAAAAGTGACCTAGGGATTGAAATACTGTTCATTCGCTAAACGTGAAATCCCGACCCAGGAAAAAAAGAATTCAGTTTTTGCTTATTAGCGATTTATTCAAAAAGCAGTGAAGAAACTGATGGGATCATTGTTTCATACCCTGGAGGATGATTGCTGCCGTGTTCGTGCCAAATAGTTTTGCGTTCAGTTGAGAAATACGCCTGAAAATGCCTTTGAAAAATTATAAACGTCACGTGTATGCGCCCTCTTAATTGGAGTGTAAATGAATTTGTGATACTGTGATAGAAAAATCTGGGGAGAAAGTGTAAGCTTCGGTTTTTCGTTCCATTTTAACTCATTATAGTGAAGAAAAATGATCATCTATCACAGTCGGTTGCACGGCAGCCACTCAGTCAGTAGCGAAAAATTTGCGATCCTCTAACTTGCGGAAATAGAAACCGTGCAAACAAGAAGAAGGTTCCACGCATCAAAATTGTTAACATTGCAAGCGAGACCAGATTATTGTTATAGCAGTGCTTGTGCAGCTCGAAAAAGGAAAGTTGATTAAACACTATACGGTGTGCTGCACAAATTTTAAAAAGAGTAGAAGTAGTATTCGCTGATATCAATCGGTGCTATAATTATTTTGAACATTCTTTAGAAATAAAGTTGTATAAAAAATCTGTCTCTCCACGTAAATTGTATACCGGGTGATCATTTGAAAACGATCCACCTGCTGAATAGCTTCCGATTCCTAGTGAAGATGTCTTCGAGCAAGAACAGGTCGATTTTTATATCGAGGGGGAGATCTAAAACATGCATTGGCGAATTTTTATTTTCAGCCCCCTCGCCCCTATCCCAACTTTGAAATTTTAAATGACACCACCTATTTCGCGGTACACCTCGCGGTGCACCAAATTTAACAGAATTAAATTTTCTTTATAAAAATATTTATAAAATTTTCAACCCCACCCTCCTTCCTAAAATTCTCTGAGTGTCCAATTTAAACGCAATTTAATCGCACACGTCACATGTCTGCACCTAGAATGAATATTTCGTGGGGCTCACCTCATGTCGAGGTTTGTACTGCAGTTTTCTCAAATTCACGTAATGTGCAAATTTCATTTTGAAAAAATTACCGTCGGAAAACCGGAACCGTTTCGATTTTGAAAACGAATCTACACGGCGCCCAACCCAATCTACTTGCAATATCAGCCGAAATTTTTCAAAAAAATCGATCCCCGGGCAGGAATGAATTGCTTAGTGGAGTTCTGCATCAAAAGCGAGACGTGCTGGTCAAAACACCGATGAAAGGCCCTCTTGGGTGGCAATGGCTATGGACAGGGAGCTGGTGCCTCAAAACTTACGTCATAAGGTACATGATTTTAACCCTGTAGTTCTAATGTGCGTTGATGAGGTTATTAAAAATAGCTTTGTCTTACATGTCAGACCGAGGGTTTTAGGCTGGTATGAGCCTGTCAATTTTCGAAAAAATGGCCAAAAATTAACGTCATAAGGTACATGAATGAAACCAATTGGATTTTGTGTGGGAACATCCCCTTGATCGAAAGTCTGGTCGTAAGAGAAATTTTTTGGGGGCTTTCGGTCCAAAAAAGGACCAAAATTTATCAATTTTTTCACAGGCGTTTTGTTGACTAACCCACCAAGTGTGATATTTATTTGTAATCAGGATGAAAAACAGAATCGATTTCCATGTTAAAATACAGGGTGTACGATTTGAGGAAAAATTTTCGATGTTGCACCCTGTAAGCGATGTACCATTGAACATTTTTGTGGACAGATTCGAAACCTGCGTAAAAAATCATGTGAGAATCGTTTTTCATTCATAAAATTATGCCAAAGGAGAAGTCTCCAGGAGGAGGTAAATTTTGGCTTTTTTTGAAAATTTCAAACTTGTCTTATGGACCGAGAGCCCCCAAAAATGTTGTCTTGAGACCCGATTTTTGATTAAGGGGATGTTCCCGCACAAAAGCTCGTTGGTTTCATTCATGCACCTGATGACATAAACTTTTGACATTTTTCGAAAATTGACAAGACTATACCAGCCTAGCCTAAAGCCCCCGGTCCGACATGTAAGACAAAAAAAATTTCAACAACCTTATCAACACACATTACTACACTACAGGGTTAAAATAATGTACCTTATGACGTAAGTTTTGAGGCACCAGCTCCCTGTCCACTAGGAGAAATTTTGCAAAATCATAACTAGTCCAGGAATTTTAGAAAAAATAGCGAACAAAAATGAAAGCGAGCCGGATTTTTGTATATAAGCTCAGTTAAGCATGTAGTTTAACATAGTAAAAGTCCTCAAGAATCCGGTGTGAGCTTCGGCCGTTGTGGCCTCGAGAAGAACTTGAGGATCAGTTTTTCGCGTATATCTCGTGAACGATGGCATTTAGGAAGAAAGTGCTGGGGAAGAAATTGTTGAAAATTTTATTGTCTATAAGAAAGGTCCTCACACATTTTATCGTCAGTCCACTCCTTCTTCGTCAAAACACAAGAAAATTAAAATAATCCAGATGCTTGATACTGAAGACTGTATGGACCTTGAGTTTTATGATGGCGGAGTGCCACCTCGTAGAGTTGTTGGTTGGTCCACTATTTCTTGATTGAAACTTCAAGCCATCAATACGAACTATGCCGGCGGCATATACAGGGTGAAATAAAAATAAAAAGTTGAACATTTGTACCTCAAGAACCAAAATAGGTGAAGACATGTAAATCGCCATAAATAATTCTGATTTCATGGTCATGAAGTCATCGTAAACTTGAATTAGATATCTTGAGCCGTTCTTGAAATATCTTCAAATTACTGAAGTTGTTACCAAAAAAAATAATGTTTTCGCCTACTCATCAGAAAAAAAGTTGACTGTGTTTTTCCTAAAAGTAGTTGGCCTAGAGAGTGTTTTTCACTATTATTTGATTTTAAATGTTATATATCATTGTTTCGATTCGAAACACCAAGTCTCGATTCAATATCTGAAGAATTACGGATATACGGAAAACTAGTTTTTTTTCGTAACGACTTCAGACTCCTGAAGATATGTCAGAAACGGCTCAAGATATCTAATTCAAGTTTACGATGACTTCATGACCATGAAATCAGAATTATTTATGGCGATTTACATGTCTTTAAATGTGTAAGGACCTTTCTTATAGACAATAAAATTTTCAACAATTTCTTCCCCAGCACTTTCTTCCTAAGTGCCATCGTTCACGAGATATACGCGAAAAACTGATCCTCAAGTTCTTCTCGAGGCCACAACGGCCGAAGCTCACACCGGATTCTTGAGGACTTTTACTATGTTAAACTACATGCTTAACTGAGCTTATATACAAAAATCCGGCTCGCTTTCATTTTTGTTCGCTATTTGCGATTTTAACAGCTAAAATTCCTGGACTAAACACCCGACTAGAAAATGGTGGAAAACTGCAACTACAAACTTAATTTGGTTCTTTTGTCATGTTGATTCTTGCCAAATTTGCTCCCAATCCATCGGATAGATTTTGAATAATTAAATGGTGAAGTTTTAAACTTCATTATTTTTTGAAAGATGGCAGATGAATACTTTCCACTGTTCTGAATACAGTTTTTCAAGGGCTTTCAAATGACATATCGCGGGTCAAGTTCCATGAAACATAGCTTCTGTCATTTTCTGATAGTGACATTTTTGTTTGACAGATGATAGCCAAAAACTAATGGGCGCATTAGTTAACTGTGGAATGCGTTTGTCCGTATACTAATTTTCAAGTCGATCAGATCAACGGTTCGGCACTTATCGTGGAAGATCACAGACAGACATACAGGCAGACATCATTCTGGAAATGGTCTTATTCGTCTTGGGGGACCGCAGGGCCCGTATTTTTTAAACGTGTGAATTCATTTCCCATGTGTGGTTCGGTTACTATAGCACCAGCCAATCACAGGAGTGGAAACACACTGTTGCCATTGTAATCCCATGCGAATTCATCGTGAAGTCGTCGCTTCGTCCGTGAAGCAAAATATATTTGCCAAATGTCACCTGAGATGAAATGGCCATTTATGCAAAGATAACAAAACGAAAGTAGATGAAAAATTGTATGCAACACGTGAGGAATACGGATGACTATTTCACTAATTTTAAAGTTTAAAAGACATGATGAACAAAGCATAGTCCGAAATAGGACCTTTTCGATGTAGAAATTATCGGTGAACAGTTTCATCTCTATCATACCCTATTTTACGTAACAACGTTGACGGTGGTCTTCGCTTCATTACTCGGCTAGCCGAAACGGCTGCTTTGTTTTTTTTTTGCAAAGAGCAAATATCTGATTATTTCTGTAAAAGCTCAACTTTATACGAAAAATTCCCACCTCAGTAGTTAGTTGGGTGTAGTGCATTTTGCACAGTAAATATAAGTGGCATGCGCGCACCACTTCTTTATAGTTGTGGTTGGAGGAGCTTGTAGTGTGGTAGTCGCGCTCGGATTTTCGTCTCCAAAAGAAGTTCTTTGATTTAGTTGGAATGCTTGCTAAATGCAAGGAGCGCCGTGTGTCTCATAGCACGTAAAATACGAACGATGGTGCCGACCTTATGCGATGTTGGTGGTCGTTGAAAATCCCCACCCTGTGTTGGAACACACAGAGTCTCGGCAAAATTTCCGGTATAGTGGATGAAAGCATTAACCGGCGTCTGTGTTGAGTCTCGTTGCGGAAATAGGCCGACGTTAAATAAACGAAAAAAAATGTGATTGCGTCAGAAAAAAAATCATATCTAAAAAACCATGAGTCCTAAATCCAAAATTTTTGCTTAAAAAATTCTCCAATACTTTGACCTCATTTGCTTGGCTGGTTGTATACAGAAAGTTGTGAAAACAAAAAAAAGTCCCTCGCTGGCTGAAAATCATGATGCATTCATATCCGATGAAAATGTTCATAAACTAAATAAAAAGATAATAAATCATTGTTTCTCAATCGCTGTGACACTGTAACAAAGGTTTGGATATGTACTTCAATTTAAAAAAAAAATAAGCACATAGCTCCATTAGATCGAAAGCTATGATGATGTCAAGGTTGATATATATGCGTTTTCTCTAGTTCAGATAAGTTTTGCGACTTGTGCATTCTTTATTGTTGTTAAAGATTGTTTATATTTAACCAATAATCTTTAAACGCCGTCGGTATCAACCCGCTATAGTTGAGATTCGATTAACGAAAGAATGAACTGGATATGTTCAACCGTTCGGAAGGTACGGAAGATTTATTTGAATTTTATTAGGAAACAAGGAACGAGGAAAAAAATTAATCACGAAAAAAAAAAGCGGCCACAAAATAGCCTCCGCCACTACGTCTGGCGAGAGCGAAAGCGAAATATAATGGTCCTTGAACCTAAGCCTGAAGAACTGAAGACTGAAGGAGAGCTCCGCAGAATCTAGACATCAATTTGCTATAGATACGTGATTTCAAATACGATTTCCGCACAGGTTACTTTTTCTTCGTCTGCGAACTTTGGCTTTCTAACACAGTGAAAATTTTATCACAGAAGCATGCTGCTGATATGTTCGATTCCATCCATTAGGTATAGCACGTTCAACCCTAGTGTGATTCTAGTGAGCTATGATTTCCCAAATTTCTCCTTTCCAAATGCGTCACGTGGCGAGATTCTGAGCCAACTAGAATCACACTAGGGTTAAACGTACTGTAGTGGTTTGAACTCGATATCATGAATCGCCTCATGTATCAGCGGGTTCAACCAAAAGTTTTATGAGCAAGTTTACTTCAATCTGAGTTAGTTGCTAAGCAACCGACCGGGTTATTGGCCTTGCCATAGCAACTAGCTCAGATTAAAGTTAACTAGCTCATAAAGCTTTTACCCTGGACCCAGAATTTTTATCATTCACCAACGAGTACTGATCAACAGAAATTTCACTTATCACGTATTTAATTGAGCGTTGGTGCAACCCAGGGTTAGTGGAACCCGTAGTTGCTTTTTTTTGCGATGTAGTTGGTTTGGCTTAGGTGAAATTTCGTAGGCAAACGAAACTCTGGTTTTCAAACTGAACCAACATTACTCATGTGTATGAAGGTACTATGATCAAAAACTTTCTTACTCAAGGCAGGCTGTGGTCTGGTCATTGGCAGGCGAACGAGGCTGATTTTGGCCAGGCCACAGCCTGCCTTGAGTAAGAAAGTTTTTGATCATATGGTACATTGTGCTGTGGTTTTCCAAAAAGTTGGAGGCTTCGTCGAGGTAATGCATATATTTTGTGTTCGTACGTATGGTCTTGCAATTGTTTTATAATTTCTCAAGTAGGTACCTACTTTTATTTCTCCTGGTGAAACTGAAAAGCGAAATTGTTTGAGAGATTGAAAAAAAATACAAGACCCACTTGATTGTTGCCGCATTATTCTGACGAAGCCTTCAAATAATTATTAACGCAACTTGGACGTGATGACAACATGATACGGTTGTGTTGTGTTCCTTCGCGCACTTTCTCCTTGTGCTATGCGCACACGAAAACCTTCGCTGTGGAGCAAAATGGCTTTATTAAGCAGGTATTCAAATTTGCTCCGGAACGATTTTCTGTAGTTGGTAAAACTTAGGGAAAAAGAACGATAGGGAATGGTCCCATTGGGACCATAATTATTGTGCTTTTGATCACAAAAGGATTTATAAAGTTACAGTTGATAATGATAAAGAATAAAAAATTTCGCACAACTAGACTTGAAACTTTGAAGTGAATCGATTGTTGATAGATTATCATGTAATAATCAATATAAAAACACCTATAGATCGAGTCAAAATTGCCACAACCTACTTCTGAAATCGAATAATGCATGACTGGGAAACTCCCACGGCTGCTTCATTAAAAGGAGAAAAGTTTTGCCATCAATTTAATATTTTTTGATAAAAACGCATGGATGGTGCTCGCATATACCTACGTACCTATCTATTCTCGGAATCTTTTACACAATCATAATAAGTCTAGGTCTTTCATCTACTTCATGGATGGTAGACCTGAAATATTTTCAAGTCACATCAAGTCGCACTCATGCTGGAATTATGCAGCAAAAATTAAACTTTTAACTCCATCTAAGAATATGGGCACCAGATTGGTTGATTCGGAACATTTGGTCAGAATTTACTAATCGCATGACCTACCACCACCGTTGCCATTTTCCAATTATTAATATTGAGGTTAAAATTATATTAAAAAGAAACGTTTCTTCAACTGTTTTCACACGATTAAAGTGGCGATACCCACAGCAAGTTATTGCGTGTCTATAAATACAGAAAACGCACGTGAAGATCTTTCAAACACAAAGGAAGAGACCTCGAGATAGACACATATGCGTCGTGGCGGTCGAATTGTTGGAACATCTAATTTTGACGAAAACAAAGATCTACACCATGTCCTTGTCAATTTGTGGTCAACGTGCGACGAAATTTTCTCGATGCGAAAACTTTGCCAACAACCTCTCATCAGCCAGAGGTGGTTCGATGCCCATCTACTGCACTGTCTAAAAAACAGCAACATCATGGATAGGTAGGTAGTCTTTTTCTTCTCTTCGTCCGGCGTCATCCGCAAGCCAGCTATAATGTTAACGTTAAAATTAGATTATTCACAGACACGACGTTTCCAAGGTTCAATTATTTGCTTTTTCCAATTTCTTTTTGTTTCAATGTATCTAAACCGAGTTGGACAAAGTTCGTCAACCTTCAGGAGGACTCTTCCGTTTGTTAGTCAATACTCTTTGTTGGTAAGCAGTTGTTGATAATAAGGCTGGCACAAACACAAAATTGTAACGCGGTCGAATTTTGGGGCCGCCGGAAGCGCGGTTTTCGCCTTGGGCAATCGACAAATGCGAGAAATCGGGTTGAATTCTAATAAACCACCTTCAGTCTTGATGAATATTTAATTTTTCTTCTACAACGTAAGTTTTTTTTTTAGCTCATGAATGCGGCGTCACATCAAATCCTCATGTCATTAAAATGATCGATGAAAGGATAATTTCGTGAATTATTTTTAGGGGGCGCCATTAGCCTTCAATTTTTTTGCGTAAATGACTGGTGAGGGAAACGAAACATAGTAGTACCTAATTCAGAGTTAATTACAATAATGGCGTACCATACAGTCGGGATATTTTCCAGTAACTGATTTTTTTCACTTATTCTCTTACCAAAAATAGACCAATAATAAATTGAACGGTGACTAGCACGACAGTTCGCGAAGTCTTCGATCGACTCTTAACCCGTCGTTTCTAAGATGCTAAACGAAACCCATCAGAATATTAATTGCCCCTGTTTGAGGTTTGAGGAGGTGTTCGAATTAAATCAGGGTGGGCGCACCCTGTATTTTGTGACTTCGTCTTCTCCCCAATCGGCTCAGCCTTGGTCATTCTCAAAAAATGACGGTACAGGCAAGGGGCTTCGCGCGAGTAAAGTGACTCGCGGATCAGCTGATACGATTGACAGTAGTAGATTTTGTTATGGTATATTACAAAGATGTATATTATAACGTTCGCGTCGAACCGGATATTATCATCTCAGGGGGCTGGACAATATTGAAATTCCAATAACGAATATCGATATCAAAAAAGTATCGAAAATTACGAAAATATCAAAATCGATATGTATATCGAATTATCGATATTTTGATTGTTTAATATTTTAATACAAGTTGATTAGTCAAAAAAACAAAATTTCTTCTAATTTCTATTTTTCACCCCCTGAATAGGTGTTTTTGATTATGATAATGTTTTCAAACATTCTAGCTCACATATCTTGTGAACGGTGCCTCGAATAAAAGCTTTGCAGAGATAACTTTTTCTCCTAAATTAAACTTGAAATCTTGGAAAATAAATAGGGCGGTAAAAAGGGTCCAACCCCCGGTATCTACGCCAGGAATAATTTTAGTCAAATTCGTAATTCATCAGTTTTATAAGCAGGCATTTCAGAATTGCAAAATCGGTAGTACAGTGTAGAAGTTGTAGTGTAGAGAAAACCCGATTTTTTACTTTCAAACTTCAAAGGGCTATATGTCCGTTATTGCACATTATTGAAACATATTTTCCGAAGTTTGAATGTATGGAAACGTGGCCAGAAATGCTCTTGATTTGTGTTAGGCATTTAAATTTTGTTAGGCAGAAAGGTTTATGAATTGTCTGAATAGTTTGATTGATTTCCTTTGAACGATTTTGGAAATAATCAATAAAAACTATCGTCAGGGTCCCACCTTCAGGGGCCTGTAGCTTCATTAGGAAGCGCTTCCGGACTCACGTATATGGAAACTTTTTTCTTGTTTTGATGCGAGAAAACTGTCCCAGAACGTTGTCAGTGTATTTTCGGGAAACCTACGGGGTGATTCAAAAGTGTCTGACCATCTCGAAGGTGCGTAATATGGAGGTTTAGTAGAATGCTAGAAAGTTGTTAGTAAAATTCTATGGGCCGTATTCATACCTCGCTTTTAAGCTAAAAGCGCTATTAGAGCGATGCGCATTTAGGGGCATTTCTCATATTTCAGTGTTCAAAAATACATTATTGCGATTGGGAGCGATTGTATGTACTTGACTGCAATTAGTTTGCGAGTTGATTTGTATTTTTGAACACTGAAATATGAGAAATGCCCCTAAATGCGCATCGCTTTAATAGCGCTTTTAGCTTAAAAGCGAGGTATGAATACGGCCCTATTCTGTCTTTTAATTTTGGAGTTATGAAGGGACAAAAGTTGGTCCTTCGATCGCTTCTGTTTCGATTTTAGTAAACTGTTCATGGAAAAACAATGAGTACCAAAAATCAACCTCCGAATCTGTAATGAATTTCTGTTTTGTATACAGAGTGAGTCATGAATTCTGAAAATTATTTTTTTCTAAAAGTGCCTGCAAATAGTCACATTGGTCCCATAACCTTTGTGGAGCCAATAAAACACAATTAATTCAACAGAATTTTTTCACTTGGTTTTTTTTTTAAGAAAACTGAATTTATGTAGTTTATGACTCACCCTGTATAGAAAATAGAAAATTCAATACAGATTGAAGGGCTGATTTTTTGTACTCATTATATTTTCATAAACAGTTTACAAAAATGTTTTGGAACAAAGAAACAAGAAGCGATCGAAGGACCAACTTTTTTCTCTCCATAACTCCAAAAGTAAAAGACCTAGAATTTTTTTAACAACTTTTCAGCACTTTACTGTACCCCCATATTATGCACCTTCAAGGTGGTCCGAAACTTTTGAATCACCCTGTATACAGGTGGTCCAGGTTATAGTAGCAATAATTCACCATTCGATGGTCCATCGACAACTAGGTCGACATGCATAATGTAATTTTTCTCCAAAACGCTTCCTTAGGGAGACAGAGCCCTTCAAAGTTCAGTTTTTATAATCTTTTTTTGCAATAACTCTCAAGTCATTGAAGCGATTTTGACCAAATTTGGTACAAATCTGACGAAATAGATATTCATCACTTGACGTAGATAACTTTTGCCAAAATTGTCCAGTGGCGTAGATACGGGGGAATTGTTCAACTTCTCCCACCCCATTTTCTACGCCTTTGAATATTTTTGAAAATATGTATATACTTTCTTCGAATTCCTTGTTCAATTTAGAAAAAAGTTACTGGTGTAAAATTTTGATTAGAGGCTTCATTTCCGAGATATTTGGGTTTGAAACTTTGGAAAACGCCTCGAAATCGCGACTTTCAAGGGCCTAAAAATTAAAATCCAAGAAAACTCATGATTCCTCAACTGGAATAAGTTTTCCAGGTCGTTTAAGTTGATTCACTGCCATTTTTTGTCAACAAACGAGGCGTTTTCAGGGAAAAACAATCTGGGCTCTGAAAAGTGGCGATTTCGAGATGTTTTTCAAAGTTTAAAACCCAAATATCTCGAAAATCAAGCCTCTAATCAAAATTTCACAAGAGAAACTTTCTCTTCTAAATTGGACAAGGAATTCGAAAAATATATAATTTTTCAAAAATATTTAGTGGCGTACAGAATAGGGTGTGAGAAGTAAAACAACTCCTCCGTATCTACGCCACTGGACAATTTTGACAACAGTTATCTACGTCAAGTGATGAGTATTTATTTCATAAGTATTTGTACCAAATTTCGTCAAAATCGCTGTGATGACTTGAGAGTTATTGCAATAAGATGATTTTGAAAACTGAACTTTGAAGTTTGAAGGGCTGTATCTCTGTTAGGAAGCGTTTTAGAAAAAAATAAATTATGCATGTCGACCTGGTATTTGATGGACCATCGAATGGTGAATTATTGCTACTATAACTTGGACCACTCTGTATATATTTTTTTACCTCTTCAGAATTGATGCTACATTCGAAGAAAAGCAAACATAAACATGGTAAGTATTCCTTTCATAATAACCAAGCTGAAATCATTTCCGACAGGAACAGTTTTGATCTATTAGTGAAAAAATTTACCACACAATGTAATTCTGGTACTTATGTACTTAGAACCCCAAATTTCAAATCTCCGACAAGAAATAAAAATATTTCAGATAACAGCTCCATTACCGTCGACACCTGAGGTGTGTGGTGTGTAAGGTGGAATGGTGGAAATTTGATTTTTCATCGTCGATGAAAAACTTCGTGAGCCTGCTAGTTCGGGCGTGGGTCGATGAACTCCGAACTTCGCATGAGAAAGATTTCATTGCGTATGCTTTGTATGGGAGACATTAATAATTTTTCGGGAGTCAAGTCCGCGACCCTTTTGACTATGACATTTTAAAAATAATCACGTAGGCGGTCAAACAAAAATATCTCGTTGGCTATTTTTGCTTTGTGTACCTGTACACAGTTCATCGAGCTGTTAACACAGAAAATTACGGATTGATAATGCTGGTTATCCAGTGTTCCAAGTTTCTTATGTTCCCGAAAGAACATTACAATACACTTCTCCAAACAATTAGTGGATCAGTTGTTTTTTTTTTAATTTAATTTTTGTGTTAAATAATGAAGAACAATTGCTCTCAGGATATCTATATTTAAACTCTTTTAAACTCTATTCCGAATCGGGAAGCGCCCTCTAGAAGCATTTGAAATTTGCAATGGCGAGATAACAAAAACAAGTGGGTATGCCTTCACGTGCCTTTCTAAAAGAGGCATATTGTGAATGTGAAGACATTTGGTTGAAGGAGAAAAACCGTTCTTTGCCCACTCTCTTTAATCGAAACTCATTGTGATATTTTGTTAACGGAATGGGGTATTTGCCAATGAAATAGATTTGAATGGAAATTTTTCCAATCATCAATATTTTTTTGTTTGGGGGTGGGAGCTGGGGGCGGCGACTAATCAACAGTAGCCTATTCTTTCTCGTTTTTAGTCGGCTATCTATATGGCGAAAGAACTAGATCGTTATGTCTTCGGGTTTGTTTTTCATTCATCTCTTACTTTGAGGGAGGCCGTGTGGCGGCGGCAACATTCGGCAAAGTAACTGTTGCACAGTTTGAGCTGGAGTTTCTTAATGTTCAAAGAAATATGACAATCAGTGAAAATTGTAAAAGTTGCATTTTTTGTTTTGGGGCGGGAGCTGGAGGCGGCGACTAATCAAAAGTAGCCTATCTTTTCTCATTTTTAGTCAGTTATCTATATAGCGAAAGAATTGGATTGCTATGTCTTCAGGTTCATGTTTTACATTTATCTCTTACTTTGGGGGCGGCGTATGAGAGCGGCAGCGTTCGGCAAAGGAACTCTTGCACAGTTTGCTTTGGGAGTTTCTAAATGTTTAAGGAAACATTAACATCTAACCACGGGTTCCACCAAAAAATTTAAAAGCGGTTTAAGCTAAACCGAGATTAAACGGACTTTTTTCTGGTCAATGTTGGCAGATTCATTTTGGAAAATACGTTGAATCGCAAGTATACCACCCTTTGGTTAATTACTCAGCGTGAAACCTGAATTACATTACATGATCATACATGTAACATTGCACATTTACATGACATGTAAATGATCATTGTAACATTTTACATTGATCATTTGGCCAGAATCCATCAAAATAAATCTCGAGATAGCTATCAGCTGGTTGAATATTTTGGTGGAACCCACGGTAAATCAGTAAAAATTGTGGAAAGTTGCACTTTTTCCTTTTGGGGGCGGAAGCTGGAGGCGGTGCCATATCAAAAGTGAAGTGATTTGGGGTCGGTTTTTAGCAGTTTTTCCTTGGTCGGCGGTGCATATTGGAGATGGAATGTTTCTGGGCTTACGTTTATAAGTGGCAACTATGTATTCATGAAATGAGAACACCAGAGCATTAGGTCTGAGAGAAATTGCAATATCTTGTTATTTCAAGTGGATCGAGGGCGGTTTTCTCTGTGTTGGCGGCGCAATATAAACATTCCGTCCGTCCGTCCGTCCGTTCCTCGAACTCCTCGCAAACTAGACGCCATAGACGCTTTCTAATTTTTTCGCTGTTACATAGCTGCCACTCCCAAAGCTGGGCTAGGCTATATTGAATGTCTATATTGCGCCGCCAACATGGAGAAAACCGCCCCCAATCAACTTGAAATAACATGAGATTGCAATTTCTCCCAGACCTAATGCTCTGGTGTTCTCATTTTATGAATAATACATAGTTGCCACTCATAAACGTAAGCCCAGAAACATTCCATCTTCAACATGCGCCGCCGACATGAAAAAATTTGCTAAAAACCGCCCCCAATCACTTCAAAAAGAAAAACATTAACCCGAAGACATGGCTGATCACTGATCTGATCTAAGTTAGAGAGAGAAACAGCGAGAAATCACATGCGCGAAAGTGAGATACCTAATTATGCGTTTCTGAAATAAGTTTTCTGATGAAAGTCCTTGTATTTGTTGAAGCTATCTCATATCTATTGTGAAATTGGGTACGTTCAGCAGGCTACCGACACACTACCGGTAGATATGTGAGCTGCTGAACGGCTTGTCGAATCGCTCTCTAATTCACCACTCATTTCCACCAAAAAACTGACGTAAACTGTCATAAACAGCTCACAATTCCACCGCTACCATAGCTACCGCAAATAAATTGTGGTGGAAAAAATTGCGATTGGTAGCTTGTACCACACGATAACGCGCATGCGTTATCCACCAGTAGCACTCACCAGAGAGCCTGCTGAACGCGCCCATTGTTTCTACTAAAACTTGGACCACCTGTACCTATTATAATTCGATTCATAAGTATAATATAATCTTTATTAATGTTTTACACACATAAGTATGTTTACACACGTCAAATTGTAGGTACATATAAGTATAAGATGAAATATTACTCAAATCTAGAAACATATTAACAAACATCATTACAAACAACCAAGTAAACGAAAAACAAGATCACTGTCGTGGGGTGAAACTGCATGTCATGAATTCATTTATTGAATAAAATGCACCGTCGATGAGGTACTCTCTTATAATTTTTTTAAACGTTTGACGTTCTTGTGTCCTGACTGGATGGAATAGAATTAAAGAACTTTACTCCATAATAGCTGATACCATCGCGGGTTTTGCTCAACCTCAGAAATTTTAGGTGGATGTCTTCCCTGTTCCTGATTTCGTAGCGGTGGGTCTCACCCCTGGACACGCTACTCTCGAGTTGATGGTCCCTCACGTAGAGCAAGCATTCCAAGCTATACATAGACGGTAATGTCAAATATATGCAGTGTATAAAAATTACACTGCATAGATTTTAGTTTTTAGTGGGTGGCAATAATAAGGGGTGCTAAATGTAGACTTGAACGACATTTTCGTGGTTAATTCACTTTGTCATCACAGAATCCTTCACTTCAGGGTGACTGTGGTTGGATGATTCACCACGCACAAGTAGTGTCAAAGTTGAATCACCTAACTGTAGTTATTGAAGCGACGACGAGTACCCAACTGACGATGTGGTCACATAATTTTGTGATTCTTGGGCTCAAACTGTTTTGTTGGTATGACAATGCCAATGCCCTTGGCAGCCTTTCCGAGCATTAAAATATTAATCGCCAGAACTTTGTTCTCTCATGTTTGAGGTAAAGAAAAATAAGAATGATTCAACCAGTACAACGAAGAAGTTTATATCCTGGAATTCCGACAGTATTTCCATGTTTCCCGAAACGAACTTCTGCACGCTACGTTTGGCCTCCCCCCAGTGATGGTGTTCTCTCAATCGCGAAGGTTAAACTGCAGAGCAATATTGAGCCAAAAAAAAGGAGGCACGACGAAGGCCCCGCAAGGTCGTTACCTCCAACAGATCGTTCACACTAGCATAGAACTCTCCACCTGATAGTGATGGCAACGATGATGATCCACATGTGCTTCACGGCTTGCTCCTGCAACGCAGGATTATTTATATACTAACAGCAATCAACCACTTCTGAGAGAAAACGATTTATCAAACTTTAACGAGTTATTGTTTGGACAGCCTGAATACGCTTTCGATTTGTTTCGCATTGTCACTTCTGATGTAACTAGCGCCCTATCTATTTGGGATGATGAGATGTCTCTAATTTTTTTTTCGTCTCGTCTCTTTGCAGAACGGAGACCTCTGCATCAGTATTTTGCACCCGCCAGTTGATGACCCCCAGTCTGGAGAGCTACCCTGCGAACGTTGGAACCCCACGCAGAGCGTGCGCACGATCCTGCTGAGCGTAATTTCTCTCCTAAACGAGCCGAATACCTTCAGCCCCGCTAACGTGGATGCATCGGTCATGTACCGACGCTGGAGGGATTCCAAGGGTCGCGACAAGGAATACGAAAACATTATCAGGTTTGTATTTTTGTATGATGGAAATATTCTTTAGAAAATTGAACATCTAACGCAACTGATTTAATTTTCATATGCGACGCATTAAATGAGACTTGAATTGTGCAATGCAGGACCCCGAATCGAACGAATTTTTCATTAGATACAGGTTGATCATTTGAAAACTCCGCCTCCACGATCCTACCCCAACTTAGAAAGTTCGGATGGCACCACCTACTTTGCGATACATGAAATTGAAGAGAATTGAATGCTCTTCCTGAACAAAATATTTTCAAAACTTTCCACCTGATCTTAAATTCTTTTGAGTGTCGTCCAATATTCTCGACCCCTCAGTTCTCTTCATAGCCCAGGCGCCAGGGAGCAAAAATCAGCTCAATAAGGAAATAATTGTTTCCTGGCTGGAAACTAGCTTAAAACGATCTGTGTAGCTTAAATTTCGACATACTAATTTCCCCCCTTTCGGAAATGTCGGCGTCATGTCGCCATCATCAACAAGAAGTGCACCAGCGTGGTTTTTGCCAAATATCTTGATTTTGGGCCATCTGACAGCAAAAGATGTGACAAGTCATTTTGAAACCAATGAAATTCCCTACGGAATAGTTTTTAAATGACCTTTCTGCGACCTATGGTTTTTGAGATAGAGCTTCTGGAAGCGAGAGGCATTGTCGTAAAAGCTCCATGGCCACTTGACTAGAAAAACAAAAATGTCGATGTGACAAAAAAATTTCAAAATGAGATTTCTCGAGAATCCTTCATGCTATAGTTGCGGTGATGGTCTTGAACTCTTTCTCTTGAACCGTTGATTACGAATATAGAAAAGTCAAAAACGTCACATTGTACATATACAGGGTGTACTTAGGGAATCAAATCAGATCAGAGAAATTTTCCATATTTCTTCGATTTAGCCTTCGTGCGACACTCTAAGCACCTAACACGAGTCAAATATCAATATGGATTTGCTCTATAAGCTTCACTTAATACACGAAAGAAGTGGTCAGCTCACAGCTTTACTGTAGAATGTTTTGAAGGCCCTCTGAAATCATCAAAATAGTAAAAATTTACAGTACCAAGGAATGTATATAACTGTATATTATATACCAAGGGACCAAAGTGAATTTTTAATTTGGGGATTTGGACCCAAAGGGCCCTCGAGCAATAAACTTTGCCCAAAGAATCAAAAATTCACTTTGGTTCCTTGGTATATAATATACTGTTACATACATTTCTTGCTACTGTAAATTTTGATGATTTCAGAGGGCCTTCAAAACATCTCACAGGAAGGCTGTGAGCTGACCACTTCTCAAGTGTATCAAGTGAAGCTTACAGAGCAATGCATATTGATATTGGACTCGTGATAAGTGCTTAGAGTTTCGCATAGGCTAAATCGAAGATATATGTCAAATTTCTCTGTTCTGATTTGATTCCCGTAGTACACCCTGTATATGTACAATGTGACGTTTTTGATTTTTCAATATTCGTAATTTACGGTTCAAGAGGAAGAGTTTAAGACTATCACCGCAATCATAGCATAAAGAGTTCTCGAGTAATCTCATTTTGAATTTTTTTTGTCACATCGACATTTTAGTTTTTCGAGTCAAGTGGCCATGGAGCTTTCACGACAATGACTCTCGCTTCCAGAAGCTCTATCTCAAAGACCATAGGTCGCAGAAAATTTATTGGAAAACCAAACTGTAGGGAATTTTATAGGCTTCAAAATGCCTCCTTACATCTTTTGCTGTGAGATGACCCAAAATTAAGATATTCGGCAAAAACCACGCTGGTGCACTTCTTGTTGATGATGGTGACATGACGCCGACATTTCCGAAAGAGGGGAAACTAGTATGTCAAAACCTAAGCTACACAGATCGTTATAAGCTAGTTTCCAGCCAGGAAACAATTATTTCCTTATTGTTTTCCCTGGCGCCTGGGCTATCAATGTAGTCAGCATCACCTGGTTTATGAAAAAAAAAACCGCGCTAAAAAAGGTGTTTACGCTTGTGTTAATAACCTCGCTATATCTTGGTTATTATCCGATTTTGATGACTGGAGAATAACCTAAATCGAAAACTACGAACAGAGACACTACGAATTTCTGTTTTTTTTTCAATCATTTTCGATTAATAAATAAATTTCATTTCTAATTATGTACGAGCCCCGTCCCACGTCAGTTGGCCCAGATGCGAAAACTTCACTTTTCTTATCCAAATAAATACAGGGAGCCCCGGAGTTCAAGTGCGGAAACTTGTCAATCGATAAAGAATAAAAAAAATAAGTTGACTAATCCCAGAAAAATATATTTCGGGAAAGCAAAATATCGGAGATACAGCCCTTCGAATTTGGGTTAGAAAATCGATTTTTCATCATAACTTTGAAACTATGCTCCACCGATTTTGCTCAACTCAAGAAGATACATTTCTGACATAACCTACTATGCCTAGAAACTGAGTTAGCTAGGATAAAACAATTCGGGGGGGGGGGAAGTCCAGTTTATCACCTCACCTAACTTCTCTACTCGGCTGGCGCTGGGGATTTAATCGTAAAATATGTTAAAAGATACCGTATGATCTCAAACTTTCCTCCTCTAGGCAGGCTGTCGCCTGGCCAAAATCAGCGTCGTTTGTCTGCCAATGACCAGACCACAGCCTACCTAGAGGAGGAAAGTTTTTGATCATACGGTACTAACATGTAGTGAGCATGAAATAAAACAATATTTTAAAATATTTTCACATTACCATGATTAATTTTCTAGAAATTGCATTTTTACTGATGGGCCAACTGATATGGGACGGGGCTCGTATTCTCCTAATGAGTGTGTGCCTACCAAGCAGATATAAGAATGCGAAGAATTTTCTCAGTCCATTATCGAAAAAATCGATACTTCCGATATTTATTTACAACCCTAGCCATGATCATTCATGCTCTCGTTATTTGAATTCGAACTCGTGACAGGTTTTGACAGGTGTTTCCCAACTTTTAACTGCCATTGTATCCCAGCTTCAATCGATACAATTTTGAAAATAGATTATCTCAGAGTCGTTCTGATATTCAGAAAAATACACAGGTGCTCCAAATTTGAATGTATAAAAACTCCAGGGCAGTGTAGAGGAATGCTTCAGAATGCCCTGAGAATGTTGAAAAAATTCAATTATTTATTTCCAAGGGTTGGGACTCCAAGCCCGTTTTATCTTCTTCGCTATCTCAAATGATTTTCACAAACTCTTTGAAACGAACTAGCATCCATTTTCTTGAACCGTTGAATGTATTCTCCATACAGGGCGAGCATGAATTTTGAAAATCCAGTTTTCTTCAAAATTGCACAGAAAAAGTTTTATGAGAACCTCGATGAGAACCATATAGTGCTAGCGGTACGCAAAAAAAAGTGGCATTTGATGATACAAGCAAGCCACTTTGCATATTTGTTGTCTGGACCCATTAGAAAAATTTGACCCGCAGTTCCTAAAAATTCATCCCTTAGGATTCGAGATTTGGGGAGGGGGAGGAAATACTATAAAAAAATACCAAACTTTTTCATCCAAACCTGCTGAGGCGTGTTTGGTGTCAAAACTATATCACTCAGACCTCCTCGATACAATGACAATGTCAAAACTTTTGTGCGGTCACCGGAAGTCAAGTTAAGACGTCATTTTTGGAAATTGAAGTTGAAGGTCAAAATTACAAAGTAAGCGTCAACTACCAATATGTTGGGTATCGTTTCTTAGGTTTTCGGGGTCGCTGAAGACGTATGAAATGAAACTAAAACGATTGGGTACACCGTCCGGCCATATGGTCTACCTATGGGCCCAGAAGTCAGGCAAGCGAGAAAAACCCTACAAATTTCCGAAAATAGAAGTGAAATAATGATGTGAAATAGCTTCAATCTGTACTTGGTGATGATGCTGTACCAGTTGTTCTATGTGAAATTCATGATGTTCACCTGTGAGCTGTCAAAAATCCAAAATGGCGCCCATTTAAAACACACAGGGGGATAATTTATCGTGATTTTCTTTAGGAAGCTTCTACGTGTCATTAGCTAAGCACATGTTGTTCACCAGTGAACAGCGACCAAGAAAGTTTCTTACACTATTGGTGGTATCTTGCATCGTTCAAAAGATATCCGCCGTGAAACTGTTTCGGGACCGTTTTTGGACAATAGATTGAACACTTGAATAGGAGGAAAAGCTTTGCATGTAGAATTGAAATAACCTACCTGAATATATTTTGTCTGTTCTATGCAATCATGTCTTATGATGTATTTTGCCTGATTTGTCGGACCTGGTCTATGCATGGAGGGTCATAAATCCAAGATGTCCACCGCTGTAAGTTTAAAAAGTTCATACCAACATTTATTGTTGGATTTGGATAAATAATAAATATCCACCGCACCTGTACATTACTTATATATTTCTGAAGAGTTCTTCACATTTTTATTTCTTTAATAATTTGAGAGATATAACCAACTACCTAAAGCAAATGTACATGAAATTTAAATAGGCTACTTCGTTTGAGCAGGTGCGCATGCTTGAAGGCTCCAAATTTTGTAAACATTCGTACACCTGTCAGTTGAATGGCAACGCTGCATGCTCTGTCTAGCCGCCTGACCAACTACTGGCTTCTGGCTGTCACTTTTACACACACCGTAAACGCATCTCTTCGTAGCTTTTTTGAACTTCTTTCTCGGTACAGTTATATCCAACAAGTTGTGTTCTATCGTCAAAACATGAGCAAATGAAATGTAGGTCAGGTAGAAACGTGAAATGTCATCATAATTGTCACAAGTGACAGTTGGCGCCGATGTCTTGTTGTTTTGAGCGCTGTTGCCATTTTCGTTGTTCCTGAACTTCCACAAATGATCATTGAACTTAATTTCAATGAAACATTTCCTTTGAATATAAAAAATGGTATCTAACATTCAACCAAATTATTTGTGGAATTTTAGGTACACTACAATATTTTTTAGTGTTAATTTTCAATATCGGTGTACGAAACTATGAAATTCGCGCCACACATGCGCACTCAAAAAAACCGAAACGAAGGGACCTATTGGAAAATGACACCTACATGATAAAACTAATGAAAAAATCTTTCGCTCTGCTACCGTTTTATTCAATAATGTTGCACTGTTGCAGAAAACAGGAAGAAATAGAGTGGCGGCAAAAAGATCTAATTACAAAAATTCCAAGAAAATATGTAATGCGTTTGATCCAAAATATCTAAAATACAAAAGGTTACGGTACCTGAGATGTGAATCTAAAATCTCTCAAATACAAAAGGTCCAAAATATAAAAAAAAAACACCAAAACTAGAAAGGGTCATACAAGTTTCCTCATTCTTTTCAGATCCACTGGATCAGGAATTGCTTTTTGACTTGAGTTTCCTCCGTTTGTGTCAAGTCCACCAGATAAAGAGCTGCTTTTTGACTCGAGTATGGTCTTTTCATTTAAACTTACTAAGCAAGACTTAGTCGACGACTCTAGAGTCTAGACATATCTAGAGGGCCTGAAAAGATAGAGGAAATATAGGCATGCCGTCACAGCAGAAAGAGACAACGAGAAAAATCGGAAACCCAAGTTGAAATTTTATCTGACCTTTTTTCAATTATAATTGATATAAATCTTGTTGCAGGAAGCAAGCCATGGCTGCGAGGGCCGAGGCTGAAAGAGACGGCATCCAAGTCCCCCTGACCCTAGAAGACTACTGTATCAAAACTCAGGTGAAGCCAAACACATCAGAATCCCAAGTAGAAATGACGGATTTCTATGATGACGACTATGACGAAGACTACGACGATCCTTCGGACGATTCCGAATACGTCGACGAAGACGATAATGACAGTGGCAATGGAGAATCGTGATCCCGATAAGAACACTTCAACAATTTTAAAAAGCAAAAACAAAAGATTATGAAAGAATCGCCACATTACTATCAAAAGTCCGTCACTAAAGTTGTACTGTATATTTTTATTTTAATAATTTAATGATTTACATAATATGGGTATTTACACATTATTCAACTGTAACAAGATGTGTTAAAACGGAGCAACGCTGATGGTTGATAATGATGATAATAAAACTATTTTTTTACGGCTTATAAACCATCGTTTATTACTATTATCAAGTACCTAAATGGTGTGTGCCCGCGCGTATAACACATAAAGTTGGGTTATGAATTTTGTCCCATTTCCTCTCTGCATGTATTATTATAAAATAGCTAAACAAGATGGAATGTTGTGTTCATTTAGTGTATAAAACCCAATAAGGACTACTAATTGTCACTAAGACTGTAAGGATAATGGCGATGATAATGCTGTTAGCGAGAATCATCACCCCTTAAACAAACTGTCCCATGAACAATATTATTATATTCATCATAGGGTAGCCCTGAAGGGCGGGTACTGCCAAAGTACCCTCTGGCCAATTAGGCAAGAAAAATGGAAAACCCTTATCCCTTGGACTTTGACCTTTATTTGAAAGAAAGATCTGATTACAGGTTAATCTGATGTTCTGTTACAACAAAATGCCATTGTGTCGTCACTTCTATCCAGTGTCTCTTCTGGGCCATGCTCAGAAGTACTCTCGACTTTGTTCGTCGTCTTTGTTGTCTGCCGTTATGGCTAATCCAGACGAGGTCGGGCGCTATTTCTGAATTCGTCCAGAACTATCACAGCAACTATCTGTCTTGCTTGGCAACCAAGCATCTGTGCTTACTATGATACCCTATTGGGTTTATTTGCTTCACAGAGGCACAGACAGAGGTGATGATTCTCGCGAGAAATTTGATCTCGCAGTGTGCTGATTTCAAATAGTACAGGTGTCCCAACATTTAAATGATCATAATACATTCTGATGCCGTTTTCCTAATTTTTAGAAATGACTGGAGTCAAGGATTGTCTACTATTACGGTGCGATTCTGTAAAAAATAATATTCTCTAAGCGCTTTGCTACGCTGTTATTGCCTGGGTAATAGCCATTGGCAAACAGGATTTTTTACAGTAAAGCGCGTTTATACAATGTTATTTTTTACAGAATCAGTTATTTCAAAATAATGATCAGTCTAATTAAAAAAATATGTATTTGTATTATATTTACAATAATCTATAATGGCACTCATGAGTATAACGGCCCATTAGATGTCGCATCGGAAATTTACAGTTTTTGGTTGCACTCGCTCAACACTAGCGCTGGACAATACCACGCAGGCGTTTATGCAAAAGGTGGCATTGTACTTTTAACTCTTATTTGTTTCGTACATTTTTAATAACAATATTATTAAAGTACCTATGTCTAGAGTTGCACCATTTTTTTTCTGTTCGCCTGTATCTTTTACACTGATTTACATTATGGCCGCTATATGGATTCTGACTGGCTCGCAAGGTAATCGCAAAATCATCGTAAGGCAGCAAATTCCTTGCGAGCCAATCAGAAACATTGCGCCTCATCCTCATGTTCATAGATCGGCCTCTTCGCAATAAAATAACCATTAATATTGGTACACCTGTACTTTTAATAGTAAACCTGCTGTTGTATATTATCTATTATGCAAGAGCGTTAGCCCTTTTTTTACAAAAATAACCCTCTTGTCATTGTACATAAATTATTCGAGGATCCCTGTTCAATTCATCCCAAATATGTAAATTGATTACTAGTTTAAGGATAGTTTGGTAAGTTTACTTATTTGTAAATATAAACTCTTTTCATATACCTAACTAGAAAGTTGTGAAATATTTATTTAGAAGTTCCGCAGTGATTTCATTCTTGTAGTGACTTGAGCATTGAGGGACTCATACAAGAAATGGGTTTTGCAATATGTTTGGTTTACTGCTAATTTACAGTTTTCAATGTAAAGTGCAGCAATATCAGTATTTTTTGCCTTACACATTTTTTGTCCAGTGTTTACCTATGTAAAATTTATTGTCATGTAAAAAACTTACGTTGAATAAATGTTGAAAATTACAGTCAGTTTTTCAATAAACAAATGAACATTTATGTACATACATAGATACTTGCATAGAAAAAATTAATTCGATAAATAACTATTATGTACAATATAAAAATAGTCCTCAGCTAGGTTTATTGCTACGATTTCGACAGTATTCTATGGTAGCAAAAACTATCAACAACCTGTTTTCGATAGCTTTTAAATGTGTCTCTGTGATTAACTTCTCAACATCTGGTAAATTCTTGAAGTTTTTTCTCAAGTTACCACCAGCTAAATTTTTAAGTTTTTTCAGTGTAGTGCTCCTTAGGCTACAACATTGATAAAGAGGTGCCAAAATGTCCAAGTGCTGAACGTTTGGGTTCCCAAAACCCTTCCCATTATCCAACAAGATCACATTGTCATGTAGGGTCTCATAGTGATGCCGATCGCCGTTTTGTATCAAAAAATCGAAGATTGACGCATCAATCAAATCTAATATCCTTCGTTTAGAGAGTTTGCCCTTCACAGTCCTGCAAAAGAAAAAGTGTTCAAGATATTGAGGGATTGATATTTAATTGTCCAGCAATTATGTGAAGTTTAACGATTAGTGAAATCAATTTGCATGGACGTTGATCTCATTTCTGAGAGTAAGCACCCGCGACCCATACAGGTAGGGTGTTTAAAAAATGACGGACACGGGCTCCAGCTCCAGTACCGTCATAGTAAGGAAATTAGAAAAATGCTAAAAACTTTTATCTAATGCAACATTCAAGTACATTAATTTTCGAAACGAAATCATCTGTTGTTCTAAATTATTTTCAGAATCAATGGAATATTTGACAGGCAATTAATGAAGAAAACTGGATTTTTGTGTTTTATGACTCACCCTGTAGCGTTGTTTTATCCACTGGGAGCGCGAGTTGAAATTTTGTTATGATAATAAAATTCAAGCTTTGTGCAAGGGAGATTCAATATTTAAAATTTACCAATTACCATCTAGTAATGGAGGATTGTAGTGGTATCTCTACTGGTGCTTACTCTCTCATATTAGTTACATCAGAAAGATAAAATATACAAACTTGCAGTAGTTATTTGAGTTTTCCCAAGTAGCTTTTTTGTTTTTCTTGTATGTTCTCTGCCAGGGTGAGCTGTAGCTCTTCAATGAGACGTTCATGTTGAGAATCATAGCTCCTGGTAATAAAGACTGAGCATCATCACACACTGGCTTGTCTTTCGTGCAATAATAGCACTTTCCATAGAGGCAAGTCCGGTTATTTTTCAACATAACGGTTTTTAACAGTCTAGCTGTGGCCACAGGAACGATTTCATATTCAAGTGAAATGGCACGTGCCACACTAACAGGCGTAAAAGGCATATCCAGCATTGCAGATAAATAAAACGCAACAATTTCAGAGCCCCATCTGTCGTTTCCTGCGTAAACGGGGCCCTCAATTATCCAATCAATTTCATACCATTTGGGCTTAAAAATCACCTCTTGATCTCCCTCTAGTGTCAGCAGCAGCTTCAGTTGAGTGCCTCTGGTGTCCACGTCTGCTTTGATTATCTTCGCTGTTTTCATTGCCGTGAACAAAGCTCCCAAATATGGACTGTGCACATTCACGATTCCTGCTTTTGACACCCATGAATTGGCAACCCTCCATGTCTCTTTCAAATTTTCAGGTGACTTTGGTTCAATTGAAAATGGGACTCCTTCAAATTGCAATTTGTAATGTTCTGGTAATTGCGACAGATGTTTGTAAATTTCCCTGTGCACACTACATTGGATGACCAAGCTCTCTCCAGGAATTGCACTCAATCGAATTAACAAATAATTCGTAGAGACAATAAACAGGAGTGAGGCAACTAGTATTATGATAAGGATCTTCCGCTTGGCAATCATCAATGAGAGATTTAATCCTTGTTTCAGTTGTTCCCACAAGCTTCACTCGACGCATGTAGGTAGACATAGGGATTAGGAATTATTTATCAAATTTTGTTCTTATCACTGGGACTCGACTCAACACTGCTCTTCAGAAATACAAAAGTTTCAACTGAAATAGAAAGGGACTTCATGGAATAAAAATAAATACCAAGTTAGTTTACATTTGTTTTAAATTCATTCTCCCTTCTTACCTTTTCTCATTTTCTTTTACCAAATCTGATCAATTTTCAGGTTAAGTGAACTGAACAAGGACGAGCTGAAGTTCAGTTGACACTTGACACTCTTGACAGTGTGTTGACAGTCACTCCATCGATTACCCCCCTTGATTACCCCCTCACCGTTTGACGTCACAATCACTAGTCGAGCTTTCGCGACGATACGTTCGTTTCTGTTTGACATTTGAGGTTAGGATTAATTTTCAAGAAAAAGGAAACAATAAAAATGTCAAGAGCACGTAGATTTATTGGTAAAATTCTGATTTCCTCAATAATAAATGGACGTTTAAAATTGATTATTATAATATTTTGAGCACATCAACAGATATTGGAGCCAACTTGACAGATTCAATGTACAAAGGGGTGTATAATGGAAGCAAAAAGCACCAGCCAGACTTGGCCAAAGTGTTGGAAAGGGCATGGAAAGCTGGAGTGGAAAAGCTAATTATCACCGGAGGAAATTTAGAGGAAAGCAGAAAAGCATTAGAACTGGCTGAAACTGATGGTTGGTCTAGTTAGAAGCTTAATTTTGTATGGTTTAATAATTTTTTCGTTTTCAATTTTGCAACAGAAAGACTTTACATGACCGTCGGCTGCCACCCGACTAGGTGTCAAGAATTTGAAGAAAACTCCTCAAGTTATTTAAGAGAGTTGAAAGAACTGATCCAAAAAGGACTTCAGAACAACAAAGTTGTAGCTGTTGGAGAGTGTGGTTTGGACTATGATCGAATTCAGTTTTGCCCGAAAGATGTCCAGAAAAAGTAATTTCAAAGCAATAGTAGCATACTCTTTTGCTAGCACTGAGTAGGTGGTACATTTAAGGTTTTTTTCTTGTGCATCAACTGATTTGAGATTTCCTGAATTTGTTTAGAAAAGACTCCTCTCATACACATACAAGCCACAACAAAAAAATCAAGTTTGGATTTACTGTCTACACCTAGTAAGTACTAATAGTTATTGTTATTTACTGTTGAAATTTTCCAGGTATTTTGAAATGCAGCTCAGCTTGAGTAAGGAATTCAATCTGCCTTTATTTTTACATTGCCGAGCTGCTGCAGAAGACTTGTACAATGTCTTGAGCCAACATGAAAACTTGAAAGGAGTAGTTCACTCCTTTGATGGTACTTTTGAAGAAGCCAAATGTTTTATAGACTTGGGATATTTTATTGGGTTAAATGGATGGTATGGACTTCAGCTCTATCTCTGCTCTGTAAAATGAAATATACTACCTACCAGTTTAACGATTTTAGTTCACTGAAAACTGAGCAGAATTTGGAAACAGTCAAGATTTTACCAGCCAATAAGATTTTGATAGAAACTGATTGCCCTTGGTGTGAAATCAGACCTACACATGCTGGCTATTTGCTGGTGGCTACTCAGAATACTCCCAGTGTGAAAAAAGAAAAATGGAAGCCTGATCACATGGTCAAAGGTCGAAATGAACCAAATAGCATTAGGTAGGTACCTAGCTATGACCTTCCAGAACTTCATTCCGTTTTTTTTTTCAGCCAAGTCCTTGATGTAATAGCAGGAGTTAGAAATGAAGATGCCAATGAATTGTGCGAAAAAATATATGAAAATACTATGCAACTATTTTTTCACCAGAAATAAAAAAAAATCTTTTAAATGAAAAATATATTGATAACAAATGCCTTGATAGTATAATTATAAAGGTACTTTTCAAAAACCATGCATAATAAATACAACCATAACCTAAGGTCTGATCAGATTTACCAGTGTTGTCTTGACTTTATTACAAAAAAGAAAAATTTATTAAGTCTCCTATAACTACCCTACAGCTTCATTTGATGGTTGTCTGCACTTTTTCATACAACCAGTGATAGTACTCGGTGGCTTTGTTCTGGGTAGTGTTGAACGCATTTATCACCACCCTTTGCATGTTTTCAGGTGATAACTGCCCTCTGGAATTTTTAATGATGATAAACTTTGATCTTCACGAATGAATCAGTACAAATTTAAACTTTGAGACTGGAGATTATGCTTACACAAACACTTCTTTCTTTAGATAATCCATGCTTCGATTGAAATAAAACACTGACGCTGACCAGGCATTGCTGACTGCATTTTGAGAATGCTCGACCAGTCCAGGAGCATATGTGTCAAACTGAAATCAAAAAATTATTTATTTAAAAAACAATTACCACCTGACTTCATCCAGTACTCACAGTTTGAATCACAACAGGATATTTCTCAATTGCACCTCGCTTAACATTATTCCAGATGTTACACATCACATAGCCAAAGTCCTTGGCTAAATCAATGTAAGGTTCTGAAGTTTTGGCAACAGTTTCTTTATATCCTGGGAAGTTTTCTTCCACACGTACATCTACCCATGTCAAGCCTTGCTTGACGTAATCCAAACCTTTATGGGTGTACTCACAAACTTTGTACTCTTTGAGGGTTCTATTTGTTCTTGATTCTAAAGAATTTATGAATCAGAGCAATAAAATGACACAGAATATAGCAAAACTTACCCTTCCAACTTCCATGATGGGAAATGTCAAAATAAACTAAACCACCAATCACCAAAGCCAGCAGGATGAGTTTGAAGGAATAAGAGGACTTTCCAGATTCCTTGTTTGCCATCTTGTCCAATAATTTCTGTAAAATTGCTGGTGTAAAGGAAGATGTAAAAACGACACAAGTAAAATGTAAAGTGTTTGACGTCAAAATTGCCAATTGTTTCCTTCCAAAATTCGCTTTCTCTATGATTCTATGCGTCCTGTACAGGGACAAGGGACGCTTTCACGAGAATTAGAAATTGATTTCATTGGAGAAAGGTGTGGTGCGTATCTTTAGTGATTACCTTTTTTACTGGTAAAATTGGAGTTCAACTCGCAACAATAATTTAAAAAAAATGATGCGAATAAACCGACTGAAACACCTTCACCTCTCTGAAGGCCAACTGTACAAGAACAAGAATGACAGAAGATGAACGAGTAGAGTGCGAGTGGAGCTCATGTGGAACTTTACAGGCGCAGACGGCACGGAAACATTGACCACAAGCACAATAAATTGACATTGCGACTGCGCGCCATTTTTAACGGTGCTTTTGGCCGTTTGCCGGCCATACCAGGCCGAATCCCTACTTTTGAAAATCAGTCGCATTATCGCATAAACGCTATTCTCTGGCATAAACCGCTTTGGCACTTTGCGGCTAAGGAGGTGGCTCGCGAATGCGAAATCAAAAATTAAAAAGATGATTTGCAAAAAAAAAAACAATAATGGGATATCGTTTGAAAAACATCATCATTTTAATCGAATCATCAAAACAATAAAGCCATTTGAATTTTCTAGCAATTTCGATTTGGCGTAACGTCATTGGTTGAAAAATTCAAGTCGACCAATAATAGCATTATTGAATGCCCCAAACTTTGTTTTATTTCCGACTCAAAATTTGATCCCAATAAATCCTAACATAGGACAAAAAGCGCTGAAGTCCATTTTTTCAAAATTTCAATTTCTATGCTAATGCATATGCTACATTGCTACATCACTGATGAAGTAGGACCTACCTACTGGACGTAGGCACAGACTACGTGGGTATATCTATCTAAACTACTCAACAATAGAGTAGGTATTATACTAAAAAAAATTTTTGATTGAAATGGAAACTTTATTGAAAAATAATTGACCCGTGTTTTTTTTATTCAGTCAAAAATCGTATCGTTTGGGCGCAATAAATAAATAACATCAACTAGTTCTGACGTCACAGCGAGTCACCGCCTATACTGCCTGTGTAAATGACGTCAGAAATAGGCAGAATATAGGAATTTAATTTATTTATTGTGGCCAAACGATACGATTTTTGGCTAAATAAAAAAATACGGGTCAGTTATTTTTCAATATAGTTTCCGATTCCATCAAAAAAAGAGAATGTTTTCAAAAGTATAATACTCTATTGAAGTGGCCCACCCAAAAATTTTAATGAAGTTCAAAGTGCCCTAGCTCCCGAAAAAATAGGCTAAATACCAAATGTTTTCTTTTCCCACATACCTGAGCTCTTTGTCTATCAGAGGACGGATACAAAATTAAGTTCAAATCTTCCTTGTTGGTTATACAGGGCGTCGCGTAAAACCCCTCAAAAACTAAAAAGTTTGAGTAACTCCCAATTCGAAAAAACATGTTTTTGGATATTTTCAACTGGTCCAGGGAGGATGTACACCCATGTCTCGAAACGATTTTTCAATTTTCCGATTATCTCTCTTCACTACAGGGTGATTCGAGAAAAACAACTTCTTGGTTTTTTGGTCATAGCTTTTTTCCTTGTTGACCGATTTTTATAATCTGTAGCTCATGTTGAAGCTTAAGCTTCAGGGAACAAGAATATGTCTTCGAAATTGATGCAGAAGAAAACTTGGAAATGAGACTCTGCATCAAAAATGACACAGATCTTGAAGACCCCCAAAATCGGATCTGGAGATGGAACTCGTCCGAAATCAATTTGCTTTAAAGTGAACCATTCAAAATGATCATTTCAAGATATACCTCTTCCTGTATATAAGGAGATTTCTTGACGGGGAAATTAAATTATGGCTGCATGTTTTCGGAAAAAAATCAGTGTCCCTCTTACCTGAAAACTAATGTAACCTACGTTACGAACAACAAAGCTGGTAACTGAATTTAGAAACATTGTTGGATTTTTCTCGGTTAATAGGTCGTATCGACGTGACGTCACGCTCCTGAAAATCGGCCATTTTGTAGAAGCTGATCAAACTGACTTTTATCACATCAACTAGAGTGTCACAAAGTTCATGTTTTCAATGACCCAGAAGGTGGTAGTTTGCTCTGTTCGCTGTGTATATGGCTGTTCGGCCACCTACTCCCGCATGGGAGCATCGGTTTTCACTGTTTTGGACTACCCTGGAGTGTTGATATCTCGTGGAGATCGAGCGCAGGATTAATCTGAACAACGGAATCCTGATGGCTTTATCGAGCAAGTCGAAGAAATTATCTCAACAGAAAGTTCACAAGAGACTTGAAAGCTTGCAGAGAACACTTCTTGCGTGCGGTAGGTCGTGTGCTTCTTCTGCTTTATGGGCTATGAGTTGCTTGACTGAGAACGTTTCTGTACCCAACGCAAGTAGCCTACAAGGGCCTCCCGCGTTGTGTTTTTGCATCATATACAATGTGTAGCCGAGATTTTGATTCACCGGCTCAATTGGGTCACACTACAAACACAGCACCGCAAGTTTTTACTCGCGGCTGGGCAAATCATCGTCAGCAAGCGCCTTGCTGAAATTGCTTGACAACTTCGCCATGTCAGTTTTGATGTAGGTATGTGACAAATCTAAATCTCAGTCAGCTGTTTTTGATAAGCTTCTACAAAATGGCCGCCTCGTCAATACAACCTATACATCCATGCGGTTAATACTAATTACCAGCTTTGATATTCGTAACGTAGGTAACATTAGTTTTCAGGTAAGAGGGACACTGATTTTCTCCTGAAAACATGCAGCCATGATTAAATTTCCTCGTCAAGAAATCTTCTTTTATACAGGAAGAGGTATATCTCAAAATGATCATTTTGGATGGTTCACTTCAAAGCAAATTGATTTCCGACGAGTTCCATCTCCAAGGCGCTCTGCACATTTTGAATATCCCGCCCGTTTCAGCACCCTCATGCGGCAGTCGCGAACATATGTGTGAGGAAAATTGTCAATATTGAAGTTTATGAACTGTTGAAATTGACATTTGCAGGTGGTATGATTATTTGAATGACATTATTGTTATGGAAATGGATAACTTCCTGCAGGAAAAGTACAAAGTAACCGCAACTTGTGGCGCTGAAGCAAATCCGCAGAGTGCCTATTCAGATTTGCGTCATTTTCGATGCAGTCTTGATTTCAAGTTTTCTTCTGCATCAATTTCGAAGACAGATTCTTGTTCCCTGAAGCTTCAGCTTCAACATGAGATACAGATTATAAAAATCGGTTAATAAGGAAAAAGGCTATGACCAAAAAAGCAAAAAGTTGTTTTTTTCAAATCACTCTGTAGTGAGGAAAGATAATCGGAAAATTGAAAAACCGTTTCGAGATATGGGTGTAGCAACCTAACTGGACCAGTTGAAAATATTCAATAACTTGTTTTTCCAAATTGGGAGTTACTCAAACTTTTAGTTTTTGCAGGGTTTTACGCGATGCCCTGTATAACCAACAAGGAAGATTTGAACTCCATTCTGTATCCATCCTCTAATAGACAAAGAGCGCAGGTATGTGAAAAAAGAAAAAATTTGAAGTTAGTCCAATTTTTTCGGGAGCTAGGACACTTTGAACTTCATTAAAAAATTTGGGTGGGCCACTTCAATTGTTGAGTAGTTTACTTGGAATCTATTGCATTGGGTTTAGGTTGGGTAGGGGTGGCATTGGTACTAGACTTTCAAAGGATAAAGATCGATCGATCGATTTATTTTGGACAATCAAAATCATGAGGACCTCGTAAATTTTTGACTTCAACGCAAAAAAGCCTCGGCACGGATTCTTTGGGACTTTCAATATGGGTTGTAGGGGATTCAATTCTGAGTCAAAAACAGCAATCAAATTCCACTCAGAATTTTCGCCACCCCCTGGTGATGAGTCTAATAGCGTTTTTCATTTGACTGCACTGGGCCAACAGTGCGCACTTTTCGTGTTTCACTTGGTAATTTGAAGTCGCACTGAGAAACGAGAAAGTGTGTAGTGTTTCACTTCAGTGTTGAGTGTATGTTTTTGCAACGAACTCGAACTCACCCGTAACCGGCACACCATCACAAATCTTCCTGCGGTGCCGGTGAGCGGATGAGGTCCGTCCACACATAGTCCTTTTTTTTTTTCAAGTCCACTGTGGTGCAAATGGCACACACGTTTGTATTCACCGTGAATAACGTGATTCTAGTTTTCTTAGTCAGTTTTTCATCCTTTCTACTTTGCCATATTTTTTCAAGTCCCTAATTAGTTCCAACTTTACATTGAAATCACCTGATTTTGCTGGACTAGTGAGGGTGGACCTCTAAAGATGGGTTTCATCAGATATCTTGGAGGCCGTTAGACAGAAAATATTGAAATTTGGTACAACTACTAGGCTTCATCACCGGCCGGTAGCTCAGTGGTATCGACAGCAATTCCAGCAAATCCATACAAGCATCACTTGTATGGATACTGGTTCAAATCCGGCCGGCGGCGGAACGAATTTTCACTGGGCAATAATTATTGTAAAGCTATGGTTGAATGCAATACATGCGAAACCCCTCTTATGACTAAAAACGATGCCAAAAGGGAGTGAACATTTATTTTCAATTTTTTTTACCACGCTTCTTCTACTGAGACTGTGTAGAAGTTTCAAAAAATCCATCATGAGATGGAAGAAACAGGAGGGAGAAGAAGTGGAGTGACCCCACTTGCACTTTTTGCAGCCTTATTACAACAAGGCTATTACACTTAATTGAAATTCGATTTATTCAAAATGGTTGTTCCATCACTACTGCCGTTTGACTTTTTTTTAAATGTCCCTCGTCATAAAAAAATTTAGCTGACGTGTTACTATTCATTAGGATTATTTTAATAGAAAAAATCAGCTTACTTGACTGATTGTAGCAGCATCAAAAAGACCTTCCTCCCTCTTTTTCTTTTTCAACAGTTCTTCATTAACATCACTGAACCCATTCAACGTAGCAATAAATGTCTTTTTGTTCAGTTTCGTAGGATTCCAGTGTTTATCTGAAACCACAAACAACACATTTTAATATTATTTGAATTCAAATAATGCTCCATCCTTCCATAATGTTTTCACAGCGGCCTCATCGTTTCCAAAGCTGATAAGAATTATACCGTCCGTTTTTTATTTTAGGCCCCAGCCCGTAGCACCTTTATTATGGGTTTCACACCCAGTATATTATATATTTTTGAAATCAGAAAAACAAGATCTTTCGAGTGATGATATGTCAAATTATTTTTGACATATGTCATTTTTTGACAAATGACAGAATAGTACTTGTGGTACATCCACGGATTTCTGAATATAGAGCTGGATAGCTAATACAACACATGCGTGTTGTCCGAACCCAGCTGGCCGCCATACTGTGCTAAAATGTTATTGGCTGACGGGCAACAAATCGGATTCAAAATATAAACCGCCGTCTTTTGTGCATTGGTGTTTACATTTGTTTCAAATATTAATTGTGAAATAATAATTACCTGAAACTGGACGAGTCCTACAGGGAGAAAGCTAAGATGCTTGTACTTTTGTTTCGTAGAATGATTCTTGGTTCTTGAATCTTCCTATTATTCATTTTTTAATTATTGGTTAGTGGTTATGATTTCATTAATGTTGTTTATTACAAATTGCAACTCATTTTATTTCGGAATAGTTAACTACATACATGTTGGAAACGTAAGGTATTTGATGAATTGTTTCGAAGACAAAACGTAGAAACTCAAGCAAAAAACTAATGGTGTCTTCGACTGGCCAGAACGGAGCCAGTTCAGCTCGAAAATCGCTATCACTGATTGGGCAAGGATTTTCGAGAACCTATCGGATCCCTTGATTTTAGAGCCGAACTGGATCGGTTCTAGTGATTTTAAAACGCTACAAAACAACACAAACACGAACCTGATTTATATCACAAAAATAAAATGAAAACAATTATTGAAGTATAACATAATTGTTTATTTGTGCCTAATAATAATTCCGACATAGCTTGGCTTGTTGATGCTTTCGGCATAGCTTGATCTGGTCATGATTCCGGCATAACTTGGCTTGTGGTTGTTGGAGCTTCCTGGATAGCTTGACTGCTTTCTGAAGCTACTGGAATGGGTCTCAGGTATACCGTGGTCTCAGGGTAGGCAAATCAAGTGAAGGAATTACATTGGGTTTCAGTTTCTTGAGCAATCCAATTCGCTCGAAGGCTTCATCCAAGAAATGATCTGAACAAACACGCTCTCATTGTTACGCTGCTGAATAAATGTTTGTTGATCCCTACTGATGGCCTGGAGCCACTTCACTTTGATCGTTTCGGAAACCTGAAATGATTCTTTTGTAATAAATGAAAAATCGGATAAAAACATCGAACTTACACATGATAGGTTATGCCGGTTTTGTTTTGTTTGTCGCCATTTTTGCAACTAGGCACAAAACAGGACGACATCAAGTCTTTTTCTTCAACAAATCACTGAAAAACGTCGAGAAAACTTCGCACAAAGAAACGGATAAACAAGAAAAACGTCAAAAAATGACAATAGATTGACATTTGGGTGACATTTGGCAATCAAAGTGACACTCAGGGATGACAATTATTCGCAGCTTTGCCAACCCACAAGCATTAAAGTAACTAAAAATTAGCACAGTATGGCGGCCAACACGCGTTTGACAAAAATTGTGGTGGGGGTATATTGTGATTAGCTATCCAGCTCTATATTCAGAAATCCGTGGGTACATCATTTCAAAGTCCATAAAATTCTGAGGAGAACTGTGTTTTTATTTTTGAAATAGGGTGTCTTTTACAGCTTCTAGGGGTCTTTCAATAGGAAAAAAATGTTGAATTTCAGAAATACATAATAAGTAAGTAGGTAAAGCAGCTACCTATTTTGAATGTTAACTAATGATAATAATAATTAATTGATCACAATGAAACAAAAAATGCCCCAAAGAAGTTGCTCGAAATGACCGCCTCCTTGTTCCTTGAATGAAAGTTTCGACGATCAGTGGATTGGAACTACCGGCCCAACGCGATGACATCCGAGCTTGCCAGATATGACCCCCTTCAATTTTTTTATGAGCCTACCCGAAAGATAAGGTGTTTATAGTTTCCCAATAATTTGGACGATTTAAAAATCAAATCATCACCATTAGTTAATTTCAAAAATACCAATTACTTATTGAGTGGCTATTTCTGGAAATGACATTTTTTCCTAATAAAAGACCTCTAGAAGCTGTAAAAGACACCCTATTTCAAAAATAAGAACACAGTTCTCCTCAGAATTTAATGAGCTTTAAAATGATGTATCACAAGTACTATTCTGTCATTTGTCAAAAAATGACATCTGTCAAAAATAATTTGACATATCATCACTCGAAAGATCTTTTTCTGATTTCAAAAATATATAATATATTGGGTGTGAAATCCATAATAAAGGTGCTACGGGCTGGGGCCTAGAATAAAAAACGGACGGTATATGGTTTTAAAATATCTACAACATCAAATTGTTTTCAGCTATAAAGGTGTGATCTCATTTTGTCAGAAGAAGCATAGACAGTTGCGTTCACAGAACTTCGACTTATCGCCGGCGACAATAGGTCCCTTCGTTTCGGTTTTTTTGAGTGCGCATGTGTGGCGCGAATTTCATAGTTTCGTTGACCGATATTGAAAATGACCACTAAAAAATATTGTAGAGCACCTAAAATTTCACAAATAACTTGGTTGAATGTTAGATACCATCTTTTATATTTAAAGCAAATGTTCCATTAAAATTATGTTCAATGATCATTTGTGGAAGTTCAGGAACATCGTAAATGGCAACAGCGCTCAAAACAACAAGACATCGGCGCCAATTGTCACTTGTGACAATTATGATGACACTTCTCGTTTCTACCTGACCTACATTTTATTTGCTCACGTTTTGACGAAAGAACACAACTTGTTGAAAATGGCTGTACCGAGAAGGAAGTTCAAAGAAGCTACGAAGAGATGCATTTACGGTGTGTGTAAAAGTGACAGCCAGGAACCAGTAGTTGATCAGGCGGCTAGACAGAGCCATGCAGCGTTGCCAAGTTTCCATATTCACATTGACAGGTGTACGAAAGTTTTCAAAATTTGGTGCTTTTACACATGCGCACTTGTCCAAACGAAGTAGCCTATTCCAAGTTCCATCGACCAATAGGAAAACAGCATTTTGAAGGAGGGGAATATTGACGTCCTCCTATTGGTTTGCGAAGTGTCGCAGGCGCAACACGACGATGCTCTGTGAACTCAACTTAATAAACATCACTTTCACTAATATTAATAAAATATAAAAAAGGTCCCATGAACAATGAACATAGGCCGGAAAATGCTTTATGAGAGAGCTGCAGCCCCTTAAATATGTATCTCTGAAGATGGTTTTCATTTAATAGTACAAGAAAGATAGATTTCAACCTCGGAAAAACTATGGACGTCCTGAAAATTTGATATTCTCTTCAGAATTGAGTGCTCTACAACATATCCAAAATCGCCAAAAATCGCACCCGGGGGTTTTGAGTTATTGGAGGGGGGGGGGGGGGGGGGTAAAAAACATCAACTTGAAATGGAGAGGATGAAACGCGTCGATCCATTGGAAGCAAATACATTATAATTCGACGCATCATATCCCGTTGATACCATTTTGGCACCAAAAGTGTCGATCATTGTTGAAGGGGGGTCGGAGGGGGGGGGGGGCGAAGCTCCGCTAGGTGGTCCATTTTGTTTATATGGCCATGTAAAACCGATCACGACAAGTTTAGTATCTTTTCCGACTAAATTCAATCTCCTTAACTCGAATCCATTGTGTAAATTTGGATGAGAACAAGTTTGAACAAGTTAACTTGAGGAAACTTGTTTTTCCTTTAATAATTTTGACGAATTTTTTTTTACTGTTAGATAGAGGTGTTCATATTTGAACATTTTTCAGAGACGATTAAATTGAATCGTGTTCTTCAGGAAAATCATCCACGCGATGAATGATTTTGTTTCTCGAGTTTAAAAAATCGATTTGAACCTGAGCCGGCGCGGCGCGTCGTCTACTACTGACCAGAACACTACAACATGCACCTTTAAATGAAAGTAGCTCAAACTATTGAAAAAATAATAACAAATGTTTGAAAATTCTAGGATTTGTGCAGAACTGAATTCCCTATAGCACGAACAAAATCGCCATGAATCGCACAGCAGGATTTTGAGTTATTCGAGAAGAAGGATAACATTTTGGCAAGATTCATACTCTATGAACTGTTGCCTCTCCCCTCAAATAACTCAAAACCCTGCAGTGCGATTCATGGTGATTTTGTTTATGTTATAGGGATTTCAATTCTGCACAGATCCTTGAATTTTCAAAGATCAAGTTCAAATCGATTTTTTAAACTCAAAAAACAAAATTATACATCGAGTGGATGATCCTCGTGGAGAATACACTTCAAGCCAATGGCCCCTGGAATATTTTCGAAGATGAACATCTCTAATAGTTAAAAAAAACGTCAAAATGGTCAAAGAAAAAACAAGTTTTTTCAAGTTAACTTGTTCGAACTTGTTGTCATCCCAATTTACACATCGGATTCAATTTCAGGAGATAGAATATAGTCGGAAAAGATGCCAAACTTGTCGTGATCGGTCCAAAATGGCGCAGGAAGAAAAAAGAACCCCTTAGCCGAGATTCGCATCCCCACGAGCCCCCTTCAACAATGATCGACACTTTTTGTACCGAAATGATATGAACGGGATACAATGCGTCGAATTACGATGTATTTGCGTCCAATGGATTGACAGGTTTCATCCCCTTCATTTCGAGTTGAAATTTGTTACCCCCACTCCAATAACTCAAAACCCCCAGGTGCGATTTTTGGCGATTTTGGATATGTAGTAGAACATTCAATGGGGAACTATAGGCAAAACGGATTGTAGAGGGCGACGTGTTCCATGCACCCATATTGACAGTTATCGTACATAACCCCAAAGAAATGCAAACGAATGTACGGAAAGTGGAAAGTGCTCAAAGAAGAGTTGAGGCGAAGAGAAGCCCCACTGAGAGAAAATAAAAAAAAGCTGGTGCAAACTGCAAAGGTATGGTCTTTTGGAACTGTTACAGCCTGATACACAACACGTCACTACCAATTTTTTTACCGCGATTTTTGGCTTGTCGGCGTTTCTACTTTTCAGCTCACGATGTGACGCAAACCGCTGGTTATATGCTGAGTGCTGACAAATGAAAATGAAATGACAATTACAAAGTTGAGGTTATGTACGCTTAAAATGACACTGATGATAGCTGGGGTGCATGGAACACGGGCGCCATTACTTCAGGCGTTTGCCACTATAGTTCCCCATTCTGAACAGTATATCAAATTTTCAGGACGTCCATATTTATTCCGAGGTTTTGCCGATTTTTTTTACTATTTTTCCTGTACTATAATACCACCGAAACTAGTTGAGGCAGAATGATAAAATTTAGCACGATATGTTATTGGCAATAATCAATGGCAGCAATAGGTCTTTTCATGATGATTTTGTGTTTCGGTGGGCATGCGTAAGATTTGACACTATTGACAGTTCGAGCAGGCAAGCACGCGAATCTTGAATAAACGTGAAATCTTGAAAAGTGAGGTTAATTATTACAATTTACAAGCAATTTACAGTTTACGTGTGCATATTTAAAACAAGGCGCCTCGAAGACTTGTATTTTGGGGGGCTGCAAGTCCGATAGTTGGCGTGTTTCCACACCCTGCCCTGTTGAGTTACGGCATTCGAGCCACCGTTTCAAATGTACAACCCCGTTTGCTTCTACACAAGCGGCGACCGGCAATATTGCCCCCGGTACCCCACTTTCGTCCAAATTGATGTGCGGCCTTCGGAAAAAAAGATATGCCAATAATTGTTCATGAACATTTCACTGACATTGACATTCGACAGTATTGTTTGCCAACCGGCAAGAAACGTGAGCATGCGCTCTAGACCTCATGAAAAGACCCATTGGTGTGTTCAGCAGGCCCTATGGTGGCACAGGTAGATTTAATTACCACATATGAGCTGCTGAATAGTATGGTCGATGTCATATCTGATATCCAATATACACTGGCGTGCAAAATTAACGCAACACTAGAATTTTGCCACACCTTTGAAGTCGGTTTTTTCCAAACCGTTCTAGTCGCAGCGGTACACTGCAGAATCGATAAAAAAGTGGCATTCAAGTATGAAAGCAAACCACTTTGCACAGGTGTCGTCTAGGACCATTTGAGTGATTTGGTTCGCAGCATCTAAAATTCCATCCCTTAGGGCTTGACGTTTGACCTCTTTTCCAAGATGGCGGCGAAAAAATGTTCAAACACTGATAACGGTCGCTTTTTCGCAAACAAGGGGTCATTTCCGCACAATTGGGAGATGAAAATACCGAAAAAGGCCGTATGACTGTTGTCGGGCTTTTTTATTCAGTCCAAGGGCCAAAATTTCCAAATTTATTGCCTTGCGAACGGTAAAGTTCATATTAGTACAAGCGGTGGGCAAAACAATCCTGCATTGATTAAAGAAAACAAACATTTTTGCACAGTGACTCTGAAAACCATTCTGAGCGATTTGACCCGCAGCACCCGATCATTCGTCCCTTAGGGGGCCCATGGGGGCCCTCCAAATTTTCAAGATGCAAGAACTTTCACAAAACGATTATTGAGTATCGTCATGTGTGTCATAAAATGAGCTTATAGGTCTATTGAAAATGTTTTCAGCAATTATCGTTGTCTCCTTTCCATTCTTCACACTTGAAAAAAAAATCTTCAGCAGAGGTCGAAAAATTGTTTTCATTGTTTAATCTACGCAAGGAAACAATAAATTCATATGTTTTGTTTAGTTCCCGAACAAATCGCATAACTGGGCCGACTTCCTTAGAAATTCGAAGAAAAAGGCTGACTTCTCACTGAATCTCAGTAAACCGACGTCACTTCTGATAAGCATCATGAACAGAAGGATTCGTTTAAAAAAAAGTTAGCTGAACGTTGCGTGGCATTGAAAGATAGCTTTCTGGGAGTTGGGAGTCTATTCCAAGAGCAAAGCGACCAGCTCATAGCATGAGACAGTCACACTGTCGTCTCTGGCGATTAATTCAAGACTCTATACGGAGCTGAAAAAACTGACATTGCGGCATACAAAATAGATTTGTGAAGAGGCTTGTATCTCGGTCAACGTCGTTGTACGATCCTGTGAAGAAGATGAACACCAAAATCTTCTCTTCTAAGGTGAAGAAGAAAGTTCAGGCTTCGTCTGTTGAGAATCTCACTTTGGATATTCAGCTGTTCTCAAGGCTTTTCATGGTCGCCCGTGAGCAAACGTTGGATCTGAAAACGTTTTTCAACTTTGAAAACCAGAAGTAACCGCCGTCTCTCCTATGAATGGCCAGCTTCGCTCGGGTTAAAAGTCTGATTTGGCAGAGAAACTGGAGTCTCTGGTTGATGGTGTTCTTATTCCTACAAGTTTTAATGGTATTTTCTATGATGGGGCAGGGGCAGCTGTTGTTCAATCTCATTGGCCGCACAATGTGAAAACTTTCCAGGGATATTTTCTTGTGGATCTCAAGCCGTTTTTTTCTGATCAAGTGTCAAGAACAGAAGCAAAAAGAACTGACATTGTGTGGGATCTCAATCGCACTGACAGTCTTAAATCTGCGGAACGTGAGAGCAGAGGAAATGGCATACGCCACCAACCTTGCATTTCATTCCGATGCAAAACGCTTTTGCATGTGAGTAGTAGGTACCTACAGGTAATTTTTAAGAAGTGGTGCCCCGATGGGACTCGCGACTGGCGTGCATCCTAAGAGGTCGAAGATCCAAAAAATTACCATTTTTGAAATCGTTGCTTTTTCATACTTTTTTCGCTAGACTATATATTTTCAAGGTCGAAGAGCACAATGCGATAGGTTTCCAGAATGTGTCATGCATCAGTGGCGTACCAGACGGCTGCGAAGGGGCCGAGGTGCGATTCTTCACAAGTCTTATGGTAAACCGTAACTAACACTGTTTTTTGATATGTTTAGTATCATTTCTGACCAAATCACATATTCTGATTCAAAAAATAAGTATAAAATTTTGATAGAGACTTGTTTGAACCGGTTTTATCAGAAAAAACATGATTTTTTTCACCCTCAAAATTGATGTTTTGTAAATTATACTTCTACCATTGTTCAATGTTATTATAACTATGAATTTGACTTAGTCAGTTGGTTTAGGCTATTTCACACAAAAATATCATTTGCTAAACTTTTTTCCCATTTCCACAAAGTCACGGAGTAATTATGTTTATTGAGAAGAATCATGTCAAAGCTTGATGTGACGAAACGTGCTATTTCACAGATAAAAATAGGCTAGGGTCAAAATGTAGCTCTAATTTGGTACTTTATTCATTTCAAGGCATGAAAATAGTTTTATCTATCGAACAAAATCACGAACACCAAAATCGGAGCCGTATTTCAGTCATGATATCATTTTTCTTCCGACATTGCGGAATAAATTTCTGAAAAAACGCGAAGTTTCGACCTATAAATTTGTCGTTTTTGAGCTCCATTCCCATTGTGGTTCAAAACACCGATGATCACAATTTTGACATAGATTGTTCAATTGAACTATTTTATGGATGAATTTCATACACCAGAAGTTTCTATCGATGTTACAAAGTCACACGGTAGTTTTGTTCCAAAACGTGCATCATGTAGAAATTTAATTCCAAAAGCTCGCAATGTCGGAAGAAAAAGGATGTCATGACTAAAATACGACTCCGATTTTAGTTTTTACTATTTTGTTTGATAGAGAGAACTATTTCCATGCCTTGAAATGAATAAAATAACAAATCAACGCTACATTTTGATCCTAGCCTAATTTTTTCCGTGAAATAGCACGTTTCGTCACATCAAGCTTTGACATGATACATCTCAAGAAACAAATTCATTCTGTGACTTTTTGTAAACGGGAAAAAAGTTCAGCAAATGATACTTTTGTGATAGCCCAAACTAACTGTCCAAGTCAAAATTATAGTTATAATAACATTGGACAGTGATGGAAGCAGTATTACAAAACATCAATTTTGAGGGTGAAAAAATCATGTTTTTTCTGATGAAACCGGTTTAAACACGTCTCTATCAAAATTTCATACTTATTTTTGGAGACAGAATGTTCGATTTGGTCAGAAATGATACCAAACATGTCAAAAAAAAGTGTTAGCTACGGATTACCATAAGTCTTGTGAAAAATCACACCTCGGCCTCTTCACAGCCGTCTGGTACGCCACTGGTACATGACACTTCCTGGAAACTTATTGCATTGTGTTCCTCGACCTTGAAAATATGTAGTGCAGCGGAAAAAGTATGAAAAAAGCAACGATTTCAAAAATGATAATTTTTTGGACCTTCGACCTCTTAGGAAGCACGCCAGTCGCGGGTCCCATTGGGGCACCATTTCTTAAAAATTACCTCTAGGTACCTACTACTCACGTGCAAAAGCGTTTTGCATCGGGATGAAATGCAAGGTTGGTTCCCTTAACGTCCGTACTACATAGAAATTTTTCGTTCGAAGGACAATAAATTTGGAGATTTTGGCGCTAGGACACAAAATATGGGGTCCGCAACATTCATAAGTCTTTTTTTGGTATTTTCATGCCCGAATTGTGCAGAAATTTCTTTTTGTCTGTGAAGAGGCGACTTTTATCAGTGTTTGAACATTTTTCAGCCGCCATCTTGGAAAAGAAGCCAAAAGTCACACCCTAAGGGATGGAATTCCAGATGCTGCGAACCAAATCGTTCAAATGGTCTTAGACAACAACTGTACGAAGTGGCTTGCTTTCATACTTGATTGCCACTTTTTCTCACGTACCGCTCGTACTATTCGTCTGATTTGAGAATTCTTCTTTCGGGTGAAAGGTTGATTCCTCAAGAATAACAATGTGTAAGAAATAGTCAAATAAATACAATAATGGCTATATACCAGGTGTGACATTGGTGTTGTGTTTTTCCCCATATTTTTGGAGCCTCGCATGGGGAGTACCAGCCACAGTAAAAGATCACAATCCATGACCAACTGTACCCTGGTCTTCTCTTAACATTCCTGTTCTTGTTTCATTTCACTATGTGAATTTTTAAGGAAGATACAATTTTTTTCTTTCCACATCATGCTTTTTCTCATTTTGAGGGTAAGTCACTATTCAAGAAGAGGAATGAGTGTTCACTGCACTTGTAATTCTCGTCACAAAGTTGCACCGGATGGTACCCGCTCACAAAAATCTGTACCTCCCCACTTTTGGTTATATACCGGGTGTGACATTGGTGTTGTGTTTTTCCCCCATATCTTTGGAGCCACACATGGAGAGTACTGGACAGGGAGCTGTTGCCTCAAAACTTACGTCATAAGGTACATGATTTTAACCTTGTAGGTCTAATAGTCGGAGAGCTGGCAACAAAAAAAAGTGCAACAGTTTTCTAAAGGCTGAAACTCTGGAATATGTTAGATTACTCAATTACATTCATGAAATGAACAGTCACGACACCGGTTCATTAGAACCTGCTCAATCGGCAGCCAAAAAAAGTCCAAAATGCCCGAACAGACAATTCTGACAACGGACAGCTTTGTTATCTGACACACAGCTCTGTTGTCTGACCAACAGCTGTCAGCTGTTGTCTGAGTTACGGCTATGACCACACCTAGGTACTTACCTCTCCTCATTAGATGGTTTCATTACGCAAGGCTTCTCCGATTTTTTCCCCAAATCTGTATGTCGCTACGGGCGATTCATTTGAACCGTAACTCGGACAACAGCTGCAACTGCTGATATATTTGCATCAGACAACAGAGCTGTGCGTCAGACAACAATGCTGTGCGTTGTCAGAACTGTCCGTTTGGACATTTCGGACTTCTTTTGGCTGCCGATTGAGCAGGTTCTAATGAACCGGTGTCTGACTGTTTATTTCATGGATGTAATTTAATAATCTAACATATTCCAGAGTTTCAGCCTTTAGAAAACTGTTGCACTTTTTTTTGTCGCCAGCTCTTGGACTATAATGTGCGTTGATACGGTTGTTAAAAATTGCTTTGTCTTACATGTCAGATCGGGGGCTTTAGGCTGCTATGAGCCTGTCAATTTTCGAAAAATTGGCCAAAAATTTACGTCATAAGGTACATGAATGAAACCAACTGGATTTTGTGTGGGAACATTCCCGTGATCGAAAATCTGGTTGGAAGACAAAATTTTTGGGGGCTTTCGGTCCATGAGACAAGTTTGAAATTTTCAAAAAAGGACCAACAATTCTCAATTTTTTCACAGGCGTTTTGTTGACTCACCAAGTGTGATATATATTTGTAATCAGGAACTCTCTACAGGGGGCTTCTAAGATATCGAAAAGATCGACAGTAATTATGCCACACCCGGTACATAGCCTAAAATTGAGGGGATGAAAATTTTTGTAAGCGGGCACCATCCGGTGCAACTTATGACAATAATTACAAGAGCAATAGACACATTCCTCCTCCTGAATAGTGAATAACCCTCAAAGTGAGAAAAATCATGATGTAGAAAAAAAAGTATCTCCCTGAAAATTGACATAATGAAAATATACGAAAACAAGAATGTTGAGAAAAGACCAGGGTACAGTTGGCCATGAATCGTGATCTTTTACTTTGAATGGTACTCTCCATGTGGAGCTCCAAAGATAAGGGAAAAAACACAACACCAATGTCACACCCGGTAGGTATATAACCAAAAGTGGGGAGGTACAGATTTTTGTGAGCAGGTACCATCCGGTGCAACTTTATGACGGGAATTACAAGTCAATGAACACATTCGTCTTCTTCAGAGATGACTCTTCTTGAATAGTGACTAACCGAGTGACTAACCCTCAAAATGAGAAAAATCATGATGTGAAAAGAAAATAATTGAATCTTCCTTAAAAATTGACACAATGAAATGAAACAAAAACAGGAATGTTAAGAAAAGACCAGGGTACAGTTGGCCATGCATCGTGATCTTTTACTGTGACTGGTACGTACTCCCCATGCGAGGCTCCGAAAATTTGGGAAAAAAAGACAACACCACCCGGTATATAGCCATTATAGACTTTTTTCGATTATTTCTTACAAACCGTTATTCTTGAGAATTCAATCTCTTACCTAAAAGAAGAATTTCTCAAATCAGACGAACGGTTTGAAAAAAAAACGACTTCAAAGTTATGGAAAAATTTTGGTGTTGCGTTAATTTTGAACGCCAGTGTATCAGATATGATATTATGATGTACCGCCAATATAAAATGTGGTGGAAAAAATGGCGGCTGGTGACTGTTACCGTTCTAGAGGCGCATGCGTCATCTATCGGTAGCACCCACGGTAGTACGAACTTGACTCAAGGGCTTTAAATCGATAACGTAGGCGCCAGCTGCTATAAACTGAACTTTAGGTGAATAGCGTTTCGGCTCACATGCTCTGACATGAACATGGCTCAGAGCAGACCACGCTTGCGCACTGGGACTGTTTCCATGAAAACTTCGCAAAGGCGTATGCGTAGTCCGCTCCGAGCGTGTGAGGCAAAAACGACAAATGTGTTTACATTCACTTAAAGAGGCATAATTTCGCTGAAAAGAGTTATCATTGGTCCCCGTTTCAATCAGCAAGTGGTCAGTTCTGGCGTCTGGTCCAAATGTCCTTTGGGACAGTGACAATAAGTTAGAATGAAGGTTGAGAAAGCCGCGGAGGACGCTCCATCTAGCGCGCTAAATTTGAAATTTGAGCTAGTGTGGAGCCACCTAATAAGTGATGTGGAATAAACCAGCTACTTATTGGCTTCTTTTTCAATGAAGTTATTTAATTATGATATGAATCATTCACGAAATACTGAATTAATGCCAACAGGCTACTTACTTATGTAATTCAGTAAAATGGCACTTGATTTCACATTCTTGCCATAGCTCTTCGCCCAGACCTCCAGATTTCCTTGATCCTTCCAGAGCAATTCAACAAGAATATCACTAAGGCAATCTTGATATGATTTATTGCTATTATTGGTCAAATTCTTCAAATAAAAATCAAAACTGCCACTGGCACTTTTTTTGCTTGTCAAAAGTGCATTTTTCATTTTCGGCAGAGCAGCAACTATTTCCAGCTTGAGGTCCATTGGGAAATTCTTCTTCCCAGAATAAACTATATCCAAGATGAGCAGAAACTGCTCCTTGCTTATCACAATATCTTCACGACTGATAAGATACAACAGATATTTGGCAATGAAACGAGAAAAATTCTTGAGTTCAATGAGTGGCAACATCAATTCTTCAAACACTCTGAAGCCAACTTGAACGTCCGATATACCTGCACTTCCCACGGCCCACAGTAGAGAGAGGCAGATGTTCGGTCTGTTCAAATATGAAGCCCTTAGATCGCAGTGTTTGTGCAAACTTTGAATCGCTGATTGAGGCTGAGTTGTGGCAATGTACTGCAAAAATATTTTGTGGCCCAAAGCCGAGAGATTACGCCCCATGTCAGTGACCATGGATGCCAGTGCGATATCGAAAAAAACTTGAGTGTTGAGTTTACCAGCTGCATTGACTGCATTTTCTATTGTGGACTTGATTTGTGGTGGCACCAATGATAAGGGGTAGGTTTCAGGCTTCGACGTGAATACCGGATCGGTAATTTCCAATGAGATTTTCTGATTCAAATAGTGAGCCAATTCTTTGAGCCAAACTATAGGCAGCTCAGAAAATTGCAACTTGTTTCTTTCAAAAACCTGGTCGAATTCCGCAGCATCAATCTGAAAGCAAATAAAATTACAAAATATTTTTTCAATTGATAATAAAATATATTAAAGTTATAGTTTGCACCAAAAGAAAAACATACAGAGTTAAGTGCACTTTCAATGGACTTTGGCGGTTTCTGTTTAGGAACTTCTTGGGATTTCTCGACTTTCTTCTGCACCTTTTTAGCGATGTTCTGTTCCTGTTTGTTGTTCTTGATTTCAATTTTCACATTGCTGGAATTAGTGCTGCTGTAGATATTCTTCACTTGAGACTTGGCAACTGGAAGAAGAATCGTCACTAATACCAATTTTCATTTGTAGCTTTCATACAGAAAACTTACGAACTTCGTCTATTTTCACGTTAGGATTTTCCTGCTTTTTCTTGAGAACCTCTTTATATGGTTTCGCCATGGGAGCCTTGTTGACGCCACGGTCTTTTTTCTTTCCCACAACTTCCCACTGACCCGACATGTTCTTTAATAAGTTAAATAATTAAACGGAACTAATAACTCTAGGTAATGGTTCGACTTTTAGACTTGAATAGGTGAATTTGACGTTTCGTTGCCATGTAGACGAATGTGACGTGACGTTTCCTCCACGTAGACGTCAGAAGTATAGCTATGGACATTGTTCTATGCAATGGTTCTATGGATCTCTGTGGTAGAGTGGTATTATGGACAATGGTCATGACCAAGTATGTAAATTGATTGAGTAAAACTGGGTAGGGGAGAGTAAGCTATCTTGGGGCGACAGTTGGCATCAGCAAGCAGCATGCTAATGGCGTCTCGCTTACTCCCTTTGACTCGCTTTACAGAATGATCGTATGTCGCCTCCGTATATAATGTGAAATTCCGTGATATAATTATGAAAAAACTTTGTCGAGAGCCCTAAGAAAATAGCGTTCCCAACCACGGCTTCTCGACGTCTCCCCAAAATCTTCTTGTCTTTTCCAATCCCTGCTTATTTTTCAATCTCCCCTCTCTGTGAGTTTCGTCAGTTTTTCTCATTCAAAAACATTGGGATTGGTCAAGACAAGAACAAAATCCACACCGGCATTAGAGCTGCTTTGGCGGCTCTTTTACATCTTAACTTATATTTGCCTTCCGCTCCTGGATATTATACAGGGTGATTTTTTGAAAAGTTTCCACCCCTTATTTCTCGCCGCCAAAATTTTTTACAGAAAAACGCCGAAACAGGTCAATTTTTGTTTCCAGGGGGTCATCTAGGGCACATATCACCGAATTTTTATCTTGAACCCCTTCGCCCCCACCCCACCCTGCTTTAAAATTTCAAATAGCATGACCTATTTTGTGATACATCAAATTGAAGGCAATAAAATTCTCTTTCCGTTAAACATATTTCAAACTTTTTGAAACCACCCCCAACCCTTCTGAAAATCCTCTTTTCGGTAATGAAAGGGCAATGTTCCCCCTATAAACTCTCGATTCTTGAGAAATAGACTTCCCAGCAAAAACAGGTCGATTCTTATTTCAGTGGGGTCATCTTAGACACGAGTGGCCAAATTTTGATTTTCAACCCCTTCGCCCCCACCCCACCCTACTTTCAAATTTCGAATAGCATTACCTACCTTGTGATACATCAAATTGAAGGCAATAAAACTCTTTCCGTCAAACATATTTCTATTTTTTTAAAACCACCCCTTTGAAGTAGGGTAGGGTGGGGGCGAAGGGGTTGAAGATAAAAGTTTGGCCATACTTGTCTTAGATGATCCCACTAAAATAAAAATCGACCTGTTTTTGCTGGAAAGTCCATTTCTCAAGAATCGAGTGTTTATAGGGGGAACATTGTCCTTTCATTAACGGAAAGAGGATTTTCACAAGGGTAGGGGGTGGTTTGAAATTTTTTTAAATATGTTTATCGGAAAGAGAATTTCATTGCCTTCAATTTGATGTATCACAAAAGAGGTCATGCTATTTGAAATTTCAAAGCAGGGTGGGGTGGGGGGCGAAGGGGTTAAAGATAAAAATTTGGTAATATGTGCCCTAAATGTCCCCCTCGAAACAAAAATCGACCTGTTTCGGCGTTTTCCTGTAAAAAATTTTGGCGGCGAGAAATCAGAGGTGGAAACTTTTAAAAAAATCACCCTGTATATTGCCTCCTGTGTCCTCTTGACTTGGAACTAAAACCCAATAATGGGCGTGTGCTAGGCCATAAATTAGGGGAGTGATCTTGTTGCACAGGAGGCATATATTGCAGCAGCGAAAGGCGCTATTGCGTGCTTTCCACCTAGCCCCAAGTTCGGTACACCTGCCATTTACGCATGTGCGGGTGCCAAACGGTGCTTTCCATCTACGTGTTCCTACTCGGTTCTGTGCCGTTCATTGGGTCACCTAAAATTTTGTGCCACACTATGGAACATGTGCCGTCTGGTGGTATTTGTACCGTCTAGGTGGAAAGCACCTTATAGGTTTCGGTTTGTTACAACGACGACAGCAACAGAAACTCGTGTCGCGAGAATGATAGGTTTGTCCATCAGCAGTCCCTGACGGTCCGTGGACGTCAGCACCATGCGCGCATTACGATTTTGGCGTTCCATCAAAATCTCGGACGATCCCCTGACTGACGATCCGCTGTTCCACCATTGGCTCAAACTACACACATCAAAAGAATCTAGGGGACAAGCAAATTTAGACAATTTCTGAAATCATCATAACTTTTGACTGCCGTCAGCGATTTCATATTGGTTTTCAGTGTTCGATAGCCCAATCCTTCGTCTTCATGCCTTGATCACGTCAACTACGAACAATGTTTCATGAAGTTTCTACAGGGTGATCAATGGAACAGTGTAAATATGCCAAAAGTTCAGTACGAGCGCGATTTCCCAAAAAAAAATTTCATGGATTCCAATAGCACAGTTATAAAGACTGGTGTTTCAGCTTCAGAAACGTTTTTGAATTTTGGAAATCGAAGGTAAATTGCCAAAGATATTGATTATTTTGTGCCGACATGTTCAACTTCCAAGAAAGTGATCCGATTTCATTAAAACTCGGATCACACTCATGTCTGGTATGAGTAATTGGAATTTCAAGGTCAAATGTCTTTTTCGACCACTTTCAAGCCGCCACATTGAAGTTTTATGTAAATGATTCGATTCTAGTGTGTTTCAAAGTTTCATTAAAATCGAATCATTTATGTAGAAAGTTCAATATAGCGGCTCGAAAGTGATCGAAAGTGACATTTGACCTTGAAATTCCAATTACTCATACCAGACATGAGTGTGATCCGAGTTTTAATGAAATCGGATCACTTTCTTGGAAGTTGAACATGTCGGCACAAAATAATCAATATCTTTGGCACTTCACCATCGATTTCTAAAATTCAAAAACTTTACTGAAGCTGAAACACTGGTCCTCATAACTGTGCTATTAAAATGCATGCATTTGCTTTTTTGGGAAATCGCGCTCGTACTGAACTTTCCGCAATTTTACACTGTTCCATTGATCACCCTGTAGCAACCTTATAAAACATTGTTCGTATTTGACGTGATCAAGGCATGAAGAAGAAAAACTGAGCTATCGAACACTGAAAACCGACATGAAATCGCTGACGGGAATCAAAAGTTATGATGATTTTAGAAATCGTCTGAATTTGCTTGTCCCCTAGATTCTTTTGATGTGTGTAGTTTCGGGACGGTCAGAAAAGTTTGCGGCGGATTTTAAGGAAACTTATCGTCCGGGCTTGCGCAGCAGAATATATTTATTTGGCATCGAGCCTTCTCTGGTCAATGTTTACAAATAATATGGGTTAGATTGGTGGTTTCATTATTCATTCATTTAATTTATAAAATACACGGCTTATTTCTAGCTGCAAACTGCCAAACGATTGAAAATTAAGTACCTAGCCATTAGGCATGACGGCATGAGGCATGATTGACGGTTTGCTGTTCCATGAACGAGCAGCAGCCAGACGGAAACTAGTCCGAAGTGGGCCATGCGCATTGCTTACAGTTTGCAAACTGTCCGTGACTAGTTTGAAATTTCTGATGGAACAAACCTAATGATTGACGGTTTGCTGTTCCACCAACGAGCAGCAGCCAGTCGGAAACTGATCCGAAGTAAGGCATGCGTATTGCTTACTAGTGAAGCGAAATCGGCCTGAAAAGTCGTCGTTTTTTTTTTTAGGTATAACAGCACCAAACCTTATAGGTCTTATAGAGAATCAAATTCCACGTATGTATGGTCATTTTGGGGATGATCTTGTGGTAGGGACCTTTTTTATGGGCAAAAAACCTCAAAAATTGAAAATGAGCAGTTCAGCATTCACAACGTTATATTTCTGGATCCAGTTGAGCTATCGGTTTGTTCTTTTTTTTGAATGAAAGTACATGGAAAAACCTTTGCAATGGTCGTGCATCACTGACTAAAGATAATTGTTCACGAACGTGTTTATAGAACAATAAACATTATATTGACCAAAAATGCAGTCCCTTTTTGACCATGCGGAGAACTTCTTTCCTCGTAGGAATTTTTAGGTACAACCTGCAAGGAAAATGAAGCCAAAATATGAGAGAAAATTTAAAAGGAAGTTTCATTGATCTAGGCCGTATAGTTTGTCAGTTATGAATTTTTTTCTGGCGCATTGAGTTGGAACGTCGCCCGGCGTGTACTTACATACAGTAAATCGCCGTAAACAAACAGTGAGCGCGACACGGCTCCCGTCACTAGCTGTTTGTTATGCGGCGATTTACTATATGCAAGCACACGCTGGGCGACGTTCCAACTCAATGCGCCAGAAAAAAATTCGTAACTGACAAACTATACGGCCTAGATCAATGAAACTTCCTTTGAAATTTTCTCTTATATTTTGGCTTCGTTTTCCTCGCAGGTTGTACCTAAAAATTCCTACGAGGAAAGAAGTTCTCCGCATGGTCAAAAAGGGACTGCATTTTTGGTCAATATAATGTTTATTGTTCTATAAACACATTCGTAAACAATTATCTTTAGTCAGTGATGTACCATTGGGAAGGTTTTTCCATGTACTTTTATTAAAAAAAAGAACAGACCGATAGCTCAACTGGATCCAGAAATATAACGTTGTGAATGCTGAACTGCTCATTTTCAATTTTTGAGGTTTTTTGCCTATAAAAAAGGTCCCTACCACAAGATCATATCCCCAAAATGACCATACATACGTGGAATTCGATTCTCTATAGGACCTATAAGGTTTGGTGCTGTTATACTTAAAAAAAACGACGACTTTTCAGGCCGATTTCGCTCCACTATACAGTTTGCGAACTGTCGGTGACTATGACTAGTTTGGGATTTTTGATGGAACAAACCTTTGAGTATATGCAAGCTACGGCTGTTGTGAGCATGTGTAGCGCGTAGTAATATTTGTTGGTTTGTTCAATCTTTTCACCAAGTTCCAAGACCCAAATTCCACCTAAAGTAATTCTTCTCTTCCAGCGTTTTCATCGACAGATTAACGCGGCCGACCTGTTTCAAAATATGAACTTGAACTAGATAAATACAAAAACTGAATTTACTTCAGTCCACGGCTAACCGGATATCTGACCCAAGCTACTTGGTCCTAATTTGGTCCTTGTCTGCGATCGTTTACACTACGTGGACTAAATTTATTTGGGTCGAATTTAGTGCTTGGGTCGCGGATCAAAGCCACGGTGTAAACGTAGCCAATGACTGGGCTATTTATTAGTCTTGGGGTACTTTGTTGAGTGCGTGTGGCACCCGCACTAAAACCATGACAATATCTATGACAAATTTCATTTCAATCGGATCAAAACTCGACAATACTTTTCCTTCCATTAAACCCGGTCCGCACGGGCGGCAGATTCGCAGAAATTCGGCGATATACCGCTGAAATGCAATTGTTGTCATTGTTGTTATGTCAAAAACAGCGGCATATCGCCAAATTTCAGCGATATATCGCCCGTGCGGACTGAGCTTCAGTGGGGTGTAGGGAAAAAGGGAAAATAATATGATGGACCGCCCCCAGAGCGCTGCACAAGACGGGCATAGCATTTCCATTTTAAATTTCCCGCTTTTTAACACACACCAACATAACAGTGACAAAGTTACTAGATTTTGGTTTGTCTTGCACGTTGGTATCACGGCAGAACCTGTTCCCCCCACGTCCCTCACGCACCCCTGCCCCTGTTCGTTCTTTCACGCTGTCAACATGGCCGATCAAGTAAGTTCTCCAACAATTTTCCATTTTTCTCAAAATTGCTACCAAAAAACTGTAAAAACCGAAGAATTTTTATTGAAAATACATTCACAAACCCGGATGGAGTAATTAAAGTAATTGGCCGTAATGGCCAAAGTTGTAATTTGTATGGTTAGATTTACACGTGGGTTTCGGCGTTATTGTCCCACAAATCGACGAAACTTATGTGTTTTTGATTAATTTTGCAGAATGAGAGATCATTCCAGCGCCAGCCGACGATTTTTCTCAACCGTAAGAAAGGTTTGGGTGGCAAGAGGCGCAAGTCTCTCCGTTACCATCGAGAAGTCGGACTGGGATTTAAAACTCCCCGTGAGGTACGCTAATTGTTGTTAGCATGCTAATGTGTGTTTTTCTTCTGTAGACTGAAAAGGCTTTCCAACGTCAACACGGAATTAACATCAATCGCAAGGCGGTGTTCAAGAAGAAGTCTACCCGGATTTCCAGGAATGTGGGCTTAGGGTTTAAAACCCCTCGTGAGGTTTGTTCCAGATTTTTCAGGTCCAACGGGCGCCGCTGGTGGTTCAGGGTCTTAACAGCATGATGGTGGTGGCGGTATCTTGGGTGTAGAGGTGTAGCTTGGTTTTGCTTGTGTTGTGATGTACAAAACTCTATGATTTCCGTGTCATAACCCATTTTCTCATTAAGTTCCATTTCTAATTGCATGAACTTGGCATGTGGGGCCTATTTCTTCGAATTTAACAAAGTTGGCCCTAAAACAGGAAGGGCTGGGTGGTAGTTACATAGTTGGAGAATTATTGCTCGTTTAAGGTGTACTAAAAGATGTTTCAGAAAAATCCATGTGTTGTCTTTTGTAAGATTCTTTCATTTCTTTTCAAACGTTTAACATTCAAAAAAGTTCAAAACAGACTAATATTGTTTGTAATAGATTTTGATTATATTCATTATGGAAAAAAAAAGATTCAGTTTTGTTTGATGGGTGTTTCTTGAACCATCAACTTGAAAATTAATAGGAACTGGGATTTTTTCAACATTTTCTCAGACATTCCTGAAGGAGTACTGAACAGTGTACCTTTGACGTCAACACCAAGCTCACAAGCTGTCTCATTATTAATATTGTTGGGAGACATTTCGTACAATTTTGTTAATTTTGAAGAATTTCATATTCCTGCCTTGTAATCATAACCAGTAAGAAAATACGAATAATTTATACTCAAATGTATTTTTTATTTGTACTTCACTCATATCTGGAATCTCCACATTCAGCTTCAAACCATTCAAATGAGGCCATTTTTGTTGGCCAAGGACTGTTGCAATTCTTAGTTGTGCTTAACCGCATCAGGGGCCTATTTCATAAAGCTACTTTGCACCTTTCACTCAACACTTAGGCAAAATTCAGATGAGTTACTACTAGTTACCCTAGCAACTCCTCAAGGTTTTGCAAAGTGCAAAGTACTTTAATGAAATGGGAACCAGATGTGCAAAAAGAGTTATCTATTGCAAACACAGAAATAGCAGATTTACCTGAAGTCAATGAATTTCTTGTCCACTGTCATCTCTTCATGATCATTATTGTATGCTTATTTTGTTGTTTCTACTTTGTGTAAAAAGACCTTTATTCTTCCGAACAGGCCATTGAAGGCTCTTACATTGACAAGAAATGCCCGTTCACTGGGAACGTCTCCATTAGGGGTCGTATTCTCACTGGAGTCGTCCAAAAGATGAAGATGCAGCGCACCATTGTCATCCGTCGGGATTACCTTCACTACATCCGGAAGTACAACAGATTTGAAAAGAGACATCGCAACATGTCTGTCCATCTCTCTCCTTGTTTCAGGTGTGTATTTCAATAGCGAGATCAAAAATTATTGTGGTGTGGTCTTGACGCTGGCCTAGCTTGTGTATGTAGACTGCAGTTTTTCCATTCAGAGACCATCTGACCAAAGTAATTTTTGACTTCACTGTATAATTAAAACGCATTTTGTTGAAATGGTTTTTCTGGAATTCACTGTTGAATACTTATCATTATTATTACAACTAAACCATGTTGTTTTGTGTTTGCAGGGATGTTGAGATCGGTGATGTTGTCACCATTGGTGAGTGCCGCCCCTTGTCTAAAACAGTGAGGTTCAACGTACTCAAGGTCACCAAGGGCAGTAGCTCAAAAAAGAGCTTCAAGAAATTCTAGAATTCTGACCATGTACTTTTTGTTTAAATAAATTTTGTAATCCTACAATCAGAGTTTTAAGTTGAATGCTTGGTACACTCTTGTATACTGTGTACCCTTCGGGTAGAAATTGGAATTTGATTGCTAGATTAAAAAAAATTTGGAATATTCTCATGATGGGAAAAATGTACCTATACCTACAGGGTGTTGCACTTTTTTTGTCAATACATTCTCGAAAAGATTGATATCAGAAACGCATTATAACGGAGATAGAGGCTTCAGAGGTTGAGTTTAGCAAATAATAGTTTTTTTGGTCATAACTTCAAATTTCAACAGGGGATTTTGACCAAATTTAGTACACAAAGTAAGTTGATGCGTGCATACCTACAAGCTGGTCATATTGACTTGTCACATTTGTAATTTAATTTTTTTTTTTGGCAAAACCAATTTTTTGATGCTCATCATCTCCTGAAATATTGACAAAAAAAGTGTAACTTCCTGTATAAAGCCTCTGTCACATGGCCATTGAAAAGCTGGGATGAGATTAGTAATGAAATTTAGGATGAAAACGGGTATACTTGCAATATGTCAGAAATCTGCGATGAAACCTTTCACACGGTCATCGATCAGTGACGTAGCCAGAGAAGGGGTCCGGACCCCCCCCCGAAATCTCATGTTTTTTTCGAGAAATTTCTTATTCGCGGCAATATTTTGCTCGCCTCGCTCGCACTCCTTTGCAACCCCTTGGTTTGGACCTCCCCCAAAATGAAAATCCTGACTACGTCACTGTCATCGATTTTGTACGGGGTGTTCACGTATCACGTAAATTATCCGCTCTGTATGTTCGCCAAAAAAGTGGGAGGAGTCGACATCAGCGTTCAAGGTGACGATCTACGAAACTGAATAAATCCAATTTGTTTTGTTTTCGGTAGCTATACCGGGTGATCATTTGAAAACTATCCACCTGCAATAACTCCCGATTCCTAGTGAATATTTTTCCGAGCAAAAACAGGTCGATTTTTATATCGGGGGGGACATCTAAAACATACATTGGCAAATTTCTATATTCACCCCCCTCGCCCCCACTCACCCCAACTTTGAAATTTCAAATGACACTACCTACCTTGCGATACATCAAATTGAAGAGAATTAAATTTTCTTTCTGAAAAAAATATTTCCAAAATTTTCAACCCCACCCCCTTTTCCCTAAAAATTCTCTGACTGTCCCATTTTATATTCTGGACCCCTAATTTTTTTCTCAATTTAGTTAGCGTCATCCTAGATAGCATCGAGGAAGAAAATTTTTGGTGGAAAAAGTGCTACCCAAATCCACCCCTTTGCTCTCCCCCACCTCAACTCCCAAATTTAACAAAACACCACCTACTTTGTGATACATCAAATTGAAGGGAATTGAATTCTCTTTTCGAAAAGAATTTTTTTAAAATTTTCCACTCCTCCCGCAAGAAATTGGCTATTTGGAGCATTCTAGGGGGGAAATGGGGGGGCTTTAAAAATTGTGAAAAAATTTTTTTCAGAAAGAGAATTCAATTTCCTTTAATTTGATGTATTACAAAGTGGGTATTGACATTTTAGATTTTCAAGGTCAGGTGGGGGGAGCGAAGGGGTGAATTTGGGTGGCACTTTTTTCATGGAAAATTTTCTCTTTCGATGCTGTGCAGGATGACGTTGACTGCATTGAAGGGAAATAGAGGTCAAGAATATTAACTTAGACACTCAGAGAATTTTATGAAGAACGGGGGGTGGGGTTGAAAAATTTCAAAATATTTTTTTAGAAAGAGAATTCAATTCTCTTTAATTTGATGTATCGCAAGGTAGGTGATGTCATTTGAAATTTCAAAGTTGGGGTGAGTGGGGGCGAGGGGGCTTAAGATATAAATTCTCCAATGTATGTTTTAGATGTCCCCCTCGATATAAAAATCGACCTGTTTTTGTTCAAAGACATTTGCACTGGGAATCGGGAGATATTGCAGGTGGATAGTTTTCAAATGATCACCCGCTATGTCGCTACTCGACTGAAATGCATATGGCCATTCCTCTATGTGCGTTTGCCTAGGGTTGCTAGATTATCGACAGCTTTGGCTGTACAAGGGTTACGCAATCATCCGTTGCTAAGGGCCGATGGGAGGGGCTAAAATTCAGCTATGTGTCAAAATTTATCATGAGCGGAGAGAAAAGGAAATTTGCGGGGTCCGGTGCTGTTGCTTGATGTCCGCAACCGAACATACATGAAAATTTCATTCATAGCAGCATAAAAGACGTGTTTTGAAACTCATGGGGCAAGTCATATCCACCTCTCACACGAATTTGTACACCTAAATCCAAAATAAACACGCTCTTGACAGCTAGAGCCCGTTGAGACGGACGCCTATGGCCTTCCGTGATGCCGACAGCTGTCACTCCCTAACTCCGTGAGGCCATTTAGTAAACAAACGCTCAGCCAGAATGCGGTACCCTTACGCCGGCCGACCGGTCGCGTGATAATTAGGTTCCCTACGTTTGCCGGGAGGAGTCGACATCAGCGCTCAAGGTGGTGATTTACGAAACTGAATGATGCCTATTTGTGTTGTTTTCGGCTGCGAGATGTCGCTACTCGACTGAATGCACACAGCGGATACCCCCCCTTGGAGACTTCCCCTTGGACATAATTTCAAAAATAAAAAATGGTTCTTAGGCTGTATATGGAGGGTATCAACATTTCTCCCTCAAAAATGAAGATAAAGAGATACAGGGAACAGGGATTTTGATGGGATTCCATTAAATGTTTGTCCATCTTGTTTCCGTTTGGATTATGTACCCTACATTTTTTATTATTTTTTGAAAAGCTGAACAGCTCTAAAACACTGGGAAAAGTTTCTGAAAGATTGCTGGGACATCTTTTGACAATCGAAAAAACTGTAAACTGCTTTAGAATTTTGAGAGACGTAGGAAATTGAATGCATGGCCGTTTTTTGAAAAATTATTTTTTTACATAATTGAAAAAACGCTATGTATCAATTTTTCTAATACACTCAGTACACTGTATAGAAAATTGAGTTTTCATCTTTATTTTTGAGGGGGGAATCTTGAAGATAATTTTGCCCTGCTGAGAATACAGCCTTTAATGATTTTTTTCGTATAAGCTCAATAGCCCAGGCTTTTTAGCATTTAACATGAAACAAATTAATCCACGTACAATCTTCACGGTATCGTATCCACTTAACCTTACTAAACAACATACTAAAAAAGTCCCCAACTTTCCTTCGTGTGCGTCATGATTTTTGAGGGGGGGGTGGGCAAAATTTTCATTAAAAAAATTCTAGGACAAAAGTAATCTAGTCAGTGGCTCCAAATTTATTATATTTGGATACATTGGGGTATAAGTGAAACTTGATGACAGACCAGACGTCTATGGTCCCCCTGAGGGGAGCTCGGGAGGGGGGCAATTGGTGACCTGTGCAAGAGATTTGGTTTTCATTAATATTGAGATAATACTGGCATATTGGGTATCGTTTCCCACTAAATCTGACTTTGCAAATCCGATCATGACCTTCAAATTCTGATTACACAATGTTTCGAGCAATTATCGGCAGAAAAACGTGATTTTGGGACCAAAATAAAACGGTTTTTCAATTTGGGTTATTTTTTTGTTTAATGCATCAATCATTTGGATTTAAGATTGGATGAATTATATGGACTTTTCTGCACAAGACTATCATATCACAAACGCGAGGAAAGTGGGTACAAGGTGAAAAAAATAATTTATTGAAAAAAATGTCGAAGTCCCAAATGTCACTCAAAAATATCTCCGCGCACTTAAAAAAAATTGTATTGTAGCTATAATATCGCTTTGATTTTATCTTTTAAGGTTTCTTCTTGTAGTCAAAACAATTCTCTCGCTTCCGAAAAAAGAACACTCTACATTTATTTAATTAATAATACAACAACAGCAACTTTCCCGCGGGTATAGCCTTATTATTCAGTTTCGAGCTGGCTTACACCGAACGTCAAACCAACTCGATTTTATAGTGTTCAAGAAATGATAATTATGTCTAAAGCCTCATTTAAATGCGTGAAATAGTTACAGTTATCGATCCTATTCAAAATTTCGAACATTGATGTATTCAACGTGAAAATATCGTGAATTAAAAATCCACAATTTTGAGGTGCAATTTTTTTTTTAATTGCTCGAGTAATTGCTCACAATCTTTTTGAAACAGAGCTTCAACATTGTATTCACATTTGAATAATGTATTCAATGTCTAGCACAGCACAGGAAGATTTTTATAGCCATGCTCTGCAAAAAATATCAAATAATAATAATTATAATTTCAAGTTCACTAGCAGTCAAAAAAAATCGCGTCTCGCTTACCATCCGTACTTAAAGCTTATTTGGTCCAATATTAGCTTCGTTAAAAACGCGTCTATTGATTTCCAAACAATAAATCGATATTTAACTCGAATACCTACCGATAGTATCTATACTCATCTAAAAAAAAAGCAAAGTTATCTAGCACCTAAAGGTACCGAGAGTTCATTAATTAAATGGGTCAAGGGTGCCTGTGAATTCAAAAACGTCTGTCGTAACTAGCGTAATCCTTTTGTATTAAATTTGTCAAACTTTGACAAGTTACGTCCCATATTATTGATCTCTGATCTGCCGTAAGTTTACGAGAATACTTCAAGTTCGAAAATACTCCTCGATCATGTAGGTTTTGTGCCCTGCCGTAAAATCACATTTAAAATGTCCCGAAAACGAAAACTGCGACTGGTTTGACAAATTACGATAACCAAAAAATTACAGACATCAAATGAACGATGCTAGTTCCGACAGATGTTTTAAAAGTCACAGGCACCCTTGACCCATTTAATTTATGAACGCTCGGTACTAAATTCATATGTTTATAAAAATAACAGATCAACCTCAGGGTCATACTTAACAAGGTGGGGTAGATTCTCACCTGTTGTGCCCCTACAGCACTTACACATCTGCGAACAAGATAAGGAAGATCGCCTGTATCTACATTTTAGACCGCAGTTCTTCTTGTAGTTGCAAGACACTATCTTCAAGAGTCTCCGCGGAACTGGAGGAAGATGCGTCTTGACGGGGACCAACAACTACTCGTATACGTGGGTGCTCTCGCGTAACCCACCGTGTTGTTTGTTTACACCTAGAGTACCTTAGCTATTCTCTAGCGAAAACCCGAGGTTAATCCGAGGTCTGGGAACCGCGATATTGCATGGAATGACAGACACACGGACGGACGGACGGACGAATAATGAAGTAAAATATCTTCTTCGGTTGTACATCCAGAGTCCCTGAACTATCATCTAGCAAAATCAAAAACCCGAGCGCAATCCGAAGTTCAGTAGCTGCGATATTGCCGAAGACTGCAGACGGCAATAACAAGAACAAACTATAAAGCGCTACAAGTAGTAATGCTAAAAACATGATGCACAAAGAGGAAAATTGAGAAACTGTAGTACCTACTCATATTACTAGACCAGACTTAGTGAGTATGATACCATGCATATTGAACGTAGGATCAATTAAACCAGATCAAAGTCAAGGTTAATAATGTTGAAGTGATTTTCCCGATATAATACGTTGGACGTAACTCTATAGAATCCTTATTGGAATTGCTGGACAATTTACAATGGAGTTGAAGGATACGTCATTTTAAAGCTAAAACCATAGGGAATCTAATGCATATAATAATACCAAGTGATATTTAGTGGTCGATGCAAAAGTAAAATGTTAACTGAAGCATAAGAAAAAAAACACGTAAAAAAGTATCATTATTAAGAAATTAAGTCTGTTAGTGTCAAATTTTCGACGAAAACTATTCCATATCATCCACTTTGATTAATTATCTTTCATTCAAGATCAAGACAAGAGAAATCGATTTGGTGGTTGAGAACTAGGAGCATTTTTAAGCGGAAAGTGCACTTTGAGGTGTCTTCATCTTTGCCTGTCAAAAAAACAGTGAGGCACACGGGGGAAAGTTGGGGACTTTTTGTATGTTATAAAGCAAAGTCTTGCGAACCCAAAACTGAAGAGATTGATCGTGTTTCAATTTGTTTCATGTTTTGCCGTTTTTTCGACTAAAAAGCCTGGGCTACAAATCTGCCCACAAAAATGTTCAGTGGTGTACAGCTTACATAAAAAAATACTTGAATTGGACACCCTGTATTTCACTATGGAAATCGATTCCGCATTTTCTTCTGATTAAAAATACACACAGGTGTTCCAGCGATGACAGTAAAAAATCTAACTGTGGGTAGATCTCGTGAAAATGTGACGAAAACCTATACAGGGTGTTTCAGTGACCTTGCATAATACTTCGGGAGGTGATTCCTCTCAAGAAAAGAAGTCGAAAAGTAGGAGTAAATTTGTTTCCTAAAGTGCTCCCTGAGGGAGTTACAGCTCCTCAAAGGTACAAAATGCAACAAAGTTTTCAATTATTTGCTCAAGAACTGTCAAGGGTAAGAGCTTCAAATGTAATTTTTTCGATAGATTCGTTCAATTCAAAACTTTTATTCCTCTTGCATTTTTTCCGTAGGATGCATCGTTCTGAAGTTGAAGTGAAAAAAATACGGACGTGTCATGAATAATTTTCAACATAATCCCAATCCCCTCTAATTTCACTGCCACTGGTTGGATTTGTTTAGAACTTTGCATGTACATTTGCACTGTTGAGAAACTTCTCTTTACCAAATTTGAAGTTCCTACCTTTGACGGTTTTCCAGCAAATAATTGAAAACTTTGTTCAACTTCGTACCTTTGAAGGGCTGTACCTCCCTTAGGAAGCATTTTAGGGTAAAATGTTACTCCCACTTTTCGACTTATTTTTTCAAGGGGAATCACCTCCCGAAGTATTATGCAAGGTCACTGAAACACCCTGTATACCATTTTGCAAAGTTCGGCCTAATGACGAAGATACTAGGTCTTCAAAGTTCACATCACTTTTTCGGATTTCAAAAATTTGTAACTCAGGAACGATTCGATTAAATCAACTTAAATTTACCATAGACTGGTTTGTCGAAACTATCTACCGACCTGCCAAATTTCAAAAGAATCCAGCAGCTAGTGGCGTAGGAGTTACGAGGGTCAATAATTTAGAAGCATCCAAAGAAAAGTTGACTTAAGGTGACCCCTCATAATAGGGTGATTGCATGTAGAGGGAGTTAATGGCAAAATCTCAATAGTGTCACTGTCGTCTGTCAAGTTTCATCCATGTCGGAGTCAACGTCAACCGGACTAACCTTACTAAATACTGACATTTTTACGTGTTTTGTTCACATACTGTTTTGTTCGGCGTTTACGAGATCGAGATTGTAATTTCTAATCATTCTAACAATGCACCTTACACCTGTTATGTGTTATATGCCCCAATGCAATTCTCTAACAAACGTCAAAACATAACTCGATCCTTGCGCTGCCTGCCGGTGATCAGGTGAACGAATTTCATGCAATCACCCTATTTCCACGCTATTGGTTGGATTCTTTCAAAATTCAAGGTGCGTTCAGTCAGTTTATTTAGCCGCAAGTTTTAATTTTAGTCGTAAGCGCTGCATCGCTTATCGGCTGTTCTGAGGAGGCTGGCTCATGAGAGCCAATGGGGATCGCTGCGCTTGCGACTGAAATTAAAACTTGCGGCTAAATAAGCTGACTGAACGCACCTTTAGCAGGTTGATGGATAATGTTGATAAACCAGCGTATGCTAAATTTGAGCTAATTTTGTCGAAACGTTCCCAAGTTACAGATTTTAGAAATCCGAAAAAAGTGAACTTTCAAGGGCTGTATCTTCGTCACAAGGCCGAACTTGGCAAAATGGTATATAGGTTTTCATCGTATTTTGACGAGATCTACTCACAGTTGAATTTTTTGCTATCATCCCTGAAACACCCTGTATAACACTTGGAAGGTTTGTCGACAAAATAAATACATACATGAGAAAATTTCGAAAAATGATTTTTTTTTTCCAAAAGCAACTCGGTGAATTTCCGATAATTTTGGGGGTGAATGAATTTGGTTATAGTTTGGGAACTTTTACTGAACTTGACTTGATTCTACGAAGTTGAAGTTTTGAATAAAAAAATTCAGATATTTTTCTACATAGGTATGTGTTTTGTTAACTAACCTACTGAGCGTGAGATATAATTATCAGGATGAAAAGCGGAATCGATTACATATTAAAATACAGAGGTGTCCAATTTAGGAAATTTTTTCGATAAATGCACCCTGTAAGCTGTCTAGTATATAGTATATACTACATATGGACAGTAATTGTCTAGGCATATTTAGACACTTTTCAATGTCTTACATCACTAGGTGGTCCAGTTCAATTTTTGCCCAGGTTATTAGAATAAGTTTATAAAAAACAACTTTTTCGACCTTCCAAACTGGATAAAACAAAAATAAGTCTAGTTTTATGGAAATATAATTCAAACGGTATTTTTCAACATTATTTCATTTAGTTGTCTCAACATTTCGTTCCAAGTTTTTATTGCATCAGCATTCCATTCGCCGCCTTCTGTAAGTTGATAAATGAAATACTGATAGCCGTCAGTAAGAACATTTTTACAGCTGACTAAAAGTTCAGCTTGCCTAGAACAAATGCATGAGCTTCTCTACCTAATGATGTCACCAATACTCACTTCTTGGGACAGATGAATTCGACTTTGGTGTCTTTCAAGCCTATGACTATCTGATCCTGTTCATCCTCACTCTGAAATGTAAATTATTTACTAATGAATATTTCATCACCTAGAATAAAAACTTACTTTCTTAATAATGATTTTCTTATTTGAAAATAAAAACACCACAAGGGGGGAGATCACACTGCATTCTCTTACAACACTAATTCTTCGGATATTCGACCTAGTCTCGTTAATGTACACCAACAGACTTGAAGGGAAATTCGACTTACGAAAGTTCACGCTTTCCATAGTCAAAGTTGATTTATAGTTGTTGCTGGAATAAAAATATTACGTTAGGTAAGTATTACTGTCAATTACTTGATAGTATGGGTTGCATTGGTGACCATACTATCGTGTGATCAAATCAATTCTTATTTTAGGTAGGCTGTGGCCTAGCCGAACGCAGCTTCGCACCCCTGAATTTGACCAGGCCACAGCCTACTCAAAATAAGAATTCATTTGATCACACGATATAATGCTGCTGGTTACAATAATACCTGCTCAGAAACACGTTTTGTCTTTTCAGACGTCCTTTAACAATATCCCAGTTGCGGTGTTGTAAAACTGTTCCTACGCCAGAAAGCAAAACTCCCTTCACCAATTCGTCGTTGTCTGAATAATCATCTGATATTGGCAAACCACCTTTCAGGCCACTGTACAAGTACTCAAAATGGATTTGTCGAATTTCTGAAATGATATTTCTCCTATATTTAAAAGATTGAAAAAAGATAAGTGCGACTCACTGGCTAAAAGTTCGAGTTTGTAGGGCACCAAGTTTAATCTTGCACAGAGGTTTTGCACACCTAGTTCATCTTGGTAGTCTGTCAGTTCCAGGTACTTTTCAAAAATCCTCATGAGTGCCAAATGATCACTATTCTCACAGAAGCTGGCTTTGATCTTCTTCACTTGGTCTTTATCTGTAAGGGCTCTTGAGAACAACTCCGTATCGGCCGAGTACAAAGTGACAATATCGACAATCGGGCTGGCACATTTGTATACGACAGAGTTCACCAATGTTTTTGCAAGTTTTGGTTCTAATTGAAAGTCTGCGAGAACCCTGCCTAAAGGAGTCAAGTTTTCATGGTCGTCTAATAATTCCAGTTCTTTGAGTTCGTGGACCGCCCGTCGGGTAGAAGCTTGATCAGGTGGTGACGGAAGTAGATTCATGAATTCCAGTGCGTTCAAGTTGTTGCTGAATACTTTTGAATCAAGCACTATTTTTGAGAGAGAAGTGCGTAGAATTTCAGGAACTGAAAAATCTGAGAATTCCTCATACTTCCTTCTGGGGTACAAATGAAAGCTTTCGCCGGGTTGACAACGACCGGCACGACCCTTGCGCTGGATCATGCTGGACTTGGACACCCAGTAGTTGTCAATGCAGTTCACTCCTTTCTCGTTATCGAATCGCATTTCTTTGTGAATCCCAGTATCGACCACGTAGACTACGTCATCGATAGTGACCGAAGTTTCGGCGATGTTGGTGGCCAAAATAACTTTCCTAACACCAGGCGGAGGTCTCGAAAAAATCTTCCACTGTTCGGCATCCTGCAGTCTGGAATGCAAGCACATGATGCTCATATCGTTGGTCGTGGGCAGAGCCTTTTGAACTTTCCTGATCTCTTCCCAGCCAGGAAGAAAGCACAAAATGGCACCATCTTTTCTCGTATTGTGAATCAGCTTGATGACTTTGGCCACATCTTCATGGACAACACTGGGGCTGGGCGAGTTACACATTTTAACAGATTTGGTCAGGTCCAACTTTGTGACTTCATCCAAGAAATGTTCCCTGACTGGATAAGTGAAGCCCGGAATTTCAATTATTGGGGCATCGTCAAAATACCTTTGGAACATATCTGTGTCTATGGTGGCGCTCATAACAATAACCTTGAGATTAGGGTTGGCCTGCATTGCACTTCTCAACAAGTTCATCAACAGATCGGTGTTAACGTCCCTTTCATGGGCCTCGTCCAGGATGACATGGGTGAAATTTTCGAGTTTTTGATCGGACTGCATGTGACGCAACAAAATTCCAGTAGTGCAGTACAAAATTCTACCTGTGGACGGATTGAAATTCGACTTCAAACGTACTTGGAAACCTATTACATCTCCAGGCTGAAAGTGAAACAAAATTAAATTGTTATTGGATAAGTTGATAAGTATAATAAGTTTCTCCTCAAAGTAGGTCGCGGTCTCCTTGGTAGCCACGTCTTTCCACCAGATTTTCGGGAATCATAGGCAACTTGAGGAGAAATTTATTCGATCATACATATATATATATACATAACTACAGAGTTATATATACATAACTCGTTAGTTATGTATTTATGGATTAAGGTCTTATAACGATGGAAATTACAGAGGGCAATAGACCACACCGAGGGTTCGAGACCGTAGGTTACCCGAAGTTATTGCCATCTTAAATTCCCGTAATATGGATGATTTTACTCCGTACAGAACAGACTTTTTCCCATTGAAAAGGTTACAGTTTTTTTTTTTTGATGAATTTGTCATCTTTAAGCATGCATCTGGCATGAGATGAGAAAATTACGGATTCATATAATAACCCTGGAGGAAATTATGAATTTCATAGTTCACCTCAGTTCACCTGTAGTCAAGCGGTACATTTCTAAAAACACACCAATACTGCATTTTGGGGTAGGGCAACAAAATTTCGGGCCTCTAATTTTAGGGGGGTGGGGATGTGAGTGAGATGACTTTTAGCAAATCCTTCTAAACGGGCTGTCGACGGCGTTTAAAATTTGGGCCACATTTTATTGAACCCTTGATTCTGAATGTTTGTCTTGAGTCAATGCTGATCCTCAGTCTTTTTACCTGAAGTTTTAGCTTCAGTATGAGCAGCAAATTTTTAAAATTAGTCAACGAGGAAAAACGTTATCGATGCAAAACCAAGAAGATGATTTTTTTGTGCTCACCCTGCAAATAAAGAAGACAAGCGAAAAATTCAAACCTCGTCTTGTTTGTGGTAAAAATTCAAGAGAAAAAAAATTCTTTCTTGAATGGGAGCTTCTTGACGATTCAGAAATTTTGCACTGTCTTAATGAACACCCTGTACAAAAAGTATGTGAATTATCTAGTGTCTTGCAAAACCACGGATTGATAGCCAAAGAATCAAGTCAACGAACACTTCAAACAGAATACAAATTCATTGTAGCAATCCAAATTTACATCAAATTGAAAAAAGCAAAATTTTTTGGAACGACGTATTGTCTTAACTACGCACAAGCGTTGAGTCGCAAGTTTAGTTGAACTTATCATTTTTTCGAATAATTCGATGAGAGGTAAAAATCATATTTTTAAGTCTCGCCAAACGTAGTGGCGGAGGCTATTTGTGGCCGCTTTTTTTAAAAAATTTTCGTGATTTTTTTTTCTTTGTCTAACAAAATTCACCCAAATATTTCGTATCTTTTGAAAGGTTCAGTATGTCTATTTCATTCTTTCGCTAATCGAATCTCAACTATTGCAGGTTGATACCGACGACGTTTAAAGATCATCGGTCAAATATAAACAATCTTTAACAACAATAAAGAATGCACAACTCGTGAAACTCATCTAAAATAGAGAAAACGCATAGATGCCAGCCTTTCCATCATCATATCTTTCGATCTAGTGAAGCTTTGTGTCTTTTTTTTTAAATTGAAGTACATATCCAGACCTTTGTTACAGTGTGACAGCGATTGAGAAACAATGGTTTATTATTTATTTATTAAGTTTATAAACATTTTCATCGGCTATGAATGCATCATGATTCTCAGTCAGCGAGCGAAATTTTTATTTTCACAGTTTTCTATATACAACCAGCGAAGCAATTGGGGCCAAAGTATTGCAGAATGTTTTAAAACAAAAAATTTGGATCTAGGACTTATAGTTTACACAAACGTTCCACACAACCATGTACCAAGTTATATCATAATGTGTGAAACCATTTTGAAGATGTGGAAAAAACAGAGTTTTATTTAATTATGTTGTGGTACACCTGAAACTAAACTTCCACTTCAACTAAAAATCAAGCAATTTGATTGGTAAATTTTGACTTGCTGTTCCGAATCAACCAATCTGGTGCCAATATCCTTAGTTTGAGTGAAAGTTCAATTTTAATTTTTTTCTGCATAACTCCAGTGTGACTCATAAAACAATAAAACTTACTGGTGACCGTATCGTAGAGGGGACCCGAGGCCGCACATTTTACAGTAACGATTCTACCACCATTCTCTTCCTTATGCAATTTTGAGTCGATGTAGATACGGAAAAATGCGATTTACTCAAGTTGACTATTCCATTTTCGCACATGAACATCGCCCACTGACGGTTCATTCACAACTGTCAACGTTTGACAGCTAGCCGACCGCTACGTGCGATATTCCGACATTGCTTATTGCAGGAAAGAAGGAATAAAACACAAAAAGGGAAAGAAAGTCGCGAAAAATAGATAGTTGATAGGCAACCAACGATACAGCTCAAGAACAGCGAGAATGGAGTGGCGACGAGTAAGGAAACTGGGCGATGTTCAAGTGCGAAAATGGAATAGTTAACGTAAGTAAATCGTATTCTTCCGTACCTACACCAACTCAAAATTGCATAAGGAAGGGAATGGTGGTGGAATCGTCATTGTAAAATGTGCGGCTTCAGGTCCCCTTTATGACAGTGCCAAACTTACCGATTCTTCTCTTTCACTTGCCACTCTATTCGCCAAAGAAATTGCTGCTATCCGTCTAGGCTGAGTCACTGCTATTCGACAAGGAACATCGGCAGGATTGTCAGAGCCTAAAACCCAGGACTCCAAAACATACTGTGGTATTCGAGTGCTCTTTCCACATCCAGGTTCTCCTTTCACAATCACAACCTGATTTCTTTCAAGTAAATCCACAAACTGATCCCTGCAAAAACAATGACAATAAATAATCATTATATCTTGTTGGTTGTTTAATGCCGGGTTCATACATTGAGCATAACAAGTGAGGATTAAGGATTATGGCTTATACATAATTACAAGTGGAGTTCATACGCCAGGGTAATAGATAAGAAATAGAGCTGAGAACTGATGGGCTGCCTGCTGCCTGTTTGAAAAATAGTATAGCTACTAGCCGTCAGTTTCAGAAAAGATAATTAAGCCGATTTCAATGATGACGGATTTTTTTTTTGGCTAATTCTAGCTTATTGATCCAGATAAGCCCCTAAATGGGTGGTTCATCTTAGTCTTCAATTATATTTTAAGAAACTGTAGATCTTCCATGGGTCAATCAGCTGTAACTGACCAAAAAAGAAATTCTGTAATCATTGATAAGATCTTTATTTCTGAAATCCAGCATAGGTGATCCATGGACTATACCTACATTTAAAGCTTAAAAGATAAAGGCTGACCAACTCCTCATGTGTTACACCTCACTTACTTCTTATCTTAATCCCTACATGGTTAACTTGGAGTATGAACCCAGCAATAACAACACTGACGTAAACTTTACTTGTAATCTGTAATAGGCAACTTTAATTTTTCCCTCGCAAGGTACTTTCCAGGACCAATAAACTTCTGCTTCTTCATTTTGGAAAACTTCACTTCGCCCAGTTCTTCCCCACTGATATTTTTATTGTCCACTGATTCATTAATGGATTTCGGTAGAACGAACTGATCATTGTGCAAATCTATTATTTTCTCCATTGCCTGGACTGTAGGCAAATTTAAATTCAGCAACTTCAAATCCTTCATTCTGATGATTTTAGCCTGAGATTTGTCTATGAGTGTTGGCTGTCCTCTGACATCAATCTTTCCGTTATTTTTCAGCCAAGACAATACAGTGTACGCAGCTTTGGCAGAGCAGTCAAGCTTGGTTTTTCCCTGTGCCACAAATTTCATCTGTTCTGGCCACTTCAAGTTGTAAGTACAGCACCATGAACTAGCCTTTGTCTTCTCTTTTATGGCATTGTAGACAGGATTAACCTTGTAGTCTTTATTGCCTAGCTCTTTGGCAACCAAGTCCATGATATTATGAAGCACACTTTTAGGATGTGGGAATAGATTCTGTATTTCTTCATCGATTTCTTTATGTTTGTGATGTTTTAATACCCGTAGTGATGAATTTTGTTCGTGACAATCTGGTTTAGTCTTTGGCGGTAGCACTGGACTTACAACAGGGTCCTTGAGGGAGTTTTTGGTAGTTGACACTTCTGGGAAGTTACACTCACTATCCACAAGATCAACTTCCTTCATGGGGCTTCTATTGCTAACTGAAACAGCCATCGATTCATCTTGCAGGTAATTATTAACGCGTTTCTTCAAAAACTCCTGGGAAATTTGTTTACGAGGCCTCGGCCGAGCAACATTGTCATCGTTATTTTCACTATCCGAGGTTTGAGTAGCTTGTTCTTTTGTTGGCTTAGAATTATTTTTCTCTGGGATGTCCACTTTTCCGTCAACAGCTAATTTCTCACTGTGATCACAGGGCAACGTGCTGAAGGCCCTGTTGTCCACTGAAGTCTCCGAATTGCGTACGGGGCGGTAAAACTTAACTAGGCTCAACCCTATTTGACGGTATTGCACTTCAAGATTTCCAGTGACTTGATAGTTAATTTTGGGAAGCTTCATTTTTGTGTGCACTTTGTTTTCTTGCATTTTAGTTTTAAGGCATCGATTTTCCGTCTCTGTTTTGAGGTTATAACCGGCGGTCCGAGAGTTTCCCTTTTCAGTCGTGTTGATTCTGCATGAACTGCCAATGGTCGAATAAACCCTGGAAAAACCCGTTCGATACACATAATTTCGTCTATATAATGCATTTTTTTGTAGAGAAATAAATTTTTTTCGGAACATTTTCGCAACAATAATTATGAAATTTGAAGGCATGCGATCACATGGTATGTTATGGATGCGACTTTGACAATTTGACGTGACAGTTGTGACATATGGTGACAACTGACACTCATGGTAGCCAATGCAAACTTGAAAACCGGAGGCCAGAGGGCATTAAAAAGTGAAAACCCTCAACTTCAATCTCAAATCAAACCGTTGCACAGTGGTCCAGAATCCAGGAAATCTGGCCAAAAATCTGAAACTTATATGCCGATCAGCTTTTAAATTCAGCACTAGAACGGTAATTTTTGCACGCCAAGCTGGCAATTCTGCGGTATTTGGGGATGCTCAAATTTGTAATGTTGGATCAATATTTCCTCAGATGACCTTGAATTCGTATTGTCAATCGAGTACAGCGCTGTTGCAAGATTGTATGAACGCTCAAGACGTCTTGATTTTGGTAGACTTTCTCCAGTTTAAATGGGCGACTGGTGATCAGTTTTTTTTGAATAAAATAGTGAATCATAATATACCATCATATTATATACTAGGTTGAGAAAACTGTTCTAATGTATGGTCAGAAATGAAGGCCTAGTGTCTAAAACCTAGAACGGCTCGGCACTCTGTCACTTACCTGCCATTCTGACAAGATAACAGTCATAACAGCCAAGGCAACACTGTAGCGGAATATGATGCAAGGAGACGCCAGAATTGGCATTTCATGTCAAAATTTCCTAACCTCACTGGACTTCGCCACAAAAAGCCCGTTTTCACGTAACTTGGTCTGTCAGCGTCCGTTACACCCTAGGGAACATGGCCAACCGCGTTTTAATTTCTACTGAATTTAAAACGTGATCGGCAAATATGTAACTTGTTCAGAACAAAATCGTGAATACAGAAAAAATTATCAAAAAAATCTCATTGGAAAATGGGGTAATTTTGAGGGGGCTAAATTCAAAAAATTCCGAAACTCATGGAACTGGTTCATAATAAAGTCGTAATTGGAGAAAAAAATTTAAAAAAACTCTTATCGCAAAATGGGGTTGATTTTGAGGGGGTTAAAGTGAAAATTAATTCAAAAAAATCTGAAACTTATGACACTGGTCCACAATAAAGTCGTGATTAGGTACAGAAAAAATCTCATTGCAAAATGGGGTTGATTTTGAGGGGGTTCAAATCGAAATAAATTAGAAAAATTTTGAAACTTTTGAAGCTAGTCCATAATAAGGTCGTGGTTGCAATAAAAATAATTGGGAAAATCTTATTAGAAAATTGGGTTGATTTTAGGGGGTTGAAATCGAAATAAATGAGAAAATTGTGATACCCATGGAACTGGTCCGTGATCACAGATGAAATAATCGTAATAAGCATTTATCTCCAAAGTGAAAGAAAAATTGTAGAAAAAGAAAAACTACTATCAATGCAATAATAGACATGCAAGCTGCGGCACTATAGTATTCTTATTCAAAACTGGGTTGATTTGAGGGGGATAAAATCGAAATGAATTAGAAAAATTCTGAAACTCTAGGGACTGATCCATAATAATGTCATTATTATCACAGGCAAATTAAACAAAAACACCGCATCGCAGGATGGGATCTTGAGGGGTTTCTATTGATTAGAAATAAATTGGAAAAACTCTGAAACTTATGAACCTAGTCCACCAGCTAGTCCTAGTAAGGTCACGATTCCAGGAAAAATTAATGAAAGAATCTCACTGAAAAATTAAGTTGATTTTGAGAGGGTTGAAATCGATATAAATCAGAAAATTCTGATCTTTATGGACCTGGTCCATAATAAAGAAAAATAATTATAATTAATTACTATTATAAATGAAGAAACATGTGAGTATACGATTAACAGCACTGACTCGTATACCGTATACCTATACTCACTCATGCCGTCTGCAATAATGTTCAAAAGGGTGGGACGGCAGTTTTCCAATCCATGAATAGCACCCTCGAAAAGATCATTTGTGATATTACCGGTTATCCCCTTTTCCGCAGCTCCGATAGATACGGACAATAAAAATTGGGAAAGAGTGACCAATATGTATCTGTCATCACGGTAGATTTGATGATGAACTAAATTCTATGGAAGGTCAGGGAGTCCAGAAAATGTTGAAAAAAGGTAACCCTAGAGTCTGTACATGATGTGATGAGCGACTGTCCATTTTTGCAAAATTCGGCCTCATAAAGGACTGAGGAGACACAGTCCTTCAAAATTTCAATTTAATCTTGGTTTTTCTACTGATAAATTATAAACGCGTTGCCAAATTGGGTTCTAGGTTGACAGAACAATGTTTTGAGTGAATACCTGAGTAAATTAGCTAAATTGCAACAGATTTGAACAAGTAATTCACAATTTAAGGGACTGAAGGGTCACAAAAAAGGTCGAATCTCAAAAATCCAGAGATAGGTAGTGATAAAAAATATGCCGTCACCATGTTCATTTCACAAAACGTAACGTTTTCTCTCTCGATAAGTACCTAACTATTTTTTATATCTTACTCTAAAATGCACAGATGCACGGCACGCACCACATCGGAAAAAAAAATTTGCCAATGGAGCACCTCCGAGCAAAAACTGTTCATACTATTTTATTCATGGAATGTTGTAGTGTCTCTTAGGGTATAAATCTCAGTGGGGTTTTGTGGCGACTTTTTTTGTATTTCTCAAGGACTTTTCAAAAACTCGAAAAATCAACTATATAAATAATAATAAAATTGAATGCTTTCACATTTGTTTTTAGACTGACCATATATGTCAAACTAAAGTACTTCCTTTGAAGATCATTTTGTGAAAGTTGCAAAGCCGCAGTGCAATTATTAAGCTAGCACTCATTCTTTAAAGTTTGCGAGCAAAATAGGGTAACTTTGACTCCTAAAAAATTAGTAACTTTGAGGGGTCAGAACAGGTGAGTTCCTGGAACAAAGTAACTCATATTCCAGGAAAGACTACCTACACTATTCCTTTACGTGCCCACAAAATATGAAAGTCATGCAAAATACTTGTAAAATTTGATTTTTGGTCGCATTTATTGAATTTCGGACCACTCTGCGTTGGTCGGCGTTTGGCTATTCTGTGGTTTATTGGCGTTGATCTCAAACAAAATCAAAAACCATTTAACGCTGACGCTGATGTTTTTTTTGTTACCGGAAACATTTTGCGAAAATTTGAAAACTTAGCGTTTTCGAGTCACTAGAACTAGGATTTTCGAGAGCCAATCGAATCCCCTGATTTCAGGGGCCCTATTTCTAGAAAGGATGTGATCCGTTCACATGCGAAGTTGCTAGGCAACCAAGGCTGTGATTGACTGCGCCGCGATCGCCCGGCGATCGGTCCCTTCTAGAAGTAAGGCCCCAGAGCTGAACTGGCTCGGTTACGGTTCTAGTGTCTCGAAAACGCTATTATATTATTAAAAGGGCTGTGATCCCAGGGGCTGTGAACGTCGATCACTCACTGCCATTCCAGCTACCATTCAACAAGTCACACACTTTACAGTTTAGGTACATCTATCTATACAGGTGTCCCGAAAATACACCGACAACGTTCTAGGGCAGCTTCCTCTCATCAGAATAAGAAAAAAAGTTTCCATAAATATGGGTCCGAAAACGCTTTCTAAGGGAGCTACAGGCACCGCTAAAGGTGGGACCCTGAAGATGGTATTTATTTAATATTTCCGAAACCGTTCAAGGGAAATCAAGCAAATTTGACACATTTAATAACCTTCTTATGCCCAACAAAATTTGAATGCCTAATAGAAATGAAGTTGCTTTGAAATAGTTTTTCTTTCGCCTTGAATATCGTAATTAAAAAATCAGCATTAGGTACTGACCACGTTTTCATACATTCAAACTCAAATATCTCGTGAACGGTGTAGGTATCTATCGAGATTGAACAAGGGTACCTTTTTTTGGTAGAAAGCTCCAATATTCCATAATTTCTTGTTAAATTTGAAAACAATTCACATTCAAAAGAGTTAAGGTTATTTTTACCCCCACACCTCAGCCTGACCCACCCCTGGTAAATTATTTTGAAAATAGTCTTGCTTCATTTTAGTCTTTTTCGAGCGAGTAACTTTTTGTAACCGGTTGGTTATTAGCGGTTGACATTTGATTGACAGATACTGTCATTTTTTTGACATCTTACATTTCTCGCTAAAGCGTTGCGGTTATAACTTTGGTTATCAGCATTTAGTGGGAAAAGCTTCAAATAAACTGCTCAACAACTGGAATGACGGTATCGAAAATTTTTCCCTTTTTCAAAATGACGTAACTTTGGATTGCCACAACCGATTTTGAATTTGTTTTCACAATTTTTCAGATCCATCTTTTGGCAATCTATCTTATTGACGAGATTAGGTTTTTGAATCCAATTACTTCTTTTACAGGGTGGAATGTAAAACATTGCAAAACTGTGCTAAGTTCGACCGATCCCCGTTTCTGTAATTTTTTTTTTCGATTTCGGCTAATCAAGCTGACTGAACTCACCTTCAATGAAAGCTGATTATTAGTCTTTCAATAGTTTCAAGTCTGGTTTTCGTGAGAATAGTAGTTACTAAGTTATAGCAAGAAAGATTTTATTTTCTAATTATTTGACACCCTGTAACTTGGAAACTGCAGCCCGAAAGGAAAAAAATTATCGGACAAATTTTCTTGTATTTGGCCAAAGAATACAACCCTACAGTTGGAGCACTCAAACCGTGGACACCCTGTATAAATAGGAGGTATGACAAGTACTTTCAGGATTAAACCACCATCAGGCCGCCATCGGACATCTGGATTACCCGATGTTCTTGTGGGTCCATCGCAGATGAGTCCATCGTTTTCGATTCTTCTCGTCGCCAAGTCAAGTTGTCAAGTTTTTGAGGTTAGGTTAGGTACGTTTCACGTTTAGAAATTCTGGACCGCTGCTTGTTTCAAATTCAAATCTGTTGCCGCCACAATTTGTTCCCCTACCATAACAATAACCAGCCTCATGACCAGGGTTGCGTTCGAGAACTACACTATTCTGCGATTGTTGCAGAAATTACCGTTCGAGATCTCTTCTGTGCGCACTATCGGCAACGCAGTAAACCGTTCGAGAACTCAAAACGTGTCGCGTTGAAGTGACAAAATTCGCAGCATCTCCGAGCGCTGTGAAAGTTACTCGTCATGCGCACCTCAGCACCCCACATATTTCTCTGTCAGATTTTTTTTTATTTTGATTATAATCGTTTCGATTGGGTACTTACGTGGTAGGCAGTACCTATAAAAATGGGTACTTTATCAGAAAAGCTTACTTCACTTTGTAACTAAACAGCACTGCGATCGCCAATCAGTTATATTGACAGTGACATTTCCAGCACAGCGAAAATCGTTCGGAAAGTGGTTGTTACTTTGCCTTACTTGATACCCCCACTTCAAAAATGTAAGAATCGCAGAATAGTGTAGTTCTCGAACGCAACCCAGGTTATGAAATGTATAACCGGTGATGATCAATCAAAATGGCGGCACTTCCTTTACCGCTTATAACCAATCCTCGCTCAAACGTCAAATTCTATAACCAAGTGTAACCGGTCATGAACGGTTACTCGCTCGAAAAAGACTTTTGTTGGGCATAAGAAGGTTAGTGGATGTCTCAAGTTTGATTGATTTCTCTTGAACGGTTTCGGAGATATTGAATAAAAACCATCGATCTTCAGGGTCCCACCTTTAGGGGCCTGTAGCTCATCCCTTAGGAAGCGTTTTCAGACCCATGTTCATAGGAACTTTTTTTTCTTGTTTTGATGAGAGGAAGCTGCCCTAGAACGTTGTCAGTGTATTTTCGGGACACCTGTATATCCTGATCTATACAGGGTGGTGAAAATTTCGATGCTCACCATTGGTATCTTCGAAACGGTAAGAGATACGAGGTCGGTTAAATTAGGAAAAAGTTGCGCATTTTTGTGGGGATTGCGAATCTGAAAAGAGACTTCGAATATTTTGATTGGTTCCCGATTTATCACGAAAAAACTGAAAATTCTGATTTCAGAAATTATTTTTTATCTTTCCAACCATTCAAGCTATTTTGATCAAACTTAGTAGTTTCAGGTTTTTGACCACTCCGAGTCGAATAACGTTGACAGAAATTTTTCAGGCCTTCTAGATTTCAAATTATGATAGTCAACTTTTGTTTTTCTTATGGCCGTCATATTGGATTTTTGCACTAATAGATAGAGAAAAAAATTAGTTTTCCGAATTAGTACCCAACATGTTCTTTTTATGACATTTTTAGCGTCAAATTTTGATTTTTTCGTAAATTATTGACAAAATCGGGAATGCTTTGAAAAACAATTGAAATATTGTCTATAGCAACAACAATAAAATGACAGATGGTGTGCAATTGACGTATCTAACTTCTTAATCGTGTTTTGTGCTTGTTTGTACCGAGAGTTCATAAATTAAATGGGTCAAGAGTGTCTGTTAGTTTAAAAACGTCTGTCGGAGCTAGCATCGTTCTTGTTAAAGTTTTACAAATTCATTACAAAAGGAGTAAGGATTACCCTCGGGATAACCCTAGTTTCGACAGCACGTTTTTGAATTCACAGGCACCCTTGACTCATAACTCTCGGTACAAACAAGCACAAAACACGATAACTGGCGGCTTTACAGAACTTCGTTTGTCGCCGGCGACAGTGTCGCTGGCCAATAGGATTCGATCTGCCTGTACTTCCCTACCTCCCCCCATAATTTTCGCGACACGAGTTCCTGTCGTCGTGTCGTTCAAATTATTCAACTACAGTGGAGTGGGGGACTGTCGCCGGCGAGAACCGAAGTTCTGTAAAGCCGCCATAAGAAGTTAGATACGTCAATTGCACACAATCTGTCACTTTTTATTGTTGCTATTGATAATATTTCAATTGTTTTCCAAAGCATTCCCGATTTTGTCATTAATTTACAAAAATTTCGGAATTTGGCGCTAAAAATGTCATGAAAAGAACATGTTTAGTACTAATTCGGAAAGCTAATTTTTTTCTCTATCTATTAGTGCAAAAATACAATATGGTGGCCATAAGAAAAAGAAAAGTTGACTATCATAATTTGAAATCTAGAAGGCCTGAAAAATTTCTGTCAACGTTATTCGACTCGGAGTGGTCAAAAACCTAAAACTACTAAGTTTGATCAAAATAGCTTGAATGGTTGGAAAGATAAAAAATAATTTCTGAAATCAGAATTTTCAGTTTTTTCGTGATAAATCGGGAACCAATCAAAATATTCGAAGTCTCTTTTCAGATTCGCAATCCCCACAAAAATGCGCAACTTTTTCCTAATTTAACCGACCTCGTATCTCTTACCGTTTCGAAGATACCAATGGTGAGCATCGAAATTTTCACCACCCTGTATACCGTTCACTTTTTATTTTCGGTAGAATGACTTTTTGGAGCAAAAATAAAGTGCAAAGTGACAAGTTGGAGCGCTGGAAGGACAAGGCTGATGACCGCTGAAGGGCTGAAGTTTCGCTCCAAAACTTTGCAGGTGCTACCAGCCGTCCGTACTTCCGTACCCGTAGCCCCCCAGCTTGTCACTTTATTTTTCCTTCAAAAAGTCATTGTGGTGAAAATAAAAAGTGAACGAGATATACGTACCTACGTCTACTTAGAATTCATACAAACCGCACGTTCATCTCATTTCCAGAGGCTAGGTACTTACGTGGAAATGTATATTATTGTACCGGGTGTTTATAAACGTCTGTGATCGCGGCAGGCTTTGGTCAGGCCAAAAGTCGCAGTGAAAGGCACGATTTGAAAGAGTGATAGGAGATTCCAAAGGCGATATGATAACAAACGTTTATAAACACCCGGTACTATACACTATACCTACATGAACAGGCTTGATACTTTTGTGTAGGTAGTTATTTAGGTACCTAACTGGACTGATGGAAACACCACAGCCAAAGACCCAAATGTTGAGAAGATTGAATCCCTATACCTGACAATGCTTTCTGCAAATTCGCATTTTTATTACGATGATATTGATGAGTAAACTCTTGACACATATTCGCAAATCGCAACGCCAAAATGGGAAATCACTTTTCAACAAACAGAGCTGCTTTACTACACCTCTACTATAATAATAACCATATAACTAATTTTAGGTATTAGGGATACATACCTAATAGCCAGTTCCACCAGCGAATTTAATCATTGTTAGCTAATTGAGAGATTTTCTCTGGTGAATATTGGCTTAGTGACCACTGGAAACACAAGTTTCACGAAATATTATGGGAAAATGTTTAGACCACAACAGCTTGTACCTATGCATTTTCCATAGTCATTCAACCAGCACTGATCTAGAATCCATCAGAGAAAATGCCTTAATGAGCTAACAATGATTAAATTCGCTGGTGGAACTGGCTATAACTTTATTAAATTTATATTACATAATTATATACGTACCTCTACTTGGAAATTTGAAGAGAACGACGGACAGAATAGGCAGAGAGACATAATAGGACACGACACAACACGAAGTCTCAGGGAGACAGTCGAGGACTCGAACTTGTGATGTTGTGAGTTGTGACAGTCATGTCAGGGGCGGCGGGTATTTGAATTTTCCAGTGCTGTAGGTAGGTACAATAAAAGGGGGTGCGGATCCAAAAATTTCTTGACCATCTGACTAGAGTTGACACTTTCTATTTTCAGTAGAATGACTTTTTGGAGCGAAAATAGAATAGAATAGAATAGAATAGAATAAGATTTATTGCTTATAAACTATATACAGTTTTTTAGAAAGACAATTAAATAAATGAACATGAAAACGTACAAGAGAAAAGAAAATCACTCTGACAGGGCAAACGATCTCAACCTCAGGCAGCTGAAAATATAATTGTGCAAATAAATAATTATTCTTCTGTCCGTGGTTGCAAGCAGTTCTCGCGGGTCCTGAAAGCCTGAAAATATGCCATGACCACCCCTGAACTCATTGTACATTGGGCATTCAAAAAGAAGGTGAGCGAGGGACTCGTGTTTTTGGAGATTGCAAATGCCGCATAGTTTACTTGTATCCACTCTGTATGAAACTCCCCTACTGTATAACTGGATCATGGAGTCGTGTGATTCGTCGTTTTGGAGCGAAAATAAAGTGACAAGCTGGAGCGCTGGGGGAATACGGCCCATGGCCGCTGATAGTTTCGCTCCAAAACTTTGCAGGTGCCATCAGCCGTAGTCGTAGCCCCCCAGCTTGTCACTTTATTTTTGCTCCAAAAAGTCATTCTACTGAAAATAGAAAGTGTATGGGATATAGGTAGGTACTTTATACCTATTCACCTTATTCGTAAATGAAATGCATCATGGGAAACGGGTCCCCACAGAGTAGGTAAAGTAGATAACTACTATACTGCATAGATGTCAGTTTGACTTCTTCCAGTCAAGTGTCGTATTTTAATTTGTCATTACGAGCAGAGATCGTTTACGTTCCAAGTACACGCAGCTTTCCGAATTCTCTCTCATCTTCGTTATTTTGTCTTGTTATTGCTGCTGCTGTTGTAACCGGTTATTGTTATCGTTTGTGGCTACTGCTAAATTACTGAGTTTGATTTGTTAATCCATGTTGTGAAATACCGACCTACTAATGGTGGGAAGTCGCAATCAGCAAAGGGGTATACAAGGTGCTGTGTACCTGGATCAAGGACCTGGCTGCAAGTCGGACACAGCCGAAAGTCGAAATGTTTCAATTCACGCGTTCACCAAGGACGAAAGAAGTGAGAGGTCTGGGTAAAGCGCGTAGGAAAAAGAGTTATGAAAAGGCCTCATGCCAGCCTACAAAATGCCACAAGATTTGCGGCGTACACTTCATTACATCGGGGAAGAAAAGTTGCGACGATAAACTGCCAAGGTCCGTCGTCTTGCTGGCTTCCACATTGCACCACTTCAGCGTTTCATAAGGGTATAATCGCACAATCCAAGCTGATTCAAGCACTGGAGAGCCATTCCACTGGAGAATGACATGGGAATGACTGAAGAAACCATAAATTACAAACACTTGAATAATACCATAGTGATGATAAATATAATTTTGTTTCTATGTCACTGGCGACGGGCGCGCTTTTGTTGTGTTGACATTATAAATAAAGTTGACATGAGAAAATCTGGTGCATTTTGGTTTGGGACTCAATCCCCCCAGATATCTCCACTTCAACATATCGTCAAAAGATGGCAGAGGAATTTCGAATAAGGTAGAGAGACCTGGGATAGTACAGTCTCTCTAGAATAAGGTAGGGAACCTGATTATCACGTGACCGGCCGGCCGGCGTAAGGGAAGCGCATTCTGGCGAACCGTTTGTTTACTCACAGGCCTCGCGGAGTCAAGGACTGACAGCTGTCGGCATCGCGGAAGGCCATAGGCGTCCGTCCCAACGGGCTGTAGCTGTCACAAACGTCAGATGTGTTCATTTTGGTACCCAGAGCCTGTCCAGAGCCATTTGTATGTAGAAAATGTACAGAGAAAGTATCCATCACCTGCTGTTGTGTTTGATGGGTACAGCGACCAACCCGCAGCATCAAAGGAGAAGAGCAGAGACGACGTGCTGCTAGAAAGTCTTGTCCAAATATGATTTTCGGTGAGCAGGCAACAGCAACCGCCTCAGAGGAGTTTTGAAGCAACGATCTAAACAAATTTGGGTTTATAGACATGCTGAGATTGCTGGGGACGCGCTTCGAGCAGCAAGGAGTAGGAGTTGGGCAGGCACCTAACGTTGCCGACTTCGTAATCGTCAATACAGCCCTAGAAGTGGCATCATCAGGAAACACTGCCATCATCGTCGACAACACCGTCTCCACGTAATGCTCATTGCCCTCGCCCATCTCGGTGACCGTGTCCTCATGCTGCAACCTACTGACACCAGTAAGATACAGCGCAGAATGCTGATATGGAAGACATAGTTAGCGCATGCTGTATCTTGGTGTGACAAGACAAGGGCGTTGTATGGAAAGGGAAAGAAAAAGACGTGCACTGCAATCTACAGCAAGTCAAAACATTCGAAGACCTGGAAGACCATGAAGCACACCCGAGAAAGTCCGATAAAATTGACTGGTGGGTTCTCATGGCCCAAGGACTCACTGAACCAAAAATCAGCTTTAGGCGAATTTGTTCCCGGTATTTATGGCATAAAGTCTACATAGATTGACTGGACTAGGTAATGTGAGACAGAATGACAGCAACAGCACCGGACCCCGCAAATTTCCTGCTTGCTCCGCTCATGGTCAACTTTGACAAATAGCTGAATTTTATCCCCTCCCATCGGCCCCTAGTAACGGATGATTGCGTAACCCTTGTACAGCCAAAGCTGTCGATAATCTAGCAACCCTAGAATAAGGTGAATACTTATGGCACAGACTACCAATACAGACGGTTAACTGCATCTTACAAAGATCACCAGTAGGTGCCGCGGCGTGTTATGCTCGTGAAAACTGAGAATCGGTGCGCCGCAGCAGTCACATGCTATCGCACTGCAGGGTAATAAAAATCGGCGAGCGGCGCCGGCGGCATGTTTATAAACATCGCCTATTTAACAACTATGAATACAAGCACCACGGCCGACCTTTGTGATAAATCCCTGTTCTTATGATAGATCCATGTTCCTCCCTAATGTGCTAGGTAGGTAATTTTGGTCACAATTTCCGAATTTTGTTTGAATGAGATGAAGTGGTTATATAACGAGTGATCGAATACATTCCTCCTCTAGTCACCTGTGATTCCTGAAAATCTGGCGAAAAACCGTGGCTACCAAGAAGACTCCTCGAGGCCTACTTTGAGGAGAAAATTCGATCACTCTTTAGTTAATATTACTTATTCTGAAAACTATTTTTTCTATGTCCATCTATGTCCGTTTTGATTGATGTTCATCTTATTTTCGATGGGAAATACGACTCATCCATTTGATTAAAATTAAATATAGCAGTAGCCGATTTGCATCTTATTACGTTCTGGAACGTAGCTATAGGTACCATCTGAGGTTTTCATCGGAATTTTACCAACAATATTCCAAAACAATAAGGTGTAAATTTTGAAAGTGCGATGTTTTGAACAATATTCAATTGGGACAAATTTAAATTGCCATGATAAACTGACAAGCGGTGTACTAGCCACGCACTGGGACGTCAGCCAAAAATCGACTTTTCTATTTAATTTAATCAATTAAGTCCAATTTTGCATAAAAAAACATTTATCTTGTTTTTACTCTTCTGCGTAAATGAGCATAAATCAGTTTAGAAGCACAAGAACAATAACTTGATCACAGACTGTATCTACGACGGAATTTTGTGACAAAAGTAACATTACTTGCCTCTAACCGAAAAAAAAAATACAAATAGACAAACAATATATGATGTGAATATCGTAAAAGTTAGAGTCAGCTCTTCGTGGAGACATTGTTGTAGAAATAAATATGAATATATTATGTATACACCTTTATTTCATACATCGAAAAAACAGAAACTTTTTAAATTCTCCAGATTCTGAAATTCTGAGAAAGAATCCAAATAATCAATTTATTGCTTTGGATAGAAATAATATCAAAATCAATTCATGGGTTATCAAACATTTCAATTATTTTCCATATCTTAATTAATGTCGAACAATCCTGAAAATTCCTCAATTATAATAATATGCCCTTCCAAAAATTCACAAACCTCATAATCCAATGGAGGTCCATTGTTGTCTTTTAAAATTCTCGTGTCTATAAACTATCAAAACTCCTCAGTAGAATGTTACCAGATATCTTGAATTTTAAACTAAATTTTAGTGTCAAAAACACAACAGAGTTGATCAACAAAATTAAAAACATCACTCCACCACTAAATTCATTTCTGATTTCTTCTGATTTTCAAATTTATTACCATCCGTTCCAATTACAGAATGTCTACTTTTGATGAGAAATATCCTTTTCAATTCCTCTGTTTCTGACAATTTTGCAGATAGCTTGTGCTCTCTTCTAGAAACCGCTGTTAGAAACCCCTCACTTTGACATACACCAATTTCTACAAATTTATTGCTTTGAAGATGACTCTTCATCCCAAATTGTAAGGCCGAAACGCGTCGCAATATACTTTTTCAATTTACGTGGAGAGACAGATTTATCTTACAGGGTGTCCCAACAAAAACAGAACAGAGGGGTTTTTGGTCATTTCACCTAATTTTTTTCAAAAAAGCTCGCACAGGTCGACTCTAATATCGAGGGCAACATCTGAAACATACATTGGCGCAACTTTCAAATGACATTATCTACTTCACGATATCTACATCAAATCAAAGAGAATCAAATCCTCTTCTTGAAAAAAATATTTTCCAAATTTTCAACCCCACCCTCTATTCTCCTAAGATTCCGAGTGTCCGATTTGATATTCTTGACCTCTCAATTTTCTTCATTGCAGTCAACGTCATCCTGCACAGCATCGAAAAAGAAAATTTTCTATGGAAGAAGTGCCACCCAAATGCACCCGTTCTAATTGAAAAATGATACTACCTACGTACTTTGCGATACATCAAATTGAAAGGATTTGAATTTTCTTCCTGAAAAAAATATTTTTGAAATTTTTAAAAACATCTCTTTCCCTCCTCAAATAATTTGAATGTTCAATTAATTGGGGGAGGGGTTGAAAATTTTCGGAACATTGTTTTCGGAAGAAGAATTCAAATCCCTTCAATTCGATGTATCTCAAAGTAGGTGGTATCTTGTTGAATTTTTAAGCTGGGTGGAGGAGAGCAAGGGGGTTAATTTGGGTAGCACCGAGGGTAGCACTTTTTTCACTGAAATTTTTTTTTTCCAATACTAGCTGGAATGACGCGGACCAACTTGAAAAAAATTGAGGAGTCAATAACATAAAGTATGGGGGCAGAAGCATAGAAGGGGCAGTCATAGAATTTCAGGACGAAGAGTGGTAGGATTCAATTTTTTTTTTATATTTTTTAATAGAGAGAATTTAATTCTCTTCAATTTGATGTATCGCAAGGTGGGTGGTGTCGTTGGAAATTTCGAAGTTGAGGTGGGTGGGGTTGAGGGGTTTTGAGAAATTCGCCAATGTATGTTTCAGATGTCCCCCTCGATATAAAAATCGACCTGTCCGAGCTTTTTAAAAAAAAAAATGAGGTGAAATGCCCAAAAACCCGTCCGTTGTGTTTTCGTTGGGCCACCTGTATGCACCTTTATTTCCAATATATTATTACATCAAAATCATTCTCTTAGTGCTAACAAAGTGAAGACCAGCTCCAAAAAAATTGTTTGAGTATTTTTGCGAACTACTAAAATATTCACATTCTTTGTATATTACTGTATGTATCATTGAATGTAACAAAAAGTTCAAATGAATTTCACATTGGCCATGAAGAACAGGCTGTTGATTTCTTGATATTTTTTGGCAACCTTTTTAGAATTAATTTGGCTGTCAAACGTCGATCGCCCCCTCTTCTTTACTGGAACTATGTTAAAAGCCAGTTTTCTAATTTTTTTCCATAATATTTGAAGGAGTCCTTCAAATCACATATGTTTAATGACGTTCCATATTTTTTTTTTAGTATCAATAATTCATCTTCCTTCGTTAGATTTGCATACCCCAATAATTTTATTGTACAATTGACAATGGTATTTTTGCAAAAGTTTTTTCACCAGATAAGGCAAATATTCCTAATTTATTGGGCCCCCTTTTCCATAGTCCCTGTAAGCCTCTAAGAAAATTTAAAGTGCCTAAATGAAAATGGTATATAATTATCTACCTACACCTATTATTAGCTGTGGCTTTAGGTACCTTATAAAATTAATTTCCCACATGAGAATGAAAGATTTTGATTTAAGTCTTGATTTAAAAATTAGTTATTTGAATGAAGGGAAATAAATGATGGTGTAGGTCAAGATCTGCATTGAATAACAATATAAATAATAGGTCGTGGTAGGAGTGGTAGTGAGAGTATGATGCGATAGTAAAGTGTAATAGAAACACAGTAACTGTCGAGTTTCACTTGTTTGGATAGGTATCACGTTCCGCTCTAGAGCTCGGCGGTTAGAATGTGACGCGCGGTCTCGCGCCCCGCGGAGCGACACTTCGGGACGAACGCCACCTGGCAGTGGCAACCCAGAAACACATCGCCCTGTTCGCCGGTTGACCGTCTGTATTGGTAGTCTGTGCTTATGGATAGCAAATGTAAAATTTTAAATAGGGTATATCCCACTCAGTATAGCATGTATGTCATATGTTTCATAAATGAGATGATCTTAATCATGTCACAAAATAACATCACAATGAACGCTACTTCCACATCTATGTGATGTTCATCCGCGATGTTATACGATATGTAATGTCTGAGAGATGTTTCGAAATGAACCTAAATTGAACATCACACATGAGACATCTACCGGACGTTACATTGTTACTTTTTTCAACTGATCGAAGTGTAACATCTCATTGACGTCAATGGGCGCTTTCCATTTAAAACCTTTGTGTCGGTTTGTGTCAGCTTGTGTTAGCTTGTGTCGATGAAACAAAGGAACACAGATCAAATGGAACGCGTTTGTGTCGGTTTGTGTCGACACAAGGCGACTTGAGAGATTTTTTAAATTTCGCGAGCTGTCATCGTTCAGCTCTGTGTGTCGGAAAATATTTAATACACAATATTGCTCGACCGCTTAGCGCATGCGCTAAAAAACGAGGTGATTCGTTCTAAGTCTTCCATATGTTACGCTGTAACATAGGTGATTCTCAAACTAAGCTCAATGGATTATGCGTCGTTTTCAAGTACCGAGCGTTCATAAATTAAATGGGTCAAGGGTGCCTGTGACTTTGAAAACTTCTGTCGGGACTAGCATCGTTCATTTGATGTCTGTAATTTTTCTGGTTATCGTAATTTGTCAAACCAGTCGCAGTTTTTGTTTTGGGAACATTTTAAATGTGGTTTTCACGGCAGGGCACAAAACCTACATGATCGAGGAGTATTTTCAACTTGAAGTATTCCCGTGCACTTATGGCAGATCAGAAATCAATAATATGGGACGTAACTTGTCAAAGTTTGACAAATTTATTACAAAAAGGATTACGCAAGTTTTGACAGACGTTTTTGAATTCACAGGCACCCTTGACCCATTTAATTTATGAACTCTCGGTTGAAGTGGTTACATAGAAAAATCGGTGTAACCCTCGCAACCTATTCATAAAAGTACATATGTGAGGGAATATTCCCAAATGCCCAAATTACGAAATAAAAAAAAACATGGAACATTTCAACCAAAACATTCAAATTTACCGCAAAATTGTCTGGGGATATTTCATTTAATCAGTGCTGTATTGTATTGACGACAGCATGGTGTGGCGACAGTCAGTCCTCTGAGTGGCACACACTTTTTCTACAGCCGAATATCCATTTTAAATCTGAAGGCTTCACAAGTTGCTGTTGCTGATAAAACTGAACAAAATGTCAACGTCAAACACAGAAATCAATGTCATTGTCGAATTCTAGGCCGCTATTCTTGAATCGTGTGAGAAAAGTCCCTGGGAGTTTTATATAATCCGTACTACACTTCTGTAGCGAAAGTTGCCTAAAAACCACGATTTAGGCAACATTCGCTACATCAGTGTACTGCGGAATGTATTTTACTCTCAGGGACTTTTTTCACACGATTCAAGAATAGCGGCCTTGAACATGCGCGATGATAACTTGTCACCGTTTTCTTAGTTCGCATGACATCCGTATCGGAGCGCCACTTCCGCGCAATATTGCGTGCTTTCCACCTAGCCCCAAGTTTGGTACACCTGCCATTTACGCATGTGCGGGTTCCAAACGGTGCTTTCCATCTACGTGTTCCTACTCGGTTCTGCGCCGTTCAAATATGCGATATTCAGCGGCACGAGTTGCGCTGTAGGTTCGCAAAGCTAGGGGATGGAACTCATGCGTCATATGCTCGGCTGTGAAGTCGCGCCAGATGCAGAAACCGGCCCCGATGCAGGCACACTCGCCCCGGCACCCTTGGGAAGTGCTGTCTATCGACGTGTTGGGCCCCTATCACGCGACCGCCGCCGGGAACAAATACTTGCTGGTTGTGAAGGACGTGTTCAGCCGCTGGATTGAAGCCGCGGCGTTTCCCGCCGTCACCGCTCGCGTCCTTCGCACCTATCTGGCCGACGAAGTGTTCCCGCGCTACGGTCACCCGAAGAAAATCATTGCCGACAACGGGACGATTTTCACTTCCGGAGAGTTCAAGCGATTTTGCACCGACGCCAGCATCGAGCTCCTGTTCACGGCGATTTTTCACCAACGCGCAAACCCCGTGGAGCGCAGTAACCAAGAGCTCAAGAAAGTGCTGCGGGCCCTGCTACACAACAAGAGCGAGCGAAATTGGGACCGAATGGTGCCCAGAGCCCTGGCCATCATCCGGAACCGGACCAACGCCTGTACCGGTACCTCGCCGGCCAAAATCGTGCTGGGACAGCCGCTTATGCGGGTAGCCGAACATCAACTGCCGCGAGACCCACCACCAACCAGACCGGAGCGCCAGGCCCGAAACCAGCGAGTCTACGCTCGGCAGCTAGACTACCAGGCGAAACGGTATGCCCAGCCGGCCCCATTACCAGTGGAATTTCGGCCAGGAGACAGTGTAATGGCGAGAGAGACCCGCCAGCACGGGAAAATATTCGCACCCACCTGGTCTGGCCCGCATGACATCGTCGCACGAGTTAGCGACACAATATACACCGTGGCCCGAGATGGGGCCCATGTCAACATCCACGTGGACCAACTCAGGCCGGCACCAGCTGGGAATCCCGATCCATTTGTGCCAGACAGCGACACCGACGACAATAGCGACGCCGACGACGATTCCGACGACGCGCCGCCCGAAGAACCGTCCGAAGACGACGGCGAGAATCCCGACGAACTACGGGAGATGCTGGCCAGGCTCCATCGATTGCGCCAGTAGACCCGACGCTGCAAAGGATGCCTTCAGGGAACCGGGTGGTGTTACCGGATTGGCCGGAGGGAGGAGCCAGTCCTCGTCGCCCGTTCACTATATAAGCCGGTGTTGTATAGTGAACGGGGATCAGTCCTTCCCTAACCGAAGTCGCCTTTTCGTTAGAGCCAACGTGACATCATTCGCAGCGCCGAAGCCATGGATCCTGACATCCAAGAAGAAACCATTGGCCCTTATCAGGGCCAAAGCATCGGCCCCCTCGGGGGCCACCGTCCAGAACCACCCGCCGAGCGGGCATCGACCGCTATCGAAGACCCAGCGCTTCCCCCGGCACCGGCAGCTACTCCGGTCCACACCTCGACGCCGTTTGTGCCAGCACGCCACGCCCGTCTGGACATCACTAGGTACTCCCGTATCGTACTGGCCACTTTTCGACACGCAAACGCGTATCGCGTATCGTACTAGCGCTCGACTTTTATGACACTGAACGGCACTGCTACCTCTAGAATTTTCCAATTTCTTTCAAATATTTGAGGCAAAATAGATAAAATAGTATATTGGACTCGTTTAATAGGACGTTTCGTCACACTCCTTCCTTTGGGACCTTCCTCACTACGTTCGTCGGGCCCCAAAAACAGTCGTGTGACAAACTTCGTCTTATTAAACTCGTATAATAATATACTATTCGGAAACGCCGAATAACGGAGATAAAGAAAGGTCATCAAATTTGATTTTTTTTTCCATCAACGTCTGTCTACACCGTTCAACAGATTTAGTCGAAATTTTACATAGATAATTGTCAGAATGTCAGATATACATATAACACGTAGGTAGGTATATCTCGTTCAAGTAAAGGTAAAGGTGGTGAGTTCGATCCCACGCGGAGGCAGTGATGAAAAATTTACTGCTGTCGTGAACCTACCCGGCAAGCAACCAACCCAGTCGCTATAAATAATTGGGTACCTGCTTTCTGTGTGAACAAGGGGTAATAAGACGGTTGTCTTAGGTGTGATGCTTACCCCATCACCTCGGGCCTCCAGCAGGATCCGCGACAACCGGGTAGTGAATACAAAGAACGGAAGCTCTAACCTTCCGCTTTGTGGGCCAAGTATGGGATGTAGAGCCACACTATGATTATTATTATTATTTATATCTCGTTCACCATGTTTGTTCAGTAAAGTCACTTTTTGAATTGCTTACATCTTTTACTGAACTCTCATGGGTTATGTGCATGGGGCCATCGCATCCCTCCAAGTGAGAGCGCAGGATCAGTTCCAAAAGTGACATATTTATATATTATAATAATGTAATCCACTTGCGTAGATATTGGGGAAGCTAGCACTTATTTTCTACGCCAATGAAAATTTTGAATAAGTAGTACCTACTGGGTGAGAGAATTTCAGAAAACATGACCGACTTATCTATATCCCATACACTTTCTATTTTCAGTAGAATGAATTTTTGGAGCAAAAATAAAGTGACAAGCTGGGGGGCTATGGCTACGGCTGATGGCATCTGCAAAGTTTTGGAACAAAACTATCAGCGTCCATCGGCCGTATTCTACCAGCGCCCCAGCTTGTCACTTTATTTTTGCTCCAAAAAGTCATTCTACTGAAAATAGAAAGTGTATGGGATATATAAAAGCAATATTTTCCAAGGTATTTCCACTATTCAATAGAACAAAAAAAAACGCATTTCAATGAACAGCTCGTCAAAATTTGCAGTCCTTGAATTTTTTTGGAGTGTTTTTGAACCCTCAAACTCAAATATCTCGAAAAAAGTAGGTACTCTGATGTTTTTACTTTGACCGACGGTGTCTTCGTTATTATAGGTATGTGTTTCTGACATATTTTTTCTGAAGTAAGTAGGGTCCTATTTTTTTTCGATGCCTCATTTATTGCGAAAGTATTTCTTCCAGAAGCTGGACCATCCTGTATACTTCCATGCTTTCGGTGTATTTTGCGCGGCTAGGAGCAATTACAAATCCAATAACCATACAATGTCATGTTGCTGTTAACCCACCATCCGCCTGCCAACGAGGCCGGCGGAAATTTACCTGTGTTCCCATAATTGAACTACTTGATGACCATCTTGAGGGGGTTTCAATTAACCCGCGCCGAGGTGTCAGACGCCAGCAAATTGATTAGAAGGGCTGATGGCCCTGAACCCCGTGTACGTGTGAGACGTGAAAGCTATTTATTTATGCTTGAGCTCTGTAGGTACTGAACCGTTGCCGTAAAGAAAATCTGCGAAAAGCGTCTGTAGTCTGATGGTTATGGGGTTCTGATGCGCGATTGAAGGAATGGCGGGTTAGTAGAATAGGTTTTTGAGGGCTTTTTTTTGGAATACAAAACTCAAAAGCATGCGACTTCCTTAAAAAAAAGTACCTACCTACGACCAGCGCTTCTGATTTCGAATTTTGAAAACTTGAAAATCAAATAGCATGCCGCGAGTTTCAATTTTCTCGAGTTATTTCTATATTCAAAAAAAGCCCTCGAAAAAGCCTTCAAAAACCTATTCTACTAACCAACTTTATGAGTCGTATCAAGAAACCCCCCAAGGCAGCGCGCATACACATCACATGACGTTTTTAGATTTTGAAAACGTCTATATTTGCCCTAGCAAAAGCAAAGCAAAATTTCATAAAAATGGCTCTAATTGTGACAAAAGTGTGAAATTTGGTGTGTGGACTCCTAAAAGCATTTAAAAGGTTTTTAGAAAGGGAGCCAAGAAAAATTTTGATTTTAATTTTCTATTTTTTTGTGACGTCATTTTTTTTTTTTTCTTTTTGAAACTATTCGAGATTTTTGACCTTTGTCTTTGTACTATGGTGAGTAATTGCTTATTCCAAGAAACGGAAGAGAGAATTTGCAAAAAAAATTAATTGAACTGAAATGATGACGTTTTTTGTGAAAATCAAACTTTTCAATTTTTTTCGAAAAATATTGAGAATATGTAAAAAATAGAAAAAGGCAATTATTCCTCAAAAAAAGCCCTATCAGAAGTTCTTGAACTGTTTCTCCAAATTCCAAACCGTTTTCGAGATATTTGGAAAAATGTTATTTCTTGCAATTGTTTCGCTCCTATTACATCAAATACATCACAGGGTTCTTTTTTTTTGGAAATATACCTAGGAATGATCAGACCGAAGATTTCTTGGAAGTTTATTGTAAATTGTAATTTTTCCAGTGGCGTAGATCATGGAAATTCGAACCATTTCTACCCTCTCATCGTACTTTCTACACCACTCGATTATTTAGAAAATATATGACATTTTGGCATCATGATCATCTAAGATCACCTGGTATGACACTTCTTTCAAAAACAAGATGAGACCGACGATCTTGAGCACACAATTTTTCCGCTGATCAGATCGACTGCTAAATATGTACTGCATTTTGTATCACCTCTCCTCGATCATCTCCATCATGACTGTTTTAGATACATTATAGTTTATTATTGTTCCCCCAAACTGAAAATTATTGACTTTATCAACAGTAAAGTTGGTTGAGTGGCCATCTATGGCGTCGAAGGCATACATGTCATCGCATTTATTTTGTAACTATTTCGGTTTGGACATAGGAACATACCTACCTATTTGTTTGTTAATATTTGTATTTTATTTGACAAGATGATCATCAAAAGCCACTTGTTATGACATCCTGTTTAAAAACTCTGGGGGGACAATCATCTATAATTTATCTAAAACAGTCATGATGGAGATTGGAGATGATCAAGGAGATGATACAAGATGCAATGTTTCGCAGTCGATCTGATCAGCGAAAAAATGGTGTGCTTTTTAAATGAAGTGTCATGCTAGGTGATCTTGAATGATCATAATGCCAAAATGTCATATATTTTCCTAATAATCGAGTGGTGTAGAAAGTCCGGTGAGAGGGTAGAAATGGTTCGAATTTCTATGATCTACGCCACTGGAAAATTTACAATTTACAATGAACTCCTAAGAAATCTTCGGTCTGATCATTCTGAAGTATATTTTCAAGAAAAAAGAACCCTGTTATGTGTTTGATGAAATAGGAACTGATACGAAGAAACAATGGCAAGAAATAACATATTTCTAAATATCTCGAAAAAGGCTTGGAATTTGGAGAAACACTTCAATAACTTCTGATAGGGCTTTCTTTTGAAGGATAATTGCCTTTTTTAATTCTTTCTTCACACATATTCACAATATTTTCCAAAAAAAATTGAAAAAATTGATTTTTACAAAAAACGCCATCATTTCAGTTCAATTGATTTTTTTCGCAAATTTTCTCTTCCGTTTCTTGCACTAAGCAATTACTCACCATAATACAAAAGCGAATGTCACAAATCTTGAATAGTTGCAAAAATGAAAAAAAAATAAAAAAATGACGTCACAAAAAATTGAAAAATTAAAATCAAAATTTTTTTTGGCTCTTCTTCTAAAAACCTTTTAAATGCTTTTAGGAGTCTAAATTTCACACTTTTGTCACAATTAGAGCCATTTTTACGTGTACCGCTAGGACTATATAGGCTCAAACCAAAACCAAAGTAGGTACCTACATCCTTGTAGCTTTCCAAAAATACCTGAATGGTGAAGTTCTGTCAAGGAATAAACCCACACAGATTGATTCCGCAACGCCTAATTTCACCAATATAACTTGTCCCGAGCTCTGTCCTTGAGGGGTTTCTGATGCGACTAAAAAAGTTGTTGACGGAAATCGGTTTCATTTTATGTTTTTCGTCAAGTAGAAACTCCTCCAAAGAGAAAATGTACGGACAATGCTATCAAATTTTCAAAATTTCCAAAAAAAAAAAATTTTGATTTTTGGAAACTTAAAAACTAGATAGCAACGGCAATATATCTTTCTTCAAGAAAGTCGCATACCAAATTTGAACTTTCTATTTTGAAAAAAAGGTACCAAAAATGATTTCTCGTAGACATGAAAAAGTGAATTAGTAGAAATCATTTTTGGTACCTTTTTTTTAAATAGAAGGTTTAAATTTGGCATGTGACTTTCTTTAAGAAAGATGTATTGCCGTTGCTATCTAGTTTGTAAATTTTCAGAAATCAAAATCAAAACGTCGACCCATTTCCGCAACGAGGCCTAACACCGATGCCGGTGAATGCTTTCCTCCACTATAGCGGAAATTTGCCGAACTCCTGTGCCGGTCCAGGTATAGAGTGCTATATTGACGACATCTTAATATGGGGAGATTCCGAAAAGCAACACGACGAACGCTTGAAAACAGTTTTTCAGTGAGCTCGCGAAAATAATGTAAAATTTAACAAAAGAAAATGTCAATTCAGAAAAAATGAAGTCACATACTTAGGACACAAATTTTCAAACTCAGGAGTCATTGTGGATGAAGAAAAGGTAAAAGCGATCTTTGACATGGCAACATTGCCAACCCCCTAATCAAAAAAAGACGTTCAGAGATTCCTGGGAATAATTACATACGTCAGTCGTTTTATTCCAAATCTATCTGAAAAAACCAAAGCTCTCAGAGATGTGATTAGAAAAGACAATTTATTTCAATGGAATAGGGAACAAGAAATAGCGTTCAATAATTCAAAAGTCGTCATAAGTGAACGCACCAAGCTACAATTTTTCGATAATAGTAATAGTAATTTATTGCTCTTTCAACTTAATTACAAGTTTTTGAGCAAGAAGCTCGGAAAAAAAAAATAAAAAAGAAAACAGACCAAACCAAATACAACACCACTAATAAAGTAAATAATTCAAAATATTAAGTAACTCTTTCCCCACGCCCAATTATTCTGAATATCCCAGATGAGAAGAGCTGAAAGGTCACCACTCGCTAAGAACAAAGGACCTGAGTCGCAGACAACGAGACAGATATCGGTACACGGCCTTTACCACCCTCAAGTCGGTGGTTGTCATAACCTGAATCACATCCCTCTGCCATCCAGAAAATTCATGTCTGAACTCCCTGTATAATGGACAGACAAACAGGATATGTTCCAGAGTTTCCCTGCAGTTCTTGTTGCACAAGGTGCATATCGTTCCCGCTTCAATACCGTACGTAATTCCTCCAAAGAACAATTTCATGTTTGAATCAAGAGAAGTTCTAAGCTGCATGTAAAGTCTCTTAAGGTGGAAGGGGATATTCTCCTCATATAAATTAAATGGTTTGTTTATAAAGTTAATGTACTTATAGCTTGGGTTGTTTATTGACATTAGTATATTATTCCAGTCTGCGTCTCTTGTGGCCGTCTCTACCCTTGACAGGACAGAAGAAAGTTCCTCGTCGCTGAGACCGAGCAATCCCCGACATTCTTGTTCTATTCCCAAAGACTTCAAAATACCTAAAACCCGGCTAAGCCAATTGAATTTTTCGTCTGCTTTCGCATTGTGAAGCCAAGAAAGTCTACGCAGCGCTCTCAAGGGTAATCTTGTCTCAGGCATTTTGGAAACTTTTTGTATATATGACAATATTTCCTTTATCAAGACAACTATTACTCTATGCACATCGATTTCCACCCTAACAATGCTACTGGCTGTGTTTTGCTTCAGATAAAAAAGCTTCTTGAAGAAACCGAGCTGCAGTCTTTCAAGTTCCGACGCGTGTGCTAAACCCCAGGTGGTGACGCAATACGTAAAGGTGGGGACCAAAATACTGCGATATAGTTTATTGATGCATCTCCAATCCGTAATGTTATTTTTGACGATAATTCTTCTGATAGTTCCTCCTGTGATATTGCTCTTGGTAATTATTGATTTCACATGTTCGTTAAATGAGCCGTTAAAATTAAAAGTTACTCCCAAGTATTGATATCTGTTTACAACTTCAATGATCTTGCTTTCAAATGTAAAAGTATATTGTTTTGATTTTGCTCCTCTTCTAAAAATCATAATTTTTGATTTCTCGGGGTTTAAATTAAGTTTCATTTCGCTACAGTAATCACTAAGAATGTCCAGGTTTTTTTGTAGAGCTGAAGGAGAATCCGCGAGTATTACGATGTCATCCGCGTACTGCAACGTCAAAATGTCACCGCCTCCGTCCAAAGACACCCCTCTCGCACCCCTACTCAGTAGATATTTTTCAAGTTGACCAGTAAACAATATATAAAGGCTGGGGCTCAGACAGTCCCCCTGCAGTACACCCCTTGAAACATTGATCCTGACTGTACTGTTTGAATCGGCCTCCAGTAGTATAGTTGCGTTGGTATAAAGGCTTTTAATTGTTCTGATAATTTTTGAGCTAATTCCATGTTTGAATAGTTCTTCCCAAAGAAGCTCATGATTGACTGTGTCAAAGGCCCTTCTAAAATCAATAAACACAGCGTACACCTTCCTGCCCTGCAAACGCAAATGGTTTTTTATAACCGCATCCAACACGAATATATTATCTTGACAAGACCTATCTTTTCTAAATCCATTTTGGCTTTCCGGTAATATTCTAGCGCTTTCGGCATACGTCATAATTCGGTTGTTCAATATACAAGTGAATATTTTACAGATATTATTGAGAAGTGCAATTGGTCTATAATTCTCCACGTGCTGTGGATCACCCTTTTTGTATAAATGCTGCAATTTTACATTTCCCCATTTCCTTGGAAATTTTTCTGTTTGCAGAATTTTATTGAACATTAGCCTGAGATATTCAATCCAATCGATTGGTAGAGATTTGTAGACTACGTTTCCAAGACCGTCACTGCCCGAAGCTTTTCTCATTTTTGCCTGAGCTAAAGCCCTGTTCATTTCTGACTTCGAAATTTCCTTATCAAGATAAGGGTGTCTAACGTCTGAAAAACTTGGCTCTATGACCGTAGGACCTGTTTTGTAGAAGTCAGTGTAAAATATTTGTAAATCCAATAATGTCAAGCCCAAATCAGTCTGTCTCCTACCCACTCTCGTCGAATTTCTATAGGCGGCCCAGAATTGCTGAGGATTATGCAAATTATTAAATTTACGTTCTGTTTTGTCCTGGTGTTCCTTTTTCTTTGCAATAATAATTTGTTTGTATTTATTTTTTTCATTTAGGTATTTTACTCTAGCGTCATGATCAAAATTATGCCTCTTGAATTCATGAAATAAGCGACCGACCAGCTTTTTCTGTTTTTGGCATTCTTCGTCGAACCACTGGTGATTTCTAGGAGTAGAATTATCAGAATGTATTTTAATTTGTTTATATAAATTCAAAAACCCAGCGCATTCTTTTACCGCCGATAAAAAGTTTTCGTAAAAAGCGTCAGCGTTATCATTATTTTTGTCTCTAAAACCCAGTCTGCATGATTCTTTCATAATATTAGAAAAAGCCCGCGTTCTTTCTTCAGATATAATCAGAACATTTTTTGTGCGGCACGGAGACTTGCAAGAATTCGAACTATTCAGTAGGTGGACGGGATTGATAAGCACATAACAAACCTGACACGGATGATGATCGGATACCAGATAATTTCCCACCTTAAGAGACTCCACAATTGCAACATCCTCGACACTCACCCAAATAAAATCTATGACCGAATTTCCCAACCTACTTACGTACGTGAACTGTGCGGGAACATCACCTGTGGTTCTGCCGTTTAAAGCTAAAAGGCCGTGCTCCTCCATCATGTCCGCCAGTGCTGCTCCCTCAGGTTTTAGTACCGTGTCAAGTGTGGTTCTGACATGAAACAAATTTGGATTAGCAGAGACCAACAGCTCATCCACCTGGTTTCGTTCCCCTATCCTGCAATTAAAATCCCCACAAATAAGTACAGTGTCTCCTGGGTGTGCACCCCGTATATCAAATAAGGAATCGCTTAGCATTTCCAGAGCTATCTTAAAGTTCAAACTGGGCTTCAAGTAAACTATCCCTACAATATAAAACAAATTATTTATGCTATTTTTAAATCTTACAAAAATCCAACTACTACTACTTTCCAAAACTTTAAACATTTCCACACCGTTCTCTTTGGCAACACATTCCCTGTTTATAATCACAGCAAGTCCACCGCTTCCTCTTCCTTTTTCTTTTTCTTTTACAGCGTTTTGGGAAACGACAATGTGTTTCTTGAGGTAAATTGGGCACATTTCAATTTTTAAGTCACTCGTTAAGAAAGTTTCACACAAACACAAAACATCGTTCTCCGCTAGTTCATTCATTTGGTCTTTTTCAAGGCGGTGGATGTTGTTCCACCCCTGCATATTCCAGCAGAAGAGTTTTGCCAGTCGAGAACGTGTCGGTGAATGCCTGTTCTTGCGCTTTACTGTTCTTCTTTTCCTTCTTCGTTTTTTGGGACAAGCGATTGCCGGGCATCGTCCCATTCCATCATCCTTCCGTCTACCTGGATTCGCCGGTGGAATATCTTGCATATTTTACCTTCTTTTCTGTATTCATTGGCTTGCCGGGAAATTCTTTGTTGTATTGTTCTCTCGTTCTTCGTTAGATCGTTGTTCAGGTACACCTGGGATCCCTTCAATGATGCTCTTTTCCGCATAATGTTTTCTTTTTCGTTAGTGTTGGCGAAGCTCACCAGTGTTATCGCTTGACCTTGTTTGTTTTTTCCAACAGTGTATGCTTGCGAAATCTCAGGTTGTACGCCGAACTTTTCATTGAAAAAAACTCGCACAAGCTCCAGCATGTTCCCCTGTTCCACTTTCTTCGGGTCCAATCCAGTAATAATTATATTTTTTCTTTTCTCCCTCTTCTCCATTGTTTCCAGTCTTCTTGCCAATTCCGTCACTTGATTCTGCATTTTGGTTCGTTCCTCCTCCCATCTTTTCTCCTTTATCTCATATGTTTCTTTCATCATTTGATATGCATGTTTCAGCTCCTCTATTCCCTCCTCCAATTTTGGTATGTGTTCGACTTGCTTCTTGATATCAGCTGATTCAATTAGCAGCCTCCTGACCATACTTTTCAGCTCATCGTCGTCTTTTTCGTTCTTTCCCATGGCCTTGACGGGACTACTAGTTATTTTTCTGTTCTTGCTGAAGTTCTCCAGTTCTTCCTGAATGAGGGGGTCGGAATCGTCTAGTCGTTTTCTCTTTTCTTTACTTTCACTTGCCTGCATTTGTGCGGAGCGGCCGTTAAAAACGTGTGGCTCGCATCGTTATCGCTATCGAATAATTCAAAAGTCGTCATAAGTGAACGCACCAAGCTACAATTTTTCGATAACAGCCAATCCGTAAGAATCTCGGTAAACGCATCGCAGCATGGTTTGGGCGCTGTTCTTTTGCAGGAGGACAAACCAATAGGTTTCGCATCAATGGCGATGACGCCTACACAAGTCAACTATGCACAAACAAAAAAAGAGTTATGCTTTGGCGTGCAAAAGTTTCATCACTATGTGTTCGGTCGAAATTTTGAAGTGGAAACCGATCACAAACCAATAATCAATATCTTAATAACCATAACCATAAATAATAAACCATTGAACACGGATCCGGCCAGACTCCAAAGAATGCTCCTGTCCTTACAAAAATACGACATCAGCCTAAACTTCAAGCCGGGCAAAGTCTTAGTTGTGGCCGATGCATTGAGCAAAGCAAACTTGAAAGAGCCCTATAATGACAATTTAGACTTAGAAGACCAAGTATGCCTGATAACAAATAACCTATCAATCTCTGACGAAAGGCTCAATCAATTAAAATCGGAAACTAAAAAAGACGAAACCCTTCAATTGGTAAAACACTATACATATACAGTTCAATTCTTAAAAGATGCACCTTACGTCATCGATCGTATGCGTATGAATTAAGATTGAGACGTAAGTCGCAGTTTGTAGAGGATGCTCTGTACCGGCATGGACAGGGCGAAACAAGCGCTATGCGCTACGACTAGATTTATGCAGTTGTCTTTGTCATCATCACGCTTTTACCACAGACTCTTTTACCAATAAAGCGTGACATGGTAGTCTATGCTGTTTTTTTTCAACACGGTGAAATATGACAATGACGTTGCGCATAACTCGAACATAAATTCGTGACGTAATATACATAATACATAAGAATAAGAATAGCGCTAGGTTTGTCTGTCTGTAACAAGTTCGTGTCATGCTTTAGCGTTCGTGTGTATGGTCGGCCGGGAGTCGGGTCGCCTTGACAACACATGTGTGTGTGCTCGCCGCCTCGCCGGCAAATGATGCACTCGCACTTCGCCGGTCGTACTGTTGGTCCGTTTGAGATAGCTCCCGGATAGCTCTGTCGGACGCATCTGGAACACTTATTGTCGCCGGGAGTCGGGTCGGCGCCTTAGCAATGCATGATTGTGTGTGTGGCGTTTAGGATAACTCTCTCAGACGCCTTTGAATCACTTAATAATTTATCGTTTAAAAAATCCGCTTCTGCTCCAGACGCCAAAAACGGGAAGCAAGAGAGTTACACAGATGCCCCTGAAGACAAAAACAAAACCAGAGAACAGAAAAGTTTTAACGGGACAAAAGTAATCGCGTTTCCTGTCCCTTTGACATTACAGGAAAAATAGTTACAACCGACGCCGTCCCCACACGCCGCCCCCGTCGAAAAAAAAAACAGAATCGAAGGAGTTATAGCCACAGGAGAAAAACTATAGACTAAAACTATATTGTTCCCGGTCCATGATCTTTTACACATAGTAAAACATCAAAATATTGTTTTTGTTACACCCAATCGATTCCACGTTCACGTAAAGTCAATGGGTATTATGTAATCTTTCCTTATACATATAATGAGGGAAATATCTCAATGAGCACTCAAGATAATTATTCAAATTATGTCAACTATTTATGTCAAGATACAGTTTTTGCCCAGAAGTTTGGCAAAGTGAAAAGCTGCGAAGTAGGTATTTCTATGAAAGGCTCCTGGAAACAAATTTAATCTTTACCTACTATAGGTACCACTTTCAAAAAGTTCCTACTTTATGAATTTGGAACTTTCCAAGGTGGCTACCGCCGCGGCCTGACTTGAGCTAGTTCTTTTAAGAATTGAAGTGAAATTCATGAGTGGCCAAATGATAAAAATAAAATTCCATTGGAAACAAAGCCTTTTGCAAAATACAAAAATGAACTGACAGCAGGGAACGATTCAATTTTAAAAAATCAGAAAATTGTAATTCCAACTAAAGTGGTCAACAAAATAAGTGTCATAGTCAATATTTTCATCGGTTTTCAAAACCAGACAGCTTTGGATTCCTTTGATCGATTTTGGATCTGTTTGAACTGATCAATAGCACCATTCTTTAGCTATCGGATACAAGTACTGTAGAATGGAAGAAAAGTCAAATAAAGTTTATACAGGGTGTCAAGTAAAGCCGTGCAAAACTATTGAAGATTTAGTTATGCTTATGCCCCATTTTGGCAAAACAAATTTTTTGCCGATACCAGCACCTAGAATATGAGCATTGATGTTTTCCCTCGAAACGGTTTTGATTTGCACCCTTATTATGATTTTGGACAAAGTTGTGCCATTCAGCCCAAGGTATAGCTGCAGAGCGCGTGAACCTCTTTCCGCCTCGGTATGTGATGTAGGTACTGAAAGTACTGGTACTATTTCTCTATCCCGCATGAGGCATGTACTATGCACGCGTCATTTCTTTGCACGCCCGATCAACAAATTCAAACGCCGTTCAAGTCTGTCTTTGTTTTCAAAAGTTTACGACCGAAACCTCGACCGAAACACAAATTTTGCGATTCCAGCCAACTTTTCCCACAAGCTCGTTTCCAACTTTTCTCACTTTTTCAAACTTTCTCAGCTATACTTTTTCAAGGTGGAGAGCGCGGGGGGGGGGTAGCGGTCGCTACCTACAATACATGGCTACGTAACGGCTCTGATAACATAAACATAGGTAGATACCTACTTATACTATACCTACCTTGATCTCTCTAACTTTGCTGATGTAAATAAGGAATATGAGTTGGTCATTGGTCGTTGGCCAGGACAATAAAATGTGGCAGAGGCATTAAACTGCGCCAGTGACTTCTCCTGCGCCTTTCTTCAGCATTGTTGTTTTATGCAAGGTACTCAGCAGAACCATAATATGATGATGGGCACGACCTATGGGTGAATTTAGTTACGCTACACCCATATCCCGATGCATATGTCGGCTCATGCATAAAGATTCTTCGACATTGGGTTGGTATCGTTTCTCTAACATATCCATCATATATTCTTTGAGGCGGCGTCGCTCATTGTTGTCTTGGCGTAAAAACCAATTGATGACACCGCCATGTAAGTACCGTATGATCAAAAACTTTCTTACTCAACGGAGGCTGTGGGTCTGGTCATTGGCAGGCAAACGAGGCTGACTTTGGCCAGGCCACAGCCTGCCTTGAGTAGGTAATAAAAATTTTGATCACACGGTATAACATCACAGATGAATGTTAGCGTTGATTAGTTGTTCGGATCAACCCTAAACATTAAGAGCTGAGGCTTTTTTAAAACAGAGGGTAATTTTCAGAATAAATGAAATCCATTGGTCGTTATAGTCGCCGCGGTAGGTACCTACAAGCAAAATATGGAAACAAAACTGCATTTCAGTCTATGTAGAAGGGAGCAACTTTGCATACTTGTTACTGGGACTATATTAGACGTTTTGATCCATATTACCTCTTTTTTTTATCGCCCGGAATCCTTGTAGCCATCGGCGGCAGACGTGCAGGCTCTGTATACAGGGTGAAAAAGGAAAAAGAAGAAACACTTGTATATCATAAACAAAAAATGATGTGATAAATTGAAAATGATCGGTAGCCAGTGCCCAGGCCTATATTTTTTCCTCCTCCCGGCAGCCATCTTCTGTTCTCTATTCACAGAATAATAACCAAAACGACTGGTAATTATAAGATTGGTGAGGTACAATCGTTTTTTCATAAAAAAAAAGGTAATATCAACATTAGGAACTGCCTTCTTGTAGAGTGAACATTATCCTCAACATTATCATTCGGATTGTTTTTGGTTTTCCAGATTCTCTTTGGTCATGATGGCTAATGTGGCTTTTGAAAGGAAGAATTACGTTAGGCAATTACGTCCCTGGCAGGTGACCAAACAAAAGCTGTACCTTGTTGTGTAGAAGTGCAAAAACTTATATAAGGTTTCGTCGTCATCAAATGCGTTTTGAGGAAAATCGATTGCCACGAGAGGTACAAATTAGCTTAACAATAATTTTATGCAATTTGGTGTTGACTGGTATACTAAGAAAAATTGGTGGGATGTGACCAACTCTTGCATAAAAGACGAGGAAGACGTTCTAGCGTGGAAATGAGTCTCTATCACTCTTTCTGCGTCGTTTAAATACATCCGATTGAATTTGCGTAGCATTGCAGTTAACAGTGTCAACACCCAATCCGATCCGGTTTTATCTGGGGAAAACATGATTTTTTACCCTCAAATTTGAGGTATTGTAATTCTAGTTCCATCATTGTCCAATATATATTTCTAACTATGATTTCGACTTAGACAGTTGATTTAAGCTTTTTCACACACAAATATCATTTGATGAAAATTTTTCCCGTTTTTACAAAGTCACGGAGAGAAGAAAAAAATTTCGCAGGAAAAGATTGTTCAAGAAACATGTTTCCCCTGCAAATTATTTTAAAGGGGAAGCCTCTAGTAGTGGGGAGGATTCACGCGGGATCACTCTGTATCTCAGCCTAGTGTTCATTTCAGTGGCGCCGAACTCATGAAATTTTACTATGGCGAAAGAATTTTCAGACCCCCCCCTCCTCATTGCAACGCAACGGTCGGGCCGGGGCACCTAAGAGCCCCTCAGTTTGCGCCGTAGGCAAATTTTTTCGGAATAATAGTAATAATACTAACAATAATAAGCAAAACATGGGAAGCCGCTGACCAAATTCCCCATAGATTTCAAATTATCCATTATCTTTTCAAATTTAGAAATTTTTAGGAATCTCTCCAAAAATACCCCTTTGAGCTGAATTTCATGTTTTAGAACTCTGGCAGAAAATATTGCTGCGTAGTTTGTGGGTAAAACTGGGTAAGACCCGTAGGTATCAAATTGGACCTAAGTTTCATCAAGAGTAATTAAACTAACTTATCTGTCATTCCATATCAACAGATAGTGTGCAGTGTGCAGTGAAGCGCAATGTAGCTTTAGGCACAAAAATTGAAAGCTTTTTGTGGGATCGTAAGATTTTTCCTAGTCCATTCAGTTAGCTGTTGAAATACCGTATGATCACTTTACTCGGTCATGGCGGATGATCAAGAGTGCTATGACATTATTATTCTATATATCAAAGGTTGGCCATAATGACTGAATATACTGTTTAAATGTCCTTGTCAGTCTCTGAAAATGTTTAAAACTGAATAAAAAGCTTCCATTATCGAAAATTATTTTTGAAATGGCACAAAATTGGAAACGGAGAGTGGTCGTATTCCTTACCGACATTCATCAAAGATTTCCAATTAACATGCAAATGTCACTTTGAAGTAAATTTCAGAGCATACTACCAACAATTGAAAAAAAGGCAAAAAAAAGGCAAAAAAGCACTCTTGAGGTAAAAAGGTTTTGATCATACGGTACCTATATCTACATCGTAAACAGCTTGTCATTCAGATTCAATGTACCTAATAATCGTAATATCCAATGATTTGGTGGGTAAATCTTTCTTTCTCTTCTTTTCCTCCCTTCTTCTCCTTTTTACCCCCCCCCCCCTATTTTGAGATATAGCGAACGCCACAAAATGAGGTCTATTCGGCGTCACTGGTTCATTTCATTCATTTACTGTTGGGATGGTACTTACTAATGTCCCGTAATGAAGATAAATCGCCAAGTATTATTATTAGTCACGACAATGCAGGTAAACAGTTTCGCACTGCCGCCGCAACATTTATGCCTGATGATGTAATAAATACAATGTGGCTACACGTCGGCGGTCCGAAATTAAGGAAGGTCAAGGAAGGTTAATTACTTATTAGGTATCCCTAACGGAACTTCATTATTTGAAAGCGAATTTGGCTGCAACTTTGCAGTTCTTATCTTCCGTGCAAGTACTGCAAGTAGGTGTACATATCGTAGTGTTACGAGCGGCGATCCCGTGCATATTGGTAAACACGCGATCTTTCTGGATTCTTCCATCCATTAGATCGCAGTGTACAAGAGCGGAGTGTTCTGGTGCATTCCAGAGCGCGCGTTTACGTGAAACCGAATAGGGAGACTTCAATGCTCGATCAAAGCACATCTGTCCATTTTGGCGGAGGTGCCGATTCCAGAACACACGGGAAGCACGCGAAAGGCGTGTGTGATTATTTTAGGAGTCTAGAAACCGCATATTCCGGGCCACTATGGAAATTGCTGAAAGATGGTAGAAAGTTCGGGAACGCTATTCGGAAACCTATATACGGCATCAAACGTTGTCCCATAAGCGGTATTGAATTGGAAGAGACAGCAAGCGGATAAGTGAGCGATAATCACAGCGATAATTCCAAGTAGATAATTGTTGGCGTGTATTCATTGTAGTACGCAGAAATAAACAGTGTGTGTTTTAAAACAATCGTCTCAATTATATTCGAACCCGTACGCGAAATACGTAACAGTATGATGATGTGTATTCATGGGACATTTGGTATAAACGATAATTGATAGCTTATTTCTCTCGCAGGTCAAGTTGGCAAATTTTACCTAAATAACGATAAACAGATACAAAATCTAGTGTGGCGCGGCGTCGCCGATGAAGTAGGAAGTTTTGCGGGATGCGGCCCTATAAAGTACCTATTTGGTAAGAATTCGTATGCACATACAAGTGGTCAAACTTAAACGTCATTGAATTTAAGGATCGATAGAGGATAAAAAAATTAAGGACTTTTTTCAGAAAACATATTTGAGAAATGCCGAATAACTAGCCCTTCAAAGTTGGATAAATAATCGTTTTCTCCGCATAACTTTTGAACCGTTCAACCGATTGTAAGAAGCAAGAAGACCGACATAAACAAACGAAAATTGAGCTTCTTGCCTAACTCTAAACAAAAGCTTTTCTATTTTTTGCGGATGCGAAGTCCTAATAACCAAAGCAGTAGGCAGCTTGTTTGTGAATTTCTTTTTCTGCCAGTGTGAAATTGTCTTTCTTCAAATTTCCGACCTTTTTTTTTGAATTCTGCGTTTTAGGCAGGTAGTAAAAAAATCAGGTTTTTGTTTTTGAGTTTTTCAACTTCTTTTACTTTTTTTGTTAGTGATTCTTGTAAAACAAAAATTAACTCACACTCACGGGCCCTCACGGGGCTCCGGGCCCCGATGATATTTAATTTTTTTATTTCTTTTTTGAATTATTGTTTTCCTCCCTATCGGCCTGCACCGGCCATAGGAGTTTTTGCCCTTTATTATCACATTTACATAGCCAGAAAAATTGTAAATTGGACAAACACCACAAACATCCAGACTTCTTCCGGGAAGGGAGCCCGGGGCTCTCGCGGCCGCAAGCAGCCACACAACCACATGCGCCACGAGGCCGTCCCCTCACCTCCTGAACCACCCTCTCGGCGGCACTGCGGAATCCATGCCAGCGGGCTTATTCCTTGGCGGAGATTCAACATACTGTTACGTAAGTAATTCGCGTACGGATTCGTTTATAATTGAGACGATCGTTTTGGAACACCACTGTTTATTACTGCGTACTACAATAAATACACGCCTACAATTATTTACTTAGGAATATTGCTGAGACTACTTCGCTTCTATCGCACTCGATCACTTCCAATTCAATACTGGTGTAGGCCGAGTATCGGTGCCTTATATGGGTCCGACTAATTAATCTCGAATGTTCCATAGGTCCTCCGGCGAATTCCACAGTGACCCGGCATATGGCTTCTAGGCGACTCCCGGATGATCTTACACCTTTCGTGTGCAATCCCAAGTGCGGTGAATTCAGCACCTCCGCCAAAATGAACAGATATGTCGTGACCTGCTGTTGAAGGCTTCATTCAGTTCCAAGCCTACACACATGTTCTGGAATGCACTAATACGCTCCGCACTTGTACACTGCGACCTAATGGGAAGAGTCTAGAAAGATCGCGTGTTTTCCAGAAGCGCCGCTCGTAGCACTATTCAGTTCTCTTTCGAAAGCTACTTACAAGAAGAAGAGAACTGCTATGGATTGATCTTGAAAACATTTTTTCAATTCAAAATACCCGAGAAAATACCCGAGAAAATACCCACTCCAATCAATCAAAATTTCAGATCAAAATTTGAAAACATTATTTCTCAAAAATTATTTCAATTTTGAAAAATGCATTTTTGAATTTAAAAAAAAATCTTTTTAGGCTTACTTCTCGGCTTAATCTAAATAGTATCTCCCTCCAGCTTTTGGAAGAGACCTGAATGTCAAATTACTGTCAAGGAATAAGGCTAATGGCGGCTGTTTGTGATGTTGCCTATATTTGTTAATTTATTTATTTAATTATCTTTCTACTGACACGTTCAACGCCTCCAAAAAGGCATTTTGTGATGTAAGCCTGTCTTCATCTTGAACAAATAAATGATTCTATCTTTACAGAACTTCGTATGTTGCCATCGAGCATCGACAGTGTCGCTGGCCAATAGGATTCGATCTGGCTGTATTCCTCTACTTCCCTCCATATCATTTCCGCGACACGAGTGGGGGACTGTTGCCGGCGACATACGAAGTTCTGTAAAGCCGCCATAAGGCTGCTGGAATTGATTCCTAAACGCCTAATTCCACCAATTCAGCAATTCAACTCCATCCTTGATACATTTCGTGAATGAAAAAGTATCATGATGGGCATCATAATATAGAAAAGCAAAGTTCAGCGAAAACGCCGACGAGACACGCACATCATTTCGCTCTCGGCACGAAATTAACATTTTGCATAATGGTCTGAAACTACTTACCTAATTAACGGCAAACCTAGGCATTATTTATTTTGACATCTACGTACGCAAAAGCGGAGCGGAGCAGTGATTAAGGGGCTACTTCAAAGTGACATGAACAAACAACTAACATAAACCTACCACAAAGCCACCAGAAAGAAGTCGCGAACATTTTCAAACTTCGAAGTGGCACTTTTACTTCTTCCACGGGACCATCAACAGCAAGGATAATAGGACGATGTAAAGTTATTTCAGGCCCATCACATTCGTGCTTGCAATTACGTGAAGGGTTGGAGGTATAGGAGTTAGGAGTAATCGTGTCGAGTCACGGAAACAAAATTAAATAACTCCCATCATCAAGGTGGAACGATTCGCAATACCTTATACCTGACAGAAATAACACACAGCTGAAGCAATAAAAAATAATTCAAACAGTTTGCCAAATTGATTAAAAGAACTTTGCCTGGAGGACAGCACGATCGGCCATTATGTTTGAATGGCAGGTTGGACGATAAACAGAAGAGTATTATAGGATTAATGTAGACACGAGTCCTTTTGTATGCAGACGACATGGTCAATGGTCATAGGGTTGCTAGATTATCGACAGCTTTGGCTGTACAAGGGTTACGCAATCATCCGTTGCTAAGGGCCGATGGGAGGGGCTAAAATTCAGCTATGTGTCAAAATTTATCATGAGCGGAGAGAAAAGGAAATTTGCGGGGTCCGGTGCTGTTGCTTGATGTCCGCAACCGAACATACATGAAAATTTCATTCATAGCAGCATAAAAGACGTGTTTTGAAACTCATGGGGCAAGTCATATCCACCTCTCACACGAATTTGTACACCTAAATCCAAAATAAACACGCTCTTGACAGCTAGAGCCCGTTGAGACGGACGCCTATGGCCTTCCGTGATGCCGACAGCTGTCACTCCCTAACTCCGTGAGGCCATTTAGTAAACAAACGCTCAGCCAGAATGCGGTACCCTTACGCCGGCCGACCGGTCGCGTGATAATTAGGTTCCCTAAATGGTCATCCTAAGCAGCTCCCCTATCGACCTTGCCCAAAAGCTTTCAATTCTAGAAAACTACTGCCACACTAATCAATAGACAATCAAGACACCAAAAACTAAGATCATGGGTGGTGTGAATAAAAATTTAGCAAAAGCTTCTACTTCGATTTTACAGGGGTTGCTATTGCTAAGCAAGTTTTTCCTAGCAATTTCTCAAAAATCTGAGCAAAAGCTTTTGCTTACCTAGGTACTTTTTAATGTGTTTCACAAAGGGAGGTTTCCACTCTGACAATAAGCTAAAGTTTTATCTGGAATGTCCACGGCAATGGCGTAAAAGTGTAAGGCAAGTGTACATCAAAAATTTCTTTGCTTATTTTCAAAATGTGTTCAAGGGTGGCTAGAATATTGCGAATGTGTTACAAGCGGCTGCGATCTTTTGACTCACGCTACTCAAGGTATATTTGGACCACCCAGCTTGGTTTTTAGCGCACTTCTCCAAACGGGAAGGCGCTTTTGTCCTCGCTTTGTCCGTCCGTCCGTCACAGCATCTAGTCCTAGACGGAAGGTTTTTTCGAAAAATTTTCACTCCAATGGGTAGCCCATGACCTTGTATCCCGAACCAAAAAAAATCTCGACGAAATAGTGATAAACAATTACAATAATAACAATTTAGTGTGGCGCGGCATCGCCGTTGAATGCTGCATTTCAGAAGCCGGCCTGATCCCGAAAGTTATGACATGCGAACAAGTACCCGTTCTTATCATTTTACAAGAATACATATGGGGAGTTATATTTAGAGGAGGATTTGAACTTCATTTTAACAAAAATTCCACATCGATGCGGGGCACGGGTCAATACTTATGAATTTTTGAAAATGACTCCGAAGCTGCGGCTCGGCCTCAAATGATTATTCGTTGTTTTCTGGCGCTTGGAATCTTCTTCTCTGAACGAAACGGAATGCTTGACAAGAAAATTTCAACTCAAATATGAGTAACACATGGTTTTGGCACACGAACTAAGAAAAAGCTTGCCTAAATAACGATAAACAATCACAATAATAACATTTGAGTGTACATATTTTCATGGAAATACATCACCACATGTGCGGGGTTATATTTAGAAAAGAACTCAAACTTTCTTTGGACAGAGACTCCACTTCGATACGACCCCCGGATCGTAAGTTATTAATTTTTGAAAACGACCGCAAAGCTACGGCTCGGCGCAATTGGAAAGCTGTTTGACTCACTACGGGCGTGTGTTTTGGTAGCGCATAAAGTAAGATAATGATGCTTATATTATGGCCGGTTTCTTTCTTTTAATTTTTGATGTTTTCTTTATGGCGCATCAATTGCTAGATTATTACCGCCAGAACTGTAATGTTTGTTTAGGTTTCAGAAATAAGATCACTGATTTCTAGGGAACGTTAACTTTTTGCGTATTACATTATTATTCTTATTATTATAATTACGAATTTACGACGAATTTTATAAATGCCTTCCGCAGAACTGGTCTATGTATTTGTGCAGTTTCTTCAATCGGGTGTTGAACACTGAGACTATACCGAGGGACTGGTCACGGGTGATCTTGTCCATGATGCACAAAAAGGGATCGATTGAGGATCCTGCTAATTACAGAGGGATTGCTTTAATAAACTCAATTTTAAAGGTTTTCACACGCGTGATGCAATCTAGAATCAACGAATGGTCCGAACTCAACTCAATCATACCAGAGTGCCAATCAGGGTTTCGGAAGGGCAGGGGATGCGTCGATAACATTTTCACTCTCACCTCTATTGTACAGCTTCATCTACGTCGGTCGAAGGGCAAAGTATTTGCAGCGTTTGTCGACCTGAAAAGAGCTTTTGATTCCATCAATCATAGTTTACTGTGGCAAAAAATGTACTCCGCTGGTGTAAGTCCTAAATTCATACGAATATTGCAACAACTATATCATGATGCCTCGTTTAAGATCAATGCGAGTGACGGCCACACGAAATGCTTTTCTATTAATGAGGGAGTGCTGCAGGGAGAGACCTTGAGTCCTTTTTTGTTTTCCCTGTTTCTATCGGATGTGGAGGAATATTTTAGGGCAAAGGGAGTTTATGGACTATCCATTAATAGCATGGTAGATGTTCTATTGCTATTGTATGCTGATGACATGGTTATCTTAGGACATTCAGAAATTGATTTGCAGAGAAAACTGAATATTCTTGAAGAATACGTATCAATAAATGGGTTAGAAGTTAATGCGTCCAAAACTAAGATCGTGTGTTTTAGAAGAGGAGGTAGATTACCGTCCTTCAGGTTTCACTACAAGGGTGAACAGATAGAGACAGTCAGTCAGTTCACATATTTGGGCACAGTTTTCTCCTCTTCATCACTTTTTGCTGGGATGGCTGATGCGATGGTGGCGCGGACTAAGCAGGCGATTGGATCGGTAATGTCTGTCATGGCGAGGTCGAAGATCAGCAACTGGGGAGCCAGAATACATCTGTATAACGCATTGGTTGTGTCGGTTTTAGCCTACTGCATCTCTACTTGGGGGCCCCGATATACAGATGTAGTGGAAAGAGCTCAAGTTTTCTTTTATAAACGCCTGCTTCTGTTGCCTAGATCCACCCCAGATTGTTGCGTCCGATTGGAGGTTAACTGTGCCCATATGAGTTCTCTCGTGTTTGGGGACTGTTTATCCTGGCTGCGAAGGATAAAACTGATGCATGACTCAAGGTTACCTAAGTTATGCTTTACTAGATTGTACCAGCTTCATCGGGATCCTGATGCTGACGCGAGATATAACTGGTGTACGCAAGTCAGGAAGTTTTTCGAAGTGATTGGCTCGGTGTCAGATTTTGATGACCTAACTATTATGCATGACTCTACAGATCTCGTCGAGAAATTCAATCGGTACCTGTACGAAAAAGATCTGCAACAATTCGCGTCGTCGTGCTATTCGCCCTTCCCGGTCCGCGGAGTGAATCATTTCGATCCATCTAATGCTGTCAGGTATTTGCATCTTCAAGCGCAGATTCGGACGACGAGAATTATAGCCCAGATCCGCCTAAGCAGTAAAACGCATATTCAATTTTCGTTCAATGGACTGTCACATAGGTGGAATTCAAGTGACTTGTGCACGTTTTGTAATCTACGGAGCCTGGAGACATTACAGCACTTCATGTTTGATTGTCCTTTATACAGGACATTACGAGGGTGGTTATCTGGGAAGTTCAATAACATCGAGGATCTTTATGCGGGAACGATCAATCTGTCGGATGGTGAAGCTAGAAGGCTTGCGAATTTTGTAATGGCGGCACTCAAGTTGCGTTCGTTCGTGCTAAACGAATAGACTGGGTATTGGGGGGTGGCTGTTTTCTGCTTTTTCATCTTGTCCTTGTTTTCAGTCTTATATTTATTCTTTAAGATAATGCCCATCTATGGTACTATACATGGTGTTTTATTACTTTAATTTTAGTCAGGTATTCATTTTGTTTTGTGGAAAATTGGAAACTCATTTTATTTTTATCATATTATAGGTATCCATTACTATTAAGCGTAGCGTAGACCTTGCTATAAGAATGTAATTCTTGAAAAGCAATAAATTATTATTATTATTATTATTATTATTATTATAATTATTACCCGTTATTCCCTTGCGGGACATAGGGTGCAAAAAAAACATGCAAGTATATATACAGACAATCATATTGTATGTATTATATTATGTCTATATAATTTTTCCACTGCGTTCGGTCCTGTGCAGTTCTTCTTAGCTGAGCAACAGTCTTTCCAGTTTCCTCAGATACGGTTCTTCTCCAAGTTGTACGTGGTCTGCCCCTTGCTCTTCTTCCTTGAGGATTCCAATGTAGAGCAAAGTGACTCGGTACATTTTCGGATTTTCTCAACGTATGGCCTAGCCATCTGTATTTCCGTTTCTTGATTTCTTCATTGATATCGCCCTGATCCGTTCTTCGCCATAGTTCTTCGTTTGTCATCCGTTCCGGCCACCATACTCCCAATATATTCCTTAGACATCTGTTGACGAAGGACTGGAGCCTTCGCTTCGTCGTCGCTGTGCGTATTACATTACAAGGGCTTAAATGTCTTTGATGTTAGCGGGGGGGGGGGGGGAAGAAGCAAGAGTCTTGGAACTTTTTTCGATAGGTAGATGATAAGCTTTAGGGTAGGCAATTGGCACTGTTTTTGTTATCCATGCATAGTTATCATTATTATCAAAAAATAATCCTGTGCACTTGAAAGTTGTTGTTGGAAGAAGTTGAACTTCTCCTCGGGGAATGAAGCTACAGCAGTCGCATACCAACGAGGGGGCGGAGGGGGCGGTCCGCATTGGGTGCCAACAGTAAGGGGGTGTCAGTGTCGGATTATTTGTAGTGAAAGAGGAGTCCACAAAACTAGGACGCAAGGTCTTGGAGAGTGCAAAACAAGCTGGTGAAAACCCGCCTTCCGAAAAAATTTCGTCTCTGGCGCTTTTTTCTCGCATTGGTCACTATTCGTAGGTGTTCTCAGCTTAGTTAAGAAATCTTTTTTTCATGTCCAAAAATACCATGTCACCAATTGGGCGGGATTTTTCGATCCTAAAAATCTAAGGGTGCAAAATTGCTTAATTTGGCACAGGGGGTGTCACTAGCACAACACAGTCTCCAGCTCATTCTCTATAGTCCGCCCCGGGTGCCAAATGCACTAGGTACGCCACTGAGCTACAGCCCTTGAACTTCATCCGATGGATAGCTTAGATTCTCATAGACCAAATAGGCAGATTGGCTTAATAATTCCGTCGCCATCTTGGCCGCCATATTTGAATCTCTTATTAGTTGAACGATTGTCATGAATCTTGAAACTTATTCTTGTCTAAACTGCTCCACAATGAAGTTGTCGCCACCAAAAAAATGGCTTGACTTTGACGGTCAATAACTTTCGATTGCCGAAAGTGATTTCTATTCTGTTTGTTGCGTTTACTAGCCCAATCTATTCTCAACAGATCCCGTAATTGTGAATATCAAAAAACTGCATGTAACATTTATACAGGGTGATAAGTGAAAAGATGAAAAATGGCGACAACTTCATCGGACCCCCATTTGCGATTTTTTTTTTGTCAAATTCTCAAGTGAAAATCATAAAGTGTGATGCCTTGTACATGACGTCACACGCACGTGTCGAACGCAAGTCGAACGGCTGATTAGGGGCAACGTCAACATGATGACAACTGTACGTGCCAGTTTGACAAAACTTTGTGACACCAGTGACTTTCACACACCGACACCGACTGACAGATTGACATACTACCAATCTGACTGACGCACATGACTGACGTAGCCCACGTGCCCCGTGACAGATAACGCACATCTGACTAACGTTGCCCCGAATCAGCTGTTCAAGACGGAGCTGCGTGACATCAGTGGAAATGGTCTATTACCGAGATTGGAGGTCTTACACAGAAGATATGAATTTTTATATGAAATGTTACAGATTTGCTCTGCTTCCTCTTAATATTGATTCACTTCCAATGAATGGGTTGTTGACATTGAGCACAATTGTTCCTACAACCGTTCCGGATAACTTGAATTTAAAAACAGCCCGAAACTTTGGTGTGGGCCCAGGCAGGGGGCACTTTTTGGAAAGCTAGTCACTGTCTGTTTTTGGCACGTTGAATTTTATCGATATTTTAGAACTTCATTTTCCCTGGAAGTTTACTTGTTGTGCTTGCGCTATGCCTGAGCCCCTGAGCTTTACGCCTGATTGCGTTTTTCTGGTCATACTGTGCTACAAAGATGATCGCTAATTCCAAAACCGTTTCGAAACAATGCATAACACTTCATGATTTTCACATTGAAAGAAAAAAAAATTTTTTTTGCAAATGGGGGTTCGATGAAGTTGTCGCAATTTTTCACCTTTTTACATATCACCCGGTATAAATGTTACATGCAGTTTCTTGATATTCACAATTACAGGATCTGTTGAAGATAGATTGGGCTAGTAAACGCAACAAACAGAATAGGAATCACTTTCGGAAATCGAAAGTTATTGGCCGTCAAAGTCAAGCCATTTTTTTGGTGGCGACAACTTCATTGTGGAGCAGTTTAGTACGATCTTTCTCATTTTCAAGCCGAATTTCATTATTCTGCCGCCATCTTAGCTGCCATATTGAAATTGCTCATTAGTGTAACGATTTCCATGAAACTTGAAATTTAATCTTGTCTCGTATATAGACATTCTTATTTTCTAGCCAAATTCCATGATTCTGCCGCCATCTTGGCTGCCATATTGGAATTTCTCATAAGTGGGACGATTTTTCCATGAAACTAGGAACTTATCCTTGTCCAGTACGATCATTCTTATTATCATGCTAGATTTCATGATTCCGCCGCCATCTTGGCCACCATATTTCAATTATCAATTATCATTCTCGCGACACGAGTTTATGTCGCCGTGTCGTTCAAATTATTCAACCATAGTTGGTGTCGCCAGATTTTAACGAAGGAGTGGGGGACTTTCGCCGGCGACATATGAAGTTCTGTAAAGCCGCCATTACACGTCACACGTCAAAAGTAACGAAACGTGATTAAAACTTGAAGTCGGTAAAGTAGGTCACGTTTGGTTTGCGCGCGAGGTTGACCGAGTGACGTCATAGATTAATATGAAACTTTTTATTCTAATTAGAGGAGAAATTATTGTGCCTGTTACATGAGAGGCTTAATTAGATCATAAACAACCGGAATACTCCATGAAAATAACTACTTTGTTAACGTTGTTAACTAAGTGAAATAATAACGTAATGGCTTAACGTTAACTTCCTTTACATTTCAAATCAATTAACTGAACGAATAACGAAGTTAACTTTTCTGTTAACGATTTAACGTTAAACGAAGTTACATTTTCCCTTAACCGTGCCCACCTTTGGCTAAATGGCAGCTATTGTCTCCATCATTGATAGTAATAATTAGCTATCTGCGTTGCTGTTTAATGCGTAATAATCGAGGTAATAATCCTAACTAGATTGTGACTAATTATGCACTGAACATCTGGGACTGAGCCTGGTGTGTTCCAATTTCAATAACAAGTAAACCAGTTAATCAATTTAAGCAGCAACAAAACGCTACTGCTGCTATACAGCAACTTTCATAATAGAACGTAATTATTTTAATTAACGTGATAGAATTCCACCATCGAGTTAACCATAAGCTATCTTATTGGCTGGATTAGTTACTTTTTTAATGTTCCGCTTCTAATTTTTTCCAGCCAAAAAATACACATTGTGTTCAGTGAAAGTTCTACAACAGAATTAAGCATGTCCACATATCATTTGCTGGCGAGTTTGCCGGTCTCGGAATTTTCTCAGCTTTTATTATTTTCACCTCCAACTTTTAATGGAATTATAAACAAGCAAATATGCATGCCTCACGGGCGTGAGGCTCAGCAGCGCACACAATTTTTTTTAATACTACTGGTAAGTAATCGTTAGTACAAGGTAAATTGCCGAACACACGAAGGAGTGCGTGGATGTCAAATGACAATTAAATTTTTTTTGCAAACACGCTTCCTTTATCACACAAAATAGAAAAACAGAAATGGCAGAATATCCAATAAATCACAGCTCAGACCATCAGACTAACGGAGCAGGAGCTGAAAACATGCTATGACCATGTTGCAACAGGCAAAAATTGACAGATAACGCCCGCCGTACGCATGGCGCATGCCTGCTCTACGAACACCAGGAGTGTCGGTAGCTAGGTAGGAGCGGATTTGATTGGTTCTCGCCCTAGCTACCGATCCGATAGTTGTCGGTAGGCAACTAGGTACTGTGTTGTCGCTATCGACAGCCGCTTCTAAGCGATAGTCGCTAAGCATAGGTCTCTGGCATAGGGAATTTACATGTACCTACTCAAGGTCAGGTAGAAAGCGACTGTTGATAAAGAACACAGAGTCCACCCCTGCTAACTTGATGAAGCTTTAGGTTAGGAGTGAACTCTATTTGCTCCGGAAATGATAACCGAACGCAAGAAAAAGTAACGCTACCCACTCTGGGACTCTGGAGGAGATAACCGAACTGCTAAGGAGTGAAAAGAGTGAACGAAGTTGAATTGCCGAACTCAGTCAAAGTTGTGTTCGCTGCTCGTGTCGCTGATGCTACTTGCAAAAATGTGTCACTGTCACCCTGGGTTGCACCAACGCTCAATTAATATAATACGAGACGTGTACGAGACTAGTGAAATTTCTTCTGGTCGGTACTCGTTGGTGATCGAATAATAGAAACTCTGGTTTCACAAAAAAGAATTATCCAATGATTGATTAGCTAAATATTTTATGCATTTCCCATGGTCAACCTACTAGGATTCACCAGTAGATTGACCATTTAATCTCGTATTAGCGTCAATTTGCGTATTATTTTTTTGGTGCAACCCAGGGTCAGTGAAAAATGAGGAACATCCGCTGAACCTGAACTGAGGAGTGTAAATTGTCCACTTTCGTAGAGGTGTTCTTTGATCCATTCTCTTTCGATTGAGACTAGTTGTAACCATCGGTACCAACAATGCAGGCGGCATATAAAGGGTGAAACAGAAATAAAAATTTGAACATTATTTTGTACCTCCAAAACCAAAATAGGCGAAGGCGAAATATGCGAATAGGTAAATCGCCGTCAAGAATTCTAATTTCATGGTCATGAAGTCGTCGTATATTTGAATCAAGTATCTTGACTATCTTGAGTTATTCCTGAAATATCTTCAAAAGACTGACGAAGTTGTTGCAAAAACAATATGTTTTTTTCGTATATCAGTAATTTATCTGATACTGAAGCAAAACTTGGTGTCTTCACGATAAATAACGTAAAAACTCGGTTGTGGGCGACACAAAACTTTCCCGGCGGTATCCAGAGACGTCAGTGATGATTTTGATCTAAGCGTCTGTCCCTTCGATATTGGGGAACTTGATTGGAAAATTGAAGCGAGCTAGCATCCTGAAAGACAACTTTCGTATACACATCAAAAAGCAGTGGAACCACACAAAAGAGCCGCACACATAGAATTTGCAAGAATACGTGAAAGGGACGAGCATACTGGGGATCCGAAAGCTACAGAAAACACAAGGTTAATAAAGCACCGATGGATCGGCCGACACACCAGTTTTAAATCCAGAGCGATAACAGCGAGTAGAAATCGACGAATACCCAAGCGCAAATAATAATTGACGTGAATTTATAGTAGTAGGTAGTAATAAACATTGTGTGTGTTTTTAGCGAACGTCTCAATTATAAAAGAACCAAAACGCGCGAAGTTCGTAATAATAAGTATGTAATATTTCATTTTTTTGCCATCGCGGTGGAAAACTGTCTTTTTGCCTGAGTATACTCATTCTTAGGCAAGAAGTGGAAATCATTTACCAAAAAAAATTGAAAAAGCTCGAAGTCCGTAGAACTTTTAGTTTAGGAGCTCGATGATAAGAGAGGCGGACAGACCAGTGGCGTACCAACGGGGGAGCGGAGGGGGCGGTCCGCACCGGGTACCAACAGTAAGGGGGGTGTCAGTGTCGGATTATTTGTGGTGCAAAAGGAGTCCACAAAACTAGGACACAAGGCCTTGGAGGGTGCAAAATTAGCTAGTGAAGACCCGTCTTCCGAAAAAATTTCGTCCGCGGCGCTTTTTTGCGCATTAGTCACTATTCGTAGTGTTTTCCGCTTTGTTGAGAAATCGTTTTTCTATGTCCAAAAATACCATGTCACCAATTGGGCGCGATTTTTTGATCTGAAAGTCTAAGGGCGCAAAATGGCCTAATTCGGTACAGGGGGTGTCACTAGCACTACGCAGTCTCCAGCTCATTCTCTAGGTAGGTTTAGGGGGAGGGAGGGGTGTTACAGGATTAGTCCGCCCCGGGTGCCAAATACGCTAAGTACGCCACTGGGACAGACATCAAAGCGCCGGTAATAGCTCATAATAAAAATACGCTAAAAAAAAGCATGTAAATAAGACCAACAGGCCGAGAAAAACCTACTTCAAACTTGGGCCAAAATTTTGGTAGCGAGTTAATTCTATGCATCAGTGTGTAACAATAAAGAGTTTCATAAGAATAACTTATGATTCCTTACCGCGACTTGAATTAGGTAATATACGTTTACTGTAGGTCCTTAAAGCAATCAACAAAAGTTGGAATTCAACAAGCAGAAAACATTAAATATGTGTGACCGGATCTATGGTCGCTTTCCCTGGTTTCCTTCACACTTTTCCCTTTATCTCACCTACGTGACGGCTCTATGTTGGTAGTATAATAATTAAAACGGTCATTAGAAGAGCCCCGAAATGTTTCAGGCGGCATTATTATGCTTGAAACAACATTTCACGTCAGTAATTTGTTGCATTGCATTGCTCAATATAACACAGTCGTAAACTGATCAAATTGAGCTACTAATTAAAAAACTGGGTAGCTAATCTCTTCGGCCGCATATGTTGAATGTTGACCGCTGCGATATGTAGGTAGGTAGGTACCTATAATAGTGACGATAACAATAATAACGTCAGTTCGAGTTACGCAAGCCGCAAGTGCATTTAATCGAAATAATTGGCGTAACTCTGTACTCTTGTTTCTCTTTCTTATTTACATTTACTGTAGAGAGATACAACATAGGTGATTTTACAGCTCGGCCAGAAGTATGTCAATGGGAATAGGTTGGTAGCGGTAGAGTGGTGTGGTGCGATAAATGGTCCGCTTGGCCAGATTGGACCAAGGACGGATTGGCCAAAGCCGCTAGGCCGCAATCCCGGGTTAGAATTTTGATCAAAGGGCCCCCAAAACTCGGTCGATGTGGGGCTCCAACAGACCAAAAGTAAATGAATGGAAAATGGGGCAAAATACAATGTGCAACAACAACAACAACAACAGACCAACAACAACTCCATCAGACTCACAAAAAACTCTTGAAAATAATGTTCAAAAAAGGTATTTACTACAGCAGTAAATTACTTTTCCGAGAAAACAACATCTACAAAATAAAGCAAATATATGCCGAAAAGCTCTTCCTTTACCAATCTAAACAGAGTAATGTCTCTAACAAAATTTGCGAACATAATTTGAGAAGCAAAAATGAAATCGCTGTTCCCAAAGCCCAAAAAACCGTCGGCCAAAACTGTTTTGTTTATTCGGCACCTAGGCTATTCAATAACGTGCCAGACTCAATAAAAAATATTGAAAATCATAAGCAAAAGTGTACAGAACTGAAAGAGTGGATTTTAATGGGTGACATCAAGGAAATGCTGCCCACAGTGCTCTGAGGCGTTTCACCTCTATCGATTTTGACCCAATTTTTGATTTTTGACTTTTTTCACCTCATTTTCAACTTTTCTGCTCAATCTTGATTTTTTTTTAAATTTATTTTCATCCGTTTGTATTTTAGGTATCTGTTTTTTGAATTTTCAATAGTTGCCTATCTCGTTGCCTATTCAATCGCACTCACACACAAAGTTCCCTTGAGGAACTTTAAAGTGAGGCTTACTCTTTTCCCAGTACAGCTAATAGGCCCCGTAGCACCCTTTTTTCCGTAAGAACTTCCAGTCTATGATTCCAGTAGTTGCCTTTGCGCTGCCGCTATCTGATAGAAATCTTCGAGTCCTCTGTATAGTCTCTCCCTGCAGAATAGTTGGACTGCTGGTGCTCTATGGGCTATGTGCGAGACAAGTAGCGCCGGGTAGAGCACGAGCGTAAAGTGAAGCTTTGGTGGTATATTCGCTAGATACACAAGAAGTACTCCGGCGTGATGCGAACACGAACACCCTAAGCATTCCCGCCACTCTGCCAGTCCACAAGTGGTTTTTATTTTCACCACCATGGGCTCTGTGTGTCCTACGCCCTGATAGCTGAAGGTCATGCACGCTCCCCATGCTGCTGGTAGTTCTGGTTGCCTGCTGGGCCCCGCGGACCCCCTCTTTTCGCTACTTCAACATATCAAGGGTGGGGGGAGGACGAATAAAACCAGCGATCTAACCAATATTGTTGGGTGCTAGGTGCTATGCACTTCACACATAGACGCCGCGCTTTACCCCTGATACTGTGAGGCTGGCCAAACAATTTTACCGATACCGAGATGGCATGGGTACTTTGGAATCACTATTTTCTCGATCATTTTATCACGTTATTCACGTTTGGCTCACATTTTGTGATTTTGGCACAATAGAGAAAAAATCAATTTCAAAAACTGTTTTGTTCACAAAATCTTATGCTTGGCGACACCACACCCGGTTCAAAGTTTGATCGGGATTTTCAAAGCTATCTCCCAATTCCTACACACTGTTTATCACTTTGTACTACAATAAATACACGCCAACAATTATTGCGCTTGGGAATATCGCTGGGACTCTCGCTTTTCATCCGCTTTCGATCACTCCCAATTCAATACTGGTGTAGGCCGGGAATCGGTGCCTTATTTAGGTCCGACTGATTAATCTCGAATGTTCCAAAGGTCCTCCAGCAAATTCCACAGTGACCCGGCATACGGCTTCTAGGCGACTCCCGAATAATCTTACACTTTTCGCCTGCAATCCCAACGTGTGGTGAATCCGGCACCTCCGCCACAATAGACAGATGTGTCTTGACCCAACGTTGAAGGCTCCATTCAGTTTCACGGGCAAACGCCTACACGCATGTCTGGAATGTACCAGAGCTCCGTACTTGTACACTGCGACCCAATGGGAAGAGTCTAGAAAGATCGCGCGCTCTTCAGAATCGATTCTCATAACAATATTATAATCAACAGTTATATCACAAGTGCTTAGATTTTCACGATACCTTTGGCCAGGCGATCGTGAGTGCTGGTTGCAGCGATAAATGCCCGAATCCGTAGGAGGAGGGCATTTATCTAGGGATAACCAGCCAAGTGAAACGCTTGGCCAAAATTATCTGGGAAAATCTCGAGCACGAGTGATATTTTTATGATTATTGCACAAAAGAAGTCCGAAGTGACAGCTGGCAGATTTTGTTGTTTACTGTTTACATTTTATTCGGTTCAAGTGACAGTGGGATTCAGATAAGTGAATAATATCCTTGTAGGTCTAATAATCAAGGGCGTTGTATGTAATAATCACTGAAATATTTCCAAAATGACACTATTGCACGCCACTAGTAAGTCCTCCGAAATCGAAAATAGTTCCAAAGATTGAGCCTACAAAGATGAGGCAGGCATACAGAATAATTTTGTTTTAGTCGAGGCCCTCTTTCAAAAGTTATGGCAAAACAAACAATTAGTTTGTGACCTTTGACACCCTGTATCATTTTTAGGAAGTAAGCGAAGGCAGAAACATTGTCACGTCATGCGAGCTCACATGCTATCACGTAGACCACGTCACGGGTAGAAAAGTGTGCACAGTAGTTGTTTTCTTGGTATTTTACCCACGACTATACTACCGTAAGAGTTGGATAGAGGGATCCCTACACACTGTGCGATTTTGATTACCAGCGTGCGATTTTGTATTCTCTTTTGTTTTAAGCACAGTAGGACCTGGAAATTGTTAGGTTTTTTGAAAATGAATTTTTTTATTATAACTGACACATTAGACATTACAGCTTTCAGTCAGTGTTATTGTGAATATTCCGTCAATTTGTGTAAGGTAATGCAAAATCAACGTGATGTTGCCCTTTGACTAGCTGCCGTACTTTTTTTGCCTGTTGTGTCTAATATTTTTGAAATGTCAAGAGTCAAAGGCCTAATAATTGAAAGTAATAATAATAAAATTTATTATTTATATGAAAATTTATATCTTTTCAAGTGTGTATTGTGGGAATAAAAAATCAATAAGACGTTTTTGTCCTGAGAGGTCACAATACCTACTTAAAAATGTGTAAAATAATAAGCTGAAAATAGAGAATAAAGACGTCTTAGAGACGGACAGCTTCTTTTGGATTTTGAAAACATTTTGACATTTACATTTTGAAAAATCAAACGCCTGACCTACTATGTGCTTTTGAACATCATTTTGCACCCAGCCTACCAGATCGCGTGCATATCGTGGGTGTTGTGATGCTACTGTGATGTGTAAAAATTTCGCAGTTTCATTTTTTTTTCTTCGTATCTAATAATAAAATGTGTGATATTGATGCATCATTATATTCAGATAAGCACAAGGAATCAAAAATAAAATTAAAAAAATATTGTTGCCATTTGAAAAACAAAAGTTGACTATCAGTGCTCAGAAGCATCATTACAAAAAAATATTTTTTACTGTCGAATCATAGTAGACATAAAACCATTCAAACTGATTTTTGAATTTTGAAGATCGGATGAGGAATTACGATGCTACAGCGGTGGCCGTTTTTTATGCACCCCTCTGTATAGGTATATATATACAGGGTGTCCCAGAAATGGCGCATAAACTCTCCACTACGTTGTAGCGGAACTTCCAGGGAACTTTAGAAAAATAGTAAAAAAATTCCTCCTTGACCACTCTTCGAGATATAAGAGTTTGAATTTGAAAACTCAACTTCTCCATTTCTGTGATTTTTTTAAAACAGCAATATTTATTTCATGGAGACAAAGCCTTTTTATCATTTTCTGGTGAAATAATCCTCAACAACTTTTGATTAACGGCTACAGCCAAATTTAAATTTTGCAAATTTTCAATCAAATTACCCAGAAAATGGATCTGGCATCATCGGTGAAAAACAAATGAGTAGGTATACCTACAATCTGACATTGGATAAATAAAAAATCGAATGAAGTCATTTTCTGACAATAAGATCAGTCAGTGTCATTTTGCATCATTCCTGCCTCACTTTTCCGCGAATAATGTATGCGGCTAGCGAATACACTGATATGTTACTGATTTTGGGCGAACGTCGCGTCAATCACTTGCAGGCGGAACGCATTATTTACCCCCAGCAATACCCTCAAAGAAAGCATCCCGATCGTATGTGATAAGAGAACAGAAGAGAGAGCCAGAAGGACCGGACAGGAAGTATCAGTATTATTCATATACCGTATTATCACAAGCAGATCGCGGCCGCCCTCGTCATGTGAGTGTACCTGATGATGCCTGATGCTGAAAAGGACGTTTTTGAACTGCTTCAGAATCAACCAAATCGAAAGGCTCACAAAGTTTCACCGGGACTGCATGCTCTTACTTTTTCCTCGAATACGAGTAGTCCCAACGTCTATCCGAGCGTCTATCGTCAAAGGAGCCTGACGGATATTGATATTCACACATGATTTGCAAGGATTCTTCCTTGGATTGTTAGTTCAAAACAAGTTGAATAAGTGAAAAGGGTATGGCGTTTTTTAAAGTGAATTTCTTTCTGGGACAGCCTTAGAGTGCGTTCCACTAAACGATCGCAACGACCGCAACGCCCGTCTACCCGTTCCACTTATAGCCGCGGTCGTGTGTTGCGGTCGTTGCTACGTCACGAATGACGTCATACATCGCGACCACTCCAAGCCCACAACGATCGCGCTGAAAAGGTGAGGCGTTGCGGTCGTCTTCTGGTCGTTAGCGGCAATGTTGCCAGCTCTAGCAATTTATATTGGAAATTGCGACTTACTTTTTTGATTTGGCAATGGCGACCTAAAGTGACGACTTTAAAGTTCAATCAGTTCTATAACGATTTTTTTTTTAATTTTGCCTCCTTCCACATGATTTTACGCAACTTCATTTAAAAGATAGAGACCATTGGCAGGGCACTGCGATTTCGCGCAACACTAGTTTGGCTACGCATCAGCGGCGTAAAACCGGCAACACTGTCGCTGCAATTTTCTCTACAAACGTCAAACCCATGCGTCAAACAAAAAAGTTGTGCCGGTATCCCATCCATAATTCCCATACGGTATCCTTATGGCGAACTCAAAAAAAATGAAATTAACACTGTTCGACGTGACTCGAGTGACTCGACACACCACGACGACCGCACGCCCGTTCCACTTGAGTTTCCGCTCACAACGACCGCGGGCGTTTGCAAGCTAGTGGAACGGGAAAATCTGCGGTCGTGGGCGTGGGCGTTGCGATCGTTTAGTGGAACGCACTCTTAGTAACTCCTAAATAGAAATGGGAGAAACGCAGTTTTACAAGTTTATTTTCTGAATGCGCGAAAGTTGTTGAAATTGCGAAGAGGTGCGATCGGTAGCTATCAAAGCCAGTAGCTGTGTCAGTAGGCACCAGTATCAGTACCTACAAGGAAATGTCTAAATTGGCCCTAACAATGACCGTTTCTATGATGACCATGTTTATATTGGAACAATTGTATTCCTACCTTGCGGTACGTATGTAGGTGAGCACGTGCAGTCGTGCACGTTTGCCAAATCGACCGTTTAGTTTTTTGACGATAACTTAATAAATAAAAGCCAAAGAATTTTTCTACTATTTTTCCCCGACTTGATGATGAGTTCCCAGCAACGTACTGGAGAGTTTATGCGCCATTTCTGGGACACCCTGTATATATACAGGGTGTCCCAGAAATGGCGCATAAACTCTCCAGTACGTTGCTGGGAACTCATCATCAAGTCGGGGAAAAATAATAGAAAAATTCTTTGGCTTTTATTTATTAAGTTATCGTCAAAAAACTAAACGGTCGATTTGGCAAACGTGCACGACTGCACGTGCTCACCTACATACGTACCGCTAGGTAGGAATACAATTGTTCCAATATAAACATGGTCATCATAGAAACGGTCATTGTTAGGGCCAATTTAGACATTTCCTTGTAGGTACTGATACTGGTGCCTACTGACACAGCTACTGGCTTTGATAGCTACCGATCGCACCTCTTCGTAATTTCAACAACTTTCGCGCATTCAGAAAATAAACTTGTAAAACTGCGTTTCTCCCATTTCTATTTAAGAGTTACTAAGGCTGTCCCAGAAAGAAATTCACTTTAAAAAACGCCATACCCTTTTCACTTATTCAACTTGTTTTGAACTAACAATCCAAGGAAGAATCCTTGCAAATCATGTGTGAATATCAATATCCGTCAGGCTCCTTTGACGATAGACGTTGGGACTACTCGTATTCGAGGAAAAAGTAAGAGCATGCAGTCCCGGTGAAACTTTGTGAGCCTTTCGATTTGGTTGATTCTGAAGCAGTTCAAAAACGTCCTTTTCAGCATCAGGCATCATCAGGTACACTCACATGACGAGGGCGGCCGCGATCTGCTTGTAATAATACGGTATATGAATAATACTGATACTTCCTGTCCGGTCCTTCTGGCTCTCTCTTCTGTTCTCTTATCACATACGATCGGGATGCTTTCTTTGAGGGTATTGCTGGGGGTAAATAATGCGTTCCGCCTGCAAGTGATTGACGCGACGTTCGCCCAAAATCAGTAACATATCAGTGTATTCGCTAGCCGCATACATTATTCGCGGAAAAGTGAGGCAGGAATGATGCAAAATGACACTGACTGATCTTATTGTCAGAAAATGACTTCATTCGATTTTTTATTTATCCAATGTCAGATTGTAGGTATACCTACTCATTTGTTTTTCACCGATGATGCCAGATCCATTTTCTGGGTAATTTGATTGAAAATTTGCAAAATTTAAATTTGGCTGTAGCCGTTAATCAAAAGTTGTTGAGGATTATTTCACCAGAAAATGATAAAAAGGCTTTGTCTCCATGAAATAAATATTGCTGTTTTAAAAAAATCACAGAAATGGAGAAGTTGAGTTTTCAAATTCAAACTCTTATATCTCGAAGAGTGGTCAAGGAGGAATTTTTTTACTATTTTTCTAAAGTTCCCTGGAAGTTCCGCTACAACGTAGTGGAGAGTTTATGCGCCATTTCTGGGACACCCTGTATATATATATATATATATATATATATATATATATATATATATATATATATATATATATATATATATATATATATATATATATATATATCTTGATGAATGATGTATTTCGGGCTCATTTTTCTACATCCATATATTACTTTGAGCTCAAAATTATATATTGGGCTCATGAGTCCAAAAACTGGACATATTTATATAGTATTTTGAGCTCGTCAGTAGTTACACCTCTGGCTTTTTAATAAAAACCAATTATTGTGCTCCGTTGCCACAAATACAACATACCACAGTCTGATATTTTGAAATCGGGCTAGTCGATCCTGAGTTCTTGTTCATCCTCATATTTGACCGGAATCGGGCTCTTATAGCTGTCTAACGCTCTAATCGCAAGTGCGCACTTGAGATAAGACCATTGGTGACTGTGCACTGTGCATGATTGTCAAGTACTTTGATAGTTATGATTTGTTAAGTAGGACCTGTAGTGGGTCTCTGATGCATGAAATAGTTTCGTACGGCCTAAGTAAATAGTACTCTGATAGCAATATGACCGCAAACAGCTCATTTCCTGCTGCCTCTTACGCAACGCTCTCAATTGAACACTTTGAGTGCAAGGGAGACGGCACCATTTAACGGCAGATCTTTTCAACTGTTAATTGTGAATTTCAGTTATTTTAAATCTTCAGCCAAAACACTAGGCTGTCGCTGCTTATTATACCAGTTGAAGGGAGAAAGGAGAAACTGTATACAATCGCTTAGTGCGGGAAGCCACGCCCTACGCAGACGCCCAACATCACAACCAATGTCAACTCTAGTCCAAGAACTTGCTCACATGCGCATGCGTCTGAATTATTTTGCACTTTTAACAGAAACTTTCTTTGAAATCTGATACTTATGTATCTAAAAGTCAACCATGCCGTGAATCAAGCCCTTGAAAAAATTTTGGGCGAAAAAAGAAAAGTGGTATTTGTTGAGAGGCGTATGGCATTTTCGTACAAAATGATATGTTGAGAGCCCATTCTTCACTTTGGATAAGCATGTGAGCCCGAAATACGTCTTGAACATTTTAAACGTGCTCGTGCATAATGCAGATTGGGCTCCCGAAGATTTTCGTAGAAAAAGCCAGAAGTGGATAAAAAAACGGCCTATAAATTTGTAAGAATGGCACCGTGGGACCGGTTCGACCTAAAAACTGGAAATTATTCAAGAATGGATTTCTGAAGACATCCAAAACTTGAAATAATACCTATTCTGCACTATTTATTACCATGGGAACCTATCTTTTCTGGAACTTTTGCAGCTGTTCAAACCAAATCTTGGACAAATTTTGAAAAAAGAGACTAAATAACTTTGGAATCACGTTTCATAAGATTGAGAGGTGTTTGAAAAGAAAATATGACACCAAATGGCATTTTTCTACAAAATATTGTAGACAGCCCAATTCACATTCTTCATGAGTCCATGCGAGCCCGAAATACATCATGAACTCTTTCGTCGATCTCGTGCATGACGTAAATTAGGCTCCCTAGAAAATTTTGAGCGAAAAATAAGTTGAAATTATCAGAATGACAACGTCACGAAAGTAGTATTTGTTGGTAGGCGTCTAACACAATAATAATTTACCAAAATGGCAGGTATGTGCAAAATATGTTGAGAGCCCATTCCTTATTTTGGATAAGCATGTGAGCTCCAAATACGCCTTGAATATTTCAATCGTACTCGTGCATAATGTAGATTGGGCTCCCGAAGGTTCTTGTGAGAAAAGTCAGAAGTGGACAAAAACGGACTGTATCATTGTAAAAATAGCACCGTGGAACCTGTCCAACTAAAAAACGTGGAAATATTCAAGAATGGATTTCTGAAAACATCCAAAACTTGAAATAAAACTTATTCTGCACTTCAACACAATAACCTATCTTTTCTGAAATTTTTGCAGCTGTTCAAACCAAATCTAGGATACATTTTTGAAAATGTGACTTAATAACTTGGGAATCACGTTCTAGAAGATTGAGAGGTGTTTGAAAACAAATATTTGTAAACATATGGCATTTTTTTACAAAATATTGTAGAGAGCCGAATTCACATTCTCGATGAATCCATGTGAGCCCGAAATACATTATGGATTCTTTCGTCGAGTCCGTGCATGACGTTTATCAGGCTCCTGAAAAAAAATTGGGCGGAAAAGAAGTTGAAAAAATTGGAATGACAACATCACGAAAGTAGTATTTTTATTGGTAGGTGTCTAACAGAATAATAATTTACAGAATGGCAGGTATGTGCAAAATATGTTGAGAGCCCATTCCTCATTTTGCATAAGCATGTGAGCCCGAAATACGTCTTGAATATCTCAATCGTGCTCGTGCATAATGTAGATTGGGCTCCCGAAGGTTTTTGTAAAAAAAGTCGGAATTGGACAAAAAACGGTCTATATCATTATAAAAAATAGCACCGTGGGACCTGTTCGACCCAAAAACTCGAAATCATTCAAAAATGGATAACTTGGGAACTTTATTCTCTAAGGTTGAAAGACGTCTTAGAACATACATAGGTAAACAAATAGCATTTCCCACAAAAATATTGTAAACAGCACAAATTGAATTCTCGATGAGTCCATGTGAGTCCGAAATACATCATGAATTTTTACATCATGCCCATGCATGACGTAAATCAGACTCCTGAGATTTTTTTGGCGGAAATGAGGTGGAGGAGCCTGTATGGCAACATCAAGAATGTAGTAGGTATTTGTTGGGAAAAATCTAACACAATAATAATTTACCAAAATGGCAGGTATGTGCAAAATATGTTGAGAGCCCATTCCTCATTTTGGATGAGCATGTGAGCCCGAAATACGTCTTGTACACTTCAAGCGTGCTCGTGCATGATTTAGATTGGGCTGCCGAAGGTTTTCATAAAAAAAGGTCTTAAGAAAACAAAAACGGACTATTTTGTTGGAAAAATAGCACCGTGAGACTTGTTTGAACCTCAAACATAAAATTATTCAAGAATGGATTTCTGAAAACATCAGAAACTTGAAATAAAACCCATTCTGCACTTTACAACGGGAATCTATCTTTTTGTTTTAAATTTTTGCAGCTGTTAAAACCAAATTCAGGACAAATTTTGAAAAATGGGACGGAATAACTTGGGACTCACGTTCTAGAAGATTGAGAGGTGTTTGAAAACAAACATTTATAAACAAATGGCATTTTTTCACAAAAAATTGCAGATAGCCCAATTCACATTCTCGGCGAGTCCATGTGAGCCCGAAATACATCATGAATTTTTTTGTCGAGCCCGTGCATGACGTAAATCAGTCTCCCGAAAAAAATTTGGGCGGAGAATTAGTGAAAAAGCCAGAATGACAACATCACGAAAGTAGTATTTGGTGGTAGGCGTCTAACACGATAATAATTTACCCTCGAATTCACTAGAATGGCAGTTATGTGCAAAATATGTCGAGAGTCCATTCCACATTTTGAATGAGCATGTGAGCCCGAAATACGTCTTGTACACTTCAATCGTGCTCGTGCATAATGTAGATTGGACTGCGGGAAGTTTGCATGACAAAAGTCTGAAGGGGACAAAAGCGGACTATATCATTGGAAAAATAGCACCGTGAGACCTGTTTGACACAAAAACTCAAAATTATTCAAGAATATGGATTTCTGAAACCATCCAAAACCTGAAATAAAATCCATTCTGCACTTTACAATAAGAACCTATCTTTTTTTAAATTTTTGCAGCTGTTCAAACCAAATTTAGGACAAATTTTGTGAAATGTGAGGAAATAACCTGGGACTAACGTTCTAGAAGATTGAGAGGTGTTTGAAAACAAATATTTATAAACAAATGGCATTTTTTCACAAAATATTATGGAGAGCCCAATTCACATTCTCGGTGAGTCCATGTGAGCCCAAAATACATCATGATTTTTTTTGTCGAGCCTGTGCATGACGTTATTCAGGCTCCCGAAAAATTTTTGGGCGGAGAATAAGTTGAAAAACCGAAATGACAACATCACGAAAGTAGTATTTGTTGGTAGGCGTCTAACACAATAATAATTTATCAGAATGACAGTTATGTGCAAAATATGTCGAGAGCCCATTTCATATTTTGTATGAGCATGTGAGCCCGAAATAGGTCTTGAACACTTCAATAGTGCTCGTGTATAACGTAAATTGGGCTCCCGAAGGTTTTTGTGAAAAAAAGTCAGGAGTGGCCAGAAAACGACTATATCATTACAGAAATAGCACCGTGAGACCTGTTTGACACAAAAACTCAAAATTATTCAAAAATGGATTTCTAAAAACAATCAAAACTTGAAATAAACCCTATTCTGCACTTTACAACTGGGAACTTATTTTTTCTACAATTTTTGCAGCTGTTCAAAACACATCTATGATAAATTTTGAGACTGTGACGAAATTGCTTATCACGTTATAGAAGATTGAGAGGTGTTTGAAAACAAATTATGTAAACAAATGACATTTTTCCACAAAACATTGTAGAGAGCTCAATTCACATTCTCGATGAGTCCATGTGAGCCTGAAATACATCATGAATTCTTTCATCCAGTTCGCGCATTATGTAATCAGGACTCCCGAATTTTTTTGGGCAGAAATGAGGTGGAAAAACCCGGATGGTCCTTCAAAAATGTAATATTTGTTGGAAAGCATCTGACAAAATAATAAATCAAAAAATTACATTTACGTACAAAATATGTCAAGAGCCCATTCCACATTTTGGATAAGCATGAGAGCCCGAAATACGTCTTGAACTTTTCAATCGTGTTCGTGCAGAATGTAGATTGGACTCTCGAGGGTTTTCGTGGAAGAAAGTCAAAAGTGGACAGAAACGGATTATATCATTGCAGAAATGGCACAGTGAGACCTCTCTGACCCAAAAACTCAAAACTATTCAAGAATGGATTTCTGAAAACATCTAAAACTTGAAATAAAACCTATTCTGCACTTTGCAACGGGAACCTATTTTTTCTAAAATTTTTGCAGCTGTTCGAAACGAATCTATGATAAATTTTGAAAATGTGACAAAATAAGTTGCAAATCACGTCAAAGAAAATTGAGAGGTGTTTGGATACAAATTATGTAAATAAATGTCATTTTTCCATGAAATATTGTAGAGAGCTCAATTCACATTCTCGATGAGTCCATGTGAGCCCGAAATACATCATGAATTCTTTCATCCATCTCGCGCATGACGTAATTAAGGCTCCCGAAATTTTTCTTTGGCAGAAATGAGGGGGAAAAACCTGGATGGTAACTTCAAGAATGTAGTATTTGTTGGGGAGCATCTAACAAAATTATTATCAAAGAAATGGCATTTATGTACAAAATATGTAGAGAGCCCATTCCACATTTTGGATAAGCATGTGAGCCCGAAATACGTCTTGAACTTTTCAATCATGTTCGGGCTTAATGTGGATTGGGCTCCCGAAGGATTTCGTGGAAAAAAGTCAAAAGTGGACAAAAACGGACCATAACATTTTAGAAATAGCAACGTGAGACCTGTTCGACCCAGAAACTCAAAATTATTTAAGAATGGATTACTGAAAACATCCCAACTTCGAAATCGAACCTATTGTGCACTTTACAGGGAGAACTCAGCGTTAAAAAATATTGCGGAGAGCTCATTCACATTCTAGTACAGGAATTTTAGCCGAAATATCACTTCAACCTCAAAATAAATACTGTAGTCGTGAAAATCACAGGTTCTGTTCAGAATTTTGTGCTCTTTCTAAATTTTTGGGTTTCAGAAAAATGATGGAAAAACACGATGGAAAATTTCATAGTTCTGTTGGAATATTGTGATTTTTTCTGTCAAATGTATATGATACAGGAAAAATAGTAAAAAAAATCGCTAAAACTTTGAAAAAAATATGGACGTCCTGAAAATTTGATATTCTGTTCAGACTTGAATGCTCTACTACATACCTGAAATTGACAGAAATCCCATCCCTGGGTTTTGAGTTATTGGAGGAGGGGAGTTATTGCAACTCAAAATGGAGGGGATGAAACCCGTTAATCCATTGGATGCAAATACATCGCAATTTGACGCATCATATCTCGTTGATACCATTTTGGCACAAAAAGTGTCGATTATTGTTGAGGGGGGGTCGTGGGAGGGGCGGAGCTCGGCTAGGTGATTATTTTTGTTTTCCTGGTCATATATAACCGATCACGACAAGTTTGGTATCTTTTCCGACTAAATTGAAACTCCTGACCTTGAATCCGATGTGTAAATTTGAATAGAAACAAGTTTGAACAAGTTCACTTGAAAAAACTTGCTTTTTTCTTTGACAATTTTGACAGTTTTTTTTACTGTTAAAGGTCTGAATCGTTCAAAAATAGTTCATGGTCCATTGGATTGTAGTGTCTTTTTTACGAAAATCATCCACTCGATGTTCTGTTTTGTTTCTGGATATTAAAAAATCAATTTTAACCTGTGAGTCGGTCCGGCGCGGTTTCTACAATTAACCAGAACACTACAACATGCACCTGCAAATGAAACTAGCTCAAACTATTGAACAAATGATAACTTATCTTTGAAAGTTCGAGGATTTCTGCAGAATTGAATTTGCTATAACATAAAACAAAATCGCTATAGGTCGCTCTGCAGGATTTTGAGTTTGAGCTATTTATATTTGCAGGTGCATGTTGTAGTGTTCTGGTCAGTAGTAGACACCGCGCCGGATCGACTCACAGGTTCAAATTGATTTTTTGATATCAAAAAACAAAATAATACGTTAAGTGAATGATTTTCGTGCAAAAGACACTTGAACCCAATGCCTTTTGAAATATTTTCGAGGATTTCAGACCTCTAACAGTGAAAAAAAGAACTGTCAAAATTGCCAAAGAAAAAAACAAGTTTTTTCAAGTTAACTTGTTCAAACTTGTTTTCATTAAAATATTCACATCGAATTCGAGGTCAGGAGTTTGAATTTAGTCGGAAAAGATACCAGACTTGTCGTGATCGGTTCTATATAACCAGGAAAACAAAAAGAACCACCTAGCTGAGCTTCGCCCCTCCCACGACCCCCCCTCAACAATAATCGACACTTTTTGTGCCAAAATGGTATCAACGAGATATGATGCGTCGAATTGCGATGTATTTGCATCCAGTGGATTAACAGGTTTCATCCCCTCCATTCTGAGTTGCAATTGATTACTCCCCCTCCGATAACTCAAGACCCCGGGGTGGGATTTCTGTCAATTTTGGGTATGTAGTAGGGCATCCAAGTCTGAACAGAATGTCAAATTTTCAGGACGTCTTCATTTTTTCCAAGGTTCTAGCGATTTTTTTACTATTTTTCCTATATCATATACATTTTACAGAACAAATCGAAATATTCCAATAGAACTATGAAATTTTTCATCGTGTTTGGTTCAGAATTGTTCAAATGTTCATTTTCAACATGTGCAGTCTCCACATAACTGTGTGTACTTGAAATCTCATGAAAAATTGAGCTTAATTTGAAATTATTCGGAATTATAAGTTTTCAGATTTTTGACAGCTCTAAAAAAAAGCCTCCGCTGGGATTTTTCTAAAACCCAAAAATTTGGAAAGAGGACAAAATTCTGAGCAAAATCTGTGATTTTCACGACTACAGTATTTTTTTTTGAGGTCAAAATCTATTTTTCTTGGGCTATTCTTGATGAGCCCATGTGAGCCCAAAATACATCATAAATTCTTCGATTATGTCCGTGCATGACGTACACCGGGCTCCCGAAGAAATTGTGGGCGAAAATGAGGTTGAAAAACTCGGATGGCAGCATCAAGAAAGTAGTATTTGTTGGGAGGCATCTAACAATATAAGAATTTATCAAAATGACATTCATGTACAAAAGAAAGAATGTAATAAGGAGAGGAATTTGAATTGGATTGAAAGCTGTCGCGAGCCCATTTCACATTTTTGATGAACATGTGAGCCCAAAATACGTCTTGAACGTTTTGATCGTGCTCGTGTATGATGTAGTTTGGGCTCCCGAAGATTTTTTTGAAAAGACAGTATGGACAAGAACGGACGCGAACATTGTAGAAATGGTGACGTAGGACCTGATTAACCCAGAAATTTGAAGTTATTCAACTATAGAAAAATGGAAACGTCCCAAACTCGAAATAAAAGCTACTGTGCACTTTACGACAGGAACTCGTTTTCTCGACAATTTTCGTAGTTGTTCACCCGGAATATAAATGATACGAGTACTTTAACAGTCAAATCGTAACAAGCTAACTTGGGAATCACGTTCTATGAGGTTAAGAGACATCTGAGAACATAAATTCATAAACAATGGGCGTAATTTCGCAAATTGTTGTATAGAGCCCAATTCACATTCTCGATGAGCCCATGTGAGTCCGAAATACATTATGAACTTTTCGATCATGACCGTGTATGACGTAAATCAGGCTCTTGAAACATTTTTGAGAAAAAATGTAGAGTGGAATAATCCAGACGACAAATCTCAATAGGAAGTTCATTGAAAGGTGACAAATGATATAAATACGTGAACAAATGCATTTTCTTTCCAAATTATGCCGGGAGCTCAAAATACATCATGTACATTTAGAAATATATATATATTTGAAAATCAACATTGGCGATGGGATTACCTGAAAATTACGTCCTAAAATTATGAGACGTCCAATAATGTGAATCTGTGGAAAAAATATTTTTTTTTACATTGTTTGTCAAAAAATATGCCGCGAGCCCGAAATACATCATCCATCAAGATATATATATATATATACACACAACCACCTCTGTATATATATGAACGTCGCATGACAGCAAGCCAACTGGTTGACACTGTCGTCCACTTTATTTTGGCCGCAATCGTACTAATAATATATATCAAGCCAACTGGTTGACAATATATATTATTAGTACGATTGCGGCCAAAATAAAGTGGACGACAGTGTCAACCAGTTGGCTTGCTGTCATGCGACGTTCAGGCCAGAATCCCGAGAAATCTGTCTACTGTCGTCCACTTTAAAAAGCCCGCAACGGTACATAAGTGGACGTCGGTCCCATCGTACATCGTCAAAATATAGTGGAATAGATATAAAATAAAATTAACATAAATTAACAATACCTACTAATAATTTACAACAACATAATGACAAAATTAACAGTAGTAGAAATTCCTCTACGCTGTAGAACGCCCTCTGGATCAAAGTGGTAAAAAAGTTTCATTTGCTGTTTGAACACCAGGGAAGAAGAAAAAAGCGCTAAGCAAAGGTGCAGGGTGATCACGCAAGAATTCCCCCCCCCTCATACTGAAAGTTTCCCCTTTGAGGTAATTTGAAAAAAAAAAACTTTCCTGTAACAATCTTTTCCGACTTCAAAATTGGAAAGTTTTAAATTCCAATTGAAAATACTGCGATTTTTATGAATTTTTTGACAATTTGTCTTTGGAAATAACCCAACACCGTCGTATATTTTTTTATTCAGAATAAAGAACTACATCGATTGCAATTCGAATGCACAAGGTGTGGCATCAACAAAAAAAGTTTTTTGCGACACCCTGTATATTATACAGGGTGTTTCATGACTTATACGACATAGCTTAAGGATAGATCCAGTTTTTTGAGGCGGATCCAGATCTGGCTTCGAAATTTTTCTAAGATCCTGCGTTTCAAAGTTACAGGGTGATTCATGTATTTTGGTCAAAACTTTTATAGGTCATAACTTTGGAACAAATGGATGGAATCGAATGAAATTTGACAGGAAAAGTTTCTTACTAAGAAGAATCACAATGACCAACGAGGCATGAAAAAATCCAGGGCCGGACTGAGAAAAATGGCCCCCATTAATTTTTTGGCAAGAAAGCCCTTTTCGCATCGGATTCCTGAAAAAATAACATTGTATTTGGAAAGTTCAGAAAAAATGCTACAGAATCAGCTATCCAATACGAACGGCACACCGCAGTAGGTTTAGTAAAAAAAAATAAAAAAAAATGAAAATTTAAATAGAGATATTTTCTGAATGATTCGATATAATTCATTGCATTTACTACTTTTCAAACAGGAAACGAGCAAAATTTTCAATAAAAAAAATTCAAAACTTCTAATAATAGGTGATAAATACATTACATGTTATTCACAAATGGTTTTCAAAATGCCCTCCCCCAACTTCGACGCAATTTCTACATCTCGTCAATAAATGTCTAGTGGCTTTTCGAATGGTTGGTCTATTGTTCCACGTTTCATTAACATCTGCAATTATCTTTCCTCTCCAATCCTTCCTGGTGTTCATTTCCGTCTTGTAGACCTCTAGATCTTTCATGTGGCTCCATACATAGTAATCTAGGACTGTGAGATCAGGAGATCTGGAAGCCAGGAATAAGGACCCCCGCGACCAATCCAGCGATGGGAGTATTCTGCATCCAAGTATTCTCTGACGTTTCATGAAAAATTAGACGGTGCCCCAATTGCATCCTGATGTAGAATTGTTCTTTTTGCTAATCATAAATCTCCATAATTATGTGCCTGTTCCGAGGCCTGTTCAAATTGCCATATTTTGGGAAGTAGAGCAGTTGCAGACACCGGCACCTCTCTAGCTCTAGCTTCTGATTGAAGTTTAGATTTAGGGCTTATTTTTACAAAAAAGAAGAATTGTATTGGGTGAACGGTTTCTGAGAGAATCACGCCAAGATGTTTTAGATGGGATACACTGTCTTAAGTATTGAAGTAAAAAATTAAAAAGGACCTACCTTGTGACGTCCAACACCGTGAGATGGAGAGAGCGCTCCCTGTGGTCCACTGATGTCCAGCGCGTTACGATAGGGGAGGTTGTGGGTTGAAAAATGGAGTGATACATAATAACAATAATGAGAAGTCCGAAATTGCCCTCGTACAACGCGGGCGGCGAAAACGGAACCGAAGAGAAACGAAAAAATTAAGAGAACCTTCAAAACTGAAACTGAAAAATTCGCACATATGGGCACACAAAAATCCTTATGCCGCGGTACAAAAGAACTCTCAGCAGAGGTTTTCACTGAATTTGTGGTGCGGAGTGGTTGACGACACTTTGATTGGGCCACATTTCTTTGAGGAACGGCTGACGAGGGAAGGCCCACAGTCAGAGACCCACAGGCGAGGTCTACAAGACGGAAATTAACACCAAGAAGGATTGGAGAGGAAAGATCATTGCAGCTGCTAATGAAACACAGAACAATAGACCAACCATTCGAAAAGCCACTAGACATTTATTGACGAGATGTAGAAAATGCGTCGAAGTTGGGGGAGGGCATTTTGAAAACCATTTGTAAATAACATCGAACAAAGGACCCCGCACGATTCTTATGGAAAATGGGTCTCGGTCAAATTCCCTAATTTTTTCATATGTTGTAGCCGAATTTGACACGAGCCAAAATCCATCGTCCGTTACCTAAAAAAATGGACAGTTTTTTTTCTATAAGGGGTTGAAGATGGGTTATTTCAAGGTAAAGAAATATGTTCCAAAGTAAGTGAAAACATTTCAAGGTTCTTTTCAACACATATGGCTCATGACAATTCCCTCTTTCTTTTGTGAAAAAATCAACCCCCTCCCTCACCCCCAACCCCTAGTTGACAGTATCAAATTCGAAATTACGTTTGAAAGTCATGCAAATGGTTCTATTTTGTTAAATTATGAATTTTGGCACAAATTGTTTTTCCAACCCCCAAATAGGGGGTGGGGTTGGAAAAAAAACCATCGGTCAATTTGGCTGAATTTCTGATATTGTGCTTTATCAGCTACGCTGAACAAGATTACCAAGAAAAAACTCATTCGTATGACCAGTTTCCACCCCACAGAGGGTTGAAGTTGACAATAATGAATCATAAAACATTCTCCCACGTCATAAACCAAATGAATGGAAATATGTATAGGCCAGTCAAATAAGGAAAGCTGGAGGGAAAAAACTGTTGGAGTTTTGGAAATTTGACAGCAATGTCCGGTAAGGTGTACTGATAAACATACTAAAAGTCCCCAACTCTACCTATTGAGCTCGAGCCGCCATCTTGGAAAAATGGTCCTTCGATCCAGTTTTCTGCTTATATTGCGCTAATCATCAGAGATATCCAATTAGGTTTCATTAAAAATCAAGGCTATAAAATTGCCCACAAAAATTGTTTCATACCGATTTTTTTCCCGTATATGTTGATATTAATAAAATTAATTTAACAAAAAAAAAATCAAAAAATTAGCGATTTTTTGCCTATGGCTAAAGATATTGTCTCCAAAATTTGTGAAGATGTTGGCAGTTCACATCAAAGCTAAACGTGACAGTTGAGATAGAAAAAAAAAATTGCGAAAATATTTTTTTATTTTTTTTCAAATTAAGCAAAATATTGATTTTCGAGTTTGACATTTCCAACAGGGCGGAGTGAAGGTTCCAATCGAACATGAATCAGTTTTGATATTTACATATTGTAAGACAAGATTTCATCAGTATTGTGCCTTCACGAGCTTCTGGAATGCTCGATATGAATTAAACTAAAAGAATAATATCTAAGTCCAAAAAGTGTTGTCGATTGGTTATAAAGGAAACATTTTGAAACAAAAGACATCAGCAAAGGATATACAGGAGGTCCAAAGGTTATTCAACTGTATATGAGCCCCATATTGATGTGCCTTATCCAAAATAGTACAAAAGAATCAATCAAAATGTTAAAATCCACCCTGTATAACAAAAAGTAACGATACAAAATTGAAGTAGTAAAGCGTACCTGGTGCCAAAAATACAGCCTTTACATTGCTGAAAAAAAGAACAAAATTGATCGATTTATTTGAAAGTTATTAGTCCTCAAACTTGACTTTACAAATTTCAGCCAGTGAAATTTGGAAAAGTAGAGAGAAGTAACTGTCGGAGTTTCAGAAATTTGACAGGGATGTTCGCTGAAGTATACTAATAAACATACTAAAAGTCCCCGCCAGTACCTGTTGCGCTTGAGCCGCCATCTTGAAATAATGGTCCTTCGATCAAATTTATTATCATTTTTCCAAGATGGCGGCTCGAGCACAACAGGTAGTGGCGGGGACTTTTAGTATGTTTATTAGTATATCTTAGCGAACATCCCTGTCAAAATCCTGAAACTCCGACAGTTACTTCTCTCTACTTTTCCCTATTTCACTGGCTGAAATTTGTAAAGTCAAGTTTGAGGACTAATAACTTCCAAATAAATCGATCAATCTTGTTCTTTTTTTCAGCAATGTAAAGGCTGTATTTTTGGCACCAGGTACGCTTTACTACTTCAATTTTGTATCGTTACTTTTTGTTATACAGGGTGGATTTTAACATTTTGATTGATTCTTTTGTACTATTTTGGATAAGGCACATCAATATGGGGCTCATATACAGTTGAATAACCTTTGGACCTCCTGTATATCCTTTGCTGATGTCTTTTGTTTCAAAATGTTTCCTTTATAACCAATCGACAACACTTTTTGGACTTAGATATTATTCTTTTAGTTTAATTCATATCGAGCATTCCAGAAGCTCGTGAAGGCACAATACTGATGAAATCTTGTCTTACAATATGTAAATATCAAAACTGATTCATGTCCGATTAAAACCTTCACTCCGCCCTGTTGGAAATGTCAAACTCGAAAATCAATATTTTGCTTAATTTGAAAAAAAAATAAAAAAATATTTTCGCAATTTTTTTTTTCTATTTCAACTGTCACGTTTAGCTTTGATGTGAACTGCCAACATCTTCACAAATTTTGAAGACAATATCTTTAGCCATAGGAAAAAAATCGCTAATTTTTTGATTTTTTTTTTGTTAAATTAATTTTATTAATATCAACATATACGAGAAAAAATCGGTATGAAACAATTTTTGTGGGCAATTTTATAGCCTCGATTTTTCATGAAACTTAATTGAATATCTTTGATGATTAGCGGAATATGAGCAGAAAATTGGATCGAAGGACCATTTTTCCAAGATGGCGGCTCGAGCTCAATAGGTAGAGTTGGGGACTTTTAGTATGTTTAACAGTACACCTTACCGGACATTACTGTCAACTTTCCAAAACTCCAACAGTTTTTTCCCTCAAACGGAAAAATTTGTTCTAATTTGACTGGCCTATGTAGTGAACTTTCATATCATCTTGTTTCGTGAAAATGTCTATTCTTCAAAAATAATTTCAACCTCGTACCTCATCCCCTATATCTGCTTCTGAACATCATATTCGAAATAAATCTTGAAAATTATAATTATTCTTATTTCATCCTTCAAAAGTCGCAGTAGCTGGAATAAGAGTGTGACATAATATTTTGCCTTGATTGAGCACTTGACCAGCTTTCGCTTCAGATAACATCAAATTCTTCAATCTCAACTATAAATAGAGGTGTATCCTCGGGTGTATCCGTACCTTGATCCGTACAAAAGAAGATAATTAGGAATAAGGTATACCAACAGTAGGCCAGGCGGTATGTCGGTAAAATCACTACAATCTGGAAAAAACTCCGACCAAAGCTTTTATGGTGTCAAACTCTTCGTAAGGTCAGTAGTTATCTACCACTGAGTTTCCGCCCAAAAACGAGTTGTGCTGATTCCTCCACATCTGCGCGAAGGTAAAGGATGCCTCGAAAGTGCAAAAAGACCTGTTAAACCTTCCTACTTTTTTGTTATATTTGCCTAAATGCAAACGTACAACTCTTACGCAAACATTGGAAGCATCTGTCATCATCTCTGTGCCAGTCTTACTGTTGAAAAAAAAGATTTCTTTGTGCGGATCAGATAAATCACATTTAATTGTTTTTTTACACAAGAAAACGATGGAGCAACATGTATTTTGGATGTTTTCCAATAACTTGTACTCACTGAGCCCATCTATGGCACTAAAATTTCAATAACAGCATTTTTGAAGATGTTGCCAGCAAAAAAGTTAATAATTTTCACCCGCCTGTTCAGCAGCAATTTTTCCAATTTTACCAAACACCGTTTCTGGAAGTTTTATAAGGAATGAAAAGCTCAAACTCTTCTCTAACGATATCGTGTCTGGCTTAACCGCGGCACGTACTTGAAAGTCTAAAAAACTGTTTTCTTTTCGAGAGGTCCTGTTTCACCCGTGTGCGGCCGTGCCTACTTGACATAGACCGGACTGATTACACGAGCTTGGAAATGTACTCTTTTCCAGTTTTAAAACGCGACCATTATTATTGAGACTTTGTACATTGATTCATGAAGAAATCATACATTATTTCATCATTAATGGTCGTGTTTCAAAGCTGGAAGAGAGTACATTTCCAAGCTTGTGTAATCAGTCCGGTCTATGTCAAGTAGGCATGGCCGCACGCGGGTAAAATAGTACCGCTCGAAAGAAATCAGTTTCCTACACTTTCAAAAAGCGTGTCGCGGTTGAGCCAGATATAATATCATTAGAAAACAGCTCCAGCTTGTCATTCCCTATAAAATTTTCGAGAACGGTGTTTGGTAAAATTGAAAAAACTGCTGCTGAACAGGCGGGTAAAAATTATCCACTTCTTAGCGGGCAACATCTTCAAAAATGCTGTTATTGAAACTTTAACGCCATGAATGAGTTCAGTAAGTACAAGTTATTAGAAAACATCCAAAATACATGTTGCTCCATCGTTTTCTTGTGTGGAAAAACAATTAAATGTGATTTATCTGACCCGCACAAAGAAATCTTTTTTTTCAACAGTAAGACTGGCACAGAGATGACGACAAATGCTTCCAATGTTTGCGTTAGAGTTGTACGTTTGCATTGAGGTAAATAAAATGAAAAAGTACGGGGGTTTAACAGGTCTTTTTGCACCTTAAAGACATCTTTTACCTTTGGGCAGATGTGGAGGAATCAGCACAACTCGTTTTTGGGCGGAAACTCAGTGGTAGATACCTACTGACCTTACAAAGAGTTTGACACCATAAAAGCTTTGGTCGGAATTTTTTCTATCCAGAATGACCTACCGCCTGGCCTATCAGGCAAAAAATCGTTAAAAAAATGTATGCAGTTATGCTGTAACGATGCTAACATAAGCATAGTGGAAGTGAATTTTGAGAGGGAATTCACAATCAGATGCAGAGAATCCGACCGTTAGTCCGGATGCTAGTTGCATAAAATGGAATGAACCTTGCATTTTTTGATGAGAAGATGCTACTTGGTGGAAATGCTCTTTGCATCATACTCTTCCGATCCAGAAAGGTAGCCATCAGCGCCACCCATGCAGGCAGCGTATACAGGGTGAAACAGAAAAAAAAAGTTGGAAAATTATATTTAAATAACCGTAGCATGTGGAGACCTGTAATTTACCACATTCATTATTTGTTTTGTGCTTATGAAGTCACAGTAAACCGCTCTTGATTACCATGAACCGTCTTTGAAATGTAGGGGAAAAACAGAAAAAAAAACAAAACCACTCTTTTTTTCATAAATAAGTGATTCTTAGAGATATTGACACAATACTTGGCATTTTTACAAAAAGTATTGTTAGAAATGATATGAGCTGGGTAGCCAATTCCTAAGCCAACTATTTCCAGAAATACGATTATCAACTTTTTTTTCCTCTTGAGCACCATCTTGAATCTGCCCTGTAAGGCATCGTTGAAAAAGTGATTGGTTATCATAATAATGGTAATATTTAATCATTGCATCGTAAAAACAACCTCCTCGTCATAATTTAGTGACCTCTTCGGCGGGAAAGAATTGCCACTCACGTATTTTCTGGCTCTTCAGAGCTTTAATGCCCATGATAGCATTGGCAACATCTGGAATGGTAAAATATGCTACGCATTATGAACCTTGATGTACTTTGAGGTAGCCTACCAAGTTTTGCAATCATCAATTGAAAGGTTTGTTCTCAAAGGCTGTTTGAACAAAATTTGTTTAATTTTTTTGTGGAAAATGCAAAATATTGGATCCTTCACCCTTATTTGATCCCTCGTTGAGGAAAGTCTGAAACCGAAAGTCTGCAAAAATTTTATGCTAATGGTTCACTGTGAACTGCTCTTCAATGTGTAGTTGTCAAAATCTGCATAGTTGCGTTCAGATTCCAGACAGAGAGCGACAAAGAAGTTCATGCAGTGAAAAAAGACACAACTTTTAATGCAACGGTGAAATCCCGGAAATGTCCCTTTATGATAGGCTTCCCACAATACACAGGTTCTGTGAGACTCTCAACCGTGGGTGAAAGGCTTGAAACATTACTAACTTAAGGCTCTAACAGTGTACGAAATTGCACATTTATGTTATAAAAATCAAGGTCTCCAGACAGCTTTCAGTCTAGCTCTGGGCTAGTTTTTTCTCTATCGTAATTTATGTCTTTTTTTACTGCATGAATTTCTTTGTCGCTCTCTGTCTGGGATCTGAACGCAACTATGCAATTTTTGACAACTAAACATTGAAGAGCACTTCCCACTGAACCATTATCATAAAAAATTCCGAGATTTTCGGTTCCAGGCCATCCTCAGTGAGGGATCAAGTAAGGGTGAAAGACCCAATATTTTGTATTTTTCTTAAAAAAACGACACAAATTTTGTTCAAACAGCTTTTAAGAACAAACCTCTCAATTGATAATGGTGAAACTTGGGAGGCTACCTCAAAGTAGATCAAGGTTCATAATGCGTAACATATTTCACCATTCCAGATGTTGCATATGCCATCATGGGCACTAAAGCTTTGAAGAGCCAAAAAATACGTGAATGACAATTCTTTTCCGCTGAAGAGGTCACTAAATTATGATGAGGAGGTTGTTTTTGCGATGTAATGATTTCATGTTACCATTATTATAATAACGAATCACTTTTTCAACGATGCCTCACAAGGCAGATTCAAGATGGTGCTCAAGAGGAAAAAAAAGTTGACAATCGTATTTCTGGAAATAGTTTCCTTAGAAATTGACTACCCAGCTCATATCATTTCTAACATTACTTTTTGTAGAAATACCAAGTATTGTGTCAATATCTCGAAGAATTACTTATTCATGGAAAAAAGAGTGTTCTTGTTTTTTTATCTTGTTTTCCCCTACATTTCAAAGACGATTCAAGGTAATCAAGAACAGTTTGCTTTTGAACAGGTACTTCATGAGCATAAAATAGTTAATGTATGTGGTGAGTTACACGTCTCCACATGTTTCGGTTAATTGAATATAATTTTTCAACTTTTTTTTTCTGTATCACTCGTGTATCACCCTGTATACGCCGCCGGCATGGATGGCGCTGATGGCTACCTTTCTGGATCGGAAGAGTACGATGCAAGGAACATTTTCACCGAGTGGCATCTTCTCATCAAAAAGTGCAAGGTACTTTCAACTAGCATCCGGACTACGTAGACCTAGGTACTACATTTTCAAGATTTATTTCGAATATGATGTTCGGAAACAGGGATAGGGGATGAGGTACAGGGTTGAAATTAGTTTTGAAGAATAGAGTTTCTTACGAAACAAGATGATATGAAAGTCCACTATTTCCATTTATTTGGTTTATGAAATGAAATAATGTTTTACTCGCTTTTATGCTTCATTATAATCAACTTCAACCCTCTGTGGGGTGGAAACTGGTCATACGAATGAGTTTTCCCTTGGAAACCTTATTCAGCGTAGCTGATAGAGCACAATATCAGAAATTCAGCCAAATTGACCGATGGTTTTTTTTTCAACCCCACCCCCTATTCGGGGGTTGAAAAAACAATTTGTGCCAAAATTCATAATTTGACAAAATAGAACCATTTGCATGACTCTCAAACGTAATTTCGAATTTGATACTGTCAACTAGGGGTTGGGGGTGAGGGAGGGGGTTGATTTTTTCACAAATGAAAAAGGGAATTGTCATGAGCCATATGTGTTAAAAAGGACCTTGAAATGTTCTCACTTACTTTGGAACATATTCCTTTACCTTCAAATAACCCATCTTCAACCCCTTATAGAAGAAAAACTGTCCATTTTTTTAGCTAACGGACGATGGATTTTGGCTCGTGTCAATATCGGCTACAACATATGAAAAAATTAGGGAATTTGACCGAGACCCATTTTCCATAAGAATCGTGCGGGGTTCTTTTGCTCGTTTCCTGTTTGAAAAGTAGTAAATGCAATGAATTATCTCAGATCATTCAGAAAATATCGCTATTTAAATTTTCATTCTTTTTTTTTTTTTTTACTAAACCTACTGAGGTGTGCCGTTCGTATTGGATAGCTGATTCTGTAGCATTTTTTCTGAACTTTCCAAATACAATGTTATTTTTTTAGGAATCCGATGCGAAAGGGGCGTTTTTGCCCAAGAATTAATAGGGGCCATTTTTTTTAGTCCGGCCCTGGATTTTTTCATGCCTCGTTGGTCATTGTGATTGTTCTTAGTAAGAAACTTTTCCTGTCAAATTTCATTCGATTCCATTCATTTGTTCCAAAGTTATGACCTATCAAAGTTTTGACCAAAATACATAAATCACCCTGTAACTTTGAAACGCAGGATCTTAGAAAAATTTCGAAGCCAGATCCGGATCCGCCTCAAAAAACTGGATCTATCCTCAAGCTTTGTCGTATAAGTCATGAAACACCCTGTATAGGTTGTTGAAAAATATTAAAGTTTCCAATTTTGAAATGTACGGGAAAATTCTCCATGAAAAGTTATTCTTTTTCAAATTATCTCAAAGGGGCAACCTCCAGTATGGGCTACGGCTACTGTTGATGGTCACATTATTTTTCGTCCAAAAAGTTCTAGTTCTCCATTTGCAACATGAACAGAAAAAAAAACAATGATTGCTTGATCTTTTTTGAGATATTTCTGCATTAGGCCCCGACTGGTGAAGGATGGTGAAGACCTCGAAAGGATACAAAATCTAGCCATATTATACCTACGTACCTATATGTATAGGGGAGCGTACAGCAATACATGATTATTTTATTGCAAGGAGATGCTGAAGATATAACTGAAAAACGAAATGTATATACCGGGTGATCATTTGAAAACTACCCACCTGCAATATCTCCCGATTCCTAGTGCAAATTTCTTTGAGCAAAAACAGGTCGATTTTTATGTCGAGGGGGACATCTAAAACATACATTGGAGAATCTTAAGCCCCCTCGCCCCCACTCACCCTAACTTTGGAATTTCAAATGACACCACCTTTCTTGCGATACGTCAAATTGAAGAGAATGAAGTTCTCTTTCTGAGAAAATATTTTTAAATTTTTCAACCTCGCCCCCTGTTCTTCCTAAAATTATCTGAGTGTCCAAGTTAATATTCTTGACCTCCATTTCCCTTCAATATAGTAAACGTCATCCTGCACAGCATCGGAAGAGAAAATTTTCTATAAAAAAAGTGCCACCCAAATTTACTCCTTCGCTCCCCCCACCTGACCTCAAAAATTTAAAATGTCAATACCCACTTTGTAATACATCAAATTAAAGAAAATTGAATTCTCTTCCTAAAAAAGATTTTTTCACAATTTTTGAAGCGCCCCCATCTCCCCCCTAGAATACTCCAAATGGCCAATTTATTGGGGGAGGGGTAGAAAATTTCGAAAAAATTATTCTCGGAGAGAGAATTCAATTCCTTTTGATTTGATGTATCACAAAGTAGGTGGTGTTTTGTTAAATTTGGGAGTTGAGGTGGGGGAGAGCAAAGGGGGGAATTTGGGTAGCACTTTTTCCACCAAAAATTTTCTTCTTTGATGCTATCTAGGAAGACGCCGACTAAATTGAGAAAAAAATGAGGGGTCCAGAATATAAAATGGGACAGTCAGAGAATTTTTAGGGAAAAGGGGGTGGGATTAAAAAAATTTAAAATATTTTTTTCAAAAAGAAAATTTAATTTCCTTCAATTTGATGTATCGCAAGGTAGGTAGTTTCATTTGAAATTTCAAAGTTGGGGTGAGTGGGGGTGAGGGGGGTGAATATAGAAATTTGCCAATATATGTTTTAGTTGTCCCCCTCGATATAAAAATCGACCTGTTTTTGCTCGAAAAAATATTCACTAGGAATCGGGAGTTATTGCAGGTGGATAGTTTTCAAATGATCACCCGGTATAAGAATAGCTATCTATACATTGTAGCCATGCAGATGCAGCAGTGTAGATCCAACATCCATGACCATGACCACAAGACAAGGTGAGGAGGAAGAAGGAGAACAGAAGAATCTACTATGACTTTTGGACGCGATACTTGACACCATGACACTGTGCATAGTCTGTCCACCCAAACACCATCACGTATTGACGCACCAACAACTCAAGAAGAATTTAAGTCATGGGAAAATATCGAACCGACCGACGGTTCTTCTTCTCTTCTCTTTGCTATACAGGAAATGTTATCAACACAACGGTAATGTATTCCTGAACATCACCTCTTCTTCGGAGCTCGGCCGTATACGGACGGACGGATTAGCTTACATCTGACTGGATGATGCCATTTGATATTCAAATCCTGTCTTGGTGGTACGCCTAATTAAGCCGTGAAAACTCGCTAGAGGAGATATTAATTATTGCGGTGCGATAAATTTCGTCCGCTATCAACGAAGCTATCAAGCACTTTAGTGCTCGTAACATATTGTGTGAAATTCGAGGAAATTATAGATGCGAACATGGTAATTAGTATATGTATTGTTACGTATTTCGCGTACGGGTCCGTTTATAATTGAGACGATAATTTCAAAACACACACTGTTTATTACTGCGTACTACAATAAATACACGCCGACAATTATTTACACTTGGAAATATCGCTGAGACTATCGCTCGCTATCAATGCGCTCGCTACCACTTCGCATTCAATACTGATTGTCTAGGCCGAGGACGGTGCTTAATATATCCCTCCAACTAGCCTTCTTGAGCTTTCCATCGTCCTCCAGCAAATGCCACAGTGACCCGGCATACGGTTTCTAGGCGACTCCCGAATAATCACACACCTTCCGCGTGCTTCCCGTGTGTTCTGGAATGTCAATGGACAGTGGGCAATGGACACCTCCGCCAAAATGGACAGATGTATCTGGACCCATAATTGAAGTCTCTATTCAGTTCTACGGGTCAAAACCTACATGCACGTTCTGGAATGCACCAGAGCTCCGCACTTGTACACTGCGAGACTGCGACCTAATGGAAAGAGTCTAGGAAGATCGCGTGTTATCAAGAATCGCCGCTCGTAACAATATTATTCCTGGACATTAGTTGCATTAAGGCCGGCTTTAGGGTGTGGCGAGCGAGGCGAGCGCCCCGGGCTAAACATTAAGGGCATCCGAGCGCCCTTCAAATCTTTGTTGAATTAATTTTTTGAGAGAAAATTTTCGAAATCGGATCCACGGTTTCCGAGTTTTCATCTCTGGAGAAACTGCAAATTTTCCAACTTTTTATTCCGTGAACAGATTTCCACCATTTTAAACAAGAGGTTTAAACTACGGCTGATGGCACCTGAAAAGTTATGGAGAGAAACTATCAGCGGCTTTTACACAGTTTCCAACAATTTTCTCATCAATTTCCCGGGAATTTCCCTGTTCCCTGGAAATGTAAAACAGGCCTGAGTTAAGAAATTTAAATAAAAAAACTCGATTTTTGGAGATTCTTCGGGACATCAAGTATCGATTTCAAAGGTCAAGGAAAAGTACCATTTCAAAGTTGGCAACTTTTAGACAATAGTGTGATACCGAATGTTGAATTGGCTTTCCAAACCATGTAAAACACATCGAAATCCGCACATTTTCTTTCCACGTTACAGCTCCTGAAGTGACACTATGCAAATTGTTACGTGAAATCCGGAAAAAAGTTTTGAGTAATTTTTACTGCGTTTTTGCAGACGCTGTATCTCAGAGACTATTGACCACAAAGTAATGAGTCAAGGATGGCGCTCTTTTATAGGTCCTAGAGAAAAAGCCAAGCTTTAGAATTTCCGGGAATTTCAGTATGTAATTCTACGTTAAATTCTGCATCGATTCACCAAATTTCGTCAACTGCCGAATTTATTTCCGGTTAAAATCTATTTTGACTGGGCTAGAGCTGATGGGTAATAAAATTCAAATAATAGAAAATGTGATATAGTGGGTACATATTTTAAACAAGTCTGGAAAAATTGGAACCAGGTTCATTCTGCATAAGCACATCCGGAGAAATGCTGCCCCTAAATTTGGCTGCCCTTGTTGTTCGCACAATAAGCACCATGGGTAGGAACGCCCCTGTATGGCATGGCAGAAAATTGTACTTTAGGTTGAACGAGTGCAGGGCCGCGATTCTGTACTCTCCTACCGACACTTGTCGGTGTCGGTAGCTAGGCAGGAGCGAATTTGATTGGTTCTCACCCTAGCTACCGATCCGATAGTTGTCGGTAGGAAAGTACAGAATCGCGCTCCAGGATAGCGATACGATACCAAACAAAGCTAATTTGTGGCTAATTTCGGCGACGTGCACGCACATCCTACATGAATGCTGGAGATGGATCATTCACGAGTGGTGGGTGGCTTACTCAACCATACTTTTGAAGTAGGTATGTTGGAGTTACTCGCAAAAAATTGCCTATTGATAGTATTGATAGGAAGTTGCTGTTGAACGGCCATGCCATTGGCACTCTTATGATTGGCGGTTTGCGCTCGCCGCCTGCCAGTTGCCACTTCGTCAGGTTGACTTCGTTGCGTCGTCCATTGTATCAATGGTATGTCTGTCCATTGCCTGCCAAGTGCCTTGCGTTGTTCCTCGGTTAGGGTTTTGGTCAATACCAAACAGAGAGAAGACGTTCTCGCGGTTCACACCACTTATTCCGATCCCTTTTAACTCCCGAGAGTCCCGCGACTATGGTCGATGAGACACTTCGAGATAAAGTGAAAGTGCGAGCGAAGTGTAAGTGAACTGTGAATGTCGAGTTGCAGCATTTCAACTGGGGGAAAAAACGGTGCACACTTACTGCACACTGAAACTGAACTGCCCCGACAGTGGGCATAAATCATAAACCGCATTTTGTCGTGAGTCTTCCTGGCGACGAGACGAGAGCAAAAAGTGCCCACTTTTGGATCTAGGACAACGTATTGGCGTCGGCTGAAGGAATATTGTGAGGCGTCCAATTTTTGGAACTGAAATGGAGGAGCCCCACCCCGCGAGGTAGGAAGATAAAATTCCCTTGTTTCTCGAATCACCAAGTCACAGACTACCAAGTGCAATAACTCGGGGTGCTTGAGTCATGAAGGGCAACGGAAACCACACATTTTACTGTCACCATTCTACCACCATTCTCTTCCTTCTTTTCTTCTTATTTTTATTTTTTAGTGCATTTTCGTTTGTTTTTTATTCATACATAGTTATCATTATTATTATCAAAAAACAAAAGATTTACTGTGCACTTCTAAGAAGTTGAACTCCTCCTCGGGGAATGAAGCTAGAGCCTTGGAACTTCGTCCAATGGATAGCTAAGCTAATGTCCCCAAGGGTGGCCAGTGGGCATTATTTTTTTTTCACACACATAGAGTTATCGAGTTATCATCGAGGTTATCATTATTATTATCAAAAACAAAGATTTCCTGTGCACTTCTAAGCAGTTCAACTCCCCCTCGGGGAATGAAGCTAGAGCCCTGGAACTTTTTCCGATGGATAGATTGGGTCCTCAAGGGCGGCCAGCGAGCAGATTGGATTTCATGGTTGCGCTGCCATCTTGGCGACCATATTGAAATTTCTTGATAGTGGAACGATTTTTATAAAACTTGGAACTTAACCTTGTCTCGTATGATCGTTCTTATTTTCAAGTTGAATTTCATGACTCCACCGCCATCTTGGCCGCCATATTGAAATTTCCGAGGAAATTTCTTTTTGGTGGAACGATTTTCATGGAACCTCGAACTTACTTACCCTTGTCACGTATGATCATTTTTATTTTCAAGCTAAATTTCATGATTTCGCCGCCATCTTGGCCGCTATATTGAAATCTGTTATTAGTGGAACGATTGTCATGAAACTTGAAACCGAGGGGCCAACCACTCCGGGAATACCTGTACAAAATGTTGAGAATACTGAGGGAATACTAGGGAATACTTGGAGAATACTAGGAAATATATGGAAATACCGGGAATATTCGGGAATACTCCGGAAATACCTGAGAATACATGGGAATACTCGAGAATATGTGGAAATATCAGGAAATATCTAGGAATACCTAGGAAATACTGTATCAGAAAACCTCACCAGAGATCGGGAGACGAGCCGTTTCCATTTGTTATGGAAAAAATATCGTCGTTCGAAAGAGAAACGAGACAGAGAGAACAACACAGTTCGAGGGTGAAAGAATCGGTGCTGTGAATTTCTGGGGAAAAGCGTTAATAAAGGGAAAGGTAGACAAAATTGTCATACATTTTTCAACAATTGCTTCTCCTGCATGCGTAAAATAGTAGTAATACTTATACGAGAATTTTCATAGAATTAACAGCTTATTTTGATCTTGTTCACCTAATCTAAACACATGAATATCCCCTCACGTGCGTGAGTCGCAATAGCGCATTTTCTTAGTGCAGATCTGTTATTGATTGAAATGAAGTCCAGCTTGAGAATAAGAATGTTCGTACGAGACAACAGTAAGTTTCACGTTTCATTACAATCGTTCCACTAATGAGAAATTTCTGTGTGACGACCAAGATGGCCAATCATGGAATTCAGTTTGAGAATAAGAATGATCATACAAGACGAGGGTAAGTTTCAAGTTTCATGCAAATTGTTCCGCTAATGAGAAACTTCAATATGGCGGCGGAATCATGAACCTCAACTTGAAAATAAAAATGTTAATACGAGACAAGAGTGACAAGACTAAGCTCGAAGTTTCATCACAATCGTTCGACTAATAAGAGATTCCAATATGGCGGCGGAATCATGAAATTCAGCTTTAAAATAAGAATGATTATACGTGACAAGGATATGTTCAAAGTTTCACGAAAATCGTTCCACTAATTAGTACAGTCGACCGATACAATAAAATAGGGTTTACCTTGCAAAAGGTCGCGGAGATTCGAAAATTTGCAGTCGGGTACAGTTTTGTGTCCTGATTAACACACTAAGTTTTCGAATTCGGCAAGCCGCCGCTCGCTTCTTCACATTGGAAAGATGATGCCGAAGGACCAAAAAAGAACCAATTTTCACCAATTCACTGCTTATCGTCGTCTCACCTGCCGCAATGGAAACCTATGACTTTGTTGAAACTATTGATGCATTTGCTGCCACGTCAGTCCCATTCTTCGCGGTTAAAGACAAATAATTCCTTCGGAAAACATCTAGTTTTTCTTGATTCTGAAAAGATTTTTTTCTCACGTGGAAATATGACCAGCTGACCTAACTCAAGTGAATTTCGATCAGCTTCTTTCTTCTTACGCTAGTTCTGGTCTCATTGTTTGCATTGCATAACATCATTTGTTAACAAGGTGCACTGCAAGAAATGTTACAATTGCCAACACCAAATTCAACAGTCATTTTTTCATAATTGCCAGTGATCATGAAGTTCAATTTTAACAGGAATTGATAGCTTGGAGTGTTTTCTGTTTATTCAGCATGCGATCGAATCTCGAAATTCACGTGGGAGTACGAAAAATCATTTTTTTTTTAACGCGCGGTAATCCGCAAAACCGCATCTAAACACCTGAAAATGGTCGTAACCAACACAACATAAATTTGAACAATAAGTAACCTGAACTGGTTCTTCTGTCACTCATTGTTTTGGGTTTTGTAGTGTTGGTTACGACTATATTTTCAGGTGTTCAGATGCAGCTTTGCAGATTTACGCGCACTCTAAAAGAATTTATTTTTCGGCATTCCCACGGGCATTTGGGGATTCGGTCCATGCTGTGTAAGCAGAAAACAGTCCAAGCTATCATTTCCTGGGGAATTTAAAATTTCTGATCGATGGCAATAATGAAAAAATGACTGTTAATTTGGTGTTGGCAATTTTACACTTCTTGCAATACACCTTGTCAACAAATGCTGTTGAGAAAGTTATGAGACCAGGACGAGCTCAAGAAGAAAGAAGCTGATCGAAATCAACCTGAGTTAGGTCAGTTTGTGATATTTCCGCATGAGAAAAAAATCTTTCCAAAATCAAGAAAAACTAGACTTTTGCCAAGGGAATTATTTCTTTTTAACCGGGAAGAATCGCACTGGCGTGGCAGTAAATGCTATCAAGGGCTTCACTACAGTCATGTGGTTCCATTGCGGTAAGTCAGACGGCGATGCACAATAGTTTAGTGAAATGTGGCTCTTTTTGGGTCCTTCGGCACCAACTTTTCGATGTGGAGGACCCAGCGGCGGCTTACCGAATTCGAAAACTTAGTATGCTAATCAGGATACAAAACTGTACCAGACGGCAAATTTTCGACTCTCCGCGACCTTTTGCAAGGTAGAACCTACCCGGCCATTGCCTGGACTAAATAAGAAATTTCAATATGACGGCGGAATCATGAAACTCAGCTTATTGAAAATAAGAATGATCATACGAGGCAAGGTTAAGTTTAAAGTTTCAGGAAAATCGTTCAACTAATGAGAAATTTCAATATGGCGGCCAAGATGGCGGCGGAATCATGAAATCCACTCTACTCAATGGCCACGCTGGAAGACCTAAGCTATCCATCGGCAAAAGTTTCAGAGCTCTAGCTTCATACCCCGAGGAGTAGTTCAGCTTCTTAGATGTGCAAAGGAAATCTTTATTTTTTGATAATAATAAATTGATAACTTTGTATGGATAAAAAAAAATCCACTGGCCACCCTTCCTTGGGGACATTTATAGCTATCCATCAGAAAAGATTCCAAGGCTCTAGCTTCATTCCCCGAAAAGGAGTCGGTACAAACTTCTTAATTTCTACACGGACAGACAGACGGACAAACCGGCCATATAAGCGTCATTTTCTTACGAAAATGCGCTTAGGTACCTGTGTGGCGAAGTATATGGCATAATAAACAAGTGAATATCCCATCACGTGCGTGAGTTGCAATAGCGCATTTTCTTAGGGCAGATCTGTCATTGATGAAAGTCAAGGTTGAAAATAAGAATGTTCATACGAAACAAGAGTAAGTTTCATGTCAATCGTCCATTAAATAAATAAAAAGATTCCAATATGGCGGCCAAGATGGTGGCGGAATCATGAAATTCAGTGGAACGATTAGTGAAACGATTTTCATGGAACTTTGAACTTACCCTTGGCCTTGTACATATGTTCAATATTATTTACAAACTGGATTCCATGATTCCGCCGCCATATTGAAATTTTTTCTTATTGGAACGATCTTCATTAAGCTTGGAACTTCCCTTGTCTCGTATGTTCAATCTTATTTTGGGCGCATTGTCTTAAGAAAATGAGGCTGATATGGCCGGTCTGTCTGTCTGTCCATCTGTCCGTGTACAAATTAAGAAGTTGTACTCCTTCTCGGGGAATCAAGCTAGGGCCTTGGAACTTTTTCCGATGGATAGTCAAGGGTGGCCAATGGACATTTTTTTTATCCATACATCGTTATCATTATTATTATCAAAAACCAAAGACTTCCTGTGGACTTCAAAGAAATTGAACTCCTCCTCGGGCGATGAAGCTAGAGCCCTGGAACTTCTTTCGATGGATAGCTAAGGTTCTCAGGGATGGCCAATAGTCATATTGGATTTCATGGTGGTGGCGCCATCTTGGTCACCATATTGAAATCTCTTATTAGTGGAACGATTTTCATGTAACTTGGAACTTACCCTTGTCTCGTATGATTATTCTTATTTTCAAGCCAAGTTTCATAATTCCACCGCCATCTTTGCCGCCACATTGAATTTTTCATTAGTGGAACGATTGTCATGAAACTTATATGTCTTGGAACTTACTCTTGCTTCGTATGAACATTCTTATTTTCAAGCTAATTTCATGATTCTTCTGAAACTTGGAGACTTATCTCTCAAAATTTGTTACAACTAGTACCTAACACACTGTATTACAGGGTGAGTAAATAGTAAGGGATCGGAACACTACGTTTCACCCGTTCAAGATTAAAATACGATTCAAATGCCTATCCACATCGTTTTTCATTCTGCGTCGGCTGCGTCACTCAAAAAAATTCAATTATACAGGGTGAGGTGAGTCATTTAGTTCAGGTACCTATAAGTATGTCAACTTTTTTTTTTCAAATTGGACATCCTATATTCTATCGCATATTCTTATTAGCCTTTAAAGGCTAATACTATACAATACTAATAGGTTCAGGGCGGTATGAAATGTTTAATGTTTGACGTTTTGGTGCGGCGTTACCGTCTTGAAATTTGGAATACATTGAGAAAAATGACATCTCCATCCACATGACATTATAAGGTTTGACGGTAATGTACGTAAAATTGTTTATTCAAGAAAGTCATAACTTCATTTATTAAAATGGCATTCCCTGTACTTTTTGACATGATTGGATCTGTCTGTGGTCTGGCTACATTTTTCATAAGGGATGTCCTATACCTAAAATGCATATTTTTTGAAATATTGGACATTTTTTGAGGAAAATAATTTTTCACACCCTGTACTGTATCTAAAGCCAAACCTTATCAAGCCAGGCAGGTAAAGCTGTCCTTTTTCCTCGTGATGGTACCTATACATTTTTTTGACGTTTTGATGCGGCGTTGCCAAACAGATTTTTCTTTAGATTTCAACGCATGACTATTATTATTAGTATTTACTAAAAAAAGAATCTCACTGCTAAGTTTTATACTTATAAGGTTATTTAATAACGTCATTAACCGCGAGGGTGTGTCAATTCAAGGTTTTTAGGCCTTTAACCGCGATATATTTCAATTTGGGTGCATAGGAAATACTTTGGGAATACCTGAAAATACTTGGAAATTTCAGGAAATACTGGGGAAGAATACAAGGAAATACTGAGGAATACATGGAAATACTTGGGAATATCAAGGAATATTAAAGAATACTTGGGAAATAATAGGGAATACGTGGAAATGCAGGAATATGTCGGAAATACATGGTATTCTCGGAATACCTGTACAAATTTTTATGAGTGGTTGGCCCCTCGCTTGAAACTTATTTTTGTCTTGTATGAACCTCGGTATGAACATTCTCATTTCCAAGCTGAATGTCATGATTCCGCCGCCATCTTGGCCTTCATATTGGAATCTCTTATTGGTGGAACGATTGACATCAAACTTGGAACTTATTCTTGTCTTGTATGAACATTCTTATTTTCAAGCTGAATTTCATGATTTCGCCGCCATCTTGGCCGCCATATTGAAATCTGTTATTAATGGAGGATTGTCATGAAACTTACCTGTGTCTCGTACACCATGGTCTCGTATAATATCGTTCCAATTTTCAAATTGAATTTCATGATTCCGCCGCTATTTTGGCCGCCATATTGAATTTTTTTGTTAGTGGAACGATTGTCATGAATCGTGAAACTTATTCTCTCGTATGAACATTTAATTTTCAAGCCGGACTTCATTTCTATCAATGACAGATCTGCACTAAGAAAATGCGCTATTGCGACTCACGCACGTGAGGGGATATCCACTTGTTTTCATTACTAGCAAAGCAGATCTGATTTGTGAAGTTCCAAAATTTTATAAAAAAAGTTCTGCATTTATTATAGATATCAATTGATAGGTACCAAGTAGACTCTTCGAGCATTTTGAAAGTTTCCGACTTCGAATACTATTCGCCGGGGTGATGACAGTGATTGACGGTCAAGAGACACCTTTCGAATTGTGTGAGGCAGCAGATAAGGTCACCAATGACTTACTATCAGCAAAATAAAAAACCAAAAACGATTGAGGTACATGAAAAAACATACTCAACTTTCAAGAACTGGTCCCTTTCGAGAAAACTGCATAGGTACTCTAACAATAACAGATTGTAAATGATATGTGTACTAATCGAGAAGTGAACACAGGTAATTGAGAATAACTAAAATAAAAGAAGATAATATAAATGTTGTAGTGACCAACTGACCATTGGGCCTTTGGCTGCTTTTTCACAAAACCAACCAAACTCACGTAGGTACACTAAATCAAGTTCGGCATTAAGGGCGACGTCCCAAAACGAGTCCCAAAATGTTGTTTTTCTTCTTACGGTACCATTGTTATCAGTGCTTCGAGAGAAAAACTGAAAAAAGGGTATTTGAAATTGGATTGTCTTGTCGAATAGCTATTTTTGTTTTTTGTTGCTAAACATTTTTCAAACAAATTTCCACATTTTTTGGCAAAAAATTATAAAAAATAGCTATTGGACTGGCCAATTCAATTTTAGAAATACCTGTTATTTCCTTTTTGCATTTGGAATATTGGCAGCGCCGAAGCCGCAGAAAAGAAAAATTCTATCACTATCTCTTCCTCACTCGTGGTATGTCACGGTCTCTCCTTCACTGTGGATCGTCACCTTTAAATAAGACCCGGTCAAACAATTTCTCGACCTTTTCGTGTAAGTGAGCTGCCGTTGTCCAAAATTTGATGAGATTCTAACGCCAAGTCGATCTAATTCTACAACAGGTTGTGAAATGTCACTTCGCGCCCTCTAACGTCGGGTTGCTCACTTCGAGTTTAACTTTACCAGGTCATGAAGGTCGCAAGCGCGCCTTTAGCCAAAAGTCAGGTGGTCCTGAACATTGAATAAACTTGAAGATTGAATAGTATTGAAAATTAAATAATCTCGAAAACTGAATAATCTCGAAAATTGGATAATCTCAAAGACTGAATACCCACCCTTAAAATTATTTGCAATGAAAAAGAAATCAATTTTTGATATCAATAACATTTCATACTTGAAATTTCTTCCTTCCAAAATCTGATATAAGATTCGGAGGCCACCATAAAATATGCTATAAAATTCCTTAATTGTTTGGAACACTCTGGCTGATTCGAAGAAAAAAGAATAAGTAACTGAAATCTTTCAGGAATATTTTCAAAACTTTCAATTTAGATCAGTCGAACGCTATTCCAGATATTCACAAAGTCACTATTGCAATTTTGGTGTTCTAATTGACCGTTCTAACACTCAATAACAACGTAATCTAATGAGATGCACCTAGGTACTCATTTTATTTTCGAATTTCGATGGATGAAGCTTGGAGCATATAATAATAGGCAACACAACATACAACAGTAACCTTCGCTGAGCTGAAGAGTGAGACGAATGGTCGTACTCAATGCGAAAGAAAGGACCGACCGAACCTACTGCGCATTTGCCTAGGCAAATCTTGGTGGACATCTCTTTTCTAGAGTAAGGACAACAGCTGAACCACAGAATAATGCTGAACTCTGAACTACGACCTGCGACTACACGAACACGCCGTAAACACAGAAATGAAATGCGTTATTGCTTTCTACCATTCAATGTTCTACTAAATTCCAAAACAAATTTGGAAACCACACTCAGATGTATAGACAACCAAACATACTTCAACTGATGTAGAGGAACAGTGTCTAAGCTAACCCAATCAAATATGGATTATTTTATAAAAAAGTACCGAACTTTCGGCAGAACACCAACATTAAAAAATTTATTCTGGAAACTGTTACCAAATATCATATGATGATCATGTTCGTTTTCACGTTTATTACTTGTTAAGATACATTCAGTGTTCACAGTCACCTCAATGTCCCCTATCAGTTCGTTTCAAACTACCTACTTGACCACGTGATCAAGTTCGAAAGTTCGAACAGCGCAATCGCGTCCATGGCCTTGAAGTGGACACCTCTTTTTAGCGCATTTTCCATCTTGATGAAAATCGCTATTGCAACAGCTTTGTCCGTCCGTCCGTTCCTCGAACTCCTTCCAAACTAGACGACCTAGCTCTCTAATTTTTTCGCTGTTTCATAGCTGCCACTCCCTTAGGAGGGCTAGGCTATATTGGATGTCCATATTGCGCCGCCAACATAGAGAAAACCGCCTCCGATAAACTTGAAATAACATAATATTGCAGTTTCTACCAGACCTGATGCCCTGTTGTTCTCATTTTTTGCATAATACATAGTTGCCACTTAGAAACATTCACAAGAAACATTCCGTCTTCAATATGCGCCGCCGACATGAAAAAACTGCTAAAAACCGCCCCCAATCACTTTAAAATGAAAAACATAAACCCGAAGACATAGCGATCTGATTCTTTCGGTATATAAATAGCTGACTAAGAATGGGAGAGGATAGGCTACTTTTGGTTAGTCGCCGCCCCCAGATTCCACCCCCAAACGATAAAAAGTGCAACTTTCACAAATGTTACTGATTGAGATGTTCCCTTAAACATTAGGAACTGCCAACTCAAATTGTGCAACATTTGCTCAGCCGAATGCTGCCGCTCCCACACGCCGCCCCCAAAGTAAGAGATAGATGAAAAACATGAACCCAAAGACATAGCGATCTGAGTTTTTCGCTATATGGATAGCTAACTAAAAATGGAAAAGGATAGGCTACTTTTGATATGGCGCCGCCTCCAGCTTCTGCCCCCAAAGGAAAAAAAGTGCAACTTTCAACAATTTTCACTGATTTAGCTGATAATGTTACCTCGAACATTTAGAAACTCTTGACTCAAACTGTGTAAGAATTTCTTTGCCAAACTCTGCCGCTCCCACACGCCGCCCCCAAAGTGAGAGATGAATGTAAAACATAAACCTGAAGACATAGCGATCTATATCTTTCACTATATTGATAGCTGACTGGAATTGGAAAAAAAAAGATAGGCCACTTATAATTAGCCGCCGCCTCCAGCTGCCGCCTCCAAACAAAAAAAAAATGTAACTTTCACAATTTTCACTGATTGTCATATTTCCCTTACATTCAGAAACTCTCAACTCAAACTGTGCAACAGTTACTTTGCCGAATGCTGCCGCCCCCACACGCCGCCCCCACACGCTTCCCCCAAAGTGAGAGATGAAAAACTTAAATCCGAAGACATAACGATCTAATTCTTTTGTTATATGGATAGCTAACTAAAAATGGGAAAGAATAGGCTACTTTTGATATGGCGCCGCCTCCAACTTCCACCCTCAAAAGAAAAAGTGCAACTTTCAATAAGGTCCTTGCACAAACTTTCAAAATCAGAAATTTCTATGTAGGAACATGCGCTATGTTGTACATAGTCATATAGTTCAAGGAAAAAACTGAAAAAAATTTTTGAAGCTCTTTATTAAAAAAGTAAAGTTTCCAATAATTTAAATTTATTTTCGCGCCTAAAAACAGCCGTGACGTCAGACATGCTGGGGATATTCTGGGGATATTTAGAACGACAGCGCAGCTGTGTTGTTTCTGCATTGTTTCTGCACCAGACTGACTTGGCACTTCTATGCTTGGCACTTTTTTTTGTCACTGTCAGCTGGAAGTGATTGTCACTTTTGAACTCCTTCGCGCAGCTATATTTTCAACATGCCTTCCAGAGTTGTTGACCTCAATGAGTGTTGCTTGATGAGTTGGTGGCCAAACGATTCAACCTCCACACCTGATAAGGGTTTAATTCAAATGCCCCAAGATTCACCACGAAGACAACGTTGGCTCGAAGTGCTAAAACGCCAAGATCTGTCGCCTTATACCACTTTTGCCTCGACTTTTGCCTTTGTGAGGATCATCAAAATCAAGCTGTAGGTACATATCCAACGGCGGAGTTTGCATAGTTGTCTTTACCGTCTCTACCAGCTCTAGAAATACAAAAAATTACAGAATAGATCTAAATCGTTTTCACTTAGGCGCCTTCCAGGCAACTGCTTTCACAACTACTAATCATGATTCCGTTGAGGTCACCCGATCAAATCTTGTAAGGGGTATCTCATTCTGCTCATCTGAAAAGCGGCTAATGATATCAAAGAAATCGAACATCCACCTGTGAGCTTCGCTGTGAGCTTTGACTCTTCTTCTGCTGCTTTAAATTATTCGTTCTTCGCGAAGAACTCTTCCTCCATCACGAAGTTAACCATCGGCAAATGGTCGGATTCCGCCTGAACAAAACCGTTCTCCATCGTCATCCCATTTTACACAAAACACAACACAGCGATTACGGCTTTCAAATTTTGCGGCTTGACGTTTCGTTTGGCGGATGCTGTCATGCTGCGCATTTAGGTTGAAGAGGTGTGCGTTTCACTTAATTTCAAGTCGTATCAATGAATTTGAAGGATCTTCAGAACAAATAGTCAAACCTGTTCCATTATAATATTTTCATAATAAGGTAAAATGGCATTTTCACACATTTTACACATTGAGAATTGTGAAGTAAATTAAAGCTTCTAAACTTCTTTAAACCGGTGTAGAGGAGGGCGCAAACTTATGCCTACCTACACTCAATTTTTTCAAACTTTAATTGACCTTTCCAATGGGGCCTTGCACTGCCAGTTTCACACACCGAGGGCGCCACAACCGTTGGGGGGCAAATTCGACAATTTTGACGGTGTTGACGCTTCAGCGACCGACGTCCGTCATTTTATGTCTTGATTTGAAATTTGGATAACCTCTGTTTCTTGCTTGACGTCTCCAGTCACTGTCAGTTACTGGTCAAACTACTCAAACTCCCCTGTTTTTCCCGTCGTTACGGCCGCTTCATCGAAGTAGGCGCCCCCTACGGTAGTGGCGACCTCACGTTGAGTTTTTCAATTGCAAGGCCCCATTGAGGTCTCCAATTTTCCGTTGTCTCTCTTTACTGTGACGTCATGCGTATAAGATACGGTTAATCGAGGTCATTGAGCGCTTCCCAATAAGGCGTATAAGGGCACAATTCGACACATATGAACACAATTTGACACAGCTAGCGTTCCAATAGCAGTAATAGCACCACATGTCGACACAATCGAAACATTGGCGAGGCTGAGTTTAGAATTGAGCTGGCAAGTGCACTTTGACATTGTGTATCCGTCTTGTCGCAGTTATTGGAAAGCGCCCTATGTTTCTTGAGATATGACATTTCGTTTCTGACAAATGGGAAACTTTTCGAATCTGACAAGCGCTCTGTCGTGTATTTATTTGATTTCAGCATGGATTTCATGATTTCACTTGTTCTTACCCTCGTTCTTACCAATAAGTGTGTTATAAGGTAGTGGAAAACTGAGAAGATACTTATAGAAATGGTTCAAGGGTGTTGTGTCGCTCTATGCGAGTGCGAGAATAAGACGAATACATCCGGCATAACCATGCACCGGTTCACGAAAGACCCTAACTTGATGGAAGTGTGACTGCACCAGCACCAGTAGGGATCACGCTGCACCAGACACGTGCATCTTACTACGAAAAAACTCTATTACTTCGTCCATTAAAAACTCCCTTATGGGCTCTAGTGACTTTCCCCACATGATAATGGGAACAGTATAGCTATCCGATTCAAAATTCCCGCAAAAGTCAGAAACGAAACGTCCAAACGTCATAAACGTCAAATGTCAAAGGTGACCTCGAAAATCCATGTATTTTCTATCTCCTAAAATTGACCTTTCCAATTTTAGGAGATAGAAAGTACATGGTTTTTCGAGGTCACCTTTGACGTTTTGACGTTTATGACGTTTGGACGTTTCGTTTCTGACTTTTGCGGGAATTTTGAATCGGTTAGCTATACTGTTCCCATTATCATGTGGGGAAAGTCACTAGAGCCCATAAGGGAGTTTTTAATGGACGAAGTAATAGAGTTTTTTCGTAGTAAGATGCACGTGTCTGGTGCAGCGTGATTCCTGCTGGTGCTGGTGCAGCCACACTTCCATCAAGTTTGGGTCTTTCGTGAACCGGTGCATGGTTATGCTGGGTGTATTCGTCTTATTCTCGACTCGCATAGAGCGACACAACACCCTTGGACCATTTCTGTATCTTCTCAGTTTTCCACTACATATAACACACTTATTGGTAAGAACGAGGGTAAGAACAAGTGAAATCATGAAATCCATGCTGAAATCAAATAAATACACGACAGAGCGCTTGTCAGATTCGAAAAATTTCCCATTGTCAGAAACGAAATGTCATATATCTCAAGAAACATAGGGCGCTTTTCAATAACTGCGACAAGACGGATACACAATGTCAAAGTGCACTTGCCAGCTCAATTCTAAACTCAGCCTCGCCAATGTTTCGATTGTGTCGACATGTGGTGCTATTACTGCTATTAGAACGCTAGCTGTGTCGAATTGTGTCCATATGTGTCCAATGGGGTCTTGCACTGCCACTTTTACACACCGAGGGCGCCACGACCGTTGGGGGCAAATTCGTCGATTTTGACGGCGTTGACGCTTCAGCGACCGACGTCCGTCATTTCATGTCTTGATTTGAAATTTGGATAACCTCTGTTTCTTGCTTGACGTCTCCAGTTACTGTCAGTTATTGGTCAAACTACTCAAACTCCCCTGTTTTTCGCGTCGTTACGGCCGCTTTATCGAAGTAGGCGCCCCCTACAGTAGTGGCGACCTCACGTTGAGTTTTTCAATAGACCTATTTCTTATGGGGAACAGAGACGTTCAGACAAAGATGAATAATTTTAAGCCACACCCCTGGCCAATTAAAGGCCTTCAATTATTAGGCGCGAAATTCGAGGAAGGCGATACTAGGTTTGTTCGCGTCGCATGAACCTTCTGCACTTTTCTGCCCTAAGTGCACTTTACCGTTCGCGTCGCAGAAAAAGTACAGTTTGGTGGTGTTCGCGTCGCCGAAAAAGTTCTCAGTGCCAGAAAAAAGTGCTGCACCTTCTACACCCAGTCGGAGGGTGGTGCCAAAAGTTCAGAACCCAGAAAGTTTGCCATTTATGACATTTGGATGATTTAGCGCCTGATTTGACGTTAGCTTCTGTCTGTACGATGGACTTGTGGAAAGTTGCTGAAGAAGGAGACTTCGTATATTTTGGCGATCAAAGAAGAAAGATCCACCAAGAAGTGGAATGACTTGTTCTACATAATTTTTATTTGCCTTCTTCATGGTGTTGAAATATAACGTCCGTCCGTAAAAAATGTCTGTTTCTCTGTCATCGTCCTCGTCGGTGGAAAGTTGCTGAAGAAGGAGACTTCGTATATTTTGGCGATCAAAGAAGAAAGATCCACCAAGAAGTGGAGAGACTTGTTCTACATAATTTTTATTTGCCTTCTTCATTGTGTTGAAATATAACGTCCGTCCGTAAAAATGTCTGTTTCTCTGTCATCGTCCTCGTCGGAAGAAGCTATGTTGTGTGTAATCAGTCCAAACATCATCATAAGAGCGTTTCGGTTCTGCTTGGCGATTGCTTCGCTCTTGGCAGTCTTGGCACAGCTCTTGGCTTTGCTCGACATTTTACAAATGAATTCTGAAGCTATCACTCAGAATTCGGAAAGTATCAACACTGTCAACTATCAACTATCAAATCTGGTTCTACAAGATTTATTGCACTAAACCGTTCGCGTCGATTTGGTGTTTTAATCTGCACCAACTACCCCTCGTACATGTACTTCAAGGTTCATATGAACTTTTGGGTGCCAAAGGTTCATGCGACGCGAACAAACCTACTGTCACAAAGAATTAGAATTGTCACTGTCACTTATGACTGCAACCTGTGTCGTGTCGCTACACTGATCGAATTAATTCGAAAAAGGCCCGTTTGTTGTGTGAAAAGTTGTCCGCACAAGTCCAAGGGAATATTTCCTCCAAATGTTCCGTTCCACGGTTTTCCTGCCGACGAAAATGAGCGGAATAAATGGATGGCCGTCACTGGAAGACACCGGCATCAGGAAAAATTCAAAGGCGAACGAAACGATTTCAGCTGTTTTACAAGTTGCACAAGGCCAAAAGCGGGGTCGCCAAATCACTGTTCAAAGTGCTGGGAATGCTATCTCACCTTCCTATTTGGCAATTACCTACTGCAACTTCACAACAAAACCTCAATATTTTGCTTCAGTTTTGGTGTGCTCACGGCACTTCAGAGTGGAAGATTTCTATTCATCCAGTGATTGGTACAAAGAAGACGCTGAAAATAAATGCTGTTCCGGACATTTTCTTGAGAAGCTTGTTTCTTTTTCTGGCTCCTGTAGCACTCTGCTTTTACCTCCAGGTTATTCACAAGTACGTCTTCAAAATATCCTTCCGCACTATACTTCAACCCCTTATCACGCTGGTTCCCCTTCATTTGATGCTTACACTCTTATAAAAAAGTAAAGCGTTGTCGAGTCTGTAGGTTGCAGCGTGGCAAGACTTTTGCTCCACATTTTGGTTCTGTTCTACTGACAACTGATGACAAATTGTAACATATCGTTGACAGGGGTAATGACAAGTAGAAAGTCAGTGGCACTGACAGAGTTGCTATGGGAGATTGTGAGGCAAATCTCGCCAATGAGCGGCGATAGGAGGCAAAAGGGGCGTGAAAAAGAAATAGGTCCATTGCAAGGCCCCATTGTGTCCTTATACGCCTTATTGGGAAGCGCCCAATGACCTCGATTAACCGTATCTTATACGCATGACGTCACAGTAAAGAGAGACAACGGAAAATTGGAGACCTCAATTGAAAATTTAAACAAAAATACAAAGGTATATCACAATTAAGATAGAACACATTATTAAGTGACTCAAGGGCATTCTATTGGAGTGGGAAAAAAATTTCATGCAAGGACCCTATTATTTCCACTGATTTACATTTTAATGTTACCTCAAACATTCAGAAACTCCTAACTCAAACTGTGCAACAGTTACTTTGCCGAATGCTGCCACCCCCACATGTGCCCTCAAAGTAAGAGATAAATGGAAAACATAAACCCGAAGACATAGCGATCTAATTCTTCCGCTATTTGGATAGCCGACTGAAAATGGGAAAGAATAGACTACTGTTGATTAGTGGCTGCTCCCAGCTTCCGCCTCCAAACAAAAAAATATTGATGAGTGAAAGAATTTTCATTCAAATCTATTTCATCGGCAAGTACCCCATTCTGATAACAAAATATCACAATGAGTTTCGAATGAAGAAAGTGGGCAAGGAATGGTGTTTCTCCTTCAACCAAATTTCTTTACGTCCACAATATGCCTCTTTGAGAAAATGCGCTACTGAGACTCACGCACGTGAAGGCATACTCACTTGTTTAAGTTTTGGGAACTTGATTCGGTTGCCATAGATTTAATTGTTGCTCGAACTCTTGCAACAATTATTTCCATAGTAACCAAACCGAGTTCGAAGTTGAACTCGAAGTGAGCAACCCGACGTAAGCAGGTCAATAATGGCATGCTTACTTCACAGCTAGAAGTGAAAAAATGCTATTAAAAAACATTAGTAAAAAAAGTCGAATGCTATAGGAATCGACAAGACGGCGCTGTGAGCATTGACGGCGATGGGGCTTTTTTTTGCCCTGCATCAACTACTAGGTTATTATCAGGTTTTTCTGTGGGGGGGGGGCTCAGTAACGGCAACAGTATTGACGATAACAACGAAGACATTTTTGGAGCAGTGATGATTAACCAGTGTGGTTTTGTTCCGATGGCTTTCTTGTTTCATCCCTTTTCCCGGGGCATCACCGCACGATAGTAGATGCCTCAGTACTAGGAAACGCGTGAAAAAGTCCATCTGGTCCAGTGCGGATTTGAACCCGGGGCCTTCGCCTTTGAAAGCGGGGCCGAGCCTATCGTGCTACCGACTGGGTTAATGGGGTATTGATAGGTAGGTACTAACAGAAATCCAAAAACGTGAGTGCGTGACCATAGTCACCCTCGGAAGAAGTGAAACTTCTATACATATGAATCAATCAGCAAACAACGTTCGAAGAGGTGTTCTTTTCGTATTCCCGCTCCGCTCCCTCGCACGGTTTGTATCATCTTGTTTTTCTTATTATCAATCTTATTATTATTATTATTAGTCATTCAAAGGGCAGAGTACTTTCGACATGATTTTTTCACGATTAGACTTCTTTACGATACCGCCCCTATGACTTGCCGCCTGCGCGCCAGAACGCACTGCACGCCTGCTAGGCCCGGCCCTGAATATACCTCCCTAGCCCTATAATAAATCACATCCGCTCGAATCTATTCAAGCCAAGTCGAGAGCCATTCTTGTCGGGCCAACAGTACGACAACACGAAGAGCAGTCCAGTGTCGGCGATTAGTTAAAAAATAGAACCGAACGCGGCGAACGCTGCAACAGCTTATTCTTTCATTTCCTGGGACGACGCTGGTCACCCCAAGGTCAGACAAGACAACGTTGCAGTACATCGTTACAGGCGTTCGTTACAACCACTGATGCTATGAAGCAATTTCAGTCCCATGTGTGGTTCTGCGTTAGTGATGTGTTGTGATCTAGGCGCGAGAATAGAAGTTTCACTTCAAAAATATTCTCTCAATTAACTGGCTGTTTGAATATTTTCTCGTGCATCAGCCAGCAAGCGATAAAGAAGACAACAAAACCCAACAAAATACTATGAGGTTGTCACTGACTATTGACCAAATATGATACTGACGGCTGACAACGGCTTGTTGGCTGGCCGGGTAGACAATGTTGGCACAGATGTAGGCGGTTACTTCGTACGGAAAAGTGCACATGCGCTACCCGGTCAAAATCAGGATAAAATCCGCTATTGACTATGAATTTGGAAGAAGAAGGCGGAATTGGTATAGTAAGGCCCAGAGCCGGCCTTACGGTTTGCGAGGCCCTAGGCAATGATACAACGCGGGCCTCCGGTGTGTGGAAAGCGGATGTTGGGGGGGGGGGGGTTCATTTGACCTTCTTGATTCTACTATGTATTTATTATTACTCACCACACTTTAGTAACAACAGTTTAAACACAGTAACACCGATTACAGGTAAGGTAATTGATATTTTCATACAGTGACAGTTGGACAGTTCATTCAAAAATTAACAGATGGCATCACTTGCCACTTGTCACCAACCCGACCGCTGATTTGTGATCAAATTAACAGATGGCACCACGGTGCAAAAAACCGCTGATTTTCTTGAGAAAAAGCGAATTTAATTTATTCCTTATTTTGGATCTTATTCTTGTTTGGAGCAAGCAAGCGCGAGGCCTCGCGCTAACGCTTAGGGCGCGAGACCCTAGGCAGCCGCCGCGCTTGCCTTGCCCTAAGACCGGCCCTGGTAAGGCCAGTTTAATTTCAAACTCCGGTTGAAAGCAAATTTGGAAACTCTCATTAACTCAGATATATCCGTCAACCTCGGTTGAAATCCAACCAGCGGTCAACCGAACATCATAATACTAGGCCTAAGAGTATTATAACCTTGACTTTTAATAAAATTTTGCTATCCAACCCTAATCCCATGAAGGGAGATGTGAAGGACTTGCTGCTATAGCAGTACAGACTCCAAACCCAGGTGGAGGACACACGCACACCTCTTCTTTAGGTGCGTGAGCCGGCAGCCGGTGGCAGGTGAAGTTTGTTGACCCGCTGGACGCGACCACCTCGCTGTCCGTCGCGTTTGTTGTTTCTTCTTTCACGGTCTCGAACTGCCAGGGCACCAGCGCAGCGGTAAGATCACAGTTCTCTCCTGCACGTCATCATGAACGGCCATCGCCTATCTTGTGCTTGTGGTAATTGCTAACTGCACCACACGGATGGCCACAACGCAGGCCAAATTTGCAGGTCCCCTGCTATAATTAACATAATCGGAAATTAACGCACTCTCGCGCTCTCCACCAGAAATCCGGCAGAGTGATAGTGGACAAGACAAGGCTGACAAGGTGAATGATGTTTGAACAGGTGGCTGGGTTAAACTTGTCGAAAGATCCTTGGGGATGGGGTCGACGGGGATTACTGTGCTTGGGGATAGAAGTCGCAAAGCTCATTTCTGAAAGTTTATAATCCACTCCATACTAGGCCGCGCTCGCTAGAAACGTGGCTGTCACTGTCAGAATTCACAACCGTTTCAACTGCTTATCAGTTGTATTCTTTCCTTTTACACGAAATCTCAGATAATCTCACCTCAGTTAGACAGAGAAAAAGCGAAAATTGCATGAGAGGGAGAGAGACACAACTAGTAATTGAAGTGAAAATTCTCCGTTCAGATGATAGAAGGAATCAAGGAATTCAATTGATCACACGATGTCATGGTCACGGTCACGATAGTTATGGTGGTCCTTGAAACATATTCCGGCTTGATCCATTAAGACCCAGTATTCCAGTTAGAAGTGAACTTCCGTTGATGTATACTGATAAACAAACTAAAAGTCCCCCAACTCTGCTTGTTGCGCTCGAGCAGCCATCTTGGAAAAATAGTCCTTCGATCAAGCTTTCTGCTTATATTACGCTAACCATTAGCAATAATTAATAACTAACCTCACCTATCTGAAAACTTCCCTTCGCGATAATTCAAAAAAGAAAGAACTTTCCTTTTGACTTTCCTTGAACAACTTTTTTTCGTGGTTTCTGACTATGTCAAGTATAATTTTCCGTTTCGCGCCATATGCAGGTGTCGCATTTGTTTCGCATTTTTTCGAAACACCCTGTATTTTATCACCACAATCGATGCACATTGTGGTCCTGATTACAAATATGCTATACACTTTCAGATTTTTTCAGAACAAATTTTGAAACTCAAACTCACAAAACATTTTCTTTCGAGAATGATGGATTCATTTCAAAATTCAAATAGTTATGTGTGTCCAAAATATTTTGTTTTTACTTGAATGACAAGGAATGACATAAAATGACTTGCAAAACATCTGGGATATATCTGATTTCTGAAAAGAGGAATTTTTTTTATGAGGGGGGATCCGTCTCGCTTGAACACCATGTACAGTGGCGCCACCATACCTCAACAAAATCAAGGAGCAGATTCTAATTATCATTGGGTTGTCCTCGAGGTTGTATCATTGTCTCAAATGCGATTGCTCGATTTAGAAGGATGCATGGTGCGATTTTAGAAGTCCACCGCCACTGTACGACGAAAATATTTGGATTTGTGAAAGGCGCAACAATATCCATCCCATCGTTATTTTGATTAATGATGTTTTTGTATGTTTGTGCGTGCGACATGAAACGCCTTTGGATTTCACTCATATGCATGAGGAACACCGTCTTCAGATCGCGTTGCATTTAGGGAGTGTTTGTGTTTTGGAATACAAAGAGCGCTAACGCTTAATTAATAACATCGCAAATCCTTTTACGGAGTCTTAAACAGCGTTCATAATGGCTGTTAACTTCAACTTATTCCGTAACCGTAAAACTTCAACAGTTGAAAATCAATGTTTTGGTTCACAATGGGATGTTAACTTATGCCTTTATTGCCGTTCTGTCAAACTTGACCAGGATTCAAGCTCTACATCCAAGATCAAGGGACTAGTACCAACTAATACTACTAGCTACTTCCAGTCTGTGTATATTTCATATTATAGACCGTTGTCCGTACTGTCAAGTTTACATCCTACATCCTACGGCATACGGCATAAGTTACCGGCCATTATGAACGAAACTTTATATTTTAATCAATTTCACGGCTTTCTGCATTAAAGCAAGCTATGGAAAAATTGTGTTGTGTTGGTACGAATGATACGATGACAAGAGGATGCCAGCCAGTTGTCTACACGTGCAATTTTCAATGTGACACCTTGTCACCGGGTCGAGGTACCTATCAAATGTACCTACCTTACTACGCCCAAATTGTCTCGTCTCCGTACAGTTTAACTCCATAAATTATTGTCCCACTATCCATATTGTCAATCTAAAGAATAAGTTTCCTCTTGGGCAGTGGGTTTTTCCTTTTTACATTCTATTTCTTCACGGCATCACGGACTTTTGGCATAATTTTCTCAGTGGCCAGCAAAAACCTAATAGCCTTGGCGAAGACCCACGAACCAGTAAAGATCAATCTCCCTAACGTTCTCTTACTCAAAACACTCAAAGGAAACTAACAATTCCTCGCAATTTGTCGAAAATTTTCACTTTCGCGTACATAACTCTTCCGGACAGTGACAATGTCACTTTGAAAATTGCACATGAAGACAGCTAGCTGCCACAAGTTGTCAACGTCCCATTCGTACCTAACTTTGGTCTTGGACAACTTGCCAAACTTATTTTTAATAACGTTAGATCAAAAGCAAACATCGTCAATGACAGCGTGTGTCTGTCATTTTTTTTAAGAGGACATGTGTCAAAGCTAGTCAACTCGCTAGATCACCCTCGCTAGTCAAGTTGAACCTGAGCGTACATGTCGCTCAGGCAACAAGACAGCCCATAATATTAGACGTATTTGTATATTAGACGTCCACAATTCCGATTCTCAGAAAAGTGACATTCCATAAACGCTCTGTTGTTATTTCCTAGGCAACAGCCAATGGCCGACATGATTTTTCACAAAACAGAGCGTTTATAGATTGTTATTTTTTCACACAATCGCACTATTGGTATGTTATTCTGTTTCGTCAACTTGCTAATTTGTTAATTTAAATATTCCGGGTTTTGACCGATTATTGCTCAACTTGACTGGACTGTACACAGTGCTACAGCGATATTAAGTGGCCCATACACACGCATGCAAGTGCTAAGACTTACCTGCACAGGTCTAGGCTCGCATGCAAGTATCAGTGTGTATGTGTCAAAACTGACGGCGCGTTCAGTTCTAGGCACGGCTCGAAGCGAATCTGTCAACGACTGATTTTTAGAGCAAGTGCGAAGGTAAGTGTGTGTGTGTATGTTCAGATTTCCCTTCGCGCCAAGCCCAGCTGGACATATTCTACATATTTTCGTATCACTCAGCGGCAGGATCCCCAAAAATGGCAAGATGGTCCAGGAAGCAAGAAACCGTCCTGAGGGAGTTGATTGAATTATGTAAATAAAATTATTTTTCGTTCAATTTGACAGCTTTTTAACCTCGTTTATGACTGAACTGACAAATCTTGACGCACTTGCCTGAATAGTGTGTGGTGAAAAACACGTTTCGAACCTGCGCGCGGACTTACCTGAACGTGCTTGCTCGCGTGCTTGCATGCGTAGTGTATGGGCCACTTTTGCAAAGAATTCGGATCTAGGAGCATCCTAAGAAAAGTTGATTTAAGGTGACTTCCCATAGGATTCTCTCAAAATTTGGCAGGTTAGATATTTACGACAAACCAGTCTATGCTAAATTTAGACTAATTTTGTCGAAATGTTCTTGAGTTCAAATCTTTACAAAATGATGTGTGAGTGTCGTTGAAATAGCCTTCCCTTTATAGCTGAAGCGTCGGAATAAATCCCGAAGCGCAGAGATCTAAGGCGCTGAAGCTATAATGATTTTCTCAACCGTGGTTTATACCTTCTAACTTATACTGACTCGCATTTAACTTGGTTTGCCAACTTTCACATTAGTGAAATGATCACCTTCATTTCCTTACTTATTTCCTATAATTCAGTGCATTTGAATCTCTAATTGAAATACCTAATCGTCCATGAACAGTTCTCACTACAGTTATCTAAGTGAGGTTCTTTCTCGCTGGATGATAGGTATAGTCTGTCTGATTTCTACATGATTCAACTAGACTCATGATTCTACATCGTCTCGAATCATGCTAACTAATGAACTTTGCAAGGTTATTTATTGTGAGTACATTATTCAACGAAGTTCATTATACCGAAGGCTGAACCTTATTTATGATACGATAATGAGAATCTACTCATACTTTTTTTTTCAATTTAGTGTTTATGGGCGCATTGACTACTAGCTCATTAGCGCCCTTGCGGTGACTTCCTCCGTTTCACCCTTTTTCCCTTGACGTGACCTACGCATACTATTACCTACTGTCATACTACAACATGATATTTTCCTTCATTTCATATAATAGATAGTTGAAAATAGTATTTTATGTAACAAGTACGCAAAATGAATCTTTAGCGGACGAATTCGCTTGCCTAGGGACGAGGCGGAAGCCGAGTCCCTAAGGGCGGATGAGTCCGCTAAAGCATTTTGCGTACGTGTTGCATACAACGTTTTTTGGTATAAGCTCTCCAAACCCTCTTCAACTCCTTCGAGCAGTAGGTACCTATTGGCTGTTGTAGTTCAAGCAGGAATTTACATGAATTTTACTCATAATCACGCTGGCTGAATTGTTGTGTTATGGCAACCTATTTTATTATGACTAGTTTTCAAATCGAACACAAAAAATGGATGACGTTCCAATGGATATTTCGGAAAAGGCAAAGAACATTGTCCTCGATTTTCTTCCAGTAAAGTTTTGCACGCAATATGATCGAGAATATGATTTATTCATCGAATGGATAGAAGGAAAATAGTGTGAATATTGTGAATGAAGATGTTGAATGGCATATTCCAATAAACAAGAATTTCAGTCCTCTAAAGTGTTGCCTAGTTACCTTTAAAGGCCTAGTCCGCTAAATGCACATTTTGCGGACTCAAAACAATTCGCAAAATAACCATTTTGGAGAGCGTATACCAAAAATACGATTTATATTAGCCTTTTGAAGGGAGACGCAAATGAAATGGTCCGTAATGAAGTGATCTCTCGCAAAAATGTTGTTACCACATGTCAAGAAAAGGATCAGCAAAGCAGTTATTCTTTAACGGTAATTATGAATGAGTTATAAGCTCATAATAATAATTGCAAGATCACCCGCGTGGGTGTTTTTAAACTTAATGAAACTGGGCCTAATGTGATTGACCTTTAAACGGTTTTGCCCTGGTCTGGTCAAATTTGATGTTTCCGGCCCGATAGACAATACCACTCCGATTCCGGATGCCTTAACATTCAAGTTTCGAATGTTGCATTATAATTTCATAGTAGCTAAGTTTCTTATTCTTACCGACCACTTGACTATATCGATAGGTTTATCAAATTAGAATGTAAACTATTTCAGTCTTCTTCACTTGTTGTATTGAAGAGTGCTACAGCCGTTCTAGAACCGTTCTAGGATTCTGACATCTTCAGACTCAATGAATCAAAGTGCATCAAGAATAATAATTATTGACCATGTTAAAAATTGTGTCGTTTTCTACTCTTCGTCATCTACTTTCTACGACATGCTCAATTATTATTATTGAAGCACTTTGATTCATTGACCACGGGTTCCACCAAAAAATTTAAGAGCGGTTTAAGCTAAACCGAGATTAAACGGATTTTTTTCTGGTCAATGTTGGTAGATTCATTTTGGAAAATACGTTAAATCGCAAGTATACCACCCTTTAGTTTAATTACTCAGCGTGAAACCTGAATTCACATTGATCATTTGGCCAAAATCCATCAAAATAAATCTCGAGTTAGCTATCAGCTGGTTACAGTGGCGGCTCGTGAGTTTTTTGCAAGGAGGCCTCAAGTTAATAACAAATTCGCGAGCCGAGAACTATAATTTTCTATCTGCACTTCTTGTACAAAAAGTTTTTCGAACTTCGAACCAGCAAAACATGGACAAAATGTTTCCTGATATAAACAATTAGATCAGAAACTAGAGAAAGAGGCTTTTATTCTTTTCCCGTTTCTGATCTAATTGTTCAAATCATGAAACATTTCGTCCATGTTTTGTTGGTTCGAAGTTCGAAAAACATTTTCTACAAAGAGTGCAGATAGAACAGTTCTCAGTTCGCGAAATGACGAAACTCGAGACAAAAACTTTTTTGTCGTATCCGCATCACAACCATATGGAGTTTTAGCATTTACTGTTTTGTCAAAATTACGTGTGAGTTAATGCACCACGAATTTATTCTTGCGGGTTCGATTTGCTTTATATTCAGTAAATCAATGCTGTAATCGGACGTCCGACGTCCGTTGTTTTTTTGCATTTATTTCTTCTTGTAGGCTTGATGACCTAAATGTACCTTTCTTAGGTGAGCTATCTTCATGTTTGCAAACTGTTGACTAATCGAAGAGTACATAAATAATTATATCGATTATTTCAATCGGCTGGGGGCTCGAGAAAGGGAGCCCATATCTGCAGTATAGAGCGGGAGCCGCGTCTCGCGTTGCCATGGTTACGGCACATGTTTTGCGCGGGTGCACCCCGGCATCACCGCATCGGCGGTGGGCGCCGAATGCGGAGCCCAAGACGAACTTCTTCGAACGTGCGATCGCTTGGAATTATTTTGTTAAAATATTAATTGACTAATGACTGAACGTTTTTGCACTAAACCAATTCTTTGGAATAAGTATAATTAATAAAATGCATTCCATGTCTTCCTACCGATAAAAATCTCTTGCCGCCTTTAGCGTTGGGGGGGGGGGGGCGCCGCCCTTGAGCCCTCCCTCACCAGCCGCCACTGGCTGGTTAAATATTTTGGTGGAACCCACGGTGAGTCTGAAGATGTCCGAATTCTAGAACGGTTCTAGAACGGCTGTAGCACTCTTTAATACTGTTACGTATTTCGCGTACGGGTTCGAATATAATTGAGACGATCGATTAAAAACACACACTGTTTATTTCTGCGTACTACAATAAATAATAATAATAATAATAATAATCGTTTTTATTGTTTTTCAATTTGACTTACAGTACTAGAACATAAAATAAGCTGTTGATTGTAACAAGGTGAGTCAAAATGAAACAAAAGGCAGGGTTCAGTCTTGAAATACACGCCAACAATTATCTACTTGGAATTATCGCTGTGATTATCGTTCGCTTATTCGCTCGCTGTCTCTTCCAATTCAATACTCCCGTGAGCTCCCTGGTTGATGCCTTATACAGGGTGTTTCAGTGACCTTGCATAATACTCCGGGAGGTGATTCCTCTCAAAAAACTAAGTCGAAAAGTAAAAGTAACATTTTTTCCTAGATTGCTTTCTAAGGGAGTTACAGCCCCTCAAAGGTACAAAGTGAAACAGAGATTTTAATTATTTGCTCAAGAACCGTCAAGGTGGAGAACTTCAAATTTGGTGTAGAATGGTTACTCAACATTGCAATTGTTCACGCAAAATTTCAAACAAATCCGGCCAGTGGCGGCGGAGTTAGGGGTTGGAGTACGTTGAACTGTCCGAAAAAAAGTCTGCAATCCGTTCGTATTTTTGTTTGCACATTTGGATAGACCTGTTGAAGACTGAACTTTTATGCCCTTTGCATTTTTCCTGTAGGATGCACCGTTCACGAGTAAAAGTCGAAAAACCAGGAACGTGTCGAATAATTTTCTTCTGGTGGTTAACCGACCCCAACCCCCAACTCCACTGATGATTGTTGAATTTGTTCTAAATCTCACACGTGTTTTATTTGCACTGTGAAGAAATCTCCGTGCCAAAAAAAAAAAATTAAACAAAACCAAACAAATTCCACCAGTGGGGTGGAAATAAGGGATTAGGTTGAATTGCTGGAAAAAAGTCTACATTCCGGTCGTATTTTTGTTTGCACATTAAAATAGTCTCTAACTTTCATTTTTACACGTTAGATAGGTACCTACTTACCACTTTCTGACAAAAAAATAAAATAATAAAAACCGCATGTCATGTCGCACGTTCTTGGTTTTTTCACTTTTACTCGTGAAGGGTGCATCCTACAAAAAAAATGCAAGGGGCTTAAAAGTTTAGTCTTGAACAAGTCTATTCAAAAGTGCAAACAGAAATACTAACAGATCACACACTTTTTTTTCTTCTGACAGTTCAATCTACCTCAACCCCCTCTAACTCCGCCGCCACTGGCCAGATTTGTTCGAAATTTTGCGTGAAAATCTGCAATGTTGAGTAACCATTCTACACCAAATTTAAAGTTCTCCACCTTGACGGTTCTTGAGCAAATAATTAAAAACTCTGTTTCACTTCGTATGTACCTTTGAGGGGCTGCAACTCCCTTAGGAAGCAATTTAGGGAAAACTGTTACTCTTACTTTTCGACTCATTTTTCTGAGAGCAATCACCTCCCGAAGTATTATGCAAGGTCACTGAAACACCCTATACAGGGTACACTGTACACTATTCGGAGGCCTATACAGGGTGTTTCAATGACCTAGCATAATACTTCGGGAAGTGATTCCTCTCAGAAAAATAAGTCGAAGAGTAAGAGTGAAATTTTTCCTAAAGTGATTCCTAAGGAAGTTACAGCCCCTCAAAGGTATACGCAGTAAAACCAAGTTTTCAATTATTTGCTGTAAAACCGTCAAAGGTAGGAACTTCAAATTTAGTCTAGTGAAGTTTCTCAACAGTGCAAATGTACATGCGAACTTTTAATAAATCTAATCAGTGGTAGTGAAATTAGAGGAGATTGGGATTATGTTGAAAATTCTTCTAGACACGTTCGTGTTTTTTCACTTTTACTTCAAAACGGTGCATTCTACAGAAAAAATGCAAGAGAAATAAAAGTTTTGGATTGAATGAGTCTATCTAAAATATTGAGTGTGAAGCTCGTACCTTTGATAGTTCTTGAGCAAATAATTGAAAACTTTGTTGCACTTTGCACCTTTGAGGGGCTGTAACTCCCTCAGGAAGCACTTGAGGAAAAAATTTCACTCCTACTTTTCGACTTATTTTTCTGAGAGGAATCACCTCCCGAAGTATTATGCAAGGTCACTGAAACATCCTGTATAGGCCTCCGAATAGTGTTCCCGAACTTTCCATCATCTTCCAGCAATTTCCATAGTGGCCCGGCATATGCGGTTTCTAGACCACTCCTGAATAATCACACACCTTCCGCGTGTTTCCCGTGTGCTCCGGAATGTCTGCACCTCCGCCAAAGTGGACAGATGTGTCTCGATCGAGCGTTGAAGTCTCTCCATTCAGTTTCACGTACACGAACGCTCTGGAATGCACAAGAATACTCCGCACTTGCACACTGCAATCTAATGGTTGGAAGAATCCAGAAAGATCCCGTGTTTACCAGTATGCACGGAATAGCCGCTCGTAACAATACAATAAGTGAGGAATTAAACTGAACTAATAACAATGGTCATAGGCAATAATCTTGATGCAAAAATAACTTTTCCCAGTGAGTAATTCCTTTTCAGAATCTTGGCCATTCAAAAGTACGAAATTTTATTTTAAACTACCTACCCATTTTTCCAGAATATTTTCAGGCTATTTCAGAAACGACTGAACTTGAATCAAAATGGTTTTGTACCCCACCTCAAAAAAGATGAGTATGATTTTAAACCCTTCTTCATCTTTCCAGTGGTCATTTTGACCATGCTAGGCGCCAAAGTGCTGTAAAACTCGTAAAAACAGGTCCAACGGTCCAACAGCTATTTTTGGTCAATTGAAGAAAAGCTGCTCACTAAGTATAGTTATTTTTGCATTCATGTTACTGCTTATGACCATGTCCATGATTACTAGTACAGATTGATTTCCCAGTTATTCAATAATGGGCAACCTTGTCCTCAGCTTGGCAACAGAGGCCACCTCTTCACATGACCTTCCAATATGCAAAATTGATCCCCCTGGAGATTTTAAAGCTTTCATAAAATGCAAAACCACATACTTCTGGCAGCAAAAATGGGAACTAAAAGACACATACCTCAGGGAACACAAACCTTCCATCAGTGCCATGCTTTCGAATCCCGAAAAGAGAAGGGATCAAATTATACTAAACAGGTTACGACTCGGCTACACCAAATTAACTCACTCTTTCTTGATTACAAAACAAGACCGACCAAGCTGTTCAATGTGCAGTGTCATACTGACTGTCAGCCATATCCTACACACATGTCCTGACTACGACATCCAGAGATCGCTGAACAACATCACGCACTCTCCAGATATCCTAACAAACCCAGCCAAATACATCAAGGTACTAAAATTTCTAAAAGATATCGGTATATATGAAACTTTATGACGATTCAACACTGAGCTAGATTTGATCCTATGTAAGCCACTAAACCCATCATCCTTTCCGTGGTCTTATTTGTTTGTATGTTTGAAAGTCGCCAATATAGACCCATTGGCGTGAAAAATGTGTCCCTGTCTGTTGCTGCCCTTATTGTTCGATTATTCCAACCAGCTATTCTTAGATCAGGTACTTAAACCTCCTTGTCATCGCTAATAACCCTTTGTGGTTGATGCGAAATCATAAAAAAAAAAAAAAAAAAATAATGGGCGAATTGAAGATGGCGGCCATAAGGAGAAAAACAGTTGACTGTCGTATTTTCGAATATAGCAGGTAGGGACAATGGCAGCACATGGCATTCTATTTCTGACTTCACTCTTCATGGTTGTACCAAATTTCACCTGAATATCTTGAGAAAAAAAACTGAGTTATTGAAAGCTGTCAGTTCCCATGAAACTGACCACTAATTTCAGGATTTTGTAGAAACTTCTGAAGATATTAAGACACGATTTATTTTATCTGAACAAGTATAAAATTGTGAATCTATCTGGTGATTTTCATGACTCCGACTTGTTTGGTTTACAAGTTGGAATTTCTACATCGTAGAACAGCCTGTATATAGCGTCTGCAGGTGGAGTTACCGTGGCACCACTTCTTGAAAGTTGCTCAGGAGTCCAATGAACATTTGTGACAAGTCTCATCCCTTGATCATGCTTTGCAAGATTGGTGCGTGCGATATTTGTGCCTTAACGTCCGGACTATAGTTCACATTTATGCGGACACCGTATATTTCAACATCTCGAAACATTTAGAACTTTTGATCCTATTTGGTTGTTTCAAAAAGTTATTGATTTATTTATGTTGATGTTATTTGGCATAGTAAAACAAGCATACCCATGATGGGACAAACTGGCAGTTGTGCCAATCCCACGATCCTAATGCAACTGACACTTGGTATTGGTTCATTTTGAATCTCTCTGGTCTATTTAACATGTGATGTGACGATGTGACTGATGTGATGTCGCATCATACTTGATTTGCCATTGTCCCAAAAGGGGTCTTGGTCCTTACCACTTCTGAGCACCAATGAGATCAAGGTGTTTCATGATATATTTGATATAGCTATTAATTTTGTACGTTCCATTCGAGGTTCCGTTGAATTTCATGGATCAGCAAGACCGCTGGCGCAGAGGGCACCAAAATACCTATCGGAAAATCACAGGAAAAACAATAGCTCCTTTAAAAAACAAAATACGATCAACACTCCAAAACTGCGTCGATATATTTGATGTACCTACGTTTCCAAAAATGAGACAAAAAAATCTGCTACTTGTTTTCTCAAAAAGGGACCTTGTTAAAGTCAGGTAACTTTTACGCTCCTTTCGTTGGATCAGCCGAGTTGAAATGGTCGTAGTTTTTGATAAATTCAGTGGAGCATTTCATTTGGTTGAAGCTTAGTAAAGCCATCTGAAGACATTTGTAATGGATACAAACGAAATTCATGACACAAACACACAAAAAGTTGATAACGTTAACATGACATTGTATGTCAGTCATAACCTGAATGAAATTGATGACGTCATGATCACCGCAACTTGACTGAAACTGCGTTTTGAAAGTAATTGGAAAATTCGATTTTCAGGTGATTTTATTTCTCAAATATTTGACCAATTAGTATTTTGTATGCAGTAATAACTTTTCAAGCTTTCACATTATATGCATTAGTACATAATAATTATGTGTGATTTTGGGGGATCTTTGTTACAGTGAAAACACCCTATTGTGGCTCAGTTTAGAAGTGATATCAATAACAATAAATAATACATGAATATCAATCTAAGTAAGCGGGATCTTACGACCGTGCGTAAAATGAGCGATTGTGGTGCAGTTATAATTTCCTTTGGTTGTGCTATCAAAGAGTTGAAACAAGTGAGTATGCCTTCACGTGCGTGAGTCTCAGTAGCGCATTTTTTCAAAGAGGCATATTATGAACGTAAAGAAATTTGGTTGAAGGAGAAACACCATTCCTTGCCCACTTTCTTCATTCGAAACTCATTGTGATATTTTGTTATCAGAATGGGGTACTTGCCAATGAAATAGATTTGAATGATATTTCTTTCACTCATCAATATTTTTTTGTTTGAGGGCGGGATCTGGGAGCGGCGACTAATCAACAGTAGTCTATTATTTCCCATTTTTAGTCGGCTATCCATATAGCGAAAGAATTAGATCGCTATGTCTTCGGGTTTATGTTTCCCATTTATCTCTTACTTTGAGAGCAGCGTGTGGGGGTGGCACTGGTGGCAGCATTGGGCAAAGTAACTGTTGCACAGTTTAAGTTAGAAGTTTCTAAATGTTTAAGGAAATATGACAATCAGTGAAAATTGTGAATTGCATTTTTTGTTTAGGGGCGGGAGCTGGAGGCGGCGACTAATCAAAAGTGGCCTATCTCTTCCCATTTTTAGTCAGCTATCTATATAGCGGAACAATTAGATCGCTATGTCTTCAGGGTTATGTTATACATTTATCTCTTACTTTGGGGGCGGCGTGTTGGAGCGGCAGAGTTTGGCAAAGAAATTCTTCCACAGTTTGAGTTTGGTGTTTCTGAATGTTTGAGGTAACATTAAAATGTAAATCAGTGGAAATTATTGAAAGTTGCACTTTTTTTCTTTTGGGGATGGAAGTTGGAGGCGGCGCCATATCAAAAGTAGCCTACTCTTTTCCATTTTTAGTTAGCTATCCATATAGCGAAAGAATTAGATCGTTATGTCTTCGGGTTTATGTTTTTCATTCATCTCTCACTTTGAGGGCAGCGTGTGGGGGCGGCAGCATTCGGCAAAGTAACTGTTGCGCAGTTTGAGTTGGGAGTTTCTTAATGTAAGGGAAATATGACAATCAGTGAAAATTGTGAAAGTTGCATTTTTTTTTGTTTGGAGGCGGCAGCTGGAGGCGGCGGCTAATTAAAAGTGGCCTATCTTTTTCCAATTTTAGTCAGCTATCAATATTGTGAAAGAATTAGATCGCTATGTCTTCAGGTTCATGTTTTACATTTATCTCTCACTTTGGGGGCGGCGTGTGAGAGTGGCAGAGTTTGGCAAAGAAATTCTTACACAGTTTGAGTCAAGAGTTTCTGGATGTTCGAGGTAACATCATCAGCTGAATCAGTGAAAATTGTTGAAAGTTGCACTTTTTTTCTTTTGGGGGCGGAAGCTGGAGGCGGCGCCATATCAAAAGTAGGCTATCCTTTTTAATTTTCAGTCAGCTATCCATATAGCGAAAAACTTAAATCGCTATGTCTTCGGGTTCATGTTTTTCATTTATCTCTTACTTTGGGGGCGGCGTGTGGGAGCGGCGGCGTTCGGCTGAGCAAATGTTGCACAATTTGAGTTGGCAGTTCCTAAATGTTGAGGGAACATCTCAATCAGTAACATCTCAATCAGTAACATTTATGAAAGTTGCACTTTTTATCGTTTGGGGGCGGAATCTGGGGGCGGCGACTAACCAAAAGTAGCCTATCCTTTCCCATTTTTAGTCAGCTATTTATATACCGGAAGAATCAGATCGCTATGTCTTCGGGTTTATGTTTTTCATTTTAAAGTGATTGGGGGCGGTTTTTAGCCGTTTTTTCATGTCGGCGGCGCATATTGAAGACGGAATGTTTCTTGGCTTACGTTTATAAGTGGCAACTAGGTATTATTCAAAAAATGAGAACACCAGAGCATCAGGTCTGGTAGAAAGTGCAATATTATGTTATTTCAAGTTTATCGGGGGCGGTTTTCTCTATGTTGGCGGCGCAATATGGACATCCAATATAGCCTAGCCCTCCTTTGGGAGTGGCAGCTATGTAACAGCGAAAAAATTAGAAAGCTAGGTCGTCTAGTTTGGGAGGAGTTCGAGGAACGGACGGACGGACGGACGGACGGACGGACGGACGGACGGACAAAGCGGTTGCAATAGCGATTTTCATCAAGATGGAAAATGCGCTAAAAAGCACTTGTAGACGAAAGACACAAGACTCTACGTAATTAATCCATACTTAAGCCTGGGCCTAAATGCCAATGACAAGTAATACTAATAAAATGTCATTATTACCCGTTTACTTTCTTATTGTGCATGAAACACACCTCGTAGGTAGGTAGGTAGGTAGGTATAATGCAAAAAGGGTGATCACCTCGGTACAAAGACAACATAAATATTCAAGCAGCCTGCAACCATATTCAACAATACGCGATTATGCGTTCTTCTGTCTGGGGGCATGGCTGTATAGAGAAGCTCTCCGCCAGGTACTTAGTAGCAATTGCTAATATCCACGTGATTTATACACGGTATGAACATAGTTTAACTTTATATAAATTAACGCTATGCCTCGCTGTCTGCTGTTCACTGTGCAGATGTACAGATTAGTAATTTCGCATGGTATTCAAACTTTCATTATCGCATGTGTGCACCAGGTAGGGAGATATTCCGTGAGCCCGTACTGATGATACGACTCAACAAAATAAACTCCGGATCCGGAATTCTAAAGCGGTGCCAAAAACTAGATGGTAGACAAGTAGCTATTTGTAGCAGTGGCGGACCGAGCCTCAGAGGGCGGAGGGGCACAGTATGTTAGGGGCGCTAGGAACCGCGAGTGAAGCAAGCGAAATAGCGCCGCAGACGAAAAATTTTTGGAGGGGGGGGGGGGTTCACCCTCCTTCTCCGGAATGTGTCAACGAAAAATAGCGCCACACCCAAGTAAAATGTGGTGTAAGGACAATTTTATTATCGAACTGCAAGAAAATCGCGGGCGAAATTTTCTTAATTGGGAATTTTTTCCTACCTATCATAGTGTAACGAGCGGCGATGCCGATGCCCGTGCAATCTGGAAACACGCGATATTTCTAGATTCTTCCACAGCCGCAGTGTACAATCGCACGGAGCTCTGATCATTTTTCAAGAGCCGCAGTGTAGCGCGGAGCTCTAAACATTTCTAGGGTAAACTCGATGGCATTGAAATACATGGAGACTACGACGCCTGATCAACGCACATCTGTCCATTTGGCGGCGGCGCCGGCTCTAAGCACGGCAGAATTATACGCGAAATGTATGGGATTATTCGGGAGTCGCCTAGAAAATCGTATGCCGGGTCACTGTCGAGTTTGCTGGAGATGATGGGAAGTTCGGGAACACTATTCGGAGGCCTATATATAAGGCATCAACCGTCAGCTCACGGGCAGTTATGAATTGGAATGCGAAGTGGTAGCGAGCGGATTAGAAGCGAGTGGTGATAATCACAGCGATATTTTCAAGTAAATAATTGTTGGCGTGTATTTATTGTAGTACGCAGTAATAAACACTGTGTGTTTTAAAACAATCGTTTCAATTATAATCGAACCCGTACGCGAAATACGTAACAATAACTTACCCTGAAAACAGGAAAAAAAGGTCGCGGCGCACGATAAATTTGGTTTCTGGTCGTCTCCAGGAGGTCTTTTGAGGATATTCTGCCAAGTGAATTTTGGCTGGAATGTTCTCACTTCTCACATAATGTACTTTCGGATAAAGTTGGACAGAAAGTTAGAACGAAGTTGCTGGTTAAGTTGAAAAATGTAGGTTAAGCTGCAGGCCTATCATATATGTACAGAGAATATGCTTATATATTGTTTATATAATATTATAATATATAAAATGGCGTAGGTACATTTTAGAAGAGTGAAGTGAACAAATGTCAAGCACTGTACCTATTCCATATGCTCTATATCTACAAAGTTTCGGTGAATTCAACTTAAAGGGATCCAAGGAATGTAATGTAAATGTGGATACTAGTGGACGGGCTGGGGACTGGATCGCTCACTCATGATGCTCATTAGGCACAGGTACTCAAGTCTTGTGGTTATTTTCACGAATTTGATTGTTGCACAGCATTCCTGCGTGAATATTTTGAAGGTGTCAATAGTAGAGGGTAGTAACTATGTATTTTTTTTGTCCCCCGAGTCTCGCTTGATGATAATTTATCGTGGAGCTGGTTTGGTTAGTTCTACGCTCCGTCTCATGCGGACATGTTTCGTTGCACAGTGTCGATGCGGTGATGGTGATAGCATGCTAATTGCACATTTCATTCGATCTATATATTTATGGGGTTACATTGGAAACACTGAGCGAAATTATCATTTTGAAGTAATCTGAAAATGTGGCCATTAAATTATGATAGGTAAGTATACAACAATTTCCGACAAATAGTGGCGGTGGCGGTGGCCACCATGTTATCGGGGGTCTCTACCTCAACAGCAAGAAAGATACCGTATTAAAATGAAGAAAGTTCGCGTGTCGTGTACCCATAAGTATAAAAGCACCTCGAAAACAAACGAAACTTCCAGTAAAATAATGTCGCAACGTATGAATAACATAACTTATTAATGAAAATAACTATAGCTACTCTGACATAACTAGCATAATCACACAACAACTAACAGGCAGTATGCGGGGACACTCCCTGTCTAAGTGTGCTGTGCTATGGGTATGTATACGAGTAGGTACTTGGTAGGTATAATGAATTTTCATGTGCCGGCGATGTAGTCAAGTTCTTGCTTCATCATCAAACATCGAAACTTAATTGTTCATTTTACGATTGAAAGATGAATATGGAAAATACTTTTACGCTGGTTGACTCAGAGTACCTACCTAGGTCAGCGACACACAATCATATGGTGGAACCACAACAAAAGTGATGCCAAAATCTGGGATAGATCCTTGCCAAATGAAATAGATTCGACTAAATACTTTATACTAGATACTTTTAATCACCAACAAGAGTAAGAAACAATATTTCCTGAAAATTTACCAAAAACATACCCATTGGTTAGTAAGATTTTTTCTATTTTACTTCCCCGACCCACCCCCAACGAGGAGAGAAAGTATTGTGAACGCGCAAATTGTTTTTTAGAGATTTTGACGGATATATCCGTTTTGAGGTCCCCTATGACGATTTAGACTATTTCCAAAATGATCTCTGTCTGTGTGTATGTGTGTATGTGTGTATGTTTGTAGGTACAGGGTGTCCCAGCTAAAACAACCCAGCGCGATTTTCTCAGAAATCATCAAGGCAACAAAAAAAATGTCAGTTTCCAAGAAAATGCAGCTTTAATCAGGCCAGTCACAAGAATTCGAAAATTCATGTTCGACAAAACCAAATACTCTAGAGGAAGAGGAATCCTCTTTCTCTGGGCTTTCCATTGATGTGTCGCCGATGTCTGTAGGTACCTGACCCAGTAAACTATACAAGGTGTTTCGCAATTACGGTTACAAACTTCTGGGGAGGTTCTACATCAAAAACGGACCAGGAAAAAATATAACTTCGATGTCCTAAAATGCTCCGTTAAAAAGATACGGGGTGTTCAAGTTGACTTTTTAAAATCGATTTTTTGACATAACTTTTGAACCGTTCAACTGATTTTGTTCAAATTTAGAATGATAGCAACGTGTTTGTAAAAAAAAATTCAGGGGCGTAGATAATAGGGGCTGTTTTCATATTCCCCCCCCCCCCTATTTTCCACTCGTCTAACTATTTTCACAAATTGTTCCGATTTTTGGATTCTACGTCCGATTTAGAAAAAAAAGTTACTCTTGCAAAACTTTGATTAAAGGCTTCATTTTCGAGATTTTGAGTTTGAAATTTTGGAAAACATCTCGAAATCGCCACTTTCAATGAGTCCAATTTTTTTCTCTGAAAACTTCTCGTTTCTCAGAAAAAATAGTGGTTTACCAACTTGAAAATTCTAGAGAACCCATTTCTGCTGAGAGATCATGAGTTTTTTGGATTCTAATTTTAAGGCCTTTGAAAGTGGGAATTTCGAGATGTTTTCCAAAGTTTTAAACCCAGATCCCAGAATCAAAATTTTGCAGGAGTAACTTCTTTTTCTAAATCGAACGTAGAATTCAAAAATAGGAACAATTTGGAAAAATAGCTAGGGGTGTAGAAAATAACGGGGGGGGGGGGGGGGGGATCGAGGACACCTCCCTATTATCTACGCCCCTGGATTTTTTTCTTAACACGTTAATATTATTCGATAGAGACTCATTTCCGTTATCTTTGTTGAAAATTTGAACAACATCGGTTGAACGGTTCAAAACCTATGTCAAAAAATCAGTTTTAAAAAGTCAACTTGAACACCCTGTAACATTCCGACGGAGCATTTTAGGACATCAAAGTTATACTTTTTCCTGGTCCATTTTTGATGGGGAATCTCCCCTAGAAGTTTGTAACCGTAATTGCGAAACACCCTGTATATTCATGACGACATCACCGATCACACATTTGTTGATTTTAAAATCAGCCAGTATTCATTGCTATGATGAATCCAGGTATGCTAAGTGAAAAAGTTCTAGTAACGACTAGTGTTGAAGTCAACAAGTGTGTGATCGGTGACGTCATGATTCTGATTATTGTGTTTGCTGGACTGTGAAGCAAAATATCTGGCTTACTGGGCCAGGTACAGACATCGGCGACACATCAATGGAAAGCCTAGGGATTTTTTTCATCTGAAGTATTTTGTTTTGTCGATTATAAATTTTCGAAACTCGCCCGATTAAAATTGCATTTTCTTGGAAACTAGAGCGCCTGCAAGCGTCGGCGCCCCCTCAAAAGAAAGCTAAAAGGTCAGGCTTCCCCCCAATTGAAAATTGATTTTTTTTGTGGCCTTGATTTTCTTGAGAAAATCGCGCTGGCTTATTTAAACTGGGACACCCTGTATGTATGTCTGTCTGTAACCTCCCACAATAACAGTCGCAACGTCTATCCGATCAACTTGAAATTTGGTACACAGACATGATTTCACCGTCGAATGAGCCCATTAGTTTTTGGCTGACATCTGCCAAACGGAAGTGTCACTATCAAAAAATGACAGAAGCTATATCTCACAAAACTCGACTTGAAATATGCCGTTTGAAAGCCCATAAGAAACTGTATTCAGAACAGTTGAAAGTATTGCCCTATCTGTCATCTGTCAAATAATAAAAAATCTCAAAGTTCGAAACTTTACCATTCAATTATTCAAAATCTATCTGATGGATCGGGACCTAATTTGGTATGAAGCAACACAACAAAACAGTCAAATTAAGTCTGCAGTTGCAATTTTCTACCATGTCCCAGTCGAGCGTTACGAACTTTAAAAATTTCTCCTCCGTAAGGATGCCTCGCTTTTGATGCAGAACTCCACTCAAAAATTTATTCCTGCTCGGGGATCGACTGTTTTCAAAAAATTCCGACTGATATGGAAAGAAGATTGGATTGAGCATCGTGTTGACCCATTTTAAAAAACGGCATGGTTTCGGTTTTCCGACGGTCATTTTTTCAAGATGAAATTAGCACATTCCGTGAATTTGAAAAAACTGCAATGTAAACTTTGACTTGCGGTGAGCCCCACGAAATCTTGATTTTAGGTGCAGACATGCTGGGAATGAAAATTGGAGAAAATATTGGCTTAATTTTTGGAGGGAAAACTTTCGAAATCGGACTTACGGTTTCAGAGTTTTCATCCCTGGAAAAACTGCAAATTTTCCAACCTTGTTATCCCGCGAACAGATTTCCACCATTTTTTTTTAACAAGAGGTAACTGGCTCTTGAACATTTTCCAACAATTTTCTTCTCAATTTCCCAGGAATTTCCCTGTTGAAAATGTAAAACAGGCCTGGGTTATCGAAACCGAACTTGAATGACGGAGCTCAAAGTGAAGCCGTAATTGACGATCTGAACAATAAGATTAATTATAAAAAGATTTGAGGTTTTCCCGGAAAATTAGAATTTTCAAAATTTTCAATTTCCTGCTAATTATTTTCAATCTTTTTGTGGTGCCAGTTTCAGATCGCTCACCATCATCCATGTACCAATGCGTCTGACTGCCTCACTCGCTTTTCTTTCTACATAAATTGATTCTTGGTGAAAAACTGCAAATTTCCAACTTTATAGTTTGTTTGTTTGATCTTTATTTCATTTCATGTTTACCCCATCAGGTGTGGAACCGTCACAGTATGTACATTGTACAGCAATGCGTAATATAAATAAATATAAATCGCATTCAAATATAAATATATATCTTAAATAAATAACCACATAAATATATAAATAGATAACAACACAAATATATACAAAAATATAGAAATTCATGGGAAACAACACACATGGTATAGATTAAACATCATTATAAAAACATTTTAAAATCCATGACTTGATCGACGTCTGCATCATCAATGAACTCCTGCACCGAGTAATAAGCTTTACATGTTAGAAACCCCTTGAGCAAGTGCCGAACCCGAGGTAAGCGCAGCTTTTTAACGTCGGAAGGAAATTGCTCGAAAATTTGTAGTGCTGAATATGGAACATTTTTCTGAAGGTAACTATATTGCAACTTATTCATTTTGAGATGATCTTTGTTTCACGTTACACATGCATGATTCAATCTGCATCCCTCAAACAAATCCTGGTTCTTCAAGACAAATATTGTGACCTCATAGATATAGAGAGACGCCAAAGTGAGAACGCCGTGCTCAATAAAATATGGCTTGCATGCATCTCTAGCTTTGATTTGAAAAACGTTTCTTAGCGCTCTTTTTTGCAGTCTGAACACTCTGATGGCATCAGCCGAATTTCCCCAAAAAATGATTCCGTATCTGATTCTAGATTGGATATAAGCATGGTAAGCTGCTAGTGCCGCCTCAGTGCTAACCAGCGCAGCTAATGTTCTCAATGCATAGCAACACTTCGCCAAGCCCCCAGCAACAAACTCCACATGAGCCCTCCAATCCAATCTGTGATCAACTATGACACCCAGAAATTTAGCGTTCGGTACCGACTTTACATCAGTGTCTTCAAACCTAAGGGTATACAGTGAGTCGCCCTGACTATAAATCAACTTGATAAGATTTGTCTTAGACATATTTAGCTGCAAGCCACTCGCCTCGAACCAGCCCGAAAGCGTGTCAAGAGCGTTGACAACTCCCAGACCCGCCCCCTCAAGGTCAACACTGCCAACAACCAGAGAGGTGTCATCCGCAAACTGAATCACTGGTTATTTTATAAGACTGGAAATTTCATTGGTATAGATTATGTATAAGAGTGGGCCCAGAATGGACCCCTGTGGAACCCCTCTTCTTTTAAACAATTTTCTTGATCTTAATTTCATGTCCTTATACCTATCGAATTCCAAAACACATTGCGGTCTGCCCTCCAGGTAGGATCCGAGCAGTTCAAGGGCTAGATCAGTTCAGTTCTGGCAGTTCAAGCATAAGGGGTGAACAGATTTACACCAACTTTTCTCAAACAAAGGATAAGTGATTCTTGAACATTTTCAGGCAATTTCTCTTGAAATCCTCCAAGTTTTCCGAGAGTTTTCCACTTTAAAATGAGCAACCGGCCTGGCTTATCGAGACCGAACTCAAATTATGAAGTCCTTAGTAGAGAAAATATCGCAATTTTTCAATCTTTCCCTCAAATCCCAACTTATTTCCACCCGAAGGGACGTCTCATAATAAAATTTCTATCTGTTCTTTGCTACTCGTCGGAGAAGTTTTGGGGTGACACAGCCGATTTCCAGTATATTTGTGACGTCACAAATACATTTTTAAAACACGCATTACGGCGGACATTTTGAGAATTGAGGAAAGAGAAAAAATACGCGTACATTATTTTTAACCGCACACTATCGATTAGGCCAATAAAAAAGATTTGAAATTGTATAACAAGGTTGACTGGTGTTTGATCTAGATATTTTATCACAAGAGAAGGATGTCTCCATTTTTTTTTATTTAGTCGCGATTTTAAAAATCTAGACGCCCTCTGACGGCTAAAATGGTGAAGTGAGTTTGTAAGTTTTTACGTCATTTCTGTTCTGTCGCTTCTGTCAAATTACCGGTGACAATCGCGCGAATAAAAATACTCTTAAGTATAGGTAATTGAGAAAATGAAAATTAACTTTTGTTGAATAGCCATCAATAATAATTAACGCAAATGCTACGAATACAACCGTTATACACGATGACAGGTAACAGAAAAAATCACAATCCTCCATCTTGTTTACAGCGCCCTCTTCGGTAGTTAAAATCGTGAATTGAGAGTTTTTGGGAGCGCCGAAAGTTCTTGGTAACTATGCTATGCCTCTGTTTCCCCATACTGTTTCCCCAGTCAGTTTCAATAAAAACTGAGACAGTATTTAGCACGAAGTGTAGATACCGGATTAGGTATATGAAATTTAGCTATCTTTTCAGTGTGACAGCAAGAATTATTCATTCCTAGTCTAATAGAAACAATCTCGCAGTCAATAAAACGCTTCGAGAAACAATAAAGTAATACCGTCTGATCTGGGTGACCAGTTCAAGCCGCTCATGGCTTCGGGGCAAGGAGAATCGCTCCTCGGGTATATACCCCTTGATGGTCTTGGCCACGACTAGCTCATAGTCTGGGGTGAGTGTGGGTTCGGGTTATGGGATTTCGTGCATTCAGCATAGGGTCAAGAATAGGAAAAGCAAAAAGGAAACAGGTCAACAGTTATATTCATGACGCAAGGTTACATAACAAAAGGAATACAAAACAAACTGTAACCGTTTCTGGTGTTACGAAGAAAGCAAAATAAAATAGAAAAGATACTTAGTAGGTCCCAGAGTGAAGCTCATAACCATCCTCGACCTTTCTCTGTCCATCGGTGAAACCATCGTTCTTACTGGAAAACTGCCACGGCTACAGGACTCGCCTCGTGGTGTTAGGTCTCCGTCAGCACTTGAGAAGGTAAATCGGGCGCCACCAGTGTAGCAGCGGAGTAGACGGAGCCCTACGAGGGTCTTAACGGCACACTGGAGCCAGCCGGGCAATCCTCCAGTAAGACAGCTTCACCTAGAACATCGAAAGGGATCAGAGACACATACACTACTTTGGTATCTTTCCCCAAAATTTATATCCCTACCCCAATTTTGATGATATTGCCGAAAAAGGTAATAATAGGTGGGTAATAGTCAAATGATATAGACGATTGACGTCAACAGATAATTTAGAGTTGGTGGCGGCTCAACCTTCCGTGAGCAAAGGCCAGGTCAACAGACATGTACGCTGGCATGCCATTATAACAAAGCACCACTTAACTGGACTGTGCTGTGGCGGATAGACGCCGACTGAGAGATGGATCGCCTGGTGATGTCTACGATGGTACCACGACGGGGCGTATTCTGTAGACGCCGGCGCTGTCGTATGGTGGCCCACGGTTGACTGACGAAGCGAAAGCAGACAGTTGGAAGTCGCTATGGTCATCTGGCAGCATCAATATGTCAGAAACTCTGATATTCAGGAACAGCACAATACCAGTGACAGGCCATGTCAACTGGCAACAGGAGAATTTGGATGATCAAAACTGGCAAAACAGGAAACAGGACTGGGAAGACTGGAGCGGATGACGATGAGGATGATGATCAGTCAACGCCGGAGGAACAGCAGCAATCTCGACGGCGGAGACGAGGTGGTGGATTGGAATCTAGCTCGACACCGGAATGGATGAAAGCTTCATCGGTGGAGGGACAATGGAGATGTGGGCGGCCGGGGCGGCCTAACTAACGTCTTCTTCTACTCGCTCATCTTGTTCTTTTCATCCAAACTCGAAACCCAATCTTACAAGCAGCGCTCTTCTCAAAAACCCAAAACTTTCTCCCTCTGTTGTTATCCCTACCAACCACACCTTCACTTTTTTTTTTTCTTCCGCCTACTCCTCAAATTTCACACCGTTTCAAAAGATCAACCTGGGAAAAAGTTGGGTTGTATGATTGAAAGAAGCATTTTTGCTTTTACTTCATTCTTCACGAAAAGCAAATTTCACATCTAAAAGCCGTGTGACAGTGCGGAATTTTACAAAAAGATTTCATGAAGAAATTTTTGAAGTGGAACTTCTATTCTCGCGCCTAGATCACAACACACAACTAACGCAGAACCACACGTGGGAGTGAATTCGCTTCATGGCATCAGTACATGTAACAAAGGTGTGTAACGCGGAGGTGTAACGTTATAGTGTCAGGTCCTTGGGGTGACCAGTGTCGTCCTAGAAATGGTGGAGAGATGGGAGAGTAAGCTGTTGCAGCGTTCGGTTCTATTCTTTACAGTTAGTATTCTTTTACCGCTTGCATTGTGTTTTAAGGACAACAGCTTCCATCATTAAGTAAAATTTGATTTTATCGATGAATTCTAACTTAGCGCTAGTGGCATTTACAACCAAAAATGATTAATTTATTTTCGTGATGCGTGTCGCCGACACTGGACTCCTCTACTTGGTGGACTCCTCTACTTTGTGTTGTGCAGAGGTGTTGTGATGCTGGGTGGCCCGACAGGAATGGTTCTCGACTTGGCTAGAAGTTATCATTGTATCCGTTGTGTGACGCGAGGGGTGTATCACGGACCCAAAATTTGTAGGTACACCATGGGCCGTATTCATACCTCGCTTTTAAGCTAAAAGCGCTATTAGAGCGATGCGCATCTAGGGGCATTTCTCATATTTCAGTGTTCAAAAATACATTATTGCGATTGGGAGCGATTGTATGTACTTAATTGCAATTAATTTTCGAGTTAATTTGTATTTTTGAACACTGAAATATGAGAAATGCCCCTAAATGCGCATCGCTCTAATAGCGCTTTTAGCTTAAAAGCGAGGTATGAATACGGCCCCATAATACCAAAGCTTGTATTACCAGTATTAATTTGCACATAATACCGGAAACAGTGGCGCAGCCAGGATTTAGCCATTGGGGGGGGGGGGGGCTAACGAACGCGAGCGAAGCAAACTGCGTCAAAGGCGAACCCCCCCCCCCCTCCCGGAAAAAGGGCCTTGGATTGTATTTACGAGTATAATTATTGTGGTACCAATGTTACCTACCTTAAATTGAAGTAGGTATCAAATTCAGTATTCCCCGGGTTTGCGGGGAAAATGACAGTAATAAATGGTAGTAATGACACTTGCAAACTGACAGCTACGCTGCGCGCACGTAGAAACGTCATACTGTTACCGCGGCCCCCAAAAATCCACCCGTTTCCATGGCTAACCGCGATAATATGTTTAGCGAGAGGCCTTTTGCCGGACGCACGCGGAGCGAGAAAGCGTTCAGTCATCGGTCCGCGCGGCCACGCGTACTCTCTCGCTAACGAAGCCTATTGGTCAGAGTAGGCGCCAGCGCCTACTATAAACACGCGTTCCCCGAAAATCACCTTCAGTTCTTAGTATCCCAACGCATCGAGAGGTCGTTGCATCTCCGGCGTCCCCCGCTTCGAACTCGTCTCTCTTCAAGGGACTAACCCCATGTTACACCCCCTTTCCTTTTTGAGACGGCGCAATTAATTCGAAACAGTGGTTTTATTTAATCTGCGCCAACAATCTCAAGTCATTCTGCGAAAGAGTATAACACAAAGAATAGCGTCGACTCCTTGAAGAAGCTGCCACCGGCGTGACAGACCCCACTACTGAGACTGAGCTGCCGGATCGTTGTTGCCGCCCATTCCGGAGAGTCCACCAGCCGACTACGACCCGAGGCGATAACATCTTGGTGCCCGCAACGTGGGGCACGCTTCTCCAAGTGACATCTCGGCCGCCGACACGAGCACCGCAGACTTTCCAGATCTTCGGGATCACCGTTTCGATACAGAGTTTTAGCATCATTTAAGCGCTTGGCGTACTAGATGCGCTCTGTATCGACCAACAACGTGTAAAGCAGCGGCTTTTACACGCCGTGGACTCGAGCAAACCTACCCTGTTGCGAGGCATGTATCCCTAGATTCAAGAGATCGATGCTCTCGTATACGGCACTCGAGTTCCACGTGGATTGGTAAGACTCTGCCCCAAGCTCCCCTTGTATCGCGAACCGCGCACGAGACCAAAGCTTCCGCCATGCCGCGACGCGCTACTAGACAACGCCGTTCCCGTCTGGACTCGAGAACTGAAACATCACTTCCAGTGGCGCCCACTCCCACAAACCGTCCGACGACGACCCCACCGACGCTTGCTGCGGTGACGGCACCTCCGTCAATTGCACCGACGACGCCGCTTGTCGTCAACGTCCCGGTAGTCGCCGCGACGCCTCCGATAAACGGTCCTGACCACCCCGACGACCTCGGCTACACGTCCACACCGACAATGACGCCCACCGTCGCGACGCCAAGCATCGCGACGCCATACACAATCACGCCTACCGCGCCTAATTACGCCCCGTTACGTCGAGACGCTCCGCCGACGCCGACGCCTGACGCGCGCGAACGCCGGCCGGTACATGGCCACACACCGACGCCGCTCGATCACTATGGTGACGGCCCCGAACGCCATACCACATTTCCGCATAATTCTCGCACGGAACAACTCCTAGTAGAATTATTGTCCGAAATGCACCGTGAGCGCACCACCGCCGAAAAACCCGTCGATATTCCGCTATTTGCCGGCCATCTTCATCAAGACGCGCACACCCACCTGGAAAATTGCGAAGAGCTGTTGCAAACCGCGAGAATCCCCCGAGCGAAATGGGTACGCCACGTGACCAAACACTTTGAAGATGACGCCCGCAAATGGTACGCATCGTACGAGTTACTCGAGCTAAATTGGGACGATTTTTGCCGCGCAGTTATCGCGGAATTCGATTCCAATAAACGGAAAAACGCTGCCATCGTCAAATTACGCACGGAGCACCAACGCGACGAGCCCATAACGTTGTTCATACTCAAGAAGCTTCAGCTAATGCGCCGATTTGACCCGTACATGTCAACCCCTGAGTTTGTGGACCTGGTGATCTCGCTCGCCGACGTCGATCTCAGTAAATCACCACTAGCCGCGAGCGTTCAATCCGTGGAGGACCTGCTTCAGGCGGCACAGCTCATCGAGAGCCGTCGCGAGCCAGCTTTTCGCCAAAAAGCACAGCGACCTGTACCTGCGGCCCCTGCTTGCCAGGCTCCTCGGCAACAGCCACCACTTCCACAATGCCGATTCTGTCCTGAACGACACTTCCACCGCGACTGTCCGGTGCGCCGCGCTCAGTACGAACCGACGTCGCGACGCCGCGAAGACCAGCAGCATCCGGAAAACCAGCAAGGGGCCGGTGCTACGCGGGACAGATCCGCGCCCCCACGACATTAAATTCTCTTCCCCACGTTCCGCTACGCCTCGGCCAACAAGTCTACGACTGTCTCGTCGACAGCGGGGCCTCCAGAAATTTTGTAAATCTCGCCATCGTCCGCGACAAAAAGCTGGATAGCTCCGAGTCCGTGCCACTTCGACTCGCCGTCGGCACCGGTCGCCAGCAACACACGCTGGGCCGCGTTAAGGTAGCCTGCCACCTGGGGGACAGACCGCACCATATCGAATTTAACGTGGTGGACGGTCTCTCAGAATCCATTATACTCGGGTACCCCTTTTTACGAGAGCAGCACGCCAGCCTCGACTTCGAGCGTCGTTGCTTACACATTGGAATCGCCGAGCGCCGCACCATACATTGGCTCGACCGCCACGACACTCCCTCGTGTCTAGCGCCACCGCCGCTAAGCCTGGCCGACGTCGACCATAGTATTGCACCTCCATTCCAGGCCACGTTTCAACGTCTACTCGACGACTTCGCTGCTACTCTAAATCAGGACCCTCGCCCGTCAACGACCTTGACTACCACCCATACGATTCGCCTAACTAAGGAAGCGCCATTCCGAATCCGGCCTTACCGTACATCGCCGGAAAAGAAGCGCGTTATTGAGACTCAAGTCGAGCAGATGTACCGCGACGGCATCATCGAGCCAAGCACATCAGAATACGCTTCTCCCGTCGTGCTGGTCCAGAAGAATGGCAAGAGCCGCTTCTGCGTGGACTACCGCCAGCTCAACTCCCTCACCCAGGACGAAGTGGCACCGCTCCCACGTATCCACGAGACCCTTCGCGACCTCGGTACTGCCAGTATATTCAGCTCGATTGACCTCAAAAGCGGGTACTGGCAAATTCCACTACACCCTGACAGTAAGCGTCTAACTGCGTTCTCCACCTCTGACGGAGGACTGCACCAGTTCAAGGTGATGCCTTTCGGCTTAAAGGGGGCTCCCAGTACGTTCCAACGCATGATGGTCCAGGAGGTGCTCACCGGCCATCTCCGACAATTCTGCATGACCTATCTGGATGATATCATCGTTTACTCCGACGATATGGAATCGCACCTGGAACATCTGCGCCTAGTCCTCGAACGCTTGCAAAGCCACCAGCTCCGGTGCAATTACGAGAAGTGCAGTTTCGGAAAAACCAGTATCGACTACCTGGGGCACGTCGTCAGCGACATCGGAAACGCTCCGCAAGAGAAGCACCTCAAACTCATCAAGTCCGCGAAACCGCCGGCCACAAAGCGCCAACTTCAGAGCTTCCTCGGCACTTGCAACTGGTTGCGCGAGTACGTAGAGAACTTCGCAGAAATCGCCGCGCCTCTCACCGACCTGCTCGCCGCCAAACGCCGTTTCTCTTGGGGGAATTCCCAACAACAAGCCTTCGACGGCCTCAAACAAGCCCTCGCTGCGCCGCGACGCCTGAGCCGTCCCGATCCGACGCTCCCGTTCGTCTTACAAACAGACGCTAGCAGCATTGGCATGGCTGCCGTGCTTTACCAGGAACGATCAGACAAAACGCGTGCCGTTATTTCGTACGCAAGCGCTCGCTTCAATGCGACAGAACGCCGTCTGCACATAAACGAGCAGGAATGCCTGGCAATTTTGTGGGGTATAAAGCACTACCGGCCATACCTGGAGGACCATCATTTCACCGTCCGCACGGACAATCGAGCCTTGCTCTGGCTTCACCGGTCCAAGGACACAAAAGCGAAGTTGACGCGTTGGTCACTTCTGCTCCAAGAATTTTCATTTACCGTTGAACACGTGCCCGGAAAAACCAACGAATTGGCCGACGCCCTCTCCAGAGAGCCCGAGCTCCCAGAGGCGTCGTTCAATTATGAGGACCTGGAGCGCCTCCTACCTCCGGAACCGTTGACGACGCACCCGCTCGCAGAGCCTACTCGGCAAGTCGCCGCGAACCTGCTCGGAGTGCGCTCCCTCGGCGACGAAGTTAAGGAATGCCAGGATCATGACCGGAGCACGCAGCAACTCATACGACAGCGCCGCGAGCTGGAAACTCGACCCGATAGCCTCGACTGGCACCCTGGATTCCGCGCAACCTACAGCGTCGACGACGATCACCTGTACAAGGTTCGAGATGATGGACGTCATCTCCTGTACGTCCCAGCGGGCGTACGGCCACGCGTTTTCCACGAGCACCACGATTCGGTGTTAGCCGGCCATCCGGGCGAAGACGAGACGCTCCGCTCAATCGCTGAACATTTTCACTGGCCGTCCTTGCCAACCGACGCGCGTCACCACGTTCGCTCTTGCCTCCTTTGTGCGAGGTACAAGGCTCGTTTAAGCCGAAATCACGCCGAGCAGCGTCCGCGTCAACCACAAAGACCGTTCGAAGTAGTCGCGTGCGACATTATGGGCCCCTACGACGTCTCCGCCAGCGGTAACCGATTTATCCTGGTGGTCACAGACCTGTTTACTCGGTGGGTGGACGCCTGGCCGCTACAAAACAGTACTACGGGAACCATCATCACGACGCTCGACAACTACTTTTTTCCGATGCATGGATACCCTCGCGCGATCCTATCGGACAACGGATCTCAATTCACGTCAGTTGCTTGGTCTCGTGCGTGCGCTCGTTGGCAGAGTCTGCCATGGACTACCGCGGTCTATCATGCCCGCGCTAACCCCACGGAGCGGCGAAACCAGGAGCTCAAAAAAGGGCTCCGTCTCCGACTAGACGGACGCCCCGCCAACGAATGGGATCTGCATTTGCCCGCCACGCTCTTTAGCGTGCGCCGCAGACGCAATGCAGCCACTGGCCAGAGCCCTTCCGAGCTCCTCCAAGGCCACACGCTCCCATTCCCCGGCGAATGGACGACGCAGCAGCCGCTGCCGCCCGTCGCAGCAGAGCAGCGAGAGCAGCAAGCCCGCCAACATCAACGAGACTACGTGGAAGCCCGCCACCAGGTCCCGGAGCGACCGGCTCCAAATTTTGTACCCGGCGACGCTGTCCTGGTACATCATCCGCCCGCACCTGGTGCCTTCCATCCCAAGTGGCTTGGGCCACACAGCATCATAAGGCGATTCGCGCCACACATCTTCCTGGTCAACATCGACGGCCGCAGCGTCAAGTACCACGTCGACAAGCTCAGGCGAGCTCCCGTCGAACGACGCCGTCGATAGTGCTGCGGAATGTGCGCGAATTGTGCGTGAACCCAAGGACACTGAATCCCCCTTGTATATATCGCTAGTTTTAAATTGTCGCGACCATGAATTTGTGCTACACCTCCTTTCGACAAAGTGCGGGTCCCTTGCGCCAAAACTCATGTATCCCCTTTCGTTGCGCTCCGACGAAGTGACAGACATTGCGGAACACCCCTTATGTACCCCAGTAGGGCATACAATACTTAGTTGCGTCATAACTAATAAGGGTGTATCTTAATGAATTTCGATACTTGTCCGACGTTATTTTCGTCGAAAACGCCATGTTTCATCTTAGCTTTAAAACGTTATTGTTCAACCTTAGTTTTAAACAATTTTTCTACAAGAATTTCTGCAAATTTCACCTTTTTGAACTCGGCATGTATGTAAAATTGAAGTATTCAATAAAGTGCCCAATAGTCTCAAAAAGGGGGGCGATTGTTACCGCGGCCCCCAAAAATCCACCCGTTTCCATGGCTAACCGCGATAATATGTTTAGCGAGAGGCCTTTTGCCGGACGCACGCGGAGCGAGAAAGCGTTCAGTCATCGGTCCGCGCGGCCACGCGTACTCTCTCGCTAACGAAGCCTATTGGTCAGAGTAGGCGCCAGCGCCTACTATAAACACGCGTTCCCCGAAAATCACCTTCAGTTCTTAGTATCCCAACGCATCGAGAGGTCGTTGCATCTCCGGCGTCCCCCGCTTCGAACTCGTCTCTCTTCAAGGGACTAACCCCATGTTACACCCCCTTTCCTTTTTGAGACGGCGCAATTAATTCGAAACAGTGGTTTTATTTAATCTGCGCCAACAATCTCAAGTCATTCTGCGAAAGAGTATAACACAAAGAATAGCGTCGACTCCTTGAAGAAGCTGCCACCGGCGTGACAGACCCCACTACTGAGACTGAGCTGCCGGATCGTTGTTGCCGCCCATTCCGGAGAGTCCACCAGCCGACTACGACCCGAGGCGATAACAATACACGATCGTTCGGCACATATATGCCGATCACGTTTTAAATTCAGCAGAATTAAAAACGCGGTTGGCCATGTTGCCTAGAGTGTAACGGACGCTCTTAGACCAAGTTGCGCGAAAACGGGCTGAGCTCAAAGAGGTTAGAAAATTTTGACAAGAAATGCCAGATCTGGCGTCTCCTTGCATCATATCCGCTGCCCTGTTGCCTTGGCCGTTGTTTGTCATGATGTCAGGTGAGTGTCATAGTTGTTTACATTCCTGGGAAAATTTCATTCGAGTGTTCTGCCCCCGGTTCTGCCATTGCTATATTCATGGTTTTGCCTGTACATTTATAAGGTAAGTACGAGTAGCACTCTTGTCTGAGTACTTAGGTGCTTGTAAATTTTTTCTTTCATTCAAAGTTGACTTCAGATGCAAATGACCAAGGGGTGAATCCTCGGGTGAATTACTGGGACATCAGAACGTTCAACGGATTGTGATGGATTGCCACGGGATTACCACGGGATTTCCACCGGATACGATTTCTTCAAATTAAATGGATTGCCACGGGATTCCAGTGAATTTCCACAAATTACCAACAGTTTGGGGCCACGCCTGAATCACCTCTAGAGAAAGGCGCTCTTGCTTTGCGGTGCTTATCATCACCTGAGGTCTCCACGCTATAAGGTTATTTATTAACGTTACATAGACCAATGGCAGATAGAGGACTTCAATTTTGTTTAGATTTACCAGCAATATTCCTCTGTTCAATCAATCAATCAATCAATCATATTTATTGCTCAAAAGAATAATACATATTCTTATAGCAAGGAGTACCGCTTGCTGTGTATAATATAAGAAAAAGAAAAAATTAACAACATTTCAAAAATAGGTTCTCGTATGTTCACAAAAAAGTAAGTAAAAAAAAGTAGGTATACTCTTGAACAAATAAGTGGTGTTAATGTGGCAAAAGTCAAACAGAGTGAAGTGCAGCTAATAATTAAGTTAAAAGTCAGGTTTAGTCATTTGTGTAAACTTGGGAGTTGGGTACAAATTCAACTTGTCAAAAGAATAAATCGAGGAATAAATAAATTGTCAAAAGCCGATGGTAGATCTTTGGAAAAAAACCGCTGTTATCCAAGTATCATTTCTTTAGGGCTGTTCCGTCCCTGTTCATTTTTCTTTTTAAGTAAATTCAAATTTATTCGCGGCTTGGTACCAACATTATTTCGGTCCCAACTCCCGCCATTTTTCCTCTACCTGCACATGTGCGTCAGTCCCAAAGCCTGTCAAGACCGACGCTGCCACCTTATAGCAGCCGCCGGAAACGGCGAGAGAGCAGTTGTTGAGTCCGAGACGCCGTGTCGAAGGTCAACACATCCGAGCGAGCGTCGAATTGGAAACATCCCACAAAAGGTATCGATTCTCGTGTACGCGGGCGCCCCTCGTTCATGTCCTCTGGAGAGGATGCTGAGTTGGTGTTGAACAACGTCTCTGCCGGCCGCAAAAAAAAAGCGCAACTGATCCAGTGCTCCTGCCGTTGCAAGTTCATGCCGATTTCTTGAAACGACGCCATTTTTTCTTCGTGTGCTTTTGTTCGCACCGATCTCGTTACACGCAGAGTGCCTGAGGCTCGCGCCCCCATCGTCACCTGGACGGCGCCCTGCTGCTTGCCGTTCCCTTGAGGTGGTCACGCGGACTCCACGCTCCACCGTTCTACATTCCACCACGGTCAGTGTTCGTCCAATTCGACTGCCACCAACCAACGTGGTGCGCCGATTATTCGCCGCTGGAGTGAATGCTATACATCTTGGGGCGCTAATGCACATCCCTGTAAGTACCCCCTTTTTCAATTCCGTTCCTGCATTTCCGGTCGGTGGTTTGTGCCAAGTCACGAGTAATGAACCGCCATTTTCTTTACAGCGCCGTTCAGAGTGCATTCGTGTGACGTCATCAGCGACGCTGCCATCGCGAATCCACGCTCGCCGTGTTTGAGATTGTTTGAGATTGTTTGAGATTGTTTGAGACACACAGGATAAAGATTTGTTTCGATAAATTTTGCATTTTGATTGTGGACCCAATTTAGCCCCGCATCGCCAGTGCTCTTCTGAGCCCCCCTTTGGGAGTTTTTCTCCCGCATTGAATGGCCGTTCGCGTCCATTTAATTTGGTCCTTCGAAACGGATTTTGAATCCCGCTGGCGGTGTTGGGTGAGTTTGGTTCACAATTTGAAAACAGGTGCGCTATACCTAAGGTTTAACAGCGGAGCTCATGATACCGAAGTCAATTCCGTAGTAGCTAAATAGTTTGACGGTTTGTGCTATCTCCGTTTTCCATTTCATTTTTTTTCTTTTTTTTTGATTTTCGAGTTTAACCCTTTTATGGTGCAGTTCTAACGCCGTCAAGGAACTCAAATCCCACCTAGTTGCATTCTTATAATCGGCTAGTTGCGTTTTCTTTGTTCGCCTGTGCCTTTGTGCATTGCGCTCATTTCATTTTTTTGCACATTTTGCACGTCGAATCGCATTTTCCGTGTAATTTTGCATTTTTCGGTTCAGTTTTTGCGCATTTTCGCAGTTTGAACTGTTTTTCGCGCCTTTTTATAGGTCTCTTTTCAGTTTTTTGCACATTTTGCACGTCGAATCGCATTTTCCGTGTAATTTTGCATTTTTCGGTTCAGTTTTTGCGCATTTTCGCAGTTTGAACTGTTTTTCGCGCATTTTCGCACATTTTTGCTCGGTTTTTTCGTACGGATTCGTGCGGAAATTCCCTGCGTTCTCGATCCTCTGCAATTTGTAGTCATGGACGATCTTCTCGCTGCCATTGCGACAATCGAGGCTCGCTTGCAGCCCTGTTTTGACGCTGGTGTGGCAGCGGCGGGAGACCCTGGGCTCCAGGAGGGCTTTCTGGCCTCTGTGGGTGTAGCAGCGCAAATCTATGCCGGCTACCTTCCTCTCGTCGCGTGCCCTCCCCTCAGTAAAGCATCTGCTGAACAACGCGATCAATTCGTCGCCTCCACAGTTGCGGTGGACGGGCTTTACTCTAAGCTGTCTGCCTTAAAGGCTCAATTTTCGGAAGCACATCGCGGCTCTGGCGCTCTATCCCGTCAGGGATCGCAGTGGTCCGTCAATTCACAGAATGTCGCTCCCGGGCATAATGTCAAACTTCCGAAGATTTCTCTGCCACATTTTGACGGCACGTTAAAGTCGTGGCCTACCTTTTACGATTTGTTCAATACGCTCATTCATTTGAATGACAACCTTGCGAATGTGGAACGCTTTCAATATCTGATTTCGTCGCTTTCTGGCGAGCCCTTGTCTCTCGTTCGACATCTGCCATTAACTTCGGATAACTACGTTATCGCCTATGACTCCTTGGTAGAGCGGTACCAAAACGACCGCGTCTTGGTCACACTTTATTGGAAATCCATATGGAATGCTTCATCGGTTTCCGCCGACTCTGCAAGTTCGCTCAGAGAACTTCTAAACGCATTCAATGAAAATCTCACCGCTCTCGAGCAATTTCCAAATGTGGATTTATGGGATTTCACTTTGTTAAATGTCTTCCTTCAGCGACTGGACACTCCCACGCGCAAACGCTTTGAAATCAAGCATTCCGGGACTAACATTCCTACTTTCGCGGACGCCAGGGCCTTTGTACTCGATCAGTGCCGAGCACTGGAAGCAAATTCATTGAGTGCGGTCCCGCCTGCGGCATCCGCCACTCGTGTTGTTTCCAAGCTTGCCCACGCATCTCGTGGGTCTCGCGCTTTGGTTTCGCAGGCTAATGCCTCCCATTCGGGAGCCGAGTGTCCGCTGTGCAAGAAAGGTCATCCTCTTCATAATTGCTCCTCTTTTCAGGCGTTGTCCCCTCGTGAGCGTTTCAATGCCGCGCGTGGTGCACATTTATGCATCAATTGTTTGAGGTCGGGTCATATGACCACTAATTGTCCATCATCGTCTTCCTGCAGACAGTGTCGCCAGCGACATCACACTTTGTTGCATTTCCCGAGGCCGGAGCCTCCTGGTGTGTCGGGTCAGATGGTGCCGGAAGTACCTCCAAGTCAGTCTCCTGCCACTGTCGGCGAGTCGTCTGGCAGGCCTTCTGGTGTCGCTAAGAGTTTCACGTCTGGCACCGCATCTGCCCAGGTTTTGCTGGCTACGGCGCTTGTGCACGTTCGTGATCGGTGGGGAGCCTATCACCGACTCCGTGCATTGATTGACCCTGCCAGTCAAGCGTCGTTTATGACCGAGTCCTCAGCTCGTCAGCTGGGACTATCTTGCTCCAATCAAAAGGTCCCTGTCTTCAGATTGGGCCTTTCCTCACCGAAGCCGACGTGCGGCGTAGTGTCATGTGTAGTTAAGGCAAAAGATTCGCTCCCTCTGCCGGAGTCTGAATTTATTGTTTTGCGGAACATCTGCGGGAACTTGCCCGATACCCCCGTGAATCCCCAAGAGTTTCAGGACTCACGTGTGGGAGATCTGGCCGACCCCGGCTGGCACACACCGGGTCCAATTCAAATGTTGCTGGGCGCAGATTTGTATCCCGCCATCGCCCGCGAAGGACTAATTTCTCACGGCTCTGGTCATCCGCTGGCCATGAGCACGATTTTCGGTTGGGCGCTTCTCGGCCCCTTTCAATCTTCTTCCGTCTCACGCAGCTCCCTGCTAGCGTGCTCTCCAAGCGGTTTGGAAGACTCTCTTCGGAGATTTTGGGAGATTGAGGAAGTTCCTTCTTCCTTGACAAAGTCCCGCTTGTCTCCTGACGAACAGGAGGCGGAGACTTGTTTTCGAGACACCGTCTATCAGCTTCCTTCTGGACGATTTGGAGTGTCTCTTCCATTCAAGGGCTCTCCCCCTTCCTTTGTCAACTCAAAGCAACTTGCGGATCGCCGGTGGCTCGCGATCGAGCGGCGCCTCGCAAACCATCCTCAACTTCGGGAGCTATATCTGGAGTTCATGCACGACTACCTCCAGTCTGGCCATATGACGCTTCTTGACTCCGATCCTTCAGAGGCAGAGGCATATTATATCCCGCATCACCCGATCGTGAAGTGCGATGACGGAAAGTCGAAAATTCGCGTCGTGTTTGATGCTTCAGCGAAAGCAGCAAATCACGTTTCTCTTAATGAGACTCTTCTTACAGGCCCTAAGCTCCAGCAGGATCTGGTGTCTTTACTCCTCCAATTTCGGAGCCAACCGGTAGTGTTCACCTGTGATGTTCGACAAATGTATCGACAAATCCTGGTGGCGCCTGAACACCGCCGCTTTCAGCTCATTCGTTTCCGCTTCTCCGATGCAGAGCCCGTTCAGACCTATATGCTGAACACCATCACCTATGGTGTCTCTTCTGCTCCATTTTTAGCAGTACGCACGGTGCTCCATCTCGCTGAGCAGTGCGCCGGTGAGTTTCCGTTGGCCGCCGACGCTGTTCGTCGCAATCTTTACGTTGATGATTTGCTGTGTGGTGCCACCTCTGTGGAGGCCGCCTGCGAGCTGCGGGACCAGTTGGTCCGTCTCTTTGAGTCGGGTTGTTTTGAGCTGCGCAAGTGGGCCAGCAATCATCCTGATGTTCTGCGTGGAATTCCAGCTGGCCATTGTCGCACTCAGCCTTCTACCTTTGACGAGGACACTCACTCCGTCGTCAAGATTCTGGGCCTGCAGTGGCATGCAGTTGATGATTCCTTCTCGTTCACTGTTGAACCGAGTCCATTGCGGTGTACGAAACGTTTGATTTTGTCCGAAATCGCCCGCATTTATGATCCACTTGGGTTTTTGAGTCCCGTTTCATTCCTGGCGAAATGCCTGATCCAGCGACTATGGAAGCTTGGGCTCGACTGGGATGACCCCCCTCCTGACTCCATTTGCCGGGAGTGGGGACGTTTTTTGGCGGAATTGCCGCAGCTATCGAAATTGCGTATTCCTCGCCATGCCTTGCCATCACCTTTGTCTGAGTGTCAGCTTCATGCGTTCTGCGACGCGTCTGAAGCGGGGTACGCCTGTGTACTTTATGCTCGATACGTTCAGGATGGGAAAGCGACAGTTCGCTTTCTTGTGGCAAAGTCGAGGGTGGCACCGGTCAGGCTGCTGACTGTCCCTCGTCTTGAGCTCTGCGCAGCCGTTTTGTTGGCTGATCTCGTTTCGTTCACCGTCAGTGCTCTGGCGGATTCCATCAACTTTGACGCCATCTACGCGTGGACGGACTCCACCATAGTTCTCAGCTGGTTGCGATCACCATCCCACCGCTGGAAGACTTTTGTCGCTCACCGGGTTGAACGTATCCAACAGCGGGTCCCGCCTCAGTGCTGGAGACATGTCGGGACAGCGGAAAATCCGGCTGATCCCGCGTCTCGGGGCCAATTTCCCGAGGAAATTCTCTCGTCTTCGCTTTGGTGGTCTGGGCCGCACTTCTTGTCTTTGCCGCCCAGTGCATGGCCTGAGGAAGCGGCTTCGCTGCCAATCTGTTCCGAGACCTTGCCGGAGGAGCGAAAGGTGGCGCTTATCGGGCGTGTTCCTCCACCGCCAGCAATTGACATAAACAGTTTGTTCGTTCGGTTTTCTTCACTGCGGAAGATCCAGGGCATAGTCGCTTACTGCCTTCGATTTGTCCATAATTGCTCAAGGCCGTCTGCTCGTATCTCTGGGGGTCTTACTGAGTCAGAGCTTCATGCTGCTCTACTCTTTCTTGTAAAGGAGATTCAGAGCACAGTGTTTGGTGCGGAAATTTCGTGTCTGCGCGCTGGTTGACCTGGTACCAAGCCGTTTCGCCAACTGGCTCCTTTTTTGGATCGCAACGGTGTTCTTCGCGTCGGTGGACGTTTGAAACATTGTCCTGAGCTCCCGTTCGAAACTCGACATCCGGCACTTTTGCCATCTCGTCATCGTTTGACGGAATTGCTGGTCCGCCAGGTTCACCTTCGTCACGCTCATCCCGGGCTAAATAGCACTTGCTATTTGATCCAGCAATCATTTTGGATATTGTCTACGCGCCGTTCCGTGCGTCATTATCTCGCGTCTTGTTTTCGGTGCTTTCGCGCCAAACCTCAACCCCTGACTCCTGTAATGGGCAATTTGCCGGTTGCACGCATTTCTCAGGCCAAGGCTTTCAGTTGCATCGGTGTCGACTATGCGGGACCGTTTTCCATTCTTATGTCAAAAGGCCGCGGTAATCGTACCACAAAGGCATATTTGTGCTTATTTGTATGCTTTGCAACCAAGGCCCTCCACGTGGAGGTTGCTTCAGATTTATCGACTGACGCCTTTTTGGCGGCCTTGCGGCGGTTTATCGCACGCCGGGGTCGGTGTACCTCCATATTCAGCGATTGCGGCACGAATTTTGTCGGCGCCGCCAAACAGCTCGATTACTTCCTCCGTCTTGCTGCCGAAAGCGAGGCCATTGCATGGCATTTTAACCCTCCTTCCGCCCCTCATTTTGGGGGACTTTGGGAGAGTGGGGTCAAGACAGTCAAGACTCACCTCTATCGAGTCATTGGTGAGCAAGTGCTCACATACGAGGAATTGTCTACGTTGGTCGTTCAAATCGAGGCATTGCTAAATTCGCGACCCCTTTGTCCGCTGAGTTCGGACCCCAATGATATGTCCGTGTTAACTCCGGGCCATTTTCTGACACTTGAGCCGTTGACTGCTCCACCGGACCCTGATTTATCACATTTGTCCTGTGGCAAGTTGTCTCGTTGGCAACTGATCCAACACATGCACCAGCGTTTCTGGGTTCGCTGGCGCGATGAATATCTCCATACCTTGTATCAGCGTGGCAAGTGGCAGAAGGTGGATTCTTCCGACCAAACCGTTGTGGGTGCACTAGTCCTTATCAAGGAGGAGAATGCCCCTCCGCTAAAATGGAGAATCGGCCGAATCGTGGAGCTTTTTCCGGGAAAAGACGGCATCAGCAGAGTCGCAGATGTACGTACCTCTAGTGGTATCATGAGAAGGCCGTTGGTTAAACTATGTCCATTACCGGGTGGACAATGAGTCATTCAATAAATGTTTTTTCGTATATTTACACCGCGTGTATATATTTTTTCTTTGTGTCTCATGACTTTTGCATTCCTCATTTAGATTTGCATCGTGTCATTTGTAGTTTCATACTTGGTCCGTCACTTTTTGGGAAAATACCCTCTGGGCATTTTCGGTGGGGAGAAATGTTCCGTCCCTGTTCATTTTTCTTTTTAAGTAAATTCAAATTTATTCGCGGCTTGGTACCAACATTATTTCGGTCCCAACTCCCGCCATTTTTCCTCTACCTGCACATGTGCGTCAGTCCCAAAGCCTGTCAAGACCGACGCTGCCACCTTATAGCAGCCGCCGGAAACGGCGAGAGAGCAGTTGTTGAGTCCGAGACGCCGTGTCGAAGGTCAACACATCCGAGCGAGCGTCGAATTGGAAACATCCCACAAAAGGTATCGATTCTCGTGTACGCGGGCGCCCCTCGTTCATGTCCTCTGGAGAGGATGCTGAGTTGGTGTTGAACAACGTCTCTGCCGGCCGCAAAAAAAAAGCGCAACTGATCCAGTGCTCCTGCCGTTGCAAGTTCATGCCGATTTCTTGAAACGACGCCATTTTTTCTTCGTGTGCTTTTGTTCGCACCGATCTCGTTACACGCAGAGTGCCTGAGGCTCGCGCCCCCATCGTCACCTGGACGGCGCCCTGCTGCTTGCCGTTCCCTTGAGGTGGTCACGCGGACTCCACGCTCCACCGTTCTACATTCCACCACGGTCAGTGTTCGTCCAATTCGACTGCCACCAACCAACGTGGTGCGCCGATTATTCGCCGCTGGAGTGAATGCTATACATCTTGGGGCGCTAATGCACATCCCTGTAAGTACCCCCTTTTTCAATTCCGTTCCTGCATTTCCGGTCGGTGGTTTGTGCCAAGTCACGAGTAATGAACCGCCATTTTCTTTACAGCGCCGTTCAGAGTGCATTCGTGTGACGTCATCAGCGACGCTGCCATCGCGAATCCACGCTCGCCGTGTTTGAGATTGTTTGAGATTGTTTGAGATTGTTTGAGACACACAGGATAAAGATTTGTTTCGATAAATTTTGCATTTTGATTGTGGACCCAATTTAGCCCCGCATCGCCAGTGCTCTTCTGAGCCCCCCTTTGGGAGTTTTTCTCCCGCATTGAATGGCCGTTCGCGTCCAAGGGCTGATGGTTTTTTCGTTTCGATTTTCTTGTCAGGATTGGCCATCATATGATAGTATGAATGTTGATTCGATGACTTAATTTTTTCTTCTTTCGGGTGTATGTATTTTTCAGCAGCAACAATTGCTGGCTCTCCTTGTACATATTTAATTGTGAGGCCAGATTCTCCACTTGCAGATCGGGTATTCAGTTCTTCGCGCAACTCGTTCAGATTTCTTGCCTGTTGTGGGGTTAAATCGTCTTTGATTTTAATCTCCGGAAAGTTACTTTTTTCGATATTTCTCGTCGCCTTTAGAACAGTCATCTTCTCACTTTTTGAACTAAGCTTCAGTTTGATAAGTCTTGGCTTCTCCTTATTACTGCCACTGCCGATTCTTCGTGCTGATACTATTGTAGTTTTGATTGAGGGTTGTAGACTTTTCAAAATTTGGGTAGTTCTAAAAAGGGTGTCTTCGTCTCCGTTTGGCTGCTCGGGAAGTCCTATTAAGATCAGGTTATTTTCCCTATCCAACCTGTTCCGGAATTCAGCGTACGATGTTCTCTTCTCCAGCAAGTTCACTCTTTCCGACAAATTGTGGTACTCTTGGCGTAGTTCATTTATTTCAGTTTTGCAATCGGTAATCTGTTTGGTGTGCAATGTTAACAGTTTGTTGGCTTCTTCAATTGACTGGCTACATTGATTTATTGATACTGATATCAAAGCGAGCTGCTCCATCATGGCCTGGAAGTGGGTACTTTTCAGGGGGCCTTCTTGGTCAGCGCAAAGCGAGCAGGTCCAGGTGGTCCCCGGCACTGAGTTTGACGAATTTCGGGCGAGACATGTAATGTGAAAAGGACGTAGGCATATCTTGCATCGAGCGTCATCATCTTTTGTAGATCTTTTGCAAGCAGAACATATGATAATTGAAGGCATCGTTGTACGTATTAAATTAATTCGTTTTTATAACGGTACACTTTATCACACCAAGAAAAACAGGAGCTCACAAAAACACGTGTGGTCGGTATCGTTTCTTCAAGCGGACCAAAGCTTGTATTACCAGTATTAATTTGCACATAATACCGGAAACAGTGGCGCAGCCAGGATTTAGCCATTGGGGGGGGGGGGGGCTAACGAACGCGAGCGAAGCAAACTGCGTCAAAGGCGAACCCCCCCCCCCCCCCCCCTCCCGGAAAAAGGGCCTTGGATTGTATTTACGAGTATAATTATTGTGGTACCAATGTTACCTACCTTAAATTGAAGTAGGTATCAAATTCAGTATTCCCCGGGTTTGCGGGGAAAATGACAGTAATAAATGGTAGTAATGACACTTGCAAACTGACAGCTACGCTGCGCGCACGTAGAAACGTCATACACGATCGTTCGGCACATATATGCCGATCACGTTTTAAATTCAGCAGAATTAAAAACGCGGTTGGCCATGTTGCCTAGAGTGTAACGGACGCTCTTAGACCAAGTTGCGCGAAAACGGGCTGAGCTCAAAGAGGTTAGAAAATTTTGACAAGAAATGCCAGATCTGGCGTCTCCTTGCATCATATCCGCTGCCCTGTTGCCTTGGCCGTTGTTTGTCATGATGTCAGGTGAGTGTCATAGTTGTTTACATTCCTGGGAAAATTTCATTCGAGTGTTCTGCCCCCGGTTCTGCCATTGCTATATTCATGGTTTTGCCTGTACATTTATAAGGTAAGTACGAGTAGCACTCTTGTCTGAGTACTTAGGTGCTTGTAAATTTTTTCTTTCATTCAAAGTTGACTTCAGATGCAAATGACCAAGGGGTGAATCCTCGGGTGAATTACTGGGACATCAGAACGTTCAACGGATTGTGATGGATTGCCACGGGATTACCACGGGATTTCCACCGGATACGATTTCTTCAAATTAAATGGATTGCCACGGGATTCCAGTGAATTTCCACAAATTACCAACAGTTTGGGGCCACGCCTGAATCACCTCTAGAGAGAGGCGCTCTTGCTTTGCGGTGCTTATCATCACCTGAGGTCTCCACGCTATAAGGTTATTTATTAACGTTACATAGACCAATGGCAGATAGAGGACTTCAATTTTGTTTAGATTTACCAGCAATATTCCTCTGTTAAAACTTGTCAAGAATTACTGGGTAAATCAAAGTCCAGGGCCGCAGGTTCGGAAAAATGTATCCCTGTGTTATTTGGTCAAATTCACATTTTTGGGAATACTGTTATCGGGTTCGAGCCATATTGAGGCAAATATAATGGTTGACCCGCGATGTGGCTCGATTCTTTCTTGAAAAAAGTTGGCTTCTGTAATTTTAGCTTTTTAGGCCAGCCCTTCTGTCAACAGAGACAAGCCATGAAATGAATTTGAACCAATTCAATCGAACAGCGAGTAGATTATGACCAGCCAAAAATGAAAACTTGATCCAAAGTTTTACCTTGTATTTTTTTGTCAAAACTGAAAACGAACTTTTTGGACAAATAACACAGATGTGCAAAATAAAAACCCGCCAATTCTGTGATTTTTCACTGTGATATTTCTGCACAAAAAATTAATATGTATTACGATTTTCCAACAGAATTTTGTCATCTTTCAGAAATGAGGATTGAATCCGAACTCTCGAGAGATAGAGACTAGAACCATTCATCTGAACAACAGAGGAGCAGATCGTCACCTCAATGTCAGCTTTGATGGCTGGACTTCATCTGCAGCACAATCCCACTCCCAAGTACCTGGGTGTGACCTTCGACCAAACATTGTCCTTCAAGCTCAACTTGGAGAAACTCAGTGCCAAGACGAAGACACGAATGAACCTGGTTCAGAGACTTGCGAGAACTACATGGAGTGTCGACGCCACTACTCTTCGGATATCCACCTTTGTCATGGTCTAGTCGACACTGTCGACAGCGGAATACTGCGCTCCTGTTTGGATGAATAGCACACACACACACACAACATCATTGACGTCATTCTTAACCAAGCATTGAGAATCATTGCTGGAGTTGTCAAATCTACCCAGACTTTCTGGCTGCCAATTCTGAACATCGCAGCCATGTGGAACTGAGAACCAGACCATGAACCACATCGTCGCGGAGCAGGTGTCCGCGGACAATGGCTATCAAAAACTGCATCTGAGCTAGACCTGTAGTTCCTCAACATCTCCATCGGCAACTTCGCACTCGCCCACTTGCTGCATCTACTCTACCCTCTGTTTCCTAAAATGGCCACTGATATCAGCCTCGCTGACATCTTTTCCTTTTTTTTTTTGCATTAAAGCTACGTCGAACAGTTTCTCTGTGCTTTGCCTATAGATCTTCAAGCGAATGCTGTAGCTGAAGTTAATTCATCTCACAGGTTTTCAAGAATTGTTGTATATTGTATATATTTAGTTATAGTATCAATGTATCTTAAGTACCTACATATAGTGATACTAGGTACTATTGCACTATATAAGTTGATTTACGTTATCACTAAAATTAGATCCTATATAGCATAGCAATAATTTCAGAAAAATTGTGAAATTTTCGATTATTACCTTCGAAAGCTTGTAAAATCTATCACCTAGTGTTAAATTTGCAGGGCACAGATTAATTTTAGATATCAGCTATTGACCTTTATTTTTGACCAAAAATTAGAACAGTTTCCTCAACGTGATTTATTATTTTATTTGACTATTTTTTTTTGACGTTTCAAACCAATAGCGACGCTGTATTTAGTACCACGTGTCACCATTACAACCAATGTCAACAGTTTTGCAATGGCAAATTAATGGTGGGGTGACAAAACTTCTGCTGCTACTGAATAAACCTCTGCAGGGTGACAAAACTGCTTGTTGATATACTCACCATAACAACGATAACGTGAATGTCAAATTGTAAAATTAATTGATTATTGATTGATTGTCTGTCAGTGTTTGTGAGTAGAAAATACGAAACAGTTTCTAATGATGAGTGGCGAATTTGCCACGTTCGAAAAAGGAGAGACTGATCGTCCCGAAAAACACGAAAAACACGCGGAATGGGACTATGTTTCGTCGGAGATACAGCAGTGCCGCAGATTGCCGATATTTTGAGAGATTGGGCATTATAACATGCGTGTTGGTATAAAAATGCAGCGCTTGGGACAGGAAAGCAAATGGACATGGAAAAGCCAGTGCGGAAAAATTGTATTGACTGAAATGAAAATAACCAACCATTCTCAGAGAAGCAGCGTCGTTGTACTCTGGCCGAAGCCTTTCTAAATCTTTGAATAACAACAACTGTACCTTTATTATCTATAGCAAGTGATTTGAAATAAACGTTTAAAAAAAAATAGTCCATTAAATACCATTCGAAGAATCCATTTATGCCTACAAAATTGAATTTATTCTCTCAAACTGGTCTTGGCATTTCTCTCAAACCAGCTGTCACAGAAAAACGACTCGTGCTGTGCACTCGTCGTTTTTTTCTGTGGCAGCTGGTTTTCGAAAAATGCCTAGCGACCAGTTATCGAGAAATTCAATTTTGTCGACAAAATAGATCCTTCTTATGGTATTGTTGTTGAAAAAACATTCCACCACCAGTCGCCCATTTAAACTGGCAAAATCTACCAAAATCAAGACGCCTTGAACGCTCGTACAATCTTGCAACAGCGCTGTACTTGATTGACAATACAAATTCAAGGTCATCTAGGGAAAAACTGATCCAACATTACAAATTTGAGCATCCCCAATTATCGCAGAATTGCCAACTTGGCGTAGGAAAATTACCGTTCTAGTGCTGAATTTAAAAGCTGATCGGCATATACAAACGATACGGCCGAACGCAGCTGTTCGCGAAATACGGTTTTTCGTGCTCTTGTTAGATCTATCGATAGTGGCAGTCTGAACGATAATCGTTCGCTAACGAGTCGTTAGTGAACGAGAAGTTACAAAATAAGCCCAAGCAACAAATTAGGGCCAAATTAGGTTAAAATCTACCTCACTATTGGTCAGCGACCAATTTTCAATAGGTCGGATTTACGTTTAATCGACGTCGAATTCAGGTAAGTGGGGAAAAATAAGTGGGTAATTTAAACGTCGAAAATTGGGCACATAGGTCGATTTGACTTATAGGTCAAATACCCTGTTAGTCGGCTGAACCTAAAATAAGTTACATTCTTGGTAATAATAAGTAATTTAAGACCTATTTTTACTAATTTGTGACCTGTGTCTTACAAGACTTGAATAGGTAATATTATCCACTATGGTATTATTTTGGGTTTTCCTGACTTATATTTGGTCATACGACTTTAAAAGACATTTTCGCACAATAGTGTTGTTGGTGTTACCATAGTGACTGAGTTTCATGGCGGACCTCCGTCCTTCATAGCAAAATATACCTACCTACCTATAGCACGAAACATTTTGCGGACTTAGAGACTCCTCCCTGGTCATAATATTCACACGAAGGAAATATTTTTGACAAATGTGCCTCTTGCACCTCCAAATATTGCAATGCGCCTTGGAAAAATCGATTTATTGCAGAACTTGCGGAAATAACAACTTGAATTTTTTTTGGTCAATCACAGTTTAGAGCACTAAAATGTTGATATTAAGCTCTTAAATTGAACAGTGTTTCTTAATTACACTTTTTTTGCCTGGTGCCTGTCAAAAAAACAAGTAATTAAGGGAATACAAAAATTACAGAACAGCTTTTATCGTAATGGCGGACGTGGAACCTGCTGGAGTAAGATGGCGTGTCTGGTGATATTTCGAGATTTGACTTTCAGGGCAAATTTACTATTGTTTTTTACTTATAGGGAAAATTTCCCTTCGAACAGGGCAAAATTACTTGAAATTCGAACTTTGAAGTCAAAATTGACCTAATTAGGTAAATTTTACCTCATAGTCTACTCATGGTTTTTTGTTGTTATCGACTTCAGAGTCAACTTTCCCTAAATTACCGATTTGGACCAAATTTCAACTATGAAGACTACAATTTTAAATTACGCGCTCAATAAATCGGAGTCGGAGAGTGATGCTGGTATGTCGATGTCCGCCATTTCTGACGAAAGCGGAGTTGGATTTTGAGCCAGGTTTTGGGAGGTTTTGAGGAGATTTTGAGAGAGTGACACTTTTTTTTTAATAGGCGATAGTAACCTGCGGTGTGCCTATACAGCTTAAACTTCTTACTTGGAGGACATTTTCTGCTTTGTACTATTTCACATACACACAGCACAGCACAGCACAGCATTTCATTCACAGCACAGCAGGTACTGGTAACACTGACAAGAGATGATCTGCATGAAAAACCCCAAACAACAAAGAGCCAGCTCATTTTCTGACCTCAAAAGCCACATAAGACGAATTTCCTTTAAAGTTCACTATAATGGTACTTTCGCCCTCCTTTTGACCAGTGTTCCTTAATAAGTCAATTTTTATAGTAATTCTGACTTCAAAGGCAAATGTTCAAATTGAATAGGTCCGCTTTTTTACTAAAATAACCCTTGTTATTCACCATGACTTGTAAGGCATTGAGTAAAGTTGAAAATTACCAAATTTGGACTAGTATAAAGAGGTTATTGATAACCAGACTTTGAAGTTAAAATTAGGGTAATTTCGAAGTAATTGCGACTACCGTTGATAGCTTAAATCAACCTCAGAGGTAAAATGGACTTTAACGGCGAAAGTCAAGCGAAAATGAACTAATTTTTGCCCTAGATGATGCCTTATGAATTTTAAAGAATTTGAAGGCATTTTTTAGGTGGAATCTAGGTAATTTTCAACTTCCAAAAACTTTTTGAAGTCGATGGTAAATTTAGGGTTTTCGCAAGGTTAAATATAGGTAATTTTTGATTTAAATAATGACTTTGTGGAGCATTTGTCATAGAAGGAAAATTTTATGTCAAATTCATGCATATTTCGCCTTCTTTAAGTCAATTTGACTTTAGCTTGGTAATTTGGCCCTAAATTGCTGCTTGGGAGCCTGATAGGTAGGTGAGTATACTTGCTCAAGGACAGAGTTATATATCGGTAAAATAAGCGTTGTGGAATGAATAATCCCTGTGGGTTCATTCCTTGACAGAATCTTACCATTTAGGTCTCTCTCGAAAGCTACAAGGATGCAGTTTGGTTTGAGCCCATTGGCATTTCTAAAATCGAAAAATATTTTTTTTAAATTTTTTGATGAATAATTGATTTTTGGATTTTGGAAATGCCAATGGGCTCAAATCAAAGTGCATCCTTGTAGCTTTCGGAAGAAACCTAAATGGTGAGATTCTGTCAAGAAATAAACCCACAGAGATTGATAACGCAACGCTTATCTCACCAATTCAACTCCGTCCTTAAACCGGAAGAGTTTCTCTCTCCGCACCAATTGAAAAAAAAACGCGCAATCCAATCGCAGTGCAACTCTTACACAGAGAGACTAATGATCTATTTTCTAAATGATAAAGAAGGTACCTAACAGTCGAACACATTAATTTTTTCATTTTGTTCAAAAATTTTCATTTCTGTGAAAAAGCGAGACTGTCTGGGGGGGGGGGCTATAGCCCCCTAGCCCCCCCCTTGACTGCGCCACTGACCGGAAATACTGAGAATAATACCAATAATACCCAATTACCAAATATTTGCGATAATACCGATATAATTCCCAAAATATTACCTGATAATAGGTCAATAGGTTTGTTTTGGCAGCGATACACAGCCGTTTCCAACCGTTTGGATTCTGCGCGCTTCGTTAAGCCGTTCGGGCAGTGTAAACTTCGAGTTGCCAACTGTTGGTAAGCTGTTTGAGCAGGTGCCTCCAACGGTTCGAAAACAGTTTGTGGACGGTCAGAGGAGTTTGAGAATTAAAAAGAAACTGGTGATCAGACGCATGCGTACGCCTTTATTCGCAATCGGGCGATCTTTGATTGATGACGTGGCGCGTAATGTGACAGTGTGACAGTAAAGGTAAATAAAGACGCATTTTCGAGGTTAATTTAAAATAGTTTTACCTGCTAAAAGTTACATATTTACATTAATTCGGTAAATTTATCAAGGGGTTTCTCATGCGACTAACAAAGTTGTTGACGGGAATCGGTTTTTTTTTTCGTCAAGTAAAAACTCCTCCAAAAAGAAAATGTACGGATATTGCTATAAAATTTTGAAAATTTTTGATTTTGATTTTTAAAAATTCAAAAACTAGATAGCATCGACAATGTGTCTTTCCTCAAGAAAGTCGCATGCCAAATATGAACTTTTTATTTTTAAAAAAGGCACCAAAAATGATTTCACGTAGACATGAAAAAGTGAATTAGTAGAAGTCATTTTTGGTACCTTTTTTTTTTTGAAAATAGAAAGTTCAAATTGCATGCGACTTTCTTGAGGAAAGATACATTGTCGATGCTATCTAGTTCTTGAATTTTCAAAAATCAAATTCAAATATTTTCAAAATATTTTGGAAATTTTCAAAATTTGATAGCAATGTCTGTACATTTTCTTTTTTGATGAGTTTGTACTTGACGGAAAAAATAGAATAAAACCGATTTCCGTCGACAACTTTTTTAGTCGCATCAGAAACCCCTTAAATAAGATCTCGGCTTGGCGGGGAAAACTTGACAAGTTGTTGTGTCCCTAGTTTCAACTGGAACCGCTCGCTACGCGTTCTTGCAGCAAAAACTTTCCAACCACTTGAAAAGTGTTTGGAGTCGAGTATGCGCGCTGAATCACAGTTGGCAAACCGTCCGCAACTCGCAGCCAAAACAAACCTAATAGCGTTTTCCACTGGGAGTTTTAGTACGCACTTTTTGCACCGAGGCAGTGGAATCGTTTTTCACTGGCGAGAGTGCATCGTACCAAATTAAAAGTGTACGTTCCACTGGAAAGATGAACTTGCATTAAATGCGCATTTTTCACACGACCTCTGGGAGCTCGTGCGTCCAGTGCAGTGCAATGCAATATGGCGTCAATTCGAAGTAAACAGAGTAAACTGCAGTTTAAATTAGCAATTGATCAATTTGTTACGGAATTTGTAGAGTCCAGCGATTCTTCGGACTCAGACATAGAAATTATTGCACTGATGAAGAAAAACAAAAGAGTGTAACCCAAAATTCACATTTTATTGAACATGTTGCTCATGAATTTTCGGATTTAGTTTAATATTTTGGTTTGGTTTTATTTTTTATTGTAAGAAAATTACTTCATCTTCTAATTTAAAGCGAATTTTCGAGTGGGAAAAGGCACTTGCGCCAAATTGTCGCAAGTGCACGCTGCATCATATTCCACTGAATTTTAACGCATCGCGCACTCCGGCGCATGAGGGTGGTTCCAATGCAAAGCTCGTGGAGTGCGTGACGTCATTGCACTTCCACGATTTGCACATAAGTGCAAGCCAGTGGAAAACGCTATAATAATACTGGAAATAATACCTATAAAACCAATAATACCAATAATACTGGAAAGTGGAAATAATATCAGATAATCCATAATATCAATAATATCGGTATTGAAACCAAAAATCGTTCTCTTTCGATATTTTGTGAACCGTTTGACCGATTTGGCTCAAATTTTACACAGACAGTCCTAAATTATTGACTCATGAGTAGGGCTGAGCGATTATAAGATTTTATAACAGATAATCGATTATAAAAAAAAATAATATATTACTTCGATTAATCGATTATTTCATTTATTTCAAAATCGATTAATCGATTATTTTGAAATCAATCAATCGATTTTATTCGATTATGCATAGTCGATTATGAAATATGCGATTATTCTATTCGAATCGTTCATTGAATAATTCGATCAAAAAATCGAATAATTGATCAAAAAAATCGAATAATCCCTTAAATAATCGATTATTCACAATCGAATAATCGACTGATAGATCGTTTATTCATAATCGACTACCTAATTGAATAATCGATTAATCGAGATTTTCGATTAATCGATGATTTTCTTGCATGCTAAAATAATCGATTAATCAAATGTATTGCCCAGCGCTACTCATGAACTGCTTATAACGTATTCATTCAAGACACTCCAGTGTCAAATTTGAAAAAAAAAACTGCTTCAAGTCACGAGACATTCCGTGAAATTCGCACCACATCAGTCAAACGGTATTTTTTTGGTGAAGAGTTGATGGTTAGGGAGTTTTATAAGCAGGTAATATTTCAACCACCTTTTGAAGCGCCTATTTGCGAAATCGCGCTGCCTGGCAATAGCCTAACCTCGAGTCAAACATGAGACGATGGCTTCACTCCAGTTGAGTGATAATTTGACTGCGACAACGCTTAGCGCGACCAAAATTTGAATGGGAGGCCGCCGATTGGTAGTGCCAGTGGGAGCGCCGCTAGCGGATCTCTTCTGATTGGCGGCCTTATTGTGAGTGGAGAAGATAATATCGTAGGAACTCTAGAACCACGTAGTTACCGCAAATTACATTCACGAGGTACATACCTATCTAAATACCGGGTGTTTATAAACGTTTGTTATCATATCGCCTTTGGAATCTCCTATCACTCTTTCAAATCGTGCCTTTCACTGCGACTTTTGGCCTGACCAAAGCCTGCCGCGATCACAGACGTTTATAAACACCCGGTACCTATGTATTTTATATTTTTTGATTTTTTCATTTCAAATTGATACCGGAGTTTTCCAAACGACATTCTTATACTTTGTGGAGATTATTAGATTGCCATGCTGTGCCAACCAGACACAGTTTCCACCGTGCTGTAATATAACGGGGAAAATCGTACAGTAAGAAAATCCGTCACGATGTCACATTCGCATAGTTATTATGTGCACCTTGGACGAATGGACCTCGTCGGCTCACCGGCAACGCAGGAAGATAAAATAAAATGATAATAAAAATTATTATTATATTATTATAGGTACTTTATGGAGAATATTATTGAAAAAATAGATAGATATTTATTGTATTAGGGGTATGAGTGAGACTTCATGTGACGGAGATGGAAGTATAAGCGCCGAGCGCAGCGAGAAAGTAACAAAAAAAGTCTAATCGTGAAAAAATCATGTCGAAAGTATTCTGTCCTTCAAGTGACCCATAATAATTATAATGATAATAAAAAAAACAAGATGCTACAAACCGTTAGGGAGCGGAGCGGGAGTACGAAAAGAACACCTCTTACCTCTTCGAACGTTGTTTGCTAATTGATTCATACCTATGGAAGTTCCACTTCTTCCGAGGGTGACTATGGTCACGCACCCACGTTTTTTTGTGTGAAACACGATGCAAGATTTCCAAGAAACTTATGACAAGCGCTATCAATGATTCTTGATCGAAGGAAGGATCTATTACTGTATAGTGTTAACAGCTGCAATGCCAGATTTGGACACCGACACAGATTTGTATGCAGCAGCTGCTTGACTATCACTATGATGATAGACGCTGTGGTGTGTATGAAGAAGGGCAAGAGGAGATCCAAAAGGCGGTGGTGGACAAGAAATTGGTTACAGTGAAAAGAAAGACGTGGAGTTTTCTACACAAACAAACGGACAGACAGACAGGCAGACCGACAGACAAACCGGCCATATAAGCGTCATTTTCTTATGAAAATGCGCTAAAAAAGTGTTTTTTTTTTCCTGTGGTAAAAGTTTATTGTGTTTCGTTTTCGTTTGACAGGCTGCAACTGATCAAGTGCCAGTTGACAGCACCTTGACAGTTTTCATTATTGACCTAGGTTGATAATAATAATAATAATTGATTTTTGCCTCGGGAAATAATGGCGCGAATTTCAAATCTTGTATCATCTATCGGACAAAGATTTATAGGTTTTTCGTCTAGTATCTAGTGAAAAAAAATCATCTCATTGTCAATTTGTAGCTCATTTTTAAACAAGATGAATCTCGTATAAATATTTCGATATACATCAAAAGGATTATTCAAGCTGCTTAGGCAGGTGCTACTGTTTATAATTCAAAATTAAATTTAATAACCCAATAATTTAACCATAACTGTAATGTTAATAGTCCAATTAGATCCACAATTTATTTTCCACACGGCGCTACTCGTATTTCTGATGCTCTTCGTGTCTGTTTATAAAACGACAGCATAAAATGGGTATTTACTTTAATATTCCACACACAGGGATAGAATCTAAAATAGCTACCGACTTGGGTGATGGCGCTGCCCATTCGCATTTTATTTATGTAGAAAAATGCCGCGTTACTACCACTGTCAGTTTTCTTTTACATTAGTTAAATGGGAATACCTGAGCATGTGGGCTCGGGCTCGTGCCTATGCTAATAATAGTATAATAGGTATGAATAAATTCCTGTCTGAACACAATTTAAAAAGCAAACGCCGGTTCATATTTTACTATAAAGATTATCAGTGAAGATGAGTGAAGATATCAACATGTGCGAACTATATGCTGTATATGACCATGTACCTGTATCTTAAGATGGACTGATATTGCCGTACATCACCAACGTCCCCAATATTGGGCCAAAAACTCCGCCATGGTAGAAAGCTATTAACCACTCATCAGTCAACGCATCAACGAGCAATAGTCAGACATCAAATGATGCACTCCAATCGTAATACAGAAAATTATGATTTTGTTGAATTTAAGGACGGAGTTGAATCGGTAAAATAAGCGTTACGAAATCAATCCCTGGGGGTTAATTCCTTGGCGGATTCTTACCGTTTTGGTCCCTTTCGAAAGCTACAAGGATGCACTTTGGTTTGAGCTCATTGAAATTTCCAAAATCCCAAATTTTTTTTTTCATTTTTGGATTTTGGAAATGAAAGAATATATTATTTTTGATTTTTGGATTTTGGAAATGCCAATGGGTACCACCAAACCAAACCAAAGTACATCCTTGTAGCTTTCGAAAGAGACCAACATGGTAAGAGTCCGTCAATGAATAAACATTCATGCATGCAGAAGCTGATGCAGACGTGAATATCTTGTTGAAGTCTAAGAAATCGAACGCATTCATATCTTTGAACGTTTCTAGGATCTTCAGTTGTTCTCAAAACACCAGGATTTCGGCTGATATAGTCAGCATCTAAATCTTCAAAAAACTTCAGATGTTAATCGGCTGCAATTATCCTTACTCTAGAAAAGAGATGTGTACCAAGATCTGACTAGGAGAATGTGCAGTAGGTTCGGTCGGTCCTTTCTTTCTTTCGCATTGAGTACGATCATTCGCTCACTCTTCAGCTCAGTGAAGGTTACTGTTGTATGTTGTGTTGCCTATTATTATGCTTCAAGCTTCATCGAAATCCACGTTTCCCGAAAGGCTTCTGCGCATACCTGTGAAAGTAGGACGTTGCCATATCTATATCACGACAACAAGTTGACAACACCGTAATACAGTGTGCGTGTGTAATGTCACGCAAATTTCAGCTGACAGCGCTTGACGTCGATTTGACGTTTCGACAGATCTAACCAAATAACGCTCTTGTTTCGTCGATCGCCTTGCAGCTCGTTGTGTTTCGTATCACCTGAATCTTTTCTGCGTCTTTCTGCCATACGGCACGTAACATTTCATTCTGAACAATATTAAATGTTGAATGGTTGGGAGGTTATGTTTGTTGTTTGTTTATATTTCGATTATTGATTGACAGTTGCCATTGACAGTGACACACTTCGTGCGTCAAAATTGAAATTACCGCGCTCTGCAGGTATGCGTACTCATGTGTGCGCTGAAGTGATGTACGTGATGGTAAACGTGGATTCGAAAGTAAAATGAGTACCTAGGTGCATCTCATTAGATTACGTTGTTATCGTGTGTTAGAACTAGAACGGTCAATTAGAACACCAAAACTGCAATAGTGACTTTGTGAAATATTCCTGAAACATGTCATTACTTATATTTTTTTCTTCGAATCAGCCAAAGTGTGCCAAACAATTAAGGAATCGCATTTTATAGCATGTTTTATGGTGGCCTCCGAATCTTATACGATATCAGATTTTGGAAAGAAGAAATTTCAAGCTATGAAGTGTTATTAATGTCAACAATTGATTTATTTTTCATTGCGTGTTCTACAATAACGGATGAAAAAGTAATGTTGAGGAGAAATTATAATTCGAATAATTTTAAGGATTATTCAGTTTTCGAGATTATTCAATTTTCGAGATTATTTAATCTTGGTTTTGTCTTAGTCAAGATAAAGAAATAGAACATTCCCGATTTCAGTTCTCCTGTTTCAGTTTTTCACTAGCGTTTAGCCTCTGATAAGTCACTGCCTGTGCCCGGCGCGGCGGCCAACGCGCGCATTGCATACAGGCTGTTTTGTTTCAATTTTTTATTTGAAAAAAGGTTGAAGGTGGCCTTTTCCAATTAAGACATTGTTAGAGCATTTTTTCAAGGGGAATTCAAAGCTTTCAATCGTTATTCTAGCTTTCAAAACAACCGAGATACGACATTCAACTTTTTTTCTCTTATGGGCGCCATATTGGATTTTGACATTTTTGAATACGGTATTTTTTTCTGGTTACAACTATGTCCACATGTTACTGTTGAATCGATGTTTTTGGACCGCAACATTTTTTTTATTTTTCAAAGAGTGCTTTGGAAACAAAATTTCAGGTGAAGTCTCAGGGTCTCCAGCTCAAAAACAATTTTCCATCAATTCTGAACTCTCTGTTTTTGTTTCCTACTGATCCGGGCGAGGTGGAAGAGGTTATTCATTCTGTTTCGAATAAGAATTCGGCCGGTTGCGATGGAATTCCCTGCTCTCTTTTGAAGCATGCCATTGATTCCATTGCGATGCCGTTGCGTTGGTCGATCTGATAAACGCATCGTTTTCTGAGGGCAGGTTTCCTGATAGGTTAAAGCTGGCTAACATCATCCCAATACCTAAGAAGGGAGACAAGTCAAAATCAAGCAACTACCGACCGATAGCTCTGTTGTCTGTGTTTGCGAAGATTTACGAAAAAATATATCACTCTAGGTTATTATGCCACCTCGAAAAAAACAACTTCTTTGTTAAATATCAGTTTGGCTACCGCAAGGGTAAGACAACTGTCGATGCTGCCTTGTCACTTTATAATTATATTATTGAAAATATGGAAGGCAGAGTGGACACTGCCGGTGTGTTCTTTGACCTTACTAAGGCTTTTGACGTTCTGTCACATAGACTGCTGTTACAGAAGCTGTTTCGATACGGTATCAGGGGTCCGGCTTTCGAGTGGATGCGCAGCTACCTTACCGATCGAAAGCAGCGGGTGGCGTTGTCGCACAACTTTGTCAATTATGAATCTAGCTTTGAACATCTTGAAGCAGGTGTGCCCCAGGGCAGCATCCTGGGGCCACTTTTGTTTTTAATTTTTATAAATGACCTAAATATTGATTCATTCCTCTTGACGTTGTTCGCTGACGACACCTCGGTGGCGGTTGGTGCTTCGGACCTCGGTGTGTTGAGTGATAGGGCACATACGGCTGTGTCTGCTATGATGAAGTTTTGCCAGGAGAACGGTCTCCATTTGAATAGCGGTAAGACCAACTTAATGGTTTTTTCCAATCGTGGTTCCAAGTGCAGTTTACTTGTGAGAGAGGCTGGATGTAGCATACCTCAGGTTGACTCTGTAAAATTCCTGGGATTCCATCTCGATTCCCCGCTATCTTGGCAGGCTCATGTGGACCATCTTTTGTCGAGGATGGCCTCTGCATGTTTCGTTCTGTATCAATTGCGCGACAGAGTCGACTTGGGGTTGCTAAAGACATATTATCACGCCATCGCGACCTATGGAATTTTGTTGTGGGGCAATTGCACCAGAGCTGGAGATGTTCTGAGAATGCAGAAACGCATTTTGCGCACTATGACATTCAAATCAGTCCGTACATCTTGTAGACCTATTTTTTCCGAGTTACAAATCTTGACTGTTGCCTCTGAATACATCTTGCGGTGCGTGGTGTACGTTCATTCAAACAAACAGCTCTTCTCCACCTACGACAGAGCTTTGGATTCGGGCTATGGCTTGAGGGGTTGCGGTGAGAGAGTGGCTGTACCATTCTATAGGTTGACAATGACGGGGGGGAGTCCCCGGATAATGCCGTTTAAATTGTACAACAAGATTCCAGATCAGATCAAGCGTATCGTGAGCATTAGAGGGTTTCGCAAGGCGGTCAGGAACTTGCTTCTGAGTCGGATCGTTTACACCGTCGGTCGGGGAGTTTCTAGATGGAGATATGGCTGAGTTCGGATTTTAAATCTTTGTGTTATTGTCATAGTTTAAGTACTTATTGTGATGTTTGTATTATATTTATATGTTACATTAGTTGCACTTCAATGCTGAACTTTATATGAAGACGCCAGCCATAGTTGTAAAACTCAAAGGCAATAAAGTTAATTGATTGATTGATTGATTGATTGATTGTTTGATTGATTGTTTGATTGATTGATTGATTGATTGAAAATCAGCACCGACAATAAAATAACGTAAATGTTGAACATTTATCCAACAGTGACATGTGACACATCGTTGTAACCAGAAAAGAACACTGTATTAAAAAATGTCAGAATCCAATATGGCGCCCATAAGAGAAAAAAGATTGAAGGAAAAAGATTCGAAGCTTTCCCGGAAAATTCAAATTTTCAATTTCCTGCAAATTATTTTAATCTTTCTGTGGTCTCCAGTTTCAGATCGTTCACCTTTATCCATGTACCATGCATTTTGTCTGACTCTCTCACTCGCTTTTTCTCTACATAATTTGATTTGATTCCTTGTGAAAAACTGCAAATTTCTACCAACTTTTTTCAAACGAAAGGTGAGTGAGTCTTGAACATTTTCAGGCGATTTCTCTCGAAATTGTCTCAAGTTTTCCGAGAGTTTCCCACTTAAAAATGAGTAACCGGCCTGGCTTATCGAGACCGGACTCAAATGATGGAGCTCAAAATGAAGCCCTTATTAAAGAAAATATATCAATTCTTCGATCTTTTTCTCAAATTCTAACTTTCCACCCGAAGGGACGTCTCATAATTAGATTTCCATCCGTTCCTTGCTACTCGTCGGGGAAGTTTTGAGGTGACACAACCGATTTTTTTTTCAGTTCTGCTATTCCACTGGTTTTCATGAAACTCACGTTTAAATATAGAAACACTAGAAAATGACGTCCTTTTGCTTTTATCTCGGGAAAGATTTCGTTGGTCTACTTCTCACTGACATCAGCAAGAGTAGGTTCAGGAATTCTGTCGTAAGGTCTCCCATAAAGTCCTGAGTCCTGGTGCGCAAAGTCGCTCACCAGAACTCAGAAGGACCACTTAACAATGTAATGTCTTGATCGAAATACTGACACAGTTGATGTTGTGTTTTAGTGTAAATGCTAAGGAAAATGAATTACAGATCAATTTAAATATTTTAATTGACGATAAATAATTAATGGCCAATAAAAATCCCCATGCAACATCCTCCCCATGTATGTTGGAACAATTATTTTTTCGCACCTGTCAAACCTGTTCGTGAGAAGAGCACAATGAAAGAACGGCGACATTGTGCACAAAGTGTTGCTGTGGCCATTTTTCATCTTGTGGTAGGTACTCGTAAAAGATATGATAAACGCAAATCTTTGAGTTAGTGCTGTATACGTATACGTACGTCCAGATGATTACCTACATATCAACATCAATTTATAGGAGGCCTCATACTTTTTTTTTGTTATTAGATTGCTTTCCAACATAGCCAGACGTATGATGGTCGTTTCTCATTGGAGACCAATATTGAGACATTAAAAGCAGGAAATTATTTATTCGGCATTAAACAAGGCACTAAGTATGTACCTAACTACTTATGTGCATATCAATCTTATATATAGGTACCTAGGTAAATATAGCTATTAGGGGATGTTCAGAGAGCTGCGAATCGTGTTTAGATTATTTGTCCTAAATAAACCAAATTCGAGTACTTATATACAGATGATTTAAAAGTGTCGAACCACCTTAAAGGTGCGTAATATGGAGGCGTAGTAGAGTGCTGAAAAGTTGTTGAAAAAATTTCATGTCTTTTAATTTTGAAGTTATGGAGGGACAAAAGTTGGTCCTTCGATCGCTTCTATTTTCGTTGTTTCAGAAGATTTCAGTAAACTGTTTATGGAAAAAAATTGAGTACAAAAAATCAACCTCTGAATCTGTATCCAATTTTTGTTTTTTATCCAGGGTGAGTCATGAACTACAAAAATTTTAGTCTCCCTAAATAACTAGAAGCGAAAGAATTCTAGTGAAATGAATTGTGTTTTATTGTGCTGTGCATAGGTTATGGGACCACTGTGACTGTTTGCAGGCACTTTAAGAAAAAAATAATTATCAGGATTCATGACTCACCCTGTATACAAAACAGAAATTCATTACAGATTCAGAGGTTCATTTTTTGTACTCACTGTTTTTCCAAAAACAGTCTGCTAAAATCTTTTGAAACAACGAAAACAGAAGCGTTCGAAGGACCAACTTTTGTCTCTCCATAACTACTAGACTAAAAGACATAAAAATTTTTCAACAACTTTCCAGCACTCTACTACACCTCCATATTACGCACCTCCAAGATGGTCCGACACTTGTGAATCATCCTGTATGAGTATGAGCATCACATCAGGCCCACACTCTTTGATGTTAAGCATTTCACCTGAAGTAGAAACATTCTAGTTACCATGAATACCCCGTACTTTATCTGTAGGCACGTTGGCTCAGGCATTTTTGGTCAAAAATTGACCAACACTTATAGAAGCTGAATTTTTACACATTGACAGTTTTAACCTATTATTGAGCAACATCTCCGAAATATTCTGGTAAGCATTCAGGTCTCTCTACAAAGGATGAGATTTTGCTGCATGCCCTCTCTTTTCGTTTTTTTGAAGTGATTTTGGGGAACTGTTTGTCCTAGACTAATCATTGAAAATTATCAGCCACTGGGTGTGCGGGGTGTGCACTTACAGGCAATTCATAAATCTCAAAAATTCATTTTTCTTCAAAAACGCCAGTAAAAATTTTCTTATGGAAACGAAGAAACAATATATCTTGCTCTTGAAAACTCCCAAGATACCTGTATAGGTGGAAGATGAATAGGGACAGTGAGCAATTTCTGAAATGCCTCTCTCCTCAGTTTTTAACGGTTTCGAAAAACGTAGTCCTCGTCAAAATCAACTGCTGCAGAATACAAAATGAAAGACGAGAATTCTGTAATGTCGGAAACGCCTTGCTTAGCTTCAAATTCCTAACGTCACTATATTGGCAAAAGCCTCATCAGCGTAATTATTAAATTCAGTGATAATTAGCTTCGATCAGCACCGAGTAGTGTTATCCAATTTTTGCCGTAAAGGTTTTCACTACCTTTCCATACAACCAACTCATTGATGTTACAGGACGCGTCCACAACACTTCTTGATTATAAACGGCCTAACCTTACGTAACGATTTATTAATTAAACTAATTAATATGCCAGTCACAAGAAAATCGATTGACATTTACATGATGGGCCTTAAATGGGGTGGACTCGCGCATTTCATGTCTTGAAGCATGTTACGGTTACGGTGATACTGCGCGTTAGAAATCATGTTCCAGATGATGGATTGATTTTTAAACTGTAGATACAGGTAGGTAGGTACAATCACGCGCGCAAAAAAATGAGGACAATAAAAATAAAGTAGACCCAGTGGCGGACCAAGGGGGGGGCGGCGGGGGCGGTCCGCCCCGGGCCTCGGGGCCTCAATCATCTGATGGGGCCCCCAATTTCTCTTGTTTGTGAAAAATACTGCGAGAAATTGGGATAAAATCAAAAAATTTCAATTTTTTCCCTCGATGATCACTTTTTTTCGCATATTACTTGAGTGAAAAACATTGTTTTCCTATTTTTCCAATTCAAAGTTACCTTGGCAGGCCCCATGACAACAGGATTGGGGGCCTACACACAGGCAATAGAGGTGTGTCTGTATCAAGGAGTCTCTGCGAATTATGTTCACTTTAGGCTTTAGGGGCCCCGGCCCCGGATATCACAGTGCCAGGGGCCTCAAGCCTTTCGAAATTTTGTATTTTATTATTTCTTTTCAAAAGAGGGGAGAGACAAAACAACAAAATTATCTTGTCTGCGCGCTGCAGGTAGTAAAAATTCATGTTATTCCTAATTTTGTATACGTATACGAGTAGGTTTTAGCAACAGTCCAAATCCAATTCAACATCCAAAGCTGGAACCGAAAACTTCTTGTAGGTACTGGTGGTCAGTGGCATAGCCAAGGGGGGCGAAAGTGGGCGAATGAGACCACCCCCTACCTCCCAAGCGCCCATGGCACTTCATTCCACACTAAACCGATACAGAAAAAAATTCTGGCTGAAATTTTCAAGAAGCGCAAAAATTTTCTGAAAAGTTTTTGATTATCAAGTAATTTTGGTGAAAACGTTGAAAACCGAAATCGCAAAACGCACGAAATATACCGATTATCATCAGCATCATTATTATTAATATGCCCAAAAAATTTCGCCTGCGGCGCTACTTTTTCCTGACTTGCACCCTCATGTTGCCTTTGCCCTCTACGCCCTCAACTTCTGACTGCGCTACTGTGTGTTTTATAGTCAAGTTATTACCAACACATTTTTTGTTTCTTAGGCTTTTGCTCAATTACGGCGGGGCAGGGCGGGCCAAAAAGTCTGCCGGCCCCCCTTTAATATTCTCAACTTTCACTCCTTAGGGGCCCCATCTCACAATTCCGCCCCGGGCCCCCAACTCCCTTAGTCCGCCACTGAGTAGACCGTCAAGGATCATGAAAAATTATGGTGGAACATTGACATCTAATGCAAGCAAATATGGTGGAGGCGCCAATATGGCCATCTGACCATCTGATAGTAAGAAATTGGCTGTACCTCGTTTGTGTTTGAAGAGATTTCAACACTTGAACCGTTATTTTGTAGACAAATGAATTCTATTATTCCATATTTTAATTCACAAACATCATTTCCCGAAACTGTCAAAATTGTCTTTATGCTAAACTCCGGCATTTTTTGGAGGTTATCCGATATTTTTGAAACTTGGCAGTTTTACATTCAATTCTCTACAATTTGACACCTCACTCGTCTACGTGCTACATCCGGTTCTTGGGTTATGACATCTGGTTCTTGGGTTATGGCTTCTAGAACTGTCTGAAGCATCAACTTTTGGCATCCAATCAGCATGTTAAGCTGATCCCAGCTCCACGTGGCTTTCAAATTAACCATAAATAATGAGCAAATGAACCATATTTACTTTTATTTAGCAAAAGCCTTAGAATTTAGAGAGGAAGTTTTGGCAGAATTTACTTGAGTTTTCTTTTTTTTTCTTTTTTCTTTGTCTTTGGGGCTGAAATCAATGCCATCATAATCAATTCATACTTTGTTTTTTTTTCTCGTCTGTTACTACATTATTTTTACCCTTACTTAATTTCACTTCTTTTTACTACTGTAAGCAATCATTGTGTACCATATATTGGTGAAGACAATAAATGATGATGATAAATAATGAGCAGTTGTCAACCACAGATCATTAACATCCAGAAAATCAATCATGATAATGCTGCCGTGCTAAGCCTAAAGCGCGTATCTACACCCTAATAAATTTGATACACTGCATTTTTATGCTCATATTTTAGGGGCTATGATGTTCGCGATCATGTGGCTATGATTATACATAGATAGCGCAATAATTGGAGCTGTCAAAATAACTGCTTTATTCATATTATACTATAACATATAACATAACGGCATAAAAACTTGACATAAAACTGCAGTGTACCAAATTTATCAGAATGTAGATACGCGCTTTATAGGCCATTCACAATGATGTTAATGTTAACGTAATGTTATCGGCAATGGTAATGTTAGCATTCAAAGCAACGAGTTTTGAATGATGACGTTCACAATCATGTTAGTGGCAATGGTAATGTTAGAACTTCTGTAATGAAAACTTAAGACGATGTTAACACCACCCTTCCTAATATCCACCAATAAGAACACTGAAAAATTATTACCAACAGCGAATTTGAGGACACTAGGTAGCACTTTCGAAAAATTGATCGACGTCCTTCATTTAACCATGAAAATAACGTAATGTTAGGAGCAAAGAATGTTTTGAATCTTGACATCATTCCTTAACATCCACCAATAGGAACCTTGGAATTTCAAAAATTCAAATTCAGCGCTTTCCTGCACCTGCGCTATGGGTTGTGGGCTGCAGTTGAATGTGATTGACAACTGCCTGCGAGTTCAACACTTCCGCCTTGTACGAACACTTGGTGCACTCGAACCATTCGATTCGGTCGGTCGCAAAGTGCTTTGACACTGTCTGCGGTTCCAAGTTTCTTTTGTATTTTGTCTGAATGGGCACTCGAGGCACCGAAAGGAATAGGACTGTGTATCTTACGTGTTATCCGGGCCCATGCGCGTAGAATTAGGCGCTTGATATGAAACTTCCAGACAAATAGCGTCTGTTAACACGTAACATGGTCAGAAAAACTATCAATAATCGTTTGTGTAAGTGAAACTTTCAACTATTGATGCTCACTGTTTGTGAGTTGTGAGACTGATGTTATTTCAATCTTTTAAACATAAAAAATAATCATTTTGAAGGTGGAATAGGAAGGCACGCTTTCGGTTCTTTCAAGAAGGAATGGAAATAAACACTGCGTCATGACAAGTGTAGAAGCGAGAGTCGATACGATGAAGAAAAAGGTTCAATTTTATTCCGATTCCGCGAACACGTGGCGTGGAAGTTTTGGTCAGGGCCCTCTCCGAGTCTCCTCTAACTGAAAGCCTCTGGGGCCAAAGGTAGTCGAGCCGCGAGAGCCACTCTCATATGGTACGTTTCAGGCAATCCTTGCTACATGAATGTACTGCGGATTGCATAAGACTATCCGGCCCAGAAGCTAGGCAGGAGAACGGCAGAAGCCGTATTCGGGGTTGCCAAGTGAACAAGAAATATAAAGTTCAATGGGGAACTATAGGCAAAACGGATTGTAGAGGGCGACGTGTTCCATGCACCCATATTGACACTCTTGACAGTTATCGTACATAACCTCCCTCAAAGAAATGTACGGAAAGGGGAAAAGTGCTAATGCTCAAAGAAGAGTCGAGGCGGAAAGGAGTCCCACTGAGAGGAAAAAAAGAGCTGGTGCAAAGGTGCAGCCTGGTACTTAACACGACACTACCTTTTTGTTACCGCTATTTTTCGTTTGTCGACTTTTCGACTTTTCTCTGCTTCTTAATTCACGAAGTGACGCAAACTGCTGGTTATATGCTGAGTGCTGACAAATGAAAATGAAATAACACTTCCATAGTTGAGGTTATGTACGCTTAAAATGACACTAATGACAACTGGGGTGCATGGAACATGAGCGCCATCACTTCAGGCGTTTACCACTATAGTTCCCCATTACTTCGATATAATAATTTCCCAATTTTGAACTTTCATTCAGTATGGTGTCAGATTCCCTAACTAGAAGAGCGCAAGGAAACATCTTGCAAAACAAATTGATTTTATAGTGACTATTTGAGGTGACAGTATTATGTAATATAACGTATTATTGGTAACGGCGGCCATGCCAAATCTAACAACGTCGCGATTAACAGACTGTGGATCATTTGCGAAGTAAGCAAGGAACTTCCAATATTTTTATTATTTTGTAAAAAAGAACTATACAAAATAGAAATTTGGCTTGCGACTGGTTCTTCTTCACATTTTCAGTAACTTTTTTGTATCTATCTGGAGACTTAGTCATGAAATAGCCTGGTATTCCATAGAAAAGTCGATATTTGTCTGGATGTTTCAAATTTGGCCCTAAATAGCGACAGTTGCGTCCATGTTGCATCTGCGCCGTCGGGTCAGGAGAGCGCACTATTGAAGTAGGCTGCCACAATTTCGAACTTGTCCAAATCGATGTATCGTCCGAAGATTGTGTCGTTTCAAATAATCCTTGTGCAATGTGCATGGTCTTATAAACCATGAACACTTATGAACACTCTGTACATCCGTGCGTCTTGGCTCCATTCATCAACAAATGGTATTTTGAATGCCATTCTTTGTGTATCTGTACCACATTTGGTGCAAAACAAAGCTTTCTCACGAGCTTTCGCACAATTCTCCAAATGTCTGACTAACTTTGTCAAGTTTTGTCGAAAAACATTTGTACGAGTAGTGTTCTTACCCTGAATAGAAACCAATGCACTATGTTTGTTTCGAGTGTTCGTATACTCACTCTAACAGCGGAGGTATATATTATTCGCGTTCGAATATTCGAACACCCCAGCACACAACAGTGAGCACCCATACCGCGATATCCAGTCGTCCAACAACATTTATTTTGAGCCCTAACGCTCGTTGCTTTTGCGTCGGTCAGTTTTATTTATTTCTCTTGATGTTGTGAGGTTATATTAAACGTCAATATTGAATAAAAAATATCAAACTGTCAACAGTGACAACATCGATATTTTACTTCTAAGCGCCGTGTCACACTATCCAATTTGTATCAAACTGGTTTGATCAAACAAGATCAAACTCAAACGATGACGTCATCGTTTGAAAAGTAGCTGTAGTTTGAAAGATTTATCAGTCCCTCTATTTTCTATCAAACTACATCAAACTGTCAAATGTCAGCTTCTTGCTGATACCTGCGGCATCCCTCCTTGGCTGCATCTCGTGTTGCGGAAGTTGCTGTGTGGATTTTCAAAATAAATAAGTGAGAGAATAGGGAAAAAATAAGCAGCAGAGATAAGTTCACGAACCTCAAGAAAGGAGTCAATAACGATATCGGGTCACTGAAAAAAGACAGGTAGGTATCACTGCTGAGGATCTGTTCAACTACAAGAATTAAATGCAAATGAATGAGACAACGTTTAAGACTTTATTGGGACTCCCAGAGATACATATCGCCAAGAAAAACACATTGCCACGGGAAACTATCCAAGCATCAGATTGACCGGGACGCACGTCAACCATTTCGGCTAGACTCTCCTTCTGGGCAGATCTTCGCGCCAATTTATTGTTGTATAGGGGATCTTCCACCCTATACAAATACCTCTTTGGCTTGGTGCAATTCAATTACCTAGTCGACGAGATGACTGCGCTGTAGTCGAAGCCATCATCATAGATGCCATCATTTCGCTGGAGGAAAAATACATGTAATTCACACAGTCGTAAACTTTACAAAAGTAGATCCTACTTACCTACCTGATTCAACACAAAACGGACAGAAACAGTCTGAACTGAAGCGACCAACACGAGGTATTCTGCGACCAGATTGACGACAGCTGGAATGAAAAATTCTGACATGATTCTGACGTACCGAAATCAAAAACCAAAGCAAATAAAAATCTAGAAACCAGAGGGCTGTCTAGGCAACGGCAGCCATGTGAGGAGAAGGGATGTTCAGATAGCCAACCCTGGCTTGAGTTGGATCAAATTGCCGGACGAAAATATAGTCCGGTGGATTAGCGCCTAAACTATGCATTTTGTGATAAAGCAAAGGGCTTCTGGATTTACATTCTTGAGGCTGAACTTGACAATACCAGAAATGGCGCCAACGAGTTTGGTGTGGCAGGTGACTTCAGGAGCCATCCAGAGCTGTGAAAGAACCAAAATCTTCCATGTTCCTCGAAGGCACTCAAATACATGATACTTCGATGCGCTGATACCCTATGGGGAGGAATTGACAAAATATATCGATGCTTATCACGTAAGGGGGCTGAGGAAAAGGCATTTTTGTCTTTGAAGGCGAATTATGGTTTCATCAATCCTGAATGAATATAAAGAAGTTTGGTATCATTTTCGACTAAAACCGACGTTCTAAGTTCGAATAAAGTGTTCAAATTACGTTGAAAACATGTTTGAACAAGTTTATGTGAAAAAACACGCTTTTTTGATATTCAACTTTAACCTCATGGTTTTCACTCCTCGCCACAGGCATTCCATTTATTCTTACATATTCAGTTACTTTACACTTTTCTTCGATTGAGAAAGATGCATTAGATATGCTTCTCATCTTTACAAGCTCATAGAAGTGTCTGGTCGCGAGGGCAGTTTTGCGTCAACACGGCACCTGATGAGTGACGCATGCTTCACTTTAAAAACGTGTTGCGTCATAAATAGAGGCTCTATTGTACGGTTTTCAACTTTGTCTTGCAGAGGAAGAATTGTTCCTCCTTGTAAAAGCAACAAACATGGTATCGAAGCTATATCGCATGCACAATATGACTTTTCGTGTGAAAGTGCGTCAATTACAGTGTTCAAAGTTGACATAAAATAACTTTCGGAACAAATCCTTCTAATCATCTTGTAAAAACAAAAAACATATCCAGTGTATGTTTTTCATCGTTAGGAGACCTGTGACTAATACAATATTCAACAATTTCGATTCCAGATGTCTTCGAAAATTAATAAACCTGCAGTGAAAACTTTAATATTTTCCCTGATTTTTTTTTCCGAATCGAGATACCGAGTGATGCGATCCAAGGGTACATCGATACTGCATTTTGGGTTAGGGCAACGAATTTTTTTATGTGCGAACCTTATACCAATAAACATGATTTGACCCGCAGCACCTGGAATTTTGTCAATAAGGAGGCGAATGGGGGCCCTTCAAACTTTGAAGATGAAAGAACCTGGCTAGCCTGGGGAACCCTGGTAGAAAGGTGCCCATGGGCACATTTTAGAACACATATGTGCCCCATGGCATTGCTTACCATGGGGATGTGCCCAATGTAACCATGTGCACCATGAAGATGTGCTCAACGTTCCCATGATGTGCATCATTCAGATGTGCTCAACGTTCCCATGTGCGTCATGAGGATATGCTCAAAATACAGGAGGATCTGCCCAACCAACCATAGTCACATCCCCGTGAATACATTAAGCACATCCCCATGGTGCACATGGATACGTTGAGCACATCCTTATAGTGCACATGAGTCATCATCACATCCACATCAAATAGCACCCCCAAGGTATTAGGTATATGTAATAGCCCACCTGGAGGCTGTGAACAATCTGTAACACCCTGTTACCTACAGGCTGTAAACAATCTGTAACACCTGTACATGAAAAAAGGCAAAAAATTATAGATAGCTAACTAATATTTTGGAATCTTCATGAAAATTGACTATGGAAAGTTTTTTTTTGAGATCATTGCAAAGAGAAAGGCCCCAAGAAAAGGGTTATAATGGCGCGGAACACCCTGTATATTATGGAATTAATGATTGCTAATGAACAAGAACAGAAATCAAAATAAAAGTGTCGCGAAATGTATAAAATGCTCACTGCTTCATCAAACCAAAAGAAAAATCAATTCTTCCTCAAGAACACGCCATCAACATGCTTGATTTCCATACTAACTCCACAAGCAACACAAATAAGACTGCTTCCAACAAGAAAGGCTGCAACACGATACAAATCAATTATTTGTGATCGTTTTCGAGCTTTTAAATAACAGCAACAAAATTTTTGTTCTTCCATACTTACGGATGGCTCCTGAGGTCGCCTGCCACACTAAACTCGTTGGCGCCAATTCTGAAATCGTCAAGTTGAATCTCAAGGACGTAAATCCAGAAGCCCCTTGCTTTATCACAAAATGCATAGTTTAGGCATTTTTTGGCGCTAATCCACCGGACTAATTATAGCTACTCTATATAGGACAGCTGACTCGTCAGCCATTTTGGTGCAGATGTCACATTTGCGCACTCTGTCACGCGTTGTGATGCGTGGATAATTAATAGCGGGAAATTTAAAAATGAATTGTCAACCTCGTTGTACGAGGTATCAGTTTTCAACTATGATGAGCTTCGTCTTGTCCATGAATGAATGCCGACAGCGGCGTGACCCCTCACCTAATTCCACCTACCTAGAGAATGAACTGCAGACTGTAGTGCAACCCCCCCAAACCCGTGTCGGATTCGGCAGTTTTGCGCCCCGGGAATCCTGGGATCAAAAATCACGACCCAGAAAACTGAGCTTTTCCAGTTTGTTTTGCACCCTCCAGACCTTGCGCCCCAGATCTGTATATCCTTTTTGCACCCCGATACCTGGAATGATCCAACAACACTGACACACCCCCTTACTGCTGGTACCCGGAGCGAACCGCACTCCCCGCCCTCCCCTTGGTACACCACACTGGCTGAAGAGGATTCAAAGTAGTGTTACGAAATTGCCTGCGGTACCTAGGTACCTACCTACTTTAATAATTAGGAGGAACGTTCAAACACATATTGTTTCACTGTTTTATTGCTGCATATAGGTACTGCTAATTTACAAGTCACATGAATTGTCGTACGAGGTAAGTATTGCACTATTTGTTCTTCGCGAGCTCGCGAGCATGCAGTCATCAGGCACTTCATTGTTCCCTCAGTCTTGTGCGAGTCGATCCAGGTGAATAACTCATCTCGGTTGTAGGGGCTCTTTGGTCCGGCGTTCACGACGTCGTTGATATCCTCTTCACCAGTTCACCACCACGGTGTAGGTATGGTCCCTCCCACGACGGATGAGGAACTACATGTCCCAAATTATTCTGTTTTTCATGTATACTAACTAAATTACCAGAAAAATCACGATAAGAGCAGTTGAATTGTGCACACTTACCATATCTGTCAGTTTTTCTCTGAAACGTCAACAACGACGCATTCACGGCAACTTGACGTCCATAGCTAACGTTGCCTTCGAAAAACTAGGTTTACTAAACGCAAAAATGACGCAAAAAGACGCTTGACATCGGAATGTCGGACTGACATCTGCACCAAAATGGCTGACGAGTCAGCTACCCTTTTATAGTAGCTGTAGGACTAATAGGTCGTATCGACGTGACGTCACGCTCCTGAAAATCGGCCATTTTGTAGAGGCTAATCAAACTGACTTTTATCACATCAACTAGAGTGTCACAAAGTTCATGTTTTCAATGACCCAGAAGATGGTAGTTTGCTCTGTTCGCTGTGTATATGGCTGTTCGGCCACCTACTCCCGCATGGGAGCATCGGTTTTCACTGTTTTGGACTACCCTGGAGTGTTGATATCCCGTGAAGATCGAGCGCAGGAATGATCTGAACAACGGAAATCCTGATGGCTTTATCGAGCAAGTCGAAGAAATTATCTCAACAGAAAGTTCACAAGAGACTTGAAAGCTTGCGGAGAACACTTCTTGCGTGCGGTAGGTCGTGTGCTTCTTCTGCTTAATGGGCTATGAGTTGCTTGACTGAGAACGTTTCTGTACCCAACGCAAGTAGCCACAAGGCCCTCCCGCGTTGTGTTTTTGCATCATATCCAATGTGTAGTCGAGATTTTGATTCACCGGCTCAAATGGGTCACACTACAAACACAGCACCGCAAGTTTCTACTCGCGGCTGGGCAAATCATCGTCAGCAAGCGTCTTGCTGTAATTGCTTGACAACTTCGCCATGTCAGTCTTGATGTAAGTATGTGACAAATCTAAATCTCAGTCAGCTGTTTTTGATTAGCTCCTACAAAATGACCGCCTCGTCGATACGACCTATAGGAGCCCCTCTATTTTCATCCAACTATGTCCAACCGAGTTTGATGCGATTCGTTTGATCAAAATTGGATGGTGTGACAGCCCACCCTCACCCACCATCAAACTGATGACGTCATCATTTCAGTTTGATCTTGTTTGATCAAACCAGTTTGATACAAATTGGATAGTGTGACACGGCGCTAATAGACCATATTAATTATTTGCACTTTCCCCTTCCACTAGTCATTTGTAAGTTAGGTATGTGCCTGTGACCATGCGCACTGCAGTAGAAGATCTCGCGCGCCACAGCATGCATAGAAAACGGAACTTTGCTGTCGCTGTCAGAATTTACGATTTCAAGGTGTTTTCTTTATTCTCGGGACGTTTTAACCTTTTTACCATACTTTTACGTGACGGCTGACGGTCGGTTCTCTTTCAAGCGCGGTCAAAATTCTCGTTAGCGGAAGTTGTGCAATAAAATATTGCGGGTAATTTGAAATTGTTGTCGATTCAAAAAAACCCATTTTAAAATGTTTCGCATCAACTTCACAGCAAGATTTTTCATTTTTTTATGGTGAAAAGTAGATCAGGTATTTCTTTTTACACACTTGTTATGTTATACATTCGTTGAAATTGTCAATTTGCACCTTGAATTGATCATTTTACAAAGTCATTCAACATGCATATTCTTATGGGAGTTTCAACCCAGCACATGTGGTTGTCTCTCTCCCCGATCTGCGACTGCGCTTTGAATAAATAATATGGTCAATTTTGGTGTAGTTTGTGTGTGGTGTGGTTATGAAAGTATATAAAATAATTAAAATAGGTGATGGGAGTTAGGTCTAACCACTAGAAGGTGGTATAACCATGGATTTGATATTTGTGATTTGGAGATATTTTTCCAGTTTGGTTGGCACCAGTAATGAAATCGCATATGCGCACTTTCAAGACTTATTCTGTTAACATCATTGTAAACATGCTCCTGCTAACATTACCATTCCCATTGTTAGCGCGGTACACATAAAGACGGCAGCCTTCCGATGAAGGCTGCATTAAAACAATAACTCTTGGATTAGGAAAGCAGCAAGCGACAGTCAGAAATAAAATTCACAACAACAATCAAAAACTTTAATGCAAAACAAAGAAAAAAACACAAACAGACAGAATTACAAAACAATAAAAAAAAAACAATGTGAATTAAATGAAATGAAAAATCCGAGTGGTTCTGATCGGGGGCAGATTCGCTGGCGCCGAGTGGCGTCCTGAAAACGAGACGAACTGCACTGAAGGTATACACCCCGGCAAACGGGAATAAACGGTAAATGGTAAAAACAATGGAAAATATGGAACTTACGGGATCTTATTCGGTGGCGGCGTCGTCCTGGCGGAGTCCGAAGGCGGCGTCGTGGTGGATGGCCGTTCTGGTGGTGGATTTCCTGGTGAAATGCACGAGTGCCCGTGTTCGTCACCAAAATGGCGGACGAACGACTCGATCCCGTCCGAAACTGGAGCTTTGTGTGCGGCTGGCTGATCCAAGCCGCTCCCCGGTGAAAGCGGTGAAAACTGCCGCTTTCTGGACTTGGAGATGCTGCAGAGCTCCTCCAGGAGTCACTATCGGACGCGATGGGCCTTGGATGGGCTTCTGGTCGAGTACGAATGTACGCCGATGGCACGACAAGATGGCCGCGAGAACGATGACCAAAAAAAAGACGGCGTGGCTTCCCGCTCGACGTACGGAGATCAACACCGCTTCGAACGAAGCGGCAAAGGCACGAGCGGAAAGAAAGCCGAAGAATGCCGAAGACGGCCGAAGAAAGTGCTGGAGCTCGTTTACGCTTGCGCCTGACAGCCAAGTGCCAGGCACACCGAACAGGGGGTGAGGGGTGAGGACTTGGACAACACAGGGATATTTTGGGTTGCATACCCTCAGTGCACACGAATGCAGTTTTCAATGAACGGGGCCGAGACATACTCCCCACCAAAATACCACTCGGGGTATTTTCAAAGTTCAAAAATTAATGAAATCAAACATGATACAAAAAGAAAGAGCATAGTGAGAACAATGACGGAAGTGAAAACACAGAATGCTCACTGTCCTGAAGGGAGGGGACAAAGTTTGACCATTGGGCGTCGCAGAACGTCGCGTTGAGTACGGACATCTGCGACACGACAAATGCCATCTTTGCCGGGGAAGAGTTTTGAAATTCTGCCTAACCTCCACTTCAGAGGGGGAGCGTTTTCGTCCTTGATGAGGACTAAAGACCCCACATCTGCGGATTCAAGGTGACGTGACTTGTGCCACTTGCCGCGTTGGTACAGCGTGTGTAGATATTCGTCGCGCCAACGCGCCCAGAAACGCTGTTCCATGGATTGGACCAACTGCCATCGCGACAACCTGCTGATCTTGAGGTGGGACAAATCTGGGTCAGGTGGGGCCGTTAACGGCTCGAGCGTCAAAAAATGACCAGGCGTCAATGGGCACAGATCATTTGGATCCGAGCTCAGCTCCGAAAGTGGCCGTGGGTTGAGCAACGCTTCAACTTGGGTGACCAACGTGGTCAGCTCTTCAAAGGTGAGTATTTGATCACCTATCACGCGAGATAGATGAGTTTTGACAGCTTTTATGCCGCTTTCCCACAGCCCGCCAAAGTGGGGACTGGAGGGAGGAATGAAGCGCCAAGTGATGGCTTCGGATTCCGCGGCGAGTTGCATTGACGTCGTCAATTGCCTATGAGCTCCGACAAAGTTTGTGCCATTGTCGCTATAGATGGTAGAGCAACGACCGCGCCGGGCAATGAATCTGCGCAAGGCGGCGAGGAAAGCATCTGTTGAGAGATCGGAGGCAACCTCGACGTGCAATGCCTTGGTGGCGAAGCACACGAAAAGACAGATGTACGCCTTCGTAGTTCTGACACCGCGAGCGCGTGACATGAGGATTGGAAAAGGGCCACCATAGTCGAGCCCGACGCAGCTAAAAGGTTTTAGCTGAGAAATTCGCGCCGAGGGGAGGTCGCCCATGGTGGGAGAAAAAGTTTGCGGCTTAGTCCGGAAGCACCGGTAACACGATGCAAGATAGTGCCGTACCGCGCGTCGCGTGGACAATATCCAAAAATTTTGCTGCAGGAGATAGCAGGTATTGTTGAGTCCCGGGTGGCAATGTCGGGAATGAACTTGTCGAATGACGAGTCCTGTCAAGACGTGACGAGATGGAAGAAGAGCAGGGTGTCTGGTTGCAAATGGCAACTCATGACAATGCTTCAAACGTCCGCCGACGCGGAGAACATCGTCACGATCGAGAAAGGGTGAGAGTTTTCGAAAGGGTCTTGAACAGGGTTTGCCGTTGCGTAACGACGCGATTTCGACGGCAAATACCTTCTGCTGTACATGTTTGACAATGTACAACAAGGCAAAATGGAGCTCTGTATCCGAGAGAGGTCCTGTGCACTTCTCATCGGACTTGCATTTGCAGAACCGATAGAAATAGGCGACAGCGCCCTGAATCTTCCGTAAGGAGGATATGCGCAAAAAGAGGTCGTCGATGTCAATCGGCGGCGGCTGCGGCACACGCACGACCAAAGCGAGCTTTCGCTCTTCAGACGCAATGTCTGGGGAGGACACGGAGAATTTGTCATCCGGCCATGTGTCATCCGCTGATGACAGAAAAGGTGGGCCAGACCACCAGAGGGAGCACGAAAGCATGTCTTCGGGAAACAATCCGCGCGAAGCTGGGTCGGCGGGATTGTCCGATGTTGAGACATGTCTCCAACACTGAGGCGGGACACGCTGTTGAATATGCTCAACACGGTGAGCAACAAATGTTTTCCAGCGGTGCGAAGAGGAACGCAGCCAGCTGAGAACAACCGTAGAATCGGTCCACGCAAATATGGCATCGAACTGTACGGTTCCTGCGAGCGCTGCAACGGTGAAGGCAACGAGATTGGAAAGTAGGACCGCTGCACACAATTCGAGACGGGGTACGGTCAGCAATTTGACTGGAGCCACCTTTGATTTGGCGGTTAGGAGACGAATGGTGGGAACACCATTTCGAAGGTAACGAACGTACAACACGCTCGCGTACCCAGATTCAGATGCGTCGCAAAAGGCGTGCAACTGGCACCTGTCTGCAGGCGACGGAAAAGTATGCCGTGGAATTTGCAACCGCGAAAGTTGCGATAGCTCGGATTGAAAACGCAACCACTGCTGACATACGATGTCTGGAGGGGTGTCGTCCCAATCAAGGCCAAGTTTCCATAACCGTTGGATTAAATGTTTGGCGAAAAATGCAACAGGGCACAGAAAGCCGAGCGGATCGTAAATCCGAGCCACCTCCGACAAGATGGACCGTTTTGTGCACGGTAGTTCATTTGGATGAACCGTGAATGAAAAGGTGTCTGTTGCCGCTTGCCACTGGAGGCCAAGAATTTTTACAGTATGGTCAGCAACGTCACTGAAAGTGGACGGCTGAGTTCGAACGTGATCAAGTGGTATGTCTTGCAGCACATCAGGGTGATTGCTTGCCCACTTGCGCAATTCAAAGCAACCCGATTGGAGCAGGTTGATTAGCTGCGTTTGTAATTCCCGTGCTGATTCCACGGAGTTCGCACCGCAAAGTAGATCGTCTACATACAAATTACGGCGAATTGCCTGCGAAGCCAATGGAAACTTCGAGGCGCTTTGTTCTGCCAAGTGAAGCAACGTGCGAACCGCTAGAAACGGTGCCGAAGAAACACCATATGTAATGGTGTTCAATTGGTACGTTTCAATGGGTCGATCAGGGGAGAAACGAAAGCGAATGAGTTGATACTTGCGATGTTCGGGCGAGATAAGTATCTGCCGATACATCTGACGGATGTCACAAGTAAAAACGATCGGCTCACACCGAAACTGCAGTAGCAAAGCTGCTATGTCCTGTTGTAACTTAGGACCGACGAGAAGCGTCTCGTTGAGAGATAAATGATTCGGCGCTTGCGCCGAAGCATCAAAAACGACGCGAATTTTCGGCTTGTCGTCTTCGATCTTGACGATCGGATGATGAGGGATGTAATACGCCTCAGAATCTGGAGGTTCTGCGTCCAGCAAGGTCATGTGACCTAGGTCGAGGTAGTCGCGCATGAATGCTATGTACAGATCACGGAGTGTGTCCTGACGGACCAGGCGACGTTCGATAGCTAACCAACGGCGGTCAGCCATAGACCTGCAATGTTCAAAGGTGGGGGACTCCCTTTTGAAGGGAAGCGAAACCCCAAAACGACCTGACGGACAACGGTAGACAGAGTCCCGGAAACAAATTTCTGCACGTTCATCATCTGGGGACAAACGTGTTTTGGACGATGGTGACGAGATTTCCTCTACTTCCCAAAATTTGTGCAGAGACTCGTCGATTCCAGTTGGAGTGCAAACCAAAAAGGAATGCAGAGGTTTTGACGGGGTTTGAAAGGGACCGAGAAGAGCCCAGCCAAAAATGGTGTTTATGGCAACAGGCTGTGACGGACCTGACGAGACGATTCCCTCTTTCACGACTGACGGATAAACGTCGGCGCCCAACAACACTTGAATGGGGCCTGGCTTGAACCATGTGGGATCCGCCAGATTCGATAAGTTCAAGTGGAATTGATCCGGGTTCAAAGCGGTGTCTGGCAGGTTACCACAAATCCTGCGCAGGACAATTAACTCCAATTCAGGGATTGGGAGAGACTCATCATCAGCCTTGACCTGGCAAGTGACTGTGCCACACGTCGAATTGGCGGGGGTGAGACCCAAGCCAAAAACGGGCACATTGTGATTTGATGGGGATAGACCCAATTTGCGCACGCAGGAGTCCAAAATAAACGATGCCTGACTGGCAGGGTCTATGAGCGCACGGAGGCTTTGGTAGCCTCCCCACCGGTCACGAACGTGAACGATTGCCGTGGCCAACAAAACATGAGCTGCCTTGAGGCTTGAGGCGAGATTCGTCACCGAATTCGCGACATTTTCTGGAAGACCAGGGGAAACGATTTGCGGTAATTCAACTGGATTCGATAAAGAACTGGGTGACTCATGACCTGCAGTTCTATGTGGCTTGGGGAAGTGCAGCAAGGTGTGATGCCTTGCGTGGCACTGCCGACACGAATACGACGATGGACATTTTGGAGCGCCGTGATTGGTGCTCAAGCAGTTGAGACAGAGCCTTTTCTGTTTGACCGCCAAATATCTGTCATTTGGGGACATTGACAGAAAAGTCTTGCACGCGGTTACTCTATGACTTCTCGCCCCACAATGAGAACATGCTGACTCATGCGACGTCGCTGGGGCAGATGAAGTCTGAGACACCAACGTATGTGAGGCCCACGACTTGCGGCTGACCTCGGGCTTCACGGTAACGGTGTTTGCCCGTGTGGAGCGGGAGTTCGATTGCGTTTTAGAATTTAAGGCAGTTGCCTCGAAAGCCTTGCATTGGTCGAGCACGAAAGACTTGACGTCTTCGTATTTGGGGAAGGGGGTGCCAGCTGACTGCACCTCGAAACGTTTTCGCGTCGACTCATCGAGTTTCTGGAGCAGCATGCTCGACAGGGTGAAATCCCACAGGTCGATATGCGGATACTGCTCGAGCGCCACTAAATTTTCGTTGAACGTGTTCACAAGATGGCGAAGCGCTTGCGCGGAGTCAGATGTGACGGAGGAGGCGTTCATCATCGACTGCCAGTACAAAGTGACTAGCACGCGGTCGTTCTGGTATCTCTCAACCAACGAGTCGAACGCAATTATGTAATTATCTCCCGTCAATGGCAGGTGTTTAACCATTGAGAGAGGTTCACCAGATAAAGACGAGATCAGATACTGAAACCGTTCAATATCTGAGAGAGACTGGTTTCTGTGTATTAACGCCGTGAACAGATCATAGTATGGTGGCCATGATTTTAACTTTCCGTCGAACAACGGCAACGCGATTTTTGGCAATCGGACATTGCTCCGGCCTGTCTCGAACCAAGTTTGCGAGGCTTGGCGAGAGAGCGAGGAAGTCGGCTCTGAATTCGAAAACGAGGCTTTTACCGCAGCAAGTTTGCCATACAAGCTGTCTGCCCGGAGTGTACGTTCAAGAAATGTAGCCTTCTGCTCCTCGGAGGCACTGGGGAGAGGGGCAGTGTTGACCGTGCTCTTGAAACCGTTGTAAATTTCCGCCGCAATGTCAAACGTGGCTAAAAATGCCGGTTGGAGGCTTGGCTCGGTGGTAGCTGTGACGCCTTGTTCCAGAAGGGGCTCAAGGCGCGCAATAGCTATCGCGATGGACGATAAAGTTGCGTCCATTGTGTACGACACAAAGAAAAATGAAAACAAAGCAACTGACCCTTAGGTTGGCGTACCTGAATGGCGAACCCAACCCAGGTGAAAAAGTGCGAATGAGACGGGCGAAAAACGAATTGATCAACACGCTGGACCAACGCACAAGTGTCACGTGGGTTTGACCCGTGACTTTAAAGTTTCAATAGTGAGGTGAATTAAATTCCTGACTGTACCATGCTTAGCCTGTATCCGGCTACGAAGGACCAATTTATATGTTAGCGCGGTACACATAAAGACGGCAGCCTTCCGATGAAGGCTGCATTAAAACAATAACTCTTGGATTAGGAAAGCAGCAAGCGACAGTCAGAAATAAAATTCACAACAACAATCAAAAACTTTAATGCAAAACAAAGAAAAAAACACAAACAGACAGAATTACAAAACAATAAAAAAAAAACAATGTGAATTAAATGAAATGAAAAATCCGAGTGGTTCTGATCGGGGGCAGATTCGCTGGCGCCGAGTGGCGTCCTGAAAACGAGACGAACTGCACTGAAGGTATACACCCCGGCAAACGGGAATAAACGGTAAATGGTAAAAACAATGGAAAATATGGAACTTACGGGATCTTATTCGGTGGCGGCGTCGTCCTGGCGGAGTCCGAAGGCGGCGTCGTGGTGGATGGCCGTTCTGGTGGTGGATTTCCTGGTGAAATGCACGAGTGCCCGTGTTCGTCACCAAAATGGCGGACGAACGACTCGATCCCGTCCGAAACTGGAGCTTTGTGTGCGGCTGGCTGATCCAAGCCGCTCCCCGGTGAAAGCGGTGAAAACTGCCGCTTTCTGGACTTGGAGATGCTGCAGAGCTCCTCCAGGAGTCACTATCGGACGCGATGGGCCTTGGATGGGCTTCTGGTCGAGTACGAATGTACGCCGATGGCACGACAAGATGGCCGCGAGAACGATGACCAAAAAAAAGACGGCGTGGCTTCCCGCTCGACGTACGGAGATCAACACCGCTTCGAACGAAGCGGCAAAGGCACGAGCGGAAAGAAAGCCGAAGAATGCCGAAGACGGCCGAAGAAAGTGCTGGAGCTCGTTTACGCTTGCGCCTGACAGCCAAGTGCCAGGCACACCGAACAGGGGGTGAGGGGTGAGGACTTGGACAACACAGGGATATTTTGGGTTGCATACCCTCAGTGCACACGAATGCAGTTTTCAATGAACGGGGCCGAGACACCCATTACGTTACGTTAACATTAACATCATTGTGCACGAGCTATTAGGCTTAGCACGGCAGAATGGTTGTTATGCAACTATAGGTGAACCTGAACTCTAAGGGCAAACTGACTTTGAAAAGGTAGCTTAAGAACGATAAGCCGCACATAGGTGGTTCACATGTAAAATTTTAAAGAATTTAATGGACCTCCATTTTGATATAAACGACAAAATAAAATTTTATGACGAATTTAACAAACATTTTCCAATTTTTTTTTTTGGACGCCATCTGCCTAAAATCATGACCAGAACGGCAGAGAGAAGTGGAAAAGTGGATATTCTAAATGATATTCCATTATAATAATGTGTTTCGAATGTATCTCATATCCTCCAAATGCTGTATTACATTCATTCCTTTCTAAAGTAAGTTTGTCTTCACAGTTCATCCTGGTAATCACGGAATTAACATCACCATGATCGATTTCCCGAGTTTTCATTATCTATGGTTGATAGCTAAGAGCTATTTATGGTTAATTTGCCTTGGTTAATTTGCCTACATGATAGTGGTATCAATTTGACATGCCGATTGAATGCCGAAAGTTGATGCTTTCGGAAGTTCTGACAGCTTCAACTTAAGAACCGTAAGTCGCATATGAATGATGCGACTATATGTCAAATTGTACAGACTTGAATGGGCTTTTATCTCATATACACGTTTCAATCTTGGGTCAGTTGAATTAAAGATATTGACAAAAAACTGTTTTTTGGGCGCCATCTTTTCAATATGGGAATATGTATTACATCTTTTCAATACAGCCGCCATTTGAAGAAAATATATAATTTCTCGACCGCACAATCGTTTAGAATTGTCCAATCAATCTTGCCAAGTGCCTTTTCTTATAAGTACCAAATTAGGGATGCTCAAAAATCTCAAAACATTTGATACATCGACAGTGAGAAATCGATGCTTTGAAAAATAATCGGAACAAAAACATCGATGTTTTTGATACCCTGATCCTGTAATTAAAAACAAAACAACAGTTTTCAGCTTATCATTTTGCCATTCAACAAAATGGGAAATCAAAAGGAAACATCGATGTTTTTCAGGAAAAATATCGATGTGTAAATATCGCCGATTTATCGAATCAGAAAAATCGATGTTCGCAGAATTTCGATGTATTATTCGTGAGCATCCCTAAGTCCAAATAGCGGTATTTTTTTGTGTACCGCTAGCACTACTACACACCAGCATCCTCTTCCAGCCACCTTCTTTCTTCTATTTCATAGTGTCAACCCTTGTGCTTACTAATCAAACTCTGTATCTGTATCCTGTAACTACAGCATGTATATAGGAGTAATATCTGACAGCAGACATTTTCATATCGCATCACGTCATAATAAAATTATCATTGTTGGTTTCTGCATTGATAATTATTACTAACAGTTTAGGCATAAGGCAACACTTTTAATGTCAATTCCGCTATCAGAGACACTTCGAATGTTCAATGTTTTGTGCTCCGAACACCCTTGGATTTTTACGTTCAAAGAAACCACGCCGTGGACAATGTATATCAGACCGAATAACAGACGTGCAGAAATGTCGGACAGACACGCTGCGTTGATAACAAATTTAATTACCTTTTACTTTCCTCTGCGCGATATGATTCGGTTTTTGCTTTTTCTCCCTTCGCTTTGATTTATCGCCGATTGCATGGCTCCATGTGGCTGGGACGTAAATAAATAACAACACTCATGTAAAAGAACTTTATGCGCGACATTCTTCTGTGAGCTATCGTTTTTGAACGTAGCAATCAGAATTCTACCGGATTCCATGTAAGGAGAGTGTTTAATTCATAATACGTTTATGGTCAAAGTCAATAATCATTATGAATAATAACATAAAACGAAGTTAATCAAATTTGATCTTGATATATCGTCAGCGCCACTCCGAGTGATACCATGAAAATGCGGAAGGTCGCTCAACAGCAGACCACACTATGGTGATTATTAGAGACCGGATTTTAGGCCGTTAAAAAGTGGAAATTAGGACACATGTTTAGGCAAATAAAAGCTCTATTTTAGGACGCTTTAGGCCGTAACGACTAAAATAGGCAAAATAGGCCAAAAACATTTTTCGTATGTAATAAAACAAATTATTGATTTTTTAGTATCGTTTCCCTAAAATAGTCATTTTGCCGACTGTTTTGGGTCCACAAAACACGAATTTTTGCGAACTGTATCCGAAAGATTCTCCCAAGGTGTTGCTGCATTGTTGATTTAGCAGTTTAGTTGTTGTACAGACATTGTTACGAAATAGGCAACTTCACTATGGCCGATATAGAACACACAAATTGGTGTTTGGGAAGCTCATGCTAAAAAATGATGTATGCGACAAGTGAGCAAAATGCTTCGGCGGCTCATTCGCTTTTAGGGATAACGCGGATTCATCGGCTAAGGATTCATTTTGCGTACTTGTTACATAAATAACCAATTGGTGTCGAAATGAATAAAAGTGACATACAGTACGGAAAAAACAAAACAATGTGAATCATTTCAACTGAAACACAGAAAAAACCTATTGTAGGCTGTTAAAGAACAGTTTTAGGAGACTAAATCCGAGTTTTGATAATTTTACGCAAATAAGACTTCAATCAAAGAGATGTGGAAGGCTATTTCTTCCAACATAACTATATATTTTGAGTGCAAATTACCAAAACAAAAACCGGTAGCCATTTTGCCTAGAATCCTGTCCCTGCGTCAAGAAGACTAGATCTCAAGCCGTTGAAAAGTGGAGATTGAGACGTTATGTTCACATTGTTCAGGTGAATAAAAGCTGTGCTTTACGTAACGGCCTAAAATAGGCAGTAACGACCTGAATTAGGCAATATAGGCCAAATACATTTTCAAATGAATTGAAGTAAATAAATTATATTTAGGGTTGAAATCAATTTACTTTCATAGTTTTAATGGAACAAATCAGAAAATGGATTTTTTTTCAACATTATGTATCATTTTCACCAAAAAACCGAAAAAGCCTATTTTAGGCCGTTAAAAAGGTCTTTTTAGGACAGTATCCGATTTTGTCAGTTTTAGGCATTTAGGCAAAAACAAAGGGGTGTCAAAAGCATTGTTTTTCCAACACTAATATTTATTTCAAGGTTTCATGCATATGCCTAAAACAGAAACAAAAAGGCATTTTGCCTAGAATCCGGTCTCTAATGATTATAATATAAACAGATCAAAAATTTAAGTGGTCCACCCCAAAACTTGCTCAGGTTGCAAGGTTCAAATGAAATTATCGAGACGAAGAATTAACCGATTTGAAAAAGTGATGGTGTTGACCTGTTTATGATTCGGGCGTTCTTCTGACTGCAAGTTTCATGTTTGGATATCGCGTTTGCTGATATACTGTATGATATACAGGGTGACAAAAGAAGGAGTGCAAAGAGGTCCATCTTGAAGCGTGTGTAACTTTTTTAAAAACAATTGTAGATTGTTTCTAATTGTATTTTTCAAAACCACGCATCAATATCTCGGTAGGGTTTTTGATATTTTACTGCCTTCTGTTTCTTGTACAAGGTGTTCACGAATTAATTATACCGCCCTGGAGGCCTTCCCTTGAACAAAATTTCAAAAATTGGAAACGATTCTTACATGATTCTTTTTGTAGGTTTCGATTCTGTTAACTGAAATTTTCTGTGTTTGTAGGTTTCGATTCTGTTAACTGAAATTTTCTGTGTTTGTAGGTTTCGATTCTGTTAACTGAAATTTTCTGTGACATATCGCTTACAGGGTGCAACATCGAAATTTTTTCTCAAAATGGACATCCTGTATTTTAATATGGGAATCGATTCCATTTTTCACCTTTATTATGAATAAATATCACACTTGATTGATGAGTTGTTCAAAAGAAAACACCTGTTGAAAAAATTGTTGCAGTTCAAGAAATATGGAAAAATCTTTTTTTTTTCAAGTTTGTCGGTTCAAGTCAAGCTAAGTGGAAGTTTTGAACTATAATCAAATCTATTCACCCAAAATTATAGAAAATGCAATGAGCTATTTTTGAAAAAAAATCTTTTTCCGATATTTTTGAACACTTCGTCAATTTTTTCACGTGTTTTTCATTCACTCACCTGTCAAGTGTGATATATATTTATAATCAGGATAAAAAGTGGAATCAATTCCCATATTAAAATACAGGATGTTCAATTTGAGAAAAAATTCGATGTTGCACCCTGTAATAGCTGTATTACACTGCACAATCTCTTGTACAATTTCTTGAACAATCTGCCAGAAAAGTGTCAAGAAACAATGAACTTGATTGTTCAACTGACAGATTGTACAAGAAACTGTACAAGAAATTGTGTAGTGTAATACAGCTATAAGTGATATACCACAGAAAATTTTTGTTGGCAGATTCGAAGCCTATGGAGAAAATTGTGTAAGAATCGTTTTTCATTTTGAAAATGATGTTTGAGGATATGTTTCCAGGAGGGGAGGTATAAAATATAAGTGAACACCCTTGTACATACAGGATATGGAGTGCGGTAGAATGTCCAAAAACCGTTTCGAGATATTGATGCGAGGTTTTGAAAAATATAATTAGAAAAAATCTATTATGGTTTTAAAAAAGTTAGACGCTCAAAAATGAACCACTTTGCCCTCCTCCTTTCAACACCCTGTATATCATGCAGTACCTATATTAGCAAACATGATATCCAAATATAAAACTTGCAGCCAGAAGAACGCCCGAATCATTAACACCGTAATTTTTTCAAGTCGGTTCATTTTTTGTCTCAATATCATCATTTGAACCTGAGCGAGTTTTTGAGGTGGACCACTTCAATGTTTGATCTGTTAATTCATGAATTTGCGTTGGGTGCTTTTATAATTATTGAGAGACGAACGTTCAAACACACACTGTTTATTACTGCGTACTACTACATTACTAAATACACGTCAAGTGAATAACCCGCACCTGATGGATATCGCTTTGCTCAACTTCGCCGTTGATGTACTTGTCTGGCTCGCCCGGACATTACCGATGGTGGCGCTGCTGAAAACTGCTGAATGTTAACAAACATGGCGGATAGAACATCGCTTGTGCCCGCGTATTCGAAAATCAAATTAGTATTAAGCGGTATCAAGTGTGCTCCAGTAGTGAAACGTGGTAGATTTTTGTTGTGGTATATAGAACTTGAAAATGGCAGAAGCTCAGTTGAATTTTGTGGAGGTAGTAGTTAATCACTTGATGGTTTCAACGGATTCTTGGTGTATTGTGATGGGAGAAGAAATTTTCAAGTCACAGTTTCTCGTGTTTGTGTAGTCGGAAGCGACGTGGCTTCTGAAATTCACGTAGTAAATAGTGAAATCGTGAAGCTTCACGGGTCTGCAATATAAACTTCCCATTTTCAGGGACACTTCCCAGGTTTTTCTCCGAGCTTTTCTCGTAGTCATATTTCCACAGTGCCGGGTTTGTTCATCATCTTGACTATCCAACCTGGCGTCTTTCGCTTGGCGTCTTTCGCTTTCGAAAGACAATTCCAATTTCTCCGCCACTTTTTGTTATGATCTATCTTGCCACTTTCCATGATGCTGATGCCACTTCTTTCCAGTCGTACAGTTCCGATCCTTTAAATCCTTAACATTACTTGTGATTCTTATTTTCCATATTCTGGCCGATTGTGAGCTAATCTCCTCATAAGAACTTGGCTAGCCCAGTGGTTTGGGAGCCACTGAGCTCCGAGTCAATGAAACGTCAGTAGAAATGTCAAAGTGACAGCGTTTGACGAAACGAAAAACAAAAAAAAAACACCAGTTTTCAATTCCTATATTTTCGAAATACGCTGTGGTACCCTGATCGTCAGTTTCACAAAAAAGATGATCAGCGATCAAGGCTGATTGCAGATTAACTCAACTTTTTTCTGCTGAATGCTAGGTGATTACTCACAAAAAATGCCTGAAAAAATGATGCCTGATCTGTACTAGACCCATCATCTTTCCATTATTGAGGGATAAACCAGCATTTCCATTCATCAGTCAGCTACAAATTGACAAACAAAAATCGCAAATCAACTAATCTCGTATTATCTGTTTTGTGGAACCCACGGTTAGTTCCACAAAAAAGATAATTCGAGATCAGTTGATTCGCGATTTTTGTTGTCAGTTTGTAAGCTTACTGATCAACAAAAATGCTGGTTCATCAGTCAATAATGAAAAGATGATGGGTCTAGTACAGATTTCAGGCATTTTTTGTGGTAAATCACCTAGCATTTAGTAGAAAAAAGTTCAGTTAATCTGCAATCAGTCTTGTTCGCTGATCATATTTTTTCTGGAACTGACGGGTGTAGTGTTGGAGTGTGTTCTGTGTTATAGTCACGGCCTAGTTCACACACTTGATAGCGATGGCACAGACCATCAGACGGTCTCGACTCTCGGACGATGATTGGTGAAACCTCCTTTAGTATAGTCGACATTTCATCCTCATCCTTTTATAGGTGAAGCCGCGGTGGCGTTGACATTAATGCACCATCGTCAGTTTTCTGACATTCAGAACGTGATGCCCTTTTGGCCATACAGCTCAAATGGCTCTGAATGACCGACTTGAAAGGGTTTATGTTGTTGTTGTTGTGTTGTTACTGCCTCGTGTGAATAGGTAGGTTACCACTATACGATGATGATTTTGTGCACCGCTGCATTGGGAAATTGCGACTAGAGTCGTGAAAGCCGGTGGATATGACATTAATTCATGTTGATGATTTGTTGCAGTTTCCGCTAGAATGACCACGAGACCGTCTCAATATGCAAGAAGAAAATGATAACGGGCGCTCTGCGGCTATTCCCACCTGTCGTCACAATCTAGACGAAGTTAAACGATCTGTTCCAGTTTCAAAAAGTTTAAAAGTCTCTCTCTCATATCAACAATAATAGCACTGCTGCCATTTTTCTTTCGATATAAATACAAACTAATTAATGTCCCTGAAAATGGAACAAGGGTCAAGGGTGCAACTGTGTATCTATTATTATTTATTCACCGTCGGTCTATCTCTGTCTATATTTTTGTTGGCTAGTCTTCATCGACACCGGTGAACGCTCTCTTCCACTATACTGGAGATTTTACCTAACCCCTGTGTGTTCCAACGATCATCAACATTGCACGAGATCGGCACCATCTTTCACATTTTAGGTTCTATGCACTATGCGATACGTTTACCTTACACCTTGCAAGCATTCTAATTGAATTGAGGAACTTGTTGTCGGGCCAAAAATCCGACCCGCCATGCAGCTGTGTATCGTAACTTCATATTCAAATACTTTAATGGAATCTTAATCTTTCATCAGTTTTTGACTTTGCTCAGTTTGCTTTTCATTCCAAATGATGGATATTCTTCGCGTGACGACATACCTCTATTTAGATGATAAAAGCCCAAAAAAATCACTTTATGCAAATGACCACGAGCATGAGGTGAGTTTGTTGCTTTTATAATAAATCAGATGATAATTGATTACTTGATATTTAAATCCGGAACGTATGACGTTGCCGCCGCCGCCGTCTGTATACGGGCACGCCCTGGCTGTACTACTTGTGTAACTTTGAGAGTAGGCTCCAAAGAATGAGTGACAATAAAGAGAGGTCGGGTCGCAATTTATTAAAAATGTGTGGGCACACTCATATCAGCATAACATGCATTCTGTCTTGGGTAGATATAGGGTGAACAAAAAGGAAATGGGTAACAATAGGTGAAACAACTCTCTCTTCCACATAAGCCATGCTTAAGGACGGAGTTATATTAGGATTTTTCCATCGAGAGGTTTTAAACTAGTCAGAACCAATGGGACTCGAGAAAATCAGTTTGCAAACTGATTTGACCGCTTCTCATTGGCTCTGACTAGTTTGAGATTTCTGATGGAACAAACCTATTGATGAAATAAGGCGTTGAGATATCAATTGCTGTGGGCTTATTCCTTGACAGAAATTTACCATTCAGGTCTCTTTCGAAAGCATTGGCATTTCCAAAATCCAAGAATAATTTTTACAAATTTCAAAATTTCCGTTTTTTCTTGATATTGGAAATGCCAATGAGTTCAAACGAAAGTACATTCTTTTAGCTTTCGAAATTTACCTGAATGGTAAATTTTTTGTCAAGGAATAAGCCCACAGCGATTGATTCCACAACGTCTTATTTTACCAATTTAACTCCGTCCTTAATATTGTGTGCGGAAGGCTTCAAAATCGTTGTAGGTGCTCAGATAGTGCCTATAGTAATGATAATAACAATAATAAATAATTGAAGAGTGGGATGCGCGACTTATGAAGATATGTGTCACTAATCCGCTTGCGCAATTTTAAATATGAAGTCTTATTTTGCATCTAGTTAGTCAATAATGTATGTACCATATACTGTATCATTGTGACCTATACCTATATTTTCATGACTTTTCATGAGAAATCGTGTTTCACTTATCAATAAAAGCACTTTTTAAATAATAATCATAAAAACTTTCTAGGTTTCGTACGTGTAGGTACTACCCGTCAAAATAAAGGGAAATTTTTCCAAGTTTTAATGAACCAGTTGACAGATTTGCTCTTTTTTTCAAGAAAGTGCAATAGGTATTCTAAAATCCCTCAAACTCTCAGGCTTGTGCACCGTAACGCTACAAAATGACAAGGCTTAGAATGCATCGCATCACCGATGTGCGAAAATCAACTCTGCACAATTTTCGTATGTTACGTGTTTCGCGTTTAGGTTCGTTCATAATTGAGACGATCGTTTTAAAACACACACTGTTTTGTTTATTACTGCGTACCACAATAAATACACGCCAACAATACTTACTTGGAAATGGGGATTATTATCAATGATTATTTCGTAAATATGTATCAAGCAAATTATTTAAAAAAATACTAGAGCATGTAAGATCTTTTGCGGACTGCATAACGGGTGTTCTGTTGATTATCAACATTTATTCCCAGGCTAATGAAGAAATAATTGTCGAATCTGATATATCTATAAAATCTTTTTCCATTAACTTTTACATAAGTAAATAATAAATAGGTTATAGTGCTAGAGTTGTTGGTAATATTGTTTTCTTGTGTACCGAATAGTATGATTGAAAGATTAAAATAACGGTGGTGGAGATTATAGAATGGGTGTATTATCGTTGCATCGAAAGGAGTGCCACCTTGACTCACACAGTGGTAAGCAAATTCCTTGAATCGTCCGTTATCCATTAAGCTCATTCTTTTAAATTTCAAAATTTTAGGTAGGTAGATGAATATTGGAAGGAATATTCGTGACCCTTTACTTCCTATGAAGCACGAGACTTATGAACTGTATATACGGGTGATCATTTGAAAACTATCCACCTGCAATAACTCCCGATTTCTAGTCAATATTTCTTCGAGCAAAAACAGGTCGATTTTTATATCGAGGGGGACATCTAAAACATACATTGGCAAATTTCTATCTTCAGCCCTCTCGCCCCCACTCACCCCAACTTTGAAATTTCAAATGACACTACCTACCTTGCGATACATCAAACTGAAGAAAATTAAGTTCTCCTTCTGAAAAAAATATTTTCAAAATTTTTAACCCCACCCCCCCTTCTCCTTAAAAATCTTCTGAGTGTCCCATTCGATATTTGGGACCCCTCAAATCTCTTCAGTTCAGTCAGCATCATCCCAAATAGCACTAAAGAAAATAATTTTCGGTGCAAAAAGTGCCACTCAAATTCACCCCACTGCTCTTCCCTACCTCAACTTCAAAATCAAACGAAACTCCACCCACTTTGTGATACATCAAATTGAAGGGAATGAAATTCTCTTTCTAAAAATATTTTTTTTGAAATTTTCAACCCCTTCCCCATTGAATTGGACATTTAAAGTATTTTAGGCCGAAAATGGGGGGTTTTAAAAAAGTAGGTATTGTCATATTGAATTTTTAGGGTCAGGTGGGGGGAGCGAAGGAGTGAATTTGGGTGGCACTTCTTCCATAGAAAATTTTCCCTTCCGATGCTGTGCAGGATGACGTCGACTGCATTGAATAAAATTGAGAGGTCAAGAATATTAGATTGGACACTCAAAGAATTTAAGAAAGAAGGGGGGTGGGGTGAAAAATTTTATAAATATTTTTTCAGAAAGAGAAGTCAATTCTGCTTAATATGATGTATCGCAAAATAGGTAGTGTCATTTGAAATTTCAAAGTTGGGGTAGGTGGAGACGAGGGGGCTAAATATATAAATTCACCAATGTATGTTTTGGATGTCCCCCTCGATATAAAAATCGACCTGTTTTTGCTCGAAGACATTTTCACTAGGTATCGGGAGTTAATGCAGGTGGATAAATTTCAAATGATCACCCGGTATGTTGATTCCTGATGGTTACGTTTGTAGATTGCGGCGTCCCAATTTTGTCGATCTCATCGTCAGTGATCCCCTCAGACATTTTTGGGGAAGTTACTTTTCTAATTCAGTATTTATGTCTCCACTCCATTGGTGGCATTTTGCCCGTAGAACTCCAGAAAGGCTTGAACAATCAGGCCTTATATCTACAAACAGCAGTCGAGGTTCGCTGTCTGGTGCATCCATCATTTTTTATTACAGGATTTTCGATTCATGTGGTAGAGATGCTCAGTCGAAAAAAAAAATCAACTGGCGGATGCGCCACCGGAACCTTGCAGCTTTTCTTGTGAGAGCGTTTGAATTTCGATCCTTATGGTAGGCTCACCTGTCTGTCTTATTTCTCAAAAGTTAATAAAGTACTCACCTAGGTACATCTTATTATTCTTGACGAAACTCATATTAACATTAGTCATATTTGGTACGGCCATCGTCCTATAGCAAAAAAATTTCCTGATATTATTCATGCAAGACATCGGTCGATACATTTATGAATTATTTTCAATTTTTGCTCAATTTATTATAGAAGATGCTTCAAATTTATCTCAATCTTCCTCTTAAATTCCAACTTTCAACTTCCATCCGATCCTTGCTACTCGTCGGGAAAGTTTTGGGGTGACACGACAAGCGATTTTGACTCGTACATTCCTTGACTCGCTGCCTCGCGACTCGTTAAGCAAACCTACTCGTATCAAAATAGTATCAATAGTTGTCATTATAACATTAGTTTTACAATACTTATACTATTCTAAAGCATTTGAAGATCCATTTCGACTTGGGAACATTTTGAAAAATGTTGTTGAATATGGTAGTCAAAATGGACCAATTCTTCAGCCTGATGCCATTCTTCCAGAAATATTAATCGGAAAATTATTTGATTAAATAGACTATGAGGCCTATGGGAATTGGTCGGGAAAGATGCGGAACATGTCACTTGATCAGTGTCTTTGTGTCTTGCCTGGAAAACACATTGAAAATAAGCTTTTGTTACTAGATGAAAAATAATTAAACACCCAGTGCCTAAGTACCGACGGTGAATTTACTTTCTTTCACCAACCGTAATCTGTTGAAAAATTTTCAGTGTTGGTCGTAGGTATATTGTCAATTTTTAAATCAGACCAGCATTATGCAGTTGAACTCTAGGTGTGACCTTACAAGAACAATCGAGCTTAATGGCATTATACGATGTGAAATTTCTTAGGTAATAATATCCAGTTGCAGTATGTCAGAACAAATGATGGATCGTAAACCTAGCTCGCTTGCATGTGTAACAATTGGGTCGTGGCCGCCTTTGTGTCATTTCACATTATATAGCTAGTGCCTAATTCGAATGATGATTGTCGTCATCCGAAAGGGGAAAGAAAATAACGTCTCGAGTCGATGAGATGAAACGTGAAGGCATTTAACGCAGGAGGCACAGAGTGTACAGCAAAGAACACCTCAAAGGTCTCGGCTTGACATTTCGCGTTTCCCTGTTGTATTGCAGATTCAAATATCGATTAGCCGCATATGACAAAAGCGCATCGTCTTTTGCCTTTTGTTTATCATAGCGCCAAGGCTGTCTCCACCGACCTAATACTTATAGGTACCATCTATAACATAAACAAATAACATACTAACATAGATTTATTATAAATATAGGTTTTGTACAAAACTTGTCACCCCCTAAACCACTACCTATTATAGGTACCAACAAGGTATTGCATTAGAAAAAATGGTATAAGGTATAATAATAATAATAATAATAATATACTGGGTGATCATTTGAAAACTATCCAACCGTGATAACTACCGACTCCTTGTGAATATTTCTTAGAGCAAAAACAGGTAGATTTTCATTTCGAGGGAAACATCTGAAACATACATTTGCGAATTTTTAGCGCATTTTCCATCTCGATGAAAATCGCTATTGCAACCGCTTTGTCCGTCCGTCCGTCCGTCCGTCCGTCCGTCCGTTCCTCGAACTCCTCCCAAACTAGACGACCTAGCTTTCTAATTTTTTCACTGTTACATAGCTGCCACTCCCAAAGGAGGGCTAGGCTATATTGGATGTCCATATTGCGCCGCCAACATAGAGAAAACCGCCCCCGATAAACTTGAAATAACGTAATATTGCACTTTCTACCAGACCTGATGCTCTGGTGTTCTCATTTTATGAATAAAACATAGTTGCCACTTATAAACGTAAGCCAAGAAACATTCCGTCTTCAATATGCGCCGCCAACATGAAAAAACTGCTAAAAACCGCCCCCAATCACTTTGAAATGAAAAACATAAACCCGAAGACATAGCGATCTGATTCTTTCAGTATATAAATAGCTGACTAAAAATGGGAAAGGATAGACTACTTTTCGTTAGTCGCCGCCCCCAGATTCCGCCCCCAAACGATGAAAAGTGCAACTTTCATAAATGTTACTGATTGAGATGTTCCCTTGAACATCTAGGAACTGCCAACTCAAATTGTGCAACATTTGCTCAGCCAAACGCTGCCGCTCCCACACGCCGCGCCGCCCCCAAAGTAAGAGATGGATTAAAAACATGAACCCGAAGACATAGCGATCTAAGTTTTTCGCTATATGAATAGCTGACTAAAAATGGAAACGGATAGGCTACTTTTGATATGGCGCCGCCTCCAGCTTCCGCCCCCAAAAGAAAAAAAGTGCAACTTTCAACAATCTTCACTGATTCAGCTGATCTAGTTACCTCGAACATTTAGAAACTCTTGACTCAAACTGTGCAAGAATTTCTTTGCAAACTCTGCCGCTCCCACACGCCGCCCCCAAAGTGAGAGATAAATGTAAAACATGAACCTGAAGACATAGCGATCTAATTCTTTCACTATATTGATAGCTGACTGAAATTGGAAAAATATAGGCCACTTTAAATTAGCCGCCGCCTCCGGCTGCCGCCTCCAAACAAAAAATGCAACTTTCACAATTTTCACTGATTGTCATATTTCCCTTACATTTAGAAACTCCCAACTCAAACTGTGCAACAGTTACTTTGCCGAATGCTGCCGCCCCCACACGCTGCCCTCAAAGTGAGAGATGAATGAAAAACGTAAACCCGAAGACATAACGATCTAATTCTCTCGCTTTATGGATAGTTAACTAAAAATGGGAAAGAATAGGCTACTTTTGATATGGCGTCGCCTCCAACTTCCACCCCCAAAAGAAAAAAAGTGCAACTTTCAATAATTTCCACTGATTTACATTTTAATGTTACCTCAAACATTCAGAAACTCCAAACTCAAACTGTGGAAGAATTTCTTTGCCAAACTCTGCCGCTCCCACACGCCGCCCCCAAAGTAAGAGATAAATGTAAAACATAACCCTGAAGACATAGCGATCTAAGTTTTTCGCTATATGAATAGCTGATTAAAAATGGAAAAGGATAGGCTACTTTTGATATGGCGCCGCCTCCAGCTTCCGCCCCCAAACAAAAAAAATGCAACTTTCACAATTTTCACTGATTGTCTTATTTCCCTAAACATTTAGAAACTCCTAACTCAAACTGTGCAACAGTTACTTTGCCGAATGCTGCCACCCCCACACGCTGCCCTCAAAGTAAGAGATACATGGAAAACATAAACCCGAAGACATAGCGATCTAATTCTTTCGCTATATGGATAGCCGACTAAAAATGGGAAAGAATAGACTACTGTTGATCAAACAAAAAAATATTGATGAGTGAAAGAATTTTTATTCGAATCTATTTCATTGGCAAGTACCCCATTCTGATAACAAAATATCACAATGAGTTTCGAATGAAGAAAGTGGACAAGGGATGGTGTTTCTCCTTCAACCAAATTTCTTCACGTTCATAATATGCCTCTTTGAGAAAATGCGCTACTGAGAGTCACGCACGTGAAGGCATACTCACTTGTTATCTTTAGCACCTTCGCATTCACCCACCCCAACTTTGAAATTTTAAATGACACTACCTACTTTGTGCTACATCAATTTGAAGGGAATATAAGTCTCTTTCTGAAAAAAATATTTAGAAATTTTTCAACTTCACCCTCTTTTTTCTAAAATTCTCTTGAGTGTCTAATTTTTTATTTTCAACCCCTTAATTCTATATCCAATGTGGCAGCAAGCAGGAGGCTTTTTTTTTTGTGAAAATCATTATAGTGTAGGTGAAATCGTTTTCTGTAGAATAAAATGAGCTTATGATGTAGGTCAGACCCCTTACCTACATTATAGTTCAATTTTTCGCAGCTGGAATCTGATGCCACCAACTGACAGTAATCATCCTAAAGAAAAACGTAGTACCTACCTTCTAGAAATTTGAGCTGGAAGAGAAGCTTCAACATGGAGAAGCCGTCTCTGTGTTATTTCCTATTAAAAAGAAAATAAAATATTATGAGCTCACTGCTGCAGTATCTACACATTGTAAAGGTTTGTGGTGGAAATTATTCGCTGATTTAGCTAATCAGGCAATACTTGGTGGAGTGGGTCGAGCAGGACCGAGTAAAATAGATGTGGCAGGACCTAGAGAAATTAATGTGCCACAATCTAGGTGTAAACCAGGATCTACCGGAACGAGTGCGAAAGGTGTGTCATCCATAAGCAACATAGGTATACCAAGTCAACAGGCCGCAAAACTTAGTGCTGGACTGCTGGACTTAGTGATGTTACATCTTTTCAGATCCAGACCACATGAATATGATAGAAGACATCAAACTACTGAGTCATCTCGTTCTGGCAAATTTTATGTCGCAGATAACTAAACCGATAAATTGTTGCTATTGGTTGAAAAGCAGTTTAATAATATTCTCCATCAAAGCACCGCTTTCGATGTAATAATGAATCCATTAGTAACGCGTAGCAGATAAACGGCATTAACAGGTACCTACCTAAGTACCTACTTCCGTATGAGGCTCAATCCTAATTCCGATATTTAGCCGAAAGCACCGATCCCTTCTGATCTTCTGAATCAACATTTACACTTACGACGTGCGGTGTTACTATTCACTTTGGCATCGCAGGTTTAGCAACAGTAATGGAGCACACGAGGAGCAACAGAAAGCGAAATTTACACGGTTAACGCGGAATAATTAGAGGAGAAGAGAGAGGAATATGAACTGAAGAAGAAGGCGAAGGCGTAACGATTTTCGTAACTACGGACAAAAAGCGACCGCAATTAAGTCTCCATTTAGTTAAGACTAATAAAACTCCGATAAAATTATCTATTTTGCCGTTCAATGTTGAAATCGAGGCGAGTTTTATAATTGCGGTGAAAAAATTTAACGCTCTTATTTTTAAGGTTTGTTGTCTGTGACGTGCAAGGCTCTAGGTAGGTACCTAATAATGATGGGACAAGCACCATTACCGTGACGGAGCCACAAACCGCGTTACCGTGCGTTATTCCTGATTGGCCGATTTGCCAATCGTTCGCGGTTGCGCACTAGCAAATTTCATAGCTGTCTTTACAGTGAAGTTCGTCAAACCGGTGCAGTGACTCATCCCTGATTTGAATACACACGAATAAGAGACGAGCGCGGCCCGGCTCCTGCCCAAACTGCCGTCTCTGTGTTATTTATTGCCGACTTACCTGGTAGCGATCCGCGGGACATGGGGACTCGAAAGAAAATGGCCGGAAAGTGAAATGTACGTCTTTTGCCGAAGTCAAGCCAAAAACGATAAGGACTCTCTTATACTTGAGCCAAAAATGTGCAAACGGGAAAGGAAAACACCCTTTTCTTCGCAACTATTCAACAGAAGAAATCGGGGAAGGTGGCCAACTGTAGATAAAAATCCGGAGAATTAAAATGGTACAATTTGTTGATAATTTTTTTTAATTCTCTCATCTCTGTCTTTTTCGTTTTTACCATCGATACAATAAAAATTCTCAGAGCTCGATACCAAGTTGCAGGCACAAAGCTTCGGTTGGGACGGCGCAACTCGCCAAATACAGCGGTCTGATTGGTTGGTATCCGCCGTTGCTATGGTAACCGCACTTACGGCGGTCTCAGTCCCAACTTGGTATCGAGCCGTCATATTTTTTCTTTCGAGAATTTTTACGCAAAATAATGTCTCAATTTGTTAAATATGCTCATTCCAACTAAACTGCTTGTTATTTTCACCAAAACGGTGATGTTTCCAGCAGAAGGCTTCAATTGGCGATGAGCGTAATCAAGTGTCGCTTGTATCTCAGACTCCAAGCATTTCTCAAAAAAGGAAATATGGAATACAAGCTAAAACAAGTGAGTATGCCTTCACGTGCGTGAGTCTCAGTAGCGCATTTTCTGAAAGAGGCATATTATGAATGTAAAGAAATTTGGTTGAAGGAGAAACATCATTCTTTGCCCACTGTCTTCAGTCGAAACTCGTTGTGATTTTTTGTTATCAGAATGGGGTACTTGTCAATGAAACAGATTTGAAAGAAAATTCTTCCAATCATCAATATTTATTTGTTTGGAGGCGGAAGCTGGGAGCAGCCACTAGTCAACAGTAGCCTATTCTTTCCCATTTTTAGTCGGCTATCCATATAGCGAAAGAATTAGATCGTTATGTCTTCAGGTTTATGTTTTTCATTCATCTCTTACTTTTAGGGCAGCGTGTGGGGGCGGCAGCATTCGGGAAAGTAACTGTTGCACAGTTTGAGTTGGATGTTTCCAAATGTGTAAGGAAATATGACAAATCAGTGAAAATTATTTAAGTTGCATTTTTTTTGTTTGGGGGCGGGAGCTGGAGGCGGCGACTAATCAAAAGTGACCTATATCTTCCCGTTTTCAGTCATCTATACATATAGCGAAAGAATTAGATCGGTAATCTTCAGGTTTATGTTTTACATTTATCTCTTACTTTGGGGGCGGCGTGTGGGAGCGGCAGAGTTTGGCAAAGAAATTCTTGCACAGTTTGAGCTCGGAGTTTATCTATGTTTGAGGTAACATTAACATCCAAATCGGTGAAAATTGTTGGAAGTTGCACTTTTGGGGGGGGGGGGGGGAGCGGAAGCTGGAGGCGGCGCCATATCAAAAGTAGCCTATACTTTCCCACTCTTAGTCAGCTATCCATATAGCGGAAGAATTAGATCGTTATGTCTTTGGGTTTGTGTTTTTCATTTATCTCTTACTTTGGGGGCGGCGTGTGGGAGCGGCAGCGTTCGGCTAAGCAAATGTTGCACAATTTGAGTTGGCAGTTTCTAAATGTTTGAGAGAACATCTCAGACAGTAAAATTGTGAAAGTTGCACTATTTGTCGTTTGGGGGCGGAATCTGGGGGCGGCGACTAACCAAAAGTAGCCTATCCTTTTCCATTTTTAGTCAGCTGTTCATATACCGAAAGAATTAGATCGCTTTGTCTTCGGGTTTATGTTTTTCATTTTAAAGTGATTGGGGGCGGTTTTTAGCAATTTTTTCATATCGGCGGCGCATATTGGAGGCAGAATGTTTCTGGGCTTACGTTCATAAGTGGCAACTATGTATCATTCATAAAATGAGAACACCAGAACCGTAGGTCTGGGAGAAAATGCAATATCATGTAATTTCAAGTTTATCGGGGGCGGTTTTCTCTATGTTGGCGGCGCAATATAGACATTAAATATAGCCTAGCCCTTCTTTGGGAGTGGCAGCTATGTAACAGCGAAAAAATCAGAAAGCTAGGTCGTCTAGTTTGGGAGGAGTTCGAGGAACGGACGGACGGACGGACAAAGCGGTTGCAATAGCGATTTTCATCAAGATGGAAAATGCGCTAAAAATCTCAAGTTCTTTCAGCAGTGGGTTAGCTTGGTATTGCTAAGTAACCTTGGTAATGGGGCCTTGCAATTGAGAAACTCAATGTGAGGTCGCCACTACTGTATGGGGCACCTACTTCGATGAAGTAGCCCTAAACGACGGGAAAACACGGGAGTTTGAGTAGTTTGACCAGTAACTGACAGTGACTGGAAACGTCAAGCAAGAAACAGAGGTTATCCAAATTTCAAATCAAGACTAGAAATGACGGACGCCGGTCGTTGAAGCGTCAACGCCCCTTACAATTGTCGAATTCGCCCCCAACGGTTGTGGCGCCCTCGGTGTCTGAAAGTGGCAGTGCAAGGTCCCATCCTATAGGTAAGTATCAGGCAAAGCCAGAACTCCAGGGGCCTTATTCTTGAAACGGGGAACAAAGTTCTCATGCGGTGTTGCTATGGCAAGGAGAGCTATGATTGAACCTTGCCTAGCAACTACACATGTGGACTCTGTTCCCCGTTTCAAGAATAGGGCCCCAGGAGGCGAAGCGGCGGGCTCCCAGACAAAAACAAAATGCAATTTAAGTACTCTTGTTTTCTAGCTATCAGGTATACCTCCATAATTGCATAACCATAACTAGTCATCCACCCCATTTCACTCGCAATAGTCACAAGACATGCCGGTGTACGTAGGTACCTAAAAAGGCTCATAGATAATTTTTTGGCTAAAAACGCCAAAATATAACCTGGAAACGATAACGAAGCAAACAGCAATCTGTCGAGTGTCATATGAGTAGGTGCAGTTTCTGCACGCTGTCACGTCCGAGGTCACGTGAAAGACCAGCGATCCTATAGAAGGCTAAGTTTTTCTGCCCAAGAGATGGAACACATACGTTACCTACGAACTTCTTAGAAGTCTGAAATAAATCAGTTACTATGTTGATTGTCAGTTGAAGCACTTTTTCTTTTATAACGGTATACCTACATAGGTAAGGTACCTATAGATGTGAATATCTCCTTGTCCGAATTAATATTGGGCAATAAGATTGAATTGAGCGATCACTCGGAAGATCCTTTAAACAAACCCAATAAATATTGCTTAACCTCAAAAGGATTACGACTTCGTATTGTGCGAGCACTTTACCCACCTACTTCACTGATGAAGCGACAACTGATTCCTCGTACCCGCTACCAGCAATTTCGTTCATTTACTTACTTAGTGGTCGTTGTTAATTCGTCTATTCCGAGGGGCAACTGTGCGTAACTGCTAGGCTTCGCATTACCATAGTCGTCATTGCCTGAGAAAGGAAACTTGAGCAGCATTTTGACGTGATGAGTGAATAAACAGGATGCATCAGGTGAATAAATTAAACGTGTTACCTTCACATGGCCGTCCAGCAGGGCAGGAAGCCAGGCATTTCAATGTTAAGAATAGCAAAGTTTTGCCTTTTTATGCTCGACTTGGCTGGCGTTGTTACGCCCTTAGCGCCGAACTCTGCGAGAGCCAACCATCCGTCGTTTCTTGTTCCGAAGCGTGAGATTCTGATTCTATTACGAGGGGCGACCGAGGGGGCGATGTAAAAAGTGTGATGTAATTATATATATAATATCATTTATGTACAGCTTAAGCTCGATTCAAATATCTTACGTCACAGATTTTACTATAGCTGTAGATTTTACTAAAAAATCGGCTGTGGCAGCACAATACTTTCCCGGTGGCGGCGAGTAATATGATTGTACCACGACTGCGGGGCATGTTCCCTTACTGAGCGTGGACATGGCATGTCGACACAGGGCCGATTCTGGCTCGTCGGCCGCCCTTGTGCGAAAAATATTTGGCCGCCCGCCAGCTGTAACCCCGCAGCAATTTTCTAGCCGGGGCGTCTGGGCTCTCTAGAAATTGCACCACAGGCGATTTTTTTCACTTTTGCGGGCCTAAAACCGCCAAAGCTCCCCTCATTTTAAACAAAATTATGAACAATTATAATCTATTTTCCGCTGAGGATCAAGGTGCGTCCATGGCCACCTCACTTCAACATATCCCTCGGCACACCCTATAGGTCGCGGGAGCAAAAATCGCGTGCTAAAGATGGGGATTTGGTATAATGTTATTGTCACTAGTACTTGTGAATACCGTTTTCTTAAGTTGTAGTAAATTATATAGATGATTTTATTGAACAATTGCCACTTTATCAAAAAAATAATTTTGCTAAACTCGAGATTTGTCTGAGAAATGTTAAAAACAAACGAGTCTCTACAGCGGTACTTTGGCACCCTGTCTGCGCTTGCGCGAGCGTTTCATGTCAATTCAACGACGAAAAGGATGCGCATTGCGCAGTTGCCACGTCAGACATACTTGCAACGTTGCCATAGCGGGTGCCAAGGTGACGGTTATGTTCCCGCGACCTATAGATGAGTTTTCAGGCACTTATACCAATTCATAGGTAAGCATATTGATTTTGTAGTTGGATGGAATCAGATAAAGCTGTTCAAATGAACTGGGCAACAATTGAACTGATTCACTGGAAAATATTGCCTCACTTCAAATGTGAATATCTCAGGTACAAATGAATCGATTTTGAAAATAGTAGTCATGCTGGATAGCGTGTTCTTTTGGCTGTAAGATACTTGGATGGTACAGAGGTTGAACGACGTTGAGTGAGCTATACAGGGTGAAAACAGAAGAAGTGCAAAACCGGTCCACAATATTCAATGCCCCGCTTCTGTGAAAAAGACCCCGGATTTTTTCTAAGTGCAGTTCTGAAAAGCACATATCAATATCTCTAAACGGTTTTCGAAATTTGATCGTAGTGCGGTTTTTTTTTTAAGTTGTTAATTTTTTTTGTACTACACCGTATTTTTTCACGCCGATCCGATTTCAAACAGACTATCCGAAATGTTACCAGAAGATGAAAATTTTTGCCCTTCCTCAGATACTTATCTGAGAAAGAAGTCTGATATCTATAATAGTTGACGCAGGGCGGCCGCCTCGCCTCCATTCTTGACAACCTGTATTTTTTCGGCACTAAAAAATCACAATTTACGCAGGGCGGCTGCCGTCGGTCTCGAAAATCATAACATCAGTTCCTTTTTCGACACTCAATTTTTCGTTAGAAAAAATTGGCGACTTTTCGCCGCCTTTGAATTTTGGCCGCCCCTGTGCAGGGGCACACCCAGCACACCACTCAGAATCGGCCCTGTGTCGACATGTGTTGATTTTGTGCACTTGGCTGACAGGCTGGCTCTGATCTGATCCTCCACACTCTCAGCCATCGTTCCACCCTATCCCAGTGCCTTTGAAGATATCTCTTAAAGCGAAGTTTGGATCAGATTATTATACGGATTATTGCTGTATCGACGGCAAAGGTAGCAATTTCTGTGTTTGTTGGTGAATCGCTCATGTAAAGCAGGTATAGGAGTGGACCAAGTACGCTGCCTTGAGGTACACCCGATTTTATGGACATTGGACTGCAACACAGAAAGTGCTTCACCAATGACTCACCATGAAATGTCGGTCTGTCAGGTATAGGATCTTAGTATCTGGTAATAGTGATGGGATGGGGCAACTTGGTATTGATTTTGTAGAACTGGCCCGTATGCCATGTTTTATTGAAAGCTTGCGAAATGCCAATAAAAGAGGCTGAGCAAAGCAACTTTTTCTCTACAGTTTTCGACATTATGGTTCGGCGTCAGACAAGAACAAGTCAAGAGTTTGGTTGCAATCATGAAACGGCGATGCTAGGCGGTCATAGAGACTAGGGGGTAATACGCGTTATTATTAGGCTATTTCGTTTCAACAGGTGCGTATGCGTGAAGGCGTCATTTTTTTCAAACTTTCGTACACTTGTCAGTTTGAATGGCAACGCTGCATCCTCCGTCTAGCCCCCTGACCAACTTGCTGCTACTAGTTCCTGACTGTCACTTGAACTGATCTTTGTAACATGTTGTGACGGCAAAAATTTGAGCTAACCCAGTCCGGCCCTGCCGCGCAGAATTCGCAAAACGGTTTCTTAGGGGTGATTGTAGTGGCAGCTATGGCATACGTCATCGACTGATAGTCGTCGTAAAAATGTTGCAATGACTCTATGCATCCAGCAAGTTCTGGCTAGATTGCGGCCACTCGCAGCTTCCCTTACCAAGTAATCCCAGGTGAGCAATTAATGGTTGGTTGCGTCGGCATAGCCCTCTTCCAGCTGGGCTAAGAGGAACTGCTCTTCTGGCCCTAGGCCGGAAGGGCAGAGGGTAATGATGTTTGGTTTTCAAGTTTTCTGTCAGGAGCGGCGTACCAAGTGTGGCAAAATAGGTACCTATTGTATTTTTTTTCGGAGAAAACCCTTGATTTCTAAAAACAGTAAGCCGTTTTCTCGTGATAGATTTCATGATCTAAATGTTGCAGTTTCTTCTTCTTTTGTCTATTTTGCTGCAGCAAGTGCACGTCACAAGTGAAACGCGAAACCTTCACATTCAAAACAGAATTTATTGTACGATTAGAATAAAGAATATTCGCGAAATCGCTGATGCAAGATGTAACAAGAATAAAGATGCTGCTTCGTTGAACCAATATCATTTACAGGGCGCGCATCCAGCCCAATTAATGCAAAATAAATCATGGCATTTACCAGTTGAATCGGAATATTGCCAACAATAGCGCAAAATCTGGGTCTTGTTCCATTTGAAAACGTTTAATGTCATAAGCTTCATAAATATTGCAACTGGATTATGGCTGTGATAAGTATTCATACACAATGACAATAGAGAACTTCTTTGTGTGATCAGAGCCGCCTTTATAACATGTTTATTGAATTTTAGAGGTGTGAGACGGTTCAGACGGTAGGTACCTACTTTCCAGGTGCGTTGCGTTTCGTTATATGAAATAAGTTCAAGGCACAAGTACAAAATTCGTTGTACATACTCGATCGTTGATAATTAAAAGATCGCAGACTCACAAGTTTAGTGACCCATTTCATGCGAAATTTTTGTGCCATAATCCTAGGTCAGTTAAATTTCACGAGTTCAAACATGTAACGGCACCCGTTACATAACACCTTATTTGGTGAACTCTGACCCCTCTTCACAGTTAATGCCGACAAGGAACTGGTCAGGAATTAAGAATGTTCGAAGCGTAGTTCTGGACTGACAGAATTTTTAACCTAGAGCTATGAGAGCCGTCGCACCGCACGTCCCAATTTTGATGTGTTCTTTATAACTATTGACCAAAACACACATATCATTAGGAAGAACAATTTCGATAAATGCTGCAGGCAGGTAGGTAATGATGGTGATGGGAGCATTTTCCCGCAAAAAGTCGATCGTTCAACTTCAATATTTAGACTCATTGCTTCTTTTAAACATCCTTGTGGTCGCCATATGGCATACACAATACACATGGGTATGATGGGTAAGGTAATGTAAGACTACCTACTATACGCAAGCTCAAGTCTCAAGTATTGTAGTAGTACCGGACACCACAATATTTTACATTTTGTGCTGATGAAAATAATTCTGCACCAACCATATGCTGCTCAGACATTTGATCTCATCTTGCTTTTTTGCCGCACACCAAGAAATCCTGTACAGTGGATATTTCCAAATGGTGAGGCGACAGTCGAGCGAAACCCCACAGGCGCTAACATGGTTCCGGGGCCACAGACGCGAAAGTGGTTTGAGGGACACACAAGCGAAAACTCTGATAGACGGATTCCGTAGTGCAATGTGGCAACGCCGCCCATCCTCCTGCGTCATCATCGGCTGCGCACAGACCCATCGGGGGACACAGGAGCGAAAGCACCTTGAGGGCCACAGGAGCGAACGTGGTTTCAGCGACGCACAAGCGAAATCACATCGGGGGACGCAGACGCGAAAGCACTTCGAGGGCCACAGGAGCGAAAACATTTGGTTTGGAGCTCTGCAGAATTCGTAGCGGTTCGTCTACTTCCAAGCAGATGGCGCCATCGGTTCATGTTCATCGATTTATAATGATTCATTGTTACCGAGCCACGTGTACCTACCTATAAGCATTGTCTATAATATATATAGGTAGGTATAGGTAGTATATAGGTATATAGGTAGGTACACGTGGCTCGATAACAATGAATCATTATAAATCAATGAACATGAACCGATGGCGCCATCTGCCTGGAAGTAGACGAACCGCTACGAATTCTGCAGAGCTCCAAACCAAATGTTTTCGCTCCTGTGGCCCTCGAAGTGCTTTCGCGTCTGCGTCCCCCGATGTGCTTTCGCTTGTGCGTCGCTGAAACCACGTTCGCTCCTGTGGCCCTCAAGGTGCTTTCGCTCCTGTGTCCCCCGATGGGTCTGTGCGCAGCCGATGATGACGCAGGAGGATGGGCGGCGTTGCCACATTGCACTACAGAATCCGTCTATCAGAGTTTTCGCTTGTGTGTCCCTCAAACAACTTTCGCGTCTGTGGCCCCGGAACCATGTTAGCGCCTGTGGGGTTTCGCTCGACTGTCGTGTATTCTTTCCAAATAAATAACAATAAAACCAATACAAACTTGCAGGCAAAATTTGAGCTAAACTAAAGATACGTTTCGATGATCCAACCTCAGCTGTTAGATCTTATTGTTGCAATGTTGGAACAGAGCATAAATAAAGAATTGGAGAAATACAGCGACTGGTTACAACGAATAAACTAAAAATTGATAGTGACTACTTTTTTTCGACGTTTTAAACCAATAGCGATACTGTATTTAGTACCACGTGCTACCATTACAACCAATGTCAACAGTTTTGCAATGGCAGATTAATGTTGGGGCGACAAAACTTCTGCTGCTACCGAATAAACCTCTGCAGGATGACAAAACTGGCTTGTTGATACACTCACTATAACAACGATAACGTAAAACAAGCGAATATGCCTCATGGGCATGAGGCTCAGTAGCGCACTTCCTTTTTGAAGGATTAGTGAATGCAAGATGTTATTCAGGGTTCGACCGAGGGGCAAACCGCTGGGGAAGTCTGGTGTACATGCCGGAAGGAAGTCCAGGGCAAGTCCGGGGGAAGTCCGGGGGAAATCCGGGGAAGTCCGAGGAAGTCCGGCGGAAATCCTTACGAGGGGGGAGTCTGATGTACAGAATTTGACCAGCGGTTTGGCCCTCGGGTTCGACCGTTATTTTGGGGGAGAAATTTCAATCTGGCGGCCAAAATAGCGTCAGAATCATGAAATTTGGCTTAAAAATCAAAATGATCGTACCTACTATAGACAAGAGTAAGTTCCAAGTTCCATGAAAATCGTTCCATTAATTAGAGATTCCAATATGGCGGCCAAGATGACGGCAGGATGTTGGAATTTTGCTGGAGAGTAATAATGATCATACGAAACAAAAGTAAGTCCCAAGCTCCATGAAAATCGTTGAGTGATAAGAGATTTCAATAGGGCGGCAGAGCATCATTTGTCCAAAATTCCAGGCCTGTGAATTTCACTCAAATCGGACCACTTTCAGAGAAATTCAAAATGGCGGACCAAAGATGGCGGCCAAGTGACAAAAATCATTGGTCAAATGTATATGGTGAACACGTACGCATTTGATTGGCATTTGCACCACATCGATATCTCTTTTTGTTCATATTTCTCCTAGTTCTATCATTTTGAAACATGTTTGATATGGAGAATACAAGATGGTGGCGGGGCATCAATTGTCGAAAATTTAATGTATCTTAATGAAGTTCACATCGCCTGCAAATTTCACTCAAATCGGACCACTTTCAAAGAAATTCAAAATGGCGGATCAGAGATGGCGGCCAAGTGACAAACATTATTGGTCAACTTTAGATGGTGGACACGTACGCATTCATTAGCGTTTGCACCACATTGATATCTCTTTTCGTTGAGGCGTAATTCTCCTAGTTTTATCACTTTGAAACATGTTCAATAGTGAGAATACAAGATGGCGGCGGAGCATCAATTGTCGAAAATTGGATAGATCTTGATGTGGCTTACATTGCCTGCAAATTTCATTTCAATCGGATCACTTTTAGAGAAATTCAAAATGGCGGATCAAAGATGGCGGCAGAATAACAAAAAACCAAAAGTCAACTTGACATCCTGGACATATGTACCATTGTATCATTGATCAGCGTTTACACCACATCGATATCTTTCTTCCCTGAGGAGTTATCCCGGGTACGGACGGACGGACAAAGTGAAGCTAAAAGCGCCTTTTTCCCATTTTTTGGGAAAGTGCGCTAAAAATACTGTATCACTATATCCTGTAGAGTTTTTATTTTCAGTAGAATGACTTTTTGAAGCAAAATTAAAGTGACAATAAGCTGGGACGCTAGGAGGATACGGCTGATGGCCGCTGATAGTTCCGCACCAAAACTTTGCCAGCCCTAGCCGTAGCCCCCCAGCTTGTAACTCTATTTTCGCTCCAAAAAGTCATTCTACTGAATTTAAAACGTGAACGGCATTATAGGTGGACCCGTGGGCTACGCCCCACGCTCGTTCAGTGGCAATTTTTTTATAATATAGGTAAAGCAGGGCAGGTTGTTGTATTTCGAACGGCGGGTTGTTTCACACATGTATTACAATAAAAATGTCAGTTTTTCAGTCTCGGGGTTAACTCTTAACTTGATTTTGTTTATAATATTGTTACGAGCGGCGATCCCGTACATATTGGTAAACACTCGATCTTTCTGGATTCTTCCATCCATTAGAACGCAGTGTGGAAGTGTGGAGCAATCTGGTGCATTCTAGAGCGTTCGTGTACTTGAAACTGAATGGAGACCGAATGCCTGATCAGGGCACATCTGTTCATTTTGGCGGAGGCGCTGTTCCTCAACCCGGCAGAATTATACGGGTAATATGTGTGATTATTCAGGAATCGTCTAGAAACCGCATAAGCCGGACCATTATGGAATTTGCTGGAAGTAGACAGAAAGTTCGGAAACACTATTCGGAGGCCTTATATAAGGCATCAGCTGGCAGCTCGCGGCAGTATTGAATTGAAAGAGACAGCGAGCGGATAAGCGAGCGATAATCACAGCGATAATTCCAAGTAGAAAATTGTTGGCGTGTAATTATTGTAGTAGTACGCAGTAATAAACAGTGTGTGTTTAAAATGATTGTTTCAATCATATTCGAACCCGTACGCGAGATATCGTAACAATATGGACTTTATCGTTGCAACAGGTGAGATTGAAACAAATTAAAAAGAGTGATACATGTCCAAAACAGTCTGACGTCAGAAAGTTACCAACTTTCTCCTATTGAATAATATATTTACCTACCGAGGACATCATGTGATAGCCACCCACATGGTGATTGTTAAAACGCCAGTCTGCCTCCCTAAAGCGAGTCGTCTTGGGAGCTGCCAATTGTCAAAAATCCCCCCAAAAAACCCAATTTTGTACCGTTGATCCAATCGACTTGAAATTTCGTATACGGACAGGGTCTTGCTGTTAAATAAGCTGATAAGTTTTTTGGCTGTCATCTGTCACGTGGAAATGTCACTATCAAAAATTGACAGAAGCTCTATTTCACGGAACTCAATTTGTAATATATTATTCGAAAGTCCTAAACAAACTGTATTCAGAACCGTAAAAAGTACCCCTCGAACTGTCATTTGTCAGTGAATAAAAAATATCATGCAGAGTTCAAAACTTTGACATTTAATTCTTCCAAATCTATTTGATGGACTGAGATCAAACTTGGCAGGATAGCAACAGACCAAAGTAGTCTGATCAAATCTGCAGTTGGAGTTCTCCCCCATTTCCCAACAAGGCGTTACGAATTTTCCAACTTTCTCTTGGCCGTTGCCACCCGAGAGGGCCGCTCGCCCGGGTTTTGACCAGAGCGACACGCGTTTAGTGCAAAACTCATCTTAGACGCTCTTTGCTGCTCGGGGATCGACTTTTTTGAAATTTTTTTAACTAATGTCAACAGTAGATTGTATTGGGCGTCATTTAGGCCTATTTTTAAATAAATAAATAAATGTTTTTCTCCTTGTCGGCTTTTTTCTCGCCATAGGAGTTTGCCCATTTATTTATCAGGTTCACAAACTCGGAAAAGTGCAAATTTCGGACAACACAACACCCAGACTTTTCACCGGGAATCGAACCCGGGACTTCCGCGTCGCAGGCAGCCACTCGACCGCCTGCGCCACGGGGCCGTCAAGACCTATTTTAGAATGCGGTCTTCGGTTTTTCGGCGGATAATAATTACGGAATGTGCAATTGCCATTTGGAAAAAATATCCGCCTGAAGACCGCGTCGCATTCTAAAATAGACCTGCAAGTCACCCAATGCAATCTACTTTTGACATAAGTTGAAATTTTTCCAAAAAAGTCGATCCCCGAGCAGCAAAGAGCGTCTAAGTGGAGTTCTGCATCAAACGCGTGTCGTCCTGGCCAAAGCCCGGGTGAGCGGCCCTCTACAACCTTATTTCTACAACATGCCTCTACTTAAAGCAAACCTCAATTTTCACGATAACAGATAGATATTTTTGCACCACTTAAGTACCGTATGTTCGTTAAAATCATGAATTAGGGCGAGCTATGGAAGTAGAAATGCGAGGGGCAAACCGCTGGGGAAGTCTGGTGTACATGCCGGAGGAAGTCCGGAGAAAGTCCGAGGAAGTCCGGGGGAAATCCTTACGAGGGGGAAGTCTGGTGTACAGAATTTACCAGCGGTTTGCCCCTCGTAGAAACGTATGTCGTGAATTTATCAATAATCACTCAAATTTGATGTCAACATGATGAGCCGTCGTCATGGGATACATTTTGGACATACGTTTCGAAGTTCAAAGCCTGATCTAATTCATCATTTTAACGAACATACGGTAGTTCCCAAAATAGGTAGGTAGGTACCTATACTTGATTAAGACGAGTTCTGGAACTCAGTCCCTCAATTGTAGTATATTACTCAACACGCCGATGTAAGATTACCATTGTATGATTGAAGTAAAATGCACCTGTAGAGTAGGCTTCTTTAGCTTATAACCAGTGCGAATGCATCTTAAAACTCGCACTTCAAGTGTTTGCACTACACACAAACTGTCCGCGCACGAAAAAAAAGTAAAAAAGTTTCAAAAATTTCTGCGTTTTAGCTACAGATTTACTTGAAAGCAATCGTAATTTTACTTTCCCGGCCCCACCAACATGGAGGGAAAGTATTGTAATCGTGCAGAAAAAAAGTTTTGAGATTTCACCGGATATATCCATTTTGAGGTCCCCCAAGTCGATTAAGACCATTTCCAGAATGATGTCTGTCTGTAGGTGTGTATGTGTGTGTGTGTGTGTGTATTTATGTGTGTGATCTTCCACGATAACTGCCGAACCGTTTATCCGATCGATTTGAAATTTGATATGCAGACATGGTTTCGCCCTGGAATGACCGGATTAGTTTTTGGCTGTCATCTGTCAAACAGAAGTGTCACTATCAGCAAATGACAGAAGCTACATCTCACGGAACTTGACTTGCGATATGTCATTTGAAAGCCCTTGAAGAACTGTATTCAGAACAGTTAAAAGTATTTTCCTACCTGTTGTCTGTCAAATTATAAAAAATATCAAAGTCTGGAACTTTGTCATTTAATTATTCAAAATCTATAGGACAGATGTGAACCAAACCCGGCAGGAAGCAACATTACCAAAGAATCAAACTAATGCTGAAGTTGGAGTTTCCCACCGTTTTCCGGACAAGCGCTATGAATTTTCAAAGTTTGGCCTGGCCGAATTCAGCCGGGCTTGCCTGTTCCTCGATTTTTGGCCTATTCAATTTTTTTAGCAACATAGCAACCAAACCGGTAGGTAACTACGTTTTTGTTACGAATCGTATCAATGTCAAAGTGACAACATGAACGCTGTTCTCGGCAGGTTCTCGGTGTTTTCTTTTGTATCTTCTTGCATTATTTGGGGCAACAGTGCGAACCGATCCTTTGTGTTGTTTGGGGCTCCGTAAACCCCCTTGTGTTTTCTGTAGTTTTAGCAACTCCAGTATGCTCATTCCATTGACGTATATGTACAAACTGTAATGTGTGCAGTTCCCTTATTTGATTCGGTACCAGGGCCCCATCCCCATGGTGTCTGCTGTTCAAGGCCCTGATGGGGCCCCCATCTGTGTCTATCAGATTTTGCCGTTTCAGGCCAAAACTGCGGCCTTGTGTCTTCTTGGATTCGTTGAAGCCCTCTAGGCTCCTGGTGTCTACGGGTGTCTCTTGAAGCCTCACTGAGCCCCCCCTTTTTTTAGTTTTCAGAACTATCGTGCCTTCAGGTGTGGTTCGGACCTAACTTCTTGATGGGCTCGAAGTCTCATTTCAGAGGTCACCACTTGGGGGCCCTGAATTGCACTCAATTAGAACTCTGCCCCAGGTTTTCAATCCGCGACTGATTTTCACCGGCTATTTTTCAAACAATAATTTAGGTTGCATCATTGAAGGCAACAGTGCGCCCCGATTAATTGTGTCTTCAGGTGTTGTTTGGGGCTGCGTAAACCCCTTTGTGTGGAACTAGCATTGCATTCTTGAGATATCACAACAGTTAACTACCTGTAGCTCCAATCAAATCGAAATCAGGTACGAAAACATAAGGTCAGCCTGGAATGACCTGATTAGTTTTTGGATAGATGATTTCGATCGGGAGTCCTCAAGGGACACATTGGGTCTGGGCTTGTCTGGATGCAGCATTGCATTCTCCAAATTCGCAACAATTGTCTTCCTAGTTCTACCTTTCGAAGTATTTTATCACTATGGAAACCTAAGAACCTGTCACTTATTTTGTAGGCTCAACAATGGATGCAGAATGATCGCATAACGCACAACTTACTAGAACTTTTTCAATCAACTTTTCAATTAAATCCAACTTCCCCGAAGGGACGCCTAAATCAAACTCATTACTGACGTCCCTGAATACCGCCGGGAAAGTTTTGTGTCGCCCCACAACAGATTTTTTGTTTTTTTTTTCGATTACTGAATCGTCATCACGGTGAGAAGTAAACTTATGTACTTACTTTGCTCATATTCCATCTTCGTGGGTGCTTCAGAAACCTCTTGTTATCTCGCAAAAATCAATAAGAATTATTGGAAGTAGGAATAGGTACCTAATGGCATGTACGCTTTATAGTACAGGCCAGTTATAATAAAAACTGGCCGAACCTGGAAATTTCAAATAACAAGCTTAAATTTTGGTGATATGTTCAGGGAACTACTAGAAACAAACCATGAAAAGTCCCAAAAAATCCCACTTGGGCAAACGCCGCCATCTTGATTTTTAACATGACCTCAACTTTTCATCAGTTTTTACAGTCTTATTTTTATTTTTCGTTACAACCAAGTATAAATAGGGCAAAAAAGTTTCCTCTAGTTGATGAGCCGGCGCCTCGCAACGGGACAATCCGCATAGTGATGCGTATACTCCTCTTCATCTTCAGCACATTGGAGAATTTCGTCATCTTCATCTACCTTCGTGTGTACCCTCAGTGCAGAAACCATACTCATTATCGAAGAATGCAAACTACTTCTGCGATACTTACACTGACGTGTTTTGCATTCTGTCTTGCAGTTGCATGAAATCATTAGATGCAATTTTTATGGCCCCGGTTCTTAATTCGATGTTTTGGGCTTGTATTTCCCATTCGAGTTGTTATTGGTTTTAGAGATTTTCTTTGCTCATGATGGCTAATACGGTTTTTGAAAGAATGAATTACATCAAGCATCCTTGTGCTCCACATTTTGCCAAGTCAGTCCACCAAAATTATCATCATCAATGAAGAGGTTCGTTTCTGGCAGCTGCAGCTGGCCAAACTAAATTTGTACCATTTCTGTGCAAAAATTGCAAAAATTGAAAGGGCTTTGCCGCCATCGAATGCTTGTAAAAAGTATAGCACCACCTCGATTACCACAAGATGTGCGATTTCACCTGGAAATAATTTGAGGAGATTTGGCGTTGGTAATATAGCAATGTTAACTGCAATGCTGCGCAAATTTGGTAAGATGTATACAATCGACGCAGAAAGAACGATAAAGACTTGAAACATTCTAAGTTGAACTTTTCGTGGTTGTTCCATTTTTTCTTTCCATATACAGGAGCTGCAGGGTTGGCACCGATGACTACACTGAAAGAGTACTTATATTTCAAACAATCACTGTGCCAAGTGTCATGCTCTAACCATAAAGTGTAGGGTGCTTTCGCCTACTGCCCTGATCGAGGTCCAAATATAGTTGAAATTCCATTTTTCCACGCTAGAACGTCTTTCATGCTACAGGTGGACACATCTCACCAATTTTTTTTAGCATCACAGTTAACACCAAATTGCATCAAATCATTTCCATGTCAATTCGCACCTCCCGTGGCAATAGATTTTTCTCAAAACGCATTCGATAACGACTAAAACCTTATATATCTTCGCAATTTTTACAGTAGCATCGACAAAGGTCTCCACTGATGATGATAAATTTTTGTGACTGACTTGACAAAATGTGAGGCATAAAAATGCCTAGCGTGATAATTCTTTCCTTCGAAAACCACCTTAGCCATCATGAGCAAAGAAAGTCTGTAGAGCCAAGAACAACTCAAATGACAATGCTTACAAGGCAGCAGTTCTCAGTCTTGAGATTACTGTTTTTGTGGAAAAATGATTGTACCTCACCAACTTTATAATTATTACCAGACACTTCTTTAATTATTTTGTGAATAGTGAACGGAAGATGGTTCTCGGGAGGAGGAAAAAAGGTGAATGTGTTTTTTCTGGAGATAGCATAGGCCTAGGCCTCGGCCTAGGCACTGGCTAACGATCATTTTCAATTTGTTACATTACTGAATGAAGTCCTATGATGTTTTACTCCTATACTTTGAAGATTCACTGATTCACCTACTTGAAAATTAAATTTTTATGGAGAAGACCAGTTTTCTCAGGATATTTCAGGAACGCTTCAGTACATCTGGGATGGTTTGATGAAGCTTCGATTTATGGGCATGAACAGAAGGCTTTGTATGCCCGTTTACGCGACTTCACCTCTTCCGGCCGGTTTATGAGTTACATTTTCTCTTCTTCCTTTTTCATCCTGTATACAAAGCTGCATGTCTGTCGCTGATGGCTACACTTCTGAATTGGAAGATCATGGTATATACAACGACTATATGCCAAAGTGGCATGTTTCAACCATAAAATGCAGGGTGCTTTCGTCTAACATCCGGACTATTTTAACAAGATCTCCAATTTTTATATTTGATTTTTTTGTGTTGACATTGTGATTTTGAGTTGAATTAATGATTTATAGATTTCGAGTTACGGTTATCCACCCTAAAAAATCTCTGGAGAAGTAGAAAACCATAAAAAGCGGGTCACTGTGATGTTTTGTTGATGAAGAGGCGGCTAGAAACAGAAAAAAATTAAAGTAGTATGAGAAATCAAGATATCGGCGTTTGCCCAAATGGGATTTCTGGGGACTTTTGAGAGTTTGTTTCTAGTGAGTCTATGGAGATACCCTCCAAGTTTCAGCTCGTTATTTGAAATTTCCGGGTAGATATCTTACTGGCCTGTACTATTAAGGCTTTCTCAATTTGGTTGAGATTTACTAAGGGTACTCGACCGAAGTTTCCTTCCAAATTGCTTATGCTAATCAAGGTTATATGTTCATAATCGCTTTTTAATCCTTTCAATGGGCAATTTGGTCACTGCTTGTGAGTTTTGTGCAAGCTCCGCTGACCGCAAACGAAGCAAGTTCGTGTTCGCGGTGCTGTTGCACGTCGAATTATTTCAAAAATATGCGACCGCCTTGGCGGCATTATTCTACACACTAGCACACACAAAAGCAAAAGACAAAAACAAGCAAATGATTCATCACAAAAATAATAGCACAAAATTTAGCCAGGAATTTAAGCGTGGAATATTTATGGAAGATGTCAGAGTCTTATAAAGTGCATACAAAAAAATCTAGGCATCGCATGGGGCGGTCCGGTTCGAAACCAGCCAACGCTTTAAAGCCAGTTTTCATCGTATGCCTGAGCTTATCTGTGGGTGCATGCTTAAAAATGCAGTTTTGAAAAAGGAATATCCATATATCATGCCTGAAAATCTTCGCCAGTGGCCAACAACCTCACGTCGAACTGCCCGCTCATTCAACGACAGTTTATCCGCCAACTTGTTCTCGGAGTTTGCGCTGGTTCATTTCCGTTTCCATTGTGACTTAATTTCAAAATATGTATTTCAGTTCAACTTTTTGAAGTAAAACTTCTATTCTCGCGCCTAGATCACAACACACAACTAACGCAGAACCACACATGGGAGTGAAATCGGTTCATAGCATCAGTGGCTGTAATGAACGCCTGAACGTTGTCTGACCTTGGGGCGACCAGTGTCGTCCCAGGAAATGGGAGAATAAGCTGTTGCGGCGTTCGCCGCGTTTGGCTCTATTTTTTACAGTTAGTATTATTTTACCGCTTGCATTGTGTTTCAAGTACAACAGCTTCCATCATAAACAAAAATTTGTTTTGATCGATGAATTCTAATTCATGGTAGTGTCATTTGCAATCGAGAATGATCAATTTATTCTCGTAATGCGTATCGCCGACACTGGACTGCTTTTCTTGGTGTTGTGGTGCTGGTGGCCCGACAGAAATGGTTCTCGACTTGACTTGAATAGATAGATTCGAGCGGATGTATTTTATTATAGGGATAGGGAGGTATATTCAGGGGCGGGCCTAGCAGGCGTGCAGTGCGTGCCGGCACCCAGGCGGGTATGGCAGAGCGGCAAGTCATAGGAACGGCAATGTAATAATAAAGTTGGATTCCTAAGGATTATTTTCATTCCCGCATTTGGTGGGGCTCTCCACTGCCGGTGAGTGGGGCGGCAATTTTTCGGTGGCACGCAGGCGGCAAATAGGTCAGGCCCGGCCCTGGGTATATTCTTCAACGGACGTTTAGAATTCAAAAATAAAATCGAATGCCGCACACTCAAATGTAGACACAACTTTCAGGTACCTGTGTACCTATTAAGCAGTGGTGAATGAGTCAAGCCCAAGAGGGAAAAAAGAATTTTCGACAATTGCTTAATGTTCTAGATGTCAGCTGATTGTAGCGATGATATACTGATTTGATAATCAAATTATGTTTGGAAATCATTTTTTGACATTATTCTTAGTTAATTTTTTGAATGGTTTGATTTCGCCTCAATTAAATGTGACATTCTAAATAATAGTACGGTGGCGAGCACATAAATGGGAATACTCATCAATTCTGTCAATATTTCAATTTAACTTTAGGCCTTATTGTGATTGGAGAAGATAATATCGCAGGAACTTCAGACTCTAGAACGTAGTTACCTCAAATCACATTCACGAGGTACATACCTATGTAAATACTTATGTATTTTATATTTTTTCATTAAAAATTATTACCGGAGTTTCCAAACGACATTCTTATACTTTGTGGAGATTATTAGATTGCCATGCTGTGCCTGCCAGACAGTTTCCACCGTGCTGTAATATAACGGGGAAAATCGTACAGTAAGAAAATCCGTCACGATGTCATATTCGCATAATTATTATGTGTACCTTGGACGAACGAACCTCGTCGGCTCACCGGCACCGCAGGAAGATAAAATAAAATAATAATAAAAATTATCATTATCTACTAGCGTTAAATAATACCCGTCACTTTTAACATATTTTCAATAAATTCTGACATTAACCAAACATTTCAAAGACCATGGTAGATCCAATCTTGTACGATATACGCGTCAAAAGTGACTTATTTTGTTCGCGGGGTTGCTCTACTCGCTAACGCTCGTTTCGCAAGCGTCCCCGCTCACAAAATAATACCTGTCACTTTTAACACTTGCATCGTAAATAGCTATTATATTATAGGTACTTTGTGGAGAATATTATTGATGAAAATAGATATTTTTTGTATTAGGGGTATGAGTGAGACGGAGAATGGGAGTTTAAGCGCCGAGCGCTGCGAGAAAAGAAACAAAAAAGTCTAATCGTGGAAAATCATGTCGAAAATATTCTGCCCTTCAAGTGACTCATGATTATAATAATAAGATTGATAATAAAAAAAAAACAAAATGATACAAACCGTTAGGGAGCGGAGCGGGAGTACGAAAAGAACACCTCCTCGAACGTTGTTTGCTAATTGATTCATACCTATAGAAGTTTCACTTCTTCCGAGGGTGACTATGGTCACACACCCACGTTTTTTTATCTGAGATACGAACAAAACTTTGAAATACGTAATAAATAATTAAAATTCATAATTCATTGTAGATAGTCTCCGAGAAAGTTTCGGGAGGGAAGCTGGGTGTGACGGTACGCCTATACTTAGCTTCCGACTGCCCTGCACTTCTAGTCCAGTGCCAGTGGTGTGGTCTGTTTCTATATCGATTATTTGTCCCAGATGATCAGACAGGTGTGGCTCAACGAGGCGGATGACAGTTTGGTTGCTCCAGGTTGGTGGTAACGACATAATCCAGTCTGCTTCGCGAAATGTGTCCATTGTCCATTTTTATTAGTAAAAATCCGAGTTGGTTCAGACAGTGCTAGAAATCCCGTACGATGCAAAGTGTCATGAAGTTGTTCAAGGTCTTGGGTTTTTCGGGGGTAGTCTATATTGCTACGCGAGAGGCGATTCTGGAAAACACGCGATCTTTCTAGACTCTTCTCATTAGGTCGCAGTGTATGAATGCGGAGCTCTGGACATTTGCAGAATATACGCGATAGCTGGCGATTGGAATCCATGGGGAGATTTGAACGGTCGATCAGAAAACATCAGTCCCATTGGCGGAGGTGCCAACATACCAGAACACACGGGAAGCATGCGGAAGGTGTGTGATTTTTCGGGAGTCGAGTCGCCTAGAAATCGTTTGCCGGGTCACTGTGGAATTTGCTAGAGGACGATGGAAAGTTCGAGAACGCTAGTCGGAAGCATATATAAAGCACCGATCGTCGGCTTACGACCGGTATTGAATGCGAAGTGGTAGCGAGAGGATAAAAGCGATAATCTCAGCGAACCTTCCTCTTTTCAAATTGATATTTTATAGTGAATGACCAGCGCCCTTAAAGCGGAGCTTTGACTTGTGTAATCGCTCTCTTAGGTAGTTTTCTTCAGTGTCGGCCCTGTAATTATGATCTCTGCGAATGCTCTCCGCAATGCCGATCTGGTAGATAAAAATCGTATAAGTACCTGCTTAATATCTTGAACGGTTTGTCAAAACAATTTGGAGTCCAGTTTATCGGGAAATGATTGGAGCTGATTGGTGTCTCGGCATGACAAAGCTATTAAACGTTATTCACTCGTACACATAATGCTCATACAATATACATGGTACAGGTGGGTATAATGATAGACTACGAAATGATCTGTCAAACAATCGAGGAGGCACGCCGTCTTCAGATCCCACCGACAACAATGAGAGGAAAAGTTGAAGCCAGTGCATCAGAAATATTAATTACTGTTATGGACATTGGACATGCAAAAAAGTGCTAATCACCATTCCGAGAACATCCTGGCCAAGATTATTGCCAAAATGTTGATATAATGACCGTTGCCATCTGCTGCAAAAAGTTTTTGTTCCTCCATTCCTGGCTATTCTGGCAAAATTGAAAGTGTTGTTTGAGTGTCAATGACTTTTCGAGAGGCAATAAAGCTGCGGCATGCATGAAAGACTAATTTTGGGCGATTAGTCCTTTCCTATAGATGCTTTGTATCAAAACCACTGAATCATGGTGAAAATTTGATCAATGTTGTCTGTTGCCGAGTTCATCTTGAAAATTATGCATAGACACTTTGATGGATCGCCGTAACGTTCCAAATTCATTGAATTTTTGATCTTCTCGTGATTAGCCAAAATAGTTATCAAAGTATTCACTGAATATTATATTGCCGAATAAGTATTACGTGGATGATAGGTACCAGTGACGAAACCCGTTTTTTGGACGCTGACCGATAACTCCAATTAAAAAGTGGCCCCGTGTACCTATTACACCTACCTGTGATGGGATTTTTTTATTATCCAAACGGGTTCGCAGGAGGTGTCGTCCAGAAATTTAAACTGCATTTTTGCGGTGGTTGTCCCCCACCGATTTAAAAAACGATTTGTATGCGAGATGCGTGTGCGGTGCAATCGTGAAAAATGATCGAAAAAAACTTGCGGCCGAAGATTAAACATGAGCATTATCCTGAAGAGCTTGTTGAGTAGTGGATTCGGCCAATGTGATGTTCTCTTGACTTATTCTTCTTCGTGCGTCAAGGAATCGCGCTTGTCAAACTCAAACTAATAATAATGATTGAAGAGGCTAACAAGAAAACAAACGGTTTATTCGCGATTATTTAGTAGTAATCACCGGGCCGCCGTCAAAATTATTGTTTCACGTCTCTGTGCTTCTTTTTACTACTTATACACCTACCTCTAAAGAATTTTAATCATGTCGCGTTTAAAAATCCGTTAGTATTTTGAACATGCCACCTACCATGGTAAACCGACAAATTGCTGGACACTTCATTTTTTTGCTGGTTGCTTTGAATAATAATATTCGGTAAGTATGAACTAATAAAAACAGGGTGACTCAACGAAAAGCTTTTTGATTTGCGAGGAGCAACTACAATAACTACCATAGAAATTAAAGCCGAATGAGGTCGAAGCTATTTCTCAGAGTCTGACAGATATCCGCTCGCTAGTTAGCCGTTAAAATGTTCCGCGATCAAATTCAACAGTTTAATTAACGAATAGTAATTTGTATCATTAAACCAGAAACTGCACATTTGCGAGTGCGAGTTGATTCTGTAGTCTGAGGCGGAGCCGAGGTCTATAAATGCGAGCACTCGCAAATCCGTTTCTGGACGAGTGATACACAACTTTTTACATGCCGAATATTCGATTTTTGTAGACTGCAATCATCATCAAACCGGCTCAGTCTGACATCTGTCGTTTTTGACAGGCGCTTGAAGTAGACAGCGAATGTTGCCAACACGTGAACAAGAATAAAATGTAACCAAATCATTTCATCTGATCACTGACGTATAATACTAGACGGAGCTTTCCTATCCCCATTACACACTGTGTTGACGCGCGAGAACCGCTAGGACCAGGGGAAAGTGGGGGGGCGCGGGAGTTTGTTATCCGGACGACACACAGGCGTGCTTGCAGCGTTTTCTTTATGTTGAGGGGACAAAACAAATGAAGGTCAAAAATAACGTCAATGTATGCTCCCGGTATGCCGAAGCTTTGCACACCTGGCACTGCTGCACCATTATTACCTTACGAAATAAGCAAATAATCGAACGAAACGACAAATAATAATGAGCAACAAAGAAATGGGCTGGCTATGGTGTGACGTGTGACAGCATGCAACGCGATCAGCTGACCGCAGCGTGCGACCCACAACAAGGTGCTACAATACGAGGTGTGATCACTTGGAATTTAATCTCTACTCTCTACCTCTACTCCTACTTTACTTCTTAATTTTTAATCAGACATGGAAAATCTTCCCAAGAAATAGTACAGAATTGAATATCTTGACGATTTGGAGTAAAAATCCACACATTGGCCCTGCATTCATTAAGCGGGCTCACCTCAGTTGATATACTTGTATATTGTTATTTTCCTGACGTCGACCATACTGAATTCAGGTCTTGGCATGCACAGATGTAAACAACTCGGTCTAGTATTATACGTCAGTGCTGATCATCGAGAAATCTTGAAAAACAAAAATTAGTGGACTTGTGTCGATTGTTTTAAATTACTTAGACATATTTTCATTAGTTGGAGGATCTCTGTTTTCCGTTTGTATGCTAAAAGTCGTTAATGTTACCAAAGATTTGTTTCCAACCGTTAACCTAAAATCCCTATAGTTTTTGCCGGCCTAGTCCCGCAAACGCTTGGTTTCTGGCGGATTTCGAAGTGTAATTCAGCCGACTTCCTAGCGGTACCGTATGAATCATTTCGCTCCCAACTGCATGTAAAACAATGAACATACCAGATTTCAAGTTTTGTCAGGTTCTGCCGCTGGCACGTCACGGATACTAGCAGGTTTCCATCACACGCTTTTTCATCTATCATTTTTATTCTCGCCCGCTAAACTGAAATCACTTGACCAATTCACCTTTCCTATTTACACGCCCCCTCTGACGTCATAGAAAGATGCGTACGCGCATGTTGCACCGTGCCCTGTCTGTGTGTTGTGTTTTGACATATGTTTTTAAGGTTATGCCAAATCAGAAAGAGATTTGCTTAGAAAAGCAATTTGCTCTTTACTCCCACACTGCAGAAAGACCTTGCATGGTAATTTCATGCTCTAATCGTCCTAACAAGCCCGACTGGAAAACAAATCTTCAACACATCTACTGTTCCAAATGTTCGCATCAATATAGTCGCATCAATATCATTTGAGTAGGAGTCAAACAGTAGTCAAAGTTGAAGCTCGTAATAGAAAATATTGGTAATATTTTTGTACTTTTTAGGAGCGGCACATATTAGCATTTTTCTAGGTAATCTGCGGTTCCCATTACGAGGCAACCACATATACCCAGGGTGGAGCAATTTTTCCATTTTTCAATTCAGAGTGTTGTGAGTGTTCATATCATACCGCAAGGAAGGACTTGCATCATCACCGCCGAATGTGATATATGGACACTTGCAGCAAAGATGCAGCAGCCAGACGACAACATTATGTTATAGCCAGCACAACAGAGCTATGTAGCCAACATAATGTTGTAACAACATAATATTATGACGAAATTACAGTATCACCTCAGCCAGAAGTGAAGTGAAAGTGACATTTTATAAACATAACCTTGAATTTCGTCCATCAGCAGCATGGCAAACTGGTAAAATTGAAACAGAAATGGGTCCTAAATGTTACATACGTTCTTGCCGTAAGAAAACACAAACGGGCCAACAGAATTTTGTCTTTTGTTTGGGCTTTTTGAGAGAAAAAAAAAGCGGAGAGGCGGCTGACAACGGTGCAGTATGCGCGCGCTTGCTGTGGGCATTTCTTTCCATCTCATTGAAAGTGAGCATAAGACCCTTTCACTCTGGCAAATAGAATAGGTGAATACAGGTTTCCTCAAAAGAGAGATGGAGAATCCGCGATTCCGCGCAGCTGTTCTCGGCACGTTCTGGGCACAGTGTGCCATGAGTGCTCGCGCCATTTGTATTTACATTGCTCCGCCGTGTTGAAAGTGCGTTTTTTTTTTTGAATTCTAAAGCCAACCATGCTGGGAGAGTCTCTAAAAAATATAACGAATTTCTCAGTGAATATTGCAAATGAATATTTCGCATAGATGAATTTGCCAGAGAGGCATTTGATGCGCGGATACAACTATTTTTGTAATGGATATATCAACGATATATTATGGACGTGCGCAGAAAGCACAGGTAAGTGCGTGTCGCAAGTCCCAGTTTTAATACTTTTTATGGTGTGTTATGGCCATCACTGTATAACTTGTGGACTTGCATAGCGGCACACAACTTTTATTTACCATAACTACTTGTGAAAACTGTATAAATACCAATAATAACACCATCAAATCATCAAAACACACGTTTGGCTTATGGAATCGGGGCAATGTTGGCTCAGTGGTTGGCACACTATGACTGCGACGATTTACTGCGCGATCGAACGTGACATCACGGGCCAGAAAGAGACGCTCAATTTAGGAAACCTGTATCATCTTCTCTTCATAGTTTTAGCCGTAGAAGACCCCAGTGGAATACACGAGGCTGATTTTGGGACCAGACAAAAGTCGGCCGTCTACAAATTCTTCTCTTCTGCATGCAATTTTTTTTTAAACGATTCAACTCCAAAACGGTGCAAGCTGATTTTTACCCTGCTTTTTCTCAAGTTCCTGGTGGAACGGTTACTGGGTGAAATTTCCCGATGATTTTTACCACATCTTATCGAGCATAAAATTTCAGTCTAGCTCGAGAACTTTCTTTCTTATTTTTAGTTTGTTCGTAGAATCATCTGGCAAAGTATTGACGCCTTATGAGACACTCTGTATACAATGTTGTCGACAAACGGAACATGGAGTTTTTGTGTGGGTTATGCTCTTCGTGCAATAGAAGCCCGTGAATAATAGTCTACATTCAGTTCTGTTGTGATGCATGTCTACAATATAACAACACACGTTAATAAATTAATGTCATTCTTTGTAATCTAGAAAGTTGCTTATACTTTGATGGCCCAACCGGGTGACAAAAATTTAGGCAAAAATACCCGTTGGAATGCATGTGTGATTTCTTGTAATTACGTGTTATTTTCCTCTAAATCAAAATAAAGCGCACAAGGAAGTTCGACTACTTTTTTTCTGACAAATCGCGTAGCGTTTTATGTAGCGTGTAATTGAATTACTACTAACTTGTCGCTTTGCGGCTTTATTACGTAATGTTTACTTGATGGCCTTTGCGTTTTCATCCGCCTCATTTATTTCAATAAAATTCTCAACTTCACTCTATAATAAGGTACGATCGCGGGCGCAAAAAAAAAGACGGAGACACTGAAAATATGAATATGTTATTATTATATCAAGTTCACTTTGAGACCCTAATTTCCGGACTTCTATAAATGTGTGTGAGGTAGATGCATTCATCATACATGCATGAATCACCAATCACCATTACACAACTAAAAGTCCGAAAAATATTTTTGGGGGGGGGGGGGGGTCGCACCATTGTAACTTGTAGCTACGTATATGATACGTCATAAGGTACATGATTTTAACCCTCTAGGTCTAATGTGCGTTGATAAGGTTGTTGAAAATTTCTTTGTCTTACATGTCAGACCGGGGGCTTTAGGCTGGTATAGGCTTGTCAATTTTCGAAAAATGTCAAAAATTTATGTCATAAGGTACATGAATGAAACCAACGGGCTTTTGTGTGGGAACATCCCCTTAATCAAACATCGGGTCATAAGACAACATTTTTGGGGGCTCTCGGTCCATGACACAAGTTGAAATTTTCAACAAAGGCCAAAATTTACCTCCTCTTAGAAACTTCTCCTTTGGCATAATTTTAGGAATGAAAAACTATCCTCACATGAGGAATGGAATGGAATGGAATGGTACATCGGTTATTACGGGGTGCAACATCGAAATTTTTTCTCAAATCGTACACCCTGTATTTTAACATGGAAATCGATTCCGTTTTTCATCCTGATTACAAATATATATCACACTTGGTGGGTTAGTCAACAAAACGCCTGTGAAAAAATTGATAAATTTTGGTCATTTTTTGAAAATTTCAAACTTGTCTTATGGACCGAGAGCCCCCAAAAATTTTGTCTCACGACCAGATTTTCGATCAAGGAGATGTTCCCACACAAAATCCAGTTGGTTTCATTCATGTACCTTATGACGTGAATTTTTTGCCATTTTTTCGAAAATTGACAGGCTCATACCACCCCAAAGCCCCCGGTCTGACATGTAAGACAAAGCAATTTTTAACAACCTTATCAACGCACATTTGACCTACAGGGTTGAAATCATGTACCTTATGATGACGTAAGTTTTGAGGCACCAGCTCCCTGTCCATACGTATCATGGGTGGACAAGGAAAACGAAAGCAAGCAAATTTTATTCTTGTGAATCGTTACGAAATAAGGGAATCAGAATGGCTTGTGTACTCCAGGGCCGCTATTCTTGAATCGTGTGAGAAAAGTCGCTGGGAATAAAATACATTCCGCAGTACACTGATGTTGTTGTTCTGTAGCACTTTCGCTACAGAAGTGTAGTACAGATTATATAAAACTCCCAGGGACTTTCTACCACGGTTCAAGAATAGCGGCCCTGGAAGAAACGCTTGTAAAAGATCTATTTTGGCTTGCTTGCAGACTCAACATTTTTGAATTAGTTGACAAAGCAGCATTTGTTGCGGTAATGCCTACAACCACATGTGGACCTGATGTTCAACTTCTTGTACGCTGCCGGTCCTATTGGCCTGGAATTGATCAGTCCATATCATGATTATTCTTCGGATCACAGATAAAAAACGACATGACATTGCTGACTTTTGTCAAGGACTACTCCAAAGCAACAAGTAAAGACGATTATCGTGAACTACTATTTGGGCGAGATAGGTCGAGCGCCGAGCGGTTCAAAAGTTACGATTAAAAAAAATATTAAGAATTTCAACTTTGAAGAGCTGTGACTAGGTAACGAAGCTTTATTTGAAAAAAGGCATGAATGGTACTCTGTCTCTTCGTAAGGGGAATCTTCATTATGAAGGTGACCATTTTATCCTAGGACACCTGTATACAGAACGGGCCAGCATAAGAAATACCTACGGCGCATTTTGCACAGAGCGCAGCCTATTTCAGTGAGCTTCAACATAAAAAGCGCCCACTATGACGGCCGGACACGGTAAACTTTTGGATAATAGTCCGGTGGTTAAGCGTTCTAACTATGCATTTTGAGCTTAAGCAATGCGCTTTTGGGGTTTGATTGGATGTCCCTCAACTCTAATTTCAAGAGTTGGAGACATCGGTGCACTCGATGTGGAGGGGGTTTGGGGGGCCCTTGAAAGTTGAAGGTGCGAAGCTTCCCACCAAATCACCATACCACCACGTAATTCCTACTGGGAGACCATCAAACGACTCTAACCTGTACATTGACAACATTTGTTACCATGTCCAAATAGCTCTTCACAGTGAAAAAAATTAATTCTTATGACAGATCGGAAAAAACAGTTTTTCTCAATTCTTCATCCCCACAACGAATAAACTGCCAAGTGTGGTGTCATTTTGAAGTAAACGGCATCCTCTGATTCCATTCACCGAGTCAAAATGTTTGTGAGACCACCGTGCAAAGAATGGCACGCCAAGAAGTGAGCATTTTCAAGCACCTCATTTAACAGTAGTTTCTTGGCTGTCACCAATCGATATGATTGAAAAATTGGTCATGGATCAATAACTTGGACTCTTTTGTAACGATAATGCATGTGCATGAAACTCGACACGAGCGTGAAAGTCTGGGAAATTTTTTTTTTCTCTAGCGGTCGAATTTTTTTTCACGCCTACTGAGCGTCAGTTCGCAGGGCTCAGGTAGGGAGCGTTTGGCTAGCTTTGGAAGCAAAATTTCCATATCTATCTGAAAATTTGAGCAGTTTAATTCTGGAAATTGATTTATGAATCATCAATGATTGTTTTGCCGGTCAGTACCCACATGGGGGTTAACTGCAGAAGTGATGGCTAACGGCGGAGGGAATTCAACGCCCAAGATCTTATTCTCTGCCACTCTGACAGTCATTTCCACGATTGTTTTTATAAAATTATTTCTTCTCCAAACATAAGAAAACTTACACGTACAAAATGATAACAACCTTGAAGGTTGGTAGAGGAAAAAAGAAAATAACACTTTAAAAGTTGAATGCCCTCCGTCGTCAGCCATGATCTCTGTGCAGTTAATCCCCATGGGGGTACCTAGTGACCGTCAAAATGATGATTTTCAGATCAGTTTCCAGAATTATGCTACTCAGTTTCATAGACAGATATGAAAATTTTGTCTCCAAACCTATCCAAACCCTGCCTGCCTGAGCTCAACAAACTAACGCTCAATAGGCGTAAAATAAATTCGACCGCTGGAGAAAAATATTTTTTCCAGGCCTCCACGCTCGTGTCGAGTTTCATTCACATGCATTACCGTTACAAAAGAGTCCAAGTTATTGATCCATGACAAAATTATCAATCATATCAATTGGTATCAGCCAAGAAACTACTGTTAAATGAGGTGCTCAAAAATGCTCACTTCTTGGCGTGCCATTCTTTGCACGGTGGTCTCACAAACATTTTGACTCAGTGAATGAAATCAGACGATGCCGTTTACTTTTAAATGACACCAAACTTGGCAGTTTATTCGTTGTGGGGATGAAGAATTGAGAAAAACAGTTTTTTCCGATCTGTCATAAGAATTAATTTTTTTCAGTGTGAAGAACTGTTGGGACATGGTAACAAATGTTGTCAATGTGTAGGTTAGAGTCGTTTGATGACATCCAAGTAGGAATTACGTGGTGGTATGGTGATTTGGTGGGAAGCCTCGCACCTTCAACTTTCAAGGGCCCCCCAGACCCCCTCCGCATCGAGTGCACCGATGTCTCCAACTCTTGAAATTAAGGTTTAGGTATCCCCAATCGAACCCCAAAAGCGCATTGCTTAAGCTCAAAATGCATAGTTCGAGCTTTTTTTGGCGCTTAACCACCGTACTATAAGTAGATGACGGATATGTCGGAATCCGTTCTTGAAATCAGTGACGGATTAGAAGACAGTAGCGCCCTAGGCTGATTCAATTCGGCGCTCCTCCCCCTCTTCACTTTCGGAACTACTATTAATGGAAAAAAAATCACCTTGATTTTTTCTTCAATTTTTAAAGATTGAAGAAAAAAATGTATGGGCTGTTTAAAAAACAGAACAAAACTAATACAATCATAGAGTAGCACACTGATGTAAGTAGGTATCTATGTAAAGTGTTGAACACTAGTGACCTCTGGTGACTGAATAGACCCTCTTTAAGCCTGTGGGCAAGTGATTTTCATTTCTATATATTGGTAGAGGTCTGTCTCCATGATAAGTCGTTGAATGTTATTTCAAAGATGGTGGGTGACATTCATTCGCTTTATCGCTTGAGCTATGAACGAAAATACAACCTTTTTCCTGGTGTCTTACGCCGGCGCCGTGGGGCAAAGACCTTCCATCTTTTCAACGGTTCACTTTCGAGCAGGTAGGTACAGTTACCAGTTTTTCGTTAGCAAAGGTGCGTAGGTAGTCACCCTATAATGAGATTTAAGTTATTATTTTATTCATAATTTATTAGTTGCCAGCATCTCGATTCATTTTTTCCATAGCATTTCTTCACTTGGGAGTGGATGCCGGAGAGTACCTTTCCAACTTTTCTAGCTGGCCTTAAATTATTGCAACAATATAACATGAAACTACAAAATTTTTCGTGAATTCATGCTTTTTTTTTTCAATTTCGCCTCGGTCGGCGCCCCCTTTTATCGAGGCGCCCTAGGCTGCAGCCTACTTAGCCTATTGGTTAATCCGTCACTGCTTGAAATCCTGGGAAATTGGCAAGTAGGTTCAACATGAACTTGTACGATACAACAAAATGCGTCAATGTCTTTAAGCGTAAAGTGCGATCTTGATACGATATTATACTTTTGGTGTCTTGTGTCTTGACTGTCTTGCCTTCGACCCGGTCCTTATTCCTAATGAATAAACGTTTTCCTTTCCGTCTGTGCCGACGAGTGATGCCATTGTCTCTGACGCGCAAAAAATCGAAACGTAATCTAATTAAAGTGGTCATTGTTTCATAATTTAGAATCCGTGAGATTGACTATTGTTCCTGCGGATGCTTTGTCATTTCTGTAGGTGCGCTGCTCACTGCTTGTTGGCTCGTTAAAAGAATGCCACCACCACTTCACCGCACCACCATTGTAGTGACCCATTATGTGTGTCTAGAGCACATACTGTCTAGAGGAGATTTTATCGGCTGTTACGTGTGTATGGTGTGTTGTTATTACGTTGACCTTAATCACTGAGTTAATGAAAATTCTGCGACCTTAATTTGTAAGTTTAGCAGCAATAGCGCACTGGCTTGATTGTTGTTTCCTTGCAGAGTGTTTGTTGCGAAAATGTATTAGATAGGTCTGGTCTAGCCAAGTAATCGGGAGACTTCATAGGAACTTGGCACTTGGCTAGCTGTATATAAGACGGAAAGCAAGACGGAATTTTTCAAGATATTTCAATCATATACATAATAAGCGATTCTAGAAAGCAAATGTATTGGGATGTATTCCCACAAGCTCATTGCAGAGGGCGCGACAGGGGCGTTCCCAGTCCATGGTGCCTATTGTGCGAACAAAAAGGGCAGCCAAATTCAGGGCAGCATTTTTTTTTGGTCAAGTGCTGATGCAGAATGATCTCCTGTCAGTGTTTTTCAGACTTGTTAAAAATCTGTAATATACTGACGGACAAAATTAGCGTTACACTTTTTTAAAATATTGGCGAACACGAACCCGTCAACGGATTCTCTCAAAATTTCTCGAGGAGCAAGCTTGAAGTGTTTTCTTCAAGTCCACAAACGCGCAAAGACGTGGTCCGCAAGATGACTGAGTTGTACGGTCTAAAAGGTAGAAATGACCAGAAACCATTTTCGTAGAATTTTCCAACACATTCAAGAGATCTTCCTAAGGCTGCAAAAGAGATGGTTTTCACTTAAAATCATGTCAGTAGGTGGTTCATACCCTCTGTAGTCTTCCTGCATGATTTAAACCGTAAAAAATGTTCACCCACTCAGTGTTAGTTCTTTGTTCAATGCAATGAGAAAATTTCCATATGATTTCCAAAAATGCTTTGTGTAATTTGAAAATCTGTTTTTTACGTACTTGAGAAGGTAATGCAGCAGAAAATGATCGGAAAAATTTCTTGTCTCCTTCGCAACCTCTTCATGTGGTAAGTCATTTCCTTACCATCAGCTAATAAACCGTTGTCGAAAGAATCAAAACAGTCCCGGTGATACCTCAAGTTTCATTGAAACCTCATTGCGCCATCGGCTTGGTATCCGACCCTCCAGGTCCTCGATTAACCATAATTCAACACCTTGTTGGTACCCTCTACAAGAATGGTGAAGGAAGCAGATTTTCTCAAACTCGCTCAAAAAAATGCTTTTTCATTTGCCACTTATCCGATCTGTATGGTCAAATACACAAAAAATCCTCATCTTGTGTTTTGAAGTCAATTTTTGTGACTTCCGTGCATCAACTTGCACCCAGTGCAACTTTTAGAATTTTTATCGCATTTTATTCATCGTTTGTCAAGAGAAACCTCGATGCCTTCATTCATCAACGTAATCATGAAAATGCATGCACAGTTTCTCAGAGTCACGCAATCAGCCTTTATTTTGGATGTTGCAATGGGTTTTCCCAGGTGCGAACAGCCGGTCGGGTTGGCGGGTTGCTATGCTAGAGTACGTGGCTCGTACCCAGGAAGTTTTTGAAAGTTTATTCGTCATTCTGTGCAACCAAAGGAGCCTTCCAAGGACTGGTGGTAACTGGTATTCCGAGAACAAAGGTCTACCTGAAGATTTTCAATCCTTGCAATCCTGTCGTTGATAATTTTGCGAAATGTGAATCATACCTTCCATTATTGTGAATTAACAACAATTAATAAGGTACTGCTGCCTGATCCTGACGTTGACGCTTGTCAGAAAAAAATATTCGAGCGATACAAAATTACCAACGATAGGATTGCAAGGATTGAAAATCTTCAGGTAGACCTCTGTTCTCGAAATACGAGTTACCACAAGTCCTTGGAAGGCTGCTTTGGTTGCGCAGAATGACGAATAAACTTTGAAAAACTTCCTGGGTATGAGCCACGTACTCTAGCATAGCAACCCGCCAACTCGACCGGCTGTTCCCACCTGGGGAAACCCATTGCAACATCCAAAATAAAGGCTGATTGCGTGACTCTGAGGAACTGTGTATCCATTTTCGTGATTACGTTGATGAATGAAGGCATCGAGGTTTCTCTTGACGAACGATGAATAAAATGCGATAAAAATCCTAAAAGTTGCACTGGGTGCAAGTTGATGCACGGAAGTCACAAAAATTGACTTCAAAACACAAGATGAGGATTTTTCGTGTATTTGACCATACAGAGCGGATAAGTGGCAAATGAGAAAGCATTTTTTCGAGCGAGTTTGAGAAAATCTGCTTCCTTCACCGGTCTTGTAGAGGTTACCAACAAGGTGTTGAATTATGGTTAATTGAGGACCTCGAGGGTCGGATACCAAGCCGATGGCGCAATGAGGTTCCAATGAACCTTCAGGTATCACCGGGACTGTTTCGATTCTTCCGACAACGGATTATCAGCTCATGGTAAGAAAATGACTTACCACATGAAGAGGTTGCGAAGGAGACAAGAAATTTCTCCGATCATTTTCTGCTGCATTACCTTCTCAAGTACGTAAAAAACAGATTTTCAAATTACACAAAGCATTTTTGGACATCATATGGAAATTTTCTCATTGCATTGAACAAAGAACTAACACCGAGTGGGTGAACATTTTTTACGGTTTAAATCATGCAGGAAGACTACAGAGGGTATGAACCACCTACTGACATGATTTTAAGTGAAAACCATCTCTTTTGCAGCATTAGGAAGATCTCTTGAATGTGTTGGAAAATTCTACGAAAATGGTTTCTGGTCATTTCTACCTTTCAGACCGTACAACTCAGTCATCTTGCGGACCACGTCTTTGCGCGTTTGTAGACTTAAGGAAAACACTTCAAGCTTGCTCCTCGAAAATTTTTGGAAAAATCTGTTGACGAGTTCGTCTGTGCCAGTATTTTGAAAAAGTGTAACGCTAATTTTGTCCGTCAGTATACATTATTATTTAGGGTCTTGAATCATAAAGGGCAACGCGATTTTGATAATTCCAAAAGTAGAAATGAATTAAGAACAGTGTCCCAGAAGATTATCTGACAGATAATTTGCAGATTATTGACAAATTTTTGAGCAAAAAATTATCGGGTATAATACCACGAGTGCAATGAAAATTACCGATAATTCTGAAAAATGCGTGTTGCCTGAAAACTGCATGAGTTTGTTTTCTCTGTTGTTCGAAAGCTAGAAGAGCCCGACCCCGTAGGGGGGAGGGCTCTTCTTTCAAACAACAGAAGAAAACAAACGAATGCGGTTTTCTTATGGCAACACGCATTTTCAGAATCATCTGGTTCATTTTCATTGCAAGAGTGGTAGTTATTCGGAAGAATATTTCCCGAATAATTCTACAAATTATTCACATATTATTTCACACTGTACTGAGCCGCAGAACAGAAAAGAGAACCAGAGGCTGACTTAAAAAGTGTGAAATCATTATGACTGCTCAATCCCAAATCGTTTCAATTTCTTGCACATTCCTCTGAGTCCTTGAGTACTCGCTTGAACATGAGCATCCCCATACAGTGTCCAGACTCCAACGCTAACACTGGACACGCATCGTGTTTGTTTGACAGTAGGTGTTTAAACAATGTCAGATTGAATGAATTATCGATATGGTCTTTCGGATTATCGCTTATTGATCCTCAAAATTTGTGCCCGAATTATCGCATTTTTGACGTATGAGTGAAATATTCAAAGTTACGGAACCCACGTAGTGTATTTTCGGCGGTCGACTCGATTTGAAAAATTTCTAAAGTAGGAATGGACTAAAAACAATGTCCAAGAAGGTAATGCTTTGTGGTAATGCGAAAGAAAATTGGCGGATTATCCACTAGTTTATAAGAAAAAGAATTATTGAAAAGTGAACCACACACATAATTTTTTTTTTCGTGCTGCTACAACCGAAAATGACAGTATACGCTCGCTGTCCTGCACTGTAATACTCAGAAAAAGTGAAAAAGATCTAGAGCGGCAAAGTGAAAAGTACACGTAAAAAATAAACTAACCTTGCAAAATCATGTAGAATTCAAGAGAGACCACGTTTCCAATGTTATATCTTGAAATTTTCGGTTTGAATCAGTTGAAATCATAAATAATCATTTTTAAAATTGATATTCTAGGGTCATTTTTCTAACAGCTGTTGGCACAATTGCAGAATGATTTCTGACGTTTTGTGGCGCCAAGGTTTAAAAGTGAATAATAGGCCATCCACAATGATGTTAATGTTAACGTAATGTTATCCGGTAATGGTAATGTTAGCAATCAAAGCAATGAGTTTCAAATGGTGACGTTCACAATCATTTTAGTGACGATGGTAAGCATTACTCATTGAAACTCGTTGCTTTGAAATGCTAACATTACCATTGCCGATAACATTACGTTAACATTAACATCATTGTGAGCGGGCTATAATTCATGCCATTTTCTGTGTTTCGTCGTCACACAAGACACTAGAGCTCAGTGATTTCGGGATTTTTGGGGGATGGCCCTTCTAATTGGGGAGGGGGAGGGCGGTTTTAAGCAAGAAAATTCAAACATGGGACGCAATTTTCCAAATCGACATTTGACTCACAAAAATCTACATCTAGTAGGTATATGCCTCGTGCCTTGGTGATGAATGGCAGAAGTACCAACTTGAAATTTATTCCAATGATTATTATATTGAGATATGACCTTATTTATTTATAATTTGATTGGAAGCAGCACGAAAAACGATGTATGCTACTCGCGCTGAAAACGGCATAGCATAACGAACGTGAATGCAGGTCAAGGCCCTAGGCCGAGAGCTGCATGTAAGAGAACACGCAAGGGGGCTCCCAGCTCATCAGGGCTCAAAACGACATACACATACACAAAAAGATTCACTGGAATTTCGAGTTAGCACAGCAAGACAAAATGGGAGCCGCTTGAGCTCCAAAACATAGGAAGACATAAGGGGGCTCCTTAGAACTCCGAACACATCAAGTAAATACAAGAGGATTCATCGGGGCTCGAAATGAAACAAAGAGACACGGGGGCTCATCGGGCCTCCGATTGACAAAGAAGAACTCTAGAACTACAAAATCTGAGAAGATAGATTGTGGCTCGATAGAGTTTCAAGAGCAACATGAAGACACAATAAGGGGGCTCGTCAAGGCTTGGAGCGACACATCAAATTGTCCACGCGTTAGGCTGTCCTGGCGTCAAGTTGTCCCGCGTCAGGATGACCGAAGTCAAGCTGTCCTGCTTCGACCAACTTGACGCCGGGACAACCTGACCCCGGACGATTTGGGCCAGGGACTTTGTGAAAACAGAGTAAGGAAACATTCGAAGGAAATGATAAAAAAGGACTCATCGGGAGTCGAAACGAAACATAAAGACACAAGGGGGTTCACTAGGGGTTCGAATTACACAGCAGAACACGATGAGGGCCTCTAGAACTTCAAAACACAAGAAGACATGAGCGGGCTTGCTTAGACTTGCAAAAACCTTAAGAAAACATTAAAGGGTGCATTGAGGCCCGAAACGATACAAAATGACACAATTGGAGCCGGTAAGGCTCCAAAGTAAAACTAGTTTGCGAGGAGTTCGAGGAACGGACGGACGGACGGACGGACGGACGGACAAAGCGGTTGCAATAGCGATTTTCATCAAGATGGAAAAGATACAAAGGGACTTGATAGTGTTCCGAAACTGCCAAGAAAATACAAGGGGGTCATCGGGGCACAATCCGGTACATAAAGACACAAAAAGGCCCATTGGAGCTCCGATCGACAAAACAAGGCATAATGGGGGCGCACGAGGGGGCGCCATATAGGACTAGAAAATAGAAACATAGGGAGATACAAGGGGTTTCATTAGGGTTTCACACAACACCACATTAAGACACAAGGGGATTCTCAGGTTCACGATCAACGACAAATACAGACAAGGGGGTCCGTTGGGTCTCCGATAAATATAGCAAGACACAACGAGGGCCGCTGAATTCCAAGACCTAAGAAGACAACATGGAGCTCATTGCGGGGCTGGAAGCGTCACCATACACACATGGCCTAGATTGACACAGCAAGAAAGAATGGGGGCCGGCAGGGTTCCAAAGCACAAAAAGATACAAGGGGGCTCGATATGATTTATATAGAGCTCCACACAAAAACACGAGAAGATCATTGAGGGGGTTCGGGTTATCAGGGTTCTTGAAAACACTATGGAAAAACAAAGTGACTCCAGTACAGTTTTGAAAATAACACGAAGACACAAGTAGGGGGCTCATCCGGGCTTGAAATGACACAAAAAGACACATGAGGGCTGTGACTTCGAGTTATACAGCAAGACACAACTGAGGTCATTGGGACTCAAAAACATACGACACAAAGTAGGCACAAAGCAAGGCTGGCACAAAGGGCTTGCTAGTTCCGAAAAACCACAGGAAAATACAAGGGGGCCTATTTGGGGACAAAAAGCCACAAACTGGCCAACTAGGGTCCAGAAATTATAATATGTAACTCCTATAACGTCAAGTTGTTCTGGCGTCAAGTTGTCCCGCGTCAAGTTGTCCCGCGTCAAGTTGTCCCGCGTCAAGTTGTCCTGGCGTCAAGTTGTCCTGACGTCAAGTTGTCCCGCGTCAAGTTGTCCTGGCGTCAAGTTTGCCCGCGTCAAGTTGGCCGGCGACAAGTTGGCGGCGTCAAGTTGTCCTGCTTCGAAATTGTATAATCAATTTTGGAATCAGAGAGTGCCATTTAAATAGAAATGATACCAAACATGTCGAAAAATGTGTTAGTCACGGTTTACCATACGACTTTGTGAAAAATCCTACCTCGCCCCTTCGCAGTCGTCTGGTACGCCACTGGTGCACCAGACGAACTGGAACTTTCTGGAAACTTGTTGCATAGGATTCTGACCTTGAAAATATTAGGTCCAATGAAAAAAATATGAAAAATGCAACGACTTCAAAAATGGCAACTTCTTGTACCTTCGACCTCCCACAGAAAAAATACCAAGCCTCAGACAGATGGGGACTTTTAGTATGTTGTTACCCATCAAACTCTGGAGGGATTCTGAAATTTCTAGATTTTCCTTAATTTATTCCGGGTTTCATTGAAATTTTGCATTTTTTTCCTGGGCTAAGTTGGGAGCGAAATGATTCATACGGCTCCTCTAGGAAGTCGGCTGGATTTCAGAAATGATAGCTGTTTGGATTGCTTTTGAATGCCAGTTTTGATTAGAGATGAGTCGTAATCAAAACTGGCATTCAACAACGATCCAAGCAGCTAACATTTCTGAAATTCAGCCGACTTCCCAGCGGTGCCGTATGCATGAATCATTTCGCTCCCAACTGTACGTACATGATGATTCACCGCTTCTGCATGAATTTTCTTGAAAATAAAGATCAGAAGGACGAATCGTATACAAGAAATTGTGTAGTGTAATACAGCTCTCAGATACCTACGTTTTGAGTTGAATTTCCTGATCGTTGAGCAAAAAATGATCTAGGAGAAAATGTACAGGTAACACCTATCATATCATTTGTTTGGAGATCTTCAAAATAAACCCACAGGGATTGTGATTCCACAACGCTTATTTCAGCAATATAACTCCGTCTTTCACGCACAGTGCTAGTTGTTTGGCCAGGAAAAATGCGTAAACTCCGAAAAACGAAGAATTCAGCTTCAAATTACCTGTGCTTTCGAAACACGTTAATTTTTTTACATCTTGTAAATTCCTTCACAACACCGGTCGAGACGTTTTCTTCCATGGAAGAAACAAGAAACCTAATTAGGTAAATAGCACCTTAGTACATTTGCCATCCCGAATTTTTATACAGTCGATGCTTGAAGGAAGCAGCCTCTTGGAGAAAGTTTGATGTGTTCAATGACGAACAAAAATCACGTGAATGAGTAAAGGAGCACAACGGATGAGGAAATGATGAATGCTCCCCTAACGATATCTCGATGTATAGTCATTCAATAATATGGTTATAATTATCATTGTTATTGTCGTTGCACAATTTAATGTTTAATTTATAACGTACAGAGCATGTTGCAAAAAGAGGTGCGGTCAAAAATGCATAGAACGTTTAGGTTCGGTCTACTGCAATAATTCGTCATGTATATGCATGTTAAGTAATACAACAATATATTAAACTAACGATCAGATCATGATCAGATCAGAAAACTAGGTATGGTTCACTAAAATTATGCTAATAAATGGCCTCAATGATTCCGAGACCATTAACCAGTACCTAATAAGACAAAATATAACGGATTTTTTGCTTTATTTCAGAAAGTGCAACGGTATAATATCATAACGTACCTACGCTATTCATCATCAAAATCGGCTGCCCAGTCTTTCAATAAATAATAATAATTATTGGCATAAATAGGTAGGTATTTAGCTACTTGCTTGCTAACTATTCTATTTCGTTGTGTTGTCGATGTTGTAATGATGCAACTGCTGAAGATTAATTGCTCTCTGTCCCTGTCGACTTTGGTGGATATAAATTGATCTGACTGATCTGAGTATAGTTACAAACCAAGCTATTGTCGTCTCGTCTTCTAGAGGTGTATGACACGAGAAGTTTTTTCTCGAGCGATGCCCAGGTGTGCATTACAAATATGAAGTCGTCAAAAGGCAATACATACACAGGAAACAAGCTGTGCATGATGGTGTGAATATGTGGGGAGTGCAAAGTATAAAGTAAGCAATTCAGGATAAAATCGCAGTTGCATAGTGTTTCTTAATAAGTGCAAATTCGTTATTTTACATTGCAACTTTACAAAGTAACTCAGTAAAGGTAAGAGTTATTTTTCAAGAAATGAAAGAAACTGATGTTTACATATACCTATATGCTATATGTATCTACTTACACAGTATTGGAGTGTGGAGAGAGGCAGAGCATAATACCTAGGCACGTATTGTTAAAAGCTTGTGGTAGGTAGGTACTTATGCGTTTTTTGTGGATTCTTCGACATGGCCCTGGACCTGGACGTACATGACGTATTCCAAATGGAATTGGACGCAAGGACTGGCGACCCCGTTGATGATAATAATTGTTTTTCGACAAGTCTAACAATAAATTTTCCATTAGGTAGGTAGGTACTTACTTGTTCCTTTGTTCCTCAATTACGCTGGGTTTATGCGTGTCTGGCAGAAACCACACCATAGGTATAAACATACACATAAGCGTTTTATTGGACGCATCGTGTTCTTATTTATTACCAGAACTTCACGGCGCAAGATGATAAATCGCGTCCGTAACATAAATAATAAGGACTTTCCACCCACATATACCTATACACATGTTTTTTACGGACAACTACTCGATAAACTTCGTGTCCGGATCTATCTACGATTCTCTGTGATAGTGCTGGGCGCCGTTGTCATTTTACCATGTATTTATTCATTTTATCCGCGACCGCGTGAGGTTGGTTTGGAATGATTGTTGTAACATTGAAACTGAATGTGTAAAATATAAAAAAAATACATACAAATAATAATAATAATAATAATAATAGTAGATGGGCTTTATTTCTAAGAAATATAAAAACAGTAAAAAAAATCATTTTGGGGCGGAGTCCAGCTGAACGCTATTCTACTTAACCCCATTGTTTCAAGTTTGAAGTTGTAGCTCACCATGAAGTAGCGGGAACAGTACCTATTATGGGTTCAGCTTTTATTTTCAACAAAGGAGGCGAGCCTAGTTTGACATAATCCACCCTGTAAGAGCGCTGTCAGTGGAATGCCACATACTACGTTTCCATGGGGAATTGAACTCGATTTGAAAACGGTATCGGGATTGAAAACTGCATGTAAACGCTTGCAACACCGCGTATTCAAATCGATTTGAGTCTTAAGGACGGAGTCATATTGGCGAAATAAGCGTTGAGAAATCAATCCGTCTGGGTTTATTCCTTGACGGATTCTTACCATTTTGGTCTCTTCCGAAAGCTAGAAGGACGTACTTTGGTTTGAGCCCATTGGTATTTTTGAAATTAAAAAAAAAATTCAAATTTTGACATTTGAAAAAATTATTTTCAGACGGATTGATTCCGCAACGCTTATTTTACCAATCGAACTCCGTCCTTAAGGTCGATTCGGCAAATTCTGGGATCGTATCGGGATCGGATCGAAATAATACTCATGGAAACCCAATCGGATTGGATCGAGACATCAACAAACAGAAACTGATAGGTACATAGCAATGAGTAAAACCGCTGTTCTGGTCGCATTAAGGGTCGCATTCATACTTGCACCTGTTGCCTGCACTTCTGCCTTCTGCACACTCGCAGTTTGCAAAGTATAGTTGCACTTTCTTTGATACGTTAGGTTGGGATAGATTTAGGTTAGGGTTAGACTTACATGACAGATATGTAAACAGAATTCAAATCGATTCGAATACCGAGTTCGAACCACTCATGTGAACACTTCCGTATTCAATCCCGATACCGTTTTCAAATCGATTTCAATTCTCCATGGAAACGTAGTAACAGTTTAGGTTATGCATTATTTTCTGGGGTAATCGCTTTTTTTCCAAATCCACAACAGTGTTGTAAGTTCATTTTTGATTGAATTAATGTCCGAATGACATAGACTATCAACCGCTTGCCATTCTTCAAGCGCAGTGGAAAAGTTCTTGTTAATTTAACAGATGGAACAAAGGACGTTGGAGGTGCTATACAAAGTGAGAAGGAGAAGAGAAATTTGAAATTTGGCTGTATTTAACAAGGAGGAAGCAGGAAGCTGTGTCATGAAGCTTTGCTTCTTTCAGTCGATACAGAAGACAGATCGATCTGGCACTGGCACCTACCAATAATAATGAAAGGTTATATCTTTGGATCGAAACGAATGAAACGATTGATGGCTGGCCTATGGATTTTTATGAGGTGTGGTGTAGTAGGTACTATTACGGACAAAAAAAGTAGGACAGAGACTGACACGGAGTGTACTGATTTTGCCATTGTGGTCATTTTGACACAAGGCCAAATTTTGTTTTTTGAGATAGGTACTCACTTGGGTTCGCCACATGAACAAGGTTCTTAGTTTCTTTTCAGCCGCATCCTGTCTGAAACGGACTTCCGTTAGCTAGCTCCTCGTTCAGTTTTCATCTTCATTGATTTTTCCATTTCGCTGCTAGCTTTACTGAGCACTGTAGGTAGCCACCCAAAGAGTACTGAAGAAAGAAATTTCAAGGAATATGTGCAGGCAGAATAATAGCTTTTACATTTGGTGATCTTCAAAAAGATTTTCTCAATCTTCCTTCAACCACACCCATAAATCAAAATCCATCTTACACCAACTGTGCAACTGTGTACCTACCTACTTTGACATCAGAAACATAGCCTGATGAAAAAATGCCTACCCTGATCTGGGCACAAAAATTAACCGACATGGGGAGAAAGACAACATTGCTTTATATCAGCTGGTACAGCTGGTGCTGGTATAATCTATAAGTGAAGGCTTGGAAATAAGAACCAGAGACTTCCGAATCAACAAAGAACAATTTTATTTCAAAGACAAATGAACTGCTGGACAACGAAATTGTCGGTATCGGAAAAATGGTTCGACTTCGAAGGCAAATAACTTCCGATTTACGACGGCGATTATTATTTTATTTGTTGCGTTGATTAGCTTAGTCTTTCCGTAACCTATCCTGTAATACTGAACGTTGAGAAACTGCATGTAAAATTTCTACGGGGTGATAGGTAAAATGGTGCAAAATTTGAACGGCTTCATCGTACTCTTGTTTGTCAAAAATACATATTTTCGATATCTTAATACGAAAACCAAAGCTGGGCACCAAATCGTTAATCCGTTAATCGTTAATTAACAAAGTTAACTTTTCCGTAACCGATTTAACTTTTAAGTTAACTTGAAAAGTCATTAACGGACTAAATAACTTCCGTTACATTCAACTTCCGTTAACTCAAGTCCGTTAACGTTAACTTGTATATCCGTATTTGTCTTTTAAACCCAAAATAGAGAAAATCTGAAAGAATGGAGTGAAATTTTCAACTGTTAAACCAGTAAAAGATTACTCTATCGAACACCACAAACATTTTCAAAATTGGGAAATTTTGTCTCGAGATATCCTCATTTTTAACCTAGGCAAAATGTTGGGGTGGTCCACTTCAATTTTGGCCCACTTTGGTTAGGTATAGGTACATAATGCTGGTGTAAGGATAAGGTATGGTTTCGTCGGTTTCACGGTGGTGTTCGGGTGGTTTTGGAGATGATTATTTCGTTTACGAAATGAAAAGTTGACGTAACCGGTTCAACGTCAACTTCCGTTACATTTTCATTCAATTAACTGATTAACGATTAACGAAGTTAACTTTTTTGTTAACGATTTAACGTTTAACGAAGTTAACTTTTTCGTTAACGGTGCCCACCTTTGACAAAAACCATGAAGTGTGATGTCTTATCTCGAAACGGTTTTGGAATTACCGAGATTGACTGTACTCATAATGGGAATGAGCGAGTTTTCAGTTTTCACTCTTCCTAAAAAAGATTACAATAATTCCTCTTCTGTTTAGTCTGTTTATTGCTGATATAGAGCTTTTTTTCCGGAATAAAGGTGCTCATGGGTTGAGCATTGACGGTGAAAGCGACCTCTGTCTTCTTCTTTATGCCGATGATTTAGTTATTCTAAGTGATTCTCCGATAGACTTAGCCCGCAAACTTGCCATTCTTGAGGAATACTGCGAAATAAATAAACTTGTTGTGAATACCAGAAAGTCGAAAATAATGTGCTTCAGTAGAGGTGGATATCGACTACAGTCAAATTTGAAGTTCTACTATAACAAAGAACAGATGGAAGTAGTGGGGAGGTATACCTACCTTAGGGTGGTATTTACCTCGTCCGCTATGTTCTTGGAAATGTCGAAGTCTATGGCTGCCCGGTGTAAGAATTCTTTCGGAACCATCCTCTCTTTGATGGCACAGTCGGGGATGAGATCTTGGACATCGCGTTTAAGGCTGTTCGAGTCTCTGGTCCTTAACTCGCTGTCACACTGTATAGTGGTTTGGGGCCTCAGATACACTGACTTACTTGAAAGAGTCCAAGTTGGGTTTTTCAAAAAACTTTTACAACTGTCAAAAAATACGCCTGACTATATGATAAGGTTAGAGACCGGCACCAATAAGATCTCTTTGCTCATTCTCCGCATGTGTTTATCTTGGTTGCTGAAACTTTTCCAAATGCCTGATAATCGCTACCCTAAGATGTGTTTTCAACGACTATCTAAACTCAGCTGTGACTCTCCAAAATATAACTGGGTCGCTCAGGTTCGAACTTTTTTTGAGTACATGGATATGGGTGAGCTGTGGCCCACTCTTGATTTTAGTCAGCTTTCTCAAGGTCGAGCAGAAATTCTGTCTAGTTTCGAACAAAGCTTGTATTCAGACGACATCACTACCGCAGAAAATTCAACGTTTTCCCCTATGTACAGGAGCTTCTCTCTTGTGAGGGGATCTGCAGGGTACCTGCATTTGGGGTTGCCTGTACATATTGTCAGGATAATAGCTCAGTTGCGAATGTTTGGTAGAGGATACATTAAACTTGTATACAAGGGTATTTGTTATCAAATCTATGAAGATGAAATCTGTTCTATTTGTAATTTGAATTGTAATGAAACACTAGAACATATCTTCTTTGAGTGCCCGATGTATCGTTCTATAAGATGTTCCCTTCCCGAAAATCTAAGAACTGTAGTCAAACTGAGGTCTGCTCTAGATAAATCGGACAAAGTTCTATGTAATGTAATATATAATTACACTGTTGGGGTTTTGAAATTGAGGGCTTTCTGTCGGAATGAGTGACACTCTTTTTAACAATATTGTTTATGTTTCTGTCAGTGTTTAAGAAATATTTATATTTTTTCATATTCTGTCATTATTTTGTTTCTTTTTATGGGAATCTTGTATGTTATATCTTTGTAATGGGAATTACCATTCCCTCGTTATACAATAAACGAATAATAATAATAATAATTACATTAATTCAGCTATACCTAAACCAAAGCAGGTCCTCTAAAATCTGACCAGAACTTTTTGGCTTTCTTCCGACTTCTGCCCAGTCTCCCAGACATCTCACCAACAAGATCCCTACTGGTCGACTACATACTTTTATAATTATAATATTTATTGTATGATCCTGTATGATACTTCTAATGACCTCGGAATGTAGGTATGCATTTTAGACATATGAGTCTCCTGAACTACACAATCTTAGCCTGGGGTCACTCACACTCACCCTCAAAAAGAGTCTTTGCCGTTGAAAGGAAGTGCCTTTGTGTAATATCTGGTCTTCGATTTAGAGATGATTGCAGACAAGCTTTTGTAGACTTCAAAATTTTGACTGTGCCATGTTTGGACGTGCTGCAATCAATCATGTATATCAAAACCAATGAGATGAATTATCAGAAATATCTCTAGAATATCTTATTCTAGAGAAGAATTTCTTTCTTTTGAATTCACTACTTGAAATTTTGTTATTTATTCTTTTTTTTTTGACGGGTGTAAGTGTCTGTTTTGCACATTTTAACATGATAAAAGTATTATTATTATTATTATTATTATTATTACTATTATTCCTGTTAATCTTTTTGCTCTCGGAGGAACGGAAATGTGTCCATTACATGTGTCAAACTTATATTGCATGGGTAAGGCGGCGTTGCCGTGTAGCATCTACCTAAATTTTCTTACCGAGCAACTGTTTGGAGGAAAGGCCATAGCAGGATAAGAGGCCGAAAAATGCCCCCGCTCGGATTCAACTGAAATTCACACCACACGTCCTACTTGGTACTAGAATACATCATACCAAATATTAGCCCGATAGCTCCACCAGGAGGACCCCTTCTCGGGAGTATGCAAAAATTGGAAAAAAATTATTTTCTCAAAAATTAGGAAGAGGAAAAATTTGAAAAAAACGTACAGTATACATATGGATAGTGGGCTTCTAAAACACATCTAAACATCAAGATTGCCAGTCAAAAAAAATATGAATTTCAATTTTTTAGCTTTTTCAATTTTTTTTCCCCATGAAGGAATTTCTTGACCAAGTTTGTACATACCCTCCAACATTACTACTCATCTGATGTATATAAGAAAATAATGACAAATTGCAAGTCCATGCGGAAGACAGTCAAATTTTGAAAAAACTCATTTTTTCCGAGTTAATTCAGGTGACGAAAATTTATAAATGTGAGGATGATTTGATGGCGCTAAAATGATCATATTGCCTTCATATTATCTTATACAAAAGTGAAATATGCCATCAATGTCAAACAGTAACTAATCAAAAGTGCTCAAAACCGTAAAAAGCGTGAAAATTGAAAATATTTATTTTTATGAAAAAAAAAATACATGCAGGAAGGAATAACTGTATATTAATGCATACTGCTAATAAGGAGACATCATACAAAACACAAACAAACCACGTTTGATTCAGAAAAGAAGAAATTTTCACAAAAAAGATAAAAAATATTGAGAGAAAACACAGGTGAGGAAAATTGATAAATGTGAGGATGAGTTGAAGGCACTTGAACTATTACCTTCATATTATGATCTCATGAAGAGTGAAATGTGCCATCAATGCCAAATAATATTCAGAAAAGTTTGAAACCGCAAAAAAAAATGAACGAAATAAATATTTTATCCAATCCTATTGAATAATGCACGCCTTATCACGCGCATACATGCCCGCATTTTTCAATAGGACTGGATAAAGCATAGTATTCAATTCAATTCAATTCAATTTTATTAGTTCTGAGGAAAGCATTTTGTATGTAGGTACAGTATTTGTATATATATAAATAAAACAATACACTACATGCTATGGAACACGTCAAAAAACACTTATAACTAAAATTAAAAAATATGTATATTACAAACACGATAGTAAATATCACAGTGGTTATTCCCTAAATACCGAGTCATCATGGATGAACTCGCTGATCGAGTAATACGCTCTCGTTCTCAATGGCTATTACTTATTCGGATGCTTTACGCCACTCGCCAAGGCTCGTGTCGGCAAACTGCATCCTCATGAGTAAGAAACAATCATTACCCACTTGTTGAATAATATACCATTATTTTCAGGAAAAAAAAATTGCAGGAAAGAATGACTAAAGGCTTCATTTAAAACCTACTCGATCAAAGTGAGAAAAACCCCCGGTGTTTTTACTATCAGCACGCACAGCTAAGCTGTCAGTGTCTCGAAATATTACAGGTTTTTTTTTCTCGATTTTGCCAAAGAATAATGCCAGCATGCATTTCTTTCACTTTGATTGAGTAGTTTTCAGATCAAGCTATCTAGCTTTCTCATGAAAAAAACTATATCCCGTTTACTTTTTATTTTCAGTAAAATGACTTTTTGGGGCAAAAATCAAGCCTTCAAATCGATATTTTCAATGAAGAGGAAATGTTTCAATTGCAATACATTTTTCTGCAAAGACGTGATCTAGAATAATGTTACGTATTTCGCGTACGGGTTCGAATATAATTGAGACGATCGTTTTAAAGCAGACACTGTTTATTACTGCGTACTACAATCAATACACGGCAACAATTATTCACTTGGAAATATATCGCAGGTACTTCGCTTTTATCCGCTCGCTACCACTTCGCATTCCAATCCAATACTGCCATATTGCATTTGGCATTGATGGCACATTTCACTCTTCATGGGATCATAATCATGAAGGTAATAGTTCAAGTGCGTTCAACCTTTAACTCATCCTCACATTCATCAATTTTCCTTACCTGTGTTTTCTCTCACTATTTTTTCTCTATTTTGTGAAAAAAAAAATTTCTGATTAAAACGTTATTTTGTTTGTGTTTTATATGATGTCTCCTTATTATCAGTATGCATTAATACACAGTTATTCCTTCCTGCATGTATCTTTTTTATTCATAAAAATAAATATTTTCAATTTTCTCGCTTTTTACGGTTTTGAGCATTTTTTATTGCTGTTTGACATTAATGGCACATTCCAATTTTGCCTCGTCTTTTGCATAAGATAATATGAAGGTAATATGATAATTTTAGCGCCATCAACTCATCCTCACATTTATCAATTTTCGTCACCTGAATTAACGCGGAAAAAATGAGTTTTTTCAAAATTTGACTGTCTTCCGCATGGACTTGCAAGTTGTCATTTTTTTCTTATATACATCAGATGAGTAGTAATGTTGGAGGGTATGTACAAACTTGGTCAAAAAATTCCTTCATGGGGAAAAAAAATTGAAAAAACTAAAAAATTGAAATTCATATTTTTTTTGACTGGCAATCTTGATGTTTAGATGTGTTTTAGAAGCCCACTATCCATATGTATACTGTACGTTTTTTTCAAATTTTTCCTCTTCCTAATTTTTGAGAAAATAATTTTTTTCGAATTTTTGCATACTCTCGAGAGGGGGTCCTTCTGGTGGAGCTATCGGGCTAATATTTGGTATGATGTATTCTAGTACCAAGTAGGACGTGTGGTGTGAATTTCAGTTGAATCCGAGCGGGGGCATTTTTCGGCCTCTTATCCTGCTATGGCCTTTCATTAACCAACTTTGTATAAAAATGCTTCATGACTTTTTAGTGTATAGCCGAAATTTATTCGAGGATTAGTTTTTTTTTTCTTCACAAGCTGTGTGAATATTATGCCGTTTTCATAATTCAAGTGAAGTACCTAAATGAACTCCTCATGATCACTTAGGATTTATGAAAGAAGAGGCAACGTTGAAAATGTCTATCAGAGGGAACCGTAGACACTAAAAATTTTTCAACTTAGTTTTATTGAAAAAAAACCAACTAGAGTAGACTTCGCAGTTGAAAATCCAGTTTAAAATTTCTCCGCTAGATATCTAGTGGAGATTCAGGTAATCTAGTTACCCCGTTACTACATTTTCTAGTTGAACCCCAAGGAAAAAAGGATGGGAAATGAAACCAAATACATGGATTCACATAGTAGATATTATATGAATAATTTTATATAGGTAATACAGAGTATATACTTAGCAATGATGAATAACATATTCCTGTCGATCTTCGGCTGTCGATTTGGCAGCAACTGGCAACAAGCTCGCGAAGGTTTTCAAATGAAAATAGCCATATCTGCAGAATTCGAAACAACAGCTCTAGAAATGTCTAGGTATCCAAAATCTACCTCATTCTATATCAGAATGATTCAAATGTCGATGATATCATTGGGATGTGTGTCACATACCATTTTTTCGTCAAAATTCGAAAGTCGATTTGAATATCACTCAAATAACACGTACAGTAATACCTAATTGTGAGCAGGAACACTGGTTTGATGAGGGATTTTCACCCATCAGCACCTTATTCAGTACTTTATTGCAATATTGTAACAAAGTTAGCCAGAATACCAAAAACATTGACATAATGGAGTGTGAACTGTGCCGCGTAAACAATGAAATCGACTAATCTTCTCTAGGTATGTCTCACTTCTGTGCACAGATGCAGCATCAACTGGAATCCATCTAACATCTACTGTAATCCAGCCAAATCGATTAGAAATCTAGTTTGTTAGCAAGAGTAAATAACCTGATCGCTCAAATTTAACTGGATATCTATCCACTTTGTGTATTCACATGAACAAAATATCTAAATCAAGTCCAGATACCGGTCGCATCTTTGAGTCTAATAGAAGTTCAGTCATAATACCTAGAAAACTAGATGGAATCGCTAAAACTAGGCATATATCTAGCTGACATCAACTAGAATTTTTTTTAGTGTGTACCGCTTTTATTTTGCAAGCAGGTAGCCCCTTTTGTTTTGCAGGCTCGGGTGCTCGGGGTATGCACTAGTGCACTAGATAAAAGCACTAGATCCAACAGGATGTGAATGGTGAACAATGAACATATACCTATGCTCCTCTGTTTAGTGATCTACCCCGAGTAGCACCGCTGGCAAAACGAAAGCGCCTCTGACCAGCTTGGCAGCTTGTGTAATTTCAACTTCTTCTCGTGACGAAGAGGACGGTATAAGCTTCCTTCTTAATGGTTCCCGTGCGTTTTTCGGCCTGGTATTACTTGTCCATAAGCGCGAACAGCGCTAAGCGTCTATGGTCTAAGGGTATGCACCGTGGAGACTCAAATAGCCGATAAACGACGAACCCCATAACAACAGCAGAGGCCAGAGAAGCAGACTTTTCCGCACAAATTAAAACACAACACGGATTCAACTTGAGTACACTTAGAACATTCTGAAAATTTGGTTGGAAAATGGAACATCTTGAATAAAAATAATTAACTAATTAATTAATTTTATGACGAAATGAAGCTGCTGCTGATGCAGTTGCATCAGTGCTTCGATGTAACCTGAACTTTGCTGGAAGACGGCTTACAGAAGATTCATAAAAAAACAGTAAAACTCGGCTATAAGTATTCAAATCTATAAACTACATATTTATATTATACTCATTATTCCATATACTTAATCTGACTTAGGTGAGCGAGCCGAAAATCCTGGCTCAATGTCATTGTTCAACGTTCAAGGGCATTTTTACAACACCGCACACACTCCTCTATTCAACAATACTATATACATAGTAGTTTTGATAATAGCAGCTCCAAATTAATTATTGCAAGTATCGTTATGAGTGCTTATAAGTATACTTACTTTATACAACTGAAACCTCTAATAGCACAATGGCATTGTTTTGCAATGGTTGAACGGCATGGTTCTATGGTAATTTGCATTATCTCTTAATACAATAATATTTATACGGTGGCAGCGGCGCACATTTTTGATATTATTAACCTACTTATTCTGTTGCCGCAGAATCACGTTCTTTATTTACAAAAGCTCCCCGAGCTACGTAGGTACTTTGTTGGTTGTTGCGCTGTATGCTCGTTAGCTCTGGGTACCACCTATATTGTTACTAAAAATAAATATTAATTGCCTCATAGGTAGGTGCAGTCGCCTGTTTTATTCACAAATTTATTTGGGGTAAATTGCAGCTTGAATCATAATTTCATGTAAAGTTCAAGATCGCCGGATATGTCTTGATTGGATGCCTTCCAAGGCCGCTGTAATTTTTAAATAAATTGCTTAATAATTGCTACCGTTTAACGTGGATCTCGCTTTCCTACGCGCTCGGTAAAAAGTAATTACGGGCGTTCGTCCTCGCATCTTCAACAATATATACCGTTTGGAAATTTCTTTCTTTGTGTTCCTGCCCACACATTTTGGGTGCTTGGATAATTGAATTTTTGACCGCCTCCAGGCATATTCAAATCCGCAGACGAATTAGATTAGAAATTAAAACGTACCTATATGCGTACCTATACCTATATATAGGTATGTTACGAGCATAAAAGCTCAGGATGATGCTAAACGTGCCAACAAACCCGGAAGATTTATAAAAACAACGTATGCAGTTGTGCTAAAAAAATGCTATAGATATAAGTACCCAGTATGAGTACGAATGGAACAAAAAGTAAACATTGCGTTCGGTTCAAAAGGTCAGCCGTTAAGGTTTGGCCCTAGCATGGTTGCAAGTTCACTGTTCACTTCATAATGACACGTCTTCAGCTTTTATGCTTTCTTGCACTCCGGCGTAATATCACTTATTCACACAATAACAATTAACAACTCTTCCTTCGTGGTACTTAGGAAAATTACGGTCGTGCACCTTATTTGCGTACATTTGCGCCACTGAAGCGTAAATGCATACAGTATACACATACAAACGCACACGCTAATTTCGACCCTCTTCTCTAGCTTAAGGCTAGGCTACACGACATAACCTTGGTCGGAGCTTTATATGATGAGAAGCGCTTGAACGCCGTCTGGTGCGGGAGTGATTGAACTGTAGCGAGGCGAGATGATCAGAAAGCAGGGGCAATATCATGATGAATATAGAATTCTACGCTTGTGACGTCACTAGCGTGGTATTCTCTCAATACCCATAGTGATACGGCGCTAGGACTAAGGAACCAGCAAAGACTAGAACAAAACTTGTAACCTACCAACTACTTACAACATTCGAAGTGGAGGAGTGAAGCACCCAAAATTTGCATTGAATTCAAATTGCTGTGGCTCCTAAAGAAATGAAGTGATTTGAATATATTTTTTCCCTGCATATCTGACTCTAGGTATATACTTTGACAGTTACATGCTGTCGAATCCTTGGGGTTTATCTAGAAAATGTAGTAACGGGGTAACTAGATTTCCTGAATCTCCACTAGATTTCATTTAGAACAACTAGAAAAGTTAAGCTGGAGCTTTATGGATGAACTAGATTTTCTAGTGAAATTCTACGTATTTCCAGTTCAAATAACTAGATGCTCTTTTGAAACACTCCACTAGATATCTAGTTTAAAAGTTTCTAGTTAGTTAGTTTTTAAATGAAATCCAGTTGAAAAAGTTTTAGTGTGTAACTTTTTAATTGTCGTCCGATCTTAAAAATCTCGGGCTCATATTGAAGCTAAAACTGCAGCAATAATTTTACGGAGTAAAAGTTTACTACTAACGGACTTATTATATCAGGGGGCGCATCAAAAATTAACCAACTACGAAAAGATCTTCAAAACTCTGTTTGTGGAATGAACAAACCACATTGGAAAGTGCTTAGGGAAGATTCACTAATTTCCATCATTTAAGTAAGTGTTTTACATTATTTTGTGGTTTTACTTATCAATAGACGTTTGCAGAATTACCAGAGTGCGATGACCCATGTTGGTTGGCATAATGTCAAATCAAGCCAAAATCGAAGCAGCCAGCGTTAGCATCTCCCGCATTCTTGCCAATTAGTCTGTCATTTCTGTCGGTTCTTTTCTATTCACTGCAGAAGTCTTTTGGCCAAGAAATGTGGGTGGTAGATCCAAAATTCAATTTCGTGTTTTTCTTGCCGCCATTCTTACTTATCTGTGGATGGCTGTAACCTACGTTACCAAAATCATAACTGGTACTTGAAGTTCCATCGCCGAGGAGACTTCGACAATGAATTTGTCACCACAAATCACTCTACAGGTACTATGTAGTCCAAAAGCGATTGGTAGTGTGGCGATCGGGTCACCTAAAATATTTAACTACATATTAAGGAAAGCTGGGATCCTGTCACAATGAGTAGAATACTACATTTGCTAGTCCAGTGGCGGCTCGTGAGTTTTTTGCAAGGAGGGTTCAAGTTAATAACAAATTCGCGATCTGAGAATAACATAGGAATGTTCTATCTGCACTTTTTGTAGAAAATGTTTTTCGAACTTCGAACCAGCAAAACACGGACAAAATGTTTTCTGATATGAACAATTAGATCAGAAACTAGAGGAAAGAGCTCGGGAAAGAGGCTTTTCCTTTTTCGTTTCTGATCTAATTGTTCATATCAGGAAACATTCGGTCCATTTTTTGCTGGTTTGAAGTTCGAAAAGTTACGTGTGAATGCACCACGACTCTTATTCTTGGGTTCGATTATTGCTTTTTATATTCGGTAAATCAATACTGTAGTCGGACGTCCGTTGTTTTTTTGCATTTATTTTTTCTTTTAGGCTTGATGACCTAAATTTACCCCTTTTTAGGTCAGCTATCTTCATGTTTGCAAACTATTAACTAATCGAAGAGTACCTAAATAATTATATCGATTTTTCAGTCGGCTGGGACGCTGGGGGCTCGAGCGACCGAGCCCATCACTGCAATATAGAGGGGAACCGCTTCTCGCGTTACCATGGTTACGGCACATGTTTTGCGCGGGTACACCCCGGCATCACCGCATCAGCGGTGGGCGCTGAATGCGGAGCCCAAGACGAACTTCTTCGACCGTGCAATGGCTTAGAATTATTTTGTTACAATATTGATTGATTAATGACTGAACAAGTATAATTAGGTAATAAAATGCATTCGACGATATGATTTTTTTCACTTTCCCGACCCACCAAAATCTGTTCACGAGATAAAAATAAAGTTGGGAAATTTGTAGTTTTTCCAGAGAGGAAAACTCGAAAACCATGGGTACGATTTCGTAAAATTTTTTCTCTGAAAATCAATTCAATCTTCTCTCAAACTTTTATTCTCAACATGTCTACACCTAAAATGGATATTTCCTGGGGCTCATCGCATGTCGAAGTTTGCACTGCAGTTTATTCAAATTCACGGAATGTGCAAATTCCATTTCGAGAAAACTACCGTCAGAAAACCTGAACCGTGTCGATTTTGAAGATGGATCTACTCGTTTGAAATGGTCTTAATCGTCATAGGGTACCTCAAAACGGCAATATATCCGTCGAAATCTCGAGAACTATTTTCAGCGCTTCCACAATACTTCCCCTCCTCGTTGGGTGGTGGGTCGGGAAAGTAAAAAAATCATATCGTCATTGTTGGACTTCTGATCTGGAAAATTCAAGAACCGTTTCGAGATTAGACATCAGGCTTCATGAATAATTCATTAGAAATCGAAAACAAATTTTATCACAGAAACGGAGATCGGTTCAACTTAGTACAGTTTTGCAATGTTTCACATTCCACCCTGTAAAAAAGTAATTGAAATCAGAAACCTAATCTCGTCATTGGGGTGGATTGCCGAAAGATGGATCTGAAGAACTGTGAAAACAAATTTAAAATCGGTTGTGTCAATCCAAAGTTACGACATTTTGAAAAAGAGAAAAATTTTCGATACCGTCATTCCAGTTGTTGAGCTGTTTAGTTTTCTAGTTATTGTAGTTGAATTTTCATTAGAGTCAACGATTAAACGGGCGGCTGAGCAAGATTACGTTTGAAATTTTCATCTGTAAATTGTAGGAGCTCCACTCTAGTTAATTTTAAATGAAACCCAGTTGTGAAAGTTTTAGTGTGCACACTGTTCATCACTGCGTACTACACTAAATACACGACAACAATTATTGCTTGGAAATATCGCTGGGACTACTCGATTTTTATCCGCTCGCTATCTCTTCGAAATTGATACTGGTCCGTAGGCCGAGGATCGGTGCGTTACATACCTTTGACTATTAATCTTGAATGTTCCATCGATCCCCCAGCAAATTCCACAGTGATCCGGCATACGGTTTCTAGGCGACTAAAATAATCTTACACCTTTCGCGTGCAATAGGGTAGTGACCACCATCGAAAAATATGAAAAAAAATCATACTAATCGAATGTAGAGCCTTAATAACAAGACTACGTTTCGTGAAAATTCGGAAAAAAAGTTCCAAGTGTCTCAAAATCTGCCTTGAAAGTGGCTACTTTTGCGAACTATATCAAATCTACCGAGCTGTAAGGCGGGCTGTGACGTTTCAATCTTTTGACAGTAGTGGGGATGACCCCACCTCCGTTGCCTGTGTGTCAGTGTTGACGTTGACGTTTGCCAGCATAACATAACCATTGAAGTCTGATGTAGTTTTGGAATATTCATAAATCATGAAAGATTTTACCATCTTTCCATATTTTCAAGCAAAACAACTAAACAACACGAGTCACCGCACAGATACACAAAGCGTTATTAACAATATAACAATCAGCTGTTACGAGCGTTGACGGGTTGACGCTAGTGCTTTTTGTAGTAAGTTCTGTAGTGTTGTCAAGCCTGCTTCTCCGCCTATAAAAGATTGTGACGTCATCGCGCCAAATTTGAAATGATCAAAAACTTTCATGATTTTTTTTTACCAAGAAAACTTACGAAAAAAAATCTGTTAACTATATGTATAGCGTCACTTATCAAAAAGTAAACTTTAAAAAAAAATTAAAAAAAAAATCGGTCACTACCCTATTTGCGTGTTCAGGAACGTCGGCACCTTCATCAAATGGACGGATGTGCCTTACTCGGCCGTTGAAGTCGCCACGTAAATTTAATTCGCTAAGCCATCGCGTATATTCTGGGAATGTCCAGAGGTTCGCACTTGTACGTTGCGACCTGATGGGATCCGTCTAGAGAGATCAGGTGTGCTCCAGAACGCACGGGAATCGCCGCTCGTAACATTATTGTTTATTGCTGATTGTTGTAAGCGGTGATCACCGTAAAAGCCGGAACAAGGTAAGTCAACATTGATTAGACCTAAACTAATAAAAGTGTCAGGTGCAAAATTGATTGGCACGAGTTAATACCCTGGACACACCTAGAAAGCTTAATGATCATAAATAATGGATCATCATTCAACTTTCCTTGCTGTCTTGGTGACAGAAAGAGAAATGTAATTACGTTTCGTGGTTAATCATCATTAACCAGGACACGTCATTGTTTTTCCCCTTTCTGTCGCTAGGATAACACGGGAAATTAAATGAGATCAGTTGATGATCATTAAGCTTTCTAGTGTATCCAGAATATAACTGTCGAATAAAATTCACAATTCAAGGTGGCCGGAATATTGGTCAAGTAACACAGTTTTTCTTCAGTTCCAGTAACCTTATTCTCTGAAAGAGAATTACCATTCAGGTCTCTTTTGAAAGTTACAAGAATGATGTTCAACTTGACGAGCTCAAAAAAAAAATTTCTGCAAAACAAAAATTGAAATTATTTCACAAAAATTTAGAATTTTGAGCTCGTTAAATTGAAGATCATTCTCATAGCTTTCAAAATAAACCTGACTTGTGATTTTTTCCCAGAGAATAAGGTTACTGGAACCAAAGGAAAACTGTGCTACTTGACCAATATTCCAGACACCTTTTCCTGGTCGTGAAAATTGCAATCTTTTGTCATCCCTGTTGCAAATGTACTATAGAATCATATAGAAATTGTATATGTCATCTATATGGCCCTAACAGTCTCTACAGGAATCTATAGGTTATCATTCAGGTTCATTCATTCAGGTTATCTATTGGTTTTGTAAATGCAATTCCTGATAAAAAAATTATATATACAATCCATATACATTCCTGTAGGAGTGTACATGGGAAACATTGTTGATTTTGATGTACATGGAAAAACATATGATATCTCTACATGGCTATATGTGACTTTTTTCATTCAAATATGCGTTACATGGATTTCCATGTCGTTACATGGATTTTCATATAGAATCTAACCAATAAACAGCGAGAAAATTCGCTCATATGATTGGTCAATCGGGACTCGGAAAGTGACGATGTCACTTCAAGTTTGCTTGGCGGTCGTCATCTCAATCTGGCTTGGCTTAGTTTGACCAGCAAGCCGTGTCTCGCGTTATCTTGAATGAAATTATGAAGTTCGCGTATGCTTATTTCGTAGGTGATCAAACCCGCGAAGTGGTTCCGACAGAAAACAAAATAATCAGTCTCGGCGTCAAGTTTGATTTAACCTCAGTGCTCCCAGGCGGATTTAAGATTATTTTCTTATACTAGCAACAAAAGCCAAGCGATTCCGAATTCCGAACCTGCTAAAAGAGGAATCATCTCAAGATTCACAATCATAAGATGATAATGGTATCGGTGATGGTAAAGAAATTGCGTCTACATATTCACAACATAATGTAAGTACCTGTCTTGGACTAGCAGGACAGTCTGCACGAGCACGAGTATTTTGAGGTAAGGTATAAAACAAGGTATAAAATTGAAAATATCAATGTTCCAGAAAATGAAGAATAAACGCCAAAAGTTGGGAAGTGCGCCTCTCCAAAGCCAGTTTCAGTTCCAACAAGATGGAGAAACTACCTACGCTCTAAAGGTGGAAAGCCAACAGAAACAGAGTTTTAACCAATCAGGAATATTTTTGAGCTATATGTTTTTCCATGTAGAGGTATATGGATGTATATTAATCTACATGGAATTCCATAAAATTGACCTTCAATCGTACCTGGCTCTACATGGCTTTCATATGGTTTTTATAGTATTTCTACATGGATGTCCATACGTAATTTTATATGCCGTCTATATGGAATGACTGTACCAAATTCCAGATACCAGCCATACAGAAGCCATATTGCTTTTTTTTATATGGTTCTATATGACATTCGCAACAGGGATACCAAATCGAATGCTAACTAAGCAAGTCTAAGTGAGTGGTTTCCAGTTTCCACCTTGTACACTTGTACAGGTGCTTCATATTGGCTTTCCTTTCTCTTTCTCTTTGCGGTCAGCCTATTCAACAAAGGGATTATGGTATGTCCAATTCAACCCCATAGGTTGGAGTAAAACAACATATTTTTTCCACTTCCTTTGAAGGCACTCTTCAATTTTTGCACAGCATTATTCCCATATTCTGCTTATCTTAAACAATGCTTCAAAATCGATCTTAGTGAAATTCACGTCCAACAAAGTGTCCAGATAAGGATGATAAGGAGATGCAAATATTACATTTGAGCGTACAAATTCCGCAAAATTTCAATCATCCTCACACACTGAAACACAAGTCACTATATTGAATATGGGTTGGTTAGGAGCGTAGATACGCGTGTGATAAATGAACAATGGCACAATAGCGGGAAATACAAAGCTGTCCAATGTATACCCGTGTCCAATGTATCCCTGGTCTCCCCTACATTTGTTTATGGAATTTTTGATGCGCATGAGCTTATTGAATGATTTCATCATAATTTCCCCTGATTTCCTCATGATTTCCTCTGATTTGTCCTGATTTCATCGTGATTTCCCTTGATTTTCCCTGTGATTTCCTCCAGGGTGTACACCCGATTTCCCACGCGTTTTACCCTTCGGGGCACTACAAAGGCTCTTGGTTCTAGAATATACCTGCGAAATTTCAATAGATTCTATTGATGTATTCCTAAGATATGGCCAGTCAAACTTTTCGGTTGAACACATGAATCACCCTGTATATCGGAAACGGGGGACGTCAGAAAAATTTCAAAGGCAGATTCTGATTTGCCTCGAGAAAGTACATCTACCTTTGAACTATGTCGGTTACTTCGTGGGACAACCTGTATAACATTTGTTATACAACATGTTGTACAGCCGTCCAGCGACAATCATTAGCTGTTCATTTCTCGGTACCTGTGTCATTTTATATTCCTTCAAGTGTGGACAATGAAAAGTTATATAGCAATGTTACAGAAACATTGTTTCAATGTTATTTAACATGTTCCTATGTGTGGACTAGGCTTTAGAGCGTGCCAAGTGCTAGCAGAAAATTCTATAGAGATGGGGTTTCTTATAATTGTTCATTATTTCCCTTCTTATGCAGCCGTATCTAGTGTGGTTCATAATATCCGGTCGTGGTCACAACTAGTGCTCCTCGGTACTCACCCATGCAGCCCTCCTTCCACCACAGGAGTTTTTGATTACAGTACTTTGCAATGCAAAATGCAGCGGCAGAAGCAGCAGCACCAACCACAACAACAGAAGTCATGTGAGAAGACCTGAGCAAAATGCAAAATAGCAATGTATAATTTAGCAAATGTGCACTTATCGGATGCTTTGTGGGTAACGGAGTGAGTATTTGAACTATGAAGAGGCATTTTGCGAAATTGCGCCACTTTTTTTTGCCTTCTCGAGCGAGGCACTGTGGCATCGATTATGCAGAAGAATGCTCGGGATGCTTCAATCCGCTCCCAACACAAATACCTACATGTGGCCATTATCGAATTAAACGGATGTTTCCGTCTAGCCTGACAATTAGCTAGCTATAGGGCTATTGCGAGCGCGTTTCGAAATTTCATAGAAAACTAACAAATCTTCCCGCCTGTTCAAACACTTGACCAGTATTGCGTCCCAAAATCATTACAACATGATGATGTATTTCTGACTTCTCTGACGTCATAAAGCCACTGAATACTGAACGTTATCGTGCTGCCAATAATATCAATTATATTTACTGACAATCAACACAGTAGCTTATTCATTTCAGACTTCTAAGAAGTGGGTAACGTATTATGTGTTCCATCTCTTGGGCAGAAAAACCTAGCCTTCTATGATCGCTGGTTTTTGACGTGATTGCGTGCAAAAATTGCATCCACCTGACACTTGACAGATCGCTGTTTGTTTCGTTCCAGGTTATGTTTTGGCGTGATTTTATTAAAAAAAATATTCTATTAGCCTTTTTAGGTACATCGACATGTGATTATTGATTATTGAGAGGCCGGAAGTGAAGTGGATGACTCACATTTTGAGAAATGCTTGGAGTCTGGGATTGCGAGATGTCAGTTTTGACACTTATTCTCACCAAGCATTTCAGCATGGAATAGGTAGCCCGTAGCCCCAACATGTGCCGGGCTTCTATTTCCTCAAAGAGAAATCCTTTTTCGTGTCGATCGCGACTGTTTTTGGGTAGCTATTAGATTTGCCGTAGCTTCTTCGGCCGCTTGCCGAGATTTAGGAGCCGTGAGATCAAACATTTCTAAGTCTGGTTCATACATGATCGGTTATTTTCAAAACAAAAATTGGCTATGACTTGTTTTCATGTCAGATTGTCAATACGTCAAAGTGAGAGCCACTGCCGTGAAGCGCTCACTTGATAAAGACGTTTTTCAACACAATAATAATTATTATGGTGGCTTATATGCATTGCTAATAATAATATGTATTGAATAATTGTCAGTAAAATAGCATACATACCTCGGCGAAGACAGTTATTGCGCCCCGGCAGCAATCTTTGCCTTCCGCAGTAATAACTTGCTTCCCGTCTCGGTATGTAATATACTATTACTCACAACCGCTATAGTAATTGATTCATTACATACCAACTAAGAGGGCGGGAAGTGACTCATTACTCCGCGAGAAAATTAAGAAGTGGTAGCTTTAGAAGAAAAATTTCGAAATAATGCATTTAACCCTCGATTTAACCAAACAGTGAGTGGGTAAATCAGTATTACCTGAGCCAAGTTTCGGCAAAACTAATCGGCCGATCTGGAAACCTCCACCCACCAAACCAAACCAAACCTCCACCCTGCTTGCAATTAACAGCCCCCTAGAAAGTCATGAAGGGTCAACCAAACCCTTCCCGACATACCACGGCGGTTATGAACTAAGAATTGTGCTGCCCTTGCAGCATTCAGCATTTCCTGTGGCACCTCGTTCTTTTTGCTAAAGACGATTAATGAATTATTATAATTTATACCTAATAAAATATTTCGTACTTAAGGGATGAGCCTTTCGTTATGGCCCTTCTGTCATGTTCTTGACAATATGATAGAAAATCTATTGTAGGGCGACACAAAACATTCCCGGCGGTATCCAGGGACGACAGGAATGATTTTGATTTTGAGAGCGTCCTCTCGGGAAGAGGAGATTCGGTTGAGAAATTGAAGAAAAAATCGACTAAGTCGATCAAGCGACCTTCCAGAAAGACTAACTTGCATATACACATCACAATATCAAAGCACTGCGGTTCAAGGAGTTTCAAGGGGCTGTAAGAACCTTATCCGTCAGAACATTTAGTTCCATTGAGAGAAAGTTGTTTTTCAACAAAAAACTCAAGAAATTGAAATTGGACAAAAAATCGTTGGAAAATATTCAAGAACCAATCATTTATTGTTTAAAAAATAATTGGTGGAAAAATCTGTTAACAATTTAAATACCTGGGGCAAGGTTCTATTTAATTGCACTTCAGGGCCTCTCATGACATGTGGAATGAGCCTCCAGGCCCATCAAAAGGGTAGGTCCACATACCTGACGGCACAAGAGTTCTGAAAACTAAGAAAAAAACAACGAGGGGTAGGGCTTGTCGTGCTTGAAGAGACACAAGAAGACACCAGAGAACCGACAGGGCTTCAATCTACTCAAGAATACAAAGGGCGCCCGCTTTGACTTTAAACGGCAGAAGCAAATCCAAGACGCACATGCATAAGATATCTGAATACCGAAAAACGACACAAGCAGGGTTCCCATCAGGGCTTCAAACGACATGAAAACACCATGAAGGCATGGGACCCTGGTACCTAACCACACAAGAGAGCTGCACGCGGATTACCTACCGCAGCTAGTCAAAAGATAACATTGCGTTGCATCACCTGACACAAATTGACGGAATATTCACAATGACACTGTCTGGAAGCTGTAATGTCTGATGATGGTCTGAGGTGTCAAGTGATATCTTGTTACGTCGTTTTCTGCTTCTGTTCGTTTTTGCTACTTGGACCGATTGGGCCAGTCCAGTACTGTGCTGCCGTTTATTTTCTAGTAGTTTGGGGAGCTTCGTTATCTTGTAATGGCCATTCCGGCAAGCGAGTGCCGCGTGCTTTCCTCCAATTGGCTATAGATAGGAACTAGCCGTGCGCGCCGGCATCGGCAGGGAGAATCTGATAAAAACGAAGCAACGCAACTACTTCTTTCTTTGCAATTTGAAACTCGCATCGAAGCTGACGTCTAGTGTATGCTGTATATTCACGTTTTGCCTATTGAGTGGTCTTCGAAATTGTGCTAGTTCGAAGCCGGAAACCGCCTGTTTTGCGGGTTCATTTGGCAAACGTTGAATCATCAGGGTATTGTACCCGAAGAAGGCATTGTTTCGCCGTCCAAAGAAGTACAACCACATCTGGCGCATCAAATGAAACCGTCTGTCACCTGGAGGTACGATCGCACGCAAAATAAACGGAGACAGTGTTTCGCGCGGAGTGTACTGATTTAATGAATTTTAGCCCTCTTGTCACTGTGACACCAAGCCAAAATTCATAAAATCGGTACACTCCGCGCGAAACACTGTCTCCGTTTATTTTGCGCGCGATCGTAAAGTAACGACTGATTCGGTTCCTCTTTTTGTCATATTTTCGAGTTGAAGTCGATACTGAGTTGAGTGAATTGTTGTAGGTTTCTTTTTCTTACTCACAACTCAGTTTTTCTGCTACATAACGAGTTTTTCTACGATCAAGTTTCCTGTCATCCCGTTTCAAAGTCTGGAGATTTTGCCAGCAAGCCGTCAACGTCACCGTCACCAACATCGTCGCATTCACGCAAAAGGGGAATTTCCCGCGCGACTCTTCTGGTTTGAGTGCAAGATTTTCCAAACCGCTCGGAGCCCTTCGCACTAAGCGTGGGCGGGCCCCCAACTTCTATGACACCGACTTTAGCCCTCGCCCGCTCTCTGGAAGTCTCAGCGTACGACAACTTGTCGATCGCGGCCGTCAGGAAGCCGTCACCGTGTGTACAGCTGTTTTGCGTCTTGGTCAAGTAAGCCGGCAATAATGCGCCCATTGTTTTGCTTTATTTTCCCTCTTTCACTTGTGTTACATAAAAATGCGTGAATAATAATCATTTTTCACGTTAATATTTGACTAAACACTACTCGAGTACCGTTCTAGACAAAGACGGAAGAAAAATAGATTGACAGTTTTCAGGGGACAATAAAGAGTAAAATTGAAATTCAATTTGTCCGCAATTGAAATTATTGCGATTGTCGACCATTCGCGAAGCGTGTATGCGCTTCGTTTGAATTAACATCATTCTTTATCGTTAGAAAAAGGTGCACAAATTCTGTAGTTTTGCCACCGACAGTTTCGTGGTACCTTATTGTTGGTGATTTTGAAATTAACGTAGATGTCACAGGGCGAAAGGTCCTAATTTGACTTGTAATCAATGGTTATTTGTTTCGAAAGGAAAATCTCTGGATTGAATTGACGAGATTTCATGTATAAAGTTATTATTGTCTTTGTATCATTGTTAACGTGTGAAAAAGGAAGCCGATAACACTCTCTGAGGTGGCTTATCAACTTAGGTGCCTACCGTGCCGTTTTAGTTTTACCTTGTCGTGAATCGTAATCTGGCATTGTTAAAAAACGGACGACAGGTACCTACGCTTTGGAACAGATAACGTTCACTTTGATTCCGGCTTCATTTTTTTTTCGACTGTAACGTGAACCTTGTTGTGGCAGTATTCGACAACATTATTCGACAACATTATCCGACAATATTATTCGACATATCAACTTCTTTTATTTCCTTTATTGTAAAATTAGCCAACCAACACCTGTTCATGTTCACTACCTTTTATACAAGATGGCGCCGACTGTGGATGCGGCTCAGACATCGGCTCTCTTCTGCAGAAAGTGTAAAGCGCGAGTTGTGTATGGAATCAAGTGCAAATCTTGTTCAAATCAGTTCCACCGCAGTTGTGCAAAGGCATGTGCGTATGTCAGGCAGGTGGATGGTGATGGGATTATCTGCTGTGAGTCTGTTGGTGAGGATGAACAGGATGTCGATGGTGTGAGCTGTCTGGATGTACAGGAGTCTGTGTTTCCGGAGGAGCTGGGACTGAGTGGTGCTGCAATTTTTATCATACAGCAGAAGGACCTCATGATCAGTGAACTTTCTGATAAAATCCGGCTGCTGAAGGATCATATTGCGACTTTAAAAGTTATAAATTCCATGGGCGGCGAGGTAACAGATAACATAACTTCAAAAAACCAAATGATGAGCAAAAAGGTGAACAAAAAGATGCCTCTTGATAAGCAGGGTTTAGGTGCTGCTGAAAAGAAGGTAAACAAATCTCCTGATGTTCGGAAGGTCAAGAGTGATGACATTCCTCCGAGTGTGACAAACACCCGGGAGCGGGGTGCTGTTGATGGGGTGGAGCGGCCTGCTGAGGGGGATGCCGGTCCGGGAGCTGGGACATCTGCTGAGGGCTGGAAGACCGCTAGAAATAGGAAAAGAAACAGAAAAAGTAATGGAGTGACGGGCTGCTCTAAGTCCGAGGACAATATCTTGAAGGCCGTTCCCAAAAGTTCGTATATTCATGTGTCAAGGCTTGCCCCGGCGGCGACGGTTGAGCAGGTTCGCCAACACCTGGCCTCGTGGGTGCGTGTTGCTGATGTTGAGAAGCTCAAATCCAAGCATCCGGATGTGTACTCATCATTCAAGGTTGCAATAGACCACGACAGCCTCAATGAAGTGATGGATCCGAATAAGTGGCCTCCGGGATCTCGTGTGAATAGGTTTTTTCACAAGAGAATAACGGAGTTGGGGGCCACATGATGAAGCCAGTTGTAATTACTGCTGATAAGAGGGAAGAAAGAAGAAAGAAGAAAAAAGTTTTAGATTATAATGATATATGTATCAAGAGAAATACTGAAAATAAATTTAACTTGTTTTATATAAACATACAATGCTTACGTAACAAGATTACTGACATGGAAATGTTTTTAAAAATATTTGAACACAGAAAGTATTCACTGCTTGCTTTCAGTGAACATTGGCTGTCTAATATTGAGTGTGAAGCATTTGCTCTTGATGAATTTAATATGGTCTCCTATTTTGCAAGAATAGCCACTATACATGGGGGGGTTATGATGATGTGTAGGAGAGATTTTGCTTTTAGTAACCTTACTGTGATAAATGAAATGTCAATTGAGAAAGACTGTGAAGTGTGTGGCATATTCTGTTCAGATTTTGATATATCTGTTGTCTGTGTTTACCGATCTCCAAAGGGCGATTTTAGTATGTTTTTGAGTACAATGGAAAGTGTTTTGAATCATTTTGGTTTGTTGGGCAAGGTAATCATCATTGGGGATTTTAATGTGAATTTTGATGGTGCAGATGTAAAAAGCAATAACCTGTATGATGTTTTTAATTTGTATGGTTTTTCTAGGGCTGTCTATGGGGCAACGCGAGGCGGCAATGCTATTGATAGTGCCTTTATCAATTTTTCTCTGGAGGAAAGCAACTTTGCATCTGAAATCGTTGATGCGGGTCTATCAGACCACTTTGGTCTGGATATTGAAATGGCTTTCCTGAGTCCACGGGTGGTCCAGAGTACTTCCAGACTCTGTAGACCTCTAACTGAGAGGGGTTTCCTAGCTTTTCACGGCCTCTTAAGCGAAATACGGTGGGAATTTTCAGGGAGTACGTATGGAGGTGGTGGTCATTTCCAAGAGTTTTTGAGTAAAGTAGTGGATATTTTTAATAAGTCTTTTCCAGAGAGGAAGATTGTGGGCAAGACCAGTGACTGTGGAATAAAATGGTTTTGTCGGGATCTGAGGGACATGCGTGACCACTTGCAGGTGTTGAATGATCTCTTGGGGGTGTGTGGCACCGAGGAATTGCGCATTACTCGTAATCAATTCAAAAATGAATACCGTAGATGTATCAGGAGCTGTAAAATTCGTGCTAATGATAAGTATATTGATGGGTCTGCCAATAAATCGAAAACTATGTGGCAACTAATTAATGCAGAAAGGGGTAACGATTGCGATGGCCGTCTTCCGGATATTTCCCCCGATGATTTCAACGACTACTTCGCGGAGATCCCCCTGGAAACAATTCGAAAAATTCCCAGTATTGGTGACGATCCATTGGCATTGATGCGCAATACGATCCCGGAGGATGTGTCATTCTCGTTGAAACCGGTAACCATAAATGAGGTTAGGGACATCATAAGGGGACTAAAAAATAGTAAAACCAAAGATATATATGGCCTGAGTACGTGTGTTGTTAAGAGAAATGTCGAGCATTTTGTTTGCCCCCTTACTACTCTGATTAACGAATGTTTCGAATCGGGCACCTTTCCGAATTGTCTAAAGATCGCGTCGGTGATACCAATTTTTAAGCAGGGAGATAGGGAGGACATTAGTAACTATCGACCTATTTCTCTTCTTCCAATTTTCTCCAAAGTTGTGGAAAAGGCAATTAGCCTTAGAGTGTATCAATATTTTGAGACTAATAACATCTTTAATTCACGCCAATTTGGTTTTAGGAAACATTGCAGTACAGCAGATGCAATAATTGATTTTATAAACTCCACTGTCGACTGTTTTGAAGAAGGAAAATTTCAACACTCAATGTTCCTAGACCTTTCCAAGGCTTTTGATTGTGTTAATCACTCTGTTTTGTTGAAAAAACTGAAAAGATACAACTTTGATAAGATGAGCCTTAAGCTTATAGAATCATATCTATCTAACAGATACCAGATTGTTCGTTTTCGTGGGGGGGTGTCTCGTGGGAGGCGGCTGTCGCTGGGTGTGCCCCAGGGATCCATTCTGGGACCCTTGTTGTTTTTGATCTTCATCAATGACTTATCTGCATATTTGTCTGATTTTAGAACTACTATCTATGCTGATGATACTAACATCTCAGTAACAAGCGAGAGCCTATTGTTTGCCAAACAAAATGGTGAGCTGGCTCATTCGAAAGCTCTACACTGGTTTTCCTCTAACGGATTGTGTATGAACACCAATAAAACCAAAACAATGATTTTCTCTTTAAGAAATTTTGAGGATGAGGATTGTGTCTCCTCTGCGCGGTTCCTGGGTGTCACACTGCATTCCGGACTTCAATGGCAGTGCCATACAGACACTCTGGCTGCCAAACTGTCAAAAAACGTATACCTATTGCGAAACCTATCAAACAGTGTGTCGGGAGAGACGTTGAGAACTGCCTACTTTGGATTATGCAACTCATTGGTTGCATATGCTACAGTGGCATGGGGAAATGGCTCGGGAGTGGATAGGATTTTTCGGTTGCAGCGAAGGGCTGTGAGGATAGTCGCTGGTCTTGCCTACAGACAGGAATGTATAGGTGCTTTTGTGAAGCTGGGAATACTTACCTTCCCTTCCATATACATACTTAGTTGCTTGCTCTATGCATTTAAAAACCAAGATTACATAATGGCACGTCAGGGGGATCATGGGTACGATACACGTCATAAGGCCGACTTACGGTTGAATTTCTGCCGCCTCGCGTTGTCGCAAAAGGCGCCTCGATATATGTCTTTTAAATTATTTGCGAAATTATCGGTAAGGGTTCGATCTCTTCCCGAGAAAAACTTTAAGCGAGAAGTAGTTCAATTCTTAAAGAGATCTGCTTTTTACAGTGTTCAGGAGTTTTTGAATGTGGATAAATGTAACTCTTTGTAAAGTTGTATATAGAAAACTGTAATTTTTTGTTGTGTGATGCATGGATATACATAATTATCCTAATATGTCTGTGTGTGTGTGTAATATTAACTTGTATTATTTGAATTATTTCTGACTTGTGTAAGCAATTTATTATATTGTAATAGGCACCAATAAATATTATTTATTTATTTATTATTATTTATTTTGTAAATAAACTTTGTGTTTGAAATCCATCCATTGCTTTGTCTTCAGTGTTTTACTAGTCATTGTTTTGTGCTAAAGTTTGTTTTTTTGGCAAGTCGGTCAACAATACTGTGCCCCCCCCCATCCAAAAGAACCCCGGCCTATCTCCTCTGATTAGCTGGCGGGCCGTGTTCATAAATAAGACAGACCAATGGTAAGTCGCACAGAAAAGGCGCGAGGTCTTTTTGGCATGTAACAATCTACGTAACTATTTTTATATAAGTTGTATACCTATGGATATTAGAGTTTATGTATTTAAGTTGACACTTGCCAAAATAACCTGAAAAATTACAAAGAATTCACAATTTGCAATGTAAATAAAAAAAATAAACCAGTGTACCTACTGTCAGGAGCACTGTATTACATACATCAAAATTTTTGTAACTCCAAAAAATGTGACATAGTCATGAAGGACTCCTCACGTAGTACATTCACTATGAATGAAGTCAGGAACCAGGGTTTTTATCGTATCAGGCCATAACTGCAACGAAGCAAGACCTAGGTAGTCGCTTTTTTTCTGATGACAAAAATTTTGATGTATGCAGTATTTTGCTTCCAACGGTACAACACTTGTGGCTGGTTACACTAAATGCTTTCCGACACTCACCTCGCAGCCTCTTGCAGAACGAGGGCACAGGCAAGGGGAGGGCAAATTTCGGCTTCGTGTCTGAAAACCACTTATGTAACAGCCAACTCGTATTGTAAACTACTAATTTTAAAAAACCTAAAAACAAAATTTCAGCCAGTTGTGTTGAAAATAAAAGCTGGACGGATAATACTCATTTAATTTTTCTACACACAAAAGGTAAGTGTTGCCAGAGATACCCAGTTTCCCAAATATTTAGTTCAGCATTCCACGATAAGCCGGCGACAATATACGTACCTATATGCCGTTCACGTTCTAAATTCAGTAGAAAGACTTTTTGGAGCAAAAATAAAGTGACCAGCTGGGGGGCTAACGCTACGGCTGATGGCACCTGCAAAGTTTTGGAGCGCACCTATTAACGGCCATCAGTCGTGTCTTCCCAGCGCTCCAACTTGTCACTTTATTTTTGCTCTCGTTTTTGCTCCAAAAAGTCATTCTGCTGAAAATAAAAAGTGAATGGGACATACATTCGTTACGTTCGTAGGTAAGTATGTTTGTGGCATACTATGTAATATGTTACCTTGGGTGGTATATACGTTTAATCTTACCCATCAGGAAGAGACTAAATCATCTTTGATTGTAACATCAATACCAACCACAAGAAAATTATCGTCTTGTTTACAACATTCAAAATATATATTTATCATTCTTTAATAATAATTTTTCGCACAATAGCTCACTTTTTTCTAGCCGCATAACACTCAAGGCTGATGGCGTCGCCGAAAACAGAACTTTTATTGTAAGTAAGTAGGTGTAAACAAATCATCAGCACGAATCGCACTGACTTTTGCGTAAGCTGTATAATTAAAAAACACGCTAGCATTTTTGTTTTTTTCATTTTCAATCAATCAAAAAGCAAGTTTCCTGGGCGTGTCTGCATATGACTTTCAGCATCAGACAGAGAAACTTTTTACAGTTAAGTCTTGCGTGACAAGACCACTGACAAGCCTCAGATACAAACAAAAAGGTACTTACTTTTGTGAATACTAAACTTTGGTTGGGTTTGAGCATATTTCATATGGGACATAGTTAACATTTTGTATAGCCTAATGCAGAAATGAGATAAAACGGAATCGCGATGGGAAGCCAAGATAAGTATTGAACACAACTGAAGTAGGTTTAATTATTTCAGGATGTATGGATATAGATGTCCGGCGCTTTCACCCAGGTGTTCACGCTCTCCCACACTTTTTGATAAGCTGCATTCATTACACTCGCCCCTCAATTGTTTCTTTGCCATCCATCCCATTTGCTTTGTTTGGAGTACCCACACATTGGCAGTAGGCACCTTCGAGTACACGTGAAGATGTGTAATATAATAAGGAAGTAGGTACCTACCTAGCATTTCCTTGGTAGGCATATCCATCAGGCATCATTTACTGATCGATGCTATTAATTGCTTCATGTAAGCAGAACCCTGACAAGAAAACAACAGCTTTTTCCCGAAAATCTTCACTAAAAACAACAACTACCTCCTGTACAGTGTTCGGCTACTTACCCGACTATTCCACACAACATACTTCTGACCAATCAATGCGCTTAAAACCTTCGACTTGAACCAATAAAATCAGTTTTATAGCGACAATACGCTGCTACTCTAGGTACTCTACTCATGTATTGTCAGTTTGGGATCACGAGTTACCCCCTCCAAGTTTTACTCTACGTAATTGATGCAGTGTCGGTGCACGGTTGTACTGCTAATATTGGCGATTTTGACTCGAAAATAACTAACAGTTAGTTTAATGTAGCGATGGCGGTCAAAACTGCTTCATTCACAGGACCGACATCATGACAGTTGCCCATGGGGTAGTATTGAATCCGAAGTGATCCAGAGCGATAGAAAGCGAGTAGTAATCAGCAATATTCCCAGCAGTAATTGTTGCCTTGTATTCATTGTAGTACGCAGTAATAAACACTGTGTGTTTTAAAACGATCGTCTCAATTATAAACGAACATGAACGCGTAATACGTAACAATATGTACTATATGAACTGTAGTCATGAACATGATTATTCCCAATTGGAAAACTATTATTCTAAATTTGAAATTGAAACGGTACTTACAGTACTACGGTTTAATTACTTTATTCACGTTAACTAACATTCATTTACAATTTACACATTATTTACGCAGTGAGAAAATAAGTGAAAATTTATTGCATGTTTAAAGATTTTCTAAAATCAGTGAAGAGGTTGGCTTTTATCAGGTGGTATGCGCAAATTACAAGCCACTGTTTTCACAAAAATGCAAAAATATAGCAATGACTAGGGATGGGCAAAACTATTGATATATCAATAAATTTATCGATGTGTCGATATATCAACTAATGATATTGATTTTACAACATATCGATATATCAAATATCGATAACTATCAAAATATCAAATGCCGATAATTATCAAAATATCAAATATCGATAAATATCATTATTTTATCGAAAAATAGGCAACGGTTATCACATCATTTAAATATTAATAAATAACAAGATGGAAAATCGAAGGCCCCCAAAGAAGTAAGTTTCGTCCATCATGCAAGTCTAGTTGACCATCTATGATATATTTTTCATATTATTACTTGATATCCTCAGTTTCATATTGATTGATATTTTGATGATTATCAATTCTTGATACTTTGATAATTATTGATATTTGATATTTTGATAATTATCAATTTTTGATTCTTTGATAATTATTGATTTTTGATAATTTGATAATTATCGATATTTGATATATCAATAATCATCGATATTTTTTTCTTATCAAACTTTGATACCCGGATCACGATAGCGCCCATCCCTAGCAATGAAAGTGTTCCCTCTGCAAATAGGCATTAATTGATGATTGATGCCGCTTTCTCCAAGACTAAATGATTGCATGGTCCACCCCTTGAAGTTATCAGTCACTTTTTCATATATAGCGAATGGATTCAACATGGCGGCCATTAGGAGAAAAAAGTTGTCTTATTTCTGAAAATAGTAAGCGCAGGTATTTGGTACTGCTGATTTCACGTTTCTTGAATCACATAATGTATAAAAACCAATGCCCACCTGAATATCATGGAAAATCACTGAATTATTGAAAATCTAGAAATTTAGAACTACCACTCCAGGAGATACCAAAAACTCTTCAAGATATTTGACGGTTGTTGGACGCGACCTTATAACCATAATGTTACGTATTTCGCGTACACGCACGCTCTGGAATGCACAAGAACACTCTGCACTTGAACACTGCAATCTAATAGATGGAAGAATCCAGAAACATCGCGTGTTCACCAGTATGCACGGGATCGCCGCTCGTAACAATAACATACAGAATATACCTGTGGCAATTCACATGATTCTACCTCTTTTGGTTTATGAGTTGCAATTCAACTCAGCAATTCAGAAAACTGCCCCCTTTCTTGAGCCTGTTCGTTCCCATCGTTCCTCCCGGAGTCAAGTGCAAGGCGATCAAGGTGGACAACTTTCATCTTGGCTCTCGGAGCTCGCTGGATTCTGTACACGACGTCATTGATCCTCTTGACTACCTTGTACGGTTCTTCCCACGACGGATGCAGCTTCGGAGACCTTTCCCTCTTGCGTTGAGGATTGTACAACCAGACCAGGTCACCTGCTTGAAATCCCGCGGAGTTCGCCTTCAAGTCGTAACGGGTCTTCATTCGGTCGGTCGCGATAGTCCGGATGCTAGTTGAAAGTACCTTGCATTTTCTGATGAGAAGATGCCACTTGGTGTAAATGTTCTTTGCATCGTAATCTTCCGATCCAGGAAGGTAGCCATCAGCGCCATCCATGCTGGCGGCGGATACAGGGTGATACAGAAAAAAAAAGTTGAAAAATTATATTCAATTAACCGAGGCATGTGGAGACGTGTAATTCATTCATCACATACATCAACTGTTTTATGCTCATGAAGTCACATCAAACTGTTCTTGATTACTTTGAACCGTTTTTGAAATGTAGAGGAAAAACAGGGAAAAAAAACAAAAACACTCTTTTCTTCATAAATAAGTGATTCTTCGAGATATTGACACAATACTTGGTATTTCTACAAAAAGTAATGTAAGAAATGATATGAGCTGGGTAGCCAATTTCTAAGCCAACTATTTCCAGAAATAAGATTGTCAACTTTTTTTTCCTCTTGAGCGCCATCTTGAATCTTCCCTCTGAGGCATCGTTAAAAGAGTCATCGTTTATCATAATAATGGTAACATGTAATCACTGCATCGTAAAAACAACCTCTTCATCATAATTTAATGACCTCTTCGGCGTGGAAGAATTGCTATTCACGTATTTTTTGGCTCTTCAAAGCTTTAGTGCCCATGATGGCATTTGCAACATCTGGAATGGTGAAATATGTAACGCATTATGAACCTTGATGTACTTTGAGGTAGCTTACCAAGTTTCACCATCATCAATTAAAACATTTGTTCTTGAAAGCTGTTTGAACAAAATTTGTGTTGCTTTTTTATGAAGAATACTAAATATTTGGTCTCTCACCCTTACTTGATCCCTCATTGAGGATAGCCTGAAACCGAAAGTCTCCGAAATTTTTATGATAATGGTTCAGTGAGAAGTGCTCTTTAATGTGTGCTTGCGTTCAGATTTCAGACAAAAAGCGACAAAGAAGTTCATGCAGTAAAAAAAGACATGAAATATAGCCGAAAAAAAAACTAGTCCAGAGCTAGATTGAAAGCTGTCTAGAGACCTTGCTTTTTATAACATAAATGTGCAATTTGGTACACAGTTAGAGCCTTAAGTTAGTAATGTCTTAGGCCTTTCACCCACGATTGAGAGTCTTACTGAATCTGTGTATTGCGGGAAACCTATCTTAAAGGGAGATTTCCGGGATTTCTCCGTTGCAATGAAATTTGTGTCTTTTTTTACTGCATGAACTTCTTTGTCGCTCTCTGTTTGGAATCTGAACGCAACTATGCAACTTTTGACAACTATACATTGAAGAGCAGTTCTCACTGAACCATCATCATAAAAATTTCGGAGACTTTCGGTTTCAGGCTTTCCTCAACGAGGTATCAAATAATGGTGAGAGATCCATTATTTTGCATTTTCCGAAAAAAAATTAACAAATTTTTTTCAAACAGCTTCTAAGAACAAATCTCTCAATTGGTGATGGCGAAAGTTGGTAGGCTACCTCAAAGTACATCAAGGTTCGTAACACGTAGGTACCTATAAATACGTAACATATTTTACCATTCCAGATGTTACAAATGTCATCATGGGCACTAGAGCTTTGAAGAACCAAAAAATACGTGAATGGCAATTCTTTCCCACCGAAGAGGTCACTAAATTATGTGAAGGAGGTTGTTTTTACGATGCAATGATTACATGTTACCATTATTATGATGACCGATCACTTTTTCAACGATGCATCAGAGGGCAGATTCAAGATGGTGCTCAAGAGGAAAAAAAAGTTGACAATCGTATTTCTGGAAATAGTTGGCTTAGGAATTGGCTACCCAGCTCATATCATTTCTAACATTACTTTTTGTAGAAATATCAAGTATTGTGCTAATATCTCAAAGAATCACTTATTTATGGTGAAAAGAGTGTTTTTGTTATTTTTTCTGTTTTTCCCCTACATTTCAAAGACGGTTCAAGGTAATCAAGAACAGTTTGCTGTGACTTCATAAGCTTAAAACAGTTAATGTATGTGGTGAATCACAGGTCTCCACATGCTACGGTTGATTAAATCTAATTTCCCAACTTTTTTTCTGTTTCACCCTGTATACGCCGCCGGCATGGATGGCGCTGATGGCTACCTTTCTGGATCGGAAGAGTATGATGCAAAGAACATTTCCACCAAGTAGCATCTTCTCATCAAAAAATGCAAGGTTCATTCCATTTTATGCAACTAGCATCCGGACTTCGATTCTTCCAGCAGGTTCCTTGATCCTTGTTCTTGCCCTTCTAAAAGATTCTTCAACTTTGCTTTGTCTTCTAGACGCTCTTCGACGCGTTTCTTTCCCTGCGATTTTTCAATTTTTCTTTTTCCGCCTGGCGTTCCGTCTTTTGTTCGTGCATCATCGCCATCATGCTCGCCAAAGTGTCTTCCACTCCTGTCTTCGACATGCTTCTCCGGCATTTACAAAGCACGAATGTTCCGAACGTCCTGTAGTCGCAGGCCGAATAACTCTCAATTATACCGCTTTCTGACACCAAATGTTACGTATTTCGCGTACATGCACGCTCTGAAATGCACAAGAGCACTCCGCACTTGTACACTGCGATCTAATGGATAAAAGAATCCAGAAAGATCCCGTGTTTACCAGTATGCACGGGATCGTCGCTCGTAACAATAACATACAGAATATACCTGCATGGCAATTCACATGATTCTACCTCTTTTGGTTTATGAGGTGCATAATTTCCCGTCCTTTTATGGTCTTCTTCACTCTGTAAAATCGATGACGCGCACAGGGGAACTTACGGGACTTTTGATATGTTGTTCAGCACTCCAGCACTGTTAGTTGATGGGAGGCGTGAACTAATTACGGTATTACAGTATTTAGTCGAGAGTCACGGCGATTTTTGTTTCATAATAAGTATGACTAGGCTTCTAGATATCTTACAGTTTCTACGGCTTGTCGATATCTCGTCAGAATTTGTTCGTTTGTTTCCTTCGCTCAAGCCTCTGCCACACGCTGCAGGTTCCATAATATGAAGTTTTAGGAACGAGTCAACTTTAATTTAAAAGTGATTTGCTAAGCACCTTCAGCTATTGGCTGTGTAAAGCAACTACCTCAGATTAAAGTTGACTTGCTTATAAAGCTATCGGTGGAACCCGCAGTAAGTCATTGAAATCATACTTGAAAATCTGGGACGAGATCAGTGATCAGATCGAGGATGAAAGCGAGTAGACCTATACTTGCAAGTATACCTATGCCAGAAATCTGGCATGAAAACTTTCAGACGGTCATTGATTCTGTACGCAGGGTGCGAAAGGAGCTATCTCACTGGATCAAGAGGGATTCAAGGATGTGAAATATGACACGTTTACATCATAGTTCACTGGCATACTTGCAAGTATACTCGCGGGCATAATCGTTCCCATCATTAATCTCGTCCCATATTTTCAATGACAAGTATGATTTTATTGACCGTGTGACAGAGGCTTCAGGATGCATCGGACCTGTGCTACTTTTTTTTTCTTTTTTTTTTGACCGAATTGTACATTGTGAACGTGAGTTATTTCCTCTGGAAGGAACTGAATGCTTTCACACTGTGCATTTCTACTCTAACAAGTGTGTCGCATAGCACGTAGAATGAGAACGATGATGCCGACCCGTCGCCGGCATTGGTGGTCGCTGAAAATACCCACCCTGTTGTGGAACACACAGAAGTTTGGCAAAATTTCTGGTATAGTGGAGGAAAGTATTAACAGGTGTAGGTGTTGAGCCTTGTTATGGAAATGAACCGACGTTAAATAAACAAAAAAAAAATAATAGAATGGACGCAAAATACCTCAGACACACCAACGCAACAGCGCACAAACACGCGACAAAACTGTCAGTCTTTAAATCTAACAAACCACGCAGGCGCGTCGGCCATGAACCAGAACTGTCTCTCAAATTTTCTACACTTCTTCATATTCACAATGCGTTTTCAGAAGTCAATAAAATCCGATGACAGCTTCCAAGGTAAGAAACATATTGCTAACAGAATCTTTTATTTATGAACGTGACTTACCGTAGACTTTTCAGACCTGCTCTTTTGTTAGTGCTAGGGGCATAGCATCGCCCATTATCCAAGATATGTAATGAGTAATGCTCGGCCTGGTACCGCGATCAGCAGTCTATTTTAAATACATAAGGTCTATGGGCGTAAATCAACTGTCATAAAAGCCTTATCAAAAATGATAATGTTCGAGCTTGAGAATTTGTAGGTACCTGCCTACCTACCTATTCTTATGCAGAATTCCTCAATCTGTTCCAGGTCGGATCTATTGCGGTCGCATGTATGATCCATAACAATCAAGGACGTGTGGGGTCCCGTCCCCGTCGTTATTTTGAGAAATAGGAACAACTGTCAAACTGTCATCGTTCACAGAGAGTGCGACGCGGCACCTTGTTAGTTCCAAGTTAACCCATCAAACCGTATCCACCTCAACCTCATCTGATGGCAATAATAATTCTTCTACAGGAAATTGAAGTTGACAACCGCACTCCTCGACTTATTACAATAAAACGCGCATAAATACACTCTGCAACAGTGTAAATATTAATTCCAGCGGAGATAATCGTAACATAAATCCGTTTAAAAGTGACGGAGGAGGGAGGAGAAGGAAAAGAAGATGCATGAAAGGCGCGACTGGTTCCGTTGGCCGGTTCGGATTTAGAAAACCAAGACTAGATCGCGCCGCCTGGCATATCTTCTTATTATTCTAGTGGTGCTGCTCCTCCTCCTGGTGCTGGTGTTAGTGGTGTTTGCGAATTGTAAAGAGTTTTCCCAATGGCCAACCGCATGCAACACTGAACAACACTGATAAATAAATACCTCGTTAGTGGCCACTTAATAACTCTCCGGCTTTTGCGGCGATAAATTGTCTGGAAAAATTTGACGTCAATTTGCCATACAATTGACCGCAAAATCATAGAGATCACTTACTGTGCTTTACGCACTACTACCTACCTAAACCTGTGCCTAATGTTTCATTTTGAAATAATATATTCATTTATATAATAAAAATACTGTAGAGGGCGTGAGGTGCGACAATATATCTAAAGCATAATGATCTGAGGAGGGCCGTGTACCTACATGTGGTACCTACTAGTGCAAGATCGCGCTTAGCTTCGATAACAGAGTCAAGCAGCACTAGGTGGTGTAAGAATTCAGATGGGTGACTGACATAACAAGGCGCCTGTGGGGGGACTAGGACCCATTTGGAGACGCAAACCCCCTCACGGCTGGGCTTTTGGTCAAGTGTTTCGAATACCTTTACAGACTACCTTGGAATAAATGCTACTCCTTCCGCATCTCACTGGTTGACATTTTTTTACTTACTATTCTGCTATTTTGTTTTATTTAACGTCGGCGTACCTCTGCTGCCAGGGCCTAACACAGAAATTGTGTTAATAAAATAATCAGACAAATAAAATTAATCAATAAAAGCCGGGAAATTTAACACCTTTGATTGTCTGAAATGCTACCCAAATGCTCATGCATGAAAGCTTCAGATAGAAAACCACGCAGAATGACCGTCGACTGGAAGTATTATTCTGTGCTGGTGTAAGGCCAGGAATAACCTTACAACAGATTTCAAATGTAATCCGTAACCGTCATCATGTGAAAAAAAAAGTAGGTGATAACATCGGTAAGTTACCTACCCTACCACCTACTCAGTACAAAGAATGAATCTACGTGTGTGCATCACGTAAAGGAGCTTCTGTGTTTGAATAAAGGTTTTGCCTGCAAAGCTTTGCCAGGTTTCCATACTGTATAAGGAGTGTCAAATGATGATGATCACGCCGTTGATTATGATGAAGTCGGCCGTGAGTGCAACGGCTCGAAACCTTTTAGAACAATTGACAATAATGATAATAATGGTAGGAAGTATCGTCGTGTGGCTCAATTCGATCGTTTGCATCGACTACGAGTAACGGGGCATCGGCTGATTGTATGTACCTACTTGTGTATGCTTCCTCCTAGTCGGAAGAAAGTTCGTTTGTGCCTATTCCTGCACACTTCCGGCCCGCCGGAAACTGTCCAAATTGGCGATAATGGCTTATCAAACATGACATAGGGGCGGCAATGGCTGTGTGGTAGTAGCAGGCTTGTTGCAAATACGCACACATCCGCTTCTGATAACGGTAAAGACGGGTTTCCTTCCTAGTGGGCCTGCCTGGGTCCGCGAGGTCAGCCAGCCAGTGTCGTTGTTGGCTATGATACAGCGCACCTTTTGCCTAGACACAGCTGTTTCCAAAGTGCATTGCTCAAAGTACACAATATTTAGGTACATAATATGCTTTATGCCTAATGGGTTGAACACTCACTGCAACACCCAGTTGCAACACTTTTCGGTAGAATTTCGCTACGCCCACTGATACTACATACCTATAGTTATAGTATAGGTGAAGTGTCTACGTAGTTATATCTATGTATACCAAATGAACTGTCTCAGCAGCTAGATAAGACCGCAGCACTATGTTGGATAGCTACAGCTACCGAGGAAAAAACTTCGAAGTCCTGCCGGGCACTTTTAAAGCCATCGCAGTTAATTTAGACTTACCTTAACCATAAATGTTTTAAGTGATACGTAACTTCAACTAGAGACTGCCAACGTACAATCAGTGCCATAGAAAGGCGCCGAACATGCAAATATGTTCGAGTTAAGATGTAATTACGAAACACGATATGATGGGCCGTCAAGAGCATTCTTTTTCCGAGCGGTATGTTTATAGAGTATTACAAGCAATTATTATCACTATGCACTCGGCTAACCCAAAGCACATGTGATTTTTAACACCTCGAGAGATGTGCGCTCATGCAATTTTCTTCGTCGGTTGGGTGGGTCGTTTTTGTCATTAATCCGGTTTTTATACGTGAAGTGCAAACTGTGTCTTTGATTTATGTTTCATAGGGGTTAGAAATTACGGATTGGAAATCAGTGATGATATAGCATATAGACAATTCACCTCACTTCTTAAAATAGTAGGCCGTTCAAGTGTATTACCACCAAGGTCATTGGTGAAAACACCCCTCCAGAATGACGAATGACCAACCTTGAACATCCGAATAGTTTTCACTTTTTTATGAAGATTTTCAGTGTTGTTCGGTTAATTGTCTTAACAAATACACCTCTAGGTTCGATATATTATCACTTACATCTCGATTTACACTCGGATCCCCTCGTGAAAATCCTCGATGTAGCGATAATACACCTCACCTATCGGTGTATTACATACGACAATTTACCTCGCACTCCTTAAAACAGTAGGCCGTATAAGTGTATTACCACCAAGGTCATTGGTGAAAACACCCCTCCAGAATGACCAACCTTAAACATTTAAACAGTTTTCACTTTTTCAGGAAGATTTTCAGTGGGGTTCGGTTCGGTTAATTGTCTTTTCCTACGACCACCTATACGAAAGTGACCTCTTTCACACGCTATAGTAGGCCCGAAAGTTGTCAATTACGTCAACCTACCCAACCTGTGCGTTATAGCCGTGCGTTATTATAACGCACAGTTCATTCGGACCACGAAACAATACGAATTCAAACGACGATTTAATCACAATTTCAAAAAACCGACTTTCACCACCCTAACTCTGATTCACAAGCAAATCAACAATAATTCGCACCTACAGGACTGGCCTCAGTCATGTCCTCTCAACTGATGGTATATGGTAGTATGGTAACAGAGTAGGGAAACTTCGGTGGAGTTTTTATTTTTGTATTTTTCAAATTTGTGATGCCCCTTCGATAGTTTGTCGAGTTTTCAATCCAACAGTACTGTTTGTTAAGTTTTTAGTATATTTGTGACGTCACAATAATATATTTTTAAAACAGATACAACGGCAGCAATTTTTGGAATTTAGGACAAAGAAAAAATACGGGTACATTATTTTTAACCATACTATTGATTAAGCAAATAAAAACAAATAGGCAAGTACCCCATTTAGGTACTCCGTATCCACAGAACTTTTTGCACCTTTGAGGACGGAGTTGAGTGGGTAATAAGCGTTGCGCAATCAATCTCTGTGGGTTTATTCCTTGACAGAATCTCACCATTTAGGTCTCTTTCGAAAGCTACAAGGATGTATTTTGGTTTGAGCCCATTGGGATATCCAAAATCCAAAAATCAAAAAAAATATTTTTCGATTTTGGAAATACCAATGGGCTCAAACCAATGTACATCCTTTCTTGTGGCTTTCGGAAGAGACCTAAATGGTAAGATTCTGCCAAGGAATGAACCCACAGGGATTGATTCCGCAACGCTTATTTCACCAATATAACTCCGTCCTTAAGGGCGTTTTTTCACGAAGATGTGAAGGGGTACGCATAACTCGTATTCGGGCTATACCGGGTGATCATTTGAAAACTATCTACCTATAATAACTCCCGATTCCTAGTGGAAATGTCTTCGAGCAAAAACAGGTCGATTTTTATATAGAGGGGGACATCTAAAACATACATTAGCGATTTTCTATCTTAAGCCCCCTCGCCCCCACCTACCACAACTTTGAAATTTCAAATGACACTACCTATTTTGCGATACATTAAATTCAACAGAATCAAATTCTCTTTCTGAAAAAATATTTCTAAAATTTTTAACCCCACCCCTCTTTCCCCCTAAATTCTCTGAGTGTCCAATTAAATATTCTTGACCTCTCAATTCTCTTCAATGCAGTCAACGTCATCCTGCACAGCATCGAAAGAGAAAATTTTCTATGGAAAAAGTGCCACCCAAATTCACCTTTTTGCTCCCCCCTCCTCACCTAAAAAATCTAAAATGACAATACCTACTTTGTGATATATCAAATCAAAGGGAATTGAATTATCTCTCTGTGCACAATTTTTTCGAAATTTTTAAAACCCCCGTATTTCTACTCAAGTCCTCCAAATGTCCAGTTGAATGGGGAAGGGGTTGAAAATTGAAAAAAAAAGTTTTTAGAAAGAGAATTAATTTCATATAATTTGAGGTATCACAAAGTGGGTGGTATTTTGTTAAATTTTAAAGTTGAGGTGGGGGGGAGCAATGGGGTGAATTTGGGTAGCACTTTTTTCACCGAAAATTCCCTTCTTTGGAGCTATTCAGGATGATGCTGACTAAACTGAAGATAATTGAGGGGTCCAGAATATTGAAAGGGACACTCAGAGAATTTTTCGGGAGAAGGGTAGAGTTGAAATTTTAGAAAATATCTTTTTCAAAAAAAGAATTTAATTTTCCTCAATTTGATGTATTGCAAGGTAGGTAGTGTCATTTGAAATTTTATTTCTGGAATGGGTGGGGGCGAGGGGACTGAAGAAGAAATTTGCCAATGTATGTTTTATACGAAGGCGTAGAAGGGCCAACAATAATTTAACAAAGTTAAAGCAAATTGAGCTTGATCATTGCAATTTAAACCTAAACAATTGTAACTTCGAACGTACAATTGTAACTTCGAACTTACATTGTAACTTCGAACTTACAATTGTAGGTTCGAAGTTACAATGTAAGTTCGAAGTTACAATTGTAGGTTCAAAGTTACAATTGTAAGTTCGAAGTTACAATTGTAACTTCGAAGTTACAATTGTAGGTTTGAAGTTACAATGTAAGTTCGAAGTTACAATTGTAGGTTCGAAGTTACAATTGTAAGTTCGAAGTTACAATTGTAAGTTCGAAGTTACAATTGTAAGTTCGAAGTTACAATTGTAATTTTGAAGTTACAATTGTAGGTTCGAAGTTACAATGTAAGTTCGAAGTTACAATTGTAGGTTCGAAGTTACAATTGTAAGTTCGAAGTTACAATTGTTTAGGTTGAAATTGCAATGATCAAGCTCAATTTGCTTTAACTTTGTTAAATTATTGTTGGCCCTTCTACGCCTTCGTAGTTTTAGATGTCCCTCTTGATGTAAAAATCGACCTGTTTTTGCTCGAAGAAATATTGACTAGGAATCGGGAGTTATTGTAGGTGGATAGTTTTCAAATGATCACCCGGTGTAACTAGGTACTTGGTGACCTTATGAAAAGTTTGATACCAAAAAAGCTTATTCGTTCGAAACTTTCTCTAGATTGTACCGACTTTTACGGCGTACCGCCAGGCCTATTATCGTAAACATCGGCTAGAAATATGATTATCGAAATTCTCTGTAGGTATATCCTCTCGTCTAACTTCAACTAGACATCAATGCTGAACTTAATATTTCAACGTTTCGTCTGAAGCCGTCCACTTAGTACTATTCCATTGTTTCTTCGTGTAATTTGTAGTTGACCGTCATTAAGACACAATGTCATAAAGCGGCTAAGTGAGATCGTAAAGCCCCTTTGATGTATGACTGGCCAACAAAGTAAGTCGCGTCTGTCTTATGTGAAATCAATATGAGGAGGCTTAGAATCAAGAAACACGTTTACCAGGAAAACAAGTTCATCGCTCCATAGATATTCAATCTACTGCCACTACGCCACGATAACAGCAGTAGTCGCTATTACTTGTTAGTGCTTGTTAATCTTTAATTAATTGCTTCGAATTAACTACTCGGGCTCCGAGATCATTATTGCTTCATTTTAAACCATGAAATTTGTTTAGGTACATGTCAATTTGTTCGAGGTGTATTCGAGAGGCACTTTCATTGATGATGAATTTGGTTATTTGATGATTTAAGTGACACCGCTTGCTTGAAATTGATTGATTGGGCATACAAAATGAAAATTGAAAGAGGCATGTGTGGGTGAGGGGGGGGGGGAGAAAGAATATTTTCGGATAGCTTGATTTTATACTACCGTGAGATCAAAAATTGTTACTCAAAGGTGGCTTTGATGGGGAAAATGCTGTCTACAGCAGTCCAGTGTCGTAATAGGCTAGTGGACATAGGTTTTTTTATTTTTTTTTTAATGAAAAATCCTCCCAAAATTGGTGCATTGGCAAGATGATCTTGTTTGAAAAAGTTTTTGTACATATAAAAAAAAAATGAAAATGATTTGTCTGTTTGAATGGCGCGGCAAGTGCGTGACGTCACATTTTGAAGCGCCAATGGAACTCTGGTTGGCCATTCCACATACTTAAATAGCTATACCGCGCAAGAGAGACGTCCGACACCTGTAACACCTGTTTTTATGGGCGCCGCCATCTTGATGGTTATTTAGGGACTTTGGGTGGTGTGGACTGGCACCACTTCGCTAGTTGGCCACTTGACTAAGCACGACATTATTTTGCTTCTCCCTCAAAGAACGTGGAATCAACACTAATAACATCAAGTGGGAATCAACAGGTGAAGAAAAGGTGTGCGATCATTCCAGCATCCAAAAGTTCGGTTAACTACGTGATGTTTATTTACACTGTCAAAAAGCTGTCACTTGACGTTTCGTTTACTCAGAGTACAGTGACTCCCAACCATCCAACTCGATGTGAGTATTTCGTAATTTCAAGAAAACTAAATACACTTACGTGATGGTACTTGAAAAAACTGGATCGCTATTGTAAAATTGCAGAAGGTTTGATCAGTTTCACGGGCCTTAGGATATTTTGTGGTAGCTATATAGCTCGGTATTTTGAGATACACTGGAAATTAACCATCAAGATGGCGTCATTCTCTAACTCCTTCTGTTACGCGGCGCGGCAGAATGCGCAGTAGGTTCATGAGCGGTATAGCTATTTAAGTATGTGGGCCATTCAATGACTGAAGGACACCTTCTTGTTTTGAACTGATTTATACCGGAAAAATATAATGAAATGCTGGAGTGCTATGGTTTGACCTCACATTTTGGTTGATTCTTCCTTAAAATTCACTTATTTTTGCTCGTGCAGGCTTCGGATTGATGTCACAACAGTGTTATTAGTGCCATATGAGTGGCAGTACTGCGAGTGTCGCATGCCATATGTCAACCCCACGTCAAATAATCTAGTTTTTTTTTAATACAATTTCGCTTCATAATACATAATAACTCCATGCAATGGCATCAAAAATAAGTTCTTTGTGATAAAGTTGTGCTCGCACGTGGAAATACACCACTACGTAATAGATCCAGAACGAATGCTTCGGTCGAATGTCAAATGCGTTCCCCTCTCCTCCCTCCCTTCCACCTCCTAGCCCATTTTCAAGCTGTGACGTAGCATATTATTATTCCTGATTTGAATAAGTCTACTTTCAAATTTATTTTTTACCGAAATGAAATCATATTTCGAAAAACTTTTCCAACTACAAATTCGTCGTTCAGATATTCATCAGGTTTGTGATACTTTTATACTGAAATGCGATTGATGTCCAGTAGCCTATTAGCCTATTTGAAGAGGCAGGTACCTGTAGACCGCAAGAGGCGCCCCAGTCTATATTTTTTTCTACTTTTGCATCTTTATTTGCTGTTCATGACTACTTTTACCATCTTTTGCACCTTTCATACACCTCATTACGGTTTTCGAAAGTAACCGGAAGCGGAAGTGACCTCCTCGACATAGTCTTTCGGTTCAAAAATAGGTCACTTTATATATTTTTTGATATTCCGATTGAGATTTCCATGCGAATACAACTATGTCTTTGAAAGGTTTCTACTACAAAAAATAACCACTTCATACTCGTAGCAGTTTGAAATATGGATATGGACAACCCGAGCAACAAAATTGAAATGATTCATTGCTAAAAACGATCGTGATCAAACGAAATATCCTGTCACTTCAAGTTGGTTTATGCCCAAAAAATTTCATTTGATTGATTTAATTTTTCATTTGATCAAGGCCACCTTGGCAATTCATTTCAATTGTGTTGTCAACAACATACAAGGTACCTATGCCTTGTATCTATCCCATTTGAAAATCAAAAGTTTATTAGATAGTAAATAGTGAATAGTGTAATAATTATATTACTTGAATCTTGTAGTATTACGGTTTAATAAAGAATATACCGGGTGATCATTTGAAAACTATCTACCTGCAATATCTCCCGATTCCTAGTGCAAATGTCTTTGAGCAAAAACAGGTCGATTTTTATATCGAGGGGGACATCTAAAACATACATTGGAGAATTTATATCTCAAGCCCCCTCGCCCCCACTCATCCCAACTTTGAAATTTCAAGTGACACCACCTACCTTGCGATACGTCAAATTAAAGAGAATGAAATTCTCTTTCTAAAAAAATATTTTAATTTTTTTTAACTCCACCCCCTGTTCTTCCTAAAATTCTCTTAGTGTCCAAGTTAATATTCTTGACCTTCATTTCCCTTCAATACAGTAAACGTCATTCTGCACAGCATCGAAAGAGAAAATTTTCTAGAAAAAAAGTGCCACCCAAATTTACCCCTTCGCTCCCCCCACCTGACCTCAAAAATTTAAAATGTCAATACCCACTTTGTAATACATCAAATTAAAGGAAATTGAATTCTCTTCCCGAAAAAGATTTTTTCACAATTTTTAAAGCCCCCCCATCTCCCCCTTAGAATACTCCAAATGACCAATTTCTTGGGGGAGGGGTAGAAAATTTCGAAAAAATTATTTTTGGAAAGAGAATTCAATTCCCTTTAATTTGATGTATCACAAAGTAGGTGGTGTTTTGTTAAATTTGGGAGTTGAGGTGGGGGAGAGCAAAGGGGGGAATTTGGGTAGCACTTTTTCCACCAGAAATTTTCTTCTTCAATGCTATCTAGGATGACGCCGACTAAATTGAGAAAAAAATGAGGGGTCCAGAATATAAAATGGGACAGTCAGAGAATTTTTAGGGAAAAGGGGGTGGGGTTAAAAATTTATAAAATATTTTTTTCAGAAAGAAAATTTAATTTTCTTCAATTTGATGTATCGCAAGGTAGGTAGTGTCATTTGAAATTTCAAAGTTGGGGTAAGTGGGGGCGAGGGGGGTGAATATAGAAATTTGCCAATATATGTTTTGGTTGTCCCCCTTGATATAAAAATTGACCTGTTTTTGCTCGAAAAAATATTCACCAGGAATCGGGAGTTATTGCAGGTGGATAGTTTTCAAATGATCACCCGGTATATAGTACAAGTTAGCGGACTCGAAGTCTCGACTCAACTGAATAGGATAAGTAGATGTGAAAAGAAAAAGGGGCTGCAAGCCACAGGGTGTTCAACCCTCCAGATGGTATGGCTAGCAGGGTCAGTGGTGTTTGTTACAGTCCTCCCCTATTGTTCTGCCTAACGTCTCGTGGCGGAACAATAGCTGTTACGGTAGTGGCGTGGGCCCATTTTCCGCGGTCTGCGCCTTCTTCGCCGTGGGACAGGGGCCTCTTCTGCACCATTGATAGTGCGATTCCGGTGATCGACTCCAGGTGAAAAAGGGTATAGAACCCCGTTGCTGAAAAGAGCTGTACGGTCACTCTTGAACTCAGCGTTTTTTGGAACCGGCCCACAAAGGATGTCACAGGCAGTTTCACATTCTTCTATGGGACCCTCCTCTAGCAAGCGGTCGGCTTTCGTTTGCAAAATCTTCCTTCTGCGATGCGGTACAATGATCGGTGCAGGTTCCCCGATGTCAAAGAAGGCGGCACCTCCCCTGGCGTCTCGTTCGCTTGTTAGCAGTGATCCTTCGTCCTCGCGGAGGACGCTAATTGCACCCAAATTAGCGGTCGCGGTTTGGGCCTCGAAGGTCAATTGGTACTTTGTATCCGGGGAATCCGCCAAGACATACGTGCCCTTTGTGATATCAATATTGATTCCGGCGTTTCTCACAAAATCTACCCCGAGAATGGTCTGATTTTCAGCATCTGGCAGGACAATAAACGTGGAATTTATGACTCGATCATTCAAAGTGACGGCAACGGTCGTCACTAACAGCGGTCACTAATAAATCACGGGTTTTGGTGGACCCGTCAGCCAGCCGTATAGTTCTTACTTGTTCGGCAAAGCGACATCCTTGGGATTTTGAAATTTTGTATAGTTTGGGGCCGACAATAGTTTGGCCAGCTCCCGTATCCGAAAGGCCAACTTCCTGCACACTGGCTACTTGGATTTGCAAGAGTGGTCGATCGTATAAGGCGGCGGGAAGCGTCGGGCCGTCCAGTGCAAATAAATCCAGGGAACCTGCTTTAATGTAGTTGGTGCGCGAACCAGAAGGGTTACCTCTCGCGTCGTTCGGGCAGTTCTGACGCAGGTGACCAGGTTGTCTACACAGGTAGCAGGTGACCTGCTCCGTTTTGAGGTGCGGTGGAAGTATAGCTGGTTCCTGCGGTCGGCTGCTTTGCGAGGCCAGCTTCCTGCACTCCGGCATGGGGTGTCCAAATGCTCTGCAGTAATCGCACCGTGGTCTTTGGTTCTTAGGCGATAGTGGACACGGCAGGGGTGTCTCGTATTCCGCGAGAATTGTCTCCACTTTGCGCGCGTGGTCCAGCAACTCGGAGAAGTTGGTGACGCTGTCGCGGGGTAAATCCTTCCGAATTCGGAACGCCAACAACCCGTACGAAAGAGTCTGAGGTCTCTATTCCTGCAAAAGTTTCGAGTGATATCCAGTGGAGACATAAAAAGAAATGATCTTGTAAAAGGTGCACTGAAGACGTCATCACTTTTTTGGAAAATACCACAGCAAAAATTTTGTCTACATAATTAGGTTTACGGAATGCGATTAATGGTGCTATTCTGTAAAAAATAACATTCCATAAACGCTCTGTTATGTAAAAATTCGTGTTGGCCATTGGCTGTTGCCTAGGTAATAACAACGTAACAGAGCCTTTGTGGAATGTAATTTTTTAGAGAATCGCACCATTAGTTGGGAACGCCACAAGACATAGTTATGAATTTATCGTTTCCTGACATATAAGAAAAAATAAAAACAGATCTCTTGATCTCTACCAAAGAATTCTTTTTTCAAGTGTGGGGAATGCAACGGACACGACGACAATTATTGATGAAAACAATTTCAATAGACCCGTAAGCTTCGTTTATGGCACACATAACGATACTCAATGATCGTTTTGTGAAAGTTCTTGCATCTTGAAAATTTGGAGGGCCCCAATGGGCCCCCTAAGGAACGAAATATGGAGTGCTGCCGGTTAAATTGCTTGTTTTGGTATAAAGTACGCTCATGCAAAATCTCGTTACTCTACTCCAAAATGCAGTGTCATTTTGCGTACCACCCCTACTATACCTACAGGTGTCCCGTTTTTCAACGCTTACTATTGGTATCTCGGAAACGGTGAGAGATACAAAGTCGGTTAAATTACAAAAAAGTTGCGCAATTTTATGGCTATTCCAAAAATATCAAAATATCAACGATATCTTTGATCGTTTTTTAAATATCCCAAAAAAAAACTGAAAAATGCCGAATTCCAAAAATTGAAATTATTTTTTTATTATGACAGCTATCAATTTGAAAATTGGAATCCTGACATTTTTTAAGGTCCTTGATCGACTGACGTCAATAATTTTTTCCTGCACTCACTAGTTTTTGAGATATGATAGTTAACTTAATTTTTTCTTATCGACACCATATCATTTATTCACCTATAAAACTCATCTTTTTTTCTCTTTACAAAGATATAAAACACTTGTAGCATTTTTGTCGAAATAACCTGTAAAAATTGGAAAAATCATATCTGGGGCGAATAAATCTAGTTACCGGTTCGGTTACCATGCTCTCGTGGCATAATAACAATGGCATTCGGTTGCCATGGTCGGTTGATTTTGGAAAAAGCTGAATTACATTCCGTTTCGTTGTATTTGATAATGGTAATAAATAACAATAAAACAAATACAAGACCAAGTATAACACAAAATAACATCGCAATAGCAATAAACATTTATAATTTACAATTACTCGAAATGGGGTTCATTTTGCGGGGAACGCTCAAAGATTGAATTTGTGGTTCATGACAGAACATCCCAAAGCAACCAAGAGCTGGAAGCAAGGAGTTGATGATGCGTTCCAGTCAATAAGTAATAACCCGCACGATATCAGCGCAGCCGTTGAAAACATGGCTAAAAGGCACACAACTCTGCATAGAGCAAAATGGACTCCAATTCGAGCAATTGTAAATCATGAATGTTTATTGCTATTGCTATGGTTTTTTTTGTGTTATACTTGGTTCTGTATTTTTTTTGCGGTGGGCGGGTATCTGTGTAGTCACTGGCAGTACCTCCTTAGCACCGTAGCTAACCTACAAAAGACCGAAAGCATCAATCACATTTTATTTGAGTGTCCCATGTACAGAGGCCTGAGACGGAGATTGTCTGACTTACCTGGTGAAGACCACCTGCTGCTCCGCGATCTGAATTGCTCCGGCGCTTGCGCAGTTTTCAGGTTCATGGGTGAAGCAATGAAGCTTCGATCGTTTGCTCTGAATGAATAAGTGGTAGTGCGTATTTGTCGAGATCTCCGTTCTTTTTTCACCCCTGGGGGCTTGGCACTTGCTGAGGCTGTTTTTCTTTGACACCATGGTATCACATTCTGAGCTTTGCAGATTTAGTTTGTTGTTGCTTTTACAGTTTATATTTTCTTTTATTTTATTTTATTTTGAATCAATTCATTTTCTTGATTTCATTTTGTTAATTTAAGAATATGATGTCTAATTTAAATTTGTTCTTACTTTACATTTTGCCCCATTTTACCTTGTTTATAATACAAATGTATTTGAAAAACAATAAACCCAATTACAATTACAATTGGCACCGTAGCGCCTTAGTACTCTAATGCCCGATTGCACAAAAAAAAAATTGATATCGAACTTTGTAGTACCGCATCAAATTTTGGTGCGGTATTAAATCGTAATCGCATTGCAGGAAGCAAAATTAGATCCAAGATCAACTAACCCCGGACCAAGTGTGAACGAGCCACAAAAAGCATCGAGGCGATCGTCATATTGACTTCATGCGGCTGGCAATTGAAAATAAAGCCGTCGTAGCATGGTGATAAAGGGTTTGAATTCCGATGCAAAGGACCAGGTTCGAACCTCATCAGCAGAAAGCCAATTTTTTTTTTGCTTTAACGTGAAATATAAGGGCTACACTTCTCAAGTTTATTGTTCTAATATGAAAAATTGAAAATCTGACATTATTCTTGAATTGAAAGGTAAAATGGTTGAAAAAAAAATTGGTCTCAACAGGATTCGATCATGGTACCACCCGCATGCAAAGGCAAGAGCCTAACCACACGACCAACCAACTTCAAATATTATTTTGGGTTGGCACGCACATCATCTGTGTGTGTCAAATACATTTTGTGAAAACAATTTTTGAATGAAAATGCACAAATAATAGCTTGTATGCACATTAAAACCTACTATTATATGCACTTGCAGTGATTTTATGCCGAATCAAACGCACGGATCACCCTGAAACGATCGAATTTCCAACGATCTGTCATTCTGTCAATTTAATACCGGGGTCGAGGTGATATCAGATTTGATGCGGTATTAGTTTGTTTAGTTCGGTATCAAATCCTTTGTGCAGTCCAAAATGGGCGTAATCTGCGTTTGGTGCGGTATCAGAATAGTTCGGTACCAAATTTTCCATGTCAGATTTTTTTGTTTCTGCACTCCATTTTGTTGTTTAGTCCGGTATTAAACGATTTGATACCGAACTAAATATTTAATACCACGTTTGTGCAATCGGGCATAAGCGCGACGCCGGGTGATTTACACACCACCCACCATTTTATGGATGGATCAACAGCGAGGTTATTAGCACCCTTTTTTTCGGTGTCCTTCTCGTTTCACAATTTTCCCCTTGAAGTGACTGCACGGTGGTACACGCCAAGGTACTAAAGAGCGTATGAAAATGTTCACCTGGCCCGAGCCGGATTCGAACCCACGATCCCTGAAATTGCTTCCAAAGACGGAGTCCGTCGCGCTACCGGCCGGGTTGGTTCTGTATTTGTTTTATGTTATTTATTATCATTATCAAATACACAAAAACGGAATGTACGTAACTCAACTTTTCCCAAAATCAACAGATCATAGCAACCAAATGCCATTGTTTATATGCCACAAGAGCATGGCAACCGAGTGGCAACTCGAGTTTTTCGCCTCAAAAACAGTTTTTCCAATTTTTACAGGTTATCATGACAAAAATGCGACAAGTGTTTTATATCTTTGTAAAGAGAAAGAAAAGATGAGTTTTATGGGGTGGATAAATGATATGGTGTCCATAAAAAAAAGAAGTTAACTGTCATAACTCAAAAACTAGTGAGCGCAGGAAAAAAATTGATAACGTCAGTCGATCAAGGACCTTCAAAAATGTCAGAATACCAATTTCCAAATTGATAGCTGTCATAATAGAAGACACAAGTGGATAAAGGATTCATGTCACACAAAACTGTTTCTGAGATAACAGCCCTCAAAGTTCAATTAGTATTACTTTTTTGTCTCCCATCAAATATAAAAAAGTCAGATGGATTGATTGAAACATGTATCATAGAAATCTACTAATATTAGTTGGAACATAAAAAGGTTCATGTAGTTTAACAGAAGCAAAAAAACAAAACATAGATCCTTCATCAACTACAAAATGCAAAAATATTAGCCCTGATACGGGAACTAGCCCAGGCGCCAGGGAAAACAATAAGGAAATAATTGTTTCCTGGCTGGAAACTAGCTTAAAACGATCTGTGTAGCTTAGGTTTTGACATGCTAGTTTCCCCCCTTTCGGAAATGTCGGCGTCATGTCGCCATCATCAACAAGAAGTGCACCAGCGTGGTTTTTGCCGAATATCTTAATTTTGGGTCATCTGACAGCAAAAGATTTAAGAATTCATTTTGAAGCCTATGAAATTCCCTACAGTTTAGTTTTTCAATCAATTTTCTACGACCTATGGTCTTTGGGATAGAGCTTCTGGAAGCGAGACTCATTGCCGTGAAAGCTCCATGGCCACTTGACTCGAAAAACAAAAAATGTCAATGTGACAAAAAAAAATTCAAAATGAGATTACTCGAGAATCCTTCATGCTATAGTTGCGGTTATGGTCTAAAACTCTTCCCCTTGAACCGTAGATTACGAACATTGAAAAGTCAAAAACGTCACATTGTACATATACAGGCTGTACTACGGGAATCAAATCGGAACAGGGAAATTTGACATATTTCTTCGATTTAGCCTATGCGAAACTCTAAGCACTTATCACGAGTCCAATATCAATATGCATTGCTCTGTAAGCTTCACTTCATACACTTAAGAAGTGGTCAGCTCACAGCCTTCCTGTAAAATGTTTTGAAGGCCCTCTGAAATCATCAAAATTTACAGTAGCAAGAAATGTATGTAACAGTACATTATATACAAAGGAACCAAAGTGAATTTTTGATCCCTTGGGTGGAGTTTGTTGCTCGAGGGCCCTTTGGGTCCAAATCCCCAAATTAAAAATTCACTTTGGTCCCTTGGTATATAATATACTGTTATATACATTCCTTGGTACTGTAAATTTTTAATATTTTGATGATTTCAGAGGGCCTTCAAAACATTTTACAGTAAAGCTGTGAGCTGACCACTTCTTTAGTGTATTAAGTGAAGCTTATAGAGCAAATCCATATTGATATTGGACTCGTGTTGGGTGCTTAGAGTGTCGCATATGGGCTAAATCGAAGAAATATGTAAAATTTCTCTGATCTGATTTGATTCTCTCAGTACACCCTGTATATGTACAATGTGACGTTTTTGACTTTTCTATATTCGTAATCAACGGTTCAAGACCATCACCGCAACTATAGCATGAAGGATTCTCGAGAAATTTCATTTTGAAATTTTTTTGTCACATCGACATTTTAGTTTTTCGAGTCAAGTGGCCATGGAGCTTTTACGACAATGCCTCTCGCTTCCAGAAGCTCTATCTCAAAAACCATGGGTCGCAGAAAGGTCATTTAAAAACTATTCCGTAGGGAATTTCATTGGTCTCAAAATGACTTCTTACATCTTTTGCTGTTAGATGGTCCAAAATCAAGATATTCGGCAAAAACCACGCTGGTACACTTCTTGTTGATGATGGCGACATGACGCCGACATTTCCGAAAGGGGGGAAATTAGTATGTCAAAACTTGAGCCACACAGATCGTTTTAAGCTAGTTTTCAGCCAGGAAACAATTATTTCCTTATTGAGCTGATTTTTGCTCCCTGGCGCCTGGGCTAAACATGTAATACACTTCTTCTGGACATTTTTTTGTGTGTACATATTATAGGTGAAAAAACGTTTCCCGTAGACTCGCACGCATTACTTTCCCAGACAAACTATGTCATAACCCAACTTTCTGGGACTATGTCTATGTAGGTACATCTCGTTGTACTTATGTGAGTAATTAGAGAGAATCTCAGTTAATAAAGGATTCATGTGCAAGTAAATTTCAATTTGAGTGAATGAAGGATTCATGTACATAAAATATCTGCACATGAATCCTTTATCCACAGCTAATATTGGAGCGGTGGTAGCCGAGTGGTACAGGTAATGGCAAGCCAAACCATTCGCGCTGCCCTGTGTGGGTTCGAATCCTACTTCATCCATGGATATTTTGTGCTGTCCCCGAGGTTGCATGGTAGAGCAGCTTATAGCTGAATGCCGCCTCGTAAAATAAGACAATTAAATAAATAAATAAATAAATAAATAAATAAATAAATAATATCCAAAAATTAAATGTTCATACGAGACAAGATGTTTCACGTTTCACGACAATCGTTCCACTAATGAGAAATTTCAATATGACGGCCAAGATGGGGGCCAAATCATAAAATTCAGCTTGAAAATAAAAATGTTTATACAAGACAAGAGTAAGTTCCAAGTTCCATGACAGTCCCTCTATTGATAACAGATTTCAAGATGGCGGCGGAATCATGAAATTTAGCTTGAAAATCGGAATGATCATACGTGACAAGGGTGAGTTTCAAGTTCCATGAAAATCATTCCACTAGCAAAAAATTTCAATATGGCGGCCAAGATAGCGGCAAAATCAAGAAATTAAGCTTAAAAATAAGAATGATCATACAAGACAAGGGTAACATCCAAGTTTCATGAAAATCGTTCCACTAATAAGATATTTCAATATGGCGGCCAAGATGGTGGCGGAATCATGAAATTTAGCTTGAAAATAAGAATGATCATACGTGACAAAGGTAAGTTTCAAGTTCCATGAAAATCGTTCCACTAGCAAGAAATTTCAATATGGCGGCGGAATCATGGAATTTAGCTTAAAAATAAATAAGAATTATCTTACAAGACAAAAGTAACTTCCAAGTTTCATGAAAATCGTTCCACTAATAAGAAATCTCAATATGGCGGCCAAGATGGCGGCGCAACCATTGAATCCAATCTGCCCACTGGCCACCCACCAGGACCTGAGCTATTCATTGGAGAAAGTTCCAGGGTTCTAGTTTCATTCCCCGAGGAGGAGTTCAACTTCTTAGAAGTGCACAAGAAATCTTTGTTTTGTGATAATAATAATGATAACTATAAATGTATAAAAAAAAAAAATGCCCATTGGCCACTCTTGGGGACATAAGCTATCCATCGGAAGAAGTTCCAAGGCTTTAGCTTGATTCCCAGAGGAGGAGTTCAACTTCTTAGAAGTCCACAGTAAATATCTGTTTTTTGATAATAGTAATGATAACTATGCATGGATAAAAAAATAATGCCCATTGGCCACCCTTGGCGACATCAGCTATCTATCAAAAAAAGTTCTAAGGCTCTAGCGTTATTCCTCGAGGAGGAGTACAACTTCTTAATTTCTACACGGACAGACAGACGCACGGACAGACGGACAGACGGACGGGCAGACGGACAGACGGACGGACAGACAGACAAACCGGCCATATAAGCGTCATTTTCTTACGAAAATGCGCTAAAAAGTAGGTAAACATATATCCTTTATCAACTTCTATCTCTTTTACTCTTAATAGCACAATCATGGGACCCATCCCAAAAAATTTCTAGACACATGAATTCTTCATCCATGCAAAAAATTCATATTTTTCAAAAATGCGAAATGAATCCTTCATCCACTTGTGTCTTCAATAATAAAGAAATGATTTAAATTTTTCGAATTCGGCATTTTTCAGTTTTTTTGAGATATTTCAGAAATGATCAAAGATATCTTGGATATCTTGACATATACGCGAAATTGCGCAACTTTTTTGTAATTTAACCGACTTTGTATTTCTCACTGTTTCCGAGATACCAATAGTGAGCGTTGAAAAACGGGACACCTGTATGTAGATAAGGGTCTGAAATTTGTATTTATAGGTAGGTTGTACAGTGGTATTCATATGCCGTTTACGTTCTAACGTCAGTAGAATGACTTTCTGGAATCTGGAGCAAAAATAAAGTGACAAGCTGGGGGCTACACGGCTACGGCTGATGCCACCTGCAAAGTTTTGGAGCGAAACTATCGACGTCCATCATCCTCCCAGCGCTCCAGCTTGTCACTTTATTTTTTCTTCAAAAAGTCATTCTACTAAAAATAAAGAGTAAATATGATAATTACACTTACCGATACCATTACCTACGCCGAATGAAAATTTATTTGTTCTCCACTCTCGCAATCCCACAGAAGGGAAATAAAAACACCTTCAAGAAACTTGATCGCGCGAAAGGCACAGAGAAAATTGATTTGTGAAGTTGCATTATCTATCTCATGCCCGTTTTCTCACGATGTAGCCCTTTTCCTTATCCAGTCGGAATACACTTTGTTGTTTATTGATGTTCTGACTGTTTCTTGTGTTCATTACGCTAGCGATATTTCAAGTTCATTATCATTAATTATTTTTATAGTTGATAAAAAACGTGCTTAAGATGCGGCAATTAATCCACAGATGAGATTACGTCATCAATTTTCCAAGCGGACATTTATTGAGCCCAAGTTCAGGTCATTCGTTGCAAATGTGCACAAATTGTTGGTTTTCTGAGTACCTTCACACAGAACAGTCGATGGCGTAACAATGAGAAATGAAATCATAAGTGTAGATAGGTACCTATTTAAACAATATCAGTTTGTGATTTTCACGTTTCACAACTCTAAAATGTTTAGAAATTCGAAAATTTTCAAAATTGTGAAGATGCCATGTTTATAACAGTGCCAGTGCAATGGTATTTCAGTTTGATATATTTTTTTATGATTTTATTCGCTAGTTTCCATACCACTCTGGTTCCTTTTTCATTGTTAATTTTTTTATTCGTTTATCCAACGTCGGTCTATCTCCGCAACGAGGCCTAACACCGACGCCGGTGAATGCTTCACTCCACTATACCGGAAATTTTGCCGAACCCCTGTGTGTTCCACAACAGGGTGGGTATTTTCAGCGACCACCAATGCCGGCGACGGGTCGGCATCATCGTTCGTCTTTTACGTGCTATGCGACACACGACGCGTCTTGCATTCAGCAAGCATTCCAACTAAATCAAAGAGCTTGTTTTGGAGACAACAATCCGAACGCCCACAGTGGGACTCTAACCCACGACCCCTGGAGTAGAAGTCGAATGCGCTGACTACCACACCACAAGCTCCTCATTGTTCATTGTTAATTTAAAAGTTAGGTAACCACATAAGGTTATTTATTATTTTTTATTTAGCGTATGGACTTCAATACAAGATACCTAACAATAAATATTATGGGTTAAGTGTGAAAAAAAATAATTGTAGATTCAAGTTTGTTAGCCACTGGATGACATCAGGAGTAACCGCTACAAAGTCTTCTTTTTTTCCGAGGTAGCGACGAAGTGGGCACTCAAAAGCAATGTGGTGGATTGCAAAGGTGGGCATCTTTAACGAAAAAGCTAATTTCATTAAACGTTAAATCGTCAACAATAAAGTTAACTTTGTTATTCGTTGATCAGTTAATTGATTTAAAATGTAACGGAAGTTAACGTCAAACGGTTAACGGTTACCGTTGAACATTTTGTAAACCAAATAATCATCTCCAAAACCACCCGAACATCACTTGGAAACCGATAAAACTAATACCTACCTACACCAGCAATATACCTACACCTAACTAAACTGGGCCAACATTGAAGTGGACTCCCCAAAATTTTGCCTTGGTTGAAATGAGGATATTTCGAGAAAAAATTGTCCGATTCTGAAAATATTTGTGGTACTCGATAGAGTAATCTCTCACAGGTTTTACAGTTGAAAACTCTACTCCATTCTTTCAGACTGTTTCTATTTCTGGTTGTAAAGACAAATATGGCTGCACAAGTCAACGATAACGGACTTGAGTTAACGGAAGTTGAATGTAACGGAAGTTACTTAGCCCGTTAATAATTTTTCAAGTTAACTCAAAAGTTATCTCTTCGATAAGTAACGATTAACTAACAGAATTATGATTTGGTGCCCAGCTTTGGTGGATTGCTACTACGTAAAGCCGCATCCACATATAGGATAAGTGCAGTTGGACTGCAGGGGACTGCGTAGGTAATAGACCAATCTTACCACGAGCGTTCACATAGAATTAGTGCGGACCTAGCAACTTGACACGTGAGCTGCCGACCTGATGCAACAACCGTCAAACGGCCCTTTTTTTTAACGTCTAAAATTTGGCAGTCGCATCTCACAGCAGCAGCTTCGCATTATCAGTCAAGTCATCACGCCGCAATAATAGCTAAGCAATGGAATCGTGAATTGTGATGGGCGATGGCAAGAAAATTGGCAAAGGCACTGCGGAATAGTCTAGGCCACTTTTCTCAAAAGGCGTCTAGAAACCGGTCCTAGAAGCAAATCATATAACATTTTGGCAACAAGCGGTTTTTCACTAAATGGACCCTGCTGAATCTGAAAATCCATGTTGCCATCCCGAAATTTGGACCGTTAGGCCCCCAGGGCCCCATTTTCGACATTCCGGGCCATTTTGGTTTTCTCCGGTTTTTTCAGTTCAACAGGTCATATCTTTGAGACCGTAACAGATAAAATAAAAATTCTTCCACTGTTGCCTTGCCTTATGATTACTGAAAGCCTCCTATGCACTTTCCGTTCTTAATTTCTGTCAATTACATCTACAGATCATCAAGATCAGAAGAGATGCAAAAACACAACACAAAAACTTCGACCTATGGGGAGCTATGTGAAATGTTGAAAATAAGTCCATATATATGCGAAACCATATGTAGAGAAAGCTTCGAATAAGTTTTTGGCAAAGTTACGTTACAACAGGCCTTTTGGTTCAGCAGTTATGATTTTTTGAAAATCGATGTAGGGAAAGTGCGCGCTGTTTTGGGGGAGTGTCGGTCATTTGACCGAATAAGCTGACATCGGCCCGCAGTACAGCGGCGAGGCTGGCAGTTCGTTTTCTTACTCTCAAAATTTGCTCTGTATGGATATTACTGATCATTTCAGTATGTTTGATTACGAATATGAATATGTACCTACCTATATGTATGCGAACCAAAGCACAAAGATCCATGGCCCATAATCTATTGCTGGTTTAGGTACTCTCATGACCGGGCCGGGCTGAATGGCACATCGCACTATTTTGAGCAATAAGCGGTCTTCGGGTAGGTAGTTTTATTGATATTATCGCGGCATCTACAAGAACGGTTGATTCAGCCGGTTTTACATCCACAAGACAAGATGTTGATCTATACTTTTGGTAAGGGGTCTAGCGTCGTCAATAAGGATCAAGTTCCGTGCTCCGTTTTTTTCCAGCCACAGTTTTCAGGAAGTAGTGAGACTGAGTCGCAGATATTCGCGTTGTACAACACTGCTGCCTGCCAGTGACTTCACTGGATATGAAGTCGGGCTGCATAACTTGTTGGGATAGAGCTTCAGGCTTTTTGACTGTTCCAGAAAGGACATGCCTGGCGATATCAGTCCTTATTTCAACTGAATCTTTTACCCACAAAAAGATTTCCAGTCAGTAATTTAGAAGACCTTTTGAATTTAGTTTCACTTTATAATGCTTTGTGAGGAATCTCTCTGCATCAAAGATGTCATCTTTCGTTAGTGGCATAGCCCCCAAGTTCGAAAGTAACGTGCGTGATAGGTACTTTGCAAATATTTTTAGGGCTGCTGTCTCCGTAATTATTGCCGTAATAAATGATGTCACATCACATCTCGTGAGTGCGTGCGAAGCAAGTAGATATACTTTGTTTTTCTTCCAGCGATAAAGTTTTCCGGTCATTCCTGTCAAAGTTATTGGCACAAGTAACAGGCTCATGTTTTGAAATCTGCGATAGATGAATTTCTCTGCCTGCTTTGTATGCCATTCGAAGCGCCGCTGTAAGATATTTCTATGGCCTTGTTGAACTATTTTGTTGGTATTTTTCGATGCAACAACTTTTCGTCAGTCGCCGAGGATGAATGTATGATTCTTTTGCAAAGGTTGATGGTGGCTACTGTTGGGCTTTTGAGTTCAGTTATCCGATATCTGTGCAAGACGATCTTTAACTAAGCTCTTCACTTGCTCTAGTTCTTGTCGGTGTGCTTCCAACATGAGCCTGTTACTTGTTCCAATATCTTTGGCAGAAATCACCGGAAAACTTTATCGCTGGAAGAAAAACAAAGTATATCTACTTGCTTCGCACGCATTCACGAGATGTGATGTGACATCATTTATTACGACAATCACGGAGACAAGTGCCCTTAAAATATTTGCTAAGTATCACGGACGTTATTTTCGAACTCGGGGGCTATGCCACTAACGGAAGATGACATCTCTGAGGCATAGAGATTCAGAATTCAAAAGGTCTTCCAAATTACTGACTGGAAATCTTTTTTAGGTAAAAGATTCAGTTGAAATAAGGACTGATATCGCCAGGCATGTCCTTTCTGGGACAGTCAAAAAGCCTGAAGCTCTATCCCAACAAGTTATGCAGCCCGACTCCATATCTAGCGGAGTCACTGGCAGGCAGCAGTGTGGTACAACGCGAATATCTGCGACTCAGTCTTACTACTTCCTGAAAACTGTGGCTGGAAAAAAACGGAGCACGGAACTTGATCCTTATTGACGACGCTAGACCCCTTACCGAAAGTATAGATCAACATCTTGTCTTGTGGATGTAAAACCGGCTGAATCAACCGTTCTTGTAGATGCCGCGATAATATCAATAAAACTACCTACCCGAAGACCGCTTATTGCTCAAAATAGTGCGATGTGCCATTCAGCCCGGCCCGGTCATGAGAGTACCTAAACCAGCAATAGATTATGGGCCATGGATCTTTGTGCTTTGGTTCGCATACATATAGGTAGGTACATATTCATATTCGTAATCAAACATACTGAAATGATCAGTAATATCCATACAGAGCAAATTTTGAGAGTAAGAAAACGAACTGCCAGCCTCGCCGCTGTACTGCGGGCCGATGTCAGCTTATTCGGTCAAATGACCGACACTCCCCCAAAACAGCGCGCACTTTCCCTACATCGATTTTCAAAAAATCATAACTGCTGAACCAAAAGGCCTGTTGTAACGTAACTTTGCCAAAAACTTATTCGAAGCTTTCTCTACATATGGTTTCGCATATATATGGACTTATTTTCAACATTTCACATAGCTCCCCATAGGTCGAAGTTTTTGTGTTGTGTTTTTGCATCTCTTCTGATCTTGATGATCTGTAGATGTAATTGACAGAAATTAAGAACGGAAAGTGCATAGGAGGCTTTCAGTAATCATAAGGCAAGGCAACAGTGGAAGAATTTTTCTTTTATCTGTTACGGTCTTCGAGATATGACCTGTTGAACTGAAAAAAACGGAGAAAACCAAAATGCTCCGAAATGTCGAAAATGGGGCCCTGGGGGCCTAACGGTTCAAATTTCGGGGTGGCAACATGGATTTTTAGATTCAGCAGGGTCCATTTAGTAAAAATCCGCTTGTTGCCAAAATGTTATATGATTTGCTTCTAGGCCCAGAAAAAACTGGAAAGTGGAATATACTATGTAACGGGATCTAGGTACTTTATACACGTAGATTCAGGTGTACATCTTTATTGCTGATTACTGCTCAATACATGTGGCTAGGACAGAAGAGGCCGCGCGTCTCCCGACGCTCGCTTATATACATGCGTTATCACTGCGCCATGCGCATTGACTATACATACACTGCATATTTCCCCCCTTAATTTCTTACAATCTCTTAGTCCTGAATAAACAATATTCATTAAATCTGCTTTCGCAGGATAGTCATATACTTAATATTACACATTAAAAATATCATCGTACAGAATATAATACATCATGTAATATTGCATTGTTTCACAATATATCATTACAGAGGCGTTACATAGACGATTTCGTTTCCTTTAGACATGTTACAATTTTCAGACAATTACAATATCACAGTAAAAGGTTTGAATTTATACATGACTATCACACACACAAAATTTGCTGTATAAATAAAATATGCAATATGTACAATTTAAAATTACTAGCATAATATCATGATGCTCGTCCCATTCATTCAATCACATTTATAATCTTTCATCCACTTTGGCGGTTGAATGACTCGTTTTGAGGTTTTCGGCAGATGCGCCATGCGAGGTACTACAACTGCTTCACTAGTAGTTGTCGGTCGAGACTCAACACTCTCACGCGTTGGCTGGCCCCGCTCTGAGCTCTCGGGAGCACCATTATTGTCCTGTTGAATTGGACTTTCGGTTTGAACCGCGTCTTCGACTGGTGTGGTGTCGTTTTCCACCCCGATCGGTTTTTCGCTCTCCGTGTTTACTTCAAAGCTTGAAATCGGAACGCCAATCCGTCGCCGCGCACCGCTCTCTCCCCCCCCGGGCTCTTCGGATGATTCTTGATTTTTCTGTTTTGTCCTTCTTCTTATCTGATTTTCATGTCGTCTACAAACTTGGCCCTGATCCAACTTGCAAAGGTACATGACTTTCCCTACTTTTCCAGTTATAACAGCTGGAACCCATTTATATGTGTTTCCCCTATACTGCTTTACCATTACCAAATCGTTTATTTCTAATCTCTTGTGATTTTTCGGAAAACTTTCATTTTCGAAAAATTGTTGAGATTTTTTCGGCAACAAATCAAATCTAGTTGTCATTCTACGCTGAAACATTAATTCTGAAGGTGATTTTCTCGTGGTTGAGTGTGGTGTAATTCGGTAAAGAAATAGAAATCTACATAACAGAGTATTCAGATTTATACCTTTATTTACCGGATCTATAATTGCTTTCTTCAATCTATTCTTTACGAGTTTTACAGAATTTTCAGCTAAACCATTTGATTGCGCATTGTAAGGAGCTATGGTTAAATGCTTAATGCCATTTTTCTTGAAAAAAAACTGCATTTCCTCTGAAACTAGAGATGGTCCATTATCGCTTATGACTGTTTTAGCCAAACCAAATCTACTGAAACAATCCCTAAGCTTATCTATTGTTTCTTTGCTTGTTATTCTTTTCATGGGATATACTTCTAACCATTTAGTGTAGCTGTCGATTATAATCAAAAATTGATTTTCTGAAAGTGAGAAAAAATCTATGTGAACTGTATGGAAGGGTTGTTCTGCCTTCGGCCATGATTGAATTACCTTTGGTGGATTGCTTTGAAAAGTTAGACACTGTGGACAAGACTTACAAATTCTTTCAATTTCGTTATCCATTTTTGGAAACCATATATGAGATCTAGCAAAGTTTTTGGTGCGGACTATACCCTCGTGTGTTGAGTGAAGCTCTTTTAAAACTACTTCCTGTAAAGATTTTGGTATGATTAATCTGTATCCGTAATAAAGACAGTCATTTACGATTTCTAGCTCGTATTGTCTAACATGAAATGGTTTCAATTCTGGTGGAATTTTATGTGGCCATGAAGTTTTCAAATAACGTTTTACTGCTGACAATTGTGGATCTTTTTCAGTCTGCAAAGCCAATGTACGCTTTTCTAGCGGAAACTCCACTTGCGAAAAGAAAATGTCAAGTTCTTGCTGTTCAGATTGAATTTCCTTTGTTGGTGCCGGTGCACGTGCTATAGCTTCTACTTTATCTCTATTCTTCGATATACCTTTTTCTGTCAATTGAAAACCGAGATATGACACGCTGTCCTGCACGAATTTACATTTGTCCAAATTTACAACCAAACCGGATGTCTCCAAAACTTTCAATACCTTTTTCAGATCCTCAATATGATCACCATCTTTTTTATGCCCTATTAGTATATCATCTTGAAATATATACACATTTTCCACGTCTTGAAATATCTGCTCTATGAATTTTTGAAAATAGAAACTCGCGCTTTTAATACCAAATGGCATTCGGTTCACATTGTATAACCCTTTATGTGTAGAAATTGTTACTAATTTTCGCGACTCTTCATCTAGTTCAAACTGCATATATGCATCGGACAGATCTATTTTTGAAAATTTACAATTGCCGCTAAGCTTTGCTAAAATCATTTCAATTTTTGGTAACGGATAGTATATATCGCTTAAATTCTTATTGAGGTTCTTATAATTTCCACAAATTCTAATGCTACCATTTGCCTTTACCACAGGTACTATAGGTGAGGACCACTGAGCTGTTAATGTTGGTGTTATGAAACCCTTGCGTTCCATTCTGTTCAATTCATCTTCAACCTTGTCCTTTAGAGCGAGTGGAAGCGAGTGCGGGCGACTATGCACCGGAACAGCGTCCGACCTCAGCTGGAGCGCAATTTTCACTCCCCTGAATGTTCCCAACTCCGCGTCACATACTCCAGGGAACTCAGAGCGAAGCCGTGCCTTCATCTCCTGTCCTTCGAGATGACAAACTTGCGAATCTATACGGAAAACATCAAATTTAGCGATAAAGTCTCGGCCCAACAAACACACAGTTGCATTTAAGATGACATAAAATTTCAAAATTACTGCACTTCCCTCGTACAACACTCTTACCTCAACGTATCCTTCGGGAATTATTGGTTCCCCTGTATAACCTTTTAATTTCAAATCTGTGGGATATAAAACATAGTCCAATAAATACTTATCATAGAATTTTTTTGTTAAAGCGGATATACTTGAACCTGAATCAATTAACATTTTATGCTTTTCTTTACTACCGCTGATAAGGATGTCTGCAAAAAATGGCGCTGTACCACCATTCAAATTAAAAACCGTACCAATTACATTCGCATCACTCATATCATCTTCTCTATCACTCATGCATTCATAACTCTGTACATTGTTCACTCTACCATTATTTCTGTTTTTTCTACATACATTTTTCAAGTGACCTTTTATATTACATGAGTTACATACGTAGTTTTCAAACTTACAGGTTCCACTATGATTTTTGCCGCAACATTTACACTTTTCATTGCCACCGTATCTTTTGGAATGAACGAGAGCGCCGTTCGCACTTCGCATCCAATTCTTCGTACTTTCTGGCTTTCTTCTTCCATACCGTCCGTCGCCGGCTGTTGCTTTGTTGCGATGATTTTCAGCTGCTGCTTCTGCCCTGCCAAGAGCTAACATTTGTGAAGACATACCATTATTACCTCTACTTGAGTTTTCTATTGCCAATTCTTTAGCTGCTGCGATTTTTACCAACTCATCGACTCTCTTCCCGGGTGTTTCCTCAACTAGCCTGTCCAGAACTGGTCCACTACGAAATCCTGCCACGAACTTGTCAGACAAAATACTCGGGAGATCTAGAAATTCACAATTGATTGATAAGCGTTTAATTCTTGCGTACCATGCGGTGCAAGTCTCGCTGCTCGTCTGTACTGCTCGGTAGAACTCAATCCTCTCCCGGTACTTGTTAATGTGGGGACTAAAATGTTTTTTCAATTCTTCCTTGAGCACGTCGTATGTTCGGGTTTTGGGCAGATTGGGGTGGCACAGGTCACGAAGAGTCCGGTATACTTCCACGTCAAGATGGCTGATGAGCTCCGCTACTTTCACTTTTTCTTCCGTAATCGCCTTCGCTGCGCAATACTGATCGAAAATCTCTTCATAAATGGTGAAGTCTTCTTCCGAGGTGAAAACACCGATGTCCATTTTTCTCGCCGCCATGTGGAATATACTATGTAACGGGATCTAGGTACTTTATACACGTAGATTCAGGTGTACATCTTTATTGCTGATTACTGCTCAATACATGTGGCTAGGACAGAAGAGGCCGCGCGTCTCCCGACGCTCGCTTATATACATGCGTTATCACTGCGCCATGCGCATTGACTATACATACACTGCAGAAAGTGTCCTAGTCTAGAATGCCAGCAAACTTCAAACTTTTGCCATCCCAACTGCACTCCCACTGCCACTCCTTCCTTACCGTAAGTCTAGGTATGTGAACGCTCAATGCAGAAACCTATAGTTAAGCTTTTTTACCATACCGTTGCCACTGCACTAATCCTATGTGGATGCGGCTTAAGGTAAACGCGGGTAAGTGTGAACGCTTTTTTGAAGAGATGATTCAAAAATTGCTGGTCGACTGGTCAAATATGTAATGTTACATACCCAATCAACACAATAATAGTGCTATTATGTAAAAAACTACATTCCATAAAGGCACTGTTACGTTGTTATTACCTAGGCAACAGCCAATGGCCGACACGATATTTTATGGCGTTTTCAACTGGGACTGCTCTGGAACCGTTCCAGTTCCGAACTTGCTTGATACCGAGCTGCTCTTTGCTCGGCTAACCGCTAACCGAATTGCATTTGTTCCATTCTGTCCCCCTCGGCTCGGCTCCATCACAGACGGCTCCATTCCGTTCCTTTTCCCTCTCCCTCTCATTAATTTCAAAGCATTCATACCTTCCTCACTGCTTGATTCGAATAGGAATTCATGAGAAAATTGTGAAAAGGAATGCACCGCCACAAATTCATCCCTTTTGGTATTACCACGACTCATCTTTAGCACCAAAATCGATATTGATACATCAAGTTGACAGTAGAACTGACTACCGAGACAGTTCTAAAATTCGGAGCTGGTTCCGTGCAAATGACGGAGGAATATTCCCAGTAGAACACAGCAAAAGTAGCACGAGAGCAATGCTACCTTCAGCCGAACACGCCGGAAAGTTGCTCTGATGAACTGCGCACGCTCAGTCGGAATGGAACCGGCTCGGTTCTAGCCAGTCGAAAACGCCATGACATACGTTGCCTTTTGCCTGTAGGGAAATTTAAGGGGCTTGCAGCATGTCGAACATTGGCGAAAGAATCGTCCTATAGCATCTGGACATACCGTGATTTGGACATAGACCATTTGGATCAATGCTTGATCTTCGGCTTCGGTGGTAGCTTTGCGTCTGCCAGAGCCTGGTTGCCGTGTCAGCGTTGAATTTTCCCGCCAGCCGCCACCTGCACATAACGTTGTAGACCGTCCCTTTCCTGTTACTGAGAAGATCTGCTACCGTCTTGTACGCGATACCACTCTCCAAAAGAGGCATAATTTGCACCCTAACAGATTCATTGAACATTCTGTCACGTTTGACACAGAAAATGACAATGCATTATTGGTTATGGGTGGCATATTCTTGATGACAGTAAAGCTGATTCACAGGATCCCTGTTCACAGGTCACAAATTTGGAAAGTCATTCATCTGTCGTTCAGCTTTTTTGTCTACAATAGTAACAGAGCGTTTATGGAATGTTATTTTTTACAGAATAGCACTATAAACGTTTAATTTTGGCTTATATCAGTAGTGTATTTGTGGTGTACTTATTGAAACCTTTTATCAACGCTAAAATGTCCGCCAAATAAACGTTGAATTATACTTGTACAATGGACAAATAATAAACGTAATGAAAAACGCTGAACTACAGTATACAATATACACACAATAAGTGTTTACGAGATAAGTTGCAATATTGTGCACGGTACACAAACAATTGAGGTGTACGAAACATGTTGAAGTGTATTTTATTGTATTATGGATCGAAGAATACATGAGACACGTCTATAACGTTTCGACACGACGCAATTTTAATCAGTATCAGTCCAACGTATTGTTACGAGCGGCGATTCCCGTGCATGCTGCAGCACACCTGATTTTTTAGACTCTCCTCATCAGGTCTCGTGTACCTACAAGTCGAAGCTCCAGACATTTGCAAAATATACGCGATGGCTCAGCAAATGAAATTTACGTGCGACTTCAACGGCCGATCAGCACACATCTGTCCATTTGGCGGAGGTGCCGAATCACCGCACGTTGGAATTACACGCAAAATGTGTAGGATTTTTCGGGAGTCGCCTTGAAACCGTATGCCGGGTCACTGTGGAATTTGCTGGAGGACCTATGGAAGATTTGAGATTGATAGTCGGAGCTATATAAGGTACCGATCCTCGGCCTACGAATAGTATTGAATACGAAGTGATCAAGAGTGATAGAAAAGTCCGGCTGGTCTGGAAAGGGGTACAATGAGCCCAATAGCGAGGCCTGCGTGCCAGTTAGAACAATATTCCATCAGCTCCCCTAATAAATCCAAATCCCAATTCCTTGTAAAGTCACATCAGAATGTCATTTTTCTCATATTCGAGTGTCGGTAACCCTACGAGTATATTATTAATTTTATAGTGTAATTCATATAAATTTATCGGGATTATCCTTGAGCATAGACGTTTGCGGTAAAATACTCGGTAATTTAATTGATTGAAGTTCACACAAAAACATGAATAGACTCTTCATATCTTTTAGAATACCGACTTCTCATTGGTGGATATAATATTTATTATAAAGGTGCAACTCGATAATTTCCTTTCCTGATGAGAGTGGGAACGTTTCGATCGGCAGGACAACTTACACACAGGCTGTTACATGTACACAGAGTGTCAAAGGTGACCATTCCATAGACTTTGAGGATTATTCTTTAAAAAAATATGCATCATTGTAGTGTCATCGAACCCGGTGTTTATAACAGTTCCATATGCATTGAATGTGAGATCGCTGATGCTCTCTCATGCTGGCGGACCCTTATGGCAAGACAATGTCTGTCTCCTCTTGGACCACAAAAATTCCTCGATTTATTTATTACTTATTTATTACCTGCGTAGAACTGACGAAAGAAATGCCATATTGAATTGGATTTTCAGTTACAAAGACTGAATTCTGGTTAGACGGTGTGCAGTTTATAACACGATCGTGCAGGTTTTTTCACTGAAACCTTAACATCGTGTGATTGCAAATTGTGTCATGTCATAATCGTACCTGTTTTTATGAACAAGAATTAGTTCCGGTCAAGAGCCTGGTATATAATTCTGGTTTGCTCCCAATCAATGTCCCCATGATGCCTTACGGAAGTTGGCTAATATTATTGTAATATTCAGTTTTTATGCTTTTATAAGAGTGCTCAAAAATGATAATTTTGGTCACATAAGTAATGACTATTTCGGCGAAAAAAAACACAAACAATAAAGAACTTCGAAGCGATTAAACATTTTAGAAAAATAGTAGTTCAAGGCTGTCATACAGGCACTCATTCGAAAACTGGCAAGAAAATAGGAGAATTTTCCTGAACAAAAAAAAATCCAGAAAAATAAAATCGAATTTTCCAAAAATTCAAATTTTAAAATACATACCGGGTGATCATTTGAAAACTATCCACCTGCAATAACTCTAGATTCCTAGAGAATATTTTTTCGAGCAAAAACAGGTCGATTTTTATATCGAAGGGGACATCCAAAACATACATCGGCAAATTTCTATATTCACCCTCCTCGCCCCACTCCCCCCAACTTTGAATTTTAAAATGACACTACCTATCTTGCGATACATCAAATTGAAGCAAATTAAATTTTCTTTCCGAAAAAAATATTTTCTAAATTTTCAACCTCACCACCTTTTTCCTAAAAATTCTATGACTGTCCCATTTTATATTCTGGATCCCTCATTTTTTTCCCAATTTGGTCGGCGCATCCTAGATAGCATCAAAGAAGGAAATTTTCGGTGGAAAAAGCGCCACCCAAATTCACCCCTTTGCTCTCCCCCACCTCAACTCCCAAGTTGAACAAAACACCACCTACTTTGTGATACATCAAATTGAAGGGAATCAAATTCTCTTTCCGAAAAGAATTTTTTTTAAATTTTCTACCCCTTCCCCGAAAAATTGGCTATTTGGAGTATTCAAGGGGGGAAATGGGGGGCTTTAAAAATTGTGAAAAAATCTGTTTCAGGGAGAGAATTCAATTTCCGTCAATTTGATGTATTACAAAGTGGGTATTGACATTTTAAATTTTTGAGGTCAGGTGGGGGGAGCGAAGGAGTAAATTTGGGTGGCACTTTTTTTATAGAAAAGGTTCTCTTTCGATGCTGTGCAGGATGGCGTTTACTGTATTGAAGGGAAATGGAGGTCAAGAATATTAACTTGGACACTCAGAGAATTTTAGGAAGAACAGGGGGTGGGGTTGAAAAATTTCAAAATATTTTTTTTAGAAGGAGAATTCAATTCTCTTCAATTTGATGTATCGCAAGATAGGTGGTGTCATTTGAATTTTCAAAGTTGGGGTGAGTGGGGGCGAGGGGGCTTGAGATATAAATTCTCCAATGTATGTTTTAGATGTCCCCCTTAATATAAAAATCGACCTGTTTTTGCTCAAAGACATTTGCACTAGGAATCGGGAGATATTGCAGGTGGATAGTTTTCAAATGATCACCCGGTATAAGTACATTATGTCCACATAATTATACATATCCACAAACCGCATTACACCCGTGAGGGTGAAATAGGCAAAAGGATTAAGTAAGTATACATTATGTTGTCAAAGTCATTCCAGTTGAGCATTATTTTTTTACTTTTTTCGGCAGACGGGTTTAGCCGAGTGTCTGGACACAAGAAAAAACGCTAGGAGATGACGTCCTTTAATAAAGACAATAATTGACAACACGTTATCGTAATTCTTTTCTAACAGATTTTTAATCCAAAAGCTTAGCTGTTGCAGTTGAAATTAAACACATTCAACCTTAACTTGGGTAGCGTACAGAACTGAAGGTTTTGCAACATAATTATGTAGGTATAAATCTTAGATCGTCAAAAGTCGCACCTGGGTGCTGAGTGATTTCAAGTTACTAGAGGGGGATGAGATATTGCAGTTCCAAATGAATAATATAAACGCGTCAATCTATTTGTAGTCCAGAAGCATATGTAGGTAAATAAAAAAACATTCCGTGGGATTTTGAATGAAAGAGGATAGCGACCATTTGGAATACATTCCTTGAATGAGCAGCAATCACACCTCACCAGTTGTTTTGCTTGAATTTCTTGCAGAGGATTTCTACAGGGTGAAACAGGAGAAAAAAAGAAAAAATCATATTCCATGAACTATGAAAGGCGGAGCGGTACAAATCACCAGGTGAATGCCCGACTTGATGCCTTTGGAGGTTTTGCTTGAGAAATTGACATTCGTGGTAAATATAGTGAAAAACAAGAAAACTTGAAAATTAAATTTATTTTTTTGAAAAAATTATCGTCGGAAAACCGAAACCGTGTCGGATTTGAAAATGAACCTACACGACGCCCAATGCATTTTACTTCCCATATCAGTTGGAATTTTTCGAAAAAAGTCAATCCTCCACCAGAAAAGGACAGATGAGTTGAGTCCTGCACCAAACACGGGTCGTCCTGGTCAAAATCCAAACGAGCGGCGGTCTCCGGTGGTAACGGCAAGGAGAAAATTTTACTGGGAATTGGTGGAAAGCTGAAACTGTGGGCTTGATTTCATTCTGTTGCTTTCTTGCTTCCTACCAAATTTGACTCCAATCCATCGGATGGATATTGAATAATTAAATGGCAAAGTTTTTTAGATAAGATTACGAAGACTGTATGTGTCGGTGTCTGTAATCTTCCACGGTGACAGCTTTTGCCGGCGAATGAATCTGTTACGTTTTGGTTGTCATCTGTCAACGGAAATGTCACCATCAAAAATGACAGAAAGCATTATGTCACGAAACTTGACTCGCAATATGTCTTTTGAAAGCCCTTGAAAAACTTTATTTCAAATTGTTAAAAGTATTGATCCGCATGGCATCTGTCAAATATTTAAAAATGTCAAAGTTCAAAGCTTTGTTATTTAATTCTTCAAAATTTATCCGATGGATTGGATTATCCGCAAATTCGGCAAGAAATCAACACAACAACAGAATCAAATCACGTATGCTGTTCAAGCTTTTCACTTTCTCCCAGTCTGGAGCTACGAATTTTTATTCATTTTTTCTGTTTCACCTTGTATAACTTGTCTTTCTTGCAAGAAATTCTAGCGAAACACCCGGTGAGGTGTGATTGCTGGCCATCTAAGGAATCTATTCCACATAGTCGCTATGCTATTTCAATCAAAATCCCACGGGATTACATAAGCTCCTGGACTATTGACTCAAAGGCCTTAAGAAGTGTAGAAGGTGAGTTAGCACATACTTACTTCTTGAAGATGGGTCTGCAGCTTGTTCTATTTCCCATTTCAACCAGTGCTCAATAAACCCTCTTCTGAATGATGCAGCTTCGTTCCACATCTCCCTATGCCTCATTCCTCGTTCCTCGTTCCCTATCTCACCCCGTATTTCAACGGACTTCAGCGAAATAAAACGTTCTCGTGGCTTAGTAAGTATAGGTACAGATTTGGTGAATTGTTCCCAGGCAGTACCTATAGTTTAATTATCTGAGAAGCTAGGTAGACTTTTTAACAAAGTATTATTTATCAAAGGTGGGCACCGTTAACGAAAAAGTTGACATCGTTAAACGTTAAATCGTTGACAAAAAATTTAACTTCGTTAATCGTTAATCAGTTAATTGATTTAAAATTTAACGGAAGTTAACGTTAAACCGTTCACGTTGATTTTTCATTTTGTAAACCAAAATAATCATCTCTTAGACCACCCGAACACCACCTTGAAAGCGACTAAACTATACACGGTAAGAAATCCGACTGAGTGAATTTCCAACTTGTCTGAGTGAAGTGATGTGAGTTAATTTTTTGAGTGAAAATTAACGAAAAATTGAGTTAATGGGAAAATTTCATCAAATTTGACAACTATATGATCATTTTTGAGTACTCCACTCAATTTCGATTGCATTAACTCAGATTTGATTCGGTTTTTATCAAATTTGATGCATTTCCTCGTCAAATTCGGTTCGAGGGACGTGCCATTCGGCTTCTGCATCAGTCGTTAGTTGTGAGCCGGCAGCGTCGCTCGTCGAAGAAAACCAGTCCGGGTAAGTGAAAAATTTCATTTATTAATTATCACTTAATATGATTCACTAATAGATCTATATATCCCATTCATCTTCTAAACCCAGCACTGGGACTTTTTGCACTACAAATGAAGTGTCAGGCTGAGGGACACGCTTAGTACGACTGATAGCATCCGATGAAAAGTCTTGGAGCAAAACCTTGCGTAGAATCATCGGCGGTTATCAGCCGTACCTACCTATCCCTTCGGCCTGAGTCCCAGCACTCCCAGCTCATTCGATTAACAAATAATGAACGAATAACAGATGAATTTTGATTTAACTATAGTACAAAATAGATGGGCCCTCTTATGTTAATATCAATGTCCTCCTGGTGTGGGTAATGGAGTGTGGGAAATTTTTGTTGTTGATACCTACTCACTTTTGAGTCAATTTACACAATTTTGAGTTAAATTGCCTCAAATTTGAGTACATTTTACTAAATTTTGAGTCAGCTACGCTCACTTTTGATTGAAAGTTCCCGCATTCGCTGCTAAGCTGCCTGGCAGTCATTATGCTGGTTGGCAACCAGCAGCGGTACGGTTAACTTTGCAACAGGAAACAGCAGGTTTTGACTTTGACTTTTTGTTTTTTGACAGGTGAACTTCATGTTACAACTGCTTTCTCCATTGGTCCACGGATGGCCTTTAGAGGGTCGTCAAAAGTACAATATGGTCAAAGGTCCAACACCTTCCCCTAATTATTATCAAATTTTCAACATTGAACACAATAACACGACACCCATACATTTCGCATAATGAAGTGGTCCGACGAATTTTGACTTTTGATTAATACGCATCCAGCCCAATGCCCATCGAGGTAGGTCTAGTTTGCCGCGGAGTCAACCTATAGGTTCAAAATATTGTCATATTCATATTGTAAATCGATTCACTTTTATTTGCGGCATTTAATTTATATAAATTAGCATAATTTTTTTGGAATAATTATGTATTACCTACTTACATCAATCACTTTTATTAGTTTTCTACTGCTAGGTACCTACTATATTACTCGTTTAGTGTAGAAAATATTGGTTTCCTTTTCCTTTACTGCATTTAATACATGTATTTTCAAATTATTGTCACATTTTATTTATATTTTTGGTTTTGGGTTGTTCAAACTTTGGTTCAATAATGTTGTAGGTATAATTTATACATTTCGGTACTTTTACAGTAATATATCACACAAATTATGTTTTAATAACATGTCACAATAAAAATGTCCTGAATAAATGCCTAAATAAATGAAAGTCTGTTTTTTTTGTCCAAATTAAAAATAATCAAAATTGATTCATTTATTATCAATCATCAATATTGATCACTTTGAAATATTTTTTGCATCAATATTGAGTTATAATGCATACTCGCCTTTGTGCCAATCGCGCTCAATTTCGAGTGTAAAAAGGCTTGAAAGTACTCAATATTGATTAACAGGAAGTAACTCAAAAATACAGAAATATACTCAAAAAATTTGAGTTGAATTTTCACTCAAATTTGCGTGGACCTGGATTGAATCACTTTTGAGTCCGGTTTGAGTTAAATTTCACTCAAAATTTTTTACCATGAATATAGGCTGTCTGATTCCTACATGATCCTAGTGGGTTGCGATTCAGGCCCCCCAAAATTTTGCCTCGATTATGCCAGCATTCATGCATATGCCATGGATTCTAAAATTGTTTGTGCTGGTCGATAGATAATTTTTTACAGGTGGTGGTATAGTTAAAACTTCACTCCATTCTTTCAGATTTCTTCTATTTCGGGTTTTAAAAAAAAATATGACTAAACAAGTTAACGTTAACGGACTTGAGTTAACGGAAGTTGAATGTAACGGAAGTTACTTAGTCCGTTAATAATTCTCCAATTTAACTTAAAAGTTGAATCGTTAACGAAAAAGTTAACTTCGTTAATTAACGATTAACGGATCAACGCTTTGGTGCCCAGCTTTGTTATTTATTATTCCAATGTATGTATTTTCCAATTCAGCTTAATGGCAATGCCTACGCCTAAGATTCGTATCCTGCTTGTATCTTGGTCACCAGTTCCGATGAAGTACATTTTTTGAGTTCAACTTTAGTTCAGTGTCATCAGTGTGTTGATATTATTACGAATTTTGCGTTTGAGTTCGTTTATAATTGAGACGATCGTTCAAAACAAACACTGCTAATTACTGCTCACATACCACTCTGCATATACACATCGATAATTATTCACGCTTGGGTATATCGCCGAATTACTTCTCGGAGTTGTCGCTCTGAATTCAAAACTGGTCTGTCGGCCGATCCGTCGGTGCTTATACATATACCTCTGACTGTTATTCTGAAATCAGTGGAATCTTCCACCAGTTCTCCGGAAAATTCCACATCGATTGCGGCACATGGCTTCAAAGCAACTCTCGAACAATCCTACACCTTTCGTGTGCATTACCAACGTGTTCTCGAAGCGGCGCCTCCACCAAGTGGGCTGATGTATTTTACCCGCCTGTGATATCTCTCATATTATTCCAAGCTCCACTATCAATAGGGGCATTGCATGAAAACTGATACTAATCAAAGCCGTTATCGCCGTTCCCATCTTACACAACGCCTGTTCCCGCCGTCCAGCTCCGTCTCATCGCCTCCAGTGAACTCCCGCTCTCCCAAACCGCCCTCATACATTTCTGCCTCCCGCCCATAAGCATCGGCCTGGGTCCCAGCCATATTAGTGCGGACGTTAAAGGTTGATTTCAGGTCGAACCTTGCTTTTCATTCTGCTGGGATGAAACTTTGCATGTGATGAGTACATACCATCAGGTCACTTTTGAGAAGTGGTGCCCGGTTGGGACCCGTGACAGGGCCACGGTACAAGAGGTTGCCCTACCAGACACGGGAGATTTCTTGAAATTCCTTAAAATTCAATTTGCAGTGGCGGGGCTTTCACTATTTTAGTCAGAAATGATCCCTTAGATTGTCTGAATATAGTCTGTGACAATTTCAAGTCCCCCGTGCCGAAGATGGCGCGGGCTGCCTACTCATCAGGTGTAATTTGCAGAATTCAATGAACAGCTTACGTTAGGGGAACCAACCTTGCATTTCATTCCGATGCATAACGCTTTTGCACGTGAGTAGTACGAACCTACAGGTAACTTTTTGGGAGTGATGCTCCGAGGGGACCCGCGACTGGCGTGCTTCGTAGGAGATCGAAGGTCCAAGAGAAATTACCATTTTTTAAATCGTCGCTTTTTTATCCTTTTTTCATTAGACTATCTATTTTCAAGATCAAGGAGCACAATGCAATAATTTTCCAGAAAGTGTATTGCACCAATGGCGTAACAGACGGCTGCGAAGGAGACGAGGTGCGATTTTTCACGAAGTCTTATGGTAAACCGTGATTAACACTTTTTTTTGACATGTTTGGTATCTTTTCGAGCAAATCGCACATTCTGATCCCAAAAATGAGTATACAAATTTGATAGAGACGTGTTTAGACCGGTTTTATCAGGAAAAACATGATTTGTTTCACCATCAAAATTGATGTTTTGTAATTAAAATTCCATCATTGTCCAATGTATTTTCAACTATGATTTTTTACTTGGACAGGTGGTTTGGGCTATTTCACACACGAATATCATTTTCTGTTTTTTTTTCCTGTTTTAAAAAGTCACGGAGTAATTTTGTTTCTTGCGATGTAACATTTCAAAGTTTGAATAATAAAACGTGCAAATAATTATTCTAGGGCGATAGTGTAACTTTGATTTGGTACTTTATTCGTTCCATTACATAAGTATAGTTTTCTCTATCGAACAAAACAAAGAAAACTAAAATCAGAGCCGTATTTTAGTTATGACATAATTTTTCTTCCGGCGATGCGAGATAAATTTCGTGAAAAACTTAAGTTTCGACCTATGAATTCGTTGTTTTCTGGCTCCATTTTGATCGAGGTTCAGAATACCCACAATCACAATTTTGACACAGATTGTACAACTGAACTGCTTTGTAGAAGAATTTATAACACTAGAAGTTTATATCGCTGTTACAAAGTCACACGGTTGTTTTGTTTCAAAACGTGCACCATGAAGAAATTTCATCTCAGAAGCTTCCAATATCAAAAGAAAAATGAGGTCATGACTAAAATACGGCTCTGATTCCAGTTTTTTTCTATTTTGTTTGATAGGGGAAACTATTTCCATGCCTTGAAATGGATAAAGTGCCAAATCAAAGCTACATTCTGGTCCCAGGCTAATTTTTCCTATAGTGGGGGGGTTAGCGGAATGATCTGTGCATTTTGTGATCAAAGCATGAAATTTGGCATACTTGTTCAGAAGACCCTCCTTCGCAATTCCAGATGTGGCACCACGTGAGATTTTGCGCCAGAGACACTGTATTGCGGTTAATATACCTGCTAGGGGTAAATTCTGCAAAAATGGTTCCTGGCCGGTCTCTGGTACCACAGTCGGTATTTTTTTGTTCTGTTTAGTTGAAACTACATGTAGAAATGAGTGAGGAGTACATTTCCACAAGCCAAGTTCCAAATGCTGCCTTTATACGTTGTTTTAATACATTTTAAGGCCAACTTTGTTTTAGTACAGGAAACATGATAAAAAAATTGCCAAAACCTCGGCAAAGATATGAACGTCCTGAAAATTTAATATTCTGTCCAAAATTATGTGCCCTACTACATATCTGAAATTTCCAAAAATCGCACCTCGAAGCTTCAAGTTATTGGAGGGGGGGGTGAAAAATTGCAGCTCAAAATGAAAGGTATAGAACCCGATGGAACCCGTCAATCCAATAGATGCAAATACGTCGTAGTTCGACGCATCACAACCAGTTGATACAGTTTTGGCACAAAAAGTGTCGATCATTGTTGGAGGGGGGTCGTGAGGAAGGGCGAAACTCGGCTGGGTGGCTCTTTTTCTTCTTGGGCCATGAAGAATCGATCACGACAAGATTGGTATCTTTTCCGACTAAAGTCAATGTCCTGAACTTGAATCCGATGTGTAAATTTGGATAAAAAACAAGTTCGAACAAGTTGACTTGAGAAAACCTGTTTTTTCTTTGACAATTTTCACAAAACTTCTTTTTACTGTTAGAGGTATTTATCTTTGAAAATATCTCAGAGACCATTAGACTAAACTGTATTCTTCACGAAAATCATCTATTCGATCTGTAACTTTGTTTTTCGAGGTAGGAAAAATCGATTTGAACTTTAGTCGGCACTGCCCGGCGTCTACTAATGACCAGAACACTACAGCATGCACCTTCAAGTAATAACTCAATACCCTGCATTGCGATTTATGACGATTTTGTTTTAGTTATAGGGAATTCAGTTTTGCACAGATCCTGAAACTTTCAAAGATAAGTTATAATTTTTCAGATAGTTTGGGCTATTCTCATGTGAAGATGCATGGTGTAGTGTTCTGGTCAGTAGTAGACGACGGGTTGTGCCGACTAAAGTTCAAATCGATTTTTTCTCTCTCTCGAAAAACAAAGTTACAGATCAAATGGATGATTTTCGTAAAGAATACAGTTCAATCTAATGGCCTCTGGAATATTTTCAAAAATGAATGCCTTTAACAGTAAAAAAAAGTTTTGTGAAAATTGTCAAAGAAAAAACAGGTTCTCTCAAGTTAACTTGTTTGAACTTGTTTTTGTCCAAATTTATACATCAGATTCAAGTTCAGGACATTGAATTTAGTCGGAAAAGATACCAATCTTGTCGTGATCGATTCTTCATGGCCCAGGAAGAAAAAGAGCCACCCAGCCGAGTTTCGCCCTCCCGCGCGACCCCCCTTCAACAATGATCGACACTTTTTGTGCCAAAATTGTATCAACGGGATGTGATGCGTCGAACTACGACGTATTTGCATCCATTGGATTGACGGGTTCCATCGGGTTCCATACCTTTAATTTTGAGTTGCAATTTTTTACCCCCCCTCCAATAACTCGAAGCCCCGGGGTGCGATTTTTGACAATTTCAGATATATAGTGGGGCATCTTATTCTGAACAGAATATCAAATTTTCAAGACGTTCACATCTTTGCCGAGGTTTTGGCAATTTTTTTACCATGTTTCCTGTACTAAAACAAAGTTGGCCTTAAAATGTATTAAAACAACGTATGAAGGCAGCATTCGGAACTTTGCTTGTGAAAATGCACTCCTTACTCATTTCTACATGTAGTTTCAGCTAAACAGAACTAAAAAATACCGACTGCGGTACCAGAGACCGGCCAGGAACCATTTTTGCAGAATTTACCCCTAGCAGGTATATTAACCGCAATACAGTGCCTCTGGTGCAAAATCTTCTGTGGCGCCACATCTGGAATTGCAAAGGAGGGTCTTCTGAACACGTATGCCAAATTTCATGCTTTTATCACAAACTGCACAGATCATTCCATTTTTGGCCGTTAACCCCGCCACTACTATGAAATAGCACGATTCGTCAAATCAAGGTTTGACATGATACATCTCAAGAAACAAAACCACTCCGTGACTTTGCGAAAATGGGAAAAAACTTCAGCAAATGATATTTGTGTGTAAGATAGCTCAAACCAACTGTCCAAGGTAAAATCATAGTTATAAATACATTGGACAATGATGGAACTAGAATTACAAAACATTAATTTTGAGGATGAAAAAAATCATGTTTTATTGATAAAACCTATTTAAACACGTCTTTAACAAAATTTCGTACTTATTTTTGGAATCAGAATGTGCGATTTGGTCAGAAATGATACCAAACATGTCAAAAAAGTGTTGGCCACGGTTTACCAGAAGACTTTGAGAAAAATCGCAACTCGGCTTCTTCGCAGCCGTCTGGCACGCCACTGGTGCATGACACTTCCTTAAAACTTACTGCATTGTATTCCTCGACCCTCAAAATATGTAGCCCAATTTAAAAAGTTTACGAAAAGCAACGATTTCAAAAATGGTAATTTCTTGGACCTTCGACCTCCTACGAAGCACGTCAGCTGCGGGTCCCATCGGGGCACCACTTCTTGAAAGTTACCTATAGGTACCTACTACTCACATGCAAAAGCGTTTTGCATTGGAATGAAATGGGTTCTTGGTTTACCCAACGTCCGTACTAGTAAGCTGTTCATTGAATTCTGCAAATTACGCCTGATTAATAGACAACCCGCGACGTTTTTAGTGCGGTGGGGCTTGAAATTATCACAAAGTACATCCATACAAGGCAAGGGATCATTTCTGACCAAAATATTGAAAGCCCCGCCATTGCACACTTCATTTTTGAGAAATTTCAAGAAATCGCCTCTGTCGGGTAGGGCAACCTCTTGTACCGTGGCCCTGTCACGGGTCTCAACCGGGCACCACTTCTCAAAAGTGACCTGAGGATATGTACTCATCACATGCAAAGTTTCATCCCAGCAGAATGAAAAGCAAGGTTGATCCTGTTAACCTCCGCACTATATATTCAGACCACCTCCAACTCTTCGAACCTCATCCCGTCGACCAACTTTCGCCAAGTATGCCATCTTTCCAGACCACAACCAACTCTCCGAACCTTCTCCTGCCGACGCCTCCCGCCTAGCCTCTGAGCCATCGGACACCATGAATCGGGACATCACCAGAACAATTCTTTTACACGAAATAAATGAGGATGATAACTCTGCACTATTATTAGCTAAAGTGGATAATAAGGATAATGCAATTGTTGATGGTAAAATGATCAATGATTGTGAAACTCTGTCAAAAAACCATAATCAGGTTTTCTCCTTTAAGAGGCTCTAGCTCCCTTGGGGGGCATTATTCGACCTATGTTTATTGGAACTTTTCTTCCTATTTTTTGACGTAGAATAAGCTGGTCAAATATTTCCGTCTAATTTTGGGACACTGTATAGTAAAGGCTCGAGTAAAGGACAGTCTTTAAAGCGTAAGTATATGCCAAGTTCCATGCTTTTATCACAAAATGCTAGGTTTCTCTAAAAAAAAAGGTTGTTAACCGCCGCACTACAATGCAATATGTAATATTATTGTATACTGAATTCGAAGCTGATCGGTTGAACGATAATAGGTAGGTTGAAGAGGAGATTCTAAGTACTGAATTTTGAGGGCTCGTTACTAACTCTCTATAGGGGCATCGCTTGGAATTCGTTCTTATTGTAAACTTCATATTTTTGAATGTTGAATCCGCGGATATAGTTATTTATAGCTACAGGTGCTTACTTCTGAAACACCTCGTATATACAGGCTGGTCCGGAATAAGGGTAACCAAATTCACAGGGAGATGAAGAATTGTAAAATAAGAGGACTTTTTTCGCAATATCATTTTCCCAAGAAGAGGTGACCTCTTCAGTACACTTTTTTCAACAGCATTTTTTTCAATGTTCCTAGTGGATAAGACTGTCAATTTTTGCTGATATGAGAAGCTTGAACTCTTTTCCTAGTAATTTCCATGCAACATGGCTTCAAAACATACAAGAGAGCCCTAAAACTTTTTTTTTCTGCTGGGCCGTCAAATTTTTGGCATGTTGATTTTGTAGTAGGGGAGACGCGCAAATAAATAAGATCTAGTCTTGTCGAATAAGTTCTACCGAAAATATACCTACTTACACCTAACGACTTTGCGTTTTGTTGTACTGCAATAAATCACGTCATGGAAGAATATTTTCTGTTGAAACCAAATCGCCTGTGCCTGCAGCCTGGATTGAATACTGGTCCGCGTCTCTCCTACTATAAAATCAAAATATCGTAAGTTGGACGGCCCAGCAGTAAAAATTTTTTTTGGGCTCCCTTGGGCGTTTTAGAGTCATGTTGCTTCGCAATCACCAGGAAAAGAGTTCGAGGTCTCCATTCCTGCAAAAATTACGAGTGTTATCCAGTGGGGACATAGAAAGAAATGCTCTTGGAAAAGAGGTACTGAAGAGGTCACCACTTCTTTGAAAAATACCATTACAAGAAAAATTTCTTTATAATTAAGTTCAGGAAATGCGATTTAGTTGGGAACGCAACAGAACATATGAATTTATCGTCTCCTTGCATAGAAGAGAAAATAAAAACAGTTTTTTTGACCTCTGCCAAAGAAATTTTTTTTCAAGTGTGAAGAATGAATCGGACACAACGACAATTGATGAAAATATTTTCAATAGACCCGTAAGCTTCACTTATGACATACATGACGATACTCAATGATCGTCATGTGAAAGTTCTTGCATCTTGAAAATTTGGAGGGCCCCCATTGGCCCCCTGAGGGACAAAATATCGAGTGCTGCGGGTCAAATCGCTTGTCTTGGTATAAAGTATGCCCATATCAAATCTCGTTACTGCACTCCAAAATGCAGTATCGATGTGTTTTTAGGTGTGTACCGCTTGCACTAATAGGTAAACCGATTTTGATGAAATTCAGAATCTGTACTATTGGATCGAAATACACACATGGCATTTATATGTCATCTATACGGCTGAAGACATTTAGACAGGTTTGTTTCATCCTCGGTTTTATCTTAAAAGGCATCAAATTACGAATCTACTTGGTGATTTTCATGACTCCAATTCTTTTGATTTTTGGGTTCGAATTTTTGCATTTTATTTTAATCGAGTTGAACTGTCCACAGGACAAAAAAAATCATTGCTGATCATCATCAGAGTATTTACGTTATTCATTATTCCTAACCATTGTGTATTGTGCAGGAATTTTGTGGTGATGGATGTTATAAGTAGGTACCTGAACCTATCTATACATATGATAGCCATGGAAAGATCGAGCTAGATATAATAATAATAATAGTAAAAAAGCTCTAGTTGTATAAAACATCATGTTCGAGCGTAATTTGTTTTATTAACGGTGCATCCAAGTGAACAGTACTAGCCATAAACAATAGATTGTTGTTTGAAGAGCTCGCGAAACCGTTGGTTAGTTATACTATGGTACTTACACTACGGTCTATAGTAGGGAGATTGATGTGTGTATCCTATTAGGTTTTTGCTGACTAGGCTAGGCTAGGCTAGGCTTCGTGTAGTTCGCTGTGACATTTTAACAACAGTTATGCTCTTCCCAATTTAGAAGAGTTGATTAGACGGAGGGATAAACGAGCCTGTCATTATCTCCGCAAATTGCACCCATCGTCAGTGTACACTGTACATTGAGTCAAGGTTCTTCCGCAAATATGAATCCTCATAGTTGCATCACTGTCACTGTAGTCAGTCACAAAATTTGTACATGCCGCGGCTGTATAATAGGTACCACAGTGCTCCTCAATTGTTGCGATAGCACAAATCACTGTCGTGATCAAATTTTAATCATATATGTATAATATTATAAAAGCTCAATTTTAAGGTTGAAGTTGTACCTATTCGTGGAATTTTTTTTTGCCAGCGGGCCTATTTCTTGAGCCACCACGTATTATTCAAATCTCTTTCAAAAGTTACAGGGAAATGCTATTGGTGGGGTTAGTAGCCATTTCTATACGGCATTTTCATTGATACAGAAAATTCCCTTTTAGTATATTGGAAATAGAAAAAAATAAGTGCTTTGCTGGAATTAATTCAAACAAAAACGATTTTTTCAACAATGCAAGCTTTACAGTCCCTTCTTCAACATATCAAAAGTCCTCAACTCTGGTACTGCTACAAATCAGTATACAGGATGGAAGTTTATTATTTTTCTCTACTTTATTTTTTTCTTGAAAAACTGATGACCGAAAATAACGGTTTTAGGCTAGTTTGATAGGCCATAGACTTCCAATAAACATATAAAAAATATACCATTTCGGCCTTTTTAAAGTGGACGACAGTTGACAGATTTTTCAGGATTCTGACCTGAACGTCGCATGACAGCAAGCCAACTCATTGACGTTGTCGTCCACTTTATTTTGGCCGCAACCGTACCACCCAACAACTGCTGCGTATCAAGTTACAGGGTGAAAACTATTTTTCATCTTTAATTTTTTTTCCTGGTGGAACTGATCTAGATTGAAGCCGGTTTCAGTTCTTTTGCAAGCTTATAATGTCATACTGAACATATAAAATAGCTATAAAAAGCACACATCTCTGCATCTGCTGCTTTTCAATTTACAGGGTGAAAAGTAATTTTCACGTTTCAATTTTTTTCATAATGAAATCGGCTCACACAACAATTGCGACTGGTTTTTTTGTAAATTTGAGGTTTCTATAGTCAAACATATCAGAATAATACATTTTTGTTACAGGTACGTTTTTATTCACAAAGGACCCCGCACGATTCTTATGGAAAATGGCTCCCGGTTAAATTCTCTGAATTTTTGATATGTTGTAGCTCATGAGATACTAATCAAACACCGTGAACCCCAAACTCAAATAATGGACAGTTTTTCACCCACAGGGGGTTGAAGTTGGAGGTTTTGACGGCTTCAAAATGATATTATGACGTTGATAAAAGCTTTTTATTTGGTTTCTCTTCAAGTTGTGTTTCATGCTAAATGTATTTATTTGACAGAAAAATATCAACCCCCTCCTCCACCCCCAACCCCTATCTACCATCATAAAATTTGAGATTACTCCCAAAAACCCTGCGGATGGCTTCTGTGGTTTAAATTATGAATTTTGACAATAAAATTATTTTCCACCCCTAATGTTAGGGTGCCGATTTTCCAATTTTCCTCGGTTAATTTGGCTGAATTTTTGGTATTGTGTATTTCTAATTCTGCTGAACAAAAAGCTCATACCAAAACTTATTCCTATGAACAGTTTTTGTTCTGCAGGGGACTGAAGTTCAATATTTATGCTCTCAAATCTTCAACTCCAGTCCCCTGTAGAACAAAAACTGTCCATAGGAATAAGTTTTGGCATGGAAACTTTTTGTTCAGCAGAATTAGAAGTACACAATACCAAAAATTCAGCCAAATTAACCGAGGAAAATTGGAAAATTGGCACCCCAACATTAGGGGTGGGAAATAATTTTTATGTCAAAATTCATAATTTAAATCACAGAAGTCATCCGCATGGTTTTTGGGGGTAATCTCGGATTTTATGATGGTAGATAGGGGTTGGGGGTGGAGGAGGGGGTTGATATTTTTCTGACAAATAAATACATTTAGCATGAAACACAACTTGAAGAGAAACCAAATAAAAAGCTTTTATCAACGTCATAATATCATTTTGAAGCCGTCAAAACCTCCAACTTCAACCCCCTGTGGGTAAAAAACTGTCCATTATTTGAGTTTGGGGTTCACGGTATTTGATAAGTATCTCATGAGCTACAACATATCAAAAATTCAGAGAATTTAACCGGGAGCCATTTTCCATAAGAATCGTGCGGGGTCCTTTAAATGTTTGGCTGCGTTCCAAGATTTTCTGAATTTTTGATGCAATATACCCGAATATACCCAAACATTTAAATTCATTAAAAAAAAAACGTATTTGTAGCAGAAGTGTATTATTTTGATATGTTATTTGACTGAAAACTTCAAGTTTACAGAAAAATCAGTCGCAATTGTTGAGTGAGCAAATTTTACCAAGAAAAAAATTGAAACGTGAAAATGACTTTTCACCCTGTAAATTGAAAAGCAGCAGTTGCAGAGATCCATCCTTTTCATATGATCAATATGACATTATAAGCTTGCAAAAGAACTGGAACCGGCTTCAATCTAGATTAGTTCCTCCAAGAAAAAAAATTCAAGATGAAAATTAGTTTTCACCCTGTAACTTGATACACAGAAGTGGCTGGGTGGTATATTTTCTATATGTTTATTGGAAGACTATGGCCTATCAAACTAGCCTAAAACCGTTTTATTCAGTCATCAGTTTTTCAAGAAAGAAAGGAAGTAAGGAAAAATAATAAACTTTCACCCTGTATACTGATTTGTAGCAGTCCCAGAGTTGAGGACTTTTGATATGTTGAAGAGGAAACTGAAAGCTAGCCATGGTGAAAGAATCGTTTTTGTTTGAATTAATTCCAGCAGATATTCTATTTCCAATATACTATTTGCATGAGTCTCCACAAGGCCTATCGAACGATATTAGGAGAAGCACAAGAATTTCACATTAAGGGGGCCACAGGGGACCCCGTCAAGTTGATGGTCCAAGAACTCCTGCCAAACCATCTTTCAATTTCGTGATATCACTTAAATGGGGATGATGTGACTACATTGTGAATCTCGATGGCATTAATCGCCATGTTCTTTTCTTCATTCATGCTTGAAAAAAATAATTTCTTCAGGAGGTCAGAGAAATCTCTTTTTTTTTGTACATACCAGAGGATGCGAAGTTGGCATGTTTTGTATCCATACCTGTTATTTGGCACTCCCAAGATTCTATTATGGAGTCAATTTTTTTAATTCTCGTTCTCAATTTTTGGCTGATTGGGTAGGCTAAGAAGTAGGTATTTTTCACCATCCAGTCCAGACGTACTTTTTCCAATGTCAAAAAATCTGATCCCTAATCCTCCTCATGACTTCTAGTGCGATACGAAAAAAAAAAGTGTGATAGTGATATAGGTATCTATACCCATACCTAATAGTGGGAGCGGTACGCAAAAGCATACCGCATTTTGGAGTGCAGTAACGAGATTTTGCATGGGCGTACTTTATACAAAGACAAGCGATTTGACCCGCAGCACTCGATATTTCGTCCCTTAGGGGGCCAATGGGGGCCCTCCAAATTTTCAAGATGCAAGAACTTTCACAAAATGATCATTGAGTATCGTCATGTATGTCATAAGTGAAGCTTACGGGTCTATTGAAAATGTTTTCATCAAATGTCGTAGTGTCCGATTCATTCTTCACATTTGAAAAAAAAATTCATTCGCAGAGGTCAAAAAAACTGTTTTTATTTTTTCTGCTGTGCAAGGAAATGATAGATTCATATGTTTTGTTGCGTTCCCAACTAAATCGCGTTCCGTAAGCCCAAATATGAAGACAATTTTTCCGCAATATCATTTTCCCAAGAAGAGGTGACCTCTTCAGTACACTTTTTTCAACAGCATTTTTTTCAAGTTCCTAGTGGATAAGACTGTTAATTTTTGCTGATATGAGAAGCTTGAACTCTTTTCTTAGTAATTTCCATGCAACATGGCTTCAAAACATACAAGAGAGCCCTAAAACTTTTTTTTCTACTGGGCTGTCAAATTTTTGGCATGCTGATTTTGTAGTAGGGGAGACGCGCAAATAAATAAGATCTAGTCTAGGCGAATAAGTTCTACCGGAAAATATACCTACTGAAACGACCCCAGCTATCGTCTTTTACCCCTGAATGGGTAGGCAACCCATTATAAATATACCTACTTACACCTAACGACTCTGCGTTTTGTTGTACTGCAATAAAACACGGCATGGAAGAATATTTTCTGTTGAAACCAAATCGCCTGTGCCTGCAGCCTGGATTGAATACTGGTCCGCGTCTCTCCTACTATAAAATCAAAATATCGTAAGTTGGACGGCCCAGCAGAATTTTTTTTTTTTTTGGGCTCCCTTGGGCGTTTTGGAGTCATGTTGCTTCGCAACCACCAGGAAAAGAGTTCAAGGTCTCCATTCCTGCAAAAATTACGAGTGATATCCAGTGGGAACATAGGAAGAAATGCTCCTGGAAAAGAAGTACTGAAGAGGTCACCACTTCTTTGAAAAATACCATTACAAGAAAAATTTCTTTACAATCAGGTTTAGGGAATGCGATATAGTTGGGAACGCAACAGAACATATGAATTTATCGTCTCCTTGCGTAGAAGAAAAAATAAAAACAGTTTTTTTGACCTCTGCCAAAGAAATTTTTTTTCAAGTGTGAAGAATGAATCGGACACAACGACAATTGATGAAAATATTTTCAATAGACCCGTAAGCTTCACTTATGACATACATGACGATACTCAATGATCGTCATGTGAAAGTTCTTGCATCTTGAAAATTTGGAGGGCCCCCATTGGCCCCCTAAGGGACAAAATAGCGAGTGCTGCGGGTCCAATCGCTTGTCTTGGTATAAAGTATGCCCATACCAAATCTCGTTACTGCACTCCAAAATGCAGTATCGATGTGTTTTTAGGTGTGTACCACTTGCACTATAAACAATACCCACTGACGAAACTTTTGAAGAGCTGTTCAAGGCTCCATCTCCAAAAGGGCTCGATATTAGCCGCTTTCTTTCGGTCAGGATCACGGATCATGATCCGGAAATCCGCTCACGGGGTTGGTTGGCTGAGTCCGCGCAACCAATTCAACCAATCCAGTCAGCGGATTTCCGAATCATGATCCGTGATCCTGACCTAAAGAAAGCAGCTAATATCATCCGAGTGATTGATTGCATGATACCTACTTGATAAAATGCATGTTCTATTTTTGTAACATTTATGCACTTTCCAAGTTTTGACTGAGCTTTGCGCTTCCGTCTTTGCGCTAATCAAAATCACCCACCCACCCATCACCCATCACCCAATTGACATAACCTCCGTGTGTCGTTTTCTTCTTAGTGGACGTGGTACAACCGAAATAGGGAATATAAGTTGCAAATGATGATAAAGGCAAACTACTTTGCAGGGTTACAACTGAGACCTAAATAATCGATTTGACCCGCAGTGCTTTTCTTTTCGTCCCTTAGGATTTGAATAGCGCCCCTTTTTCAAAATGGCGGATATTATCTAGGGGCAGAAGGTATCGAATAGCCTAGTGATGTCCAGCTTAGTAGAAATATATGGGGCTATGTCTCAATCGGTGTCTGGGACATCAAACACCATTTAAAAAAATGGTGGAACATTGCCATCTACCGCAGGCAAATTTGGTGGAGGCGCCAAATGGAATTTAGTACTTTCATAAGAAAATTGCCGTAACATTTTTATTTTTCAACCGATTTTGACACAAGACATCTCATTTTGTAGAAAAGTAAATTCTTCTTGTTACCTTATATCTTCTATAAAAAAAAGACATTGAGGAATGTTGAAGAAAAAATTAAAAAATAATTTGAAAAAAAAAGGATTTTTTTCATTTTTTCATTTCCATGAAAATTGCCTTATTTGTAGACTTTGATGTGCCCTTTCTAAATTTGTACTTTTCCGATTTCTATCTTTGCAGCACGCGCCGCCATATTGAAAAAATGATGTCTGAAAAGAAGTTTTTGACAATATCTGAACTTTGGTCTTTGTGACATTCAAATGTTTATATACATATGATAGCACATTCAATCTTCCACAGTTTGACATCTGAACCAGCTCTGTGCGACCCGTGGTTCTTGAGCTAGACCTTCTGGAAGTATCAATTTTCGGTTCCAAAAGAATTGAAAATCACCTCTTGGGGCTGTGCCAGGTCCACCAATGTTCATGATTTGTGATAAATGACGATGCGTTATTGATGGGTAACTTGATTTAGACATGGTGGTGATCCAGTGGTGAAAACCGGTAGGCGCGGTCACTATTTAACACCGAAAATTGATACTCCCGGAAGCTCTAGCTCAAGAGCCCCGAGTCGCACAAAGATGGTTCAAGTGTCAAATCGTGGAGAATTGAATGTACTTTCATACGTATATAAACATTTCAATTTTGCATGGACTAAAATTCAGATATTGTCAAAAACTTCTTTTCAGATATCATTTTTTCAAGATGGCGGTGCGCACTGCAAAGATATAAATCGGAGAAATGCAAATTTAGAAAAGGCACATCGAAATCTACAAATGAGGCAATTTTCATAAAAATTAAAAAATTGAAAAATCTTTTTTTCAAATTATTTTTCAATTTTTTTTTCAACATTCCTCAATGTCTTTTTTATGGGAGGTAGGTATGAGATAACAAGAAGAGTTCACTTTTCTACAAAATTAGATGTCTTGTGTTAAAATCGATTGGGAAATAAAAATGTTACAGCGATTTTCTTATGACCGTACTCAATTCATTTTGGCGCCTCCACCAAATTTGCCTGCGACAGATATCAATGTTCCACCATTTTTTTAAATAGTGTTTGATGTCCCAGAAACCGATCGAGACATAGCTCCATATATTTTAACAAAGCTGGACATCACCAGGCTAATCGATACCTTCTGCCCCTAGATAAAATCCGCCATTTTGAAAAAGGGGCGCCATTCAAATCCTAAGGGACGGAAAAAAAAGCACTGCGGGTCAAATCGTTTATTCAAGTCTTAGTTACGATCCTGCAAAGTGGTTTGCCTTTATCATCATTTGCAACTTGTTTTTTCCTACCACGTCCACTATCTTGACAAAGCTATTTATAAGGACAAAATAAAGGTGAGGAAACAGAATTAATTAAGAAGGCTTCCCTTTTCTCGCCAAAAATCGCACCCCAAAGCTTTGAGTTATTGAAGGAGGGAGTAAAAAATTGCAATTCAAAATGAAGGATATGGAACTCTTCCGAACCAGTTAATCCAATGGATGCAAATACGTCGTAGTTCGACGTATCACATCCCGTTGATATACAATTTTGGCACAAAAAGTGTCGATCATTGTTGAAGGGGGGTCGTGGGGGAGGCCGGAGCTCGGCTGGATGTTTTTTTTTCTTCCTGGGACATGAAGAATTGATCACGACCAGATTGCTTTCTTTTCTGGCTAAATTCAATGTCGTGAACTTGAATCCGATGTGTAAATTTGGATGAAAACAAGTTCGAACAAGTTAACTTGAGAAATCCTGTTTTTTCTTTGACAATTTTCACAAAACTTTTTTTGCTGTTAGAGGTACCCATCTTTGAAAATATTTTGAAGGCCATTAAATGAACTGTATTCTTCACGAAAATCATCCATTCGATCTGTAACTTTGTTTTTCGAGATAAAAAAAAATCGATTTGAACTTTAGTCGGCACGGCCCGGCGCGGCGTCTGCTAGTGACCAGAACACTACACCATGCATCTTTAAATGAAAATAGACCAAACTATCAGAAAAATTATAACTTATCTTTGAAAGTTCAAGGATCTGTGCAGAACTGAATTCCCTATAACATAAACTAAATCGTCATAAATCTCACTGCAGGGTATTGAGTTATCTCTTGAAGGTCCACAAGATCGCGGGTCCTCCAGAATAGCCGATTATAACACTATGCTAATCAGGACACAATACCGTAACAGATTGCGCATTTTCGACTCTCCACGAACCCTATTTGACCGTGGATTCCACAAAAAAGATAATACGAGATCAGTACCTAGTTGATTCGCGATTTTTGCTTGTCAATTTGTAGCTGACTGATGATCAATAGAACTGCTGGTTTATCAGTCAATAGTGAAGATATGATGGGTCAAGTACAGATTTCAGGCATTTTTGTGGTGAGTCTCCACAGTCCACCACTCCACACAGTACATACACCACCAGGGTTTAGAAGTGTGTTGGAGGCAAGAAAAATACTTTTGTATTTGTACAGACCGATATTCCAGATGCAGATGGTGGAGAAACAAATTGCGCAAGGAGCCGAGAGGAGCACCAGGCACCAACATCATCGGGGGAAGAAGCATCGAAAGAGTTCAAGGTTGGTCTTCAGCACATTCTTCGCTGGTGACGGGCTTTTGCTACGTTGCCCACCACTGAAATTCGGGATTACTCAGACATATCTCGCTCTCTTCGCCTCCTGCGGAGAGTCGCTCGACTCCTCGACTCGATTTTACGCTGGCAGCGCACGGCTACTCAGCCAGCCAGCAGTCAGTCCAACCGCATAGTTCGTACCGGCAAGGTGCGCGTTGCCGTTCCTGCTGGGAGCATATACACTGAATCCGGATTCTCTGTTGTTGACCATCCGCGGACACGTACCTACCTATTATTCTCGGTGTTTTTTTTTTTTTGGTTTTCAGTGTTCGCGGTTCAAGTGTTGTTGCAAGTGAAATACAGCAAAGAAAAACGGAAATATCAGCCGTCCACGATGAGTGCTTTGAATTATTATGTGTGAAGTTAACACCAGCGAGCTTTTAATGGATATTTCAGCATGCCTTCCTGCACTTGGAGACAGTACACTGTAAGTTCAGGCCGAGCTCTCTTCTATAGTTCTGCAGACATCGCAGACCGGCAGCGATCGGTGAGCTGACCGAGAGCTCACTTTTGCTCTTCTGGCCGAATGCGAGGGACAAAGCGTGTTTCCCCCTGGTACCCTGGTTATTGCTGTGATTATAAAATTGGCGGCTTCATGCTTCTTCCAAAAGCCGCAAGAAATATTATATTAGTATCTCGATTAGTATTAAGTATTAGAGTAAAGAGTCCAATCTACGGTGATGATCGTTGGAAAACTCAGTTCCATTTTTCCATGTGCCATCAAAGTTATTCAATCAGTTGATTTGTCTTGTTTTTGGTAATGTGTTCCTTTATTGCCATTAAACAGTATAAAACTGTAACAAATCAAATTCTAATTATTATGAGTGATAGCTATTACCCGCGAGTAGAATACTATGCTTTATCCAGTCTTATTGAAAAAATGCAGGCATGTATGCGCGTAATTCAATAGGATTGAACATCATGAGCGAGGGACTGGTATATTAAAAAATTTCCTCGAATTCAAAATCAGCACTGGACGGGATATTTGACTTACCCTTACCTTATCTTGCTGAATGGATGTCAAAGCCGACGTTATTCCCTCTTATGTAATTACTTCTTTCAACTAAATGAGTGAAGGATGATTTGAATAAAGATATGAACACTTTGAAATTATGCATTCATTTTGTATGTACATGGTCGTAATTTCAAAGCGAATTGCACAAATGATGCTATTTCATTTGTTTATTAGTTTATTAGTTTAATCAGTTAATTTTTATATCGAGCTGGTTGTATCCTATTCAAAGTCGTCCATAATTTAGGCATCTTGCGCCATAAAATTTTAATTGATGAATTTTAAACAATTTCGAAGGCGAAATACCATCTGCGTGGATATTAAAAGCGGAATCTTCATTTAATTCTGGTTTTGATTACTGCAGTTTCGAAAATCATCAGCTTGGTTTAATGAATTCGTTGAATTTGATTACAATTTGTTCAAATGCGTATTAAAATGTAGATTTAGAACTCGAGTTGAAGAAACTGCAAGTGATTTTAACAGTGAAAAAAAATGCGTTGGCATAAAAAGTCATTATTTATGTATTGATATTGATGCAAATATATTGATATATGCAGACATGTTTCGAACGAGACAAGAAGCTTTTGATGGAACGCAACGCCATTTCATGAAAATGGGCTCCAAGTTTTTTAGCAACAGTAACATCAACTTCGTCTCGCTTTCGTCTCGTAACAGCCCGTGTATCAAGGAATGCAGAAGGTATTGTTCTGCATCTGGCTGGACATCTTTTCACCATTGTTTATATGTACCTACTATTTTTCTGTACACAACCATTTTCAGAATGGTTAGGTTAGGAAAAACCCGAGGAAAAATCTGTAGGAAGAACTGTCCCGCAGAATAAGAAAAATAATAATGCTCAAGCATTCGATATAATGCTGCTTTCTACACCTTGCCGGTAGCACATCATAAGTACAACTGCTCTGGCCCACTGCTTCTTAATATCGTAGACTAACTAGATCTCGAACTAAATTGCTGGGGTCGGTATCGGAAAAATGGTTCGACTTTGAAGACCAATAACTTCCGATTTCCGAATGCGATTTCCGTTTTGTTTTTTGTGTAATTAGCCTAATAGGCCAGTCAAATTAGAACAAATTTTTCCGTTTGAGGGAAAAAACTGTTGGAGTTTTGGAAAGTTAACAGTAATGTCCGGTAAGGTGTACTGTTGAACATACTAAAAGTCCCCAACTCTACCTATTGAGCTCGAGCCGCCATCTTGGAAAAATGGTCCTTCGATCCAATTTTCTGCTCATATTCCGCTAATCATCAAAGATATTCAATTAAGTTTCATGAAAAATCGAGGCTATAAAATTGCCCACAAAAATTGTTTCATACCGATTTTTTTCTCGTATATGTTGATATTAATAAAATTAATTTAACAAAAAAAAAATCAAAAACTTAGCGATTTTTTTCCTATGGCTAAAGATATTGTCTTCAAAATTTGTGAAGATGTTGGCAGTTCACATCAAAGCTGAACGTGACAGTTGAGATAGAAAAAAAAATTGCGAATATATTTTTTTATTTTTTTTTCAAATTAAGCAAAATATTGATTTTCGAGTTTGACATTTCCAACAGGGCGGAGTGAAGGTTTCAATCGAACATGAATCAGTTTTGATATTTACATATTGTAAGACAAGATTTCATCAGTATTGTGCCTTCACGAGCTTCTGGAATGCTCGATATGAATTAAACTAAAAGAATAATATCTAAGTCCAAAAAGTGTTGTCGATTGGTTATAAAGGAAACATTTTGAAACAAAAGACATCAGCAAAGGATATACAGGAGATCCAAAGGTTATTCAACTGTATATGAGCCCCATATTGATGTGCCTTATCCAAAATAGTACAAAAGAATCAATCAAAATGTTAAAATCCACCCTGTATAACAAAAAGTAACGATACAAAATTGAAGTAGTAAAGCGTACCTGGTGCCAAAAATACAGCCTTTACATTGCTGAAAAAAAGAACAAAATTGATCGATTTATTTGGAAGTTATTAGTCCTCAAACTTGACTTTACAAATTTCAGCCAGTGAAATAGGGAAAAGTAGAGAGAAGTAACTGTCGGAGTTTCAGGATTTTGACAGGGATGTTCGCTAAGATATACTAATAAACATACTAAAAGTCCCCGCCACTACCTGTTGTGCTCGAGCCGCCATCTTGGAAAAATGATAATAAATTTGATCGAAGGACCATTATTTCAAGATGGCGGCTCAAGCGCAACAGGTACTGGCGGGGACTTTTAGTATGTTTACTAGTATACTTCAGCGAACATCCCTGTCAAATTTCTGAAACTCCGACAGTTACTTCTCTCTACTTTTCCAAATTTCACTGGCTGAAATTTGTAAAGTCAAGTTTGAGGACTAATAACTTTCAAATAAATTGATCAATTTTGTTCTTTTTTTCAGCAATGTAAAGGCTATATTTTTGGCACCAGGTACGCTTTACTACTTCAATTTTGTATCGTTACTTTTTGTTATACAGGGTGGATTTTAACATTTTGATTGATTCTTTTGTACTATTTTGGATAAGGCACATCAATATGGGGCTCATATACAGTTGAATAACCTTTGGACCTCCTGTATATCCTTTGCTGATGTCTTTTGTTTCAAAATGTTTCCTTTATAACCAATCGACAACACTTTTTGGACTTAGATATTATTCTTTTAGTTTAATTCATATCAAGCATTCCAGAAGCTCGTGAAGGCACAATACTGATGAAATCTTGTCTTACAATATGTAAATATCAAAACTGATTCATGTTCGATTGAAACCTCCACTCCGCCCTGTTGGAAATGTCAAACTCGAAAATCAATATTTTGCTTAATTTGAAAAAAAAATAAAAAAATATTTTCGCAATTTTTTCTTCTATCTCAACTGTCACGTTTAGCTTTGATATGAACTGCCAACATCTTCACAAATTTTGAAGACAATATCTTTAGCCATAGGCAAAAAATCGCTAATTTTTTGATTTTTTTTTTGTTAAATTAATTTTATTAATATCAACATATACGAGAAAAAAATCGGTATGAAACAATTTTTGTGGGCAATTTTATAGCCTTGATTTTTAATGAAACCTAATTGAATATCTCTGATGATTAGCGCAATATAAGCAGAAAACTGGATCGAAGGACCATTTTTCCAAGATGGCGGCTCGAGCTCAATAGGTAGAGTTGGGGACTTTTAGTATGTTTATCAGTACACCTTACCGGACATTGCTGTCAAATTTCCAAAACTCCAACAGTTTTTTCCCTCCAGCTTTCCTTATTTGACTGGCCTATAATGCATCCGTGACCTATCCTGTGAAAGTGAATGTTGAAAAACTTCATGTAAAATTTCTACAGGGTGATACGTAAAATGCTGCAAAATTGTACCGACTTCATCGTGACCCCATTTGTCGAGAAATTTTTTTTATGCATGACAAAAATCATGAAGTGTGGTGTCTTACCTCGTAACTGTTCTGGAATTATCCGGATTGGAAGTCTAACATCGACGATATAAATTTTTATTTTCAATGTTACAGATTTGCCTTGTTGGCACTCGAGATTGAGTCACTTTTGATGAATGGATGTTGACATTGAGCAAGATTATTCGTCCAACAGTCCAGAACAATTTCACTCTCAACACCAGCCGAATATTTGGTGTGGCGCCAAGCAGGTGGCACTTTTTCAAGTGGTTGTCCCTGCCTGTTTTTCGTACGTTGGATTTCGTCAGAATTTCATCAGAATTTTAGATATGGAACATGTTCTATTTGCAGATTTCAGCCCCTGAACATGGTAACGATGTGGAACTTCAGTGTCCGAGTGAAGTAGAGCCCCCCTGGACGTTACATACTTTATGTGCTTGTGCTATGCCTGAGTTTCGTAAAGCTGCAACATTCAACATAAAGATCTACATCTTTAATGTTAGACTTCCAATCCGGGAAATTCCTAAACCCCTTCGAGATATGACACCACACTTCATAATTCTTGTATCAGAAAATTAAAATAATATATATTTTTGAAAAATGGGGGTACGATGAAGTCGTTGCAATTTTGCACCATTCTATGTATCACTTTGTAGAAAATTCACATAAAGTTTCTCAACATTCACTATTATAGAATGAATGGGTTACAGAAAGATTGAGCTAGTTAACGCAACAAACAAAATGGAAATCTCAATCGGCAATGAAGAGATATTGACTTCCAAAGTCGGACCATTTTTCCGATACCGACACTTCGTTGTGCAGCAGTTTAGATTGTATGTATAGACTTAACTGATGATCTCTCCCGTGATCTCGACATGCCACTTATTGGTTGCAAAGAAAACCAGGAAAAACTGTTTTTATTATCAATTTCTCATTACGTAAGATAGATAGTACATAATACCATGCAGGGTGTCTCAACCAAAAAGTCTCCATCCGGATTTTCTTGAATAAAAAAATATTAGAGGAAGACGCTGCTGGGGCAAACTCCGAAGCAGGTCAATTTTTAGCACATTTTCGTAAGAAAATGACGCTTATATGGCCGGTTTGTCTGTCTGTCCATCTGTCTGTCCGTGTAGGAATTAAGAAGTTGTACTTCTCCTCGAGGAATGAAGCTAGAGCCTTAGAACTTTTTTTGATATACAGGGTGATTCAGTTTTAACCTACGATACTCCGGGAAAATATTCCTCTCGTTGTCCTGATTCAGAAAAATGTCACATATAGTACCCTCACTCGCTTAATAAGAAAGATAAAGGGTGTCAAAGTTGACAAAGAAAAAACGTTTTTTCATCATATCTCTCATGAAAATGATAAAAATGAACCACAATTTCGTATACGTACCTTTCATATAGAAGGCATATTTTTGAAAAAAAATTGTTGAAATTTGACAGACCAGGGGCGTGCAATGGGGCAACATCAAAATTTATCAAAAAAAAAAAGTACGCCACTGACTTTCGAACTTTTTTCAGAACTTTTTGAAATCTCAGTTCAATTTCGAACAAGGTTAATTTTTACATTTCTTAAATTAAGGTCTTAGATACCGAGATATCGAGGTTTTTCACAGGCGTGTGAATCAAATGAAAATCTCAAGTTGGCCATGAAATTGCTGGAAGAATTGTTTTAGCGACATTTGTAACTGTCAGTTGTCACTCGTCAATTTGTTGATTACGTGTAATCGTTGTGAAACATGCCCAGACTTTTTTCAAATACCGAGTATGCGGATATTCATTTTGTGTATGGTTACTCTGATGGAAATGCTGATGCAGGAATCCGAGAATATCAAATACGCTTTCCGGAAAGAAGAGTTCCTAGTGCGCAAGTCTTTATTCAAACACATCGTCGGTTCAGCGAGTTCGGATTGAGAAGAGTAGGTGTAGGTGAGCCACATCCAATCCAAAATCGCAGGGATAATGACAGAATTCTCCGGACTTTCAATGTTGACCGAAACTTAAGTACGATTCAAGCGCGGCAGCAAGATTCCTAAATGTGTCACAATCAAAAGTGTTCAGAACCTTGAAAAAAGATCACCGAAAGGCCTTCCATTTCCAACCTGTGCAAAATTTGCATCCAGGAGACGAGCTGGTATAGTTAACTTTCACAACCTACATGTGTGGGCACATGAAAATCCCCACAAAATTAGACCCAGATCATTTCAGGGTAAATTCAACGTCAATTTCTGGATGGGAATAATTAGTAATAATGTCGCTGGACCACACTTCCTACCACCACGTCTGAATGCCGCGCTTTTCCATGAATTCCTGCAAAATGATTTAGACGACTTGATGGCAGATGTGCCTCTTGATTTACTGCGACAACACTGGCTTCAAATGGATGGAGCACCTCCACACTTCGGAATCCGGGTTAGAGATTGGACGAATGAGCACCATCCAGAGCGTTGGATTGAAAGGATGGCAAACGCCAACTTTGCTGGACTGAATCCTACTGTGGGACCGGTACCCTGGCCGCCGCGTTCGCCAGATTTAAACCCATTAGATTTTTTCGTTTGGGGATACGTTAAAGACAAAGTTTACAGTACACCGGTAGCTACCCGCGATGAGTTAATCCTCAGAATAGAAGATGCTTGTAATATGCTGAAGGAAAACCAAGGAATGCTGACAGATGCCGTGAATTCACCAATTCGACGTTGCCAAAAATGTGTTGAAACCGGGGGGTCACACTTTGAACATCTTCTTCAACCTTCGTATGTTAAGTAGGCCAAAGTATTTCTTTTATTGGTTTTCATTAAAAACTTTTCAAAAAACATCAGCATTTATTTTGTTATAGACCGGAGAAGTGATGACGTCACAACATGGCAACATGGCCGGCAGTTGACATTTTCTGGAGGCCAACGTCACATGAACGTGACGTTTCTATGTTTGGTTGTGTTTGGCATGACATTTTCTGGAGGTTCACAACAAAAGTCACAAAAGTCAGTGCAAAATGGCAGTGAGCATTGCTGAAATTGCCAGCCTAAGAGACAGCCAGCGTCATACAGGCGGACTTGGTTGCAAAAAGCCCAACTCATTGACAGAGAGCTGCGCAAAGCTGCACTCAGAATCACCAGTGCCTACAGAACGGTTCCGCATGATGCAGCACGAGCGCTCTCGGGTATCCCACCCTTCGCCCTGATGCTTGCGATTAGAGGAAACAAGCCTAGGAGTGCCCACCAGCAAACCAGAAAGCAGAAACAAAGCCAGAGAGCAGTTCGTCGAGCAGTGGCAACGGCAGTGGAACGCCTTGGTTCAAAGTTGGATGAAAGAAATACTGGGGAGCCTCAAAAGCCTCAGCGTCAGGACAACGCGGAACATGCTCGTTTTCATTGTAACTGTCCATCAAGGCAGCAAGAAGACCTCGAAGAAAAACTGGGCAGGAGAATCGCCGTCGACAATCTCGTTCATGAGATGCTCAGAGGCAAAGAGCAATGGATCGCAGTTTATAGTTAGCAGTTTTTAGTTTATAGCAATATAGTTTGATTTCCTCCACCTGATATAGCCCAAAATATGAATCTTTTTTGTTATATCCATTTCCGTTATTTACCTTCGCAAAAATTTGACAAACACATGACAAATACAAACAGAGAAACGTCAAGTGCATGCCACGTGCCGAGCATCCCACGGTCATGTCACGTTTGACGTTGGCCTCCTGAAAATGTCAACCGCCGACCATGTTGCCATGTTGTGACGTCACACTTCTTAGGTCTATTGTATCAACGTGTTTCCCATGGCTCATAGCCAACTTGAGATTTTCATTTTCGCTCAGTCGCGTCCTGACACGCCTGTGAAAAACCTCGATATCTCGGTATCTAAGACCTTAATTTAAGAAATGTAAGAACTAACCTTGTTCGAAATTGAACTAAGATTTCTAAAAATTCTGAAAAAAATTCGAAATAGTCAGTGGCGTACTTTTTTTGGATAAATTTTGATGTAGCCCCATTGCACGCCACTGGTGTGTCAAATTTCTACAATTTTTTTTCAAAAATATGCCTTCCATATGAAAGGTACGTATACGAAATTGTGGTTCATTTTTATCATTTTCATGAGAGATATGACGAAAAAACGTTTTTCTTTGTCAACTTTGACACCCTGTATCTTTCTTATTAAGCGAGTGAGGGTACTATATGTGATATTATTCTGAATGAGGACAATGAGAGGAATATTTTCCCGGAGTATCGTAGGTTAAAACTGAATCACCCTGTATAGCTGATGTCCCCAAGGGTGGCCAATGGGGAATAATTTTTTTATCCATATATAGTTATAATTAGTACATATTACCAAAAAACAGATATTCACTGTGCACTTCTATAAGAAGTTGAACTCCTTCTCGGTCCTCGGGGAATCAAGCTAGAGCCTTGGAACTTCTTCCGATGGATAGCTGATGTCCCCAAGGGTGGCCAATGGGCATTATTTTTTATATGCAAACATAGTTATCATTTTTATTATCACAAAACAAAGATTTCCTGTGCACTTCTAAGAAGTTGAACTCCTCCTCGGGGAATGAATGCCCTGGAACTTTCTCCAATGGATAGCTGAGGTCCTCGTGGGTGGCCAGTGGGTAGATTGGATTTCATGGTTGCGCCGCCATCTTGGCCGCCATATTGAAATTTCTTATTAGTGGAACGATTTTATGAAACTTGGAAGTTACGTTTGTCTCGTATCTCGTATGATAATTCTTATTTTCAAGGTAAATTTATTGATTCTGCCGCCATCTTGACCGCCATATTGAAATCTGTTATCAGTGGAGGGATTGTCATGAAACCTTGGAACTTACTCTTGTCTTGTATGAACATTCTTATTTTCAAGGTAAATTTCATGATTCCGCCGCCATCTTGGTCACCATATTGAAATCGGTTATTGATGGAGGGATTGTCATGGAACTTGGAACTTTACTCTCATTATCTTGTATGGACATTCTCATTTTCAAGCTGAATTTCATGATTTGGCCGCCATATGGAAATTTTTATTTCTAGAGGGCGAAAAAATTCCGTCAGCAATTCGCAATCGCCAATAATTGTACGTAAGAAGGATTCACGTTCACGGTTCACAGTTCACGTTCACGAAATCTATTTTAAGTAATGCGGAGAAGGAAGTGCAGGTGTCGCCCTGTTTCTCACTTCTTTTGCCTACCGACCGATGTCCCCCGCGTAACTAATGATAATGATTGACACTGAAATTTAAAATCTAAGTTTTCGCGCGGACGCTCTGTATAATATTAGGTATCAGATTAGGTAGTTTTCATTTATTAAATCAACATAATGTAGTACTGACGCTTGGTAGTAAGTTTAATTTCTAAGGACGATACCTGGGGAGCTGTGGGTGAACTGATTGGTAAAAGCAGTTGAAATGATTATCGTTACCATCAACTAAATAGATTAAGCAAGACATGCAATTATTATAGATTTCTCATCGAAAAGGCCAAATAGTAACACATTAACGTCAATTAATACAACAGAAGCAACACTAAACATGTTTCCTTTAATTATTATTAATGATTCAGAATGTTGTTTCACAATGGAATCACTACGCACAATAAGGATTGCAGCTAGGATGGAAGTAGAAAAGTTCAAGTGTCGTTCATCAGTTTATCAACGATATTAGGATTATAACGTGAATCTTATCTTAACTATACTATAATCACTGACGTATAATACTAGACGGATCTTTCCTATACCCATTACACACTGTGTTGACGCGCGAGAACCGCTAGGACCAGGGGAAAGTGGGGGGGCGCGGGAGTTTGTTATCAGGACGACACATTGGCGTGCTTGCAGCGTTTTCTTTATGTTAAGGGGGCAAGACAAATAAAGGTCCAAAATAACGTCAATGTATGCTCCCGGTATGCCGAAGCTTTGCACACCTGGCACTGCTGCATCATTATTACCTCGCGAAATGAGCGAATTATCAAACGAAACGACAAATAATATTGAGCGAAAAGCGTCAAAGAAATGGGACCGCTATGGTGTGACGTGTGACAGCATGCAACGCAATCAGCTGACCGCAGCGCGCGACTCATAACAAGCCGCTCCCACAACAAGGTGCTACAATACGAGGTGTGATCACTTGGAATTTAATCCCTACTCTCTACCTCTACTTCTATTTTACTTCTTGATTTTCAATTAGACATGGAAAATCTTTTCAAGAAATAGTACAAAATTGAGTATCTTGACGATTTGGAGTGAAAATCCACACATTGGCCCCGCATTCATTAAGCGGGCTCACCTCAGTTGATATACTTGCATATTGTTATTTTCCTGACGTCGGCCATACTGGATTTAGGTCTTGGCCGCATGCACGGATGTAAACAACTCGGTCTAGACTATAATCCATTCCAAGCTCAAAGAAACCACAGCTTTCCATGAAAAATTCGAATTGTGTTGGTGTCCCTGATTTTTGATGTTTAATGTCATCTTGATACAAGGGAGGTTATGATCAAAATTGTGTCCGTATGATATGAAACTTTCAACTGAACTACGCTGTGTTGTCAAATTGTCATTCTGGGGATGAGTCGCCGACATGTCGCAGATTTGCTCACTGACCTCAGCCACTTTCTTACGGCCAGAATCACAGATCATGATCCTGGAACAGGGAGTGGATTAACATACTTAATCCTTACAGGGTGCGACGAGCTCAGGTCGCTGGATCACTTGCGACGAAATCACATCCCGCCGCTAGACCTGTGTTCTCCTCGATACTTTTTTAACTGTATATTCTTCCTATTGCACCTCTCAGCACTTCTCACTATCGAAATAACTTGCCTAACGGCGTTTTCAAGACACAACAGAAAAAGAATAATGTGTCAGTGCCAAAATCTGACCTAACAATTAAATTAAAACGGCAATTCAGCAGAACGAACATCACTTTGACTTTGATTAACTTTTTCAATCTACCAACTCATCAGATTATCCAACTTGAAGAAAAAATATCACAGATCACTGTGTTTTTTTTTTAATATACCTACCTTTATTAGCCCAAGGCTTATGAGGCTGATGTCATGATCGTGAAGGAATGGGTATCATTCTTTGCTCGTTGTATATCCAATAAAGTACTATTGCCGAGGAGCAAGTAGTTGTTTTTCAGGTATGGTGTTGAACCTGCCCAGTGCATTGGCCCTGTATCAATAATATGAATAAATTGAAAAAATCAACAATACAAACATTAATCAAAGCAACTGTAGCTGCAACATGTCTACGTAAGACAAAATGTAAAACATAATCACAGGTTAGGCCGCAAAAATGGATCATGCAGACCACAGTTGCACCAAATAAACATGTGTTGTATCACCCTGTATAGAGCCCAAGAAAAGGTCAGGTAGAAAAGTGATGTGACAAATGCATTGTCAAAGAATGGAGTAATTCAACAGTGGAAAAACTTTGGAAATCGGTCATCCAGGTGGAAAATTACTTACATCCGAAATTGTTGATTTTTTTACCTCCCAACTGCAATTACCACCAGTTTTATCATTTATTATGTACTCGTGTTTTGTTACCGAATCGTGTTATTTCGAGGACTTGAAAGTAGGTAGATAGATACAATTTGACTTTGATTAAAGTTTAAACTTTTCTACTGCAAAACAGAATGGACAAACGCAAAAAGCGAGACCCAGTAAGTTCTTAATAAATTCACGTCGATTTGTGCTCAATGTTGCGTGATGTTTTCAAAAGTTTGTGTTTGATAAATAACTACTTATTGTTCCTATACCGGTAACATCAGATCGATGCGGCAGATCTGAAATAATGAGTAAAAAACTTCAAAACCGTTTGTTCACATAACGCCAACTTTCAATAAGTTGTAGGTATTTAGTCGGTCCCCAATGGTTTTCAAATATCATTGGCCTTAAAAAGGTGGGGCTTGAACTTTTTATGTGCCGCTCGCTAAAGCTTTTACGAGGAACAAAGTCTTTGTCGGTATGGACGAATCCTGCTGATGTGTAATGCCATTTTGAAAGTTCAGTTGCGCAATAATTTTCATGCGTCACATCTTCACAGTTTTTGAAATTATACCCTATTTTTGGATTTTCAGCGACGCCTCTGATGGCGTCATCGCGTTTTGCATAATAACCGCCACCCATAAACGAAAACTTACAAGGACGAAATTTCCAACTCTCATCTCATTAGTATAGTGCGCGTCCATAGGCGCCTCGTCATCATCTATAAGCAAACTGTAGATATCAATTCCGAGTGTCAGGCATCAGATTCGCTGAATCACCAGGGCTAGACAATGTCCGCACCCTCCTATCCCATTAATAATTTCTAGGCTAATACATGCCGACGGGCGCAACCTAGCCCATTCCCTCATTGTTGTAGGTACCTAATCTTTTCGCTGATGTTGATGTTAGATACACAGCGTTGTTACGTGACAATTTTGTGCCATTAGTGACCCATTTCCATCAGCGCGAGCATAATTGGTCACCCGCAGGGATTTTTCCCATTACGGAAATTGCGTCATCTCGTCCAATGAGCTGATTGAAAATCTGAAGGAAAGCTGAAAGACATGCAAAAGTTCCTGGGTTGGAAAATTTGTGACTCACCTTGGACGCTTTAGGAAAATCTCTTCGTGACTTACTTGACGGTTTTGGAAAGCTTAGTGTTACTAAAACGACTTTTCAACGAGATCAAGTGTTTTTCTCCTTTGAACAAATTGTCTTGAATAAACAATCCATCACAATAAATCTATAATTAAGTATCTCCGAGGGTATCTTATAAGAGTGATGTATTTTGTGGATGTATTTTGTGGATGTTTCTATTGACTAAGCCGACGACCAAGCAGTCTAAGCACCAAAACAATGCTCTACAAACCATCAATCCAATGCTCCTAACCTTAGCCTAAATATTTACGATTTACGCGCAAATTCTCATTTCTACTATCGCGACGAAAATTTTACTGTAGTGCCACACGTAATAGGAGCCGCTGATGCCCGCATATTTACAAGAATGGATGACATTACACGCTAAAAACCGTATTGTTCTCTGAAGTTACAAAATAAAATTGATACCCTCAAAAGGAATTGAGGTCACAGGCCAGGTGCTAAATTACCAGTGAGTGTATTATGCATCGCAGGCCAGCAGCTATTACAAGCAGATAAATTTATAGAGAAGCAGGAGATTCGGTCAATTTGTAGGAAAGTTGAGCAGTTACAGGGTCAAATTTTCAAGCAATTAACTTTCACACGTATTTCGCCTAAATAAATATGCATTAAGTACCACCAAATTACTGGGTCGGTGGCTTTCGCATGTTTTTTTTTTGTAAATGTCGGTATTGCCTTATAAAATTAATAATTCATTCTATGATTCGGCGAAACGGAATTATTATATCTTCATAGAAACATGCTTAGCTGGTAAATAGATGCCGCATAACCCAAACCTCAATAGATAGAGAATGTACATACATACATAATGTGTTTCCTGTTTTGTCTAGCCCAGTCCAGTTGTTGATTTGAAACCGAGTTTGAAACGATAACTGTCTACTTTTCTGCAGTGAGTGCATGAATCGGTGATAGCTGAAATGTCAAAGCAGGAAGAAAATAAGATGCTGGTACACAACGGTGCAGCACTATACGGTAATAATAGCGCGATTAGTGGTGCAGCAATACAGGGTGGTCCAGGTTTTAGTAAAACAATTTCCAGAGTCGATAGGAAATCAAAAAAGAAGAGGACCTGATCCAAGAACTAGATACCTGAAACGCATAATAACGGAGCTATAATAAGCCTTCTAAGTTGAGCAAAAAATTTGGTTTTTTCCTCGGTTTTTTTAGAATAACTTTTGAATCATTGAACCGATTGAGCCGAAATTTTGCACAGATATTTGTCAATCATATACTAAGCTAGTACTTGGAATGAATTTTTTGAAAATTGTTCAGTGGCTTAGGTGAAAGGGGGTGAGTTCCTTTTTACCCAAATATCTTCGACGCCACTGGATATTTTCAAAAAATTACCAATTTTTTAGATTTTCCGGCCAATTTTGAAGAGAAAACTTCCGTAGTTTTTTCATGGTTGAAGCAACCGTTCTTGAGATATTTCAGTTTGAATGAACAAAAACACTCAATGAAATCGGAACCTTTCCCGTCGAGATTTTTCAATCCGGAACGCTTCTTTTCAAATAGCAATTTGAAAAATGATATTATGTGAATAACAATGTTTTTTCTTTATTGAGCGATCTTTAGAGCCCCATAATTGTCTTGGTTTCAAAAAGTGGTACGAAAATGCCGATTTAATTGAGTGTTTTTGTTCATTACTCAAATATTTCGAAAACGGTTGCTCCAGTCATGGGCAAACTGTTTCTCCAAAATTGACCGGGCAATAAAAAAAATTTATCATTTTTCAAAAATATCCAGTGGCGTCGAAGATATCTGGGAGTAAAAAGGGGCTCAGTCCCTTCCACCTACGCCACTGAACAATTTTCAAGAAATTAATTCTGAATAATAGCTTAGTATGTATTCGACTAATATCTTTGCAAAATTTGGGTTCAATCGATCTAATGGTTCAAAAGTTATTTGGAAAAAACGAAGAATTTTTCTAAACTTTGAAGGCTTATAGCTCCGTTATTATGCGCTTCAGATATATGTATAGTTTCCAGGACAGGTCATCTTCTTTTTTAAATTCTTTATCGACCCTGGTAATTTTTCTACTGAAACCTGGACCATCCTGTATAGCGCAATATATAACAAGCACAAAGTTGAGTTCCATCACTTCGTGGGTTGCTCTTGAGGAAAACCACCTCTATAATCAGTCTCATCCACCTTCACAACGGCGAATTGCCTTTTCAAGTTCAACACTCTGGCCCAGGTCAGATTTACGCATAAAAATCACCGCGGTATGATTATTCAGTATGGTGAATAGATTACTTTGGTTGCCTTATTCCCAAGGAATATCCCATTATTTTTGTCCGATGAACCAATACGGATAGGGAGCCCCGCCCGGCCGGGTCGGTAAGTTTGCAAATAATGACTCATGGACGTTAATACAAATATGCAGGACTCAGTCGCTTTATTTAATATGCACTTCTGCGTTTTTGAATAATTCTTTCCACAATCATAATAATTTGTTTTTTTATTATTTAGGTGTGATTTTTTCCCAGGAAATCCTTCGCAGGAAATTGGCCGCGCTTTGAGTTCCGTTCGTTCATCCATCTTGTAATTAATAACTCTTCCTAAACAAAAAGTTGTGGCAATATCGTGCTTCTTCCAAATCATTGCTAATTTTTTTGCAGATGGGAATAGGCACCAGACAAAATTAATTCTCCCGCGCGATTGATAAACTCTTGTAAAACATGATGCCACTCTTATTTTTCTACTTTCAAATTTTCTTCATATTTTTCAGATCTCGCATATTTCAGTTTTGAAAATTCCAATACTTGATTGCTCTGTCCGGCCGTCTGTACCCGGGATGACTCTTCAGGAAAAGAAGATCTCGATGTGGTGTAAACGCTGATCAATAGTACATATCCCAGAATGTCAAGATTATCAAGCTGGCTTTTGGTTTTTTGTTACCTTGCCGCCATCTTTAATCCGCCATTTTGAATTTCTCTAAAAGTGATTCCATTTGAATGGAAATTGCAGGAAATGTAAGCCACATCAAGATACATTCAATTTTTGACAATTGATGCTCTGCCGCCATCTTCTTTTCTCCATATTGAACATGTTTTAAAGTGGATAGAATTAGGAAAATTACCTATATCTCATCGAAAAGCGATAGCGATGCGGTGCAAACGCCAATCGAATGCGTATACGTGTCCACCATATCGGTTTTTGTCGCTTGGTCGCCATCTTTGATCCGCCATTTTAAATTTCCCGAGTCTCGATTGCTCAAGTTGGCGTACGATGCTCACTTTTTTCCCGAACGGGCGAATCATGAACGCGTGTTTGTTGAAAAACATCGTACGCCAAAAGCAATCGAGTATATTTGATCGCTCTGTGTTATCTGGAGAATTGAGGAAATGAGGAAGAATTGGACGTTGACTGTCATATCTGAGCTCTGAGTTTTTTCATTTCAGCTTAAATCTGAGCTATCCATCAAGAGTATTCAGGAGGTGAGACAGCTCTTAGACACTTAATAAGAAATGCTTCCAATTTTCTAGTTATGTCTAGTTATGACATGACCCAGTCAACAACCAGATAGTAATTTTGAATAGTAACCTACTAACAAGAAAAAAATGAATTTGACATTATTGTTGTCCATTATTCACGTAAGATAGGTAAAGGTATATTTCTACATTCACATCATGAATTTGAACCCAATCGAATGAAAATAGATGATTTCGGAATTCCTGCGATTTTAAGTGCTACCTATACTATACTTTTTTATTGTTATTGAGTTATTGAACGTGAATGTTTCTTATATTGGGTGCCAGTATTCTTCAGATAGTTAATAATAACTATTTCAAAATGTTTAACAGTCGAATTGCACTGTGGATGTCGGTCGGGAACTCACGCGCAAAGTTTCAATTTGCAGTTTGCTTGGCAAAATTCATCCTTTTTTTCCGAAATAAAAATAATTTTAAAAAGAACAAGAAAGCTGAAGGCCTACCGGGAAATACCTCCTGTACACCGATGGTATGTAATACTCTGTATTATACTTATCTATTGAGTGATGGTGATGCCCTCGGTGATGCCTATAATATACTGACGGCATGTTTAGGATTCAACAATAATAAAGTTAACAATAGAAAACCAGAGAGAAAACCCGTTGTGCGTGCCTTTCGATTGACACAGTTTCATGTTAGCAACTAATCAGTCTTAATGTCAGTGCAAAGGTTAATCTAATCAACAATTAAAAACGCAACTCAAGACTATAAAAATCTAATAATTATTACCTACTAATGAAAAAGTTCCCAATCAAGGGGTGGAACTTTTCCATGCTCTTACGTGTAACCCATCAAGAACGTAAGTATGCATGCTAACAGAAAACTGATGCTGCGGAATTCTTCCTAAGCACAATTCAGCTGTTGAAAACTCCAGGAAAACCTTCACGTAGTGGAAAACCACACCTCCTAATTTGGGTCTGTCCATTTGGGTCGCATCAAGAAAGTTTCATATCGACCAACTGGAAATTAACACCTGGTGCTCAGACACGTGTCCCGCGTAAAGATTTTCGCGATTTATCTTATCTTCGGAAAACTTCCCTGGCAGAGTTTAGGGATCGATTTGAATGACGTCAGTAGTGCACGAGGAGTCGTAATAATAAATTTCATTTATATAGATTTGCACCAACAAAACCGCACCCTGAAGGCGATGTCACACCCTGCAGATTTATTGTCTAGAAGGGCTGACGTGTCTCGACCTAATAAAAGCCTTGTACATATACTCGGAAGATTATTACGTATTTAACTGGGCATTCCGTTGAGTCTTTTTGCAAAATATTTTGTAATCAGACAGAATGAGTTTTTTCATGAATGGATTCTCTTTCGAAAATCACATTTTTGGAAAGCACCACCTAAGCAAACTCGAAAATATTCAAATAATGCAAACTTCCTCGCAAACTTCTCAACTTTCATCAGCATGACTTATTGGAATGCCCCTTCGATGGTGCTATCCTCGATTTATTTCCATAACATTGTGTACAGCTCGGTGTATACAAGTTCCAGTAATTGAGGTCTCCAATTTTCTGTTGTCTCTCTTTACTGTGACGTCATGCGTATAAGATACGGTTAATCGAGGTCATTGGGCGCTTCCCAATAAGGCGTATAAGGACACAATTCGACACAATTTGACACAGCTAGCGTTCCAATAGCAGTAATAGCACCACATGTCGACACAATCGAAACATTGGCGAGGCTGAGTTTAGAATTGAGCTGGCAAGTGCACTTTGACATTGTGTATCCGTCTTGTCGCAGTTATTGGAAAGCGTCCTATGTTTCTTGAGATATGACATTTCGTTTCTGACAATGGGAAATTTTTCGAATCTGACAAGCGCTCTGTCGTGTATTTATTTGATTTCAGCATGGATTTCATGATTTCACTTGTTCTTACCCTCGTTCTTGCCAATAAGTGTGTTATATGTAGTGGAAAACTGAGAAGATACTGAAGATACTTACAGAAATGGTTCAAGGGTGTTGTGTCGCTCTATGCGAGTGCGAGAATAAGACGAATACACCCGGCATCACCATGCACCGGTTCAGGAAAGACCCAAACTTGATGGAAGTGTGGCTGCACCAGCACCACCAGGGATCACGCTGCACCAGACACGTGCATTCCATACTTCGTCCATTAAAAACTCCCTTATGGGTTCTAGTGACTTTCCCCACATGATAATGGGAACAGTATAGCTAACCGATTCAAAATTCCCGCAAAAGTCAGAAACGAAACGTCCAAACGTCATAAACGTCAAAACGTCAAAGGTGACCTCGAAAAACCATGTACTTTCTATCTCCTAAAATTGGAAAGGTCAATTGGGTATTTCAATACAAACACTTTTTTCAAGGGGGCATTGCAGCTGCTACTTACATGCAAGGTGGTGAATGCAAGCCCCCATCACAACTAATCCACCGGATATTCCCATAATTCCCAATTATCGGGTATCGAACCGACCTATACCTGATTCTCGAATCAATATCAAAGCATGTGTCAAGATAAGTAAGTAGACAATTTGAACCATTGCAGCAGCATATAACCATATGGATTGTTGCTCAATATGCTTACCGTGGGTTCCACAAAAAAGATAATACGAGATTAGTTGATTCGCGATTTTGTTTGTCAATTTGTAGCTGAGTGATCAATGAAAATGCTGGTTTATCCCTCAATAATGAAACAATGATGGGTCTAGTACAGATTCCAGGCATTTCTTGTGGTTAATTGCCTAGCATTCAGCAGAAAAAAGTTCAGTTAATCTGCTATCACCCTTGATCGCTGAATATCTTTTTTGTGGAACTGACGGTTAGACACATAATCGAGAAAATCACCAATTCTACTGCTTATCTATGTGTACTGGGAAATGGCGGGTAAAATCACAGCAATATCCTTTGGCCATTATACTGTACTATAAATAGTCGGCATCTGAAACAGCCAATTATCACTTTTTTTTAATGCTTGTTTGTTCTTTGATCGTACGTTGTGATGATGACACAGACCGTGAGGATAGCCTGAATCAACGTCCGGATTTCCTAACGGTACCCAAATGTACCTACACCATGTCAGAGGAGTTCCACTTGCCTATAAAAGCCACGAGAATGTGTGTTGTTTGTGTGTGTATGTGTGTGTATTGGCGATTTTTGGCACAAATCGTACCTATAGCTTAAAGGTCAAGAAGAAATTATCACCTCGACCGCGCCAGATTCCCACGGCCAGTGAAATTAAAACGGACGTACGGAGTGAGTGGAAAATTAATGGCTCAAGGCCATTCGACTAGAAATGTGTGAATCTTGCAAATAGAATAGGTAATGGGCTCAACGCTAATGACATTTAGTGACATTTGGCGTTTGAAGAGAATAATGAATTTATTCCATATTAGGTGCATATGGGGTGGCCCAACAAAAACAACAGACGGGTCTTCATTCTTCGGGCACCGAACCTCCTTCTTTCGCTCGGAACAGGTCCATTTTTTTCATGAGGGACGTTTAAGGTTGTATGCAGCTCCTTTCAGGAGGCTTTCAGGAGGTTTTGCAGTGAACCCAAAGCTGGGCTCATGTCTATCTCGCAATAACATTAAGGTTGATGAGACGAGAAAGAATGACAAATTGATATACATTTTTCTTATTGTTCAGTTGCAGGTGCGCTGTACCTACCAACGGTTATTATGGTTGTGTTGTACCTGTGTATCAATAAGAATACAAGCTCTTGGTATACGTGGCAAAGTAGTGATTAAATCACTAACGCAGACAGCTTGTTAATATCTACCTTCAAAATACCTACCTACGATTCATATAGAACAACCCTCTGAAAGTCATTTCGGTGGCAACATCAAATATTTAAGTTTCCTGGGGTAGGTTATCTACACATTTACATAGATGCATGCAGAATGGCCAATGGCCATAACTATGAAACCCGAACGTGTCTGTTTGTGTTGTAGCACCTGCATATGTGCGTTATCTGCAAATATTTATGTGAACAGTGTAAATTGGTGTAGAAAAAAAACTTGCCAGGGCTATACGAGACCCGAAAGCAACCTGCAAATCAGAAGAAAAGAAAGTTGAGCTGCAAATTGGAAACTACCATAAATCAGGTCGGTTGGTCCTTTCCTATATTACTGCAAAAGTTACTAATTAAATTGTACTTTTTTTACACAACGCAAATTGTGCGCTTTTGGCAGTCTAATCACTAAAACAAACAGAAATGTTCTCATTCCTAAAGAGTAACGTATACGAATTTCACTTCTTCTCACAACACAAATAATTGTATTCATTCTTCATAACTTTGAGGTCACTAAGACGCTTGAATGTACCTCTCTCGGTATACCTACATGAATATGTCGGTTTTCATTTTATTCTTCGAGTCGAGTTAACCTTTGAGATCATCGTTTGTAAGTATCAGTCAAATCGTCCGAATATAAGAACACTTACACCACAAATTGCTAAATTATTGTGGCTGGATTTCGTCACGATATTGATTGGGATGACGAGAGTGTGTGCGACGGTTAATTTTCGACATCATTGATTAGATACCAAACACCGATAATTTCCCAGAGCTGTTAATGACCAAGCGACCTCTTGTTATTAGCAATTTTATGTGCTTTGCTTTACAGTTTGCTTACATGCACACATAGGTGTGCTCTTTTCATCCTTATTGTGTGCCTTTCAGAGCAACACATTTTTGCATCGGGTGACCTTTCCTCGTTATATTCTGAAAATTGCCCGTTGTCTGATCACGATACAGCCAACATACGGCCAAAGATATATACACCGTGCGCTCAAACTGAAAAATTGCCAAATCACCGCTGTTAATGCGGATTTAAATTTTCAACCGCGCTAAAAAATGTGTCTTGTACATAATGTATACACAAAAGCCATCGAACAATTTGAAGGTCTTTGATCCAGCACTGTAGCCATCGTCCAATGCTTTGATGCCGCAATAGTTCTTTTTTGCTCATTTTTCGAAAGTTTTGCACATCACGGCTTGCAGAAAACATTAAGTCAACTCTTACACTAAGAAATCTATCAAAACTTTTTTTTGAATTCTCAAGTCCAGGTGTCTCAAGAGGTAGTAGGTATTCTGTTGGTTCCAATTATTGTGGTTCTTTCATGACAAGCATTTTATCAAATAGAACCTCTGAAGAGAAACCATGTCTATCAAATCGTGAAGTGGAGTCTGAAGAGCAAGGTCAGGTCCAAACAAAATTTCTTTTTTATCTTTGCTATATTCATTACAGTTGATGGAAAGGATGTAGTAAGTAGTAGCAATAGATGAGGTACCTAGTAACACTGAATGCCGAAACACCGAAAACTTGTTTGGGCCAGGTCAAGTTAGTATACTGCTACTTTCGATATTTCGTCCCGGATTCCTCTGAGTTCAGTTCACTTATTATCATCGAGCGCAAAATAGAGCTGTAAGACTTAACGATGCAGGAAAATTAGGAGACCGTTCCATTTCTATGCCTAAGAGCCAGACACGTACCTATAGTGGTTATTGTCTTTCATCTACCTCTCGTTATTGACAAGAAGAATGGCATTGCGTGCCATCTTCTCCACAGAGAGTGGATATGCTGCCACAAGAGCTAAACAAGATGAGTATCGGTTTATATTAGGTACTAACAAACCTGGGCATGGGCTCCAACCTCCAACATAAACAGTCGACCTAGGTTTTATTAGTTTTTCGAATAGCAGTTTTCACAAATTCAATAATGTGCATTTAAGTTACGATGTAAATGTAAATTTTTCATATTCATTCGGAGCATCATGCATCATACAAAATATACATACCACATACCTATACATATGTATACATAGAAGATGTTAAATAAAGCGGTTCTAGCTCTAGGCTGTTTAACTTGCTCTCAAATATTTTATTATGTCATCATCATAACATGAGTATTCTATTTTGTGTTTATAATGTAAAAGTTGATTAATAATCAGATAATACAGAAATTTCCGCTTGTGCTCTGGTGGCGCGTGACTCACAACTCGGTCATATTAAATACATACGATCGATGTCATTGGCAACTGCCCCTGTAACGCACATTTTTAAGTTTCGGCAGACGTAGTAACGGGAGCTATTTGTCACCGCTTTTTCAAGTCATATTTTTTTCACTCGTTTCCTAGCAAAAATTTTCTAAATTTTTCATAAGGTATGATCTGAAAGTTTTGGGAAATTTTTTAAAAGCCTATAACTTTTTTTGAATTGTTTTGATTTTGTAACTTACTATTGCAAAAAGTAACATCATCTATAACAATAACAAATTTATATTTAACATATTGAAGATGGGCCATCATCTTTGATGGCTTTCAGTATTCTTCTGTCATGTTCGATCTCGATATTTTTCTCTGGACAGCAGCAGGATCAATTTCTCTAAGCTCCTGCCTCCCAATGTACCGCAAGCTCGACCAATATAACATTTTTGGTGAGTATTGAGCAGAATAGTATACGACCAGGGATAAGAATCTGCAAATGAAGACAAATTACGGCGTCGCATTTTTCAAAAACTCTAGACTAGAGCATTTCGCATTGGGGAAATTGATCCTGTTGTTGTCCAGCGAATGATAGAGCATGGAAGAAGAAAATTGAGATCTATCGGTCCCATCATCAATATGTTGAATATGAATCTTTTATTGTTATATGATGTTAATTTTTGCAATATCAAGTTGAAAAATGAAAAATAACCAGAAAAAGTTATTAGCTTTAAACAAGTTCCCAAATCTTTCGGACCATACGTTATCTTCCGAACGGTTTGACATATCGAGGGCTACACGGCAGTACCTCGTAACTGAAAAATGGAACTTTTTACAGGAGAGCAAAAACAACTGATTTGAAAGTCCGGGAATAGTACAGAAAATTGCGATATTTTGCAATTTGTATAAGTGTATAAGTGTGCAATATATGTAGGAAAGGTGGAATGGTGCTCATAATAATGCATGCTGCATTTCCCTTTTGGATAGCTATTATACTGATCCTTTGAGTTATATAGCACCTCGATCTGTCTTCTCCACGTGGCATCTGCTGTAAGCTTCCCCAGTTGGTATACAAAATCTATAGCCTCTTGGCACCAAGGGCCTAGGGTCTCAACAGCGAAAGGGACAAAGATGTAGTTGTCTTCAATAATTGTTTTGTATTTTAACCGCTCCCGGTTTGCTGCGTTTTCAGCTACAGACGCAGTTTCCTTTATTGCTGCTGCTATTTTATGGTAGCTATAGTGAGGTGACGAATCGGCATAAAAGTTACAAGCCGTATCTGGCCCAGCTAAAAGAAGCATTTTTTGGCGTTATAGCAGCACTGCAATCCTAGCGGAGAATGGACGAAATCTCAACTTACATAATCATTTCGCATTTAATTTTCGTCGATAGAGGCGCTACTGAACTCCGAAAGCCGATTTGTCACCTTAACTATTATAGCCATCATAAACTTTCCCTGAACATACTAAAGGTGCGTTCAGTCAGCTTATTTAGCCGCAAGTTTTAATCTTAGCCGTAAGCGCTGCATCGCTTATTGGCTGTTCTGAGGAGGCTGGTTCATAAGAGCCAATGGGCGTCGCTGCGCTTGCGACTAAAATTGAAACTTGCGGCTAAATAAGCTGGCTGAACTTACCTAATTACTATGTACCTGATGGGTTAGAATCTCTTGTCGCGTGATTGAAACAAATTAAAACTTTCAGTGCATATCCAATTTCTAATGAAATCTGCATAAGCATACCTGTTCGATTATGAAAAAAAATCGGATATCTTCAATACTTGAGCTTGATAACTTTCAACCAAACGTTACATGATAAGTGAAAACATGAAAACAACACTTACCTCTGTACAATACAATGTGCCTTATAATACTCGAGATACTCATACATGCTTAGCTGAGTATATTATATTGTTTATAGCTTATGCCTACCATGCCCTGATGTCTTATTTCGAGAAAGTCGAGGAGAACGTATTACATAGGTACTTACTTATACTTTTTATACTAATAATAATAAAAAAAACTGTTGTCTACCACCGCCCTTGAATTGAACGTGCGAATCATAAATAAATTGTATGATTAAGCTATGCCAAAGTAGGTGCCTTTCCTTTTCCATAGGTAATACGATTTTCACATTCACGCAGAGTCATGTTTCCACAGGTCATGTTTTTGAAAATAGTATTATACTGAAGGGTCGACGGTCGTGATTGGAATATTGACCCACCTACATATCGCACTTGATTCAACTCATCTGTTGAGAATCAAGAATTGTAATTCAGACAATAAATTAACTTCATTGACCCGATGACCTGGATAAACAAAAAATCGCCGTGATATTGGATGGCTGTTTACGATAACTGATTAATTTACTAAGCCGTTGTCTAGGGAATGATTTTTTCATAAAAAAAAATGTCGTTACATATAGTGATTCTCGCTATACTATCATTGGTGTATGAGAACATTGAGAACCCCTAATAATCAATTTGTTCTGTAGCCACGTATGAAACTAGAGTATCAGACGAGTGTGATATTTTTGAAACCCGCACGCTACTCAATTATCCAGATGTCTAGGAAATTCATTATTCGCGAAATTGACATTTTGCAGCTTTTCCGCCACAATTATTATCCACCGACACGCACGTTTTCTTACGCGTACGCTCTTCTGCATACATTCAATCGTGAATAACACCTTAATGGCTAGAATAACTTCGCATGTGACGTGTTGTTTTGTAAAAACGGTTTTGTTTTAACCAATAAGATGTAAATTTTGGCGCAACAAAATTATTCTTCCTAGTTCAAAAGCAGACTATAATTATGTACATACTTCTAAATCTAATGTGTTTAAAATTGTGGAAATTGAATATTTGGAATTTTTGATACCTACTTTGTACTAGAAAGAATTGAAGTAAAAAAAATTGAGCACTTTCAATATTTTGAAAATTTTTATGAAATATATATCACTTTGCATATACTATATAGTTATGTAACATACTAATTTCGTAATCATTTCATAGATACATAACGCGCAAAGTAATACATAATCAAATATATAAGTTTCGCAGTTTATGTATATGTATAGCTTGACATTTCTCAAAGCAGTGCCAAAATTTACAAGAAAGGCGACTGTTCTCTCAATTTAAGAAAAAATTACGAAAAACGTTGTTCGACACACGAGCGCCGTGCGCTTTTAGGCCCTCGGCCTCTTGCAGCATTCGGCTACGTCTCATGTTTTTCTTTTTCATTTGCAGAATTTATTTTCAGTTTGATATTGGTAAATTGATGAATGCAATAAAATATGGGTACATATATGATTGTCTTCTCGAATATTTTTGTGTTTGTTCTAACGAAGAATAATAATTTTGTATGATTTTTGAGTGTTACATGTTTCAAGATCATTCGGATTGCATGTTTTCCAAGTGTTTTCAGAAGCGTTTTACAGATTTGAATATCGGCGGCATATAGGCAAGTATCGGTCGATCCCTACTCATGATGGCTTTGGGCCCGAAAACGCGTTTGTGTTATTAACCCTGCGTTACCCAGGTAAAAAAGTGCGTGATAACGCAGGAGGGGTGTGTGATACCCGAGAGACAAAAAAATCTTTTTCGTAATCGTTTCATAGATACATAACGCGCAAAGTAATACATAATCAAAAATATAAGTTTTGCAGTTTATGTATCTAGCTTGACATTAGTCAAAAAAGTACTGTCAAAATTCACAAGAAATTAGAGTTTTCTCTCGGTTTAAGCAACGATTACAAAAAACGTTGTTCGACACACGAGCGCTTTTTCAGGCCCTCAGCCTCTTTTGCAGCATTCGGCTACGCCTCATGATGGCGAACAAGCTTCGGGCCTGAAAACGCGCTCTTGTATCGAAAAATACTATTTTGACACAGCAATTTGATTCTAGGTTTTTCAATATTTAATAAGGAATACTTTCTTTTTTTTAATTATCACACACAAACTTTTCTTTTTCTTTTCGGGTCGTGACACCATCAACCGCTAAGGGTTATTAGCACTTTTAGTTGGTATAAAATTGGTGGGCTAAAATAATAATAATGGTTACGTTTACACTAAAACGTGGACTAAAACTGGACTGACCCAAGCACTGACCCAAATTTCACCTAAAGTAATTCTTCTCTTCCAGCGTTTTCACCGGCAGACTAACACGGCCGACCTTTTTTAAAATATGAACCTAAACTAAATAAATATAAAAACTAAATTTACTTCAGTCAACGGCTAACCGGAGACCTGACCCAAGCTACTTGGTCCTAATTTGGTTCTTGTCTGCGATCGTTTACACCACGTAGACTAAATTTATTTGGGTCGAATTTAGTGCTTAGGTCGCGGACCAAAGCCACGGTGTAAACGTAGCCATTAATAAACTGTCTTTATTGATTTTCCAGACTAAAGTATGAGAATAAAAATAAGAATAAAATAAACAATGAAAAATCAAACTCAGGGCGAAGTTCAGATGGGTGCACAATCACACCCCCTGCTCTACCACTTCACCCTAATCAGGAGGAATAGTTCACATCTTCGGAGGAAAGTCAGTGTGTCATAAAACTTGTCTACCGGAGCATCCTCAAGATTTCGGGAAACCCCACATGCCACAAGATCCTCCTCATACTTTGGACAATCGACCAATATAAGTATGTTGCACTGTGAGTGGTGTGGTACAGATTTCGCAAAAAGGTCTTGATCCCTCTGGCCTCTGGAGAAAACAGATAGCCATGTGTTAGTCGGGTATGTCCCAGACGCAGTCCAAATTAGGAATACTGTATCCATAGACATCGATAACAATACAGTTTGTTGCACATAAAGGAATTTATTCTATGAGAAAACAAAAGAAAATTAAACATATGATTATTGCACAAACGAACAAAAATGCTTTTAACAAAAAAAGCAAATACCTAACTACTAGGATGCCAATTTCCTATTCTGAAAAATTGAAATATTCCAGGCAAATATATAGCGATCACAATGTTGACAATGGTATTTTGTTATTCTATCTCGATTATTAGGACATGTTTGTCACCTTGCATACTCATTGTTTTGCTGTTGTGGTTGGGGTTGAACCGTTTCACCGAGAATATCAAAAAAATTTGAAAATTATTCACAAATAAAAATCAAAATATACCTTGTACCTAAAAACAATTGTGACTTTGTAACCCAGGTGGAGTGTGACAAACAGTTTTCAGGGCCTATAGGCACTCTGCGGATTTGCTTCAGCGCCAAAAGTAACGATTTTTTTACATTTCCTGCAGGAAGATATCAGTTTCCATAACAGCATTTCCATTTGAATTGAATAATCACACCACCTGCATGTCAATTTCAACAATTCATAAACTTCAGTGTTAACAATTTTCCTTACACATATGTTCGCAACTGCCCGCATGAAGGTGCTGAAACGGGCGGGATATTCAAAATGTGCAGAGTGCCTGTAGAAGTTTTCAGATAAAGTTCTCATTAATTATCACACCGTGATTGTAAACAGGCAACAGCAAAAAATGGCGCCAGTTTGAAAACAGCTTGAGTATGTCACACCCCACCTGATGGGTAACGGGTAATTAGCTATTAATTTAACAAGAATATTATGCGATTTATAATAAACGAGGACGTTGTCAGGTGACGAGGCGACAGCTTCATCGTATCATTACAGAATTGACTGAATCAAATTGTATTTCAGTTTAGTCAAAAGCTGCATCATCATCATGCGTGGCGAATGGCGATGCAAAAAGAAATCAACAATCATATAGGTACTCATTATTTCCTATGATAACAAAAATTCGACAGTTTTCAAAGAGAAAAGTCAGTTCTTGCATTTTTTAGATTTATCATGGAAAATTTTGATGTTCCTGTAAATATTTTGGAGGTAGCAGATAGTGCAAGGTTGGATTTGCTGCCAGACAATTCAAGAGTATATTATGAAAAAGAATATCGGCTGTGTTGCGGGTGGCGAGGCGAGAACAAGCGTGCAAGGTGCAGGGGGAAACTATTGTATCTAACGTATTATGAGTAACTAAGGTATGTTCCTAATAATTATTGACAAAGGTTCAACATAAAGCGATCATAATAAGTGATGATACGATAATAATATATTATTCAACAAGCGGGTAATGATTGCTTCTTACTTATGAGGATGCAGTTTGCCGACACGAGCCTTGGCGAGTGTCGTAAAGCATCCGAATGAGTAATAGCTATTACCCGTGAGTAGAATACTATGCTTTATCCAGTCTTATTGAGAAATGCAGGCATGTATTCGCGTGATAATGCGTGCATTATTTAATAGGATTGAATAAACTAGTATAATATACTATTTTATCTACTTTGCCCTGATAATTGCTCGGAAATTCGAAATTATTGCCGCTCAAAATAGAAATGTTTGACAAGTAACACTTCGTGACTGACGTTTGCTTACCAGGGTAGCGGTAAATTGTTTCTAAGTATTAGTTGAAAAGCGATTTAACAATATGCCCCTTTTTGACACCGCTTTTAGTATCTGAAAGTGTCCATTGTTAAACCAAAGTTTATACAGATTATTTGTTGAATCACGACAGTAAACAGTGAAGTTATACCATAAGGGCCCGATTCACCACTGCATGCATTTTAATTGAAGAACAAGATTTTTTCCCCGATTTCTTTGATTTTTTCTGCAACACGAGTAGGTATCATAGGTATGTATAGTAAGCTTGCATGGTATGGCAATACCTATGATAAAACTCCACGATGTCATTATGAAGGACGCGCAGAGGCACGCTACTTTATGACTCCATAAAGTTTTATATCAATTCTGAGTTTACTATACAATAATAACAATTGTTGTTATCCAACGAATACAAAAGAGACTGGCAACAACGACAAGAGCAGCAGCACCGACAGCAGGGGCAGCAGGCAGCAGTCGCCGTCTTGATATCCTTGAAACTTCCTGTGTCATTTCCTGCGACCGTTGACTTACATTTTGCAGAGAAACTTGTGTGCTGCTGCATGGCTATAGGTACCTGTAATATCTATACCTCTCTTCGAGATATGACCCAAGGAAGGCACCATGCACTTACTAGCTGCACACAGGTACACCATGACCATGATGCAGAGAGGCTTTAAATTAACTCATGGGGTATTAGCTTACTGTATTCACGTCACGCTTCCGATCCATTATGTATTTTCAGGTTTTAGAGCGAACGCCGGGTATGGTGAGCTCTTTGTAATAATAACGGTAGTTTTTTGCCAAACGTGTGTTCTTCCTACATCTAATCACACTTAGCCAGGCAGCAACAGTGTGGTTTCTTTTCGACCTTCTTATGTGGTTCTTGACCTATGGGTGTTGAAATCACATGATTTACAACTGTTCAGGAAGATAGCACTCCATTGCAACACAACTGACAACTGATCGTACCTGTGGCATGATCCGTTTATTATAATTTTAGTGGACGCGGTATGCGAAAGGAAACTGCATTTGGAGTAGGGCAACGAAATTTGGCATTAACGAACTTTGTACCAGTTCATAAGTTTTTTGACCCGCAGCACTCAAAATCTCGTCCCTTTGAGGGCCGATGAGGCCCTCCAAAGTTTGAAGATGCAAGAACTTTCACAAAACGACCATTAAGTATCGTCATGTGTGTGCATGAAAGAAGCTTACGAGTCTACTGGAAATGTTGGCAGAATTGTCCTGGAGTCCGTTTCGTTCTTTACACTTGGAAAAGAATTTTTTTGGCAGAGGCCGACGAGGTCAGAGTTGGTGCAGGACTCAACTCGGAGGTCCTTTCCTGCTGCGGGATCGAATTTTTGCGTAAAATCACATTTTTCTTGAACATTTTTTTTTGTTCAGTTATTATTGCGCTGCGCTCACTGCTTCAAAACTTGTTTCAATCTTTCTCAAAAATTCCAACTCCAAAAATTCCAATTCGTTCCTTGCTACGTGCCGGGAAAGTTTTGGGGTGACTCAACCGATTTTTTTCAAGTGTGAATGGAACGTCAGTCATGTGCATCAGTCAGAATGGTAGTATGTCAATCTGTCAGTCGGTGTCGGTGTGAAAGTCACTGGTGTCACAAAAGTTTTGACAAACTGGCACGTATAGTTGACATCATGTTGACGTTGCCCCGAATCAGCCGTTCGACACGTGCGTGTGACGTCATGTGGAAATGGTCTATTTCTTTTAACGGTTGCGGCCATTATAAAGTGAACGACAATTGTCAACGAGTTGGCTTGCTGTCATGCGACGATCATCAGGCCAAAATCCTGAAAAATCTGTCAACTGTCGTCCACTTTAAAAAGGCCGCAACAGTACATTTAAAAGATTCATAACTGGGATAATTAATTATCTCCTTTTAATTTTCACCCATGAAACCATGCACAGGAAAATGTTTGTCAGACTCGGGAATATATGGTTAGTATCACTAACAATCCTATTAGACGGGAATTAGTGCAAAAAATATCCACTGTCTCCTGGACTATTAGTTCTTGAGACAGAATGAGAGAGTTAGATTTCAAGCTTCTGGAAGTGTAAGTTATTTTGTAAAATCATAATACAATAATTTGACTTTAAAAAGACAACTCTACGACATGACTAAAAGCAGATTACTGCTAATCAATTTTCAGGACATGTTAAGTTGTTTTTGCGATATTGTGAAACAAAAATCTTGACTTGGGGCACTGAAAAAGAAGCACTCAAAGAACTGTTGAGCTTGAAGCATCGGAGAAGCTATTATACCTGCCAGCTTTGCTTAGCTTGGCTAAACTTAGTTCAGCCAAAGCTCCAGAGATAGGTATGTACAGCCAAAATGCAAGAAGAAGTCTGCAGCTGGGTATACAGACTTCATACTTCTTTATTTGTGTTTCACAGGATGTTTACACACGTCAACAGTAAATAACGGAGCTGGCTGTAAAAACAATTGGAAAATATTCAAGAACAAGTTCTCTCTTGTTGAAAAAAAAATGGTGAAAATCTGTTCACGGAATAAAAAGTTGTGGTTCCGATTTTAAAAGTTTTTCCTCCAAAAATTAATTCAATCTTTTCTCCAACTTTCATTCCCAGCATGTCAGCTGCTAAAATAGATATTTCGTGGGGCTCACCGCATGTCGAAGTTTGCACTGCAGTTTTTTTAAATTCACGGAATGTGCAAATTTCATTTTGAAAAAATTACCGCCGGAAAACCGGAACCTCGACCGGAACCGTGTCGCTTTTGAAAATAGGCCAATCGACGCCCAATCCAATCTACTTTCGATATCATTTAGAATTTTTCGAAAAAAAAGTCGATTCCCGAGCAGGAACGAATTTTTTAGTGGAGTCCTGCATCAAAAGCGAGTCGTCCTGGTCAAAACACTCGTGGCAACGGCCAGGAGAAATTTTTAAAGTTTGTAACGCCCGACTGGAAAATGATGGAAAACTGCAACTAAAGACTTGATTTGATTCTTTTGCAGTGTTGCTCCCTGTCAAGTAGTATATGTAAAGTGACATCTGGGTATCACAAAGTGCAAGGTCGAAGACCACTGTGACAAGTGCCATAAGGAAATCGGCGACCAAACACGATCCCAAGCGGCTTCTTGGAAGAAATGTTGATTTTTGAGGTTTTATAATACTTTTTGAGGTCCGCTAAAATCGAAAACTCTCCAAGCTATCCATTGCTGATCAGATCATCATTCATATCGATTAGGAACATTGTGAAAATTAACATTGAATCAGACAATTAAAATAGGTAATTTCTTAGCATGCCATTCTTCACTATCAGTATTTAAATTCCGACTCCATAAATGAATTTACCTGATGAGAATTAATCGATAACAGCGCTAAACATGCCAATTCTTTATTTTATTGTGTGAATAAAAAATTATACCTTTTTTCTGATCTACTGATTTTTTTTTCGAGTGCGTGAAGAATGACCTGGACCTATCAAGAACCACAGTGGAGTCATACGAATCCTTTATGATAACTAAAAGCCTTTAAATATTGGGTGGGTAGGAGTTCTTGCTTCTTTAATATTCCTCCGCCATTAGGGGCAGATCAGATGTTGCCGACTATTGAGATGGCTCATAGGCCCAGGTGGAGTGTGTGCAAAGTTTTATCTTCGTGTTACGAAGTGCAAATTTTGGCTGATTTTTTGCACTTATGAACGTACTATAATATATCGCTCACAAATTTAATTTTTCTCAGAAAAATCGATCAAGTTTCTGAAAGACTTCGGTCTTCCATTCTTTTGACATCTCCGAAAATTAATGAGGGAGCACTATGAGCGTGGGACACTTTATAAGTATATATCTGATGATATGAATAAGTATATACATAGATAGAACTTTGAAAAACAATAATTTATGAAAAAAAAGATCAAAAGAGGACGCTTTGAACAGAAACTTACCTCATACCTGGGAATATACTCTCCGTCGCCGGGAATAGTACCTAGTACAGTACCTACTAAGTGTATTGTACAACAACAAATGAGATAATATTGATGTCGTAGGAAAACTATATTTTGGTCTCCACAACAACTGATCTTCTATCAACAAAACGACAAGCTGTTATACAGTTATCATATTAACTCTATTGCCTGCATTATGAATGGTACGTATAAGTCGAGGGCAAGCATAAGATTTAAAACATCCAGCCTGTGGCATGGTCTGCTTGGAGTATATGAACGGAATTTTCAATAGATACACACACATACATATTCCTGTGTGAGTATTGTGAGTAGGCAGTTCAGTAGGTAGAGCGCAGTTGAATCATTAGAGAAAAATAATAACCGTTTCCTATACTTACCTACCTTTTTAGATTATTTGTAAAATCCAAGGTCAAAACTATAATCTATTTTTAATACACTTTGAAGTTAACCTTATTGCCTATGCGTAAAATACGAGTACCGTTCGCATCTAGAAGATACAGCTAATAGTGGGAAAAACTAGGCGACACGGAGAGTTCAATGACGCGTCACGACAGCTTCTTTTCATCAATTTCTTTCAAGGACAGTACTTCTCTTCCGAGGCTGTTTTGGGAAGCGTATTCAGTTAGGATATTCAGGATATTCTACTCATAAATGAATATGAAGGTGCAAAAGGTGCTTTTCATCAATCGGTAGATATTATGTAGGTATCTATGAATTTTATATTCTGCAAATTGCGAGCATTCAAGACTGCATCAGCGAAAACGTGTTACAGAACACAACGTGTAGCTAAGTTCGCGATTGTGAAGAAATCGATAGCGATATGCCACTACTGTCTTAGATATGTGTGACGCAATTTTCGTTCCAGTACCTTTAATTAATTTCGGTCAATGAGGAAGTGATGCAGTTGCCCAGTTATACACGTTTAAACTTTCCATTCTTTTTTTGACCCGATGAAAGTAACTACCAGAGGCGTATCTACGGGGGGGCAAATGGGGCACGTGCCATGGGCGCACTTTGATCCTCAGGGCGCAAATGAGAGGAAATAAAAGATAAAAATGTAAAAAATAAGAAATGAAAAAATGAAATAATGTAGATATTTGAACTGTTGGGCATAATTCTTGTGAGCAATAATTGACAAGCGAAATGGGAAAGAGAAAAAGGGAAATTACCAAAACCAATACATTCAAACAGACGATCAACTTTCGACTTTTTCATCTGATCCAGATAAAGCCTAATAGGAGGGACCGATTTGTCGTTGGCCCGCCTGAATTCTGAAAAAAAAACTAATTCAGGGGCGCAATTTTCATGTTTTGCCCTGGGCGCAATTTACCCTAGATACGCCACTGGTAACTACGAATTGAGTGCAGTGCCGGTGATAAAACTAAACAAGCTGCAGCTGAAGTACTCAATAATAAGAGTTGAACTAATAATTATTATCGTTGCCAGTTACTCTACGGAGCCAGCACTTATAGAAAGCATAGCTTGGAAGCAGAAAAATCCAGTGAATATACAGGCTGTTTCAAAAGTATCGATTTCGAGTTCGATTCCGAGTTCAGAGCGGTATATGGAATCCATTCAAGAACACAAGAAGAATCTTTTAAACAGTAAATGACGTTTATTTTTCCATATATGGGGGGATTAAGGGTAAGGACTTCGCTCTTCACATATCTTTTTGTTATTTGAAGTGATTTTTTGAACCTGTTTGTGATAGACTGATTAGTAAAGATTATCAAGTAGTAGGTGTGCGCATTGCTTTTCTGTTAACGATACAGGGTGAGTCATTATTCGTATAAATACCCAGTTTTCTTTAACAATACCTCTGAAATATTCCATTGGTCCCTAAAATAATTTGGATTATTTGGAACAACATGACTTTCTTTGTTTCCAAAGCAGAATTTTTGCAGGCGTTTTTGAGGGAAAATAAATTTTTGAGAGTTATGAATTACCTACCTATGAATTATTATTTATTATTCATTCATTATTACCTATGAATTATTTTATTGGTATATTAAATAGAAGTTCAGTGCACACCCAGTGGTTTATAATTTTCACTGAATTATTTGTCACAAGATGTTCCACAGAATCACTTCGAATAACAATAATAGGGAGCAGCGGAATCCCAATATTTGTAATTTTTTCATTTTTTCCTGTTCTTCAGTAGATTCCATAATAATATATCGCCCTGAACTTGGAATGCGATACTCTTGAGATAGTTACCCTGTATAGGCGATAAGCAGGCTACACATATACTTGAACATATACCTACCCCGATACTTACAAGCTTCCTGATAAAGTGATTGCTCATAAAAAAACTGTTGTGACACCACAATACTTTCCCGCCTTATACAGAATTCTATGGGAATATTTGTTCGAGACGTCCCGTAATTTGGAACTTGATTGCAAGATTTAAAAAAATGCAGCATACTCATTAGAAAAAAAGTGTACCCACCCCTTAGTGAATTTGACTTTCCAGGGATAACTTCGGAACCTACTCCAACTAGTCCTCTTGCAAAAGTCGTCAAGTAAGTTTGGCTTATTTTGAAGGTTGTTGTTTGGTGAGAATCGGTTCACGGGTAAAAAAGTTGCTGGAAATGCTTTTTGTTAAGTCAGGGAAACTCTAAAATCGCATATCCGATTTTGCAAATTCTTGCACGCTGGAAGTAATGCAATCTTTTTTCCGAATATGTTCGGCTGGGAGTCGGTCATTCATATCCGACATTTGAGTCCGGTCCCGCTCGATATGTTTGATCGGTTTTGCATTTTCAACTGGAAACTCTCCAGGAATCTCTTCTTTCTATGAAATTTGACAAAAAAAATGCACAATTTACCAGAGCCAATTAGGTACTGTTGAAAAAAAAAGTGTAAATCGGTTCACGGGTTAAAAAGCTAAAAAATTGCGGTTTTTCCAGGGCGGAAAATGCGAAATCCGTTGGTCCAATTTCGGAAATACTTCCTCCAACGATTATCCAGTATTTTTTCCAACTATGATTCGCAGCATGTCTATACACCTATACAATGAATAATTTGTGGGGCTTATCACAAGTCGAAGTTTGCACTGCAGTTGCTTTGGATTTAAGAAATGTGCAAGTTTCCTTCTGAAAAAGATTACCGCCGAACAACCAAAACCCTGTCGCATTTGAAAAGGGGCTTACGCTACGCCAAATGTCATCTACCCATATCCGATATAAATCAGTTTCCCGAAAAAAGTCGATCATTTTAGCAACAAGCGCCGAAAGTCCCGACCAAAAGTCGTGCGAACAGCCGTCTCCGAAATTCATAGCGCCCGACTGAGGAATGGTGGAAAACTCTGACTGCAGGCTGAATTTTATTCTTTCATTATAGCTTTATTACACTACACAATTTCTTGAACAATATGCGCAAATAGTGTCAAAAAACAATGAACTTGATTGTTCAATTGATAGTTTGTTAAAGAAATTGAACAAGAAACTGTGTAGTGTAATACAGCTTTTATGTTGCTTCCTGTCGAATTTGCTTCGAATTCATCAGGTAGTTACCTAACTTCATGAATTTCAAAGTTTCTAACAATGACGTTTTTAATTTTTGGTAGATGACAAATGGAGAGATACTTTTAACTGTTTTGAATTCAAGGGCTTCAAAATGACATCTTGCAAGTCAAGTTCCATGAGATATAGCTTTTATTATTTTTTGACAGAGACACTTCCGTTTGACAGATGAAGCTCTCGACAGTTACCGTGAGAGATTAAAAAAAAATTCAACACGATCACAATACCCTCCCTACCATTGAAGGGAGTCGCAAAAGTGAATGTTAGATTTTTTCAACTACTGTTAGATTTTTTCAGCTACAAAACTCAATATTTTTTCTAGATTGGTGATTGTGTGGGCTATTCGCTACTTGTAAACAAAATACCGTACCATAAAATATAACGTCATGTGCCCGAGGATTTTGGAGGATGTGTATTTCCTGTTGTTGGCGAGGTTATTGCTATTATAATTATTTGCCTAGGTTGAACTCAACTGATTACATTCAGTCATTCACTAATAACTAGTAAGCAATTTCATCATCTTCAATTTGTTTTTCCGCCGAAGTAGGTAGGTACGCCATTTTGGTATAGTTATGTACCTACTCGTACATGTAAGAACATTGAATCAGTGGTTATTGGTTGTTATTATTGAAAATATAGCTAACAACTCAAAAATTGGAAATAAATAGTTATACCTACTTTACGTCAAAATGTCCAGTGCTGCAGTCTTCTTTGTCCAAAACTACGGACAGATCAGCCGAGTCAGCCAGACTGATCAAGGACCAGACGACTGATGATTGGAATTTTTCCTACAAGCACTTTTAGGGTTCTTGATTAAATCAAGTAACGTGAAGATATTGTCTCCAGTCAGGGTTTCATTTCGATTCAGGGTTGACTGTATGTGCCTTATTTTTTCAATGTACCGCAAGGCTTTTTACCTTCTTAGGATTAATGCAAATAATATGCGCAGACGTTGAAAGAAAATTGATTGTGGAAGCGTACAGCTCTATTCTGACTCTTTGTCTTCACTACCTAGAACCTCCACTATCACTCTTATGTTCGCTACCCATCACCTACCTAGAGGTTTTTCTACCCAACTTTCTAGAGTTCTAGATAGGTTGTAGTGCTAGCGGTACGCAAAAAAAAGTGGCATTTGATGATACAAGCAAGCCACTTCGCATATTTGTTGTCTAAACCCATTAGAAAAATTTGACCCGCAGTTCCTAAAAATTCATCCCTTACGACCCGAGATTTGGGGAGGGGGAGGGAATACTTCAAAAAAATACCAAACTTTTTCATTCAAACCTGCTGATGCGTGTTTGGTGTCAAAACTATATAACTTAGACCTCCTCGATACAATGACATAGTCAAAACTCTCGTGCGGTCACCGGAAGTCGAGTTAAGTCGTCATCTTTGAAAATTAGAGCTGAAGGTCAAAATTACAAAGTGAGCGTCAATTACCCATATGTTGGGTATCGATTCATAGGTTTTCGGGGTCGCTGAAGACGTATGAAATGAAACAAAAACCATTGGGTACACCGTTCGCCCATATGGTCTACCCATGGGCCCAGAAGTCAGGCAAGCGAGAAAAATCCTACAAATTTTCGAAAATAGAAGTGAAATAATATCGTGAAATAGCTCCAGTTTGTACTTAGTGATGATGCTGTATCAGCTGTTCTATGTGAGATTCATGATGTCCACCTGTGAGCTGTCAAAAATCCAAAATGGCGCCCATTTAAAACACTCACGGGAATAATTTATCGTGATTTTCTTTAGAAAGCTCCTACGTGTCACTAGCTGAGCACATGTTGTTCATCAGTGAACAACGACTAAAAAAGTTCTTTACACTATTGGTGGTATCTTGCATCGTTTGAAAGATATCCGCCGCGAAACTGTTCCGGAACCGTTTTTGGACAATAGATTGAATACTTGAATAGTAAGAAAAACTATGCATGTAGAATTGAAATAACCGACCTAGAGATATTTATTTTGTTATATGTAGTCATGTTTTATAGTTTAGATTGCGTGATCTGTCATTCCTGGTCTATGTATGGAGGGTCATAAATCCAAGATGTCCGCCTCTGTAAGTTTAAAAATTTCATACCAACTTTATTGTTGGATTTCGATAAATAATAATTATCTACCGCATCTGTACATTACTTATATATTTCTAAAGAGTTCCTCACATTTTTATTTCTTCAATAATTTGAGAGATATACCAACTATCTACCTACCTATCTGAAGTAAAAATGTACTTACGTGAAATTTTAATTGAAAAATGACACCTACATGATAAAAACTAATGAGAAAATCTTTCGCTCTGCCACCGTTTTATTCAATAATGTTGCACTGTTGCAGAAAACAGGAGGAAATAGAGTGGCGGAAAAAAAAATCCAATTACAAAAAATCTAAGAAAATATCTAATGCGTTTGATCCAAAACGCGAAATATTTAAAATACAAAAGGTTACAGTACCTAAGATGTAAATCTAGTATGTCTAATATACAGTAGGTCCAAAATATAAATACAAACCACCGAAAATAGAAAGGGTCACAAGTTTCCTCCTTCTTTTCAGATCCACTGGATCAGGAAATGCTTCTTGACTTGAGTTTCCTCCATTTGTGCTAAGTCCACCAAATAAGAAGCTGCTTTTTGACTCGAGTTTACTCTTTTTGTTCAAACTTACTAAGCAAGACTTAGTCGACGACTATGTCTAGAGTCTAGACATATCTAGAGGGTCTGAAAAGATAAAGGAAACCTGAATCATTGAGCAATTTTTATCTGGTGGGTCTGGAAAGGAGGAATCTGAGTCAAAAACCAACTCCTTTTGATAAGTTTGGAGAGGAGGCAACTTGAGTTTGAAGCCAGCTCCTCAACTGGTGAGTCAAAAAAAGCAACTTTCTCATTGATGGATTTGAAGAAAAGGGAGTACCTAAACTCAAAACCATTTATATTTTTGAAATTTTCTACATTGTACGAATTGTGCTATAGATCTTTCGAATTTCAGCTCTTTTGTACTGTCGATTTTTGTACTTTGAATCTTTTGTACTTAATTTAGATATTTTGCGGTTTGGATCTTTTGTATTTTCGATATTTTGCACTTTGGATCAAATGCATCAACCTATCGTTTGTAGACCTTCCATGTTTGAGTTTTTCCGCCCCCCCCCTCCGCTTTTGGACACAGTTAGCATGAAATTTTCTGAATAACCCTACAGCGGCGGACATCTTGGATTTATGACCCTCCATATACCAGGAATGACAGATCACGCAATCTCAACCATAAAACATGACTACATGAAACAAAGCAAATATCTTTAGGTCGATTATTTCAATTCTACATGCAAAGTTTTTCCTCCTATTCAAGTATTTAATCTATGGTCCAAAAACGGTTCCGAAACAGTTTCGCGGCGGATATCTTTTAAACGATGCAAGATACCACCAATAGTGTAAGGACCTTTCTTAGTCGTTGTTCACTGATGAACAACATGTGCTCAGCTAGTGACACGTAGGAGCTTTCTAAAGAAAATCACGATAAATCATTCCCCTGAGTGTTTTAAATGGGCGCCATTTTGGATTTTTGACAGCTCACAGGTGAACATCATGAATCTCACATAGGACAGCTGATACAGCATCATCACCAATTACAGACTGGAGCTATTTCACATTATTATTTCACTTCTATTTTCGAAAATTTGTAGGATTTTTCTCGCTTGCCTGACTTCTGGGCCCATGGGTAGACCATATGGGCGAACGGTGTACCCAATCGTTTTTGTTTCATTTCATACGTCTTCAGCGACCCCGAAAACCTAAGAATCGATACCCAACATATGGGTAATTGACGCTTACTTTGTAATTTTGACCTTCAGCTCTAATTTTCAAAGATGACTATTTAACTCGACTTCCGGTGACCGCACGAGAGTTTTGACATTGTCATTGTATCGATGAGGTCTGAGTTATATAGTTTTGACACCAAACACGCCTCAGCAGGTTTGGATGAAAAAGTTTGGTATTTTTTTATAGTATTCCCTCCCCCTCCCCAAATCTCGGGTCCTAAGGGATGAATTTTTAGGAACTGCGGGTCAAATTTTTCTAATGGGTATAGACAACAAATATGCAAAGTGGCTTGCTTGTATCATCAAATGCCACGTTTTTTTGATAATCCTGGTGTACCGCTTGCACTATTGTACTTTTCTTCCTTGACAAACACAGTTGAAAGGATAGGGAGAGTGAAAAATTCTACGCGTATTATCAACCTACCTACCTACTTACCTACCAAAGTAGTCACAAAAAGAAAGCGAACGAACATGAAGATGAAGAGGAAGGAATTGAAAATAAGAAGAAAAAATGTGGACAGATATCGTGAAGCAAATACTGAAGCAAACGCCAAAGTGAAATGAGTATGCTCTGATGTTGTTGCGGATTGCCAAAGTTATATATACTCGTACCTAGTGTACGCGTTTTGTTCCGTTCGCGCGCACCTATTGAGGGGCACTCGTTTAGAAAGTGCGCTCATTATGAGCGGCCGCTTGAACTCTGCGGAGTCAAGGCCACATTTTCACCGGGCGGACCTTGCCCATTGCTGACCAGAAGTGTGACCAGCTCAAGGTCGCACCGCACTGGTCGCAGCTCCTCATCGCGTCCCTACCGCGAGTACCGCGCTTGCCATCATTTATCCTATGGCCTTTTGCACAGCACTACAGCACAAACCAACCAGCAGAGAACTTAACATCGCGATTCACTTACTGACCCAGCCTTTGCCTGTGGCATCATCGCAGGAGGATGCACACGGTCACACCAGGCGTACCCAAAATGTTTAGTTAGTTTATCAGACACCTATACACTGTCGTCCTTGCATGCAAAATCGATACTGATGCAAAAGCTCAGTCTGCTTGTTGTAACTTTTTTTGTTTGTATGGGATTTGATTCGTGATTTCTCAAACTGACCTTGTATCTAGAAGGCTTGCTCTTTTCGCCGACAATTCAGACGTAGACGCAGCAAGGCCCTTGTAGAAGATGTTTCATTCGAGCATTGCCTCACTCTGCCCTTCCGGCAAAGCAGAAAGCACGCCATAGGTTTGGTGTCCCCGTGTCCCCTATACATTTGACTTAAGACGCTCTCTCTATCTACTGCTACTAATATATTTAATATTGCCCACTAATTCTATCTTCATTTATTTTCAGAGAACCGCGAAAGATATTCCCTGCAAACGCGATTAACTCATTCGTTGTAATAATAAGTAGACAATGAATACAGCCTGATGAGGTACCTTTTTTTAGACACGAATCTGTTATCAAGGCGGATGTCATCGCAGCATTGTACTGGGTGCTTCTGAAGTTGATCTTGGAAGAGTACCTTAATGACAAAAACCGCTGGAATAAAGGCTGTCGATGTTATTTACAAACGAGTTTACAGGCAACTATAGGAATCTATTGAAACTGCGATATGAATTTTATTGATTCACAAATTTTGCTGAGGAATAACGTGCCAATTTTGGGTCAAAATCGCAAGACAAACTTGACTTATGCCCCTTTCAGAACAAGGGATTTACTTACTGTTTGATTTAGGTGCTTAAATTTGGATGTTTTTCCGTTCGTCGATTCTGGAAAGCTTGATGAGTTTTTTTTTGTCATGGTATATGTAATTTTTCATGTTAATTTACGGTTACAACTTGGCATTATGCGGCGTCTTCGCTCAACATTCCAAAGCGATTCTCGGTACCGCCTGGAACATTCCGTATACGATCCATAGACATACGATCTAGGCACCCTGCTGATGCGGATCGATCGGAGCTAGTTCAAATTGACCAGTCAAATTTGGGCTAATGCTGAAACGTATCACGGAATGTTAAGACGCGGCCGGCCGCCGGCTCTAACTTGATTTCTTCTATTAGTGCATATTTATTGGCGAGATCTTTAGAGGCAGATTGAGTCATATTTGTATTTCTCTCTGTTTGTTGTCTCTATAAGTACCTACTTCAATACCTACCAAAATCTGAGTTTTTTTTATTGTTCCAGGGATGAGGACCTTGCCCTAGGATGGCCGCTACCGATGGTCAGATCACAGTCGCGGCCGCCCGTTGGGCAGACGAGGGTAGTTACCTGCGCGAGTTCGTTACAAAGCATCGACTTCCGGCCGTCGTTAAAATAATCAAGGGCCAGTACGGCGGCCTCGGTGTGCCCACCTTGCCCAGCCCTGGGCTGCAGTCCACTGCCCTCCTGGTGTCAGCTGGCAAGCGACACAAGATCGTGGCGCAGGCCGTCAAGATCAAGGAGGGCAGGAGGCTGGTATGCGTAGGGCCGCGGCTCGTCATCCCCGACACCTATGCCGGCTACTTCGAGCTGCTTAGTGAGGAAGGTCGCGCAGTCAGATGCATCGAGAGCGTGGCCGAGCTGGCCAGGAGAAGGCCCGAAGAGGGCTGCCTGGTGAGGGAGACGATACGAGGCGTTCATGCCAAGACTGAACACCACCAAAATGGAGAGACAGATGGTGGAGGCGGCGGGGTGGTGTCCGAAGGAGCGAGAATCATACCTGCCGGAGAAGTGCTAGTCCCCGCCGGTGAAGCCGTGCTTGCCGGCTCCAAGGTGTGTATCCACCTACATAGGTACATTATAGTAGCTATAGTGAGGTGACGAAGGTTAAAAGTGTATCCAATTCCTGGGTCAGTGGCGCCTCTATCGAGTATAAACCATTGTAAACAAGAAATCTATACTGACGGCCAAAATTAAAGGGACACTTTTTCGGAGTTTTCCTACAGGAAAACCACTTGGCAGATTTCTTCCAAATTTTTCATAAGGGAAGCTGATTGGGTATTCTACAAGCCCTTAACCTGACGAGTCTGTGGACCTCAACAATTCAGGGTGACCTGGCTGAGATTGTAGCGATTTGCAAAATTTTCAATAAAATTCAGGAAATTGTTGTATAGCCACGGGAAGTTGAATTACACCCCAACAGGTTTGAATCAACTGCTCGCACTTAACAAAGTCCTCTTACATCGAAATTTTGCTAATCTTCTCACTTACTGTCAAGATACAGTTCTTTGTTCTGAATCATGAGAAAACAGCTCTGTGATAATCAAAGATAGTTCGGGCCTGCTACAAATGAATTTTTCTCGTCACGAAAGAGGTCGCTGGCCTATGGATTACTAAAAACTTTCCCCAGTCTTCTGCAACCCCCTGGTCCGGTTGGCTATTGTTTTTACCACTGCAATTTCCACCATTTGGCGTTATCCAAAAACATTTTTATTGATAGTGAGGATTTGTTTGTACCTTTGGTACTTATTAGATTCATTTTTTGAGCTTTACGTCCTCAGCCAGCCCCCCTATAGCCATCTTTTGCTACCTCATAGATGAATGGTAACGAGACAAGTTTTTTTCGTAATCAGAGACGCATACGTTACTGACGATCTTGAAACGTTCAGCCACATTGTCAAAAACCCAACAAGTCATCTTCTTGTATTAGAAGTGCCTATCTCTGCAAATTTCGAACATCAATTTCACCTCGACGGGAAAAGTTTTTTTTTGTAGAATTTTCCTTATTTTAAGTTTCAGTGTAGGTTATTGCTTCTACTTGCAAACTTGACCGCTACATTGCACACAAAATCTCTCTTTTCCGTGTTATCCACCCTCATGTTTGAACTGGCAATGCACTTTCTACGGTCGGCCGGCAGATATGACCGGTTGCTAAGGTATTAGGCATTTCCATTGACGTCACAGAAATGTTGCCAACTGTCCAGAATTGCCCGCCAAATTTGAACCAAATAATGTTTGGGAACAACCGAACTACAGGGCGCTTATGGAGTTCCAGTTTCTGCATTTTTTTCCCCGGCTACCTTTTTGAGTTTGAGTTTGAAACTTTTGTATAAAGTTCAAAGCAATGTCCTTAATGCGCCTGCAAAATAAGTTCTCGTGGAAAAGTGTGTTTTTTTGTGAAAAAGCAAGCCAATCTCGTTAGGTTAACTGCACAGGGTAGTGGTGAAAATTCATATTTTCCGACAAAATTGGGCATGAACTTTGCCTCCAAACCTCACCTGAATGTTGGGGGTTTACGTTCCCGGCATTGCTGGAGTGATATGCCTTGTGTGGGGCTAGGTATGTACCTCTTCGGTTTGTGGTTCCCAATCACCCAAATATTTGAGGCCCAGCTTTTACTGCTGGATTAAAGAAACAAACAATAGTTTTTGTTTATATTTTATATTTTAAAAGTGCAGGAATGTCTTCACTTCGGTTGTAGAATATGGACAGAGGCAAAACATGGAAGTTTAACTCGAACAGCTGTTCGGCCACCGAAGATGTAATCAGTCACCGGAGCCCTACTTGACAGAAATTTTACACCTGATTTGACGATATTGAATTTTCAACTACAACTTGATTGCGTCAAGGTACATTTCTTAAAAATACAAATATTTATTGTTCTATCGAGGATTCTAGGCTCCAAATTGTGGTCGACGTAGCAATTCCTCAGTCCGTAGATTTTCCCATTTTTAGATTGCCGAAGGCCACAATTCTTGACACAGGTACTTCCTGAAACTAGATAGGCTTAGCAACAGATAATTTTGTGCAAACATCATAACTGTATTACAGCAATTTAGTTACCCATCCTAATGGTTATCGGTCCAACCTCCGTATATTTTTTCAAGTGTATTCCTTCCTTCCTCCTTTCCATTTCTTGGCGCTTTGGGATACATTCTCTGATGCCTCGTACTTCCACGAGCCCCAGCGTTTCGAGAAAACCATGAATTTCTCATTTTTTCCTCAAAAAAAAGATTCAACCACTCCAAACTCCAACCCAACGTTCACGTTCATTGAGCCCTCTACATCTCTAGTCATGCTTTCTCCATTGCTTTCACAAGCCTAGATGTTTGAATTGACAATAGTTTCCATTTTCTACTTCACTATAGTTGTAATATTTGCTGTGATATAAGCACATGTGAACCACATGGGATCGGCTCCGAGTATCTTTATCTTCTGTTGACCAAATCGTACACCTGACTTGACAATCTTGAATTTTCAGTTGATGGCTTAATCGCGGCAAGACACATTGCTTAAAAAATCCTGGAATTTCTTCTTGTAAGCAGGATTTGAGGTAACATTGTGGTCAACTTAGAAATTCCTTGGTCGCTGGATTTTCCCCATTTCACGATCGCCACAGGTCACAGTTTTTGCCACAGCCATACTTTCTGAAATCAGAAGGGCGCTTAGTAATGGATAATTTGTAAAATCATCTCACATTTATTCTGTATTCTAACAATTTAGTCAGCTTTTTACCTTATCGGCAGGCATATAAACTGGCATATTTTCTCCTTCCCAGATGTCTTTGAGTCGCATTTCTTGGCACTTTGAGATACTCCCTGAGATGCTCTTCTCTTCCAGAAATCTAGTTTTCCGAAAAAGCCACGGATTTTTTTTTTCGACGAAAATGATTTAAGCACTCCACCAAACTTTCTTGTTTATTGAGCTATTTGGGGCAGCACATCTCCAACTATCAGTATTGATCGAAGCGCCAGAGTTTCGTGAACAATTATCACGCACAAACTTGCTTCCTACTGTATCCAAAATCTCAAAAAAGTACTTTTTTTACAATCATAACAACGCGGGTTGTTCCCTAACACTTTTTTGACGTTATAAATTCAACTAGGTTGGCAACACTGACGAGCTCGTGACGTCATGTGGAAATGCCTAATTCAGGTGGTAGCGATAGGTAACGCCATGGGGACGCGAACCTGACAATTCGCAACTGTCAACGGTTTAGCGATGAGCTCCAAATCTTAACCAAATGCAGGAACGTCTCCATTTTTGACGTTCAAGGTGCAACTTTGCAGCGGCGGTCGCAAATCGGACTTGAAATTGAGCCCTTATAATTCTGTGAAAACACTTCTGGCGTAGTTACGTATGTTGCTTTACCCGTAACTGCCTAGAATCGAAACCGTGGTCGTAATTTGAAATGTCAGTGGAGTAAAATTGGGCATGTGGGCAATGTCATGTTGACATGAACTGAGGATTGCTAAGGCCTTAAAGGCCCAGTTGAGTCCTGTAAAGACTTTACCTGCCGTTATAGGCAGGTGGAGTTTTACTTTCTTGCTTCAGCAGACGCCTGTAAAGTAACCATGACCTGTCAGTTTCGGCTAGAATAAGTTCCTCGTATAAATATCAGCCAACACCCTAACAGGAGATTATGCGCCTCAAATTGTAGTAGGTGTACCTACCTAAAGCAGCGTTCATAATGGCTGTTAACTTACACTTGTTCCGTAACCTTAGAACTTCAACAGTTGGAAATCAATGTTTTGGTTCACAATAGTGGCAATTCTATAAAATTTAAAGGCCCTTTAAAATTTTTAAAGGCGTCGGTCACTTAGGAACGATCAGAAATGGAATTCACGATTGGCTGATTTTCTTTTATATATATTATATATAATATATATATATATATAATATATATATATATAATCATGTTCCTTTTTTTACCCGTGAGGTGTGAAGGTTAAAAAAAATTACATTTCATTTCGATTTACAATAACAATTTTAACAAAATTTCAAACTCAAATTAAATTCTTGTTATCCCGAGCCGTATACGAATTCCCTCCATTTCCGTTTGTCCTTAGCCATTCTCTTTGCTCTTTGATTTTCTTTTAACGGCCTTTAAATTTAAACGAGTTTGATACAGAATTGGCCCTTATAGGATGTTAACTTATGCCGTTATGCCGTTCTGTCAAACTGTCCAAGATTCAAGTTCTACATCCAAGATCAAGGGTATTGGTACCAACCAATACAACTAGCTACTAGTCCTACTATTATACTACCAGTTACCAGTACTACCCACCCCGCAAACCTTCAAGTCTGGGTATATTTCAGATTATAGACCGTGGTCCGTACTGTCAAGTTTACATCCTACATCCTACATCCTACGGCATGCGGCATAAATTACCAGCCATTATGAACGAAACTTAATGATGTAGTGGACGTAGTACAACCGAAATAGGGAATATAAGTTGCAAATGATGATAAAGGCAAATCACCTGGCAGGGTTACAACTGAGACCTAACTAAACGATTTGACCCGCAGTGCTCTTCTTCTCGTCCCTTAGGATTTAAATAGCGCCCCTTTTTCAAAATGGTGGATTATCTAGGGGCAGAAGGTATCGAAAAGCCTGATGATGTCCAGCTTAGTAGAAATATATGGGGCTATGTCTCAATCGGTTTTTGGGACATCAAACACTAATATAAAAAAATGGTGGAACATAATCATCTACCGCAGGCAAATTTGGTGGAGGCACCAAAAGGAATTTAGTACTGTCATAAGAAACTTAATGTAACATTTTTATTTTTCAACGGATTTAAACAAAAGACATTTCATTTTGTAAAAAAGTGAATTCTTCTTGTTACCTTATACCTTACATTAAAAAAAGACGTTGAAAAATGTTGAAAAAAAAAAATAATTTGAAAAAAAAGCCTTTCAACATTTTTTAATATTTATGCAATTTGCCCTATTTGTAGACTTTGACGTGCCCTTTCTAAATTTGCACTTTTTCGATTTATATCTTTGCAGTACGCGCCGTCATAATGAAAAAATGATGTCTGAAAAGAAGTTTTTGACAATATCTAAATTTTGGCCCTTGTGACATTGAAATGTTTATATACATATATGGAAGCACATTCAATCCTCCACAGTTTGACATCTGATCCAGCTCTGTGCGACCCACGGTTCTTGAGCTAGACCTTCTGGAAGTATCAATTTTCGGTTCCGAAAGAATTGAAAATCACCTCTTGGAGCGGTGCCAGGTCCACCAATGTTCATGATTTGAGATAAATGCTGACGCGTTATTGATGGGTAACTTGATTAAGACATGGTGGTGATCCAGTGGTGAAATCCGGTCACTATTTAACACCGAAAATTGATACTTCCGGAAGCTCTAGCTCAAGAACCCCGAGTCGCACAGAGATGGTTCAAGTGTCAAATCGTGGAGAATTAAATTTACTTTCATACGTATATTATATAAACACTTCAGTTTCGCAAGGACTTAAATTTAGATATTGTCAAAAACTTCTTTTCAGGTATCATATTTTCAACATGGCGGTGCGCACTGCAAAGATATAAATCGGAAAAGTGCAAATTTAGAAAGGGCACATTGAAATCTACAATTCAGGCAATTTTCATTTAAAAAAAAATATATTTTTTTCACATTTTTTTTTATTTTTCCTCCAACATTCCTCAATGTATTTTTTATGGAAGGTATAAGATAACAAGGAAAATTTGAACCCAGTCGGTAGCACGGTGAGCTCGGCCTCGCTTTCAAAGGCGAAGGTCCCAGGTTCAAATCCGCACTGGGCCAGATGGACTTTCTCACGCGTCTCTTAGTACTGGGGCATCTACTATCGTACGGTGATGCCCCGGGAAGCAGATATTTTTTTCTTAAGCATCCGCCCGAGTTCTCCCGCCTTACCAAGTGCTCGCTATACCAAGTCCTCCGCCTTACCAAGTCCTCATTGGGGACGCGCTGTGCGCCAGGCTGCGCGAGCCGACACCATGCAGTTTCATACTCGCGATAGACGACAGAAAATTTTAGTGCCTTCGAAACCTGCGAAAAAAAAAGTGGTCTTAAATTTTTGAAACTATGTTTGAGCGGAAGCCTCCAATTTATACGTGAACACCCTGTACCATCATAAAAATTGGAAAAGTAGCCAATAAAACCAGTCAACGCTAAATTTAGGCTAATTTTGTCGAAATGTTCCTGAGTTACAAATTTTTGAAATCCAAAAAAAATTAACTGTAAAGGGCTGTATCTTTGACAATAGGCCGAACTCTACAAAGCGGTTTATGAGTTTTTGTAATATTTTGACAAGATCTATCTACTCACAGTTGAATTTGTTGTTCAGTTGAAGACAACTGAACATTATTACCTATTTCCAAAAACCTGGATCTCGTTAGTGAGGAGCAAATGCAAAGCTTCACTGCAGACTGCAGACGATGAAAAGAAAAAAATTAAACATCATCGTGACAAGTTTTAAACAGTGTCCCTGAAGCTGATGATTAAAAAGAATGACAGAAGAGTGAGTAATTCTTTATTTAGGACGCATTCGTGAAGTTATTCCGTGCTGTATCTCATTAGCCACCTGACTCGGCACCATGATCGCCACATACCTTCAGCAATGCTGTTTGTTTTATTGATAACAATGAAAACATTACTACCTAACCTCACTTCATCATGAAAGCGTATACGCAAAGTGACTTGCGCCAGTCCAGGTCCGCTCGCAGCAAAACGTATGAAAACGTGCGCATCGATGCGCATACGTAAAGAAACGATGGCTCAAAAATTGGAATTTACAGAAATCGCAAACTTGCGAACGTTTTTTAAAGTTGCGAAGAGTAGAAAATTGGCCCCCAGGTTCAAAAAAAATCACAATCGGTACAGCTTCAAAAAATAATAGGACTTTCCTCAGAAATGCATGATAAAAGAGATATAGGCTGTCAGAGCTGAATCTAAAAACTTTATGTAATGTTCTTTATTGTTAAGTATTCCTTGTTTTTACAGACCATTTATTATAATGGTAGGACGTTATTGTTTACAATAAATATATATCAGCATACGTCTACAACCGATTTAGTCCAAAAATATTGCATAATATAGTCCTTTTAAGTCCATTGTGGTGCAAATGACAAACACCTTCGTATTGACGGTGAATGCAAAGGTGCGTGACATTTGCACCACAGTGGACTTTAAAAAAAAAAAGGACTATGTAGTCAGCGGTAAAAAACGGGACACCCGTTTCAACCATCAGTGCCGAACTTTGTCAGAATAGCCGAGTGACGTAGCTGATTGGAAAATTCTGTCTACGCCAGTAGAAATTTTGAAAAATTGATCTGTGTTTTGGACTCTGCGTTCAATTTTAAGGGGAAAACTGTCAAACAATTTGACTGTTTTCGCTTTTTCTGCCAGTGAAAGCAGGAAGAAGTGCAAGGCAAATTTGTATGCAAAATGTACCTACTCACTTGTTCATGTATCAACAATTGTTTTTTATTCTTGTCATTGTCATCAGTCATCACTTACCCTGAAAAGGACCCCCACAGCCATAAATGTTGGGTAGCGGCGGTAGCCGAGTGGTTTAGGTGTTGGCTCGCCAAGCCAGTCGTGTTATTCCGCGCGGATCCGAATCCCGCCTCGTCATTGACATTTTGTGTTTTCCGATTGTTCCAAAAATTGTTCCGACCTTACTATGCCATATCTGCATCTGTCTGACTATAGCGGATACAGAAATTGGTATAGATATTATTCAACAAGCGGGTAATGATTGCTTCTTACTTATGAGGATGCAGTTTGCCGACACGAGCCTTGGCGAGTGTCGTAAAGCATCCGAATGAGTAATAGCCATTACCCGCGAGTAGAATACTATGCTTTATTCAGTCTAATTGAAAAATGCAGGCATGTATGCGCGTGATAATGCGTGCATTATAGAATAGGATTGGATGAAATGAATTTCTGACTACAGAGTTGGGTGCAATCGGAGTACTGAGCCCTCACATTGTTAGTTAACAGTAGGCAATTCAAGTATGATAGAAATGTGTACCAAAAACCCACTGAATGGCCTCCTGTCGACGTAATAACCTAGTAGTCGTAAAACATTAAAAAATAATAATAATTACCGGATATCGGAGATTTAAAGACGTCAACAATTCCAGTGACAGCTAAAGTGCTATGCAAAATTAGGTCAGTAGACTCTGATAATTTTAATAAACAGCCAAAATTGAAGTGGGCCACCTCGAAATTAAGCAATCTCAATGCAACGGATACACTTCAAAAGTCAGCAAGACCCTGACAAAATCCGCCCAAAAAATCGAAAAATCACACAGAAATCAATAACAAAATATGTTCAAAAGTCATAAAAAATATTGAAATATTCTAAGGAATTGATGTAAGCTTTCCAAAAATGTGGCGAAAAAATTCTGCGACTTGAGCTGAATTTTGGCGATGGATCCGTCGTAAGGAGTTGATACCCCGAGTAAGACTCTGGGTAATCCGAGAGTATAACGGGCCTATTCAAAAGCAGGATTCAAACCGCCAAAACGTGAATGTTTTACTCCGAGTTATTACTCTTCACGTAGAATCCATCGGCAAAATTCAGCTTTGGTCTCTTAGATAAGTAATGGGACCTTATAGTAATGTCAGGTGATTTTAACACTCCTTTCATTGTCAGTAAGTTGTCGCCTGTATCCTGTAGGTATACTTACTGCATCATTGGGTTGACAATCAGGCGATCTAAGAAAATAATTATGTTGAAGTCAAAAAATCACTATTGAACACCACAAAAATTTTCAAAATCGGTCAACTTTTTCTCCAGATATCCTTATTTTAAACGAAGCAAATTTTTGGGGTTGTTCACTTCAGTTTTAACCCAGATCAAATCAAATAGGCAGATATGGTTGCTTATTATTCAAGCTTGGATTTTAGGACGTGAAACACATGAAAAAAGGCAACACTTGAAGGTTGTAAAAATCCCACTTTAGGCAAGTCTAGACAAATACCGGAGGAACCGTCTTATGAAGAGATGAAAAAGTGATACAACATAAATTTATATTGACAGTGCATAATAGTGATATGAATTCAAATATAGTGCGTCCACAAGAGGTGTGATTCGAGTGACATCAAGAGTTTTGTTTCATAAGGTCTATTCGAACAACAGTCAAAACCAGTTCTAGAACCGTTCAAAGCATCTGTCCAAATGAATTAATATTGTAGGATAGCACATTTTTGCAAGACGTGATGTGTGTCACATTTCTTTATTTTGTGGGAAAATAATTTCAACTCTTGTCAATAAACAAATGAATCAAAATAGCCTGTGACATTTGCTCTTTACTACAGGGTGTCCGTTTTTTGAAGCTAAGCATGGGTATCTCGCTTATCTTGAGAGATACAAAGTCGGTTAAATTAGGAAAAAGTTGCGCATTCATCCAATGATCCAAAAAGAAATTTGACGTATCGATTTTAGTTTTAGAGATATCGTGAAAAAACCGGAATTTAAATTTTTGTTCCTATTTTTTGTTCAAAAAACGGTTAAAGGTGGCCTTTTCTAATCTAGACAATGTCAGGACACTTCTTCAAGATGAATTCAAAGCTGCCAAAATCTTTATTCTAGCTTTCAAGGCAACCAAGATACGACATTCAACTTTTTCTCTAATGGGCGCCATATTGGATTTTGACGAGGATTTTGATATTCTTGAATACGGTATTCTTTTCTGATTACAACGATGGCCACATGTCACTGTTGAATGAATGTTTAAAATTCATGGTTTTTTTTTATCATGGGTGCTGATTTTGTTTCCAAAGCACTCTAAAAGCAAAAATAAAAATTTTTGCTCAAAAGCACGAATTCAACAGTGGCATGTGACACATCGTTATAACCAGAAAAAAAAATTGTATTGAAAAATGTCAAAATCCAATATGGCGCCCATAAGAGAAAAAAAAATTGAATGTCATTATCTCGGTTATTTTGGAAGCTAGAATGAAGATTAAGGCAACATTTAATTCCCCTTGGAAAAGTGTCTACACAATGTCTTACTCGGAAAAGGCTACCTTCAACCGTTTTTACAAATAAAAAATAGAAAACAAAAATTACAAATTTTTGTTTTTTCTCAATATCTCGAAAACTAAAACCGACTCTTCCGACTTTTTCTAATTCAACCGACTCTGTATCTCTTAAAATAAGCGAGATACCCATGCTTAGCCTCGAAAAACGGACAGCCTGTTTAGGCACTCTGCGGATTTGCTTCAGCGCCAAAAGTTGCGGTTTTTTGCGAGGTTTTTTGTACTTTTCCTACAGGAAGTTATCTATTTCCATAAGAACAATGCCATTTAAATAATCATACCACCTACAAATGTCAATTTCAACAATGCATAAACTTCAATTTTGACAATTTTCCTCACACGCACATATGTGCGCGACGCAGATATTTTTTCCTTAAGCATCCGCCCGAGTTCTCCCGCCTTACCAAGTGCTCGCTATACCAAGTCCTCCGCCTTACCAAGTCCTCATTGGGGACGCGCTGTGCGCCAGCAGGCTGCGCGAGCCGACACCATGCAGTTTCATACGTATCGCAAGTTTGCGCGCCAAATCAGAGTGTTGTAGTAGATATACGACTGTCGTAATTATGAGAAATCATGATAGCCTGTAGTTTTAAATTCACTCTGCTGCTATCAGCGTTGTGTGCTCTCTGTCTCTGTGTTTTTTTCTTCAGTCCTGCCTAGATAGATGTAGTTTGTTTGTAGGTTTTGTTTTTACCATCGAGGAAACAAAAGTAATTGGCAATGAAATGATATACGACTCGATATACGAGTATATATTTATTTCAAACTATACGAGCCGAATGCGAAGCAGGAGACTTCGAGGCATGGGAGAAAGATTTTGAATTTTAATCCAAGATGAACCAGACTGTATAGGTGGTTCATCCTAGCGTAATCATCCCATAGCAGTCTTACCGTTCAAGATAGAGAAAAAGATGTAGTATAAAAGTTATATGGTTTGACGAGACCTATAACCTAAAATTATTTCCAGCTATACAGGTGTCCCATTTTGAGGGGATTAACGGAACGTCATTTTTTTTTAAATGGAGCACCTATGTTTTGTGGCATTTTTCTGTTCAGCTTCTTCAACTGACTTATTTCTGTATTTTCGTTTTTCAATTATGTGGCAGTGCTACCAACTAAAAACAGAAAACTGGAAAAAATCGCTTTTCCACAGTTTTCTTAAAAAAATCGTTGCGGCCTTGATTTTCGAAACTAAGGGATGAAACTTGACATGGTGATAGTCAAGTCAAAGACCAAAATTTCAATGTCAAAAAATTGCGATTTTTTTGTCACAGGCGTTCACAAAAAAAATCGAACTTTATAATTTTCAAAGTATCATAACTATTTTTTTTTAAATGGCATGCGGCATGCCCCTAATTCTATAACGTTATCTGATAGATTTTTTCATGCTTTTATTTTTACTAGGGGCACCCCAACCTAAACTTTTTTTTTAGATAATCGGAAATTTTCACAAAATTTTGCTATTTTTTTTTTGTTTTTTTTTTCAAAATAATACGCATCTATCAGTTAATCAGTCTGGATATTGTCGAACAAAAAAAAAAGGCTTCAACGCAAAAAGACAACAAAGTGGAATCCTGGATATCTGGATTAATACCAGATTATCATATCAATCATTGCCTCTCGCGTCAAGTCATTTTTCTTAGTTCGAGAATATTCAGACTGACTAACTGAGAGCTGCGTACTATTTGGCTTACCTGTCATTCATCACGGCCAACTCAATTTTTTGGAAAGAAGCCAAAAAAATTAGCAAATTTTGTGAAAATTTCCGTTTATCTCGAAAAAATGGAGAATAAGGGTGGGGTACCCCCCAGTAAAAATAAAAGAGGATAAAAAAAGCTATCAGATAACGTTATAAAATTAGGGGCATGCCGTTTAAAAAAAATAGTTGATATACTTTGAAAATTATAAAGTTTGATTTTTTTTGTGAACACCCTGTGTCAAAACATCGCATATTTTGACATTGAGATTTTAGTCATTGACTTGACTATCACCATGTCAAGTTTCATCCCTTAGTTTCGAAAAGCAAGGCCGCTACGATTTTTTTAAGAAAACTGTGAAAATGCGATTTTTTCCAGTTTTCTATTTTTAGTTGGTAGCACACACAATGGAAAAACAAAAATACAGAAATAAGACAGTTGAAAAAGCTGAATAGAAAAATGTAAAAGAAATAGGTGTTTCATATAAAAAAATGACGTTCCGTTAGTGCCGTCAAAGTGAGACACCTGTATAGCTGGAAATAATTTTAGGTTATAGGTCCCATCAAACCATATAACTTTTCTCCTACATCTTTTTCTCTATCTTGAACGGTAAGACCGTTATGGGATGATTACGCTAGGATGGACCACCGTACAGTCTGGTTCATCTTGGATTAAAGTTCTTTCTTCCATGCCTCGAAGTCTCCTGCTTCGCATTCGGCTCGTATAGTTTGAAATAAATATATACTCGTATATCGAGTCGTATATCATTTCATTGCCAATTACTTTTGTTTCCTCGGTGGTAAAAGGAAAACCTACAACCAAACGACATCTAGGCAGGACTGAAAGAAAAAACACAGAGACAGAGAGCACACAACGCTGATAGCAGCAGAGTGAATTTAAAACTACAGGCTATCACAAATTTTCAGCTCTTCTCAGCTTGTAACAAACAATTTTTGCGGGAATGGACTCTTCACCCTCTCTCTTAAGAAAACATGAAGTTTGAATGGGAGAGTTTGGGAAAAATCAGGATTTTATTCGACACAGTCTGCTGGGTCTCTACGCAAATTTTCAGCCTTCCTTGGCGCCAACTGCGATCTGTACTGCGATAAGAGATTTTTTACCCCTCTCTCTAAAAAGACATGACACGTACATAAAAACGTTTCGGAACTTTCACATATTGTTCGGCACGCTTTATCAAGTGTGTATACTAAATTTCAACTATCTCCGAGTCAAACTGGATGTTTCCAGCAAGAATGTGCATCAGATTTTTACCCTCAAAAAAAAACAGGACGCGCACATGGGAAAGTTTGGGAATTTCAGTGGGATGTTCAGAACACCTTAGAGAGCCTGTATGCAAAAATCTAGCTCCTTTCCAGTTTTATTGAGGTTTAAAACCTAAAATCCCGGGGCTATATCTACTACAACACTCTACCTGTTTGATTTGGCGCGCAAACTTGCGATACGTATGAAACTGCATGGTGCCGGCTCGCGCAGCCTGGCACACAGCACGTCCCCAATGAGGACTTGGTAAGGCGGAGGACTTGGTATAGCGAGCACTCGGTAAGGCGGGAGAACTCGGGCGGATGCTTAAGGAAAAAATATCTGCCCCCGGCAAGAGGGATAAAACGAGAAAGCCATCGAAATAAAACCCCACTGATAAATCCCTGATCCAAAGATTCGTTGTTATCGTTAAAGAAAAACCCCGACGGCAAAAACCTAGCTGTTGATGCAGGGCAAAAAAAAAACACTTTTCTACAAAATGAGATACCTTGTGTTAAAATCGGTTGAAAAATAAAAATGTTCCAGCAATTTTCTTATGACCGTACTAAATTCATTTTGGCGCCTCTACCAAATTTGCCTGCGACAGATGTCAATGTTCCAACATTATTTTTAAAAGTGTTTGATGTCCCAGAAACCGATTGAGATATAGCTCCATATATTTTAACGAAGCTGGACATCACCAGGCTATTTTATACCTTCTGCCCCTAGATAAAATCCGCCATTTTTAAAAAGGGGCGCCATCCAAATCCTAAGGGACGAGAATGAAAGCACTGCGGGTCAAATCGTTTATTTGAGTCTTAGTTACGATCCTGCAAAGTGGTTTGCCTTTATCATCATTTGCAACTTGTTTTTTCCTACCACGTTCACTAATGGTGTGTTTAGACTATCTGTTTTATCATATGATGTATCGTATGAAAAGTCATAACGAGTCATAGGGTCAATGTGTTCACTCGTTTATTTGAGTCTTAGTTACGATCCTGCAAAGTGGTTTGCCTTTATCATCATTTGCAACTTGTTTCTTCCTACCACGTCCACTAATGGTGTGTTTAGACTATCTGTTTTATCATATAATTTATCATATGAAAAGTCATAACGAGTCATAGGGTTAATGTGTTCACATCACATAATTTCACTTATGACTGGAGACACTGGAGTCATAAAGGAACTCATAGGGAAATAATAGCGAAATCATAGGAGAATTGCCGTATCAGACGGTATCTATTTTGCCATGACTTTTCCTATGATTTCTGTTAGTTTTAAACTACTTGCGCGATATTAACGGCTGGTTATATGTCAGTAATGTCGCTGATGTCACACGTGGAAACTAGAAAGGTCATGTTTTTCTTTACCCGTGTGTTGTACAGGGTGTACCATTTTCGATGATTTTGGCTATTTCACATATTTCCCGAGAAGGTAGAAAGAAAAATGACCTATACAGGGTGTTTGCAAACTTGGAGTAGAAAATTAAATTGCAATTATTAGAGAAATGCTTCAAAAGTATCAGAAAAAAGTTGAAAAAAACATGAAGCATTATTTTTGAAAATATGGAGTTCAAAAGGTGATCCTTCGACCCTTTCTATTTTCGTTATTTTGAAAGATTTTAGAGAACTATTTCCAACAAACCAAAAAGCAATGTTTTTGAACTCTTGAATGTATTTTGTGATTTTATTTACTCTAGGTACAGGGTGAACCGAAATCCTGAAAATCCAGTTTTTGTCAAAAATGCAAGCAGAAAATTTCATGGAGAACTATTCGTGTCATTTATGGTTCTACATCAGTTTTGTAACCTCTGAAACTTTTCATGAGCATTTTCGACGAAAAATTGATTTTCAGGATTTCTGACTCACCCTGTACACTAAACAAAATTACAAAACATTTAAAGGTTTAAAAAATTTGCTTTTTGGTCTGATAAAAAGAGAAAAAATATTCTGGCATTCCTGGAGCATTTATTAGCAGAAATATTTTTGCTAAGGTATGAGCATGTCATGTTGAAAAAAGTCTAAGGTAGTCAGGTTCGGGGACCGAGCCGGCCGACAACACTGACCCTGGTAACACTGTTCATTGCTCGGGAATTTTTCATCCAAATATTTTAATATTAAGGAACACCATCCATCTGAAAGATCATTCTTTGGATAAAAAAGACTAATAACTTTATCTCACTCTATGTAAAAAAATACTTTGAAGAACTTTGAAGAATTTTTGCAGAATGAAAAAATATCAATATTCAAGATACTTAATTCGTGAATTGTCATAATTTCACTACATCACGGAAACGGTTTGACATATCAAGATGCGGTTTTCACCAATAAGAAGCTCATGATACCTATGATGTATCATATTGGTCAGTTTTTTCTACCTCCTCGGGAAATGAATGAACAGTACAGGGTCTAGCGTGTAACATCAAGGTAGGTACCGTGTTCTACACATACTTTATTGAAGTGCCTACATAACAGTTACAATCAGCAGCAAGCAACTTACTTCATCAGTAGATTAAGGCTAATGTTTGGCTTTTGCTTCTAGGGCCGCTACCTCAAATGTGTGGACAGCAGGGGTGATGTGGTGCTGCTGGGCATGGAGCAGCGCGGCAAGTTCTCTGCGTTGGCCCGCGAAGACAACATCAGTGGCGTCCACACCGCTAAGAATCTGCTGAGCAAGCGGTTGCCAATCACCGTGCGGTTGGTGCACGGCACAGCTCCGAGGGGCCTCAAGAGCCCCAGCCATTTTGTGCCGGAACTGAGGCTTCTGAGCGTGTTCGAGGAGGAGCATGTGTTCGCGCTGCCGTTGCAGAAAGAGTCTCAAAGTGTCACGGCGTTGCCCCTAGCGGCGCCGCTTAAGCTGCTCAGGACACGCAACGACGACCAACTTAGGGGAATGGTCGAGTTCAGTAGGCTAGTGGACAAGTGCGCCAAGCTGGCGGTCGACGTCGCCGATCGGATGCAAGTGCTGGACGGCAAGCTGGGAGACTCCAAGAAGCAATCGCCTGGTAAGTCATTGCTAATTTTCTCAAAATATTTCAAAATTACTTGGAACCGAGAAATTCGCAGCCTAACTTCACCTTAAAATATACCTACATATTCACTCCAAGATAGGATACTTTAATAAGAGCACATCGAGTCATCGACATCTGACCATGACATGCTCACTAGTAGTGGCGTATTATTTGCGTCCTGAAATGGGCGAGGAAATGGGGCTATGGAAGGCATATTACTCATATTAGATAAGCATATCAACTGTTAAACCGTCCTGTTCTGTCCTAAACTTGAATATTGATCGTCTAAACTCGAGTCTGAACTCATTTAGTCATTCTGCAAAATTTGATTGGTGTGTGCTATTCTTGAGAGGATATGGTCAGAGTTAAAGGCTGGGAATTTTATTTAAATATTGGAATATAAATAGAACTGGATATTTGAATCAGAGAATTTCAAAGATTTTCAGCCTTAGTAGGATCCATAGCTCTGTGGACTTGAACTACTGGCTCGGCTGTGGCATGACACAAGTTTGATTTTCAGCTATTCAAGTATATCAGATTACTTCAGATAATGAACGGTGATCTTCAGAACGAGTCCAACCCAGTGAAATCTTAAGAATGAAAGGTTCTTTCGGATGACACGAATTTTGTCCAAAAATTAACTAAAAATTTACCTTGTACATTTTTTAAACACAAAAGCACAACATCTCAGTTTCTACGCCACTGGTCCAATTTCATTCAACTTCGCCAATACATGCGACTAATATAGTGTGTAAGTACCAACCAATTTCGAAGCTGAACTATGCGGGGTGGCCCAACGAAAACGCAACAGACGTATCTTCGGACAATTGACTTCATTTCTTCATATACTGTTATGTGTTTACGAGAAGGACATGAGCCAAGCCGCTTCATGGGTACGTCAACTTCGAGTCGACATCATGAAAGAGGTGGCAACTCTTTGGTATTTCTGGTTAAAGAAAAATAAAATTCGCCTCTAAATATAACCTCCTTCATGAGAAGGTCACATGTGTCCATGTATTTCCATTAGAACGGGTACTTGTACGCATGTTATTACTTTTAAAATCCAGCCGGCTTGCGAAATTGAGCACTTTATTGGCGACGCCGCGCCACACTAAATTTTTATTGTACCCAACTGTTTATATTTACTTTGACAAGTTTTTACTTGGCTCGGATCCCAAGGCCTTGAGCTACCTGTTGGAGTTGAAATTTTCCGCAGAAATCCTTCCGTCTAGAATAGATGGTGTGACGAACAGACAGACAGGCAGCAAGACAGACAAACAAAGCGAGGACAGAAGCGCCTTTCTGTTTAAAGAAGTGCGCTCAAAAGCCTCGAATCGCAACGGTTCATCGTAATTTCACAAAGGATGGTAGAATAAAGTAGAATCTTCGGTAGAATCATTTGCTACATAATCTGTCCCCCCCCCCCACACACACACAATCTGTTTGACCGTATATTCACCAGAGAGTTTACCTGAATGATCACTTATTAGTTTCAAGATCAGATCTGTATGTCTCTCCGTCCGTGTACAATTTTTTGAACTTCAACTCCTCCTCAAGGAATATACAGGGTGGAAACTTTACCCTGTTTGAAATCAGTAGTTCAATAACCAAAAACATTTCGCTAAAAACCTCGGACAGGTCGATTTTTAAAATTGAAATGCCACATTTTGATACCAATTACGTGACCTTGACAAGAGACAGGAGCCCAAGTTTTGATAAAAATGTCATTTTTATCTTCGTTCGATTATCTAACCTATGAAAACAATTGAGATCCTGCCCCACAAAAAAAATGGCGGTGTTCAAACGACAGTATCACGGTTCCTATTAAAAGTTGACATTTTCTTCCCCTTTCGCCGCCATTGGTGTTGTCAAAGTCAATAGGTCACGTTATCAGTGTGGTAAAAGCTAAGATGGCTCAACACATACATGCTACATGCTTCAGATTTCAAGAGAATGCCATTCTTTTGATAGGAGCACTGACCTTTTGAACGCCGTAATTTTTTTTTTGAGGCAGGATTTCAATTAGTCTGGGGGCATAGGGTCAAAAAAGGCTTGGCCGTGTGCAACTTCGTGAAGATATATAGAGATATGTCCTAATCGACTCCTGGGCGATCAAGGACCATGAAAAATTATGGTGGAATATTGACATCCGCTGCAGGCAAATATGGTGGAGGCGCCAAAATGGGCTTCATCTGGTAATATTAAACTGGCTGTAGCTCGTTTGTTTTTCAACGGATTTCAACATCTGGAACGTCATTTTGTAGACAAAAAAATTCTCGTTTTATTTCATACCTAAATTTACAAACGTCATTTCGGGAAACTGTCAAAATTGTTTTTATAAGATATGCTAAATTCCGGCTTTTTTTTCAAGGTTGTCTGATATTTCTGAAACTTGGCAGTATTATAGATCTTGAGGTGCCCTTTCCGAATTTCCACTTTTCCACTTCGTATATTTGCCGTCTTGGCCGCCATATTGAAAAGATGGCGCCCAAAAAACAGTTTTTTGTCACTATCTTCATTTTAGTCAACGTTGAGGTGGAAGCGTTTGTATGCGAATGGAAGCTTATTCAATTCTCTACAATTTGACACCTTACTCATGTACGTGCTACTTCCGGTTCTTGGGTTATGGCTTCTAGAACTCCCTGATGCATCAACTTTTGTCATCCAATCAGCATATCAAGTTGATCTTAGCTTCACGTGGCAGTCAAATTGACCATAAATAATGATGAGTTGTCAACCACAGACCATTGATATCCAGAAAATCAATAATGGTAACGGTTGTTATGCAACTACAGAGTGAACTCCAAGGGAAAATTGACTTTGAAAAGGTATAGCTTGAGAACCGTAAGTCCCACATGAGTGATTCAGATGTCAAATTTGAGAGAATTTAATAGACTTTCACCTTTGATATGAATCCTGGAATTGCATGACAAATTTTTCGAAATTTTTTAAAATGTTTTTTTGGACGCCATCTTTTTAAAATTATGGCCAGAACAGCAGAGATACAAAGTGGAAAAGTGGATATTCTGAATATTGACCCCAAATTTCATCATAATAATGAGTTTCGAATGTATCTGATATCCTTCAAATGCTATATTACCTTTATTTCTTTCTAAAGTCAATTTACTTTCACAGTTCACCCTGTAATTACACAAATAACATCACCATGATCGATTTTCTAAATTTTTTATCATCTACGGTTAATGGCCAAGAGCTATTTATGGTTGATTTGCTTACTACATGACGGTGGTATCAATTTAACATGCTGATTGAATGCCGAAAGTCGATGCTTCCGGAAGTTCTGAGAGCTCTAACTCAAGAACCGTGAATCGCACATAAATGACTGATATGTCAAATTGTAGAAATTTCAATGGGCTTTCCTCCGCATATACACGTTTCAATCTTAAGTCAGTTGAATTCAAGATATTGACAAAAAACTGTTTTTTGGGCGCCATCTTTTCAATATGGCGGCCAAAACGGCGAAGATACGAAGTGGAAAAGTAGAAATTCGGAAAGAGCACCTCAAGATCTATGATACTGCCAGATTTAAAAAATATCGGATAACCTTCGAAAAATGGCGGAATTTAGCATATCTTATAAAGACAATTTTGACAGTTCCACGGAATGACGTTTGTAAATTTAGGTATGAAGTAAGAAGAGAATTTTTTTGTTTATAAAATGACGTGTTAGATGTTGAAATCCGTTGAAAAACAAACGAGCTACAGCCAGTTTATTATTACCAGATGAAGCCCATTTTGGCGCCTCCACTATATTTGCCTGCAGTAAATGCCAATATTCCACCGTAATTTTTCATAGTCCTTGATCCCCCAGGAATCGATTAAAACATAACTCTATATATCTTCACGAGGCTGCACACGGCACGACCTATGCCCCCACACTAAATTGTTTTTCTAGATAGGATAGAGAATCGAATAAGGATAAAAACGGCATTTTTCTGGCCCCCCATTGTATTGAAAGAAATTGGACTCCTGCGCCGCCTCTGGGATTGTCAAGGTCACGTAATTGGCATCAAAAGGTGGCATTTTAAATTAAAAAATCGACCTGTCCGAGGTTTTTGCTGAAATATTTTTGGTTATTGAATTACTGAATTCAAACAGGTTAAAGTTTCCACCCTGCATATCCCGTCCCTTTTTTATTTTCAGTAGAATGCGAGGTAGAATGACTTGTTGGAGCAAAAGTAGAGTGACAAGCTGGAGCGCTGGGAGGATACAACCATATACGGGAGCAGCTTAGGCCCTGAAGGGTGGCCATTTTTAGCGCATTTTCCATCTTGATGAAAATCGCTATTGCAACCGCTTTGTCCGTCCGTCCGTCCGCCCACTCAGCATAGCATGTCATGTTTCATAAATGAGATGATCTCAATCATGTCACAAAATAACATCACAATGAACGTTACTTCCACATCTATGAGATGTTCATCCGCGATGTTATACGATGTAATGTCTGAGAGATGTTTCGAAATGAACTTAAATTGAACATCACACATGAGACATCTCCCGGACGTAACATTGTTACTTCTTTCAACTGATCGAAGTGTAACATCTCACTGACGTCAATGAGACGTAGTCACCGAGAGATTTTTTGAATTTCGCGGGCTGTCATCGTTCAGCTCTGTGTGTCGGAAAATATTTAATTGATAGTTTTGCCCTCTATTCCATGTGTGTGATGCCAGAACAGCCTTTATGTCTTCATGTTTAGTTTGAGGCCCTGCGGGCCCCCTTATGTATTCATGTGTCGTTTGGAAGGATTTTGTGTCTTCTTGTGCTTGTGGCTTTCGGAACTAGTGTGTCCGGTTTGTGTCTCCTTGTATTCTTCGAAAGCCTGCTGGGCCTTCTTGCATTTTGTCGTGGCTTTCGCACCTCTGGTGAACCCTTGTGTCTGCTCTTGTGTTATTCGGAACCCCAAAATGGGCCCCTTCTGTCTTATTGTGCTTTCGAATACTTTGATGACTCCCGTTAATATCTTATTGTAGCGTCCGGGGCCCCAACGGAGTCCCTTGTGTCTTGCTGTAACGTTTCGAGCCCCAGCGAGGCTCTTTGGGTTCGGTGTATCGTTTGAAATCCTGATGAAATATCCCGAAAAATATCCCTGAACATCAAGTGCGCTGTTTAAATATACTGTATTAGACAACTTGGTAGCTCAGACGAATTGGCAGCAGTATCTCTAACTATCACCTGTGGGGATCCAGGTTCGAATCCTCCGGAGTACGCCAATAGAAGAACAACTTTTCTTAGGGAAAAAACGTGCTGTATAGATTGTAAAAATTAGTGAAAATAGGTACGGAACCTCCTATGACATAAAACTATGTTGAAAAGTGGTGAAAAATTAATTTTTATTCAAAAATACACATCCAAAATGCGACGTTATATGTACGTCAAAAAGTGATATCTACGAGATGTGGAATAGCGATGTAGATAGTATGTCACATTTGGACATCTTTGAGATATCTCATTCATGTTCCAATTACCCCGACATAAGAGGTAACAGAGACGTCCACTTAACATCGCATAGGCTTTTTTTGTTAACATCGCAGTTGTGACTTGAACATCTAAGTGATGTCACAGAGATGTTTTCTTGCTGAGTGGGCGTCCGTCCGTCCGTCCGTCCGTCCGTCCGTCCGTCCGTTCGTCGAACTCCCCCCAAACTAGACGACCTAGCTTTCTTATTTTTTCGCTGTTACATAGCTGCCGCTCCCAAAGGAGGGCTAGGCTATATTGGATGTCTATATTGCGCCGCCAACATAGAGAAAACCGCCCCCGATAAACTTGAAATAACATAATATTGCACTTTCTACCAGACCTGATGCTCTGGTGTTCTCATTTTTTTAATAATACATAGTTGCCACTTATAAACGTAAGCCAAGAAACATTTTGTCTCCAATATGCGCCGCCGACATGAAAAAACTGCTGAAAACCGCCCCCAATCACTTTAAAATAAAAAACATAAACCCGAAGACATAGCGATCTGATTCTTTCGGTATATAAATAGCTGATTAAAAATGGGAAAGGATAGGCTACTTTTGATTAGTCGCCGCCCCCAGATTCCGCCCCCAAACGATAAAAAGTGCAACTTTCACAAATGTTACTGATTGAGATGTTCCCTTAAACATTTAGGAACTGCCAACTCAAATTGTGCAACATTCGCTCAGCCGAACGCTGCCGCTCCCACACGCCGCCCCCAAAGTAAGAAATAAATGAAAAACATGAACCCGAAGACATAGCGATCTGAGTTTTTTACTATATGGATAGCTGACTGAAAATGGAGAAGAATAGGCTACTTTTAATATGGCGCCGCCTCCAGCTTCCGCCCCCAAAAGAAAAAAAGTGCAACTTTCAACAATTTCCACTGATTTAGCTGATAATGTTACCTCGAACATTTAGAAACTCTTGACTCAAACTGTGCAGGAATTTCTTTGCCAAACTCCGCCGCTCCCACACTCCGCCCCCAAAGTGAGAGATAAATGTAAAACATGAACCTTAAGACATAGCGATCTGATTCTTTCACTATATTGATAGCTGACTGAAATTGGAAAAAGATAGGCCACTTTTGATAAGCCGCCGCCTCCAGCTGCCGCCTCCAAACAAACAAAAATGCAACTTTCACAATTTTCACTGATTGTCATATTTCCCTTACATTTAGTAACTCCCAACTCAAACTGTGCAACAGTTACTTTGCCGAATGCTGCCGCCCCCACACGCTCCCCTTGAAGTGAGAGATGAATGAAAAACATAAACCCGAAGACATAACGATCCAATTCTTTCGCTATATGGATAGCTAACTAAAAATGGGAAAGAATAGGCTACTTTTGATATGGCGCCGCCTCCAACTTCAACCCCCAAAAGAAAAAAGTGCAACTTCCAATAATTTCCACTCATTTACATTTCAATGTTACCTCAAACATTCAGAAACTCCAAACTCAAACTGTGGAAGAACTTCTTCGCCAAACTCTGCCGCTCCCACACGCCGCCCCCAAAGTAAGAGATAAATGTAAAACATAACCCTGAAGACATAGCGATCTGATTGTTCCGCTATATAGATAGCTGACTAAAAATGGGAAGAGATAGGCCACTTTTGATTAGTCGCCGCCCCCAAACAAAAAAATTTTGATGAGTGAAACAATTTTCATTCAAATCTATTTCATTGGCAAGAACCCCATTCCGATAACAAAATATCCCAATGAGTTTCGAATGAAGAAAGTGGGCAAGGAATGGGGTTTCTCCTTCAACCAAATTTCTTTATGTTCACAATATGCCTCTTTGAGAAAATGCGCTACTGAGACTCACGCACGTGAAAGCATACTCACTTGTTTCATTTGTGACGCAATCTTGGCCTGCCATATTCCGTATAACTTTCGTAATACACATCCGATGTTGACAAACTAAGTACTTGTGTCTTGTATTATAGATATGCTTGTTTTAATGCTTAGTTTTGCGATCCGGCACCATCTTGGATTGGCATCATATCAAACTTTGTTGACAGTCGACCAATATAAATAAAATTTGGAACCTACTGGCGCTCCACACTATTGACTTTTTTTACATTGTATTACTTGCTGTTATTGTTCTATTTTTGGCATTGAATGTTCTGCGTTTAGCCAAGGCAAAACAGGTTTTAACTCGGAATAAATTAAGGAAAATCTGAAAATTTGAGGATCCCTTCAGAATTTGATGGGGAACAACATACTAGAAGTCCCCATCTGTCCGAGGCTTGGCATTTTTTCTGTTGGAGGTCGAAGGTACAAGAAGTTGCCATTTTTGAAATCGTTGCTTTTTTCATACTTTTCTCATTGGACCTTATATTGTCGAGGAACCCAATGAAATAAGTTTCCAGAAAGTGTAATGCACCAGTGACGTACCAGACGACTGAGAAGGGGCCGAGGTGCAATTTTTGACAAAGTCTTATGGTAAACCGTGACTAACACCTTTTTTTTGGCATATTTGTATCAGTTATGACTAAATCGCACTCTCTGATTCAAAAAAAAAATAAGTTTAAAATTTCATAGAGACGTGTTTAAACCGGTTTCATCAGAAAAAAACATGATTTTTTTCCCCCTCAAATTTGATGTTTTGTAGCTTCAGTTCTATCAGTCTCCGATGTATTCCCAATCATGATTTTGATTTGGACAGTTAGTTTGGACTATTCCACACACAAATATCATTTTCTGATTTCTTTTTCCGTTTTTACAAAGTCACGGAGTCATTTTGTTTCTTGAGATGTACCATGTCAAAGCTTGACTTGATAAAACGTGCGATTTCACAGGAAAAACTAGGCTACGATCAGAATGTAGCTTTTATTTGGTTCTTTATTCATTTCAAGGCATTAAGTCAGTTTTCTCTATCGAACAAAACAAATAAAAACTGAAGTAGGAGTCGTATTTTAGTCATGACATCATTTTCCCTCCAACAATGCGAGCTTTCGAAATTAAATTTCTACATGATGCACGTTTTAGAACCAAATTACCGTGCGACTTTATAACAGCGATAGAAACTTCTAGTTATGGAATTCATCCATTGAATAGTTCAATTGAATAATCTATGTCAAAATTGTGATCATGGGTGTTTTGAACGACGCACACAGGCGGAATTTCAAAAAATCGTGGACAAAAACCAAAAATAAAAATATTGAATTGATCAGGAACTATCCACTTTAAAATATTCTTGGATAATCTAGCTATAATTATCAGGTACCCTCAGCTTAACAGGTGCAAGGATAAAAAAGATACAGCGATATGAAGTTCATGCTAAAAAAAGCTGTCACCAGTTATCAGTTTTGGGCTTTTTCTTACTCGTTTCGAATGGCCCTTGACACATTGCCATGTGAATTTATTCAATCCAAATATATGGAGTCTATAGCAGGAGGTCCGTATTACATTTACATATAGATATTTCATTGGAAAATATTCACTGGTCATCCTCAAAAAATAATATTTGAAGTAGAGTTTTCAATCCTCGAAAAAAGTGATTTTTTGTTTACCTGTAGACAAAAAGTATCCCATCGACCACGATCGAGCAGCGATTTTTATATTTTTATAAGCCAAAAGGTATACTGTACATGTTCCAGGCAACATCTTTTGCTATAACTTGCTATATTACGAGAAACTAATTTTTTTGTTGACTTTGGAGTACATAAAATCGCAAAATAACGCACCACTCGAATTTTGACCAAATTTGAAAACTTGGTTCTATTGAACCGCTTCTCCTATACAGAGTGTTCCACTTTTTTTTCAATATTTGAGAATATGGTAAGGCATCGAAAAATAAGTAGTTTCGCAAATAAAAGAAAAATAATGAAAAATAAAAAGTTTAATTTTCGAGATGTGACAAAAACCAATATGACCATCTTTTATGCATACATCAACTTATGATCTGTACCAAATTTTATTGAAAATTCATTGATTGAATTCGAAGTAATAAAAAAAAATCATTTGCAAAACTCAACTTTGAAAACCTCTATCTCCGTTATAATGCGTTTCCGATGTTTTTTTTCTCGAGAAAGTTCACATATTTTTTGATACTCTACTATCTCCTAAAATATTGACAAAAAAAGTGTAACACCCTGTATGTGTACCTTAATTCTTAATTACCAAGACAAAAATTTAGTTTTTTTCAACCAATACTTTAATTTTAGATTCCCGATCAGAGTTTATTACCGTAGGCGTAGCAAAAAAATAAGCTAGTTCGTATCTTACAATTTTGTCAAGCTCCTAACTTCATGAATAAGTGCAAGCCATTTGCTAAGCCAAATCAAACAAGTTACCGGATGTGACGACCAGGACTTGTCATCGAAAACCAAAAAAATGAATGATTCTCAAAAGTAGTGAAACTTGTCCAATACAAGCTGTAAAGGAGGTATAGGAAAGATAGTGAGAAAATCTTTTATTAATTTTGACAGAGCTGTTTTGGAGGATGTAAAGTCAATAAATTTTGAAACCTCACTACCTACCCTCATCAACCCAAGGAGACTTTATTCCACTATTTTTCCTGTAATCTGGAGCTTGGTATTGGACCAGTTACGTAAATTACAAAATTTTCGCCGAATAACTGGAAATACACCTTCTCTCCGCCCTACTCGCTAAGCTCGGAATCAATTAAATGGAATTTAGCTATAGGATCATCTGATACTTTATTGAATATCTACAATATACTGGATTTTCAACCAAATCTACGTGTCAAAAAAACATTTTATACAAAATAATTTTTCCATGAGGTCTACGCGACGTTCTAAAACATTAAATTTGTTTCTGTTCACAAAAAAAAGTTTTTTTTGGTGATTTTTGAAGAATTACATTCAATCTAGCTATTTTTAAGCGAATTCCTGCAAAAAAAGTCAAAAAAAATTGAAATTTAATTTTGTCCACGATTTTTTGAAATTCCGCCTGTGTGCGACGATGGAAATGGAGCTAAAAAACGACCAATACATAGATCGAAACTTCGCGTTTCTTTGCGAAATTTATTGCACATTGTCGAAAGAAAAATGATGTCATTACTAAAATACGGCTCCGATTTTTGTTTCCCTCATTTTGTTTGACAGAGAAAACTACGTTCCTGCCATAAAATGATTGAAGTATCAATTCTAAGCTACATTCCGATCGTAGCCTAATTTTTTGTGTGAAATAGCACGTTTCGTCAAATCAAACTTTGGCATGATACATCTCAAGAAACAAAATCACTCTGTGACTTCAAAAGCATGAAAAAAAATCAGCGAATGATTTTTGTGTGTAAAATAGCCCAAACCAACTGTTCAAATTAAAATCATAGTCAGAAATACATTGGAAACTGATGGAACTAGAGCTACAAAGCATCAAATTTGAGGGGGAAAAAATCATGTTTCTTTCTGATATAACTGGTTTGAACACGTCTCTATCAGTATTCCACATCTACTTGTGGAATTGGAATGTGCGATTTGACAAGAAATGATACCAAACATGTCAAAAAAGCTATTAGTCACGGTTTATCATACGACTTTATGAAAAATCGCACCTCGGCCACTTCACAGCCGTCTGGTACGCCATTGGTGCATTACACTTTCTGGTAAGCATTGCATTGGGTTCCTCGACCTTGAAAATATAAAGTCCAATGGAAAAATCACCAAAAAAAATATTTAGCGCATTTTCGTAGGAAATACGCTATTCGCCGCGCTTTGATGTCCGTCCGTCTGTCCGTCTGTTCGTCTGTCCGTCTTGTAGTTGAACTCCTCCTAAACGAAAAGTCGTAGCGGCATCGGAGTTTTTGCAAATAATTGCCGATTGTCTGCGGATAGGAATAGGCACAAAAAATATTTGGTCAGACCGCACGATTGCAAGAAAAAAAATTCAAATGTTCAAAAAGTCGACATTCAACGCTACGGTGTGAACTTCTACATCGAGGAATCTTGCGAACCGTTCTAGATACATGCATACATGCAGCAAACGAAATATGCTGAAATTGATGGATACATTTTTAGTGAAAGAATCATTTTGATTCCTTTATTGCAAGAGAAGATACAATTTTTTTAAGAAAAGGTTTCGCCCCGCGATTTCACATTTTTCGGTATGTAACGCTACAGTGTGAACTTCTACATCGAGGAATCTTGCGAACCGTTTTAGATACATGCATACATCCAGCGAACGAAAGATAGAGAAAGAAATAAAGAAATTTTTCGTGGAAAAATCAACCTCGACAATATGTTATCTCTACATATTGTTAAGTTTTGCAAAGTTTCTACTTTTACATATTCTCTGTTTTTGTATTGAGCTTTTATGTATACAAAGCTGCCACCCTAAACTTGCTGCTTGCCCTGTTATTGTTATTATTGTATATACTTATTTCTGTTTTCTTTTGACGTTGCTGATAATACGAATTACCTACCTGTAATCATGTGTTTCTATGGCAATAAAGTATGAAATGAAATGAAATGAACCTGATTTGATTCATTTTCAAGGAAGAGATCTCTATTTTTATGCGGAATCTATACTTATGCACTTACTCGTGCACTTATATGCGGATGCGATTTTCAAGTCGCGACGCTGCGGTTCAACAAGATGCTTATGCGAGGTTCTGGCTCCGTGTTTGTGATCGATATAGATATAATTCTTACTTATAGGATATTTTCTAGTGTTGGTTGATGGCATTCTGTTGTTTTCATTTATTATTGACTACTCGTGTTTTCATAAAGATTCATGATTTCTTGTACTTAGTAGTTTTGGGACAATCTGTTCACAGGTAACAGTAAACAGTGTACTCATCTGCATTCCGAAAATGCGCTCATGAGACTCACCCCCATGAGGACTTAGCTACTTGTTTTCTTGGATAACAAGTTTGAATCTCAGCATTTTTATGTCATTTCAATCTCCCCCCCCCCTTCTTGATTGCGATTTTCCTGTCGAAATTTTGAGTTGGTGACAACATTTTTTTCCATTTAGAGAGGCCCATTACCACAGAAAGTCTATGGTCACTGAAATGTTTTATGAAACGCTTCTTGTAAACGAATTTTTGAAATATTGTTCGATTATGCATTGTTTGTTCTCCACAATCTAGGTACTTGTTGATATCTTGATGGAAACTTATTTTTAGCGCATTTTCCATCTTGATGAAAATCGCTATTGCAACCGCTTTGTCCGTCCGTCCGTCCGTTCCTCGAACTCCTCACAAACTAGACGCCCTAGCTTTCTAATTTTTTCGCTGTTACATAGCTGCCACTCCCAAAGCTGAGCTAGGCTATATTGAATGTCTATATTGCGCCGCCAACATAGAGAAAACCGCCCCCGATCAACTTGAAATAACATGATTGCAATTTCTCCTAGACCTAATGTCTGGTGTTCTTATTTTTGAATAATACATAGTTGCCACTCATAAACGTAAGCCCAGAAACATTCTATCTTCAATATGCGCCGCTGACATGGAAAAATTGCTAAAAACCGCCCCCAATCACTTTAAAATGAAAAACATAAACCCGAAGACATAGCGATTTAATTCTTTCGTCACATGAATAGCTGACTAAAAATAAATAGGGTACTTTTGATTAGTCGGCGCCCCCAGATTCCGCCCCCAATCGTCAAAAAGTGAAACTTTCACAATTGTTACTGATTGAGATGTTCCCTCAAACATTTAGAAACTGCCAACTCAAACTGTGCAACATTTGCTTAGCCAAACGCTGCCGTTCCCACACGCCGCCCCTAAAGTAAGAGATAAATGAAAAACATAAATCCGAAGACATAGCGATCTAAGTCTTTTGCTATATGGATAGCTGATTAAAAATGGGAAAGAATAGGCTTGTTCAATTATGGCTTCAGCTTCCGCCCCCAAAAGAAAAAAGTGCAACTTTCAACAATTTTCACTGTTTTAAATGTTAATGTTACCTCAAACATTTAGAAACTCTCAATTTGAACTGTGCAAGAATTTCTTTGCCAAACTCTGCCGCTCCCACACGCCGGCGCCGCCCCCAAAGTAAGATATGAATGTGAAACATAAACCTGAAGACAGCGATTTAATTCTTTCGCTATATAGATAGCTGACCAAAAATAGAAAGAGATAGGCCACTTTTAATTAGTCGCCGCCTCCAGCTTCCGTCCCTAAACAAAAAAATATCGATGATTGAAAGCATTTTCATTGAAATCTATTTCATTGGCAAGTACCTAGGTACCCCATTATGATAACAAAATATCACAATGAGTTTCGATTAAAGACAGTGGGAGTGGGCAAAGAATGGTGTTTCTCCTTCAACCAAATTTCTTTATAATCACGATATGCCTCTTTAAGAAAATGCGCTACTGAGACTCACGCACGTGAAGGTATACTCACTTAATTTTAATCTTTGCCGCTTGAATGATTGAAGAGAATACCTACTCTAATATTTTTACTCTTCTAGTGTTTCTTTTTTGTGACTAGAGATGAATTAAGCGAAAATGCGATCAAAAATAAGAGCCAAAAAGCCAGAAACTAATTAATTGAGACATATTTTTCTTCCAGGAACTCAACCAGCAGAGCCAAAAAACGGCTACCTGCTCCGCCGCAGCGCCTCTTCCGACTCCGCAAATCACCGCACCAACAAACACTCTCACCACCGCCGGGACGAGAACCGGGCGCCCATAGTCCACTCTTCCAAAGACTACGACGAGATCGACCAAATCTACGATTACGTCCGTGGTTTCGCGCCCCTGCCGAAGAACATCCGGTCGCCGTTCTCCGACCCGTCCCCCTCTCTCACCTCCCACAGTTCCACCCCCAGTCATCCAGTGTCGGACCTCACAAAACCCGAGCCGCCTCCCATCGAAACTATCCCCACGAAAAAGCTGCAGGCCGAGAAGCGAAATCGCAAGGCGGCCTCGTCCTCGACGATACGTGAGAACGGCGGCACCCAACATCATCCGCAGAAAGCGGCGACTGCCCACCACGAGCGGACGCCGCCAGGACTGCCAAAATTGTACGTCAAGAACGGTCAGTCGCAGCGTAGCAGGCTGCTACGCCAGAAAAGTGCCTCCCCAATGAAAGAGACTCCGCCAAGTCCGATGTCCAAGTCAGGATCACCGATTTTTAACATTCGGTACAAGTCCCTCAACAACCTGCAGCAAGCCATGGAACTGGATGGAACGTTAGATTCAAGTAATTCGGGCGGTAGGGCGTCAGGAGACTCCGGCGGCATCACTAAGCAACCAGAAAAAAGGTAATGTCATTTATCCACCAAATATTGCGGCCATGAATTTTGCACTCTGTTTTCTTTACATACCTAGGAGAATTGAATGTTTTTCTCCTTATCGGCTTTAGTTTTTGCTATAGGAGTTTGTCCGTTCATTGTTCAGTTTTAAATACATGGAAAAGTGCGATTTCGGACAACACAACACCCAGACTTTTCACCGGGAATCGAACCCGGGACTTCCGCACTGCGGGCAGCCACACAACCGATTGCGCCACGGGGTCGTCTTGTTCTTTGGGGGTCAATTGTACCTTATAATGGCATATATATCCTATGTTTCAAATTTAGAACTCTTTCTGAAGCAGTAATAATATGACAAGTCGGGGGCTACGGCTACGATTGATGACACCTGCAACAGCACCAGGGCCGCTATTCTTGAATCGTGTGAGACAAATCCCTGGGAGTAAAATACATTTCGCAGTACACTGATGTAGCGAATGTTGCCTAAAATCGTGGTTTTTAGGCAACTTTCGCTACAGAAGTGTAGTACGGATTATATAAAACTCCCAGGGACTTTTCTCACATGATTCAAGAATAGCGGCCCAGGTGACAGCCACCATCAGCCGTAGTCCATAGCCCCCCTCCCCCAACGTTCCAGCTTGTCACTCAATTTTTTATTATTCCGGTCTTATTTCGGTGGCCCCTGTAATTGTTACAATATTGTAATCTGGATAAGAAACTATTGTTGTAACAATCGTAAAGATAGCTTAATCAACAAAATTACATTATTGCTTCAATTACATAAACCATCGTAATAAGAACCATTGAACTGGACAGAGGAATTTATTCAGGGCCTTACAACGCACCAAGCTCCCATCACCTCTTTGCACTTGCGACGGCGAAAGCCTGGCCGACCTGAACCACCTGTTTTTTGGGTGTAAAATGCATGACAGGATCAGCGACAGATTCTGCAAAAGAGTGAGAGAACTAGGGGTACAATTACCCTGCAACATATGCCACCTAATGATTTGGGCAATGAAGGACAAGCGAGTAGTAGCGGCAATACTTGAATTTCTTGAACAGGCAAATATTGATTTGTAAAAACCACAAAAACACACAAAGAGAAACGCAATGACGTGGCAGTACGAGCTCACGCCTTATCCCAAATCAAAATAGAAAAAAAAATAGTTTATGCTAAGCTGCTCTCCATTGATCATTCCAGGTCCAGGAAGCTGTCGAGGCCGAGGAGTCTGACGAACCTGGTGTGGGAAATCCGGGAGCACCCCGACATCTCCATGCCCATAGTGATGGACAAACCAATGAAAAAGATTGAACCAGCGGCCATAGTTTACAAGAAGCATTCCAAGTATTCCGTCAACGGCCAAAGTCATCAGCGGCGAGGGACGCTATATTTATAAATTCCATACCTTCGTTAGAAGGGAACGTACCCCCTCTTCCCCAGCTTAAGCTGTTTGTGATTCGTGTATAATGTAAGTTTTTTTAACTAAACTTGTTTTTAAGACTTGTGATTTTTAGTTTTTAGAGGATTTTTATTTATAATTGAATCAAACGATCCGTGACGGCGATGACGCTCCATTTAATCTGTGATTTTATTTTGTATTATTGCTATTTATATAGGCCCATTATAGCAACTTTCGAGACTGATCATTAGTCCCAGTTTTTAATTTCCAGGTTACTAAAGTAGGTAGAAATGCTGTACTTAAGTCGCTGTTGTAGGCGATTGTTATTGAAGGAAACGCACAAAAATGACATCGAGCTTGTTGGTTTTGCAATGTGTTTGCCTCACCTTTTTCTCCATTATCGAGGACTAATAACAGTAATTATTCTTAAATGAAATTAATTATGATGAGTGGTTTTTCAAAATAATATAAATAAGCTGATATTGAATACAGCTGTCTCTCCTTTTGTTTGCAATAAAAACTGCCTACTAACAAAGTGATTTATGCAAATGCCAAAAAATTGCACATATTTCCATTTCCCATATTAAATAACTGAATCAAAAGCTACAGTACTAAACTGTACTCAACAGTTGGAGTGGAACACCTGAAAATGTTTGTCAAATTCAAATTACCGTACTTATCTCCTAGTAAAATAATCAGATTTCCTTGATTCTTCCTTGGATTTTCATTTCATGAAAACTGACTGTCTTTGCAATTGAAAAGTGCAATTCATTTTTGGTACAAATGCTCTTTATTATTTATACCTACAAGGTACCAACGGGATGCACCACAAAAGTATGAATCTTTGGAACGCTCCGGATTTGAGAAAAAAGTTTGATAATTTTTATTGTTTCTGAGAAATCGTTTGATAAATACAGTGAAATGTTTTTTTAGCTTCTTGCTTATTTTCCTTCAGTTACAGGGTGGTCTCAAAAAGGTGATGATAGGTTTTCAGCGATAACTTTTCCATGTTGTCCGTTTCTGTAATCTGTGGCTTAAGCCCACTTGCAACGTTCCAATTTTGGTGCAAAAAATGGTACAGTTTTTAATATTAAATTTCGTACAAAATCTTGTACAGTACAGGGTGGTGTTTAAATTCTCTGCCTAACCCCTTTACTTACAGGGTGATTACAAGAAAATCATTCTTTTGGTTTTGCATGGATAACTTTTTTCCTCGTTGACCGATTTAAAAAATTTCCGGCTCATATTGAAGCTAAAACTATAGGTAAAAAGACCTGAAGATCAGGATTGGCTCAAGACAAACATTCAGAACCAAGGGTTCAATGAAATGTGGCCCAAGTTTTCAACGCCGTCGACAGCCCGTTTAGGTGAAGGATTTGCTAATAGCCACGTTCCTTTCGAATAAATCATTTATTTTAAATACATTAAGGTCTCTCGTTCTTGTCCTAGCCAGAAATTGTGTAGTGAAGGAAGTCATTCACAACTGCATGTTCAAGGAGGAGAAACAGTCCCTTGTTTACCTGAAATTGGTCGTAACCAACACTACGAAAATAAAAACAATGAATTACCTGAACTGGTTTGTCCATTACTCATTGTTTTGGTTTTCGTAGTCTTGGACACGACCAACTTAAGGTGATCAAGGGGCTGTTTCTCCTTCTTGAATATGTAGTTGTAATTAGATTCCTTCACCTACAATTTTCGACTAGGACCAGCAAGAAAAACCTCAATGTATTCAGAATAAATGATTTCTTCACAAGAAAAGTGACTTTTAGCTAATCTTCCTATCAAACGAGCTGTAGACGTCGTTTAAGATTTGGGCCAACTTTTATTGAACACTTGATTCTGAATGTTTGTCTCGAGTCAATTCTGATCCTCAGGTCTTTTTACCTCAAGTTTTAGCTTCAATATGAGCCGCAAATTTTTAAAATCCGTCAACGGCGAAAAAAGTTATCCATGCAAAACCAAAAAGATGATTTCTTTGTGCTCACCCTGTAAATAAAGGAGATAAGCAGAGAACTCAAACACCACCCTGTACTTTAAGGCCTACCTCGTCTTGTTTGTGGTGAAAATTCAAGAGAAAAAAAATTCTTATTCGAACGGGAGCTTCTTGACGATTCAGAAATTTTGCACTGTCTTGTTGAACACCCTGTACAAAATTTATGTGAATTATCTAGTGTCCTGCAAAACCACGGACTGATAGTCAATGGATGAAGTCAACGGACACTTTAAATAGAATACAAATTCATTTCTAGTAATCCAAACTACATCGAATTGCAAAAGGGCAATTTTTTTTTGGAACGACCTATTGATTTGTGCGTAGTTTAATGGCTGCGATTTTCTCTCCTCAAAAATATGCTATACAGTTTTGATTATTCCACTGTTATTTTTTGGACAATTCAAGCCAAAAACAATTAAATGAAATGATCAGAATTAGTGGATTTTCCAAACACATCTTTCCATTTTGTTTCTTCTTTCACCGAACGAAATTCCAAGACTTGTTTCACATCCGGGTAATTTCTGAAGCACCCTTTTAGAGAAAAATAGGAAGAGCTGCATTTGATTCAATAACAATATCGTTCGACGCTGCAACTCCAGGATGAGCTCCACAATATAAAAATCGGAGGAGAATGAAAAAAATTATCACTAAAAGGCCTAAACATCACCTTTCCGAGGCCATCCTGTAATCAAAGAAGATAAGCGGTAACCCAACAAACTGTTTTGGAGTAGGTACTGATCCAAAATTTTCAAAAAGCAGTTCCCATAAAAATGTTTTTGCAAGTAGTGAGGTTTCCAAAGTTTCACACTTTTGTGGTACCTACCTGACTTTGGCACCTTGTAAGACAATTACGAAGCACACGTACCGAAAATAATAAACCAGACTTTATTATTACTAAAGAAGTCAGCTTCCCACAAAATAAAATATCATAAGAATCTGTTTATTATTAATTATTTCAAGAGATACAGCAAATTCAATTTGACGAAAATTCACTGATGTTGTTGAGCACCGTATTCAGCATGCAATGGTTTTTAATTCCCTATCAAATATGTACAAATTAGTGTTAGCAGAATAATAATAACTACAAAAATTGCTGAATACCGACTGCACAAGGTAAATGAAGCAAAACCAACACTACTTATTGTTTAAGTAAAACTTTTCATTTTTGTCTGCTGCTTCCAGTTGGCTAACTATTAATAATAATAATTGACGTAGCAGTTTTTGGTTAAACAGGAGACTCACATAGACAACATTGTGGTTATTGAACCGCAGACCTAAGAAGTAATCGGTTTTTCTTATTCTTCTTATTTTACTAATAAATTTCATCTCTCAGTGGTTTGAAGTGAATTTACAAACTGGCCGAAAAGTGAACTAGTTCCTTGGGTCAGTATTCAACTTTAAGGTCAAATTTGTATGTCCGAATCAATCGTTGCTTTCTCTTTTTTTGGAGCAGTCCTAGATATTTGGAAAAAACTGATCCAAAGTGTAAGTGACGGGACATTTTTGCGGTTATAATAACTGGAGTTTTTTTTTTCATTTGAATCGGACGCCACTGGGGACTGCTCTAGCTGCCTGTAGCGAGCTGCCAAATGCGTTCATTCGCAGGAAGTTAGGGTCTTTGACTGGCCTTAGCTCAATGCATACATTACTACCGGAGCCAGTACGTCTTGAATTCTAATTATTCATGCACGATTAAGGCAAGGATTTTAAATGCTGATCTGGTAAAGTGGCTCTTTTTGCCGATGTCCGATAATTCGCAGAGGCGAGAGAAGTGCCTCGAGGCGCACTTTTTTCCAACTTGTTTAAAACGTACCATCCTTATACAAAGTCATTAAATAATAATCTACCTTTCCTTATTCTCTTCTGCGAAAATCCGAGACTGTACGTACGCCTTGTGGATATAACAATTCTTACGCTGATGCATGAAGCCGGGTCCCCACATGGCCACTTCACAAATATACGGTCACTTGCCATCTTGCTAATAATATCTATCAAGTATTAGCATAACTAATACCTACACTTACTAAAGGTAGGTGAGTACTTACTTACATTTATTATTGTAGAGTCGTGACATTTTACCAAGCTATGAACGTCATCAAGGTCGTAGTTCATACCAACCTGAGAATTTTTTTTTTTTTAGTTTCACTACAAGGAAGTGCATAACTGCATGATGATGATGATGATGATGATAATAATAATAATAAATTGCACGAGTCGTGCAAATAATGTTACAGCTGCGTTATCAGGTGGGCAGGATTGTCAAAATTTCATTTATTGAATCGGTCTTCATTGACTTAGTACGCACATGCATACTTATATGCATACACATGACTACTCTGGCGGAAGCTTCTTTTACTAAGGAAAGTTTTGCTGCATGAAACCTTAGGTTTGTTCCATCAAGAGGTTTCAAACTAGTCAGAGCCAATAGAATACGAGAAAATCAGTTTGCTAACTGATTTGGGCGCTTCTAATTGGCTCTGACTAGTTTGAGATTTCTGATGGAACAAACCCATTTGTACGACTGTACCTACACGTTTGGGTAGGTATCTGTTTTTACATACACATACAGTCAGTCCCACCAAAGTTTCACGAACAGATTGACTTTATTACGCTTTATTAATACAAACAATTTATTGCCATTAGAAGGTGGCCGAACGTCAGTGTGAAAGTGTCACCTGTCATTCAATTTCTGTTTTTAGCAGCCAGAATTCCCAATTTCTTGGCGATTATTAAAGAAAAGTAGATAAAATAGCTATTTACGATACAAGAGTTACTATTAACGACACAAAAAAACTGAACGACAGATGTCACAGATCGATGATTTTTTGAAATTTTCTCCAAGACTCTAGTTGTTTGCATGCCGGAAAATTCAAAGTGCGTGCAGCAAGGCAAATGGATCATCCTTCAGCATCTGGATAACTCTTAAGCTTTATTCTCAGGACAAAAGTGTAAAATGTCATTTATCTGTCGTTCACTTTCATGTGTCGGCAATAGTAAAAGTGACAGATATTATTTTGTCAGCGGGGAGTCGGGGACGCTTGCGAAACGAGCGTAGCGAGGGGAGCAACCCCGCGAACAAAATAAGACACTTTTAACGCGTGTATCTTACAAGATTTTATCTACAATGATCTTTGAAATGTTTGGTAAATGTCAGAATTTATTGAAAATATGACAGGAACGCCCAGGATCATCACTTTCAGCACGTCGCCCATGGCGACGTGTTAAAAGTGACTGGTATTATTTCACGCTTGTAGATAATAGTAGGTATATTATACTTGTTCATTAAAACGTATTGTCACACCACTTGTTTTGGGGCACGACGAGCTGGCATATTTTTTTTAATGGCCGCGCCATGAATACGCAACCAAAGGGGCAGCGTTTCTGATTGGTTGGCAACGTATTCGCAAAGCCAACGCAACCGAGCAAATCAGAAACGTCTTGCGTTGCGTATTTGTTGTAGAGCGGCCTTTAGGACGGCATTTCCTAGTGTTTTTTTCTTTAAACGTGAGTTTCATGGAAAGCAGTGGACTAGGAAAATTGAAAAAAATCTAAAATCAAGTATGAAAATGTTCAAGTATTAGTATTTAAATTTTTTTTAAAAAACTCGATTTTTTTTCACATTTTTATATATTTTTTGAAAAAAGACTCTCATTCTCTTGCTAGCCCAAATTTAAATGACCCAAGAAATAACCTTTTTTTTGTTACATTTTTAGCTCCATAGGTTTGGTAGAAACTCACGCCACAAGAATCAATATCTTTCTCTTTCGCTCTGCAAGCTAGTCCGCAGTCTGTTTCAGCCATTTCTTATGCTAGGAAATGCCGTCCTTAAGATTGTCATTTGTGACATTTCAAGGGTTACCTATAATGAAGCCTGAGTTCTGTTTAGGCCTCCATTCATAAAGTTTCCGGACGATTTTGAGGTATAGAAACTCATCAATGCTGGACAGGTACAGCAAGGGCTTAGAAAACGTGTACAAATTTGACCGAACATCAAAGCCCTAATCGATGTTTTGTGCTTGATAAATAATAGGAGTTTAAGTGTGCAAAACATAAGAAATGAACTTAAGTTCGTAACGATTGGCAAAAATTAAATGCTGCTTGTACGCAATTTGTATGGCCACTTTACTGATTGTGTATGGACCTTCACTAGCTATTCATTATAGTATATCGTGTGATCAAATGAACTCGTAATTTAGACAGGCTGTGCCGTAGCCGAACGGTTCTTCGCACCCCTGAATTCCAGAATTTGAGCAGGCCGGCCCAGCTAAATTACAAATTCATTTAATCACACGATATATCATATACACCTACTAACAGTGTTACCTATTTGTATAACAAGTGGGAACCCGACTTGAGAATTGCCCAATAGAGAAACAACTATTATTTCAATTAAACCCCTTGACGCAGTCCTGTCTGGTCAATAAATAGCAGATGTTTATTGACTCATGAACCTCTATGAGCATAAAATAGCCGGCAGTATGATCAAAAATCTAACATATATGTACCCGGTATTATTGTGTTGTATTAAAATCTCATTTTATTTCACTTATAATTTTTATCTCGAGATCTCCTTGATCGTCAACTCACTTTTATTGCTTCATCTTTTACCCTACCTAAGTATTATTGGCATTATATCCAAATGGAAGCGTTGTCGCCAGTGGACCGTTTTGCCATAATATGTAAATTAGGCAAAGTTACTGATAATGATGCTTATTTCATCTGTGATGAAACCATGTCGTTTTTTTTTTGTATTATTATTATCGTGTGTTTAGTTTGTATTAGTTTCAGATTTATTACTGTACCTACTGTACCACTTAATAATGACTTAATGAGAAATGTTTCCCATCCATCGATGCCTTCGAAATTGTGCTTTATACGTGAGGTCACTGCATTCCTATTGTATTTGGAACAGAAAAAAAACTATAATATCTGCATTCTGCATGAGATGTATTTTTGGATCATTTTGTATTTCTTGTCACTGCATTGAGTAGCGTCAATGTATTTATTCGTCGAACAGCAATTTGTACTATACCTAAATAATAAAGAAATTTGTGTTTGATTTAGTGTTTCCTTTCAAGCGTGCAGTACATGGGTGGTCCAATGAATAGGTACTTGTACTTCATCAGCTCTCCTGAAGTTAGGTACATACATATTATGGTGCAGGTGAGTATCGAATCAACATAATACTTCACCTGCCAATAATAGGAAGTTGGTCTGCAAAAGAAGAATTAAAGTATGCATATCGTTTATCGGGCATATGAACAGGTTAGTCCAGGGGGCCAATTTTTGAAAATATACGTAAAGTTACGTATACGCAAATTTGCGTACGAAGATTTACGTATACGTTTCCGTTTGCCAATTTTTGAGCAGTGTTCGCAAAACGAAAAACGTTCGAATTGGGTCTTCGTAAATAAACGCATGGTAGACGCGACAACGTTGCAAATATCGGTGCATTTTATCTACTCAAGCCACGCCAAGCCTACCAAAGCTTTCAAACGTCAGTTTCTAATGTTCGTGTTTTCATTCAGATTAATAAATTTTCATAACCTCCATATTTAACAACAAAGAATACGTCTAGAGACTTCCCCTTGAACATAATTCAGGAAATGAAAAACGATTACAACATAATTTTTTTCGTAGGCTTTGAATCTGTCGACGAAAAATATCTGTGGATATCACTTACAGGGTGCAACATAGAAAATTTTTCTTACATTCGACGCCCTATTCTGATATGGTAATTGATTCCGATTTTTATCCTGATTATGAATATGCATCACACTTGATAGGTTAATCGACAAAACACAAATGCATGTGAAAAAAGTGATGAAGTTTTAAAATGATCGGAAAGTTATTTTTTGTTTTAAAGTAACTTAGTAAATTTTCTATCATTTTAGTAGGTACTTAAATTGATTTCACTATAGTTTGAAACTTTTACTGAACCTAACTTGACTTTACAAAATCAAACTTTTGTAAAAGAAATACAGGTGTCCGTTTTTCGAGGCTAAGCATGGGTATCTCGCTTATCTTGAGAGATACAGAGTCGGTTGAATTGGGAAAAAGTTGCGCATTTTCATGACGATCAATGCTCCAAAAACAAATTTGACGTATCGATTTTAGTTTTTGAGATATCGTAAAAAACCAGGAATTTGAATTGTGGTTTTCATTTTTTATTCAAAAAAACGGTTGAAGATGGCTTTTTCTAATCTAGACATTGTCAGGGCACTTTTTCAAGGGGAATTCAAACCTGCCAAAATCTTTATCCTAGCTTTCAAAGCAACCGAGATACGACATTCAACTTTTTTCTCCAATGAGCGCCATATTGGATTTTGATATTTTTTAATACGGTATTCTTTTCTGGTTACAACGATGTGCCACATGTCACTGTTGAATAAATGTTCAACATTTACTTTTTTTTATTGTCGGTGCTGATTTTGTTTTCAAAGCACTCTTAATCAAAAAATGTTTTTGCTCAAAAGCATGAATTCAACAGTGGCATGTGACACATCGTTGAAACCAGAGAAAAATATTGTATTTAAAAATGTCAAAATCCAATATGGCGCCTATGAGAGAAAAAACAGTTGAATGTCATATCTCGGTTGTTTTGAAAGCTAGAATGAAGATTTTGGCAACATTGAATTCCTTCTGGAAAAGTGCCTCCACAATGTCTTAGTTAGAAAAGGCTATCTTCAACCGTTTTTCAAATAAAAAACTAAAACCAAAATTACAAATTTCAGTTTTTTCTCGATATCTCGAAAACTAAAACTGACAAGCCAAATATCTTTTTAGATAATTGATTGTGATGAAAATTCGCAACTTTTTTCTAATTCAACCGACTCTGTATCTCTAAAGATAAGCGAGATACCCATGCTTAGCCTCGAAAAACGGACACCCTGTATTGCTTGGTAGTTTTCCTAACTAACCTATCGAGTGGGATATATGATATACGTATATATTTATAATCAGGATGGAAAGCTGAATCAATTCCTATAATTACATACACGTGTCTAATTTGAGAAAAATTCTCAATGACTCGCGATAGACGACAGAAAATTTTAGTGCCTTCGAAACCTGCGAAAAAAAAAGTGGTCTTAAATTTTTGAAACTATGTTTGAGCGGAAGCCTCCAATTTATACGTGAACACCCTGTACCATCATAAAAATTGGAAAAGTAGCCAATAAAACCAGTCAACGCTAAATTTAGGCTAATTTTGTCGAAATGTTCCTGAGTTACAAATTTTTGAAATCCAAAAAAAATTAACTGTAAAGGGCTGTATCTTTGACAATAGGCCGAACTCTACAAAGCGGTTTATGAGTTTTTGTAATATTTTGACAAGATCTATCTACTCACAGTTGAATTTGTTGTTCAGTTGAAGACAACTGAACATTATTACCTATTTCCAAAAACCTGGATCTCGTTAGTGAGGAGCAAATGCAAAGCTTCACTGCAGACTGCAGACGATGAAAAGAAAAAAATTAAACATCATCGTGACAAGTTTTAAACAGTGTCCCTGAAGCTGATGATTAAAAAGAATGACAGAAGAGTGAGTAATTCTTTATTTAGGACGCATTCGTGAAGTTATTCCGTGCTGTATCTCATTAGCCACCTGACTCGGCACCATGATCGCCACATACCTTCAGCAATGCTGTTTGTTTTATTGATAACAATGAAAACATTACTACCTAACCTCACTTCATCATGAAAGCGTATACGCAAAGTGACTTGCGCCAGTCCAGGTCCGCTCGCAGCAAAACGTATGAAAACGTGCGCATCGATGCGCATACGTAAAGAAACGATGGCTCAAAAATTGGAATTTACAGAAATCGCAAACTTGCGAACGTTTTTTAAAGTTGCGAAGAGTAGAAAATTGGCCCCCAGGTTCAAAAAAAATCACAATCGGTACAGCTTCAAAAAATAATAGGACTTTCCTCAGAAATGCATGATAAAAGAGATATAGGCTGTCAGAGCTGAATCTAAAAACTTTATGTAATGTTCTTTATTGTTAAGTATTCCTTGTTTTTACAGACCATTTATTATAATGGTAGGACGTTATTGTTTACAATAAATATATATCAGCATACGTCTACAACCGATTTAGTCCAAAAATATTGCATAATATAGTCGTTTTAAGTCCATTGTGGTGCAAATGACAAACACCTTCGTATTGACGGTGAATGCAAAGGTGCGTGACATTTGCACCACAGTGGACTTTAAAAAAAAAAAGGACTATGTAGTCAGCGGTAAAAAACGGGACACCCGTTTCAACCATCAGTGCCGAACTTTGTCAGAATAGCCGAGTGACGTAGCTGATTGGAAAATTCTGTCTACGCCAGTAGAAATTTTGAAAAATTGATCTGTGTTTTGGACTCTGCGTTCAATTTTAAGGGGGAAACTGTCAAACAATTTGACTGTTTTCGCTTTTTCTGCCAGTGAAAGCAGGAAGAAGTGCAAGGCAAATTTGTATGCAAAATGTACCTACTCACTTGTTCATGTATCAACAATTGTTTTTTATTCTTGTCATTGTCATCAGTCATCACTTACCCTGAAAAGGACCCCCACAGCCATAAATGTTGGGTAGCGGCGGTAGCCGAGTGGTTTAGGTGTTGGCTCGCCAAGCCAGTCGTGTTATTCCGCGCGGATCCGAATCCCGCCTCGTCATTGACATTTTGTGTTTTCCGATTGTTCCAAAAATTGTTCCGACCTTACTATGCCATATCTGCATCTGTCTGACTATAGCGGATACAGAAATTGGTATAGATATTATTCAACAAGCGGGTAATGATTGCTTCTTACTTATGAGGATGCAGTTTGCCGACACGAGCCTTGGCGAGTGTCGTAAAGCATCCGAATGAGTAATAGCCATTACCCGCGAGTAGAATACTATGCTTTATTCAGTCTAATTGAAAAATGCAGGCATGTATGCGCGTGATAATGCGTGCATTATAGAATAGGATTGGATGAAATGAATTTCTGACTACAGAGTTGGGTGCAATCGGAGTACTGAGCCCTCACATTGTTAGTTAACAGTAGGCAATTCAAGTATGATAGAAATGTGTACCAAAAACCCACTGAATGGCCTCCTGTCGACGTAATAACCTAGTAGTCGTAAAACATTAAAAAATAATAATAATTACCGGATATCGGAGATTTAAAGACGTCAACAATTCCAGTGACAGCTAAAGTGCTATGCAAAATTAGGTCAGTAGACTCTGATAATTTTAATAAACAGCCAAAATTGAAGTGGGCCACCTCGAAATTAAGCAATCTCAATGCAACGGATACACTTCAAAAGTCAGCAAGACCCTGACAAAATCCGCCCAAAAAATCGAAAAATCACACAGAAATCAATAACAAAATATGTTCAAAAGTCATAAAAAATATTGAAATATTCTAAGGAATTGATGTAAGCTTTCCAAAAATGTGGCGAAAAAATTCTGCGACTTGAGCTGAATTTTGGCGATGGATCCGTCGTAAGGAGTTGATACCCCGAGTAAGACTCTGGGTAATCCGAGAGTATAACGGGCCTATTCAAAAGCAGGATTCAAACCGCCAAAACGTGAATGTTTTACTCCGAGTTATTACTCTTCACGTAGAATCCATCGGCAAAATTCAGCTTTGGTCTCTTAGATAAGTAATGGGACCTTATAGTAATGTCAGGTGATTTTAACACTCCTTTCATTGTCAGTAAGTTGTCGCCTGTATCCTGTAGGTATACTTACTGCATCATTGGGTTGACAATCAGGCGATCTAAGAAAATAATTATGTTGAAGTCAAAAAATCACTATTGAACACCACAAAAATTTTCAAAATCGGTCAACTTTTTCTCCAGATATCCTTATTTTAAACGAAGCAAATTTTTGGGGTTGTTCACTTCAGTTTTAACCCAGATCAAATCAAATAGGCAGATATGGTTGCTTATTATTCAAGCTTGGATTTTAGGACGTGAAACACATGAAAAAAGGCAACACTTGAAGGTTGTAAAAATCCCACTTTAGGCAAGTCTAGACAAATACCGGAGGAACCGTCTTATGAAGAGATGAAAAAGTGATACAACATAAATTTATATTGACAGTGCATAATAGTGATATGAATTCAAATATAGTGCGTCCACAAGAGGTGTGATTCGAGTGACATCAAGAGTTTTGTTTCATAAGGTCTATTCGAACAACAGTCAAAACCAGTTCTAGAACCGTTCAAAGCATCTGTCCAAATGAATTAATATTGTAGGATAGCACATTTTTGCAAGACGTGATGTGTGTCACATTTCTTTATTTTGTGGGAAAATAATTTCAACTCTTGTCAATAAACAAATGAATCAAAATAGCCTGTGACATTTGCTCTTTACTACAGGGTGTCCGTTTTTTGAAGCTAAGCATGGGTATCTCGCTTATCTTGAGAGATACAAAGTCGGTTAAATTAGGAAAAAGTTGCGCATTCATCCAATGATCCAAAAAGAAATTTGACGTATCGATTTTAGTTTTAGAGATATCGTGAAAAAACCGGAATTTAAATTTTTGTTCCTATTTTTTGTTCAAAAAACGGTTAAAGGTGGCCTTTTCTAATCTAGACAATGTCAGGACACTTCTTCAAGATGAATTCAAAGCTGCCAAAATCTTTATTCTAGCTTTCAAGGCAACCAAGATACGACATTCAACTTTTTCTCTAATGGGCGCCATATTGGATTTTGACGAGGATTTTGATATTCTTGAATACGGTATTCTTTTCTGATTACAACGATGGCCACATGTCACTGTTGAATGAATGTTTAAAATTCATGGTTTTTTTTTATCATGGGTGCTGATTTTGTTTCCAAAGCACTCTAAAAGCAAAAATAAAAATTTTTGCTCAAAAGCACGAATTCAACAGTGGCATGTGACACATCGTTATAACCAGAAAAAAAAATTGTATTGAAAAATGTCAAAATCCAATATGGCGCCCATAAGAGAAAAAAAAATTGAATGTCATTATCTCGGTTATTTTGGAAGCTAGAATGAAGATTAAGGCAACATTTAATTCCCCTTGGAAAAGTGTCTACACAATGTCTTACTCGGAAAAGGCTACCTTCAACCGTTTTTACAAATAAAAAATAGAAAACAAAAATTACAAATTTTTGTTTTTTCTCAATATCTCGAAAACTAAAACCGACTCTTCCGACTTTTTCTAATTCAACCGACTCTGTATCTCTTAAAATAAGCGAGATACCCATGCTTAGCCTCGAAAAACGGACAGCCTGTTTAGGCACTCTGCGGATTTGCTTCAGCGCCAAAAGTTGCGGTTTTTTGCGAGGTTTTTTGTACTTTTCCTACAGGAAGTTATCTATTTCCATAAGAACAATGCCATTTAAATAATCATACCACCTACAAATGTCAATTTCAACAATGCATAAACTTCAATTTTGACAATTTTCCTCACACGCACATATGTGCGCGACGCAGATATTTTTTCCTTAAGCATCCGCCCGAGTTCTCCCGCCTTACCAAGTGCTCGCTATACCAAGTCCTCCGCCTTACCAAGTCCTCATTGGGGACGCGCTGTGCGCCAGCAGGCTGCGCGAGCCGACACCATGCAGTTTCATACGTATCGCAAGTTTGCGCGCCAAATCAGAGTGTTGTAGTAGATATACGACTGTCGTAATTATGAGAAATCATGATAGCCTGTAGTTTTAAATTCACTCTGCTGCTATCAGCGTTGTGTGCTCTCTGTCTCTGTGTTTTTTTCTTCAGTCCTGCCTAGATAGATGTAGTTTGTTTGTAGGTTTTGTTTTTACCATCGAGGAAACAAAAGTAATTGGCAATGAAATGATATACGACTCGATATACGAGTATATATTTATTTCAAACTATACGAGCCGAATGCGAAGCAGGAGACTTCGAGGCATGGGAGAAAGATTTTGAATTTTAATCCAAGATGAACCAGACTGTATAGGTGGTTCATCCTAGCGTAATCATCCCATAGCAGTCTTACCGTTCAAGATAGAGAAAAAGATGTAGTATAAAAGTTATATGGTTTGATGAGACCTATAACCTAAAATTATTTCCAGCTATACAGGTGTCCCATTTTGAGGGGATTAACGGAACGTCATTTTTTTTAAATGGAGCACCTATGTTTTGTGGCATTTTTCTGTTCAGCTTCTTCAACTGACTTATTTCTGTATTTTCGTTTTTCAATTATGTGGCAGTGCTACCAACTAAAAACAGAAAACTGGAAAAAATCGCTTTTCCACAGTTTTCTTAAAAAAATCGTTGCGGCCTTGATTTTCGAAACTAAGGGATGAAACTTGACATGGTGATAGTCAAGTCAAAGACCAAAATTTCAATGTCAAAAAATTGCGATTTTTTGTCACAGGCGTTCACAAAAAAAATCGAACTTTATAATTTTCAAAGTATCATAACTATTTTTTTTTAAATGGCATGCGGCATGCCCCTAATTCTATAAAGTTATCTGATAGATTTTTTCATGCTTTTATTTTTACTAGGGGCACCCCAACCTAAACTTTTTTTTTTAGATAATCGGAAATTTTCACAAAATTTTGCTATTTTTTTTTTGTTTTTTTTTTCAAAATAATACGCATCTATCAGTTAATCAGTCTGGATATTGTCGAACAAAAAAAAAAAGGCTTCAACGCAAAAAGACAACAAAGTGGAATCCTGGATATCTGGATTAATACCAGATTATCATATCAATCATTGCCTCTCGCGTCAAGTCATTTTTCTTAGTTCGAGAATATTCAGACTGACTAACTGAGAGCTGCGTACTATTTGGCTTACCTGTCATTCATCACGGCCAACTCAATTTTTTGGAAAGAAGCCAAAAAAATTTGCAAATTTTGTGAAAATTTCCGTTTATCTCGAAAAAATGGAGAATAAGGGTGGGGTACCCCCCAGTAAAAATAAAAGAGGATAAAAAAAGCTATCAGATAACGTTATAAAATTAGGGGCATGCCGTTTAAAAAAAAATAGTTGATATACTTTGAAAATTATAAAGTTTGATTTTTTTTGTGAACACCCTGTGTCAAAACATCGCATATTTTGACATTGAGATTTTAGTCATTGACTTGACTATCACCATGTCAAGTTTCATCCCTTAGTTTCGAAAAGCAAGGCCGCTACGATTTTTTTAAGAAAACTGTGAAAATGCGATTTTTTCAGTTTTCTATTTTTAGTTGGTAGCACACACAATGGAAAAACAAAAATACAGAAATAAGACAGTTGAAAAAGCTGAATAGAAAAATGTAAAAGAAATAGGTGTTTCATATAAAAAAAATGACGTTCCGTTAGTGCCGTCAAAGTGAGACCCCTGTATAGCTGGAAATAATTTTAGGTTATAGGTCCCATCAAACCATATAACTTTTCTCCTACATCTTTTTCTCTATCTTGAACGGTAAGACCGTTATGGGATGATTACGCTAGGATGGACCACCTGTACAGTCTGGTTCATCTTGGATTAAAGTTCTTTCTTCCATGCCTCGAAGTCTCCTGCTTCGCATTCGGCTCGTATAGTTTGAAATATAACTCGTATATCATTTCATTGCCAATTACTTTTGTTTCCTCGGTGGTAAAAGGAAAACCTACAACCAAACGACATCTAGGCAGGACTGAAAGAAAAAACACAGAGACAGAGAGCACACAACGCTGATAGCAGCAGAGTGAATTTAAAACTACAGGCTATCACAAATTTTCAGCTCTTCTCAGCTTGTAACAAACAATTTTTGCGGGAATGGACTCTTCACCCTCTCTCTTAAGAAAACATGAAGTTTGAATGGGAGAGTTTGGGAAAAATCAGGATTTTATTCGACACAGTCTGCTGGGTCTCTACGCAAATTTTCAGCCTTCCTTGGCGCCAACTGCGATCTGTACTGCGATAAGAGATTTTTTACCCCTCTCTCTAAAAAGACATGACACGTACATAAAAACGTTTCGGAACTTTCACATATTGTTCGGCACGCTTTATCAAGTGTGTATACTAAATTTCAACTATCTCCGAGTCAAACTGGATGTTTCCAGCAAGAATGTGCATCAGATTTTTACCCTCAAAAAAAAACAGGACGCGCACATGGGAAAGTTTGGGAATTTCAGTGGGATGTTCAGAACACCTTAGAGAGCCTGTATGCAAAAATCTAGCTCCTTTCCAGTTTTATTGAGGTTTAAAACCTAAAATCCCGGGGCTATATCTACTACAACACTCTACCTGTTTGATTTGGCGCGCAAACTTGCGATACGTATGAAACTGCATGGTGCCGGCTCGCGCAGCCTGGCACACAGCACGTCCCCAATGAGGACTTGGTAAGGCGGAGGACTTGGTATAGCGAGCACTCGGTAAGGCGGGAGAACTCGGGCGGATGCTTAAGGAAAAAATATCTGCGTTCGCGACTGCCGCATGAGGGGACTGAAACGGGCGGGATGTTCAAAATGTGCAGAGCGGCTTTTTCCGTTATTTAAAATTGTTTTGGGCAACTGCTTTTGATAAACTAATCTGTAAAAATTATCAACTAGTGAGTGCGCACTGATTTGTTATCAAGGATACAGGGTGAATCATAAATCACAAAAATCTATTTCTCGTCAATAATGCCTGTGAAATATTCCATTGGCCCTAAAATAATTTGTGGACAGTGCCTCAAAACTCACGTCATAAGGTACATGAGTTCAACTCTGAAATCTAATGTGCGTTGATAAGATTGTATTAAATTTCTTTGTCTTACATGCCAGGCTTTAGGCTGGTATAAGCTTGTCAATTTTCAAAAAGAGCCAAAATTTACCTCCTCCTGGAAACTTCCCCTCAGAAATAATTGTAAGGTGTGATTGTAATAATGATTTTTTACGTAGTTCAGAGCCTGTCCACAAAAACTTTCAATGATATATCGCTGACAGGGTGCAAAATCGATTTTTTTTCTCAAATCGGGCAGCCTGTATCTCAATTTTTAATACTAGGTAGAGGTACAAATATATCACACCCAATGGGTTGGTGAACAAAACACCTGCGAAAAAATTGATAAATGCATGTAAATTTTGTTTTTTTTGGAATAAGTACAGGGTGTGTTACGTGAGACGGATACCCCCGATGAAAAACGTTTCCTTCTCGATAATTGAAAGAAGAAAAAACTTTCCTGGAACAATTTTATCCTACGTAGTTTCTAAATATGTCAAGTATGATTTCTCATTCCGTGCGATATACAGGGTGTCGCAAATTTGTTTGCATTTTGTTCGAAACATCCTGTATTTCATTAGCTCAATCGATCCACATTCTTATCTCCTGATTACAAACATGCATGACAACTATAAAAAAAATTGAAAACTTCACGGTGACATTTTAGAGAAACATTTTTTTAAGAACGATGCATTTCAGGAATCAAATATGTCAAGGATATTTGTTTAGTCATTTTATGTGATTCCATATCCTTTAAAAGTGAAACAAAATATCCTGGACATATTCAAATTCTGAAATAAGTCCATCATTCTCAAAAAATTAGTGTTTTTGGAGATGACATTGTGAATTTCCGAATTGAAAACACGAAATGCGGGAATGAAAAGAGTCCCTCAAAATTCAACTTAATTATTATATTACCGCCCCTATGACTTGCCGCCTGCCGTACCCGCCTGCGCGCCGGAATGCACTGCACGCTTGTTAGGTCCGGCCCTGAATATACCTCCCTATCTCTATTGGCGAGTTTCAAGACCGAATACGCCATCTGACGGCCAACGTGTAAACGACGTTTGTGCACGGATCAACTGCAGATTTGTGTGGGCTCTTATGAGCGTGGCGGTGTTTGGGGACTTTATTTGATTCCATCTGACTTAACGTGGCGTTAATTTTTTCCAACAAAGTACGTGAGCCACGCACGTTTAATTATTTTGGATATATTAGGTGTCGTCGATTGCAAAAGCATTGCATTTTTAAATAAGAGTGACACGTGTACGACGACTGACAAGCAAAAGTGGCATAGAATGGAAGGTGGCAAGATAGATAGTGACAAAAAGTGGCGGAGAATTAGTTGTGTCTCCGAGTGCGAGTCGCGCTGTGGAAACCGGAAAAAGGAAGATTTACATTTTCACCGTTTCCCGTCGAAAGCGAAAGACGCAAGTTGGGTAGTCAAAATGACAAACAAACTCGGCACTGTGGATAATATGAGAGAAAAGCCTGGGAAGTGTCGCTGAAAATGGGAACTTTATATGGCTGCATCGAAGAAGCACAGCTGCGATATTTTTGCATGTCCCGGACTGGCCTGCTTTGCAAGTGCATTTGAACGTTCCAATTCCACAGGAACTGCTATATACTACTATTTTTTTTTAATTACATTCCCAGTTACCTAGTGAGGAGATTCATACAATGCGCTTGTTTGTAAACACAATTTTGCGCTTCTGTCATTTTTGAGTTCCACCGCAATACTAATTAACCACGTTTCACGTCTGGCGGACATTAAAAACCGCTTACTACTGATGAGATTTTTGAACGCGCGGGCAACAATCCGTGCTCTATCCGACATGTTTGTTTACATGCGAAGCGCATCAGCAGCGCCACCATCGGTAATGTTACTCGCCAATAATAAAATACATCCGCTCGAATCTATTCAAGCCAAGTCGAGAACCATTCCTGTCGGGCCAACAGTACGACAACACGAAGAGCAGTCCAGTGTCGGCGATTAGTAAAGAATAGAACCAAACGCGGTGAACGCCGCAACAGCTTATTCTTCCATTTCCTGGGACGACGCTGGTCGTCCCAAGGTCAAACAAGACAACGTTACAGGCGTTCGTTACAACCACTGATGCTATGAATCAATTTCACTCCTATGTGTGGTTCTGCGTTAGTGGTGTGTTGTGTGTTGTGATCTAGGCGCGAGAATAGAAGTTTCACTTCAAAAAAAAATTAGAAGCGTAATGCATATGTAATCAGAAAAAATGTGCATCCATTGTGGTGATAAAATACAGAGTGTTTCGGAAAGATGCAAAAAAAATTGCGACACCTGTATATGGCACGAAAAAGAGAATTATACTTGACATATTCAGAAACTACGAAAAAAATTGTTCCAGGATTTTTTTTTCTTTTTTGAATTATCGTGAAAGGGAAGTTTTTTATTGAGGGGTTTCACATCTATCTCGCGTAAACACCCTGTACGACGTAAGTACCTACCCATGTTAGTTAAAGAACAGGTTGATCAGTTGCGACTTTTTCTAGGAGCAGATCGGCAGAAGCTTGTGCAGCTGCTTCACGAAGTTCTGGCAGTGTTAATTTTAGCTTCTAGTCAGAATTTCATATTAATACAATTTGTTGCCAATTTGTGTGGCGGGACCGACAATAAACTTGGGAATTGTTTTTTTACACTTGATTATGAAAGTCAAATAGTTGCAGCGGTACGTTAGCGAAATGACCCTGATTCTGCATTTTGTGATACTGCAATGAAACTTGACATATGCAAACTACGTGAAATTTCAAGTGATTTGACCCGCAGCACTCAAAAATTTGTCCATTAGGGGGCGACTGGGGGCCCCTCAAAATTTCAAGATGTCAGAACGTTCACCATGCACCATTCAATACCGCTCAATCTACCGTACAGGACCTGAACAACTTTGTTCTTGACCATCATAACATTTTTCGTCAAGTCAATTCCATTCTTCTTATAGAAAAAAAAAAAATTTCTTTGCCTGGTCAACAAATTATAGAATAATTTTTTTTTGGACCACAAATAGGTTGTTGAGTCGTTTTTGTGTGATAATCGATAAATCCGCATCCCCTTGACTCATTTATGAAAACAGAACTTTTGCAATGCTATTTTTCAGCGAAGGAGTGACCTCAACTTACCATTATTTTCAACATTACCTATTTCAATGTTTTATCCCGATAAATATGATTATTTTTGTACTAATATATAGCTTGCAGTTTTATTTAACGGTTTGGATGATAAAACGGCCTCAGATTCCACCTGGAAGCCGTGAATACTAATTTTTCTGCAAAGCCGTCAAATTTGGCATTTTTGATTTTCTACCGGGAGCGACCAAAATGTCAATACACACCACTCCGCCCAAGAGCACCGGTCTCGGTACTTTCGCACCAACTTTCATTTCAGTATCACAAAATGCAAAATTGTCAGGCGTGAATATCGTTTTCCGCTAAAGCAAACCGGTGCTCTCGGGCGGAGAGATGTGTATTGGCATTTTGGCCGCTCCCGCTAGAAAATCAAAAATGCCAAATCTGACGGCCTTGCGGAAAAATTATTATGTACGGCTTCCAGGTGGAATCTGAGGCTGTTTCATCATCACCATCGTTCAAGAAAACTCCAAGCTATATATTAGTATAAGAATAATCATACTTACCGGCATAAAACATTGAAAAAAGTAATGTTGAAAATAATGGTGAGTTGAGGTCACTCCTTTGTTGAAAAATAGCACTGCAATAGTTTTCTCTTCATAAATGAATCAAGGGGATGCGGATTTATCAATGATCAAAACAAGTGACAATCTATTTGTGGTCCAAAAAAATAATTATTTTTCAATTTGTTGACCAGGCAAAGAAATTATTTTTTTTCTATAAGAAGAATGAAATTGACATGACGAAAAATGTTATGATGGTCAAGAACAAAGTTGTTTTGGTCCTGTACGGTAGATATGGTGGTACTGAATGGTCCATGGTAAAAGTTCTGACATCTTGAAATTTTGGGGGGCCCCCAGTCGCCCCCTAATGGACAAATTTTTGAGTGCTGCGGGTCAAATCACTTGGAATTTTATGTAGTTTGCATATGCCAAATTTCATTGCAGTATCACAAAATGCAGAATCAAAAAGCTAATTAACCACGTTTCACGTCTGGCGGACATTAAAAACCGCTTACTACTGATGAGATTTTTGAACGCGCGGGCAACAATCCGTGCTCTATCCGACATGTTTGTTTACATGCGAAGCGCATCAGCAGCGCCACCATCGGTAATGTTACTCGCCAATAATAAAATACATCCGCTCGAATCTATTCAAGCCAAGTCGAGAACCATTCCTGTCGGGCCAACAGTACGACAACACGAAGAGCAGTCCAGTGTCGGCGATTAGTAAAAAATAGAACCAAACGCGGTGAACGCCGCAACAGCTTATTCTTCCATTTCCTGGGACGACGCTGGTCGTCCCAAGGTCAAACAAGACAACGTTACAGGCGTTCGTTACAACCACTGATGCTATGAATCAATTTCACTCCTATGTGTGGTTCTGCGTTAGTGGTGTGTTGTGTGTTGTGATCTAGGCGCGAGAATAGAAGTTTCACTTCAAAAAAAAATTAGAAGCGTAATGCATATGTAATCAGAAAAAATGTGCATCCATTGTGGTGATAAAATACAGAGTGTTTCGGAAAGATGCAAAAAAAATTGCGACACCTGTATATGGCACGAAAAAGAGAATTATACTTGACATATTCAGAAACTACGAAAAAAATTGTTCCAGGATTTTTTTTTCTTTTTTGAATTATCGTGAAAGGGAAGTTTTTTATTGAGGGGTTTCACATCTATCTCGCGTAAACACCCTGTACGACGTAAGTACCTACCCATGTTAGTTAAAGAACAGGTTGATCAGTTGCGACTTTTTCTAGGAGCAGATCGGCAGAAGCTTGTGCAGCTGCTTCACGAAGTTCTGGCAGTGTTAATTTTAGCTTCTAGTCAGAATTTCATATTAATACAATTTGTTGCCAATTTGTGTGGCGGGACCGACAATAAACTTGGGAATTGTTTTTTTACACTTGATTATGAAAGTCAAAGGCACCTAATTTGTTATACTTTGATAAAAACAGGTTGCACAAATGATAATCGGTTTTTTTTCATCAAAATTCCATTTGATGTAAAAATGAAAAGATTGTAAATTGTAAGTGAAATCGTACCCATACTTTCGACGGTAAATGCAACATTACAGCTTCTGACTAGAGCCCTCTCTCTTTGCCCTCAGCAGTAATGACCCATTTCTCGTCTCGGTATGTATTATCCAATAAAAGTTTACTTTGGGGTTAGGAAATGTGTTGTTGCTAGAAACTGGCACAATCAATTAATTGTTAAAAACTAAGCAGTTCTGCCAACCTCATCGACAAATACCTACAGTGACTTTTTGAAAAGTTTCCACCTCTGATTTCTTGCCGCCAAAATTTTTTACAGAAAAACGCCGAAACAGGTCGATTTTTGTTTCAAGGGGGACATTTAGGGCACGTATTATCAAATTTTCATTTGAACCCCTTCGCCCCCACCCCACCCTGCTTTGAAATTTCAAATAGCATGACCTATTTTGTGGTACATCAAATTGAAGGCAATAAAATTCTCTTTCCGCTAAGCATATTTAAAAAAAAAAATTAAACCACCCCCTACCCTTGTGAAAATCCTCTTTTCGTTAATGAAAAGACAATGCTCCCCCTATAAACTCTCGATTCTTGAGAAATAGACTTTTCAGCAAAAACAGGTCGATTTTTATTTTGGTGGGGTCATCTAAGACAAGTACCTATGGCCAAACTTTTATCTTCAACCCCTTCGCCTCCACCCTACCCTACTTCAAAAGGGTGGTTCAAAAAAATAGAAATATGTTTGACGGGAAGAGTTTTATTGCCTTCAATTTGATGTATCACAAGATAGGTAAAGCCGCATCCACATAGAATTAGTGCAGTGGCAACGGTATGGTAGAAAAGCTAAACTATAGGTTTTTGCATTGAGCGTTCACATAGACTTAAGGTGCGTTCAGTCAGCTTATTTAGCCGCAAGTTTTAATTTTAGTCGCAAGCGCAGCGACGCCCATTGGCTCTTATGAACCAGCCTCCTCCGAACAGCCAATAAGCGATGCAGCGCTTACGGCTAAAATTAAAACGGCGGCTAAATAAGCTGACTGAACGCACCTTTACGGTAAGAAACGAGTGGCAGTGGGAGTGCAGTTGGGATGGCAGAAGTTTGAAGTTTTCTGGCATTCTGCACTGCCCGTGCCAATTTTCTTGCCATCGCCAATCACAATTCACGATTCCGTTGCTAAGCTATTATTGCGGCGTGATGACTTAACTGATAATGCAAATCTGCTACTGTGAGATGCGAATGCCAAATCTTAGACGTTACAAGAAAGAGCCGTTTGACGGTTGTTGCGTCAGATCGGCAGCTGACGTGTCAAATTGCTATAGTTCCGCACTAATTCTATGTGGACGCTCGTGGTAAGATTGGTTTATTACCTACGGAGTTCCCCTGCAGTCCAACTGCACTAATTCTATGTGAATGCGGCTTTATGCTATTCGAAATTTCAAAGTAGGGTAGGGTGGGGGCGAAGTGGTTGAAGATCAAAATTGGGCCACTCGTGTCTAAGATTGGACACGAGACGAGACGAGACGGACGAGACGAGACGAGACGGACACGACAGATTTCAAGATTCTCATTGAAATAAGAATCGACCTGTCTTTGCTGGAAAGTCTATTTCTCAAGAATCGAGAGTTGTTTATAGAGGGAACATTGTCCTTTCATTAACGAAAAGAGGATTTTCAGAAGGGTTGGGGGGTGGTTTAAAATTTTTTTTAATATGTTTAGCGGAAAGAGAATTTTATTGCCTCCAATTTGATGTTTCACAAAATAGGTCATGCTATTTGGAATTTAGCAGGGTGGGGGGGGCAAAGGGGTTTCAAGATAAAAATTTGGTGATATGTGCCCTAGATGACCCCCTCGAAACCAAAATTGACCTGTTTCGGCGTATTCCTGTAAAAAATTTTGGCGGCGAGAAATAAGAGGTGGAAACTTTTCAAAAAATCACCCTGTATAATAATTTTATCCAGCAGTTAGGAAACTTCAGGTTAAATTTGAATCGAGAGACCCGTCTGCAGGCAAAGTTCCAGGTAGGTGACTTACGGATAATTTTACTTGCAAGTTACATAACTTTAGAGTTACCTTAACCTTACGACTGAAATACGGGCCCTTACTGTTAGAGCTGAGTAACTTGTTCCAGTGAATAACTTGCTAAAACTTCCACTCCCTTGAAATCTTTATTTTTTCGAGCTGTTTTTAATTATTCAAGTTTAATTACGCTAGTTTTTTCTACTAAAACTTGAACCCCCCTGTTAGTGCCTGCCTGTTGTTCAAAGCAATTACATGTAAATCTGTCCACTTCCACTCTCTTATACTCGCAATAATAATAGGTACCCATGCAAGAGCTCAAATAAGTTAGAAAAACATTTTGACTAAATGAATCTAATTATGAATTTTTTATTTGAGCTACATTATAGGTAGTAGGTTAGTCTCTTCTAAATAATTTCCGATATTATTCTACGCAGAATAATTATGAAAATAAATCGCCCTCGATGTAAGGTAGAGGTAGGTACTGGCATACTCATAATTGAATTATTTTCGACATAAATATATTCTACATATACTTACCTATAAAAACCTGTCTGAAAACCTAGATCTTATCTGGCTATCACAATACCTCCATCATAATTTCAAAGTTTAAAAACTTCTTATCAGTTGTACAAAACAACCATTCGTTTTTATTGAACTTTATTATAGGTACAGTTATTATTATTCAGTGTACCAATAGTACCGAAATGGAAGCCCTTTCTTTAGAAGACATAGAAAACGACGCAATGAATTCAGAATCTGATTCTCCGGACTCTTCACTTAGTACACAAGAAGATATACAAGAAGACAATGAAAGTAGTCAAGAGGAAGATACCCCGATTGCTGACTCAGACAAAAAGCCCATTGATCCCACAGCTTCGAAGTCCAAAACTTCAGCCCATCCAAATACCAGCGAAATGGTAACTGGTGCCATCAAGACCTTAAATGAACGCGGTGGATCATCTTTACGCGCAATCAAGAAATATATTTCCGTCCAATACGCGGTCGACTCGACAAGAACCGACAACTTAATAAAGAAATTCTTGAAAAAGGCTGTTGCATCGGGAGATATTGTCCAAGCAAAAGGAACGGGGGCGACTGGTTCCTTCAAACTACCTGTTGCCACCGCCAAGAAAAAAAAAACAGCGACAACGTCGAAGCAAACAAAAAGTCCATCATCAAAGAAAGAGAAAGCCCAGACGTCTCCTAAAAAAACGAAAAAGGAAGAGGCATCCCCTAAGAAAACGAAAAAGGAAGAGGCATCCCCCAAGAAAACGAAGAAGGAGGTATCCCCCAAGAAAACGAAGAAGGAGGTATCCCCCAAAAAAATGAAGAGAGAGACATCTCCAATTAAGAAACCGAAAAAAGAGGCGGTGTCCCCCAAGAAACTGAAAAGGAAGGCATCTCCCGCAAAAGCAAAAAAGGAAGTTACGCCCAAAAAAGCGAAAAACTTGCCATCTCCAAAGAAACCAAAGAATACATCTCCCAAGGTAACTTCCAGTGATGAGGTGAAAAAACCCGCCGCTAGAAGGAAAATTCCAGTTGAGAAAGATGTAGTCCAGGCCGCTGCCACGACAAAATCGCCAAAGAAAAAACCACAGACAAAAGAAGCTGCTGCATCGAAAGCAAAATCTGTAACTAAAGTGACGAAAAAGAAAACTGAAGCGAAGAAAAAACCAACTGCTGGTACCAAAACGAAGGCAAAAACAGTACCCAAAAAGAAAGAGTGAATAAGATTCTTTTTGTTCAAGAACTGAATTTGAAAAGTGTATAATCGCTTCTGTCTTTTTTCGATGTTTGTTGTATAATATGTTATTGTATTGTGTGTGGTGTTTAAATGTACTACTCAGTAGTTAATAGATAAGCTCGGTATTGCTTGCTTATATTTTTCACATTTTCATAACCCATTAGCATATTATTGGTTTATAGAACTTGTCTATTAGGATTATACTCTTTATGTATACAGAGTGTTTTATTTATTATTCCTGAATTTGGCGCCTTATATCCCCCAGCTGCGCTTCGAGATTTGAACAGGCGCCGCAGCTATAATAGCATTCTTCACAACCTTGGTATTATAATGATATACTATTCCGTAAACATGAAAACGTAATTTTACAGGATGGTCCAGGATTAGGCAATCTAATGACTGCACCAAGAAAATGCGTGCGACTCACGCACGTGAAGGGATATCCACTTGTTTACATTCATTTTTGACGGGCTCTCTCTCCGTTAATATTCATTTTTGATATGTAGTTTTTGTGTTTGTTGTTATTGTTTTCTCCTGCTCTATGGATCATTGAAATTTTTTAAATCACTCCTGGACAACCCTGTAGAAACCATTTTTGGTACCTTTTTTTTAAATAGAGAATTAAAATTCGGCATGTGACTTTCGTAGAAAAAGATGGATGGACGTTGCTATCAATTGTTTTTAAACGTTTAATCAACGTCGGCCTATTTCCGCAACGAGGCTTAACACCAACGCCGGTGAATGCTTTCCTCCACTATACCGGAAATTTTGACAAACCCCTGTATGTTCCAACACAGGGTAGGGATTTTTGACGACCAACATCGCATGGAGTCGGCACCATCGTTCGTATTCTACGTGCTATGCGACACACACATGCAACGTCTTGCATTTAGCAATTATTCCAACTAGATCAAGAAGCTTGTTTTTGAGGCGAAAATCCGTCCTCTGCGGGGATCGAACCCGCGACCTCTTAGAGTGGTAGTCGAACGCGCTGACCAACACACCATAAACTCCTCTGCTATCTATTCAGTTATCAAATTTTCAAAAAACAAAATCCAAAATTTTTTGAACATTGTGAGAATTTAATAGAATTGCCCGTACATTTCTCTTTGAAGGAGTCTCTGCTCAGAAACCCTTCAACGAATTTTAACACAAGACATCTATCTCATTTGGTAGGAAAGTAAATTCTTTTTGCCATCCTATACCTACAACTGAACCATGACAAGAGAAGACTTGGTCTTGTGTTAAAATCCATTAAAAGATAAAAATGAAAAAGCAATTTTCTTATACGACCTTACTAAATTCATTTTGGCGCCAGCACCAAATTTTTCTACGCCAGAAGTCAATGTTTTACAAGTTTTTTCCATATAGTCTTTTGATATCTGATCTCAGACACCGACTGAGACCTAGCCCCATATATCTTTACGAAGCTGGACATCGCAAGGCTATTTAATACCCTGTGTCCCTAGATAATAACCGTCATTTTGAAAAAAAGGGACGGAAAAAAACCACTGCGAGTCAAATCGTTTATTTATGTCTTAGTTATGATTCATCAAAGTGGTTAGTCTTTATCATAATTTGCAGTTTCTTTTTTCCGACCACAACCACTATAATACTATAAGAGTGGCCCTAGCCGGTGAATCTTTTTTTTTCTATACTGCCTATACTGTTCCAAAGTCGAATACGTTACAATATTCGGTGGAGACTCTGACTGGAGAATAAGCCACAAACCCATATACAATTGACGGAGGAGCCGCGAGGGCTTGCCCGAAGCTGCGGGACTTTTTTAGAAAGCTCTTTCAATCAGACGCAATGACATTTTTGTTGTTGAAATTTTTTATGGTCGACCGATTATACTCGAATAAAAAATAGGTGTTGACCCTAAATCGGTAAAAATTGATCAGCGAAAAAAACGAACTCGCCATGTTGAACCGTTTGGAAGATTATGAAAATCTAGCTACAGGTACCTACCGAGGAAAAAACTCGGGAAAAGAATTTAAAAAAAGCGGCCACAAATACGCGCTACTTAGTACTTAATAATGGCGAAGCTTGAAAAATAGTTGTAGTTGTATGGGTATACAGGAACTGAATTTTAAATTAGGTAGGTATACTGTAATCATCATCAATTTTAACGATTATGCATTCTTATAATAATTCATCTGTCATAGTTATCAGTGATTACATAGGTAAATTATATTATTCATTAGCAATTAAAAGTGAAGGGAACTTCAAAAGACGAAAAGCTCATCATCATAGCCTTGGTGGTAGTTAAATTCTGGATAATTGTTTATATTCATATCATCACGTTGTAAAATCTCTAAAAATATAATCATTGTTTGTAGGATTATTCTATCAGCCAACGTGTTGTGATGAAAAACGTGCACGATTTATGAAAATCGGTTAATTAAATCATCAGCGACTGTGAAGAAGAAAAAACTCAAGGCGAGGACGTATCTAAGCATTTGGAATTATATACCTAGGTAATTAATTATTATTAGGTGTGACTAAGTGCTATGCTCTAATTTGTGTATAACGATCCACCAATTTTCAAAGTCCTTCACCCTCAAAGACCTCAAACAGACGAGTCAGAAATAATTATTTGGCAAAAACTCCCATCTATACTACCCACCTTCCTTATATAAGTAGGTAACTATAATACATTCACCGTGAGTGTGATTCTAGTTCCTGATCCTGAGAGATATCGTTTTCAAGTTTCCAAATGTGAAAAATAAAAAAAAATAAAAACTTTGCGGTTGGCTGCCCTTTCTATATTCGGCACAATAATTCACGACGACGGTGTCGCTGTCGAGGTCGCTGTGACATCAAGCTAAAAATTTCATGAATTTATACAGACATTTTAGCGCACTTTTCCGAAAAATGGGAAAAAAGCGCTTTTAGCTTCGTTTTGTCCGTCCGTCCTTCCGTACCCGGGATAACTCCTTAGGGAAAAAAGATATCGATGCGGTGTAAACGCTGATTATCAATAACTATAGAACATTACCTTTTACTCACCGTATAATATTGTGTTATGATTATATTCTCTAGATTATTATTATTATTACAAATGTTACCAATGTTTTAGTATCCTTTGTCATTTAGCAGCTCAAAATGTTGAGGAGGTGTAATTTTTTCAATAAAATTTCTATATATTTTAATTAATGTTTTCCTCCTTCTCGGCTTATCAGTGCCATAGAAGTTTTTGCGCCTTTTATTGATAACAGTGAATTATTACATAGGAATTACAATATACGCAAATTTTTCAACAAACACAAAACATCCATGACTTACCGGGATTCGAACCCGCGCCATCCGCACCACAGACGGCAGACGACCGACTGGGCTACGGGGCCGTCAATAAAATTTCTATATATAATTATTATGCTCTAAGAAAGGTTAAACCTCCAAGAAAAGTTACTTTTTTCGAACGTTTGGGCAGTGTGTTCTCTACCATCAACCTCATGAAAGAGCAACTCCTCAAAATTTCCCTCCATTTCCCTTTTTCCTATATTCGAAGAAGCCGCATTCCTAGATTCATACCAAAGGAAGAGGTAGGTATAGACGAAGAAATTTTGAAATTGAATGTAATAAATGTAAATAATAAAACGTGTAAAAGGTCTCTCTACGGGCTCCTTCCCGCCAAAGAGCTTTTGTTGTGTGGAAAGGACGGGTTTGCGAATACTTGCAGTTGTTTTAGGTGTTTTATTCACTATTCACTACTAACTAGGTACTGTTGGTACAATTACTCATAATTATTAAGTAGGTACAAACAAAGAAAAACAATAATTGAGTGGAGCTCTAGCAAAACGCCGCCGCCGCAGGCTCACGCGAAGAGTCTAGTACCTCTTCTTCGGCCGGCGCGCTCGCGACACACCCGACTCCAACCGAACATGGCGAGTCACAAAACACTACACTCGCGCTACCAGTGTTGCCAGGTCATGAAGCGCTGAAATCGGTATTTCGCTGCGAATTTTTCGGTAGAACTCGTGACATATCGGTAGATGATGTATTCTCCCATTGTATGGACAAAAAAAAATTAAAAAAAAGCGCCGCAAGCGAAATTTTTTCCGAAATCTACCGAAATTTCAGCGATTCTACCAGTTTTTTGGTTTTGATATCACAAGTTAACGGTAGTAGCTACACATATTGAGTGAAAATAACACTCAGATATTTATTTTTTAGCGAAGATGTATTGAAAAAAAAAACTTTCAAGTAACTAGGTACTTTCTCAAATAGAGAGAAACGACTCTTCTACTTTATCATAGGGTGCGGCCTCGGGTGCGGCATGCATTGAAATTTTGATAATAGGTAATTCGTGTAGAATTCTGAGCTTGTGTAATTAGAATAATTGAATCATGTAAAGAAAAAACGTCTCAAGCTGAATTTTTGAATTTTTTGGTAGAAAGTGAGTAAAAATCGGAATATCGGTAGATAAAGTTGGAATTCGGCAGATCTACCGAAAAATCGGTAGACCTGGCAACACTGCGCGCTACACACTCCCCCTTTGGACTGCGCCATGGACCCTCGGCGAAGTACAGCAACTATGAAATCTTCTTGAGTCGACCCCTCTTCCTCTTTGGGTTGACTGGAGCGGGTGTCGGTGATGAATCAGACGACGAGAACGGGTAAATGTCTGATGCGTGGTATTTTCCAACAGCTTCCGGTGTATCGGAGCATGTGGTCAGCTCGTTAGAGTTCGGAGTCACAATCTTAGATATCATGAATGAGCCATCACGTTTTGTAGCAAATTTGCTAGTAAAGCCTTTCTGAAGATTGCGTATCTTGCTCTTCCTTTCTCTTATCCTGTTTGGCTTGTATAACTTTCTTGACTTCACACTGTAATTGCTATCACCTTTGGGCACCAAGCCAACAGAACTTGCTCACGGTGGTTTGGATTCCTCAATAACTCCTTCGGACAGCAGCCGATCAATTTCATTCTTCAGGAACTCCTTTTTCGGGCCAGAAAGTGGATAGGGTGGAACAGCAATCGGGTGTTTTACATTCGTCTTGATGTGGTGAACTACATTTTCTGTGGGGCCTCCCCCTGGTTCAAAGATGTCTGAACATGTTTTCAGAAGCTTATCAACCTGAAGTTTCTGAGAAACATCCAAATTCAATCCTTTATCATCACGCAAAAAATATTCAGTAACTTCGAACAATTTTACAGAAGAAGGAATGTCGTACTCGTTGACAAAGTTGAATTTCTTCGAAGGTTCATCACAAAAATACCAGCAACCTTCCGCGATGTTCAAAACGATCTTGGCTTTTCCCAAAAAATCGACACCTAACAGGGTGCAATTATTCTGCAGATTCGGGAGGATTGTGAAATGTACAGGTACAGTACGGTTTCCGATCACAACATACACAGTGGTTCTCAATACATCTTCTTCTCTAATTGCGCCATCTGCGTAGGAAATACGCATTTGCGACTCAGAAAACGGGCAGTGCTTTTGTTTCAACACCGCAAACAGAGAAGCACCAGCTATGCTAACCTGAGCACCAGAGTCGGCGAAGCCTACACCATTGACGTTGAGAATAGAGATGGGAAGCAGTGGTCTGCATGGAGAATTATTTAGAATCGAAGCCATGTTCAGTGTTTCATTGGTTATTCGGCTAAACTCCAGCGATTTTACTTAAAGAGGCTCAGTTTTTGTGCTGGTTTGACACTAAGGACATCTTGCTCGTGTCACCCCAAGAGCACCGCAACTGTAACACGTAATTTTGCTAACCATTCCAACTTCAGATTCCTGCGAAGGAGTGGCTTCGTTGGATTCCTTCGATTTTGGCCGATTATCGTCCTCACGTTGACGAAGTTTCTTGCAATCGTTTTTAAGGTGTCCGAAATTTTTGCAGTAACTACACCGCGGACGCGACTTTTTGTCTACCATGGTGGAAGTCTTTTCGCGTTGAATTTCGGAATCGGACACGTCCAGAATTTCTTTCAGCGACTGTTCAACATCGCGGCACTGTGTCAAAAGTTCTTTAAAATCGTTCACAGATTTTCGGGTTACGCGCTTCCGGATTTTCCTATGCAATAAACCGTAGACAATGTCAATTTCCGCGGCAATGGGAAGATCATAGGGTAACTCCGACAAAAGAGCGCGCACACGACATATAAAAAGTTCTGTAGACTCTCCAGCCTGTTGTTCGCGCGCGAACATTTCGCGGAGAATCATGTGTGGCGGTAGCTTTCTAGAAAAAGTATTTTTGAGCAAATCGACCGCACTTTGCCAAGTGTTCGTAGTCTTTTTCTCGCCTTGCCACCAGGTACCTGCTGTTCCCTCCAAAAGCATCGGAAGACCGCGAAGCGCATTGTCATCAGTAACATTACAACAGTCTTTGAAAATCAGTACAGAGTCCAAAAAAGCTTCAATATCAGCAATCTCGGAGCCGTCAAAGCGCGCAGTACATTTCACGAAACTACCGCTCGCATTTTGAACTGTGTTTGGCGATGGAGTTACATTACCGCGAAGAGTACTCACTAATTGTTCAACTAAGTGCTGATTAGATTCGCATAATCTATTTAACAAAGCTTCAAACTGGTCATCCGTCATGGAAATGGCAGACGTACGAGCTTCAGATGAGGTTTTCCCATTTCTAGGTGATTTCTTTGGCGGCATCTCTGAGCGATGACTTCGAGAAGCTCCGAATTTTACAAAGAAAAAATCTACTTACAGTACTTGAGCTTGGGTATGAGTAGGTATGTTGTGTTGTTGTTTGTTATGGCTATGACGATTCCTGGAAATCAGCCGGCAGCTGAAGCGACAAGCAGCACGCACGCAAAAGGAGGTCAAGGTCATGCAGCGCTGGAAAACTTTCCTGAGAAGAACGCTCCAACTGGACCAGGAACAGTTCGCAACGTCGCACAGTGGGCTAAATCATCATTCTAGCTGGACAAAAGTCAATAAATGCAAGACACTGGGATTTGATATATATTCTTCTGGTTCTATTCCCAATACCTGTAGTGTATTGTAAATCATGATAGACAGGTACTGAAACAAATGCAACGACTTTTACAGATCATTAAACATTGATATACCATTTATTCAGAAATTGGGTTCATCGAAATTTTGACGATCTCAGCTCAAAAACTGCAATACATTTTTGGAAAGTGGTTTCATTTCATGAAATGGACGTCCATAGCAGAGGTAATCTAGTCTTATTCATCAGAAGTTCATGTATATTTCACTCTTTCTGGTCCACATTAACTTTATGACTCACGTTCAGAAAATGTTTGTCAAACTTTGGAAGCTTGTTATAAAAAACTTCCACGAGTTTCCAATGATTTTCTTGTTTAACTGGACAGATGGATCCTACCTGATCATGTGTACAGAAAATTGGCTGCCAGTTACTGCCTAAACTATTTTTTCATGGCCATGCGTGTTGAAATCGAAACACGAGATAATTTCTACAAAACTGATCATAATTAAATGAAACTTCGTGGTATTGTAGCTCATGAAAACTACTTTGAAAAAAAAGTATAACACTTGAGCAAGCTCCTTCAACAAAATTTTGAAAAAAAAAATTCCGACGCCAGGACTCGAACCCGCTCTGAATTTGAAAATTGGATCGGAATACTTTTGTCCAGTCAATGTAGCCATTCGTCCCACTGTGCGTCGCAACGAATTAGACACAGCGGTGATTTTGCAACAACGTAGGTGCATACACCAAACACAAAATAACAGTGTGTGTAAAAATCCAGTTCGAACACGAAAAGTCGTTTTACAGTACCTTTCCGAACACGGAGCACCTGCAGGAAAGTACCGACAAAACCGACCCTGCGAAACTGTCTTTCGATTTTACTACTCGTGGCAAACACTTTGCAACTGTATTTCAAAGTTTCGAATGAAAAACCGTCTTTTCAAAGCCGCACGTTGGACGCCAGGTCTCTCGTGCTCGACGTGTAAAAGGTCTCTCTACGGACTCCTTCCCGCCAAAGAGCTTTTGTTGTTTGGAAAGGACGGGTTTGCGAATACTTGCAGTTGTTTTAGGTGTTTTATTCACTACTCACTACTAACTAGGTACTGTTGGTACAATTACTCATAATTATTAAGTAGGTACAAACAAAGAAAAACAATAATTGAGCGGAGCTCTAGCAAAACGCCGCAGGCTCACGCGAAGAGTCTAGTACCTCTTCTTCGGCCGGCGCGCTCGCGATACACCCGACTCTAACCGAACATGGCGAGTCACAAAACACTACACTCGCGCTACAAACGTATACTTGTATTATTCAACTTGAGGTTTAGGGTAATGTACGTATGTACCCTCGGTTGCAACAAGTTCTCTTCAGTTTTATTAGCGGTTTTTTTTCGTTCTATCAATTATGATATCTCAACTCAATGGAAATCGGAGTTTTTTTCCACAATTCTTGCATAACTCGTTAGTCGGGTGTCTTTTACACAACATATTCACGTATTAGATGTGTCTCTACTTTTCAAAATATGAAGAACTTGAGTTTTGATCATACATACATTATACAGCAAAGAAACAAAATTAAAAAGTAGGGCCAAACAGTTTGCACAGAGAATGATTTTTTTCATATTTTAAAAAGTTAAGGCAAATCAATTGGATGACTGTATTATTTGAAACACATCAGACTAACAAACTACGCAAGAGTTTTGAGAAAAAATGCCGACTTGCAATGAAATAAGATACTTAGTTGAAAGACGTAAAAATAATATTGGCAAAAAAACAGGTTTTATCATGTAAAACTTGTTCAAACTCGCTTCCATTGCAATTTAAACACCATAATTGAACTGAGGATATGAAATTCAGTTGGAAACGATACCAAACATGTTTATATTTACTTACAATCGAGAGAAAAGAAGAATCATCTACACAGTCGACATTTCCCCCCACCAGTCTTCCCCCTTCAAAAATGTTGACAGTAATCATGTCAAGATGATAGTATAAGACCTCAGTGGATCAAGATATGATCTTTACTTTACATTTTAGGTCGCAGTCCTGACATCAAAAATGGTGAAAAATAATGATTTTTGGTCTTCCCTCCCCTTTACCCCCCCATTGCGGGCTACCGGTGCAAAATTCGGCTTGGCAACAATGGTTTTAGTATTCAGCGGGGTCCAAATACCCCTAAAACGTATGTTGCCAAACTTCAACATGACTTGCCTCCTCGCTTGCCTCTAGCATTGCTTTTTATCCGAAAAGATCCTAGACTCAGAGACACGGCTTTCCGAAAGATTCCGCATTATCAAGGCGATGCGGTGGGTGGAGAAAGTCAACGCGCCACATCTGAAACATTAGGTGCTTTCCTTTTACCACAAAACTCACTGATCTGATCTAAGTTAGAGAGAGAAAGAGCGAGAAATCACATGCGCGAAAGTGGGATACCACAACAACTTAGGTCAGAATACTTGGTTCAGGTTGTAAAAGGAATGCACCTAATAATTACGCACAGAACAAGCATGCGAATAAGAACAAGTGTATTATTTTTACTAAATATGTTTGTAGAGATGCTATCCCGACACTGACGCTTCATCCAAAAATCAGTCACGATGTCACATTCGCATAGTTATGTACAATGGTTATGTGTATGGACGGACGGACATCGTCGGCTCACCGGCACCGCAGGAATAAGATAAAATAAAATAATAATAGGTAAGTAATAATTAGGTATTATTGTTGTTAGTCTTGTAATATACTTTGTGCAGAATATTATTGATCAAAATAGACATTTATTGTACTAGGAGTATAAGTCAGACTTTATGTGAGGGAGTATGGAAGTTAAAGCGCCGAGTGCAACGAGAAAAGAAACAAAAAGAGACTGTCATTAGAAACGACTCATAATCTACAAAAAAAAACAAGAAGAAACAAACCGTTAGCGTTAGGGAGCGGAGCGAGACTACGAAAAGAACACCTCTTCGAACGTTGTTTGCTAATTGATTCATACCTATAGAAGCTTCACTTCTTCCGAGGGTGACATCGGTCACGCGCCCACGTATTTCTTCTGAATTCTAATTTTAGACACTATTCTGAGTGGTTCATGATTTTGTTTGACAAAATTTGAGATATGGAGTGAACGTAACCGGATCCATTGAAAGAAGTTCTTTACAATAAATACAATAAGGTGTTAAGTAGGTACTGGTTTTAACAAACTTTGAGGGATCAAAAAATACAAAAATTCATGGTCCTAAATGCTTCCCCAAAAAGATAGCTTGCCTGTTGGAGTTGTTTTTTCAAAAATAGATTCATTACCTCAACTCTTGAACCGCTCAACCGATTTTAATCAGATTTGAAACAAAGTTTATTCAAATTATCATCTGTCGAACAATAATGAAGCCTTCCACCAAGTTCTGTTAGGGGCGAAGATAACGCGAGGTGCCCTACTCTTCTCTCCTCTAATTTTTTACTTTCCTAGATATTTTCAAAAATTGTTCACATTTTTCAATTGTACGTTCAATTTGAACAAAAAAAGAAACTCTTGCAAACTTTTCGATCAGAGGCTTCATAGAGGCTATATTATAGGCCATCACAATGATGTTAATGTTAGCATTCAAAGCAACGAGTTTCAATGGCAATGATTACCATTGCCACTAACATGATTGTGACGTCACCATTTGAAACTCGTTGCTTTGAATGATAACATTACCATTGCCGATAACATTACGTTAACATTAACATCATTGTGGATGGCCTATTACGCTGATCAAGTTTCACTTTGAAAACAGTATGCATCTCTAGTCATCTGACTTCAGAAATGTCCGGTACGTTTTCAACTCGGTTTTCAACTTCATCACATAGAAAAATCGAAGTTATAAGCCAAAAGAAATTTCAAGTCTTTTTCTTAATATGCTGCGTGCCCAAAAAAAAAGTGCAACACTAAAATCGTGGACCCACGATGGAATTTTCACAGAAAATGTGTTTCAAAGACTCACATCAACCAATACTTAGATCGAGATGGCAAATTGGAGTTTGGAAAAGTGCGCTAAAAAGGTGAATGAAATTTTGGATATCGTCACTTGTACGCAGATTAGATTCAAATTCTCTACCCAGTTGGAATTTTGATGTTCTGCGGTCGTTCCAGTGTCTGAAAAAAATTAATAGAAAAACGTGACGCTATTAAACTTAACCATTCCTAGGTAGAATAAGTACCTACCTACCTAAAGATTAAACTCTCCTTTGAAACTGTAGGCCTCACGTGGTCGTGTATTAATGACGTTAGGTATTCCGAGATTCGGTGATATTAAACAAAAACCGTACTTCCACGAAAACAATCAACAGAGGTATCTACATAGTGCCAAAGAAGACTCGTAAAAATAATGCCTGAAGGAGAGTTAGATCACATGTTCCTTTTTTCACTAGGGTATTAGGTGTATGTAGGCTTCCGACGTGATACGACTGATACGCCCCATTTCTAATTGTGATTACGCAAAAACTTTCTAGTAAGTAACAGTAACAAGACTAACAATGTGGATTTATCGGTTTGAACCTCACCTTTAATTTTTGCGGCCCCTTCTTCTTGGGTAGGTACCTATAGGTACTTTATAGGTAAGTAGAGATACCCATACGGGAGGAATAAGCCATTGACTGCTGCGATAATAATAATTACTCACTGAAGAAAGGATTACAGCTTCACAACAGTGCCACTTTCTAAGATAGGCACCTATACTATACTACTTGTTACTAACCAACCTATTTGTACCTAAACGTATCTGTGACAAAAAGCTATTGTGAATAATCGTCCGCGCTTTATGTGCACTGCAAACGATATCACGACAGAGAAAAGTGTAGAACATGGACTGTATATTCAAAAAAATATTAAGCATTGCTGAAAAGCGATTGAAAATGGCCCCTTTCAAGCAATTTCTAAGACGTATGAATCGGTTTCAAAAGCACGTATCGAAAATTAAATCTGATCGAATTGCAGCCTGAAATGTACGAAGCCGTAAAGAGACGACATTTTGCAAATGCAAATAAATATTCTTGGACGCTTAATATATTCATACATTTGTTGGATAATGCGACATTTCAGCTTGATAACACGAAGTTTCGGCCTATTTAGGCGATATTTCGTCTTAAAGAAGTGAAATCTTGCTCCGATAAGACAATATTTTGGTTTTATAACACGAAATTTTGGCTCAATATTGCGATATTTCATCCTACCCTAATAGAGTGAAATTTCGCCAATAGTCCAGTCAAATTAAGCAAAAATCGGGTCAAACCGGGAAGAAATTCGGAATTTGATAAAATTTAGTGCATCGATGCGGAATTCAACGTAGAATAACATACTGAAATTCCTGAGAATTCCAAAGCTTGAATTTTTTTAGGGCCAATAAAAGAGCGTCATCCTTGAAAATTTTCGATTTTTTCTGAATAACTTGTGAACTTTTACCTTTAGAACACAAATACCTGCGAAGCAAATGTAGTCCGTTGAGTGTTCCTGAGAGATCAGTACTAAACTCATTACTTTATGGTCAATAGTCTCCGAGATACAGCGTCTGCTAAAACGCAGTGAAAATTACTTAAAACTTATTTCCAGATTTTACGTAATAATTTGCATAGTGTAAGTTCAGGGGCTGTAACGTGGACAGCAAATGTGCGGATTTCAATGTGTTTAACATGTTTGGAAAGCCAATTTAACATTTGGTGTGGTTGTCTAGAAGTTGCCAACTTCAAAATGGTACTTTTCCTCGACCTTTGAAATCGATAGATGTCCCGAAGAATTCCCGAAAATCGATATTTTCCATACCATGCCATTTGCCTAATTTTCCAAGTAGGAGAAAACAATCCAGGCAATATAATTATGGAGAATTGAATACCAAAAAAGTACCATGTTTTGGGATATTTTTGTAAGTCACATGATAGTCCGGACACTGAATGCTGCACTGCACTGAAGTCTGCTGAATACTGTACAGGATGATCACGCGAGATGGGACCCCCCCCCCAACTTAACGCATCCCTTCTGAGATATTTTTCAAAATATTCAAAAAACTAATCCTTGATAATTTTTCCTGTACTTTTCGAATATATTCACCATGATTTTCTATATCTCATATTATACAGGGTGTTGAAGAAAAAAAGTTGAATTTTTGCGACACCCTGTATTTACTTATTGTAATCTAGACAGTTTGCTTGGCTGATCACAAAATTGTATGGCACTTGTCGATTTTTTCTCGAATAACTTGTCAAAAAAATTAATAAAAATCTGAATTTCATGGCTTTTATTCTAATAAGATGGCTGTGATTACAGCACTAAATACACAAAAAACACTGAAACTAATTTTTAGGCTAGATTGACGAAACATTGGATTTGAATGGAAACAAGTCTCACTTCTGAAATTTAGTGCTGTAATCACAGCCATCTTATTAGAATAATATCCACGAAATTGAGATTTTATCAATTTTTTTTTTGACAAGTTATTTGGAAAAAATCCGCAAGTGTCATGTATTTTGGTAATCAGCAAAGCAAACTGTCTAGAATACGATAAGTAAATACAAAGTGTCGCAAAAATTCAACTTTTTTTTTTCAACACCCTGTGTATCATGAGATATAGAAAATTATGAGAGATATATTCGAAAACTACAGGAAAAATGATCAAGGATTAGTTTTTTATTTTGAAAAATATCTCAAAGGGGAACAGTTCAGTTGGGGGGTCCCATCTCGCGTGATCACCCTGTACAGACCTTGCATTTGATGATACGAAATGCCACTCAGCAGACGTGCTGAATATATTTATGTACTTTCCATGTCTGCCAAGTGGCATCTTTCACCTCAAATGGAAGGTCCGTACCGTATTCAGCAGTTCGTGTCCGGACTACCTATCTTTTTTCCAAATAGGTCGTTTTAGTCTTTCAACCCATGTAACTCAGGAACCATCACTGGGAAAAAGCTCGGGAAAAAGATTCCGAACGAGATTCCGAAACATGCTATTTTTTTGTTATCCAATTCTTTATATGTACCGAGCGTTCATTAATTAAATGGGTCAAGGGTGCCTGTGACTTTGAAAACATCTGTCGAAACTAGCATCGTTCATTTGATGTCTGTAATTTTTTGGTTATCGTAATTTGTCAAACCAGTCGCAGTTTTCGTTTTTGGAACATTTTAAATGTGGTTTTCACGGCAGGGCACAAAACCTACATGATCGAGGACTATTTTCGAACTTGGAAGTATTCTCGTGCACTCATGGCAGATCAGAGATCAATAAAATGGGACGTAGTTTGTCAAAGTTTGACAAATATATTACAAAAGGATTACGCTAGTTTCGACGGACGTTTTTGAATTCATAGGCACCCTTGACCCATTTAATTTATGAACGCTCGGTATTTATATTCCCTGGTAGTGCGGGCGCTAAGAGCCAAAATCAGGATGAACCTTGCAAATGGTGATGAAAGCATGAAACTCGGTACACATACTCAGAATGAGCCCCTCTCTCAGATAAGAGGTGGAGCCACGCCGAATTTTCACCGGAAGGGAGCTCGGGGGGCTCCTGAAAGTTCAAGGTGCTAGGACTCCCACTAAACCGCTTATCAGTTCGTTTAATTAAATAAAAAGGAGACTTATGAATATATAGTAAACAGTGACGGCGTTTATCGCCTTGTGAGTTTTTCAATATGAAAAAAAATAAGTTCTTCGGCAGATCACAGAAATTGGTTTTATTTTATTTTCACCTACAAAGAATTGATAAGAAGATGTGCAACACGTTGATTCCCACAAATTCGTATCCTCTGAATTCGTTTGTGGAGTCAAAATTTTAATGAGGTATCTTCTTGAAGAGGGGCATTCCAAAGAGTAAGCTATTTTCAACACTGAGTTCAAACAGAATTTTTTCAATGTTCTGAATCGAAATTACTGAATTCCTCCCAGCAAAACATACCCTGAACCATTCTTTGGAAGTACCTCGTGCGATTGAACGTGGAGTGGGTCCTGAAGCACCATCAGAATTTTTCTCCTGTGATGCTGCGCTCCACTCTCGATGGGGGCAATTAGGTTCCCACACAGCATGCGCGGAGTGTATACACGTAATTTCAATAATATGACACAATTTCAATCATGGAAAATTGGACTGAACCGAGAAAATACCCTGCATCGTGTATACACTCCGCGATGCTGTGTGGGAACCTAATTGCCCCGATCGAGAGTGGAGCGCAGCATCACAGGAGAAAAACTCTGATGGTGCTTCAGGACCTACTCCACGTTCAATCGCACGCGGTACTTCCAAAGAATGGTTCAGGGTATGTTTTGCTGGGAGGAATTCAGTAATTTCGATTCAGAACATTGAAAACATTCTGTTTGAACTCAGTGTTGAGAATAGCTTACTCTTTGTAATGCCCCTCTTCAAGAAGATACCTCATCAAAATTTTGACTCCACAAACTAATTCAGAGGATACGAATTTGTGGGAATTAACGTGTTGCACATCTTCTTATCAATTCTTTGTAGGTGAAAATAAAATAAAACCAATTTCTGTGATCTGCTGAAGAACTTTTTTTTTATATTGAAAAATTCCCGGGACAAGGCGATAAACGCCGTCAATAATATAATATAGTATAATATTTTATTTATCTTGAAAAATTGTCACTATGTTCAATATAAGATACGTCAATTTAGTGGACGTGGTAGGGAAAAACAAGTTGCAAATGATGATAAAGGCAAACCACTTTGCAGGATCGTAACTAAGACTTAAATAAACGATTTGACCCGCAGTGCTTTTTTTTCCGTCCCTTAGGATTTGAATGGCGCCCCTTTTTCAAAATGGCGGATTTTATCTAGGGGCAGAAGGTATCGATTAGCCTGGTGATGTCCAGCTTTGTTAAAATATATGGAGCTATGTCTCGATCGGTTTCTGGGACATCAAACACTATTTAAAAAAATGGTGGAACATTGACATCTGTTGCAGGCAAATTTGGTGGAGGCGCCAAAATGAATTTAGTACGGTCATAAAAAAATCGCTCTAACATTTTTATTTTCCAACCGATTTTAACACAAGACATCTAATTTTGTAGAGAAGTAAATTCTTCTTGTTATCTCATACCTACCTCCCATAAAAAAGACATTGAGAAATGTTGAAGAAAAAATTGAAAAATAATTTGAAAAAAAGATTTTTTTATTTTTTTATTTTTATGAAAATTGCCTTATTTGTAGATTTCGATGAACCCTTTCTAAATTTGCATTTTTCCGATTTATATCTACGCAGTGCGCACCGCCATCTTGAAAAAATGAAATCTGAAAAGAAGTTTTTGACAATATCTAAATTTTAGTCCATGCAAAATTAAAATGTTTATATACGTATGAAAGTACATTCAATTCTCCACGATTTGACACCTGAACCATCTTTGTGCGACTCGGGGCTCTTGAGCTAGAGCTTCCGGAAGTATCAATTTTCGGTGTTAAATAGTGACCGCGCCTACCGGATTTTACCACTGGATCACCACCATGTCTAAATCAAGTTACCCATCAATAACGCGTCGTCATTTATCACAAATCATGAACATTGGTGGACCTGGCACAGCCCCAAGAGGTGATTTTCAATTCTTCTGGAACCGAAAATTGATACTTCCAGAAGGTCTAGCTCAAGAACCACGAGTCGCACAGAGCTGGTTCAGATGTCAAACTGTGGAGGATTGAATGTGCTTTCATATGTATATAAACATTTCAATGTCACAAGGGCCAAAGTTCAGATATTGTCAAAAACTTCTTTTCAGACATTATTTTTTCAATATGGCGGCGCGTGCTGCAAAGATAGAAATCGGAAAAGTACAAATTTAGAAAAGGCACATCAAAGTCTACAAATAGGACAATTTTCATGGAAATAAAAAAATTAAAAAAATCTTTTTTTTTTCAAATTATTTTTTAATTTTTTCTTCAACATTTCTCGATATCTTTTTTATGGAAGATAAAAGGTAACAACAAGAATTTACTTTTCTACAAAATGAGATGTCTTGTGTCAAAATCGGTTGAAAAATAAAAATGTTACGGCAATTTTCTTATGACAGTACTAAATTCCTTTTGGCGCCTCCACCAAATTTGCCTGCGGTAGATGGCAATGTTCCACCATTTTTTTAAATAGTGTCTGATGTCCCAGAAACCGATTGAGACATAGCCCCATATATTTCTACTAAGCTGGACATCACTAAGCTATTCGATACCTTCTGCCCCTAGATAATATCCGCCATTTTGAAAAAGGGGCGCTATTCAAATTCTAAGGGACGAAAAGAAAAGCACTGCGGGTCAAATCGTTTATTTAGGTCTCAGTTGTAACCCTGCAAAGTGGTTTGCCTTTATCATCATTTGCAACTTATATTCCCTATTTCGGTTGTACCACGTCCACTAATTAAAATATTTAGGTTTGTGTCCAATACACAAAGGATTAGTATAAATTTCCTTCACAGCATTGATATGATGTTTGCCATCTAAGATGTGGTGGACATTTAGCAGATGAGATATTCTACGTGTAATTTCAAAATTTATGCTTCACTTCAAAATGATATCATTGGCAATTTTCAGTAAATAAATGTTTTTTTAATCAAAATGAGACTTCTTACTAGGACACCTTCTATACTTTCGACTTTCATTTAGGTAATATGAAACTGATTAGTCCATATGTGATTAAAGTATTATGCATTCAGCTTTTATTTGCAACAAAGCAGGCGAGCCTAGTTTGACAGAATCCACTCTGTAAAAGCGCTGTCAGTGGAATGTCACAGTTTAGGTTATGAATTATTTTCTGGGGTTATCGCTTTACTTCAAAATCCAGAACAGTGTTGCAAGTTAATTTCTGATTGATTGAATGTCCGAATGACATAGACTATCAACCGCTTGTCATTCTTCAAGCGTCGTAGTGGAGAAGTTCTTCCTCATTCTACATATGGAACAAACGAAGTTGTACAGGCGGTGCTATACAAAGTGAGAAGAGAAATTTAAAATTTGGCTGTATTTAACAAGGAGGAAGCTGTGTCATGAAAGCCGTGTTTCTTTCAGTCGATAGAGATCGATCTGGTACTGGCATCTACCGGGTGTTTATAAACGTCTGTGATAGCATCGCCTTTGGAATCCGCTCTCATCACTACAATTGCGCCTGTTACTACGTTTTTCGGCCTGACCCAAGCCTGCCGCGATCACAGTCTATTATAAACACCCCGTACTACCAATAACAATAAAAGTGAAGACCTTTGAATTGAAACGAATGATGGCTCTGGCCTATTAATTTTGGTAACAGTTCCGTATGCGGTGAAACGCCAAAAATTCGGTTTTTTTCGGGAAAAAAGACTCTAACAGATGGATTTCACTCCAAAGAAGACGATTCCGCTGTCGGAGCCGGGTTTTTCCAACTATTTCTTCTGATTTTCTAACCTCAAAAGTTTCACTGCATACGGAACAATTACCGCGGGAATATTATTCCGTATACGGTGAAACACCAAAAAGGCATCAATTTTGGTGGGAGATGACACTCATAGATAGATTTCACTTAAAAGAACGTGATACCAATGTCGGAAAGATGCATTTCTCAACAAGTTTTTTTTTAGTTTAAAAAACGTTCACTTTTTACAGCTCATAATAATTACCCCGCGCCGCCACTGAATATGTGTCATATGTCAACAAAACAAAAGCAGAATCAAGGCAACTCCAACTCCCTACCCACTGGCGCAGGTCTAAAAAGAAGGAGCATACTTGAGACGACGGGGAGACTTCAACAAAAATAATGAATTCTTGTTTAATATAACAATAAGAGACCATTTATCACATAATTCACGAATTTTTTGCAATTTCAGCCGTTCTGTTAACTATCATCTGTCAGACTTTGACGTATGGCCTCGCGTAAAACAGTGGCGCACTATTTAACAGATTTCATAACTTATAAGATAAAATTCGATGGAAAGCGAATGAGAAGTGCCGCTCCGACAACAGAACTGTGTTTTTGAAAGTAAAATCTACAAATGAGTGTCGTTTCCTACCAAAATTGATGCATTTTAAGCGTTTCACCGTATACGGAATAATATCCCCGCGGTAATTGTTCCGTATGTGGTGAAACTTTTGAGGTTAGAAAATCAAAAGAAATAGTTGTAAAACCCCGGCTCCGACAACGGAATCGTGTTCTTTGGAGTGAAATCTATCTGTTAGAGTCTTTTTTCCCGAAAAAAAACGAATTTTTGGCGTTTCACCGCATACGGAACAATTACCTTAATTTTTATTAGGGTAGGTACTTTTAGAAACAAGGTACTTGAACTCGGAACATTTCGGACTCCGGAAATTTGTGGAGATAGGTAGGGACTGTCCATCACTTGAGCTCGCAACATGATAGAACAAGCTTCTTAGTTTCTTTTCAGCCATCCTGTCTGAAACGGACTTCCATCAGCTAGGTCCTCGCTCCGTTTTCATCTTCATTGATTTTTTCATTTCACTGCTAGCTTTACTGAGCACTGTAGGTAGCTAGCCAAAAAGTACTGAAGAAAGGAGTTTCACAAAATGTGTGTAGGCAGAATAACAGCTTTCACATCTTGTGATCTTCAAGAAGATTTTCTCACGTTATTCCAATCTTCCTTCAACCACACCCAAAGATCAAAATCCATCTTACACCAACTGTGTAACTGCTTTGACATCAGAAACTGTCAGAAACATCAGGCTTTTTTTTATCAAGCACAGTGAGCACCTACCCTGATGTGAGCACAAAAATTAAGCGGCAAGGGAAAAGACAACATTGCTTCATATCAGCTGGTATAGCTGACAGAGTATTAAGAGCTTTGGCTAGTGGGTATAGGCAACCAGTTATACAGGCTCTAACTCATTTTCCTCGGTGGCACTTAATTAAGCAATTAATTTAAGTTTTGTTTAAGAATTTATTGTTTGAGGATTAAGTTGCTCCTTCGCTATTTGACTTTCGTCACATAAGAATAGTAATTATTGTTTTTAAAACGTTATGGGAGCCATAAACATACCAGAGTTATGGTATAGACATTACATGAATTATTTTAGGAATATTGAGCAAAAAAAATCGCGATAATATATACCACGAAAGGTTATTTTCACAAAATAGCAAAAGCTGTTCTACATTACCGTGAGGTGCTGCCACAGCCACATGTACTCATCACCCTCAGCAGGGCCCGGCGTTGTTGCCGCAATGACTATAAAATGACAGTCGGGAACTGTCACTCGTCACTGTCAATGTCAGTGTTTATTATTGTTGTAAAATTCGGGAACTTGTGTGTTGTATTTGCAGATTGCTTGAGTATCACTTTTCTAATCTCCAATTCATCTATACCGTGGTTCATGCCCAAAAGGTGAGTTTTATCTTCAGCAAGTACTTACCAAATCTTGTTATGAATGAATCCCGGAAAAGAGAGGTTAAGTAGCTTTTTTTCTAGATGAAGGAAAAAGGAATAAGATACCTAGAGGATATCCCTGTTGCAATCAAGGAGGTTGCAATATACAAATGCAGACTTTTATCAGCAGCGTATAAAAAAATTTCTGCCCCGCTGCTCCTGCTGATCTGAAAAATCTCTTCGTAAAATGGGACCCCGACTACAAAACAGACCTGGCCAGCCAAGTAGGTCTATTGATGAAAACCTATTTGTTCACCGACGGAAAGGCGTGTTCCCACTCAACCTCACAACAAAGGAACAAAATAGAAATAGTTTCAGTTTTCAAAAACAAAGTTTTGGTACGGTGATCAAAACATCGCAATGTACTGTCATTTTCAACGAGTTACCGAGTGCTTTCAGATGTAATATCAGGTGTGTTTTGCGTTTAATTTTTGGTGCAACTTTGGTGGTTCACGTGAGTTTTTGTCTCAGCTTACCTATTAGTAAAAACAATTTCCTTGACCACAGTTTTGTTTGACGGGCATCAACATGCACTTGACAACTACTGAATCAGGCTATTTGAATCTGATGATAACTGACCGCTAAGAAACAGCAGGAGAAGGCTCTTTCTCTTGCTAAAGTAGCGTAGTGTATTATTGCTCGACTTGCTCGATTAATAGATTTGATGACTCTTACCATCAGTTTTAATTTTTTTTTGTCAGTTATGTTTCCGGCTAGGTTTTTGAAAACTTAAACACAAAACATGTGATTTTTTGGGGGGATTCATGTTTAAGTTATACGGGGTGTTTCACCGATGATAGCAAAAAATTCAACTGTGTGTAGATTTCGTCAAAATACGACGAAAACCTATAGGTATACCATTTTGCAAAGTTCAGCCTAATAACGAAGATACACCCCTTGAAAGTTTACTTTTTCGGATTTCAAAAATTTGTAACCTGAAAACGTTTTTACAAAATTAGCTTAAATTCAGCATAATCTGGATATCAACATTATCTATCAAGGTTTTTTTTATTTTTCTTTGAAATACACCACAAATTATGGACTTCTTTGGCCAACCGGTTTCGCCGTTAAGCATCGTCAGGGTTGAGAAGTGACAACTTGTGCTATTTATACTCATGGTTGGCCAAAGAAGTCCATAATTTGTGGTGTAATTCAAAGAAAAATAAAAAAATCCTTTACTGTCACAACACCACTACACCACTCTGAGAAGGATGGAGAAATTTTTCCAATTTATTATCTATCAACCTGCCAAATTTTGGAAGAATCCAACCAGTAGCGTAGAAGTTATAGGGGGGGGGGGGCACCTTCACCTTAAGTCAACTTTCGTTCCGATGCTTCCAAAGTATTGACCCCTGTAACTCCTACGCTAAGTCACTGGTTGGATCCTTTCAAAATTTGACAGGTCGGTAGGTGGTTTCGACAAACCAGTCTATGGTGAATTTAAGAAAATCTCGTCAAGAAGTTCTTGAGTTACAAATTTTTGAAATTCGAAAAAAGTGAACTTTGAAAGACTGTATCCTCGTCATTGGGCCGAACATTGCAAAATGGTATACATATAGGTTTTCGCCATATTTTGACGAGATCTAATCACAGTTAAATTTTTTGCTATCATCGCTGAAACGCTCTGTACAGTACAGGCTCCTGCAACAGTGCGTCGGGCTCTCCTAGCGCCCTTCCCTTACGAGATAGAGACAAAAGTATAATACATAAAATTATTGATTTGAAATGTTCTAACCAATGAAATCATTTTCAACTATGCAGGTGTTCCATTTTTGCGCTATAACAAAAACAAAGATTTTTTTAAATGAAACGCCCCACTTTTGATTTCATTTTCTTGTTTAGCTTCTCAAGCTCTATCTTAAGCGTATTTTTGGTTTTTCAATTTGTGGCAGTGCTACCAACTTAAAAAAAAAATAATTTTTTTTGTAATTTCAAGGTTTGTTTTGAAAAATAGTAGGAGCTTTGTTTTTCTCAATCAAGGACTGAAATTTGGCACAACAATAGTCGAATAGGAGATGAATAATTTCATGACAAAAAACTTCGGATTCAGTGATCAGGGTGTTCAGAATTTTTTTCGAACTTCGCAAATTTCAAAATGCCAGTCATTTATTTCAAATAGAATGCTCCCTATTTTATTTCACCATTCGATAGCTTTTTTCTCCTCTTCCATTTTTACCAGAGGTACCCTACCTCTAAATTTGATATTTTCCGAGATAATCGATAATTTTTATAAAAAGTGCTATTTATTAAAATTTTCCACCCCGGGCAGGCCATGGTGATCATTAACAAATGTCTGATTGACACATTTTGCTTGGCTTGATGCTAAGAACAAGTTTTTTTTTATTGAATAGCTGCGTCAATTCCAATCTGAAGAAAATGCTCCAAAAAAAAAATTTCGTTGCGCGATGGAAAGGAGAAAATTCAAATTGAGCTTAGTAAAGCGGTTTTCTCTACTTCAAAAACCTTCAAACTGTCAAATTGAGAGTTGCGCTCATTTTGACATATGATTTTCTGTATCAGAACCTAGTAAGAACATAAAAAATCCAAATAAACGACAATTTTCATCAAAACTATCGATTATCTCTGGAATTATGAAATTTAGGGGTAAGGTATCTCTGGTAAAAATGTAAAAGGAAGAAAAAAGCTATCGAATGGTGAGATAAAAAGACGGCATTCTATTTGAAAAAAATGACCTATGACATTTTGAAATTTGCGAAGTTCGTAAAAAATTTTGCACACCTGTATAATTGAACCTCAAGCACGCCCGCTCGAGAGTTGAAAAATCTTTGTTTTTGTTATAGTGCAAAAGTTGAACACCCTGTATAGTTGAAAATAATTACACGAAGTAGGTAGAACTTTTCAAATCAATAATTTTATGTATTACACCTTTTTCTCTATTTTGCAAGGTAAGGGTGCTAGGAAAGCCCGACGCACTGTTGCAGGACCCTGTATAATATGATCACCCATAAATCAGCTGGACAGCAACGGTTAAAAATATCAAGTTGCAATTAAAACGTTTTAGGGATAAAAACTTCGCTAGGATCACAACTAAAACTAAAATAGCGCATTCTTTTTTTAACTAAGGCAAACGATCTGAGGAACTGGACATATAAGCAGAAAAGAGGAGGACTATCAAACTGCGGACCTACAATACAATGATGATGACTTCGTCAATACAACTTCAAGCAGTCCAGTCCTGTTCCTGTGTTTGATAGCAGAAGAACTTCAGAAGAATCACAAGACACATGGAAGCTATCAAAGCAAAAACCAAAGCCTCTCTTCATAATATATTAGTTAGAAAATATCAGTATTCATTGACACAACGAGTGAACAAAAAATAAAATGATAACTCTAATATTTTGTGACCAAATCAAGAAAGAAATACAGGGTGACCAGAAAATGGCGGAAAAGCTCTGCAGCACGTTATTCAGGACCCTTCAAAGAATTAAAAAAAAAAATATTGAAAGAATCTTCGACTTTCATTTTTGAAAAAAAATTGAGTCAAAAACTGGTCCTTCGAATATCAATTTTCTTGGTTTCTGACTCACCTTGTAAATAAAAAAAATTGATGCATATCTAGTGGTAGATATTTCTATCTCCGTTCCTTGGCCCTCAATAACCCCAATGAAAGTCGAATACTTTTTCCATCATTTTTTCGGAGTTCCCGGAAGGGTCCCTTACAACGTACTGGGGAGCTTTTCAGTCATTTTTTGGACCCTGTAGAATACAAAGCAGTGCGAATACAGGGTGTTTGAAGTTTTTGAGTATGAAATTGAACTGGTTATGAGAAGTTATAATTATAGATTAATGTTTCAGCAGTGAAAATTTTTGAAAAATGATATTCTTGACGAAATTGACTCTGGCTTCAAATTCAACTTTTTTTAGTTTTTGAAAATTTACATTCAGTAAACGGCTGAAGCAACAGCCTTAATTTGGCATAAGTTACCTAACGGACAACTTCCACCTACCTTTGTCAAATTTGTGCTAAATTCAATAAGGGATGGTGGAGTTACTGAGAACTTTCTTGGGAAAAAAAATCACCAAAAATCGAATTCCATTACTTCACCGCCACTGGTTGAATTTTGTCAAAATCTAACAGGTAGGTAGAAATGTCTGTTAGGTAACTTCATGCGAAATAAGGGCTCAGCTACTTCAACTGTGAGATACAAATTTTCACGAAAAAAAAAAGTTGAATTTTGAAGCCAGCTCTTTTTTTTTAATTCAACATGCTTACAGTGGTGTAGTATATTGTATAGTTAAACGGTTGAAAACTGTTCGCACAACTTTGTGAAGGTGTTTTTTTTTTCTTAAATGGATGACTATTATAGTTTCAGCTATATTGCCATCCATACCCATGGTCTCATCCAAAAACTGTTTAAAAATGAAGCAATAAAATGATATGTGTATAGGTCAGTTCGACAAAGTCATTCAATTGCTATGCCTGTGATCTTCCACGATGACTACTGAACCGTTGACCGGATCGACTTCAAATTTGGTATGCGGACATGGTTTCTGAAAAGAGCCCATCAGGTTTCGGTTGTAATCTGTCAAACAGAAGTGTCACTGTCATCAGAAGCTATATCCCGCGGAACTTGACTTGCAATATGTCATTTGAAAGCCCCTGAAAAACTGTATTCAGAACAGTTAGACAGTATATAACAGACTGCAGTTGCAGTTTTCCACCATTTTCCAGTCGAGCGTTATGAATTTTCAAAATTTCTCCTGGCCGTTGGCACCCAAGCGGGCTTCTCGCCCGTGTTTTGACCAGAACGACTCGCTTTTGTAGCAGGACTCTACTCAAAAATTTATTCCTGCTCGAGGATCAACTTTTTTTTGGAAAAATCCAAATGATATCGAAAATAGATCAAATTGGGCGTCGGCGTCGTGTAAGTTTATTTTCAAAATCGACTCGGTTTCGGTTTTCCGACGGCAATTTTTTCAAAATGAAATTCGCACATTCCGTGAATTTGAAAAAAATGTAGTGCAAACTTCGACATGCGGTTAGCCCAGCGGAATACTTGATTTGTTTTTTATTCGTGTTTTTTATTAGACGGCCCCGTGGCGCAGGTGGTTGTGTGGCTGCCTGCGGCCACGAGAGCCCCGGGTTCGATTTCCGGAAGAAGTCTGGATGTCTGTGTTGTCTAATTTGCAATTTTTCACTATTATTGTACTGAGTAAATAAAGGCAAATCTCCTATGGCCAATGTGCGCCTATAAGGAGAAAAACAATTTTTTTTTTATTCGTGTATATCTTTGTGAATAATAAATATCTTATCTTATCTTATCTTATCTTATCTTACTCATTTTAGGTGCAAACATGCTGGGAATGAAAGCTGGAGGGGAGATTGAATAATTTTTGGGGAAAAAAACTTTTGGAATGGAACCCACGGTTTTCGCCGTGGGTTCGAAAAACTGCAAATTTTCCAACTTTTTTCCCGTGAACAGATTTTCACCTTTTTTTTAAACAAAGAGGTATCTGGTTTTTGATCATTTTCCAACTTTTTTTTCCAATTTCCCGGGAATTTTCAGGTTGAAAATGTAAAACCAGCCTGGGTTTTCGAGACCGGACTTTAATGATGGGAGTTTAAAGTGAAGCCTTGATTGACAATTTTTGCAATAAGATGATGTGAAATGAGATTTGAGGTTTTTTCCGTGAAATTCAAATTTTCCTGACAAAATTTTTAATTTCCTGCAAATTATCTTCAATCTTTGCTCTAATTTCAACTCCCATCCGAAGGGACACGTTTCGAACAAAAATTTACATAAGCTCCTGGATACTAGCCAGAAAAGTTTTGGGGTTACACAACCGATTTTTTTCTGTGCATTTCTAGTTCAAGTCTTCGAATGTCTCACTCACCTAGCACCCTAGTTCGTTTCCTGGTCCCGTGTTTTCATTCATTTTCTTACTGCTTTTCGCCCGATTTTCTGTGCTTTCTGTGCTCACAGTAGACCAGACCTAAATGATGGAGCCTTAAGTGAAGCCTCAATTGACAATTTCTACAATAAAATGATTGGAGCGGTGGTAGCCGAGTGGTACAGGTGATGGCAAGCCAAACCATTCGCGCTGCCCTGTGTGGGTTCGAATCCTACTTCATCCATGGATATTTTGTGCTGTCCCCGAGGTTGCATGGTAAAGCAGCTTATAGTTGAATGCCGCCTCGTAAAATAAGACAATTAAATATAAAAAAAAAAAATTGGAATAAAATTTGAGGTTTTTCCGGAAAATTCAAGTTTCCCTGTTGAAATTTTCAATTTATTCTCAATCTCCTGCAAATCGTTTTCAATCTTTCTAATTCCAACTTCCCACCCGAAGGGACGTTTCGAACAAAAATTTCCATAGGTTCCTGGATACTAGTCGGGAAAGTTTTGGGGTGACACAACCGATTTTTTTTGTATCTCCATTCCTGACACCGTTATGAATCCATTTCTACATCAGAAGGTGGAAAAGAAGAACTACTGGAGGACCTCAGGGAAACTCCGGAGGGCCTCCGGGGAACTCAGTCGCCAAAGAGACTTCTCTTGTACAAATTTCTTCGGCGGGTTATCCCTCCTTACCAGTCAGAGTGAGATCATCAACAGGTCTACAAGCACTTTAGGACGGCCCTGAATTATCGGAAACTATACCTTCAACTTTTTGATTTCAAACCCTAGAGCTTTTCTGTAAATGTGAGGTTATGCAAAAAGCAAATGCGGATCAAGATATTTTCTGGCGGTCGATTTTTTGTTTATTTTCTGCGATTACGTCGCCGATCAGAAGGAAATCATCGCCTGTTGAAATAACTGAATTATTCTCCCTATTATTCACACTTTTCTTCTCGCCGTTCGTTAACCACCTCCAAAGCTGCTGCATTATTGCGTTTGCGAGTAGCCATTGCGTTGCGACAGCAGAGCAGACAAAACAGAGCACAAGCAGTACAAGCACAGCGACCGGGAGCGGGAGCGGGCGGCCGCAAGCAAATAAAACCAACGCCAGTCCACAGTGGCAACACTGTATACTCCTTGCAGTAGAATGCAACTGTACGTCACTGTGCATTGCTCTACCCGTAGCCATGAATAAGAAAAAGACGGATAGATATGCGTATGATGTGCGTTCATCAGGCTAGAGATTGTAAGCGAGGGGATGGCGAAGACGTAAGACGAAGGAATGTTTACCTCTGAGCCCGGTCAGCTGATGGTGAAAGTTCTTAACACTGACACTGACTGGCAGCTGTAATAGCTGAAGTGTCTGGTTATTTTTAATTTTAAAAAACGTAAAAACAAAATTCCAAGGCCTGCTTTGTTGCAAATAAAAGCTGAATGCATAATATGTATGGACTAAAAAAAAGATTCAACAATCATGCCTACTGGAACTGGACATTTCAAAATATAATGTACTTGGCGGACCTCTACTGGATATCCCACAATCGAACTGTTGCTTCACAGATTCCCCTTCTTGAGACAACGAACCGTCTGCACTAGATGGCGCAACGGTCAGGGCACCGAATTCCTTGAATCACCCTTTATTGGCTTGGAACTTTCAACTAGAAGCTGATGTAGCCCTTCACTATCCATGTTTTATCATAAAACTAATAATAATACACAGTCATATAAGAAATCAGAAATATAAACACACGAATAATATTTACAAGTATAGGTCGATATACATACACATTATCTAAACACTTTTCAATAAATACAAAATTATTTACAAAATACAAGACTATTTTTTGTGCTTACCTACTTGTTTTTTTTTTACCCAGGTGACTGCAGTATACAGAGTGTTTAATTCAGAGTGTCTCGTTTTGAATCCTTATTTACAAAATTGTTGAACATCGGATTCGCATTTTCCTTTTTTTTCAAGAGTAGAATTTTAGCTTTCTTATTAGTCCAGTTATAAATGGATAAAAAATTGGTCAATACTCGAAATAAATTCGCAAGTTGACGAAATTTGGTTGATCGATGCAGGATTCAATTTTGAATAACATACTAAAATTCCCAAGAATTTCAACGCTTGGATCTTTTCTTAGGACCAATCGAAGAGCGTCATCTTTGCGAATTTCCGGTTTTCTCTGAATAACATGTAAACTGTTGACTTCACAACAAAAACACTAGTGACAAAAATGTGGCCCATTAAATTGTCAAGGGGTCAGTATCAACTCATTGTTCTGGGGCTGATGGTCTCTGAGATACAGCTTCCACAAAATGTAGTGGAAATCGCACGAAATTGATTTTCTGATTTAATAATAATAATAATAAGGTTTATTGTCCAAGAACAAGAAGTCATATAAAGGACAATGATTAAAATAAATGAATAAATGATAAGTATATCATAACAAGTAGGCAAACAATTCAGTACAAATACAATGCGTACAAATACAAAGTACAACACACAAAAAAGACAAACAAGCTAAAAGCCTATCATCTTGAGATGGATCTAGGCAACCTGGAGGGCTCGCAATGATTTCGCGTAATTATTTGCAAAGTCTCAGTTCGGAGGCTTAGAAGCCGTTCACTTCCCAATTTCGATTTTTCTTCGATGTTTGAGATCGATACTTGTTGTTCCCAAAAATCCCAAAAACAGATTTTTTTCTTCCCATGTCATTTCAAGCTTATCTTTTCAAGTAACGAAACCATCCAAAGAATATATCGTCCCTTGCCAGGCAAAGCAACGTAAGCGCCAATCTGGCGAAAATAAGTTTACTCACAACCACTATGGTAACTGATTCATTACAGACCTAGTAGGAGGTCGGGAAGTGACCCATTGCCGACCTCCCGAGAAAGTGAAGAAATTGTAGCTTTAGAAGGGAAATTTCAAAATATGCATCCAACCAAACAATAAGTGTGGTAATCAGTATTTCCTGAACCACGTTTCAGCAAAATTAATCGGCCTTTCTGGAAGTTATGACAAAAAGTTAATTTTCAGATTTCAAGTTTTGAACGCATGTAATCCTGCAAGCTGAGTACATGGTTGTGAGTAAAATAGTATACATACTCTCGACGGTAAATACATCATTCTAGCTTCGGGCTAGAGCCTCCAGGCTTTGCCTTTGTGCCCTCAGCAGTAATGATGTATTTCCCGTCTCGGTATGTAATATACTATTACGATCTTGGTGGGAAAGTCTCACTGAGCCGCGTCGAATAAGTGAACTATTACAAGCACTATAATATACTTAGTTATACATAGCATAACATGAAACATGCAAAATTAATACTCTTTCGTGGACAATTTGCAATCAACACGATTTCTTGTCTCTCCTCTAGAGTTGCTGAAATGTCGTCATGTCGTCCCTGGGACGATATCGTCCCTTGCCAGGCAAGCAACGTAAGCGCCATTTTGGTAAAGATGAGTTTTTGATCTTGTTGGAAATGTCTCACTGAGCCGCGTCGAATAAGTGAATCAGCACAAGCACTTAAATATACTTAAATAATCATTGCATAACATGAAACATGCAAAATTAATATTCTTTCGTAAGCAATTTGCAATCAACACGGTTTTTTGTCTCTCCTGCAAAGTTGCTAGAATGTCGCTTACGTTCCTTTGCCTGGCAAGGGACGATATGGAGAATCAGACGCTTGAAAAAAACACTATGTTTGAGTATCTTTTTCTTAGTGCAGGTTCCTAAGACACATGAAAAGACTAAAACATACTGTCGTTGGATTTTTTGTGGGACTACGTTACAATCTAAAGTTTATCAAAACCAATGAACCTTATGGTGCGATTCTCTAAAAAATTACATTCCACGAAGGCTCTATTACGTTGTTATTACCTAGGCAACAAACAGCCAATGGCCGACACGAATTTTTACATTACAGAGCGTTTATGGAATGTTATTTTTTACAGAATAGCACCATTAGAATGTAATAATTGCCGAAAATCCTGTCGAAGTGCGATAAATTCATTACACGGAGCGCAAATAAATGAAACGGGTAATTTTGATCGGAAAATGGAAGTCATTTCAATGTACCTACCTGAGAAATTGTCAAGTACCTAGGTAAGTAATATAAAACTTAAAAAGAAAGTTGTGATAAAAGCTGAAATTCTACTCTCTCGTAGGAAAAAAATAATAAAATGGGAATCCGATGTGACCTTTTTTGTGATGACTACACTTTTAATGTGACACATCCCTTATGGTGCTATTCTGTGAAAAAGATACATCGATGTGAGCGCCACATATTGCTGTAAAATGACAAAAGTAATAATGTTTTGCATTGTCACATGTGTCATCTTACAGCGATACATCGATGTATCTTTTTTACAGAATAGCACCATTTGTTACATAATTCAGCAACCTATGGCCATAGCTCTGTTGATAATTTTTTTAACAAAACTGCGCACTTTTCATAAAAGAAAACTTGTTTATTCTTATGTTTATAGAGGGTTCATAGAACTCTGTACAAATCAACATTCATAAGGAACCTAGATTCACTCTTTTTAGACAAAAAAAAACGCGGCTTTGTACAAAAATCGATGCTAAGTACAGGTACAGTTGGGAGCGAAATGATTCATACGGCACCGCTAGAAAATCGGCTGGATTTCAGAAATGTTAGCTGCTTGGGTCGTTCTTGAATGCCAGTTTTGATTAGAGATTGATCGTAATCAAAACTGGCATTCAAGAACGATCCAAGCAGCTATCATTTCTGAAATCCAGCCGATTTTCTAGCGGTGCCGTATGAATCATTTCGCTCCCAACTGTACCTTGGTACCTATAGTTCTAGATTTGTTTAATCTGTCACGTAGATATCATATCCGGTTTGTTTGGCGGCCGTAGGGTTGTCCCCAGTTTTCTCCTCTTTATTCGGATGCGTGGTGTTGGAGCTGACGTAGCCAATTTCATGATAACGCACCGGGTAGGTCAATTGATTGCCCTTATCCCAAGTGAACAGCTCCTGTAAAACGTCGTTAGCATTATCACCATATCAGTTGGATGAGGGTTCCAAATAATACTTTGTTCCTGTGGTTGTAACCGACCATCGTAGTCTTCCGGAACGGGTTGGAAAAGGATAAATTAGCGTCCAAAAGTTTGCCTCTGTACAAGTCTAACGCGAATCGAATTTTTGTATTTCGTTCGGTGACGCTGTCCACTGCATACAGTACGCCGCACACAATGAACATTTCGCCAACTTTATGGTGGTTTATTGACACGTTCCAAATGTATTGCGGTTCCATCGAAACTGTGTTAACCTGGAGTCAACGATATAGTCAGAATAAAGAAAAATACAACCAAACACTGAAAGTGCACAAACCTTCATAACAGCAGTGTTGTTCGACTTGGGTACAGGAAAGATGACCCAGAGACCGTTATCGTCGACACTGAAGTCCATGAAGTTGTTTCCAGTGTACAGGTTGCTCATGTTGGGCGTATAGGGAAATGGCAGGTTGAGATGTTTCACCGTTCCATTTTCTAAGTTATATTGGGCTATTGTGGTCGTGTGGTTGACGTGATAGTAGAACGAGCCGTTGAAGATGACGTGTGCATTTCCTTGGAATGGTTCTGGCAAAGTGAAAGCTCTATGAGAAAAACAAAAATGAGAAAATTAAGTAAGCTGTTCTTCAAACTATAGCGGTAAATATTGTGATGGATACCTGTTAAAGGTCTTCAATTAGAACAAATAATACTTTCAGCAACAAGATAGTGTCCAAGAAGTGGCCCCTTTTCGTGACTATCTTGTAATCGAATGAATTCTTAATTGAGGCAGACTGTGGCCTGGTCAAATTCAGGGGTGCCAAGCTTTGTATGGCTAGGGTACGCAGCCCGCCTAATTCAAGAATTCATTTGGTCACATTAATATAATGTAATACCTACAATCTACGAAAAAGAAATATAATTAAACAGTTCTTCTACAAAACTTAGCAAGTGCATTAGTACGTTATCGTGATAAATCAATTTTTTTTCTGTTGAACTATTATTCTGGGCGTCGTTTTTTTCTCAAGAGCTCCAGAAATAGGTCGATTTTATAAACTGCTCAACATTTGAAATGTCAGTATCAAAAATTTTGCCCTTATTCGAAACGGTATAACTTTGGATTGTCTCAACCGATTCCGACTTTGTTTTCACAGTTGTTAAGATATATCTTCCAGCAATGAGCTAAGCATAATTTCGCAATGCTTTACATTCCACCCTGTAACGAATGTGATTGAAACGAATTAAAAATTCTCGCCAACGGAGTAGACTGCTGAAAGATGTATCTAGCAACCGTGAAAACAAAATCGGAATCGGTTGAGGCAATCCAAAGTTACACCGTTTTGAGAAAGGGCAAAATTTTCGATACCGACATTTCAAATGTTGAGCAGTTTACTTGAGGGAGAACACATGAATCACATGAATCAAGTTTCTTCTGCTTCGGATTATCGCAACTGCGACTTTATAAACGAGCTGATGCGAAAACGTGGAAAATGATACCAAACGCCCCAATTTTTTATGATCTTGTGAAAAAGAGAGAAAACTGAAACAAATCTCTTACTTGCCGAAAACTTTTGTTTTACTTCCCCGACCCACCATCCAACGAGGAGGGAAAGTATTGTGAACGCGCTAAAAATTTTTTTCGAGATATCGACGGATAAAGCGGTTTTGAGGCCCCCTATGACGATTAAGACCATTTCCAGAGTGATCTCTGTCTGTGTGTATGTGTGTATGTTTGTTTGTGTGCTTGTCAGTAAGTATATTTGTGTGTAACCTTCCATGATAACAGCCGCAACGTTTATTCAATCGACATTGGTACAACAACAACAACAACAACAGTTTGGTACACAGACATCGTTTAACCGTCGAATGATGGCGGCTTTACAGAACCTCATATGTCGCCGGCGACATGCAGTGTCGCTGGCCAATAGGATTCGATCTGGCTGTATTCCCCTACCTCCCTACCCCCAACTACAGTTGACGTCGCCAGATTTTAACGAAGGAGCAATTGTTTTTGCCTGTTTGGACGCCATCTTCAACTATCGTGGACACTTCCGGTCATCCGGTCCGACCAAATCCGGTCGACTTGATAACAGGCCTTTCCAGATTCAGGAGGATTTATTTAGTCTAAAACACTTTTTTCCAAAATGTTATATCAAATGCTTTATAGAAGATAGCTGAAGCAGTTTGTTTTCGAATTTTTCTACACTCTACAATTCTGAGATCTTTTTTTCGCACTAGGTATCAGCTGAAACGTTGCTTGGGATTCAACATAAAGAATTTGATCACCACGATTATCAAATCATTAAATCCGAAAAAAACTGAATTCCTGGAAGAAAGTGTTTCGATCAATTTTGTGTGTAATAATTGAGGATTCATTTTACTCTGTTGCTTTTGCTTTCACTATAATGAAGATTTTACAAATAGGTTTAAATAAGTTGGTTCTGAAATTCCCGTCCATTTCGGCAAAAATTAATAACTAGTCAAATAAAGAGTCAAAAAGTGTGGAGTCCATTAGCTCGACTGAAGATGTCGAAATCTATTGAAAAGTAAACGAGCTACTTACAGTCATCTTCTTATTACCAGACAGGACTAATTTTGGCGCTTCCACCATATTTGCCTGCAGCAACCCAGTCGGACTTTTGTTCCATCCTTTACATGCGGGTGTCTCAGCTTAAACATTTCAGCCCAATTTTTCCAGAAAATATCCAGGAATCAATTTTTTTCCCCAACATGAGGTCTGAACTTTGAGCAGATTGAAACATTTTGGTTGCTAAGATATATTTTGTGACTTTCTGAGAAAATCGAGTTGGGATGTTTCAGCTGGGACACCCTGTAAAATAAGTACCTACTAGCCAGTAGCGACATTCATAATATTGTTGATATTGGAATCGCGAACAGCTATCCAAACAAACTAAGAGCCGCTTCGTAGCCGTCTCAAGCCAAACACAGCGTTTCAAAAAGGCTTGAAACCTTAGAGGACTTACTAAAACTGATTACATCGATGATCTACTTTTGTGACAAGGGTAAGTACTAGTACTTTATTAAGAATGCGTACCTACTTCGAGGCCTACTTACTTAGATGCAATATCTCTTCTAAACACCGTCTTGTTGTCGTACTGGTAGAGGGTCTTTTGGTGGTCGTCTTTAGTGACCCAGAACTTCTCGCCATCCCTTTCGAGTTTGGGGTGAGAATCCCGCATCCAACATCCATTAGGGTGCTCCGTGTAGCGGTGATAAACGGGCTTACCGACGGCGTACAAAACGCAATCTGGGAATATGATGGATTAGCCTCATGCACAGGCAAAATTTAAACGCCCATTAATGTCAACCCCATAAACTTTTTTCAAATTATTGTATTGTGAGCGCATTTAATTGGCATAATTTATTCGCGAAAGATTATGCCGCGGTAGCTTTCAAACTAAGCTCAAACGCGGAACAGTGAAAAACAATTCATCGGCTAACTTGTAAGCTTTTACACATTCAAAATCACCTGTAGTCCTGTTCTTGGGAACAGGAGGATAAGGCCTTTCTCCAAATGGTCTTAATTCCCATCTGCTGATCAAATCAATTAACGAAACGCTGCTGGTCGTGCAGGTCTGAGACGAGCTCTTGATTTCAGGACACTCAGGGCACATTATCGGTGGACCGCACAGGTCCTCCAGTGAAACCTTGTCAGGCGGCTGGACGCCAAATACGGTAACTTTATTCGTATCGAAATTTCTCGGAGGCGGCATCCTCGGGTCAATTTCTTGGGAAAGGAAAAAGTCATTAAACAATCGAATCGAACAACCCAACCTATCTAATCTATACCGTATATGGTGAATTCTCCTCGAGTAGTCTGATATTCGTTTTTGCTGACGCAGTGATAAGTGTAAGCCATATCGTGAGCATTCACCCGAGTTATGTTCATCTGCATTCGGAATTTGTACAACTCCTTCTCAACGGAATTGTCTATGCGATATTTGTCGCCGTTTTCCAGCAAACGTCCGTCGTTCCGCTCCCAGTACCTGATGGGAAATAATTATTTAGAGAGGCCGCAAAGTCTGTTTTGACTTTAATACCTGATTGGTTCAGGAAACGCTTCTGTCTCGCATTCGAGAATTGCTGTCGATCCGTTAGCCACGCCGACCCTCTGGTTGCTAATCCTGACAAGTGGAGGGACTACAAAAGAAGACTTATTGAATCTGAGAATTTGTTTTGCTATGGCAAATTTTAATAGAATGGCGTTCAAATTTTCGCTGTCTCTACTCCATACTCAAGGTAACGGCAATATGTAAAGGCATGTTCTTTTGTCGAATTTTCAAATTTAAATTTCTTACACTGCCTTGGCGCCGCTCCCTCGTGAAATTTATTAAATTAAGGAAATTGACAGGCTCGTAACTTCAAGCTACGGCAAACAAATTTCCGTACCTGACGCTTTATTCATCTCATTTCTTTGCAAATGTGTGTAGGATAACTCGATGAGAAATGTCATCTCATGAAATTATCAACTAGGTACCTATCTACTACAATTATTATTCCAATATGGGTTGGTGTTCACCATCTTTGCCCATCAAATATGTAGGTGGTACCGTTATGCATGCCCTAAAGCCCTGATGATGTAAAAAGCTTTTTTTTGTGTTCAATCAAATTTCATCTTCCTGTCTATGTTATTCACACAAACAAATACTCCTCGCAATACTCCTTAATATAATATTTGTATTAACGAGCCTTCTTGTATGGGAATATCTGAGTTGAAAGACGTATCAAAACTTACTTAAGCAGAAAAAAGGAGGACTTCATGATTTTGTCAATAAAAATAGATAGGTATACGTAGGTATAGGTAGATATACTTACAGTGAACTTCCAAATTGAAAGTTTGGTTGGCTTGTGGAGGAATCCCATTGTCGGCTGTACACAAGTAAATGCCCATATGGATTCGGTTCACTCGAGTGATGTTTAATGTTGCTCCAGAAATTGCGAGATCTGGTGGTAACCAATATAAAATAAAAACACACAATAGGTAGGTAGCTGACGAGGTAGTTGGTTATCTAAAGGTAGGTAGCTGACGAGGTAGTTGGTTATTTGAAGATCTAAACCTACACCCAGCACCGTATTGCAACAATTCCTCATTTTGTGAAATATTTCCCGCAAACGATGATAAAATATTTTACATATTTTCGAGCAATTAGACCTAGTGCATGAGTATAAAGGGTTTATTCACAAGTTTGTTTTATAATACCTACAAGAAAACGCGGAATCTTTACCGAGGGACACATCCCAATCTAATCGTTAGATTATACCTTAGAGTCGCCTGTGTTATTTCAGGGCTTAGTGAAAAGTTGGTACTGTTGGTAGTAGGTATACGGCTAAATATTCAAGACCAGAAGGAGGAAAAAAACTTTTTCTATTAGGGGCAGGATTCGTGATGCTTCAGCGGGTATCACGCGGAAACTTTCTGAATTGTTTCGACAAAGCTAAAGAGCAAGAAGGTTGTGTTATTTGTTTACCTTGCCAGACGCCCTGGTTAATTGGGCGACGTTCCAAACGCTGCCAGGTGATCTGAGGTTTGGGGGCACCTGTGGCTGAGCAATGCATCCGGACGTTCTCGCCTTCGTGTACGAATATGGGTCCCATGGGACTTGCTTGAAATCCTGCGTGAAATCGATTTCGGTGGCATTAAATCACTTATGGTAATACATTACATTATTACGGGTCGCAAAAGTGGAGATTTGGAGATGTCACCACCATTGTTCCACATAAAAGTCAATACCTGAACCTACATATCCAACATCTGAGTATTTTGTCATTTGGGCATCCAAGTGCATGGTACGGCCTGAAAAGATGACTTTCGAAAACGCGATAGCGTTTTCATCGCGTTCTCAACCAAACTAATAAAGTTTGCAGAACAACTGGATGAGGAATTAACCTTCTTGTCATTGAAATAGCAAATTTTTGGATGGGCACATTTCGGACACCAATGTGCACCATGGGTACCTATATGCCCAATGTGCCTATGTTTACCATGGGGATATGCCCAATTTATCCATGTATTGTATACCATGGGGAATGGGGATATGCCCAATGTACCTACCCATGAGGATGTGACCATGGTTGGTGCACATGGTCACATCCTCATTGTGCACATAAGTACATTGAGCATATCCCCATGGTGCACATGGGTGTGCGAAATGTGCACAAATGTGCATATGAGCACATTTCCACTAGGGCTATTTTGAGTCGTAGGTATACTCTGGACAGGGATCCAAAGTATGGATTGAAATTAGGCCTGAACTGACATAGTTTAGGTATTTGCTTGCTCAAAGAAGTAATTTCAGCTTTTGAAATTCCCATTTTCAACATTGAAAATTTTCAGTGGCATGGAGAATACCTGAGGCCTTTTATCCAATCCTATTGAATAATGCTGCACACATTATCACGCGCATACATGCCTGCATTTTTCAATAAGACTGGATAAAGCATCGTACATATTCTACTCGCGGGTAATGGCAAATACTCATTCGGATGCTATACGATACTCGTCAAGGCTCGTGTGGGCAAACTGCATCCTCATGAGTAAAGAGCAATTATTACCCGCTTGTTGAACAATATACCTACTATTATCCAACGAGGCGTGTAATGAATGTTATTACTCACGAGTAATAAGCAGTTTGCCAACACGGGCTTCGCCGAATCGTTGGAAATACTTTATTCACGACACCACTCGTAGTTTCAACAGGAAAAGAAAAAAATAACAATTTGACAAACAGCGCTGCGTTATTAATGACTTCGCACTTGCATTTATGTAATTGGTCTCAACAAGTGATTTTCCAGCAATTACTCACGGGGCGTGGTGGAACTCCAGTTCATTAGTCACTGGCCGCGAGTGGGTTAATGAATATTATTACACGCCGAATTCAAATATTCTATTTTGAAAAAAACTCAAAAATCAATTCTATTGTTCCACTTTTTCAGCAGCATTAGAAAACTTGCCGTATAGCCCAGGCATAACAGGTTTTAACCCGGAATAAATTAAAGAAAATTTGAGGATCCCTTCAGAATTTGAGGGGGAACAACATACTAAAAGTCCCCATCTGTCCGAGGCTTGGCATTTTTTCTGTTGGAGGTCGAAAGGACAAGAAGTTACCATTGTAAATATTTACATGCGTGCCTGACTTTTCTGTATGCACTTGTGGACTTGTGTAAACATTTTCTTTATGTGAAACATTAATAAACATTACATTACATTACATTACATTACATTACATTACATTACATTACATTACATTACATTACATTTTTGAAATCGTTGCTTTTTTCATACTTTTTTCATTAGACCTTATATTTTTAAGGTCGAGGAACCCAATGAGATAAGTTTCCAGAAAGTGTAATGTACCAGTGGCGTCCCAGACGACTGCGAAGTGGCCGAGGTGCAATTTTAGACAAAGTCTTGTGGTAAACCGTGACTAACACCTTTTTCACATGTTTGGTATCATTTCCAACTAAATCGCACTCTCTGGTCCCAAAAATAAGTATGAAATTTCAATAGAGACGTGTTTAAACCGGTTTCATCAGGAAAAAAAACCATGATTTTTTCCCCCTCAAATTTGATGTTCAATGTATTCCGAACCATGATTTTGATTTGGACAATTAGTTTGGACTATTTTACACACAAATATCATTTTCAGATTCCTTTTCCCGTTTTTACAAAGTCACGGAGTAATTTTGTTTCTTGAGATGCACCATGTCAAAGTTTGACTTGATGAAACGTTTTATGCCTCAATTTATGCCGGCATCAAAATTTTGCATTTCTTTCCTGGGTTGATAGTACTGGTACATTCCGTAATACAAGAATAGTAAATAGCATAATTATTACGAATACAGAGAAAACTTATGAATACTCAGAGGATTTTCTGAAGGCGAACTTGCTCTACGATTCGTGTTATGAACTGTACTCTACCTACGACCCCCCTTCTCAGTGGTACTTGAAAAATACGATTGCTACAGATGCATGTATCTGAATTTAGAAGAGAAAAAATTTCTGAAAAGTAAGACTGGTCGTTTTCGGTGAATTCGACAGCGGGAGCCCTATTCTTGAAACGGGGAACAGAGTCCACATGTGTAGTTGCTAGGCAAGGGCCAATCACAGCTCTCCTTGCATAGCAACACCGCATGAGAACTTTGTTCCCCGTTTCAAGAATAAGGCCCCGGGCCTTCGTCAGTCGGTGACTTTTTATGAACGGCAAGTACTTTTGGCACAACATGAATGCCAAGGCATAGTACCCAACACTAATCCTGGGTTCCACAAAAAAAGATAATTGGAGATCAGTTGACTCGCGATGTTTGTTTGTCAAATTTGTAGCTTACCGATCAATGGAAATGCTGGTTTATCAATCAATAATGGATATATGATGGGTCTAGTACAGATTTTAGGCATTTTGTGTGGTTAATTGCCAAGCATTTAGTAGAAAAAAGTTCCCAATCAGCCTTGATCGGTGATCATCTTTTTTGTGGAAGTGGCGGTCAGTTTTAATACTAATATGGATTAAAATTACCTGCTGAGTGTGCGTTATTCCAAGGTCATTAATTTACAGCACGCTGTGTGTTATTCGTCGCTTACTTCGATTGGCATTGATTCATATGTTATCATCACTTTCGCTAGTGGTCATAGGTAAAATTTCATATGGCAGATAATGGCTTTGAATGGTCATTTTATGCAGCGTTTCGTCTGAGTGATTAAAGACCACCTGCAACGGTCCAATTTTATGTAGGTACATAAAGCCGTAATAATACTTCATTGATATAAAATTTCATACAGATTCTCGTCCAATTTGCCTTCAGAGAAGCCGTCACATTTTTCATACTAAGTGCACGCAGACTGTCAAAGTTCTAGTTCCAACTCGACTTCTATAGAGCCAAAGTCCGCAGGCAAAATTGATGAAATCAAGTCCATGCTGCACCGTTTTATTCTTTAGTGACACCACTTGAACAGGCCCGGAAACTCAAAATACGGTCGTCAAATGGCCAAGACGCGCTAAGTTCCCCGTTATTTTTCACTAAGCACCTTTCAAGACGGAAATTCACAGTTCAAAAGCCTGTTCAAGCTTCAAGCGGTCAAAGAATCAACCGGTGTAGCATGGGCCTCCGATGAATGAAAAAGCCGATGAGTGAAATTTAACTACGAAGAAGGAATGGCTTTTCAAGTTCTCGACAAAAGAATTACCTTTGATTTTTCTATGCGAAAATAATTCGGGATACATTTTGTCTCCAAAGTCAAACTTGATCAGTGCAATTCAGTAAGCGGAGCTCCTAGATATTGAGCCGTGACCTTGTTCGTTGAATCAATGCAGTATGCAGTGGAATCACGTTAACTATTTTTGTTTGTACAGTTCTGACACATCCGTTTAAACGGACTTTAATGCACTAATGGGTTGAAAACTGTACGTTTTCATGTACAGGCTGTTCACGTTAAGATTGACCCTCCCCCCACTAGTCGGCTTATCCCTGAACCAATTTCAAAAATAAAAACTGATTCTTGAAGAATTTTTGCTGAATTTTTCAAATTTGCCCATTAAATTTTTCTAGATCCATAATTATATAGGGTATCGCAAAAAATTACCTTCTTTTATTACATTTAGATTGATTAAAATATTATATAATGGATGCAAACATTTGTCCTCAATACAAATAGGTATAAATAACACTTACGGGTTCATTTTTCGGAAAAATTATAGGTTATTGAAAACAAATTCTCAGAATCGGTTTGATTGTGATTTTTCTATATTTTAAACTGTTTTCTTTTTTGAAATTGTCCCAGGGATAAGGCAGCTAGTGGGGGGGGGGTCAATCTTAACGTGAATATCCTGTACATAAAATTGGACCGTTGCAAGTAAGCTTTAGACCGTGATCCCTGCTTCAGACTGATTGATGAACTGTTTTAATCCTGACCCTGAGCCTTTTTGCTTTATTTCAATATTACTGCTATCAACGTCACTTGTATTTTATATCAAAAGTTGTCAGGCGTAAAAGCGTGCGACATCATTCATTAAAGACTCGGGTGATACTAGGTAGGTAGGTTAGGTACCCAGTCATCAACTTCGCGAAAAGTTTAAAAATTAACCCCCTAAATAAGATATACGGAGAAAAATGGTTGAAAAGTTCCAGAAAAGTGTTTCGGTAAAACGAGATTTTTATACAATAGGTGCTACTTATTTGGGAATATGCGGTTGAAGGATTCTCACTCTTCGTATATCGACGATAAATACGCCAGAGATCCCTAAATAAATGTACGTGCACCTAAAATAAGGTGTCCACGTGAAAGTTCTACCTCGAGTTCTAGCCCACATCTTCCAATTAAGGATTTTTTTTTTCAAAAAATGAAAGTTCTTCCTTTTTCATTTACAGACGTCTTACGTCACGTCACGTCCCGTAATTATCCCGTACCCGCATAAACAATACAAAATGAATAAATAGTATCGTAATGGATAGTAAAATTGAAATTTCTCTGGGTGGAATTTGCATAATACTTGGGTGATTTATGCTCCGTGGCAGTCTCCAACACAAAGGATTTCAAATGAAAATCGGGATTATGCCGGGATTTGGCAGATTTTGCTCGTTCATTTCGCCTCTGCGCCACGACGACGTTTTTTCGCGCCACAACGGTCAAAATTTATAAAAATGAAATGAGGAGGAAACCCTGGAGGGAATCTTACAAAATGTTGATTAAATATTTAGGGAGTAAGCTTGACGAAGCATACGTTGTTTGATGTTTAATTGAAAACGGGAGATAAAATTCTCATTGTGTGGATTATCGCACGGTCATCCCTTCATAGCCGAAGTGCCCGTCAAAGAACTTAATAGCCAAACTTGTTCGCCCCACTTACCAGCAATGGAGGGTGGGATGAGCAGATCGGAGCTTCCGTTTCCTTTTATCTTGTAAGCCGTAATGCCCGGAATTCCCGGAGTTCCGTGGTTTCCGGATCTACCAGGTCTTCCTCGTGGGCCGGTAAGTCCTGCCAACAAAGCCTGTCTCAGAAAATGTTCCACTATAAAGATGATTTAAGTATGAGCGGGGATCGGAAATCCGTCGGCACTTTGTATACTGAAGATTAAGATAGCAAACCAGGATTAAGCGCCTTCTGAACAAAATTTAAATTGTAATATCCTGAGCAATGATATGCTGAGTCCTGGATCTGGAACATTTATGCAATTCTGCAGGATTGAAGTGTACATCTAGGTAATACATGAATACATGATGCAATAAGAACAAAGAAGACGCCATATATACCACCCCATTAGTTGATAGTGTCGTAAAACGCTAATAGCACCTTACACGTGATAAATTTGCGAATATGTAATGAGAACATTTCGAGTAATTTCGTTAGGCGCGCCGTTATTAATATTTACCAGCGGCGCGTCTAATGTAGCAACCCCTTGTGCTTTGCATAATTTCGAAAAAACCTTTGCAATCTTTGCATGAATACTAAACAAACATGAATTAGATATCTACCTTCTAAGTAATTGAAAAATTAAAATAATGCGGCGTTGGAGGATTCTTAACTCAAGGCTATGCAAATGCTAGTCCAGGAATTTAAAGTTTTTGAAGAAGAATCCATGGATCACTACAAGAAATATTTGAAAAACTTCTCAAGGCAGCAACGATGGAAGCACTTTATCTTTGAGGATTTTTATTATGGTAAACTACACGCTTCACTGAGCTCATATACAAAAATCAGCAAGGATTTCATTTTTGTCCGATATTTTTGCCATAAGACTAGGCACAAAGTTGTGTTGTGTTAGTGTGGGTGCGTGTGTGCGTGCGTGCGTGCGTGCTCATGTCCGTGCGCGTGTGCGTGTGTGTGTGTAAACAATTATAAAAACAGACTAATTGATTGACTGATTGATGTCTCTATTAGAACGGCACTCACCCCTCGAACCTTGAGGCCCCGGAGGTCCTTGAGGTCCCGGTAGTCCTTTCTGACCTGAAACAAATGTAATAAACCAAAGTGATTGGAAACCGGGAATTGCGTTCCGTACATTTAAACTGTATACCTATCCACAGTGTGCGGATTTTTTTTTTTTGAAAACTCAAGTCGATAGCTTTAGACAATAACTCCTATACATCTCCTAGAACCACCACCTGATATACGAAACTAATTCTAAAGGCTCCCCTTTATAGGACACGGGAAGTATATGACCGTGTCCCTGGAGATCACAGCAAGCAATTTTCTCAAGTTGGAAGTTAACAGGCGTAATTGAAATGTTCTTCTTCCCTTTTTTTTCCTGAATTGCCTAGATTTCTTTCAAGAAATTGCAATTAACTCGTTCCTAGATCTGATCTGAATATGCTAGCCGCCTTGAAGATTTGTAGTTGCGAATGGTGACAAGTTGATAATACTCGTATGTAGAATGGCAAATAATATCAAGCATTATTATCCATTATATACATTCATCAAATGAAACGACCGAATTATTGATAATTGCGGAGGCACACGCGAATTGGCTTTGTATGATAATGTTGAGGAAATTAGTTTAAGCCTTTATAATTTCCCGTCTTCACTTTTCACATAATTTCAACACGCGAAGTAACTTAACCGTGTAATAATTATCGTTTGGAACTATACTCTTTGCAACTATGCGTTACCCCTTTAGTCTTTTTCCACATCAAAAACTCAGTTTCAAAGCAATGAGTTTATTCTGAGCGAAATTTCTTTCCCGCCTGACCTTGTTACCCACCCGAGATGGGCCTATTACCTGCATGATACTCATATAATACTGTTTAATATATTTATAAAGATGAGAACAAAATTCTCGCGGAGGTTTGAAACTGTACGCCGAATGAAATGCAAATGATACGAAAGGATGGTTCCGCATTTGGGCGGTCGATTGGGCCTAGAATCTCGGAAAACACCGGGAGACGGCGGGTTTGCCGGGCGTGCGGCTGGGCCTACCCTAATGATACGTAACTAGGTTACGGTGTGTCAGATGTTCTATCAAAATAATTTTTATCGAAATGCCAGTGTCAGATCAGATGTCCAGGTCTGGTTTAAATAGTTAAGACTGCGAAATTATCGATGTCCAGGAGGTAGTGTCTCATCATATCTTCAACATTTGGTCAGTTCCTTCAAAAAAATGCGGAAATTGTCAGTATTCTAGTAAATCGGTTGATTGATGATTCCAATGACCAAGGATGTCTCATGAACCACATTTCTGTGTGGGCTTGCACCTACAGCTCTCTCGCTAAAGTACCTACTTCCGTAGTACACGGGTTAAATTCAATGAATCTGGCATAGTGGCTTTGTATGAAGTAGACAGGTATATGTAGCTAAGTGTATGTAGGTAAGTAATGTAGGTATCACGGTACATTCCCATGGTTCAATGAACAAGCGCGAACTTCTCGGAGAACTGGACAGTAGGTACTTGTAGCAGAAAAATGAGCCCTTTATGGGATCTGAAATACACACCTGTTGGTCTCTAGTCCACACCATCACATGCCCATGAAAAAAGGGCTTCTACTGAAAAAGTTTGAACAGTTTTAAACCCTTCTCCAGTTTCGAAGGACTCCATTTTAAAATTTCGCTGATTTTGGCTATGTTCAATAAACATTTCCCTCAAGGCCAATTGTCCGTAGGTAATGCCTAAATGAAAATCGACAGGAAAACCAATATTATCACAAGTTGGGAAGAAGGTTCAGGCGATTGAATTTGGAAGCTACCTAAGCTATAGGTATATGAGTTTGATTTATTACCAGTAGTACCTAACTACCTAAAGGCTATTGGAGTGCTGATAGCCGTCTCTAGTTCCCAAAACTGAGACACAGCACCGACGGGTAACCATTGTTTTTGTGATCCAGGAACAATTTAGCCCTCACAGAGCTGATAGGCCGTCGTTTGTTCTTGGAGGTGCGACACCGCACCGACGGTTGAGCAGTGTTTTTGACCCAGAGGTATTTTGCCTTTTTGCATTTTGCTTGACCCGAAAACAATTAAGCTATTAGCTTTCGCAGAGGTGATGGTCTGTTGATAGTTCTAGGAGATGCAAAAGCACCGACGGCTAGCCATTGTTCTTGACCCAAAAACAATTAAGCCCTTGCAGAGCTGATACACCGTCGTTATTTCTCGGAGGTGTGACAGACAGCACCGTCGGTTATTCATTGTTTTTTATTCGGAAGCATTTTGCTTTCGCAGAGCTGATTAACCGTCGTTAGTTCTTGGAGGTGCGACAGCACCGACGGTTATTCATTGTGCTTGACCCGTAAACAATCAGGCTTTCGCAGAGCAGATGGATTTTGATCCGGATGCAGTTTTGCTTTCGTAGAGCTGATACACTGTCGTTAGTTCTAGGGGGTGCGACAGCACTGACGGTTAGCCACTGTTCTCAACCCAGAAGCTGTTCAACCCCCGCAGAGCTGATAGCTCAATGTTAGTTGCCAAAGATGCGACACCGCACCGATGGGTAACCATTGTTTTTTAACAATCCCTTGCAAAGCTGATACACTGTTGTTAGTTCTCGGAGGTGCGATAGCACCGACGATTATTCATTGTATTTGATCCGGAAGCAGTTTTGATTTCGCAGAGCTGATTCTCTGTCGTTGGTTCTAGGAGGTGCGATAGCACCGACGTTTAGCCACTGTTCTTGACCCAAAAATAATGTTGCAATTGCAGAGCTGATATACTGTAGTTAGTTCTCGGAGGTGCGACAGCCCCGACGGTTATGCATTATTTTTGATCCGGAAGCAGTTTTGATTTCGCAGAGCTGATTCTCTGTCGTTGGTTCTAGGAGGTGCAATAGCACCGACGTTTAGCCACTGTTCTTGACCCAAAAACAGTTCTGCAATTCCAGAGCTGATATACTCTAGTTGTTTCTCGGAGGTGCGACAGCCCCGACGGTTATGCATTATTTTTGATCCGGAAGCAGTTTTGATTTTGCAGAGCTGATTCTCTGTCGTTGGTTCGAGGAGGTGCAATAGCACCGACGTTCAGCCACTGTTCTTGACCCAAAAACAGTTTTGCAATTGCAGAGCTGATATACTGTAGTTATTTTTCGGAGGTGCGACAGCACCAACGATTATTCATTGTTTTTGATCCAGAAGCAGTTTTGATTTTGCAGAGCTGATTCTCTGTCGTTGGTTCTAGGAGGTGCAATAGCACCGACGTTTAGCCACTGTTCTTGACCCAAAAATAATGTTGCAATTGCAGAGCTGATATACTGTAGTTATTTTTCGGAGGTGCGACAGCACCAACGATTATTCATTGTTTTTGATCCAGAAGCAGTTTTGATTTCGCAGAGCTGATTCTCTGTCGTTGGTTCTAGGAGGTGCAATAGCACCGACGTTTAGCCACTGTTCTTGACCCAAAAACAGTTCTGCAATTCCAGAGCTGATATACTGTAGTTGTTTCTCGGAGGTGCGACAGCCCCGACGGTTATGCATTATTTTTGATCCGGAAGCAGTTTTGATTTTGCAAAGCTGATTCTCTGTCGTTGGTTCTAGGAGGTGCAATAGCACCGACGTTCAGCCACTGTTCTTGACCCAAAAACAGTTTTGCAATTGCAGAGCTGATATACTGTAGTTATTTTTCGGAGGTGCGACAGCACCAACGATTATTCATTGTTTTTGATCCAGAAGCAGTTTTGATTTTGCAGAGCTGATTCTCTGTCGTTGGTTCTAGGAGGTGCAATAGCACCGACGTTTAGCCACTGTTCTTGACCCAAAAATAATGTTGCAATTGCAGAGCTGATATACTGTAGTTATTTTTCGGAGGTGCGACAGCACCAACGATTATTCATTGTTTTTGATCCAGAAGCAGTTTTGATTTCGCAGAGCTGATTCTCTGTCGTTGGTTCTAGGAGGTGCAATAGCACCGAAGTTTAGCCACTGTTCTTGACCCAAAAACAGTTCTGCAATTCCAGAGCTGATATACTGTAGTTATTTTTCGGAGATGCGACAGCACCAACGATTATTCATTGTTTTTGATCCAGAAGCAGTTTTGATTTTGCAGAGCTGATTCTCTGTCGTTGGTTCTAGGAGGTGCAATAGCACCGACGTTTAGCCACTGTTCTTGACCCAAAAATAATGTTGCAATTGCAGAGCTGATATACTGTAGTTATTTTTCGGAGGTGCGACAGCACCAACGATTATTCATTGTTTTTGATCCAGAAGCAGTTTTGATTTTGCAAAGCTGATTCTCTGTCGTTGGTTCTAGGAGGTGCAATAGCACCGACGTTTAGCCACTGTTCTTGACCCAAAAATAATGTTGCAATTGCAGAGCTGATATACTGTAGTTATTTTTCGGAGATGCGACAGCACCAACGATTATTCATTGTTTTTGATCCAGAAGCAGTTTTGATTTTGCAGAGCTGATTCTCTGTCGTTGGTTCTAGGAGGTGCAATAGCACCGACGTTTAGCCACTGTTCTTGACCCAAAAATAATGTTGCAATTGCAGAGCTGATATACTGTAGTTATTTTTCGGAGGTGCGACAGCACCAACGATTATTCATTGTTTTTGATCCAGAAGCAGTTTTGATTTTGCAGAGCTGATTCTCTGTCGTTGGTTCTAGGAGGTGCAATAGCACCGACGTTTAGCCACTGTTCTTGACCCAAAAATAATGTTGCAATTGCAGAGCTGATATACTGTAGTTATTTTTCGGAGGTGCGACAGCACCAACGATTATTCATTGTTTTTGATCCAGAAGCAGTTTTGATTTCGCAGAGCTGATTCTCTGTCGTTGGTTCTAGGAGGTGCAATAGCACCGACGTTTAGCCACTGTTCTTGACCCAAAAATAATGTTGCAATTGCAGAGCTGATATACTGTAGTTATTTTTCGGAGGTGCGACAGCACCAACGATTATTCATTGTTTTCGATCCAGAAGCAGTTTTGATTTTGCAGAGCTGATTCTCTGTCGTTGGTTCTAGGAGGTGCAATAGCACCGACGTTTAGCCACTGTTCTTGACCCAAAAATAATGTTGCAATTGCAGAGCTGATATACTGTAGTTATTTCTCGGAGGTGCGACAGCCCCGACGGTTATGCATTATTTTTGATCCAGAAGCAGTTTTGATTTTGCAGAGCTGAATCTCTGTCGTTAGTTCTAGGAGGTGCAATAGCACCGACGTTTAGCCACTGTTCTTGACCCAAAAACAATTTTGCAATTGCAGAGCTGATATACTGTAGTTATTTCTCGGAGGTGCGACAGCCCCGACGGTTATGCATTATTTATGATCGGGAAGCAGTTTTGATTTCGCAGAGCTGATTCTCTGTCGTTGGTTCTAGGAGGTGCGACAGCACCGACGGTTATGCATTATTTTTGATCCGGAAGCAATTTTGATTTCGCAGAGCTGATTCTCTGTCGTTGGTTCTAGGAGGTGCGATAGCACCGACGTTTAGCCACTGTTCTTGACCCAAAAACAATTTTGCAATTGCAGAGCTGATACTGTAGTTATTTCTCGGCCCAAAAACAGTTCTGCAATTCCAGAGCTGATATACTGTAGTTGTTTCTCGGAGGTGCGACAGCCCCGACGGTTATGCATTATTTTTGATCCGGAAGCAGTTTTGATTTTGCAGAGCTGATTCTCTGTCGTTGGTTCTAGGAGGTGCGACAGCACCGACGGTTATGCATTATTTTTGATCCGGAAGCAATTTTGATTTCGCAGAGCTGATTCTCTGTCGTTGGTTCTAGGAGGTGCGATAGCACCGACGTTTAGCCACTGTTCTTGACCCAAAAACAATTTTGCAATTGCAGAGCTGATACTGTAGTTATTTCTCGGCCCAAAAACAGTTCTGCAATTCCAGAGCTGATATACTGTAGTTGTTTCTCGGAGGTGCGACAGCCCCGACGGTTATGCATTATTTTTGATCCGGAAGCAGTTTTGATTTTGCAGAGCTGATTCTCTGTCGTTGGTTCTAGGAGGTGCAATAGCACCGACGTTCAGCCACTGTTCTTGACCCAAAAACAGTTTTGCAATTGCAAAGCTGATATACTGTAGTGACCCAAACGAAATGAACGTGCATCGTTTAAAATAAGGCGCTACAAAATGGTGCGCTTTTGGGGGCTGCAAATCAGACAGCGGGCACATCATGTTGACTTAAGCGAATTCGCTTTTTCTTGGAGGATGAAGCCATCACGCATCACGAAACAGAGAGCAGGGCCGCTATTCTTGAATCGTGTGAGAAAAGTCCCTGGGAGTAAAATACATTCCGCAGTACACTGATGTGGCGAATGTTGCCTAAAATCGTGGTTTTTAGGCAACTTTCGCTACAGAAGTGTAGTACAGATTATATAAAACTGATGAGAGTCAGAGAGTCCCAGGTGAGAGTCTCTGAGAGAACGGAACTCGTGCAAAATTTGACAGTTGACGGCAGACTCGCTTATCCGTCAATATTCGATATCACGCTTGCGCATAAGTTCCACGAAATGTGCTAATATTTCTCGGGAGTGCTGCTACAGCACCGGCGGTTACTCATTGTGCTTGACCCGAAAACAATTGAGCCCCGCAGATTTGATAGGTTTTCGATTCGGAAGCAGTTTTGCTTTCGCAGAGCTGATACAATGTCGTTAGTTCTAGGAGGTGCGATAGCACCGACGCTTTGCCACTGTTCCTGACCCAAAAACAATTTTGCCATTGCAAAGCTGATACACTGTAGCAATTTATTGGAGGTGCGATAGCACCCACGTTTATTCGATGTGCTTGTCCCGAAAAATAGAGGGGAGTGGTCTAACCTGAACTGACCCGAGTATGCAGGGGAGAGTTGTGAAATTTCGACCTCAAAATGACGGGCTGTCAACTCTCACTCTTCAATTTTCAGCTGTCACCTGTCAACTGTCACCGCTGTGCCATCTATGAATTGAACTAGATGAAGGGCTGTCAACTATCATAGATCAATTGTCAGCTGTCATATGTCAGACCGCCAATTGTCAACTGTCAAATGTCACTTGTCATTTGTCAGGTTTGAAGAATGCGCCACCTGTGGACTGAATGGTTAATGATCTGACAGATAACTATCAATACGCCACCTATGAGCCGAATGATGAACTAATCTGATAGATATCTGTCAATCAATACACAGCCTGTGGGTCGAATGAGCTTTCAGCTACCCTATTTTGGCTACCTGAGCCGCGTTTCGCTACTTGCGAGGGTCACCTATCCACTAGCGATCGCTCTTCGTCACAGTTTCTGATATATCGAGTTGGTAGAATAGTGAAAATGTCATAAAAATACACACATCAAAAAAATCTGGAGGACAAGCAAATTCAGACGATTTCTCAAATCATCATAACTTTTGATTTCCGTCAGCGATTTCATATTGGTTTCCAGTGTTCGATAGCTTGTGATCGTTTTCTTGGAAGTTCAACATGGCGGCACAAATTGATCAATATCTTCGGCAAATTACCTTTGATTTTCAAAATTCAAAAACGTTACTGGAGCTGAAGAACCAATTTTCTTAACTGGGCTATTGGGATGCATGAAAAATGGTTTTCGGGAAATCGTGCTCGTACTGAACTTTCGGCAATTTTACACTGTCCCATTGATTACCCTGTAGAAACTTTATAGAACATTGTTTGTATTCGACGTGATCAAGGCTAGGAACGAAGGATGGGGCTATCGAACACTGACAACCGATATGAAATCGCTGACGGCAATCAGCGATGATTAACCTTAATTTTTTTTCTTAAATCTCTTTGTCACCTCTCGGGCCGGACCGAAATGTTGACACTTATTCCTCCGGAACTAAGGATAGCGCCATCGCAATTTTTTGTCAGGATTATCTTTATAGTGTGTACTACCATCACATCACCTCAGCATTGCTCGAGCTTTGTCTCCAAGGACCTTAATTTTTGTTCTTAAATCTCTTTGTTACCCTTCGGGCCGGACCGAAATGTTGAAACTTATTCCTCCGGAACTAGGGATAGCGCCATCGCAATTTTTTGTCAGGATTTCCTTTTCAGTGTGTACCACCAACCCATCACCTCAGCATTGCTCGAGCTTTGTCTCCAAGGACCTTAATTTTTTTTCTTAAATCTCTCTGTTACCCTTCGGGCCGGACCGAAATGTTGACACTTATTCCTCCGGAACTAGGGATAGCGCCATCGCAATTTTTTGTCAGGATTTCCTTTATAGTGTGTACTACCAACCCATCACCTCAGCCTTGCTCGAGCTTTGTCTCCAAGGACCTATATTTTTTGCTTCAATCTCTTTGTTACCCCTCGGGCCGGACCGAAATGTTGACACTTATCCCTCCGGAACTAGGGATAGCGCCATCGCAATTTTTTGTCAGGATTTCCTTTATAGTGTGTACTACGAACCCATCACCTCAGCATTGCTCGAGCTTTGTGTCCAAGGACCTTAATTTTTTTTCTTCAATCTCTCTGTTACCCTTCGGGCCGGACCGAGATGTTGACACTTATTCCTCCGGAACTAGGGATAGCGCCATCGCAATTTTTTGTCAGGATTTCCTTTATAGTGTGTACTACCAACCCATCACCTCAGCATTGCTCGAGCTTTGTCTCCAAGGACCTTAATTTTTTTTCTTCAATCTCTTTGTTACCCCTCGGGCCGGACCGAAATGTTGACACTAATTCCTCCGGAACTAGGGATAGCGCCATCGCAATTTTTTGTCAGAATTTTCTTCATAGTGTGTACTACCAACCCATCACCTCAGCATTGCTCGAGCTTTGTCTCCAAGGACCTTAATTTTTTTTCTTCAATCTCTTTGTTACCCCTCGGGCCGGACCGAAATGTTGACACTAATTCCTCCGGAACTAGGGATAGCGCCATCGCAATTTTTTGTCAGGATTTCCTTTATAGTGTGTACTACCAACCCATCACCTCAGCATTGCTCGAGCTTTGTCTCCAAGGACCTTAATTTTTTTTCTTCAATCTCTTTGTTACCCCTCGGGCCGGACCGAAATGTTGACACTAATTCCTCCGGAACTAGGGATAGCGCCATCGCAATTTTTTGTCAGAATTTTCTTTATAGTGTGTACTACCAACCCATCACCTCAGCATTGCTCGAGCTTTGTCTCCAAGGACCTTAATTTTTTTTCTTAAATCTCTTTGGTAATTACCCTTCGGGCCGGACCGAAATGTTGACACTTATTCCTCCGGAACTAGGGATAGCGCCATCGCAATTTTTTGTCAGGATTTCCTTTATAGTGTGTACTACCAACCCATCACCTCAGCATTGCTCGAGCTTTGTCTCCAAGGACCTTAATTTTTTTTCTTCAATCTCTTTGTTACCCCTCGGGCTGGACCGAAATGTTGACACTTATTCCTCCGGAACTAGGGATAGCGCCATCGCAATTTTTTGTCAGGATTTCCTTTATAGTGTGTACTACCAACCCATCACCTCAGCATTGCTCGAGCTTTGTCTCCAAGGACCTTAATTTTTTTTCTTCAATCTCTTTGTTACCCCTCGGGCCGGACCGAAATGTTGACACTAATTCCTCCGGAACTAGGGATAGCGCCATCGCAATTTTTTGTCAGAATTTTCTTCATAGTGTGTACTACCAACCCATTACCTCAGCATTGCTCGAGCTTTGTCTCCAAGGACCTTAATTTTTTTTCTTAAATCTCTTTGTTACCCTTCGGGCCGGACCGAAATGTTGACACTTATTCCTCCGGAACTAGGGATAGCGCCATCGCAATTTTTTGTCAGGATTTCCTTTATAGTGTGTACTACCAACCCATCACCTCAGCATTGCTCGAGCTTTGTCTCCAAGGACCTTAATTTTTTTTCTTCAATCTCTTTGTTACCCCTCGGGCCGGACCGAAATGTTGACACTAATTCCTCCGGAACTAGGGATAGCGCCATCGCAATTTTTTGTCAGAATTTTCTTTATAGTGTGTACTACCAACCCATCACCTCAGCATTGCTCGAGCTTTGTCTCCAAGGACCTCAATTTTTTTTCTTAAATCTCTTTGGTAATTACCCTTCGGGCCGGACCGAAATGTTGACACTTATTCCTCCGGAACTAGGGATAGCGCCATCGCAATTTTTTGTCAGGATTTCCTTTATAGTGTGTACTACCAACCCATCACCTCAGCATTGCTCGAGCTTTGTCTCCAAGGACCTTAATTTTTTTTCTTCAATCTCTTTGTTACCCCTCGGGCTGGACCGAAATGTTGACACTTATTCCTCCGGAACTAGGGATAGCGCCATCGCAATTTTTTGTCAGGATTTCCTTTATAGTGTGTACTACCAACCCATCACCTCAGCATTGCTCGAGCTTTGTCTCCAAGGACCTTAATTTTTTTTCTTCAATCTCTTTGTTACCCCTTGGGCCGGACCGAAATGTTGACACTAATTCCTCCGGAACTAGGGATAGCGCCATCGCAATTTTTTTGTCAGAATTTTCTTTATAGTGTGTACTACCAACCCATCACCTCAGCATTGCTCGAGCTTTGTCTCCAAGGACCTTAATTTTTTTTCTTAAATCTCTTTGTTAATTACCCTTCGGGCCGGACCGAAATGTTGACACTTATTCCTCCGGAACTAGGGATAGCGCCATCGCAATTTTTTGTCAGGATTTCCTTTATAGTGTGTACTACCAACCCATCACCTCAGCATTGCTCGAGCTTTGTCTCCAAGGACCTTATTTTTTTTCTTCAATCTCTTTGTTACCCCTCGGGCCGGACCGAAATGTTGACACTAATTCCTCCGGAACTAGGGATAGCGCCATCGCAATTTTTTGTCAGAATTTTCTTCATAGTGTGTACTACCAACTCATTACCTCAGCATTGCTCGAGCTTTGTCTCCAAGGACCTTAATTTTTTTTCTTAAATCTCTTTGTTACCCTTCGGGCCGGACCGAAATGTTGACACTTGTTCCTCCGGAACTAGGGATAGCGCCATCGCAATTTTTTGTCAGGATTTCCTTTATAGTGTGTACTACCAACCCATCACCTCAGCCTTGCTCGAGCTTTGTCTCCAAGGACCTTAATTTTTTTTCTTCAATCTCTTTGTTACCCCTCGGGCCGGACCGAAATGTTGACACTTATCCCTCCGGAAGTAGGGATAGCGCCATCGCAATTTTTTGTCAGGATTTCCTTTATAGTGTGTACTACGAACCCATCACCTCAGCATTGCTCGAGCTTTGTCTCCAAGGACCTTAATTTTTTTTCTTCAATCTCTCTGTTACCCTTCGGGCCGGACCGAAATGTTGACACTTATTCCTCCGGAACTAGGGATAGCGCCATCGCAATTTTTTGTCAGGATTTCCTTTATAGTGTGTACTACCAACCCATCACCTCAGCATTGCTCGAGCTTTGTCTCCAAGAACCTTAATTTTTTTCTTCAATCTCTTTGTTACCCCTCGGGCCGGACCGAAATGTTGACACTAATTCCTCCGGAACTAGGGATAGCGCCATCGCAATTTTTTGTCAGAATTTTCTTCATAGTGTGTACTACCAACCTATCACCTCAGCATTGCTCGAGCTTTGTCTCCAAGGACCTTAATTTTTTTTCTTAAATCTCTTTGTTACCCTTCGGGCCGGACCGAAATGTTGACACTTATTCCTCCGGAACTAGGGATAGCGCCATCGCAATTTTTTGTCAGGATTTCCTTTATAGTGTGTACTACCAACTCATCACCTCAGCATTGCTCGAGCTTTGTCTCCAAGGACCTTAATTTTTTTTCTCAATCTCTTTGTTACCCCTCGGGCTGGACCGAAATGTTGACACTAATTCCTCCGGAACTAGGGATAGCGCCATCGCAATTTTTTGTCAGAATTTTCTTTATAGTGTGTACTACCAACCCATCACCTCAGCATTGCTCGAGCTTTGTCTCCAAGGACCTTAATTTTTTTTCTTAAATCTCTTTGTTACCCTTCGGGCCGGACCGAAATGTTGACACTTATTCCTCCGGAACTAGGGATAGCGCCATCGCAATTTTTTGTCAGGATTTCCTTTATAGTGTGTACTACCAACCCATCACCTCAGCATTGCTCGAGCTTTGTCTCCAAGGACCTTAATTTTTTTTCTTCAATCTCTTTTTTACCCCTCGGGCCGGACCGAAATGTTGACACTAATTCCTCCGGAACTAGGGATAGCGCCATCGCAATTTTTTTGTCAGAATTTTCTTTATAGTGTGTACTACCAACCCATCACCTCAGCATTGCTCGAGCTTTGTCTCCAAGGACCTAAATTTTTTTTCTTAAATCTCTTTGTTACCCCTCGGGCCGGACCGAAATGTTGACACTTATCCCTCCGGAACTAGGGATAGCGCCATCGCAATTTTTTGTCAGGATTTCCTTTATAGTGTGTACTACGAACCCATCACCTCAGCATTGCTCGAGCTTTGTCTCCAAGGACCTTAATTTTTTTTCTTCAATCTCTCTGTTACCCTTCGGGCCGGACCGAAATGTTGACACTTATTCCTCCGGAACTAGGGATAGCGCCATCGCAATTTTTTGTCAGGATTTCCTTTATAGTGTGTACTACCAACCCATCACCTCAGCATTGCTCGAGCTTTGTCTCCAAGGACCTTAATTTTTTTTCTTCAATCTCTTTGTTACCCCTCGGGCCGGACCGAAATGTTGACACTAATTCCTCCGGAACTAGGGATAGCGCCATCGCAATTTTTTGTCAGAATTTTCTTCATAGTGTGTACTACCAACCCATCACCTCAGCATTGCTCGAGCTTTGTCTCCAAGGACCTTAATTTTTTTTCTTCAATCTCTTTGTTACCCCTCGGGCCGGACCGAAATGTTGACACTAATTCCTCCGGAACTAGGGATAGCGCCATCGCAATTTTTTGTCAGGATTTCCTTTATAGTGTGTACTACCAACCCATCACCTCAGCATTGCTCGAGCTTTGTCTCCAAGGACCTTAATTTTTTTTCTTCAATCTCTTTGTTACCCCTCGGGCCGGACCGAAATGTTGACACTAATTCCTCCGGAACTAGGGATAGCGCCATCGCAATTTTTTGTCAGAATTTTCTTTATAGTGTGTACTACCAACCCATCACCTCAGCATTGCTCGAGCTTTGTCTCCAAGGACCTTAATTTTTTTTCTTAAATCTCTTTGGTAATTACCCTTCGGGCCGGACCGAAATGTTGACACTTATTCCTCCGGAACTAGGGATAGCGCCATCGCAATTTTTTGTCAGGATTTCCTTTATAGTGTGTACTACCAACCCATCACCTCAGCATTGCTCGAGCTTTGTCTCCAAGGACCTTAATTTTTTTTCTTCAATCTCTTTGTTACCCCTCGGGCTGGACCGAAATGTTGACACTTATTCCTCCGGAACTAGGGATAGCGCCATCGCAATTTTTTGTCAGGATTTCCTTTATAGTGTGTACTACCAACCCATCACCTCAGCATTGCTCGAGCTTTGTCTCCAAGGACCTTAATTTTTTTTCTTCAATCTCTTTGTTACCCCTCGGGCCGGACCGAAATGTTGACACTAATTCCTCCGGAACTAGGGATAGCGCCATCGCAATTTTTTGTCAGAATTTTCTTCATAGTGTGTACTACCAACCCATTACCTCAGCATTGCTCGAGCTTTGTCTCCAAGGACCTTAATTTTTTTTCTTAAATCTTTTTGTTACCCTTCGGGCCGAACCGAAATGTTGACACTTATTCCTCCGGAACTAGGGATAGCGCCATCGCAATTTTTTGTCAGGATTTCCTTTATAGTGTGTACTACCAACCCATCACCTCAGCATTGCTCGAGCTTTGTCTCCAAGGACCTTAATTTTTTTTCTTCAATCTCTTTGTTACCCCTCGGGCCGGACCGAAATGTTGACACTAATTCCTCCGGAACTAGGGATAGCGCCATCGCAATTTTTTGTCAGAATTTTCTTCATAGTGTGTACTACCAACCCATTACCTCAGCATTGCTCGAGCTTTGTCTCCAAGGACCTTAATTTTTTTTTTTAAATCTCTTTGTTACCCTTCGGGCCGGACCGAAATGTTGACACTTGTTCCTCCGGAACTAGGGATAGCGCCATCGCAATTTTTTGTCAGGATTTCCTTTATAGTGTGTACTACCAACCCATAACCTCAGCATTGCTCGAGCTTTGTCTCCAAGGACCTTAATTTTTTTTCTTCAATCTCTTTGTTACCCCTCGGGCCGGACCGAAATGTTGACACTTATCCCTCCGGAACTAGGGATAGCGCCATCGCAATTTTTTGTCAGGATTTCCTTTATAGTGTGTACTACCAACCCATCACCTCAGCATTGCTCGAGCTTTGTCTCCAAGGACCTTAATTTTTTTTCTTCAATCTCTTTGTTACCCCTCGGGCCGGACCGAAATGTTGACACTAATTCCTCCGGAACTAGGGATAGCGCCATCGCAATTTTTTGTCAGAATTTTCTTTATAGTGTGTACTACCAACCCATCACCTCAGCATTGCTCGAGCTTTGTCTCCAAGGACTGGAGACAAGCTGGGCTTCCTGTTGTTTGTGCCCGTACCTACCGTGCGGCTGAACTTGCTTGTGATAACTTGAGTTAGTTATCCCCGTGCATTGTGATTGCATTGAGTAGTCATAGCTTATCAATTATCACCTGCCTCAAGAGTTTGCTCAGTGACATTCAAGTTCTTTTATGTAATTCTTTTAACAGTTGTGGTACATGCATCAAAGTCACGCAAATCATAGATGACAACGTCTGCCAGATAAACATAAAACGTCAGTGCCGGGGTGTGTCCATAGCAACTGAAATATTAGGGTATGATCATACGGAAGCCATAAATGCGGTTTTTTGGAGTGTCTCCAGTAATCTCTACTTCTTGTTGAAGAACATTTTCTTATGTTCTTCAAACATGCACCATGATAAAGAGAATTAACTAGGCTCTATGATAATTTTTTTACGAAAGCAGAAGTGCGGTCCCACATGGAGAAATAATAGCCGAAAATGTGGCACAGATTCAAGCCTTGCGTAGTCAAAGCGGGCAAAACATGGTCTTCGAAATTGATTTACTTCTTCGTTTTCTGTAACATTTAAGTCACATATTGTGTGTTTTCATGATCAGAGAACATCCTGGCAGTATTCTTGGAACTTTTTTTGCAGAAATTCGGTTTTCGTCATAGATTATTACGAGGCCCAATTCACCCCCAAAACTGAGAACCAGCCTTTATATCACTCAAATGAGTGATTGCCCTGCAACTACAGCGTGTTCAACAATGATTGTCCTTGCCGCCTTTTCGAAATTTGGCCCGCATTAGACATGCGCCGCTTCATTTAAATCATTTTGTAATACCGTAGTAACGAAGTTGATAGACGTCATGTCACACTGACTGATATCAGATTTTAGGTTAACAGTGACGGCTCTGACTCTCGTTACTACGGTATTCCAAATTGATTTCATTGAAGCGGGGCATGCCTAATGCGGGCCAAATTTCGAAAAGGCGGCAAGGACAATCATTGTTGAACACGCTGTATCTGCCGCTTTAGTTACTTATTTACAAGAGCAATAAATATTTACCATTAGTGCCGTTCAAGCCGTCCTTTCCCGGTAATCCAGGCATCCCGTCAATCCCAGGCAAGCCGTCGTGTCCATTCCTTCCGGGCATGCCATCCAAACCTGGCTCTCCTGGAATTCCATTTTGACCATCATGGCCAGGCCGACCCTGCTCGCCTTTCTCACCCGGCAAACCGACGAAACCTGCAATGTTTGAAAGTTGCCTCTTCATTCTTTGTAGAACGATTTCAAACTATTTAATTATAACGCACAGTTCATTCGGGCTGCCATATAGTAACGGCGTCGGCTGGGACCGAACACCTCGTTTAAGTGACTATGATGGTCTTTTTCAGCTATTTTGGCGGGTGAGGCGGGGTGAGATATTTTTTTTTACGTTTCAACTCCGAAAAATATAAAGACAGGCTCAAAAATTTTCATACAACTAAGGAACAGTAAATTTCCAGAACGTTCCTATTTCTTTCCATGGTTGATTGAAACATTGAAATTACTTTCCATGCATTTGTAAGAATTAAGATGTTTGTGTTTGGTACGCACTCGTACACATTCATGCACGATATTGTATGAGCAAACAGAAACCAAAGTTAAATTGGCGTGAGTACAGCTATTGCGCTCGTATTAGCATATTGTTACAAAACTCGCTAGAGATCCCGACGCGCGAATAAGAGACACCTGCACAATCGGCGGAGAAGCCGTGCATCAAAAATTTGCAAGAATATAATACCGAAACCAACAGACTTTTCTAGAGCTGTCCTGAATAGACTAGCAACCAAGTATACAGGGAGTGTAACATAAGTAGATACTGTCACGAAGCTCGCGACCATCCCGGCTCTTTCTAGAGAAATCTAGATTTCCGCGTTGCATTCGGGAAGCATCGAGAGACTGCAGGGGTAGGTCACGACACGTCGAGACTTCTGGTGGAGGTGCCGTAGAAGGTACGCGTATATTCTCGACGCAGATACCAGAAAAATCCTCGTGTGCTGGAAACACCAACAGGAAGCAAGGAAGCAACCTTCGATGCCACTATAAGAGAGGAACTCGACCTGGCATCGGCAGAGTTTGAATCAAGCGATCGTGGCGTTAACATCTCAAGCGACATTGTGAATTTCTGAGCGATTGATAATTGTGTGCGTTATTTAGTGGTATTGGTAGTAGTAAATAAAGTGCAGTTTGTTTATAAGTAAATCAGTCCGTTCAATTTCGAAATAGGCGAACCCGAATACCGTAACAATACTGTGAAAGATTTCAGGAGGTGATTTCTGAGACCATTCTAAGAAAAAAGGTACGAACATAATATACTATTGGTAACAAAATGAACTCATACAGCGTCTAAATCCAGTCGCCGTGATTATTCATCATTTGGTTGGGGTGGATTCGACTTTTTGACGATTTCGTCGTCATGGTCTCCCAGAGTCGTCATTTCTGAGAGATCAAGCTGTCAAAGTCAAGTTGAAATTTGAAAATATTGGTGTAGTTTTTGAACTGGATCTGCCTTGGATGCTGCACTCCGATTCCAAAAGCCTACTTTCGATAAATGTGGGTGAGAGAGAACAGCAAATGAGTTTCCTTCCTCAAGTCTGTTGAAAACGTCTTCCTAGCAGCCACCCTGCAGCACAGTTCAGACTCTCAAACTCGGCGGTTCGCAGTCATCGAGCAGCCCAGAAAGGCAGTTTCGTTTATCGCTTCTCGTGTCGTACTGAAGGGATCATGTCGTAGTTGATCGAGCAGCGCTTGGTCTTGGTCCACAGTGGAAGTTCTTGGCCTTCCGGCACCACCTCTTCTAGCAAAGTTCCCGTGTTTCGCCCATTGCTTCTTCACAGACAGTACAGTCATTTTGTCGATGCCAAACATCAAAGTAACCTTTCTAGAAAGACCTTCTTCCAGCTGTATAACAATTCTGTTCCTTCGTTCATGCTAAATTGAGGCATGATTGACGGAAGCTTGATTGAGCTTTGTCACCTTGGCAGCTTGGCACTGACAGAAATGTTCAGTTCACGCAGCCAAAATATAGCTGTATGAGTTAATTTTGTTATCAATAGTACCTATGGGTCCGAAAATGCTTACTCGCTGAATTATATCTCCTCAAAGTTGAGACCCTGAAGAAGGTTCTTATTTATCATCTCCAAAACTCTTGAACGTAAAATTGCGCATATTCACCACATCCACTAAAGTTTTTATGCTTATTAAGATAACAGATGAAAAAGTGTTTTCTGCATGAAATCTACGCCGATGAAAACAGCTATCTGAAATAGCCCAGGTATTTTAGGTGCTATTCAAGTCAAAGCGTGAACTAATTTATGGTCGGCCAAATTTTTCATAAAACGACAGTAAAGTGTGTCTGCCATAACATACCAAAAGTCCCCTAAGATCCCGTGTCGGCGTCCCCCTTTTTGGAGCGTTTTTTCTGAAATATGACAGTTACATTATAAGCATAACACACAGATATTGGGACGCGCGCCTGTCACCCGGAATAGCTCAGTGGCAAAGGCTTTGCTTTCCGATTGATGGATCGCTGGTTCGATTCTCGTTCAAGACACAATTTTTTTTTTCCGTGAAAGTGATTTTTTCCTTCTCCTAAAAATTATCCAAGGGATGAGAGTGATTATTCTGAAGCATTTTCGACTTTTTTCTCGTGAAAATTAATATATTAATACGAGTTCTGGACACATAATAAACAATAAGCTGTGATGCCATCATGGCTTTTTCGTCACATTTTTCAACTCATAAAATGTAGTTACCTGTCCATTGCGAAATTGTATTTAGGTATTTTCAATAATAATGCTGGACGAGCATTTCCATTTGTCCTTGTCAATCAATTATCAATTATCCTTATCAATTTGAAATACAGGTGATTCCAACCTGTCGGGCTATCGCTAGGGTGTTGCTAAAGGGCACCCGTTCGAGTACAAATGTGCAAAATATTCTATTTTCGCGATATCCGAAATGTACAATAATGATTAAGGAAGAGTAACAAGAATAGACCTTTTGAAAGGAAGGCCTAAAAAAATAAAAGCCAGTTTTGAACCAAAAATAAACCTTGTAGAAACATTTTTGTGTTCATAGGTTAAATAACAAGAATTAATTGAAGAAGTCATCCTCGTCTTCGTTCGTTCGTTCGCCAAAAATTTTGAGGTGCCTCCGTACTCAGAGTTTTGGTGAAGTAGTTTTGCTGACATATCAAATTTGATCAGAAAAACCAGCTGAATCCAACGGTCTTTACCGCAACTCGCTAGCTTTAACGGATATTGAGAAAAATGGGGGTGGACATCTTTTTTGAATGACCCTGTATATAAAAAAACGTGGGTGCGCAACCATCGGAAGAAGTGAAACTTCTATAGATATGAATCAATCAGCAAACAACGTTCGAAGATGTGTTCTTTTCGTACTCCCGCTCCGCTCCCTCACGGTTTGTATCATCTTGTTTTTTTTTTATTATCAAGCTTATTATTATTATTATTATTATGAGTCACTCAAAGGGCAGAATACTTTCGACATAATTTTTTCACGATTAGTCTTCTTTTGTTTCTTTTCTCGCTGCGCTCGGCGCCCTAACTCCCATTCTCCGTCACATGAAGTCTCACTCATACCCCTAATACAATAAATATCTATTTTCATCAATAATATTCTCCACAAATAATTATGCGAATGTGACATCGTGACGGATTTTCTTACTGTACGATTTTCCCCATTATATTACAGCACGGTGGAAACTGTGTTCTGGCAGGCACAGCATGGCAATCTAATAATCTCCACAAAGTATAAGAATGTCGTTTGGAAAACTCGATCCGGTATTAATTTCAATTGAAAAAATATAAAATACATAGGTATTTACATAGGTATGTAGGTAGGTACCTCGTGAATGTGATTTGAGGTAACTACGTGGCTCTAGAGTTCGTACGATATTATCTTCTCCAATCAAAATATGGCCGTAAGATAAATTGAAATATTGACAGAATTGATATGAGTATTTACAGTTATGTGCTCGCCACCGTACTTATATTTAGAATGTCACATTTAATTGAGGTGAAATCAAACCATTCAAAAAATCAACGAAGAATAATGTCAAAAATCAATTTCCAAGCATAAAAATTTGATTATCAAACCAGTATGATATCATCGCTATACAATCTGACATCTAGAACATTAAGCAACTGTTTCAGCCTCAATTGTCGAGAATTATTCTTCCTCTCTGGGCTTTAATCATCCACCCCTGCTTTTCTGCTTAATAGGTAGGCACATAGGTACCTGAAAGTTGTGTCTACATTTGGGTGTGCGGCATTCGATTTTATTTTTGAATTGTAAACGTCCGTTGAAGAATATACCCAGGGTCGGGCTTGGCCTATTTGCCGCCTGCGTGCCACCGAAAAATTGCTGCCCCCCTCACCGGCAGTGGAGAGCCCCCCAAATGCGGGAATGAAAAGAATCCTTCGAAATTCAACTTAATTATTATATTACCGCCCCTATGACTTGCCGCCTGCCGTACCCGCCTGCGCGCCATAACGCACTGCACGCCTGCTAGGCCCGGCCCTGAACATACCTCCCTATCCCTATAATAAAATACATCCGCTCGAATCTATTCAAGCCAAATCGAGAACCATTCCTGTCGGGCCAACAGTACGACAACACGAAAAGCAGTCCAGTGTCGGCGATTAGTAAAAAATAAAACCGAACGCGGCGAGCGCCGCAACAGCTTATTCTTCCATTTCCTGGGACGACCCAAGGTCAGACAAGACAACGTTACAGACGTTCGTTACAACCACTGATGCTATGAACCAATTCCAACTCCCAAAACCAAAACCAACTCCCATGTGTGGTTCTGCGTTAGTGATGTGTTGTGATCTAGGCGCGAGAATAGAAGTTTCACTTCAAAAAGGAAGTGGTTCAGATTGTAGATTAGAGGTGGTCGTTTGGTCTCGGAGGATCCTTTCTGCACTGCGACCTATAAGATCTTTTGTGCGTGACCATGCTTTTATTTAATGTCCCAGGGAATCCACCTTGTGTGAAGTGGTTCAAAGAAATGGGACAGTGATAGTATAACAAGCTAGAGGACAAGTGGAAATGCTCGTCCAGCATTATTATTGAAAATACCTAAATACAATTTTGCAATGGACAGGTAACTACATTTTATGAGTTGAAAAATGTGATGAAGAAGCCATGATGGCATCACAGTTTATTGTTTATTATGTGTCCAGAACTCGTATTGATAGATTTATTTTCTCGAGAAAAAAGTCGAAAATGCTTCAGAATAAGCAGCCTCATCCCTTGGATAATTATTAGGAGAAGGAAAAAGCAACTTTCACGAGAAAAAAATTTGTGTCTTGAACAAGAATCGAACCAGCGATCCATCAATCGGAAAGCAAAGCCTTTGCCACAGAGCTATTCCGGGTGACAGGCGCGCGTCCCAATATCTGTGTGTTATACTTATAACGTAACTGTCATATTTCAAAAAAACGCCCCAAAAAAGGGGACGCCAACACAGGATCTTAGGGGACTTTTGGTATGTTATAGCAGACACTCTTCACTGTCGTTTTATGAAAAATTTGGCCGACCATAAATTAGTTCATGCTGTAACTCGATAGTACCTGGACTAAAAGCCCTATTTCGGATAGCTGTTATCCCTGTTTTCATCGGCTGTCTTCTGTGGGTACTAAATCATATCACTGTTCTAAAAAGTAGTTAAGCGAGTAATCAGATAGGTAGGTACGTAAGTAAATCTTCTCTTGAAGTTTCTTCACCAAATGAACATCAACAAATGGCAGCAAAATTTCAATTTGAATCCAATTTGCTTACACTGCATGTTATTAGTACAAAACAATGTCACCTCTATTTCCCATTTGACCCGGTATTCCGGGGAATCCCTTGTCTCCTCTTTCGCCTTTGGGACCTGGTGGGCCCATTGGACCAGGTAGGCCCGGACAGAACTGGTTAACTTTCTTGCAATAGCCTTCCAGAGCTTTTTCCTGTAACAATAATGAAGGTATGTTATAGTTATAAGAATATTGTTATGAAAAAATCGGTGCATGAAATTTTGCATGCCTTCGAGATTATAGGAATAAAATAATATGTAAGTACCGTCTTATTTTTACTCTTCTTGTATGTTTGTGAATTAGCTTGACCGGTTCCGACCAATAACTATGAAGTCATCTTTAGGGACTGTCACCGAATTAAAAATGATATTTAATTTTCCAAACCCTTCGATTAAAATCTCACGGTCCTAAAGTTGGGAAGGCAGTAATTTCATAAATGTCGGTACCTCGTCATGGAATAGCTAATTGAGGATTTCCTGTGGTGAATTTTAGTAGTAGTAGTAGTAGAATTTCTACATATTGGTAGAGGTCTCTCTCCTTGAAAATAGTATACCGGGTGATCATTTGAAAACTATCCACCTGCAACATCTCCCGATTCCTAGTGCAAAGGTCTTTGAGCAAAAACAGGTCGATTTTTATATCGAGGGGGACATCTAAAACATACATTGAAGAGTTAATATCTTGAGCCCCCTCGCCCCCACTCACCCCAACTTTGAAATTTCAAATGACACTACCTATCTTGCGATACGTCAAATTGAAGAGATTGAAATTCTCTTTCTAAAAAAAATATTTTAAAATTTTTCAACCTCACCCCCTGTTCTCCGTAAAATTCTCTGAGTATCCAAGTTAATATTCTTGACCTCCATTTCCCTTCAATACAGTAAACGTCATCCTGCACAGCATCGAAAGAGATAATTTTCTATAAAAAAAGTGCTACCCAAATTTACCCCTTCGCTCCCCCCACCTGAACTCAAAAATTTAAAATGTCAATACTCACCTTGTAATACATCAAATTAAAGGAAATTGAACTCTCTTCCTGAAAAAGATTCTTTCTCAATTTTTAAAGCCCCCCATCTCCCCCCTAGAATACTCCAAATGACCAATTTTTTGGGGGAGGGGTAGAAAATTTCGAAAAAATTATTTTTGGAAAGAGAATTCAATTCCCTTCAATTTGATGTATCACAAAGTAGGTGGTGTTCTGTTGAATTTGGGAGTTGAGGTGGGGGGGAGCAAAGGGGGGAATTTGAGTAGCACTTTTTCCATCAAAAATTTTCTTCTTCAATGCTATCTAGGATGTCGCCGACTAAATTGAGAAAAAATGAGGGGTCCAGAATATAAAATGGGACAGTCAGAGAATTTTCAGGGAAAAAGGGGTGGGGTTAAAAAATTTCAAAATATTTTTCTCAGAAAGAAAATTTAATTTCCTTCAATTTGATGTATCGCAAGATAGGTAATGTCATTTGAAATTTCAAAGTTGGGGTAAGTGGGGGCGAGGGGGGTGAATATAGAAATTTGCCAATATATGTTTTGGTTGTCTCCCTCGATATAAAAATCGACCTGTTTTTGCTCGAGAAAATATTCACTAGGAATCGGGAGTTATTGCAGGTGGATAGTTTTCAAATGATCACCCGGTATTATTATACGAGTTTGATAAGACTAAGTTTGTCACACGACTGTTTTTGGGACACGACGAACGCAGTGAGGAGGGTCCCAAAGGAAGGAGTGTAACGAAACGTCTTATTAAACGAGTGCAATATACTATTTTATCTATTTTGCCTCAAATCAAATATTTGAAAATAAATTGGAAAATTCTAGGGGTAGCAACGCCGTTCAGTGTCATAAAAGTCGAGCGCCAGTACGATACGCGTTTGCGTTCGAAAAGTGGCCAGTACGATACGGGACTAGATAAAAGTCATTTATTGTTATTTCAAAGATGGTGGGTGTCATTCGCTTCGTCGCTTGAGCTATGAACGAGAATTCAATTTTTCCCCCGATGTCTTACACCGGCGCCGTGGGGCGAAGACCATCCAGCTTTTCAACGGTTCACTTTTGAGTACAGTTACCAGTTTTTTTTTTATAAGAAAAGGTGCGTAGGTTCTGACCCTATTATGAGATTTAATTATTTTATTCATAATTCATTGGAGTTTACGCCTTGGCGTGAGCGGTGATTGTTGTTCGCTTCGACCTTGTGTTTCTTTTTACCGGAAAAGTGGTTTATGTGCGGTTTAATTTGTTCAAAGTTGCACTGAGGGCGCCCTTTAGGGTTCGCTAACCATAGGTCTCACCCGGAGAGCGCCACTTAACGTGGAAATTTGGAAATTGGATTTTACTGTCGCATGTTCTGCCATCGTTATCGCTGAGAGTGCTGATAAGGAACTCATTGTAAACACCGCGCAGAGCCGGACTTGGAAATTTTGCAACTCCGCTACCGGAGTGGGCACCGGGGATGGTGAGTCCTCCCGGTGAAAATGGAGATAAGTCCGTGGACCCAGATGAAGCTGCCTTCAACCGATCGAATGTAATAACAAGAACGCCACCTGAGACCATCGATAATGACAACATGAGAAGAAAAGAACAAAACATAGAACTGAAGAATCTTATCAAGGCAAAGGAAAACCTGGCTGGAGACGAAGAGAAGGTTGAAAGAGTGAAATTGATGGATGAAGAATTTATGACAGAGAATGCAGATAGTGTACATGATGAAGAAATGGAATACGACGACGATGAAGACGACATTGAAGATCAACAAGTGGAGAACGTTCTGCACGCCCTGGAAAAAATCAGGAAGGCGACAACAAGGGAGCTCACAGGAAAAATTGCCTTCACCAGGGGGGACCAAAAAAGTGTCGTTGAAGCGTCTGCCACAATCTACGCCAACATGATGAGAATCGTGAGAAGACTTCATCGTGCTGAAAGGGATCGTCTAAGAATAAAACTTGCCATGGAAGAGCAGACAAACAAAATGCAGCAGCAACGAAATCATCATCAAAAACAGCACCAAATGGAAACCGCAGCCCATCAAGAAAAGCCTACTTATTCAGGTATGGTGAAGACTTACGGTACGATCCAGCAGAAAAAAACTGAGCGCACTGACACACCTTGGACGACACCACCTAAGGCAAAAACTACTCCCGACCCGCAGTTTTACGTAGAAACTATAGATGATGAAGACATTACGACCAAATGGGTGGAGATTCGCAGAAAAATCAAGGCAAAGGACATCGGAGGAGGCTTCAAGGGTGTGATTCCCATCGATAAAAAGAAGATCCTAATCAAAACACACAATGCCGAACAAAAACAGAAGGCTATCAGTATCATTCAAAGTAGCTCAGGGATTACCTGCAAAGAACACATCCGAAGGAACCCAACTCTTCAAATCTGTGGTGCACCGGCTGGGATGACAGAGCGAGACATCATTGAAGCGATCACGATCGAAAACGAAGATCTATTTCAAGGAATCAGTGAAACGGAGCTACAGTCGGGAATCAGATTACTTACCAAAAGACCTTGCCGTATACAAACTAAAGAAAATCTGATAATTTCGGTTGTGTCGACTATAGCCAAACGAATTCTCAAAAACTCAAAAGTCACCATCAATTTAACAAACTTGTTCGTCATAGAAAGGGTTGATGTCGCCCTTTGCTATAGATGCCTTACCTTCGGTCACGTCCAAAAAAACTGTGAAGCAGAAGAAATCTGTCATCGCTGTGGCCAGAAACACAGCAGCCCTACCTGTGACAAAAAGTTGAATTGCATCAACTGCCAAAGAATGAGAATCAGAGACCGGGAACACTCGGCCAGAGACCCCAACTGTCCATGCTACATAAGAAAAGTGGAAATACAACGTGATAACACAAATTACGGGAATTGATATTTTCCATTTGTACTCTTTTCTAGATCTTATACAACTTTTCCTTTTAAATCCTACCTACATCATGGATAATTCCAGGTTGAATGTGGCACACTTGAACGTACGATCAATAATTGCCCACATTGAGGATTGCAAAACTTTTTTTACGGATGGTAAATTCGACCTAATTGCGGTGGGTGAAACTTGGATTGGGCGGGACTATGATGGTGACCGTCCGGTGAGTTTGGATGGTTTTACTTTCATAAATGCAGGTCGTGTCGGTCGGGGAGGTGGTGTGGGATTTTTTATTTCCAATAAACTTCAGTTTGATATTATAAAAACAAATTCTTCTACTGAACAGCTATGGTTGAGTGTGAGCATCGGTTCTGAAAAGCTAATTTTCGGTGTATGTTATAGGTCTCCATCTACTGACGTCGATTTATTTTTGCAGGAGTTGGAAAATAGTATTTTCACTTGTTCTCTCATCTCAGAGAAGATAACATGCTTAGGAGATCTCAATATAGATATGTCTGTGAATAATACGAAGTCCATGAAGTTGAATCACCTCCTGAAAGAACTGCAACTTCATCAAATAATCACTGAACCTACACGTGTAACTAACAACACCTCCACGTTACTATTTAGATCTCATAGTTGTATGGGACCTGAACCGGGTTTTGTCGTCGGGTGTTTCTCCTTGTCACTTCTCGGACCATGATCTAGTTTTCTGCAGTCTAGACATCAAGTCCAATAAAAATACGCCCGAGTTTCGGTACTGTAGGAATTTCCACAATATAAACACAGATCAATTTAGAGCGGACCTAGCATCAATGCCTCTTCACAACATCTACAGGACGCGCGCCATTGATGAGAAGGTGGAGTTACTGCAGGTAAACATACTACACGTACTCGACGACCACGCTCCGTTAAGACGTATCAGATGCACAAAAAAGCCGGCTCCCGGGCTAACATCTAATCTTCGGTTTCTTATGAAGTTGAGAGATAAGGCAAAAACGTCTTTTAAAAAGTCAAAAAAGTCTGCTGATTGGGACTATTATAAACAGCTCCGGAATTATACAACCTTAGCTGTCCGCAATGAGAAAGTTGCCTACTTTCGTCACAGTTTCACAAATTGCAAACCGAGAAACATGTGGAAACAGCTGAGATCACTAGATTTGAAGCCGGCATTGACAAAGCTACCCAATCATCTTAAAGATCCGAACGCAGTAGGCAATTATTTTCAAAACTCTATTCCCATTAATCTGATTGATTCTTCCAAAACCGCTGAATACTATAATGAAAATACTATTGACAACAATGACAATAATTTTGCTTTCCAACTGTTAACTGAAGAACAGCTCCTGAAAACTTTTGATAGGTTGAAGTCGAACGCTGTGGGATATGATGGTATAAACCTTTACGTGCTGCAACTGAGTTTCCCGATTATCGCAGACTATATAATACATATCTTGAACGAATGCATATTGAATAGCTACTTTCCTTCCGCATGGAAAACGGCACACGTCATCCCTATTGCAAAGTCAAGCTCAGTTCAAGATTTCAAAGATCTGCGCCCTATAAGTATTCTTCCCACTTTGTCAAAACTTCTAGAATCTGTCTTGAATTCCCAGCTCTCTCACTATTTGAACTCATTCGGCTTGTTTCCATCCCACCAATCGGGTTTCAGACCTAATCACAGTTGTACCACAGCACTGTCGAAAATTACAGATGATGTTTTACGAGCAACGGATGAAGGTAAGCTAACCCTCCTTGTGTTACTAGACTACTCTAAGGCGTTTGACTCGATCGATCACAAAATTTTAATTTCGATACTTCACTACATGGGTTTAAGTGGAGATGCTGTCTCGTTGCTGGAGTGTTATCTGAGGGACCGAGTGCAAATTGTGAAAATTGATGGTGAATGCTCAGAGCCGATTGTTGTCAATCGCGGTGTCCCACAAGGGTCAATTTTGGGTCCACTGCTGTTTGCACTGTATACCGTAATGCTTAATACGTATTGCCATCATTGTCAGTTTCACCAGTATGCGGATGATACACAAATTTATCACTCGTTCGATCCAGCAGACTTGGATGTAGCTTTAGATAAGATCAACGAGGATTTAGTAAGAATACAGACGGCCTCCATCAACCACAAGTTAACTTTAAACTCTGCAAAAACAACTGTCTTACTCTTTGGCAACAAGCGTAGCTGCGATCGTCTTGAAGAAAGAATTCATCTCCGAATTGGAAATTGCACTTTAAAAGTCTCCAAGGAAGCCAAGAACCTAGGCATTATTCTTGATAACAGTTTCCGCTACAGACGGCACATTTCCAAGTGCATTCAACGAGCTTTCCTCAACCTTAGATTACTTTACCGACATCGACAATACCTTTCCATTCAAACTAAGAAATTGCTATGCGACTCCCTAGTACTGTCACAATTCACCTTTTTCTCGCCAATTTATTCCGCTCTAATTGATAAGTCGACCATTTACAAAGTACAAAAAATTCAAAACTCTTGTATAAGATTTATTTACGGTATGCGCAAGTACGACCATGTCTCGTTCAGGTTGAGGAACTTGGGATGGCTCAACATGGAAAATAGGATGGTTTTGCAGATGGCTTGCTTTTTGAAAAAGATCATTGACACTTCAGAACCTAAATACCTGACTGAAAAGCTCAGCTTTCGAACCGATGTTCACAACGTTAATGTCAGGTCAAAGGGACTTCTCACGGCACCGATCCACCATACGACACTGTTCGAGGGCTCATTTACATACAGTGCTCACCGGACGTTTAACAGATATTCCCGGCTATATTCTTGTTTTCATTCTGTCAAATCATTTCGTGCTGCCCTGTTCACTGTGCTATTCGAAAATCAATGTTCCACATTTTGAACAACCCTCCTTTTCCTGCCAGGCGCCTACCTAGTCAGATCCCTATAGCTTAATGTACGTGCCCATTATTATCAGAATTTTTAAGTTACTGTGTTATTCTCCTTGTTGTATGAATTTTATTTATTTCTTATATGAAACTGTTTTGAATTGTGAGTTTATTTGATAGGAATAATTGTTGATTTATTTATTCATTTATCTTTTTGTTTTGGTTAGTCCCTGCGTGGAGTTGAGTGGAAGAACAGAGGGCAAGGTTTATTCAAACTTTGTCCACCTGAACTACGCTCCACCGGTGCACTTCTTTTTCTGAATAAAGACATTTATTATTATTATTATTATTAGTTGCCAGCAATACACATTGTCACTCAATGCATGGTCGCAATTTAAAAAAATGCGGTGACCGTGTCATAAAGGGCCTAAAGGGGACCCGAAGCCGCACATTTTACAGTGACGATTCTATCACCATTCTCTTCCTTATGCAATTTTGAGTCGATGTAGATATGGAAAAATCCGATTTACTTACTTCAACTATTCCATTTTCGTACTTGAACATCGCCCACTGACGTTTTCATTTACAACTCTCAACGTTTGACAGCTAGCCGACCGCTACGTGCGACATTCCGACATTGCTCATTGCAGGAAAGAAGGAATAAAACACACAAAAAAAGGGAAGAAACTTGTTTTGACGTATAATAATAATTCTGTAATTTTTTGAATCTGACTGCCAATACTCTACTCAGTTAGAAAATTGAATAAGAGATGGCGCTGCGTGCTTGCCAAGAATAGAGAGACTGTACTATAGAGTGACGAAGCTATGAAAGGGATATATCGGTATTCTCTGTCAGTGTCTTGGCATTTCCTGGCCTCGTCAAAATTTAAAACAAAGTTAGCTGGGGTGGGCGTGGTTGCTATTGACATTTGTCATTTTCACGATTTGTTTACAAATTTGAATTGTCATTATTTTGCATGCCGAAATCGCCGAAATCCGGGCTAAAAGTGCCAAAACGAAAAAGGTGCACCGTGAAGCAGTACAAGAGTCGGGAAGATGTGATGTTTTCCTTGCCGAAGAAACCATCAGGTATAGAATCTTGCAAAATTGTTGAACTTCTATTATTGTGCTTTTTGGGTTTTCCAGCTGTTCGGGGCCAGTACCTACTGAAATACATAATATACCTACTGCGCGTACGGCAATTACAAATATATCTTCACGATGGGGTCACCACGTCGACGGTTACTGCATTCAACGATCAATGGAATTTGCGTTCGACGGAATGAGTTGGATGATGAAACTTACGTTCGACGAAATGCCAGCAGTACTTGAAATACGGTGATCGAAAGCATCTGCTATGTATGGAACACAATATACATGCCTAAAACAGTTTTTAAGAGTTTCTGTTAAATTTAGTGAAAAAATCTGTGTTGAAAGATGAAACGGTCGACTTAACCTCAACAAAAATATTGACAGCTCATGTCATGCATTTTGACTGTGACGCAGGGTGGTTTAGTAACAAGCAATGGCACCACACCCTGACGTGCAAATACCCTAGTGCTCTAGCTTTCTCTCTCTCTATACCCTCTCGCTCAATGACTGGGCTTGCGTCTCTCTCTGGGTAACCAGATCCCAGGTCTCTCTAGCCAAGAACCAGTCAGGAGAAGGTATGGTGTCACGAGTGTGCACGTTTCGCTCTGCATCATGTAGTCCGTTTTGAATAAACTTGTGCAAAATCAACGCTTTCTTTTTATCACCATAAAATTGGTCAATCTCGCCGCATGTTTGCGAGCCATCGCCAAAACAAGATATACAGTTCACATCAGCATTCGACGCAATTTGTCATCATTGCAAAATTCTGAGTCACCGCAGTGTCAACCAAGCTGGCATAGCTTCTCTCTCACAGCCTCAGCCCCGCAGCCGGCACCAGCAGCAGCAGCTCCTGCTACAGCATCGTCAGAGGCGCCTGCAAAAAGCCAAGGTCTGCAACGCAAGCGGAGGATTGAAGCATTCCAGGAATTGGGCCCGGTGAGCTCCTTTTATTCCACTTTTCCCGATTTTTGTCGTAGTTTAAGCAAGTGTTCTTTCTTTGTCTCGCCACAATGTCAGATTTGGACGTCCTTCCGACACTGCGTAAAAAGCGAGGTATTATTAAGCGAAAACTCACGTCATTCACAAAGCATTGTGAGAAACTTGATTTTGCCTCTGAAAGACGCCTTTCATCCGAGACAATCTCGGAGCTAAAACTCAGGTTAGAAGCATTTGAGCCGATTTTAGCGGAATTTGAGTCAATTCAGAATGAGCTAGACCTGGTTGAAGACGATATTGACGCGCAGGTGTACGAACGGGAATCATTTACAAATTCGTACTATCGCGTTTGTGTGCAGGTCAGAGGCGTTCTTGAGAGTCACGAATTCGCGCAATTTAGGCCAATTAGTGAAGCTTCCAGCAGTGATGTCGACGTGCATGAGACACTGCTAGACAATAATCATCGTAATAATAATTTTAATCGTCACAATGATTTCGATCAAACCGGTATTTTTACGGCGCCAGCGGCTCCTCAGAATAGCTTTGGGCAGCAGCCTCCTCCTGCGGCGCTCGCGGGCGCAGCAGGACCTCCTGGTGCATCGCAGCAATCAAGTACCGGCATGCAAAACGTTCAGTTTCCCTTTTACAACCCTCATGCTTACAATATCAGCGCTAGGCTGCCGCCAATGCCATTGCCAACTTTTGATGGCCAGGTAGATAAGTGGTTGTGTTTCAAGGACGAGTTTTTGGCGGTTGTTCATAACAAGGCTTTTTTATCGGAAACTGAGAAGTTTCATTACTTAAGGTCAGCCTTAAAAGGTCAAGCGGCTGAAGTAATATCATCTTTGACGGTATCCTCTGATAGCTACGCCCATGCCTGGAATCTTTTGAAAAACAGGTTCGAAAATCGAAAGCTGCTCGCAAACGAGGCCATTTCAAAGATTCTTTCTTTGCCACAAATAACTAGAGAATCGGCCTTGGAATTTCGAGCATTGTGCGACAATGTTACAAAGCAAATCAAAACTTTGGAATTGTTAGGTCAACCAGTTGAACATTGGGGGTTAATAATCACGCATATTGTAACTTCAAAGTTGGATTTGACTTCCCGCAGAAATTGGGAAGAACTTCAACTAAATAAAAGGGATCAAATTCCAACCATTGAAGAACTTTTAGAGTTCTTGAGGAACAGAAGTTCTCTTTTGGAGACTTTGCATCCCCGAAAGGTCTCACAGGTAAAAAATTCTGTTTCATCATCTAGGACCTTTGTGGCTCATGACTCTCATGTCAAAGGTATGTCGGGTCACAAATGTCTGAACTGCGGCAAGGATCATTTGATTTATACATGTCAATCTTTTTTGGAATTAGGAATCAACGAACGTGAAGCAAGAGTGATACAGTTGAAACTTTGCACTAACTGTTTTAGTCCATACCACATTCTAAAAAAGTGCAAATCGAGTGCCTGCCGCAAGTGTGCCAAAAGGCATAACACATTATTGCACAAAGAGCTTGAGCAGCCTGTGGCTCCTGCTGCTAATGCTATCGAGCCGAGGACGTCAATCAGTGGACACGCCTCTTCATTTCAAAATTCACATTCTGGCCTTCAGCCTTGCTATATTTTGCTGTCAACAGCCATCGTTGACGTAGTAGATTCTAGAGGCCAGACAATACAAGCTCGCGCGCTCCTGGACTCTGGTTCGCAAGCTAACTATGTGTCAGAGGACTTCCACAAAAAACTCGGGCTTAAAGTTGAATCCATTCAAGTTCAGGTTCAGGGAATCAATGAATGTGTCACAATGATCAATAAAAAGTGTGATATTCATATCCAGTCCAAGTTCAGCAAATTCAAAAGACATGTACCTTGTTACATAACGGAAAAAATAACTCAATCATTTCCACATTTCTCAATCAATGCCGATGATTTGGAAATTCCTAAAAACTTGGTTCTTGCCGATCCCACATTTGGACAAAAAGGCTCAGTCGATTTACTGCTGGGCGCAGGTTTATTTTGGTCTTTGTTATCTGCTGGTCAGGTAAAGATGGGTGCAAACAAACCCATTTTGCAGAAGACCGTCTTAGGTTGGGTCGTGAGTGGATGCATACCATTGCCTGCTCATGCGCCACCAAATATTTCGGCGTGCCATTTCGGTGAGATTCAAAACTTGGATGAACAGTTGTGCAAATTTTGGGATCTGGAGGAGGGTTTCCACTTCAAAGGTGTTCGTTCTCTCGAAGAACAAGCATGTGAAGAACATTTCGCCAAGCACACAAAACGAGACGTAACCGGACGATTCATTGTCAAATTGCCATTGAAAAGTGAACCCTCCGAGTTGGGTGATTCAAGGTCAAATGCGTTGAAGCGGTTTTACTCAACAGAAAGAAAGCTAGCTCGAGATGCCAGCTTAAGGCAACAGTATAATGACTTCATGAAAGAATACCAAGATCTGGGTCACATGACCAAATCACTTCCAGAGCCGCTATCAGAGCCTGAGTTCTTTTTGCCACACCATGCTGTTCTCAAAGAGGACAGCTTGACAAGCAAAATTCGGGTAGTATTCGACGGGTCTTCCAAGACCACAACTGGATTGTCAGGAAACGACATCCAAATGGTTGGTCCAAAATTGCAACAGGATATACTGAATATCTTGATCAAATTTAGGAAGCATTCCATTGCCGTTACCGCTGATATAGAGAAAATGTATCGGCAGGTTCTTGTGTCACCTGAGGATCGACCTCTGCAAAAAATATTCTGGAGAGAGAGCCCCTCAGATCATCTCGGAGAGTTTCAGTTGTGCACGGTTACTTATGGGACTGCTTCGGCATCCTATTTGGCAATCCGGTGCCTTCAACAAACGGCTCATGAGCATGCTGAGCAAAAACCGTCTGCAACATCAGTGATCCTAAAAGATTTCTACGTGGACGATCTTATCACTGGTGGAGATGATTCTGAGTCGCTGATGCAGGATATTAATGACATAGTCAAAATTCTCGATACTGGAGGCTTCCATCTCAGAAAGTGGACTTCCAATAAACCTCATCTTCTGCAATCTCTGAATCCATCTGATGCGTCTGTTTTTGAGGTAGGCCATGAAGCCAACTCAAAACCACTAGGTGTAATATGGAAACCCGATGACGACATATTTACCTACCTAGTTAAGCCAAAGATTCTGAGCGAATCAGCCGCTACTAAGAGAGCGATTCTCTCAAGAATTTCTCAAATTTTCGATCCCTTAGGAATTCTTGGCCCTGTCATAACTGTGGCTAAAATCATAATGCAAAAGCTTTGGCAGTGCAAATTGGGATGGGACGAATCCATCCCATCTGATTTACATTCAGTTTGGTCTGAGCTGGAATCAAAACTTGATCTCTTAGGCCAGGTTCAATACCCGCGACGTGCCGTGCTATGCAATGTTGCACAAATCGAACTCCATGGCTTCTCTGATGCCTCAGAGTCAGCCTATGGGTGCGTAATCTACATCAAGTCGGTATTATCTGATGGATCCAGCACGTTGAGGCTCCTGTGTTCTAAGGGACGGGTTTGCCCGTTAAAGAAAACTACGATTCCAAAACTGGAGCTGTGCGCAGCTCTTCTGTTGGCCAAGTTGGCCGAGCAAGTGCGTTCCTCATTGGAAATACAGTTTTCCAGACAAGTATTTTGGTCCGATTCTCAAATTGCTTTGGCTTGGATAAGGGGTTTTCCTGGAAAGTGGAAAACTTTTGTGGCCAACAGAGTGGCAGAAATTCACGCACTGACTGACATTTCTGATTGGAGACATGTTCCTGGCCCGGAGAATCCTGCCGATTTGGTCTCAAGAGGTTTGCAACCTGAGCAATTGATTGCCTCCACGCTTTGGTGGGATGGCCCTCCTTGGCTTCATGAACAAGAGGCTCACTGGCCTCCAGTCCCGACTCAGTCCCCGGAAGCTTCTATTCCAGAAGAGAGATCGGGAGTTCGGCCTGAAATTACTTGTGTAGGCGCAAGCCAGGAGGATAGTATTTTTGACAGATACTCATCCATTCAAAAGCTTCAGAGAGTCACAGCATACATTTTGAGATTCAGGAACAACGCGTCTCAAGCTAATTCGAAGCGGTCAGGTTTTCTAACTAAGCAAGAGTTAGATCACGCTCTCAAAGTGCTTATCAAAGTTGCTCAGCAGCAATCTTTCGCTCGTGAGCTACATAACCTGAGTCGTGGTTGCGCTATCAATAAAAACAGTAAACTCTTGGGTTTAAATACCTACCTCGACAACCTTGGATTACTCAGAGTCGGCGGTCGACTGAATAGGTCATCATTTTCTGAGGACAAAAAGCATCCGATAGTCCTTCCTCCTCATCATACGCTCTCCAAGCTAATAATGCGAAGCGAACACGTTCGATTATTGCATGCAGGTCCGTTAGCGTGCCTAGCTTCTCTCAGAGAGAGATTCTGGCCTCTTCATGGTCGCAAGCTTGCCAAAGGCATAGTCAAAGGGTGCTTGAAGTGCTATAGGGTTGCTCCTAAGGTTTCACGTCACATTATGGGGGACTTACCTTCATCGCGGCTCGAGTCAACTCGCCCGTTTTTAAAAGCCGGTATAGACTTCGCGGGGCCGATCCTCATTCGAGATCGCCCAACAAGGGGTTTTAAATTAACCAAGGTATATTTGGCTGTGTTTATATGTTTTTCGACAAAGGCAATTCACATCGAGGTAGTGTCAGATTTGTCAACCCAGGGTTTTCTGTCTGCTTTGCGTCGATTCTTCTCACGTCGCGGAATGTCTTCAGACCTGTTCACAGATAATGGTACGAATTTCGTCGGCACTAAAAACGAGATAACAAAATTGTATGAATCATTGAGGTCACATTCCGCTGAAATCGGCAGTTTGCTAGCTCAGGATAACGTGCACTGGCACTTCATTCCTCCGAGGTCGCCTCACTTCGGCGGTCTTTGGGAGGCTAACATCAAGTGTGCAAAAAATCAAATCAAAAGAGTCGCTGGTAATGCCACGTTGAGTTACGAAGATTTGCTCACTCTAACTTGCCAAATAGAGGCTTGCTTGAATTCACGCCCTCTATATCCTTGCTCTCCTAACCCCGTTGACTCTTTGCCTTTGACGCCTGCTCACTTCATTATCGGCGAAAGTCTCACTACTATCCCCGACATCGACGTGACTCCTGTGAAAGAAAACCGACTGGCCCAGTTTCAAAGGATTCAGAAGATGATTCAATGCTTCTGGAAAAGCTGGTCACGCTACTACATCGGTGAACTTCAGACCCGCACAAAGTGGAAAACCAATTACGAGCACCTGTTAAAGCCGGGAGTTTTGGTCATAATCAAGGAAGACAATCTTCCTCCTCTCAAATGGCACATGGGGAGAGTCACCGATGTCCATCCCGGACATGACGGAATTGTTCGCGCCGCCACCGTACGTACTGCACACGGCACCTTCAAGAGAGCTGCAATGAAGTTGTGCGTTTTGCCCGTTGAATCTGGTGTAGAGTGACAAGTGCCTCAATTTCGCCATGAAGAATGACATTTAAAGAAATGACTATGTGTTAATTTTCTCGTTGCAACTTTGCATTTCAACATGCTATTTCGTTATTTTTTTTATGAATTGATTCAGTCACCCATACTATTTCGATGTTCTCGTTCGTTTACTATTTTGTTATGTGTGTACTCTTGTAAGCCATTGCTTCCAATAGGGGGGCGGCATGTTTTGACGTATAATAATAATTCTGTAATTTTTTGAATCTGACTGCCAATACTCTACTCAGTTAGAAAATTGAATAAGAGATGGCGCTGCGTGCTTGCCAAGAACCAGTCAGGAGAAGGTATGGTGTCACGAGTGTGCACGTTTCGCTCTGCATCATGTAGTCCGTTTTGAATAAACTTGTGCAAAATCAACGCTTTCTTTTTATCACCAAAACTCGCAAAAAATAAGTAGTTGAGCGACAACGGCAACCAACAATACAGCTTAAGAACAGCGGGAATGGAGTGGCGACGAGTAAAGAAACTGGGCGATGTTTAAGTGCGAAAATGGAATAGTTAACGTAAGTAAATCGTACTCTTCGGTACCTGAATATCGTTCCGAAAGTGCATAAGTAAGGGAATGGTGGTATTGGTGGTGGAATCGTTAGGTACTGTAAAATATGCGACTTCAGGTCCCCTCTATGACACTGTCACCGAAAAATGCAATTTTCCAATTTCTCTAGCTTGCTAAGAAAAAATTCCTTTCCCTGACGTTGCCAGTCAGCAAGTGTATGGGGGGGGGGGGTCCTACCGCCCACCAAAAATTCGGAAAAATTAAGGACCGGTTTATAGTCACAACCCGGGCCTGTGTATAACATATCTATCAAAGATCTGTATTCACTGCTATCAAACTGAAGTTGGATTATTGGCGGCTGCTTGAGAAATCAATATAAAATATTGAGTAAACGCAGCATAAGGCTTATTGCGCACGAAATACAAAAGAACCCAACTTTAGAAAACTGTGTCGGTAATGACCGACCGCAAAGGACGTCGTAATTTAACGTTTCCTTTTTATTAACACAGAATAACACACCTATTTAGAGGGGAGAAAGAATGTGGAAAACTGAGGACGTAAACAACCCGCCTGCGAAAGCTGTCCAGGGTCATCAAAACCAATAAAATAACAAACCCCTCGCTAATGTTGTCAAAAACAAGCTACGAAAATCCGCAGGCCCCAGTCATAGATTCAATAAAAAAACTTTATTTGGCTTTTGTTCCTTATTCCTTTGGCTTCTTCGCCATTCGAACAAAGGGAGTTTTCTCCGAGTGGAATTAAAGCGGTCCAGTCCAGAGAGAGTATTTGCTATTTGACACAAACACGGGCAGGAGTGTGGTTTATTAAAATTATGCCGAGAACAATCATTTCCATTTTACAGTCAACGATTTCACTTAGGTAGTTGAGTTTGCACGACTGGTGTAGGGTACGAGTAGGTAGAAGCACAGAGTAGAAGATACCTATTAGTACAAGTACCTATATAGCGGCATATAGTATATATTACCGTGAAGAATGAAAAGCTTCCAAGAAAACGTGCAGCACTAGCAAACCGTCATTTTATTAAATTTGTGTCATATCTCCGTATCGGACGCTTTATTGAGCCCCTCTTCCCCCCGTGAGAATAAAACCTAAACAGATACCTATCTAAGTTAATTTTTCCCGTCAGAGATGTCTGCTTTTGCACTGGATTTTTAAGGGAATGACATCAACGTCAACTCAAGAGCGGAAAAATTAGCGGATGCCTTGTAGCTGCTCGTTTGCATAAGGAATAATAAATACCACCGAGAGGAGTAAGTAGTAAAGAAAGCCGTTGTCGTTGTGAAAACGTCACGCAACCAAATAGAATTAGTAACGACGAATTGCAATTGGAAAGCAATGAATTGGAAATTAGGGAATAATAAAGGACTGAAATGATGCTTTCGCCTAAAACTTTTAATCAAAACTAGATTTCAGTAATTGTCGGTAGCACCTAGGTGGGCTAGGTAAACATGTGCAACATTGCTTTCCAAACCCGCTCCAATTTATCCTCAGGAAACTTTATCGCGGCATTTATTAGCCGCCGGGCTCGAGGCATGTTTTAAGGGCAAATCGAGGGGCAAATTAACGCGAATACCTAGACCGTAATATTTGGCCAAACACTCGACCACTGAAAATTAATTTGTATCGTATTTTCACTTAAAATGCCTCGGAATGATGACTTGTGATTTCCTGGAAAGTTACCCTTCACATCACGAGCGATTCCTGCTACCAACCCTTTTAATTTGGTGTTGCATGTAGGGGAAGACGGGACAACCAACGTGGACCTTAAGAGTAAAGTAGAATTTTGAAATGTTATGTCAAGGCGTCAAAATCTAGCTTGCATCGTAACCATCATTCGTGCCAACACAACACATTTTTCCATCGCCTGCTCTAATGAAGAAAGCCGTAAAATTGATTATACACTATTACGAGCGGCGATTCTGGAAAACACGCGATCTTTCTAGACTCTTCCCATGAGGTCGCAGTGTACAAAAGCGGAGCTCTGGACATTCCCAGAATATACGCGATGGCTTGGCGATTGGAATACATGTGGAAATTTCAACGGTCGATCAGAAAACATCAGCCGAATTGGCGGAGGTGCCGACATTCCAAAACACACGGGAAGCACGCGAAAGGTGTGTGATTTTTTCGGGAGTCGCCTAGAAATCGTATGCCTGGTCACTGTGGAATTTGCTGGAGGACCCATGGAACATTCGAGATCAATAGTCGGAGCTATATAAGGCACCGATCCTCGACCTACGACCAGTATTAAATTGGAAGTGATCGAGTGCAATAGAAAGCGAATAGTCTCAGCGATATTCCCAAGTAAATAATTGTTGGCGTGTATGTAGTACGCAGTAATAAACAGTGTGTGTTTTAAAACGATCGTCTCAATTTAGTCGAACCCGTACGCGAAATACGTGACAATACATAAAAATCTCGTTACAAGATACAGAATTGATATGTAGACTTTGATCAACTTCAGACAACGTGGACTATCTTTATTTCTGGATTTGATTATTTTAGACTGGTGTCAAAGGCTTGGATTTTTCCAGTGGGATCGGAAGTCAAAGAGAGCATCACCATCAAAACCATTATTTCTTCTTGATTTTTTCGTCGGACCCTACGTTTCTGGGGTCCACGACCACAGCGCAATCCTCTGCTCTGAGTACACAATGTGTTTCAAGGGAGTATAATGCAGAAGTAGCACAGCAAATGGCTGAGGAAAAAGGCGCAATTGTGTTGTTATACATACCGCCTTTTTTTAAGCCTCACCAAACATAGTGGCGGAGGCTATTTGTGGCCGCTTCTTTATATTCGTGAATATTTTTCTCGTTTTTTTTTTCAACCCCTCGTTTAACAGAGTTCACCTAAATATTCCGTATTTTCCGAACGGTTGAACATATCCAGTTCATTCTTTCGTTAATCGAATCTCAATTATTGCGGGTTGATACCGACGACGTTTAAAAGATGATCGGTCAAATAGTGCAGTAAAGATAATATCGATTCAGAATTTCATCTTCTACCACATACTTAAATCCCCGAAAATCCCAGTTGAGCATTCTTCTTGCGGCGCTGTCAAAGTATATCATGTTTCCTGCAACTAGTCCGAAAACGGTATTCCTGTTTTTGTCACACTAGAGCTACATTATTGTCTTAGAACTGTTGATATATACTGCAGGGCATGACCAGACCTTTGCTTGAACCTCTAACTCGTATTTCCAAAAAAAGAACACGGAAGTCTCTTTAATGTCCAATTAACAGTGTTGATTAAGTAAAATCCGAGGGTTAGTAACCAAGTTTATTAACAATCTGTTTGATTTGTGATAGAGACATGAAATTTGGTATGAGTGGTCTTCATGGTCTTCTTTCCAAATTTAAACATGACGCCTCGCCATATTTTGGTTAGGGGGGCCTAAGGACCCCCTTAAAAATTTGAAGTCTTAGGACTCTCAGGAACTCTCACAAACCACCGGTAAATATCGTCACACATTTCAAAAAGTAATCACTTGACTGTACACCAAACCTTGACAAGAGACACCACTGATGGCACCACCAGTTGTCGCCATGTACGCATTGTTCTTAGTGTTAAAAAAAAATTCTTCGGAGTGTCAAGAAAAAACCAGTTTTTAATGATTTTTTAATCTAAGAAACGGTGAGTTAATCTGTTGTGTATCATTATTCACTAATTTGTATTTGCCGAAGTTATTCATAAGGTCTGGTTTTTGATATTGTCATTCCAGGGATGACAGCTCCCGAAGAAATGAGCCAATTCAAGTGTGAAGTTCAACAGCGTTTTTTAATTGTTTCAAATCAATATGATCGACAATTTATAAATGGATGGATAGCTAGAACTGTTCTGTAACCTAATTTTATATGACTACACGCGGAACCAAGGCAAAAGCCTAGGAAAAAAATTTTAAGATTAAAGATTGTGCCCCTAGAATGTGTTGAAAATATTTCTATACCGTGTATTCACTCGAACTGAGTGCTTTGAAGTATTCCACGCCTCAATCCTTATTCTTCGTGCCTTCTACTTGACAACTGCAGATCGTATTGACGTTTGTCTATCCTCTTTAGTCTGTATTTGCTGTTGTTTTGCCAAAGTAGAATGAAATTTGGTGCAATTCTAACAGTGATAGGTGGCGGTTTGAAAAAAATTTTTTGGGGCTTTCGCGCATCACTCCTCATCTAGTTATCCTCAATAAAATTATAAAACAGTTGAAGCTATTCACCCAATAATAAATTGTTATTCATATCAATTGGTAACAGTGAAAAAAACGCTGCTGAACTGAGCACTTGAATTGGCTGGTTTCATCTGGAATTGTTGCTTCTAGATGTCAATATGAAGAAATGGACTTCATCAATGGCTTCGGCAAATACGAATTAGTGGATAATGTAATGCGGAAGATAAACTTATTCCTCTATTACATAAAAGAATTATAAAAACCCGATTTTTTTTTGGCACTCCAAAGAATTTTTTTTCATTATGAAGAACAGTGCGTACATGGTGACAACTGGTGTGTCTGTTGTTGAGATTTAACGTAGAGTCGAATGATTACTTTTTGAGATGCGTGACAATTATTTTAATGGTGATTTGCATGAGTTTCTGCAACTTCAATTTTCAAGGGGGTCCCTAAGCCCCCCTAACCAAAATGTGGCGAGACGCCATGTCTACATTTGAAAAGAGGACCATGAAGACCACTCATACACAATTTCATGCCTTTATCACAAAAAGAACAGATTTTATCAAATTTGGTCACTAATCCCCGAACTACACTTGATTACCATTGGTAATTGCAGATTAAAGCTAGTTACGTGTTTTCTTTTGCGGGAAATAGGATTTCAGCAGTTCAGATGACATTCTGGTCATGCCCTGGAGTATATACCAACAGCTTTGAACTAACAATATAGCTCTAATGTGACAAAAGCGAGGATACAATTTTCGGACTTGTTGCAGCAAACATGATATACTTTGACAGCGCCGCAAGAAAAATGCTCAAATGGGATTTTCGGGGATTTTGAGCACATGGTAGAGGATGAAATTCTGAATCGACAACAACTTTAAAATTTCATGAATTAATTTTTTCAACCCCAAAACCTATCTTTACTGCACTAAAATATAAACAATCTTTAACAACAATAAAGAATGCACAAGTCGCGGCACTCATCTAAAATAGAAAAAAACGCATAGAAACCAACGTATACATCATCATATCTTTTGATCTAATAAAGCTATATCCCATAGACTTTCTATTTTCAGTAGAATGACTTTTTGGAGCAAAAATAATGTGACAAGGAGAAGGGCTGGAAGGATACGGCTGATGACCGCTGATAGTTTGGCTCCAAATCTTTGCAGGTGCCACCAGCCGTAGCTGTTGCCCCTTAGCTTGTCACTTTATTTTTGCTCCAAAAAGTCATTCTACTGAAAATAGAAGGCGTATGGAATATATGTGCTTAATTTTTTTTCAAATTGAAGTACATATCCAGACCTTTCTTACAGTGTAACACCGATTGAGGAACAATGGTTCATTATTTATTTATCAAGTTTATAAACATTTTCTTCGGCTATGAATGGACATATTGTCGGGAAGGGTTTAGGTTGACCCTTCCTGACTTTCTTGGGGACTGGTGTTTGCAAGCAGGGTGGAAGGTTTGGAAGAGCACACGGTAAAGTTTTACATCGTTTTACTAACACACATTTTAATTTCACACCGCCACCCGAGACGACATGAAGATAAACCCGAACACAATCCGCCGTATAACAATAAAGTGATAATGAAATGATCAATTAATTATTAATTTAGACGCCGACGGGCATAGCGGCCCGCCGCAATTACAAAAAATGAATTCGATAAAGAGCTATGGATACTTCTAGATTTATAGGCAACGGGAGACATCGTAGACCAATCAGATTGATGCCCGTTTCCTGGTGCTGGTGAACTTAGTACCACACGAGACATAAACTTTCAGTCAGCGAGGGAAATTTTTGTTTTTTCAGTTTTCCATATACATCCAGCGAAGCAATTGGGGTCAAAGTATTGCAGAATTTTTTGAAACAAAAAATTTAATCTGGGACTTTTAGTTTTTTAGATATGATTTTTTTTTCTGATGCAACCAACAACTGTAAAGAAGTGGTTCCCGCATGCCGCTCATATTAACTATGCAAAATGCACTACATTACTAACTAAGGTGGGCATTTTTGGTACGAAGCTGAGCTTTCACAGAAATACTCAGATATTTGCTCTTTACGAAAAAAAAAACAAGGTACCCGTTTAGGCTAGCCAAGTTATGCGGCTAAGACCGCCCTTAACGGTACAATGGTATTAACGTAAAATAGGTATGATAAAGATGAAACTATTCACCCCTAATTTCTACATCGGAAAAGTCCTATTCCAAACATTTGCTCTGCTCGTGTTCTTCAAACTTTCAAATTAGTTGAATAATCTCCTATTTTTACCGCAAATCGCAGATGAGAGGTATTCTTACGTGTCACATACAGTTTCTCTTTTCCTTTCATTCCTTTTTTTTGCAATAATGACTACTTATTTTATCTCAGGTCACATTTGGCAAATATGTTTTGATATCACTTCATTGAAGTTCTAGAGTAGGTACTATTATTAATAATTTTTTGCCAAGCAAGTTTCAAACAGTTTCCAAGCTAACAACAAAACAATAACGATATTCATTGCATGTGTGTGTACGTGTTTCATGTGTACTTTTCGTAATAATGTACCAAAATGATTTATTGCTGCGAAGACCTTTTTTTTGGCGAGGCTTCCTATTAGACACACCGCAAGGTGAGGAGATGGACTAGTTTGTGAATATTACATGAAGGAAAATTAACATTTTATCTATTCGAATATATTTAAAAAGTAGGCATACGCGATAAATATGGGGTCTCATACGATTTTTTTTGACATTTCAACACATTTCATAAGGCTTTGTCGTACTTGTTCATTAGAAACAAGTGCTTTATGAAACAGGATAGTTTTCCAATACATACTATTATAGAATTTGCACAGAGAGAAAAGGGCACTTTCTTATGCATTATATTAAAAAAATCCACTCCCAAAGGAAACTCGTTGTGTTATGCGCTGTGCCTTCTCAAATTAATTTCAAACTGAAACGAAACATTGTGGTGGTGGTGTGCAATCCGAATAATTGCTAAAATTATTTCTTGAAAGCATCTGGAAATATTTTTAAATGGAGCTTGAATGGGCTTTTTCTCTTTGTCCTAATTAGCGAAATTACATTGCTACAAGACGAGTTTCTCCGAATAAAAAAAATCGTCCTTCACGATTTTTATTATGCGAGATATGAGTACAGGGTGATCACGCGAGAATTCCAGCCCATAGTTGAGGTTCCCCCTTCGAGATAATTTTAATTGACAGATTGTTCAAGAAATTGTACAAGAAATTGTGTAGTGTAATACAGCTATAACATGAACGTTCTGCACAGATGTCCCATATTTTTTATGTGCGATACATTCAACAAGCTGTCTCCAGGCTGCGACATTCATTTTGATTCCCTTGGTACTATACTGACCTCTTTGTAACAATTGTTGTTTGTGAGTTTGCTTGTTTCTAGATCTGTTTGCTTGTGATGTTTTTTTCCCAAATGCAAACATTTCCTGTATTGGGTTTACACCTGTTATTATCTCGAAGGGGAAACCTCCAGCATAGGGGGGAATTCTCGCGTGATCACCCTGTACCTATCTGATGACCAGATGGTGGATGATGGTTTCACTATGATGGCCTCTATCAAGCAATCAAGCGCCTGAGCAGCGGCATTTTCGTTCAATGTACCTACTTACTTATGCCCAAGAAAATTCTGACGAAGGCAAGCCGTATTATTCAGTTCTTGAGGAACCATCCATCTTGTTGGGGGGCTCATAAATGCTTCAAGTGGCGTAAAGAAAACTTCTCTTTGTGAGTTTGTGGCGTTTTGATGGGGTTGAATGATGGAATTGATCACGTGCTGGGGATTGATAATTCCGAGGATAATTCCAATCCGTGCGGTTACCAAATAATGTATATTTCCTAAGTTGGAAACGTTGGAAAGGACTCGACTTTCCTGATGTTGAAATTATTAATACAAAGGACTGACGCTCTAGCCAATATTGAATACCTACGTATGCAAAAATAGTGTAACGCATTTTCATTTTAGATTTGTGTCCAGAAGGTGTTTAAACCTAGGATAAATTGGAGAAAAGCTGAAAATTTGTGGATTACCTCAGAATTCGATGGGTAACAACATATTAAAACTCCCACTCTTCAAGAGGCTTAGCATTTTTTTTGTAGGAGGTCGAGATCAAAGGTCCAAGAAATTACCATTTTCGGAATCTTTGCGTTTTTATACTTTTTTTGCTGGGCCATAATTACATTTTCAAGGTCAAGGAACACAATGCTGTGAGTTTCCAGAAAGTGCCATACACCATACACCAGTGGCATTACAGACGGCTGCGAGGGGGCCAAGGTGCAATTTTTCACGAAGCCTTACCGTGATTAACACTTTTATTGACATGTTTGGTATCAATCCTTAACAAGTCGTATTCTGATTCTGAAAATTGATATGCCATTTTAATACATACATGTTTGAATCGGTTTCATTAGGAAAAAAACGCGAGTTTCCGACCTATGAATTTGTCGTTTTACAGCTTGATTTTCATCGTGGTTCAAAACACCCATAATTACAATGGGGTACTTGACAATGAAACAGATTTGACTGAAAATACCTTTAATCATCAACAAGAGTAATAAAGAGTAATTCCTGAAAATTTCCAGAAAATATATCCATTGGTTGAAAAGATTTTTTTAATTTTTTATTTTTCAAAGGGTTGTTAACAATAGGGAAACGTCAGTGGGATTTTCATGTCTGTATTTTTCAAATATTGTTATGTCACTTGACCAGTTTTTTGAGTTTCCAATCCAACAGTGCTGTTTGTTTAGTTTTTAGTTGTATTTTGACGTCACAAATACATATATTTTTAAAACGCGCATCACGGCTGCGAATTAAGAATTACAAAAAGTTCAGGATGTCATGTAAAAACTACCTCAAAAGTCATCCACAAAGGAGATACAACCCTTCAAATTTTAAAAAAGGCGAATTTCGTGGAGGTACAATTTTCACAATTTTCAACCGATTTCGCTGAAAATTTAGCTAGACCCCTCTGTTACAAGCATCTAAACTGCTCAACAATTGAAGTGGTCCACTCGAAAATTTTGCCCGATTTCAAATACGAATATCTCGGAAAAAAATAGACCGATGTTGAAAAATGCAGTGTTTTTGGATAGCACATTCTTTCCACTATAAGGTGCAACAATAGACCAAACAATCGAATATATAATGCATGATGTACAGGGCGACAACGAAAGAAGTGTTGAAATGTTCAATTTTAAAGCACGTCCCAGTTTTGCCAGAAAAATCTCCGAGTCTTTCTGATTACATTTTTGAGAAGTGCACATCCATGGCTCGAAACGGTTTTTGAAATTTCCGCCTATCTTCTTTGGTTACACGGTAATGTAAAAAAAACAATTTTTTGTTTTTGTAGTGGTAGCTTTTATGTTTGTTAACCGATTTCCACAATTTGGAGCTTATGTTAAAGCGAAGACCTCAGTTGAGAGGAATCGATTAACAAAATTGAAATAACACATAATTTTAAAAAGAGGGGTTGCATCAAATATGACCTAAGCATGGAATAAGGCCGAGATCCGATTTGGGGGAAGTTTTTAACAAGAATCAACTTGTCGTTGAAAGAACCACTCATTGCGAATATTTCAAGATCAGTCTCGCTTATATGGGGCCACAATTAACGACGGAAAACCCAAATTAGAACTGCATGTTTTCACAGGAGAACTGATACCTTTGCTCACCTGAAAACATACGTACTTATTGTTACTTTTGACTGTTTCTGTCGACCCTCTGTTGACTGTCCAAATCGTGAAGGAAACTCGATCAGTGATTCTCGTAACATAGGTTACGTGTATTTTCAGGTGAGCAAGAGCATCGGTCTTCCTGTGAAAACATACAGTTCTAATTTGGGTTTTCCGTCGTTAATTGTTGCTCCAAATAAGCGAGACTGATCTTAAAATGTTCGTAATTAGTGGTTTCTTCAAAGACAAGATGATTCTTCTTGAAAAATTCCCCCAAATCGGATTCCGGCCTTATTTCATGCTTAGGTCACATTTGATGCGGCCCCCCTTTTTGAAATTATATGTCAATTCAATTCTGTTAATGGATTCGTCTTATCTGAGGTCTTCGCTTCGACATAAGCTCCAAATTGTGAAAATCGGTCAACAAACAAAAAAGTTACCACTACAAAAACAAAAAGTTGTTTTTTTTACATCACCCTGTAACCAAAGAAGATAGGCGGAAATTTCAAAAACCGTTTCGAGCCATGGATGTGCACTTCATAAAAATGTAATCAGAAAGACTCGGCGAATTTTTCTGCAAAAGTGGGACGTGCTTTAAAATGAAACATTTTGGAACTCCTTTCGTTGTCGCCCTGTATATCATGCATTATGGTATCAATTGTTTGGTCTATTGAAGCACCTTATAGTGAAAAGAATAAGCTAGCCAAAAATACTCCACTTTTGAGAATCGGTCGATTTTTTTCTGAGATATTTGTATTTGAAATCGGGCGAAATTTTCGAGTGGACCACTTCAATTGTTGAGCAGTTTAGAATGAGGAATTCCATTTTCTGGATAAGTTGTCCAGCGGCGGAGCAACTGGAAATTTTGACATGATCCCGTCCTTCCTCATTTCTCAAGACCGTGGTCAACTTTGACTCTGAAACTTTTACTGTATGTATACAGGGTGTTCCAGGGATGATAGCAAAAAATTCAACTGTGGGTAGATCTCGTCAAAATATGACGGAAACCTATATACCATTTTGCACAGTTCGGCCTAATGACAAAGATACAGCCCTCCAAAGTTCACTTTTCTTGGATTGTAAAAATTTTCAACTCAAGAAGGTTCCGACTTCAGCTTTAATTTAGCATAAGCTAGTTTGTCATAATTATCTATCAACCTGCCAAATTTGGAAAGAATCCAATCAGTAGCGTAGGTAGAAGTTATGAGAGGTCACCTTAAGTCAACTTTTCTTCGGATGCTTCTAAATTATTGACCCTCATAACTTCTACACCACTGGTTGGATTCTTCCCAAAGGCAGGTTGATAGATAATTATAACAAACTAGCATATACAGTATGTTCATTAAAAATTCAATAATGGGAGGCCGTGAACCGATGATAACCTGGCCGTTTTCGGATCGAATGGCCTGCGTCACAGCCTCCCTTTATTGAAGTTTTTAATGAACATACGGTATATACTATAGTTTAGGAATTTTAGATTTATAACAAAAGCAAATTGATGATCGGCTGAAGGTATGCAAAACCGACCCTAAACGGTCTCTGCTGTGACGCATCAAAAGTCCCTTCCGATCCCGTGTGCGCTTGCCCGTTTTCCAGGGCTTCTTCTTCAACCATTATTTTTCGTGCATATGGCATATCTACCAAACATATCTACCAAACTACCATACGTTGAAAATTTTGCAGCCGTGGATAGTTGAAAAAGCTTCGTTTCGTGCGCCGTAGACTGGGGTTTGAACGTATGTGAAGTTAGCTCCTGGGAGCTAGCTCCTCGGAGCTGGCGTCCTGAAGCTAGCTCCTAATTACAGTGGACCAAACAAATTTTGATTATGTTGCCAGAAAACGCGTTTTCGCTGGACATAACACCAGAAATAAGATGTCATCACTTACGACATGCTTACGACGACGCATGATGGGTGATCGATCACGCGAGAATTCCCCCATACTGGAGATTTCTTCTTCAAGAACAATTTTTCCCATGTATTTCAAAATTGAAAATTATGATATTTGCAACTTTTAAAATATACAGGGTGTCGCAGAAAAAACAATCCGTTCACACCAGTTCACGCTCGAATTCACAGTTCACACACCTCTATAATTTACTCTTCCACACGGCGATTTTTGTCAAATTTGAAGCCAAATTTGACGATGAGTTTGATTAACTGGGCGACAACCTATCAAGTGAGCAAGAATATTTTTGCTAGATAAAATGGCGGCCGATGAGTTATCACTCGGCGAGCGCTCTCGCTGATATGTATGTGGCGTTCAGCCGTAGGCGGCTGAGAGCTTAGTAAGCGCTTTGTGCGGATGAACATAGCCATGAGGGGGCTAGCCATGTTTGATGAGGGGGCACAAAAAACAACCCCCAAAAAAATCCTAAATTCTCAACCCAATATAGAAAGATTCATTTGGAAAGTTTCCCATCATACGAATTTTCTGAAAAACTCCCGGAACGTGTCAAACATTGATGGCTTTCATTCAGCAAAGTTTAATAAGGGTGCACGGAAAAAGAACCAGGAAAAAAAAATTCTCAATTCCCCAACCCAATATTGAAAAATTCTTTTGAAAGGTTTCCCATCATACGAATTTTCTGAAAAACTTTCAAAACGTGTCAAACATTGGTGAATTTCATTCAGCAAAGTTTAATGAGGGGGCACGGAAAAACAACCCCCAAAAAATAATTCGAAATTTCCAACCCAATATTGAAAAATTCATTTGAAAGGTTTCCCATCATACGAATTTCATAAAAAACTTCCAGAACGTGTCGAACATTGGTGGCTTTCATTCAGCAAAGTTTAATGAGGGGGCACGGAAAAACAACCCCCAAAAAATAATTCGAAATTTCTCAACCCAATATTGAAAAATTCTTTTGAAAAGTTTCCCATCATACGAATTTTCTGAAAAACTTTCAAAACGTGTCAAACATTGGTGTCTTTCATTCGGCAAAGTTTAATGAGGGGGCACGAAAAAACAACCCCCAAAAAAAGATTCTAAATTTCCCAACCCAATATTGAAAAATTCATTTGAAAGGTTTCCCATCATACGAATTTCATAAAAAACTTCCAGAACGTGTCAAACATTGGTGGCTTTCATTCGGCAAAGTTTAATGAGGGGGCACGAAAAAACAACCCCCAAAAAAAGATTCTAAATTTCCCAACCCAATATTGAAAAATTCATTTGAAAGGTTTCCCATCATACGAATTTTCTCAAAAACTTACAGAACGTGTCAAACATTGGTGGCTTTCATTCAGCGAAGTTTAATGAGGGAGCACGGAAAAACAACCCCCAAAAAATAATTCGAAATTTCCCAACCCAATATTGAAAAATCCATTTGAAAGGTTTCCCATCATACGAATTTCCTAAAAAACTTACAGAACGTGTCAAACATTGGTGGCTTTCATTCAGCAAAGTTTAATGAGGGGGCACGGAAAAACAACCACCAAAAAATAATTCGAAATTTCCAACCCAATATTGAAAAATTCATTTGAAAGGTTTCCCATCATACGAATTTTCTGAAAAACTTCCAGAACGTGTCAAACATTGGTGGCTTTCATTCAGCAAAGTTAATTGAGGGTGCACGAAAAAACAAACCCTCAAAAAAAAATTCTAAATTTCCCAACCCAATATTGAAAAATTCATTTGAAAGGTTTCCCATCATACGAATTCCCTAAAAAACTTCCAGAACGTGTCAAACATTGGTGGCTTTCATTCAGCAAAGTTTAATGAGGAGGCACTAGAAAACAACCCCAAAAAAAAATCAAAATTTCCCAACCCAATATTGAAAAATTCATTTGAAAGGTTTCCCATCATACGAATTTTCTCAAAAACTTACAAAACGTGTAAAACATTGGTGGCTTTCATTCAGCAAAGTTTAATGAGGGGGCACGGAAAAACAACCCCCAAAAAATAATTCGAAATTTCCCAACCCAATATTGAAAAATTCATTTGAAAGGTTTCCCATCATACGAATTTCCTAAAAAACTTCCAGAACGTGTCAAACATTGGTGGCTTTCATTCAGCAAAGTTTAATGAGGGGGCACGGAAAAACAACCCCCAAAAAATAATTCGAAATTTCCAACCCAATATTGAAAAATTCATTTGAAAGGTTTCCCATCATACGAATTTTCTGAAAAACTTCCAGAACGTGTCAAACATTGGTGGCTTTCATTCAGCAAAGTTTAATGAGGGTGCACGAAAAAACAACCCTCAAAAAAAAATTCTAAATTTCCCAACCCAATATTGAAAAATTCATTTGAAAGGTTTCCCATCATACGAATTCCCTAAAAAACTTCCAGAACGTGTCAAACATTGGTGGCTTTCATTCAGCAAAGTTTAATGAGGAGGCACTAGAAAACAACCCCAAAAAAAAATCAAAATTTCCCAACCCAATATTGAAAAATTCATTTGAAAGGTTTCCCATCATACGAATTTTCTCAAAAACTTACAAAACGTGTAAAACATTGGTGGCTTTCATTCAGCAAAGTTTAATGAGGGGGCACGGAAAAACAACCCCCAAAAAATAATTCGGAATTTCCCAACCCAATATTGAAAAATTCATTTGAAAGGTTTCCCATCATACGAATTTCCTAAAAAACTTCCAGAACGTGTCAAACATTGGTGGCTTTCATTCAGCAAAGTTTAATGAGGGGGCACGGAAAAACAACCCCCAAAAAATAATTCGAAATTTCCCAACCCAATATTGAAAAATTCATTTGAAAGGTTTCCCATCATACGAATTTTCTCAAAAACTTACAAAACGTGTAAAACATTGGTGGCTTTCATTCAGCAAAGTTTAATGAGGGGGCACGGAAAAACAACCCCCAAAAAATAATTCGAAATTTCTCAACCCAATATTGAAAAATTCTTTTGAAAAGTTTCCCATCATACGAATTTTCTGAAAAACTTTCAAAACGTGTCAAACATTGGTGTCTTTCATTCGGCAAAGTTTAATGAGGGGGCACGGAAAAACAACCCCCAAAAAATAATTCGAAATTTCTCAACCCAATATTGAAAAATTCTTTTGAAAAGTTTCCCATCATACGAATTTTCTGAAAAACTTTCAAAACGTGTCAAACATTGGTGTCTTTCATTCGGCAAAGTTTAATGAGGGGGCACGAAAAAACAACCCCCAAAAAAAGATTCTAAATTTCCCAACCCAATATTGAAAAATTCATTTGAAAGGTTTCCCATCATACGAATTTCATAAAAAACTTCCAGAACGTGTCAAACATTGGTGGCTTTCATTCGGCAAAGTTTAATGAGGGGGCACGAAAAAACAACCCCCAAAAAAAGATTCTAAATTTCCCAACCCAATATTGAAAAATTCATTTGAAAGGTTTCCCATCATACGAATTTCCTAAAAAACTTCCAGAACGTGTCAAACATTGGTGGCTTTCATTCAGCAAAGTTTAATGAGGGGGCACGGAAAAACAACCCCAAAAAAATAATTCGAAATTTCCCAACCCAATATTGAAAAATTCATTTGAAAGGTTTCCCATCATACGAATTTTCTCAAAAACTTACAGAACGTGTCAAACATTGGTGGCTTTCATTCAGCAAAGTTTAATGAGGGGGCACGGAAAAACAACCCCCAAAAAATAATTCAAAATTTCCCAACCCAATATTGAAAAATTCCTTTGAAAGGTTTCCCATCATACGAATTTCCTAAAAAACTTACAGAACGTATCAAACATTGGTGGCTTTCATTCAGCAAAGTTTAATGAGGGGGCACGGAAAAACAACCACCAAAAAATAATTCGAAATTTCCCAACCCAATATTGAAAAATTCATTTGAAAGGTTTCCCATCATACGAATTTTCTCAAAAACTTACAGAACGTGTCAAACATTGGTGGCTTTCATTCAGCAAAGTTTAATGAGGGGGCACGGAAAAACAACCCCAAAAAATAATTCAAAATTTCCCAACCCAATATTGAAAAATTCCTTTGAAAGGTTTCCCATCATACGAATTTCCTAAAAAACTTACAGAACGTATCAAACATTGGTGGCTTTCATTCAGCAAAGTTTAATGAGGGGGCACGGAAAAACAACCACCAAAAAATAATTCGAAATTTCCCAACCCAATATTGAAAAATTCATTTGAAAGGTTTCCCATCATACGAATTTCCTAAAAAACTTACAGAACGTGTCAAACATTGGTGGCTTTCATTCAGCAAAGTTTAATGAGGGGGCACGGAAAAACAACCACCAAAAAATAATTCGAAATTTCCAACCCAATATTGAAAAATTCATTTGAAAGGTTTCCCATCATACGAATTTTCTGAAAAACTTCCAGAACGTGTCAAACATTGGTGGCTTCCATTCAGCGAAGTTTAATGAGGGGGCACGAAAAAACAACCCCCAAAAAAAAATTCTAAATTTCCCAACCCAATATTGAAAAATTCATTTGAAAGGTTTCCCATCATACGAATTTCCTAAAAAACTCCCAGAACGTGTCAAACATTGATGGCTTTCATCCAGCAAAGTTAATTGAGGGGGCACGGAAAAACAACCCCAAAAAAATAATTCGAAATTTCCCAACCCAATATTGAAAAATTCATTTGAAAGGTTTCCCATCATACGAATTTTCTCAAAAACTTACAGAACGTGTCAAACATTGGTGGCTTTCATTCAGCGAAGTTTAATGAGGGGGCACGGAAAAACAACCCCCAAAAAATAATTCGAAATTTCCCAACCCAATATTGAAAAATTCATTTGAAAAGTTTCCCATCATACGAATTTTCTGAAAAACTTTCAAAACGTGTCAAACATTGGTGTCTTCCATTCGGCAAAGTTTAATGAGGGGGCACGAAAAAACAACCCCCAAAAAAAGATTCTAAATTTCCCAACCTAATATTGAAAAATTCATTTGAAAGGTTTCCCATCATACGAATTTCATAAAAAACTTCCAGAACGTGTCAAACATTGGTGGCTTTCATTCGGCAAAGTTTAATGAGGGGGCACGGAAAAACAACCCCCAAAAAATAATTCGAAATTTCCCAATCCAATATTGAAAAATTCATTTGAAAGGTTTCCCATCATACGAATTTCCTAAAAAACTTCCAGAACGTGTCAAACATTGGTGGCTTTCATTCAGCAAAGTTTGATGAGGGGGCACGGAAAAACAACCCCCAAAAAATAATTCGAAATTTCCCAACCCAATATTGAAAAATTCATTTGAAAGGTTTCCCATCATACGAATTTCCTAAAAAACTTCCAGAACGTGTCAAACATTGGTGGCTTTCATTCAGCAAAGTTTAATGAGGGGGCACGGAAAAACAACCCCAAAAAAATAATTCGAAATTTCCCAACCCAATATTGAAAAATTCATTTGAAAGGTTTCCCATCATACGAATTTTCTCAAAAACTTACAGAACGTATCAAACATTGGTGGCTTTCATTCAGCAAAGTTTAATGAGGGGGCACGGAAAAACAACCACCAAAAAATAATTCGAAATTTCCCAACCCAATATTGAAAAATTCATTTGAAAGGTTTCCCATCATACGAATTTCCTAAAAAACTTACAGAACGTGTCAAACATTGGTGGCTTTCATTCAGCAAAGTTTAATGAGGGGGCACGGAAAAACAACCCCAAAAAAATAATTCGAAATTTCCCAACCCAATATTGAAAAATTCATTTGAAAGATTTCCCATCATACGAATTTTCTCAAAAACTTACAGAACGTGTCAAACATTGGTGGCTTTCATTCAGCAAAGTTTAATGAGAGGGCACGGAAAAACAACCCCCAAAAAAAAATTCGAAATTTCTCAACCCAATATTGAAAAATTCTTTTGAAAGGTTTCCCATCATACGAATTTTCTGAAAAACTTTCAAAACGTGTCAAACATTGGTGGCTTTCATTCGGCAAAGTTTAATGAGGGGGCACGAAAAAACAACCCCCAAAAAATAATTCGAAATTTCCCAACCCAATATTGAAAAATTCATTTGAAAGGTTTCCCATCATACGAATTTCCTAAAAAACTTACAGAACGTGTCAAACATTGGTGGCTTTCATTCAGCAAAGTTTAATGAGGGGGCACGGAAAAACAACCACCAAAAAATAATTCGAAATTTCCAACCCAATATTGAAAAATTCATTTGAAAGGTTTCCCATCATACGAATTTCATAAAAAACTTCCAGAACGTGTCAAACATTGGTGGCTTTCATTCAGCAAAGTTTAATGAGGGGGCACGGAAAAACAACCCCCAAAAAATAATTCGAAATTTCCAACCCAATATTGAAAAATTCATTTGAAAGGTTTCCCATCATACGAATTTTCTGAAAAACTTTCAAAACGTGTCAAACATTGGTGTCTTCCATTCGGCAAAGTTTAATGAGGGGGCACGAAAAAACAACCCCCAAAAAAAGATTCTAAATTTCCCAACCTAATATTGAAAAATTCATTTGAAAGGTTTCCCATCATACGAATTTCATAAAAAACTTCCAGAACGTGTCAAACATTGGTGGCTTTCATTCGGCAAAGTTTAATGAGGGGGCACGGAAAAACAACCCCCAAAAAATAATTCGAAATTTCCCAATCCAATATTGAAAAATTCATTTGAAAGGTTTCCCATCATACGAATTTCCTAAAAAACTTCCAGAACGTGTCAAACATTGGTGGCTTTCATTCAGCAAAGTTTGATGAAGGGGCACGGAAAAACAACCCCCAAAAAATAATTCGAAATTTCCCAACCCAATATTGAAAAATTCATTTGAAAGGTTTCCCATCATACGAATTTCCTAAAAAACTTACAGAACGTGTCAAACATTGGTGGCTTCCATTCAGCGAAGTTTAATGAGGGGGCACGGAAAAACAACCCCCAAAAAATAATTCGAAATTTCCCAACCCAATATTGAAAAATTCATTTGAAAGGTTTCCCATCATACGAATTTCCTAAAAAACTTACAGAACGTGTCAAACATTGGTGGCTTTCATTCAGCTAAGTTTAATGAGGGGGCACGGAAAAACAACCACCAAAAAATAATTCGAAATTTCCAACCCAATATTGAAAAATTCATTTGAAAGGTTTCCCATCATACGAATTCTCTAAAAAACTCCCAGAACGTGTCAAACATTGGTGGCTTTCATTCGGAAAAGTTTAATGAGAGGGCACGGAAAAACAACCCCCAAAAAAAAATTCGAAATTTCTCAACCCAATATTGAAAAATTCTTTTGAAAGGTTTCCCATCATACGAATTTTCTGAAAAACTTTCAAAACGTGTCAAACATTGGTGGCTTTCATTCGGCAAAGTTTAATGAGGGGGCACGAAAAAACAACCCCCAAAAAATAATTCGAAATTTCCCAACCCAATATTGAAAAATTCATTTGAAAGGTTTCCCATCATACGAATTTCCTAAAAAACTTACAGAACGTGTCAAACATTGGTGGCTTTCATTCAGCAAAGTTTAATGAGGGGGCACGGAAAAACAACCACCAAAAAATAATTCGAAATTTCCAACCCAATATTGAAAAATTCATTTGAAAGGTTTCCCATCATACGAATTTCATAAAAAACTTCCAGAACGTGTCAAACATTGGTGGCTTTCATTCAGCAAAGTTTAATGAGGGGGCACGGAAAAACAACCCCCAAAAAATAATTCGAAATTTCCAACCCAATATTGAAAAATTCATTTGAAAGGTTTCCCATCATACGAATTTTCTGAAAAACTTTCAAAACGTGTCAAACATTGGTGTCTTCCATTCGGCAAAGTTTAATGAGGGGGCACGAAAAAACAACCCCCAAAAAAAGATTCTAAATTTCCCAACCTAATATTGAAAAATTCATTTGAAAGGTTTCCCATCATACGAATTTCATAAAAAACTTCCAGAACGTGTCAAACATTGGTGGCTTTCATTCGGCAAAGTTTAATGAGGGGGCACGGAAAAACAACCCCCAAAAAATAATTCGAAATTTCCCAATCCAATATTGAAAAATTCATTTGAAAGGTTTCCCATCATACGAATTTCCTAAAAAACTTCCAGAACGTGTCAAACATTGGTGGCTTTCATTCAGCAAAGTTTGATGAGGGGGCACGGAAAAACAACCCCCAAAAAATAATTCGAAATTTCCCAACCCAATATTGAAAAATTCATTTGAAAGGTTTCCCATCATACGAATTTCCTAAAAAACTTCCAGAACGTGTCAAACATTGGTGGCTTTCATTCAGCAAAGTTTAATGAGGGGGCACGGAAAAACAACCCCAAAAAAATAATTCGAAATTTCCCAACCCAATATTGAAAAATTCATTTGAAAGGTTTCCCATCATACGAATTTTCTCAAAAACTTACAGAACGTATCAAACATTGGTGGCTTTCATTCAGCAAAGTTTAATGAGGGGGCACGGAAAAACAACCACCAAAAAATAATTCGAAATTTCCCAACCCAATATTGAAAAATTCATTTGAAAGGTTTCCCATCATACGAATTTCCTAAAAAACTTACAGAACGTGTCAAACATTGGTGGCTTTCATTCAGCAAAGTTTAATGAGGGGGCACGGAAAAACAACCCCAAAAAAATAATTCGAAATTTCCCAACCCAATATTGAAAAATTCATTTGAAAGGTTTCCCATCATACGAATTTTCTCAAAAACTTACAGAACGTGTCAAACATTGGTGGCTTTCATTCAGCAAAGTTTAATGAGGGGGCACGGAAAAACAACCCCCAAAAAATAATTCAAAATTTCCCAACCCAATATTGAAAAATTCCTTTGAAAGGTTTCCCATCATACGAATTTCCTAAAAAACTTACAGAACGTATCAAACATTGGTGGCTTTCATTCAGCAAAGTTTAATGAGGGGGCACGGAAAAACAACCACCAAAAAATAATTCGAAATTTCCCAACCCAATATTGAAAAATTCATTTGAAAGGTTTCCCATCATACGAATTTCCTAAAAAACTTACAGAACGTGTCAAACATTGGTGGCTTTCATTCGGAAAAGTTTAATGAGGGGGCACGGAAAAACAACCCCCAAAAAAAAATTCGAAATTTCTCAACCCAATATTGAAAAATTCTTTTGAAAGGTTTCCCATCATACGAATTTTCTGAAAAACTTTCAAAACGTGTCAAACATTGGTGGCTTTCATTCGGCAAAGTTTAATGAGGGGGCACGAAAAAACAACCCCCAAAAAATAATTCGAAATTTCCCAACCCAATATTGAAAAATTCATTTGAAAGGTTTCCCATCATACGAATTTCATAAAAAACTTCCAGAACGTGTCAAACATTGGTGGCTTTCATTCAGCAAAGTTTAATGAGGGGGCACGGAAAAACAACCACCAAAAAATAATTCGAAATTTCCAACCCAATATTGAAAAATTCATTTGAAAGGTTTCCCATCATACGAATTTCATAAAAAACTTCCAGAACGTGTCAAACATTGGTGGCTTTCATTCAGCAAAGTTTAATGAGGGGGCACGGAAAAACAACCCCCAAAAAATAATTCGAAATTTCCCAACCCAATATTGAAAAATTCTTTTGAAAGGTTTCCCATCATACGAATTTTCTGAAAAACTTTCAAAACGTGTCAAACATTGGTGGCTTTCATTCGGCAAAGTTTAATGAGGGGGCACGAAAAAACAACCCCCAAAAAAAGATTCGAAATTTCCCAACCAAATATTGAAAAATTCATTTGAAAGGTTTCCCATCATACGAATTTCCTAAAAAACTTACAGAACGTGTCAAACATTGGTGGCTTTCATTCAGCAAAGTTTAATGAGGGGGCACGGAAAAACAACCCCAAAAAAATAATTCGAAATTTCCCAACCCAATATTGAAAAATTCATTTGAAAGGTTTCCCATCATACGAATTTCCTAAAAAACTTACAGAACGTGTCAAACATTGGTGGCTTTCATTCAGCAAAGTTTAATGAAGGGGCACGGAAAAACAACCAAAAAAAAAATTCCAAATTCCCAACCCAATGATATTGAGGGCTTTATTCCTGATACTGATGCAAGTATGTGTTTTTCAGTGCTTCCAGAGACCTACATGGGCCAAGTTCTGGTGGAGTCCGGCTGATTTTCTCGTGGTCGATTCCAAGTTTGAACAAATGCAGAAACGGAGTTTGAGATAGTGAATAACTGATTATCCTCTACGGCACCTCCATTCACGTCCACAACCTACCCACAACGTCTTCATTACTGTCCGGGTCCGAACGCTCCCACCAGGTCCATTACGCCGGGACTCAGGAGAAGAGGACAATACCTGAAGTAATTTGCTGCCCGTCTTTTGGAGTGATTCATTATACGAATTTCTTGTGAATGATCAAATTTTCCATTCATTAACTCTTCCTTTTGAGTGATGGCCTGGCCAGATATATGTAAATACCTCCATGAAATTATGACAAGTTAACGAAAACCAAGGCAAAAAAGAATTTTCCTACGACCATTCACAAAAACTTTACTTTTTTTACGTCTCAGTCAGGTTACGTACATCACGTAAGTGCGAAACTTGTCAATTGCCGACATCTGTGCGCGAAATAAAAAAAAATTGTCACAATGTCTTTTGCTTCTTCGAGTCTAGGTGTTCAACTGAGAATCGATATTGTAGAGAATTAGTCAACAATGAATTGTCATTGACAAGTCAACCTTTTCGCTTTCGCTTTCTTTTCGCTCAAAAGAAATGGACAGGAAACGCAAATTGGCGGATAAATTGCACTCAAGTTTCATTCTTTGGCAAAAAATTATCTGTGAATTAAGTATAACTTATCTGATTTTATGAAATAAGCGACCTAAAATAAATGCATTATGAAAGGTATTCACTTGTTTGATTTCTGTTTTCAACGTACATGACTATTATACCTAGGTACTTCTAATCTTTGGTAACCTCCTATAAGTAAGTGTTTATGATGTTGAGAGCTACCTCTGTCAAATCAACATTCAGGCTCTGGCTCCTATTCGATGATTTCATTGGACATTGGCCGATCCAGAGTAGGTAAGCAAATTCGAATAAGCGAGAAGTGAAGTAAGTATTCATAATCTACACCACTACACGTAGCTGTAACTACACCGGATGATCATCATCAAACTATCCACCCAAGGAAAATCCCGATTCTTAGTGAATATTACTTCGAGAAAGAACAAGTCGATATATTTACATCGAGAGGGACATCTGAAACATAATATAATTGGCTGTGTTTAGTTATACTCTAACGTGTATAGTACGCAAAGTCAAAAACTAGGTATAGACAATACAAATAGAGAAGACCATATGTTATCACCACCGTCGTCACGGATATTGGGGCATCAAAAATCAGCCAACCTTTTTTTGAATGATGGACTCACCTGGTTCCTACGCAACCGTAAAAATCCGTGACGAGATGTGTCTTCTCTATTTGTATTGTCTATACATAGGTGCACGCGAAACGTCATAGTATCCGTAGCGTCAGATTTTAGCGTGCCCCAATCCATATTTTCAAGGTTTATGTTAAAAATTAGCGATATAGGCTGTCTGATTTCAACATGATTCTAGTGGGCTGCGATTCAGGCCGCGATCGGCCGATGGCGACCAGAAACACAGCCCACTCGAGTCGTGTAGAAATCAGACAGCCTATAGTAATAAGCGTCAGAACTGAAGTGAAATTTGTCCATGAAAACATCCTCCCATTATTCTTCAGCTCCAGTGATTTGCTCAACGCACTATTCAAGTCTTCGGTATAGTCTCCCTCTTTGGGTCAAAAGAGGACGACAGAAATTGGGATCAGAAGAAGAATCCATCTAAAATTGATATCCGAGATCAGACATTCTAGGGCGGCAGTCCAGTTATCTCCGATTGTGCCTACCATTTGTTCTTTACACCTTATATATTATAGGTTAAAAGATGTTTCGAGCAATTTTCGGCAGAAAAACGTGATTTTTGGTACCAAAATAAAGCGGTTTTTTAATTTGCGTTATTCTTCCATTAAATGCATAAATCATTTGGATTCAAAATTGAAAGAATTATATGGACCTTTCCGCTTCCTTTTTTCAGAATTGATAATTTATCAATAAAAATGTCGAAGTCCTAAATGTCACTCAAAAATATCTCCGCGCACTTGGAAAAAATTGTATTGCAGCTGTAATATCACTTTGATTTTATCTTTAAAGGTTTCTTCTTGTAGCCAAAACAATTCTTTAGCTTCCCAAAAAAGAACACTTTATATTGAAATGATAATAATATAACGACAGCAACTTTCTCGCGGGTACGCGGGTCTAGCCACATTTTTCAGTTTAAAGCTGGCTTACACCGAACGTCAGAACAACTCGATGTTATAGTATTCAAGAAATGATGATTATGTCGAATGCTTGATGTAAATGCGTGAAATAGTTGCAGTTATCGATCCTATTCGAAAATCCGAACATTGATGTACTCAATGTGAAAATATCGTGAATTAAAATCTCACAATTTTCAGGAGCAAATTTTTTTTATCAAAAAATGCTCACAATCTTTTTAAATCAGAGCTTCAACATTGTATTCACATTTGAATAATGTATTGGAAGTCTAACACAGCACAGGAAGATTTTTATAGCCATGCTCTGTAAAAAATATCAAATAATATATATTATTAGAGTCTCAGGAGCTGGAGGAAGATGCGTCTTGACCCCGGGGACCAACTACACGTGGGTGCCCCCGCGTAGCCCACCGTGTTGTTTGTTTACACCTAGAATAAGCTATTATCTAGCGAAAATCCGAGGTTAATCCGAGGTCTAGGAGCCGCGATATTGCGTGGAATGACGGACACAAAGACGGACGGACGGACGGACCGGCGAATAATGAAATAAAACATCTTTGTTGTTTGTACATCTAAAGTACCTAAGCTATCATCTAGCAAAAATCCGAGCGCAATCCATATGACAAACCATATGTAATTATTACATGTAAAACTAAAACTTGCAAATGCATTATTATAGATATTAATATAACAAGAAAATTATGCGATTTATAATAAACGAGGACGTTTGTGTCCGCGTCCGAGTGTGTTTGAATCGCTAATACTCGAGTTATATTCAAAGCTTTATCGGTATCATCACGGAATTAGATTAAAATTATATTTCAGTTTAGTCAAAAGCTGCATCATCATCATGCGTGGCGAATGGCGATGCAAAAAGAAATCAACAATAATACAGGTATTCATTATTTCCTGTCAAAACAAAAATTCGACAGTTTTCAATAGTGGACGTGGTAGGAAAAAACAAGTTGCAAATTATGATAAAGGCAAACCCTTTTGCAGGATCGTAACTAAGACTTTAATGAACGATTTGACCCGCAGTGCTTTTATTTTCGTCCCTTAGGATTTGAATAGCGCCCTTTTTTCAAAATGGCGGATTTTATCTAGGGGCAGAAGGTATCAAATAGCCTGGTGATGTCCAGTTTCGTTAAAATATATGGACCTATGTCTCGATCGATTTCTGGGACATCAAATATTTAAAAAAAAATGGTGGAGCATTGACATCTGTCGCAGGCAAATTTGGTGGAGGCGCCAAAATGAATTTGGTACGGTCATAAGAAAATTGCTGTAACATTTTTATTTTTCAACCGATTTTAACACAAAGTATCTCATTTTGTAGAAAAGTAAATTCTTCTTGTTATCTGATACCTTTCATGAAAAAAGACGTTGAGGAATGTTGAAGAAAAAAATTAAAAATAATTTGAGAAAAAAAAAAGATTTTTTTAATTTTTTTATTTCCATGAAAATTGCCTTATTTGTAGATTTTGATGTGCCTTTTCTAAATTTGCACTTTTCCGATTGATATCTTTGCAGTGCGTACCGCCATGTTGAAAAAATGATATCTGAAGAGAAGTTTTTGACAATAACTAAATTTGAGTTCATGCGAGATTGAAATGTTCATGGACGTATAAAAGTACATTCAATTCTCCACGATTTGACACTTGAACCATCTCTGTGCGACTCGGGGTTCTTGAGCTAGAGCTTCCGGAAGTATCAATTTTCGGTGTTAAATAATGACCGCGCCTACCAGATTTCACCACTGGATCACCACCATGTCTTATTCAAATTACCCAACGATAACGTGTCGTCATTTATCTCAAATCATGAACATTGGTGGACCTGGCACAGCCCCAAGAGGTGATTTTTAATTCTTAAGGAACCGAAAATTGATACTTCCAGGAGGTCTAGCTCAAGAACCGTGGGTCGCAGAGAGCTGGTTCAGATGTCAAACTGTAGAGGATTGAATGCGCTTTCATATGTATATAAACATTTCAATGTCACAAGGGCCAAAATTAATATATTGTCAAAAACTTCTTTTCAGACATCATTTTTTCAATATGGCGGCGCGTACTGCAAAGATATGAGTCGGAAAAGTGCAGGTTTGGAAAGGGCACATCAAAGTCTACAAATAGGGCCAATTGCATGAAAATAAAAAAATGTTGAAAATCTTTTTTTTTTTTTCAAATTATTTTTTTATTTTTTTTTCAACATTCCTCAACGTCTTTTTCCAATGGAAGGTATAAGGTGACAAGAAGAATTCACTTTTTCACAAAATGAAATGTCTTGTGTTGAAATCCGTTGCAAAATAAAAATGTTACAGCAATTTTCTTATGGCAGTAGTAAATTCCTTTTGGCGCCTCCACCAAATTTGCCTGCGGTAGATGGCAATGTTCCACCATTTTTTTAATTAGTGTTTGATGTCCCAGAAACCGATTGAGACATAGCTCCATATATTTTAACGAAGCTGGACATCACCAGGCTATTTGATACCTTCTGCCCCTAGATAAAATCCGCCATTTTGAAAAAGGGGCGCTATTCAAATCCTAAGGGACGAAAAGAAAAGCACTGCGGGTCAAATCGTTCATTCAGGTCTCAGTTGTAACCCTGCCAAGTGGTTTGCCTTTATCATCATTTGCAACTTAAATTCCCTATTTCGGTTGTACCACGTCCACTACAAGGAGAAAAGTCAGTTCGTGCATTTTTGGAATTTATCATGGAAAATTTTGATGCTCCCGCAAATATTTTGGAGGTAGCAGAGAGTGCAAGATTAGATTTGCTGCCAGAGAAGTCAAAAGTATATTATGAAAAAGAATATCGGCTGTTTTGCGAGTAGCGAGTGCGAGAACAAGCGTGCAAGGTGCAGGGGAAAGCTATTGTATCTAACGCAGTATGAGTAACTGGTACCTATTATGAGCTACTGTACTATTATGATTCTGATAATTATTGGTAAATGTTCAACATTAAGCGATCATAATGAGTGATGATACGATAAAATATTTTTTTTTACAACTTATTTACATTTTATTTTGGGGTCATGATGACCCCACATTGCACAGTTTGCCCTGGAAAACAGGTATGCACTCCAAAGGTTGATGGTCCGAAGAGCAACAATACTGGAAATTCTAAAGTCAATAAGGCCCGATTCAAATGATTAAGACATTAAAACATGAATGAATGAATGATGTTTGATCCACTCTCTTCTGATTGAAACTTGAAGCCATCAATACGAACTATGCCGGCGGCATATACAGGGTGAAATAAAAATAAAAAGTTGAACATTTGTACCTCAAGAACCAAAATAGGTGAAGACATGTGAATCGCCATAAATAATTCTGATTTTATGGTCATGAAGTCGTCGTAAACTTGAATTAAATATCTTGAGCCGTTCTTGAAATATCTTCAAAAGACTGAAGTTGTCACACAAAAAAAAAATTTTTGTCTACTTATCAGAAAAAAAGTTTACTGTGTTTTTTCTGAAAGTAGTTGGCCTAGAGAGGGTTTTCCACTGTAATTTCATTTTGAATGTAATTTATCATTGTTTCGATTCAAAACACCAAGTTTCGATTCAATATCTGAAGAATTACTGATATACGAAAACTATTTTTTTTCGTAACGACTTCAACCTTCTGAAGATATTTCAGAAACGGTTCAACATATTTGATCCAAGTTAACGATGACTTCATGATCATGGAATTAGAAATATTTTTGGCGATTTACATGTCTTCACCTATTTTGATTCTTGAGGTACATTTGTTCAACTTTTTATTTTTATTTCACCCTGTATATGCCGCCGGCATAGTTGGTATTGATGGCATCAAGTTTCAATCAAAAGAGAATGGATCGAACAACACCTCTACCAAGTGGCACCCTGCCATCATAAAACTCAAGGTCCGTACGGTCTTCGGCATCGAGCATCTGGACTATTTAGCTTTTCTTGTGTTTTGACGAAGAAGGAGTGGACTGACGATGAAATATGTGAAGACCTTTCTTGTAGACAACACAATTTCCAACAATTTTGCTCCAAGTGCTTTTCCCCCAAGTGCCATCGTTTACGAGATAAACACGAAAAACTGATCCTCAAGTTCTTCTCGAGGCCACAACGACCGAAGCTCACACCGGATCCTTGAGGACTTTCACTATGTTGAACTACATGCTTAACTGAGCTCATATACAAAAATCCGGCGGACTTTCATTTTTGTTCGCTGTTTTTTCTATAATTCCTGCTCCTGGACTAGTACCTATAGCCCAGGCGCCAGGGAAAACAATAAGGAAATAATTGTTTCCTGGCTGGAAACTAGCTTAAAACGATCTGTGTCGCTTGGGTTTTGACATACTAGTTTCCCCCCTTTCGGAAATGTCGGCGTCATGTCGCCATCATCAACAAGAAGTGCACCAGCGTGGTTTTTGCCGAATATCTTAATTTTGGGTCATCTGACAGCAAAAGATGTAAGGAGTCATTTTGAAGCCTATGAAATTCCCCACAGTTTGGTTTTTCAATCAATTTTCTGCGACCTATGGTCTTTGAGATAGAGCATCTGGAAGCGAGAGTCATTGTCGTGAAAGCTCCATGGCCACTTGACTCAAAAAACTAAAATGTCGATGTGACAAAAAAAAATTAAAAATGAGATTACTCGAGAATTCTTCATGCTATAGTTGCGATGATGGTCTTAAACTCTTCCTCTTGAACCGTAGATTACGAATATTGAAAAGTCAAAAACGTCACATTGTACATATACAGGGTGTACTACGGGAATCAAATCAGAACAGAGAGATTTGACATATTTCTTCGATTTAGCCTATGCGAAACTCTTAGCACTTATCACGAGTCCAATATCAATATACATTGCTCTGTAAGCTTCACTTGATACGCTCAAGAAGTGGTCAGCTCACAGCCTTCCTGTAAAATGTTTTGAAGGCCCTCTGAAATCATCAAAATTTACAGTAGCAAGAAATGTATGTAACAGTATATTATATACCAAGGAACCAAACTGAATTTTTGATCCCTTGGGTGAAGTTTGTTGCTCGAGGGCCCTTTGGGTCCAAATCCTCAAATTAAAAATTCACTTTGGTCCCTTGGTATATAATATACTGTTATATACATTCCTTGGTACTGTAATTTTTTAATATTTTGATGATTTCAGAGGGCCTTCAAAACATTTTACAGTAAAGCTTTGAGCTGACCACTTCTTTAGTGTATTGAGTGAAGCTTATAGAGCAAATACATATTGATATTGGACTCGTGTTAGGTGCTTAGAGTGTCGCATATAGGCTAAAATCGTAGAAATATGTATAATTTCTCTGATCTGATTTGATTCCCTCAGTACACCCTGTATATGTACAAAGTGACATTTTTGACTTTTCTATATTCGTAATCAACGGTTCAAGAGAAAGAGTTCAAGATCATCACTGCAACTATAGCATGAAGGATTCTCGAGAAATCTCATTTTGAAATTTTTTTGTCACATCGACATTTTAGTTTTTTGAGTCAAGGGGCCATGGAGCTTTTACAACAATGCCTCTCGCTTCCAGAAGCTCTATCTCAGAAACCATAGGTCGCAGAAAGGTCATTCAAGAACTGTTCCGTGGGGAATTTCATTGGTTTCAAAATGACTTCTTACATCTTTTGCTGTCAGATGGCCCAAAATCAAGATATTCGGCAAAAACCACGCTGGTGCACTTCTTGTTGATGATGGCGACATGACGCCGACATTTCCGAAAGGGGGGAAATTAGTATGTCAAAACCTAAGCCACACAGATCGTTTTAGGCTAGTTTCCAGCCAGGAAACAATTATTTCCTTATTGAGCTGATTTTTGCTCCCTGGCGCCTGGGCTACTAACTGGGAGTGACTATACAATTTATTGCACTCGATTACTGACGATACGTAGGTACTAGGTGTAGATACCTACCTACCATTTCTGTACACCGCACCGGTCAGGCCAGCCTATTTGGATATCAAATCCTACATATCAAGCACAGGAAGCGAACTGATCACTTTAGGTAGAGTTTACAATATTTTCAACAATTATATTACCGAATTGCAAACAAAAAGCAATCATTCATTCAATCTGTATTAGTAGGTACCTACGGCGGCACATTGATATATGGATATATGGAATATAGGCTAGTGCGGTGTACAGAAAGGGTAGGTACCTACCTAGTACTTACATAATTAACGTCAGTGATGGGGGGCCATAAATTATGCATCCAACGGGCCTTGCGAGTTGCGACGCGAAGTTTAATTACCTTCAGTTATTGGAAATGCAGATCGCTTGCCGTATTTTGATTGTTCAAAAACCTCATTCAAATTTTGATGTCTTAATTATTTGATTCCGGTCTCTTTGACTTCAGACTTCAGAAGTGCCGGGTATTAATTGCTGTTCAGAGTACTTATTCATAATATGTTGAGTTTCAACATCCCCAGAAAGTACAAAGAACAGGAGCATCGTTTTTCTCCGATTATTGATGCACCAGAAAGAAAACTGTTTCCGCCGCAGATTCTTTGTCGGTAAGCCCACAAAGGTTTTCCGAAAATTTTGGCGATATTTTGCGTGGGGGAAAATATTATTCTCCTGTTTCCTGCCCGAAGGGGGTATCATTTCGTTGCATCTTGTGCCCACAGCAGGAGGTTTGCAGTCGGTACCTGGCTTTCTTTCCAAAATTTAAATACCCAAAGATTTTTTCTTGAGAAGTACGCGCCCCGCAGTCCTCACAGTGAAGGTAGGTACATAATTAAGAATTTTGATTTCGATTTTTTTGCTCGATATTCGAAAATTGAATTGGGGAGTTGTTCTCAGTTGTGTAAAAATTGTTTGTGTGTTTAATTTCTGTTTCTTTTGTGTTTTATTAATATTTCGTGTTTTTTTTTGTGGTTTCGATTTATTCTTGGAGACAGAGGTTCCAATAAGATATCTACCTATTTGTAGTCTTTTTCTCAATGTTTGTTTTTATTTTATTCAATTAGTAGGTACCTACTTAGTAAGTCACGCGTTTTTTCTCAAGTGTTTCTTAGGAGAGCTTTATAAAGATTGATTATTTTGTCCATTTATATATAAATATTGTCCGCGTCATCCTGTAGGTATATTCGTTGATTGTAGGGAGTTTCTTTTTTTCGCATTTTTGAGTTATAAACGACATCATACTTAGATTGAATAGGTACTTGATACTGAGAAACATATTGCTTGTTTGATTTTGTCCGTTTATTTTGTTTATTTATCCAATTCAGTTTTGTTTGTGGTCAAGCAATAATTGAATTACTAAATGCAGAAACGTAACTACCGAAATTCAGTTATCTATCATTTCGTATAATTTTGACCAAGCTCTATCGTTAAGTGATGAGAAGAAAAAGATATCTTCGTTATTTACAAATTTACGGCTCTTGATATATCGGCTAAGTGCAGAAAGGTATCTACTGACGTACAGGTAGTACTTCCCTTTCTGCACTCGAAACTATGTCATTGATGAACATTCAACAACCCGGGGACACATGAAAATACCCTGTAATCCACAAAATTTAGAGTTGGGGTAGACCTTGTCAAATTCTGGCGTGCGAAACTGTTTTTGGTCAGAGCACAGCTAGTATATTGGAAATAGAATATCTGCTGGAATTAATTCAAACAAAAACGATTTTTTTACCATGGCTAGCTTTTAGTTCCCTCTTCAACATATCAAAAGTCCTCAACTCTAGGACTGCTACAAATTAGTATACAGGGTGAAAGTTTATTATTTTTCTTTATTTTCTTTCTTTCTCAAAAAACTGATTACTGAAAAAACGGTTTTAGGCTAGTTTGATAGGCCATAGTCTTCCAATAATCATATAAGAAATATACTACTCAGCAACTGCTGTGTATCAAGTTACAGGGTGAAAACTATTTTTCATCTTCAATTTTTTTTTCTTAGTGGAACTGATCTAGATTGAAGCCGGTTCCAGTTCTTTTGCAAGCTTATAATGTCATACTGAACATATAAAAAGGATACATTTCTGCAACTGCTGCTTTTCAATTTACAGGGTGGAAAGTAATTTTCACGTTTCAATTTTTTTCTTGGTGAAATTGACTCACACATCAATTTCGACTGATTCTTCTGTAAACTTGAGGTTTCTAGTCAAACATATCAAAATAATACATTTCTGCTACAGCTACGTTTTTTTTTTACAAATTTAAATGTTTGGGTATATTCGGGTATATTGCATCAAAAATTCAAAAAATCTTGGAACGCAACCAAACATTTAAATTTGTAAATAAAAACGTAGCTGTAGCAGAAATGTATTATTTTGATATGTTTGACTAGAAACCCCAAATTTACAGAAAAATAAGTCACAATTGTTGTGTGAGCCGATTTCATCAAGAAAAAAATTGAAACGTGAAAATGACTTTCCACCCTGTAAATTGAAAAGCAGCAGATGCAGAGATGTGTCCTGTTCATATTTTCAGTATGACATTATAAGCTTGCAAAAGAACTGGAACCGGCTTCAATCTAGATCAGTTCCACTAAGAAAAAAAATTGAAGATGAAAAATAGTTTTCACCCTGTAACTTAATACGCAGCAGTTGCTGGATGGTATATTTTTTATATGTTTATTGGAAGACTATGGCCTATCAAACTAACCTGAGACCGTTCTTTTCGGTCATCAGTTTTTCAAGAAAAAAAAGAAAGTAAAGAGAAATAATAAACTTTCACCCTGTATACTGATTTGTAGCAGTCCCAGAGTTGAGGACTTTTGATATGTTGAAGAAGGGACTGTAAGCTTGCCATGGTAAAAAAATCGTTTTTGTTTGAATTAATTCCAGCAAAGCACCTATTTTTTTCTATTTCCAATATACTAAGCCCACCCCAACTCCGAATTTTGTGGATCACATGATATATGGGTAGGCACTTTAAAACACGGTTTGATATAAAATTGTATCGACTTTAGATCTTTTGGCACATGGCTAAATGGCCAACATAATATTTCTCGTTGAAATTCATAAACTCAACATCGTGTTTTTCTCGGTAGGTATTTTTCAATTTTTGGAATATATCCTCGATCTCATTAATTTAAAAGGATCGTTTTCAAGCGTAAAGCATAACAGTATTACTGATTCATGTCCATGGTCTAATGTTCGCATTTCTCAACAATGGATCATTTTCTACACAAATCAACCATATCATCCCGCGGGTGTCCAAAGCATTATTTCTTCTTCGCGAAGAAATTTTTAATTGGCCAACTAGTCAAGAGTCAGTAGATTGAGAAAGATGTTTAGGTCTTCTATTTTTTAATGTCGAACTGTGTTTTACTGAAAAAATTTCTTTTTTTACTTCAGGCCATTGCATTTTTTGGATAAATAGCATAATTATTAAGTGCAGAAACTTAACTAGGGCTCATTCACTTTTCCGGTATGTGAGCTGTATCTCTAATTGTGTAAAAAACCATATGGGAATTAAAGCCACGATTCGATACTTACCTACACAGTTTTAATCGATTATCTCGAAACACAAATTTTGCACTAATCACCTTTCTGCACTTAGCGATTCAAAAAGTTTTGGATAAATAGTTCTAGTAAGATGATAGACACAATTATGGAAAGCCGTATTACTTTAAATTATTAGATTTCGTTTGCTTTGATTTTAAATGAACATCAATTCAATTCGATCAATTTCATTGTTCAATCTTAATTTTTTGTACAATTAAAATGACTCTTTCATAAACTTTGCTGATTCAAAAATGTTCATCTAACAAATACGAGCACAAGTGTTTCTCAATGGAATATATTTGACGTTTAATTCAAAACAACATACAAAAAGCCTTCAATCAAAATTTAAGACGTAGAATGGGGTATACTTGCCAATGATATAGATTTGACTGAAAATAATTTTGATTGCCAACAAGAGTAATAATAGTATCCTCTGAAAACTCCCGGAAAATATATCTATTGGTTATGAAGTTTTTCTTCCCAGAAGGTTGGTAACAGTAGGAAAACTCAGTGGGGTTTTTATATCTGTATTTTTCAAATACAGTGATGCCAGTCTAACAGTACAACAGTTTTTGAATTTCCAATTCAACAGTGCTGTTTGGTTTTAAGTATATTTGTGATGTCACAATAGTTATTACTAAAAGGAAGAAGTGTGACAATACGTCTTATTAAACGAGTGTGATATAGTATTTTATCCATACTTCACTCTGATAATCGCCCAGAAATCGAAATTCTGGCTGCTAAAAATAGACATTCGCCTACCTTCTATTGACAATAAATTGTTGCTATTGGTTGAAAAGGAGTTTGATAATATTCTCCATTAAAGCACCGCTTTCGACGTGATAATGAATCCATTAATAACGCAAAGTAGATGAATATATTTTTAAAATATGCATTACGGCCGCAATTTTGGAAATTTAGAAAAAAAAAAAGCATATATTTGTACAAAAATGTTACAATTGGTACACATGGTACCATATTTTCAACCATACTATCGATTAAGTCAATAAATAGAATGGGTAAGTAGATATATCCCATTGTCAACAATCATTTTAGTTAATGTGTCATATTAATTCATATGACAATAAAACAAAAAAACAAATTCAGGAACTAAAATTTGTGCTCCCAATTGTAATTTCCCAATATTTAAATTTCTGCTATTTTTGTGTTGTTTGAATTTATATGCTGCACGAATTAAATTGACTGAATTAAAATTAACAACAATCGTTTAATTCGGAAAATAAAATGTTTGTTCACAATTTCATTCAATAATTGTTTGACTTTAATTGAAATGACTGACGGAAATTCAAATTCAATCATTTTAATTCATGTAACATTTTGATCTAAACAACCTCAAAATAACAAACACCTAAATTGTGGCATTGAAATTATTAACAAAAATTTCAATTCCTGAATTTTAATGTTTGTTATTTTATTGTTGCATTAATCAAGCTGTTTTGAATTGAAATGATTGTTGATAATTTTAATAGCTGAAATAAAATCTTTGTTGTTCCTTTGTTGGTTGAATTAAATTTATTATCAGTCATTTTAATCCAGTTCAAACTTTTCCGCGATCAATAGGGCCAATTCTGTATCAAACCCGTTTAAATTTAAAGGCCGTTAAAAGAAAATCAGCCAATCGTGAAGCCCATTTCTGATCGTTCCTAGGTGACCGACGCCTTTAAAAATTTCAAGGGGCCTTTAAATTTTACAGAATTGCCACTAATGAGGGCTTAAAATAAAACCTATCCCTAAAAGGTTATGTACTCACCACATGCAACGTTTCATCCTCGGTTTCGCCCCAGATCCCAGCAGAATGAAAAGCAAAGTTGATACCACTAACCTCCTCACTATTGAATGTTTGGTCACTTTTCATCCGTTTGGATTACCCCACATTTTCTTAGAAGCCGAATAGCCCTCAATTATTGGAAAAGTTTCTAAAACATTGCTGGGGCATTTTTTGGCAAACGAGATAGTATATTATTTACCAAGGGACCAAAGTGAATTTTCAATATCGTGGGTGAAGTTTGTTGCCCAAAGGGCCCTCGAGCAACAATCACCTTAGGGATTAAAAAAACTTTGGTCCCATGGTGTATGCATGGCTTTTTGCCATACCGAAATACCTATTTTATACTAAAAATAGTTTTACAAAAGAAAAACTTTGACGATCTGTCATGTTGTCATGCAAGAGACGCGATCAATCTGCTGTATTTGCTTATATCGATGTCAAGATTCACCACTATCATGATTGTAACATTGAATAATCAGACCACATGGTCAAAGATCTCACGATCTTCGATTTCTCGAAGAAGTAAGAAAGCAAAGTAGTTTCAGTGCATTTTTGAGTACCTTTCGAGCTGTACCATTTCTGGAAATCATCATACTGCTTTTCGTACAGATTTCTGGACTTGTTCGGCAAGCACTCGTACGTGGCCTCTCTTGCTGCTTCTTCTAAAGCAAGATTGATCAACCAGCGTCTGCTGAATCGTCAATTCAAATAATTTACCAGCAAATGTCAATTTGACAAAGATAGTAACTATTATTTTCTAGCACGCCATAGCAACGCGACACTCAGGCACTCTTTATTTCACTAGATAATTCACTATAAAATTCAATTTCACTTCCGCAAAAAAGCGGGACTAATGATGCGATTCTCTAAAAAATTACATTCCATAAAGCCTCTGTTACGTTGTTATTAGGTACCTAGGCAACAGCCGATGGACGACACGAATTTTGAATTTTCACGTAACAGAGCGTTTATGGAATGTTATTTTTTACAGAATAGCACTATAAAATTCAATTTTACTTAAATTGTTCTTTAAGTTTCGGTATTGCGAAAAAATTATAAACTGTTTTATAATAATTTTGACGTAAAAAATTTAATGAATGACTTTCTTTTGAAAAAAATGTAAATTCAAAAAAAAATCAGCACAAACTTCGACATGCGGTGAGTTCGTGGGTGAGCCCCATGAAATATTCATTTCAGGTGCAGACATGCTGGCAATGGAAGTTGGAGGAAAGATTGAAATAGTTTTTGAGGGAAACACTTTTGAAATCAAACCCACAATTTTCGAGTTTTCCTCTCTGGAAAAACTGCAAATTTTCCAACTTTTTATCCCTCGAACAGATTTTCACCGTTTTTTTTTTTAAACAAGAAATAACTGGTTTTTGGGAATTTTCCAATTTTTTTCTCCAATTTCCCGGGAATTTTCCGGTTGAAAATGTAAAATTGGCCGGGATTTTCAAGACCGGACCCAGTCCGGTCGTTAGCCGTTTCTACCCTGCAAATTAGTATATTGGAAATAGAATATCTGCTGGAATTAATTCAAACAGAAACGATTGTTTTTACCATGGCAAGCTTTCAGTTCCCTCTACAACATATCAAAAGTCCTTGGGCCGTATTCATACCTCGCTTTTAAGCTAAAAGCGCTTTTAGTGCGATGCGCATTTAGGGGCATTTCTCATGTTTCAGTGTTCAAAAATACAAATTAACTCGCAAATTAATTGCAATTAAGTACATACAATCGTTCCCAATCGCAATAATGTATTTTTGAACACTGAAATATGAAAAATGCCCCTAAATGCGCATCGCACTAAAAGCGCTTTTAGCTTAAAAGCGAGGTATGAATACGACCCCTTAACTCTGGGACTGCTACAAATCAGTATACAGGGTGAAAGTTTATAATTTTTCTTTACTTCCTTCCTTTCTTGAAAAACTGATGACCGCAAAAAAAAGGGTTTTAGGCTAGTTTGATATGATAGGCCATGGTCTTCCAAAATACATATAAAAAATATACCACCCAGCAACTGCTGAACTGCTGTGTATCAAGTTACAGGGTGAAAACTATTTTTCATCTTTAATTTTTTTTTTGGTGGAACTGATCTAGATTGAAGCCGGTTCCAGTTCTTTTGCAAGCTTATAATGTCATACTGAGCATATGGAGAGGACACATCTCTGCATGCATCTGCTCCTTTTCAATTTACAGGGTGAAAATCCAATTTCACGTTTCAATTTTTTTTTCTGAGTGAAATTGGTTCTCACAACCATTGCGACTGGTTCTTCTGTAAACTTGAAGTTTCTAGTCAAACATATCAAAATAATTCATTTCTGCTACAGCTACGTTTTTTTTTACAAATTTAAATGTTTGGGTATATTCGGGTATATTGCATCAAAAATTCAAAAAATCTTGAAACGCAACAAAACATTTAAATTTGCAAATAAAAACGTAGCTGTAGCAGAAATGTATTATTTTGATATGTTTGACTAGAAACTTCAAGTTTACAGAAGAACCAGTCGCAATGGTTGTGAGAACCAATTTCACCAAGAAAAAAAAAATTGAAACGTGAAATTGGCTTTTCACCCTGTAAATTGAAAAGCAGCATATCGATGGTGAATGGTGTAATGCACAGAGGTCGTAAGTGCTGGAATAGGCATTTTGAGCTACGCCAAACGGAAATTTTGACCGCTTGTGGAAACTCAGCCCGAATAATTTGTGGAAGAGGAAAATCAGGGGTTATCAAGAATAAAGTTTATCTTCCTAATTGAAGTTTATTTGAACCACTTGAAGTTGAGTATTTTTGAGAAAATGAATCTCTTTTTGGGAAACTTCCCTCACTTACGACCTTCGTGCATGCTACTGAAAAAAATATTATAATGTAGTTAGATCACAAAACCACCACAATCATTAAATTTTTCAACCAATAGAATTTTTTAATTAAAAACGATTCTCAGCATCGCGTTTGATGTTTAGTAGGTAGATATTAGGTAGATAATAGGTACCTATGGACGTTTTTCAATAAAAAAATCAATGGGTTGAAGATTTCATTTTGATTAACACTAACCGGAAATCTCATCATCATCAGATTGATAATCGCAAACCAAGATGGCGGCTCCCAAAAAAAAAGTTGACTGTCGTATTTGAGAAAATAGTAGGCCTAGACAGCAACTGTAACTGTTATCCATTTTTGACGTCCCTTTTCAGGAAAATATCAAAATTCACTCCGATATCTTCAAAAATAAGCGATTTAATGAGTACTTCGAATTCTTTTGAAATTTCTTTCATATTTTCAATGGTGATTTTGGCCATGGTAAGGGCCGATGCTGTAAAACTCGTAAAAATGGGTTCGACATCACCTTACGGTCAATAAAAACCAAGCGGCTTGCTGCCTTGCTGGGAATGGTTATGTTTGCCTTTAGATTATTGCATATGACCAATTTCACTTGTACCAATTGATTTTCCACTTATTGAATACTGGATGAGTTCAAAATGGCGGTCATGAAAAAAATTACAATTGCTTGTCTTCTTTCCGAAAATAGTAGGCGGGGACGGTGGCACCACATTGCATTGCATTTCTGACGTCAATTTTGGCGGAAATATCAAATTTCATTCGAATAACTTAAAAACTCACTGATGATTGGTTTAAAAATTTCAATTTTCATGGAGCCGACGACTACCTACTTTCAGGATATTTCTCGAGATATTTCTGAAACAGCTAAAGATATTCAGACGCTGTTTCATCTTGATAAGCATCAAATTGTAACTTGATGTATGTAAATATTGTGATTTGGACAGGGAGCTGGTGCCTCAAAACTTACGTCATAAGGCACATGATTTCAACCAATGTGCGTTGATAATGTTGTTGAAAATTTCTTTGTCTTACATGTCAGACCGGGAGCTTTAGGCTGGTATGGGCTTGTCAATTTTCGAAAAATGTCAAAAATTTATGTCATAAGGTACATGAATGAAACCAACTAGCTTTTGTGTGGGAACATCCCCTTAATCAAAAATCAGGTCATAAGACAAAATTTTTGGGGGCTCTTGGTCCATAAGACAAGTTTAAAATTTTCAAAAAAGGCCAAAATTTACCTCCTCCTGGAGACTTCTCCTTTGGCATAATTTTAGGAATGAAAAACCATTCTCACATTATCTTTTACGCAGGTTTTGAATCTGCCCACAAAAATTTTCAATGGTACATCGCTTACAGGGTGCAACATCGAAAATTTCTTCTCAAATCGTACACCCTGTATTTAAACATGAAAATCGATTCCGTTTTTCATCCTGATTACAAATAATTGAAATTGTAATTTTAGTTGAATTTTATTGCTCTTAAAATTTACAGATTTTTTGAGCAAAGAGCTCGGAAATAAAACAACATTTTCGTAGAAAAAGGACATCAACATAAATATAGATAATAAACTGCTGGACAACGAAGTTGTCGGTATCGGAAAAATGGTCCAACTTTGGAGGCCAATATCTCCCGATTGCCGATAGCGATTTCCATTTTATTTGTTGCGTTAACTAGCTCAATCTTTACGTAACCCATCCTGTGATAGCGAATGTTGAGGAACTTCATGTGAATTTTCTACAGGGTGATACGTAAACTGGTGCAAAATTGCAACGACTTCATCATACCCCCATTTTTCATAAAAATATTTTCTTATTATTTCAACACAAAAATCATGAAGTGTGATGTCTTATCTCGAAACGGTTTTGGAATTACCCAGATTGGAAGTCTAACATCAAAGATATAAATTTTTATGTTGAATGTTGCAGATTTACTTGACTCACGCATAGCACAAGCACAAAAAGTATAACATCCAGGGGGGCTTACTTCACTAGGAAACTATGGTTTTACATCGGTTCCATGTTCAGGGGCTTGAACTTGCAATTATAACATGTTCCACATCTGAAATTCTGATGAAATTCCGACTAAATTCAACGTAATTCCAAAACCGTTTCGAGATAAGACACCACACTCCATGATTTTTGTATTGGAATACATAAAAAAAAATGACAAATGGGGGTACGATGAAGTCGTTGCAATTTTGCACCATTTTACGTATCACCTTGTAGAAAATTCACATAAAGTTTCTCAACATTCACTATTACAGGATGGGTTACGGAAAGATTGAGCTAGTTAACGCAACAAACAAAATGAAAATCGCAATCGGCAATCGGGAGATATTGGCCTCCAAAGACGGACCATTTTTCCGATACCGACAACTTCGTTGTCCAGCAGTTTAGTTCCTATAAATAAATAATAACAACACAGAACAAAACAGCATTTCCAAACAAACATAATTATAACAAAATAAAGTTTAAACACTCTGATTCAGAAAAAAAGAAAACACCTCCAGGACGCCCAAGCCAGCACGGAACCACCGATCGCCGGTCACCATTCTCCCTCCCCCAGAACAAAAGCCCTCAGTCGCAAACTTTGGTGCAGATATCGGTGAACGGCCTTCATCACTTCATTCTCAGTGCTCATGAGAAGCGAAACCACATCCCTGTCACATCCCCTAATTCCTCCTCTGAATTCCTCATAAATCGGGCAAACATATAGGATGTGCTCCAACGTCTCATCCCGATCCTGATTACAAATATATATCACACTTGGTGGGCTAGTCAGCAAAACGCCTGTGAAGAAAATTGATAAATTTTGGTCCTTTTTTGAAAATTTCAAACTTGTCTTATGGACCGAAAGCCCCCAAAAATTTTGTCTCACGACCAGATTTTCGATCAAGGGGATGTTCCCACACAAAATCCAGTTGGTTTCATGCATGTACCTTATGACGTAAATTTTTGGCCATTTTTTCGAAAATTGACAGGCTTATACCAGCCTAAAGCCCCCGGTCTGACATTGAAGACAATAGTAGTTCACAATACAAGTTGGCTGTTACATAAGTGGTTTTCAGACACAAAGCCGAAATTTGCAGAACGAGGGCGCAGTGTAACAAGCCACGAGTATTGTACAACATTTTACGTGTTTGTTCTATTGTTAGTTGTGAAATTTTTGTAATTGTTGAAGTTATTCTGACAAGTGTCAACTTAAATACATAAACTATAATATTCATATACAACTTATATTAAAGTCATTACATCTCATCATGTATCAACACAACAAACACGTAAAGCAATTTTTAACAACCTCATCAACGCACATTAGACCTACAGGGTTGAAATCATATACCTTATGACGTAAGCTTTGAGGCACCAGGTTCCTGTCCAATTGGGTTCCCGACTGTACTCTCAATGCGCGGTTAGAACGGAAACCTTAGCGGTGCCTCCGCCATTTCCAGTGAACTCGCGATCAATGTGGACGTTTCTAGAGGCGACCGTACGTTCGGGGCTACACCGGGCGCTTTGCCAGTGGCGGAGCCGCCCCGGGCTTCGGGATCTTAATCATCCGCTGGGGCCCCAGATCATCTTTTTTCTTTGAAAATTACTGGAAAAAAGGGCGGGAGTCCAGAAGTTTACTGTTTTTCCCAAGCGGTCATTTTTTCGCTTTATTTAGATGGATAACTTTTCATTTTTTCTTTTAAAATTGCCATGGCAGGCCCTATAACAACAGTTTTGGGGCCCTAAGCAGGCAATTATGTGTTTGCATTTGCGGTATTTTTTTTTTATTTGATAGACCTTATTTTAATGAACTTTGGTTAAAATTTGATTAAAATCGGTTGAACGGTTTACCATTACGGTAAAAAAAATTAAAAGTTAACTCAAAATTCTAAACCTCGTGAAATAATCCTGTCGGTCTCATCTTTCGAAGTAATTTATCCTTTCTCGAACAATTTTCGGGAGCCCACTCAGCGGTCCACAGCGAAATCAGTCCACAGTCAAACGTCCCACCGGAAAAAAGTCCACGACCCATTTATCCCCAAGTTCTCCCACCAGGAAAACATCCGCTTCTAAAACGATCCACCGGAAAAAAGTCCACCACGCAATAATCTCCGAATTCTGACACCGCAAAGACATCCACTGCTCAAACGGTCCACCACGCATTTATCCTCGAGTCTTCACACCGATAAATCATCCCACGGCTCAAATGTCCCCCCGGAAAAAAAGTCCACTGCTCATTTAACCACTCTTGTCTATGCCGCCTACACCCATATATTTGGTTGCATAATTATTAAAGCAAGAAAAATAGCAGCAGTTTATTTCTTGTCCATAATATTACTCGACAATTGCTTGTTTTCTAACAGTGATGTCTTCGCGGTAGCAGAACTCTGGGATAAATGGGTGGTGGACCTTTTTCCGGTGGGACGTTTGAGCTGTGGGCTGATTTCGCCGTGGACTGCTGAATATAGACCCCAATTTTCGGTTGACTCAATACAAATACAAATACTTACATCGTAATCGTCGTAATCAACCATATCCCAATTTAATTCATTCAAACCCAATATTGTAAACTGCTTCTTGTTTATACACACGCCACACGCTTATCAAATGGATAACTCTCACCTTGACTAATAGAGAAGGTGGTAGTTACGGTAACTTGAAGATTATAATTACCACCATCGGTAATACCCACCACTTGTAAAACAGGAAAAATATGTAGCTCTTTGTTAACTAGTAGTTCAATTTTTAACAAACGATGGAAAAACTGGGCCTAAAGATAGTAAAGATACTGAAAGCGGTGTCGAGAGAGAGCATATTATTAAACCGCTTTTCAATCAATATAAACAATTTTCTGCTACTATATAGAAGGTAGGCGAACGTCAGCCGCGCAGGTATAATTTCGAATTTCCGAGTAATTATCAGGGCAAAGCAGATAAACTAGTGCATTACACTCGATATTACATGTTTAATAAGACGTATTGTCACACTCCGTTCTTTGGAACAGTCCTCACTGCGTTCGTCGTGTAACAATGATTCGTCTTATTTAACTCGTATCATAATATAATAAGTAAAAACTGATGGTTTTGGTTTTCATACTTCAATTTTAATAAACTTTCAATCTCTTGTACAGCTTGTCCCAGAAATAGTCGAAATTTTTTGTTGTTGTTGCAGGCTTGCGGGATTTCGTTGTATTCACGACAAAATGGTGTATACACGTAAGTTCACCTTGGAAGCTTTTGCGAACTTTCTCGCTGAACGAAGACCAGGTGAAAATTATGAGTATTTCGTGGGTTTGTCGATGTCCGACGGAGTATTTGAAGCAACTGTTGATCACTTCTTCGGCATAAAACTCGGCAAAAAAAAATTGAAAGAGAAGAAAAGATTTTTTTCCAAAATCTTACGGAGGAATGATGGCAACATAAGTGAATATTTTCCTCGACGGTCTTCTCCTTCAAATTTGATGGCTACCTCATTTACGAAAGATATTGGTGTTGATGCATCAACCAACAATGAGAGCGACCACAAGCCTTCTTCCCCCAGCGAAGATGTCAACCTGAACAAAAAAAGTTCCGTCGTTGCTCCAGTCAGCAAACATTCATCACGATATTTGTTGAGTAGTGATGACTCCGAACTCGACTCCGTCGTCGCTCCCGTCACCAAAAATTCATCGCGATATTTGTTGAGTAGTGATGACTCCGACCTCGACTCCGTCGTCGCTCCTGTCACCAAAAATTCATCGCGATATTTGTTGAGTAGGGATGACTCCGAACTCGACTCCGTCGTCGCTCCCGTCACCAAAAATTCATCGCGATATTTGTTGAGTAGTGATGACTCCGACCTCGACTCCGTCGTCGCTCCTGTCACCAAAAATTCATCGCGATATTTGTTGAGTAGGGATGACTCCGACCTAGACTCCGTCGTCGCTCCCGTCACCAAAAATTCATCGCGATATTTGTTGAGTAGTGATGACTCCGACCTCGACTCCGTCGTCGCTTCCGTCACCAAAAATTCATCGCGATATTTGTTGACTGATGATGATAATTCCGACATCGACTCCGTCGTCGCTCCCGTCAGCAAAAATTCATCGCGATATTCGTTGACTGATGACGATAACTCCGCCGACATCGACTCCGTCGTCGCTCCTATCAGCAAAAATGCATCGCGATATTCGTTGACTGATGACGATAACTCTGACCTCAACTCCAAGGATGGCTCTAGTGACTCCGACGGGTATGTGAATAATTTAAATGTGACAAATAATGCCGCCAAACATGTGCCCTCGACGGTGCAAAATCTTTATAATTCCAAGTGCACTAATGGTCCACTTCGGCCATTAGGAACAGCCCTTAACACAAAACTTCAGCGGACAAAACCTTTTTGTTTTAAATTATGTACGTACAGGGAAGGTAGTTTTACCTTGTCACAGGACGAGTTCCGAGACGTTTATCGGGATGAAACGCTTAGAAACTATCAGTTAACAATACGGCGGAAGCTTGAATGTACCGTCAACAATACATGCCCAGTTAACTTCAAGAAGGTGCTTCGCTCTAAAAGAAGCTTCACCATCTACGCCTATTGTGCACATTCTAATTGCAAATTGTTCAGAATAGTCATTGTTCAACAAGGAAACACTATTCAGGCTGAAGTTTACAGCACTTCCCCCGATTTTAACCATACACCCGGAGTGAAGAGGACTACTTATATTAGGGGTAGTGAGCGGAAGCTCTTGGGTGAGAAATTAAGCACTTCCACACCCTTCATGGTTAGGACCAGAGACAAGCTGGAAACTCCTGCAGCACAAATACTTGTTGGTAATTATCGTGACATAAAATCGACGGATGCGCTAAGGAAGGTAAAGTCTGAGCAGTCCTCACATCTTGATAGGGACAAAGATGAAGTCATTGACCTAATCAAAATGCAGAGGGAGAATAGTCACTACATTTACAGGGTTTTTGAACCGTTAAGTGTTTACTTGTTCAGTGTGGAGCAATTAATGTTTATCCGGCATGTTTTGAAAAATCATGATTTCATTGCTGTGCATATTGATGCCACCGGATCGGTTGTCCACCCCCCACCACCGACCAAAAAAAGGGTGTACTATTATGCCGCCGTCGTTCATTTGGAAGAGAAAGAAATTGTTTGCCCAGTTTTTGAACTCATAACGTCAGACCATACTGCATTTTCGATAGCAAACTGGCTGTTTGCTTTCGAAAACTTTGCAACTGTTCACAAAATGAAGTGGCCTATTTTCAACGTCGTGGTCACGGACTTCAGCTATGCACTGATAAACGCGATAAACCGACAATTCAATCTGTTAGATGATATTGCGACTTATGTTAATATTTTGTATGATGGTGGCCAGCCAAAAGTTACTTTAAAGATTTGTTGTGCACATTTTATGAAAATAATCTGTCAAGATATCAATAAAATGTGCATCAATAAGGGGAAAAAAGAAAAAAAGTCGTTAAAATACTGGTTGGGATCAGTTTTTACCATGGCATCCCTGCACGAGGTCCAAAATTGGTTTGAACATTTTGCTAAACTATGCTGTAAAGAAAACATCGACGCAGAAGTTGAAGAATCTTTGTATTTCTTAAACAATGCATCACTGCACACCACTGCAACATTAACGAATGATGAAAACTACAATGAGGATCTTATCAATAGCCCCAGCAGTATAAATGAGAAAGTAGAAGATAACCCGTTATATAAGAGAAGCAAATTTTACATCCACTTCGAGAATCTTCTACATGAAGTGAAAAACCAAATCGATGCTGACGGTTCAAGGAACCAATATCACAACAATCCGAATTACAATCCTGATATGGTAGACTTGGTGTTGAAAAAGTACCTGCCATATTTACCCTTGTGGGCCAACATCATACCTGACGGACACAACGTTAGGTATAGTAATTCAGTTGTAGAGAGCTGGTTTGGAATCGTGAAGAACCAAGTTCTGACACAAAGCCACCAGCGTGTCTCACGATTTGTAAGAACGATTCATGAAGTGACAGGCAGCTTGGTCAAGGAGTGTGTGCTAAATATAGACAAAAAAGGCTGTGCAATGGGAAAACGTAAACGAAAACAGCAAGATTCGGGATTGGAGTCCGAAGAAGTTTGGAAAGATAGAAAAAAGAAACCCGGCACCTATTTTCGCAAAAACACAGACTGCCAGAAATTCATAGAAAATGGAAATGGAAAAGAAGTTCTTACAGATCCTCTCCCATTAGGTCGTGAATCAAACCGAATAACTTCTCAACAGGTCAAGCCATTACCAACATATTCCAATGGTCTGGTGAAGGATCACTGGTACTATGTCTCATCACAGAATATCAATTACACTGTCGGAGTTTTCCAGAATGCTCAACCGTTTCATGATTTAAAGATTTGCGATTTCGAGTCATTAACCTTGGATGACTCGAAGAACTTGTGGTTGACAAATTTTGTGATGGATACATGTTTATCAGTTATTCGACATAAGCATCCGGTTTCGACAGTTTCCATTCTTACAACTTTTGAGGCTGAAATAATATTTAATTCAAGCTTGGTTCAGACGAAGAGTCACATCCCCACAATAAATTTGAATAATTCGATTTATATAATGCCATACCTTCAAAACAAGAACCACTGGTGTTTATGCATTGTAAATTTTATTAAAAAACGATTTTATTTCATGAATCCTCTCAAAAGTACTGAGAACGAGACGAGGTCTTATTTCCGGCGGTTTGTCAACTTCTTGAGAGCTCGATATGACCCTTCTTTCTCATCAGTTTCTTGGAAAACTATTATAATGGAACATCCGGTCCAAAACGATAGCGTCAACTGTGGTGTGTACGCTTTATCATTTGCGGAAAGATTCATTATTGATAACTCCGGCGGACAACTTTTCACCATCAATGAACCGGAAAACCAGAGGTTAGTCCTCAGAGAAATGTTGCTGGAGGAATCGGAAGACATGAAAAATCGTTGTCTTGTTTGTGGGGAATTTTCTTTAGATACTACAGCGGATTGGGTTCATTGCGATCTGTGTTTGAGGTGGATCATGGAAGCTTGCATACCGCTTCAAATTCGGGAGCCCTCATGGAAAACTGCAGAAGATGCCCCAGACCCTTTTTACTGCTTCTTATGCCGTCAGTATTTGGAGGCAAAACAGTCCTAATCGTATTATAAGTGTCAGTCTATTATAGTAGTTCTCTTCACTCCGGGATAAAGAGGCATTTTTATGATTCATAAATGCCGATCAAATTTCTAATTGGAGTTTGATTTATATTCGATGACCACAATACAGAGTAGTTCTTTTTTCTTTGGTTGCCTGGGAGCCATCCATTGCCCATTTATATTGTGGTTCAAATTTTTAATTGAAATTTTTGATTTCAAATTTGATGTACACAATACAGAATTGCTCTTTTTCTTTGGTTGCCTGGGAAGCACTACTACCCATTTATATTGTGATTCAAATTTTTGATTGGAGTTTTTGATTTCAAATTTGATGAAAACAATACAGAATCGCTCTTTTTTTAAGTTTCCTGGGAGGCACTACCACCTATTTATATTGTGGTTCAAATTTTTGATTGTGGAGTTTTTGATTTCAAATTTGATGTACACAATACAGAGTTGCCCTTTTATTTTGTTGTCCGGGAGGCACTATTAGCCATTTATATTGTGGTTCAAATTTTTGCTTGGGATTTTTGATTTCAAATTTGATGACCACAATACAGAATCGCTCTTTTTTTTAGTTGCCTGGGAGGCACTATCACCTATTTATATTGTGGTTCAAATTTTTGATTGGAGTTTTTGATTTCAAATTTGATGTACACAATACAGAGTTGCCCTTTTTTTTGTTGCCCGGGAGGCACTAATACCAATTTATATTGTAATTCAAATTTTTGATTGGAATTTTTGATTTCAAATTTGATGATTACAATACAGAATCGCTCTTTTTTTAAGTAGCCTGGGAGACACTACCACCCATTTATATTGTGGTTCAAATTTTTGATTGAAATGTTTGATTTCAAATTTGATGACCACAATACAGAATCGCTCTTTTTTTTTGGTTGCCTGGGAGGCACTATCACCCATTTATATTGTGGTTCAAATTTTTGATTAGAGTTTTTGATTTCAAATTTGATGAACACAATACAGAGTTGCCCTTTTTTTTGGTTGCCCGGGAGGCACTATCACCCATTTATATTGTGGTTCAAATTTTTGATTGGAATTTTTGATTTCAAATTTGATGACCACAATACAGAATCGCTCTTTTTTTTTGGTTGCCTGGGAGACACTACCACCCATTTATATTGTGGTTCAAATTTTTGATTGGAATTTTTGATTTCAAATTTGATGACCACAATACAGAATCGCTCTTTTTTTTTGGTTGCCTGGGAGGCACTATCACCCATTTATATTGTGGTTCAAATTTTTGATTGGAGTTTTTGATTTCAAATTTGATGAACACAATACAGAGTTGCCCTTTTTTCTTAGTTGCCTGGGAGGCACTATCACCCATTTATATTGTGGTTCAAATTTTTGATTGGAGTTTTTGATTTCAAATTTGATGTACACAATACAGAGTTGCCCTTTTTTTTTGGTTGCCCGGGAGGCACTATCACCCATTTATATTGTGGTTCAAATTTTTGATTGGAGTTTTTGATTTCAAATTTATTGAACACAATACAGAATTTTTTTTGTTGCCTGGGAGGCACTACTACCCATTTATATTGTGGTTCAAATTTTTGATTGAAGTTTTTGATTTCAAATTTGATGTACACAATACAGAGTTGGCCTTTTTTTTTTGGTTGCCGGGGAGGCACTATTACCCATTTATATTGTGGTTCAAATTTTTGATTGGAATTTTTGATTTCAAATTTGATGACCACAATACAGAATCACTCTTTTTTTTTTGGTTGCCTGGGAGGCACTATCACCCATTTATATTGTGGTTCAAATTTTTGATTTCAAATTTGATGACCACAATACAGAATCACTCTTTTTTTTTTGGTTGCCTGGGAGGCACTATCACCCATTCATATTGTGGTTCAAATTTTTGATTGGAGTTTTTGATTTCAAATTTGATGAACACAATACAGAGTTGCCCTTTTTTTTGGTTGCCCGAGAGGCATTAATACCTATTTATATTGTGGTTCAAATTTTTGATTGGAGTTTTTGATTTCAAATTTGATGAACACAATACGGAATTTTTTTTGGTTGCCTGGGAGGCACTATTACACATTTATATTGTGGTTCAAATTTTTGATTGGAGTTTTTGATTTCAAATTTGATGAACACAATACAGAGTTGCCCTTTTTTTTGGTTGCCCGGGAGGCATTATTACCCATTTATATTGTGGTTCAAATTTTTGATTGGAATTTTTAATTTCAAATTTGATGACCACAATACAGAATCGCTCTTTTTTTTTTGGTTGCCTGGGAGGCACTATCACCCATTTATATTGTGGTTCAAATTTTTGATTGGAGTTTTTGATTTCAAATTTGATGAACACAATACAGAGTTGCCCTTTTTTCTTAGTTGCCTGGGAGGCACTATCACCCATTTATATTGTGGTTCAAATTTTTGATTGGAGTTTTTGATTCCAAATTTGATGTACACAATACAGAGTTGCCTTTTATTTTGGTTGCCCGGGAGGCACTATCACCCATTTATATTGTGGATCAAATTTTTGATTGAAGTTTTTGATTTCAAATTTGATGTACACAATACAGAGTTGGCCTTTTTTTTTGGTTGCCGGGGAGGCACTATTACCCATTTATATTGTGGTTCAAATTTTTGATTGGAATTTTTGATTTCAAATTTGATGACCACAATACAGAATCACTCTTTTTTTTTGGTTGCCTGGGAGGCACTATCACCCATTTATATTGTGGTTCAAATTTTTGATTGGAGTTTTTGATTTCAAATTTGATGAACACAATACAGAGTTGCCCTTTTTTTTTGGTTGCCCGGGAGGCATTATTACCCATTTATATTGTGGTTCAAATTTTTGATTGGAGTTTTTGATTTCAAATTTGATGAACACAATACAGAGTTGCCCTTTTTTCTTAGTTGCCTGGGAGGCACTATCACCCATTTATATTGTGGTTCAAATTTTTGATTGGAGTTTTTGATTCCAAATTCGATGTACACAATACAGAGTTGCCTTTTATTTTGGTTGCCCGGGAGGCACTATCACCCATTTATATTGTGGTTCAAATTTTTGATTGAAGTTTTTGATTTCAAATTTGATGTACACAATACAGAGTTGGCCTTTTTTTTTGGTTGCCGGGGAGGCACTATTACCCATTTATATTGTGGTTCAAATTTTTGATTGGAATTTTTGATTTCAAATTTGATGACCACAATACAGAATCACTCTTTTTTTTTGGTTGCCTGGGAGGCACTATCACCCATTTATATTGTGGTTCAAATTTTTTATTGGAGTTTTTGATTTCAAATTCGATGAACACAATACAGAGTTGCCCTTTTTTTTTGGTTGCCCGGGAAGCATTATTACCCATTTATATTGTGGTTCAAATTTTTGATTGGAGTTTTTGATTCCAAATTTAATGAACACAATACAGAATTTTTCTTGGTTGCCTGGGAGGCACTACTACCCATTTATATTGTGGTTCAAATTTTTGATTGGAGTTTTCGATTTCAAATTTGATGAACACAATACAGAGTTGCCCTTTTTTTTAGTTGCCTGGGAGGCACTATCACCCATTTATATTGTGGTTCAAATTTTTGATTGGAGTTTTTGATTTCAAATTTGATGTACACAATACAGAGTTTGCCTTTTTTTTTGATTGCCCGGGAGGCGCTATTACCCATTTATATTGTGGTTCAAATTTTTGATTGGAATTTTTGATTTCAAATTTGATGACCACAATACAGAATCGCTCTTTTTTTTTCTGGTTGCCTGGGAGGCACTATCACCCATTTATATTGTGGTTCAAATTTTTGATTGGAGTTTTTGATTTCAAATTTGATGAACACAATACAGAGTTGCCCTTTTTTTTGGTTGCCCGGGAGGCATTATTACCTATTTATATTGTGGTTCAAATTTTTGATTGGAATTTTTAATCTCAAATTTGATGACCACAATACAGAATCGCTCTTTTTTTTGGTTGCCTGGGAGGCACTATCACCCATTTATATTGTGGTTCAAATTTTTGATTGGAGTTTTTGATTTCAAATTTGATGAACACAATACAGAGTTGCCCTTTTTTCTTAGTTGCCTGGGAGGCACTATCACCCATTTATATTGTGGTTCAAATTTTTGATTGGAGTTTTTGATTCCAAATTTGATGTACACAATACAGAGTTGCCTTTTTTTCTGGTTGCCCGGGAGGCACTATCACCCATTTATATTGTGGTTCAAATTTTTGATTGAAGTTTCTGATTTCAAATTTGATGTACACAATACAGAGTTGGCCTTTTTTTTTGGTTGCCGGGGAGGCACTATTACCCATTTATATTGTGGTTCAAATTTTTGATTGGAATTTTTGATTTCAAATTTGATGACCACAATACAGAATCACTCTTTTTTTTTTGGTTGCCTGGGAGGCACTATCACCCATTTATATTGTGGTTCAAATTTTTGATTGGAGTTTTTGATTTCAAATTTGATGAACACAATACAGAGTTGCCCTTTTTTTTTGGTTGCCCGGGAGGCATTATTACCCATTTATATTGTGGTTCAAATTTTTTATTGGAGTTTTTGATTTCAAATTCGATGAACACAATACAGAGTTGCCCTTTTTTTTTGGTTGCCCGGGAAGCATTATTACCCATTTATATTGTGGTTCAAATTTTTGATTGGAGTTTTTGATTCCAAATTTAATGAACACAATACAGAATTTTTCTTGGTTGCCTGGGAGGCACTACTACCCATTTATATTGTGGTTCAAATTTTTGATTGGAGTTTTTGATTTCAAATTTGATGAACACAATACAGAGTTGCCCTTTTTTTTAGTTGCCTGGGAGGCACTATCACCCATTTATATTGTGGTTCAAATTTTTGATTGGAGTTTTTGATTGCAAATTTGATGTACACAATACAGAGTGGCCCTTTTTTTTGGTTGCCCGGGAGGCATTATCACCCATTTATATTGTGGTTCAAATTTTTGATTGGAGTTTTTGATTTCAAATTTGATGTACACAATACAGAGTTAGCCTTTTTTTTTGGTTGCCCGGGAGGCACTATTACCAATTTATATTGTGGTTCAAATTTTTGATTGGAATTTTTGATTTCAAATTTGATGACCACAATACAGAGTCGCTCTTTTTTTTTCTGGTTGCCTGGGAGGCACTATCACCCATTTATATTGTGGTTCAACTTTTTGATTGGAGTTTTTGATTTCAAATTTGATGAACACAATACAAAGTAGCCCTTTTTTTTTGGTTGCCCGAGAGGCATTATTACCCATTTATATTGTGGTTCAAATTTTTGATTGGAGTTTTTGATTTCAAATTTGATGACCACAATACAGAGTTTCTCTTTTTTTATAGTTGCCTGGGAGGCACTATCATCCATTTATATTGTGGTTCAAATTTTTGATTGGAGTTTTTGATTTCAAATTTGATGAACACAATACGGAGTTGCCCTTTTTTCTTAGTTGCCTGGGAGGCACTATCACCCATTTATATTGTGGTTCAAATTTTTGATTGGAGTTTTTGATTCCAAATTTGATGTACACAATACAGAGTTGCCTTTTTTTTTGGTTGCCCGGGAGGCACTATCACCCATTTATATTGTGGTTCAAATTTTTGATTGAAGTTTTTGATTTCAAATTTGATGTACACAATACAGAGTTGGCCTTTTTTTTTTGATTGCCGGGGAGGCACTATTACCCATTTATATTGTGGTTCAAATTTTTGATTGGAATTTTTGATTTCAAATTTGATGACCACAATACAGAATCACTCTTTTTTTTTTGGTTGCCTGGGAGGCACTATCACCCATTTATATTGTGGTTCAAATTTTTGATTTCAAATTTGATGAACACAATACAGAGTTGCCCTTTTTTCTTAGTTGCCTGGGAGGCACTATCACCCATTTATATTGTGGTTCAAATTTTTGATTGGAGTTTTTGATTCCAAATTTGATGTACACAATACAGAGTTGCCTTTTTTTTTGGTTGCCCGGGAGGCACTATCACCCATTTATATTGTGGTTCAAATTTTTGATTGAAGTTTTTGATTTCAAATTTGATGTACACAATACAGAGTTGGCCTTTTTTTTTTGGTTGCCGGGGAGGCACTATTACCCATTTATATTGTGGTTCAAATTTTTTATTTCAAATTTGATGACCACAATACAGAATCACTCTTTTTTTTTTGGTTGCCTGGGAGGCACTATCACCCATTCATATTGTGGTTCAAATTTTTGATTGGAGTTTTTGATTTCAAATTTGATGAACACAATACAGAGTTGCCCTTTTTTTTTGGGTGCCCGGGAGGCATTATTACCCATTTATATTGTGGTTCAAATTTTTTATTGGAGTTTTTGATTTCAAATTCGATGAACACAATACAGAGTTGCCCTTTTTTTTTGGTTGCCCGGGAAGCATTATTACCCATTTATATTGTGGTTCAAATTTTTGATTGGAGTTTTTGATTCCAAATTTAATGAACTCAATACAGAATTTTTCTTGGTTGCCTGGGAGGCACTACTACCCATTTATATTGTGGTTCAAATTTTTTATTGGAGTTTTTGATTTCAAATTTGATGAACACAATACAGAGTTGCCCTTTTTTTTGGTTGCCCGAGAGGCATTAATACCTATTTATATTGTGGTTCAAATTTTTGATTGGAGTTTTTGATTTCAAATTTGATGAACACAATACGGAATTTTTTTTGGTTGCCTGGGAGGCACTATTACACATTTATATTGTGGTTCAAATTTTTGATTGGAGTTTTTGATTTCAAATTTGATGAACACAATACAGAGTTGCCCTTTTTTTTGGTTGCCCGGGAGGCATTATTACCCATTTATATTGTGGTTCAAATTTTTGATTGGAATTTTTAATTTCAAATTTGATGACCACAATACAGAATCGCTCTTTTTTTTTTGGTTGCCTGGGAGGCACTATCACCCATTTATATTGTGGTTCAAATTTTTGATTGGAGTTTTTGATTTCAAATTTGATGAACACAATACAGAGTTGCCCTTTTTTCTTAGTTGCCTGGGAGGCACCATCACCCATTTATATTGTGGTTCAAATTTTTGATTGGAGTTTTTGATTCCAAATTTGATGTACACAATACAGAGTTGCCTTTTATTTTGGTTGCCCGGGAGGCACTATCACCCATTTATATTGTGGTTCAAATTTTTGATTGAAGTTTTTGATTTCAAATTTGATGTACACAATACAGAGTTGGCCTTTTTTTTTGGTTGCCGGGGAGGCACTATTACCCATTTATATTGTGGTTCAAATTTTTGATTGGAATTTTTGATTTCAAATTTGATGACCACAATACAGAATCACTCTTTTTTTTTGGTTGCCTGGGAGGCACTATCACCCATTTATATTGTGGTTCAAATTTTTGATTGGAGTTTTTGATTTCAAATTTGATGAACACAATACAGAGTTGCCCTTTTTTTTTGGTTGCCCGGGAGGCATTATTACCCATTTATATTGTGGTTCAAATTTTTGATTGGAGTTTTTGATTTCAAATTTGATGAACACAATACAGAGTTGCCCTTTTTTCTTAGTTGCCTGGGAGGCACTATCACCCATTTATATTGTGGTTCAAATTTTTGATTGGAGTTTTTGATTCCAAATTCGATGTACACAATACAGAGTTGCCTTTTATTTTGGTTGCCCGGGAGGCACTATCACCCATTTATATTGTGGTTCAAATTTTTGATTGAAGTTTTTGATTTCAAATTTGATGTACACAATACAGAGTTGGCCTTTTTTTTTTGGTTGCCGGGGAGGCACTATTACCCATTTATATTGTGGTTCAAATTTTTGATTGGAATTTTTGATTTCAAATTTGATGACCACAATACAGAATCACTCTTTTTTTTTGGTTGCCTGGGAGGCACTATCACCCATTTATATTGTGGTTCAAATTTTTTATTGGAGTTTTTGATTTCAAATTCGATGAACACAATACAGAGTTGCCCTTTTTTTTTGGTTGCCCGGGAAGCATTATTACCCATTTATATTGTGGTTCAAATTTTTGATTGGAGTTTTTGATTCCAAATTTAATGAACACAATACAGAATTTTTCTTGGTTGCCTGGGAGGCACTACTACCCATTTATATTGTGGTTCAAATTTTTGATTGGAGTTTTCGATTTCAAATTTGATGAACACAATACAGAGTTGCCCTTTTTTTTAGTTGCCTGGGAGGCACTATCACCCATTTATATTGTGGTTCAAATTTTTGATTGGAGTTTTTGATTGCAAATTTGATGTACACAATACAGAGTTGCCCTTTTTTTTGGTTGCCCGGGAGGCATTATCACCCATTTATATTGTGGTTCAAATTTTTGATTGGAGTTTTTGATTTCAAATTTGATGTACACAATACAGAGTTTGCCTTTTTTTTTGGTTGCCCGGGAGGCACTATTACCCATTTATATTGTGGTTCAAATTTTTGATTGGAATTTTTGATTTCAAATTTGATGACCACAATACAGAATCGCTCTTTTTTTTTCTGGTTGCCTGGGAGGCACTATCACCCATTTATATTGTGGTTCAAATTTTTGATTGGAGTTTTTGATTTCAAATTTGATGAACACAATACAGAGTTGCCCTTTTTTTTGGTTGCCCGGGAGTCATTATTACCCATTTATATTGTGGTTCAACTTTTTGATTGGAGTTTTTGATTTCAAATTTGATGAACACAATACAAAGTTGCCCTTTTTTTTTGGTTGCTCGGGAGGCATTATTACCCATTTATATTGTGGTTCAAATTTTTGATTGGAGTTTTTGATTTCAAATTTGATGACCACAATACAGAGTTTCTCTTTTTTTATAGTTGCCTGGGAGGCACTATCATCCATTTATATTGTGGTTCAAATTTTTGATTGGAGTTTTTGATTTCAAATTTGATGTACACAATACAGAGTTGCCCTTTTTTTTTGGTTGCCCGGGAGGCATTATTACCCATTTATATTGTGGTTCAAATTTTTGATTGGAGTTTTTGATTTCAAATTTGATGACCACAATACAGAGTTTCTCTTTTTTTATAGTTGCCTGGGAGGCACTATCACCCATTTATATTGTGGTTCAAATTTTTGATTGGAGTTTTTGATTTCAAATTAGATGTACACAATACAGAGTTGCCCTTTTTTTTTGGTTGCCCGGGAGGCACTATCACCCATTTATATTGTGGTTCAAATTTTTGATTGGAGTTTTTGATTTCAAATTTGATGTACACAATACAGAGTTGCCCTTTTTTTTTGGTTGCCCGGGAGGCACTATTACCCATTTATATTGTGGTTCAAATTTTTGATTGGAATTTTTGATTTCAAATTTGATGACCACAATACAGAATCGCTCTTTTTTTTTTTGGTTGCCTGGGAGGCACCATCACCCATATTTATATTGTGGTTCAAATTTTTGATTGGAGTTTTTGATTTCAAATTTGATGATCACAATACAGAGTTGCCCTTTTTTTGGTTGCCCGGGAGGCATTAATACCTATTTATATTGTGGTTCAAATTTTTGATTGGAGTTTTTGATTTCAAATTTGATGAACACAATACGGAATTTTTTTTGGTTGCCTGGGAGGCACTATTACACATTTATATTGTGATTTAAATTTTTGATTGGATTTTTTGATTTCAAATTTGATGTTTGGCTGCGCCAACAGTGCTCAACACCCGTAAAAATGCAATGGCCTTCGAGCGCTCGAACTGCCGATTTAGTGCCACGAAGTCATCTCAGCCTACATATATACGCCCCTAACTGTAGGTAGGTATCTATAAAGTGGATCAAAAACAACATCGCAAACTCAAAACTGCGGCTGTGCATCTATGCCTGCGGAATATCTAGATACTTACCTAATACGTCCCGAAAGTGTCTTCTGATTGCAGAAGGTTAATGCTAGACTGAAATTACCATTGAAGTGCGAAATAATCCGGGAGAGCGAAAGGGGATTTCAAAGGTTTGCAATCACACTAATCACAGCTATCATCTATGAAATCTTGAAATATCATAAAGATTAGATTGATTTGGAGGTGGGTAAATATTACCTCGCACAGCGACGCGAAGACCCTTTATATTATGTGCATCATTTGCATGGGTGCCAGAGAGTTACAGTGTCTCTTTATGTCTGTTTGTAATCTTCCACGATAACTGCCGAACGGTTGATCCGATCGACTTGAAATTTGGTATGCAGACATGGTTTCGCTGTCGAGTTACTGAATTATTGTTTGGCTGTTATACGTCAAACAAAAGTGTCACTATCAAAAAACGATAGAAGTTTTATCTCACGCAATTCAACTTGCGATATGTCATTGGAAAGCTTGTGAAAAACTGTACTCAGAACAGTTGAAAACATTTTTTGATCTATCATCTGTCAAATAATAAAAAATGTCAAAGTTTGAAACTTCGCCATTTTAATTATTCAAAATCTATCTGATGAATTTTGACCAAATTCGGCCTGGAAATAACATATAACAGAAGAATCAAATCAATGCTGAAGTTGGAGCTCTCCACCATTTCACGGACAGGCGTTATAAATTTACAAACTTTTTCTTGGCCGATACCATCGGATCGAGCCTTTGACTGGTCTTTGGCGCATTTCATATCCTTGGATATCAAATCTGTGACCTTTTTAAGCCTCGTTGTAGTTTTCAGGACTTCAGTGGCCTTTGGCGTTTGCGACTCTCTTGTGTGATTCGGTACCAGGACCCTATGGTGTCTTCCAATCTTCCCGTCGTTTGAAGCCTTGATGGGGCCTCTATGCTTCCCTTGGTTTGTAGCTTTCAAATATTTTGTGTGCCTCTTGGGTTTGTTTTCTCCATCTGAGGCCAAAACTGGGTCATTTCATCGTTTTTCTGTCGGCAGCGTCCAAGAAAAGCTTGTTGTAGATCGTTAGTATTTCTAGTGTTGTAGGAATGTATGTCGTTTCTTCTATTCAGTGTTGTATCTTTCACAAAAAGAACGGTGGAATAGCTGTAAAGGGTCATGAAAGGCACGGTTCCTAATTCTTTGAAAAGTTCCCTACAGTAATGTCGTCGGTTGGATCTGACGCTTATTGCCATTATTTTAAAGTCCTCTTCTGCTATCTGGAAACCCTATCGTTTCTACAAGCCAAGCTTGACTGGTTGGGGCTTGACAGAAGGTTGAACTGTACACGACACTTCCTGGAGGGGGATGGAAAATTCGATTTTTTTCTGAAGGGGTTGCGGTGCTCCGGCTCCGTTGAAACTTTGGTAAGTATATCACACCACATCAGCATATGTTCGCGTCACTTGCTGGAGGGGGATGAAATGTGTAATTTTTTCTGAGGAGGTTGAGGTGGTGAGTGAAATCACTCCACATTAGCAAGCATCTTTGATTTTTCTGCGAATTTTGTACGTACGCACTACTTGCCGGAGGGGGATGGAAAGTTTTAATTTTTTTCTGATGGAGTTTAAGTGCTCCGGCTCCTTTGAAACTTTGATAAGTAATAATTCCCCACATTCTGCTCATTTTGTACCTATGTACGCGTCACTTGCTGGAAGGGAATGAAGTCTTATTTTTTTCTGAGGGGGTTGTGGTGCTCCCGCTCGGTTGAAACTTTGCTGAGTGATATCACTCCACATTACAAAGCATCTTTGATTTTTCTGCGAAATTTGTACGTACGCGCCACATTGGCAAGTATCTCTGATTTTTGTGCGGATTTTGTATGTTCACGTCACTTGCTGGAGGTGGATGAAGTTTTATTTTTTCTGAGGACGTTGAGGTGCTCCAGCTCCGTTGAAACTTTGGTAACTGATATCACTCCGCATTAGCAAGCATCTATGACTTTTCTGCGAATTTTGTACGTAACGCGCCATTTGCCGGAGGGGGGGTGAAATTTTTTTTTTGAAGAGGTTGCGGTGCTTCCGCTTCTTTGAAACTTTGGTGAAAGATTACTCCACATGAGCAAGCATCTCTGATTTTTTTTGCGAATTTTTAATGTACGCGTCATTTGCTGGAGAGAGCTGAAACGTTTCAATTCTTTTTGAGGGGGGTGCGTTCTCTCGCTCCTTAGAAACTTTGGTGAATGATATTACTCCACATTAGCAAACATCTCTGATTTATCTACGAATTTTGTATGTATGCGTCAATTGCTCGAAGGGGATAAAAAGTTTTAATTTTTTTCTGAGGGGGTTGCGGTGCTCCCGCTCCATTGAAACTTTGGTAAGTATATCACACCACATCAGCAAGCATCTATGATTTTTCTGCGAATTCTGTATGTTCGCGTCACTTGCTGTAGGGGGGGTGAAATGTTTAATTTTTTCTGAGGGGGATGAGGTGCTCCCGCTCCTTTGAAACTTTTTTAAGTGATATCACTCCACATTAGCAAGCATCTGTGATTTTTTGCAAATTTTGTATGTACGCGTCATTTGCTGGAGGAAGATGAAAGATTTTAATCTTTTCTGAGGAGGTTGCGTTCTCTCACTCCTTAGAAACTTTGGTGAATGATATTACTCCACAATAGCAAACATCTCTGATTTTTTGCTAATTTTGTATGTACGCGTCACTTGCTCGAAGGGGATGAAAAGTTTCAATTTTTTTCTAAGGGGGGCGGTGCTCCCGCTCCATTGAAACTTTGGTGAGTATATCACACCACATCAGCAAGCATCTATGATTTTTCTGCGAATTCTGTACGTAGGTATGCGCCATTTGCCGGAGGAAGGTGAAAATTTTTAATTTTTTTCTGCGAGGGTTGCGGTGCTTCCGCTTTGAAACTTTGGTGAGTGATGTCACTCCACATTAGCAAGCATCTGTGATTTTTTTGCGAGTTTTGTATGTACACGCCACTTGCTGGAGGTATTTTTTTTTATGAAACTTTGGTGAATGATTACTCCATATCAGCAAGCATCTCTGATTTTTTTTGAGAATTTTGTATGTACGCGTCTTTTGCTGGAGGGAACTGAAACGTTTTAATCCTTTTGAGGAGGTTGCGTTCTCTCACTCCTTAGAAACTTTGTTGAATGAATGAATGATATTACTCTACATTAGCAAACATCTCTGATTTATCTGCGAATTCTGTATGTTCGCGTCACTTGCTGGAGGGGGAGTGAAATATTAATTTTTTCTGAGGGGGTTGAGGTGTTCCCGCTCCTTCGAAACTTTGATAAGTGATATCACTCCACATTAGCAAGCATCTGTGATTTTTCTGCGAATTTTGTATGTCCGCGTCACTTGCTCGAGGGGGATGATAAGTTTTTATTCTTCTGAGGGGGTTGCGGTGCTTCCGCTCCATTAAAACTTTGGTAAGTATATCACACCACATCAGCAAGCATCTATGATTTTTCTGCGAATTCTGTACGTACGTATGCGCCATTTGCCGGAGGGGGATGGAAATTTTAATTTTTTTTTGAGAGGGTTGCGGTGCTTTCGCTTTTTTGAAACTTTGGTGAGTGATGTCACTTCACATTAGCAAGCATCTGTGATTTTTTTGCGAATTTTGTATGTACGCGCCATTTGCTGGAGGTAATTGTTTTTTTTAAACTTTTGTGAATGACTACTCCACATCAGCAAGCATCTGTGATTTTTTTGCGAATTTTGTATGTACGCGTCACTTGCTCGAAGGGGATGAGAAGTTTCAATTTTTTTCTGAGAGGGTTGAGGTGCTCCCGCTCCATTGAAACTTTGGTAAGTATATCACACCACATCAGCAAGCATCTATGATTTTTCTGCGAATTCTGTATGTTCGCGTCACTTGCTGTAGGGGGATGAAATGTTTAATTTTTTCTGAGGAGGTTGAGGTGCCCCCGCTCCTTTGAAACTCTGGTAAGTGATATCACTCCACATTAGCAAGCATCTGTGATTTTTCCGCGAATTTTGTAAGTACGCACCACTTGCTGGAGGGGATTTGATATTTTGATTTTTCTGATTATGCTGGAGGGTAATGAAAAGTTTAATTTTTTTCTGAGGGGGTTGCGGTGCCATCGCTCCACTGAAACTTTGGTAAGTGATATCACTTCACATTAGCAAGTACTTATCTCTGATTTTTCTGCGAAACCGTGTATGTACATTTGTATGTACGCGTCACTTGCGATGAAAAGTTTTATTTTTGTCTGAGGTAGTTTAAGTGCTCCGGCTCCTTTAAAACTTCGGTAAGTGATATCACTCCACATCAGCAAGCGTCTGTGACTTTTCTGCGAATTTTGTTTGTACGCGCCACTTGCTGGAGGTAATAAGTAAGGTTAAACTTTAAATCAGTTTCTGGCGGGAGATTTATATGTTTTGTTTTTCTGAGGATGTTGCGTGCTCTTATTCCTCTGAAACTTTGGTGATTGATATTACGCCACATTAGCAAGAATCGCTGACTCAATTCCAAATTTTTTTAACTGATATCGAAAGTAGATTGGATTGGGCGTCGTGTAGACCCATTTTCAAAATCGGCACGGTTCCGGTTTTTCCGACGGTAATTTTCTCAAAATGAAATTAGCACATTCCGTGAATTTGGAAAAACTGCAATGCAAACTTTGACATGCGATGAGCCCCACGAAATATTCATGTTAGGTGCAGACATGCTAATGATATGCTGGGATAATGAAAGTTGGAGAAAAGATTGAAATAATTTTTGGAGGGAAAATTTTCGAAATATGAACCACGGTTTCAGAGTTTTCATCACTGGAAAAACTACAAATTTTCCAACTTATCATCCCATGAACAGATTTTCACCATTTTTTTTAGCAAGAGGTAATAACTGGCTGTTGAACATTTTCCAACTTTTTTTTCTCCAATTTCCCGGGAATTCCCCTGTTGAAAATGTAAAACAGACCTGAGTTATCGATACCGGATTTGGATGATGGAGCTTAAACTGGAGCCGTTATTGACTATCTGAACAATAAGATGATTTGAATAAGGATTTGGGGTTTTCCCGGAAAATTCGAGTTTTCAAAATTTTCAATTCTCTGCAAATTATTATTAATTTTTCTGTGATGCCAGTTCCAGATCGTTCACCTTCATCCCCTGTACCAATGCGTTTGACTACTGCGTCACTCGCTTTTCTTTCTACATAATTTGATTCCTTGTGAAAAACTGCAAATTTCTATAAGTTTTTAGCTTGTGAACATATTATTTATGACAACTTTTTTTAAACAAAAAGGTAAGTGATTCTTGAACATTTTTAGGCAATTTCTATTAAAATTCCCCAAGTTTTCCACTTTAAAATGAGTAACCGGCCGGGCTCATGGAGACCAGACTCAAATTATGAAGCCCTTATCAGAAAAAATATCTCAATTCTTCATTCTTCTTCCCAAATTCCATAACTTCTCACCCGCGGAAGGACGTCTCATATAATAAAATTTCATCTGTTCTTTATTGCTACTCGTCGGGGAAGTTTTGGGGTGACACAACCGATTTTTTTTAAAAGTCCATTGTGGTGCAAATAAATGGCACACCTTTGCATTCACCGTTAACGTCTTATAAAAAAAAGATCTGTATCATCCTATCATCACCGCATCACAATAGGTAAGTAACTCTATCACATTTATCAACCATCCATCTGCTATTCAAATAATTCATAGTTGAAATAAATGTAATTAACACATTACATACTTACATAGGTACATCATACATCGTCGTAAGTGATGAGGTTCCTGGTGTTCTTTCCAACGAAAACGCCTTTTCCGGCAACATTAACAAAATTTGTTTGGTCCGCTGTAATTAGGAGCTAGCTTCAGGACGCCAGCTCCGAGGAGCTGGCTCCCAGGAGCTAACTTCACATACGTGGGGTTTGATACTCCGCGAGAGAAGAATTGCTTTCTGGATTATCGATATTTTTTTCTCTGAATATTCCTCATACGTAAATACCGCATAGTCCACATAATACGTAGGTAATAAGTTACTATAATTTTGAGTTCAGTATTTCGGCCAGGTTAAATTTTCATCTCAAGCTTGGGATTGAGTGTAGAATCTCGCTATATCCTTAACTGTGCATGCAAAGCCCTCCTCATCAATTTCATGCTGTCAGAATTGGGTGCTCGCGTGTACTTCACACATTATCCTGGTGAGCCCCGAAATCCCCAGTTTGCTCAACAACAAACTCGTCTGCAGCAGCATTTCTCACATGGGATTTGGGATTGAATTTTTTTTATTGTGCTGTAGTCATAATTCCGGTGCTGAAAAAAGCCAAGAGAAGAGTGTGATGTATTACTTGACGTTTTACAGGTGTATGGCGAGCGTGAGTGTATGCTCACCTAATGGCCAAACCTAATTCGATGCTATTTTTCAGCCCTTCCATTGTTAACATTTTTATATTTATTTGGGCCATCTTTTGTGTCCGAAATTGGATTTTTCTTCCAGATGAGAAAGTAAGCGCGCACCTACGTCAAATCCAGCGCGGGAGTGGAAATTTGCCTCTTCCTTTTTAGCGTTCATTCATCGACGACAAGGGCGAAAGTGATTGGTGATCAGTTAACAATAATTCAAAATCGAGATTTGGATCGGCTTCCAATAAGTTTCCGATCATCCGATTCACCTCAGACTTTTTTTTCTTACACCTTGCCTAATCTGAAACCAAGGAAAGAGTTGAAAACAGGAAAAAATTGCTAAATGGCTAAAAAAAAAAGGTTCTTGAATGAGGGCTGCAAACAAAAAGCGGTAATTGTTTTTCTATTTTTCGGAAGTTGACGACAAAGTTGTCTTTCTTGGCACTTACATTCATCGTCATTCAGTGATTTTGAATAGTGAACGTGTTGGATGTTTGATGGATGATGAAAACTGGCGAGCCGTCGATTCGACTATTTAGCCGGTACCTATACGTCATTGTGTTAAGTGAAGCCGGGCGGAATGTTCGGTAATGGGGATCGATTCTGGTGAAAGGATGACCCTCCTGCCTTGGTCCCAGAAACCACTAACGGCCATTATAATTTAGCAATTTAGCGGGAACTATTCACTGTAAGTAGATGTACCTATACTACACTAAAAATAATGTTACGATATTTCGCGTACGGGTTCGAATATAATTGAGACGAACTTTTAAAACACACACTGTTTATTTCTGCGTACTACTACTACTACTACAATAAATGCCAACAATTATCGCTTGGAATTATGTCGCAGGTACTTCGCTTGTTATCACTCGCTATCTAATTCATTACTGCCGCGAGCTGCCGGCTGACGCCTTATATAAGGCCTCCGAATAATGTTCCCGAAGTTTCTGTCTGCTTCCAGCAAATTCCATGAGGGTCTGGCATATGCGGTTTCTAGATCATTCCTGAATAATCGCACACGTTACCCGTATGCTTTCCATGTGTTCTGGAATCTGCGCCTTCGCCAAAGTGGACTGATGTGCCTTGATCGAACGTTAAAGTCTCCATTGGGTTCACATACAAGAACGCTCTGGAATGCACGAGATCGCTACAGACTTCTACACTGCGATCTAATGGTGGAAAGATCGAGAAACATCGAGTGTTTACCTATATGTACAAGATCGCCGCTCGTAACAATAACATACTATCGCCTTGATCTACTGGCCAGTAGATTTACACGCTGTACCTGTCACAGTTACACCTGGGACCTGGTTTGTAAGTAGCCTGGCGTCCTCGTCTCGAGAACAGTATGTTCCGAGTTGCAAGGCTCTCGAGCGATTCCACTACATTCGAGAATGAACGCGGAGGCGTATGTACATTCGAGGCAGTACGGTTCCAGGAGGTTCAAAAAAGCTGGGAGATCAAGACGCGCGCGTTAGACACATCTGCACAATTGGCGGAGGTGCGAACTTTCAGAGCTTGCCGGAATATAGGTACGCGAACCTGATGGCATGATGGACGTTTCTAGAAACGCAGCGAATGTACTGGCGCTCAATGCTGAAATATACCAGAGGACGCGTGGCATTTTCACGAAGATTACATCAAGTATAATATTGTTACGATATTCGGGTTCGCCTATCTCGAAATTAAATGCGCTGATTTACTTGTGAACAAACTGCATTTTATTAGCTACTACCGACACAACTAAATAACGCACAGAATTATTAATCGCTTGGAATTCACAATGTCGCTTAAGGTGTTGACGCCACGATCGCTCGATTCAAACTCTCTCGATGCCAGGTCAAGCTCCTCTCTTATAGTGGCATCGAAGGTTCTGGATGCTTCCTGATGATGTTTACAGCACACGAGGATTTCTCTGGTATCTGCGTCGAGAATATACGCGTATTTTCTACGGCACCTCCGCCAGAAGTCTCGACGTGTCGTGACCTACCGCTGAAGTCTCTCGATGCTTCCCGAATGCAACGCGTAATGCTAGATTTCTCTAGAAAGAGCCGGGATGGTCGCGAGCTTCGTAACAATATGTATTAGCGCGGAATGAGCCTAGCGACGCAGATCAACGATGATTTCAATTCAGAGCCACAGCGAGTACCTACATCAACAGCAAGTTACAAGTTACGCAAACCGTTTGTTTAGTGCGATAATATGTTCGACGTTTTACTGTAGTACGAAGTAATGAGCAAGTGTGTCTTTAAATGTTCGTTCCTCAATTACAGAAGTGTTCAACGCAAGTTCGTAACATAGGTGTCAAAAGCGGTATAACTGAAAGTATTCCGGCTCGCGACTACAAGAAGTTTGCGAAATTCTGGAATTGATCTGTAAATGCCGGAGACGAGCAGCACTTCGAAAACAGGAGTCGATGACACTTCAGCTAGCATGATGCATTTGGTGCAGCAGCAGAAGAATCTTCTAGAAGAACAGAAAAAGAGAAGTATGGAAGAGAAAGGGGACGAGAAGAAGCGTCTAGAGGAATTGATGGCGATTATGGAACAACACACACGATTCCTCGATGGCAATGTGAAAAGCTGGCAGAAAAAGTTACAGCGATGGAGGCAAATATAGCGACGTATAATGCAGCTAGAGCGACGTGTCCAGAGTTAGTACCGCTTCAAAAGTAATACGGTGGTCCCGGTGGCACGGTGGCCGTTTCGGTCTTCGATAGGTATATACATTGTGTCAATCTGCCAAACTTTGATGGACAAAGCACATGAAAGACCGCAAGAGACAATTTGATGTTGTTGCCGAGGTGAACGGATGAAATGACGACGATAAAGCTATGACACTACTCCTTACTTCATGAGGTACCTACAGCATTAAAGCTGCTGTAGAGCCTGCAAAAGACACCGAAACCTGCGTCAGTTGGTGACGATCAAAAATCCAGTCAACATTTGCAGCGACGCACTGATTCAGGCGATTCGCAGAGAGACATTTATACGTAGATGCATGCTCTCGTCGAGTCAAGGCGGTAATCTTTGAGGAATCTGGACTTTCACATACTCTCGAGAAACCGGTGAAGGAGATGTTTGTGGTGTGGAGCTCCTCGCCGCTATGTCCCGGAATTAAGGGGTTTCTGATGTGACTAAAAAAGTTGTTGACGGGAATCGGTTTTATTTTAGGTTTTTCGTCAAGTGGAAACTCATCCAAAGAGAAAATGTACGGGCTCTCAAATTTTCAAAAAATTTTGAACTTTTGAAAATTTGATAGTATTGTCCGTACTTTTAATTTTGGAGGAGTTTTTACTTGACGAAACACATAAAATAAAACCGATTCCCGTCAACAACTTTTTTAGTCGCATCAGAAACCCCTTTCAACCCCAAAACGAGCAAGAGATGCAGGAAGACTGCACAGCTTCAATTGGTGGGAAATCGGACATATACAACGCAACTGCAGGCAACAATACTGCTCAAGAGACTGTTCCATGCTGCATGAAGACTGCGTTGTTGTATCTGTGGGAAGATAGACATCTGCATCCTGATCGCCGGCAACGGTACCGTTCAGCAGACCGTTCCAATCCAGGCAATGCGGATGCTCTTTTTCGAAGACCACGCAACGAGTACCTACTGCAGTCACTGCAATATGGTGAACCAGCAGACGAGAAACGTCAAACTCGAAGCAATAGTTGTTGAAACTCCAAGAAATTCGACAACGGCTAAATTCGAGAAGAGGAGACTGACAAAGTCGGGAACGTACCGGCGTAGGGCGTGGATGTATTGGATATCCGCAACTGTGGTTCAACCGTGCGCTTGTCGGTTCCATCAGTGCTTGGATGGACCGGCCATCAAACATCCGGCACCACATAGTGGCTCGGTGAGTCTGGCTGGTCTGGAAGGGGTGCAATAGGCCCAATAGTGAGACCTACGTACGTACCAGGTGGAACTACGTTTCATCAATAAACTCCCCCCTCAATAAATTCAGAATCCAGAGAGAGCCTTTTCACGGTGGTCAAGAGGATTCATGACGTCGCACAGAGGTCATTTTTTTTTTTTGGGAATTAATAATTCTGTTTAATAATATGTAACCGATCACGTCGGATCCTATTCCAAAAGAAAGCTAAATAGGTGGGTATACTGTCACATTGACATATTCATTGAATTCTTAGACTTTTCGTCATAATTCACCTTGTCAAAGAAGGCCTTGCATCTAATATTGTTTATTTACTGACATTTCGTCACGACACATCAACGAACAGTGCAAAATATCAACATCCTGATCGATTTTACTTGGTGAATTTCATTTTTGGAAGGTATGTGCAAACTTTTGAATCTGATGACTTGACAGATGACAACCAAAACGTAATAGGCTCATTCGACAACAAAACCATCTCCGCATACGGGATTTCAAGTCGATCGGATTAACGTTGCGGCTGTTATCTTGGAAGATTACAGACACAGACACACACAGCTCCGTAATATTCTCTAAAAAACTTTGCCATTCAATTATGCCTCCCACCAATTCCCAGTTGGACATTACGAGTTTTTAAATTTTCTCCTGGCTGTTACCACCGGAGACAGCCCCTTGCTTGGAGTTTGACCAAGACGACCCGTGTTTGGTGCAGGACTCAACTCGACCGTCTTTTTCTGGTGGGGGATTGACTTTGTTCAAAAAAATCTAACTGATATCGGAAGTAGATGGCAGTGGGCGTCGTGTAGGCCTATTTTCAAATCCGACACGGTTTTGGTTTTTCGACGGTGATTTTTTCAAAATAATAAATTTAATTTTCAATTCCTTTTTTTACCCTATTGACCACGAATATCGATTTCTCAAGCAAAACCTTCAAAAGCGCAAAGTCGGGCATCCACCTGATGATTTGTACCGCTGCACCTTATTCTATAGTTCAGGGTATTTTTTTTTTTTCTTTTTTTCTTGTTTCATCCTGTATAAATCCTCTGCAATAAATTCGAGCAAAACACCCGGTGAGGTTTGATTGCTGCCCATTCAAGGAGATTTCATTTCACACCACACGGTCGCTATGCTCCATCATTCAAAATCCCACGGAATACTTTTTATTCACAATGAGTTAATAATCGATACATTCCTAACTTTTGAAAAGTTGGAAAGTGAATGATTCCTTACAGGTCGGAAAATAATGTCGGGATCCCGAATCCCGGGATCCCGTTAGATCTCCAATCCCGAAAATCCCAGGATTTTTCCACCAAGATTTTCGGGATTTTTCAAATGATGCATCTTTTCACCTCACTTTAATGAAAAATAGAGTTAATGGCGTTAATGCAAGAAACACAGATTATTCAAGGTGAGCACACTGAATTTGAAACCATTATTAGTAAGTATTGGTACTTAACAATAATACTAATATTAGAATTAATAGGTGAGGTATACATGGAACATTACACTTAGAGCAGGAATTTTCACACCAGATACCTCTTCCAGTTACCATACCATCAAACACTATGGTATTCAAGGCCCAGGCCAAAGTTATATGGAAATGAAAATAGCCGCCCCTGAAAACTCAAAATTGCAATGCAACTGCAATGCTTCATTTATGCAAAATAAATAAAGTCCTCGCCAATTGAAATGGTCCACCCAAAAAATACAGTCACATTCAAAGTGTCATACCTTTTGAATAAATAAACTGTTTTGAATCGTTTTATGTTTTCTAATTAGCTCACGTATTGGACTACAACATGTCGTGAGCCGTTTTTGGTACAGGTGTTTCGTATCAATTATACAGGGCGCTCAATCAGGTACTGCAAAAATGGAAAAGTTTGAACTGGTCCCATTTCACAAAAAATAATTTTTGGTCTTCTTCAAGTGTTTCAGGGGAGTTATTATAACCATAAATCGAATCGTTTTTAAAATTTTCTGCCTATCTGCTTCAATTACAGGGTGATCTCAAAAATGTAACCTTTTAGTTTTGCAGTAATAACTTTATTCGTTGTTGGCCGATTTTGGAAAATTAGGGCTCTTGTTGAAGCTGAAGGCTCAGGTCAGAAGGATCGAGGATCAGAATTGACTTTGGATGAAAATTCTGGAAAAGGGATTGAATCAAAAATGACTCAAATGACAAACTTGCTAGAGATCCGGTTTAGGGAAGGTATTAAACAAATAACAACTTGTCTTCAAACAAATGATTCTTTCTGAACATTTCGAGGCATTTGCATGGGGCAAAAATTGTGGCAATGAATCCAAATCAGAAATGGATGCTCCCAACGAAAAATTCTGGACGTTTTTCACCTAAAAATAGACGTAACCTGGGTTATGAAGATCAGAACTGGTGCCTAACCCTTTAAATGTGAAGGAAACATTCGACAATAATAAGGTAGTCTAGGTTACGTGCATTTTCAGTCGAGGAAGGTCCTGTATTATCTTCTGAAATAGGCCAGGCGGTAGGTCATTCTGGACAGAAAAAATTCCGACCAAAGCTTTTATGGTGTCAAACTCTTCGTAAGGTCAGTAGGTACCTACCACTGAGTTTTCGCCCAAAAACGAGTTGTGCTGATTCCTCCACATCTGCCCAAAGGTAAAGGATGTCTTGAAGGTGCAAAAAGACCTGTTAAACCCCCGTACTTTTTCATTTTATTTGCCTCAATGCAAACTTACAACTCTAACGCAAACATTGGAAGCATTTGTCATCATATCTGTGCCAGTCTTACTGTTGAAAAAAAAGATTTCTTTGTGCGGGTCATATAAATCACTTTTAATTGTTTTTCCACACAAGAAAACGATGGAGCAACATGTATTTTGGATGTTTTCTAATAACTTTTACTCACTGAGCCCATTGATGGCGTTGAAATTTCAATAACAGCATTTTTGAAGATGTTGCCCGTAAAGAAATGAATAATTTTTACCCGCCTGTTCAGCAGGAGTTTTTTCAATTTTACCAAACACCGTTCTCAAAAATTTTATAGGAAATGACAAGCTGGAACAGTTTTCTAATGATATTATATCTGGCTCAACCGCGACACGCTTTTTGAAAGTGTAGGAAACTGATTTCTTTCGAGCGGTTCTATTTTACCCGCGTGCAGCCATGCCTACTTGACATTAACCGGACTGATTACACAAGCTTGGAAATGTACTCTCTTCCAGCTTTGAAACACGACCATTAATGATAAAATGATGTATGATTTCTTCATGAATCAATGTACAAAGTCTCAATAATAATTGTCGCGTTTCAAAGCTGGAAAAGAGTACATTTCCAAGCTCGTGTGATCAGTCCGGTCTATGTCAAGTAGGCACGGCCGCACACGGGTGAAACAAGACCTCTCGAAAAGAAAACAGTTTTTTAGACTTTCAAGTGCGTGCCGCGGTCAAACCAGGCACGATATCGTTAGAGAAGAGTTTAAGCTTTTCATTCTTTATAAAATTTTCGCAAACGGTGTTTGGTAAAATTGAAAAAATTGCTGCTGAACAGGCGGGTGAAAATTTTTCTCTTTTTTGCTTGCAACATCTTCAAAAATGCTGTTATTGAAATTTTAATGCCATAGATGGGCTCAATGAGTACAAGTTATTAGAAAACATCCAAAAATACATGTTGCTCCATCGTTTTCTTGTGTGGAAAAACAATCGAATGTGATTTATCCGACCCGCACAAAGAGATCTTTTTTTTCAACAGAAAAACTGGCACAGAGATGATGACAGATGCTTCCAATGTTTGCGTAAGAGTTGTACGTTTGCATTTAGGCAAATACAACAAAAAAGTACGGAGGTTTAACAGGTCTTTTTGCACTTTTGAGGCATCCTTTACCTTCGCGCAGATGTGGAGGAATCAGCACAACTCGTTTTTGGGCGGAAACTCAGTGGTAGATAACTACTGACCTTACGAAGAGTTTGAAACCATAAAAGCTTTGGTCGGAGTTTTTTCCAGATTGTAGTGATTTTACCGACATACCGCCTGGCCTAAAAAGTGAATTTGTAAAATTAGTAGCCGAGGTACACATAAAAAAACGGCATTTGATGTTACAAGCAAGCCACTTTGCACAGTTGTTACTTAGACCCTAACAAACATTTTTTTCCGCAGCACATGGAAATCGGTCCCTTAGGAAAGCGAGGGGGGGGGAGCCCCCATTGAAAAAAGTAACTTTTTTAAATATTGACCGATTTTCACAATTCTGGTGTCGATTCCACACAATTTAATATCGCTAAGAAAGATAGAGATGAAGTACGTCACAAGATACAGTTATTTTTTCATTTTCGGGCGCCATTTTTAAAATATGGCCGCCTATTTAGCAAAATTTCATCTGATTTGAAAATATGCTTGTCGCGTGTCTAAACCGACTAATTTTGGAGCGCTCTTTACGTTTTCTTCATCTAAAATAACATTCGAGATATCTGAAGGGAGTAATTGAATGAAGGAAGCATAGAAGGCAATTTTTTTCAATATTTATACTAATGAAGAAATATTCAGTTACATATTATTCGCAATAATTTGTTGCACACTGTTCCCTGGATCAGCTGAACCAATCGTAGGATCAAGTCCTGAACTGAAAAGTAATTATTGGGGCTTCTAGTACCTATACTTTCCTCCAAATTTATAAAAAAAAAACTGAAGGCATAGTTTTTGTTGGTGCAGCCTCCTTTACAGCTCTTGCAACTAAGAGTGCAGGGTAGCCGATTTCTTTTGCATTTACATTGCATAGTTTGGCAACCAGTCTTGCAGCCACATCGGTCCAAGGCATGACAAGCACTCCACACTTCCTATAACTGAGACCATACTGGTTCCCACTTATCTTTTGGAGTGCCCAACCCAATCCTTCTGGAGTTGTGTCACACTGGCTAGTGGACGTGGCTTGTCCCCACAACTGACCAGCCTGGTAAGCGGCTCGTCGAGCATGCTGTACTAAGGCACCAGATGTCAGAGGACCACAGGGCCAAAGGTCGATTCTCTGTGGCAAATAGGTTTTTGCGAACCTGATCTACAGTGATACACTCAGGATCACACACTCCATACATGCGGACTGTGTTTTCTTCCGAGGTCTTCAGTGTATCCTCAGTGAGAGGATGTGCAGGAGGACATCGGTGTAAATATCTTTCCAAGCACTCCACCTGTCTTTTTGGTCTTTCTATAAACTAAAAAACGAAACGCTATCACAATCTATGTAGGCGTGGAAACCACACTGAGCTACGGATCTGGACTCTCCAAGAGCTTCTGCAATTGAATGGATTGCTAGGTGTCTGTAATGCTTGGAGGTACCATAGAGAATCCGTAATTGCCTGAGGCCGACGCTTTTTATGTCGAAGTTGTAGGAGATCGCTAGGACTACGACGTCTGTATCGGAACTTGGAATGGGGACGTTTTCAGTATCGAGAATTACCATGTCCATGACATGGAGGAATATCCTGCCATCAGCTTCTTCCATCTGATCGCAAGTGACATAATTGAAGTTGGTGTTTTGAGATAATCCGAAGATCTGACGAATTCATCTACGGAAAACCCACTTACAGATCAACTGAGGGTAATTGAAGGCAGTGTTGGCTTTATACATCTGTTTCCTTACTTCAATATGTCACTACATTTGGAACAACAGCGCTGCAAGCTGCAGTCATGAATAACTGCCGCCAAAACATTTCGCATATCCAAATCCACATTCGGGTTGTGGCGTTGAATTTGAAATAAGACGTAAGATTAATGGAACTCATTTATAATAATGATAATAATAATAAACTGTCTTTATTGATTTTCCAGAATAAAGTATAAGAAATGAAAATGAAAATAAAATAAACACTGAAAAATCAAACTTAGGGCGAAGTTCAGATGAGTGCACAATCACACCCGCTGCTGAGGGGTGCCCCCTGCACCACCATTCCACGTTTACCGGATAATAATAGTTATAATAATGCACTGAATATTATTTTGGATAAAGGAAACGTGAAGAGCATCCTTGAATTAGTCGGTTTGGACATGTGACAAGGTTATTTTCAAATCAGATGGAATTTTGCGAAATTGGCGGCCATATTTTGAAAATGGTGCCTAAAAATAACCATACCTTGTAACTTACAGCATTAGCATTGTCTCTATTTTTCTTGGTGATATCAAATTGTGTGGAATCGACACCAAAATTGTGAAAATCGGTCAATATTTGAAAAAGTTACTCTTTCCAAGGGGGTTCCCCCCCCCCGCTTTCCTAAGGGACCGATTTTCATGTGCTGCGGAAAAAAATGTTTGTTAGTGTCTTAGTAACAACTGTGCAAAGTGGCTTGCTTGTGACATCAAATGCCGTTTTCTTTCCATTTAACGTGTTTGCCTCGGCTACTAAATGGGTCCCGCATCGACAATTTTCATCACTTAAAATCGGAAAATACCTCAAAATGTTCGAAAATAAAAGTCTGTTTGAAGGCAGGTTGATTTTTATTTAGTTTTTTCCCTGAACCTGATTTCTAGGGTGCTTCATATTTAGGTCGCTTTTGATTTCTTCGCTTTTTCAAAATTTTGGTCTCCAGTCAGTTCCGATCCTCGAACCTTCTCATCTGAGTCTTAAGGTTCAACAAGAGTCCTTATTTTCCAAAATCGACCAACAATTGGAATAGATATAAATGCCAGACCAGAAGGTTGCATTTTTGAGATCACTGTGTAACTGGAGAAGATAAACTCAAAATTTTGAAAACTACCTCAAGGTATCGGAACAACATCCTTCCTAAAACACTTGGAAAAAACCAAAAACCATTTTTTGTGAAATGGGACCAGTTCAAACTTTTCCATTTTTGCAGTACCTGATTGAGCGCCCTGTATAATTGATACGAAACACCTGAACCAAAAACGGCCCAGGACATGGTGTAAATCAAATCCGTGAGCTAATCAGAAAACATGAAACGATTCAAAATGGTTTATTCATTCAAGAGTTATGTCACTTTGAATGCGACAAAATTTTTTGGGTGGACCATTTCAATTGGCGAGCACTTTACAATAAAATACCAATATTGGTGTCAAATGATGATGTACTTGCTTGAATGATCTGTGTTTCGTGCTTTGACTCTGTTTTCCATTCAACTGAAGTGAAAAGCTGCATCATTTGAGAAATCCCGGAAATCCTGGGATCCCGGGATTCGAAATTTTTAATCCCGAAGTCCCGGGATATCGTTTAAGTCTCGGGATTGGATGCCCTAATTCTATTTCACCTCGGCACGCCTCGGTAATATATTGAATCCCTTGACTGTAATGAGACACTTTCCACCTCGGTATGTAATATACTATCAATTACATAAGCTCCTCCTGGACTAATACACCTGCTTCGATCATTTCCACTCCCAAAACAGATGCCATTCATTTATCATTTCAATATATTGGAGGAACTCTAAAATAATTCCAGCAGACAAAATCGATTGTTCTCATTAATATATTGTAATCATAGTTGGCAAAACTCCAATGTGCCCTAACTCTCCAGCATTATTGTGTACAGCAAAGGAGCTGCGACAGAGAAATCCTGCATCAGGTTGGAAACAATGACACAATACTGCCGTGGAGATTAGTTGTAACCGTGTCCAGCCCTTGTAGTCAGGATTGGCAGTGCTGGAGCATACTTCGGTGGCATCAGCTAAGTGTCGCAGGTTATCTGAGCAAAGCCTACGCGACAGTTTTTAGTTGTTGATTAGATGGAAAGGCTCAACGGGCCGTATAAGTCTGACACCACCCAATGGGTTGTTTTAAAAGGCCATTGGGAGCCTTTATTCGCCCTTACAATAATCTACTTTCACAAAAAGGCGGTGTGGATTCGACCTACCTTCCCAGGTAGGGTTTTGTCAACTGGTGGATGTCAATCTATTGTCTAAACACTTTATACTCACTCTGTCAAAATCACGTCTCGAAAACACTGTCAATTATTATCTACTTATGCCCTTAAAGATGTGTGGTAGCGTTAACCCGAACAGAATAGATGGAATGTCCCTTTTAGTCCTAATTTACTTCATGTTAGTCAATAACTTGAAAACGAGCAACATTTAATAAAATTTATTACAAAAATTAACGAATGAAAATATGTACAGAAAATAGAAAATGAAGCTTAGTCTAAAATACTACCTAATTAGTAACTAAAAACTGGTTTTTCTAAGTTCATGAAATTTGGATAATTTACATAAAATTTGGACGAATAATAATTGTAATCTATGGGTTTCATGATGGTTGCGTATAGTGCGCTGGATACATGCGTTTTACTAAGTATAGGGAAAAACTATTACACAAAAAATGGAAATTTCAAGCTTACTATGCCTGTTGATTTATGAGTAAAATGATTACAAAAATTGTAGGAAATGATTATTTAGCTTTCGGACTTATTGCTATAGAAAAAGAATTCCTGGACTAGTTTTCCTGGCTTGACGGTGTGAAATTGAATATAACTGGTTTCCGTCGCTTACATGAACTGTGAGCATCGAAAAGAGGCATTTAATTTATTTGGAAAATACGTTTTGATGTTTTAGCATAATTTTAATGCCTTAGGGCGTCACAGAAATGTTTGGAAAGTATTTTCTGAATTTACTGATACGTAATTAGCTATTGTCAAAAATGGTTTCAAAAGCTCGCTTCACTGAATAGTTTATGGTAGTATATAAAAAAAAGGATTACTCAATTTTGGACAACTCCTTGTCGATTTGTTTTAGGTCTGGTATAGAAAAGACAATTAGAAAATTATGCGTGGTAATTAATACTGGATTTTTGCGAGGAAAAACAATATAGAAGTACGTAATTTTTCTTGAAACGACTGAACTATTATCTCAACCATTGAACGGTGAAAACAGCGTTATTTGTGCCTAGAGGCATAAAAAAAAAACTATTGCATTAATTTTATCTGACGGTAGTCCTCTTTTAGAAAGAAGGTAGAGGTGTTCAACGTTTGCGAATAATTTCCAAAATCACTGACATGGATCTTTTGCGCGATTTTTCGCGATAAAAGTATTACCAAAGAAAACTGAAAAATAAATAGTTGACTGGGTTGAATTTATCACTCTATTCGGAAACGTGGAAAACATGCGTTAGAAAAATTTGTATAATTATTGAACGATTTTTTAGTAACACGATTAAATATAGAAAAGGAGTTCCTTTCAAGCTGCAAAAAATTATGACTGCATATTTTTGAGTATGGAAATTTCACAGGTTTAAACATTGGATGCAATAATAATCCTTATCTAATTACTGTCTGAAAATAAACTAGTGTAAAATATACAAAGGGAAGATACATGAAGAATTTGGGTTCGAATCGAGGCTTTTACGTATGACTATTGTTAAATAATTCTGGCACAATAAAATGGTCATGCAGATGGGACATGACTGAATAAAAACATACTAAAATTAAAGCACAATTCAAAATCATTTCAAGGTATAAGTATAAGAAAAAGAATCAAAAAGGTTTCACCAGAGAAGAAAGTGGCTGCGTAGCGTTGTGTCACATTTTTGTCGGAAACTGAATTAACACTGTTCACTAATTTAGCTGCTGGTAATATTTTAATTGGCTGGCCACTGCACTGTGTATTTTTATTATGAACTGCATCGCACTGACTGTATGTTCGATTGCTACTTATTCAAAATCGACCGACTAAAACTGAAGTGCACCTACTAGTTTCGTTGTTGCAACTACTTCTTGTCGATACTGCAGGCTAAACTGGACTGACTACACTCTCCTGTCTTCCTTCCGATTTTTTTTTTGCTTTTATAATATCTCCCGCGTCAGTAAGATTTACGATTTATTTACCCAATTATAGATACTCACGGTACACGCTCGCCCGTGCCTTTTCTGTGCCTATATTCCTAGCCGCGTCTAAAGCCGATGATTGTAGTCGGCATGGAGTACTAAGAACCTTTCCCATGCACTTCCGCGGTAATTTACGATCTTGTTTTTTCCATTTTTTCTCTGGAACTCTGTTTCATCCTAGACCCGCTTCGTTAGAGATTGAATTTTACGACCTAATATCTATTGAATTTTGCTTGTGGAACCTTATCTTCCGTCCGGCTGGGTGTTAGATTTTCTAAGTATTTACTGGGTTTTTAATAGCACCGAAAGATTTATGGTGGTATTTTTCTTGTGAATTCGTAGGTAATGTTTGGTTCCGCTGTTGGTAAAATCGCGTAGATTTGTATTTGTATTCTGCAAAATGTCGTAAAGGAAGGTAATTTATGTATTCTTCTTTGCGAAGTAATTAGCTTGTTTTTCACTTCGATTTCCCAGTCTTTTATCTGGTTGGCGGAATGCATCGGTAGGTATGTGTGGGTATGTGCCAATCCCCACCATCAGTTTGGCGCACATGAGAGGTGCATATCATTTGCTCGGGCGACTTTGAATATATGGCGTGCTCTAAAGAAATAATAATTTGACGATTTCTTGAGTTACTTCTGCACATGCGTGTGTTAATTAAATGCTTTGCCATTCACGAATGATAGTAATCGAATTAAATTCGCACAATTATTGATTGATTAAAAGTAATTTTGTTAATTATTGAGTAATTGAAATATTATTGAGTAATTAAAATTCACGACACTCCAGATTGCTATTATTTAGTAATTTGAAAATTCACGGCCACCACAACCGGCTTAGGTGTACACTTTGGCCCAATTTAGTTTCGGCCCGCTATCGTCTTATTTTCGTCTTTCCTCGAAGCCTGCCTTTCCTTTAAGACTGCTGCCCTACCTCTTCGCTTGCTCATCACAATAGTCGTTTTGCGGCTTGATGCCTAAAACGTCACGCACTCCCGCACGTAATCCAGAGCTTGGTGTGAGTTTTGACCCGTCAGATTTCGCGTCAGAACGTTCTCTTGAATCTGTCTTAATGTTGATGGTTTGGATTTATACGATGGATCATGCACTAAAAGCGAAAAGTGAGTTTTCGTCAGGTTTTTTTTGACAAATTCAGAACACTAACCTGAGGAGATTTTATGCCACCTACCGGTAAATACTGTTCATTAAAAGGCTTCTGATGTGTCTGAGAAAGTCGAAAAAAGTTGTTGACAGGAATCGGTTTTTGTTTATTTTTTTCTTCAGGTAGAAACTCCTTCAAGAGAAATGTACGGGCAATACTAATCAATTTTCAAAATTTCCAAAAAAAATTGAGAATTTCTAATTTTGTTTTTTGAAAATTTGAAAACTAGTTACATCTTTATCTGAGAAAGTCGCATACCGAATTTGAACTCCCCATTTTCAAAAAAAAGGGTACCAACACTAATTTCCCGTAGACATAAAAGAATGAGTTAGTAGAAAGTTGTTAAGTAGTTACTGAAATAATGAACTTGTACAACCAATTTTCAGTTTCTTATGAACCAAATTCTGGATCAATAAACTTTGAATTGAAAAAAAAAGTTTAAAATTAATGGATCAAAGCTTGCTCGAATTTTGAAACATTTGCGTAATTGGGTTTCTGAACCTTTAAACACAAATATCTCCAAAGCCGCTGTGCTAAATGTAGGAATGACACGCCAATTTTCTCTTTAAAGTTGAACGCGAAATTCACTATTTTCATCGGTTTTCCAAAATATTCGCTGGGCGTAGAAAGTAGGGGGTGAGAAAGTGAGTACCCCCTATATCTACGGCACTGCGTCATTCCGACAGAATTTTTTCAAGAAATCACTGGAGACGTGTTTCTTGACCACCTATGCAAAATTTGAGCGAAATCGGTCAAGCTGTTCAAAAGTTATCAAGAAAAAACCATTTTTTTTCTGCAATTTTGAAAGCTTGTAACCGCAAGTCTAGTACTGTAAGTCAAATTGAAAAACAATAAAAACGATTATTATTATTATTATTATTATTATTATATGCATTTTAGATATGTACTTTTTGGAGTGAGTCTACTTCTGTTCTATCCTCTATATCGGCCTGCGATCTTTGTCGACTAAAACCTGGACCACCTGTAAGTATGATGTATAATTTTTATTTTTCGAAAGAGAATTTCACTTAGGTACTACCTACCTACCTACTTACTCAATCGTAAACGTGGAAAAAAAAAGACGGTGTGAAATTAAAATCCCAATGGAAATAAAAAAAGCAATGAAGGGACAACGTTCCTGCATCAAAATGATATTATCCTGGACGAATACTGCCGTATTATCGCGCCATAATGCTTTAAGAAGGTTTTTTACGCACAAGCCTAAAGGTGGAAAACTGGAAAAAGTTTCAAATGGGATTATGTCCCGATGAGTATCGAATGTTCTAATACTGAGACTCCCAGCGATCGTGTCGCAGGAATTAATGCAGAAAGTGTAATATTAGCTTTTTTCCGGTATACAGAGAGGGGAAAGCGAGCGGAACTCATATTCAAACAAGATTCTGGAGTAATAGTAGAGGAAAATATGGAGCAAAATGTGCTTATTTGAGGAGTTCGTGTGCACGGAAAGGTAAAAAGCTAGGGTGCATTTTTTATGATGTAGTATGGCTTGGGGATGAAGAATCCACTTGTCGTCAAAAAATCGTCCAGTGTGGGGGTGGTATGGGGGCGGTTTTGTGAAAAAATATTTTTTCAAAAAATTATCTACACTTCGTCAGCTTCCTGCTGATATCAGCTTGGAACAGATCCGCTGACTGCAAGTCTACGTAAATAATTTATAACTGAAAGGGTGACCATTTACTTTGCCATAAGAATACACGTAAGACTTGACTGCCTCGTGCGCAAAGAACGTTGAATATCTCAGTAACGTGTTGAATGACATTTTTCATTCCACTCCCACTCGATTATCTCCGTAACCACTAGCTTAATCAAAAAAGTTTTTTCTGTAAACCATGTTACTTATTTCATTGCGATGCTTGAGGTTTTTGTAGATTTGATTTATCTTGGATAATAACTGAGCTAGGGACGGAATTGTAATGCACTGCATGTAGCGGACAAGTGCAGCCGCTGAAGCCCTCGCGTACCGCTTCCACCCGCGCACCACCTCGCAGGCCCAGGGTGTAATTAGGCGGGAAATCTGCATATTTATCATTGTGGCTGATGATCGAAACATTGTAAAAGTGCAATTAGTAATTTTGCAATATAAATACAATATACACCTCCCTTGTATTACGTCTTTACACAAATTAAAATAAGGATCTAATGTGAGTGCCTATACCTACCTATCTATATTATACGAATGGGATTGATCCAGTTATTATTAAATTATTATTAATTATTCTTAAGGGTTGGATGCAAGAATGCTACACCGTGAAAAATGGATTTTATGGAAACTTCAAGTGGTTCTGAAAGCGAGATCGAGTCAACCACAAAGATCCATTTACCATCATCAAGTAAGCTGCAAAAAAATGCAGGAGACAGTTCACGAAGCTGCATTATTTGCGGTCAACGTAAAGACTTACTTGCAAGTTCCCAGACTTCCTTCGCAACGTTTAAAACAAGTGCTCAAATTAGAATAAATGTTGACAGTGACAATAAAACCTTGAAATCAATTCTGACAGTAGTGAATTCGTCTGAAGAAAACCAGTTAAGATGGCATCGCAAGTGTTACTCAAAATTCACCAGCAAGAAAAACATTCAGACTTTTGAAAACAAGTGGAAAAAAAACGGCTCTCCATCCGAAATTCCATCTGGCAAAAATTCATATACGCTAAGAAGGGAAAAATTCGACGTCACGAGGTGCCTTTTCTGCCAAAAGAGAAGTAATAATAAAAAATTATCGCAGATTGTTTCACATAATATTGCAAGTAAAATAAGAAAAATATCCCAAAATGATCGTGTAATACTGTCACGAATCGGCGAAAATGACTTGATAGCTGAAGAGATGAAATATCACAGCACATGTTTTTATTTAAAATGGAAACACCATGAACAAAATAGGAGGCTACAAAGCAAAAGAGAAAATGCGAGTGAGTATTTGTCCGTGTTTTCAGAATTACTAAAAGAGCTTGATTCCGGCTTATTGATGAAGGGAAAGGTGTATTCCTTAAATGCTGTATACGAGCGTTATAAACAATTGAGTAAAGGGAAAGTGAAGAATCAAATAGGGTGTCGGACACTTTTAAAAAAAATCCAAAATCATTATGGCAACAAAATTGAATGCATAAGGCCACAACAGCGAAATAAGAGTATGTTAATAGTACCAAAGCTGACAAAATTAGAATGTCTTCAGCAAATTGTTGAAGAAAAATCTAAATCGAATGATCCCAGCACTGAAGATGACTTCTTGCGAATAGGCCAGTCCGAATTCGCAGACACTGTAAATTTATGTCATATCATTAAACAAGAGATGGCAGACGTTAAGGGATTGGAAAATTATAAAGACCTGAGCAACATCGGCTTTCGAGATGCCATACCAAACAGGTTGTTTTTTCTTATACAATTGCTGATCACAAATAATGGAGATGACGATAAAACCCAACTAGTTTCGAACATTTGTCAAGATATTATATACTGTTTTTCTGATTTCAAAAAACACACACCGAAACACGCTGCACTGGGATTAGTACTGCACCAAGAAACCAAATCGAAAAAAATTATTGAAACTTTACATGCTTGTGGTCATTCCTTACCGTACAGAGATGTGATAAGAATTAGAAATTCGATAGCACAATCCGAAGTTAGTCGATTTTGCCAAAACGAAAAAGTTGTTGTCCCATCACAGTTAGTATCCGGAAGATTTGTTCAATTTGCGGGAGATAATATTGACATCTTGGAGGAAACTTTAGACAAGGGACCAACTTTTCACGCAACTCAAATCGCTGCTTTTCAACGCGGACCGAGCAAAAATATCAAGGAAGACCTCAAGTTAGTACCGTTCAACTTTAATCTAAAGGTACCCCAAGAATTTCATGCACTTGTCAAATGCAGCATTAAAAAAAACGAGAAAAAAGCTCCGAATGATGGCGATTTGCCACAAGAAGTTATCGACAAGGTTGATACTACGAATTGTGATTTCATCCGAGCTCATAACTGGGCATGGATGTTTTGCCGTGTTAGTTCAAATGAAAACTTGAATACTGATTCAGTAGTCCCACAGTGGACTGGATTCAACAAGATAGTTTCTGACGATAATTCTGAACTTACAACGTACGGCTACCTTCCAATATTACCTCATGTTGCTTCAGAGTATGATACGGTCTGGACATTGATGCTCAGATGCAAACAAATTGCTGAGAAGTTAGGAAACTCTTTTACTGTAATCACTTTCGATCAGGCGATATATTATAAAGCTAAAGAGATTCAATGGCACGAACCAGAACAGTGCACTTCGTTTGTCATTCGTCTTGGTGGTTTTCACATAATGATGAATTTTTTGAGATGTATAGGGCAGCACATGGAAAATAGTGGCCTAGCAGATGTTTGGATTGAAAGTGGTTTGTATGGCGACTGCACTGTGTCTGCAATTATATCCGGTAAGAAATGGAATAAAGCTATTCGAGCCCATAAATTAACCTATGAGGCTCTGTTGAGAATCCTGCTCCCTATGTTTGAAAACTGGCTAATGGAAGGAAGAAGTGACATCATTCATTCGATCAACCTAACAAAACTATTGGCAACAGAAGTCACCAACTCGTTGATCAATGAGAAATCTGTTGTATCTACTTTTGCTAACATGGTCGACATTTGCAAAGATTTTTCAGAACCGTTCAAGGAATTTATTGCTTCTCAAAATGCAACAACGAAGTATTGGTTCAGCTATATAGAGATGGTTGAAATCCTACTCAGCTTTTTATACAGTGAGCGAACTGCCAATTGGGATCTTCATATCAGCAGTTTCAGTAGAATGATACCTTGGTTTTTTGCCTACAATCACACTAATTACTCAAAGTGGGGTCCAGTCTATTTGTTAGATATGTTGGATCTGCCTAACAAAGCAGCTGTTGTGCATGCTGAATTCAAAAAGGGCAATTTTGCTATAAAAAGGTTGACTGGAGGCTTCAATCAAATATCGGTGGACCAAGCTCTCGAGCATATCAATAAACGTTCGAAAGATGCAGGAGGTATTGTTGGAATTACTAAAAATACCAATAGATTAGATGAGTGGTATCTCAGCTACAATACAATTGGAGTTCTGATTGATGATTTTCGTGCAGAAAATGGATATAACATAAGTAATAATTCTCAAAACATAGAATCTGGTAAGAAGAGAATGAAAATTGATGAAGAATCTGTCGTGAAAATCAAAGTCGAACTGGAACGATTCAGGGTGTTCCATAGAGTTGAAGATAGGCTCATGTGTATTTCCAGAAATGAAATAGCTTCTAAAGAGGTTGAAGGTTTCTTGCTCACTGCGTATGAAAAGGGCAAAGAAGGTTTCAAAAGTCTACTACAGAATTTTCCAAAAGATTTTTACAAACCATTCAAGAAACACGTCATTCCAACTCTAAAAACCTCTGCTACAACAAAAATTATTGAACGCACCAATCATACGTGGAGTAACGGACAAAATATCCTGCAACGGGTACTAGCTGCCAAAGAAATGGGCCGGGAAATTGACTTTTTGAATGTGTTCAAATTTGAGCTTACGCCATTTCCCATGGCTCTTGCTCCCAACGGTTCTCTGAATTTACCAACAAACAAAAGTATTTTGGGAAATATTATTCAAAGCTTTACAACTGTCAGCGATACCCTTCCAAAAGATGACGTGAAAACATGTCATATTCTCGATGGTATGGCAATTGTGCAGTGCATTGGTAAGCCAACAAACGCAAGAACTTTTGGTGAACTGGCTGACATATTTTGCAAAATTGTTTTCAAAAATGAACACAAGTCACAAAGAATTGATGTAGTTTTTGACAACTATCAGGAACAGTCAATCAAAAATTGCACAAGGTTAAAACGAGGAAAACAAGTGACTAGCATACAGAAAATAATTGATCGACGAGAAATTACACTACCCCAGCAATGGCATAATTTCATACACTCACCTTTCAATAAATCGCAGTTCACAAACTTTTTGTCCAATGAAGTTTACAATCATTCAAGAAAAAGTAATATCAACTTCAACACTAGTGGCGGCTTCAAAAATATAACTGATTTCCGATCAAATTATGAATCAAACGCTCTCATAGGTACAAACATATTACACGCCAATCATGAGGAAGCCGACACGAGGATGTTGTTGCATATTTTGTCTGCTAAGGAAGAGGGTTACAAAAGATGCATTGTTGAAAGTAAAGATACTGACGTTTTGGTTTTACTGGTCCATTTTAAAGATTACCTGACTAATGAAGTTTGGATGAAAACTGGAACAAAAGATAATCCGAAGTTTATCAATGTGCATGAAATTCAAATGGATCTGGGGTTACAAAAAAATTTATTGAGTTTCCACGCATTAACTGGTTGTGATACTACCAGTCAATTTTCTGGAATTGGTAAAAAGACTGCCTGGAGAACATATGTCGATCATTCGGATCTGTTGAATAATTTTGGAGACACGGCGACTAATTCAGACAAAATTTTGAAGCAAATGGAGATGTTTGTCATTAGTTTATACACCAATAATAAAGAAATAACTTGCATTGACCACCTCAGAAGCATAATGGCGGCATCCAAACCGCTTCACAAATTGCCACCTACAAAGGATTCTTTGAAACAACATTGTTTGAGAGTTATTTATCAAACCCACATTTGGAAGAACAGTTTGACATCTATGATAGAATTCGGAAATATAGTCAACTATGGTTGGAAAATAAATGAGCTTGATCAAGAAATTGAACCGGTGTTGCAGTTACAACCTCCCATCCCAGATGACCTGACATTTCTTACCAACTGCAAATGTCAAAAAGGTATGCAAAAAGATACGGCTTATAATTTGAACAAATTATGAATGATATCTACCTAGTTATAAACGACTGACTGGGCTTTTGAGAGTCGTTCAAAATTGTCATTCATATATAACTTCCAGATTGTTCCAGTCGTAATTGTTCCTGTCGAAAAAAAGGCCTTTCATGTACAGGCGCCTGTAAATGCATGGCATATTGTGTCAATGCAGCAACACAAAAAACCAGAGATGATGTATCTTCAGAAGAAGATGATGGATGCTGATTTGTTTACAATTTAATATTATTAGTTTTGTTTAATAAATGTTCCAGAAGACGGAACTTGCAGTTGCTATATTATTTTTTAAATAAATTGTAGTCAGACCTCCGCGGTTCTTCATCCCCAGGCCATACTCCATCACAAAAAACAGTCCGCAACTTTCTATCTTGCCGTGCATACGAAAGTCACAATAAAGTCCCATTTTTACTCTACATTTTTAAAATTTTGCTTAGGAGTGGATGCTTCCATAGTTACCAAGCATCCAAGTCATTTACCTACCAAGCAAAATTTTTCAAATAACGGCCTCCCCTCACACACTTTAACACCTACTCCTTGTATTCGGGATATAACTACTGATTATTTGTGTAAAAACGTAATTCAATGGAGAGGTATCCGTGATAAGTAGACTTATCTGTAATATTTATTTACATTGCCAAATTTGCCTTAAATTTACCAATCACACTTTTTTATATGGTCATTAGCCACAGAATAATTATTATTTTTGTCGATTTCCCGCTCCCGCCTTATCACACCACGGACCTTCGCGGTGGTGCGCGGGTGACAGCGGTGCGCGAGGGCTCCAGCGCTGCACTTTCCCGCTTCATGCAGTACATCACAATTCCGTCTCTAGCTCGGTTATTATTGATGGTAGATCAAAACTAAAAAAACCACTAGCATCGCAATAAAATAGGTAACATGGTTTATAGGAAGATTTTTTTTGATTAGACTAGTGGTTAGGGAGATAATCGAGTGAGAGTGGAATGAAAAATGTCATTCTACATGTTACTGAGATATTCAACGTTCTTTGCGCACGAGGCAGTCAAGTCTTACGTGTATTCTTATGGCAAAGTAAATGGTCACCCTTTCAGTTATAAATTATTTACGTAGACTTGCAGTCAGCGGATCTGTTCCAAGCTGATATCAGCAGGAAGCTGACGAAGTGTAGATAATTTTTTGAAAAAATATTTTTTCACAAAACCGCCCCCATACCACCCCCACACTGGACGATTTTTTGACGACAAGTGGATTCTTCATCCCCAAGCCATACTACATCATAAAAAATGCACCCTAGCTTTTTACCTTTCCGTGCACACGAAAGTCACGATAGAGTCTCATTTTTCCTCTACTATAATCCAATATATTTAGTAAGGCGAACCCACAGAGTCTCGAGTGGAAAATCTTGTAGCTATACATATGAATTTGATTATAGCTTAAATATGTGATGTACTATACTCACAAATCCTGATTAGAAGGGATGATATGCTGATGTACAGAAAAAAAAGGAGGATAATCTGAAGGGGATTACCTACCTACTCAAAAACTCAGGCAGTTGTGCAAATAATATTTTTATATAAATAAAGTGATTTTGATTTTCTGTGTGCGGCTCGTCCCGGGAACGTAGGTATAATATGCGTGCAGAAAATAAAATCCCTACCGTTGGGGTTTTTATTAACTCGAACTTTATTTTCGGCGCACATTTTTAATACGTTACCTAGAATCAAGCTACAGGCCCACCCACCAGCATCCTCAAGAAAAATCCCTTTATTGCGGTCCATAAACAACAGTGCGGAAATAATTTCACCGCTTGGATTATCTCTGGGACCAGTCAAACCGGACAATCGATTCGTTCGTCCTGAATAAACTTTCGATATTTGTACATCCACTTGAGGGCTTAAATAAGGGATTTATACGTATACCGAGTCCATCGAATTGAATCCGAAACGAGTGCTGGGCTGCTCCAGTGCAAAACTATAAATTAGGCTTCGATTTATGCACTCAGGTACCTACACTACTTTCGTTTCATCCGGACCACTCGTAGATTCCGGTTGATTGAAAACCTCACCATCACACCTGACGCCGTTATTTATTAACCCCGATTGGATTATCATAACGGGGCTGGAAATTTACGAAATTCACGCCAAAATTCAGTGCGCATGGATCTCGATAAATCATTCCCTATCGGAGCAAAATTATATCAACCCATTACGCGAGGTAATTTTCAAAGCAATATGTACAGGGCGATTCAAACTTGATGATCCAGCCCTGTAGCTCAGCTAGGGCTACTCCTAGGAAAACCAAATTTTTTGTCGTCGTAGGTGTCAATGTGGTCTACAAATGGCCGCTAAAAAAGTGATCCACCGCACCGACGCCAGACGTCGCGACGCCAAAAAAATTTTTTTTGGGTGAGGGAAATAATTATTTGAAGGCAGCTTTTGGTAGATTTTTTTTTTCCGAATCCAACATCGTTTATAGTTTTTTCTATTGTGAACCGTTCACAAGTTACAATTAAAAATTACTAAAAATATGCATATCATATCACTTCAATTCAGTTTTCCACGGAGATGGCTCTGGTAATATTTTTCAATTCACTTGAATTAGTTCTGTCAAAGTGACATATCAAGTTGTTGGGAACTCCATTGCTAACTCATTGGCCGCATTCATAAGTCACAACAGTTGTGGAACTGTTACCGATTTGTCCTGTGAACGGTGCGCTACTTTTACGCTCCGCTCGGAGCGGACGGCCATGTTTTGTAGCGGCTCGGAAGTTCGCTACATTTTGGTAGCATAGTGAGCGATAGGAGTGGGAGGTGGAAGATGAGAGAAACGTTAAATTTTGATGTTCGCAAGTGCCATTCTGACATTTTATGAGTTCAAGAGTGTTTTTCGGTGCTGTTTACCTTGCGTGCTGTTTTAATTTTTGAAGATTATAAGTTTTTTCCCAGCTAATGTGAATCGCTTGTTAAATAAAGACCATCGAGCTATAGCACTGGGTGAAATTCTCCAAAACCAGATTATATTTTCGGCTATTCTTGACGCGGCGCTGGATGTGTCACCGCCAGTCACCGCTACTTCCAACAATGCGTTCGTAAGACGCCAACAGTTCCGAAGGAGCGTAGCGGTAGCTGCTCCCGTCTTATGAAAGCGGCCAATGACTCGTCACTCCATAAACACATGGCGGAGAAAGTTCCCATTTGCTTCCATTTGGACCTGAATTTGTCTTACATACGCCACTCTTCGTTCCATATCCCTTGGTTGCAGTTCTTGCAAAAAATAACCAACAACTTATTGTCTTTTGGAATAGACCATTTCCACTGACGTCACGCAGCTCCGTCTTGAACAGCTGATTCGGGGCAACGTCAGTCAGATCTGCGTTATCTGTCACGGGGCACGTAGGCTACGTCAGCCATGTGCGTCAGTCAGATTGGTAGTATGTCAATCTGTCAGTCGGTGTATAACCTCCTTGGTCGGTGTCGGTGTGTGGAAGTCACTGGTGTCACAAAGTTTTGACAAGCTGGCACGCATAGTTGACATCATGTTTGACGTTGCCCCGAATCAGCTGTTTGACACGTGCGTATGACGTCATGCGGAAATGGTCTATTCGCTGGATGCTACTGCAAGACAAATGCAGTTCGGCGGACGCGTTCCTGATTGACGTTTCTGGATTCCCCGCAAAATAATTCAACACTTGTTCAACATTGGCCGCATTCATAAGTCACAACAGTTGTGGAACTGTTACCGATTTGTCCTGTGAACGGTGCGCTACTTTTCCGCTCCGCTCGGAGCGGACGGCCATGTTTTGTAGCGGCTCGGAAGTTCGCTACATTTTGGTAGCATAGTGAGCGATAGGAGTAGGAGGTGGAAGAATGAGAGAAACGTTAAATTTTGATGTTCGCAAGTGCCATTCTGACATTTTATGCGTTCAAGAGTGTTTTTCGGTGCTGTTTACCTTGCGTGCTGTTTTGAATTTTTGAAGATTATAAGTTTTTTCTCAGCTAATGTGAATCGCTTGTTAAATATAGACCATCGAGCTATAGCACTGGGTGAAATTCTCCAAGACCAGATTATATTTTCGGCTATTCTTGACGCGGCGCTGGATGTGTCACCGCCAGTCATCGCTACTTCCAACAATGCGTTCGTAAGACGCCAACAGTTCCGAAAGAGCGTAGCGGTAGCTGCTCCCGTCTTATGAAAGCGGCCATTGGCCGCATTCATAAGTCACAACAGTTGTGGAACTGTTACCGATTTGTCCTGTGAACGGTGCGCTACTTTTCCGCTCCGCTCGGAGCGGACGGCCATGTTTTGTAGCGGCTCGGAAGTTCGCTACATTTTGGTAGCATAGTGAGCGATAGGAGTGGGAGGTGGAAGAATGAGAGAAACGTTAAATTTTGATGTTCGCAAGTGCCATTCTGACATTTTATGGGTTCAAGAGTGTTGTTCGGTGCTGTTTACCTTGCGTGCTGTTATGAATTTTTGAAGATTATAAGTTTCTTCTCAGCTAATGTGAATCGCTTGTTAAATATAGACCATCGAGCTATAGCACTGGGTAAAATTCTCCAAGACCAGATTATATTTTCGGCTATTCTTGACGCGGCGCTGGATGTGTCACCGCCAGTTACCGCTACTTCCAACAATGCGTTCGTAAGACGCCAACAGTTCCGAAGGAGCGTAGCGGTAGCTGCTCCCGTCTTATGAAAGCGGCCATTGTCAGCAGTTCTTACTCTTCTGAGAATCGGTTTGTTCTTCCGAGCTGAAAATGCATCTTGGTTGGATCGCAAGGTAATTTCCAGCCTCGCAAAAATCATGTGACCCGGCATGATTCTTGCTGGGTACCTACGTTGCGGAGTATAACCGCTAAGCGTCCCGGCCATTTCTTCTTGTTTCATCATATACCATGACCATATCTACCTTTTCTTGATGAGTTAACATTTTTGCACATAAACTCAGGCAACAATAACTGATATGACGCTTTGACAGAGCCGACACTAGGATAAACATAATTTTTCCCGGGCCATCTCTGTGAAAAAATAAAAAGTGATAGGCATATATTTTTGGTTATTTTTTTTGTAACTTGTGTACGGTTCACAATAGAAAAGAACTATAAACGATGTTGGATTCAGAAAATTATTATCTACCAAAAGCTGCCTTCAAAAAATTTCCTTACCTAAAAAATTTTTTTGGCGTCGCGACGTCTGGCGTCGGTGCAAAGAATCACTTTTTTTGCGGCCATTTGTAGACCAGATTGACACCTGCGACGACAAAAAATTTGGTTTTCCTAGGAGTAGCCCTAGCTGAGCTACAGGGCTGGATCATCGAGTTTGAATTACACTGTACATCCCTTGTACGTACGTACGTAATACCGAGCGTTCATAAATTAAATGGGTCAAGGGTGCCTATGAGTTTGAAAACATCTGTCGGAACTAGCATCGTTCATTTGATGTCTGTAATTTTTTGGTTATCGTAATCTGTCAAACCAGTCGCAGTTTTCACTTTTGGAACATTTTAAATGTGGTTTTCACGGCAGGGCACAAAACCTACATGATCAAGGAGTATTTTTGAACTTGAAATATTCTCGTGCACTTATGGAAGATTAGAGATCAATAATATAGGACGTAACTTGTCAAAGTTTGACAAATTTATTACAAAAGGATTACGCTAGTTTCGACAGACGTTTTTGAATTCACAGGCACCCTTGACCCATTTAATTTATGAACTCTCGGTATATACCTTAGATACCCATATTATTCGGGGGTTGTTCCTGTTGGACTTCTGTACTTCGAGATTTGGCGAAATAAAGTTGACGTTCAAGGGGGCTTCTGCAGTTGCAGACAAGCAAGCTAAAATTTAAGTACATTGTTACAGGTCAAATTTGCGGTGACCTTGACCTTGGTCACGCGACTCCATTCGACCGTGAACCTGGACAGTTTTTTTTTGTTGCACAGTTAACGGCTGGTGTGAGGTGATTTTCCCTTTGAAGGTTTTCCGAGTACGGAGCGCATCCGCGGTCCAATTGTGTCATTATCCAATTTAAATTCAATCAATTTCCTTCGAACAGCAGACCTGCAAAGGAGTTTGTTTATATCACGATATGCACCTTTTTGGTTTTTACCCGCTTATCGATAAATGGCTTTATCTCTTCGATTCTTTGTCGTGCTAGTTCACCTGGAAAAATGTTCCCGTGCCATTTTATTGCAGCCAGAGGCTGATTTTCCTTTGGAAAATGGTTTGTTTACTTCGTGAACGTCAAATCAAAAACTGTCATAATTTGACGTATGGCCACCACGTGCAATCGGAGATCTGGTCAGGTGTCGGAAAGAGCCGAAATATTCCTGGGCGGTGAAGAACAAGGATGGGTTTATGCCACAGGCCGTGTGTGTTGTGAGATGCAGTAATTCTTTGGCAGAAAGTCCGGTCCTGCTTGGGCCCTTCGTGTTCTGATCTCTTGCGACCTTGAGCGACGTCTCCATTTTTATCAACCACGTGGAATTCAATATAATCGTGCATCCCTCAACATCAAGGGGTTGTAATCACATTTTCCCTTATCAAAGTGTGAAAATCGCCATCCAGCTTTCTCAGGTTCTTCTGGTTTTCGATATTTTTCTTCCCTTGTCATCTTTTCAGCAGTTGTCTTTTTTTTTGTGGGCCATGCTTCTTGTGAAGTGGGGATTTTCTTTGTTATCTAGTGGTCATTCTTCAGTAGTTTCCGAAAAAGATAGACTCGGTGTTTTGGTGAAACGCGCTGGTTAGCCAAATCTCATGTTTTGAGGAGCATCCACCAATTCACCTGAAATATTATCAGCTTGGCTGGATTTTAAATCTATCAAGGATACCACTACTTTACTATTTTGGGGCCAAATCACAACTTTCGTAAGTTCTCTTGTTGGTTGTTATTATCACCCCTTTCACCAGTCGCTTGTCCACAGGGCCCCTTGTTCTTGGTACCGACAATCTGGTACCAACCCATCTCGTCAGCCACGTCATCACTCTCTGGGTGCTTTTGGAGAATTACTTCTGTGCTTTTATTCCGAAGTTGCGCAACCACAGCTTGAACAGCACGGCGCTCGCCTGCGGACTGGTTTGGACTAGTCTCCGCCTTCTCGTACGCTGTCCCTGACTGGAAATTATCGTCCAAGATTGCATCGTAGACATTCATGCTTCGCGACAGGCTGCTGGTGTCTACCCATTAATTCATTTCCACCCCTGCACCCGGATTGCTTCCGTCTCGATGGGAACCCGAGACAATAAGGTTGGATCTAGTCTGTAAGCGGTGCGACCGTGAAACTAGGCGCGCTACCAAATATTGCGAAGTTCCAAACCGCCTGCAACCGTCTGTTTATTTATTTTTTCTTTCATCGAGTGTTCCTAGTTAGAGATCGTCGTGTCAAAAGTAAACTGTAGCCCTAAGCTACGATTCGTAAGTTATATCAAGTTGTAAAGCGCGTTTTTGAAAAGGGGAATTTTCAAAGAAGTAACCGAGCGGGATTACAAGTGATATAGGCGAGATTTTAGGCGCGACAGGATCGGAGTCAGGGCGTTTGGCCCAGTTGCGGCGCTTCGATTTTTCTGTGCACAGACAGGTTGGGGAAAGCGTCGCGGGATAGTTCGCTCCTTGCGTCGCGGTCTTGCTAGTATTGCGGTGAATCTTAGCCAGGGTGTGTCAATCTCTTTTTTTTTTCTTTCTAGATCCCTTCCCTTTTTCTGAAATCAAAAGCGTTCTTTCTTTTGCAATTTAACTTTGTTCACTCTTCCAGTGAAACTGAGCATTTGAGGAGACCCTTCACCCACTCAGCAAGAAAACATCTCTGTGACATCACTTAGATGTTCAAGTCACAACTGCGATGTTAACAAAAAAGTCTCTGCGATGTTAAGTGGACATCTCTGTTACTTCTTATGTCCGGGTAATTAGAACATGAATGAGATATCTCAAAGATGTCCAAATGTGACATACTATCTACATCGCTATTCCACATCTCGTAGATATCACTTTTTGACGTACATGATACGTCGCATTTTGGATGTGTATTTTTAAATAAAAATTAATATTTTACCACTTTTCAACATAGTTTTATGTCACAGGAGGTTCCGCACCTATTTTTACTAATTTTTACAATCTATACAGCACGTTTTTTCCCTAAGAAAAGTTCTTCTTCTATGGCGTCCTCCGCAGGATTCGAACCTGGATCCCCACAGGTGATGGTTAGAGGCACTTGTGCCGATTCGTCTAAGCTACCAACTTGTATACTACAGTATATTTAAACAGCGCACTTGATGTTCAGGGATGTTTCTCGGAATATTTCATTAGGACTCCAAACGATACACCGAGCTCAAAAAGCCTCGCTGGGGCTCGAAACGTTACAGCAAGGCACAAGGGACTCCGTTGGGGCCCCGGACATTACAATAAGACATGAACGGGAGTCATCAAAGTATTCGAAAGCACAATAAAACAAAAAGGGGCCCATTTTGGGGTTCCGAATAACGCAAAAGCAAACACAAGGGTTCACTAAAGGTGCGAAAGTCACGACAAAATGCAAGAAGGCCCAGTAGCCTTTCGGAGAACACAAGGAGACACAAACGGGGCACACTAGTTCGGAAAGCCACAAACACAACAAGACACAAAAGTTGTTCCAAACGACACTTGAAGACATAAGAGGGCCCGCAAGGCCTCACACTAAACATGAAGACATAAGGCTGTTCTGGCATCACACACATGGAATAGAGGACAAAACTATTTATTAAATATTTTCCGACACACAGAGCTTAACGATGACAGCCCGCGAAATTTGAAAAATCTCTCAGTGACTACATCTCATTGACGTCAGTGAGATGTTACACTTCGGCAAGTTGAAAGCAGTAACAATGTGATGTCCGGTAGATGTCTCATGTGTGATGTTTAATTTAAGTTCATTTCGAAACATCTCTCAGACATTACATCGTATAACATCGCGGATGAACATCACAGAGATGTGGAAGTAACGTTCATTGTGATGTTAGTTTGTGACATGATTGAGATCATCTCATTTATGAAACATGACATGCTATGCTGAGTGGGCAGGCTCCGAGAAATTTGTATTGTTTTTAGTTTAATTTTATATTTTTATTACCGCTACCTTCACTACCACTACTTGTCGTTTGCTATTTGAATAGACTTCCATCGCTGGTAGAAATAATACGTATCACCTGTGTTTTATTTTTCACCTTTTTTTTTGCTTTTGCTCTACCGGAGTTGTGTGTGAAGAATTGCCGAATTGGGTCGTTCGACATTCATCAGGTTGTGACCACAGACCCTGGCGCCCTTTTTACTACACTCTCCCCTAATCAGGTCCTAAATTGGGAGGGTAAACTCGAACCACCCCCGAGTTAGCCGGTCACCTTTTGTCCAAATTACCTAGGACCAACTCTGACCTAGAACACAATGTCTTTTTGTTCTTGAGTAGGAAATCTTGTGACAACATATAATAGCAAAGACTGAAAGGGGGCGCTAGGGCTCAGTAATCTTCTCGTAAAACTTTGGTGGAACTGGCTGCAAGTCGTTATTTCCAAATTATTTGTCGTTTTTGTTCTAACGCGACGTATCTCTTGATCTTGTCGTGCAGTGAACATTTCCCAAATTGAAGACAACACGTCGTAGATAATTATTATAATAGAAAAACCGGCATTCCGGCATAATTGGACAAGATTTCGATAAAAATATAGAAAATACTTCTCACCACCAAGGCGGAACATCTTCTAACTAGAATAAGCAAATTGTTTGTATCATATACTGGAATACATATGCAATGAAATGGGGCTGGGACCAAAAGGATGCGGATTTATCGATGATCACCCAAAAACTACTCAACAATCTATACTATTTGTAGTCAAAAAAAAAAATCAATTAGAATTGACATGACAAAAAATGTTATGATGGTCAAGAACAAAGTTGTTCAAGTTCTGTACGGTAGATAGGGCGGTACTGGATGATGCATTGGTGCATGGTGAAAGTTCTGACAGCTTGAAATTTTGAGGGAGCCCCAGTCGCCCCCTAATGGACAAATTTTCAAGTGCTGCATATCAAATCACTTCGTGGTTTGCATATGCCAAATTTCATTGCAGTATCACAAAATACAGGATCAAAAAGCGTGTCAATGTGAATATGGAAACTTGACAACGCTGCATACTTTGTCTAGCCGCCTGACGCCTGACCAACTACTGGTTCCTGGCTGTCACTTTTACACACACCGTAAATGCATCTCTTCGTAGCTTCTTTGAACTTCCTTCTCGGTACAGCCATTTTCAACAAGTTGTGTTTTTGAAGTGGAACTGTTATTCTCGCGCCTAGATCACAACACACAACTAACGCAGAACTACACATGGGAATGAAATCGGTTCATGGCATCAGTGGCTGTAACGAACACCTGTAACGTTGTCTGACCTTGGGGCGACCAGCGTCGTCCCAGGAAATGGAAGAATAAGCTGTTGCGGTGTTCATCGCGTTCGGTTCTATTTTTTAAAGTTAGTATTCTTTTACCGCTTGCATTGTGTTTTGAATACAACAGCTTCTATCACAGATGAAAATTTGATTTGATCGATGAATTCTAACTCACGGTAGTGTCATTTGCAATCGAAAATGATTGATTTATTTTCGTAATGCATATCGCCGACACTGGACTGTTCTTCTTGGTGTTGTGGTGCTGGTGGCCCGACAGGAATGGTTCTCAACTTGGCTTGAATAGATTCGAGCGGATGTATATATTATACACACATCAAAAGAATCTAGGGGACAAGCAAATTCAGACGATTTCTAAAATCATCATAACTTTTGATTACCGTCAGCGATTTCATATCGGTTGTCAGTGTTCAATAGCCCAATCCTTCGTTTTCATGCCTTGATCACGTCGAATACGAACAATGTTTTATAAAGTTTCTACAGGGTGATCAATGGAACAGTGTAAAATGGCCAAAAGTTCAGTACAAGCGCGATTTCCCAAAAATATTTTTTAATGCATTCCAATAGCACAATTATGAAGAATGGTGTTTCAGCTTCAGTAACGTATTAAATTTTGGAAATCGAAGGTGAATTGCCAAAGACATTGATCATTTTGTGCCGCCAGCGCCATGTTGAACTTCCAAGAAAGTGATCCGATTTCATTAAAACTTGGATCACACTCATGCCTGGTTCCAGTAATTAGAATTTCAAGGTCAAATGTCTTTTTCGGTCACTTTCAAGCCGTCACATTAAACTTTTATGTAAATGATTCGATTATAGTGTGTTTCAAAGTTTTATTCAAATCGAATCATTCATGTAAAAAGTTTAATATAGCAGCTCGAAAGTGATCGAAAGTGACATTTGACCTTGAAATTCCAATTACTTGAACCAGACATGAGTGTGTTCCAAGTTTCAATGAAATCGGATCACTTTCTTCTTTCTTGGAAAATCAACATGGCGGCGTGATCCCTGTTCAATGAAACATCTCATTTTGAATATAAAAAATGGTATAAATATAACATTCAACCAAATTATTTGTGGCATTTTAGGTGCAATACAATATTTCTTAGTGTTAGGTAATTTTCAATATCGGTGTACGAAACTATGAAATTCGCGCCATACATGCGCCCTCAAAAAAACCTGAAACGAAGGGACCTATTGATTTTATTGTTCTCCTAATGAAGTAGATGGCGAGTTAAGTTGACCTCGTCATCTTAAGGGCACACACTCACAAAAAGGCACTAGATATAGTTTGTCGGTATAGGCGATTAACATTTAAAAAACTCCGCCTGGTGTAGAGCTCGGTACTTGATCGTGCAGGAATTTTTTGAGAGGAATTCATACTGGGACGTCTAGTAGCCTGGGTAGGCACCAGTAGATACCCACATCATTGACATTAAAATTTGATATGTAGAAATAATGTAAAGGGGGGTTTGCCTTTGTGTCTCCTATTTGATCTTGCGGTTAGCGTATTTAGCAGGCTACTAGTGGATCTAGTTCCAGAGGTGCGGGGTGCCAAGGGTTCACAGGAACAAAAAATTTGCGACAGTGGGTTGCACAAGACAGCGAAGTGATAGTTTCGACGTGTCTTCAACTGATGTGACAGCCGACGTTGCCTGGCTGCAAATTAAACATCTCGGGTCGTATTTATATCTCGCTTTTAAGCTAAAAGCGTATTTAGAGGTGCGCTTTTCAGGGGCTATCCATTCATATTTGATATTTGAGTGTTCAAAATTACATATTACAATTACATACAGCCGTTCAATTGTAATATGTATCTTTGAAAACTCAAATATGAACGGACAGCCCCTAAAAGCGCACCTCTAAATGCGCTTTCAGCTTAAAAGCGAGATATGAATACGGCTCCTTGAAATAATTAAGGACGGACTCGAATTGGTGAAATGAGGCGTTGCGGAATCAATCCGTCTGAGTTTATTCCTTGGCAGAAATCTATTTCCCAGGTCTTTTTGGAAAGCTACAAGGATGTACTTTGGTTTGAGCCTATAGATATTTTCAAAATCCAAAAAAATTCAAGTTTTGGAAAAATAATTTTTGGATTTCGAAAATGTCTATAGGCTCAAACCAAAGTACATCCTTGTAGCTTTCCAAAAAGACCTGGATGATAGATTTCTGTCAAGGAATAAACTCAGACGGATTGATCCCGCAACGCCGTATTTCACCAATATGACTCTGTGTCCTCAATTCCCTAAATCTTCCTACACGAATGGGCAACTTTTCTCAATAAGGTAAATCACCTATATGAACGCCAGAAAACACTCCGAAACATTCGAAAATTGATCAACAAGAACAAAATTGAGCGGAAGCGCAGGAAGGAGTTGCAGAGGTTGTTATTCACAAGTTGTTAATGCTTTGAGGTTATGTCACGCTAACATCAGCTGGCATCGTTGTCACTTCCGAACTTACTTTGCTAATAAAATATTTTAGAAAAAAAGATAAAAAAATTAAATATGCGCCAAAATAATCTCTTACGGCTCGATACCAAGTTGGGGCTGAGACCGCCGTAACTATAGGTTATTTTAGTACTATAGGTGCGGTTACTATAGCAACGGCCAATCAGACCGCTCTATTTGGCAAGTTACGCCGTCCTAACTTTTGCGCCTGCAACTTGGTATCGAGCCCTTAAGTTTGTCAGTTCGTACCCCAATATATCGTGTAATCGAATCAATTCCTAACTTAGACAGGCTGTGACCTAGCCAAATGCAGCTTCGCACTCCTGATTTCGACCAGGCCACAGCCTGCCTAAATTAGGAATTCAATAGATCACACGAGAGCGAGGTTACGCTACCGGAAAATAATTTCTGAAATTTCCTTTGTTCTCAGATCGCGGTATTTGAAAATGGCAACCCTAACGTCATCACTAATATCACGTATACATGTTGCTGTTTGCTGTAATTGATTTGAGCATGAGCAGAGGGGTTTTTTGAGGATTGAGTTAATTAGCGGTATTTGAATTGGACTGCTCGCCAAATTTTCAGTTATTTTGGATTTTCATTTTTAACCTAGGTCAATAATAAAAAATTATCAACCTAGAACCTAGGTAGAGAAGAAAGACTTCTGGGATCGAATATCGGTCGATAATGATGGCTAGTGGTGGAAAAAAGCATTACGCACTCGTACTTGGGGAGTACTGCAACTTTTTCCTGCGTGCGTAATTTGCTGCTTGTACTACTCTTGTTTTGTTTCACTATATTTCAGTTTTTTCGTCAACATTTTGGGAGATAGTAGAGCATCGAAAAATAACAGTTGGAAAAAATAATCTTAAGAGGGGAATTCAAAAGGATTCTGTTTACCAAAAAATCCGCGAGATGCCATGGTGTATTTGGTGGGTTTCTTTTTGGATTCTCATAGAAACCTATCTTGTTTTGAAAGTCGTACAGAGTCCTGCCTTTCAGCAACCGCCTCCTTGAAAAACAGAAAAAGGTGCTTCTTGTCAAATTGGAAAAAAATTGATAACCTTTGTCATTTCGAAAAGTACACACGTCACGACCTTGTCTCATTCCTTGTTTTTCGCTAATCCCTATCGAATCTTGCTCTTTATCTCTGTTCAAAAAGTTGCGTTCGTTCCATACTGCCCGAATTGCTTGTTATTCTACGTCTTCGAGAGGCGGTCTCTATTTCGTCTGTTTAGTTCAGTGAAGTGAAAAATGCCGAGAAGCCATGGAAAATGACGAAAGAGATGCATCAGGTTCAAAAACTATTACACGTAGTTGGGATAATAAACAAACTGTGTAAGTTTCACACGAGTGTAGTTGTTACTTCTACCTACTGAAGTATTGAAATGATGATAATTTTATTGAAATCTTCATATTTTCTAGTTTGCCTGAGCTTTGGCTGAGAGATTTGGTTGCAATGTTGCAGTTGCAATGTGTGCACTGAAACTTACTCATATGATACTGAGAACCCCAATAGACAAGAGTCTATCATACAATAATGGAGCTGTTTGGGGCACGATCTCCTCTGGAAGCACATTTGGGCACATGGACGAGTTTTTGAGCTGTATGGATGAACCAACTATGACACACTGCATAGACCAAGAGCTAGCAACGTTTTATTTACCTCATAAGCAAAATGCAATTTGACTTCTGGGGCATGTAGAGATTATGAATGGCTTCCATAAAATCTTTGTCTTATGAAAAACACGCCTTGCTTTCTCACAAGGCAAGCAAAGAACTGGGCCATTTGACAGCAATATTCAACAGCGGTTTTTCTGGAGTTCTTATTCGATACAATTATCAATTTTATCAGGAATGGATGGGTTGAACTATCTTTTAACTAAATTGAATGAGACAAAATCTTGAAATGTATTGGAAACCATAAAATAACAGACTTTCTCAACTGGTATGTTCAAGCTAGTAGGCTAGGCCGAGCTGTTTGGATCGCATTTGATGGCCGATTCTCGAATCACGCCTACTAGAAAAACTGGTGCCAACTTTCGTCCGCTTGGAAAGTCTGGTTTTTCAGTTTCTGATACATTTTGAGATTTTGTCCCATTCAATTTAGTTTAAAGATAGTTCAACCTATCCATTTCTGATAAAATTGATAATTATATCGAATGACAACTCCAGAAAAACCGCTGTTGAATATGGCTGTCAAATGGCCCAGTTCTTTGCTTGCCTTGTGAGAAAGCAAGGCGTGTTTTTCATAAGACAAAGATTTTATGGAAGCCATTCATAATCTCTACATGCCCCAGAAATCAAATTGCATTTTGCTTATGAGGTAAATAAAACGTTGCTAGCTCTTGGTCTAGCAACAATTTTATGAGATAGAAAACGAACTACTTGCGAACGAACGCGAACGAACTATTACTACTACTTGGGAAGTTAAGTAACGATGCGGGACACTAGACTCGTCAATATTTGAGGCGCCTAGAAGCCAAAGGGTACCAACAAAATATCCGTTTTGATTTTATAAACTGCTGGTTTTTTTTTTGTCATCATTTGAAAGCATTTCAGCTATCATGCTTATGTTTACGATTTTAAAAATAATTATATGGGTACCTAGTGGTCCCCACTTTTACAGAAATCCACTTATACCCCCTATTTTAAGCGCCTCAAGCACATTTCATTGGGATTTTACAATTATTTTTCTTTAGAAGTGGGAAACCTCTTTGTGAGAATCTATGGAAGCTGCTGGAAAGAACGAGAGGCAACATGCCATAGAAAATAATCATTTGTGTGAAGATGGAACCTCATCGATTACAGTTTATTTGGATGGATAGTGAAGCAACAGATCGTATGGAACAAATTCCATTGCACGTTCAGGAATGATAGGAGTAACTGGAAAACACCCTGACGAATTGCTCTTTGTTGGAATAAAAAAATAAATTTTGTTCTGTCTGTGCAAGGTCTAAAAGAAACGCCAAAGAGCATGTTTGTTTGAAGAACTGGGATGGTTCCGCACCTGCCATGGAAGCTGCTTTGGCCGTAGAAGCTTTTAACTAAAGCGAAGCATGGCAAATTCATAGCAGACGGAGACTCCAGCTTGTCTGCTAAAATGCAGCAGAACAACGTACGGCAGGCAGGTAGAGGAAATTGACATCAATCATGTACCTACTGAAAAATTACGGAACAAGGCTACACAGTATCAAGGCGGACAAACTAATTTGTCTAAAAGGAAGGAAACTTCTAACCGCGGCGAAGATCACGTTGCTGACAAAGAAAGCCAAGTGCTTGATCTATGAACATGCAAAAACGACCGTTCGTGATGTCGACGTTCTAAGGAACGATCTGAAATATAGACTTCACCATGTTTATGGAGATCATATGTTCTGCAAACAGGGCATATGTAATAGTCCAGGGGATCAACAATTCAATCTGATACCACCAGACTGAAGTCTACAACTCTGCACAATCATCCGCATCTTGAGTAATTGCTAATTTTCCATAGAAATGGAAAACCCATTATAATCAATCCCTCAGGTGCACTGGATCAGTGGATCTGCTTGTCAGAAAAGCACATCTCCTTATAACAAATGGAAATAATAATAGTGCCGAACGTCCTATGAACATTGTTGCACGATTCAACGAAGGTAAAATACTGAACGTGTGATGAGAGTTAGTCCTGGGAAGCACATCAAGAAATCCATTCAGAAGAATATGCAACGACTGGACTGGAAATGCAAGAAAAGACTTTCCAATTACAGTAATTATGACAATAATAGGCCAAGAAAAAAATGTCAACTCAATTCATCCTCAAAAAATGGAGACTATGGTTCTAAGCGAAGCAAGAAGAGAACACATTCATCTTAGAGATAGATGTAGAAGAGATTCTGAACAATCTCCAGGTAACACTCTTCAATTTAACAAGGCAAAAAAAAAACTAATGACGAATTTCAGGTATCGGAGTATGACGGGGCAGCATTTAAATAGAATCAAGAGGACAATCTGGGAACCTTGTCTTCGAAAATGAAAGAATGTTGAGACTAACAGCGTCATTGTTTAGTCGTGTTGTTAAAAAGAGACCTCACACGAGTTGTCATAATCTGGTAAAGGCATTTATACACCGCTTTAACTTTTATTCGGAAGCTACAGAGTATGGCATTGCTAAGGAAAAAGTAGCAGCTGGACTCTTTGAAGAACGCACCCAAATGAAAGTGTACGATTCCGGATTATGGATCGACTTGAATTATGGATTTCTAGGTGCATCTCCTGATGGTAAGTAAAATTTGCGATGTCTTAATACATAAATAGGTACCTACTCATATGTTTGTCTTATTCAAATATTACGATTCTATATTTCCAGGGCTTATCGGCGAAGATGCACTCTACTTGAGATGAAATGTTTGTTCTCTGCAACAAAGTTGACTTTGGAAACAAACACCATTGAGGAGGTGATTAGTTTGATGAGAAGTAAAATTTGTTTGGAGAAATCGGAAAACGGCGTTAGGCTGAAACGAAGCCATGCATATTACTATCAGGTAGGTATTCCACTTATCAAAGATTTTAACGAGGTCATTCTTTCTACTTTCAGATACAAGGGCAACTAAATGTCACAAACAGATCGAAGTGCTATTTTGTAGTCTATATCAATGACACAGTTGATTTGTTTATAGAGGAAATTGAAAGAGACCGTAAATTTTGGGAGGGGATGATGTTGCCAAAATTGGTACAGTTTTATAAAGAGTGTATAGCACCAGAAATAGTTATGAACTATATTGGAAAGGGTTAAAAATGTAAGAAATAACCAGCTTATATTTTGGAAGCCATTGAGGAACAAAAACAAAAGAAGTTGAAATACAAATTTATGTAGAGGAATTTGAGAAGAGGAGGAGAGGAAGAGAAGAGATTTGAGAGGGAGAAAATGTGAACCTGAATCCAATTTTTTGGGGTAGGTAATATGCAAGTCTAATAGTACTGCATAAATCTGTTCAAATAATTGCAGGTACAAGAGAAGAAAAAAGATGCAACAAAAATATACGAGAAAGAAGATGAATCTACAAATGATAAGATTAGTCCGGACGTTTATGAGGAATACCTTGCACTTTTATACCTACAAAGCATTGTCACGTTGCATGCCTGTTGCTGAGACCACCCTGAACCAATCTGGGCAATGTGACAATGCTTGGTATAAAAGTGCAAGGTACCCCTTATTTTTTTCCCCTAACGTCCGGACTAGAAAGCGGAGAATATCAGAAGAACTACGAAATGTAGATGCGCAGAAGGAACTCCCACGGGAGGATTGGAAACATCTTTGGAAGCTTTTTCAAGGAGCCAGAAAATCCTAATTTCTGAAAAATTTGCGGACGACTTTTTGAAAAAGAGCAGCCTCCGATTTTCGCTCCACTTTTTTTTTAGCCAAAACCGGTCGGTTTTTTTAGGGGGGACATTACCTACTGTGTGAATATTCATGATTTGGGAACAAATCATTGGATTTTCGTTTTTGATATGTACATGCATCAGTAAGTAACTCGACCTCTAGTCATATTCGGAACTCAGAAAAAGGGCATAGCAACCCTGCCTGGGGGGTCGAGCAGCAAGACTGAAAATATGAGTTCCACGTCCCCCTCGAAGAAAAAATCGATCTTCATCAGCTTTTTTCCAGAAATATCTCGTAACGTGCATGCCATATGCATTGTGCATGCTGTTTTTTCTGTAACACCCTTTCGCACTTTCGCAGTATTATGCACGTTACAAGATACAGAATAGCTCAAAATGTGGTTGGGTACCTGTTCATTATTTGTTGTGTTACTTTCAAAAATTTAGATGAATATAGTCTTTTTAATGCGTCTTTGTTGTTGTTCGCCTATCCTATTACTTTTTTTAGTATCAGTGAAAGTGCATATGATAATAGAAGTAGAAAAGAAACCTTCACTCCCTGGCTATAAAATGTTTGCTGCAAAAATCTCTCAATGGTTTTTAAATTCCCCGCCCATTTTTTTTTCAACTTTATTCCTGACTGCCATCTTCGAGAAAAATGCTGAACTGCTTCTAGAACTGCTTCGTTTGTAGCAAGCCATCTTTTGAGGGGATGGCTGAACTATGACTGTCAGAATTTCCTCAAAAGTCAAAATAATTTTCGGGTATGTTAGGCGTCGTAAATACTGATACTCGGGGCTCAATATTCTGGTAATATAATGTCTTGTCCTCATCCTCAACCTAGGAGCTCAGTGATTTTCTATCTTTTCAGTGAATGAATTTCGACACACCTAATTTTCACGTAAGTGCTGTTATTTTTATAAGCAGACCAAGAAATACACTGATAATCCTTCTAACTCCTTCTCCAACAATTGTTCCTTCGCTGAATGGTATCATTTTATCACAGAAAATAGTAATGAAGCTAGGAGACATCCAACAAAAAAAATGCCCACCTGTCAGATTTTTTTGAATCCCCCTCTTAAATAAAAAATTACAAATTTCACGAATGTGACAAAAGTTTATATGACCCAGCTTTTAGGTTTATGTATAAACTTACGTTGTGAGCCAAATTTGGTCAAAATCCAGTGATTGAATTTGGAGCTATAACAAAAAAAAAACGGCCATATAAGCGTAATTTTCTTACGAAAATGCGCTAATAGTATATTATATACCAAGGTTGAGAAAGTATTATTATAGCTGAAGCGCCAGTTTAGATCCCGAAGCGCAGCTGAGGGATATAAGGCGCTGAAGCTATAATAATTTTCTCGACCGTGGTTTATATAGAATTTTTTTCACTACTTCAAAATAGCCATCCAATTTGAGGAACATGTTAATAATGATGTACTTCACGGCTAGTAGTAAAAAAAAATCATTTTCAAAACTCAACTTTGAAAGCCTCTATATCCGTTATAATGCGTTTTCGATATAAATTTTGTTGAGAAACTCTACTTATTTTTTGATGCTCTGCCATCTCCTAAAATTTTGAAAAAAAAAGTGATGGTTTAACACCCTGTAATAACCATCTCGCCTGCTTGATTTTACGTGGAAAATCGACTTCATCGACGTGTGTGTATGCATCCAAGAAAATCTCGCTATTCTACTCGGCAACTGCAGGAAACCTTCGCGCACTGGTAGCATGGTTTACTATCTCAGCAGGTAATAAAATTCCCCTATGGGGTTAGCGATCTAGCCAAATTTTCCTTTTCTTCTTAAACATGAATAACCCTCTAGGACCAATGAAATAAAAACTTGGACCGTGACCACAGTGGCACACACAACAAAAATGAAATTTTAATTAAAACATTTTGATGGTTTTGTTTAACTCTGCAACGTCGCATAACGTCCATAAAACGCCTCAAATATCCTACCGCCTTCTGCGCTTGCACTTCAATTGCAAATTGCAACCGAAGAACCACTTAAATTCATAATCAACAAAGCTGTGCAGTAATTCGCCAGATGAATTATTCAGAAGACTGCGGCTGCAGTGGTACGCTACGCTGTACCTATAAAATACATACACATAGTAAAGGGTGTTTTTTTTAGCGCACTTCTCCAAACGGGAAGGCGCTTTTGTCCTCGCTTTGTCCGTCCGTCCGTCCGTCCGTCCGTCCGTCCGTCCGTCCGTCCGTCCGTCCGTCCGTCACAGCATCTAGTCCTAGACGAAAAGGTTTTTGCGAAAAAATTTTACTCCATTGGGTAGCTCATGACCTTGTATCCCGAACCAAGAAAAATCTTGACGAAATAATAATAAACAATGACAATAATAACAATTTAGTGTGACGCGGCATCGCCGTTGAATGCTGCATTTCAGAAGCCGGCCTGATCTCGAAAGTTATCACATGCGAGGAAGTACCCGATCTTATCATTTTACCATAATACATATGCGGAGTTATATTTAGAGGATGATTTGAACTTTATTTTAATACAAATTTCACATCGGTGCGAGGTGCCGATTAGTAGTTATTAATTTTTGAAAATGACTCCGAAACTACGGCTCGGCCGCAAATGATTTATTCGTTGCTTGCTGGTGCTTGATATCCTTTCCTCCGAACAAAACGAAATTCAATACAGAAAATATTTCAACTCGAATGGGTAGCTCATGGCCTTGGTACGCGAATCAAGAAAAATTTTGCCGAAATAATCATGAACAATTACAACAAGCGAATATGCCTCATAGGCATGAGGCTCAGTAGCGCACTTCCTTTTTTGAAGGATTAGTGAACGCAAGATGTTAAGTAACTAGGGTTCTACTCTACCGTCATTTGGGCAAACAATTTCAATATGGCGGCCAAAATTTCGGCAGAATAATAAAATTCGGCTTGAAAATCAGAATGATCGTACTAGACAAGGGTGAGTTCCAAGTTTCATGAAAATTGTTCCACTAATAAGAGATTTCAACATGGCGGCGAAGATGGTGGCGGAATCATGAAATTTGGCTTGAAAATAAAAATGATCATACGAGACAAAGGTCAGCTCCAAGTTTCATGAAAATCGTTACACTAATAAGAAATTTCAATATGGCAGCCAAGATGGCGGCCGAATTATGAAAGCCAACCTGCCTATTTGGTCCTTGAGGACCTAAGCTATCCACCGGATAAAGTTCAATCTTCAAGGGCTGTAGCTTTATTTCCCGAGGAGAAGTTCAACTTCATCGAAGTGCACAGGAGATCTCTGTTTTTTGAGAATAATGATAACGATGTATGGATAACAAAAATAGTGCCCATTGGCCACCCTTGGGGACATCAGCTATTAATCGGAAAAAAGTTCCAAGACTCTTGTTTCAATTCTCGAGAAGGAGTACAGCGTCTTAATTTCTGCACGGACTCGGACAGACAGACAGACAGACAGACAGACAGACAGACAAACCGGCCACATAAGCGTCATTCTGCTACTTATATAAAAAAATGTTCTCCAACTGATTTCGACCTCCTGAACACGAATATCGGGTTCACTTTTGAATTGGAACATTTCTTTTTTATCGAAAAACCGAAAAAATGGTAGCCTTGTCACATGATTTTTAGTGATACCTAACTACTTTTTTTTTTGTTATTGAGCGAACATGTTTCGTAATTTGAGTGCCATTATCCTTCAGGTACCTAGTATTGGCTATTTCAAAATGTTCAATTACTATTTCGGCACGTCTGATTTTAAATTTGTAGGGTCGTGTAATATGCGCCGAGCCGTGGCTTTGCGGCCGTTTTCAAAAATCGATAACAATTGACCTAACGGTCGGATCGAAGTGGGGTTTTTGTCAAAAGAAAGTTCAAATTGTTCTCTAAATATAATGCCGTACATGCAGTGATGTATTTCATTAAGAAATTGTAGTTGCCTGCATATCGCAACTTTCTACATCTTACCGCGAATGCCAGCACTTGATCGGCGAAGCCGCCCTACACCAAAATGTTATTTTTGTAATTGTTCATGATTATTTCAGCAAAATTTTTCCTAATTCGCGTACCAAGGCCATGAGCTACCCATTCGAGTTGAAATATTTTCTGTATTGAATTTCGTTTTGTTCGGAGGAAAGGATATCAAGCACCAGCAAGCAACGAATAAATCATTTGCGGCCGAGCCGTAGTTTCGGAATCATTTTCAAAAATTAATAACTACTAATCGGCACCTCGCACCGATGTGAAATTTTCATTAAAATAAAGTTCAAATCATCCTCTAAATATAACTCCGCATATGTATTATGGTAAAATGATAAGATCGGGTACTTCCTCGCATGTGATAACTTTCGAGATCAGGCCGGCTTCTGAAATGCAGCATTCAACGGCGATGCCGCGTCACACTAAATTGTTATTATTGTCATTGTTTATTATTATTTCGTCAAGATTTTTCTTGGTTCGGGATACAAGGTCATGAGCTACCCAATGGAGTAAAATTTTTTCGCAAAAACCTTTTCGTCTAGGACTAGATGCTGTGACGGACGGACGGACGGACGGACGGACGGACGGACGGACGGACGGACGGACGGACAAAGCGAGGACAAAAGCGCCTTCCCGTTTGGAGAAGTGCGCTAAAAATAACATTTTGGTGTAGGGTGGCTTCGCCGATCAAGTGCTGGCATTCGCGGTAAGATGTAGAAAGTTGCGATATGCAGGCAACTACAATTTCTTAATGAAATACATCACTGCATGTACGGCATTATATTTAGAGAACAATTTGAACTTTCTTTTGACAAAAACCCCACTTCGATCCGATCGTTAGGTCAATTGTTATCGATTTTTGAAAACGGCCGCAAAGCCACGGCTCGGCGCATATTACACGACCCTACAAATTTAAAATCAGACGTGCCGAAATAGTAATTGAACATTTTGAAATAGCCAATACTAGGTACCTGAAGGATAATGGCACTCAAATTACGAAACATGTTCGCTCAATAACAAAAAAAAAAAAAGTAGGTAGGTATCACTAAAAATCATGTGACAAGGCTACCATTTTTTCGGTTTTTCGATAAAAAAAAATGTTCCAATTCAAAAGTGCACCCGATATTCGTGTTCAGGAGGTCGAAATCAGTTGGAGAACATTTTTTTATATAAGTAGCAGAATGACGCTTATGTGGCCGGTTTGTCTGTCTGTCTGTCTGTCCGAGTCCGTGCAGAAATTAAGACGCTGTACTCCTTCTCGAGAATTGAAACAAGAGTCTTGGAACTTTTTTCCGATTAATAGCTGATGTCCCCAAGGGTGGCCAATGGGCACTATTTTTGTTATCCATACATCGTTATCATTATTCTCAAAAAACAGAGATCTCCTGTGCACTTCGATGAAGTTGAACTTCTCCTCGGAAAATAAAGCTACAGCCCTTGAAGATTGAACTTTATCCGGTGGATAGCTTAGGTCCTCAAGGACCAAATAGGCAGGTTGGCTTTCATAATTCGGCCGCCATCTTGGCTGCCATATTGAAATTTCTTATTAGTGGAACGATTGTCATTAAACTTGAAACTTACCCTTGTCTAGTACGATCATTCTTATTTTCAAGCCAAATTTCATGATTGCCCCACCATCTTGGCCGCCATATTGAAATCTCTTATAAGTGGAAGGATTTTCATGAAACTTGAGAGTTACGCTTGTCTCGTACGATCATTCCTATTTTCAAGCTGAGTTTCATAATTCTGCCGCCATCTTGTTATGGAAATACATCCCTACATGTACGGGAATATATTTAGAGAACAATTTGAACTTCCTTTTGACAAAAACTCCACCTCGATACGACCTTCGAGTCAATTGTTATGAATTTTTGAAAACGACCGCAAAACTACGGCTCGGCGCATATATGACGCTTATGTGGCCGGTTCGTCTGTCTGTTTGTCTGTCTGTCTGTCTGTCTGTCCGTGTAGAAACTAGGATGATGTAGTCCTTCTCGAGAATTGAAGCAAGAGCCTTGGAACTTTTTTCGATGGATAGCTGATGTCCCCCAAGGGTGGCCAATGGGCACTATTTTTGTTATCCATACATCGTTATCATTATTATCAAAAAACAGAGATCTCCTGTGCACTTCGAAGAAGTTGAACTTCTCTTCGGGAAATAAAGCTACAGCCCTTAAAAATTGAACTTCATCCGATAGATAGCTTAGGTCCTCAAGGACCAAATAGGCAGATTGGCTTTCATAATTCCACCGCCATCTTGGCTGCCATATTGAAATTTCTTATTAGTGTAACGATTTTCATGAAACTTGGAGCTGACCTTTGTCTCGTATGATCATTTTTATTTTCAAGCCAAATTTCATGATTCCGCCACCATCTTCGCCGCCATGTTGAAATCTCTTATAAGTGAAAGGATTTTCATGAAACTTGGAAGTCACCCTTGTCTCGGATGATCATTCTTATTTTCAAGCTGTGTTTCATGATTTCGCCGCCATCTTGGCCGCCATATTGAAATCTCTTATTAGTGGAACAATTTTCATGAAACTTGGAACTCACCCTTGTCTAGTACGATCATTCTGATTTTCAAGCCGAATTTTATTATTCTGCCGAAATTTTGGCCGCCATATTGAAATTGTTTGCCCAAATGACGGTAGAGTAGAACCCTAGTTACTTAACATCTTGCGTTCACTAATCCTTCAAAAAAGGAAGTGCGCTACTGAGCCTCATGCCTATGAGGCATATTCGCTTGTTTTTAGTTGAGCGGTTTTGATTATTCTCTATGATGATCCTAGATGTCAAACAGCTTCATATGTCACATTATTTTGTAGCCATAAGTTCCAAGTTTTGTACGATATGGAGCGTTGGCCCCATTGATGATCGCGTGAGAATAGTACAGCTGTTTATAAGAAGTGGTTCCGTAACGCGAGCTCAACGAGATTTTCGTAGAGAATTCCATCTTGCGATGCTGCTCCAGACATTTTTAGGTGATGCTATGAATCAGCTGCAGCTTCCTGACGGTATGTGGTTCCAACAGGATGGAGCAAGGCTTCATTATAGCCAACGTGAGCATGAATCTGTTGAGAGAAATGTTCCCAAATCGACTCGTTTCGCAAAATGAAGACGTTGCTAATCCAGCGCGCTCTCCAGATTTGAGCGTTCTGGATTACTTTTTATGGGGATTTCTGAAATCCCAAGTCTTCATGAATCCTTTGCAAGATTTGGATGATCTTGAAAATAGAATTCGACTGGCCATTGCCGAGATTCCCGCTAAAATGTGTCGTCGTGCAATGCACGATTTATTGCAGCGCAGCAGGCGGAAATTTGCGTTCAAAGACGTGGGGGTCATTTATTGGATGAAATCTTTAAAACAAATTAGTGTAAGTTTCAATATAAAATCTTGAATGTTTGCTCTTTGCCCACAACATACGTTGAATAAATTCCTTTGGCTAGTTAAATTTTTATTGAAGTTTATAACCGCTCAACTTTAAAAAAAAACACCCTTTATTAGGTACCGGGTGTTTATAAATGTCTGTGATCGCATCGCCTTTGGAATCCGCTTTCGATCACTACAATGGACCTTTTCAGAAAAGAGAGACAGATGCATGCGCGTTCGTACCGCGCAGTTGGAGGTGTCTAGCTATAACGGCGCCTAATATCTCCAAGGGAAACTCCGTTCGTTATGAAGTGCGCGGCACCACACTGCGGTCCTGTGGAGGCTGTGACGTAAATCGTGCGAGAGAGATGCCTTTATTGAAAAGGTCCATTGCGCCTGTTACTGCGTTTCTCGGCCTGACCCATCCATGCCTGCCGCGATAACAAATTCTTATAAACACCCCGTACATCCATTGAGCTAACGGCCACGATATCGCATTTCACATTAGAGCATTATTAGTAGATAGTGATGGGCACTATCGAATGAATTATTATGAACTATCGATAGGTGGCGCTATCGATAGTAACTATCTAATGTCACTGGATTGTTGGGCACCTTATTGAACAACGAACACGACTATCGATCGATAGTAACTATCGAACAACACTTCTTAACGAACGAAAATGTCTATCGATAGTAACTATCGAATACATTTTTATGTAACGAACAAAAAGACTAAAATTCTCACACTTTAGGAAATATAAATTTACGCTCTCCTGATCCTCGAGGATATCGCACCGCTTTAGGATCCTCGGAAATCTTGATGGGATGTCGATCTTCGTTGCTCGAAAATATTGACCAACGATCTTCGGGAATGTTTTCCACTGAAGATCAACGATTTGCTCTACAATAAATAAAATGGAGCTAACGCTCTACAAGTGCTGGATATCTCGCTCTCATCGGTCTTCACGGTCTCTGAGAATATCGCATCGCTCTACACGGCTCTACCTATACGATCCTTGAAGATCTTGGAAATAACGATCAGTGAATAATGGTCAGCGTTATTTGTTGCTCTATGACCCATGAATAACTATATCGCTTTACATGCTCGTGAACATCGTCGTCGTCGAAAATATCAAATTCTAATGGATTTAATACTGTCAAGTTGTTGTCGTTGTCGATGCAGTGTATCTGTAAGTAAGTAGAGAAGTATGCTCGCAGTAAGTGCCCTCTAATGCATCTACTGGTTGGTGGTAGATTTTAAATGTGCGTGTTTTTGCCATGCCTAAACGACCCTCCCCCCCCCTAAGAAAAAATCTGCTTGGCGTTCCTTCTCAATCGGAAGAGCACGGTTGTTTGGGCCATCCTACCAATTTTCGGCTTTCGTCAACAAGTGCAAGGTTCACTTGATTTTTGGTCACTAATCTCCGGAGTCCGGACTATAGATACCAACTTGATTATTAGTAAGTAGGTATCGATAGGAAGTTTTTGCTTGCTCATAGATCTATTGCCCAGGCATGAAAAGTACCTATATGCCGTTCACGTTTTAAATTCAGCATGACTTTTTGGAGCAAAAATAAAGTGACAAGCTGGGGGGCTACGGCTACGGCTGGTGGCATGCACCTGGTACCTGTAAAGTTTTGGAGCGAAACCATCAGCGGCCATCAGCCGTATCGTCCCAGAGCTCCAGCTTGTCACTTTATTTTTGCTCCAAAAAGTCATTCAACTGAAAATAAAAAGTGAACGGGATATACAAATAAGACTCAGAGCTGTTTATCCCATAAAGATGCAGTAATGACCAAACTTGAAAGCATGTCAGACTGCAAGAACGCAGTTCAGCCGTCCCTCCAACATCAAAGTTTCGCGATCCTGTATTTTGACATTCTCCCTTTTCCTTCCGGTTTACAAATTCAATTAGTCCTGGAGAGTCGCATTAGGATTCCTCTTGTTCTGTACAGCACAGCAGATACAGGCATACAGGGAGAGTACAGAAACTCTCCCAGGGCAGTGAGCAATGGAACTCAGTCTGCAGTGAATCAGTGATTATAAAACCGATGAGCACTTGAATGAAAAGAGACGTAGACCATCATTGGAGTCAATCGAGGCTAGCGACTGGCCGCCTGTCGCCGCCTCCCATTAAAACAATGAAGAATCGGAGGGAAAACGGGACACGAGCGATAAACCATAGCACAAGCTCGCTCGATTGCACCTGTGCCATAACTCAGAGCTCTGATGAATTCTATAAGAGCGAAACGATGTCTACGTGACGGTAGATAAAATACGGGCGGTGGTGATTGGAGCACATTTGAGCCCCTGTGCCTCCCCTCTGAGGGCGCTGAATTTCCAATACACACCACTGCTGTCCCTGCGGGATTAAGCGAATTAAACGAATAATGTGTGGAAAAGGATCATGGAAGATGAGATGAATATAATATATCATATTCGATTACAAATTACAAGCATATACAATAAATCGTATGACGATACGAGTTGGCTGTTACATAAGTGGTTTCCAAACACGAAGCCAAAATTTGCAGAACGAGGGCGCCTTCAAACTGGGGAGTCCCGTTCAAGATCTTTCTTGGCCCAACGGATCAGTGGAACTATACAAAAAGCCAATGCCATCTCAGTCATGGGAACCTTTCCAAGTACGGAATCCTTGGCAGAAATATTCTATATTTTTACCAGAGCTATAGTTTTTTTTTTCGTTCATTTTTCTTTTCAAGATAAGATAAGATATACGTATGTATAAAAAAATATATACAAAATATACAAAATAATTTCATGAAATATACACCTATACCTATTATAACTGTAATATCCATATACAACTTATATAAAAGTCATTACATATTATGTATTAACACAACAAACACGTAAATATATATGTAGGTATATAGGGATAGGGTGAGTCATTGTCATTAGTGAGGGAGCGGTACACTGCATTTTAACCATTCATGATAGAAATAATGTGTTTTCTATCTCCTAAAATTGGAAAATGCAAATCGTAAATGTTCGACAAATTAATAATCATAATTTTGACACCTCATATTTCCCACAGTTTCAAACCAATCCTATTTTTTCAAGAAGAAATGGGTTCGCAGACCTCGATTATGTCGAAAATGATAGGTACCTCACACATCCCCTTCGATGACTAGTTTGTTAATTCAGGAAACCCCAATTGCAAAATTGACAGTTCTACCTTGTCTCCCGACAGCCGCAACATTCTGACAGTGGCGACATCGTGATCAGCAGGTTGTACCAAGAGTTCATAAATTAAATGGGTCAAGGGTGCCTGTGAATTCAAAAACATCTGTCGTAACTAGCGTAATTCTTTTGTGATAAATTTGTCTAACTTTGACAAGTTACGTCCCATATTATTAATCTCTGATCTGCCGTAAGTGCACGAGAATACTTCAAGTTCGAAAATACTCCTCGATCATGTAGGTTTTGTGCCCTGCCGTGAAAACTACATTTAAAATGTTCCGAAAACGAAAATTGCGACTGGTTTGACAAATTACGATAACCATAAAATTACAGACATCAAATGAACGATGCTAGTCCCGACAGATGTTTTCAGTCACAGGCACCCTTGACCCATTTAATTTATGAACCCTCGGTATATAGTTATTCAGGAATTACATCAAACATGATTCGATAGCAGCGTGCAACAAAAAAAAGTCATGTCCCCCTTGTAAAGTTGCGGCCTCATAAAAGTTTACACCGACGGCAATCCAATGGCCATGCTAATTCAATTTTGACGTAATTTTGAATAAGCATGGCCATACGATTGTCATCGGTGTAAACTTTTATGAGGCCGCAGCTGTACCTCCCAAATACCGGACCAGAAGGGGATAATCGAAAAGAACAGCGGGCCAAATTATTCATTTTGGTTCTAGGAACAAACATGCCAAAGTTCTTGTTTGCATAAAAAAATGCAGGATTTTTTTGTCGCTGACAGTGTCGCTGGCCAATAGGATTCGATCTTCAATCTGGCTGTATTCCCCTACCTCACCTCCCTCCATATCATTCTCGCGACACGAGTTTCTGTCGTCATGTCGTTCAAATTATTCAACTACAGTGGGGGACGATCCGTTGCTTAGAAAGTCCATAGCTTAGAATGTTCGTAGCTTAGAAAGTTATTAGCTTAGAGTGGTCCATAGTTTAGAAAGCTCACAGCTTAGAATGGTCCATAGCTTAGAATGGGTCGCAGCTTGGGAAATTCGCACCTCAGATTAGTTCGTAGCTTAAAATGGGTGCTTTCCACCTAGCTCCAAGTTTGGTACACCTTCCATTTGCGCACGTGCAGGTTCCAAACGGTGCTTTCCATCTACGTGTTCTTACCTGGTTTTGTGCCGTCCGGTGGATCACCTAAAACTTTGTGCCGTCGGAAGGCACACCGGAAACGGATGCGACAAATGACGTACCGTCAGCTGTAATCCAGCACTCCGTTGTCATATGTCTCTCTCTGTGTCGTTTCATCCATGCATCCGTGATTTATTTTATTTCTCTGCAGTGATAACGTACGATCGATCAAGATTTACGCTGCCATTTATTTATTTCTGAATGCCATAGTCATCTTTCGCCTCCAGACCAGAGATGTCGCGTCGGTCAACGATGCCGGTGCTTTCCATCTAGGTGTACCCAATCGTGGAACATGTTCCGTCTGGTGGTGTTTGTACCGTCTAGGTGGAAAGCACCCCATGTTGACTGCGTGGATATGTCTGTTTAGAAAGATCATATCTTCGAATGATCCGTAGCTAAAAAGTTCATAGCTTAGAATCCGATGGAAACTTGCGCGCACAGAGTGGGTATACTAGAAATTGAAATTCTCAAAAGTTCTCAGCAATTTGGCACACCGAGCTGTGTACATGGATGTCGTCAGGTTCAGTAGTTTTTTTTTGTAGACCCGCAATCGGAATACCTAGCAATGAGATTGTTCACTTTCTCAACAATTTTGCACACCAATCTGTCTAGATGAAACGTCATCTTCAGTAGTCTGGACGCTATGGACATTCTAAGCTACGAACCATTCTAAGCTAAGAACCTTCTAAGCTAAGAACATTCTTACCTATGAATTTTCTTAACTATGAACTTTCTAAGCTATGGACATTCTAAGCTACGAGCCATTCTAAGCTGTGAGCTTTCTAAGCTACGGACCATTCTAAGCTAAGAACTTTCTAAGCTACGAACATTCTAAGCTATAGACTTTCTAAGCTACGGACCATTCTAAGCTAAGGATTTTCTAAGCTATGGACATTCTAAGCTATGGACTTTCTAAGCTACGTACTAGGCCCCTACAGTGTTGGTGTCGCCAGATTTCAACGGAAGAGTGGGGGACTGTCGCCGGCGACATACGAAGTTCCGTAAAGCCGCCATAACACCCCATGGGTCAGTGCGTAAATGGGGGTCAGGGTGGGGCGGTCAAAGCTTAACACCGAAAGGGCAATCTCTCACCGGACGTCAAACTTTTACGTCTTCCGACAGATATCACTTTTTGGCACGGAAACATAACACTTGAGCGATAGTTCCATACTGGAGCATCAGAGTCTTTTTGGGCTCATCCCTTTACAACATAAGTTTTTGCGAGAGTTTTTGGCATTCCACGCTTGAATCTTTAAAACTGGCAGTCTGGGATTTTTGAAAAAGTGAATAGCGTGTAATGCCAAATTTGACAAAAGTCTAATGGCGGCTGGCTTCGTTTTACAGAACTTCGTATGTCGCCGGCGACAATCCCCCACTCCACTGTAGTTGAATAATTTGAACGACACGACTCGTGTCGCAGGAATTATGGAGGGAGGTAGGGGAGTGCAGGACTGCAGGCAGATCGAATCCTACTGGCCAGCGACGCATCGTCATCGTATCATTCGTACCAACATAACACATTTTTTCCATAGCTTGCTCTAATGAAGAAAGCCGTGAAAATAATTATACTTGCATATTTGAAACGAAATATTGATTAAAAAAACCGCTAATTCAATTATACAAAAATACACAGAAAATTAAATCTAAATTAAAACATTCAATTTGGGACGATCATTCTGATAGTACGAGTACCTAATACCGATTTACGTGTGTACCCATTACAATTATCAACAATTCTGGCCTTATCCATTATTTCATATCCAAACAGCACTGAGTTAGGTAACACAATAATTTGAAACTATCGCTACATTATCCCTCCTCGTCTGCCACTTTCGTTCTTCGGCGGCAGGGAAATAAAACGGCACCTTATATCTACGTATCTGTTTACTCTGCCCTAATTCTCGTATTTCAGCGAAATAGAGTTGTTCGTTCGTGTTCACCGCGGCAATTCGAAAATTTAACCCGTTTTTAAATGAGTAACTTCATGCATAGCACAATTTTGGATTTGGTTTTGACTGTTCGCTTGCCTCATCTTTCAGTTGTCTATCCTACTGGCGCGGAGCTCAAGTAACTTCAGTTACATTTTACTTAACCGGCGCCCCACCAACATGAAAGGGAAAGTATGATAATCGTACAGAAAAAAGTTTTGAGACTTCGACCGATATATCCATTCTGATGTCCCCCAAGACGATTAAGACCATTTTCAGAATGATGTCTGTGTGTCTGTGTATGTGTGTCTGTAACCTTCCACGATAACTGTCGAACCGTTGATTCGATCGCCTTGAAGTTTGATATGCAGATAATATCTATTATGGTTTTGCTGTCGAATGACCGGATTAGTTTTTGGCTGTTATCTGTCAAACGAAAGTATCACTATCATGAAAATGACAAAAGTTACATCTCACGGAATTCAACTTGCGATGTCATTGGTAGGCCCGTTCAAAACAGTTGGAAGCATTTCTTCATCTATCATCTGTCAAAGAATAAAAAAAATCAAAGTTAAAAACTTTACCATCCAATTATTCAAAATCTATCTGATGAATTTGAACCAAATTCGACTGGAAGCCAGACAACCTGGTAAACATTTTGGCGGCAAGAAATCTGAGGTGGGCAGTTTGAATATGAAGACCTGTATTAAACGTTTCAGTTCAAAACTAAATATCGAATTTGTAGGTAATAATGTTTGTGTCTTTTGCAAAATGAGTTATAAGTGGTGCCCGAGGTGGTACTGCACCCTTTATTCTGGCCCTCCCTGTTCAAACAATCTTGAAATCCTATTTTTTCTTTCACCGATCCTAATAATTCCTTGACTTCCAATACTTTCATATTTCTTCATGTGGAAAAAGCAAGGTTAATTCGGCTCGCCTTCAACGTTCATCTTTTTCTAATACCTATCTATAATTTCAAACCGTCAAATAAAAACCGCATTCATGAGGAATTTTCAATAACGCAGATGAGAGAGTCAAGAGGAGCATCAGCAGCGCTAAATTTCAATCCATTGCTCTCTGCGCCTGAATAATTAGCGGAGCAGAGCATCGGAATCCGCTGATCGGAAACGAGACCATAGGCGGCAGCGGTGGCGGCTTTTATCACGTCGTCAAATTATAAATTTATAATGGATCTGGAGCCATTATATTATAAATTTCCCCGTTTTATAGTTCCGAAGTTTAGTTTGCCGGAACCCGATAATGCCTATTTGCGAGAGGGCATACCAAAGTCCAAATTGAACTTCGTCCGCGAAATTTTCTCACTTCATCCGATGTTTTATTCACTGCGACATGTGATAACGACAAATTTTGTCAAAAAATATTCTTGAGACTCAGAGGCTTGTTGTCAAACGTTAAGAAGAGAAAGAGAGATATTTCTCAATACAGCTGCCGATGATGCTATTGGCGATTTTCAAGCTCGAATACGCCACCTGACGGTCAACATGTGAACACCGTTTGTGCACGCATCAACCGCAGATTTGTGTGAGTTCTTACGAGCGTTGCAACGTTTCGTGGCTTCAAGTGACTCCATCTGACTTTGCGCGGTGTCAATTTTTCCCAGAAAGGACGTGAGCCACGCACGTTGCATTATCTTGAATGTACTAGGTATCTTCGGTTGCAAAAGCATTTCATTTTAGAATAAGGGTGGCACGTGTACAGTTAGGAGCTCATAAATGGAAACATTTTGACAATGACAATGTTCTTTTTTTCTTTTTGAGCTGATATTATGTGATTTTTCTACCCGATTTTTACAACAGCACATAAAAAAGTTCTCTTCTATGGCTGGCCAAGTTCTTATAAGGAGATTAGTTCACAATAGGCCAGAATATAATAAGGAAAATAAGAATGACAAGTACTGTCAAGTGTTTGCATTTATTTGATCGAAACTGTACGACTGGAAAGAAGTGGTATCAGCATCATGGAAAGTGTCGAGATAGATCATAACAAAAAGTACCGGAGAAATTTAAATTGTCTCTCAAAAGCGAAAGAAGCCAGGTTGGATAGTCAAGATGATAAACAAACCCGGAACTGTGGAAATATGACTACGAGAGAAGCCTGGGAAGTGTCGCTGAAAACGGGAAGTTTATATTGCAGACCCTTGAAGCTTCACGATTTCACTATATTCACTTCGGGAATTTCAGAAGCAACTTCGATTCCGAGTTCCGACTACACAAACACGAAGAACTGTGACTTGAGAATTTATTCTCCCATCACAATACACCGAGAATCTGTTGAGACCATCAAGTGATTGGATACCTCCACAACACTTAATTGAGCTTCTGCCATTTTCAAGCTCCACCACAACAAAAGTCTACCACGTTTCAGGCCTGGAGCACACTTAATACCGCTTAATTATTTTTGGATTTTGGTACATCCTTGTAGCTTTCGAAAGAGACCAAATTGGTAAGAATCCGTTGAGGAATAAACCCACAGGGATTGATTTCGCAACGCTTATTTTACCAATTTAACTCCTAGTTAGTCCTAGCGAGGAGAGAGATGTCCACTTCAAGGCCATGGACGCGATTGCGCTGTTCGAACTTCGAACTTGATCACGTGGTCAAGTAGGTAGTTTGAAACGAACTGATAGGGGACATTGAGGTGACTGTGAACACTAAATGTATCACAAAAAGAAATAAACGTGAAAACGAACATGATCATCATATGATATGTATTTAGTCAAACACAATTTTCAGAATGAATTTTTTAATGTTGGTGTTCTGCCGAAAGTTCGGTACTTTTTTATAAAATAATCCATATTTGATTGCGTTAGATTAGACATTGTTCCCCTACATCAGTTGAAGTATGTTTGGTTGTCTACATCTGAGTGTGGTTTCCAAATGGGGAACTATAGGCAAAACGGATTGTAGAGGGCGACGTGTTCCATACACCCATATTGACACTCTTGACAGTTATCGTACATAACCTCCCTCAAAGAAATGTACGGAAAGGGGAAAAGTGCTAGTGCTCAAAGAAGAGTCGAGGCGGAGAGGTGCCCCACTGAGAGGAAAAAAAAAGCTAATGCAAAGGTGCAGCCTGGTACATAACACGGCACTACCTTTTTTTTTTCACTGCTATTTTTCACTTGTCGACTTTTCGACTTTTCTCTGCTTTTCAACTCACGAAGTGACGCAAACCGCTGGTTATATGCTGAGTGTTGACAAATGAAAATGAAATTACACTTCCAAAGTTGAGGTTATGTAGGCTTAAAATTACACTTATGATAGCTAGGGTGCATGGAACACGAGCGCCATTACTTCGGGCGTTTGCCACTATAGTTCCCCATTTGTTTTGGAATTTACTAGAACATTCATTCAATGCTAGAACGCAATAACGCATTTCATTTCTGTGATTTTGTGTTTACGGCGTGTTCGTGTAGTCGCAGGTCAGGACTCCAAAAAAGATATGTCCATCAAGATTTGCCTAGGAAAATGCGCAGTAGGTTCGGTCGGTCCTTTCTATCTTTCGCATTGAGTACGATCATTCGTCTCACTCTTCAGCTCAGCGAAGGTTACTTTTGTATGTTGTGTTGCCTATTATTATATGCTCCAAGCTTCATCCATCGAAATTCGAAAGTAAAATGAGTACCTAGATGCATCTTATCAGATTACGTTGTTATCGATTGTTAGAACGGTCAATTAGAACACCAAAATTGCAATAGTGACTTTGTGAATATCTGGAATAGTGTTTGACTGATTTTTTTTTCTTCGAATCAGTCAGAGTGTGCCAAACAATTAAGTAATTTTATAGCATGTTTTATGGTGGCCTCCGAATCTTATTATCGGATTTTGGAAAGAAGAAATTTCAAGCTATGAAATGTTAATGATCTCAAAAATTGATTTCTTTTTTCTACAATAACGAACGAAAAAGTAATCTTGAGGAGAAATTATAATTCGAATAATTTCAAGGGTGGGTATTCAGTCTTTGAGATTATTCAGTTTTCGAGATTATTCAATTTTCGAGATTATCTTCTCTTAATCTTATTAATCTTTAATAATTTAATCTCTTATTAATTTCATATATTTAATCTTTCAAGTTTATTCAATGTTCAGGACCACCTGACTTCTGGTTAAAAGCGCGCCTCCATGACCTCTAGTTGTGACAAAAAGTGTGAAATTTGGTGTGTGGACTCCTAAAAGCATTTTGAAGGTTTTTAGAAGGGGAGCAAAGAAAAATTTTTATTTCAATTTTTCAATTTTTTGTGACGTCATTTCTTTTATTATTTTTTTTTCATTTTTGCAACTATTCAAGATTTTTGACTTTTGCTTTTGTATTATGGTTGAGTATTTGCTTAATCCAAGAAACGGAAGAGAAAATTTGCGAAAAAAATCAATTGAACTGAAATGATGGCGTTTTATGTAAAAATCAGTTTTTTCAATTTTTTTCGAAAAATATTGATATGTAAAAAATTAAAGAAGGCAATTATCTCCCAAAAGGAGCCCTATCAGAAGTTATTGAAGTGTTTCTCCAAATTCCTCAACCCGTTTATGAATTAATAGAAAAAAATGCTCACCTTCATATAGGTAGTCAGTTATAGGATAGGTCATATCCTGTGAGATATGAATTTCACCACGTAAACGGCAGGTATTTGTTTATGCAAAATTTCGCTTAGAAAATGTATAATACTTGATTTTCAACATTGGAATCCAGAGATCGCAAGGTCGAGGGGTTTTTGCAGTAGTCCTTTAGACGGTATAAGCAAAGTTCCATAAAAATGGCTCTAATTGTAACAAAAGTGTAAGTACCTATTGCAAAATTTTACACATTACAATTACACATTTTTGGACTTTTTGTAAATAATAATGCACCAAATTGAATAATTGCTGCGAAGTACCTACCTAAACCAATTTTCTGGGCAAGACTTTCAGTAACACATCGCGAAGTGGGGAGACTTCTTTTTCATTTCCACAAAAGTGGCGATGGATACAGAAAGTGAAGAAATTCTTTATGATTGACAAGGAAGTTACCAGAAGATACTTTCATAAAATTACTTTACAACCAGTTTTAGCTAAATTTTGTCGGTCACAAGTTCAGCTTCAGTCTTTCTGGCTTCAAAGTTCGCTTTCAGGAATGTATCGATGGTGATGTAATAGAAACGAGGCGATAAATGACGATTCCGTCTTGTTAAAGTAATTTATGACCAATTGAACGGCAACGCGTAATTATGCGTAATTACAATCAAGTGCTCCAGCAATCAGTATTCCGAGTCTCGATGGATGCTTCATAAAATTATGTGTTCGTGTTGTGGGTCAAAGTTGACATTGCTAAGCTAGTAAGCCCAAGCTGCTTGATGTTGGCTGCCCTCCCACCGTATTGTTTATTCAGCAAAGGGATCCCATATTAGGCCTTTGCACACCCTGAACCTGAGCAATTATTGCTCTGCTACTCATTTCTGTTAATTCAAATACTGCCGCACTCTCCAAATTCTGGAACACAACTTGGCGCCAACTTCACAAACTTGGGTTTTGTTTAGGACGACAGATCACGTTGGACCAGAATTTACTCTTGAAATTGAGTGTATATTAAATTTGTCTTCCTGTGTTCGTCAACAGAAGTGATAATATGGAATATGCATATAAATGCCGGAGTGCAAATCAATTTAGCTTTACTTCTACTACTCCAACAACTACAAGTTGTAAATGAAGACAATCAGACATCCCAACGTATTGTTACGGATTTCGCGTTTGGGTTCTTTTATAATAATTGAGACGACGTTCTAACACACACTGTCTATTACTGCTTACTACTATAAATGCACATTAATTATTATTCGCGCTTGGGTATCTCACCGATTACTACTCGCTTTGTCGCTCTGGATTCAAAGCTGCTGTGTCAGTCGACTCAGCGGTGCTTGTATGCTGCGACTGTAATGTGGTCTTGTACTGTGATATTTTTTATTCCTTCAAACTAAAGTACAACGTGAGATCATCACAAACGACATGCAACATAGTGTTTCAAAAGCAGCTAATTTAAAAAAAGTTATCAATCGAGGCGAGAAGCAGAGCGATTTGATTTCAACGTCTGGTGACGTAGGAAAGGTTGCGTGTTGCTATGACAACGATGCTGTTGTTGCTTCTAATACGTTGCTCTCATGTCGATTTTGCCAATGCTTTGTTTTCATTCGCGCTAACGCTTCACTTGATTTAAACCAATAGACTGGAAGAAAGAAGGAACGAAACTTCAATTACTTTTTTCTCGGACGAAAAAATTTTCATGTGTTTTAGCTGCATAGTTGCAAATTTCATACCAAGGTCCATACCAAAAAAATCGTATTCTGTGATTCTTGTACACAACCCCATTCTGGACCTTCCCACCGGTTCTCTGGCAAATTCTACATTGACCGCCGTTACTACATTCGCGGTGATTCTCAAACCGTCCAACAGTTTTCGCGTGCATTACCAGCGTGTTCCGGAGCGGCGCGGCGCCTCCGTCATTTGGGCAGATGTATCTTACTCGTCAGTGGGATCTCCAGTTAAATCAAATGATCCAAACCATCGTGTATGTTTTCGAGTACACTAGAGCTTCGCAACTAGTAACACTGTGTTCGAAGGGTCTAGAAGGACCGCGTGTGCTCTCGAATGCACGAGAATCTCGCAACTCGTAACAGCAGTATTGTAGAACCCAATACAGACTGACTATGCGCCGCGGAATGTTTGTACCTCTTACGAAGTTTTAGGGCGTATATTAGTCAGGTACCGAAAAACGAATCTCGTGGGCTCCTTCGTGAAGAGGGCAGGAGACCTTTCATTTCTTATATGTGGAGAATTGGAGATACCGAAATGTTTTGGTGCCACTTTCAAAATGACGTCATTCCAAAATGGCGGCCATATTGTTTGACCGGAATTAGAAAAAAACTGAAAATTATGTTGACTTTTAGTCCTATAGGTTTCTCGACTGTTTCTCAACCTAATTCAAGTAGTATTGATCGTAACAGCATCTACAATAAATGAAGTTCACTAAAAACTCAAATGTAAAGTGCCGTGTGTCTTTTCAGGAAGTAGGTATGCCTGTGACTTTTTAGTTACTACTTTTTTCGGTATAAAGACACCGAAATGCTTCGATACCAATTTCAAAAGGACGTCGTTCCAAAATGGCGGCCATTTGATTTTGGTAACATGGATTCACACTTAACTTACGGCCACCTGGATTTTGATAAGATGTGTTCAATAATGCAAACGTTCCAACTCGGTAACCAAAACTACTCGCTTTGTCGCTCTGGATTCAAAGCTGCTGTGTCAGTCGACTCAGCGGTGCTTGTATGCTGCGACTGTAATGTGGTCTTGTACTGTGATATTTTTTATTCCTTCAAACTAAAGTACAACGTGAGATCATCACAAACGACATGCAACATAGTGTTTCAAAAGCAGCTAATTTAAAAAAAGTTATCAATCGAGGCGAGAAGCAGAGCGATTTGATTTCAACGTCTGGTGACGTAGGAAAGGTTGCGTGTTGCTATGACAACGATGCTGTTGTTGCTTCTAATACGTTGCTCTCATGTCGATTTTGCCAATGCTTTGTTTTCATTCGCGCTAACGCTTCACTTGATTTAAACCAATAGACTGGAAGAAAGAAGGAACGAAACTTCAATTACTTTTTTCTCGGACGAAAAAATTTTCATGTGTTTTAGCTGCATAGTTGCAAATTTCATACCAAGGTCCATACCAAAAAAATCGTATTCTGTGATTCTTGTACACAACCCCATTCTGGACCTTCCCACCGGTTCTCTGGCAAATTCTACATTGACCGCCGTTACTACATTCGCGGTGATTCTCAAACCGTCCAACAGTTTTCGCGTGCATTACCAGCGTGTTCCGGAGCGGCGCGGCGCCTCTTTCATTTGGGCAGATGTATCTTACTCGTCAGTGGGATCTCCAGTTAAATCAAATGATCCAAACCATCGTGTATGTTTTCGAGTACACTAGAGCTTCGCAACTAGTAACACTGTGTTCGAAGGGTCTAGAAGGACCGCGTGTGCTCTCGAATGCACGAGAATCTCGCAACTCGTAACAGCAGTATTGTAGAACCCAATACAGACTGACTATGCGCCGCGGAATGTTTGTACCTCTTACGAAGTTTTAGGGCGTATATTAGTCAGGTACCGAAAAACGAATCTCGTGGGCTCCTTCGTGAAGAGGGCAGGAGACCTTTCATTTCTTATATGTGGAGAATTGGAGATACCGAAATGTTTTGGTGCCACTTTCAAAATGACGTCATTCCAAAATGGCGGCCATATTGTTTGACCGGAATTAGAAAAAAACTGAAAATTATGTTGACTTTTAGTCCTATAGGTTTCTCGACTGTTTCTCAACCTAATTCAAGTAGTATTGATCGTAACAGCATCTACAATAAATGAAGTTCACTAAAAACTCAAATGTAAAGTGCCGTGTGTCTTTTCAGGAAGTAGGTATGCCTGTGACTTTTTAGTTACTACTTTTTTCGGTATAAAGACACCGAAATGCTTCGATACCAATTTCAAAAGGACGTCGTTCCAAAATGGCGGCCATTTGATTTTGGTAACATGGATTCACACTTAACTTACGGCCACCTGGATTTTGATAAGATGTGTTCAATAATGCAAACGTTCCAACTCGGTAACCAAATGAGTTGGAGTCATGAGAGTCACCAGGTAGATTAACAATTCAATACTTGTCAAGATAAAATGAACCGTGTCTCGATATCTTGAACCGTTCCTGAAAAATCCTGAAATTAGTGGTCAGTTGCATATAAATTGACATTTTTAATAAATAAGTGATTTCTCATGATATTTGAGTAATACTCGGTACCCCATGAGGAGTCAAGTCAAGAATGGAATTCCGTGTGTTACCATCGTCCCCATCTACTATCTCCGTAAAACCGGACTATACAGTGTAGATGCATCTTATCTCGCATCTTATCAAAATCCAGGTGGCCGCCAAATCTGTACGCTGCAATTTTGAAAGTGGCACCAAAGCATTTCGGAAACTTCATACTCATACATATGAGAATGATAAGATAATATTTGCCAAGCATGCCTCTTACGGCAAAACACAGCACAGCACCTGAGGCAATAGGTTCCGTCGAGGGTTCCGTAAAAATCACTGAAAACATACCTGCAATTTTCTGACAGAATGCCAGAAATTGACATGTTCTACACAAACCAATTTTTTGCACTTCTTTGTTGATGATGGCGCCACGAAGCCGTCATCTCCGCCAGGCGGAAAATATGCTAGGTATTGCCTAAACTGTACCTACTGATGATTTTAGGCCGATTTCCAGCCTAAGAACTATTTTCTTATTGCTCTCCCTGGGTCCTGTGTATTATCAACTGAGCGTCATCGTGCAAACTGCCGGAAACAAAGTGGTGAAAATGCCACTGAAAGAGAAGATCGCATCTCGCAGATTGTAGGTAGCATAAATATTAAAACACACCGTGTGACATCGCTGGGACGTCAAAGCTGGAGACGGAGGAAAGGCCCACGGGCGTTCGCAAGCCATCAAGGGGCGCGTGAAGCCTCCGCCGTCTTGTTTAACTTTTAATGTACTTTTGACAAAAGGAAAAAAACTCACGGGTATCCTGCTGTTGCTTGTGAGCCATATCCAGGAGTCGCCTCCAGGCGCCGCGCCCTTGTTGCCCGTCTGCTGGCGTATCTGCTCTTCTTTGGCCTCGAGGCTGGCCCGGTGCTCAGGACTGATGAACTCGAAGTAGGCAGCGTCGTCGCCACTGACAGCCGACGTGGCGACGGTTCTTGGGTTGTGATTAACATCACGACGTCGCCTTCGCGATGAGACCGAAAGCGGCTTTTCCAGTTCTCGACGAAGAATGCGGGTGATTTCTTCCCGAGCGTTGTCGCTGCGAATCTCCTCCAAAAAGTGCTGGCGAAAGGTCAGCGTGGATATGTAGTCGGTGCGGATCTCTGAGGCAATCATCCTATATGAACAATGTCTTCGTCAGTTGGTAGGTATGTAAGTAATACTCGAGTAATATTATCCTAGTGCCTACTTAAGTGAGACTACCCCTTACCCCTTCACCTCAATGGACTACCGGTATTCACGAAAAGTTTAATTTCAAACCACGAGACCGTAGTACTTACTTGACAACATCTACAACAACATTCTGCATTTTTCACTAAAAAGCACCACATATTTGGTTCAGTAAGTCACCAAAAGTCTACATTTGGACCAATGATGATGGATTTTGTTATTTCATCTCAAAATGAATGTAGTATTGTGACAAAGAGCTCACTTTGCTCTTTCAAATCTCTGATTAGGTAGCCATCACAGGGTGCTGCAAATGCGTATTACCATGAAAACCTTGGGTGACAATAATGTTTTCTCGACGAAGAGACCCTCACCTTGCTTCAAGGCTATCTTTTTCAAAATGGGGTGATTGGATGCCAACTTTCTCACATTCGGCTGTCACTTTTCCAACTGTTGAGTAAAACGGAGATCCAAGATAGTCGTAGCGGTACACCAAATTATTCTGCACTTCTAACGATTCATTTCCAGCACAAATGATCATTGGACCTATTCTAGCGTTTTGACCCGGAGCACCACCAAATTTGCCCCTTAGGAACGGAGGGGGGGGGGGGGTATCTTCAGAATTTGAAGCTCCAGGTCTAGTATAGTATAGTCCAATGAAGACCCACAAAGGCAAGCGAGTAGCCATTTTCGAATGATTTTTATTCGCTGATGTCGATTTTAAAGTGAAAAATCGGTTCCGCAGTCATTTGACAAAGATAATTGGTAATAAATAATAAGAGACGCAATATCAAAAAACATAGTGGTCGCTATTTCCAGAATAGTCGATATATTATAATTTCTTTGATTTCTTCCATCAAACCATATGCTTTCAAAATTCAATAACATATTTCTGTCGATTTGGGGAAACGGTGGGCTACCAATGGTGAACCAGGTGCCTGTTAGACAGAACTGTGAGGTTTCTTCACCCCCAAATTTCCGCGCCGGTCAACATCTTCGCATAAAACTGACTATTTTGAAGTCTGTCCATACGAATAATTATGTTATCTGATCAACCTTTCTTTTATTTCGTCCTTCTAGGGACTCTTCAGTATGTTTATATAAAGTACGCAACAAAAGTCGTGTCACCCCCTAAATTTTCATCGGATTTCAAAACTGATTATCTTTAAATTCTCTCGAGCGATTTTGGATTTCTTGGAACTGGTAGATAGCACAACTCTTCGACTATCAGATCTTGTCTTTGCGAAATACAAAATATATCAAATAAGGTTTGTACAGGGTGACACATCAAACAGTGCCAAATTGATGGAAGCTCCGTTGTTGGGTACCGATCGTACCTAGTTTAAAGTTTATTGTTTGATTTATATTTTTTGTATATAGTTTTCGTATGGTAATTGCATATATATATACAGGGTTATTCAAAAGTCCGGAATAAAATTCATAATTTTTTTCCATATTAATTTGAAAAAAAAAGCTTGAACCGGTCTATTTCTAAAAACGGTAAGCCGTTTTTTCATGACACGTGTCATGTTCTACCGTCAACCCCCTAACCCCAAGCCACCCTTAGTATTTTTTTCAAATGACACCCTATGGCTTGTGGGGGCTCGTTGGAAAGCTTGTCAAAAACTCTATTCAGATCTACCATTGAAAATTAGATCGGACGCTTCACTATGAAGTTTTGAGGAACCCCAGTTTTACTTAACAGTCTGGAATAAAATTCATAATTTTTTCCCATATTTATTTCGGAAAAAACGCTCGAACAGGTCGATTTCTAAGAACAGTAAGCCGTTTCTTCATGCCACGTGTCATGTTCTACCGTCAACCCCCTAACCCCAAGCCACCCTCAGTATTTTTTTTTTCAAATGGCACCTTATGGCTTGTGGGGGCTCGTTGGAAAGCTTGTTAAAAACTCTATTCAGATCTATTATTGAAAATTGAATCAGACGCTTCACCATGAAGTTTTGACAAGCTTTCCAACGAGCCCCCACAAGCTATAGGGTGCCATTTGAAAAAAATACTAAAGGGTGGCTTGGGGTTAGGGGGTTGATGGTAGAACATGACACCTGTCATGAAAAAACGGCTTATCGTTATTAGAAATCGACCTGTTCGAGCGTTTTTTCCGAAATAAATATGGAAAAAAAATATGAATTTTATTCCGGACTGTTAAATAAAACTGGTGTTTCTCAAAACTCCATGGTGAAGCGTCCGATCTAATTTTCAATAGTAGATCTGAATAGAGTTTTTAGCAAGCTTTCCAACGAGCCCCCACAAGCCATAGGGTGCCATTTAAAAAAAAACATTAAGGGTGGCTTGGGGTTAGGGGGTTGACGGTAGAACATGACACGTGTCATGGAAAAACGGCTTACCGTTTTTAGAAATCGACCGGTTCGAGTGTTTTTTCCGAAATAAATATGGAAAAGAATTATGAATTTTATTCCGGACTTTTGAATAACCCTGTATATTCGCGTTAGATTCTAGTAGATATAAATAGTTTAATTTGTAACTTTGCCTTCACAATGTGTGTATTTCGTTTGGACCTATCCCTTCGTTCAATGGTCACTCACACAACACATGTGGAATTTAACTACCCTTGGCTCTCGTCTGAAAAGGAACGAGAGAAGACTTGCCACTTGCCAACCAGCCGTGGAACACAAAACAACTCGTATCTTGATAAAATAGTGTAGGTGCATCCATCGGTACCTAATCGTAATCATGTGATCAAGGAACTTTAAAGTGACCTTACGGGTGAAACAACATCTCATCGGTAGTTCCTCGTTTGCACTAATTGTGGAGGTCACTTTGTTCTTTTTTTGTCGTATTTTTTCGTATTTATGTTCGATCGTTTTAATCGGTCCTTCGGAGGTTTAATTATTGAAAATTAAACCAGCTGGACAAAATCAACTGTCAGTTGGCGGAAACATCCGTGATCGCCCATTTTCTCAAAAAAAAAATTTACCCAATTCAGAAACAAAATTCATGAAGAGTGATGTCTTATCTCGGGACGGTTTTTGATTTTCAGCCCTATTTTGATTTTTTGAAAAATATTTGTGTCTGTTTGTAATCTTCCACGAAAACAGCCAAACTGTTGATCTGATCGATTTGAAATACGGTACGCAGACATGGTTTTGCTGTCGAATGAGCCCATCAGTTTTTGGATGTCATCTGTCAAACAGAAGTGTCACTGCCAGGAAATGACAGAAGCATATTCTCATGGAACTTGACTTGCAATATGTCATTTGAAAGCCCTTGAGAAGGTGTTTTCAAAACTGTTAAAATTTTATGTCTATCTGTAAAATATTAGAAAATATCAACAATCCCAAATTTTTCCATCTAATTATTCAAAATCTATCCGATGGATTGGAACCAAATTTGGCAAGAAGCATCACAACAAAAGAGTCAAATTAAGTCTGCAGTTGCAGTTTTCCACCATTTCCTAGTCGGGGCGTTATGAATTTTCAAACTTTCTCCTAGCCGTTGCCACCCGAGAGAGCCTCTAGTCCGGGTTTTGACCAGAACGACTCGCTTTTGATGCAGGCCTTCACTAAAAAATCCATTTCTACTCGGGGATCGACTTTCTTCGAATAATTCCAACTGATATCGAAAATAGGTTGGATTGGGCGTCGTGTAAACCCATTTTCAAAATCGATACAGCTTTGGTTTTCCGACGGTGATTTTTTCAAAATGATTTTTGCACATTCCGTGAATTTGAAAAAACCGTAGTGTAAACTTCAACATGCGGTGAACCCATATACCTGGTGAGCCTCACGAAATATTCATTTTAGGTGCAGACATGCTTGGAATGAACGTTGGAAAAAAAATTGATTTAATTTTTGGAGGAGAGATTTTCAAAATCAGACCTACGGTTTTTGAGTTTCCCTGTATGGAAAAACTTCATATTTTCCAACTTTTTATCCCGTGAACAGATTTCCACCATTTTTTTTCAAAAGGTCTCTTAGCTCCATCATTCAAGTCCGGTCTTGATAACCCAAGCTGGTTTACATTTTCAACAGGGGAATTCCCGGGAAATTGGAAAAAAAACTTGTTGGAAAATGTTCGAGAGCCAGTTACCTTTTGTTTGAAAAAAAATGGTGGAAATCTGCTCACGGGATGGAAGTTCGGAAAATATGCTGGTTACCCATAGAGGAGTACTCGAAAACCGTAGGCCTGATTTCGAAAATTTTTCCTTTAAAAATTATTTCAATCTATTCTCCAACTTCCATTCGCAGCATGTCTGCACCTAAAATGAATATTTCGTGGGGCTCACCGCATGTTGAAGTTTGCACTACAGTTTTTCCAAATTCATGGAATAAGCAAAATTCATTTTGAAAAAATCACCGTCGGAGAACCAAAGCTGTGTCAATTTTAAAAATGAGTCCATACGACTCCTAATCCAATCTCTTTTTGATATCAGTTACAATTATTAAAAAAAAAGTCGATCCCCGGGAAGAAATGAGTTTTTGAGTGGAGTCCTGCATCAAAAGCGAGTCGTTCTGGTCAAAACCCGGGTTTAAGGCTCTCTCGGGTGGCAACGGCTAGGAGAAATTGTGAAAATTCATAACGCCCGACTAAAGAATGAACAAAAACTGCAACTGCAGACTTGATTTTGACTCTTTTGTTGTCTTGCCTTCTGCCAAATTGGGTTCCAATACATCGGATAGATTTTGAATAATTGAATGGTGAAATTTTAAACTTTGACATTTTTTAATATACTGACGGACAAAATTAGCGTTACACTTTTTCAAAATACTGGCACAGACGAAGTCGTCAACAGATTTTTCCAAAAATTTTCGAGGCGTAAGCTTGAAGTATTTTCCTCAAGTCCACAAACGCGCAAAGATGTGGTCCGCAAGATGATTGAGTTGTACGGTCTGAAAGGTAAAAATGACCAGAAACCATTTTCGTAGAATTTTCCAACACATTCAAGAGATCTTCCTAAGGCTGCAGAAGAGATGGTTTTTACTTAAAATCGTGTCAGTAGGTGGTTCATACCCTCTGTAGTCTTCCTGCATTATTTAAACCGTAAAAAATGTTCACCCACTCGGTGTTAGTTCAATGAAATGAGAAAATTTCCACATGATTTCCAAAAATGCTTTGTGTAATTGGAAAATCTGTCTTTTACGTACTTGAGAAGGTAATGCAGCAGAAAATGATTGGAAAAATTGCTTGTCTCCTTCGCAACCTCTTCATGTGGTAAGTCATTGCCTTACCGTGAGGTGATAATCCGTTGTCGGAAGAATCGAAACAGTTCCGGTGGTACCTGAAGGTTCATTGGAACCTCAAAGCGCTATCGGCTTGATATCCGACCCTCGAGGTCCTCGATTAACCATAATTTAACACCTTGTTGGTACCCTCTACAAGAATGGTGAATGAAGCAGATTTTCTCAAACTCACTGGAAAAAATGCTCTTCCATTTGCTACTTATCCGATCCGTATAGTCAAATGCACAAAAAATCCTCATCTTGTGTTTTGAAGTCAATTTTTGTGACTTCCGTGCATCAACTTGCACCCAGTGCAACTTTTAGGATTTTTATCGCATTTTACTCATCGTTCGTCAAAGGAAACCTCGATGCCTTTATTCATCAACGTTATCACGAAAATGCATACACACTTCCTCAGAGTCACGCAATCAGCCATTATTTTGGATGTTGCAATGGGTTTCCCCAGGTGCGAACACCCGGTCGGGTTGGCGGGTTGCTATGCTAGAGTACGTGCATGGCTTGTACCCAGGAAGTTTTTCAAAGTTTATTCGTTTTCCGCACGGCGCGTCGTCTACTACTGACCAGAACACTACAACATGCACCTTTAAATGAAAACACCTCGAACTATTGAAGAAATAACAACTCATCTTTGAAAATTAGAGGATCTGTGGAGAACTGAATTTCCTATAACACAAACAAAATCGCCATGAATCGCAATGCAGGATTTTGAGTTATTCGAGGAGGAGGATAACACTTTGACAGGATTCATACTCTATGAACTGTTACCTCTCCACTTACATAACTCAAAACCCTGCAGTGCGATTCATGGCGATTTTGTTTGTGTTATAGGAAATTCAGTTCTCCACAGATCCTCTAATTTTCAAAGATGAGTTGTTATTTCTTCAATAGTTCGAGGTGTTTTCATTTAAAGGTGCATGTTGTAGTGTTCTGGTCAGTAGTAGACGACGCGCCGTGCCGGCTCAAGTTCAAATCGATTTTTTAAACTCGAGAAACAACATTATACATCGAGTGGATGATTTTTGTGGAGAATACACTTCAATTTAATGGTCCCTGAAAATTTTCTAAAAATGAACACCTCCAACAGCAAAAAAAGAATTCGTCAAAATTGTCAAAGAAAAAACAAGTTTTCTCAAGTTAACTTGTTCAAACTTGTTTTTATTTGAATTTACACATCGGATACGAGTTCAGGAGATTGAATTTAGTCGGAAAAGATACCAAACTTGTCGTGATCGGTTCTACATGGCCAGAAAAACAAAATGGACCACCTAGCAGAGCTTCGCCCCCCCACTACTCCCCTTCAACAATGATGGACACTTTTTGTGCCAAAATAGTATCAATGGGATATGATACGTCGAACTATAATGTATTCGCATCCAATGGATTGACGGGTTCCATCCCCTCCATTTTTACCTGCAATTCTTCACCCCCCCTCCAATAACCCAAAACCCCCGGGTGCGATTTTTGGCGATTTTGGATATGTTGTAGAGCACTCAATTCTGAACAAAATATCAAATTTTCAGGACGTCTATATTTTTTCCGAGGTTGAAATCCATCTTTCTTGTACTATAAACTGAAATATAATTTGAATCTAATTATGTGATGATACGATAAAGCTTCGAATATAACTCGAATATTAGCGATTTAAACACACTCGGACGTTGTTCAGGTGACTTGGCTGTCGCCTCATCACCTGAAAACGTCCTCGTTTATTATAAATCGCATAATATTCTTATTATATTAATAGCTATATTTACTTCCATACCCATTTATAATCCATACCCTAACACTAAAATCACAAAAAATGCATTTACTCCTTTTTAACCCATTTAAAACAAAACGGTATTCCAAAATCGGTTACTTTACTCTAGGTACTACTTGTCTGAACGATTTCGCGCGGTTGCGAAACCTGTATAAACCATATACTGAGGAGTCCCTAGAAGGACGGAGCATGGAGAATGTTGATCAGATGACATAATTATTCGTATGGACAGACTTCACTTCAAAATCGTTAGTTTTACCCGAAGATGTTGACGGGGGAAATTTGGGGGTGAAGAAACCTCCCAGTTCCCTCTAACAGGCACCTACCTGGTTTACCACTGATAGCCCACCGTTTCTCCAAATCGACAGAAATATGTTATTGAATCTCGAAAGCATATGGTTTTATGAAAGAAATCAAAGAAATTATAATTTATCGACTATTCTGGTTCTGGAAATGGCGACCACGACTATGTTTTTGATATTGCGTCGCGACGTCATCCGTCGGAACGCATGGTGCTCCCTCCATATTTGGAAAGTAAGTAATAATCGAGGTAATAATGAACAGCCGTACCAAGTTTCATGTATTTATCACAAAAAACAAGTTCCTACAGAGTGCAGTAGATGACCACTTGATTTAATCTTTATCTCTCATTATTACCAATTATCTTGGTCAAATGACTGTGCAACGCATTTTTCAGGTCAAAATCGACATCAGCGAATAAAAATCATTCGAAAATGACTACTCGTTTGCCTTTGTACGCCTTCATTGGACCATGCTAGACCTGGAGCTTCAAATTCTGAAGATACCCCCTCTCCTCTGTTCCTAAGGCGCAAATTTGGTGGTGCTCCGGGTCAAAACTCTTAAATAGGTCTCTGATGATCATCTCTGTGTTGAAAATAATCGAAATCGTTAGAAGTGTAGAACATGGACGATTTTAGGCCCGTACCGCTACGACTAAGATGCCGATTGCAAAGAAAAAAAAGTTGAATCTTATTTCTGGAAATAGCAGAGGCCTTGCATTTGGATCCTACGAAGGCGCAGAGCGGACATGGAAGATATTTATTTGTAATTGCGACTTTTTTCTGTCAATTGCCACTTTAATCTGGCAATTGCGACTTTTTTCTGTCAATTGACACTTTATTCTGGCAATTGCGACTTTTTTCTGTCAATGGCCACTTTAATCTGGCAATTGCGACTTTTTTCTGTCAATTGCGACTTTTTAGCACATTTCGATAGAAAATGATGTTTATATGGCCGGTTTGTCCGTCTGTCTGTCTGTCCGTGTAAAAGTTGAGAAGTTGTACTCTTTCTCGGGAAATGAAGCTGGAGCCTTAGAACTTTTTCCGATTAATAGCTTAGGCCCTCAAGGGTGGACTGTATTTCACGGTGGCGCTGCCATCTTGGTAGCCATATTGAAATTTCCCTTCAGTGGAACGGAACCTCGAACGGAACTTACTCTGATCTCGTATGGACATTCTTACTTTCAAGCTCAGTTTCATGATTAGGTACGCTGCCATCTTGGTAACCATATTCAAATTTCTTATTAGTGGAACGATTTTCCTGAAACTTGGAACTTACCCTTGGTTCGTATGATCACTCTTATTTTCAAGCTGAGTTTCATGATCCGCTAGAGCGGATTCAGAGCGAATGAATCTGAAGCGGATTCATACGAGACAAGAGCACCTACGTTTCACGTTTCATGACAATCGTTTCAATAATAAGAAATTTCGATGTGGCGGCCAAGATGGCGGCGTAATCATGAAACTGAGCTTGAAATTAAGAATGATCATACGAGATCAGAGTAAGTGTCGTTCAAGGTTCCGTTCCACTGATGAGAAATTCCAATATGGCTACCAAGATGGCAGCGCCACCATGAAATACAGTCTGCCCATAGGCCACCCTTGAGGGCCTAAGCTATTAATCGGAAAAAATTCCAAGGCTCTAGCTTCATTCCCCAAGAAGGAGTACAACTTCTCAACTTTTACACGGACAGACAGACAGGCGGACGAACAGACAAATAATAACGGACGGAAAGACAGACGGACAAACCGGCCATATTCGCACCGTGCACGACGCCAGCGTCACCTGGCGTCCGCAACTTTGTAGGCGCAAAACGTCACTCATGTCATAAATTACAGATGGCTGAACTGTCATAAATTACAGATGGCTGAACTGTCATAAATGACAGATCGCTGGCCTGAACTGTCATTATTTTGTGGTTAAGTGCTTTGTCAATATAGACTTTGTCATTGACAAACTGTCAGTCAACCACGTGGCATCTGTTGTGACAGTTGGTTGTCAATTATTTCAATTATTTCCACTGTCAAATTGACATAAATGACATCAAACATCACAAAATTGACAGCCCAATCACGCAGTGCCGAGCCATCAATGTTGCTCTTTTTGTCCACATAAAGCGCTGTGATCGGTTTCGTTACCCCCACTCTGTACTTCGCACGGGGCGAGTAAACATCATTTTCCATCGAAATGTGCTAAAAAGTCGCAATTGACAGAAAAAAGTCGCAATTGCCAGAATAAAGTGTCAATTGACAGAAAAAAGTCGCAATTGCCAGAATAAAGTGTCAATTGCCAGAATAAAGTGTCAATTGACAGAAAAAAGTCGCAATTGCCAGAATAAAGTGTCAATTGACAGAAAAAAGTCGCAATTGCCAGAATAAAGTGGCAATTGATAGAAAAAAGTCGCAATTGCCAGAATAAAGTATCAATTGCCAGAATCAAGTGTCAATTGACAGAAAAAAGTCGTAATTGCCAGAATAAAGTGGCAATTGACAGAAAAAAGTCGCAATTGACAGAAAAAAGTCGCAATTGCCAGAATAAAGTGTCAACTGACAGAAATAAGTCGCAATTGCCAGAATAAAGTGGCAATTGACAGAAAAAAGTCGCACTCACAAATAAATATCTTCCATGTCCGCTCTGCGCCTTCGTAGGATCCTGATCGTTTTTGATTCATGAAAATACTCGCCGTAGAACGTAGAACTACCAAGTTGCACTTCGATATCTTGAAAATTCACTGATTTACCGAGAAATGGAATATTTAGAAGAACATTAAGTTTTTCCGATATATTCCAGGAACCGCTGAAGATTTCCTAAACTGTTGGCTTTTCCTTGATGGGTAATACCGTATGATCAAAAACTTTCCTCCTCTAGGCAGGCTGTGGCCTGGCCAAAATCAGCCTCGTTTGCCTGCCAATGACCAGACCACAGCCTGCCTAGATGAGGAAAGTTTTTGATCATACGGTATATTGTGGATATATGTGTCTCTTCACGTGAATCCATCTGGTTCGGTTATTGATATATTAAATTTTCACTTTTTTTCTGTACGACATTTGTATACTATGCCTGTATTACTTGCAACTTTGGTTCCTGATCTTGAATCGTCGAACATGGTCTCACTCAGCAACAGGTATGCCAAGTGGCATTGCTTGTTATGAAAGTTAATGGTGTGCCCTTTAAATTTTGACCTTGACGTCTGGACTAAGTTCAGGTAGGTACACAGGTCCATGATGAGATATGTAGATGTAGACGACAAACTACTTTTCTCGCTGCAAATTTTGTAAACTCAACTCCAACTATATCGAAATAAACACCTTCAGCCTTCAGGGACGAATTTTGCCCGATTCGCAATTCAAGAACAAAGTCTGTACTCAAGCAACCCGCCTATAGGTACCTTATAACACTTATGTCCTACGTTAAAAACTAAGTCGAGTTTTCAACTTCTTGGCAAAATTTTCAAATCTACCCACCTGTAGACATAGTGAGCCAAACAGACCTCGACGAGAACGACGAAGAAGACGCAGCAGGCAACGCGAGTCACGTAGCTGGGTGCACGTCTCGGAGCGGCAACAGCGTCCCCTTCGGCCTGCTTGATTTTTGTATCGCTCGCCGACATTTCCACGAGGTCTCTCGTATTACATCGCGTCGTCTCCAAGACAGTGGAACGAACCTCCTCCCGACGACGCGGTCCAAAACGAACTGAGCGTTTGGCGGAATCGAAGCGCCGTTGGAGGTTGGAGTTGGACCGACGACCGACCGACGAGTCGATGGGAGAGTGAAAAAGCGCGTCGTTATTGCGGTCTGGCGCATTATGCACTTTTCAGGTGGAATATCTGCGAACGAAACAAAAAACACTCAAATTCTGAAAACTGCTCGCTTCCTCCGCTTTAAAATTGCCTATCCATTACCTGTTTGAATTCAGAAATTTGTATGACTAAACTCGATTTCCACTTCACAGCCAATCTCCCTTCAAGACGGGGGCACATATTTGCCCTCTTTTGTGCTACCTGGCTACCTACGGCAAGTAAACTTAATTTTGCGAATTAATCTTTATAGTGAGGCACTGAATATATTTTGGAAAAATTCATCCACTTGCGACTTGAAAGCAGAAGGGGTCGCAGGGCAGGCGAGATCTGCGTCTCAATCTCTGTTCCGTTTCCCTTACTGGCTAGCGCATAAAGTATATCCCGTTCACTTCTTATTTTCAGTAGAATAGCTTTTTGGAGCAAAAATAAAGTGACAAGCTGGAGCGCTGGGGGCATACGGCTGATGGCCGCTGATAGTTTCACTCCAAAACTTTGCAGGTGCCATCAGCCGTAGCCGTAGCCTCCAGCTTTTATTTTTATTTTGGCTCCAAAAAGTCATTCTACTGAATTTAAAACGTGAACAGCAAACCGGGTGGGCCATAAAAAACCATACTGTTTTATTTTCCTCGCAGATTTTTTTGTTTCTTGACCGATTTTGACAAGCTTGGTATCATTGTGTAGCTAATTGAAGAGGCTATAAGAACCATATATACCGAGCGTTCATAAATTAAATGGGTCAAGGGTGCCTATGAGTTTGAAAACATCTGTCGGAACTAGCATCGTTCATTTGATGTCTGTAATTTTTTGGTTATCGTAATTTGTCAAACCAGTCGTAGTTTTCGTTTTCGGAACATTTTAAATGTGGTTTTCACGACAGGGCACAAAACCTACATGATCGAGGAGTATTTTTGAACTTGAAGTATTCTCGTGCACTTATGGCAGATCAGAAATCAATGATATGGGACGTAACTTGTCAAAGTTTGACAAATTTATTACAAAAAGATTACGCTAGTTTCGACAGACGTTTTTGAATCCACAGGCACCCTTGACCCATTTAATTTATGAACTCTCGGTACAAATGATTCCTAAGTGTCAAAATTCAAAATGGCGGAAACAACTGGAATCAGGCCTTCTTTTGCAGTCGTTTTTTTAATTGAAATTTGACAGAATAACTGAACTTAAGACGTTTTCTGAAAAAATGGACTATATTTTCTACATTTTGAGACCACAACTAGCTCAATTGGTTCATTCGTTGGGGAGATGTGGCAAATTGAAAACAATAGCTTGTTTGCCATTGTTTAAATCCAAAATGAATGATAGAAAATATTGTTTTGCCTGTCAAATTTTTATTTCTGGAGCGATTCTGACAGGTTTAGTATCATTATGTACCCAATCAAATAGACTTGAAGTGTCATATACGAATATGATTGAAATGTCAAAATTCAAAATGGCGGACAGAACTAAAAATGAGCCTTCGAACTTACCACTTAAGGACAGGCGCGTGCTGGGACCCTAAACCAGGGCCCGGGCGAATTCATGCCAAAAGGCCCTTTGAGACAGAAATGCCGAGTTCTGAAAACAAAACAAAAACTTGGGGAGTAAACTCAAAGGGGCTTCAAGATACACACGAAGAATAGGGTTCAATCAACAAGAAGAAGACACAACAGCGCTCGCTTTTGCCTCAAACAACAAAAGCAAATCCAAGACGCACTGGCATACAAGATATCTAAAAGCTACAAAACGACCCAAGTAGGGGCTCCAGTGGGGTTTCAAACAACAGGAAAACACCATGGGGCCCTGGTTCCATACACCCTCTTTGGAACCGGCTCTGCATGCTCATTTTGCCTTTTTTGTTGTTATTATCACTACGAAGCAAACCTTGAATAAAACTTTGAAAAATTCTTGTTCTCTATTTTTCAATGATGTCTGTATTAGATTGAGTCAAGGAATTTACCCCTGATAGGAACTTCACAAGTTGTGAATAACCGCTTGAATTGATCTACTTAAAACAAAAAGTGAAAGACATTACAACGCTTAATTATTTATTAGTAGGGTAGGTACCTACATACACAAATAACAAAAAAACAATAAGTGCTAACGTTTTGGTCTACTTTCTTGCTCATATCAGCTAAGTACGACATAATCTAGCCAAATCAACACAATAAGTTCACTTTACCTAACTACATGTAACTTTGACTACAAAATTTCCCAGGTAAATAACCACTGCTTAAGAATGTGCCATCTTTCACTAAACCTTCAATGGATGCCTTTCGGTTATTAGACATCATAGTTTTGAGTTCGTTGACAATCTGTGGATGATCTTGAACACAAGGCATTTTAATGAGATGTGCCGTTAATACCTTCTCTTGTTGTTGCAAAGGTGTCCAAGCCATGTTGTACTTTAATATTTCCGATGGAAAAATGCCTAACCACCTTACACCGGGTACAGCCAGATGATGAGAAAGATGACAATGTGCCTAAAAAAAAATCACAAAGTATTTTTATTTGATTGCAGTGTTGCATACGTACCACAGATCCAAAACGGTAAGTGAACATGATTTGTAGACCATGGGGATCAGGATCAACCATTATGAAAACAGGAATTGAGAGCAATTCCCATAATCGCTTGAGAAAAAATTGTGTATTCAAATCAGGGAACCCTTTTCCCTAAAAAAAAGCAATAAGACTTGGTGAAATTAAAAGTTTGGCTTAACGCACGGTCATCAGAATAAACGGGATTTCCAACTTGTTCGGTAAATCTTCTTCAATTAACTGTTTGAATATGGACTCCTTTTCAACGATCAGTATAAAAGTAGCGTTTGCATGAATTTCCACTATTTCATCCACATTACAGGGTATCGACGTTCCTAAAAATTTTCAATGTACAATGTGCAAGAGCCATCCATGATTTGTTCAGCGTACCAGATAAGTTGCAATTCAAAGTTTCTTTTGAACTGAAAACCAACTCCAGATCTCCGTAAACTAAACCATTTCGTGCAATTATGTTGAGCTCCCACTGAGCCGCATCAAGCAAGCAAGTAACCTCTTCAATATAGCGGTTGAGGTAGTACTGTGGACTTTGAACCAAATGACGTATTTGGTAATATAGCTCCCTAAAAACTCCATTGAGCACAAGTCAGGTTTCTTACTAGCATTACTACCTTTTGGTTATCTCCAGATCATTGCTTAATAAGTTATAAACTCTACCCAGAATATGGATCATCATAATAAATTTTCTCCCCCCACGGCGGCCGTAACGAATTTTTTTAACTAGAGAATCTTCAAACGGCAACATTTGCAACCTGGTAAAATGACAAAAAAAGAATGTGGTTACTTAATTCAATCTAGTAAGTATAGACTTACAGCACTGGTATCTCAAAAATCGTGCAATACCTTGAAGCCACACTTAAAAGCACGGAGTAGTTACAGGCTTCCATTGGAAGAGATGGCGATGCGGGAGTCTTTTAACACTCTATGCAAAAACGATAAAGGTATTTTTTTTTTCTATAAGACTCAAGACCGCGTTCAAGACAGTACTTAATATAGTCGAAGTAATTGGGAGCGTTTACACGGACGGTTTTGGACCGCAGTTTTGTAACGAATGCTCCGCAGTCCGAATCCGCTACTTTTTCACTACTAAGTTTACTACTTTTTTCTCCCTGAAATTTTCATAATTTTACAAAAACAAAAAATACATAAATTTTTCTTTTCATTGAACTTTCTGCTCAAGCAAAAAAAATTACACTGTATAGGCCCATTTCTCGGCCCTTTATAACTGAACGTGAAGATGTTTGATCAAGCTCATCTCTGGTTCGATCGTGTTCGATTCGTTCGTGTTGAATCAAAAATTGAGAGCTGAAAACTTGCATGGAAACCCGTAGGTATAGGTATAAGGTACAGAAAGCCTTGTGAAGTCATTTTTTTATTGGGTGTTTATGGGCGCATCGAGTACTAGCTCATTAGCGCCCTTGCGGTGACTTCCTCCGTTTCACCTTTTTCACCAAATTTCAAGTCGATTGGGTCAAGGTTCCGCAGTTATAGTGGAAGATCACATACAGACAGACAGACAGACAGACACACAGACAGACATTATTTTGAGAATGGTCTTAATCGTCTTGGGGGACCTCAAAATGGATACATCAGGCGAAATCTCAAAACTTTTTTCTGCACGATTACAATACAGGCTGTCCCACGAAGTAACCGACATAGTTCAAGGGTAGATGTACTTTCTCAAGGCAAATCAGAATCTGCCTTCGAAATTTTTCTGACGTCCCCCGTTTCCGATATACAGGGTGATTTATGTGTTCAGTCAAAAAGTTTGATTGGCCAATCTCAGGAATACATCAATAGAATCTATTGAAATTTTTTAGGTATATTCTAGAGCCAAGAGCCTTTGTAGCGCCTTATTCACTTATGAAATAAATACAGGACCGAACCCAAAATTTTGGTTTTCCAGTAGTTTTTGAAAAAGTCATCCTGTATAGATTTTATTCAAAATCTGATGTCATATTCGGTAACCACATACAAAAAGGTACAAAATGCGATTCCTAAATTGTTTGGCACTAATTTAGCTGATTCGAAAAAAAATTATTATAACAGATTTCTCAGGAATATTTTTAAAAATATCATTTAAATCAGTGGAACGCTATTCCAGATGGCCAAACAAAGTCACTATTTCAATTGTGGTGTTCTAACCAACCAAAAATAATTTCAGGAGAATTTTCTGGAAACATGAATTTGGTACCTCAGATTCCTACCCAAATTCATGTTTCCAGATAATCTCCTGAAATTATCCTAAGTTTGATAGAACATCAGAATTGAAATTGTGACTTTGCTTGACCATCTGGAATAGCGTTTGAGTGATTTGAATCAAATTTTCAAAAATATTAATGAAAAATCTCTGTTAATAATTTTTTTCGAATCCGTTAAATTAGTGCTAAACAATTTAGGAATCGCATTTTGCAGCATTTTTTATGTAGTTACCGAATATGACATCAGATTTTGAAAAAAAATCTATACAGATGACTTTTTCGACAGAAACTCGAAAAACAAAATTTTGGGTACGGTCCTGTATTTATTTCATAAGTGAATAGAGCACTACAAAGGCTCTTGGTTCTAGAATATACCTGCAAAATTTCAATAGATTCTATTGATGTATTCCTGAGATATGGCCAATCAAACTTTCCGGTTGAACCACGAAGGTTGAACACATAAATCACCCTTAGTCCAGTCAAAATAGGTTTTAACCGGAAATAAATTCGGAAGTTGACGAAATTTGGTGGATCGATGCAGAATTTAACGTGAAATAACATACTGAAATTCCCAAAAATTCCAAGGCTTGGCTTTTTTTCTAGGACCAATGAAAGAGCGCCATCCTTGGAAATTTTAGATTTTTTCTGAATAAATTGTAAACTGTCACCTTAAGAGAACAAAAACCCACGAAGCAAGTGTAGCCTGTTAAATTCTCAAGAGATCAGTACTAAATTTATCACTTTGTGGTCAATAGTCTCTGAGATACAGCGTCTGCTATAACGCAGTGAAAATGACTCAAAATTTATTTCCGGATTTTAAGTAACAATTTGCATAGTGTCAGTTCAGGGGCTGTAACGTGGACTGCAAATGTGCGGATTCCAATGTGTTCTACATTTTTGGAAAGCCAATTCAACATTTGGTATCACACTTTTGTCTAGAAGTCGCCAACTTTAAAATGGTACTTTTCCTCGACCTTTGAAATCGATGCTTGAAGTCCCGAAGAATCCCCAAAAATCGCTTATTCTCATACCATGCCATTTGCTTAATTTTTCAAGTATAGAAAAACCATCTGAAGAATATATGAAGGATTGAATACCAAAAAAAATAACATGTTTTAAAGTCTTTTTCCTAGTGATGGTTCCTGAGTTATATGGGTTGAAAGACTAAAACGACCTATTTGGAAAAAAGATAATAGTTTGGACATTAATTGCAACCATGGTAACAGTTGCTATGCAACTACAGGGTGAACTCTAAGGGAAAATTGACTTTGAGAAGGTATAGCTTGAGAGCCGTAAGTCGCACATGAGTGATTCAGGTGTCAAATTATAGAGAATTCAATAGACCTTCACTTTTTATATGAATTCTGAAATTTTATGACAAATTTTCCAAAAAAAATTTTAATGTTTTTATGGGCGCCATTTTTTCAAAATTATGGCCAGAACAGCAAAGATACGAAATGGGAAAGTAGATATTCTGAATGATGACCCCAAATTTCATCATAATAATGAGTTTCGAACTCGGTTTCGAATGTATCTGATGCTGATGTATTTGCTTTCACAGTTCACCCTGTAATTACACAAATAACATCACCATGATCGATTTTCCAAATTTTTATCATCTGAGGTTAATGGTCAAGAGCTATTGATGGGTTATTTGCCTACTACATGACGGTGGTATCAATTTAACATGCTGATTGAATGCTGAAAGTTGATGCTTCCGGAAGTTCTGAAAGCTCTAACTCAAGAACCGTACATCGCACATGAATGACTGATATGTGAAATTGTAGAGATTGGAATGGGCTTTCCACCGCATACACAGATTTCAATCTTGAGTCAGTTAAATTCAAGATATTGACAAAAAACTGTTTTTTGGGCGCCATTTTTTCAATATGGTGGCCAAAACAGCAAAGATACGAAGTGGAAAAGTAGAAATTCGGAAAGAGCACTTCAAGATCTATGATACTGCTAGGTTTCAAAAATATCGGATAACCTTCAAAAAAGGGCGGAATTAAGCATGTCTTATAAATACAGTTTTGACAGTTTCACGGAATGACGTTTGTAAATTCAGGTATGAAAAAAGAGGAGAATTTTTTTGTCTACAAAATGACGTTTCAGATGTTGAAATCCGTTCAAAAACAAACGAGCTACAGCCAGTTTCTTATTACCAGATGAAGTCCATTTTGGCGCCTCCACCATATTTGCCTGCAGTAGATACAAATATTCCACCATAATTTTTCATGGTCCTTGATCCTCCAGGAATCGACTAAGACATAACTCTATATATCTTCACGGAGCTGCACACGGGACGACCTATGCCCCCATACTATAAAGCCGATTCTGATCGTTCCTAGGTGACCAGCGCCTTTTGAAATTTTAAGGGGTGTTCAAATTTTACAGAATCGCCACTATCGTTCCGAACAGCCGCGTTTCGAAACTACATTACTACATATCATACGAAATTGCAGTCCAGATCCGTGGTTCAAAACCTTAAATGTAAACTCAAGGTACTATTTATTGGCCGTACTTCAGTGGCGCCCGAAGGAGCGAAAAGGGACACCCCTACACTATCTGCGGTACTGGGCACTTTTGACCGAACACGTCAGTATCACTATTTCAGAAAACCCACTTAAAAATTTGGGGAAAACCGTTTGAATGGTGTAAAGATGTGTGGTTTAGTTTTAAACGAGGTTTTCAACGTTGAAAGACTATGTAACTACACCATCTTACGAATAACTTTGTCTACTTTTGTCTCTTATTACGGAACACCTGTATAATTTGAGCTTGGTACTTCCGGCTCATTCCTACTCCTCACATTCTTTATGCATGATTTGTGAGACACTTGTGCATTTAGTCGGTACATACCTACTCATTATAATCCATTCCAAGTTTTAAAAAAACGCAGCTTGCCATGAAAAATTCCGAATTTTGTTGGTGTCCCTGATTTTTTATGTTTAATGTCATCTTGATACAAGGGAGGTTACTTAAAAATTTTATCCCTATGACATGAAACCTTCACCTGAAGTACGCTGTGCTGTCAAAATGTCATTCTGAGGACTGCGTCGCCGGCAGGTCGCCGGTTTGCTAATTGACATGGACCGCTTTCTTTCGGCCAGGATCACGAATCAACGTCCTCTAGTTCTTACAGGGCGCCGACGAGCTCAGGTCACGAGATCACTTGCCTCGAAATCACACTCTGGCGCTAGAAATGGTCCTCCATGGTTATTTTTGAATTTGTGAATTCTGTAGGGTGAGACAGAAGGAACTTGCGAAACGCCGCTCGACCGGCCTGATTTGACAGTTGACGTCGTTCGACGGCGTTCATTTTGTTTCAGCCTCAACTGTTCCATCTCCCAACATTATTACTATTGGAATAACGTGCCTAACGGCGTTTTTATGACAAAAAAGAATGAGAATAATGTGTCAGTGTCAAAATCTGACCTAAAAATTGAGTTAAAACGTTAATCCAGCATAACAAACATCACTTTGACAAATTTGACTGAAATCATCTTGACTTTTTCAGTTCAATAACTCATTATATTGTACAACTCCAAGAAAAAATATCATAGGCGACTGTGTCTTTTTTAGCTTAGAATGGATAATAGTTTATGGTTTCAATACTCACCTGCCTTCTTCTATCACACAGTTAGCTAGCGAACGGGCTCTAACTGCAAATACCGGGAGCATATTATCTTGAAATGCTGAAAAGAGTTGCTCAAAAATGTCTTCGATCCGTCTTTTTATTTCATCCTTTGTCACTGCACGAACTTTCTTTATTCTGCCAGGCTGCAGCGATTTATCTTTGCTGATTTTCAACATGGCTTTCTTAAGTGTAGAGCCTTTACATTTAGATTTAGTATCTAGGATACCGGCATCATCTTCAGCTACACCATTATCGTAGGCGCTGAAAGCAGCAGATAACGGAGTTGTATTTTTGATGGATCGACCACAAGACCGTTCATTCTTCTTAAATACTCTTGTTGTGCTCTTGCTTCTTTTATTTTCTTTTATTTCAAGTTTTCTGTCGTCCAAAAAGTTACAGCAAACGACTTTGCTTTTATAACTCACTCTCTTGTCTTTAAATGATTCGAAAATGTCTAGTGCAAACAGGAGCCAACCAACTGTTCCTACTTCCTGTATGGAAATTTGACCTTCTTCATTTAGTAATATGTTCATTATTGGAGCTTCGATTTTTTTCTTGCAATCTGTTCGACACAGTTTTTCAACTTGAACGTGCTTAACTGGATCTTCCTCCGAAAGCTCTAATGTAAAGTCAAGATCCCGATCTAATTGAGGATAATTGGCAATTTCACCATACATTCTGCATTCATTTATTGTGCCTAAATTAGCATTTTTGTGTGCAGCTACAAAAACTTTTTCTGCAGAAATTGGATCATTTGGAAATACGTCATCATCAAGCTTAGGGGAGCTACAAATAACTGGAGATGATGCAGCAGACACATTTTGCTTTGGTATCGTAGCCAGGAAGTTTTCTTGTTCACTCGTTGTACAATAAAAGTCGCCCGTTTGAGTACTCACATCCAAGACTGTTTGAGTTCCGACTTCTTGGGTTAATTTTGAAGATACAAAAACAGGTGGTTGTTCTACAACCGCCGCTTCTTTTTTGAAACCAAAGTGATTTGTTTTATCTTCAGCAGTGCAGTTTTCGACATCTTTATTCCTTGAAACGCTACTCTGTTCATCCTGTTGACTCAGCAAAAGCGGTGATTTCCGATATTTTTCAACTTCTACTAACTGCTCGTTGCAAGCCTCTTGATCAAGATCAGTTTTGGAGATTACGCATGTGGAAACATCATTCATAGTTTCTTCGAAGCTATATGTGTTCTCAAGTTTGACATTCTTGGGTGTGACTGGAGGATCTTCTGTACCGATGTCAAATTTTACGAACAATTCAAAACTCTTGGTTACGTTTTTCAGTTTCAGACTTGGTTTCATCTCTTCGAGCTCACTGTCGCTATCACCGCAAACATGTGTTTCTTCTGTGTTTTCCAATTGGACTCGGTCTGGTTCCAAGGTCGATGTATTTTCACTTTTGACGTTCATTACTGGTGAAACTGGATCACCAGCTGATCCGAAGAAAATAGATTCTATCAGTTCCTCGAAACTTTTGGTTACGTTCTTGAGGTTCAGACTTTGTTTTAGAGTGTCGCGCTCTTCAACTATCGATGAATCTGTATTACTTTCGTGGCTAAGGTCTATTACCTCCATCAGTTCAAGCTCTACTGGTAACGTCTTCCGTTCTATCAACAGCGGGGGCCGAAAATCGCAATTAGTAGCTGAACTCAAGAAAGCTGAATTGCAATGGCCATTGACTTTGGAATCTTTATTGGATTTTATGAACTTGGAAGAGAACGACAGTTGCGAACCTTTCAAAACTGATGTCTGCTTGTGGGATTTATTCATCTTGCTGGCAGAATGACCGCACTCTGCGACTAATGAGGTGTCCGACTGTCTTTTCCTTTGAGCTAGTAGCTTAAAATCTTGGTAAGCTATCATGTTTTCATCATCAGAATCAGAATGCATCGTGACTCCCAGTCTCTGTAAAAGAAAATCAAAAATTCAGTAAAATTAAAATAAGTAATACCTCTATACCTAATTTCCAACAAGAATAATAGCTTTTCGTATGCTCCGGGGTCAAACAAATCACTGTAGGTAGTGTTTTTGGTCGAAATTCAAGATCAAATTCAAACCGAACATATCTGTTCATCCTGGGTTTCGAGTTTATTTACGAGTTAATATGTGCGAATATTCCCAAAAAAATACGAAGAATTCGGTGATGTTTTTTAATGTGCATTACCGTCAAAATCAGTCAAGATTTTGCGAACGCAACGCTCATAGATATGAGGGATGAATGGAATAGAATATAAGACTAGAATAATATTTATTATTGCTTACTACAGTCCGTAACATCTAAAGGTGCGCAAGTTTTAATTTTAGTCGTAAGCGCTGCATCGCTTATTGGCTGTTCTGAGGAGGCTGGTTCGTAAGAGCCAATGGGCGTTGCTGCGCTTGCGACTAAAATTAAAACTTGCGGCTAAATAAGCTGACTGACCGTCAGTTCCACAAAAAAGATAATCAGCGATCAAGGCTGATTGCAGATCAACTGAACTTTTTTCTGCTAAATGTCAGGGGATTACCCACAAAAAATGCCTGAAATCTGTACTAGACCCATCATATTTTCATTATTGAGGGATAACCTAGCATTTCCATTGATCAACCAGCTACAAATTGACAAACAAAAATCGCGAATCAACTAATTTCGTATTATCTGTTTTGTGGAACCCACGGTGAACGCACCTTCAGATGAGCACATTAGGTTTAAAAATTCGACGCAGTGACTTTAGACCAGTGACGGAGTTAAAACATGCGGAGTGGGGGGCATAACTCAAAAGGCGTGAGCTTCGACTGTGAATCGGTTGTAAACGCAGAGACGAGCCGCCCATACTTGATGTCACTAACGTCCGACCACATCCTGAACAGAAGAATGGACTCGTCCAGACACATTCTGGTCAACTGCACATTTTTATTGGTGTGCTTATCTTTATATGTTACGGACTAGTCTCTACTCTATCTCTAGTCATGAAATTACAATATAATAAATAATATATCACGAGCCAAAATTCGGAAAACGTACGTACTGGCCCAATCGGTATTTAATTCAATCAGGCCCTGTGAATGGAGGTAAAACCTGGCTGAAATAGAACCGAAAATACAGGCAGAGAAGTTTTTAGCAATACGATAAGGGGCGATAAGCTTTTCCCGTAACGAAAAACATTTATTCTGAGTTGAGATTTCACGTCGAAAACCGGTGCCGCGTGCCCGCTTGGATATATTCCAATTAAATCGACCAAAATCATCATACATTCTCACAGTTTTATCGATAACGCGTACATGAAGTATAGTACGTAGAAAATTGTAATTGTTGGAAATTGACTCACGAATCAAACGGTAAGCTAGATTTTTTCAAATATCCGTCCGCTAAAATGCTCATTGATTTTAGGGCATCAGAATCCTCTGAGAATCCTTTCTGTGTATACGTCTGTATACGAAAATAGATCCGTTTAGATCCATCGTATTCACACCACACATACTTATATAAGCGCCAAGTGCATTTGGGAAATACACTTGTGGTGTCGACAACATCCCCTGAATACATCTGTAGCCGCTGTAACTGAGAACTTTACTCCATCCGCTCAAGCCGCTACACCAATTCGAGATCGTTCCAGACGCTCGAAACGTCAAATTTCGCAAACCAGTACCTTCGTTGAACGATTTGGACAAGACAAGGACAGTCTCTCACGTCGCTAAGCGAGTCTTCCATGATCAAGTTGGCAAAATCATCGACGTGTGTTGGCAATAAGATATCCGACCGCTTTTGTGGACCGCACGGTTGTGGAAATTTGTGGGAAGCGAATCTACGTACCTATATCTTTTTCGTTGGGTGATATTATTTTATTATAATTACATTATTGTCGTGTTGAATTATCACTGTGTAGTATCTATCTAAATTTCGCGTTGTAAAAACGAAAGTTCGAACTCGCGTTTCCGGTATCGTAGCTCGATTCGTAATAACCTTTGTCGGTATCAATCGGTATCCATCGATTTTCACGGGATATATCACATATTATTCGCACCTACTATAAATTTACCTACCAACCGCCGATATATTTGACTTCTATTATATTCAACGAACTTGAACTAAATTGTACATAGCTATCATATCATCTTTATTAAACTTGTAAATATCATTCTGTGATTGTGCTCTTCATCTGTGTGTGTGTGATCGTCGACTTCTACTATATGCGAAGAGCATTCAACAAGGCGAATTCAGTTATTAATTCTCGTGTAGTGACCTGATGCGACATCTTCGCGAGATCATCAGAGGTAATTAACTAAGAACTACTCGCCATTACCCGCGAGTAGGATACTATGCTTTATCCCGAGCTTTATCCAGTCTTATTGAAAAATGCAGGCATGTATGCGCGTCATAATGCGTGCATTATTCAATAGACCCTCTCATATAGGCGGTTCCCTTTATTACTCGCAGCTCGTGCGCAGGTCTTCCCATAGACTAAACTCACTGGTTCAATTGACCTTTCCAATTTTAGGAGATAGAAAATACTTACCATGGTTTTTCGAGGTCACCTTTGACGTTTTGACGTTTATGACGTTTGGACGTTTCGTTTCTGACTTTTGCGGGAATTTTGAATCGGATAGCTATACTGTTCCCATTATCATGTGGGGAAAGTCACTAGAGCCCATAAGGGAGTTTTTAATGGACGAAGTAATAGAGTTTTTTCGTAGTAAAATGCACGTGTCTGGTGCAGCGTGATCCCTGCTGGTCCTGGTGCAGCCACACTTCCATCAAGTTTGGGTCTTTCGTGAACCGGTGCATGCCGGGTGTATTCGTCTTATTATCGCACTCGCATAGAGCGACACAACACCCTTGAACCATTTCTGTAAGTATCTTCTCAGTTTTCCACTATATATAACACACTTATTGGTAAGAACGAGGGTAAGAACAAGTGAAATCATGAAATCCATGCTGAAATCAAATAAATACACGACAGAGCGCTTGTCAGATTCGAAAATTTCCCATTATGTCAGAAACGAAATGTCATACCTCAAAGAACATGGGGCGCTTTCCAATAACTGCGACAAGGCTGATACGCAATGTCAAAGTGCACTTGCCAGCTCAATGCCAAGCTCAGCCTCGCCAATGTTTCGATTGTGTCGACAAGTGGTGCTATTACTGCTATTGGAACGCTAGCTGTGTCGAATTGTGTCCATATGTGTCCAATTGTGCCCTTATACGCCTTATTGGGAAGCGCCCAATGACCTCGATTAACCGTATCTTATACGTATAGCTACTCTATATAGGACAGCTGACTCGTCAGCCATTTTGGTGCAGATGTCACATTTGCGCACTCTGTCATGCGTTGTGATGCGTAGATAATTAATAGCGGGAAATTTGAAAATGAATCGTCAATCTCGTCGTACGAGGTATGCCTCGTCGTACGAGGTATGAGTTTTCAACTATGATGAGCTTCGCCTTGTCCATGAATGAATGCCGACAGCGGCGTGACCTCTCACCTGATTCCACCTACCAGGAAAATGAACTGCAGACTGTAGTAAAACCCCCCCAAACCCGTGTCGGATTCGGCAGTTTTGCGCCCCGGGAATTCTGGGACCAAAAATCACGCCCCAGAAAACTGAGCTTTTCCAGTTTGTTTTGCACCCTCCAAGACCTTGCGCCCCAGATCTGTATATCCTTTTTGCACCCCGATATCTCGAATAATCCAACAACACTGACACACCCCCTTATACTGTTGGTACCCGGAGCGAACCGCACTCCCCGCCCTCCCCTTGGTTTGGTACACCACACTGGCTGAAGAGGATTCAAAGTAGTGTTACGAATTTGCTTTGGGTACCTGGGTACCTACCTACTTTAATAATTAGGAGGAACGTTCAATCACATATTGTTTCACTGTTTTATTGCTGCATATAGGTAGGTACTGCTAATTTACAAGTCACATGAATTGTCGTACGAGGTAAGTATTGCACTATTTGTTCTTCGCGAGCTCGCGAGCATGCAGGCATCAGGCACTTCATTATTCCCTCCAGATGTGTCGATCCAGGTGAATAACTCGTCTCGGTTGTAGGGGCTCTTTGGTCCGGCGTTCACGACGTCGTTGATATCCTCTTCACCACCACGGTGTAGGTATGGTCCCTCCCACGACGGATGAGGAACTACATGTCCCAAATTATTCTGTTTTTCATGTATACTAACTAAATACCAGAAAAATCACGATAAGAGCAGTTGAATTGTGCACACTTAAGATATCTGTCAGTTTTTCTCTGAAACGTCAACAACGACGCATTTACGGCAACTTGACGTCCATAGCTAACGTTGTCTTCGAAAAACTAGGTTTACTAAACGCAAAAGTGACGCAAAAAGACGCTTGACATTGGAACGTCGGACTGACATCTGCACCAAAATGGCTGACGAGTCAGCTACCCTTTTATAGTAGCTGTACTTATACGCATGACGTCACAGTAAAGAGAGACAACGGAAAATTGGAGACCTCAATTGGCTGTTTAACCGAGAGCGCTTGTCGATCGGGCTGGCTAGGGTTGGGGTTGGCGATGGCGCAAATATAGGTGAACCTGCGCCCCGAGGACCCCAGGTAAATGAGAATGGCTATAGGATTGAATAATAGCTATTATTAGGTGCTTTCCTTTTACAACCTGAACTAAGTATTCTGACCTAAGTTGTTAGTGGTATCTCACTTTCGCGCATGTGATTTCTCGCTCTTTCTCTCTCTAACTTAAATCAGAACAGTGAGTTTTGTTGTAAAAGGAAAGTGCTTAATATAACGAGAATATTATGCGATTTATAATAACCGAGGACGTTGTCAGGTGACGAGGCGACAGCCGAGTTACCTGGACAACGTCCGAGTGTGTTTAAATCGCTAATATTCGAGTTATATTCAAAGCTTTATCGTATCATCATAGAATTAGATTCAAATTGTATCTCAGTGTAGTCAAAAGCTGTATTATTATTCTGTGGCTGTATCATCATCATGAGTGGCGAATGGCGATGCAAAAAAAAATCAACAATCAAATAGGTACCTACCTATTCATTATTTTCTTACATAACAAAAATTGCAAAAATTCGACAGTTTTCAAATAGAAAAGTCAGTTTGTGCATTGTTGGGATTTATCATGGAAAATTCCAATGTTCCCGCAAATATTTGGAGGGTAGCAGAGAGTACAAGATTAGATTTGTTGCCAGAGAAGTCAAAAGTATATTATGAAAAAGAATATCGGCTGTTTTGCGAGTGGCGAGTGCGAGAACAAGCGTGCAAGGTGCAGGGGAAAGCTATAGGTCGCGGGAACATAACCGTCACCCTGGCACCCGCTATGGCAACGTTGCAGGCACGCCGGCACAACGAAGCCGAGAACGAAGCGCCTCTTAGGGGGTTTTCCATTTCCCGACACAAGTCGACTTGAGTCGACACAAATCGACACAAATGCGTTCCATTTGATCTGTGTTCCTTTGTGTCATCGACACAAGCTAACACAAGCTGACACAAACCGACACAAATGTTTTAAATGGAAAGCGCCCTTACTAGCTTCTTGCCCGCGTTTGCGCCTGAGGGGGTGCCAAAGTACCGGTGTAGAGATTCGCTTGTTTTTGACATTACTCAGTTAAATCTTGAGTTTAGCACATTAGTTTTTATGACAAAGTGACAATTGTTCAATAAATTATCTATATATTTATTACAACTTTACAACTGTAGAAAATTGTATCAACAAGTACGTACTAGTGAAAATAACATCATATGTACCATATACTCATCTTTAGCACGCCATTTTTGTTCCCGCCAAGGTTCCCGCGACCTATTGTAGAGTTGACGGCACACCACAGGGACCTGTGGGCGCTAAACAGAAGAACAAAAGTCGTTTTGGACGAGTCCGTGTGTTGGAATAGGGGAAGCAACACCGTCAGCTGGAGTGATGGACCATTATCTGGTCAAAGGCAAACCTAAAATCCCACTGCAAATCTAGGTGCACCACTAGATGAACTAAGTTCGCGCAGTTAGGCTTCTTCTATGGTTAGGCTCCGCCCACAGGTCCCTCTGGTATTCCGACTACTCTATCTAACGTATTATGAGTAACTAAAAGGTATAATGAGCTACTGTAATATTATGATCCTAATAATTATTGGTAAAGGTTCAACATAAAGCAATCATAATAAATGATGATACGATAAACTACTATTATACCTACTACAAACACGTAGAAGTACCTATAGGGTAGAGGGGGGCAGGTTCGGACAGGAGGCACCTCCGGACACTACAAGTTTCCCGCCTTCTGTCAAATGCAGCGGTGTAATATTTTAGGGGTTGGTAGCAAAGGTGGTGTAATGCCAGTTCACAAAAAACAGTGCAGAAAAAAGAAGATTCATAGAAGCAGTGAAGTGAAATTTCAAAATGCTCATGAAAGCAAGTAACACAATACTCCATTCCTAAGATATGATACACTTTTACGTGTTTCAGTTTTTTATTTTTCAAGTGATGCATGCAAAAGAACAGACATTTGTGCTCTGCATCACCTATTTCCCACTTCTGGCAAACATGCGAAAGTGACTATCTGATTGCGTACAATCATTTTTTGACAGACGGGGCAGGTCCGGACGTTTCAAGCGGGGCACATTCGGACTGTCCGGAATACCATGAAATTCTTGGTGAAATTTTTGAGGCATTCTAAATCGCTTCCATTTACCACCCGTCGATGACGTTTCGACCGTCAGCAGGGCTGACATTGAATCAAAACTTCCCAAACCAATGAACGTGAGCGGAAGTTCCCGCTTGGCTGGTTACGTTAAGTTCAACATAAATTTTGACTCCTTGGACATTAAGTGCCCATTTTATATTATTTTTTGTACTTTCGTATTACTCTATTTTTATCTTCAAGCTTTCAAATGCACATTGAACATTATTCAATATTAGAGAATGCTGTTTGATTTGAGTTTTATATATAATGTCCGGATCTACCTCAGGCCTGTCCAGAACTGCCCCAGGGTGGGGTACATTTTTGGACAATTGCAACTGATTTTCCAAAAATTTATGACAGAAAAACTGCTTCACATTTTTCCAATTCAACTATTGCAAAAGTCGCCCAAAATATCAAAGAATTATATGATTTATGTTTCAAGTTTCACATTGTTTAAATCTGGCTTGGACCTTGATTTAGCAAAAACAGTCCGGATGTGCCCCCTCTACCCTACCTCATAAAACTGGATGTAATAATAAGATTATACTTAATTACCTACCTAGGTAGGTATAGGTAAGTATAGGTATATAATACGCACCTTTTGGAAACTTTTACAACAGGTATTAGGGAAATATGACAAAATAATGAAAATAACAATAATAATAACTGGGACATGGAGAATGGAGATGCCACATCTGTCTCTTCTATGCATCTGTCAGTTCGTAAAAAGTGAACAATCGAAAATCAAAGGAGCGGAAATGGAGTGGAAAGTCAACACTCAACAGCCACCTGCCGCCTTGATTTGAGGGCACGGTCACCAGCAGAGGAGCAAACTTTTTTACAGGTTTGCCAAAATCCTAAGATTTAGCACTACATTTGTTGACTTTGTTCGTCGAACGATGTAAGATGTAATAATAACATTGCACATTGCACATCCACCTCAACGAAGAAACTAGCATAGGCATCAAGAACTCCAAACACTACCAAAACAAAAACTGATGAAACAAAAATCGATTATGGTAATTTTATCATTTTGATTAGCCCCAAGGGTCAGCCCTTTTGCCACCGGTGCCACGTTGCCACCTTGCCTACCTTTTTTTGTTTTTTATAGCGAAGTCCGTAGCGACTAGCGCGAGTTATTATGCGGCCAACATAGACCAATCGTTACGATGCATGAGCGCTCTCGTAGATGGCGCCAGCTGTAAAAGTCGGAGTGAATTGGCATTTGACATTTGCAAAGTGTCAATTGTAGTGAATGTCAATCAAAATGGTCTTCGGCAGGAGAGGTTCAGGAGTGGCGATGTCGTAAACTTGTAAAATGCAATTTATAGTGCCGTGTCAAGCGGAATAAAGAAACGCAGCATGGCAGGCGAGGCCAGCCACAAGAAAAAGGGCAAATTGTCCAGGCAGGAATCGAACAGGTCAGGAAAAGGATCGGAGGTCGATGTGGACAGGCCGATCGCTGGTGCCAGCAGCACCCAAGACAAAACGAGCGGGGGCCTCAGGGTCTACAAAATTGTAGTTCTCGGTGATGGCGGTGTCGGGAAGTCCGGTAAGTTCAGCAGTGTTCCTTTATTACCTGCTCAAGTGGAATCTTGTCCTAATTCAAAGTTTTTCAGCTGTCACTCTCCAATTCGTGAACCACAGTTTTTTGGACTACCACGATCCCACAATAGGTACATAAGCTCTTTCATACTGATATTTTATAATTGACAAAGCCAGCTTATTGAGGATTGATCTGAGTGAGTTTAGGGACCATCGTGAGAGATGAGATATGATCAGTGTTGATGTAGCTATAAAGGTTTGTTTGGGAGAACTCAGATATCAATTTTGTGCTGTTTGCAAAAGTACCTGAGTAGTAATAAAGTTGCCATAAACTTGTAAAATGCAATTTATTGTCTCTTCACGTAAATTGTATAAGAGTATTTGGCTGACGCTTTTTGGCCCTACAATTTGGGGTATAGGGCCATCTTCAAAGCAATAAGGCCGAAACAAATAAGCATAAGCAATATACTTATACATATTAGGTGGAGAGACAGATTATTTATACAACTTTATTTCTACAAGATGTCTCCATTAAGAGAATGCCTCAAGTTTTACGATATTACCTGAGTAGTGGGTAGGTACCTATCTTTAGTGGACAGAGTACACAATAACACAATAGATATCAACAGGACACTCAATAACCTTAATTTCTGATGGCAAAATCCTCTAGGAACTAATGAAGGTAGATTCTTTAATTTTTACTGCTATGATAAAAGGCTGATAAACAATAAGCGCTCAGTTCCACCAATAGCTCAGTTGAATTTATTGGTCATATTCCAAATATAACATTTTAGTGGTAGAACTGAGGGCTAGTTCAGCAGTCATGTTTTCATGTTTTTTTATGAGATGAAAGTGACAGTAAGTACTTTAGCCCGATCTGAGTGTACCAAGCTAATTTGGGGCATAAGCATGATCAATAATTTTAAATGCCAAATAATGGAAATCTAGGCTATTCATACTTTGTGTAGGTACTTACTGTGAAGAAATACCAACAGGGGATCATTTCTTACTCCCTTCTCATTTTACTAGTAGTAATGTTTATTTTACTTACCTCAAATTGAGCTATGTTTCAAAAAGAGAAATGGGAATGAATACATGGAGGTAATGATAGCCTCAGTTAGATTGGTGTTTGCAAATATGTGGTTAGGGATGTTCTATTTTTCATCAGATGCATAGGTAGCATCTGGCATTGGCTTTTCTGGATAAGAAAAGACGGGAGGCATGCATAGAGGCATGCATCAACTCACTCAAACTGTCCTCGATAGTTATGTACTGTGCATACTGTAAGCGAAAAAAGCTACTTTGTGCTCTTCAGTGTTCTTTTTCTCCAATAGTTTTTGAAGAGGCGCAGCGTAACAATATGATATTTTTACAGAGGATTCCTATCAAAAACAAGCTGTCATAGATGGTGAGGCCGCCCTTTTAGATATCTTGGACACAGCCGGACAAGTTGAATTCACAGCCATGCGGGATCAATACATGCGCTGCGGCGAAGGCTTCCTAATTTGCTATAGCGTTACTGACAGGCACAGTTTCCAAGTAAGTGACTTCACGAAAACGTTTCTTGTACACATAATTTAGTTTAGTCTCATATGCAAAATGAAGTAGCTGCTGCCCTCATCGTTCAACAATTTGATTGGCAATTCAAGAATCAAGAAGACTGAATATGAATAATGTTATCTATTAGAGTAGTCGGAATACCAGAGGGACCTGTGAGCGAAGCTAACTGCGCAAACTTAGTTCATCTAGTGGTGCACCTAGATTTGCAGTGGGATTTTGGTTCGCCAGTGACCTGGTAATGGTCCACCACTCCAGCTGACGGTGTTGCTTCCCCTATTTCAACACACGGACTCGTCCAAAACGATTTTTGTTCTTCTGTTCAGCCCCGCCCACAGGTCCCTGTGTTGTGCCGTCAACTCTAATATTATGACTGTAATTGTTCAGAGTAGAACTACTTCTTGCCTCACAAAAATTAATGAAAAAGCGTGCCTTTCTGTAAGAATCAAACTGCGGTGGGCATTGCACAAAAGTCCGTACAATTCAAACTACATACACTTCAATTACAATTCACATACACTTCAAGTTGCACAGTACAAGCAACTTTTGAAACCAGCTTTGCAGTGGATCGTTTTCTAATATACAAGTGTCCCAACTTCAACCAAAATAATTTTAAGGGTGGATAGACCATCAGATATGAAGCTGACTTGACCATGAAAATGATGTCTCTCAAACACTTAATAACGGAGATACAGCCCTTCACAGTTTGAGTTATTTTTTTTATTTTTTTTTAGATTTGTTTGAAATAATTGAAATGAAATGATCATCTACTCTATAAGTTGAATTTCACTCAAATCCAACCAGTGGTTCCAAAACTGCCAAGGGCTGACGAGCCATGGAAAAAAAGTCGAATTTTGAAAGAAAAACTCCATACATATGAAGTTCGTAGTTGATTTCATTACCCCATATGAAGCTTTTTTCAAAATTCAACTTTTTTTATGATCCCTCAGCCCCTCCCTCCTCCACTGATTAGATTTGAGTGAAATTCTGCTTATGAGTAGGTAACAATATATTATTCTTTTACTTCGTGAAGGCGTGATCGACGTAATAAAATTCTTGGCGAAAGAACAAGAATTTTATTACGTCATCACGCCTTCCTGTAATTGGGTCATCCTTTTAAGATCAAAATGAGTAGGTAACCATCCAGCACAAATCTCTGGCAAGTTACAGCCAAATACCTCAACCCGTTCATGAATTATTCAAAAAAAGCAATAATAAGTCAAACTTTAAAAGGCTGTATCTCCGTTATTAAGCATTTGAGAGGCATGTTTTTGTGATCAAATCAGCTTTATTTTTGATGGTCTGTCTATCCACCCCTAAAATAAATGGGTTCAAAGTCAGAACCCTGTTTACAGGCTGTTTCAAAGTAAGTGCCTAGCTACTATATCTTCGGATTCAGCTTTAAAAAATATGAAGTTTGCGATAAGAGCGAATTGCAAGAGGTTCCCGCATAGTTCAATTTTTAAGATCGCTTTTTCAACCTTACTCTTTCACCGTTCAACTAATCAGCTTTGAATTTGCTATACGATATCACATGATGCACATCAGTAAAGTAATAGCTGCGATTTTCATGAGACCCATCCAGTGGCATAAATAAAATGGAACTTTCTTGTATGTTGCACTAATAAAGTTACGGCCCTTCAAAGTTCAATTTTATCTACGCCACTGGATGGCTGTCATAAGAATTGCAGCTGTCACTTTATTGTTACGCTTCATATGATACCGTACATCAAATTTAAAGCTGATTGGTTGAATGGTAAAAGAGTTGGGTTGGAAAAACTATTTTCAAAATTGAACTTTGAAGGGCCGTAACTTTCCTAGGGGGCACCTCTTCGTTCTTGTCGCAAACTTCATATTTTTGAAAGCTGAATCCAAGAATATATAGGTAGCTAGGTACTTACTTTTGAACCACCCTGAATAGTGAAATACGGGAAGGACCTTGTTCTGATGTCAGTTTGCCCTTGGTTTTTGAAAAATTCTTCAGGATAAAACCGCATTTCTCACCTCACAATGTGGGTCGCAGCTTATGAATACCTTGTCAAAGCCAATATTAGTGTCAGAAATGTCACCGACTGCGGCTCTTCATAATTTTTCACTCAATGGTGAAAGGTTCCATAGTCATAAGTGCTAGTTTTGAACCAAAATACTCATCATATCTTTTTTGTACAGGGTGTTCACGATAAAATTCACCCCCCCCCCCCCCTATAGGAGATTCCCCTTTGAGATATTTTGAAAAACTAAAAACTCAACGATTCTCAACGATTTTTACCAGGGATCTTGAATCGATCGTCTAAAAGTTTTCAATTGGTACCGTGTACAGGGTGAGACATGTAACTTTTTTTTTTCAAATGTAACACCCTATATTTTATTACCTCATTTTATGAAGCCTTTCTCCTTGATTACAAAAATATATAACATAAATGATTTATTTTAACAAGGAAGCTGTCAAAAAAATAATAAAATAGGTAGTCAAATAAATTAAAAATTACGCGACACCCTGTATAACGAACAAATTAGACCATTTATCCATGCAGAGTCGAATTCTGCAGACAAAATGCTGCAAGAATAACTTTTTTTAAAGTGAACTGTAGAAACCAAAGCCATCTTGCCGCGAAACAAAATTATTTGACTACCTATTTTATTATTTTTCCGACAACTTACTTGTCAAAATAAATCATAAGTGTCATATATATTTGTAATCAGAAAAAAAAGGCTTCATCAAATAACGAAATAAAATATAGGGTGTTGCATTTAAAATAAAAAAGTTACATATCACACCCTGTATATGGTACCAATTAGAAACTTTTAGAGGATCGATTCAAGGTCGCGGGGAAGAATCGTGAAGAAAAAGTTTTTAGTTTTTCGAAATACCTCAAAGGGGAATCTACTGTAGGAGGTGAATTTTATCGTGAACACCCTGTACAAGTTTCGATTCCTTGTTCAATTTCACAATTCACAAAAGTATTTCTCGCTTGCGGACGAAAACGATCGATTTGGAATTTCACCATCTTCTTATCCAAACCATGCACATGTTAAGATTGCATCGACTTCTGGCTCAGTACCTACTCGGAATATTACTCTGGATTGGTTTCAGTCTTCACAATAATGTTTATCGTCTTCATTGATCCCTCTGCAGAGTTCCCTCTTTCTCTTTTAGCTACAGCAAAATCTTCATTGGCCCATCGCCAGAGTTCCCCTTCCTCTTCTAGCTGCAGCCGAACCATAATCTTGATTAAATGCTGGAAGGCTACGGTTGGTGGCGCTGGAAAGTTCTTGGTGCTATATTTAGATGGCGCCAACCGTAGCCTTCCTGATTCACTATGGATGGCTACAGAACATTTAAAAATTCCGTCAAGTTCATTAAAAAGAAATCAATCATTTTACTTCCTTATCCGCCCGCAACCTTGATTCGCTTCATGGTCCCGTAACAAACAGATAGCCTGCGTTTTTACAATAGAAGTTTCCAATTTACCTGTGCTGTTAGGGTTCGGCAATGGCTACCATACATTTCCGGCTGGCGCGCATTCAAGCGCTTCTAACTGCAATGATTAAATTTTGTCCAGTATCTGTGTAAACCGTCAAGGTTTTCGTTTTTGCAAAGGTCTTTGGCATATTGGAAACTTCAAAATTCATTATAAACAGTTGAAATGTCAGATTACAACACAGACTCAAAAATGTTTCCGCATGTTTCCGCTAGCGGGCTATAATATTCGTCGGGGTAGACTAGGGACTGGATTCGGTATGAATTAAACAGGGCAGAAGCACACGTTGAGAAGACAAGAAGACGTTGCACAGCACTTTCTACATGACTACCACACTAGCTGTCACTTCTGACTTTTTTCAAATCTCGTCAACAACTGTTAACTTTGAATCGGAAATGTCCTGTCGCCATTGTCAAACCCTAACAGGCAAAATTGGAAAGGTCTATTCAGTACCAAAATAGCGTTTTCTCGATGAATGAAGACAGTCTATCAGTCACATCATTATTAGACGCTTTCCTTTACCATAAATCTGGCATAATCTGAGTTTGACTAACTTTGACTGAGTTCCTTATGTCAGCAATCAAGTCAGGTGAACTCAGGATTTTACTTCCTCCCTCACTCCTGTCAGTGTCAAGGTACCTTCGTGGCCATACTTATAGTGCTATTCTGTAAAAAATAACATTCCATAAACGCTCTGTTATGTGAAAATTCGTGTCAGCCATTGGCTGTTGCCTAGGTAATAACAACGTAACAGAGCCTTTATGGAATGTAATTTTTTAGAGAATCGCACCATTAGTTACTGAGTTGGATTCAAAAGTGAAAGAATCGTCAAAAACGACAATCACACAATGTCGCGTTTCGTCAAATTATCAAACGGTGAGTTTATAATAGTGATATATGTTTACACTGGTGACGTCAGATTTTAGCGTTAGTTCTAGACTACCACATATTTACTCAAGATTAGATAAGATTCTTACCTGTGTAAGTTAGGTCAGAATCTTTGCTGAGATGTAAAAGGAAAGCGCTTATTATTACGTTTTTATATGATATCTTCAGTCATCAGCCTTTTTGGCTTTCTTTGCTGATCATTCTGTGCTTAATTGTTTTATATTCTTACGTACCCAGCACTCCGATTCGCTTCACGATCCCGTAACTTTGGAGGGAAAAAATGATTACATAAACCGCATTTCTTCTTATTGATTCTTCTCCATCCTGACCTCCTGAACATTCTATTTCTCTTTGAAAAATTTGTCAATTCTAGCAGGCACTTATGATTATGGACCCCACTCTCACTAATAAAAACTAAGGACCTCGCTAAATAAACTCCAAGGTATTAATAATAGAAATGGCTATTGAAATGTTCTCAGGAAGCGCTTGAGTACCGTAAACTGATACAGAAAGTGCGGGCCTCTGAAGACACGCCGTTGGTCCTGGTGGGGAACAAATTCGACTTGCAGTTGCAGCGCAAAGTCACGACGGAGGAGGGCAAAACGCTGGCCAGGCAATTCGCGTGCCCGTTCTACGAGACGTCGGCCGCGCTGCGAACCTTCGTAGACGACGCCTTCCACACTCTGGTCAGGGAAATCCGTAGCAAGGAGCGGGAAAAGCTCGGCCTGCCGGTCACCGAGCGTAAACCTCACAGGCACAGTAAGTGGTGGCGTCTCCGGAGCATATTCGCCTTGGTTTTCAAGCGGAAGCGACACGCCTCATACAGCTCTTAAACTCGGAGCTGATATTGATTTAACACAGAAATGAAACTCGTCTGTTGTCGCCACCTCAGACAATCATTTTGCCGCAGCTCAGTCAGGTTAGATCATTGAATTGATTAAGGGAGAAATCACAAAATGAAACACTTGAAGTAGGTATGTCATCCACTTAAAATGACCAAAAATGGAACCAATCACAGACTGTTGAATGCTAAACTTTAGAATTTCACTGTAGTGTTGCCTTAAGCCTCCACGAAACAAATTACGCTTTTTTTATCGCATACAATGACATTTACGCTTTTACTACTAAATAGTAACCAGTACAAATTTTTGTCATACGTACGAAATTGCCAAAGTCATGTTCCATAGAAGCTTGGCGAAGTGTGATGTGACTTCAGTGGCAATTTGACTAACGAAAGAAAACTATGATAAAACTAATTACCTATGCTATTCAGTTTCTCAAGCACATCAAGTGAACTTTTTACACGTGACGTACGAAAAGCAATTTTCATTCTAAATCAGTGTTGATCAAAGTCAGAAAGTTATATTTATAGATTTCTATTTTTATAGAAAAGCGACCACTTCAGTCCAGTATTTCCATCACGGGTTAACTCTATCCTGAGGTTACAACTCAAGATTAAATGCCGTGATAACATTGTTCCAACAGTCATTGCTATGGAATTTACCTTTTGGTTAAAGTTGGCCAAAGTTGAAAATACTGGCCTTTAATGTTTCAGCCAAAGATAATTGCTCAAAGCACAGACCTCAAAGAACAATTGCAATAATTGCATGCTGCAAAACACTTCTTTTTTTGATCCCAAAAGCGCGGAGCACAATCAAGTTGAAATAATAGACACATCCAGATGGCTAGGGATGTTTTGTTTCGGTTAAAGTGACAACTTCTTGAGAAAACATTGCCCCATTTTGGAGATTTGTACTGCTTGGAAAAGTGATCTTTTGACTTTTGATAGTATGTTTGTTCACTTGTACCGTGATTCTAGTCGGCTGTGAGATTTTGTTTCTAGTTTCCCAATCTGAAATATAGAAAATCCCCAAAACTTTGCGGTTGGCTGTTCTGGCTTCATTTGGCATCTTTGATTTGGCACAGTTATTCACAAAGAGACACGAAGTCGTTCGGACCACTTTGAAACACATTTTTCACACATTTCCTTTCCTCTGCAGATCGACGGAACATTTTTGCGGGACGTGATGTCTGGCGGTTTTTCCCATTTTATTGGAAAATGTAGTAATTTTTCGACCTGTTCTTCAATTTTCGCCAATGAACTATAAATAAATCAAAGCAGCTTTGACATTTTATAGCCCTTCGTCCAAAAATAGGGTTTTGATCGTATTTTGTTTTTTCAAAGAGTTATTGTTTTTTGTGAATTTTGGATTTTTTAGTATAAAATCTGCCAGCGATCATTCTCGACCTTGAAATTAGACAGGAACGTACACAATAGCTGTATCAAATGGTTACATGAAACAATCTGATCTCACTGGCCATCAGAAGTGGTAAGGACCGGCACCTCTTTTGGGACTATGACAAATCAAGCATGCTCCGACATTACATGATAAATAGCCCAAGATGGTTCAAAATGCACCAGTGGCAAGTATCCGTTGCATTGCGATTGCCATAGTTACTGATTTGTCTCATCGTGGATGCTTTTTTACACCTCAATTCTAAGTCCGTATAGGTATCACTAAGGAATCAATAACTCAATAATATTCCGGGATATAGATGTGCGCTTTCCAAAAATGTTACCTAGAAAATACTGCGACTTGTTTTCTCAAAACGGGATCTTGCTGAAATCAGGCCATTTTTGCGTTCTTTCCATTGTCACCCTGTATATCATGCATGCATAAGGCCCAGCAATCGGGCGACCTTGTAGTCAAAAGATTACTCTTTCGAGCACCACAAAAATTTCCAAACTCAGGCAATGTTTTCTCGAGAAATTGTCATTTCAGCCAAGACTGAATTTCGGGGTGATCCCTAGACCATCAAATGAATTCATCATTAATGAATCAAAAAAATCCTAAGTCGAGAAACTACTGAATTTTGGCTAAACGTCGCTGTCAGACTCAATATACACAATAGAGCGTTCAATATTCAATACAAGGAGGTTGTAGTAATCATAGCAGGACGTAGTTAGCTCAGATAGATGTAAACTAAACTGCGCAACAAATATGTTGTCGCGAGGGAAAAATTGGTCCGAGTTTGAACCACAATAACTTTTGAATGACACAAACCATTTCGATTCTGTTTTGACGGTTAGCGAGCTCAGTCTTTCCGTTATTCATCTTCAGGAGGTGAAGATCAGGAAGCTCCATGTAAAATATCTACAGGGTGAAATGTAAAACAGTACAAAATTTTAGCAAATTCAACGGACCCCCATTTTCAGAATAATTTTTTTTCTCAAACACAAATGAAAGGATTATGAAGCGTTATGCTTAAGCTTGCGTCCAGTTTTGAAATTTTTGGAATCGAAAGTCTGGTTCTGGTTTTTCTCTTGGAGGGTGCTGATTTATCCTATCCCTACAAAGAAGACTATGTTACTCTGACGATAGGAGGTTGCAATTCACGAATATTGTTGCTTGAACGGTTCTCAGCAACTGAACTCGCAGACCATCTGGAATACCTTGATCAAGGCTTCAAAAAGGGGGCCCATTCAAAATGGGCGACACAGGTGTTTTCCTTAAAAATTGAATTTGATCAGATTTTCACAATTGAAACAAGCTTTCTTTGCGATTTTGACCTCCTGAACTTGATGCTGATGGTCAATTTTAGTTTTTGATGATGACAGGCTCTCTAGGCTAACATAGTCTTCCTTGTAGCGATAGGATAAATCAGCATCCTCCAAGAGAAAAAAAATCATAAAGTCAAAAATGTTTCAAAAATTTCAAAACTGGGCGCAAGCCAAAACATTACGCTTTATGATCCTTTCATTTACATTTGAGAAAAAAAAAATCTGAAAATGGGGGTCTCGTATATCTGTTCAGAATATGCCTACCTACAGTCCATTTTTTTCGTGAATGCGAAAGTGTTTCCAATTTGCACCACAATGTTTTTTTTTATGGACCTACCTGTGTCAATTTCATAGGTACAGTACAGTACAGTCAGTTTCCAGGGATATTACTGTCGCGATATCCCTGGTCGCGATGCAGAAAAAAGTTGTCAGCAAAACTGTCATTTAATATTTCAATTTTTGAATTAAATTGGACTGAAGCATCATTGGCACACAAAGAATCCAGTGTGGACTTTGCACCAAAGACTGTTATTCTGTAAAACATGTGCCTATGTGCAAATCTCACTCGGTCTTATGTCTTATGTTCCAACTGGATTTTTAAATGACACTAACATAGGTTTTTTTCTCTCCAATAGTTCTTGTAAGCCACTGATGCTATGGTAGCCACATAAACATAATAAACTGGGTGGTTTCCCGCAAATCGGCATGATTTTTTCAAATTTTGCAAATTTAAAACCTAAAAACTGTTGGTGGTCAACTTCATGCCTGTGAATAACCTAAAAAAATATTGGAAAACCAAATTTTGGTTAACGTTGCAGACATTATTATCGATGTGACCAGCGGAGAATCTAGTGATTCATCTTCATCAGATGAACAACCAGAGTTTACAAAAGCAATTAGGGTTAGTTATGCGATGCCGGTGTCAACTGTCAAGCTTGAATGGAAGATCACCCTTGACCATAACCATTCTCTTATTCGCGATTTCAACTACCGATGGGGGCGCTGTAAACAAGATGGAGGATTGTAAGTTTTTCTGTCACCTGACTCACCTGTCATCGTGCGTTGTATAACGGTTGTTGTATTTGTGATATTTGGGCTAATTGATTAATGATCTCTATTTAACAAAAGTTCATTTTCTTGAATAACTCGATTACCTATACGAGTATTTTGGCGATTCGCGCGATTTGCAATGGCAATCTGACAGAAGCGACAGAACAGAAATGACGTAAAAACTTACAAACTAGGTTCGCCATTTCAGCCGCCAGAGGGCGTCTAGATTTTTGAAATCGCGAATCAGGCCGAATAAGCAGATGACAGTAAGAGACGGGAAATTACTGAGCAGCTAACTACGCAGTCGGTGTAAAAGAACGGTCATCTGCGAAAACTGCTGCATCCACCGCGTAAACGAACGCACCCGCGAAAACAAGAACCACTCTGAAGACCAAGAACTCCGAGAACAATTCTTGAACTTTTCCGTTTCTTGGTCTATTAATGCTTTTTATATTTACTCGGAAACAACTTTGACGTCTTCAGGTCTCTTCTCTAACACGGAAGTGTCAGTTTATTGACTCACAAACAATTTGGCTACAGGTCTTGCATTGCCTGACAGTTAAACTAATAATATAATCAGTCGGTTAATCGCGGCGTATTCATTTTATAACATTATTAGATGTATCATGATACAATATCAATAATACATTTTCATTTCACCAACATTCGGCCTGATTCTATAAGGGAATGGTTATGGTAATCACCGTGCTTACGATGAAATTGCTAGGGCAACGGGCCTTCCTATTGGCTGTCGCCATAGCAATTTGGTAGTAAGCACGGTGATTACCATAACCATTCCCTTATAGAATCAGGCCGATTGAATGCTATCCAACATTGTATGTGATTGATTAAAAGTGGATGCTATGCTAGTTCTTTCAGTACGAATATTTCATTTTTTCAAATATCACGTGTGTAAGTTTTAAATGTTTTAAACTTAAACACAAGGTAAGTATTGCTTGTTGATGAATTCTTGCTCCTCAACAGATGGTTTGACCGCTTAGTCCAGTCAACGAATGCTTATAAGGGTGGTGTAGAGTGCACGGAGGGAGGCAGAATTTTTGACTTCAGGGATGAGTTTGAGGTAGTTAGAAGGTGAACATACTAAAAGTCCCTAACTCTAGGAGGTGCGCCGGACGCAAGGGCTCCGGAAAGCCCAATTTTTCGGACTTTTTTTTGTTTTCCGCTTAAAATTCGGGAACAGTTGGTCCTATAAAAAAGGTCGCGTCTAATTTTGGGAGCTGATTAAATTTCCAACATTTTTGTATTCTTCTATCTCCAACCGTTTCCCAGTTTTTCGCTTCTGGAATTCACCTTTTTCTGGAAAATACTGTTTTCGGACATACTATTGGTCAAGCTATGCTCTCAACACTTGAATTAAATCTTGAAACCTTAAATCTTCTTTATGAAATTGACCGCAACCAATTAAAGTGAAGATTAAATTGGCTTCGTAATTACATTTATTTTGCCGATGGGGGATTTCTTATTCACGAAGTCGTCTGGCAAAAAGAAGCAAACAAAATATCAGCTATTTGTGTCGGATACATAAAGATTCCTACAGAACCACTGAAGATTTTACGAGGAGGTGAAAGTTGCACTATGGTTTTTGATGGCTACACAAACACATCAAAAAGCACCAAAGTTGGCGAATAGAATCGTCGATATCGACTCAAGAAGTGCGTAGATATACAGTGCACCATGGATACTGAATTGACTGTCAAACAGGAAATCTTCCTCTCGAATTCAAACAACAAGAACCACCTGATCAAGCTGTTGATGGGAAAACTGGTGGAGAACAACATCAACGCCATCCAAGCAGAAGACGATGCAGACATCAAAATTGTATCTCACAGATATTCTACAACCAGTCAGCCATCAAAGAATCAGTTTTATCATGAAATTATCTCTGTGAAACCTGGCAGAGGAAAAGTCTGAACAGCGACTTATGATTTACAAGAGCTGCAGCAGCTTGGGCTGGAACATATTCTATTCGTACAGGTTGTGATACCACCTCCGCAGCCTTTAGGAAGAGCAAAGTCAAGTTTGCTAAATTGTACATAAGGGACAGACCACTGAAAGAAGCAGCTGAGGTATTCACTAGCCTTTCATCGTCACCAAGCGAGGTTGAAATGGCTGGGAATAATTCCATTCTCAGGTGGTATCTGGTGGTCCAATTAGGGATTATCCTTGGATGAGTTCAGGCAGGGATCATCCTTGGATGAGTTCAGGCACCAATCCTTCGTAAAAGCGGTTGCATCCATTAAACCTGACATGTCAACCATCCCACCAACTGAGGGGTCCACGAAACACCACTCCTACAGAGTATACTACCAGATCCAGCAGTGGATGGGAAGGGTACTGCCGTCGGATTTGTGAGGTGAAGGAGTACTTGGTTGGGGGGGGGGGGGGAAATCTGAAACTCGTGTCCAAATTTACGGACAAAAATACCGCCCCTGACGAAATACTACAAACTATATTTTGTCGGTGCTAGAAAGACTGACACAGGAAGGTGTGGATGCAGAAAGACATCTTGAATTGCACTTCAGCATGCCTTAACTGCCAGGGCAACTGTCACAACGCAGTCCCCATCAACGAGGATGAGGAATACGAGGAATGTGATCCGACTGCAGACTCGTTGGACGATTCGTTTGGTGTGGAGTGAGCACAGAGTGGAGTGAGTCCCCTGAACAATTTTCTCTCCAAAAACATGAAATTAGATACCTACTTCCTTGTTCTTCTTTGGAAACAATTGATTCCCTGATAAAAGTAGTTCAAACCATCATATTATGTTGTTTTATAGAGGGACCTACCTGTTCCACTGTCAGCCATTATTACACCCAAAAATGCAACATGTTGCAACAAATAATAAATTAAAAAATGCAAAATTAATATAATTATGAAGACAATTGGGTCCTCTTTACTTTATTTGGTTGAAGTTTATTTTGCAAAGAAGATTTAGGTGTAGAGAGCATAATTTGATGAAAAATGCGACTGTAAACAGCATTTTCCGAAAATAGAAAGAATTTACGAAATAAAATCAGCTTTCAAAAAGAAAAGCGATTTTTCTCAAAGGACACATTGTTTTCGAGTTATAAGCGAAAAACAAAAAAAGAAAAAAATTGTACTTTTCGGAGCCCCCCTGCGTCCGGCACTCTTCCTAGAGTCGAGGACTTTTAGAATGTTTACCTCCTAACTACTCCAAACTCATCCCTGAAGTTGAAAATTATGCTCCCCTCCATGCAGTCTATAATCATTCATTGACTGGACTAGCTGTAAAATTAGCAGTGAGTGATCATTCAGATAACAGCTCATTGTTGGCCATTTTTTCTCAACACATTCTGGCTGTTTTAAAGCCTATTCCAGTTCTAATCTGACTGAACTTTTTTTTTATATCCTTGATGTGTGAATGAGGCGCATTTTTTCAAGAACCAAAAACGAAGCATTCTCTGCAAAAATGTGCTTCATTTGTGTCTCAAGGAATCAGTGTACACATTTGCTTAATTGTTATTTTGTGCCCCTGAGGTGTCATGACCAAATTCTTGATTTATTTTCTACAATACGAATTTAAAGCAATGAGGTATTTCACCCAACTTCCGCAAGATAATCAAAAGAAAAAATGTCATCTAAAAAAATGGACTAGATAACATTAAAAGAACACTGAAGCGCCGACAATAACGATGGAAATCACGTTGTCTTCAAGTGGGTGTAGATCACAATAGCACAAAACAAAGTTGAATGAAGGTACCTCATTTCCACAGAGGCCAGGGAATTAACATTCCTATCCAAATCAAGAATGATTTTTCAGTACTGCCACTGTTTGTTTTCATACAACTGAGTCTTTCGCATTGTAATGTGAATGTAAATATTAGAGTTTAATGAATGAGGATGATGAAAAAGATTACAAATAAAACAAAAAGGAAAACAGCAAGACCAATCGTTGCATTTATGTAGTAGAAAGTATATTATGTATTTTTGTATATGTTGGTTGTTGATATTTTTATATTTTATTATTTATATTTATGTTTATGTGTACCACAAAGAGGCTTTAACAAAAATATTTAACCTTAGGTATTAGCACCATATTTTATTGGTCGAGACTACACATTACATTTTAGTACCTGTTTGCTTGTGTGTGAGAATTTTTGCCTTATCATTGTTGTTACCTAAGAGAGGATTGAAGAAGTGAAATACAGGGTAACATTATCCCTTCATAAATGAAAAATATATGTAATCCTCAAAACTGATCAGCTCCTGGTCATATAACTGTTGCTCTCTACCTGTTTCTTCTTACTAAATCCCAGTCAGTTATGAATGTTCGATGATGTATTTTATTTAATATATAAGACTTACATGTGTAAATTTGAATCTGTTGAATGTTTATTCAAGAAAGCAAAAAGCAATGGATTTCATTAACGATTTCAATTTAAGAAATAATTTTTCAAGCTGTACATCATGGTAACGGCAGTTAACCAAATAACCCAACCACACTAGAGTAAAATTACTGACTGCAATAGGAATCGCTGTTAACTGGTAGTTATCCACTTCACAACTGATCCAAAAAGCGATATGTTGTTAGGTCGTAGGTCTATTTGTATTCCATACGTTAACGAAAAAAAATCAATCATTTGAGGACGGGTATAACTGTTTTAGTATTTTGATGTATCTAGATGGCAGCTTAGCCTTGAAATTAAACGGTTCATTTGTAAATGTGCCCTTAACACCCTCTATTGAAGATTTATTCATTGTTTACCAAAATTACTGTGATTCATTACAAGTTTGTTTACCAAGAAGCCAAAAATTTTATACACTTGATTTGTTGCAATAGTAATGCTACTACTTAAAAAGGTTTATATTGCTTTGAGTATTAATAATCTTTTTTTATAGCATAAAATAATTCTTTATTTTTATCAAGTATTATTTATTTGTGTTTTATAAAATGTGAAATAAAATGTTTTGTTAGAAATGGTTGCATTTCGCAGTACGTCCTCGTCCTTGGCCGATTTCATGTCCAGACAAAAATATTCATGGGATTTATTATTTCATCTGATCTTTTTATCTACTATTAGGTTTGCTCGGTTTGTTCCATCAAGAGGTTTCAAACTAGTCAGCACCAATAGGAATCGAGAGAATCAGTTTGCAAAGTGATTTGGGCAGTTCTCATTGGCTCTGACTAGTTTGAGATTCCTGATGGAACAAACCCATTATAGCTCACATTTTTTCAATTGCTACATGATAAGTGACTGCATTAATAACGAGTATGTGTTGAGTTCAGCATCTAGAAAATTTTTGAAGCACTTTCTCAACTGATCCTTTTCAACTTGAGATGCAAAACTGAAGTCGATTGCATTATATCCCACAGACCACAAATCAAGCTTGGTAAAGCCTAATTTCGAAGCGGCATACATTTCCTTCGACAAGTCTGTCCCAAAAACTCCCTTGTCGTCAGTCTGAAAATATGGTATTCCGTTATTTGAAAAAAAAAAAGATTTGATGTTAACTTACACATAATACAAATGGTAGTTTTTTCTTGAACCACTCTCGAACGTGATGACTACTGTAGTCTTTGGAAGTTTTACAAATAACATTTGAAGTCATGCAACACTCTGGAAAAATAAAGTACGTATCTAATAATAATTTGTGAAACATCATACAATAAGGTTACTAATTCGTCTAAGACGTTTGAACGCGTTCCTCTATCCTTTCCAAGCCTTTCCTACCTGAGCTAACCTACGCATTTCTGCGAAAGTGAAACATTCTACATCTCTGATGAGCAAAAAAGTGACGCTCTTGGAAACATTTAGGAAGTTTTTTAGTACACCTATAACTTTTGAACCGGCAAATGGATTTCGATGATTTTCATTTAATTTTGCGAAGTAGCTCAGCTCTTGAGGAATGAAAGCGTGCTTTCCTATACTAGCCGCTGGTTCCAGAAAAAGATAATGAAGCTGATCTCTGATTACCGCATTTCTTTTTTGGCAAATTCCAGCTGATTGATCAAGATGAGGCCCTACAATACCTATCCTATGTAGAAAAACTATTGTTCATCTCAGTCTCTGTCTCAGTCCTCAACTACAGTGCTCAACAATTGAAGTGGAACACCTGATAATTTTGGTCAAATTTAAATGGTCGCATTTTCTCAAGAAAAAACCGTTGCAATTAGATTTTTTTCCTGGACAACTAATGTCTTAAGGTGCGTTCAGTCAGCTTATTTAGCCGCAAGTTTTAATTTTAGTCGCAAGCGCAGTGACGCCCATTCGCTCTTGTGAACCAGCCTCCTCAGAACAGCCAATAAGCGATGCAGCGCTTACGACTAAAATTAAAACTTGCGGCTAAATAAGCTGACTGAACGTACCTTTAGGGCTCGATACCAAGTTCCAGGCGCAAAAGTTAGGACGGCGTAACTTGCCAAATTCGGTCTGATTGGCCGTTGCTATAGTAACCGCACTTACGACGGTCTCAGCCCCAACTTGGTATCGAGCCGTTAGACTACAAACATGATATAAAGGTGAATTCAATCACCTTATTTAGCCGCAAGTTTTAATTTTAGCCGTAAGCGCTGCATCGCTTATTGGCTGTTCTAAGGAGGCTGGTTCATAAGAGCCAATGGGCGTCGCTGCGCTTGCAACTAAAACCACGGCTAAATAAGCTGACTGAACCCACCCTAATTCTTTCTTGTTACAAGCTTTCCGTAGGTATTGTTTATACAGGGTGTAGTAGTGAGGTACGGCAAAAATGTAAAGTTTGCACCCCTCCCGATCCGCCAAAACATGTTTTTGAATTTTTTGAACTCGTTTTGGAAAAACATTGAACCCATACCTCGAAACGGTTTTTTGGGCTTCCGTCTATCTTTGTTAATTACAGGGTGATCTCAAAAAAGTGATATTCTAGGCTTTCAATGATAACTCCTTTCATTGTTATCCAATTTCAAACATCTTTGGCTCATATTGAACCGGAAACTTCAGGTGAGAGTTGTGGGGTCAAAACTTATTGAAGACAATAATTCAATATATGGGGACGTGTTAGAAGTGACCCGAATGCAAAACAGCTTCCGACTGTTCGTTTAATAACAGATAAAAACAAATTGAAACGTGTCTTCAGAGGATCCGCTAATTCGGACCATTTCGATCTGCTTTTCGCTTTATTAGTTGTTGTCCAAGAAATGTCCGTGGTAGAACCAGAACTTAACTGCGTAGTTTCGCAAAAAAATCGCATCCCTTATTTACCTGGTAGGCGGTCGTAACCCAAGTTACAAAATTCAAAACTGGCAGGTATACGTGTTTTATCGCCAAGGACCATTTTTGTGATTGTTGTGAATTTTGTAACTTGGGTTACGGCCGCCTTCAGGTAAATAAGGGATGCGATTTTTTCGCGAAAATTTCATTCATCTGTCAAATCTGACATTCTAACAATAAAAGTGACAGTTTTCTATTGCTGTTTGAACCAATCAGATTCGAATTGGGCGATAAGGTAAAAATGGAAGAGCACTACTTCTCGACTTCAGCCACCAATTTTTCACGGTAGGTAGACACCACCACAACATCACTTTCGTCGACCCTAGTTTCCTGGGGAAACCACTATTTCCACAGATTTTCCAAGTGTCAACCCAGCAAAGAAGCATCACACTAAAACATTGCTAGAATTTTCTAAGAGTTAGGCAACCAATTAAACAGCTATGTAGGACGCTTCCTTCTGCCTGTACTTACGTACGTCGTAGGACATTGGTGGATAAGTAATGGAAAGAAGAAACATGTTACAGAAAAAGAACACAGCAATAGGAAAGTGTAAAATGTTCGGAAAATCTGTGGAAATAGTGGTTTCCCCAGGAAACTACGGTCGTCGAAAGTGATGTTGTGGTGGTGTCTACCTACCGTGAAAAGTTGGTGGCTGAAGTCGAGAAGTAGTGGTCTTCCATAAATACCGACGATAATTTTGCACTAGTGCATGAAATCGATATTTTTTTTTGTGTTTTCATACTAAGACCAACAGCAGACATAAACTCAAATATGTCCTACAGTAGTGCCATCGTGCACTTCAGGACCTTCACTCTTTTCTTGGGAAGCACGAATTGCGAATATAAGTATGTCGCCAATATAGTGCTCCGCGAGATCTCAATGTTGAAAGACTCAAAGTGTCCCGATGTTTATGGCATTACTGCGGAATTCTGAAAAATACTGCAGACATTATAGTCACACCTTTGACATCCCTCTATTATCATTGCATTGAGGAAGCATGCATTGCATTATATTTCCTAATTCTTTCAAAATAAGCAAAGTTTTGCCAATATATAAAAAAGGCAGTTATTCACTACCAGAGAACTATCGGCCCATTGCAATTATTCCAATATTTGGGAAGGTGTTTGAAAAATTGTTGAAAAATAGAGTTATTGACTACCTTAATACCTCGTACGTGCACTCGTGCTCTTTCCCAACTAAACTTGCATTCGTGCATATTTTCCAAAAAAATATCGATAATTTTCATTGCACTTGGTATATTACTACTGAAAACACACAGTGAAGTTTTGATTCTACCACGGACATTTTTCAGACAACTAAAGTAAAAAACAGATCGAAATGGTCCAAATTAGCGGATCCTCTGAGGACAAGCTTTAATTTGTTTTGCCTTTCATCAAACGGATACTCGGAAGTTGTTTAGCGTTCGGGTCACTTCTGATACGTCCCCTTACATAATGTCTTCAATAAGTTTTGACCTCACAATGTTCTCGCTTGAAGTTTCAGCTTCAATATGAGCCAAAGATGTATAAAATCGGATAACAATGAAAGAAGTTATTGAAAGCCGAAAATATCACTTTTTTTGAGATCATCCTGTAATTAACAAAGATATGGACAAAAATCCAAAAAATCGTTTCGAGGTATGGGTTAAATGTTTCTCCAGAACGAGTTAAAAAAATTCAAAAACATGTTTTCGCGGACCGGGAGCGGTGCAAACTTTACATTTTTTGCAGTACCTCACTACTACACCCTGTATAAATAATAAGAAAAGCTTGCAACAAAAAAAAATTATATCATGCTCTAGTCTAAGACATTAGCTGTCCAGGAAAAAAATGTATTGCAATTCGGTTTTTTCTTGAAAAAATACGACCATTTTAATTTGACCAAAATTTTCAGGTGTTCTACTTGAATTGTTGAGCACTATATTTATATTACTAGAAACTAGAAACTGCAGCATTCCCATGGGTATGGTGGTATCAGCTGTGCTGTAACTGACCAAAACAGAAATCGAATATGCATTTAAAATGGTAGCTTTTAGACTCCCCGCTCCCCCCCTCCCACAACCAATGTCAATGACGAACAAGGCTGGGCCACAGAGTATTTAGATATAAATTGAAAAAATTCTTCCATCCTTCTTCCAATGGTGTTGACGTTATAGGTACTTTTTATTTTGCTTGTAGTTACACCATAAATAATTATTAATACTTCTTTGGCCAACCGGTTTCGCTGTTAAGCATCGTCAGGGCTGTAATAAGTTTTATGAAGCTGTTGTAGGTATATTAAAATGAGTAAAGGATCTTACTTGAGAAGTGACATTTTGTTATTTATAATTATGTATAAAATTCAAATGTTTTTTCAGGTGTTATGATCAGAAACTAGTTGGTCCAAGATTACAATGTATATAAGCATAAAAATATAACGATAGTGGACTTAGAAGGTGTTGCTACAATGAACATTTATTAGTACCAGATGTTATGGATTTAGGTATTGTTGTTCCCCATCTAATAAAATATTCATTGTAGCAACACCTTCCAAGTCTTCTGTTTGTTCATTAAGACAGTGGAAATTATGATCAGATTTAAGTCTTAAAATTTCAAGTGATTCTAGTAAAGTTCTTTGTTTAAAATTTTATGAAAAGTGTAAAAATTTGACATTTAAACTTGGGTCGAAGTTATGTTGAGATAAAATGATATGGCTTGCAAAATGCGATTTACTGTCCATATAACCTATTCTTTTTGATTTTATTATGTCTCTGTTATGCTCATGAATTCGTATCGAAAATTTTCTTCCTGTATGGCCCACATATTTTGCGTTACAAGTACCACAACTAAGTTCGTAAACACCTGATTTTTCTTCTCTTGGAAGAAAACTTTGGGATGACTGAGAATTTGTTGTACTTTTGAATTGGTTCTGAAGGAAATTATGATGTTCGGGTTTGTTCTTTGAAAAATGCTTGCTATCTTATAAGATGTTGAACCAAAGAAGGTTAAAGACCTGTAAGTTCTGTTTGATTCTGTAGAGATTATTTGTCTGCTTGTTGTGTATTTTGAAAGGAATTTATTGAATATTTTGTCAATAAATGAACGAGGGTAGCCATTATTGAGTCCTATTTGTTTTATTGTTCGATATTCGTTCTTAAAATCTTCTTTTGATAAAGGTATTTTGAAAAGTCTATTGAAATAACTGTTGAATGCCGCTTTTTTGGTTGAAGCAGGACTACATGAATCAAAAGGAATGATCAGATCTGTTGTAGTACCTTTTCTGTAGATGTTAAAGTCCAGCTTATCGTTATTTCTTTTTATTTGTAGGTCTAAATAATTCAAACAGTTGTTTGTTTCTTTTTCAATTGTAAATTTGATATTTTGGTGTATATTGTTCATGTAACTCAGTAAATCGTTTAATTGATCATCGTTGCCTGAGAAGATAACTAAAATGTCATCTACATAACGTGTATAAAAGGAAATAAATTGTTTATAGGGATTGGTGTTGTTCATTATATGTGACATTTCTAACTTGTTCATGAAGATATCTGCTAATAGGGGAGACAAATTAGAACCCATGGATAAACCTTTCTCTTGAATGTACGTTTTCTCATTAAATTTGAAATAATTTTGGCTCAACGAAAGACCTAACAGTGTACACAAGTCTAGGACTTGGTGAGTTGGCAAATCAGTTTCAAACAACATTTCTCTAATGATCTTGATGCAGTCTTGACCAGGAACTGAAGGGAACAAGTTTGTGACGTCAAAGGATACTAAAGATGAATTGTTGTTGAGAACGACTTTCTCTAATTTGTTGATTAGATCTGAAGAGTTTTTGATTGAGTAGTCGCTTTTGAAATTTGTTACATTACGTAAAATTTTGTTCAACTCTGGAGATAGTATTGAGCATGGTGAGTTTACGTAAGAGAGGAGAGGTCGAATAGGTACATTTTGTTTATGAACTTTTGGCAGGCCATACAGTCTTGGCATGTACTGGTTTTGTGGGAGAAGGTTTCTTGTGTTGACCTTAAAAGTATGTAATGTGTCGTTGCAAGCTCTGATAGTGTCTTTGAAGCACTTGATATAGTTATTGTGAGGATTTGTGTTGATGACTCTGAAATCGCCTTGTGATAGAAAATTTTCAACTTTTTGTACATAATCGGTTTTGTTTAAAATAACAAGACTTTGTCCTTTATCTGCTTTTGTGATGATTAGGTTATTATCTTTCATGTTTTTCTTTATGGAACATAATGCTTTCTCAGTCTTTGTGGTTTTCTGTGTATTTTACTTTCCCGGCCCCCCACGAACTCGGAGGGAAAGTATTGTAATCGTGCAGAAAAAAAGTTTTGGGATTACGCCGGATATATCCATTTTGAGGTTTTTCAAGACGATTGAGACAATTTCCAGAATGATGTCTGTCCGTATGTCTGTATGTGTGTATGTCTGTGATCTTCCACGATAACTGCCGAAACATTGATCCGATCGACTTGAAATTTGGTATGCAGACGATTTTTCGCCCTGGAATGACCGGATTAGTTTTTGGCTGTCATCTGTCAAACAGAAGTGTCACTATCAGCAAATGACAGAAGCTACATCTCACAAAACTTGACTTGCGATATGTCATTTGAAAGCCCTTGAAGAACTGTATTCAGAACAGTTAAAAGTATGTTCCTACCTGTTACCTGTCAAATTATAAAAAATATCAAAGTCTGGAACTATGCCATTTAATTATTCAAAATCTATACGACAGATGTGAACCAAACCCGGCAGGAAGCAACATTACCAAAGAATCAAACTAATGCTGAAGTTGGAGTTTCCCACCGTTTTCCGGACAAGCGCTATGAATTTTCAAAGTTTGGCCTGGCCGAATTCAGCCGGGCTTGCCTGTTCCTCGATTTTTGGCCTATTCAATTTTTTTAGCAACATGGCAACCAAACCGGTAGGTAACTACGTTTTTGTTACGAATCGTATCAATGTCAAAGTGACAACATGAACGCTGTTCTCGGCAGGTTCTCGGTGTTTTCTTTTGTATCTTCTTGCATTATTTGGGGCAACAGTGCGAACCGATCCTTTGTGTTGTTTGGGGCTCCGTAAACCTCCTTGTGTTTTCTGTAGTTTTAGCAACTCCAGTATGCTCATTCCATTGACGTATATGTACAAACTGTAATGTGTGCAGTTCCCTTATTTGATTCGGTACCAGGGCCCCATCCCCATGGTGTCTGCTGTTCAAGGCCCTGATGGGGCCCCCATCTGTGTCTATCAGATTTTGCCGTTTCAGGCCAAAACTGCGGCCTTGTGTCTTCTTGGGTTCGTTGAAGCCCTCTAGGCTCCTGGTGTCTACGGGTGTCTCTTGAAGCCCCACTGAGCCCCCCCTTTTTTTAGTTTTCAGAACTATCGTGCCTTCAGGTGTGGTTCGGACCTAATTTCTTGATGGGCTCGAAGTCTCATTTCAGAGGTCACCACTTGGGGGCCCTGAATTGCACTCAATTAGAACTCTGCCCCAGGTTTTCAATCCGCGACTGATTTTCACCGGCTATTTTGCAAACAATAATTTAGGTTGCATCATTGAAGGTAACAGTGCGCCCCGATTAATTGTGTCTTCAGGTGTTGTTTGGGGCTGCGTAAACCCCTTTGTGTGGAACTAGCATTGCATTCTTGAGATATCACAACAGTTTACTACCTGTAGCTCCAATCAAATCGAAATCAGGTACGAAAACATAAGGTCAGCCTGGAATGACCTGATTAGTTTTTGGATAGATGATTTCGATCGGGAGTCCTCAAGGGACACATTGGGTCTGGGCTTGTCTGGATGCAGCATTGCATTCTCCAAATTCGCAACAATTGTCTTCCTAGTTCTACCTTTCGAAGTATTTTATCACTATGGAAACCTAAGAACCTGTCACTTATTTTGTAGGCTCAACAATGGATGCAGAATGATCGCATAACGCACAACTTACTAGAATTTTTTCAATCAACTTTTCAATTAAATCCAACTTCCCCGAAGGGACGCCTAAATCAAACTCATTACTGACGTCCCTGAATACCGCCGGGAAAGTTTTGTGTCGCCCCACAACAGATTTCTGAATTTGTAATGGGGCCTTGCAATTGAAAAACTCAACGTGAGGTCGCCACTACTGTAGGGGGCGCCTACTTCGATAAAGCGGCCGTAACGACGCGAAAAACAGGGGAGTTTGAGTAGTTTGACCAGTAACTGACAGTGACTGGAGACGTCAAGCAAGAAACAGAGGTTATCCAAATTTCAAATCAAGACATAAAATGACGGACGTCGGTCGCTGAAGCGTCAACGCCATCAAAATCGTCGAATTTGCCCCCAACGGTCGTGGCGCCCTCGGTGTGTAAAAGTGGCAGTGCAAGGCCCCATTGATCAGAGAGTCGTGTAGGTGTACTTGTAACTTTGACTTCAATAAACCTTTATTGTTGGGAATTGTCGTTGTCAAAATGATGTTTTCAATGTCAACAGCAAGATTTTCGAAATGTTTCACGATGTTATTTTTGTTTGGGTGGAGGTTATATTTAAGGCCCAGTTCCAATATTTCTGTTTCTTGTTCGGTAAAGTTTGTGTCTGATAAATTGTGAATTCTCCTGTGAAAGTTGTGATTTGAGACTTTGGTGCTTGTGCGTTCTCGTTGTGGTGGAGCTTGGCTTTGCCTTAGTGCTTCTAATTTATTTGTGATTTTCTTGAACTTTTTTATGCCGTTGTCTTGAACTTCTTGTAAAATAGAGTTTTGTAAACTATCAAACTGTCTCCCCTATTAGCAGATATCTTCATGAACAAGTTAGAAATGTCACATATAATGAACAACACCAATCCCTATAAACAATTTATTTCCTTTTATACACGTTATGTAGATGACATTTTAGTTATCTTCTCAGGCAACGATGATCAATTAAACGATTTACTGAGTTACATGAACAATATACACCAAAATATCAAATTTACAATTGAAAAAGAAACAAACAACTGTTTGAATTATTTAGACCTACAAATAAAAAGAAATAACGATAAGCTGGACTTTAACATCTACAGAAAAGGTACTACAACAGATCTGATCATTCCTTTTACTTTCCCGGCCCCCCACGAACTCGGAGGGAAAGTATTGTAATCGTGCAGAAAAAAAGTTTTGGGATTACGCCGGATATATCCATTTTGAGGTTTTTCAAGACGATTGAGACAATTTCCAGAATGATGTCTGTCCGTATGTGTGTGTGTATGTCTGTAATCTTCCACGATAACTGCCGAAACGTTGATCCGATCGACTTGAAATTGAGTATGCAGACATGGTTTCACCCTGGAATGACCGGATTAGTTTTTGGCTGTCATCTGGCGAACAGAAATGTCACTATCAGAAAATGACAGAAGCTACATTTTACGGAACTTGACTTGCGATATATCGTTTGAAAGCCCTTGAAAAACTGTATCCAGAACAGTTAAAAGTATTTCCATATCTGTTATCTGTCAAATTATAAAAAATATCAAAGTCTGGAACTTTGCCATTCAATTATTCAAAATCCATACGGCAGATTTGAATCAAACTCGGCAGGAAGCAACATTACCAAAGAATCAAGCTAATGCTGAAGTTGGAGTTTCCCACCGTTTTCCGGACAAGCGCTATGAATTTTCAAAGTTTGGCCTGGCCGAATTCAGCCGGGCTTGCCTGTTCCTCGATTTTTGGCCTATTCAATTTTTTTAGCAACATAGCAACCAAACCGGTAGGTAACTACGTTTTTGTTACGAATCGTATCAATGTCAAAGTGACAACATGAACGCTGTTCTCGGCAGGTTCTCGGTGTTTTCTTTTGTATCTTCTTGCATCATTTGAGGCAACAGTGCGAACCGATCCTTTGTTTTGTTTGGGGCCCCGTAAATCCCCTAGTGTTTTCTGTAGCTTTAGCAACTTCAGTATGCCTATTCCATTGACGTATATGTAAAAACTGTAAATGTGTGCAGTTTCCTTATTTGATTCGGTACCAGGGCCCCATCCCCATGGTGTCTGCCGTTCAAGGCCCTGAGGGGGTCCCCTTCTGTGTCTATCAGATTTTGCCGTTTCAGGCCAAAACTGCGGCCTTGTGTCTTCTTGGGTTCGTTGAAGCCCTTTAGGCTCCTGATGTCTACGGGTGTCTCTTGAAGCCCCACTTAGCCCCCCTCTTTTTTTTTTTTAGTTTTCAGAACTATCGTGCCTTCAGGTGTGGTTCGGACCAAACTTCTTGATGGGCTCGAAGTCTCATTTCAGAGGTCACCACTTCGAGGCCCTGAATTGCAATTAATTAGAACTCTGCCCCAGGTTTTCAATCCGCGACCAATTTTCACCAGTTATTTTTCAAACAATAATTTAGGTTGCATCATTAAAGGCAACAGTGCGCCCCGATTGATTGTGTGTTCAAGTGTTGTTTGGGGCTGTGTAAACCCCCTTGTGTGGAACTAGCATTGCATTCTTGAGATATCACAACAGTTAACTACCTCTAGTTCTACCTTTTGAATTATATCATCACCTTGTACCTACTTCATAATGCGATCGCGCAAATTAAACGGTTCTGCCACGATAACTACAAAATTGTTGATCGGATTAAATCGAAATCAGGTACGAAAGCATAAGTTCAGCCTGGAATGACCTGATTAGACTTTGGGTAGATGATTTAGTTTGGAAGCCCTCAGATGGCACATTGGGTCTGGGCTGGGCTTGTCTGCCCAAGCTCTAAATTGAAGATATAGAGTTGAAATTTGACACACAGATGCAGAAAGTTCTTAGTCAAGTTTGTGTAATTTCATCATCATGTCTAAAGTAGGAACAAAAATTTTAGTATGGAACTAGCATTGCATTCTTGAGATATCACAACAGTTAGCTTCCTAGTTCTACCTTTCGAAATATTTCATCACCGTGAAAACCTAAGAGCCTGTCATTTGTTCTGTTGGCCCGACAATGGATGCAGGATGCTCACTAAACGCTCAACTCACTGGAACTTTTTCAATCAACTTCTCAAATAAATCCCACTTTCCCGAAGGGACGCCTGAATCAAACTCATTACTGACGTCCCTGGATACCGCCGGGAAAGTTTTGTGTCGCCCCACAACAGATTTTGATTCATGTAGTCCTGCTTCAACCAAAAAAGCGGCATTCAACAGTTATTTCAATAGACTTTTCAAAATACCTTTATCAAAAGAAGATTTTAAGAACGAATATCGAACAATAAAACAAATAGGACTCAATAATGGCTACCCTCGTTCATTTATTGACAAAATATTCAATAAATTCTTTTCAAAATACACAACAAGCAGACAAATAATCTCTACAGAATCAAACAGAACTTACAGGTCTTTAACCTTCTTTGGTTCAACATCTTATAAGATAGCAAGCATTTTTCAAAGAACAAACCCGAACATCATAATTTCCTTCAGAACCAATTCAAAAGTACAACAAATTCTCAGTCATCCCAAAGATTTTCTTCCAAGAGAAGAAAAATCAGGTGTTTACGAACTTAGTTGTGGTACTTGTAACGCAAAATATGTGGGCCATACAGGAAGAAAATTTTCGATACGAATTCATGAGCATAACAGAGACATAATAAAATCAAAAAGAATAGGTTATATGGACAGTAAATCGCATTTTGCAAGCCATATCATTTTATCTCAACATAACTTCGACCCAAGTTTAAATGTCAAATTTTTACACTTTTCATCAAATTTTAAACAAAGACTTTACTAGAATCACTTGAAATTTTAAGACTTAAATCTGATCATAATTTCCACTGTCTTAATGAACAAACAGAAGACTTGGAAGGTGTTGCTACAATGAATATTTTATTAGATGGGGAACAACAATACCTAAATCCATAACATCTGGTACTAATAAATGTTCATTGTAGCAACACCTTCTAAGTCCACTATCGTTATATTTTTATGCTTATATACATTGTAATCTTGGACCAACTAGTTTCTGATCATAACACCTGAAAAAACATTTGAATTTTATACATAATTATAAATAACAAAATGTCACTTCTCAAGTAAGATCCTTTACTCATTTTAATATACCTACAACAGCTTCATAAAACTTATTACAGCCCTGACGATGCTTAACAGCGAAACCGGTTGGCCAAAGAAGTATTAATAATTATTTATGGTGCAACTACAAGCAAAATAAAAAGTACGTATTTAGATATGTTATTCCTGAGGTCTTACAAGACCAGTATACCAAATTTCAACTTTAGCTATGGGAGTTTGTTCCAGATTGAAACCCTATTTTCCTGTATAAATAAGTTATATTAGTTATTACAGAGCCCTGACGATGCCGAAAGGCGAAACCGGTTGGTAAAAAAAAAATAGGAAAATTGTGGTGTAGTTTCAAGATTATTTCAATATATTACTTCCTATTTTCCTGGGCTGTGTTATGAGTTATTTATAATAAGATATCTTTCACCGTTTCGTTTCATGCAACAAAATGATGTTGAAGAATTTGACAAAAAATATCTTCAACTATTTTTCCCTGACTCCCTGATGCCTCCTCTATAATATACTATAAAAGCTTATGCGTTATTCACTTATCATCATCCTGTATATTATTCATACTCATAGGATTGTACGTTCCCAAATTTCTCCTGTCCAAGGGTGTTGCATGGCAAGACTCCCAATCCACTTGAACCACATTGAAGTTGAACCATAGTTGAACGTAAGTACTTCAACTTTTAAATTTCATAAACATTCCTTAAACAAAAACCTAAATATCTGCCTTTTCCTCATAAAGTATTATGCCTTCTGGAAAAATTTTCTTACCCACAGGAATTGGTTTTTTCAAATACAACTTCCAGTTTTTCTTGGAACCTCCATATTTTGGATGCAAGAAAGTGGCGTGACCTAGTCGATGAGGACCAAAACGCAGCATTTTTGCTACTTCCTTATTATTCTTCACTTCACCACAGTGCAAAGTCACCTTCAGACCGTTATCTTTAGCTTTATCAAAGACTTCTTGATAGAAGCTTCCAGCTTTTGGATCCCCGCATAGGTCTAAGCCTTTAACTATGTGTGGATACTTATTTTTCATTGCAATAATCAAATCTAGGGCATCTAGTGATGTCTGCATGTTGTGTCGTCTATCTATTGAGAACAATAATTTTACAATGATTCCGTAATTGTTGGTTTTTTCAACAGCTTTCACTACAGCCTCCATGTACTCAGACTTGGACATATCAGATCCAGTTCTTGGTGTAGTTCTCAGTTCCAGGTATACGACATTATCATTCCGAAAATTGTTGATTACACTGAGAGTGGCCACGTAAACATTCCTTGCATTGTCGGTTACCTCATGAGCGACAGCAAACAGTTTGAAGCATTCATCAAGTGGGGACTCATGAGCTACTCCAGAGCTTAATTTCTCGTACTGCAGAGCTTTGTTTTTCCGCGCGCCAAGTCTCTTTAGGGTAGCCCTGCTCAAAGATCCATTTAAATGAGCGTGCAATTCCTAAAGAAAGACAATTAATTTTATTAACTTAGAAGTTTCTTTGATTTCGACATTCTTACAATTTTCGGCATTTTTTTGCAGAAAGCTCTCATGCTGACCTCGATTTTTGGCTGTTTAGTTTGTGAATGTGTTTGTGTTTATTTTTGAGAAATTAACCTATAAATATTTGAAACGACTTTGAAAGACGAGCAAACTGTTGGTTGTTGGTCCGTGGTTGTTGGTCACCACCACGCCACGTTCCCACGTTCTATAGGGCTGCGTTCAGAAATCACGCCCGACGTCGTTGTGGGAGCCCACTCAGCGGTCCACAGCGAAATTAGTCCACAGCTCAAACATCCCACCGGAAAAAAGTCCACGGCTCATTTATTTATTCCCGAGTTCTCCTACCGCGAAGACATCCGCTGCTAAAACGATCCTCCAGAAAAAAGTCCACCACGCATTTATCCCCGAATTCTGACTGATCGAAAATCTGGTCGTAAGATAAAATTTTTGGGGGATTTCGGTCCATAAGACAAGTTTGAAATTTTCAAAAAAGGACCAAAATTTATCAATTTTTTCACTGGCGTTTTGTTGACTAAACCACCAAGTGTGATATATATTTGGTAATCAGGATGAAAAACGGAATCGATTTCCATATGTTGAAATACAGGTTGTACGATTTGAGAAAAATTTTTGGATGTTCAACCCTGTAAGCGATGTACGGTTGCGGCCAAAATAAAGTGGACGACAATGTCAACGAGTTGGCTTGCTGTCATGCGACGTTCAGGCCAGAATCCTGAAAAATCTGTCAACTGTCGTCCACTTTAAAAAGTCCGCAACGGTACCATTAAAAAATTTTGTGAACAGATTCGAAGCCTGCGTAAAAAATCATGTGAGAATCGTTTTTCATTCTTAAAATTATGCCAAAGGAAAAGTCTCCAGGAGGAGGTAAGTTTTGGCCTTTTTTGAAAGTTTCAAACTTGTCTTATGGACCGACAGCCCCCAAAAATTTTGTCTCATGACCCGATTTTTGATTGAGCGGGATGTTCCCACGCAAAACCCCGTTGGTTTCATTCATGTACGTAGGTATCTTGACATAAATTTTTGACATTTTTCGAAAATTGACAAGCCTATACCTTATACCAGCCAAATCATGTACCTTATGACGTAAGTTCTGAGGCACCATCAGCTCCCTGTCCATAGGGTTTTTGTAAGTTTTCCAGAAGAACCACTTCATCAACAGGATTGTCACGCAACTTCGAACGTGGTTCACGGTTAAACTAGAAGAGCTAATAATTAGCCTTGAAGATTTTCTAGTGTAGCATTCAGTTCTTCTCAACTTAGTCGCTCACAATTTCCGGATATCTTTTGTCGTTCTCACAGCATTCAAGAAGGAAGGTCACGCGCGGACAGTTTTTCCACTTCACTAGACCGGCGCGCAACTTGGACTGAATAAGGATTTTCACTTCGACTGCCCGGAATTAGGATGAAAGTCAAAATGAAAAAAGACTGAGATTTTTTTCTGGAATATATTTTTTTTTACAAAATAAGATCTTTTTTTCTCAAACTACAATCACAACATTCAATTTAAACTCAGCAGATGTAATTTAGTCGGAAACGACACCAAACTTGTCAATTTGGTCCGAAATTGACAAATGAAAAAATCTGTGCCGCGGCTAGAACTATCCCCTCCCATTCTCCCTCCTTTTGTAATATCGACGTCTGTTTTAGTGAAGTTATACTGTGAAGGTCTACTGCATTGATAGACGTCACTTTTGAATCAACTCGATAACCGACTTCAGTTTTTGCCCCTGGAAGGTAGGCAAATGGCAATTCTGACAGCTGCACGGCGGTTCCATCGTGGGTCCGCCTCGAAAAATAGTAAAGGACAGTCTATAGAGCGTATGTGCCAAATTTCATGCTTTTATCACAAAATGCAAGGTGGTTCTTACTAACCGCCGCACTATTGCTATTGATAGCTGAGTATCGATATCGAGAGTATCAGCAAAAGCTCGATAACGATACTGATCGGTATAAAATAAAGTATCAATCAAGTATCAATTCGATACTTTGTATCAAGTGAAAAAGTACCGAATTGATACTTGGTATCTAATAATTTTTCAAACGAGTATCTGATCCGTAGAATTCGAGCAAGTACAACCTAACGAATACTCTAGTAACGATAACGAATTGATACTTTTTGCACATCTCTGTCGACGACCACAATGGGTGCGTTCCACCTAGCCCCAAGTTTGGTACGCCTGCCATTTACACATGTGCGGGTGCCAAACGGTGCTGACACTTGACACTGCTGACTGCTTTCCATCTACGATCTACGTATTCGTGTTCTTACCTGGTTCTGTGCCGTTCATTGGTTCACCTAAAATTTTGTGTCAAATAACTGCCAAACTATAGAACATGTTCCGTCTGGTAGTATTTGTACCGTCTAGGAGGAAAGCGTCCATTATTGACGTCACACTTCGCCCAGTAGCTGTACTTCGCCCGACAACGGTAACGGATGACGAAACGAAAGAGACAGTGTTGCCAGGTCATGAAGCGCTGAAATCGGTATATCGCCACGAATTTTTCGGTAGAACCCGTGACATATCGAAAGGTGATGTACTCTCCCATTGTCAGGACAAAAAAAAAAGAAAAAAAAAAAGCGACGCAGGCGAAATTTTTTCGAAATCTACCGAATTTTCACCGATTCTACCGTTTTTTTGGTCTAGTTTTGATATCACAAGTTAACGATAGTAGCTACACACATTAAGTGAAAATAACACTCAGATTTTTTTTTGCAAAGATTTATTGAAAAAACTTTCAAGTACTTTCTTTGATAGAGATAAATTATTCTACTTAATTTATTTTTATTTTTCGAACAAATTTTTATTGGTCATCAAATAAATCAATTCAATGGTCAATGGTCGACAGAGGGTGCGGCATGCATTAAAATTTTGATAATAGGTAATTCGTGTAGAATTCTGAGCTTGTCGTGTAATCAAAATTGGAGACCTCAATTTGAGGTCTCCAATTTTCCGTTGTCTCTCTTTACTGTGACGTCATGCGAATAAGATACGGTTAATCGAGGTCATTGGGCGCTTCCCAATAAGGCGTATAAGGACACAATTGGACACATATGGACACAATTCGACACAGCTAGCGTTCTAATAGCAGTAATAGCACCACATGTCGACACAATCGAAACATTGGCGAGGCTGAGTTTAGAATTGAGCTGGCAAGTGCACTTTGACATTGTGTATCCGTCTTGTCGCAGTTATTGGAAAGCGCCCTATGTTTCTTGAGATATGACATTTCGTTTCTGACAATGGGAAATTTTTCGAATGTGACAAGCGCTCTGTCGTGTATTTATTTGATTTCAGCATGGATTTCATTTCACTTGTTCTTACCCTCGTTCTTACCAATAAGTGTGTTATATGTAGTGGAAAACTGAGAAGATACAGAAATGGTTCAAGGGTGTTGTGTCGCTCTATGCGAGTCGAGAATAAGACAATACACCCAGCATAACCATGCACCGGTTCACGAAAGACCCAAACTTGATGGAAGTGTGGCTGCACCAGCACCAGCACCAGCAGGAATCACGCTGCACCAGACACGTGCATCTTACTACGAAAAAACTCTATTACTTCGTCCATTAAAAACTCCCTTATGGGCTCTAGTGACTTTCCTCACATGATAATGGGAACAGTATAGCTATCCGATTCAAAATTCCCGCAAAAGTCAGAAACGAAACGTCATAAACGTCAAATGTCAAAGGTGACCTCGAAAATCCATGTATTTTCTATCTCCTAAAATTGGAAAGGTCAATTGAATCATGCGAAGAAAAAACGTCTCAAGCTAAATTTTTGAATTTTTTGGTAGAAATCGAGGTAGAAATTAAGTTTTTCGGTAGAAATTGAGTGAAAATCGGTATATCGGTAGATATGTTGGAATTTGGCAGATCTACCGTTAAATCGGTAGACCTGGCAACACTGGAAAGAGAACAGAACGCACCCCTGAACTCCACACCACACCCTAGGTCAAAATCAGCTGATCAGCAAGCAAAAGAAATGACAGATTAGAAGAATAATAAGAACAAAAACAGTAGGTATCATGTGCAAATATTCATGCTTCAAAGATAAAACAATTTCCCATTGCCAGCACCATTAGTTATGAGTTAAACTTGGAAACAGAACACGACTCAAAATGCAGCCTAGCAGTTCCTTCAAGGTAATCAAAGAATAATTATTATTCGAATTATTATTACTTACCTATAAAAAATATAATTTTTAAATACCCAACTTTTGTGATAGGGCACCACCCCAGCACCTCCCTTGACTCTCAACAAAGAAACAGCAGGGGTGTGGACAGCATGGGGACGTATAGGAAATAGAGAGGTTGCGAGAGAAGCTGCTGCTAAAGGACAACACATCGATTTGGCAATATTGTTCATAGCTGAAAGGAGCAAATGGGAAAAATCTACAGCTAAAGAGTATTTTATGGGAGAGGTAACATACTCATCAACACTGTGAATATTTAAATGCATTAATTTGCTTTGTTCACCCAAGGTTCTCACTTGGATCAGGGAACTGTTAGAACGCCAACAGATTTTTAAAGCGTCCCATGTGCTCAAGAATATTAGGATCGAACCTCACACAGAGTTCACTAAGATAATGATTTCTACCACAGATAGAGAGCTGCGAGAGTACATTGGCAATCATTTGATGAAAATTGAAAAAATGAGCCAACAAGTGAACAATTTGTGGCATTTCTTGAACCAGTACTTGGACAATCCTGTGTTGGTATTGAAGCACAAATTGCACAGAGTGAGCATTGAGGCGCTGGAAGTCCAGAGTGAAGAATGGAAATCCACCTTAGCCACTATTTTATTTTTACATCATAATGGTGAGTTTTCTCATAACGTCCCAGGGGTCCTTGACACTCAACAGCCACACACAAATAGAAACGAAAAAATAGGCAAATCACTTAGAATGGCGTGTGGAATGATATAGTCCAGGAGCATATGTAAATAAAAAGCATTCCGTGGGATTTTGAATGAAAGAGCATAGCGACCATGTGGAATGCATTCCTTGAATGAATAGCAATCACACCTCACCGGGTGTTTTGCTTGAATTTCTTGCAGGGGATTTATACAGGGTGAAACAAGAGAAAAAAAGAGAAAAATTATATTCCGTGAACTATAGAGGGTGGAGCGGTACAAATCACCAGGTGGATGCCCGACTTGATGCTTTTAAAGGTTTTGCTTGAAAAATTAACATTCGTGGTAAATAGAGTGAAAAACAAGAAAACTTGAAAATTAAATTTATTATTTTGAAAAAATCATCGTCAGAAGAGCGAAACCGTGTCGGATTTGAAAATGAGCCTACACGACGCCCAATGCAATCTACTTCCGATATCGATTGGAATTTTTCGAAAAAAGTCAATCCCCCACCAGGAAAGGACAGATAAGTTGAGTCCTGCACCAAACACGGGTCGTCCTGGTCAAAATCCAAACGAGCGGCCGTCTCCGTGGTAACGGCCAGGAGAAAATTTAAAACCTCGTAACGTCCAACTAGGAATTGGTGGAAAGCTGCAACTGCGGGCTTGATTTAATGATTTTGTTTTGTTGCTTCCTTCCAAATTTGGCTCCAATCCATCGGATAGATATTGAATAATTGAATGGTAAAGTTTTTTAGATAAGATTACGAAGCTGTGTGTGTCTGTGTCTGTAATCTTCCACGATAACAGCCGCAACGTTAATTCGATCGACTTGAAATTCAGTAAGCGGACATGATTTGCCGTCGAATGAGTCTGTTACATTTTGATTGTTATCTGTCAAACGGGAATGTCACCATCAAAAATGACAGAAAGCATATGTCACGAAACTTGACTCGCAATATGTCTTTTGAAAGCCCTTGAAAAACTGTATTCAAAATTGTTGTAAGTATTGCTCCGCATGGCATCTGTCAAATATTAAAAAATGTCAAAGTTCGAAGCTTTGTCATTTAATTCTTCAAAATTTATCCGATGGATTGGGACCAAATTCGGCAGAAATCAACACAACAACAGAATCAAATTACGTATGCAGTTTAAGCTTTCCATCTTTTCCCAGTCTGGAGCTACGAATTTTTATTAATTTTTTCTGTTTCACCCTGTATAAATTTCCTGCAAGAAATTCGAGCAAAACACCCGGTGAGATGTGATTGCTGGCCATCTAAAAAATGTATTCCACATAGTCACTATGCTCTTTCATTTAAAATCCCACGGGATTACATAAGCTCCTGGACTAATACTCTAAGTTAAAATTTGCGGATTAACCATTTTTGCAAAAAAAAAGAAGGAACAACGCGTTCAAAGAACAGTTGTTCGTTTCTGGATGTTGTTGTATTGTTGGTTGCCTACCTCCTACCTCACTTCAGGAAAATTAGAGCAGGTATGGGTATGGGGTACAGTGACTCATGACCTTACCAACAAAACAATGTTTCACAATGTTGTGCGTAGGCCCCCTAAAGAAGAGCAGTACAATGTAAACAATTCAACTGCAAAGAAACTATAAATGTGATCGTAATTTCCCCCTCGGTCGAGACTAACCATCGTGAGTAGAAGGTAACAGAGTTTGTTTCGTGGTTGTAAAAAGTGTTTACAAATGTAGCCGTTGAGTGTACTCGACCCCTCCCCAATTACAGAGGTTATGTTTAGGTTCAATATTTTAAAATAGTTGCTCATTTAGCAGTTGAAAAACTCAGTTCTTTCACAATGATTCACCTCAAGATCAATTCTCAAGGTTTACAAATAGTCTTTTCTCATGATCATTTTTCATTTAATACTATTTGCTTTCATCCCAAAACTTGTGTACACTTTTAATATTTGCTTCTGTTTGAATAATGATCTCAATTCTAAGGAGAATGTCACATGTCATTATTATGTATCTCCTGTTTAATTAATCTATTAGCCCCTTGCAAGGTTTCTCATCCATTACCGGAATTGATTTTTGAATTACGTACCAAAAAATTAATACAAGGCTTCGATCTTTCGGAACTGATGTCTTTTTCTCGAGTTTTCCCCTTCAGATCCCCTTCAGTTGTCCCCTTAGGACATCAACCCTAAAAATTATTTTATCTCCTCACACAAGTATCTCTTCAGGGTGATTTTTTGGAAAGGACCGACCCACCCCAGTTTTCTCGCCGCCAATTTTTTTTCCAGAGAAACGCCGAAACAGGTCCATTTTTATTTTGAGGGGGACATCTAGGACACATATTGTCAAATTTTTATCTACAATGCCTTCTCCCCCCACCCTACTTTATTTTAGGATTTCAAATAGCATTACCTATGTTGTGATACATCACATTGAAAGTAAGAAAATTCTCTTTCTGTCAAACATATTTCAATTTTTTTCGAGTCACCTCCCAACCCTTCTCAAAATGCTCTCATTGTTAAGTAACGGAGAGCTTTTCTCCTATTTACTCCCGATTCTTGGGAAATAGATTTCACAGCGAAAACAGGTCGATTCTTATTTAGATAGAGGCATCTAAGACACATCTCGCCATTATCTTCAATCCCTTCGCCCTTCTCCTGACCCTACCCTACTTGAAAATTTCAAATAGCAACATCTACCTTGTGATACATCAAACTAAAGGTTATAAGATTCTCTTTTGGTAAAAAATGATTTCAAATTTTCTAAACCATTCCCTAACCCTTTTCCAAAATTCTCTTAATTGGGAGGCGAAGAGGTTGAAGATAAAAACTTGACAATAGGTGACTTAGATGCCCCCCTCGAAATAAAAATCGACCTGTTTTTGCTGGAAAATTTATTTCTCAAGGATCGGCAGCTAATAGGGGAAAAACTTCTCTTAATTTGACAATGAGAGAACTTTGGGAAAGGTTGGGAGTGGTTTAGAAGATTTCAAAATATGTTTTGAGAATTTTATTACCTTTAATTTGATGTATCGCAAGATAAGTAATGCTATTTCACATCCTAGAGTAGGGTAAGGTGGGGGCGAAAGGGATGAAGATAAAAATTCATCAATGTGTCTCTCAGATGTCCCCCTCAAAATTAAAATCGACCTGTTTCAGCATTTTTCTGGAAAAAATTTGGCGGCGGGAAATCTGGGTTGGGTCCTTTTCAAAAAATCACCCCATACAGGGTGGTCCGACTTTTATGTCATTAAATTTAAGGATCGATAGAGAATGAAAAATGAAGGGGACTTTCTCCAGAAAACATGTTTGAGAAATGCCTAATAACAGAGATACAGCCCTTCAAAGTTGGAAATAAATAATCGTTTTTTTCGCATAACTTTTGTATCGTTCAACCGATTTGATTATAAATAGAACCAAAGGTTCACTGAAATTATCCTCTGTCGAACAATCATAACATTTTCCATAAAAAAGTTTCAGGGGCTTAGACATTAGGGGGTGACCCTACTTTTCCCCCCTTATTTTTCACCCCCCTAGTTATTTTTGGAAACTGTTCATAATTTTGAATTCTACGTTCAATTTTGAAGAAAAAATCACTGTTGCAAAATTTTGATTAGAGGCTTCGTTTAGGAGATATTTGGGTTTGAAACTTTGGGAAACATCCCGAAATCGCCACTTTCAAAGGTCTAAAAATTAAAATCCAAAGAAACTCATGATTTCTCAGCTGAAATAGGTTTTCTAGAATTTCTAAGTTGATAAACCACCATTTTTTCCAAAACACGGGAAATTTTCAGGAAAAAAACAATTTGGGTTCTGGAAAGTGGCGATTTCGGGATGTTTTCCAAAGTTTCAAACTCGAATATCTCCTAAACGAAGCTTCTAATCAAAATTTTGCAACAGTGATTTTTTCTTCAAAATTGAACGTAGAATTCAAAATTATGAACAGTTTCTAAAAATAACTAGGGGGGTGAAAAATAAGGGGGGGAAAGTAGGGTCACCCCCTAATGTCTAAGCCCCTGAAACTTTTTTATGGAACATGTTATGATTGTTCGACAGAGGATAATTTCAGTAAACCTTTGGTTCTATTTTGAATGAAATCGGTTGAACGGTTCAAAAGTTATGCGGAAAAAACGATTATTTAGTTCCAACTTTGAAGGGCTGTATCTCTGTTATTAGGCATTTCTCAAATATGTTTTCTGAAGAAAGTCCCCTTCATTTTTCATTTTCTATTGATCCTTGAATTTAATGACATAAAACGAGGACCACCCTGTATATTCTATTTTTTTTTGATAAATATATCCCCCCCCTGTAAGTTGACAGCATATATACCTAATTATACTTCCTTGTAAACTATTCAAAATATTTTGATTATACCTATCAAAATAAGTGATAGGTATAATCAATTTCACGGATTTTTTCATTAGAGTAAGCTATGTAAAAAATGTGTTGTGTTGGCAGTTGGCACGGATGCTTATTATATATATATAATCAAATTTCCCTTCTACCCTCGAAAAGGTGTTGGGATACACATAAATATTTACAAATCATGTACAAATTTGCACCACATCTTCTTGTTCGTTGCCATCGTCTTTGCTTCGCTGCACGTCTTTCCTTTGTTTTCCAAAATCTTCTCCACGGTATCTTCCCATGTATGTCTTGGTCTTCCTCTTTTCCTTTTTGTTAGTATCCTGGCCTCCCATATCTTCTTGACCGGTCTCTCTTCGCTCATTCTTTGCAGATGTCCCCACCAACTTAGATTTCTCTTTTCTATGAACTCCAAAAGACTTTCCACTTCTAGATCGCCTCGTACTTGTTCATTTCTGACCTTGTCTCTTCTTGTGACTCCGCGTACTCTTCTAAGGTATTTCATTTCGGTGGCTTGTATTTTACTTTTCTGTTGTCGCGTCAAGTTCCATGTTTCGCATCCGTATGTTAGAATCGGTCTGTATATTGCTTTGTATACGTTCATTTTGGTCTTTTTTGTTATTTCTTTTTTGTTTATTAAACATTTGTTCATTGCGTAGTATACATTGACTGCTTTTTCTATTCTTTTGTTGATTTCCACTTCTTGTCGTCCTGTCTCTTCAATTGTTACTCCAAGATATTCGAATTGTTGTACTTGCTCTATCCTCTCATCTTCTATTTGTATGTTCAATTCTTTTTGTTCTTCTGCAACCATCATCACCTTTGTCTTGATCTTGTTTATTCTCATCCCGTTTTCCTGCAGTACTTCGTTCCATACGTTCAAATTTGTTTGTAGGTCCTTCTCACTTCCAGCCATAATGACCACGTCGTCCGCGAATGCACAGTCCGATATTGTGACTTGTTGTAAATTTTTGTGTCCCACTTGTAAATTTTTTGTTCGTCGGTTGCATGTTTTGATTATGTCATCCATGAATGTTATAAATAATAATGGACTCATTCCTCCGCCTTGTCTTAGCCCTTCTTTTGTTGCAAACGTTCCTGACTTTCTGTTCTGTGTGATGACATAGTTGATTGTGTTTTTGTACATACTTTGTATTGTCCTGATTAGCTTGTTGTTGATTTTCCTTTCTTGTAAGATATTCCATATTTTCATTCGAGGTACTCTATCAAAAGCTTTCTCTAAGTCTATAAATGCAAAATAGGCTTTCTTTCCTTGTAAACGACTTTTATCTATTATTTCTTTAAGAGTAAATATATGGTCTTGTACGCTTCTCCCTTTTCGAAAGCCACTTTGAGATTCTGATAGCGTTGGTTCTAGTTCCTTTCTCAGTTTTTCGTTTAATATCTGCTCGTACAGTTTCATAGCGACGCTAAGTAACATTATCCCTCTATAATTGTTACACTCTTTCTTGTCTCCTTTCTTGTATATTGGCACTATCATGCCTATCTCCCAATCTTTCGGTATTGTTTCGTCTTTCCATACTTTGTTCAGTATACCCAATAGTACATCGGTTGCTTTTTCTCCCATGTTCTTGATCATTTCCGTTGTTATTCTGTCATGTCCTGGTGATTTTCCGTTCTTCAACCCTCTCAACGCTTGCTGTAGCTCTTCCATTGTTATTGTTCCGTTCTCTTCTGATTCGTCCGGCTCCCCCATGTGAGTGTTAGTGGTGTTGTACTTTTCTGTTTGTATTTCCCTTGGACATAGTAGCTGTTGAAAATATTTCTTCCATCTTTGCATTATCTTTTCTTCGTCTGCCAGTGTGTCTCCTTCTGCGTTTTTAATTGTTGTCGTATATTCTCTTCTACCCCTTCTCAAATTTTTAATAACTTTGTAAAACAGTTTCTGGTTACCCTTGCTATCTCTTTCTAATTTTTCTCCGAAGTCTTTCCATGAGTTTTCTTTTGCCGTCAATACCATCTTTTTCACCATTATCCTTTGTTCCTTATACTTTTCATAATTTTCCGTTGTTTTGTTTGTTAAGTACGCTTTCCATGTCCTTTTCTTTGTTTTTACTTGTTGCTTTATTTTCTCATTCCACCATGCTGTTTGCTTCCTGTGATTGGTTGTTCTGCATACTCCACATACTTTTTTTGCCTTCTTCTTTGAAGACTTTCCATAGTTGTTCTATATCTGGTTTTTCTGCGCTGGTTGTTAGTTCTTCTATTTCTTTGTTTGTCATTTCTTCGTATTTCGCTTTCACGCTGCTGTCTGTCAATTTGTAGGATCTTATACTTTCAAACTCTATTTTCTTGTCCATTTTCAAGTCGTTGTTCTCATTCCTTGTTTTTTCTTCCCGTTTTATGCTTGCCACAACTAGATAGTGATCGCTGTTAATTTCTGGGCCTCTTCTTACTCTTACATCGCAAATGGTTTGTCTATGCTCTTTTTCCACAAGTATGTAATCTATTATGGACCTTTCTCCTCTACTTGGTGCCTCTCTAGTATATCTGTGAATATTTTTGTGTTCATAATATGTATTTGTTGCAATGAGATTGTGCACTTGGCAAAAATCCAGCATTCGTCTTCCATTGTTGTTTCTGACGTCTTCTCCGTATTTGCCTATCATGGTATTGTACGCGTTATCTTTTCTTCCCACTCTCCCATTGAAATCGCCTACAATATAAATTTTTCCTTTGCTCTCTTCAATTGCTCTTGTTAATTCTTCCCAAAAATTTTCTTTCTTCTCTACGTTTTCATCTTCATTGGGCCCATATATAACTACTATTGTCCATGCTCTTTTGTCTGGCTCTTTCATTTCTACCAATAGAATTCTTTCTGACCACGCTTCCCATCTATGTATCTTGTCAACCAACTTTCTATGTATAAGGCAACCTACACCTGCTGCCGCTCGTTTGTCATTTTCCACTCCACTATGAATTATTACATGTCCATTCTTCACTTCCGTAATTCCTTTTCCCTTCTTCTTTGTCTCTGTTATCCCCAAAATATCTAAGTTTGACTCTTCAAACTCCTCAGTAAGTTCATCTTCTTTTCCATAAATACTTCTGATGTTCCAGGTTCCCAATTTCCATATCCTCCTTCCGTCTCTTGGTCCTTTTCTTTGCCTTGTTGTCGTCTTTTCTTCATCTTCGCTTACTATTGTCTTTTCTTTCTCCCATGGCTTTCCCAGTTTTTTGAGGTGCTTTCATTTTCGTCTTTTGCACAGTTCGATGTTCTTATTTTTACTGTTCCAGATGTATTTCTTTCCATTTATTATAATTTTCTGGTAGCCAACTTTCACGGTTCTATTAATTTTCATTTCTTCGTTCGCTCTTTCCTGGATAATTTTTTGTATTGTCCGTTCACTTTGTGTCAAATCATTGTTGATATAGATCGCATTTCCTTTTACTTTTCTCAATTTGTGTTTGTTTCTCATTATTTCCAATTTCTTTTCGATATTTTCAACTTCAGTGATACACATTTTCTCATTGATTTTTCTTACTTTCGTAATTTTTGCATCAATTTGTAAATTTTTCTTAATGAAAGTCTCTACTTCTCTCTTGGAATTCTGTTCATTTCTATCTCTTCCGATTTTTAATCCGCTTATCAGAATGTTATTTTTCCTACTCATTCTTTCCATTTGCTCCGCTTTTTCTTCTATATTTTCAAACTTTTCCATTCTTGCTTTCAGCTCCGTGATTTCTTTCCTCATTTCTTTGTTTTCTTCCATCAAAATTCTCATCCCATCCCTGTAATCCTGGATTTCATTTTTTATTTCTCTAATTTCGTCTCTTACGCTAATCACAAGTAGTTTAATTTCATCCATTTTATGTATAAAATCGGTTTTCTTTCTGTTTACTTTTCTTCTCCCTGTGGTTTTTGTAGTATGGGTTTTGTTATCTATTCGGCCTCTCACTCTACGAGCGACAAGAGTCGCCGCCCAAGTCCACCTTTCGGAGGCGACGGCTCCTATCTCACCAGCGTTTTTTGGCCTTGTTGAAATTATTCTTGTCTTTGGGTTATGATATTGTTCTATTTTGTTATTTCTCCTGGTTTTTCTTACTCGTTTCGGTATAATTATTGTCTTCCGACGTTTTGGATGTTTCCTTTCGGATGCGGATGCAAAGTACGCGCTTTTGATGCTCGTGACGGCCCACTTGTGAACTTTTCCACGGAGCACTTTTACACGCGTGTGTACACTTTCGCTTATCTCTCTCAATTCCTCTCACGGATTTTTCCATTAGAGTAAGCTATGTAAAAAATGTGTTGTGTTGGCAGTTGGCACGGATGCTTATTATTAATATTATTATTATTCTCTTGGGTTTAGGTTCGTACCCCTTGCACTGAAACAACAGTTTATTGTGTCCCTTGGATGTTTACTTCATAAGCCCCGTTGCCTCGAAGAAGTTGAGTACGAGAATTACGGGTTTGGTTGTTATCTCCTCTGGTTCTATAACTTCTATATACATAGCCCGAGACATAGCCCCAAATTACGAATGTCCGACTGCTCCAAGAGCAGGGCACTGACATAGTATGTGCAGAGGAGTTTCCTCCTCTTCGCTACATACTCTACAGTCAGGGTCGTCTTTTACCTTTATGGTGGTAAGATGTTTCATGAGCGAACAGTGTCCCGTGATGGCACGGATGGTTACGATGCAAGGTAGATCTTGCCTTGATAGATGTGCTCAGTATAATGTGGCAGCTGTTACCGTCATTTCGACCCGATGCACCCACAAGTAGAAATTTCCGAGGCTGCGCAGCTAAACTAGGGAAACGAAAGCCCCCCTGCAGTGGAAGTTGCTGTGTGGTCGGCAAGGGTCGTCTCTACCATGGTTGGCGGGTTTTTGGCGACGCTGCCAGTTGGCCAGCGGTCACTGAATAAAATGATGCTCAGGCGCGTCAGTACTATGTAAAATGCAGTAAAACACCCACCAAATAGTATGTACTTCCTACTCTAGCTCATATGTATCTACTGAAACAACAACAATGTATTAAAAAGTAGATACACATACAGGAAATTGATAAGACCCCAGCACAGTGCACTCACTCACGCGAGTTTCGTCTCGCGCAATCCAACTCAATTAATTATTGTGCATCTAAGGAAGTTTTCTCAACCTCACCTCACAGGAGGCACTGGACAGTAGATGTTTTACTGCATTTTACATATAGTACAGGCCAGTAAGATATCTACCCGGAAATTTCAAATAACGAGCTGAAATTTGGAGGGTATCTCCATAGACTCACTAGAAACAAACTCTCAAAAGTCCCCAGAAATCCCATTTGGGCAAACGCCGATATCTTGATTTTTCATACTACTTTCATTTTTTTCTGTTTCTAGCCGCCTATTCATCAACAAAACATCACAGTGACCCGCTTTTTATGGTTTTCTACTTCTCCAGAGATTTTTTAGGGTGGATAACCGTAACTCGAAATCTATAAATCATTAATTCAACTCAAAATCACAATGTCAACACAAAAAAATCAAATATAAAAATTGGAGATCTTGTTAAAATAGTCCGGATGTTAGACGAAAGCACCCTGCATTTTATGGTTGAAACATGCCACTTTGGCATATAGTCGTTGTATATACCATGATCTTCCAATTCAGAAGTGTAGCCATCAGCGACAGACATGCAGCTTTGTATACAGGATGAAAAAGGAAGAAGAGAAAATGTAACTCATGAACCGGCCGGAAGAGGTGAAGTCGCGTAAACGGGCATACATAGCCTTCTGTTCATGCCCATAAATCGAAGCTTCATCAAACCATCCCAGATGTACTGAAGCGTTCCTGAAATATCCTGAGAAAACTGGTCTTCTCCATAAAAATTTAATTTTCAAGTAGGTGAATCAGTGAATCTTCAAAGTATAGGAGTAAAACATCATAGGACTCCATTCAGTAATGTAACAAATTGAAAATGATCGTTAGCCAGTGCCTAGGCCGAGGCCTAGGCCTATGCTATCTCCAGAAAAAACACATTCACCTTTTTTCCTCCTCCCGAGATCCATCTTCCGTTCACTATTCACAAAATAATTAAAGAAGTGTCTGGTAATAAATATAAAGTTGGTGAGGTACAATCATTTTTCCACAAAAACAGTAATCTCAAGACTGAGAACTGCTGCCTTGTAAGCATTGTCATTTGAGTTGTTCTTGGCTCTACAGACTTTCTTTGCTCATGATGGCTAAGGTGGTTTTCGAAAGAAAGAATTATCACGCTAGGCATTTTTATGCCTCACATTTTGTCAAGTCAGTCACAAAAATTTATCATCATCAGTAGAGACCTTTGTCCATGCCACTGTAAAAATTGCGAAGATATATAAGGTTTTAGTCGTTATCGAATGCGTTTTGAGAAAAATCTATTGCCACGGGAGGTGCGAATTGACATGGAAATGATTTGATGCAATTTGGTGTTAACTGTGATGCTAAAAAAAATTGGTGAGATGTGTCCACCTGTAGCATGAAAGACGTTCTAGCGTGGAAAAATGGAATTTCAACTATATTTGGACCTCGATCAGGGCAGTAGGCGAAAGCACCCTACACTTTATGGTTAGAGCATGACACTTGGCACAGTGATTGTTTGAAATATAGGTACTCTTTCAGTGTAGTCATCGGTGCCAACCCTGCAGCTCCTGTATATAGAAAGAAAAAATGGAACAACCACGAAAAGTTCAACTTAGAATGTTTCAAGTCTTTATCGTTCTTTCTGCGTCGATTGTATACATCTTACCAAATTTGCGCAGCATTGCAGTTAACATTGCCAACACCAAATCTCCTCAAATTATTTCCAGGTGAAATCGCACATCTTGTGGTAATCGAGGTGGTGCTATACTTTTTACAAGCATTCGATGGCGGCAAAGCCCTTTCAATTTTTGCAATTTTTGCACAGAAATGGTACAAATTTAGTTTGGCCAGCTGAAGCTGCCAGAAACGAACCTCTTCATTGATGATGATAATTTTGGTGGACTGACTTGGCAAAATGTGGAGCACAAGGATGCTTGATGTAATTCATTCTTTCAAAAACCGTATTAGCCATCATGAGCAAAGAAAATCTCTAAAACCAATAACAACTCGACTTTGGGCATGGGAAATACAAGCCCAAAGTTGCGAGGCGCCGGCGCATCAACTAGAGGAAACTTTTTTGCCCTATTTATACTTGGTTGTAACGAAAAATAAAAATAAGACTGTAAAAACTGATGAAAAGTTGAGATCATGTTAAAAATCAAGATGGCGGCGTTTGCCCAAGTGGGATTTTTTGGGACTTTTCATGGTTTGTTTCTAGTAGTTCCCTGAACATATCACCAAAATTTCAGCTTGTTATTTGAAATTTCCAGGTTCGGCCAGTTTTTATTCTAACTGGCCTGTACTAATAGTACTGGCGCGCCGGGGGCCGCTTGGGCATCATTTTATTCAGTGACCGCAAATCAACTGGCAGCGTCGCCGAAAAGCCGCCAACCACGCAGCCTCCGAAAATTTCTGCTTGCGGGTCCATCGCGTCGAGATTACGGTGACAGCTGTCATATTATATATAGCACATCTATCAAGCCGTCAAAATCTAGTTTGATTTTTCATAGCTTGCTGTAATGAAGAAAGCCGTGAAATTGATTATAGGTACACTTTAAAATTTGACCTTATAGTGGTGTTGATATAGGCTGTCTGATTTCTACATGATTCTAGTGGGCTGCGATTCAGGCCGCGATCGGCCGATGGCGACCAGAAACACAGCCCACTAGAATCATGTTGAAATCAGACAGCCTATAGTCACAATTAGGTATAGGTACGGATTTTAATGATACAGAAAATTCTCTTTGCAAGAGTGCTCTACAAGGCTTACCAGACGATATTAGAAGGGGAAGCACAAAAACTTTCCCTTTGGGGGCCGCATTGGGCCTTGTCAAGTTGATGGCCCAAGAGCTCCAAACCATACTCCAATTCGTTGTACCACTCAAATGGGGATCATGTGACTTCATTGTCAATCTTGGTGGCTTGGTCGCCATGTCCCTTTTATTCTTAATGCCTGAAAAAAATCGCTTCACGTGGTCAGAAAAATCACTTTTTTTCATACAAAAGTTGACGGGTCGTATTCATATCCCACTTTTAAGCCACATTTAGCATGCCTGTTACAAAAAGCGCTTGGCTATCTGATAAAAGCAGTCGTATTCATAGGGCACCTTCAACGTCCTATCAGCAGGACACATCTAACTAAAGAAGGTATTGATTTGGTAACGTTGTGAAATGTACTCAAATCTACCTACCTACCCAAAGGATTGATTGTTTTCAACATTATTTCTTGGTCGAACATTATTGTACGAGTGAAAGCACACAACGTAACGTTTCTAGTGATTTTAATGATTTATGGTAATATACCGGGTGTTTATAAACGTCTGTGATCGCGGCAGGCTCTGGTCAGGCCAAAAGTCGCAGTGAAAGGCACGATTTGAAAGAATGATAGGAGATTCCAAAGGCGATATGATAACAAACGTTTATAAACACCCGGTACTATTATCTCTGATTTTATGAATGAAATTTCCTAAAATAAAATTCATCAATAATATGTAGGCAAAGAAGACGTACAAATGACCACATTAGTGAGATCCTTTGTTTTTACAGACACGAGACTGTTCCAGTTTCTAAAGGCTAAACCATTATGGGAGCATCTTCTCTCAGTAAGGAATTTTGAGCTTGCACGAATCTGGATCAACGTTAGGTGTAATCCAAATTACGAACTGGCAGATGATGACGATAGCAGAATGGTGGAGCTTTTCAGAAAATTTCCCATCACCGAGGAAATGGTAGAGGTCGTGCCGCCATTGGAAATATCGGATGCCATCTACGACGAATTCAGCAAGTTTGGCATATTTCAAGTTTCTGAGAAAGATGATTTCCTTAAAATTTTGAAGAGAATGCAACGCTCGCTTAGTATAACCCATCTTTACCAGATTCTCTCCAATCAGCAAACGTCTGTGATTACACCAGATCATTTTTTAAAGCTTCTTATTGATTACTGTTTGGAAAATAAACTGTACAGTATTCTCAGCATTTGCGTGGCGAATTTCAAAACGCTGGAAAACACAAACAAATATTTAGATCTGATTATTGATTGTCGAGATCTTGTAATGACGTTTGATTTTGCAACGCTGAGAAGTAACACATTGAAAGTGGCGAAGTTACTGAGCGAAGATATTAGTTTGAAAAATTACTTCTGTGACAATCCCATTATTTTATTATCTTTTGTGGTTTTCTCTCGAGATGTTGACGCTTTTCTTGTTATCACCAGAAAATCACCATTGTCAGTTGAAGGTTTCAACTTGGAGGATGGCTTTTTATATCTCCCTCAGAAATTATACATGCTCAGTTCAATTTGCGATATTTACGATGGTAAAATAAAAGAGTATGATATGACGACTTATGATTTGATTGGAAAGCATTTGGGATTGGCGTATAAAGAAATGTTTGCATTCAGATTTACTGGAGAATCACTTTTGCCGCATTTCAATTTCAAGCCTATGATTCAGGCTTATGGATATTCGAAAAAATTGAACTATAAATTCTACGTGAGTCAGGCGAGACCCGGAATGGCAGCTAAACATTTCTTAATCAGTCAGTTGGACTCGGCTGATGTGGTCGATAAAAATGATTTAAAATCAACAGAAAAGAAAGTGATGACTCTCGCATTGATCAATTTCAATGCTGAAGAAATTACGTCGAGTTGTGCAGCGTTTTTGGAAATGATCGGTGTTGGATCCATGAAGTTGAGGGTGAAACTGGAAGCTGCCAGAATCATTTATTCGCATGGCTATTCCAAAGAAAATACGATCGATTTGTTATTGGACAGCGATGATAATCCCTATGTCCTTCAAAATACTTTTGAAAACATTTTAATGGAAATGATCGATCTGAAGGAGTCATTCGCTGGAAAAGAATTGGTGCATGCGTTCAAAAGTTGCGAAGTGATAGTACATTACAGCAAGCTGAACAATCTCAAATTGCCTGAGGTGTTCCTGAGGCACTGTGCGTCGAATAATCTGTGGTTGCCTTTCATGATTTTTGCACAAATGAACAATTACCCGCCAGATCATATCAAATTGTTGATTCAGTTCTTCAAGAGTCCCAACATGCTGGAGCATTTGGTGCACAGCGTAGTGCACGACATTCAAATCGAGGATAAAAATATATTGGTGCGTGAGCGAGATTCCAGAAAGTACTTTTTGTCGAAGATAGGCGTCTCCAAAAGTTTGGAAATAATGGGACAAAACCTGACTCATTCGATTGCTTCCCAGTCGAGTTCGGAAGGAAGTGAAGTGGGGAGCACGGGAAGTTCTGATGTTTTCGAAATAGATATTTCCAATATAAAGGCGACGCTGGTCCAGACTTTAATCAGATGTCAAAACAGCACTGATCCCCCCAAAGCTCTTCTTCAGGCGTGCCAGCTGTACAGGAACCCGTTATTGACAATTTTTGCGACAGCTTACGAGGTAAGTTCTTTTTCAGCTGCGAGCGTTTGTCATTTTTATTTCTTTATTATTAAACCAATCAATTACTGATCTGTGAGTTAGCCACATTGGGGAAACATGCAATGTCTATACAGGGTAATTCAAAAATGTCGGACCAAAACAATCCACGGTATGGGCCGTTCTAATAAGTCGAACAAAATGAGATGCATTCTGGAAATATTGGTGCAGTCAGTCATCGGTCGGTAAAACTGTGTCAAGTTGACATGGACAGAAAATGATGTCTCTGCTGTACCGACCGATGACTGACTGCACGAATTTTCGCATAAATGCACTTATTAAAACGGTCCATATGGAATCTTCTGTAAAGTCCACAAAAAATATTCTTCGACTTTTATTTTTGAAGTTATGAGGGTCAAAGGGTGGTCCTTCAAACGCTTCTATTTTCGTTATTCCAAATGATTCTAGTAAACTAATAATGCAAGAATTATGAATAAAACATATCAACTACTGGGTGTGTACAAGATTTCCATTTACTATACAGGGTGATTCATGAAGTAAAAAAATACAGTTTCTCCAAAAAATCCTCTAAACAAAATTCCTTGCTACACCGTGACTTCTTCCGCTCTATATCAGTTACGGGATCAACCGTTCGATCAAGTTCAGGGGCATTTTTGAAGAAAAATAATTTTCGAGGTTTCTGACTCACCCTGTATAGAAAACAGAAATTAAATACCTATACAAAGGTTGATGTTTCTTATTTAAATTCTGCCACCAATCGTAGCTTCAAAAGTAAAAGTCGAAGAATTTTTTAAATATTCTATGTTGGCTCCATAAAAGATTCCATACACCATGTATTGTTTTGGCCTGACACTTATGAATCACCCTGTATGTCAGTGTCCGTGGATCTAGCATTTTGCAGCAGCAAATTACCGTAAACGACTGGATTCATGATTATTAATAAGCGATTATTATTTGGTTTAAGATTTAACCTGCCGTATTAGACCAGGTAACTTTCATTAGATATGTTTCATTTTTATAGCCTGATTCAATTCCAATAAACTGGCTGACATGGCTCGCAGTGTCTTGCGATCTTTGTCACACTTTTACTAATTACGAAGCGATCGCTGGTTCTGCCATTGCTGTAATGGATCTGATTGAGCAAGGTCTTGTTAACGGCTACCCAAGAACCATTCATGAGAGTCTCGAGATTTTCTTTCCCGTAAGCATCATAAAAATGGTTGAAATGTTCCTTGTTCACTGAATAAAAGATCGAATTTATATATTTATAACAGATGAATCTGGTAAGACACTAAAAATATTTGAAACCGTTGAAGGCAATCTAAAGTTATTCAGTTTTGAAATCCAAGAAAAATTTCGACCAGAACCAGTTTAGTTTTTGCAATAAATCTTCAAATCTAATTGGCTCAAATTTAGGATAATCCGTTGAAAACATTTATGGAATTCTTGATGTGCTATGTCAAGTGCGAGTTTGCCTCGTCTCTACCTAAACTAGTCGAGTTCCATCGTCTATTGACATTCACCCGCTCGACCGGCGTAATACGTGCAGACTCAGCAGATCGAGAAGCCACTTACATGCAGAATCGAACCTGGATCGAGACTACGGCAGTAAGACTTTTGGCTGCGACCCTGAGCCACAACTGTTACTCTCTGCACCACCAAATCCTAATACTCGAACACTTGATCAGTTCTAATGTGTGCATTTATTTCTCTATCGAATTGCCAAGCTTGCAAAACGTTTTGAATGTACTGAAAATCATCTATGATACCGACCACAAGATACGATTCGACTTTAAGGCAGTTTTTGAACCGTTAGATCGCCGTCAAGAGTTCTTAAGTTGCATCAACAAGTTACTGGATGAACATCAATATGAGGCGGCGCTAAAAATATCTCAGTTAGAAAACCTTCCTCCAGATTTGATTTTGGTACGAGAATGGCAGAACAAGTTCAGACTGAGAAGCAAAGATACGTTCTGGACGAAATGCGACAAAACTTTACGCGATCATAAAGTCACCGCCGATTGCGTCATCGATTTCTACGAAGATTGCGTGGAGAAAATCGAAGATTTCCATGAAAGGTATGTCGTGCTGAAACTGGCCCATAAATGGGCAACCGATTTCGACCTAACATGCCAGTACGAACTTGAAACCAAAATGTGGTTGGCGTATCTCTATCTAGAGGAGAAACATCAATGTCTGGATAACACCGAAACATTCCTTTATGAAGATTTGCTGCCTTTGTTAGACAGGGTTATTCGATACGAAGGTGAATTGATTAAAGATTCCATACGCACATTTGAGATATTACTAAATGATGCTTTGGACGGATGTAATTTTTGGCTGGCTCTGAAGTTGCAGAAGATGTTCGATATTAAAAGCAACGACATCGAAATGTTAAAGTTGTGCTTCAGTTTGGCAGAAGGCATGATTTTGCCGCAACAGCTGAACGCTGAGCAACGTCTTCAGGTTTCAAACTCGGGATTGATGAGAGCTGGACATGGCAGACGGACGCTGTTATCTATGCGATTTTCTGGTGTAGGTTCTTGTAAGTTTTTTCTTTGTTTTCTAGTTTTTTTTTCAAAAGTCATTATATTCTGTTTGCAGCCACACACAGTTTGGAAACCACCACTGCCAGCCCGTCTGTGCATAACGAAGCGCTTGATTCCATATCCAATGATACTCTTTTGATGTTGAAAATGCTATCGGAGCGTTTGCAGCATGGTGTGAACATTGGAAGGAGTGCTTTCATGACCTATCGCATAAGTCTCAACATTGAAATTCCTTACCAAACGGTGATCTCTACACGTGACTATTTGAAGATTCTGAAGAGCGCGCTAGATGACGACTGTATGAACAAACTCGACGTGGTGCACGATTTTATTTCCGTGTATAAATGGAGTAAATCTGAGGTAATTGTTTCTTTGGCTTTTTCTGTTTTGCTTTGGGTAACTTCAATAATTATGGGGGTGTGGGTATTGGTGCTGTTACTTATCGGTTTTATTAGTTATTACCACGATTTGACGAACTAAATAAGTATCTGCCTAACCTAGTAAATAAAATGATTCTTCATGCTCTAGATAACGGCAACTTTAAAATAATATGGAGAATATTTCTTTTAAATATAATAATTCTTACACACATTTGGTATACTTACAGATTGCCGATTTTATTTGTGCTGAGCTGGTTAATTCTGTCACCCATTATGCCCAAGAGCTCATCCCTTACTTCACCATGTGGGACTTAGATATGGACAAGGAATTCAAGCTGATTTTGCAGCTGTTGGAAGAAAACTGCTCACTTTTGGGCTACAAACTATACACTTACGCCACAGTCATTTTCAAAACTCAAATGGACAATCATTCCTGCAGTAGCGATACGTTTATGGCCATAGAACTGCTGGTGAAAGCTCACGATTGCTTCACGTCCGATTGCAACATGGAAGGCATCTCTTTGATACTCAAGAAATCCAAAGAAATTATAGCGTACCTGCTCAACTTCAAAAATTGGAATCTGATTGTGCGCCTTCTAACTGGCGTCGGTCGTTACACTGAAATGAATTACGTGTTTCTCATCTTGATAGAGAATGATAATTTCGAGCTTCTTTTGCGCAAGGGCTCCGCAAAAAATGACAACCTAAAAGTTGCTCTGCTGGAATTTCTCAGAAAATACTGCCCTGACAAACGTGATCTTTACAAATGCGTCGCCTTGCACTTTGCGATTTTCTCAGAAGTTGCCGAAATATGGGAAAGGGACGCGGAAATGTACATTAGTACCATGATAGAAATTGCTAAACTGAAGATGCAGATGAAAGGGGTAGAAATCACGGACGAAAATTATGTTTCCTTTCAGAAAAGTGATGATACGGAAGTTTGCTTGAACAAGGTAATGTTTGATTAATCAAATTAGTCTTGACTCTTGATGCAGTTTTAAAAATTTATTTTTAGATCATGGAAAATTACATGCACGCCACACAGTTTCATCTTCAAGGGAACAGGCTAGCCAAAGCCCTACATTCTGCCAAACAAGCTGAACTAGTAGCCCTACAGATCAGCTTACTAAAAGAAGCTGAAATGAAAAGCGCGGCGTTATGTATTTTGCAACTGAACGAGATTAAGCTCCACTATTTGCTTCATTGTCTAAATGATCATTTACGGTATGCCACAGAATTTGTATTTTGAGCTGAATTATAACTGTATTACACTACACAATTTCTTGTACAATTTCTTGTACAATCTGCCAAAATAGTGTCAAAAAACAATGAACGTGATTGTTCAAGAAATTGTATAAGAAATTGTGTAATGTAATACAGCTATTATATACCTTAAATTATTATAGGCTTTTTCATTCCAGTTTTGAGCAAGCGCTGATAGTTATGGAGGCATATAACTACAACCCCGATTGGGCCGATATTTTGCATGAGCGAGTCTTAGTCAAAATGGATGTTTTGTATTTTGAAAGTTTTCTGCACCACTTTCCCTTAACGGAAACTTTGGCTTACGAGCTTGCCAAGAAATTTTCTGATATGGAAGAAGCCACCGAGCGCCAATTCGATTGCATGAAAGTCATTGTGAAAAATACTCCTTCGATTCAAGTCAAATACAGGATTGCAAGTCAGTTAGGTTTTAATGATATAACTGAATCAATGGACCTTGGAGAGTTGATTTACTTGAAAGATACCGTTTGGAAACAAGGGTACAAGATCTAAACATTACTCCATAATAAGTGACAGTTATTTTATTTCGATAATTTTAAACCATATAAGTAGTCATCATTTTTATTTGTTTATTTGTAAATCGATCCTCTAACTGCATTTTGGGTTTGTTAATACACATACAGGTGTTCAAAAAAAAGTGACTCAAGCTCAACTATGGCTTTAGACCAATAGATCAGTTCAGGTACCTACCTACTGCATTCAGGTCAATCATAGTAGTGCAAGCGGTACACCAGGATTATTATAAAAAAGTGGCATTTGATGATACAAGCAAGCCACTTTGCATGATTGTTGCCTAAGCCCATTAGAAAAATTTGACCCGCAGTTCCTAAAAATTCATCCCTTAGGACCCGAGATTTGGAGAGGGGGAGGGAATACTATGAAAAAATGCCGAACTTTTTCATCCAAACCTGCTGAGGCGTGTTTGGTGTCAAAACTATATAACTCGGACCTCTTCGATACAATGACAATGTCAAAACTCTCGTGCGGTCACCGGAAGTCGAGTTAAGTTGTCATCTTTGAAAATAAGAGCTGAAGGTCAAAATTACAAGATGAGCGTCAATTACCCATAAGTCGGGTATCGATTCTTAGGTTTTCGGGGTCGCTGAAAACGTATGAAATGAAACAAAAACGATTGGGTACACTGTTCGCCCATATGATCTACCTATGGGCCCAGAAGTCAGGCAAGCGAGAAAAATTCTACAAATTTTCGAAAATAGAAGTGAAATAATAAAGTGAAATAGCTTCAATCTGTACTTGGTGATGATGCTGTACCAGCTGTTCTATGTGAAATTCATGATGTTCACCTGTGAGCTGTCAAAAATCCAAAATGGCGCCCATTTCAAACGCTCAGGGAAATACTTCATCGTGATTTTCTTTAGGGAGCTCCTACGTGTCACTAGCTAAGCAGATGTTGTTCATCAGTGAACAACGACTAAGAAAGTTCCTCACACTGTTGGTGGTATCTTGCATCGTTTAAAAGATATCCGCCGCGAAACTGTTTCGGAACCGTTTTTGGACAATAGATTGAATACTTGATTAGGAGGAAAAAATTTGCATGTATAATTGAGATAACCGACCTAAAGATATTTGTTTTGTTTTATGTAGTCATGTTTTATGGTTTAGATTGCGTGATCTGTCATTCCTGGTATATGGAGGGTCACAAATCCAAGATGTCCGCCGCAGTAGGGTTATTCAGAAAATTTCATGCTAACTTTGTCCAAAAGCGAGGGGGGGGGGGCGGGAAAACTCAAACATGGAAGATCTACAAACAATAGATTTGATGCATTTGATCCAAAGTGCAAAATATCTAGAATACAAAACATCCAAAACGCAAAATATCTAAATTAAGTACAAAAGATCCAAAGTACAAAAATCGACAGTACATAAAAGCTAAAATTTGAACGATCTATAGCACAAGCCGTACAATGTAGGAAACGTCAAAAATATAAATGGTTTTGAGTTTCCTCCCTTTTCTTCAAATCCACCAGATGAGCAAATTGCTTTTTTTGACTTACCAATTGAGGAGTTGGCTTTTGACTCAAGTTGCCTCCTTTCCAAACCTACCAGAAAGAGTTGGTTTTTTGACTCAAACTCCTTCTTTCCAGACTCACCAGATGGAAATTACTTGATGATTCAGGTCTCCTTCATCTTTTGAGGCCCTCTAAATAATGTCTAGACTCTAGAGTCGTCGACTAAGTCTTGCTTAGTAAGTTTGAACAAAAAGACTAAACTCGAGTCAAAAAGCAGTAAGCAGTCAAAAGCATTCCCTGATCCAGTGGATCATTCACTATAAATAAATGAAATGAAATGAAATGAAATGAAGCAGGAAACTTGTGACCCTTTCTAGGTTTGGTGGTTTGTATTTATATTGTGGACTTTTTGTATATTAGACATACTAGATTTACATCTTAGGTACTGTAAGTAAGTAAGTAAGTAAGTAAGTAAGTAAGTAAGTAAGTAAGTCACATAGGTACTTATATCATGTTATTTCAAGAATATTATTTAAGTTTCCCTCCAATTGTTCATGACTGTAAAGTCTTTACAAACAATAAACCACTTACTCACTTACTCATAGGTACTGTAACCTTTTGCATTTTAGATATTTTATTAGACTTTTTGTAATTAAATCTTTTTTCCGCCACTCTATTTGCTCCTGTTTTCTGCAACAGTGCAACATTATTGAATAAAACGGTAGCAGAGCGAGAGATTTTTCCATTCGTTTTTATCATGTAGGTGTCATTTTTCAATCAAAATTTCACATACATCTACTTCAGGTAGGTAGTTGGTTATATCTCTCAAATTATGAAAGGAATAAAAATGTGAGGAACTCTTCAGAAATATATAAGTAATGTACAAGTGCGGTAGATATTTATTATTTATCCAAATCCAACAATAAAGTTGGTATGAAATTTTTAAACTTACAGAGGCAGACATCTTTGACTTATGACCCTCTATGCATAGACCACAAATCAGGCAAAATACATCATTAGACATGATTGCATGGAACAGACAAAATAAATTTAGTCGGTTATTTCAATTTTACATGCAAAGGTTTTCCTCCTATTCAAGTATTCAATCTATTATCTAAAAACGGTTCCGAAACAGTTTCGCGTCGGATATCTTTTGAACGATGCAAGATACCACCAATAGTGTAAGGAGCTTTCTTAGTCGTTGTTCACTGATGAACAACATGTGCTTAGCTAGTGACACGTAGGAGCTCCCTAAAGAAAATCACGATAAATTATTCCCCTGAGTGTTTGAAATGGGCGCCATTTTGGATTTTTGACAGCTCACAAGTGAACATCATGAATTTCACATAGAACAGCTGGTACAGCATCATCATCAAGCACAGATTGGAGCTATTTCACTTTATTATTTCACTTCTATTTTCGAAAATTTGTAGGATTTTTCTCGCTTGCCTGACTTCTGGGTCCATAGGTAGACATATGGGCGAACGGTGAACCCAATCGTTTTTGTTTCATTTCATACGTTTTTAGCGACCCCGAAAACCTAAGAATCGATACCCAACATTATGGGTAATTGACGCTTACTTTGTAATTTTGACCTTCAGCTCTAATTTTCAAAGATAACGACTTAACTTGACTTCCGGTGACCGCACGAGAGTTTTGACGTTGTCATTATATCGAGGAGGTTTGAGTTATATAGTTTTGACACCAAACGCGCCTCAGCAGGTTTGAATGAAAAAGTTCGGTATTTTTTCATAGTATTCCCTCCCCCTCCCCAAATCTCGGGTCCTAAGGGATGAATTTTTAGGAACTGCGGGTCAAATTTTTCTAATGGGTTTAGACAACAAATATGCAAAGTGGCTTGCTTGTATCATCAAATGCCACTTTTTTTTGCGTACCGCTAGCACTATAGCTAATCAATGATGGGTAAACGATGTGTTATTTAGTCTGACGGCTTAAAGCAAATGAAATTATTTCTGATGAATTGTGCACTTTCTGCAAAAAGCGGGATCATGCTATTTTTGTGTTCTATGGTCCTTAGAAAAAATTTATTTTGTAAAGCGGATTTCTTTTGCTTCTGGGGTCGTTTCCTTATTTTTTCATGAGAGAAGCAAAATCCAGTTTTTATTTTGATTTTTTGAAAGATTGAAGCTTTCCCCAAATCTCACTTTCTAAATCGTTATCCGCTGTCAGAATTTCGATATGAACACGTTTGAACTGATAATGCAAGAAAAATAGGTTCTTTGGGGTCTTTTTTGCCATCTTTCAATTTAGGCCCAAGGCTTCCTGTTTCAAAATCCTCATGTGGATCAACAGTTTGAAGTATTTAAAACATGAAAATCATGCTCTGAATGTGCTTTTTGGTTTCAAAAGCTTTTAAAATTGATTTCTTGAAGAAGCTGTTGATTGATTTTGAGCTAAATAATTTCTTTTTCAAACAGTTGTGCATTTCAAGTAAAAAAGCGGGGTCAAGTTGCTTTTGTATTTATTTTATGATGAAAAAATAAGGGTTACAGGCATTCTGGACTTTCACCTTCACCTTTCTTTGAGGTGGTTTTCTTGTTTTTCATGAAAGAGACATAATCTCATTCTTTTGTATTGTTTCAACTATTTATTTATGAATATTTGAAATGTTAAAGCACCCTTTGTTTTCCGAGTGGGGGGGGGGCGAGGGAATTATTTGAAATTGTTAGCACGATTTTCAATGTCTGCTAGCCGTGGGATCTATATGAACTTGTTTGGTATCGTTTTTTGCTAAATTCTATCTTCTGAATCAAAATCCAGCATCAGAATTCCAATATGTACACGTTTGAACTAGTTTTAAAGAAGAAAAAACATGTTGCTTGGATGGTTCATACAATGCAAAGTAGTTTTCCCTAACTTTTGAGGAAAGGGAGATCGAGGGTACCTCTCACTCTAAATATTTTCGAGGGACATCATAGAATAGAAACAAAAGTGTTTGGGCTTTTCACAGATCTTGGGTTCAATTTGAGAGCAGTCAAAATGGAAGTCTGCTGGAAACATGTTCTTTTTTTCAGAACTAGTTCAAACGTGTTTATTTTGAAATACTGATGTTAGATTTGGATTCAGAAGATTGAATTTAGTGAGAAATGATATACCAAACAAGTTGATATATACACATATCAAAAAAAAGTTTTGCACCATGATACTAGCGATTCATTATTTAACATTAATATGAAATGCTTCATAGGCAACCTTTTATTTACTGCCCTAGCAATAATTTCAACAGAAACATAAGGGATTATACAAACCGCAGTGGTGCAAAACTTTATTGATGTGTGTAGATCCCATATTAGTAGAAAATGGAAATGGTGCTTACAACTTTGAATAATTCCCTCAGGCCCCAGGGAGGAAGCAGGGGGTACTTCTATCTCTCAAAAATTCAGAAAATAATCATGAGTAACAAAACTGATTCTCCTCGGGTTCCGCCAAACTTTTATCAACGCGATAACTTTATCACTCTGATAGTAACTAAGCAACTGCTCATCCTATTGGCTGGTGCATGGTCTATCAGCGTGATAGATTCAATCTGCTCTTAAAATTTTGGTGGAACCCGAGGTCTGCTTCTCTTGTGAAAAATTGAAAAAGCGACCCCAGGAGTCCCTAAAAAAAATCCGTCTCCCTCCAGGGTAAAATCGAGAGGCGCTCCAACCCTGAAAATTTTTTGTTAGGACCACAGAGCACAGAAATAGCACGCTTCCGCTTTTCGCAGAAAATGCACGATTCATCATCTAAGCCATCGGACCAGTTGTGAAGAGCCCTGATTTGGTATGAATACAGTACTTGAGCTCTGACCTCAGGTTCAATGTTAACAATGCCCATGGAGAGACAAAGTTCGGACAAGACTTTGAAGTCATCAACAACTAAAGGAACAACCTGTATCAAGTACATTTTAATGTTAATTTTTTTTGCTGATATTGTGATATATTCTGTGGCAAAGTCTGTGTATCTTTTAAGGTAGATTTATTGAAATGCTGTGATCCTACACATTGTATAAATAGTAGGTAATATTTTTATAAAACAAAATTTATAAAAGCTAGTCCATCATTAACCTAGTTTCGAAATTTCCCACAAAATCATGAATACGTATAATCAGTTCCACGGCTTTTTTTTCATTAGAGTGAGCTATGGAAAAAATGTGTCTTGTTGGTCTATTTCTTGTATATATCTACCTACTTCTCATACCCGTTCTAGTGTAATTGCTAGAGTAAGCGGTAGTACTCACTTCTAAGTGATGAGCATCAGAAGGCCAGGTTTTCTGTCATAAAATGAAAACCGCGAAATTTTTGGAAACTTTTTGCACTTGTCCATTGAAACTTTTTAAGGGCTTTCCAATGACATCAATCTTTCTAATCACTATATTGTGCAGTGTAAAAAAAATTGCCCAAAATTTTGAGGTGCCCCCGTACTCAAGAGTTTTGGTGAAGTAGTTTTGTTGACATATCAAATTTGATCAGAAAAACCAGCAGCTAAATCCAACGGTCTTTACTGCAACTCGCTAGCTTGGACATCTTTTTTGAATGACCCTGTGTTGTGGTGCCACAATTGATTTTTTTTTAGTGTAACAAATGTTAAAGTGCTTCCAGAAATGAAATTACTATAAAATACATTCTTTTCAAATAAGCTTTGTGGTAGGTATCATAATGATGTTAATTGGACGCACAATTCGTGAATTATTCCGTTAGGTATAGGTCTTTTATTATTACCATAGCTGTGGATAAGCAGTATATTACTTGGCTTTCTATTTTTTTTTATAGAGTGTCTAGCTTTGTTACACCGCTAAACATGAATATTGAAACTGATTAACACGTACATAGTGAGTGATTCAGTCTTAGATCTTTCAGTAATTCAATTTGTTTCAATGAATGTTTTGTTTGAGCTAGATTGGAATATCGTTCAGGTAGGTAGGTAGTAGTGGTTGATATATCTGATATGGCAATACATAGGTAAAAGTCGGTGTGTACTACCACTTATCTTAGGTAGGTAGGTAGCCAGGTACCTACTGCACGTTGTTTACTCATCTAGGCTCAAATTCGTTTGAACATTTGGGTACTTTTAGGAACTTATTGTTGGACTTGGACAAGACATATTTTACATACATCCGAGGGGCAAACCGCTGGGGAAGTCTGGTGTACGGTGTACATTGCCGGAGGAAGGATGTCTGGGGGAAGTCCGGGGGAAATCCTTACGAGGGGAAAGTCTGGTGTACAGAATTTGACCAGCGGTTTGCCCCTCGCATACACCCAACAACAGGATTTGAACATTAATCAACATTAAGCATTTAGATAGTCTTGAGAAGAAAGGAATGTCAAAGAATTCAATTGTAAAACAAGGACGTATAAATCTGGTGTCAAAAACGCATATTCACTTTGATTCGATGAAAAAAAAAATGTGGGCTCGTCCGGGATTTGAACCCGGGACCTCCCGCACCCTAAGCGGAAATCATACCCCTAGACCAACGAGCCATTATTCGTTGGATCGCATTTCACAGACAATTCAATTCACCGAAAACGGAGAAGAAATTTTTCATTTTCACATTAGTTTGATAGTTTCACTCTCGGTTTCACTACTTTCAGCAATGAAAAGGTCCATTCCGAGGCCATTCGGATGGGACCAGTGGTGGATAACGTGTCTGGGATAATTATTGTTGAGTACCGAGAGACCTAGAGTAAACACTTGTAGTACAGTAAAGATAATCAAAAAAAAACCCAAACCTTGAAAAAATTAAATCATGAAATTTTATAGCCGATATCAATTCAGAATTTCATCCTCTACCCTCGCCTCTACCACATACTCAAAATCCCCGAAAATCTCAGTTGAGCATTCTTCTTGCGGCGCTGTCAAAGTAGGTAAGTATAAAAGCGTTATAAAAGTAGGGTAGAGGGGGGTAGGTTCGGACAGGAGGCACCTCCGGACACTACAAGTTTCCCGCCTTCTGTCAAATGCAGCGGTGTAATATTTTAGGGGTTGGTAGCAAATGTGGTGTTATGCCATCAGTTCACAAAAAACAGTGCAGAAAAAAGAAGATTCATAGAAGCAGTGAAGTGAAATTTCTAAATGCTCATGAAAGCAAGTAACATATATAATACTCCATTCCTAAGATGATACACTCTGTGGATGATACACTTCTACGTGTTTCAGTTTTTCATTTTTCAAGTGATGCATATGCAAAAGAACAGACATTTGTGCTCTGCATCACCTATTTCCCACTTCTGGCAAACATGCGAAAGTGACTATCTGATTACGTACAATCATTTTTTGACAGACGGGGCAGGTCCGGACGTTTCAAGCGGGGCACATTCGGACTGTCCGGAATACGATGAATTCTTGGTGAAATTTTTGAGGCATTCTAAATCGCTTCCATTTACCACCCGTCGATGACGTTTCGACCGTCAGCAGGGCTGACATTGAATCAAAACTTCCCAAACCAATGAACGTGAGCGGAAGTTCCCGCTTGGCTGGTTACGTTAAGTTCAACATAAATTTTGACTCCTTGGACATTAAGTGCCCATTTTATATTATTTTTTGTACTTTCGTATTACTCTATTTTTATCTTCAAGCTTTCAAATGCACATTGAACATTATTCAATATTAGAGAATGCTGTTTGATTTGAGTTTTATATATATGCTGCGTTCGGCTTGGCTGTTCGGGTAACTCCTTTTCACTCCGAACACTCTAAATCGTTCGGGTACGGCCAAATGGAGTGAAGAGAGTCAACTCGGTAGCGTTCGGGTTGCGTAGAGTGGAGTGCATCGAGCTCACTCTACGTGCACCACCTTTTCACGCGGGGCGGATGGAGCTTGGGATGGAGTTGTTTGTTTGAGAGGTTACGTTTTGGTGCTGGTTACGTCATTTTTTGGTGCTGTCCAGTGGCGGCTGGTGAGGGAGGGCTCAAGGGCGGCGCCCCCCCAACGCTAAAGGCGGCAAGAGGTTTTTATCGGTAGGAAGACATGGAATGCATTGTATTAATTATACTCATTCCAGAGATTTGGTTTAGTGCAAAAACATTCAGTCATTAGTCAATTAATATTTAAACAAAATAATTCTAAGCGATCGCACGGTCGAAGAAGTTCGTCTTGGGCTCCGCATTCGGCGCCCACCGCCGATGCGGTGATGCCGAGGTGCGACCGCGCAAAACATGTCCGTAACCATGGCAACGCGAGACGCGGCTCCCGCTCTATACTGCAGATATGGGCTCCGTTTCTCGAGCCCCCAGCCGATTGAAATAATCGATATAATTATTTATGTACTCTTCGATTAGTCAACAGTTTGCAAACATGAAGATAGCTGACCTAAAAAAGGTACATTTAGGTCATCAAGCCTACAAGAAGAAATAAATGCAAAAAAACAACGGACGTCCGATTACAGCATTGATTTACTGAATATAAAGCAAATCGAACCCGCAAGAATAAATTCGTGGTGCATTAACTCACACGTAATTTTGACAAAACAGTAAATGCTAAAACTCCATATGGTTGTGATGCGGATACGACAAAAAAGTTTTTGTCTCGAGTTTCGTCATTTCGCGAACTGAGAACTGTTCTATCTGCACCGAGATCTGCACTCTTTGTAGATAATGTTTTTCGAACTTCGAACCAACAAAACATGGACGAAATGTTTCATGATTTGAACAATCAGATCAGAAGCGGAAAAGGAATAAAAGCCTCTTTTTCTAGTTTCTTATCTAATTGTTTATATCAGGAAACATTTTGTCCATGTTTTGCTGGTTCGAAGTTCGAAAAACATTTTCTACAAGAAGTGCAGATAGAACATTATAGTTATAGTTCTCAGCTCGCGAATTTGTTATTAACTTGAGCCCTCCTTGCAAAAAACTCACGAGCCGCCACTGGTGCTGTCGCCTGTCGCCGTCATATCAACATGGATGATAAATCAAAGAAATCAAAGGAAAGGGCGCTTGTGTGGTGGGATGTGGGATGAAAATCACCCAAGCAAAATTTCATGTGTTGTAGGACGCTTTGGGTAACCACGAAAACTCACTAGATGCCGAGAATTCTTTATTCAGCACCAAAATTCAGCTCCACTCCACACCTTAAGCTCTCAATGGATGTCCCCTCGGCGCTGCTCGTCGACACTAGTCAAAATCCCCCTTCCGCCTCCTTGTCCATCCCGCGCTGCCCTCCGCCCTTGCCACCGTGTTGGACACGTTCCCTGGCGCCTTTCACTCCCACACGGCACCTCACACATGTCGTTTTATTTCGATGTGTATACCGATTTCACTCCCCCCTTTCTCAGTACCTACCTTCAAGTGGGTACCTCTCCTCTCATTTCACTTTTCAGTTGCTATTCGGATTCGGCTATCACAGCTCATACCTGAGGGGCTCATACGTCGGCAGAAATTGCGTTATAATCTTAATAGACTTGACAGTGACAGGCGACTGGGTGACAGGGAACGTTTGGCTTGTTCTTGCCCCGTTCACTCCATAATCACGTGACCCAAACTCCAACTCCACTCCACTCGTTCCACTCCAAACCAAGCCGAACGCAGAATTAGTGTCCGGATCTACCCCAGGCCTGTCCAGAACTGCCCCAGGGTGGGGCACATTCGGACAATTGCAACTGACTTTCCAAAAATTTATGACAGAAAAACTGCTTCACATTTTTCCAATTCAACTATCGCAAAAGTCGCCCAAAATGTCAAAGAATTATATGTATGATTTATGTTTCAAGTTTCACATTGTTTAAATCTGTGTACTAGAGCTATACATTTGGTGGCTCAGAGCTGTTGCTGTTGGTATATACACTGCAGGGCATGACCAGACCTTCGTTTGAACCTCTAACTCGTATTTCACGAAAAAAAAAACACGAAAGTCGCTTCAATTCCCAATTAAGTAACAGTGTTGATTAAGTAAAATCCTCGGTAAAATCCGAAGGTTAGTAACCAACTTTATTAAAATCTATTTGATTTGTGATAGAGGCATGAAATTAGGTACGAGTGGTCTTTATGGTCTTCTTTCCAAATGTAACATGACGCCTCGTCATACTTGTCAAGGGGGGCCTAAAAATTTGAAGTTGCAGGAACTCCTACAAACCATCACAACGGTGAATATCGTCACACATTTCAAAAAGTAGGTAATCATTTGACTCTACACCAAACCTTGACAAGAGACACAACAGTTGTCGCCATGTACGGTGTACGCATTGTTCTTCGGGATGAAAATTTTTTTTTCGGAGTGTCAAAAAAACACAGTTTTCAATTATTTTTGTATCTAAAAAAGGTAAATTGATCTTATTCACTAATTTGTATTAGCCGAAGCTATTCATGAAGTCTGTTTTTTGATTTTGTCACTCTAGTAGGTAATGACAGCTCCTGAAGAAATTAGCCAATTCAAGTGTGAAGTTCAACAGCGTTTTTTCATTGTTCCCAATCAATATGATCAACAATTTACTCGACAATTTATGAATGGATGGATAGCTGGAACTGTTCTGTAACTTAATCTCATATCCCTATAAACATTGAATGTACGGCCCAGCAGCGGACCAGTATCCGTGATGCTGGCGACTTGCTGGCATCGTTTGCCTCTAAGAAAACAGCAGTGGCCCACAGGAATTCTGCCATAGCAATATAGTAATCGAATGCCACCAAAACCAAGCAGGGGGGCCTCATGCGGCGTGCCATACCCACTTTACCCTGTAACTACACAGTAGTGATGGGCCGCAAGCGGGTAGTCTCCTAGAATATTGCAGACTTTGAGTTTTATTGTACGCTTCCGTACCGCTGCTGGCTAGGTTGTGGCATTCGAGTGCATGAAGAGTTGCAGACTAAATATTCTACTCCCGACTTTACTGCCAGATAGCGCTGCAGTCGCATACACTGCATGGTGTAATATTCCTAGTGAATTTTATTGATAGCTTGTCTCTGGGTTGGTGACTCTAAGGTTGGTACTAGGATATTTGACAATAATTGACAGAAAGAACAGAAACATCCACAACCACAACGCAGTCAAGTCGGCGGCGTCTATTTTTCCTGGAGGCGTCGGTTCGGTTAGTGTAGGCATGTGTAGGTGGTGCAGGTGCAGGACATAGGTGCAGGACATAGAGTGCAGGATTCTTGATTCTTTGGGTACAGCGTGCAGCACTGCAGCGGCAGCTAGGCAGTTAGCGTCCTATAGTCCGTGCATGGAATTACTCTTCGCTCTCCGGAAATGGTAAATAAATTTGTAATTACTGTGGAATGAATAGAAATTGTGTTTTCTTGTAATTTCTGTTTCAGGCGTCAGCCCAGCCCTGGTTTTAGTTTATCTGAGAGAGTTTGTTGGTTATGGTTGGACTTAGAGCAACAAGTTGGTGCAGGCAATAATTAGCCATAGACGCGCGTGCGTCTTTACTTCCCAGAATCGGTGAATAAGTTTATAATTACTATGGAATGACTATGAATTATTTGTAGATTTTTTGCCTCCAAGATTTTTTGTAATTTTTGTTTCAGTTTGTCCGAGACAGGGAGTCCGAGAGAATTGTTGATTTTGCCCAAGTGATATTTTGTGCCGGCCTGATTCCTCACTGCAATAAGCGACTGTGATGTTACCAAACTAGAGAGTACTTAGTGTATGAAGTTTTCAGTTCGTACGTCACCAGAGAGAGTATTGTTTTATTTTATATTTTGCCTTGTTTATGTTGAATAACTTTCTTATATTTCTACAATTTACCATTTCTTACAATAAATAGGTACTTGTGTACCTAGCAGAAATGAAAATTATTGTTTCCATATTTATTATAATAATTGTAATACTTGAGGCAAAGTGCTGGCAAGTGATCTGGTAAAGTCTGGGCCGCGCACGGAGGACTGCCTGCCGACTGAAAAGGGCCAGTCAACGTAAGTAATCAGAACAATAACACTTTCAACCGCTGGGAAAGTGGTGGCCCTTGACTGGCACGGTTGAACACCTTGCAGGCTTAGTGACTTGCGGCCACGTTACGGCCAGCAGGACAGATTGATTCTGGGCCGTGTCGGCAAGCAACTAATGTGCCAGCGCCTGCAGAGATCGGAACGTGGTGTTGGTAATTTACTGGCCCTTAACGTCATTGTTTATAGGGATGTGACTACACGCGGAACCAAGCGCAAAAGCCTACGATAATTCTTTTTCACGTCGCTCACCATCATAAAATTTGTGCCTCTAGGGTGTGTTGAAAATATTTCTATACCGTGTATTCACTCGAACTTAGTGCTTTGAAGTATTTCACGCCTCATAGTCCGGATATGTTAAGAGCTATAAAACCACCACCACCTTGCATTTAATGATTAAGCAGTGCCGTTTGGTACGAATGTTGTATATACCCGTGCCTTAATTTTACGGATGTTTTGGCCGACATCGCCAAAGAGACCTTCGTGGGCGGACTAAGAGATCCAGATCTGCGTCAGATGGTCATGATCAGCAATCCAGCCAACATCAGCGACGCGCTCATTCAAGCTTCCGCATCGAGGCTGCCAAAGGTGCTTCGCGCCCTCATCGCCTTAGGGAGGTGAACTTTGACGAATCCGGAGCATCACATACTTCCGAGAAATCTGTGAAGGAGATGTTTGAGGAGCTTCTTAGCGCCATGTCTCGGAACAGACCCCAAGGCGAGCCAAGAGCTGGAGGAAGACCGCGTTGCTTCGGCTGTAGAAAACCGGGACATTTGCTTCGGGACTGCAGGCAAAGGTCAAGTTCAAGTGACCGTTCCACACCGGGACGGAGAACTCCCAGCCCTGATAGACGCTATCAGAAAAACTAATTCCAGCTAGCGCTAAGGGGCGCACGCTGGCTGGCAGTCCTCAATGCCCCAGGAGTTACTCCGTCTCACTGCTGCGAAAGTCACCCAATAGCCTTCTTCTTAGTGGAAAGCTTGACGAGGACGATTGCGTGTTCGCAATCGATACGGGAGCCACGAAGTCAATCGTTCGCCGAGGGATACTTCGAAAGCAACGCATTGTGCCACTGAGGGACGGCGCTTGTTTGACTACAGCTACCGGAGAGTCTGCTACGTTGTACGGAGAAGCTGAAGTAAGCATTCGCTTCGGACGATTTCTTCTGCGAGAAAAGTTCCTGGTCGCTGACATTGTTGACGACTTCATACTTGGCCTGAACTTGATGGATAAATACGGATTCATCCTGGATGTTGGACAGCGGACGTTGAAAATCGGAAACGAAGAATTGGCGCTTAGAACATCCATGAAGGCCGCTGAAGAAATCCGCCTACTTTCGGCTGAAACCGTTCGTCTAGCCGCCAACTCCGAGAAAATCGTGTGGGCAACACTAAACGGACAACCTGGAGGACATATCGCCGGCATTGCTGAGCCCGACACAGCTGCCAGCTGCATCATGGCTAAGACATTAATTAACATGGACAAGACAAAAATCCCGATCAGAGTCATTAACCCGAACAAGACGAGCAAAACAATCAAGGAAGGAGAGACCCTGGGCAAGTGTGAACCCGTAGAGTGGATCTCACGCTGTGAAGACATATCGACAAAGGCTGCGACTCCCAAGCTCTTGGAGAAAAAGCTAGTGGAGATGCTCTCGCCTGACTGGAAACATCTGAGTGGCAAGGAAAAGGAGCTTGCGACGCGATTCATCCAGGAAGAAGCTGCAGCCTTTGCGATGGAAGGTAATCCTACCGGGAGGACCAGCGTGATCCAACATCGGATCAACAGATGCACCTCATGCAGAAAAAGAAAACCTACAAGGGGACTTTTGGGGATTCAAAGTATGTTGCGGAGCATCAAATTCCCAATTCAAAATTGTTATAAAATAGCTTCTACGAACTTGTTTGACCTCAAAACCTATTTTTTCTGGGCTACAAGCGCAGGTCTAAAGGTATACTTCTATTCGCGCTAATTTGTCATGACCTGCCCCTGAAACAGCAGGCAACCCGGCCGGGCATGTTAGAAAGTTACTGTAAGATAGTTTTGTGAGACTATCACTCTCACTAATACCATGATCCAACCAAAAATCAGCATCAAATTGGAATTATTGGCGTGATTTTTGAAAATTGCCCCCTGGTGAGTAGATAACCCGCCGCCCTGGGGCTCTGCATGGGATTCTGCGATGGCTCCATATCTCAAAGTGAAGGCATTGGTATAGACAACATTCGTACCAAGCGGCATCGCGGTATCACGATTTGCAAGGTTAGGTCCATATATTGCTGTTAACCTCCGAACTAGTCCGGAGGTTAGCCGCCTGAACCTTGCAAATCGTGATACCGCGATGCCGTTTGGTACGAATGCTATCTATACCAGTACCTTCACTTTGAGATATGGAGCCATCGCCGAATCCCATGCAGGGATTCAGGGCGGCGGGTTGTCTACTTACCAGGGGCAATTTCCAAAAATCACGCTATCAATTCAATTTTGACGCTGATTTTTGGTTGGATCCTTGGATCGTGGTATTAGTGAGAGTGAATCTCACAGAATTATCATACAGTAATAGGGTTGCCAGACGTCCCGATTTAGGCGGGACTGTCCCGCTTTCAACTTGTATGTCCCGCGTCCTGCCAGCTCACTGAAATGTCCCGATTTTTTCAGTTTCGCCTGTAACGCTCTGATTTTTCATTTTCATTTTTCTGAATCAAGCGATTTTGAAACAAAACCTTCAACTATTTAGTTGTGATTGTATCACAAAGTTCATTCTCACAGGAGAGGATTGTATTATGTACTTACTACTTACAAAGAAATGAGAAAGAACTTTAATTGCATCAGACTTGCGGGACGCAGAATCATGTCTCCTGGTATTCCTCTGGATGCGATCGAGTGAGATACCTACTCGATCACCTAACAGATTTTGATTAGTGAAGTTGCAATATAAAAACTTGAATTTTGAACAGGGCTTCTAACAATTAACAACGGTAGGTAAAGAATGAGGATTCTCTAAATGATGCAATGTGTTTTTAGGGACATAAGTACCTACGGTGTGATCGAACAAATTTCTCCTCTCAAGGTGGGCCTTGGATGTCTTTGCTTGGATATGTTTTTTCGCCAGATTTTCAGTTATCAAAGGCGACTTGAGAAGAAAAATCTATTCGATCACCCGTTAGTTTGGATTTGCTGAATGCTGAATTAAAAAAAAAATTGAAAATGCTATTTAAATTATTGTTTTTTTTTGTATTATTATCAGCATTATTATTATTATTATCTCGAAAAAATCTCGTCTGCGACGCCATTGTGCTCGCTTCGCGCGCTCCTTGAAATTGTCTTCTCCCTAATTTTGTGTAGGAATAGGAATTCTTGTGGCCCGATTTTGATTTTCAAAAATCTGGCAACCCTATGCAGTAACCGTTTGACATGCCTGACCGGGTTACCCGCTGTTTCAGGGGCAGGTACCTACCTAATGCCAAATTGGCGCGGATAACAGTATACCTTTCGATCTGCGCTTCTAGCCCAGAACAAATAGTTTTTGAGGTTAAACAAACTCGTAGAAGCAATTGATTGAATGTTTTGAATTGGGAATTCACTGCTCCGCAACATATGCTGAATCCCCCAGAGACCAAAGATCCTCTTGTGTTTTTTTTTCTGCGTGAGGTCAAAGACCAAAGAAGTTAATTGTGTCATTTTCACTCTGACGGAAAGTTGCACCAACGATTTTTTGTAGCCCATTAAATTGTGAACAATTTGATATATCAACAGTCTCTCTACAACATGTGGTTCTCAAAATAGAGCGTCTGGAAGTAAGAGCATTTTTCGTAACAGCGTCGTGCCAATCAACGATTTTGGGTACACCATATCATCCAAGATATGGTGGTGGTAGAATCCAAAACTACATTCAATAATCTAATTTGAGCTTAGGAAACAAATGGATGTCGTTATTGGGAGTAACGTATGCCTTCGAAGGTTTTCCTAGGCAAAAATTAAGAGAGGTGCTAGTTTTTAGAGACCTTCGTTTGCTTCTTTGGTATACCATGTATATGCACTAGAAAAAGGTTTTTAAAAACTATACTTTGAAAACTGTAGTTAAGAACGGAGAGTTTGAAACTGTTCGTATAAATATAGCTTGAAGCATTCAGTAGATATCTTCAGTTGAAATTTTTTGTCGCTACGGTACCTAACTGTAGTTTTCAGAGCAAACGGCACGACGCTGTTACGAAAAATGCTCTCACTTCCAGACGCTCTATTTTGAGAATCATATGTTGTAGAGAGACTGTTGATATACCAAACTGTTCACAATTTAATGGGCTACAAAAAAATCATTGGTGCAACTTTCTGCCAGAGTGAAAATGACACAATTAACTTCTTCGGTCTTTGACCTCATGCAGAAAAAAAAACTACAAGGGGATTTTTGAGGATTCAAGATAAGTTGCGGAGCATCAAATTCCCAATTCAAAACAGTCATAAAATTGCTTCTACGAATTTGTTTCACCTCAAAAACTATTTTTTCTGGGCTAGAAGCGCAGGTCGAAAGGTATACTTTTATTCGCAATAATTTGGCATTACCTGCCCCTGAAACAGCAGGAAATCCGGTCAGGCATGTCAAACGGTTACTGTAAGATAATTCTGTGAGACTCACTTTCACTAATACCATGATCCAACCAAAAATCAGCCTCAAAATCGAATGAATAGCGTGATTTTTGGAAATTGCCCCTGGTTAGTAGACAACCCGCCGCCCTGGGGCCCTGCATGGGATTCTGCGATGGCTCCATATCTCAAAGTGAAGGTACTGGTATAGACAACATTCGTACCGAACAGCATCGCGGTATCACGATTTGCAAGGTTCGGTCCATATATTGCTGTTAACATCCGCACTACTTGGAGAGTGGCGATTTTGAGATGTTTTCCAATGCAAAAATGAAGCCTCTATAATCATAATTTTTTTCCTTTAAATTGATCATCAAGTCAAAAATTGAAACCATTTCCAAAAATTTTCAGGGGGGTTGAGAATAGGGTGGAAAGAGGGATGGTACCCCCTATTATCTTCGCCACTAAAAATGTTTGATGAAATGCGTTAGTACTGTTCAATAGAGACCTGTTCTAGTAAATTTTGGTTCTAATTTGAATGAAATCGGTTGAACGGTTCAAAAGGAATGCAAAAAAAGTGTTTTTGAAAAACAACTTTGAAGGCCTGTATCTCCGTTATTATACGTTTGCGGGGGTATGTTTATCAAGAAAAGTCCTCTTATTTTCCAATTTTCTATCTCCCTATGAATTTTGTAACACTTATTCCGGGACACCTGCGTATATCTGCCTAACCCTCGACCCAGGGATGCCAGACGTCCCGTTTTCTGCGGGATTGTCCCGCAACCCGCAACTGATTCTTTTGTCCCTCGTCCCGCACACATCCGAAAATGTCCCGCATACTAATATTTTGGCTTTTTTTATTTATTCACCAAATCAAAATTCAAAATTAACCTTCCAACTTCAAAATTCAGTTCAAATTGATAATAAATGAATAGAGAAAAAAGTTACTGCGCGCAAAGGTGTAGATGTAGCTAGACTAGACCCACAGAGACCCAATCTGACAAAGACTAGCTAGGCATGTAAACTGCGGACCAATTGAAATGGGCCACCCAAAAATTTCAGTCGAATTCAAAATGTCGTAGCTTCAAAGGAGGTTGACTAATTTCAAAACTTTTTTTATTTCTTGGATAGCTCATTTATTGTGCCAGGGCCGGCAACAATAGTGGTGCTGACGTGCTCGAGCACCACACGTAATTCGAAGAGGTGGTGCTGAGCACCACATGTTAAAAATGCAAAAATTGAAATTAGCGCTATAGCACTCCAACTTACCAATTTCGAGAATTTTTGTTTTATTTTGAAAGTTTTATTTATGTATTATTACTCCTATATTATACAGGTGTCCCAGAATGAAGTAGCCAATGGCCTATGGAAGTCCAGAAAACATTAAAACACCTCTATATTATTTTTTTGCGAAAGCTCAATATTAAACGAGATACAGCTCTTCAAAATTTGACTTTTTTATTGGTTTTTCATGAATAATTCATAGACGGGTTGAAGTATTCGGCTGAAATTCGCCAGAGACTTGTTTAGAGTAGTTGAGTAGTTCCTTACTTATTGGCATAATTTTACTTGATTCCAACCAGTAGTAAAACAAATAAAAATTGAAATTAAAAAAAAATAAAAGGAATTCGAATGCCGAAAAAAATATGTAGGAGCCTCTACTTTCTTCCGGGCTATCTCCCATATGCGTTTGGCTACTTTATTTTGGGACAGCCTGTACCTATAGTATATTTTATTCAAATATGACGTGTAGTCCGGACGTTAAGGTCAAAATTTAGGGGGCACCCTTCACTTTTATAACAAGCAATGCCACTTGGCATACCTGTTGTCGAGACCATGTTTGACCGATTAAGATCAGGAGCCAAAGTCGTACATGATGCAGGCGGCGTATACAGGGTGTCGTATAGAAAAAAAGTCAAAAATTCGTATATCATCAACCGAACCAGATGGACTCACGTGAGTAGGCACATATACCCACAATATTATACTCATCAAGGAAGAGTCAATAGTTCTGGAAAATCTTGAGAGGTTCCTGAAATATTCTGGAAAACTGAATTTTCTTCTAAATATTTTATTTCTTGGTAAATCAGTGAATTCTCAAGATATCGAAGTGGAACTTGGTAAGTTAACGCCGAGTATTGTCATGAATAAAAAACGATCAGGAGCCAAATGCAGGGCCTGCTATTTCCAGAAGTAAGATAGTCAACTTTTTTTTTCTTCGTGACCGCCATCTTGAATCTCCGTTTAACTCAACAGTTGAAAAAGTGACAGTCGAATGTGAAAATGTTGGCATCCAGTCACCCTATTACGAAAAAGATGGCCTTGAAGCAAGGTGAGGGTGTCTTCATCGAGAAAACATTGTCACCCAAGGTTTCCATGGTGATACGCATTTGCAGCGCCTGTGATGGCTAATGAGAGATTTGAAAGAGCAGAGTAAGTTTTTTGTCACAATCCTACATTCATTTTGAGCTGGACTACCAAAATAGTCTACTACCATGAAAACCTTGGGTAACACTGTTTTCTCGATGAAGAGACCCTTATCTTGCTTCAAGGCTATCTTTTTCATAATGATGTGACTGGATGTCAACTATCTCACATTCGGTTGTCACTTTTTCAACTGTTGAGTGAAACGGAGATTCAAGATGGCGGTCGCGAAGAAAAAAAGTTTACTGTCTTAATTCTGGAAATGACAAGCCTTGCATTTGGCTCCTGCTCGTTTATGATTCATGACCATACTGGCCAGAGAACTACCAAGTTGCACTTCGATATTTTGAAAATTCACTGATTTACCGAGAAATAAAATATTCAGAAGAAAATTCAGTTTTTCCCCAATATTCCAGGAAGCGCTCAAGATTTTCCAAAACCGTTGACTCTTCCTTGATGGGTAATATATTGTGAATATACAGGGTGATTCATGAGTGACCTTACATAGGCTAATGGGAGATAGAGGACTTCGAGGCGAGTCAGGATCCACTAAAGAAATTTTATTTTCTCCGATGGTTACGAAGATACAGGGTGTTTTGTGTGTTTCGTATGAAACTTTGATAAACGATATTTCTGAAACGGCCAAAGGTATTTTGTTGAAATTCACCAGTAATATTTCTCTGTTGGAACTCATCCCGAAGCCATACCGGGTAAGTCAAAATCCAGGGCTGGGCTAGAAAAAAGGTGCCCCTTTTTTGTTTCATCAAAAAGTACATTTTCTGACCGCTTTTCTAAAAAACTGCTATCGGGTTCAAAAAGCTAAGGAAAAATGCTTCAAGAATCACTTTTCAATTTAGATGGCACACCTAAACCATTTCGACAATAAAATTAAAAGTAAAATTTGTGGGTGAGTTCCCATTTTCGACCGGACATAATCGACTCATTGTTTGATCGAATTCATTAAAATTCATTTTTTGGCTTGTCTCTGTTGAATAGAAGGGCTTGGTTGAAAAAAAAATTTCAGAGCTGACAATTTTTTTTATGACAAAATCGAGAGCGAAACCAAAATTAGACTCGATTTGATCGTAAAAAAAAAATTCCGGCTAGGGAATTTTTCTTACTACCAAGCCCTTCTGTTCCACAGAGACAAGCTAAAAAATGAATTTTAATGAATTCAATCAAACAATGAGTCGATTATGTCCGGTCAAAAATGGAAACTTACCCACAAATATTACTTTTAATTTTTTTGTCGAAACGGTCTAGGTGTGCCATCTAAATTGAAGAGTGATTCTTGAAGCATTTTTCCTTAGCTTTTCGAATCCGATAACAGTTTTTCAGAAAAGCGGTCAGAAAATGTACTTTTTGATCAAATAAAAAAGGGGCACATTTTTCAATTCCGGCCCTGGATTTTGACTCACCCGGTATGACTTCTGGATAAGTTCCAGCAGAGAAATATTACTGGTAAATTTCAACACAATATCTTCAGCCGTTTCAGAAATATCGCTGATCAAAGTTTCACACGAAACACACAAAACACCCTGTATCTTCGTAACCAATGGAGAGAAAAAAATTCCTCAGTGGATCCTGACTCGCCTCGAAGTCCTCTATCTCCCATTAGCCTATGTAAGGTCACTCATGAATCACCCTGTATGTGCCTATTCACGTGAATCTATCTGATTTGGTTGATAATATACGAATTTTTTACTTTTTTTCTATACGACACCCTGTATACGACGCCTGCATTGCTTGCGACTTTGGCTCCTGATCTTAATCGGTTAAACATGGTCTCGGCAACAGGTATGCCAAGTGGCATTGCTTGTTATAAAAGTGAAGGGTATTATACCTTAACATCCGGACTAGTGTGCCTGAATTTTTTTTAAGTTCAGACTTCTGAACTTAAAAAAAAATCGTCTGCGACGCTGATACTTCACCCTCCCTCAGTCCTTTTTCTGAAATATTCAATAGTCAGCACCACATGTTCAAATCCAAAGTTGCCGGCCCTGTATTGTGCTATAAGATGCCACATTACATTTTTGGTACAATATTTTGTTATCATTTATACAGGGTGTTACATTGGGGTAGTGTAAAATTGTAAAAGTTTGGATCCCTCCCAATCGACGAAAAAAAAAATTAAATTTTTTCTAACCTGTTCTGGGGAGCTGGTATACCTGTGCCTTTTCATTTGCGCCCTGAGGATCAAAGTGCGCCCAAAGCACGTGACCCACTTGCCCCCCCCCCCCGTAGATACGCCTCTGCCCGGAAGCCCCGTAAACTTTAGGTGCGTTCAGTCAGTCAGCTTATTTAGCTGCAAGTTTTAGTTTTAGTCGGAAGCGCTGCATCGCTTTTTGACTGTTCTGATGAGGCTGGTTCATAAGAGCCAATGGGCGTCGCTGCGCTTGCGACTAAAATTAAAACTTGCGGCTAAATAAGCTGACTGAACGCACCTTTCGTTATACGTGTCTGTCCCGCGTTGCGATTTCAGAAATCGGGTAACCCTGCCTCGACCTACCCAGTGGCGTAGCTCTATGAGCAAAGCGAGGCAGGCCTCAGAGCCCCAGCTCAGAGGGCCCAAGAGGTTTCAAACGAAATATTAAAAACTTCATAGGACTAAACTTCCCATAATGAAGTCCCACAATAGTGCAGTAAAGATAAATTTTGGGGTTGAAAAAATTAATTTATGAAATTTTAAAGCTGTTATCGATTCAAAATTTCATCCTCTATCCTGAAAAACTCCATGTTTCTCAGCAAAAACCCTGTTTCATCAACTTGAAACACCCAGAGAACTCATTTCAGTTGACGAATCATGAATTTTCTTGAATTTTAATTTTTAGGCCCTGGAAAGTGGCGATTTCAAGATGTTTTCCAATGCTTCAAACCCAAATATCTCAAAAATGAAGCCTCCAATCAAAATTTTAAATTTTGCAAGAAAGGCACGTACGTTTCCAACAATGAGATAGGATATCACTATTCCGATCCTAGAGATTTTATTTTTAACTGACTTATTTCACGAGGCGATATTCAGCTATTAGCTGCTCTACCATGCAACATGCAACCTCGGGGACAGCACAAAATATCCATGGTGTTCCACAGGGTGCGAGGTTGGGACCACTCTTGTTCAACATTTATGTTAACGATCTTCCTCAAGCCCTCTCAGTTCCGACAATCTATCAGTTTGCTGATGATACATCTTGCATAGTGTCGGGTTTAGACGCGAGGGCCCGGGCGCTGTTCGCGAGGTGAACTCTTGGTGTAGTGACTGGTGAAAACTCCTTACTTACTTCTAAACAGTGGAAAAACCATTGTATAGCAGTTTAGTCAGTCCTCGGCTACAGGCCCCTAAACCTACACCAACCCCTAACCTACCCCTGGTGAATTATTTTGTAGTAAATTTTGCCTCATTTTATTAGGCATAAGAAGGTTAGTGGATTGTGTTCAGTTTGATTGATATTCCTTGAGCGGTTTCGGAGATAAATATTAAATAAAAACCATCTTCAGGGTCCCACCTTTAGGGGCCTGTAGCTCCCTTAGGAAGCGTTTCCGGGCCCATGTTCAAGGGAACTTTTTTTCTTGTTTTGATGCGAGGAAGCTGCCCTAGAACGTTGTCGGTGTATTTTTGGGACACCCTGTACATATTCGAGTATTAAGGTGCGTTCAGTTAGCTTATTTAGCCGCAAGTTCTAATTTTAGTAGCAAGCGCAGCGACGCCGATTGGCTCTTACGAACCAGCCTCCTCAGAACAGCCAATAAGCGATGCAGCGCTTACGGCTAAAATTAAAACTTGCTGCTAAATAAGCTGACTGAACGCACCCTTACCTCGAGTATTACCTTCGGAACATTTTACGCGTTCTCTGGCATATTCCAGCACTAATCGCTGCCAGCAGATTCGCCACGTAGTGCAGTAAAGATAGGTTTTGGGGTTGAAAAAATTAATTCATGAAATTTTAAAGCTGTTATCGATTCAGAATTTTATCCTCTCCTCTACCATGTACTTGAAATCCCCGAAAATCCCATTTGACCATTTTTCTTGCGGCGCTGTCAAAGTATATCATGTCTGCTGCAAAAAGTCCGAAAATTGTATCCTCGCTTTTGTCACATTAGAGCTATATTGTTAGTTCGGAGCTGTTGGTATATACTCCAGGACATGACCAGAACGTCATTCTGAACCGCTGAAATCCTATTTCCCGCAAAAGAAAACACGTAACTCGCTTTAATCTGCAATTACCAGTGGTAATCAAGTGTAGTTCGGGGATTAGTGAACAAATTTAATAAAATCTGTTCTTTTTGTGATAAAGGCATGAAATCTGGTATGAGTGGTCTTCATGGTCCCCATTTCAAATGAAGACATGGCGTCTCGCCATATTTTGGTTGGGGGGGCTTAGGGACCCCCTTGAAAATTGAAGTTGCAGAAACTCATGCAAACCACCATCAAAATAATTGTCACGCATCTCAAAAAGTAATCAATCGACTCTACGTCAAATCTTAACAAGAGACACACCAGTTGTCACCATGTATGCACTGTTCTTCATAGTGGAAAAAAAATTCTTCGGAACGTCAAAAAAAAATCGGGTTTTTATAATTTTTTCATGTAATAGAGGAATAAATTCATCTTCCGCATATCATTATCCACTAATTCGTATCTGCCGAAGCCATTGATAAAGTCCATTTCTTCGTATTGACATCTAGAAGCAACAATTTCAGATTGAACCAGCCAATTCAAGTGCTCAGTTCAGCAGCGTTTTTTTCAATGTTACCAATTGATATGAATGACAATTTATTATTGGGTGGATAGCTTCAACTGTTTTATAATTTTATTGAGTATAACTGGATGAGGAGTGATGCGCGAAAGCCCCGAATTTTTTTTTTCCAACCGCCACCTATCACTGTTAGAATTGCACCAAATTTCATGCTACTTTGGCGGAACAACAGCAAATACAGACTAAAGAGTATAGAAAAACGTCGATACGATCTGCAGTTGTCAAGTTGAAGGCACGAAGAATGAAGGTTGAGGCGTGGAATACTTCAAAGCACTCAGTTCGAGTAAATACATGATGGTATAGAAATGTTTTCAACACACCCTAGGGGCACAAATTTTATGATGGTGAGCGACGCAAAAAAAAATTTCCCTATGCTTTTGCGCTGGGTTCCGCGTGTAGTCATATAAAGTTAGGTTACAAAACAGTTCCAGCTATCCTTCCATTCATAAATTGTCGATCATATTGATTTGGAACAATTAAAAAACGCTGTTGAACTTCACACATGAATTGGCTCATTTCTTCGGGAGCTGTCATCCCTAGAATGACAATATCAAAAAACAGACTTCATGAATAGCTTCGGCAAATACAAATTAGTGAATAATGATACACAGCAGATCAACCTACCGTTTCTTAGATTGAAAAATCATTAAAAACTGTGTTTTTTTTTGACACTCCGAAGAAATTTTTTTTCAACACGAAGAACAATGCGTACATGGTGACAACTGTTGTCTCTTGTCAAGGTTTCGTGTAGAGTCAAATGATTACTTTTTTAAATGTGTGACGATATTTACCGGTGGTTTGTGAGAGTTTCTGAGACTTCAAATTTTTAAGGGGCTCCTTTAGGCCCCCCTAACCAAAATATGGCGAGGCGTCATGTCTACATTTGGAAAGAAGACCATGAAGACCACTCATGCCAAATTTCATGTCTCTATCACAAATCAAACAGATTGTAATAAACTTGGTTACTAACCCTCGGATTATACCTAATCAACACTGTTAATTGGAAATTAAAGCGACTACCGTGTTTTTTTTTCGGAAAATACGAGTTAGAGGTTCAAACGAAGGCCTGGTCATGCCCTGCAGTATATACCAACAGTTCTGAGCCAACAATGTAGCTCTAGTGTGACAAAAACAAGAATACCGTTTTTGGACTAGTTGCAGCAAACATGATTTACTTTGACAGCGCCGCAAGAAGAATGCTCAACTGGGATTTTCAGGGATTTTGAGTATGTGGTAGAGAATCAAATTCTGAATCGATATCTGCTATAAAATTTCATGAGTTAATTTTTTCTAGGTTTGGGGTCTTTTTTGACTATCTTTACTGCACTAACGGCTCGGCTCTAGGAACGTCCATAAGATTCGCGTGTATTCCAGCAAGCTTTGAAAAGGCGGTTTCAGCTTACTCGAATAATCCAGAACCTGTATGTACTGAATGTACTGGAATTACATGAGAGCCTCGGACGAGGCCTCGGAACTCGTAACAATAAGTAGGCGCAGCGCAGCGTGCAGAAATGTTATAAAGTACACTCTTAGATATGTTTATTTTTCTTGTTTATTGAATATTCAATATTCGTAGGTTAGGTAAAAGAAAAGGTACCATCTAAATGCTTGGATTTGTACCTACTTATTAGTAAGTATACCTCACCTACTGAGAATTAATTTTTCGACGCAAGAATCCCTAATGAAAATACACCTCAAAATAAATCAATAGCTCTGCCCATCCGCTCAGATAACAAAACAAATATTTACAATGCTTTCGGAGGTGAAGTTTATTAGCTGGGTCTTTCATTAATTATAGGTATGGTACAATCTCCGGTACAATACTTATTGGTATTATCTAGCTAGATTTCCCTTGAATTTCTTTGAATACCTGCTTACCGCTCGCTCATCACCCCACCACACACCTAGATAACAATGAGTACCTACTTGAGTTTGAGTAGTAGATCGGTAATCTTAAACTCTTTTGACGGAAATGACGAGCTTTCTAGGGCGTTTATTGAATAGATAAGTATTATTTTGAGTCCACGTTATGAATTCGAACGCAATCGGATACAAATTATTGATTTCAAAATTCCTGCGATTTTTAGTGCTACCTACTACTAATGTCTTTTTGTTATTGACGGAAAATGTTTCTTAGTTTGGGTGCCAGTATCCTTCAGGTACCTCTATTATTGGCTGATGGGCCTATACAATGTAATTTTTTTTTGCTTGAGCAGAAAGTTCAATGACAATAAAAATCTACGTTGTAACATTTCTTCTCAAGTCGAAAACGGAATTCACGAAGAGTGATGTCTTAATCTCGGAACGATTTCTAATTTTCACCCCTATTTTGATTTTTAAAGGAAATAATTTTTTTGTGAAATATACACTCTTGAGCAAAAGTTAAGCACCACTTTTTCAAATGTCCATAACTTCCAAACGCGTTTTTCGGTTTTACCAATTTTTGCACAAAGGTGGTCTAATGTATTGTTACGATATTTTGCGTACAGGTTCGAATAAATTGAGACGACGTTTTAAAACACACACTGTTTATTTCTGCGTACTACAATAAATACACGCCAACAATTATCTACTTGGAATATCGCTGTGATTATCGCTCGCTTATCCGCTCGCTGTCTCTTCTAATTCAATACTGACTGTCCTACTGTCCACTGTTGGACGGTGCTTTTATATGCCTCCGACCCGCGTTCCCAAGCTTTCTAACATCTTCCAGCAATTTCCATAGTGGCCCGGCATATGCGGTTTCTAGACCAAATAGGGGATTACAGAACTTCCATCAATTTAGGGTTTGATGTGTCACCCTGTACAAACTTTATTTGACATTTCTCATATTCCGCAAAAACAAGGTCTGATTGTCGAAGAATTGTGCTATCTACCAGTTAAAGGGAATCCAAAATTGTCAGAGGTAATTAGAAGATAATCAGTTTTGAAAACCGATGAAAATGTAGGCGGTGACATATGACTCATATGATTCTTGTTGCCTATTTTACTATCAAATATCGACTCTGTTTCCACCATATTTTTCTGATTTACCCTGTAGGTATGCAGGGCCTGCAGGATCTGTACCGGTGGCTACTGAGCTTGGTAGGGCCAGAAGTCCCAGCAACACAATATGCTAAGGAGCTTCGCTTACTCACAAAATGCAGGATCTTTTCCATTAACATTCGGACTTAAGAGGCATTAGAATAGAGAGAACACATCCGCAATATAAAACAAACTTTGGCTCGAGGTATAGTGTTTCTCCGGACTGGCTGGAAATTAATGGAAATTTCTCTATATCGCTTTCGCGGTGACAAGCACCAACTATCAATCAGCCCAAACCGCGCTCAAATTGCAGAATTCCGCATGCAAAAACGGGCGCCTCACGTTTATTCCATCGGGCGCTCCTCCATCCCATCACCATCAGCAGTGTTTGTCGAGTGGCGCTTTCACAGATTCCGACTCCTTGTGAATTTTCGTTCACCCTCTCATCGGCTTTCCTTCAGTTTCCACTTTGCTCTGTTTTCGTCCTGCCGTCGGACGGCAGCCGCCGCAGTCCAGGGAAACACCCGACGTGCTGACGAACCACGCGAGATGGACGGCGCTTAATATCAGTGTCGAGGAGCATCGTTAATCTTGCTCTCTGCCTACATAGAATGTAATTATCGGGATATAGAATACATTGCGCTACGAATTCGTCGAGAGAAAGAGAGGCTGATGCTGGGTATAATAATGTGTGCGAGTTATTGTGATGGGGTTCTCTTCGCTTGATATGGCAAACATTAGCTCTTTTTCTCCATCAACGCAACACCAATATCACTAACATCGGACGAGAGAGGTGGAGATTGTCGGATGGATGGACGATTAGTGGGTGATTTAATAATGTAGATTCTTTATAAACCATGTAATCTTTTCTAAATTACACGTCATTTATGAAGGGGCGGGATGAATACGCGCAGTGATTAATTGACCAACTATCCGGTACTAATGACGGCGCTGGATTTTTGATAGACACACTCCGAACCGTAACAATCCTTTCCATCGGTTTACCCGCCCTAAGGTGAGCAGCTCAAGGCTCAAGTCAACCATGGGCAGAATGACTTCGATGATCGCGTTTGAAAATCTTGCGAAGTGGGAAGTGGTTACCTAACGAGATTTGGCATGGGCGTACATATCAAAACAAGCGATTTGACCCGCAGCACTCGATATTCCGCAGTTTTTCATGAGATTGGCCCCTGCCATCAAACACATTAAACGTTCATAATACAGGTGGTAGGGTAGGTACGTAGGTATGGGCATGTAGGTAGATATATGCCGTTCACTTTTTAAATTCAGTAGAATGACTTTTTGGAGCAAAAATGAAGTGATAATAAGCTGGGGGCTACGGCTGATGACACCTGCAAGATTTTGGAGCGAAACTATCAGCGGCCATCCGCTGTTTATCCTCCCAGCGCTCCAGCTTGTCACTTTATTTTTGATCCAAAAAGTCATTCTCTACTGAAAATAAAAAGTGAATGATATGATTATTGATTATAGGTTATAAGCACCTGAGTAATAAATTGTTGCAGGAAAAGGAGAATTGGGCAAGAATCTGGTTCCTCCGGTTCACAGTTTCTTCCGATAGAACTGGGAGCTCTCAACCAATTCACTAGAAGACTACATTTATGGGAATGAAGGGGCCAGGAGTAGGGTTTGTTTATAGAACCACCCGTCGTCAGACTTGCTCAAAAAAAATTTCCAAATGGATCTTAGTCTCGATCTTAGTTGAAGGTCCTCGGAATCATTTTTTTGAAACCAAAAGATTTCAAAACAAAAAATAATGTCGAAGTTTTTTACGGTGAAAATGATTTTTTTACGATCGGTTGGATCTCGAATTCACCATTTGATTTTATAAATTTCATGGATTCCGGAACTTGGATGGCTATATCCCAGAAAATCAAGTGCGGCGATGTTTCGGCCACTGCAGACATTTAAGCATCTGAATCCATTGCCTCGGAGCTATCGTTTGTTTATACTGTTACGTATTTCGCGTTTATGGTGCGATTCTCTAAACAAGTGAATATGCCTCGTGGGCATGAGGCTCAGTAGCGCACTTCCTTTTTGAAGGATCAGTGAACGCAAGATGTTAATTAGGGTTCAACCGTTATTTGGGCAGAAATTTCAATATGGCGGCCAAAATAGCGTCAGAAACATGGACTTTGACTCAAAAATCAAAATGATCGTACCAACTATCTAGGATAATTTCCAAGTTCCATGAAAATCGTTCCACTAATAAGAGATTTCATGATGGCGGCAGAATGTTGGAATTTGGCTAGATAATAAGAATGATCATACGAAACAAAGGTAAGTCCCAAGCTCCATGAAAGTCGTTGAGTGATAAGAAATTTCAATATGGCGGTCAAGATAGCGGCAAAGCATCATTTGTCCAAAATCGGATGTATTTTGATAAAGTTCACATCGCCTGTGAATTTCACTCAAATCGGACCACTTTCAGAGAAATTCAAAATGACGGACCCAAGATGGCGGCCAAGTGACAAAAATCATTGGTCAACTACTGTATTTGGTGAACACGTACACATTTGATTGGCATTTGCACCACATCGATATCTCTTTTAGTTGAGGCATAATTTTCCTAGTTCTATCATTTTGAAACATGTTTAATATGGAGAATACAAGATGGCGGCGGGGCATCAATTGTCGAAAATTGGATGTATCTTGATGAAGTTCACATCGCTTGGAAATTTCACTCAAATTGGACTACTTTCAGAGGAATTCTATAAATGGCGGATCAAAGATGGCGGCCAAGTGACAAAAATAATTGGTCAACTTTATATTGTGGACACGTTTGCATTCGATTGGCGTTTGCATCACATCGATATCTCTTTTCGTTGAGACATAATTCTTCTAGTTTTATCACTTCGAAACATGTTCAACAGTGAGAATACAAGATGGCGGCGGGGCATCAATTGTTAAAAATTGGATGTATCCTGATGAAGTTCACATCGCCTGTGAATTTCACTCAAATCGGACCACTTTCAGAGAAATTCAAAATGGCGGATCAAAGATGGCGGCCAAGTGACAAAAATTATTGATCAACTTTATATGGTGGTCACGTATGCATTCGATTGGCGTTTGCACCATATCGATATCTCTTTCCGTTGAGGCATAATTCTCCCAGTTCTATCACTTTCGATATCTCTTTCCGTTGAGGCATAAATCCTCCCAGTTCTATCACTTCGAAACTTGTTCAATAGTGAGAATGAAAATAGATGGCGGCGGAGCATCAATTGTCAAAAATTGGATAGATCTTGATGTGGTTCACATTGCCTGCAAATTTCATTTCAATCGGATCACTTTTAGAGAAATTTAAAATGGCGGATCAAAGATGGCGGCAGAATAACAAAAAACCAAAAGTCAACTTGACATCTTGGACATATGTACTATTGATCAGCGTTTACGCCACATCGATATCTTTCTTCTCTGAGGAGTTATCCCGGGTACGGACGAACGGACGGACGGACGGACGGACAAAGTGAAGCTAAAAGCGCCTCTTCCCCATTTTTTGGGAAAGTGTGTTAAAAACAACATTCCATAAAAGTCCTGTTACGTTGTTATTGCCTAGGCAACAGCCAATGGCCAACACGAATTTTTACATAACAGAGCGTTTATGGAATGTTATTTTTTACAGAATAGCACTATCAATTTCGTTTATAATTGAGACGATCGTTTTAAAACACACACTGTTTATTACTGCGTACCTACTACAATGAATACACGCCAACAATTACTGCTTGGGAATATCGCTTATTACTACTCGCTTTCTGTCTGCTCGCTATCACTTTGCATTGAATACTACTCTGTGGGCGATCTTCAGGTATATTAATTTCATACTAAAACAAAGCTCACTTTATTATAATTTAAAAATTAATTTACTTTCCCGAATCCCGACCCTCAACTAACATGGAAGGGGGAAAATATAGTTACGAGCGGCGATTCTGGAAAACACGCGATCTTCCTAGACTCTTTCCATTAGGTCGCAGTTCCAGGTGCGGAGCTCTGGACATTTTCAGAATATACGCGATGGCTTGGCGACTGGAATACATGGGGAGACTTCAACGGTCATTGCGGTCCCCCAAGACGATTAAGATCATTTCCAGAATTATGTCTGTCTGTCTGTCTGTGTCTGACAGTGTCTGTGTCTGTCTGTGTCTGTGTCGTGTGTCGTGTGCGTGCGTGCGTGCGTGCGTGTGTGTGTGTGTGTGTCTGTCTGTGATCTTCCACGATAACTGCCCATTTGACTTTTGACGTATTTAGTTTTTCCGAAGAGTTATATATTTTTTTGTGATTTTTGGATTTTTTGGCATAGACTTTACCAGGGCTCTTGTTCATCCTTGGAATTTGACAAGTACACAATAGCTGTATCAAATGCACCATGAAACAATTAGATCCCACCGGCCCTCGGAAGTGGTGCGGACCTAGACCCCTTTTGGGACCTTGACAAATCAAGCATGCTGTGACATTGCATTAGGTACATGTTAAATGGCCCAGAATGGCTCAAAATGCATCAATGGCAAGTATCCGTTCCATTCAGTTTGCCATAGTCACCAGTTTGTCTCATCATGGCTGCTTGTTTTACCGCTCAATACTCACTTCATAAATAACAAAACAAACAATAACTCTGTGAAAAAACAAAATACACAGGGCCGATTCTGACTGGTGTGCTAGGAGTGCCCCTGCACAAGGGCGGCCACAATTCAAGGGCGGCGAAAGGTCGCCCAATTTTTTAAACAAAGAATTGCCCAATTTTTTTAAACATAAAATTGAGTCTGAGTGTCAAAAAAGAAACTGATATTATGATTTTCGAGACTTAAAAGCGGCCGCCCTGCGTAAAATATGAATTTTTAGTGCCGAAAAAGTACAACAGGCAGGGGTTGTCAAGAATGCAGGCGAGGCGGCCGCCCTGCGTCAACTATCATAGATATTAGACTTTTTTCTCAGAAAGTATCTGAAGAAAGGCAAGAATTTTCATTTCTTGGTAACATTGCGGATAGTCTGTTTGCGGATCAGCTTTGCGCTCTACGCTCTGCGCAGGGTTTATTTGACAAATAGCCTATTCAAAACTTTCTGAGGGAATGGAAATACCCTCGGAAATACCGGCCCTTGGTATAGGTATACCTAGTACCTACTACTCACAGACCTAGTACTTACCTTTCAAATACCAAATATGTATTAGGTGTGTCAAGTATTTTTTGTTTTCAGAATTTTGCAAGTTGTTGTGTTTTCAAGGTTATAGGTATTTTACCAATAATTATGACATTTTTCTGGGTTTTGCCTCATCAATAAACAACCACCTATTTAAACAGCTTTTTCTGGTTATATTCAACTGCAAAATCAATATACCTATGAATTGGTATAAGTGCCTAAAAACTAATCTATAGGGTATGCCGAGGGGTATGCTCAAGTGAGGTGGCTATGGACGCACCTTGATCCTCGACGCAAAATAGATTATAATTGTTTATAGTTTATTTGCTTAAAATGGAGGGGCCTTGGCGGTTTTAGGCCCGTAAAGTGAAAAAAATCGTCTGCGGCGCAATTTCTAGGGTACCCGGACGCCCCCGCCAGAAAATTGCTGCGGGGTTACAGCTGGCGGGCGGCCAAATATTTTTCGCACAAGGGCGGCCGACAAGCCAGAATCGGCCCTGAAAATACAATCAGAAGTGCTAAACCGTTTCGAGATATTGATAATATGCTTTCCAAAAATATGACCTACAAGATTCTGCGTCATGTTTTCTTAAAACGGGATCTTGCTAAAGTCATGTCTCTTGTGCATAATCAGGTGATTGAAGATGGTATCTTGTAGTCAAAAGATTGCTCTATCAAGCACCACAAAAGCTTCCAGAATCGGGAGATTTTTTCACGAGATATCCTCATTTTTACCGACGCAAAATTTCGGGGTGGTCCACTTCAGTTTTGGCTTAGTTTATGATAATAGTGTGACTCTATATCCCATTGAGGGGCTTTGCCTACAAAGCGGAAGGTTAGAGCTTCCGTTCTTTGTGGTCACTACCCGGTTGTCGTGAACCCCTGGAGGCTCGAGGTGATGGGGTGAGCATCAAAGAAAAACTCCTTAGACAACCGCCTCATTACCCTCCCCCCCCCCTCTTGGTTACACAGAACGCAGGTACCCAATTATTACTAGCGACTGGGTTGGTCGCTTGCCGAAAAGATTGACGATAGCAGTAAATTTTACATCACTGCTGCCGCGTGGTATCGAACTCACTACCTTTAGGTTCGCAGTCCAGCGCTCCAACCGCTGAGCTACCACCGGCTCGCCTGCCTATTTATAGGGTGGCATATACGAAGATTGAGCCGCTGATTTTGAGGTTACAAAAAAGTTGTTCATATTGTTTATAACCCATTTTCAGAAAGGGGGGGGGGGGCACGTTTACTGTGCAAAAGTGGTTTCGGTGAATTTGGCTGAATTTTTTATGAATGATTTTTCACTGATTTCAAAGATTTTTTCCACTCACCAACTGACATGCAAGGAGTCAAGGGCAACATATGTTTGCCAAAACAACAAACTAAAATTAGGTACTTACCACAGAGTGTATTAACCAACTTTCTGCAAAACCAAAACGTTAATTGTCAACTCAACCAGATAATGCAATGCATGCGTCAACCTCGTACCAGATCTGGTAACTGGTAACAGGATTATCTTTCATTTGATGCATTACAAAGTAGGTGGTGTTTTGTTGAATTTTGAAGTTGAGGTGGGGGAGAGAGCAATGGGGTGAATTTGAGTAGCACTTTTTTCACCGAAAATTCTCTTTTTCGATGTTATATATAGGATGATGCTGAATAAATTAAAGAGAATTGAGGTGTCCAGAATATTGGATACCAGGACATTCAGAAAATTTTCAGGGAGAAGAAAGAGGGGTGGGCTTAAAAATTTCGAAAATATTTTTTTCAGAGAGAAAATTTAATTCTCTTCAATTTGGTGTATCGCAAGGTAGGTGGTGTCATTTGAAATTTCAAAGTTGAGATGAGTGGGGGCAAGGGAGCTGAAGATAGAAACTTGCCAATGTATGTTTTAGATGTCGCCCTCATCCCTTCGTCCCCTCGATATAAAAATCGACCTGTTTAACTGTTTTTACTCGGAGAATTATTGACTAGGAATCGGGAGTTGTTGCAGGTGGATGGTTCTCAAATGATCACCCGGTATGTATTATCATAATGCAGTAAAAAAGCTACTACTGGTTGCGCCGAGGGTTGCGCTATAACATCGTTGGTGCACCTATCGAACATGTAAAAAATTAATTGAATACACATCACGTCAACTCAACTGTCTCATATGTCGGTCATAAGCAACGTAAGAAGTAATGAACGCCATAACGCAAAAGTAAAATAATGCAAAATAAAATAATAGGCCGTAAAATATGGTTTGATAGGCGTCAAAGTGAACATTGTTGTCGGCAGTTAAAGTAACCTATATATCCCCCGACACGTCATGTCCTTCCATTGCTCTCTCCAATTCTGCAACTACATACTTATTTATATTTTTATTCCAACATAAATATCGGAATATGCATTACACATAATACCTACTAATACCTATACACTCTGATAAAATTAATTGTTGTGCCCCAAATGAATATGTAATTATTATTATTTCACCTTTAATTTATTGAAATTAGCGAATTATCGCGTACGCACTACGTATGTAGCTATAATTAAAATTTTATTGTTGTAGATAAATTCGAAAAAAATTCCTAGTAAGCAGTCAAGGTGATTTATCATGCATGGTGTGTTAATAATATTTGGTAAACAGGGGCAATTCATGTATTATTTGTCTACCTAGACACAAGAATTATCCATTATGTGGATGTGGAATTCTTCAGATATCGGAATGGAGTCGTTTTGATAAAATCATGAATCAAACGTCAGCATTACTGCATTCTTGCTTTTAGTGAAATTTATAGGTTTTTGAAGATAAACGGTGAAGGGGTGGGTTAATTTAGCTTTAAGTGCAGGCCAGATGTGGTGGTGACTGAATATGTGTTGCTGGGTAGGTATACCTATGCGCTTACCCAAATAATGTTGGTTGACGAATCGCATAATTATACAGAGTCCAGCAAGAAGCACTGATCAGTTGATCTTTTTTATTTAAAAAAACCGTAGAGGAATCTTTGTGCAATTTTCGGACATGAAAGAGAAGACCTGGCAAACTGTTGTACATTGTAAGTTATGTCATCATTGTCAAAAATGGAACGTTGGTCGACACCAAGCTGAAATGGTGTTGCGAGATGGTCTCTTCCTTGTCTGATACCGAATAAATCGACGCCGAAAGCTCGTAAGCACAGCAGAAATTGATTTGAGTTCAATGGGAGATCAAGCGTTGAAGAATTCATTGAACTCAAATCAATCTCTGCTCTGCTTACGAGCTTTCGGCGTCGATTTGGTATCAGACAAGAGACCATCTCGTAACACCATTTCAGCTTGGTGTCGACCAACGTTCTATGTATTTTTGACGATGATGTTATAACATACAAAAATTTGCCAAGCCTTCTCTTTCATGCCCGAAAATTGTACAATGATTCCTCTGCGGTTTTTGTTTTTTTATTCAAAAAAATCAACTGATCAGTGCTCTTTGCCGGACCCTGTATATCTATTTTATTAGGTTGTAACTACATATTCGGTCTGATTCTATACAGGGTGAGGGTCCATGACACTTGACCAACATAGTGCGGACGTTAAAGGTCGATTTCAGGTCGAACCTTGCTTTTCATTCTGCTGGGATGAAACTTTTGCATATATGATGAGTACATACCATCAGGTCACTTTCAAGAAGTGGTGCCCGGTTGGGACCCGTGACAGGGCCACGGTACAAGAGGTTGCCCTACCAGACACAGGAGATTTCTTGAAATTCCTTAAAATGCAATTTGCAGTGGCGGGGCTTTTACTATTCTAGTCAAAAATGATCCCTTGGATTGTCTGAATATAGTCTGTGACAATTTCAAGTCCCCCGCGCCGAAGATGGCGCGGGCTGCCTACTCATCAGGCGTAATTTGCAGAATTCAATGAACAGCTTACGTTAGGGGAACCAACCTAGCATTTCATTCCGATGCATAACGCTTTTGCACGTGAGTAGTAGGTACCTACAGGTAACTTTTAGGAAGTGATGCTCCGATGGGACCCGCGACTGGCGTGCTTCGTAGGAGGTCGAAGGTCCAAGAAATTACCATTTTTGAAATCGTTGCTTTTTATACTTTTTTTTATTGGACTATCTATTTTTAAGGTCAAGGAGCACAATGCAATAATTTTCCAGGAAGTGTATTGCACCAGTGGCGTAACAGACGGCTGCGAAGGAGTCGAGGTGCAATTTTTCACAAAGTCATATGGTAAACCGTGATTAACATTTTTTTCACATGTTTGGTATCTTTCCAGCAAATCGCACTTTCTGATTCCAAAAATGAGTATACAATTTTGGTAGAGACGTGTTTAGACCGGTTTTATCAGGAAAAACATGATTTGTTTTACCATCAAAATTGATGTTTTATAATTCAAATTCCATCATTGTTCAATGTATTTTCAACTATGATTTTTACTTGGACAGGTGGTTTGGGCTATTTCACACACAAATATCATTTGCTCATTTTTTCCTGTTTTACAAAGTCACGGAGTAATGTTGTTTCTTGCGATGTAATATTTCAAAGTTTGATTTGATGAAACGTGCAAATAATTATGCTAGGGCGATAGTGCAACTTTAATTTGGTACTTAATTCATTCCATTGCATAAGAATAGTTTTCTCTATCAAACAACACAAAGAAAACTAAAATCGACATAATTTTTCTTCCAGCGATGCGAGATAAATTTCGTGAAAAACGTAAGTTTCGACCTATGAATTCGTCGTTTTGTAGCTACATTTCGACCGAGGTTCAGAATACCCACGATCACAATTTTGACACAGATTGTACAACTGAACTGCTTTGTAGAAGAATTTATAACACTAGAAGTTTCTATCATTCTATCGCTGTTACAGAGTCACACCGTTGTTTTGATTCAAAACGTGCATCATGAAGAAATTTCACCCCAGAAACTCGCAATATCTGAAGTAAAATATGGTCATGACTAAAATACGGCTCTGATTCCAGTTTTTTCTATTTTGTTTGATAGAGGAAACTATTCCCATGCCTTGAAATGGATAAAGTGCCAAATCAAAGCTACATTCTGGTCCCAGGCTAATTTTTCCTGTGAAATAGCACGGTTCGTCAAACCAAGGTTTGACATGATACATCTCATAGCCCAGGCTTTTTAGTCGAAAAAACGGCAAAACATGAAACAAATTAAAACACGGTCAATCTCTTCAGTTTAAGGTTCACTAGACTTTGCTGTATAACATACAAAAAGTCCCCACTTTTCCCCCATGTGCGTCATTGTTTTTTTGACAGGCAAAGATGAAGACACCTCAAAATTCACTTTCCGCTAAAAAATGCTCCTAGTTCTCAACCACCCAATCGATTTCTCTTATCTTGGTCTTGAATGAAAGATAATGAATCAAGGTGAATGATATGGGATAGCTTTTGTTCAAAATTTGACACTAACAGACCTAATTTCTTGATAAAGACACTTTTTTCGTGTTTTTTTTCTTATGCTTCAGTTAACATTTTACTTTTGCATCGACCACTGAATATCACTTGATATTATTATATGCAGTAGATTCCTTACAGTTTTAGCTTCAAAATGACGTATCTCTTAGCTTCATTGTGAATTGTCCAGCAATTCCAATAAGGATTCTATGAAGCTACGTCAAACGCATTATATGGGGAAAATCACTCCAACATTATTAACCTAGACTTTTATCTGTAATAATTGAACCTACGTTCAATATGCACAGCATCGTACTGACTAAATCTGGTCTGGTAGTACTCGTATGAGTAGGTACTAGGTACAGTTTCGCAATTTGCCTCTATGGCTTAAGCGCTACTACTTGTAGCGCTTATAGTTTGTTCTTGTTTCTGCCGTCTGCAATGTCCGGCAATATCTCAGCTACTAAACTTCGGATTGCGCTTGGATTTTTGCTAGATGATAGCTTAGGTAGATGTACAAACAACAAAGATATTTTATTTCATTATTCGTCCGTCCGTCCGTCTGTGTGTCTGTCATTCCACGCAATATCGCGGCTCCTAGACCTCGGAATAACCTCGGGTTTTTGCTAGATAATAATAGCTAAGGTACTCTAGGTGTAAACAAACAACACGCGGTGGGCTACGCGGGAGCACCCACGTGTAGTTGGTCCCCGTCAAAACGCATCTTCCTCCAGCTCCGGAGACTCTTTTGAAGATAGTGTCTTGCAACTGCAAGAAAAACTGTGGTCCAAAATGTAGATGCAGGCGATCTCCCTTGTCTTGTTCGCAGATGTGTAAGTTCTGTAGGGGCACAACATGTGAGAATCTACCCCACCTTGTTGAGTATGACGGCGCTAAGGACGATCTGTTATTCTTATAAACTTATGTATTTAGTCCCTTTTGGTGCTAGATAACTTTGCTATTATTTTAGATGGGTATAGGTACTATCGGTAGGTATTCGGGGTAACTATCAATATATTGTTTGAAAATCAATAGACGAGTTTTTAACGAAACTAATATTGGACAAAATAAGCTAAGAGTACGGATGGTAAGCTAGATGCGATTTTTTTTTGACTACTAGTGAACTTTAAATTATAATAATAATAATTTGATATTTTTTGCAGAGCATGGCTATAAAAATCTTCCTGTGCTGTGCTAGACTTCCAATACATTATTAATATGTAAATACAATGTTGAAGCTCTGATTTGAAAAGATTGTGAGCATTTTTTATCGAAAAAAATGATAATTTGCCCTTGAAAATTGTGGGTTTTCAATTTAAGATATTTTTACGTTGAATACATCAATGTTCGAAATTTCGAATAGGATCGATAACTGTAACTATTTCACGCATTTACATCAGGCATTCGACATATTCATCATTTCTTGAATACTATAAAATCGAGTTGGTTTGATGTTCGGTGTAAGCCAGCTTGAAACTGAAAAATGTGGCTATACCCGCGGGAAAGTTGCTGTTGTTATATTATTACTATTTTAATGTAGAGTGTCTTTTTTTTCGGACGCTAGAGAATTGTTTTAGCTACAAGAAGAAACCTGGAAAGATGAAATCAAAGCCATATTACAGCTACAATATATTTTTTTCAACTGCGCGGAGATATTTTTGAGTGACATTTAGGACTTGGGATATTTTTTTCAATAAATTATTTTTCTCACCTTGTGACCGCTTACGTCGCGTTTATGATATGATAGTCTTATGCAGAAAAGTCCATATAATTCATTCAATCTTAAATCCAAATGATAATTGCATCAAACGCAAAAATAACCCAAATTGAAAAACCGGCTTTATTTTGGTCCCAAAATCACGTTTTTCTGTCGAAAATTGCTCAAAAGATTTTTTAAACAGAATTCAAATGTCATAATCGGATTTGCAAGGTCAGATTTAGTGGGAAGCGATACCCAACATGCCAGTATTGTCTCAATATTAATGAAAACCAAATTTCTTGCATAGGTCACCAATTGCCCCCCTCCCGAGCTCCCCTCACGGGGACCATAGACATCTAGTTTGTCAATAAGTTTCACTTATAGCCCAATGTATCCAAATATAATAAATTTGAAGCCACTGACTAGATTACTTTTATCCTAGAATTGTTTTAATGAAAATTTTGACCCCCCCCCTCAAAAATTATGACGCACACGGAGGAAAGTTGGGGACTTTTAGTATGTTGTTTAGTAAGGTTAAGTGGGTACGATACCGTGAAGATTGCACGTGGATTAATTTGTTTCATGTTAAATGCTAAAAAGCCTGGGCTATCAAGAAACAAAATCACTCCGTGATTTTGCGAAAATGGGAAAAAAATTCAGCAAAGAATATTTGTGTGTGAAATAGCCCAAACCAACTGTACAAGGTTAAATCATAGTTATAAATACATTGGACAATGATGGAACTAGAATCACAAAACATTAATTTTGAGGATAAAAGAATCATGTTTCTCCCGATAAAACCTATTTAAACTCGTCTTTATCAAAATTTCGTACTAATTTTTGGAATCAGAATGTGCGATTTGGTCAGAAATGATACCAAACATGTCAAAAAAGTGTTGGTCACGGTTTACCAGCAGACTTTGAGAAAAATCGCACCTCGGCCTCTTCGCAGCCGTCTGGCACGCCAGTGGTGCATGACACTTTCTAGAAACTTACTTCATTGTATTCCTCGACCTTGAAAACATGTAGCCCAATCGAAAAAGTATAAAAAAGCAACGATTTCAAAAATGGTGAATTCTTGGACCTTCGACCTCCTACGAAGCACGCCAGCTGCGGGTCCCATCGGGGCACCACTTCTTGAAAGTTACCTGTAGGTACCTACTACTCACATGCAAAAGCGTTTTGCATCGGAATCAAATGGGTGCTTGATTCACCCAACGTCCGTACTAGTGAGCTGTACATTGAATTCTGCAAATTACGCCTGATTAATAGACAATCCGCGACATTTTTAGTGCGGGGGGGCTTGAAATTATCACAAAGTACATCCATACAAGGCTAGGGATCATTTCTGACCAAAATATTGGGAGCCCCGCCACTGCAAACTGCATTTTTAAGGAATTTCAAGGAATCGCCCCTGTCGGGTAGGGCAACCTCTTGTACCGTGACCCTGTCACGGGTCTCAACTGAGCGCCACTTCTTAAAAGTGACCTGAAGATATGTAGTCATCACATGCAAAGTTTCATCCCAGCAGAATGAAAAGCAAGGTTGATCCCGTTAACCGCCGCACTAACACACTTGTAAACACTTTTTACAATCACGAAACAAACTGTGTTGCCTCCTACTTACGATGATTAGTCTTGACCGAAGAGGAAATTACGATTACGATCACACTTAGAGTTTTTTTTCAGTTGAATTGCTTACGTCGTACTACTCTACTATGCGGTGCTCATCTCAAGCCACTCACAACATTGCGCAACATTGTTTTGTTGGTGTCATAAGTCACTGTACCCCGCACCTAATCTAATTTTTCACTGAAGTGATGTAGGCAACCAACAATACAACAACATCCAGAAACTGAACTTATTCTTATTTGAACGTGTTGTTTCTTCTTTATTTTTTTGTGCAAAAATTTCTGGATAATCCGCAAATTTTATTTTAGATTATCATCTCACACGCCATCCTGAGTGATGTGCCTATTTTTTCGTATAGATTTGCGTGTGAGGTATGTACCTACCTCTTCGTTTTTCAATGTTCAACGTTCGCTGTCCGACATCTACAATAAAATCCGCACTTCTGTAATTCTGCATGAAGTTCAATTCAAGCATGCATGATGCATGATGCGTCTACTATGTCCGCGATAAGAACATTATCTCTCAGCAGAAACAATCCTCAACTCTTCACTACAAAGTCAGGAAATTGGTGACATGACTGGCATGGATGGAACCTGCAATTGATGACAAAAGTACGAAAATTGATAGGATGACACGAAAAACAATCTTTCAATTGAGAACGAACTCCTCGCATTTAATATCGTTATACCTACCTAACAAAGAGTATGATTATTGAAGTTACGGTACGGATAACGGCCACACGCAAATCCAAACAAAAAATTAGCAGACCACTCAGAACGGTCTGTATAAGGATATCCTAAAATAAAATTTGCGGATTATCCAGAAATTTTTGCAAAAAAAAAAAGAAGGAACAACGCGTTAAAAGAAGAAGTTAACCAACACCAGTTGAAGTTTCTAGATCGTTGTTGTATTGTTGGTTGCCTACATCACTTCAGTGGAAAATAAGAATAGGTACGCTACACTGACTCTCTGACTTACTAACAAAACAATGTTGCGCGTGGGCCTAAGAAGGACACCGTAAAGAAAAGTAGTACGGCCCAAACAATTGAACTGCAAAGAAACTATAAGTGTGATCGTAATTTCCCATTCGGTGGCGACTAACAATCATGAGTAGAAGGCAACAGAGTTGCTTTCGTGGTTGTAAAAAGTGTAATGTGGCCGTTTCAACTCCAATCTTGGAATGTTTCTTTTTGTTCTTGCGAAGAAGCCATCTTGTGTTTGCCTGCCTCGATTTGCCGGAGGGGGGGGAAGAGCCCCAAACAATACATGATATTTATATCTATTATCCAATAATTTCGATTTTGCTATGAAACTGAATCGGTCTAGAACAAGGAGACGCCGACGCGATGTATCGAATAAATAGGGGTTTGCGATCTCAGGGAACGTACGACGTAACGCAACGTAGAACATGAAAACTCCACTGTAACTGAGACATTGTTGCGAATAACAACCTCGCCAATTTTCACGTTGAAAGTTACGTTACGTTTACGTCGTACGTATGTGTGCAAGCAAACTCCCCAATAAAAACTTATTTATGTAATCACTACCTATAAGATGATAATACTTATACTTTATACTGCCTTAACCCTTTCAATACTGCAGGGATATATTCGTCCCAAAGAAAATTTGAAAATTACTGTACTTGAACTCGTTGCTTGAAATAACACGGGGACGGGATTATTCAGTATCCGTATGCCTTGACACGGGATATCAGTCACAAAAACTTCATCAATGCGACGTCGCATAACCCAATGTCAGCTGTTCCTCCGCCTGTGCACGCTAGGATTTGAGCAAGACCAGTCGAGTAACCGATTTTCTCCAGTTTTTGTGCAAGTTTACCTCTGTTTTTATGTCAGTTTGTGTGTATTGTCTGTAACTACACATCCCAGATATCAGATAGGTACCTCTCCGATATTTTGTAACAGTTCTATGTCCAAAATTCACGGTGGGACAAAAATGTCCCTGCAGTAATATGGCGGGGGACAATTTCGTCCCAACAGTAATCAAACCTCAAGGTGAGGTTTTTGACTATTTTGACTATTTTTGACTATTTTCAAGCGTAAACAGGCCGCTTCGACCTAAGGAATTGCAGGAATTGACTGAAGGCCTAAATCTGACATCGCGGACGATCCCTGTTATGACAGTCATCATATCAGACATCATGACATATATGACATCAGGAAGTCCCGTGTCATTTTTTTCTGTTTTTTGTTTAGTGTGTTCTGTCACTGGTTGCTGTATTGTGATTATGTTTTTGCTTGCACTGTCCAGTAGATAAGCAGAGCTGATTCTAACAAAGCGAATTCTCAGCAAAGCAGGTTCTGAGCAAAACGGATTCTAATAAAGCGAATACTTACAAAACGGATTCTGCGCAAAGCGGATTCTGAGCAGAGCAAACTCAGCAAAGCGAATTCTGGTACAAAGCAGATTCTGAGCAAAGCGGACTTTTAGCAAAGTGGATTTTGGTACAAAGCAGATTCTGAGCATAGCGGATTCTAGCAAATAAGCGGATTCTGATAGAAGCGGATTCTAATGAAGCGGATTCTGATAGACGCGGATTCTGATAGAAGCGGATTCTGAGCGAAGCGGACTCTTAGCAAGGCAAATTCTATGCAAAGCTTATTCTGGCAAAACTGGGGGCAAAACGGATTCTAAGCAAAGCGCTTGTTTTACGCCATATCATACCTGGAACCTGGTGGAATCCAGTGGGAGTTTGAGGTTACTCTATCTGAGCAACGATGCATTATCAAACTTTGAATCAGCTTGTCAAGTCAATCATTTTTGATGTTTTTTTGCTTATTTTAGTTCTATGTCTCGAAACATATCTGAATTTAGTTTCAAGCCGAAAATTTCTTCAATGTTTTTGTCTGATTTGGTCGGGTCTAGTTCTAAGCTTATCATTTTTTCCTATATGTTTGACTGTTTAGTTCTTGGTTTAGATTTTTTCAATATTTTTAACATCATCAGCCTGTAATATTTTGGTCTTATCTTCAATTTCTGACAATTACCATTTTTGAAAATAATGGAATTTCCTTACTGTTGGGATAGATATATCCCACTGCATATCACTGCAGGGATAAATTTGTCCCAAGAACTTTTTCCAAAAATTAGTGAATTCAAAAATCTTAAAGTCGGTCAAGTAACTATTATTAGGCTAAAAACCAGATGGACACAAAAAAATAAGTTCCAACTCAATTTCCGAAAAGTCGTATTGAAAGGGTTAAGTGCTCTACACTTTAGAAAATTTATGTGAAGATAAAATCCCTAACCTCGGGTTCCACCAAAATTTTAAGAGCAGATTAAATCTATCACGCTGATAGTTGCTATGCACCAGCCAACAGGATGGCCAGTTGCTTAGTTACTATCAGAGTGATAAAGTTATCGCGTGGATCAGTGGCGGCTGGTGAGGGAGGGCTCAAGGGCGGCGCCCCCCCAACGCTAAAGGCGGCAAGAGATTTTTATCGGTAGGAAGACATGAAATGCATTTTATTAATCATACTTATTCCAAAGATTTGGTTTGGTGCAAAAACGTTCAGTCATTAGTCGATTAATATTTTAACAAAATAATTCTAAGCGATCGCACGGTCAAAGAAGTTTGTCTTGGGCTCCGCATTCGGCGCCCACCGCCGATGCGGTGATGCCGGGGTGCACCCGCGCAAAACATGTGCCGTAACCATGGCAACGCGGGACGCGGCTCCCGCTCTATACTGCAGATATGGGCTCCGTTTCTCGAGCCCCCAGCTGATTGAAATAATCGATACAATTATTCACGTACTCTTCGATTAGTCAACAGTTTGCAAACATGAAGATAGCTGACCTAAAAAAGGTACATTTAGGTCATCAAGCCTACAAGAAGAAATAAATGCAAGAAAACAACGGACGTCCGAATACAGCATTGTTTTACTGAATATAAAGCAAATCGAACCCGCAAGAATAAATTCGTGGTGCATAACTCACACGTAATTTTGTTAACAGTAAATGCTAAAACTCCATATGGTTATGATGTGATGCGGATACGACAAAAAAGTTTTTGTCTCGAGTTTCGTCATTTCGCGAACTGAGAACTGTTCTATCTGCACTCTTTGTAGAAAATGTTTTTCGAACTTCGAACCAACAAAACATGGACGAAATGTTTCATGATTTGAACAATTAGATCAGAAATGGGAAGGGAATAAAAGCCTCTTTCTCTAGTTTCTGATCTAATTGTTTATATCAGGAAACATTTGTCCATGTTTTGCTGGTTCGAAGTTCGAAAAACATTTTCTACAAGAAGTGCAGATAGAACATCATAGTTCTCAGCTCGCGAATTTGTTATTGGCTTGCCCTCCTTGCAAAAAATCCACGAGCCGCCACTGGCGTGGATAAAAGTTTGGTGGAACCCGAGGTAAGACATTCAAATTCCCTAGGCATTTCATGAAATTTGTACAGGTAGGTGCACTTGCTTTATTTTTTCCGTTTAAATGTGGTGTGAATAGAACACATAAACAAAGAAGACCGGACAGGAATCACGGAGTCTTTCTTTAATTCCATAAGAGCAAACATGACATACCTATATAAAATGCGCCGAGAGAACGATATTTAACAATAAAAGGATGTCTGTGTGATGGGTAAAACAAAGTTAATATTGATAATTTGAGTTCTTCTCCGGGCATTCTCAAGAAAGCAAAGGCTCAAATATTGACTCAGCATTTATAGTCCGGACGTTCAGACTCCATAAATACGTTCGTACCAACCTGTTAATTACCTAGATACGTCGGTTAATGCACACAATATAACAACTTATAACTTGATTGATATTTATCTTTAATTCGTTGTGTTTGCCCAGCGACCCTGCCTTGTATGGTCGCGACCTGACCATCTCTGGACGTGGATATTTCTTCTCGTTGGCGCTTTTTTATGGTGCGGTATTTATCCGGTCTTTGTTGCATCGTTCACACATCATTAATAAAACTTAATTTATGAGATGAGAGAAACGCTTGTAATCCTTTGGGAACGGTTCTATGACCTATTACAAAAATTTGGGGAACCAGGACTAGATATAAGTAGATAAGTAGGAATTGTAAAATAAAAACAGGACATTAATTCAAACAAAAACGGTCTTTTAGCACTCTTTTCTCTTGATTTTCGTCCCATTTTCAATATTGCTAGTAATATGTACAATAAGGAAGATGACTTTCATGCAAGCTTGGAAAAAAATCCACGTCCTGAAAATTTGAAACTCTGTCCAGAATTGTGTGCCCTACTGCTTATTGAAGTGGATATTTTTCAAGCAAGGTATTTTTAAAATCGCCTGAAAATTCTTGAAAATTACTCGATTGTGGAACCGCTTGCACTGTTTTGAAGAAAAATGTCAATATTTTCAAGAACTACCGAAGTCCTCGTCAAAAATTACATGATGGATAGGTCTAATTCTAATACAGGGTGATGAAAAAAGTCGTTCAGCTTTGTTCTTTTTCACTCTCGTGCAGGGTGCAGGAGATTGTTTATCCACCCTGTACACCTATATTTACTTGGATCTTATAGTCTGTGACTTATGTAACTTGGCAGTTTTTAGTTTTTCGCTTTACGTTGCGTACTTACAGAAATATAGCTTTTTAACTTTCCAAAGTCATTTTATCGATGAATTGACTAAATCCGGGCGCTACTGGATTTTTTTTTGTATACTAGGCAATGTCACTTGGTATTTTTTGAACAATTCTTCATGCAGATTTTAAAATTAAGAAAGGCATCGCTTCTCAACTATCTGATGTATACAGGGTGTTCCAAAAAAATTCATTTATGAGATTTATTTTATGTTAAAATGATCAGTAGCAAAATGCCGTTGCAATGATTAACTCCAGGGTGAGTTTGATAACGTGGCAAATCTCTTGTAGCCCAGGCATTTTAGGTGAAATTTTGGTCAAACCCTGAAATATATATGTCCCTTTTGAAATTTTGCACAAACGGCCTTTGACCAATGCTGAACAATATACTAAAAGCTCCGGTCCAACAAGTGTGCGGAACATAGTTTTTTTATGCAAGAAAGGAATAAGTGCCGCCAAATCTCGTAGCGCCTGATTGAGAGATGATGGAAAACTCTAACTGCAGACTTGATTTGACTATTTTATTCTGTTGCTGCCTGCCAAATTTGGTTCAAATCCATCGAATAGATTTTGAATAATTGAATTGCAAAGTTTCGAATTTGGACATTTTTTAATATTTGACATATGACAGATAGAGAAGTACTTTTAACTGTTCTGAATACAGTTTTGCAAAGGCTTCCAAACGACATATTGCATGTTAAGTTCTGTGAGATATAGCTTCTGTCATTTTTTGATAGTGACTTTTTTGTTCGACAGATGACAACCAAAAATCAATGGGCTCATTCGACAGCAAAACTATGTCTGCATACCAAATTTCAAGTCGATCAGATCAACCATTTGGTTGTTATCGTGGAATATTACTGACAGACACACACATAGTCAGGCACAAATACAGTCAGACACACAGACAGACAAACTTTCATCTAGAAATGGTAATAATCGTCTCACGGGGGCTCAAAATGGATATTTCCGTATTCATCTCGAAAAATATTTTTTAGCGCCTTAACAATACTTTCCCTCCTCTTTGGTTGGTGGGTCGGGAGGGGGGAAGTCAAAAAATTCTGGGTAATTGTTGACGACGACTACTTCTCGACTAGCATTTTCTAAGAGTTAGGCAACCACTTAAACAGCTATATAGGACGCTTCCTTCTTGCATGTACTTACGTCGTAGGAAAAGTAATGGAAAGAAGGGGCATTTTACAGTGGAAATAGTGGTTTCCCCAGGAAACTATGGTCGACGAACGTGATGTTGTGGTGGTGTCTACCTACCGTGAAAAGTTGGTGGCTGAAGTCGAGAAGTAGTGGTCGTCAACAATTACCAAATTCTGTTCTGAAATGTGGATTAGCAAAGGCATTCAGACTACCCAGGGTCCTTAAAAATTTTGAGGAAATCAAATTTTACAGAGTTACCACTGTTGCGGAACTTACTCCCTTCTTGCTCATTAAAGACTATTACGCTCACATTTCAAGGCCTGAATCTTTTAGTACATTGATCAGCATTGCTTGAGGGACACGTTGGTCAACGTTGAGACTTACAGTAGGTACCCTCTTCTGAACTACAGCAAGAGTTAATCTGATTTGGCGGCACTTACTCCTTTCTTGCCCAAAAAAACTATATTCCGCACACTTGTTGGACCGGAGCTTTTAGTATGTTGTTCAGCATTGGTCAAAGGCCGTTTGTGCAAAATTTCAAAAGGGACATATTTATTACAAGGTCAAACCCTAAAATGCCTGGGCTATTGCGGAATGGCACAAGGCAAAGAGAAATTGCCAATTTGGCGAACTTATTATAAAGTGTCATCGGTGCGGTGGGGCAAAGAGACGACTCCAGGCCACTGGCAGTGCCCGAATCCAGTGGCGGACTAAGGGGGGGGGGGCGGAAGGGGCGGTCCGCCCCGGGCCTCGGGGCCTCAATCATCTGATGGGGCCCCCAATTCCTCTTGTTTGTAAAAAATACTGCAGAAAAATTTGAATAAAATCCAAAAATTCCAATTTTTTCCCTCGGTGATAATTTTTTTCGCATATTACTTCGGTGAGAAACATTGTTTTCACCTATTTTTTCCATTTTAAAGTTACCTTGGCGCCTTCGCAGGCCCCATGACAACAGATCTGGGGGCCTACACAGAGGCAATAGAAGTGTGTCTGTATCACGTAATCTCTGCGAATTTTTTTCACTTTACGCTTTAGGGGCCCCGGCCCCGGATATCACAGTGCCAGGGGCCTCAAGACTTTCGAAATTTTGTATTTTATTATTTCTTTTCACAAGAGGAGAGAGACAAAACTAAATTATCTTGTCTGCGCGCTGCAGGTAGTAGAAATTCATATTATTCCTAATTTTGTGTATACGAGTAGGTTTTAGCATCAAGTCAACAGTCCAAATCCAATTCAACATCCAAAGTTGTAACCGAAAACTTCTTGTTTGGTACTGGTGGTCAGTGGCATAGCCAAGGGGGGTGAAAGTGGGCGAATGACCCCACCCCCACACCTCCCAAGCGCTCACGGCACTTCATCCCACCCTAAACCGATACAGAAAAAAATTCTGGCGAAATTTTTCAAGAAGCGCAAAAATTTTCTAAAAAGAAGTTTGATTATCAAGTAATTTTGGTGAAAACGTCAAAAACCGAAATCGCAAAACGCATGAAATATACCGATTGTCATCAGCATCATTATTATTACGCCCAAGAAATTTCGCCTGCGGCGCTACTTTTCCCTGACTTGCACCCTCGCCGTTGCCTTTGCCCTCTCCGCCCTTAAATTCTGACTGCGCTACTGTGTGTTCTATACAGGGTGATTCATGAGTGACCTTACATAGGCTGATGGGAGATAGAGGATCTCGAGGCGAGTCAGGATCCACTGAAGAAATTTTATTTTCTCCGATGGTTACGAAGATACAGGGTGTTTTGTGTGTTTCGTGTGAAACTTTGATCAGCGATATTTCTGAAACGGCTGAAGATATTGTGTTGAAATTTACCAGTAATATTTCTCTGCTGAAACGTATCCAGAAGTCATACCGGGTGAGTCAAAATCCAGGGCCGGAATTGAAAAAATGTGCTCCTTTTTTATTTGATCAAAAAGTACATTTTCTGACCGCTTTTCTGAAAAACTGTTATCGGATTCGAAAAGCTAAGGAAAAATGCTTAAAGAATCACTCTTCAATTTAAATGGCACACCTAGACCGTTTCGACAAAAAAATTAAAAGTAATATTTGTGGGTAAGTTTCCATCTTTGACCGGACATAATCGACTCATTGTTTGATTGAATTCATTAAAATTCATTTTTTAGCTTGTCTCTGTGGAACAGAAGGGCTTGGTAGTAAGAAAAATTCCATAGCCGGAATTTTTTTTTTTACGATCAAATCGAGTCTAATTTTGGTTTCGCTCTCGATTTTGTCATAAAAAAAAATTGTTAGCTCTGAAATTTTTTTCTCAACCAAGCCCTTCTATTCAACAGAGACAAGCCAAAAAATGAATTTTAATGAATTCGATCAAACAATGAGTCGATTATGTCCGGTCGGAAATGGGAACTCACCCACAAATTTTACTTCCAATTTTATTGTCGAAACGGTTTAGGTGTGCCATCTAAATTGAAGAGTGATTCTTAAAGCATTTTTTCTTAGCTTTTTGAATCCGATAGCAGTTTTTTAGAAGAGCGGTCAGAAAATGTACTTTTTGATGAAACAAAAAAGGGGCACCTTTTTTCTAGCCCGGCCCTGGATCTTGACTTACCCGGTATGGCTTCGGGATGAGTTCCTATAGAGAAATATTACTGGTGAATTCCAACAAAATACCTTTGGCCGTTTCAGAAATATCGCTTATCAAAGTTTCATACGAAACACACAAAACACCCTGTATCTTCGTAACCTTGGGGAAAAATAAAATTTCTTCAGTGGATCCTGACTCGCCTCGAAGTCCTCTATCTCCCATTAGCCTATGTAAGGTCACTCATGAATCACCCTGTATGTAGTCAAGTTAACAACTAATTTTTTGTTTCTTAGGCTTTTGCTCAATTACGGCCGGGCAGGGCGGGCCAAAAAGTCTGCCGGCCCCCTTCATATTCTCAACTTTCACTTTTTAGGGGCCCCATCTCACAATTCCGCCCCGGGCCCCCATCTCACAATTCCGCCCCGGGCCCCCAATTCCTTTAGTCCGCCACTGCCCGAATCACACATGGAGAAGGTCGCCCAAGAATAATTTCAGTAATGGAAGATCGCCTTTCTTGTTAGACAAAAAATTGTACAATTAGAAAGTGAAATTTTCTACAACCTGTAATAATGTGTCAGAAACAAATTTCTTCGTTCATGCAACACCCTGTATATTTTTACATATATAATATAGTATTTTATGAAGTCTTCCATTTGAAATCTGCTCAAAAAATCGTTAAAAAATACCTAGTGGCATTGTTTAGTAAGTATCAAAGAATCCAGTAGCCCCCCCGGATTTATTTATCGACAAAATGACTTTTAAAAGTAAAAAGGCTATATTTCTGTAACTATGCAATGGAATGCAAAAAAACTAGAAACTAATGAGTAATGAGTTACAGAAGCTACAGACTATAAGATCCAAGTAAGTATAGGCACTCTGCGGTTTTGCTTCAGCGCCACCCAACAATTCATAAACTTCAATATTGACAATTTTCCTCACACATGTGTTCGCGACTGCCGCATGAGGGTGCTGAAACGGGCGGGATATTCAAAATGTGCAGAGCACCTGTAGGTGTACAGGGTGGAGTAACAATTTCCTGCATGCTGCATGAGAGTAAAAAAGAACAAAACTGAATGACTTTTTTCATCACCCTGTATTAGACATATATAATAATAATAATAATAATAATAATCTTTATTGCTTTCACAGAATTACATTCTCATAGCAATACTTAACTAGAGTAACAAATAAAACAAGATATACAAGAAAAGAAAAACAGTGTGCAAATACAATAAAAAGAAAAAGAAATCAGACATTATTCGTTTCTGCTAAAAGCGCGCAGGCGTAGGACTCCTCTAAAAAATAAAACCAGATCAGAAAATTGATGTGTGTTAGTGACATTCAGTAAAAACTCAACAGAGAAATATGGTGGATTTATTGATGCAAAAATCAGATATTTATTCAAATAAAAGCGTCGAAGATGAGAGTAAATTGGACAAATAAAGAGAATGTGAGCAAGTGTCTCCTCCTCCTGCGAGTTACAAATACTGCACAGTTCCGTGGGGTCAATCGCATAACAGTTGCCGTCCGCGAAGAAAGTTATTACTCTGCTATTGGATGTGTGAGCTTGGTGGATGATTCGCATTTTTCAAAGTGGAACCTGCATCTCCAACAGTGCCATTTGGCTCCTGTAAATGTGACGGTAAAAAGGATTATATGTGGAACTCAACAATCGGGAATGATCGCCCTGGAAAAAATAGTCGGTCAGCTGCCCCAGAATTAAATTTTTGTTTTCTTTAAATAGGTTTAGATCTTGTGTTTCCCAAAGATTCACTTGATTTATGTACAGAAAATATTTTTTTATTTGGGACACCCAGTTAAATTTTGTATTATCCTTATTGTCACCATTGCTTAGGGCAAATAACCTATCGTAACATTTTCTTGTCAGTCTACTTGTGGGCAATGATAGCAACTTACAAATCCACCCCAACGCTCTGGATACAGCACTCACAATTACCCTTTTCAAAAGAAACTCCGCTCGAATTATGTATCCCGGCGTACTACTGTTCAAAAAATATAAATACTTGAAAAACTTCACTTGAGTAGTTTCAATTGCAATTGAGTAGTATTAGACATATTTATGTACTTAAGGTGCGTTCAGTCAGCTTATTTAGCCGCAATTTTAATTTTAGCCGTAAGCGCTGCATCACTTATTGGCTGTTCCGAGGAGGCTGGTTCATAAGAGCCAATGGGCGTCGCTGCGCTTGCGACTAAAATTAAAACTTGCGGCTAAATAAGCTGACTGAACGCACCTTTATTGACGAAGACTTCAGTAGTTCATGAAAATATCAACATTTTTCTCCAAAACGGCGTAAGTGGTTTCACAATCGTGATTTTTCAAGAATTTTTTTGAGATTTTAAAAACACCCTTTTTTAAAAATATCCACTTCAATTTGTGAGCAGTTTACATTATCCAAAATCGCCAAAAATGACACCCCAGAGTTTTCAGGTAGGTATTGGAGAGGGGAGGGGAGATGAAACCCCATCGATCCATTGCATTAGATGCAAATACCTACGTCGCAATTCGACGCACCGCCGTATCCCACTTATACCATTTTGGCACAAAAAATGCCAAGCATTGTTAAACGGGGGTCGTGGAAGGGAGGGGGAGCAAAGCTCGGCTAGTGGATCCATTTTTTTTCATAGCCGTATAGCACCGATCACGTCACGATGAGTTTGGTATTTTTTCCGACTAAATTAAATTTACTGAATTCGAATCCGGTGTGGTCATTCAGATGAAAACAATTTAACTTGAAAATTAGTAGTTTATACACCAAGGGACTAAAATGAGTTTTTACACGACCGGGTGTAAAGTGAGCCTTTATACACCAAGGGACTAAAATGAGTTTTTGCACTACCTATATTAAATGCGTTATTTTGCGACCTCAAAACAGGGCCTAAAGTGACTCTTTTTAGCCCTTGGGCAAAAAAGTCGTCATGGCAACGAGCGCTCTTGATCCGTCAGAAGAGACGTCGACGTCACCTTCAATTCTGACGTAACTACTTGATGCGATGCAAAATGGACTTCAATTTGTAGGGAACACGAAAGACTACAAGAACAACAAAATTAGCACGTTTACATACCAAAACCAATAAATACCTTTTTTATGCTAGTAAGCGATGGGGCCCCGGCATCGGCAGCTACGTGTTCAAGATAGGTGATAAGTGATAACCTGCCACTCGTCCATGCGATCTGGTAGGCTATGACCTGGTTAAATTTCAGGATGTCAAGCTGCTTTCTTGGGGCACAGCCTACCCCAATTCTGAATTTTGTTGATCGCATGGTAGATCGTGCGACGTACAACCAAGTAATCAGCGCTGCCATGACAATTTTTTCAACGACTGAATAACTCGAAATTTCCAGTCTTGCACTAGCCAGTGCAAAAAACATTGTATGCACCTTGGGCCTAAAGTGCGTTTTTTCCCCTTGTGCTTGCTTCCCTCGGCCTACGGCCTCGGTCGCAATCTCGCACAACGGGGGAAAAAAGTGGCACTTTATGCCCATGGTACATAAATAACTATTTTACACGACCGGGTGTAAAGTGAGCCTTTTTACCCTCATTTTCAGGCGTAAAGTGGCTCATTTAGCCCGAAGGCGTAAAATTTTTACTTTTACGCCCTCGTGCTTTGGTTTTTTAAGCGTCAAAAAACAAATGCCTGTAATTATTATTAAATGTCACAAACTAATAAATTTGTTGAAATGCACAGCTCAGAGGCATTTGGGACACCCCCAAAGGCGGGGAAGGGTGTATGGTTTCACTTATTAAGCTTCTCGTTGAATTGTTTGCTTTGAAAATACACATAGGTATTCGAAACTCCAAAAGTGAGGTTATGTGCGTTGACGGCTCTGGCCGGATTCCTATTTCTCAGAGTTCCGTGCCCAGTTTTCTTGAGGGGGCAGGCAAATACTAAATTTGAATAGCCGTTTTCGATACAAGAGCGCGATTTCAGGCCCGAAGCCGTGGTTGCCACCATAAAACGTGTAGCCGAATGAATATTTTTGTTTGTAGGTACCCGTCTGCCTGTCTCTTCACGTAGGCTGTAACTTTGCGGTAAAATCCGTGTCGTCCTTAACTGAAAGGGTTGTCTTCAGCATGAAAAACACGGACCACAAAGTAGAAGGCTTCACCACCTTGGATTTTTCAGCTAAGTATAGGTATACCTACGTTGTCATGTATTTTTTTGGACTTCTCCGGCAGAAGATCAAGTGTGGCTCGAGAAGCCATCGCCATCGGCGGGAGGAGTGCAGCGCCTCAAAAACGAAAATTCTTGCTGGGTGCTTTTCAATGGGCGCATTCATAAGTCACAACAGTTGTGGAACTGTTACCGATTTGTTTTGTGAACGGTGTGCTACTTTTCCGCTCCGCTCGGAGCGGACGCCATGTTTTGTAGCGGCTCGGAAGTTCGCTACATGTTGGTAGCATGATGAGCGATAGGAGTGGGAGGTGGAAAAATGAGAGAAACGTTAAATTTTGATGTTCGCAAGTGCCATTCTGACATTTTATGGGTTCAAGAGTGTTGTTTGGTGCTGTTTACCTTACATGCTGTTCTGAATTTTTGAAGATCATAAGTTTTTCCTCAGCTAATGTGAATTGCTTGTTGAATATAGACCATCGAGCTATAGCACTGGGTGAAATTCTCCAAGACCAGATTTCTCTTCTTGACGCGGCGCTGAATGTGTCACCGCCAGTCACCGCTACTTCCAACAATGCGTTCGTAAAGGCGGGTACTCATCAGCGCGCTGTATCTGCAACTGCAACGTGTAATGCAACTAACTGTTACTGTACCAAGATTCCATAGTGTGGACGGCGCGCGCGAACCTACCTTGTATCATTCGCCGCGAGCCGACCGCCGTAATGCAACTGATACTGCAACAAATTCCATAGTGTGTACGCTGTTCGCGAGCCTGCCGCGAGCCCAAGCTGCAACGTTCGCCGCGATCCGACCGCCTGTCGATAAATGCCGCGAACACAAAGACGTTTTTTGTGCCAAAATAAAACAAACAAAGACATTCATACCAAAGTCGTAGTCAATACGAAGTGACCATCGCACAACGTCATGGCTGAGTGGCCGGAAGGGAAGGCGGTGGTATAATATAATTAAAATAAAAGTTTCCCATTAGTATGGAGCCCGAAACATTCAAACTACTTCAAGAAGCCGTTGAAGGAAGACGCTTGGGCTGAAATACCCGCAGGGCTTGACACACCGGCCACTAGTTGCAACAAAAAAATGATGTCAATTCTCTCTTCATATAGAAAAGAAGAATAAAAAATTCAGCTTTACGATTTTAATTTGTAATTATTATTGAACTGCTGTGAGTGCTGTGGCATTTGACTACGGTACACTCAAACCATTCGCAAAATACGGCGTTCGTTGAATAAGCAGTGACTTTTTTGCACAGTTGTTGTTGAAGCTTCTCACGATTACGATCGTTTCAGAAGGGGAAGAAGAAAAACCTCTACGGGTCAAGTTGTTGAGATTGAGGACACAACAACTTCATACCAACCCATCGTTTAATATCTCTAAGTATTCCTACAGGGTGTTCATTTGGAAAGTTATCACCCCTGATTTCTCGCCGCCAGAATTTTTCACAAGAAAACATCGAAACAGGTCGATTTTTGGTTCGAGGGGGACATGTAGGACACATACTGCCAACTTTTTTATCTTCAACCCCTTCGCTCTCACTCCTTAGTTCAAAATTTCGAACAGCATTACTTATCTTATCTTGTAAGATACATCAAACTGAAGCCAATACAATTCTCTTTCTGACAAACATATTTTCAATTATTTTAAACCACCCCCCAACTCTTATAAAAATTTCTCTTTAATAATGAAAGGAACATGAGTTACCCCTATAAACTCCCGATTCTTGAGAAATAGACTTTTGAGCAGAAACAGGTCGATCTTTATTTCAATGGGGTCATGTAAAACTCGTATGTGCAAATGTTCATCCTCAACCCCTTCGCCACCACCTTACTTTACTTCAAAGGGGTGATTTAAAAAAAGATTGGAATAATTTTGACGGAAAGACAATTTTATTGCCCTCAATTTGATGCATCACAAAATAAGCAATGCTACTTGAAATTTCAAAGTAGGATAAAGTGAGGGCGAAGGGGGTTGATGATGAAAAGTTTGCCATCTGTGTCATTATGACCTTTTTAAAATAAAAATCGACCTGTTTCTGCTGGGAAGTCTATTTCTCAAGAATCGAAAGTTTATAGGGGAAAAAAGCTTCCTTTCATTAACAAAATAGAGGATTTCCACAAGGGTTGGGGGGCGGTTCAAAGACATTAAAAATATGTTTCGCAGAAAGAAAATCTTATTTCCTTCAATTTGATGTGTCACAAGATAGGTGATGCCAGTTGAAATTATAAAGTAGGGTGAGGTGAGGGTGAAGGAGTTGAAGATAAAAATTTCACAGTATGTGTTGTAGATGTCCCCCTTGAAACCAAAATCTACTTGTTCCGGCGTTTTCCTGTGAAGAATTTTGGCGGCAAGAAACCAAGGGTGACAACTTTTCAAATGAACATCCTGTATAGTAAAATGACCATATAAATCTATTGTGAGTACTGACTTTATTTTTAAGCGCATTGAAAATGACGCTTATATGGCCGGTTTGTCGGTCTGTCTGTCCGTCTGTCCGTGTAGAAATTAAGAAGTTGTGCTCCTCCTCGGGGAATAAAGCTAGAGCCTTGAAACTTTTTCCGATGGATAGCTGAGGTTCCCAAGGTAACCAAAGAGCATTATTTTTTATCCATAAATAGGGTCATAGTAATATCAAAAAAACGAAGATTTCTCACATAAACTTTTGAGAAATTGACCTTCTCTCCGGGTAATGAAGCCAGAATCTTGTAACTTGAACTTTTTCCGATGGATAGCTTAGGTCTTCAGAGGTGGCCAGTGGACAGATTGGATTTCATGGTTGCGCCGCCATCTTGGTCGCCACATTGAAATCTCTTATTAGGGGAACGATTTTCATGAAACATGGAACTCACTCTTGTCTGGTATGATCATCCTTATTTCCAAGCTGAATTTCATGATTCTGCCGCCATCTTGGTCGCCATACTGAAATTTCTTATAAGTGGAACGATTGTCATGAAACGTGAAACCAACTCTGGTGTCGTATGAACATTCTCATCTTCAAACTGGACTTCATTTCCATCATTGACAGATCTGCACTAAGAAAATACGCTATTGCGACTCACGCACGTAGGGGCGATATTCAGTTGTTGTTTTATGTCTGTGCTATTCTTTTCACACATAGATAATATCAATTTCTTCACCTGGTTACTATAACCTATTTTCAGTATTTCACTTTCCCGACCCGTCCCCTCACTCGGAAGGGAAAGTTATGTGATGATGCAGAAAACCGTTCTGACACGACAGCTGCCAAACCGTTAACCCGATTGACTTGAAATTTGGTATACAGACAGGATCTTGCTGTCAAATGAGCTGATTAGCTTCTGTCATCTGTTATCTGTCAAACTGAAGTGTCACTATCAAAAATGACAGAAGGTTTATCTCACGAAACTTGACTTGCAATATGTCGTGTGAAAGCCCTGAAAAAGCTGTATTTAGTACAGTTTGAAATATCCCTCTAACTGTCACTTGTCAATGATTAATAAATGTCAAAGTTTAAAAGTTCACCATTCAATTATTCAGAATCTATCCGATGGATGGAACCAACTTTGACTAGAAGCAACACAACATAAGAACCAAACTAAGACTGCAGTTCGAGTTTTCCACCATTTTCTAGTCGGGCGTTACAAATTTTTGAATTTTCTCCTGGCCGTTTCCACCAGAGACGGCCACCCACCCTCGTTTTGACCAGAACGACCCGCGTTTGATGCAAGACTTCGGTCAGACGCTCTTTCTTGCTCGAGCATCAACTTTTTTCGAAAAATTTCAATTAATATCAAAAGTAGATTGCATTGGGCGTCGTGTAGGCTCGTTTTCGAATGCGACGCAGTACTGATTTTCCGACGGTGATTTTTTAAAAATGGAACTTACACATTCCGTAATCTCCAAAAAACTGCAGAGCAAACCTCGACATGCGATAAGCTCCACGAAATATCCATTTTAGGTGCAGACTTGCTGCGAGTCATAATTGGAGAAAATATCAAAATAATTTTTGAAATCGAACCAACGGTTCTCGATTTTTCTACTCTCGAAAAACTACAAATTTCCAACTTTTATCCCGTGCACAGATTTACAAAAAAAAATTCAAACAAGAGGTAACTGGTTCTTGAACGTTTTTTAACAATTTCTTTTCCCAATTTTCCGGAAGTTTTCCAGTTGAAAATTTAAAACCAGCTTATCGCCGAGGGCTGACTCAAATGAGAGAGCTCAAAAGGAAGCCTCTAATTGATGATTTTTACAATGGAACTGGAGAAGGCTTTGAGTTTTTCCCGGAAATTCAAAATACTTTTTGACAAAATGTTCAGTTTCCTGCAAATTTTGCTTGAATCTAACTATCTCTCAAACTCCAAGTGCCCATCCGAAGGAACGACTGAAACTAAAATTTCCGTAGGTTCCTGGATACCAGTCGGGAAAGTTTTGTGTCGTCCACAACAGATTTCTTCTCCATGTAAAGATGAACTGACAAGTTTTAAGTTGTGCATCGTTCCTGACTAATTTTTATGCGCTCTGTTTATTTATGAAATAATATTGTTAATACTGGTATTTCTTGAAGAATGGCAAGCTAAAGAAGTTGTCCATGTGACTACAATTTTTTACAATATCTTCACAATGTTTCCAATCGATATCTTAGTATCAAAACATCATCAGAAATAATTGAGTAGAACTGTTAACTAAGTACATTTGTTTGAACTGGAGATCAAACTACGTCAGAAAGTCTTTACAAATACACTTTTCTCGAGCGGTAGTATTTCGGCAGCGTTTTTCTAACAGGGGCGACCCGAAAATCGACGGCCAAATGCGATGAAAACAGCTTGGCGGCATGTTGTGCAATCGCAGAGTGTTTCGGCATGTTCCTCAACGTGTACCTACATACACACACACACACACCTGAATGTGTTGCAGTATCTGTTGCATGTTGCATGTTGCATTACACGTTGCATTGCACGTTGCATTACACGTTGCAGATACAGCGCGCTGATGAGTACCCGCCTTAAGACGCCAACAGTTCCGAAGGAGCGTAGCGGTAGCTGCTCCCGTCTTATGAAAGCGGCCAATAAAAAAGACACTGACACTAGTGATAATTATTAAATGACAAGTAAAAACAAAATCATAGGTGCCCATGATGTCATTGCTATCTCGATCGATCTATAATCGCTTTTTAGTTTTTCGGCTTTTATGGTTCAAAATCAAATTCAAAAAAAGAATGGGTCGTGTAAAAAACGTTGTATGCAGCTCAAGCGTAAAGCCTGTTTTAGGCCCTCTGTCTGAATGTGCCCTCGCTATGCTCGGGCACAACTTACATACGTCGGGCCTAAAACAGTCGCTTTACGCTCTTACTACATAAATAACTATTTCATTCCCGCAGGTAGGGCCCGAGGGCAGCAATTCACCCTACGCCCTCCTCCACCCAAGTGAATAAAAATGAACGTCGTATCGTAGTGTATACCTACAAGACTTTTCGCAATATCGAAGTACAATTTTCATGTACCAGTACCAGTACCATTCATTCTAAAAGTTTGGCGTTTGAAGGGAGTGTGCGCTCCAACATAATGGTTTATAGCCTTTATTTTTGAAACGCGAACCCATGTTCAGGGCCGGGCCTAGCAGGCGTGCAGTGCGTGCTGCCCATTAGGGGCGGCCTATACACGGTGAAAACTTCGTCCTGTTTGAATTCAGTAATTGAATAACCAAAAACATTTCACCAAAAACATTGGACAGGTCGATTTTTAGATTTGAAGTGCCACATTTTGGTACCAATTACGTGACCTTGATAATGCCAGGGCTGGCACAAGGGGCCAGGAGCCCAATTTTTTTTTAATACAATGAGAGGTCAAAAAATTGTCATTTTCAATATCTTTGATTGATTCTCTAACCTATAAAAACAATAGAGATCCTGCCCCACAAAAGAAGAGCGGCGTTCAAAAGTCGATATCACGCTTCCTATCGAAAAGGTGACATGTTCTTCTCATTTCGCCGCCATATTGGTGTTGTCAAGGTAGATAGGTCATGTTATCAGTGTGTTAGGAGCCAGGATGGCTCAACAGGTGATACTTGCTTCAGATTCCAAGAGAATGCCATGGCACCTTTTTGATATAGGAACACTGACCTTTTGAACGCCGTAATTTTTTTTGGTAAGGCAGGATTTCGATTGGTTTTTTAGGCTAGATAGAGAATCAAACGAAGATGAAATAGGCTTTTTTGATCCCTCATTGTATTGAAAAAAATTAGGCTCCTGTTCCTTGCGCCACCTCTGGCATTGTCAAGGCCACGTAATTGGTATCAAAATGTGGCATTTTAAATTCAAAAATCGACCCATCTGATTATCCGAGGTTTTTGGTGGAATGTTTATTGTAATTGAATAAATGAAATTAGACAGGTTAAAGTTTCCACCCTGTATGATAAAGTTGGATTTCGAAGGATTCTTTTCATTTCGCATTTGGAGGGGGTCCCGACTGCCAGTGAGGGGGGCGGCAAATAGGCCAGGCCCGGCCCTGCCCATGTTATGCGAGACTTAATTTTCACCCGAAATTGGGGAACATTTCTGTGTAAAATTTTTCCAAATCGATATCGTGAAATCGAAAGTTAACACACAAACAATAAAAGAGTTTGTTTGTAGTCATTTAGCAGAATTTTCAAGCTTTTCCAGCCGATTGATTACAATGTGACTGAGTTATGATGACGTGTGTGACTATGACCAAGAAGAGATCTATTCAACAGTGCAAAAATGTAATGCCTCGTATACAGTCTTCCGGAGAAAATGAATTTTTAATTGCGGGGAAACCAAGGGAATAAAAATCAACTTTTTTTTCCCGGCGTAAAAGAGGGAGAAAAAGTGTGCTTTTTGTCCCTCTGTGGTGGTATTGTGGTGGTAGTGTGGTATTGCGAAAATAGTTATTTATGTACCAAGGCCGTATAGGTGATCTTTTTTGGCCGAATCTGGATTTTTGCAAATCAGGTGAGGTCAAAAAAGGACCTTTGGTCGAGGTCCATACAACATTTTTTAAGCGATTCCGAGGGCGATTCACAGAAAAAAATCATGAAAATAATCCGTTTTTACCTCTCATCCATTGATTGTTGATTGTATGCTTTGCATTTTCATAAAAACATAGTTGCCCATGATAAACAAACTTGACAAGACAATCCTGTCCATTCTTTTTTTATTCGTGTCACTTTCTTAAATCATTGTATGAAAAAAAAAACGAGTGATTCAGTTCAGACAATTTCGAAACTCCGCCGGAAATATGCGAAGCCGCAAATGCGGACACTTTGCATCTGCTGCCGGAAAAATACTGCTAAATCTATTAAAAAAAATACGAGCTTTTCGTCGAATGGGCCAGATCGAAAAAGGGTTATAAATGGACCTAACCTCGAACCTGTTTCACTTGCTTTTTTCTCCAACAAATTTACGACTCATGAGGCATCTTCCTACCTTGGATCTCTTCACCGAGATTCCCAGGCTGACGTCTTTCTGTTTGTGTGTACAATGTGCATCCATATCGCATGATGCACGTCATACTCATAAACAATACTTCCACGTGCATTTCGAAATTTGGTTCTGTATAAACAGAAAATAGTCGAAGCCTCGGTTCAAACTAAAAAAAAAAAACTCTATACACTGATAGAAAGGACCACCAGATTCCTTCGCTTGAAAAGTAGTCCCGAGCGTTACCCGCGAAATTTAAAATTCCAGTTAGAAAAAGGTGCTTATTTCCGCTAATCACAGCTAAGTGCTATGGTAATTTGAAATTACACCAGTTTAATACCAATTTTAATGAATGAGAAAATTTTTTTTTTGAATGAAGCTGATTTTATTACACAACACTTACAACAGCCGAGCCGACTAAAAATAACAAACATCATAGAGAAATGATAGTTAGAAATCGTACGTAAGTGTCAAACTCGCTGAACGTAATGCCATTGGCTTGGCGTAGGAATAATTTGCCCGGGTAAGACTACCAACCGAACAAAACTGATATTAGTTCCAAACGCGCCTATGTTGTTACAGTCTTTGGTGCTTTTGTTTGCTGTAGGTTACATCACTGAAATTCAAAAAAAGTCCGTTCTATCGGTGAACAGACTATATCAATTTCTGTTAAATTTGAAGTTCCTGTGGATGCTGGGTTTGTGCTGGATTCCCAATTACGATACAGGGTAGATCACAATGGAATAATGGATTACAAAAATCTAGTTTATACCCAAAATACAAGCAAATTTTTTTGGGAGCTGGAAATGCCATCTTGTTGTCTACAGGGTGATTCAAAAATGGCGCATTTCCTCCCGTGTACGTTGTGGAAGACGTTGAGGGAGCACGGAAAAAATAGTAAAAAAAAATTGGCTCATTTATCCTTCGAGTTATGAAGAGGTGAAGTTGAGAATTTAACTTCTTCAGTTTGCATGATTTTAAAGCAAAGCATTGTTACTTGCGGAGAGTCACATGTCGTTAGTAGTTCCTGAATGAAAATTTCTCTTGCAACTGAGATTTGAGCTCGGATTTGAGTCGTATTTCCAAATTTCAAAATTCGTCTTTCACCTCAAAAGTGCCGTGAAAATACATTTGGCAAGTATGTTTGGTATGGTCTGGCAGGTTCTACGGAGTTTCCAGGGTAACAATACAATAGTGCTGTTGTGATCACTGATCAGGGATCGTTGTGATGTACCTCTTTGATCTAAAGGTGCCAGGTAGGTATCTACTAATGCGATGCTACCAGATTGGACAGATTTGTTTTTGTTAATAACTTGCAAATCGAAGCCGATTGATTTTTTTTTCCCCATGCTCTGAGCTCTGGTTATGTCCACTTTAAGTCACTCGGAAGGGAAAAATATGTGATGATGCAGGAAAACCGTTGTGACACGATGGCTGCCGTGCTGCCGAACCGTTATTCCGATGGACTTGAAATTTGAAATTTGGTATACAGACAGGGTCATGCTGTCAAATGTGCTGATTAGATTTTGGCTATCATCTGTCAAACTGGAGTGTCACTATCAATAAGTGACAGAAGGTTCATCTCATGGAACTTGACTTGCAATATGCCATTTAAAAGCCCTAAAAAAGCTGTATTCAGAACAGTTTGAAGTATCTCTCCAATTGCCACCTGTCAATAATTGAAAAATGTCAAAGTTTAAAAGTTTGCCATTCAATTATTCAGAATCTATCCGATAGATTGGAACCAAATTTGACTAGAAGTATCGTAGGGAACTTATTTCAGTTGAGAAATCCTGAGTTTTCTTGGATTTTATATTTCAGTTGAGAAATCCTGAGTTTTCTTGGATTTTATATTTCAGTTGAGAAATCCTGAGTTTTCTTGGATTTTATATTTCAGTTGAGAAATCCTGAGTTTTCTTGGATTCTATTTTTCAGGCACTTGAAAGTGGTGAAGATGTTTTCGAGATGTTTTCCGAAATTTCAAACTCAAATATTACGAAAACGAAGCGTCTAATCAAAATTTTTCAAGAGTAGGTAACGTTTTCTTCTGAATTGAACATTGAACTTAAAATTATGAACAATTTTCAAAAATTTCCAAGACGGTAAAAATTAGAGGGCCAAAAGAGGGGTACCCCCTATCATCCACGCCCCCGGATATTTTTGATGAAACGCGTGAATATCGTGATAGAAACTTGCTTAAGTAAACTTTTGTTCAAATTTGAACAAAATCGGTTGAACGGTTCAAAAGTAATGCTGAAAAAACGATTTTTTATTTCCAACTATGAAGGGCTGATATTTAAGTATATTAGTTTACGTAGTTTAGTTTTACGCGTTTAGTCCGCGGGGGCATAGGGTCAAAAAAGACTTGGCCGTGTGCAACTTTATGAAGATATACAGGGTGTTCGGGTCTGGTCATTACAAACTCTAAGGGGTGATTCCCCATCAAAAATAAAGCCGAAAGAACAAAAAACTCATGGTCCTAAAATGCTTCCTTGAAAAGATACAGGGTGTTGAAGTTGACTTCTTTGAATTGAATGAATAGCTAAATTCTTTGGTTTATCAACTTAAAACACTCAGGAAACTCATTCCAGTTCAGGAATCATGGGTTTTCTTGAATTTCAATTTTTAGGCCCAGGAATGTGGCGATTTCGATATAAAGTTGTAGTAAATCAGTCTTCTCCACTTGTTTTTTATATCGTTTACTCGAGTTTCGGCTAATTAAATATATAAAGCCATTTTCAAAAATAATGTGACATAGCATAGAACTTTATGTCTAAGTAATGATGTAACAATGAAGAATAGACGTAACAGGTAAAACAACAAAAGAAAATTAAGTAGAGGATTATAAAATTGGGAGTAGAGCTGGTATAATGTAGATGTTGTCAAAATCGGTTTGTTCGTTAAGGAGGCTATCTGGGGTCAAGATTGTATTGTTTTTTTATTTGCAAAATTTCAGAAAATTCAATTAGGTGTCTGTTGTCAAGTTTTTGGATTGGTTTCAAACAATTAAAAGCAAAATCATGGCCTTCGGCAACTACATGTCTTGTAAAGTTTGATTTTATATCGAACGCAGGTAGTTCCCTGCAGTGCTCATTTAGTCTAATTTTGAAAGATCTTATTGTGCGACCTATGTATATTTTGCCGCAAGAACAAGTTAATTTGTAGACTCCACTAGAATTTAGAGGGTCAATGGGGTCTTTGGTTTTCAGGTACTAAATGGGAGCTTAAAGTGAAAGGTGTTTTGAAACTAATATTGATGTTAAATTGTTTAAAGAAACGTGAAATTGAAGTGAAGATGTTGCCAAAATAAGATTAAGAAAAATAATTTTTTTGAGTTTTTCCTTGAGTCAAGCTGAAATTGTTTTTTATTTGATGTTTTAAGAGCTTTTTCTTGTAAAAAGATTCGAAGACTGCTTGGGGAAATGCATTGTTGGATGCAATTTGTCTTATGATATTGAGTTCAGCTGAAAAATCCTCAGGTGTAAGGGGAGTGTTGAAAAGCCGATGAATGTAAGTACTGAGTGCTGAAAACTTATGAGTTTGATGGTGGCATGAATCGAAAGGAATTATGGTGTCTGTATATGTCGGTTTTCATAATTCCTTTCGATTCATGCCACCATCAAACTCATAAGTTTTCAGCACTCAGTATATACCTACTTACATTCATCGGCTTTTCAACACTCCCCTTACACCTGAGGATTTTTCAGCTGAACTCAATATCATAAGACAAATTGCATCCAACAATGCATTTCCCCATGTAAGCAGTCTTCGAATCTTTTTACAAGAAAAAGCTCTTAGAACATCAAATAAAAAAACAATTTCAGCTTGACTCAAGAAAAAACTCAAAAAAATTATTTTTCTTTATCTTATTTTGGCAACATCTCCACTTCAATTTCACGTTTCTTTAAACAATTTAACATCAATATTAGTTTCAAAACACCTTTCACTTTAAGCTCCCATTTAGTAAAAACCAAAGATCTCATTGACCCTCTAAATTCTAGTGGAGTCTACAAATTAACTTGTTCTTGCGGTAAAATATACATTAGATCGCACAATAAGATCTTTCAAAATTAGACTAAATGAGCACCGCAGGGAACTACCTGCGCTCGATATAAAATCAAACTTTACAAGTCATGTAGTTGCCGAAGGCCATGATTTTGCTTTTAACTTTTAATTGTTTGAAACCAATCCAAAAACTTGACAACAGACACCTAATTGAATTCTCTGAAATTTTGCAAATAAAAAAACAATACAATCTTGACCCAGATAGCCTCCTCAACGAACAAACCGATTTTGACAACATCTACATTATACCAGCTCTACTCCCAATTTTATAATCCTCTCCTTCATTTTCTTTTGTTGTTTTACCTGTTACGTCTATTCTTCTTTGTTACATCATTACTTAGACATAAAGTTCTATGCTATGTCACATTATTTTTGAAAATGGCTTGATATATTTGATTAGCCGAAACTCGAGTAAACGATATAAAAAACAAGTGGAGAATACTGATTTACTACAAACTACAACTTTATATTATACAACTCCATCTTGAGCACTATGGATCCCTTTATCGATTTCGATATGTTTTCCAATGTTTCAATCCCAAATATCTCAAAAACGAAGCCTTTATTCAAAATTTTGCGTGAGTAATTTTTTATTTTAAATTGAACGTAGAATTCGAAAATATCAACAATTTTCAAAAATAATTAGGGAAGATAAAAATAGGGGCGAAAATAGAGGACAGTCCTCTATTATCTTACATATATAAAAATGTAAAAGTCACAACGGCACAAAACGGGACAGTGTCACTCCTCTTGCACCGACTAGATCTCTGAATTATGATTGCTGATAACACAGTTGCATACTATCATGCAAATGAACAAAAGATGATCAAGAAATTCATTTTCACAATATATGATTATTATGTCCACTTTTGTTTGATTTCCATAGCTCATACGAGAGTTACTATATTGGATATGTTCACTTTTGAAAAGGTTTCTTTTCAGGGTGTTTGACTATGCGATATGTGATATGTCCTGTTTTGTGCGAAAACGTCACTTTCAGATCTGATTTTACATGGAACTTTCATGAAAAGTGCGGAGAGCGGAGATGTCCGATTTTGAATGGTTATTTATACTCCTCAATTTAACAATTTCAACATGCTGGATTGAATGCCGAAAGTTGATGCTTCCGGAAGTTCTGAAAGCCCTAACTCAAGAACTGTAAGGCGCACAAGAATAATTGATATGTCAAATTGTAGAGACTTGAATGGGCTTTCCTCCACATAGGTATATACACGTTTCAATCTTGAGTCAGTTGAATTCAAGATATTGACAAAAAACTGTTTTTTGGGCGCCATCTTTTCAATATGACGGCCAAAACGGCGAAGATACGAAGTGGAAAAGTAGAAATTTGGAAAGGGCACCGCAAGATCTATAATGCTGACAGGTTTCAAAAATATCAGATAACCTCCTATAAAAAGGCCGGAATTTATAGCATATCTTATAAAGACAATAATTTAGACAGTTTCCCAAAATGACGTTTGTAAATTTAGGTAGGTACCTTTGAAATAAAAAGAGAATTCTTTTGTTTAAAAAATGACATTCCAGGTGTTGAAATCCGTTGAAAAACAAACGAGCTACAGCCAGTTTCTTATTACCCTGATGTAGCCCATTTTGGCGCCTCCACCCTCCACCATATTTGCCTGCAGTAGATGTCAATATTCCACCATAATTTTTCATGGTCCTTGATCCCCCAGGAATAATCGATTAAGACATAACTCTGTACCTATATCTTCACGAAGCTGCACACGGCACGACCTATGCCCTCCCCCCATACTATTATTATATGCACTTCTGAAAAAAAAACAGGAAAGTCCCCTTCATTTTGGATTCTCTATCATCTCTCAAAATTGATGTATCAAAAACTGGACCACCCTGTATAGGTAGGTATAGATAACCATCAGTTAGAAAACATCACTGAAAAAGTGATTCGCTTATATTCGTGATATAATTGGCATTGGCAGTATATAAATTTGTACCAGGTCCCTAAACAAAGCATCCCCACTTACCTTCATAAAGGTGGTAAAGAGTAGATATACATACCTACTACCTACATATGCATTTAGAGGACGTGCAGAGATTTCTTGCGGGTTGTGGTATGAGAATTCAGGATCAGGTGCCATCATCAATCGGCCCTGGCCGACGAGCATAAATCGTCGGTGCATAGAATATCCCGATGCATAGTTCCATTGGGTAATGCATATGCAATAAAAGGACCATAATGCGATCACATATGATTATTCCTGAGGTTCGGGCCGGCCCGCCACTTCCCAGGCCCCTCCTAATGTCTACGCCCATTGGCTCGATCCTCAACACTTTTCTGTGTGTTCTTGCGGCTATCTGAACCGGCGCAAACCGAACGCAGAGTGTTCGAAACCGTTGTGGTGTACGCGTCGTGGTACATAACTGCAACGCATTGAAAAAGCTACCCCTATTGTGTACGACCGCATGTTTGTAGTGTGTTTGTTTACCGATCGAAGTTCGGACTTTTTGCCTAGTGGTTCTTAATTTAAAAAGCTGAAAAGTGGACAGTTTCGGGCTCAACTGAGTGTATTTGAAAACGGTAAAAAGTGCAGGGTGCCGAGGGCATTCTGCCATAGACTTATTCCAAAATTCGAGTCAAAAGCGCACCAGTCCCCGTCTACGCTATGGAGGAAAACCACGAGCAGGATAGGGACAGCGAAGTGGAGAATGAAAGTCCATCAATGGTGAGTTTTGGCGCGAAGATTTCTAAAAGTTAATCAACGGTATACGGTAGTTGTTGTTATTTACCTACACCTGATCTGATACTCGCTATCCATATATACCAAAAGCATCATATACATACTTACTTGCTGTTCGATGCTAATTTAGTAGGTATACCTACTTACGTGAATTAAAGCAAATCCAAGAATAACGCCATGATAATCATGTATAGGTTCAAGGTTCTTATAAATACCACGTAGGTATATTTAGTAATACCGGAACGATTTTGTCGTTTTTCAGATCTGAATGCTTGTATTCATTGTCTACTTGTCTAGCAATCAGACTAATATGTCTTTTAGTTCTAAGCCGCAAGTTTAGATACTTTGCACCTAAAGATGAATAATTACGGAATCATCAGCTGTATGCGACAAGTAACTCCTTAGTTTTTATTTTAGTTTTTGCATCGTTTATAATACTCAATATACCTATTTTAAAATTGATACAATAGATGCAACTTGAATGTTTACGATAGTCCTATTAATGAATAATTTATTGCATTATACAATTTAACCGGCGCATCCGCCATAAGTAAACAAGCGAGCATACAATAAGGCTTTCCGGCCACCGGCTAGCTGGTGGCGGGCTTAAAAAATCCGAAAGGAAGTGGAGATGCGCCCAGCAATTTTTGAAATTTGGGTATCTACCTTTTATTGATATTAGTTTAGTTCAATAAAAAACATGAAGTCTGGACAGGCTTTATTGTAAGTTGAGAAATTGACACCCTGTATAATATATAATGTTTGGTGAGATCTCGGCCTGGTATGTATATGGAATTAGGAGTTCTTTCACAATCATCAAGACTGGACTACATGGAAGCCTCTTAATTTTATTGCATCAGTTTCAGGTATGGAATAGGATGAAACCTAGAAGATGCTTCTTTAGTTTTACTTATTCATCAAGTATGAAATCGATTTACGATAATAGAATGCTTTGACTGAATAGGTTGTGAATATACCTACGAATGGGTGGGTTGGTGAGTATACCTGAAAAGTTACAATAGGTATGAAAAAAGCTATCAACGCCGAAGTTGTACAATAATGCATCATGGTACCTGATGTTTGTTGACCCACAATAAGACATATTCTTTGAATAGGTATAATAAGGCACAAATCTTTTCACTCTTTTCCCAACCTGTGTAAACTTATAAACGAATAACGAAAGTTATGCTTTCCATTTATATTAGTTTTTGTTTTTACATCACGATTATTCAATCGTCTTCACTTTTCAGTGACATATGAGCTTTTATTCACGAGTGACGAAAATGTTACATTACAACTGGGGTATACAGAATCAACCGAGTCGATTAGTGCGATTTTATCAATTTTCTATCGGATTCCTATTTATTTTTTGGTGAATCTTGCTTTTCGAGAACTATACTAGGTAATTGTGAGATGGAACATCAAACGTTGTGTATTTATTACACATTCAGATTAAATAGCTATATGTACTATACGTTAAGTAAGGACTTGAGTATTACTTAAGTGATTTTTCTTTTGTCGTGACCCTCGGTAAACCTGTCTGCAGAAAAAAAATAGTCGCCAAATAAAATTACTTTGGCAACATAATACTTTTAAGTAACTATCTATAATTTAAATTTTCGAAAAATTCAATTTTTCTCTCGAAAATTTTCTTTTTTTGTTCGAAAAAATACTCTTTATTATTCTCTTCCCCAGTCAAACAGTGGCATTTTTTTTGCAGACAAGTTTAGCCGAGGACTTGGCCGGGTGTCACGAGCACGACAGAAAAGGCCATACAGTCTATCTGTATCTCTTTCGCACTGCCGGTAGTCCACAGTCTGTCCTTGTGATGCAAATGATAGCCTTATAGAGAAAGTGAGGCTGATTTTGGTTTTGTCGCTTTTTATATGTTGACTATATTTTTATAGTTTTGGGAGACTTATCGGTATAACTTCTACAAGTGACTGAGCACTTTTAAGAAAAATCGGTTGTGTCACCCTAAAACTTCCCCGACGAGTATAGCAAGGAACGAATGGAAATTTTATTGTAAGACGTCCTTTCGGGTGGGGAATTAGAATTTGAGAAAAATATTGAAGAATTCAGATATCTTCTCTGATAAGGGTTCCATCATTTGAGTCCGGTCTTGACAAGCCCGACTGGTTACTCATTTTAAAGTGGAAAACTCTCGGAAAACTTGTCGAATTTTGAAAGAAATTGCCTGAAAATAAAACATCATTTACCCTCTTTGTTACCCTCTTTGTTTAAAAAACGTTAGTATAAATTTGTTCACAAGCTAAAGAGTTAGAAATTTGCAGTTTTTCATTAGAAACCAAATTATGTAGAAAGAAAAGCGAGTGAGGCAATCAGACGCATTGGTACATGGATGAAGGTGAACGATCTGAAACTGGCACCACAGAAAGATTGAAAATAATTTGCAGGAAGTAAAAATTTTTGAAAACTCGAATTTTCCGGGAAAATTTCGAATCTTTTCCCGAATCATGTTATTGTAAAGAGTGCAATTAACAGCTTCACTTTAACCTCCCAATCCATCATTCAAGTCCGGTTTCGATAACCAATGTCTGTTTTACATTTTCAACAGGGAAATTCCCAGGAATTTTTTTTTCCTGTTGAAAAGAAATTTGTTGGAAAATGTTCAAAAGCCAGTTACCTCTTGTTTAAAAAAAATGGTGAAAATCTGTTGACGATATAAATAGTTGGGTAATTTGCAGTTTTTCCCGAGATGAAAACTCGGAAATCGTGGGTCCGATTTCGAAAATTTTCCCTCCAAAAATTAACTCAATCTTTTCTCCAACTTTCATTTACAGCATGTCTGCACCTAAAATGAATATTTCGTGGGGCTCACCGCATGTCAAAGATTTTATTGCAGTTTTTTCGAATTCACGGAATGTGCTTATTTCACTTTGAAAAAATTACTGTCGAAAAATCGGAACCGTGCTGACTTTGAAAAAGGGTCTATACGACGCCCAATCCGATTCACTTTCGATATCAGTTGGAATTTTCCGAAAAAAGTCGATCCCCGGGCAGGAATTAATTTTTGAGTGGAGTCCTGCATCAAAAGCGAGTCGTCCTGATGGTCAAAACAAAATACGGGCGAGAGGCCCTCTCGGGTGGCAACGGCTACAAGAAATTTTGAAAATCCATAATGCCCGCTCTATGAAAATTCGCAGCAATCGCAACGCAACCGCAACGCAGAGCGCAACGTTTCTGATTGGCTCGCAAGGTATTCGCAAAGCCATCGCAACGACGCGAAAGGCTTGCGAGCCAATCAGAAAAGTTGCGCTCTGCGTTGCGGTTGCGTTGCGTAATTTCATAGAGCGCCCTTAACGCTCGACTGAAAAATGGTGGGAAATTGCAACTGCAGACTTAATTTGACTCTTTTGTTGTGTTGCTTTTTGCCAAATTTGGTCCCAATCCATCGAATTGGGACTTTGCAATTGAAAAACTCAATGTGAGGTCGCCACTACTGTATGGGGCGCCTACTTCGATGAAGTTGCCCTAAGCGACAGGAAAACACGGGAGTTTGAGTAGTTTGACCATAGTAACTGACAGTGACTGGAAACGTGAAGCAAGAAACAGAGGTTATCCAAATTTCAAATCAAGACATGAAATGACGGACGCCGGTCGTTGAAGCATCAAAATTGTCGAATTTGCCTCCAACGGTTATGGCGCCCTCGGTGTGTAAAAGTGGCAGTGCAAGGTCCCATTGATGAGCTATTTAAAATAATCCACAACTCAGGACTTTTGACACTTGGATTGCGACTAAAACTTTTGGATACGCCATTTCAATACTTAATTATATTAATGTACACTTTAGATCGAAGATACGGCAGATGTCACAGCGAAAAAGATTATTTGTCTGTCCCTGATGTTTGTTCCGATTTTCGCAATCTTAGTGTCAAGCGTTTTCAGACGAGCGAAAAAGCTGATTCTTCCTCAATAATATGCAGTTGTAATTTGGTCCTTCCATCAAGAGTTCTTTGCACAAATTTATCATGAAACATCATAGAGGGTTCAGACTGGATGCATGCCTGTCCGAGAGAAACAACTTTATTTAAAGTAGAGTGGTGCTGCTTGCTTTTGAGCAATTTGCTCTAGAACACAGCATACTAATCTGTCTGTAAAAGATAATACTGAATATAAAAATTAAGGTAAAAAGTATAAATTATGTAACAATTATTTATAAATGTGGTTGTGTATAATTCTGATGGAGTCACTCAACAATGTTGATTTGAATGTTGAATGTTGATTTTCATTTGATTTCGGGACCGATGTATTCCTACATCATACTTATGATGATGCCGCACTCTTAAAAAAAGCAACATTTAGCTATCATCTGTTTCTCATCTAGTGGATGAGATGACGCACACGGATTATATAAAAATATTGAAAATAAAATATCAAAAAATGGAAAGATACTTATAGGAATACAAAATCATGACTAAATCCACCTTGTCAGGCTAGTTTGTACGGCCAATGTTGTCCGTATAACGGTTATTTTTCTGAAGATTATCTTTGGCAGCCTTTCCACTGGAAGCCTGCTTATTGCGTATATCAGCACAAATTAGTGTTCTCTAATATTTGTAAGTGATAGGGTTGACAACAAAAAACAAAAAAAATATTCAGAAAGAGAAATCAATTTTCTTTAATTTGATGCATCGCGATGTAGTTTATGTCATTTGAAATACGCAGGCTGTCTTAAAACTCGCGCCCCAGAGAACACTGACATGTGACGACGACAATAGGTTCCCAGAAAACGGATTTTTTTTTGCTGCTTGCATAGAGGAGTCATGAGTCTTTTGAATACACCAATCCCGGAGGGTCGATTCGAGGTAAATTTGCAAAATTTAACTGGTTGCTAAGTTTCAAAAGTAATACCAGCTGCCTGTTACTTTGCAATAAATGTTTATATAGCTTACTGTTGATAGAAGAAAACCTACCAACTTGAAATTGAGGTAACACACCTCAAAAGTGCAGGTCTCTGATTGGTAAACTCAACCTTGTCTTTTCTTAAATGCCATTTGAGGTAGATTTTTTTTTCCTGTTTTACACATCCGACTGTCGTCTAGTTTTGCCGCATTTTTTCTGGGGCGCGAGTTTTGAGACACACTGTATAGGTGAGAGGGCGAAGGGGCTAAATATAGAAATTTCACAATATGTATACAATACAGGCTGATTCAAAAGTGTCGAACCATCTTGAAGGTGCGTAGTATGGAGGTGTAGTATAGAGTGCTAAAAAGTTCTTGAAAAAATTCTGTCTTTTCATTTTGAAGTTATGGAGGGACAAGGTTATGGAGGACATGGAGTTGGTCCTTCGATCGCTTTTATTTCAGTTGTTTCAAAAGACATTAGTGAACTATTCATGGAAAAATAATGAGTACAAAAAATCAACCTCTGAATCTGTATTGAATTTCTGTTTTGTATCCAGGCTGAGTCATAAACTACAAAAATTTAGTTTTCCTAAAAAAACAGAAGCAAAAGAATTCTTTTGAAATGAATTGTGTTTTATTGTGCTGTGCAAGTTATAGGACCACTGTGACTGTTTGCAGGCACTTGAAAAAAAAATCAGACTTCATAACTCACCCTGTACACAAAACAGAAATTAATTACAAATTCAGAGGTTGATTTTCCATACTCACTGTTTTTCCATGAACAGTTCACTAAAATCGTTTGAAACAACGAAAATAAAAGCGATCGAAGGACCAAGTTTTGTCCCTCCATAACTTCAAAATTAAAAGACATAGACCCGTATTCATACCTCACTTTTAAGCTAAAAGCGCTTTTAGTGCGACGCGCATTTAGGGGCATTTCTCCTATTTTAGTGTTCAAAAATACAAATTAACTCGCAAATTGAATATTTGCAATTAAGTACATACAATCGCTCCCAATCGCAATAATGCATTTTTGAACACTGAAATATGAGAAATGCCCCTAAATGCGCATCGCACTAAAAGCGCTTTTAGCTTAAAAGTGGGATATGAATACGGGCCATAGAATTTTTCCAATAGCTTTTCAGCACTCTTCTGCACCTCCATATTACGCACCTTCAAGATGGTCCGACACTTTTGAATCACCCTGTATGTTTTAGATGTCCGCCCACGATATGAAAATCTACCTATTGATGATCAAAAAAATCTTTACTAGGACTCGGAATTATTACGGTTGGATAGTTTTCAAATCACCCGGTACCTATAGATTATAGAAGTAGGAGGACGACGAGTATTCCCGAACTCAGAGGATAATGCCGAACACCCCTTATATCAGACTGTGACCTCTATTGGAATCTAGAAAAACTACAGGGTGAAAGCAATGTTAAAATTAGATGTCTGCCCTAGTCCACTCGAATAAGTGACATCAGTTTGTGAAAAACATGACGGTTCTGTAGTCTCACGGCGTCTCACTATATTGATGCTCTATTGAATATCCACAAATTTTGTACGGGATTACCCGCAACCCGCAACCTTCGGGTAATATACCGAACGTTCAGTTTTTTTTTTTCCAATTCTGAAGTTTTATTGCATTTAAGAGTATTGTTTTTATTACTGGAAATAAGTTTCTTGATCTTTTTTTTACCGATTGCGCCAAACCGCATGATCCTAGCACGAATATTTTCAAAATTATTATTATTTTCTCCCCAAGTGTTCGCTAATTTGCTATTTCCCTTCGCTCCCCTACTTAGTCAAAGTTTTAGAAATGTTGCACTTCTTTTTACCACCCGCAGTAGAATCTCAACTTAACATCTCTCGACTATCGAATTGAACGGTTTTGTTCCCTGGGGAATGAGGATCAAAAACGCAGAATTGAAATTGTTTGAGCCAGTCAGGAGTTTTCCTGTTTCGAAAAAGGATGAAATTTCGGAATATGATATCTACTTCGTTACGTAGTTTTTTTGGAAAAATCTTAATATTAAACCTGAATCTGAAAGTTTCATAGCAGCCACCATTTAGGTATGCCATGACCGTTTTCAAATCTAACCATTTTTCGCCGGAGTGCCGCCAGCCGACGATGCGTATCCCTTTATTGGCCCGCGGCCGGCGGCTTCGTATAACGAAATACAATAGAATCTCGGGGTGAATGAATATAATGAAATTGATTCAAGTGGGCCGCAGGAGCGAATCCAATGGAGATGTGCAAGGCGGAGCTCGTTTATGAAAGCTCTCCCAATGGCGTGGCGGGAGTCCTGGCTGGCTGCGATCGTAATAATGTGATATCAAAGCGCATATCCGTGGGGTTCGGGCTATTTGAACACGCCTGCTCACGATTTCACCTTTCTAAATCACCAGGTTTTGATGATTTGGTATCAGCCTCGGCTATAGCATTTATCGCAACCGCTACATATCAGACGCCTTGTGTGCACTATTCTATTCGCATCAGAGCCTTCTTAACCCGCGCATTCACCAAAAGTACAGACGTACAATCCTATATAAGAACGACTGACTGACAAATTTAAATCACCTCTCCGCTCTTATGGTGCTTGTTGCAGATTCTCTTGTGCCTTTGTGGCTGAATCAGTACCTTAAACAGGGTGTCTCAGAAGTATTTCGTTCCGAGTCAAGAGCGGTAGGTATAGGTATATGGGTATATGGAATCTACTCAAGAACACAAGAAAATTGAAAAATATTTTTAAAAAAAGATGACTTTTTTTTTAAGATGTTATGGGAGTTCAATGGTTGGAACTTCGCCCCTCACATATCATTCACCGTTATTCAAAGTGATTTTGGGGAACTTTTTGTGAAAGACTAATCAGTAAAAATCATCAACCGCACCGCACTGGGTGTGAACCACTGACCGTCAGTTCCACAAAAAAGATCATCAGCGATCAAGGCTGATTTCCAGATTAACTGAACTTTTTTCTGCTGAATGCTAGACGATTACCAACAAAAACTGCATGAAATCTGTACAAGACACATCATCTTTTCATCAATGAGGGATAAACCAGCATTTCCATTGATCAATGATCAGTCGAATTGACAAACAAAAATCGCGAATCAACTAATCTCGTTATCTGTTTTGTGGAACCCACGGTGAACTTTACTTCAGCATACCTACATGATTCGCATGAACTCAGAAAATCATGTTCCTCCAAAAACACCATCAGAATTATTTGGCTCATGAAAACGAGAAGAGTCATGTCTTGCTCTGAATTATTTTACGGACCAGTGGAATATTTTACAGTCATTTGTAAATAAAACTGGAATTTTTTGATTTTGAGTCACCCTATATCGTTAGCAGAAATTCAGTGCACACCCCTTGAATAGGGTATAAAAAAACTAGGTTCACTTGTACCGTGATTCTAGTGGGCTGTGAGATTTTGTTTCTAAGTTTCCAAATTTGAAATTTGAAACTCCCTAGAACTTGGCAATTGCTTGCACTGATGTTTGAAAGCTCAAGCTTGACGCTGTCATAATAATTGATGAGAAAATTATCTAAATGGAATGTGAAAACTGTACTTGTGTCTTGAACAATAATGTTAAGTCATCAGTGCTTATTTTGAAGCCCTTGAAGGTGCCATAAGGACGCGCTTCTGGGAGAAAATGGGCGGAGTAGGTGCCGGGCATGTTACCCCTTAACATTCAGCTTTGCGGATAGAAGACGTGAATTTATTTTCAAAAACCACCTAATATGGAAGCATTGTGAACTATTCCTGGTTTTTAAAAGAAGTACCCACACTCTGGAAGACCGAGAACTGTGGGAAGCTACACCGCTACACCGCACCCCTTCTAACTTTTGTGTGGATGGGATTCATCGGCGTTAATACTTGATTTCACGGCTCAGGACATCGTACTGGAACAAGAAATTTGCAAACTAGTGAAAGGTGAACTGCATCCACTCCATACTTGCAATTTGCAAAGTTGATTTCGGTATTTTTTTCATTTTTGACAGCAACAGTCAACACACCAACATAACCTATCTTCCGAAGCCAGACGCTCAGGCGCACACTAGGCAGTTGGACGTGAAGTCTACAATGAATGCCAAACTGTAAAATTTGCCCAGCCTACTAGAATCACGGTACAAGTGAACCTACTATAGTTCCCGGCACTCTTCGTGTGAGGAAAGCATCCGCCGATTTTTTGACAGACGGCAGCCGCAGCTTGACAGTTGACGGCGAAATCCTCGGACAAAAACGTCAAACACGTTTAATAAGAGAAACTTAGATTGGTGGTTTAGCGACAAAGTGGCAAGGAAAGTTTGAACATGTTAGAATGCAAGAAATCGAAGGCTTGTGTGGGAACAAACGAGCATTGTGCGTTCGGTGGTTGTTTCAGTAACTCGTGATACGTTTTTGTCGACACAAGCGCCATTTATCTACTGACGCCGGGTTGCTCACTTCGAGTTTAACTTTAAACCCGGTTTGGATACAACAATTGAATCTATGGCAACCAAACCAAGTTTAAAGTTAAACTCGGAGTGAGCAACTGTGCCTGAGATATGCGCAAACCAAACTTCACTCTTGTCACCCACAATTTTTGACGGTCGACAGTCGACACTCGGTGCATCCCAGATCGCCGGTCAGGTGGGTGATCCGAACCTCCGCCCTTGCGTGCGACAGTGGATGGGAACATCCCTATTGACAATTTTTACTGACTGGTCTATCATATAAATACTTCCACAAAATCACTTCGGATAGCTTAGAAGTGGATATTAATCGGCTTAGATTTGCAAGTTATCAACAAAAACAAATCTGTCCAATCTTCAGCATCGCATTAGTACCTACCTGGCACCTTTAGATCAAAGAGGTATAGACAATACAAATAGAAAAGACCATACGTTATCACCACCGTCGTCACGGATATTGGGGCATCAAAAATCAGCCAACCTTTTTTTGAATGATGGACTCGCCTGGTTTTTACGCAACCGTAAAAATCCGTGACGACTATGGTCTTTCTCATTGTATTGTCTATACATAACAATAGCATTATTGTATTAGGTTTGTTCCATCAGAAATCCCAAACTAGTCACCGACAGTTCGCAAACTGTAAGCAATACGCATGCCTTACTTAGGACCAGTTTCCGACTGGCTGCTGCTCGTTGATGGAACAGCAAACCGTCAATCATGGCTGTTGGCTAGGTACCCAATTTTCTATCGTTTGGCAGTTTGCAGCTGGAAATGATCCGTATTTTATAAATTAAATGAATGAATAATAGAACCACCAACCTAACTTACATTATTTGTAAACACTGACCAGAGAAGGGCTCGATGCCAAATAAATGTATTCCGCTGCGTAAACGCGGACTAGAAGTTTCCGTAAAATCCGCAAACTTTTCTGACCGTCCCGAAACTAGTTTGAGCCGGTGATGGAACAGCGGATCGGCAGTCAGGGGATCGTCGAGATTTTGATGGAACGCCAAAATCGTGATGCGCATGTCGCTGACCTCCACGGACCGTCAGGGACTGCTGATGGAACAAACCTATTGTTACCCTGGAAACTCCGTAGAACCTGCCAGACCATACCAAACATACTTGCCAAATGTATTTTCACGGCACTTTTGAGGTGAAAAACGAATTTCGAAATTTGAAAATACGACTCAAATCTCAATAATTGCAAGAGAAATTTTCACTTGGGAACTACTAACGACATGTGACTCTTCGCAAGTAACAATGCTTTGCTTTAAAATCATGCAAACTGAAGAAGTTAAATTCTCAACTTCACCTCTTCATAACTCGAAGGATAAATGAGCCAATTTTTTTTTACTTTTTTTTCCGTGCTCGTCTCCCACAACGTACACGAAAGGAAATGCGCCATTTTTGAATCACCCTGTATAGTCGTAGGTACGCACGCTCGATAATTGTACCCCTGGACTCGGAATGCGATAATTTTGAGACACCTGTAGATATATAGGTATGCACCTATAGTACCTGCATAATATGCTATACCTATTCAACAAATCCTCATCGCGGGAATCTGTTCAATTTCTGTTGAAGGAGCGATTTCCATTAGGCTTTGAACATCATTATGGAATACCTTCAGACAACGTTTTCATACTAAAATTCGATTCGGTACACCACCGCTTCTTCGAATTGCATCGCACAATGAGGAGTGACAAAGAGGGTCGCACGGATAAACAACTCTCCCTTGTCTTTGACATCCGATGGTGCGAGTTCCGTTGCTTGGGTGATTTTCGTGGTAAAAAATGGGGATTTAAAACCTTTATTATTCTTCGACAGAATTTTGCTTGAAGATTGCCTTTATTTAAACTCGAACAAAGCATAAGTTGAAATTTATTTGTTTGCGATACAGTTTCATGGTCATTATAGATCCCTCTTGGGACATCGCCTGCGATGGGTGCATCTTGAATACGCTTCACAAAACAATATAATCAGACCCCCTCCTGTCGTTGAAACCACCCTGGTCCGGCTTAAAATCACCCGAAATCAATTTATTATTGAAGATAAATCCTGTCTTTCGTCTAGGCCTGGCTGTCAAATTTTGGTCTCGGTACGTATCTGTATACGAATTGAAATAATGGCTATTGAAGATGACGATGGGTTGTAAATCTCTCAAGGATGGGGAATAAAGCGCACTTGCAACAAGAAAGAAATCCATTAAATCCGGTCGGATTTCTCCCATTTATATTCTTGTTATTATTATTTCGCAGAAGATGTTTTGCAGATGTTGGAAAGCACGTGACGGTTTCCAGATTTGTTTGAAGGATCAAGTAGTACAGCACAATAATGATACGGTGCTACGTATAGTGAAATTGACGAATTGATTTTTCATAGGCGAGGTGAAATTTTTTTACTGGATCATTCCACTGCCACTGTTATTAATTTTATCGCAGCTGCAGAATGCAGATGCAAAATTACCGCGGTAATTTATTTTTTGGGTAATATTACCTACCGGTATATAATATATAATTTTACCCGGATGTTACCGGATCGCTTTCAGTGTATAAGAAAGAAAAATAGGTGAACTAGGTATACGGTAATATTACCGGTAACATTGATATTAATAATACCGAAAAAATCGGGAACATTACCACCTGGTGATATTAACCGAGGTCCAGGCGAATATTACGTCATATTACCGGTAATTGCCGTTCACATCTCTAACTGCAGTGACTCTTTACCGGTATGTCTAAACCGTTTTAAACAAATACAGGCTGGAAATTTGGAAAATTTGACAGTGCAAAAGGGCTCAGTTGTAGTACCTATACCTATTCCACCTACCACCCCAATATGATTTGGAAGTGGTGGTTAGTAGTATTAGATAATATGAGCTTGGCTATGAGAATAAACTTGGTTAGGAACAGTTGATTTGAGTGAAAATTTTTCAAGTCGATCCCATTTTCACAAATAGGCACCTGCTTAGCGCATTTTCCCAACTTAGGTAAAAATCGTTTGTGACTCATTGCAACCGGCCGGCCCCGTCGCCTTTGTCCGGTCAGACCATCCGTGATTCCAGCCATACGCTCTGCTCAGTGTTGTAGTGTGTGAGAGTGTGACAACAAATAAATCCACCTGCAAGTGACTTGAGACTTTCTAATCGCTTTTTAGCGTTTCTTGACTACCTGAGCGACAAAAGTGCAATAAAAGTGTTTCAGAGGCATTTTGCAAGCTCTATTATTTCGTTAATAATAATGTTATCGGCGTTGACACGAAATCCACGCGCGTCTCAATTTCTTCCAATTTCAGTGGTTTATAATTTGAAAAGACAGCTCTATAACTTTATTTAGATCTCAGCCTTATTGAATTGTTTCGTACATTAACCACATCTTAGATAAGATAACAAATGTGAGCCTAATAAACAAAAAATATCAACCATTAAATTGTCATTAATATGAACTAATATTTTCAGATTAAGCTTGATCTTTACGATTTCCGTTCAATAATTTTATACTTAGGTATGCTGGGTTCATACATCAAGGATCAACGCGACTGGGTATGGAAACTGATTGCTATAGGGATTACTGGATTCTCAAACGGTTTACCCATTAGGGGCTACAGTTGTTAGCTCAGAAAGTGCGTAGCTTAAGGTGCGTTCAGTCAGCTTATTTAGCCGCAATTTTAATTTTAGCCGTAAGCGCTTCATCACTTATTGGCTGTTCCGAGGAGGCTGGTTGCATAAGAGCCAATGGGCGTCGCAGCGCTTGCGACTAAAATTAAAACTTGCGGCTAAATAAGCTGACTGAACGCACCTTTAGAATGAGCGTATGTTGAGGTACGTTCAGTCAGCTTAAGGTGCGTTCAGTCAGCTTATTTAGCCGCAAGTTTTAACTTGAGTCGTAAGCGCAGCATCGCTTATTGGCTGATCTGAGGAGGCTGGTTCATGACAGCCAATGGGCGTCGCAGCGCTTGCGACTAAAATTAAAACTTGCGGCTAAATAAGCTGACTGAACGCACCTTTATTTAGCCGCAAGTTTTAATTTTAGTCGTAAAGCGCTGCATCGCTCATTGGCTGTTCTGAAGAGGCTGGTTCATAAGACCCAATGGGCGTTTCTGGGCTGTTGCCTAGGTAATAACAACGTAACAGAGCCTTTATGGAATTTTAGAGAATCGCACCATTATTAAGCTGACTGAACGCACCTTTAGAACAAGCGAATATGCCTCATGGGCATGAGGCTCAGTAGCGCACTTCCTTTTTGAAGGATTAGTGAACGCAAGATGTTAATTAGGGTTCTACTGTTATTTGGGCAGAAATTTCAATATGGCGGCCAAAATAGCGTCAGAATCATGTTTGGCTCAAAAATTAAAATGATCGTACCAGAGACAATGGTAAGATCCAAGTTTCATGAAAATCGTTTCACTTATGAGAGATTTCAATATGGCGGCCAAGATGGCGGCAGAATGTTGGAATTTGACTGGAGAATAAAAATGATCATACTAAACAAAGGTAAGTCCCAAGCTCCATGAAAATCGTTGAGTGATAAGAAATTTCAATATGGCGACCAAGATGGCGGCAGAGCATCATTTGTCGAAAATCGGATGTATTTTGATGAAGTTCACATCGCCTGTGAATTTCACTCAAATCGGACCACTTCCAGAGATATTCAAAATGGCGGACCAAAGCTGGCGGCCAAGTGACAAAAATCATTGGTCAAATTTATATGGTGGACGCATTTGATTGGCATTTGCACCACATCGATTTCTCTTTTTGTTGAGGCATAATCCTCCTAGTTCTATCATTTTGAAGCATGTTTAGCAAGATACAAGATGCAAGATGGCGGCAAGGCATCAATTGTCGAAAATTGGATGTATCTTATTGAAGTTCACTCGCCTGCAAAGTTCACTCAAATTGGACTACTTTCAGCAAAATTCAAAATGACGGATCAAAGATGGCAGCCAAATGACAAAAATCATTGGTCAACTTTATATGGTGGACACGTACGCATTTCATTGGCGTTTGCACCACATCGATATCTCTTTTCGTTGAGGCATAATTCTCCTAGTTCTATCACTTCGAAAGATGTTCAATATGGGAAATACAAGATGGCGGCGGGGCATCAATTGTCGAAAATTGGATGTATCTAATTGAAGTTCACATCAATTAAATTGACAGCTCCCTGAAATATACACCACTGGGCCTTTTATAAGAGATTTTCATCAAGTGATCGACGGACACCTATTCGAGGTTTATCCACACAAAGTTTGAACAGAATCGGTCTGATGGTTTAGAAGTTGGAAAAGAAAAACGGTTTTCTTCACTTTAACTTCGACGGGCTATATCTTCGTTAACATGCATTTCTGATATATGGTTTTTGAGTTTGTTCTTATCGATTTTTCGTGCTCTATCGATCATTGAAATTTTTCAGATTAATCCTGGACCACCCTGTATACTTGATAGAAATAAAATAAACAAAGTAGGGCTATTATATCTTATTATATGGTACATTGTGGTCAAAGATGACTTTGAATTCAAATGCCCGAAGAGCTGTGTGATATGGCCTTTTAGACAAAAGACAACGGAAACCACGAAAGCTTTGTGCTCATGGACCTCGTCAGGCACCCAAAGGGCTGTTTTATACAGAGTGTTTCAGCGACGCTGGCAAAAAATTCAACTGTGGGTGAGACCTCGTCAAAATATGATGGATACTTTTATACCATTTTGCTAAGTTCGGCCTAATGACAATGACGAATATCCTCCATAAGTTTACCTTTTTCGGATTTTAAAAATTTCCAATTAGGAACGTTTTGCCAAAATCAGCCTTAATTCGACATAGACTGGTTTGTGGAAATTACCTATACTGACCTGCCATATTTTGACAGAATCCAACCAGTGGCGTAGGAGCAATGAGAATAATCAATTTAAAAGTATTCCAAGAAAAAATGACTAAGGTGAGTAAGGTGACCCCTCACAACTTCAAAGCCACTGGTTGGATTCTCTCATATACTCTTCGAAAACAGTGTCGTAGAACATGAAATGTGAATGCTTTATAGATCACATATCTATAATGTATATAGAACCGAGGCTGTAAAAGCGTAGGACCTCTGGCCTTGGATGAGAAAGCTGTCTGCTACACCACCCTTCCTGGGTTTTCGTCAAAAACTCGTCCTTGGCAATAAATTGAAACGAATTGTCCCAATTAAAAACCGAGATCCCCTAGATTGTTTGTAATTGCGAGCAATTAGCCCTGATTTATTAGAAATTGAAATTAATTGAAATCTCAGAAGCCGCACAGCCGCTTGATGAGATGGACGGATGGATGGATGATGATCACGCGAAGTCGGATTTCTCACGTATATGTGGGTCCCGCATATTATATCCATTCCATCACATCCCAGAAATATAATAATAATATCACTGGATGCTGTTTCGGCTCTTGTTATGCTATGCTGGAATTGGTCGTAATTGACGGACGCGGAATGCAATTTTCAAGTTTTGTGCGATTTTTTCAGCAATTATCCACTTATTGGCTTGGCTCTCGCTTTTCATGGAATGATAAGCCTTAGGGGCTGCGGCTGAAGGGAGACGGTCGCATCATATAAATGCACAACCAACGGACGTAAAAACTCGTCCGTAATTACGCTCACCTTACGAAATTGCATTTTTATAGCCTGAGCAGGATACGTAGGTATAGAGCTGCACTTAGACTGTAACGTTGCCGAGGCTTAGGTTGTTTTAGCGTTATTGGCTTCTGATGTGCAGTTCCTATACCTTTGTGCTATGTTACTGTAGTTGCAAGGGCGGTGTGCGGAGAATGTTATTGCAGGAGAAATCCCATAATTCGAGTAGGTAAGTACAAAAAGTGTAGGAGTTCTTATTATTTAATGTCAATTCTTTATCATTTCCGTGACCACCAAATGAGAGAGATGAAGCTGACATTTTCCTCTAGGCTCGACATCCATTTGAGAGAAAGATTTCATGTTCAGTAACTTCAAACTGCGTTCTAAACTAAAAATAAACGTGTTAAATTTTGAAGTGTAAGTTTCTTTATCTCATCAAGAACGGTTTCTTTCAGCCTAGTCTCGTGGACAAAATCGGAAAATAAATTTTAGCCATCGAAGCAAAATTACAACAACAATGCACCCCAAACTTGGTTTAGAGTAGTCGGAATACCAGAGGGACCTGTGGGCGGAGCCTAACTGCGCGAACTTAGTTCATCTAGTGTTGCACCTAGATTTGCAGTGGGATTTCAGGTTCGCCTGTACACCACTCCAGCTGACGGTGTTGCTTCCCGTATTTCAACACACGGACTCGTTCGAAACGATTTTTGTTTTTCTGTTTAGCCCCGCCCACAGGTCCCTGCGGTGTGCCGTCAACTCTATGATGAAAACTGCAACTGGAAAAAAATTGTGGAAAATAAGGGGTGTTTTTTTTTTAAATCTGGTGTTGAAGTGTGCTGTGCTCTAGCCAAATTCGCCTGCATTCGGCCAGAGCAGAGCAAACTTCGACGCCAGATTTAAAAAAACACCCTTTATTAACATTTTCATGAAATGACTTGCCAGAAATATATTAAAAAAAATTGGTCTCTATTTTTGCAAATATACATGGTCATAAGGCGGCACTAAAACCGCTCTGTTACGCTGTTATTGCCTAGGCAACAGCCAATGGCCGATACGAATTTTTACATAACAGAGCGTTTCTGGAATGTTAGTTTATACAGAATAGCACTATAATGGGGGGGGGACCAACTGTTTTAAGGTTTTCCCCCAGAAAAATCACACATTTATAACTTGTATCATGTGATACAGCAGACAGATTTTCGCCGTTTTTTTTTCAAACAAGAGGTAGCTGGTTCTTGAACATCTTCCAACAATTCTTTTTGCCGATTTTCCGAGTTTTCTAGTTGAAAATACAAAACCGGCTCATCAAGTCCGTTCCTGGAAAGTTTTTCTTTTTTTTTGTGTCAATACTTTTTAAAATGCTACAAGTAAATTCCAATCCTTCTCACAAATCCAAATTCCTATAGGTACCCAAAGGGACGCGACGTCTCTAACAAAAATTTCCATATGTTTCTGAATACTAGTCGGGAAAGTATTGTGGTGCCACTTCAGATTATTTTATCTGTGTTTGCACAAGAAGACAGACATATAGCATGAAAGCAGTACAAATCTAAATAGTTCTTTCCCTTTCCCGTATCTGCTCGTATAGGTAGATAGGTATTATTCATGTGAAGTAATGACAAAACAAGTGAATATGCCCTCACGTGCGTGAGTCTCAATAGCGCATTTTCTTTGTGCCAGGTCTGCCACTGGTGGAAATGAAGTCCAGCTTGAAAATTAAATGTTCATACGAGACAATCAGATGTTTCACGTTTCATGACAATCGTTCCACTAATGGAAAATTTCAATATGGCGGCCAAGATGGAGGCCAAATCATGAAATTCAGTTTGAAAATAAGAATGTTTATCCAAGACAAGAGTAAGTTCCAAGTTTCATGACAATCCCTCCACTGATAACAGATTTTCTTATTGCGGCCAAGATGGCGGCGGAATCATGAAATTCAGCTTGAAAATAGGAATGATCATACAAGACAAGGGTAACTTTCAAGTTTCATGAAAATCGTTCCACTAATAAGATATTTCAATATGGCGGCCAAGATGGCGGCGGAATCATGGAATTTAGCTTGAAAATAAGAATGATCATACGTGACAAAGGTAAGTTTGAAGTTCCATGAAAATCGTTCCACTAGCAAGAAATTTCAATATGGCGGCCAAGATGGCGGCGGAATCATGAAATTTAGCTTAAAAATAAAGATGATCGTACAAGACAAGGGTAACTTTCAACTTTCATGAAAATCGTTCCACTAATAAGAAATTTCAATATGGCGGCCAAGATGGCGGCGCAACCATTAAGTGCAATTTGCCCACTGGCCACCCACCAGGACCTGAGCTATCCATTGGAGAAAGTTCCAGGGTTCTAGTTTCATTCCCCAAGGAGAAGTTCAACTTCTTAGAAGTGCACAGGAAATCTTTGTTTTGTGATAATAATAATGATAACTATGAATGTATTGAAAAAAATGCCCATTGGCCATCCTCGGGGACCTCAGCTATCCATCGGAAGAAGTTCCAAGGCTATAGCTTGATTCCCCGAGGAGGAGTTCAACTTCTTAGAAGTGCACATAACAGTAAATATCTGTTTTTTGATAATAGTAATGATAATGATAACTATGCATGGATAAAAAAAATAATGCCCATTGGCCACCCTTGGGGACATCAGCTATCTATCAAAATAAGTTCAAAGGCTCTAGCGTTATTCCTCGAGGAGGAGTACAACTTCCTAATTTCTACACGGACAGACAGACAGACAGACGGACAGACGGACGGACAGACAGACAAACCGGCCATATAAGCGTAATTTTCTTACGAAAATGCGCTAAAAATCAGTCAACTGCGAACAAAAGACTATGTACACAACTCCTTGCTGGTGAAACACACGCCTTGCACTTGGTGCTTTTGGGTTGAAATCTGGAACAAGGGGCAATCTCTCTCGGGGCTTGAGGGGGGTCCCCCTCGTGTTCATCATTTGTGTAATCTAATACACAGAAGGGGAATCATTCTCGGTGATAAAACAGAACAATAAGTCGGATGGGCGTGCACGGGGAGCGTGCAACCAATCAAATACCGCGCCTTTACCTTTGTTTTACGACTGTTGTAGGATTAAACCGCCAAATTTAATTAGACGTAAAACTGCGGCCTGCGGACGGACTGTGAAAGAGGCGGCGGCGGTTGCGAAAACCGCAACAATTATTTTTGCCTCCGCTGATGGGCTCCTTCCAATTTATACCTACTCGTAGCGAAAAAAAATTCATTACGAGTTGAACTGAAATGAGCAGTTAAAAACTCATTTTAATGTGCATTAAGAATGGAAGGATTTGATGATGTCTCGGGAAAATAAACGAAAATTGAACCCTGTATTCTTAATCGAATACAAAATTGCTTCATGGAATCTGGCTTTGTTTAGCCTCGATTTGTGAATTGTGTGCTTAGCTCGAGCTTTCTTTCGATAGAGCTTTGGCGAGCTTTTGCGTGATTCCGTGACCCCTATATAGCCTTCGCCCGTTGTACATTTCTGTTCGACTTGCGGAGGCTCGCTTGCGGAACTTTGGAGCATCAGGAGTCAGGACCGCTACTTACACACTCATGTACACTCCACGAATCCTGCGGGATTAGATCCGGGCCTTCGAGCATCCGAGGAATCCGGACGAAATTCAATTTCACCCCTCTGGCACGTTCCAGCTTCCAGCAGCAGAGGAGGAAGACTGAAGTATATGGAAGCATCCCACCAACACACATCAAGCCGACATCAGACATTTCAATAAGCGATGGAAACAAGGCAAATTGTTGCTGATTCATGCCACTCTTCTCACAGTCCCTTTCGTTCATTCATGGGTCCATCATCGTCCATCGAAGTCCCATATGGACCGGACGGGCGTGGGCACTGAGATTTATAAATTTGTCATAAATAATGCAGACTCTCCATGGGGGCACCGAGGACACTATTAGTACAGCGATGTAGGGAATTGATTTATCATGGCGGCCAGCAGGGGGCTTCCAACGGCATTACATTCGTATTAATATACGGTTCCATTTTAATATTGTCACCAAGTATTTATAGCAGCATTTGAATATTTGTTTTGTCTGGCACGATCCACACCGTAGATTTGAATAATTGAATTTATAATAACATTATAATATTGTTGGGCATACACACGCATATATCCTACACAACACCGGGGTTGTTGGTGGGAAGCCCGAAGCCCAAAGCGCGAAGTCCCTATCGAAAATTCCATCGCGCTCACGATTCATCGGATGTATAAATAACAACGCCATTATATCACTATTCAATTAATGTAGCTACATGAAAATTATTTTAGGCAGGTACAGGTAGGTACCTATTAGGTACGAACAGCGTGTGAAAATCGAATATTTCCGAAAATCACATTGGGGAAAGTTTTTGAAGGTAAATTAATATAAAATGATATACTGTGAAATCCATTTTTTGTTCCATTGGTGCATGAATAACGTAATTTGAGGAGACGAAATATGATTGTATATGTAAAGTATATACCTATAATGTGCATATAATGACATTTTTTCGGTTAATCAAAAAGATCTTTGGAAATTACAATTTCTGCAATTAGCTACTTACTTCAACTTTCTCTTAAAGTATCTATTATACAATCACAATATCTAATAATTTAATTAAAATTAAATGCCACCGTTTCGATCCGAGTGATCTCGCTTTCACAAATTTTATAGTCAGTGTTAATAACATGTGACATGTTGATCATAATTCGCAGTTGCTAGGTTTTCGTCAGAAATAATGTGTATTAGGTACGTGTGTTTCAAGCTGCAGTGAAGCCAAACAGGGGGTAGAAAGTTCGTGGGAGTATAGGTAGTACGAGATTCAACTTCGTTCGAGTTAATATTCACAAGTACTTTACCTCATATGAAGCCTTTTTAGCGCATTTTCGTAGGAAATACGCTATTATTTATTATTTAGGCCACCGCTCCTAAGGTGGTGGCCGAGTGGTATAGGTGATGGCAAGCCAAGCCACTCGCGCTGCGCTGTGTGGGTTCGAATCCCGCTACATCCATAGATATTTTGTGCTGTCCCCGAGGTTGCATGGTAGAGCAGCTAATAGCTGGATATCGCCTCGTAAAATAAATGAAAATAAGTCAATTATAAGAAACAAACATCTGATTTTTTTTTGTGAAAGCTCAGCTTTATATGAAAAATATCCACCTCACTTTTGTGCAGTGGACTTAGCACATTACCTACCAGTTGCATGACACACATTGCGGTGCGCGCTCTTTTAAGCTGATGCGTCAGAAAAAATAGTTTCTCAATCGCTTTTACACTCTTACAAAGGTATCTATGTGTATTTGAATTACAAAAATAACACATATCTTGATCATATTAAAAGATATTATGGCGTAAAGGTTAGCATATTTGCGCTCTTTATTTCAGACAAGTTTCGCGACCCGTGCGTTCTTCATTGTTTTTGAAGATTGTTTATATTTTACCAAACGCCTTCGTGGCGCAGGTGGTTGAGTGGCTGCCTGCGGCCATGTGGGCTCCAGATTCGATTCCTGGGAATGCATGTCTGGCTGTTTGTGCATGTTGTTCAATTTGCAATTTTTTCTGGTTCGGGATCGAGCCAAAATAGATGCGATTCGATCAACAAAGAATGAACTCGATATGTTGAACCGTTCAGAAGATTTGGGGAAATTTTGCTGTATAGAAAACGGAGAAAAAAATTATCACGAAAAGAAAAGGCGGCCACAAATAGCCTCCACCACTACGTCTGGCAAAGCTCGAAAATCATATTCACTGTCCTCCACGTACCTATAACTTCAACTCAAAAGCAGTTTTTCCATCTCAATTTTCCCATCAGCTTCCAACTGGAGATTTTCGGCTGCCCGAGGCACAGAATTTGTCTGCCGGATAGTGTTTTGCGAAACTTTATTCGAAAATGAAAATAGCGGCCTTGAAACCATGAATACTTGTGATGTCTCAACGAAACGTACTATGCATTTTGCATAGTGTTGTTATGGCGTAAGTGAACTGCTTTTTCTTATTTTATGTGCTATTCTCAATCTTTACGATCCTGTTTCCAGATGCTACAAAAAAAAACGGATAATACGTATACACATCCAGAGAGTTGTTAGATATATCTGTTGGTGGATCTCCGCTCCATAAATTCCACTGTGCAGATAGAAAGAGAGAGGCGAAATGATGGCATAAAAAATATGTGAATCAATTTGGACTTTACGAGACAACTCGGACTCGATTAAGATAATCTGTCTGTGGAATCGCGACTCTCCGTGAGACCGATACTGATCAGCATTCAATAGTAACCGAATCGATCATCATTCATCCGACCTGATTGATTCTATTCACCTTGGCGGTTGACAATGCAGCGGGAGGGAATCATTTAAAAAATTTCAGTAGATACTGTAATGCAGTATATCACAATGCTGTAATACCCACCATATTAAGTAACGTTGCTGATTATGGAACTCTTTCTTCAAAAAGAGGCACACAACTCTCTTTGAAGTCCAAAAATTTTATACCCATATAGTAGTTTGAACTTTGAGTGAACAACAATAATTAGAAATATTATTTAGCCATGAACTGGAGGTATTTCGGCCTAATGGCCAATGTTTACTCAATAATTATAGCGACTGTGTGATTGCCCATATATTTACCAGTGAATCATCAAAACGGTCTTTTATTGTAGTACATCAGTGATGATTATTAAATGCGATGGAAATTTTGTAAATTAATGGGACGTCATTAATGTTTGACTAATTTGTTTGTGTCTCTAATGCAAACAAATTAAATTTTATATTAAACTATCGAGTGATATCTAATGACTTTTGCAATTATCTGATGCCAACTATTTCAAGCATTTAAAATGCGCTGGAATGACGGCGATAAATTTGCCCCTTCATCATCAGGAACTTACTACAGTCTGCGGGTTGATCTTCAAAGCTAACGTTACCCAAAAAAGCAGTTCAACGGAGTTGGATCGGGACTTCTTGGAGGTCGAAACCGATGTCTCCTCTTTTGGAAATCACCTTTACGGGAATTCGGGAAACATCCTTTGAACTACGTTCCGATCTAACGCCGTTGGACTTCTTCTTGTGCGGGGGTTACATCGAGGGAAAAGTATTTGCCACAGCCACACCAGCAGCACTGCATGGTTTGGGCTCGGATTTGGAAAAACAAACTTCGGGGAGAAATGCCGACTTCCAGCTGCCCATGATTGTGTGAGCGAACTTCGGAGAATGTTGGGTCCCGACTTGAAGAGGTTTAGTTTGGGTTTAGAGGGAAGACATCTTGACGATGCAGTCTTCCATTCATAAATCTCCCGAATATTTAGGTCAGGATTGCTTTTGAGAAATTTAATATTAAAAAGTAATATTATACCAAGTTTGAGAAAGTATGATTACGCTTCAGCTATAATAAGTTGATAACTTTCTCGAACATTGTTAATATAGTAGATTCTTTTTTTACTACTAAAATCGCCATTCTAATTCAGGAACAGGCTAATATATTGATGTAGGTACTTCACGGCTAGTAGTAAAAAAATTGTTCATGTTTTATGTCAGTTATGTTTTAAAAGCGGCGCGACTTTTTTAAACACCTGTATATATTATTGGTACAAGTATCTGAATTTTCTCGGTATTGATTGGCATGTATCTAGAAATTGGAAATTGGAAAACTGAGTATCGTTATCGGCCCCAGCTCGAGTTCAAAGTCACTCCAATGCAGTCAAGAGTCCTCTGGCTGCTGTGCTAGTCTGATCCCGAAAACATCTAAAACAGTCTATCAACAGCTTCGCGATTAGTTCGGCATACTATATTTGTATAGGCTTGTTGCTCAACACGGGATGACAGTCTCTACCGAATATCGTGTGAGTTGGTAGTAATTCATGGTTCAAATTAATTTCACCCCAGATCGCCTATTGTTCCTGAAAATCTGGCCACAGAAAACATGGTTAGCGGGGCTTCATATCGCGTGGTCAGAATTTGGATAGGTGACCGAGTTGGCGGACCCCGTTCAGTTCTGAACTGGCTGGTGAATCCTCTTCGGATGGCATCGGAAAACACTAATCTTCATCCCCACATTCAATCTCCACAGATAATCCGGGCACTATCATGGTCCGATCATTTAGCCGTCAACTTCCAGTTGAAATCGAATCGAGCCGTCAATTTAGATAAGATTTTTGCAGCTTTGGTCGCACACTGCTCGAATCGTACCGATCGGGCTCAAAAAGCCCCGAGTCGTACCTATAGCTAGATCGGTAAGGACAATCAGCAAAGCTAGAATATTCATCTATTCGCAATGTCCATTCAGTCGAGTGTCGACATCCAGTGACCACATCAAGTGGTCAAAAGCAAAACAAATGAAACATTCAGTTTCGTAAGTCAAACGCTGAATTCGACTCCTCCCATTTTTTCGGCAAATTCAAGCTAGTGGTGACATCTAGCGCCCGAAAATAGATAGGCATTCAATTTCGTACATCTACACCCTAAACGCTGATGTCAAATCCTTCCATTATTTCAGCGAGAACGCACACAGCGTATAGTCGAAACGGTATCTCTTCAACACCTGATTTTTCACTAAGCTGCTTTTTCCGTATAGCATTGCATTACGTATATTTTTGCTGTAATTAGTATGAACTTCCAGTTGTTGTCATCAGCTTTCTCTTCTCACACATATTTTGTATTGCAGCCCACATAACAATAAATGTCAAATAAACCGCACAAAAACAAAATTATAATCGGCCGGCTCGTACCTATAATAATCGGAACACGGCGTCCCAATAATAATTCATAGTGTAGTGTGGAATTGTTGTTATTTTGGCTCGGTATGTCAAACAAAACGCGCTATGATTAATTTCCGACGCGGATGGGGCTTGGTGGCAATTTTTCGAAATTCCATCACTTGGCCTCATGCCACCCTTTCGTCTGGCTTTTTTGTATATCATCATAAGCGCCGATTTATTTGAGAACGTTTAATTATCTGGCATCTGGCCAAATTAGCGGGATTCCGCCAGGATGTAGCCACAATAATACGATTCTTTATTCTTTTCTGATGGCGTTCACGAAACCTTAATCATTTTGTCAAGAACAAAGACATCACTGGGAATCTTTGTGCGGCAATGATTTTTCGGAATTTTTTTACACGTCGCGTGGTTCGGTTTTGTTTGAGTAAAAGCTACAGATTTTATTATTGAATCACGCTAATGAGTGCGAATTGCATACTTACTTATACGTAAAATAAGTGTGGAATGATTCATGGGGACAGTGATGGGATTTAAATTCGGATTATGGTGGACATGTGTGATCGTAAAAATATCTGCGTCAATAATGGAATTCTTGCAATTACATTTTTTCTTTTTTGTGGTTGATCAATCCACCAGACGCTGTTTATATAGCGCTTGGTGGCGCAGATGGAATGTTTGTATATAGCGAAAACATTACCTTTAGCGCTTTCGTGATACAGCTATTCAAATTTCGAATCGACATTATGAAATTTCCGACATCCTGTACTGTATAACAACTCGGAATCAGAGAAATTTGATTGACATCAGGATAAGCTTGAACCTGTGTCGATGATTTTAAGAGGCTGTAGTTCCTTGACTCATCCTATAAGACACAAATCATTGTAAAAAGATATTAATAAAAAAATGTTTTCAAGGCCATCTATTTTCATAGCATAGCGACAATAAAAAGAAAAGTCCTTTGCCTAAATACCTACGTAATTGAACCTACCAGTTCATTGGAAGAACTCTTTTTTTTACCACCACGTCCAACATCCTATGTATACAGGTGTTCGGGTCTGGTTATTACAAACTTTAAGGAATAATTCCCCATCAAAAATGAAGCCGAAATAACAAAAAACTCATGGTCTTAAAATGCTTCCTCAAAAAGATACAGGGTGTTGAGGTTGACTTTTTTTTAATGGTTTTTTCACCGTAACTTATGAACCGTTGGACCGATTTTAATCAAATTTGAACCAAAGTTTAGTCAAATGAGTCTCCATCAAATAATAATAACATGGATACATAACCTATAACAAAACGTCTCGTTGAAAGTTGCAAGAGCGTATGTTTCTCCACAAGTTTTGCTTGTTAAAAAATTATGGAGGCGGTCATTTTTTGAAGATTCAAGTGCTGTTCTGGAAAAGATCCAACTGTAGTGAAAAACTACCTACTCCTCCCGCTAGGTAGGTAAAACTAGGTAAGCCGCCTCATGTTTAAACAACTCATAAAAATGCTATACGTCGAAGATACCAAGTTGTCTTTCCGCCAAAATAAATCGTTTCGTTTGGGTTTTCTTTGAGTACGCATGTGTGGCGCGAATTCCATAGTTTCGTACACCGATATTCAAAATTAGCACTGGAAATGGAAAATATTGTAGTGCACCTAAAATTCCACAAATAATTTGGTTCAATATTAGATACCATTTTGGTATTCAAAGGTAATGTTTTAATGGAAAGTTCAATGATTATTTGTGGAAGTACAGGAACAACGAAAATGGCAACAGCGCTCGAAACAACAAGAGATCGGCGCCAACTGTCACTTGTAACAATTAAGATGACACTTCTCATTTCTACCTAACCTTAATTTCATTTGCTCATGTTTTGACGAAAGAACACAACTTGTTGAAAATGGTTGTACTGAGAAGGAAGTTCAAAGAAGCAACGAAGAGATGCGTTTACGATGTGTGTAGAAGTGACAGCCAGGAATCAGTAGCTGGTCAGGGGGCTAGACAGAAAATGCAGCGTTGCCATTCAACTGACAGGTGTACGAAAGTTTTCAAAATTTGGCGCCTTCACGCATGCGTACCTGCTCAAACGAAATAGCCTATTCCGTGCCGTGACTTGCGCAAATAGAACTCCGTTCCTATGAGAGCGAAATCATATTGCTCTCTCGTTTCAACCTTGGTGTGTTTTTCGCACACTGGAAGCATAGGATCTTACCTCTAAGTTCTTACCAGTAGATTTTTTAAATTCGTTTATTTAACGTCGGCCTATTTCCGCAACGAGGCCTAACACCGACGCCGGTGAATGCTTTCCTCCACTATACCGGAAATTTTGCCGAACCCCTGTGTGTTCAAACACAGGGTAGGGATTTTTAACGACCACCAACATCGCATGGGGTCGGCACCATCGTTCGTATTTTACGTGCTATGCGACACACGGCGCGTCTTGCATTTAGCAAGCATTCCAACTAAACCAAGGAGCTTGTTTTCGAGGCCGAAAATCCGTCCCCGGCGGAGATCGAACCCGCGACCTCTGGAGTGGTAGTCGAACGCGCTAACTAACTACACCACAAGCTCCTCTTTACCAGTAGATAATTTCACATATTTTGTAACTAGTAGTAGTCATAACTACCGTATGATCAAAAACTTTTCTCCTCTAGGCAGGCTATGGCCTGGCTAAAATCAGCCTCGTTTGCCTGCCAATGACCAGACCACAGCCTGATGCCTAGAGAAGGAAAGTTTTTGATCATACGGTATTACCCTTCCATTTAAGTCACTATTTATTTGGTCAAGTGTGGCACAAGTGGTTGTATGGAAGAGCAGCTTCAGCTTCGCGGAGTACCGCCAATAAAGACATTTTATTGCTATTATTATTACAATTATTATTTGCGGCAAAAGACATGCACATTGGAAAATCCGTTCTTTGAACGTGACATAAGTATAAAAAAAATCGAAGAAACGTCTCTATTAGTTCTCACCTGATGTGCGTTATTTATCACCGACACGTGTTGGAGGCCTTCGAATCGAATAAGCAAGATTGCACTAGCAAAGAGAGACAAATGGTCCCCTCGGATAAAACATGGATTTCGTGTGATTAGACTATTAGAGCCGTGCTTGTAGATTAATTTATGTCCATCGAACGGATTCAGGGGCCGGGGGAGGCCCCGAGGACAGATATTGATACGGCATGGCCCCCCCATGGTCGGTGCTCTGCCCCGCTGGTTTCCCACGGGCCCCGCTTCCGACTCGTGACTCTAATCGCACCTGACAAATGAGATCCACTTACCATCAGGCCTCTTGCCTCCATCGAGGTCTTACTCCGTGCACATATAGGAATGCCTGGACACCCCAGGTGCAAATTGTCAACCAACATTCATTGGAATATTGTTATAATTCAAACTATAACGGTTCCGATGTGACGTGGATTTTTTCGATAGTCAAAACATAGGTAGGTGAAGGTACTTACCTACAATAATATTTGCACGCAAGTCTAGGGGTTGGTAAGCTTTGTCTTTGTGTGACCTGGGCGACACCTGTTGGCGATTTCAATCAACATTCAGCCACCTAGCGGTAGAAAGGTGCAATATGCATAATCATACACTAGAGAGAACAGTCATACCCTATGATCATACTTTCTTCCCGGACCAACTGTGACGTTGTCACTTGTCACTGCCACTTCAATCACTTCACTTAGCAATCACACATTCAAAATTTGAGGGAAATTGATTCAACGCCAGCGGCGTGAAAATTATGTGGAAAACACCCTGTGTATTAAGAGTTTATAACTAACTACTCTAGCCTTTTACAATAGCTGTAGCGTGGATTGGGACAACTGTAAAAACCATTCTCTATATTTTATTTTTGGAAAAGTAAATTGCACTCCCTATAATATGATTAAGATTTATTAAAATAGGTGCAATAGGCCCATTGGGTGTTATTCTGATTATTAACAATTGATGATTTATTTTAAATCAGTCTTCCTATAGTTTCTGATCTTCTTACTTGTAATTGGTGATTTCGTTGAACCCGAATGTTCATTTTTCTCTGGTTTTCTGAAAAATAAAACTGTCGACAGCCTGCAATCTTTCTTGCTCCTGTAACAATACCTACAGGTAATCACGAAACAGCGCACCAGAACAGTACTAAGATAATTATATGGAATTTTCTATGAAGTTTGATCGGTGTTTGCAATGTATCATTCGGAATTTCATTTGACGCTTTCTGAAATTAAATTGACTAATCTGAATCAGAATTGATACTTTCTGGAATGGAATTGATACTGTCTGGATTACAACTGGAAAAGGTGTAGTTTCGTTATCTCAAAAGATTTTAGTGAACTGTTGGTGGCAGAATTAGAAGAAAAAAAATCAAAAATTTCCATTTACTGTACAGGATGAATCAGAAACTTCAAGATCGGGAATTATTATTCTTCAAATTCTTCAACAATGCCCCCAAACTATTCGGTTGACCCCTGAACCGATGTAGAGATGTAGATGGTCACACACGGTTTCCCACCAAGGATTTTTTTCGTTTTTAAATTGTAATTTTTCCTTTATGACTCATCAGTTTACTAAAATGTTTTGAAATATAGAAAATAAAAGGGTTCGAAGAACCAAACTTAGACATTTTATAACTTTAAAATTAAAGTCGAAGAATTCTTTCATATACTTTTTTTTTTAGCCTCATACAAGATTCCATAATATCGCAGTACTTTACTGGTGCGTCATATCGTGATCACTCTGTATTCTGAGGCTATAATAACTGTTCCCTTTGTAGCTATGGTTTTTCTCAATGGCACACACAGACAATTTTGATTTATGATAGCTGTCATAAGTAGGTATCACATACCTACTTGTTAAAATTCAAAAACAGGCTCAAAAAGGGTTTGCCATTGCAAAACTTGAGGAAGCCTAGTCATTGGAGCATGAAACAGGCTGCTTCAGGTAAAACAATAATTTTCAATTCAAAACGTAAGTGATACGAAACGCAAAATTTGCAGACGACCAGCCGCTGACGCTGTAACACAGCACGCAAGCGGCCGATGAGCGTTTAGTGTAATTCACTGTAGACCATCCGTTTTTCACACCAAAAACTGCCGTTGAAGAAACAAATTTCCCTTCAACTGCAAGAACTGCAAGAAAGCCAATTAGTTGCTATCAAAGTTGTATCATCACTCTCAACCACTGACACTAAATGCCGTGTCGACGCACTGTGATTTCTCAGATATCCTGGTAATGCGATAAAAATCGTTCCGATTCAAGATGCTACGATAGTACCCACGATACACGATATTATTCAGTATAATTTTGATTTCTTGAAAGAATGAGTGTAACAGCAAGACAATAAAATCGAAATCACTCAACAAAAGACAAAATTATATTGAAAGCGACACGTCTTGTCTTATCGGTAAGTACACTGAGAAAAATGCGTAATGACTCGTATAAGAAATCTGGTCTAACATAATAAGACATCCGCATACGTATTAGGACAGCCTCACAGCCAATAATCAGTATAAGATGGATTTTGCTAAAACTTCTTGTAAACCCAGACCATGCTTGTTAATAGCATGTAAAAGATACGACTTTTTAGAGAATATAAAACTTCATGGTTACCCTAATAAGATAAGTTTTATGTATAATATGGAGCAATATAAGACAATGTTCTACTTTGTATTATATTGCGTCTTATTATAGTTATAAGATCACTTTTCCTTTATTTGTACTTGATATTATTTTCCGCCTTATAGCAGTTATATGATTACTTTTCTTGGGTTTATACTACATAAATGTTCTGGGTGATAGGTAAATAAAACAAGATTGTTCTTTTTTTTTAATAATTTTATTGCAGTTAAATTACACAAACAAAATTAACTTTTAACTTAGCTAACAAAAACTATTAGCTATGGTTGTATGCAAAAGTGGGGAATGATACATGAGATCGGACTGCTTTATACAACGGGTTATGTCACAATATGTCGTTCTTTGTCTATATTTCATATGCTTGATGATGCGTACTGAAGGCAATAGTTTCGATTTCGCTCTATAAAATTAGAATAGGTATATTAATTGCAAAACTTATCTTTATGATTGCTGATGGCTGCAGCATAAATACTTTCTTCACACTGGCGCCGGAAAAATCCACTAACACTAACAACACTCCCGTTGCGAACGTTGCGAGCACGCACAGCAAATGACCAAATGGGGAAGTCTTCCTCAACCTCAACCCAACTACCCGAAAAATGAAATGGATTCGCCCAAATACTTCTAGGTATAAGATGTCTTATAAACCTTATGTCCAGCTTGATTACCATAACTTTTCAACGTTTATTACATAAACTATAATAAAATTTCTTATTATTGTAACTCTCCTTCTTTCTATAACTCATGGTTACTTCTTCTTATAAACGTTGTCTTATACTTGGCCAAATCAGTACTATTACAGATACAATCTTCAGCTTAACAATACTATCTTATTGAATAATTTCTCTCAGTGTACATTTTCCACGAAACGGAACTGCTTGCGACGAAATTTTACGAGACTGAACGGTTCTTGAAAATATTTCACGAACCGGAACGTCATGTCAGTCCGTTCGGTAACATTTCGACCACTAGGTACCTTGCTCGCTGTATACAATGTACTAATTCTCTTTATCCAACCCTATTGAATAATGCACGCATTATCACGCGCACATATGCCTGCATTTTTCAGTAAGACTGGATAAAGCATATTATTCTACTCGCCGGTAATGGCTATTACTCTTTCGGATGCTTTACGACACTCGCCAAGGCTCGTGTCGGCGAACTGCATCCTCATGAATAAAAAGCAATCATTACCCGCTTGTTGAATAATATACTATTATCAATGCTGGATGAAGGCACGTGCAATCTAAGTTCTGGTCTTTCTTCCTGACATTATGCAGACACCTGGAAGCACAGTTTGTAAATGTCACTCGAGTAATTAGTGGCTATTTCAATCTGTTTTTTTTTTCCATTATTAATTCGGTGCTTTGCGCTCTGTCCATTTCTTGGCTCCTTTTCCGTTTCAGTCAAGATAATTATTGTGCACGGCCTCTGAACAATTCTCTGTGGGCGATTTTGGTTGATTTGTCTCGATTCTACATTTCTACTTCCAACACCACCCAAGACAAGTACGCCACACGGACAAGATCAAAAGAACTAAAATTAAAACTAGCGGACTTTGTTGGATTAATTTCTCGGAATGATCCTTATTAAATCCAACATCCGCTGAGCTTCTCAGACAGCCCCATCTCTCTCCAATTAATCACCGAAGAGCACGACGAAAAAGACGTACAATCAAAACTGTCCTGTGCATAAACGTGCAATTATACTTGCTCTTTCTGGGAATACTATTTCTGCACGCACATGCGAAAGACAAGGACAGCCACAGCCTATGTGATGTGCCTTTTTGATTAATGTGGATTATAAAAAGTGCCAGTCTGGTGGGGCACCTAAGGAGAGTTATTTTCGGTTTTATTAATAAGACACCGAATGTGCCTGTCTATCAGACAAGGCGCACATGTTTAAGCTGCAGGGGATTAAATTTACGATAAAAAAATATTGATGATGTCCACCGGCGTGCGCTTTTCTCGGTGTCGTAGATGATGTTTCTCACCTTAGTGGCACAGATCAAAGGAAATTTTGATTGCGAGAGATTAAGCTCCTGGGGGCTCAATTGAGCGCAGCTCTGAAAATGGAACGTGACAACTAGACCCGAAATACCAGGTTGAAGATTTTTATTTGCACCGACGGGAAGCTCGTAAAATTCTATATTATTTTTGAATTAAACGAAACGTAGAGGTACCTACGAGTATCTAAGCTTTAACGTTCATTTCCGCAGTAGGCATCATAGAATCGCACCTGGGTAGATCGACGTATATCAACAATTCTTATTGTACAATGATTATTATGGATACAGTGACTTTGGCGCTTTGAAAAGAACCAACGTAGGGCAAGTTTTCACTTTATTCACCGGCAAATTTACATTTCAGTAATAATGATTTTTTCTCACTTCGACAACACTCACTTCTACTAGAGGGTGGTCTCTTTGTAGAAATCGATGCTGTATAGACACGTGTTGTACCATCAGATTTTCTGACTCGTCAGTACAGCATATCGGCCAGGAATTTTAGGGAAATTATCAAGAGTACAAGAGATTTTTGTGAAAAAGTGAAATAAAAAATCACGTAATCAAAGGAGGTGATAGGTCTTGGAATAAAAAACTGCACTTTTTTGCTTTCTGTATATACTTACCATCGAATTTGCATTCCAGTTTTTCCTGCTGCTGCATATTGATGAACTAAAATATAACAGCTTCAGCTTCATAAACACGTTGTCTCCAACTTTATTTTTTGTAGACAGACCACCCCATTGCGCATTGGTACTTTTCGAGCCGTAGTGGCGTCAGAAGTAAAGATAATTCACATTTTTACTGGTCCTACGTCTCTCTTTCGAACTCTAATGGAATCGCACGTTCCGCGTACGGTTTTGATTGAAAGACATTTCGGATGAGTTGTGAATGAAATTTTGGCAACTTCAAACAGGACCCAACTATTTAAAATCAGCTTTTTCGCTTTTGAAAAACTATTTCGATGCGGTAGCTTTCAAAGCCTCGCAGGCGTAGTGTCAAAGGCTATTTGTGGTAGTTTTTTTTCCAGTGATTTTTTCTTCCTCGTTTCCTATAGCAAAATTTTCCTAATACTTCCATATCTTCCAAACATCAGTTTAATATCTCGACTTCGTTTTTTCGTTAATCGAATCTCATCTGTTTTGGCTCGATACTGACGAAATTTGAAGACGATTGGTCATACATATATAAATCATCTTCAACAACAATGAAGAATGCACGGGTCGCAAAATTGTCTAAGACAATGATGCGCAAATGTGCTAGCCTTTACGCTTTTTTCACTAAGTAAGCGATCAACAGTAACATGTGTAACAACGATTGATAAACATTTGTTCAATAATTGATTCATAGGTACACCAGAAAATATTTTGATCAGATATAAATGCATCATCCTTTACAGCAAGCGAGAAACTTTTTTGATTATACAAATTCCTATATACAACCAGCTGAGCAAATGAGCCCAAAGCGTTTAAGAGTTTTTTGGATAAAAATATTGATTTAGGACTCATTTATAGTTGCATAGATATGATTTTTTCTGACGCACAGCTTCAAAGAGCGCGCGCGGCAGTGTGTAACATGCAACCTATGCTGTTCAAGACTCATTACATGGAAGTCATTTTTCATATACAGGGCGAATTATTGATATGAAAAAGCTCAATTACACCTACGCGGACGCCATTAATGATATTGAAATTAACCAAACGGCACTGCAAATGCGAGGTCAAAGTGCAGTTTGTAAAATTATTTTGCCCTATACAGGATGTCCCATTTTTACAGAGCAGTTTTTGAACCAGTTTTTTTTTCAATGGGTCCCCCTATATATCTTCACAGATTAGGATTTGTCCTTTTTCAGGCATTATAAATCCGTTTAGTAGCTTCCACAGAAATGAAAGGATATTTGTTCTTCACAACAAAAAGAAAGCTCCCGTTGAGGCTAGCTGAGTTATGGGGCGAAAAGCGAAGGCGAATAGGTATGATCGAGATGAAACTGTTCCCTGCTAATTTGTATTATTTCGGACACTGGCTTTGTTTGCTCTTCTCTTTCAAACTTTCAAATTAGCGAAACAACCACTCGTTTTTCTTACGTGTCGCATTCAATTTTTTCTTCTTCTTTCGTTCCTTTATTTTTGGCTGATACAGATACACGCATCATACAAGATACTACCTCTACGAATCTTGAAAATAGAAAATAGGCACCAACCGCTTTTCTGAGTTACGGACTGTTTAGATTGGTAACGGTTCGAATCAAACCAGGCAGGCGAGATTGAAAGGGCTCTCGCAAATATTTATCCACGGGTCTCAGAAACCCGTCGCAACCTTAGTTTCTTATTACACGAAGTCGAAGTTCACTTGAGTCCTCAGTCGTATATTTATTGGGTGTCCTAAGTTAATACAGTCTGGCGACAGGTTCATCAGGTTCTATAATTAAACAAATCGTAGGCACGCCTTGCCTGCATCTTTTAGTAAACTTAATTCAATAAAGAGATGATAATGCCATCCGACGTTTATTTCTTGTTCCCACAATTTATCTCATCGCGTGTTAGTAGAATTTATCGGTTGTTCTCTGCAATAGGTAGGCAATACTGAGAGAAGTTTCAATGCACAAGCACAACTACTTTGTATAATACAATGGTAGAGAGGAGAATGTTATAGGTACATCAGTGGTGAAGAGAAGTAGGTAGGTATGTACACCAAGATCAAGGGAATAAGCTGATGGTGCAACGTATATAGGTAATTGCCGTATACCTACCTATACGGCAATAATTATTTGGCCTGGGTATATCGTTATGATAAGTATTTTTAATACGATCAGACAAAACTTAATAGCAATGATTACAGGGTGCCAACCTAGCAGACGTTCAAATAAAAGCATTGACTGCACGCGATTCGCAGCACAGTAGCAATGTGCGGCACGGTAAAAATGTTTTTGTAATAATTTGTCGATCATAGATGCACCCATATCAAAAAGTCATTCACCTGTTGTTGGAAGTATCGACAGGTTATAATTAATTGCAAACAGTTCGATTTAGTAATTCAACTTGCCACCTGCACGTCTATCAAAGAAATTTCCCAACTTTTTTCAGACATTATTGTGCATGATGGGATCAGCATGCCCACCTCTATCTGCAAACAATCCCTATAAGTCGTGTCAACGTATATTTTTAATCGATTTTTGCTTTTAACTTTCCCAATAACCTAATTCCGGAACCACGAAAAAACTTGATCCAAATGAATTCGGTTTTCCCGGCTGCAATTCCTTAGAATTACAAAATGTTACTCCCAACTCCCAGCAAAAATGTAAAGTGACAACTGAAGATTACGAAAAATAGAATAGTGCGGTATGAAATTCCATTACAGTCGGTGATGGAATTAGTCCATTATAATGATGCTTATTTTTCAAAAACATTTTTTTCACATTTCTACATTTTGCCCTTTTTTTCATGAATCGCCTATGATTTTTTCCTTCCCCTTCCCACGTTCCTTGCCGAAACGCTCCAAATGCTCAAGTATGAGCACGATATAGTATGAGTCTCCCTCAACTATTGTGAACTCCAACTACTTATAGGTACCTATACCTAAATGTGGAATTCAGCTGTGCAAGAGTTATCTAATGTGGTTTAATCCAAAAGTTCCACTGGTTCTTGACGTGCTATTCTTAGAGAAAGGCTTTCAAATTGTCTTGGATTTGACACTTAAGAAAATTGCACTTATGTACTACCGCAATAAACTCGAGAAATTATACGTGTGTAACCCGAGATTAGCGCTGTTAAACCTCCTCAACATAGCCTCAATAAAGTCACCGTGTGTTCAGGTTAGAGGCAATTTGGTTAGCGCTAGCTACAATGTTGGCGTAAAGACGTGATCGTGTAATAATGTGGCTACTAAAAATACGTAAGTATGCATAAGCTCTCTGTACAATTTCATCAAGAAATTAGCAACATTTTTCCACTACCTAACCTAGAGGTGGCCACCTTGTATATTATAATATATTTATGGTTTAGGTTGAACTATACCTACCCGCCACCGCCACACTGTGTTGCGTGCTATAAATTATGAGAGAAAAATTATGAGATGTAAAGATTAAATTCGATAAACGAACACTGCTGCACGCCAAATTTAAATATCATGACTTACCAGGATAATTGCAATTACACTCCGGAGAGCCAGCCGATGCGGTAAATGGTAGCAAAGATGGCCGCATTTAGCTCGCAGATATTATTATTGAGTTGGTATAATATTGGCACGAATGCCATAATAAGAAAATTGCTATTGCTATGAATATAATATGGACAATATAGGTACCTCGTACATTGTTTCTTGTAAGTTTCAACTCTTTCGCAGTTCTATCAGTCAATAGGTTTCTCCTGTCCATTTAGTTGAGGCTTGATAATGTAGGTATGTATCCGGTATGTTTGTAGGTAGTTAGATTCCTAATCTCTTACAATTGTCTACAATTTAATCAATTCTCATGTATTGACCATAGCCTGTTAAGGCTGTCATTTCCATCACAAGGACAGACTGCGGACTACCGGCATCGGCAGTGCGAAGGAGACACAGATAGACTTTTCTGTCGAGACCGGCTAAACCTGTCTGCCGGAAAAAAAAAAAGAAAAAAAACAGGCACTAATTCGAAATCTGACAAAAAAATAGGAGTATTTTTACAAACTAAAAAGAAAATTTCAGGGAAAATAAAATCGAATTTTCCGAAAATTCAAATTTTATAATATACATTCTGTTGCCAAACCCATTTCAGATGGCAAGACTATTCCATTTACCCTTTTCATACCAGTCATTCATATCAATAATATCCCAACCCAGAAAACTATACCGTGCCGTACTATAAGTGCCGAAAATAAGCCATCACGTGAAACCATCAGAGACTTGATTGATGTATTATAAGATGATAAAGATTTTGGTAGGTACCTGATTCTGTATTTATTTTTCTAGTTGTGATCAATACCATGATGGTTGTAGAAAAATGACGCTAAAGTGCGATTTATAACTCGATTCTAATTTTAGTAGCAATTTTATTCTGATCGATCGTAAGCAGATTCCTCTTGTCAATTTATAACTCGATCGCAACGATCGCATCTGTCGGAAGCAAGGCATGATGGAGGGAAAAAACCTAGGGACTTTGTGGAAATCCAGCCTTCACTACTATCACTGTGTCACTCACAGTCACCTGTCAGCTTGTCGTTTAAAGTCCCCAGGAAATCCCCTAACATAACATTGCTAATCAAGAACACTACTGTGTTCATTTTCGCTAATCTTGATACATATTTTTATCTTGATTTTCATTGGTCGATCGTGAGGATCGGATCCCAAGAGTTGGATATTGGTCAACTTCTTGAAATCCTTCAAATCGTTGCGATTGCGTCTTGCGGTTAAAGCCGGGTTATAAAAGGTATATAGGTACAGAGGAAATCGTATCTTTGAACATCGTTAAAATTGCTACAAAAATTAAAATCGAGTTATAAATCGCACTTAATACAATCTTATAAAGTAAGTTTTTATTGTGAAATCTTACCATTTATTATATGACATAATAAATGCAATATGTATAGGTATGTACTTATATAAAGATCAAAATATTAAAGATCACTAAAGTGTAGAGTCTATATAAATGCGTAAAATGTAAAAAAACTTCATCGAATGATTTTTGAGATGGAAGAGTAGCTAAAATTGAGACAACATTTACTCTTTGAAGTTCCAAAATGATCCTTTGTTTTTAAAATTCCGTAGGTACCTATTTGATGGAACAGTCCAGGGATTAAAGCTTAGCTGGTAACTCTCTCTACAATACACTCTACATAGGTATACCTATGTAAAAATGTATATAAACTCGCAACTGAACTGAAAGAAAAAACGAAAAGCGCGCGCCCTTGAAAAGCATACCATAAAATAAATATCTACCCCCTGCGGGTTCGATGTGATTTCTATTACGTTTGGCCCCAAAAGCACATCCTGTATAGAAGTTATAAATTGACTCTCGGAGTGACTGAGCCTATTGAAATCGAGAAAGGAGGCATATCTTGGCGCCGAAGGCCCGCTTCTTCACCCCTCCGCCTGATGCAGCCCTTGAAGTACTCCCATATTCTAAGAAATGCCGCTACGGTGCCGTGCAGAATCTGATGTTCACTGGTGTTTATCATTTGATATCGCAAAAGCATGGAGATATTCCGGACATCCACTGCTGGTGTTGTCATAATAAAGGATAAAAGGCTCCATTAGACCACCCATTACCTTCAACGTCAGCAGTCCTAAACAGGTGAACGAGGGCACACTTCGACACAACACACCTCACACCTGTATATATTTTGATGAAAAGTTTTCAGTATGGGACGAGAGTACGAGACACGTGCCTCTGTCCCATCTTTGCAACAATCACGGCTGGTGCCGGGCCAATGGAGATCGAAACACAGAATAATGCACTTATTTGGATTCGATTTAATCAATACCTAAGAAATCTTACACTTTTCTTTTTCTATAATATGTGATTTCCCTCGCAGTAATCCAATTTGATCAAATTGCATTATTTTTATAATTGAATAACAGCTCATGATTGCATGTGCGCGAAGCCGGATCAAATACTTAGGTATGCTCAGATTGAATGACTCAAATGACTAGAAAGAGGAGCACTCAGGAGATGATTCACACAATATGTATACCTACTTGTACCTGTAACTACATAAATTTTTCAATAAAACAGGGTAAATGACGAAGTGACTTCCGCTGGTGTCTTGATAGAGGTACGGTTAGGTGGGATTCATGATTTTGATGATATAAAAATAACCAGGTAATCCAGAGTTCATCAAATTAATGGTGGCAAGTGCAGTCAAGATTTTATATCATATTTGTTCTGTTATACATTATGTATCCATAGGTACGTATCTGTAGGCGACGAAATTGATAAGATGACCCAGCCGTCGCGAAAATGTAACCTAATTAGGATTATTTATCCACATGAGGCCAAGTTACACGTAACACGATCACGAGAAGTCTTATTAAGGTTGGTTTAATATTAGAAGTTTCACCCTTCTCCTTAATCTTGATCGATTACGGAATGTATACCTATACCTAATACCTACTCTTCCACTAGGTATAGATAATGTCAGCTATTATTGGAGTTAGGTACTACGCCAAAATTGATGGAGCTTTTGGAAAAAAAAGGCCATTAACGTTATTTCCTGACAAATAAGTATAAGTACCTACCTACCATCACTAATGGCGGATATGGCATTTTTCTAATCCTACATCCATTGTTGACGATTAGAAACCAAGTTATTTGCTTGAAAGGCGAGGCATTTATCCTGTGTTTAAATTCCAGTTCTGAGTCAATTTATATATGTACCTTATATACCAGATCGAAATATATCAATCCTTTACCTGTCTCTCAACGGGGGATCGAATGCGGTTAAAATTTCCTAAAAAGTCCTCATATTGGCAAGATTAAGGAAACATTGAAGCTTTATTACAACGTAGTTTAGGTGTCAACAATTATGGGCAATTCAAATAGCCAAAATTGGCAAATTGATTTAAAAAATAGTATAACTTCGACTATCACAGACATAGTATTATCACAGACACCCGATATAGGTTCGGATAGGTAATGGGTGCGTGCGTGACGTCACTTCTGACCTACCCTAACTGTCTCAGCACGTGATCGCGGTTCGGTCTGATGTCTTGTGTTGGTTGAAAATAAAAACTAGTAATTCTTTGTGCTACCCACTCCTTTGTGCTGCGACGTGTGCTGAACATTATACTTCGGTATCATCTTATATGTATATTGATAATATCTTCTGTGTAGTAAAGGTACCTATTATATAAATTGTGGGAGCTTCGCCATTAAAATAACAGACGCATTTAAGATTTAAGGGTCCGGAAACGTCAGCATCCATTTATGCTAATATATAAAAGGAATCTATATTTATTTTTTCTCTCTCCTCATCTAGCTTACCAGATGAAATCTGTCGTATATCGAGAATGGACCACATGTTGTTCGAACCGCGCCCACAGCCTACATCTTGCTATCCAAATCACACCAGTGCACCCCAAATTCACCCATAATCTATCAGCAATGAACAAGACAACAAGGGCGATACGCACAGATGTTTTGGTACCGCTGCGCAGTGCAAATGCTTAGAACAAAAAACCCCCCCAGTTGCATTGTAAATCACAGTTTTTACATGCTGTATCAAAGTCATTCGATTCGAAACTTCGAAACTTGGGTGTTTGAAATGGGGCAACCTTCGCTATAAGAACGGTTTGGAATTTACGACATTACCTGTCGGAATTGGAAGATATTCATTGAGGGGATGAAGCTCATAAATTCAATATACAATATCCATCAGGAAAACGGGTGTGTTACTTCCAGTGTGTTTCCTCGCATAAGAAATTTATATATATATTCTTGGAATCACGTGTTACTTAAGTTACCGGTTTAATAACAATCATACGTAGTTAACTGATGTAATTTCTATAGCGTTCGTGGAAAGTCGTCTTGATTATCATTATCATGAAGCATGTAATTCATGTAATTAGTGGTGTGTAATGCGCGTTGAAGACTTTTATTGTTATTGATGATGCTTTTTAATAATATAAACAAAGGAAATTTTTTTTACTCACTGTCCTTAAACCCTCAAAATTCGCCGATCTATAATAATAAACCTTATTTTTACAGTCAAACAATGATGAAGACGCTAACAGCGATGGCGATAGCATGGAAGTTTCCGGGTATGGCAACGACGACGAGGGCGAAAACTCTAACTACAGAAATGGCAACGTGTTAGCTGCTGCTGCTGCTGTCGAACTGATGAGACACAGTGTAATGCAAGGAACCCATCCAGGGCTTAACTTGGCCGAAGGACATGAACGAGGGCACGAAGATATTCTTTCTAAACTGAAAAGTCAAGTGAGAGACATGAAAGTGGACAGCAGTCAACTCAACGACTTGGCTACAACAGCAGCGGTGAGATTTCAAAATTACTACAAAATTATTCTTATGGGTACCCTATCCCTATTTAGGTATAATAGCGCCTAATTTCAAGAATACAAGTCATACTCATCTAAACCTTCATAAAGTACCTACCTGTGTTTTTGTTGTTTCCAAAAATGACATTAAACGCAAGAATTTGAAAGAGTTGGAGGTGGATACCTACTTGGTCAAGAATTCTAATTACAGCTTACCTAAATACCTAAACAGCGTTTCCTCTGATCATTTCTGGAGTATACACAGGTGTCTCAAAAGTATCGCATTCCGAGTCCAGAGCGATATATGGAATCCACTCAGGAACACGAAAAAAATTGGTGACAATAATTTTCTAAGATATTGGGGATCGAAAGGTCTACTGTGGTCTCGTTATTCGAAGTGATTTTAAGAATTGCTTGTGATAGACCAATCAATAAAAATGGTCAACCACTGGGTGTGCACGGAACTTCTTTTTACTTACAGGTGATTCCGTAAATCTAAAAATAAATCCTTTAAAAACGCCACTAAATTTTTTTTATAGAAACTAAAAGAGTCATAGCTTGTTCTAATCTATTTCAGGGACCAATAGAATATTTTACAAACATAATTGAAGAAAACTGGATTTTTTTAATTTTTTGACTATCGTAAACAGGAATTCATTGCACACCCATTCGTTGATAATTTGTACTGTCAAGTCTATCTCAAAATCACTTCAAATAATGGAAATAGATCGGGGCGAAGTCCCACCCTTTGACCCCCCCCCCATATCTTCAAACAGTAACATCAATAAATATATATATATTTTTTAAAATATTTTTCTCGTCTTCTTGAGTGGATTCCATACACCGCTCTGGACTCGGAATGCGATACTTTTGAGACACTTGTATAGGGTAACAGTTTTTTTTTTGTTATTTATTGAAAGACTAAGTGTCAAATAAGAAGGTCTTGTGGTCATTTTCCCAAGATGGCGGTCAACGCCAACCCTGCACGCATGTTCCATAAGTTCCTAACCATCAATCAGTCCATTCGGCAATACTCGCGTCTATGGCCTGACCTGCAACTCGTGTGCCTGACATGCGAATGCGCGGAAAGAGACTCAAGATTGTAATTTAAAAAAAACTTTATGACCTGTAGAGGTCCCGGTGCATCGTGCCTATAAAACGAGGATAAAATTGCGATGCACAGGGATGCCAGATCAGTATGAAGGTATGTGTTATATGCTTCGTGACAGTCAGCCAAACAACTTTTTTTTTTCGGGATTTTTAGGAATTTCTTCTCTCCCCACATGTATCTATCGACTGGGATCTTTCTTCTTCGAACAAAATCAGAATCTGTGCAATAGTGTACTTTTTATATTCATTTAGTACTTTTAATTTTTTTACAGAACTTGACGACAAATAATCTAATGCAAGACCACCTGAACGCCTTCAGAGCCCGCGCTCCGACGACGCCGTTCTTGTTCGCGCCAAACAGAGTTTCCATTCCCGAAGACGGAAATTTTCAGTTCACGTCGCCCATGCAGTTTTCTTCGCAACTGCATCACTTCATGCCGCAGGCCGCTCCGTCAGCAGCCAACAACCCAGGAAGCAACCCTCCATCGACCAGCCCGCAATCATCTGAAGGAAGCGGCGGTTCGAATCAGAACAACTGGTCGTTCGAAGAACAATTTAAACAGGTGCGTCAGGTATGTCATTTTTCTAGAGCTTGATACAACCGCTTACCTAAACTTCCATCGCCTTTTGCTTTTGGTTGCGTCGAGCTCTAAATGCGGAGTCGCATATGTGCATTATATTCACAAACTTTTTGGTAACATTTGATTTTTTGATCAGTTTTGTTTATACGCCTAAAATTTGAGAGTCAACAATTTTAATTTTGCGAATCTTTGCATATATGAGGATCCGCCTTGACGGCATGTTCCCACCATACGAAGGTTGAGTAACTGTTTTGTTTTTTACAACTGTCTGTTTGGTGGACATACACTTCAACATTTCAAAGGTTTGTTCTGTATCAGAGATTCGCAGATTTGATCAAATGGAAATATTCAAGAAAAACAAGGAACAAGGGTTTCAAAAGAGTCACCACCGTAAATCAAGCGTCGGATCGGAATGAGCCAAGTAGGGTTTGTTGTCAATATAATGCCGACAGGTTGGTTTGCTTCTTTTGTGACCTCAGGTGCACTAAATGGGCCAGTTTCAACGAGTCAATTCTTTTGAAATATATTCGGTTTTGGTTCGGTTTTGTTGTGTCCATGGATTCTTGTTCACAAGTCGTGAATAATGATTTAACCAGCAAAATCTAACGTGTGCCAACTGTCATTTTGCTACTTTTTTTAATTCTATACTACCTAGCTATCTTCCTACTAAATGGTGGTCCACCTACAGCACGGTCAGTCTGGACTATGACGATAGTTGGTTAGACTTATAGTGTCTTGGAAATAGAAAAAAATAGGCTCTTCCCTGGAATTATTTAAAACAAATACGGTTTCTTTGCATGACAAGCTTTCAGTCCCCTCTTCAACATATCAAAAGTTCTTGTCTCTGAGACTGCTACAAAATAGTATACAGGACGAAAGTTTATTTGTTCTTTCTTGGAAAGTGATGTACGGGAAAGACGGTTTCTGACTAGTTTGATAGACTATAGGCACTCTGCACATTCAGAATATCCCGCCCGTTTCAGCACCCTCATGCGTCAGTTGCGAACATGATGTGTAAGGAAAATTGTCAATATTGAAGTTCATGAATTGTTGAAATTGACATTTGCAGGTGTTATGATTATTCAAATGGCATTGTTGTTATGGGAACCGATAACTTCCCGCAGAAAGTGTAAAAAAATCGCAACTTTTAGCGCTGAAGCAATTCCACAGAGTAGGTACCTATAGTTTTTCAATAAGCATCCCAACAACTGCTGTTGGGATCAAATTGAAGGGTGGAAACTAGTTTTCATCTTTTATTCTTGCGAGTGGATTGGAACAATGCTTTAGCAGAGCTGTATTATTACGTTTGATATATTTGATTAGAAACTTCAAGCCTACCGAAGAACCAAACGTAGCTTTTGTTTTAGCCGATTCTACCAAGCAAAAAATTAAAACGTAAAAATGACTTTTCACCCTCTAAACTGAAAATTAGCTGTCAAAGGAAATCCTTTTTATACATGGTGTTTCAAAAGTAAGTATCGAGCTATATATAGTCGGAATTTTTTATAAATTTGAAGTTTGCGATAAGAATGAAAAATTTTTTATTTATCATATTTTTTTTAAATTTTTTCTATCGGTTTATTTAACGTTGGCCCATTTCCGCAACGAGGCCTAACACCGACGCCGGTGAATGCTTTCCTCCACTATACCGGAAATTTTGCCGAACCCCTGTGTGTTCTAACACAGGGTATATAGGGATTTTTAACGACCACCAACATCGCATGGGGTCGGCACCATCGTTCGTATTTTACGTGCTATGCGACACACGCGTGTCGCGTTTAGCAAGCATTCCAACAAAATCAAAGAACTTGTTTTGGGACGAAAATCCGAGCGCCCACCCCACAGTGGGACTCGAACCCACGACCCCTGGAGCAGTGCCGGCCTTAGCAGTTTTGGCGCCCGGGACAAGAATGCGAAACCACCGCCCCCATCTTGGGTCCGCGAGCGAAGCGAGTAAAATTGAAATAATTTTCTTACAATAATGAAGCTTTGTGTGCTTTTACATCAGCAGATTCGGTGATCGCCGCTGACAAGTGTTTTTTGCTTTCGTAAATTATCAATTTTTTTTATTTCAACCCCGATTTTTCCGCCCCTATAAGCTGGCGCCCCGAGCGATCGCCCGTCTCGCCCTACCCTAAGGCCGCTACTGCCCTGGAGTGGTGGTCGAACTGATGTCGGTAGTCGACCGCCACAGCACAAGCTCCTTATTGCAAGAGGTGCACCCTAAAAAAGTTACGGCCCCTCAAAGTTTACCTTTTAAAATGGTTTTTCTATAACCTGTGAACCGTTTAACAGATTTTAATAATTTTTCAACCAAAGTTTACTGAAATAAGTCTATCGAACAATAACAACGCGTTTCATCATACATTTTCAGGTGCTAAGATGATAGAGGCTACGCTCCCCTTTTCTCCTCCATTTTTATACCTCTATTTATTTTCGAAAATCGTCCAAATTTTTTATTCTACGTTCAATTTAGGTGAAAAGATTACTAATGCAAATTTTGATTAGGCCTTATTTTCGAGACCATTGGATTTGAAACTTCGAAAAGCATCTCGAAAGCACTTTCAAAGATTGATGTGAAAAGGAGTTTCAGACCATCAGACCGCTGAAAATCAAAATCCAAGAAAACTTCTTGTTTGTCAGCAAAAATGATAATGAAATGAAATGAAATGATGAAAATGGTGACTTGAGACATCCGGAAATCCTGTTACAGTTGAGTAATCATGAGTTTTCTTGAATTTTAATCTATAGGCTTTTGAAACTGGTGTTTTCATGAGGTTTTTTTTTTAAGGTTCATAAAAGATTTGCAAGAGTATTTTTTTATTTAATTATTCATTTCTTATTATTTTATAGTTGTAGAGTTCAAATTGGATCATTTTTGGAAATAACTGGTGGAATGAAAAATAGGGGGAAATGGGAAGGTACCCTTCTATTATCTTCGCCCCTAAAAATATCTGATGAAACGAAACGCGTTGTTATTGTTCGATAGAGACTTAATTAAAAAAACTTTGATTGGAATTGGATTTAAATCGGTTGGATGGTTTAAAAGTTGCGGTAAATTTTTTTTTTTTTAAATTAAACTTTTGAAAGCTGAATCTGAGGACATATAATATAGCTAGGTACTTACTTTTGTAAACCCTGTGTGTTTAGCATGCCGTTATGAGTTTGTAAACAACTGAAACCGACTTAATTCTGAATCTATCTCACCATCACCAAGAAAAAACAAAATATGGAAAATAGTTTTCACTCTTTAGTCTATAACTTGATACACTGCAGTCGCTGGGATTTTTTGGTATTTTTATTGGAAGACTATAATAGTCTATCAAACTAGCCAAAAACCATTTTGCCGAACATCAGTTCTTCAAGAATGGAAGAAAGAAGGTAAAGAAAAATAATAAACTTTCACCATGTATACTGATTTGTATCTGTCCCAGAGACGAAGACTTTTTTTGATATGTTGGAGAGGGGACTGAAAGATTGCCATGAAAAAAAAACGATTTTTGTTTGAGTTGATTCCAACTAAAATTCTGTTTCTAATATTCCTACTAGTACTGAGTTTTGTTGTTCTAGTTGTGGCAGCTGTATAATAATGTTTACCTAATACCTACATACTTGACAGAAAGAAGTATAGGTGGCCACTTTACAACTTAGTTAAAATAATTGGCTCTACGATTTGACCTGGTACAGAATAAATCTTTGATTGCCTGCATGGTCTTGTTCCTTCAATCTATGAAATTGATTACTTATTTCAACAGTTTTTTTTTTATTACAAATGAGTCTTTGCAATCATCATCACAATTAACAACTTACTTCATTTTGCTTAATGACCTTTTTGCATTCACGCTCTGCTTTTTTACTGCACCTTTTTCGCACTAAAACTTTGTGGTTCCTAGTTATATGTTTTCAAAAAATGCCTTTTAATACCTACTGCATGTGCATGACTTTTTAAAGCGACCATAAAACTTTCTCTCGGGAACTTTTACCTTTCAGTAAAAAATGCACCAAATCATTCTGATAAGACAGCTACCTATATAGTAGGTAAAGTTTAGTATCGAGGTATCATTTAGTGGCATCAGCGTCAAAATATTGTCGCGCACTAATGACGTAACATTGGCCGTCATCTCTAAGAAACAACATCGTCAAACACGCCGACTTTTCTTCAACGCTTCAGCCCTACATCTGATGCGCTAATTTTTAATAACCATAAATCATTCGAGGGGCTCGTAAAATTTCAAATTGTATTATGCCAAATTATAATAATACCGGGAAGAGCGACTATGGAGGCCCCAATACACCACCTACAAATTAAAAGCCCATGCCCGGCCACCCCGTTTTCTTATTGCTCGGTAATAATAGAGACAAGGACGCGAAATGTGCTGACTTTTACGGTTAAATAACTCTAAAAATTACAATTCGAAAAGTCGCCGATGAAATTATGTGCCATAAAAGCTCAGATGGGCAGTGGCGTTTGCTTTGTGAGCGTTTCGGTGTACCTAATGGTCAGTTTAGTTGGTCGGCTGGACCGGGCATACAAAATTGCAAAAAATGGCTCCGTTTCGGGCCGCGATTTGGGCAATTTATGCCGCCATCTTTGATCTTCAATGCTGAGGCTTTAATCTATCATTATTCTTACTCTTCGGTCGTCGTTTATTATTGAGCGCGATCTAGAGTATCTAAATTTATGACCATTTCTGTTTCAACTTCTCTTTGTGTGGTTGCTTATCAACCTAAAGTTGATTATTTTATTTTTGTGAAACAAAAAAGAATAAAACTTTGAATCTTGAACTTGGTATAACATACATTGAAGAACTGACATTATTCTAAGAATAGAATTATGTCCTTCTGGAATTCATGTAAAGGTCAAACGATCAAAAGAATAAAAGTTGACACGGAGCATAGAAATTTCATGACAAGCGTTCAGTCAGCTTATTTAACCGCAAGTTTCAATTTTAGCCGTAAGCGCTGCATCGCTTATTGGCTGTTCTGAGGAGGCTGGTTCATAAGAGCCAATGTGGCCTTGTTTACGCGAGGTTTAAAACTGGTGTTAAGGTCCGTAACATCAATGTTATCGTGCGCATAAACACCTCTAAACGCAAGTTTCGCAACAGCTGTTAAGCTTAGCTAAATGTGATTTTAAATTGCATTTAGTAAGCAAACAAGAGTTGGCAATCGCACGTAAACGCCCATGCCCATCCGCAGTACACTGATGTAGCGAATGTTGCCTAAAATCGTGTTTTTTAGGCAACTTTCACTACAGAAGTGTACTGCGGAATGTATTTTACTGCCAGGGACTTTTCTCACACAATTCAAGAATAGCGGCCTAGGTTAAGGGGCTGTCGGCTGTCATTTTGGTCGGCGCGCGTAAACACTCCTAACTAACCACTGTTAAAATCTCTGCTAAGCCTCGCGTAAACAAGCTCTGTGCGTCCCTGCGCTTGCGACTAAAACTAAAATTAAAACTTGCGGCTAAATAAGCTGACTGAACGCACCTTCAGTGTGGCGCGTGTCAGGCAGTGCCGCAGTGATACCTACAACTGAAATCATCTCTCTATACTTGACACCGACCTTGACACAAAGTACCTAACTGTTACACTTTCAATATTGTCAATATTTTAGGAGATGGTAAAGCATATAAAAAAGTGTAACATCCTGTATGCCACTACATAATTATTAAACTCTCACAATACAACAAGATCATAACTAACATTTCTGACACTGGATGATGGTTTTGAGTTTTGACAATTTACCTATGCTTTTGCTTCCCGAAGCCCTTTTCGGCTTTATCCCGAAAAATCAATAAATTTGAAAATTTTATTTTCACGAGTCACGACGAGTGTAACGAGAGTATTTATTGCCTAAAACAAAATATTAGATCGCGACATGGATCCATGGATCCAGGGGGAGCAAAAATTTCTTTGCTGATGCAACTAAACACTCGCACAATATTTTATGCTTATTTGAATTTCTCTCGGAAAAAATTTCCTCATTTATTTGTGCTTTCCATTAATGCGCAGGTAACTCGATACCTGATAATTAATTTCTTTAAGGAATCCCATAGGTACACTCTAAACACTTTCAACGTGAACTGGATAACAAAAAATTGTTTTATAATCACCATGTAAGAAGCTAATCTACCTACAGGCCTGGTTAGATAGATTTTTGTGCCTATAGCAGCTTCATTATTAATGACTTTTGAACAGTTTATTAAAAACACATAAAATTATCTGGGAGGTATAAGTAATTTGTTTCCAGCCTGATGTTGTTAGAGAATAGGTCCCTTCGTTTCGGTTTTTTTGAGTGCGCATGTGTGGCGCGAATTTTATAGTTTCGTACACCGATATTGAAAATTAACACTAAAAAATATTGTAGTGTACCTAAAATTCCACAAATAATTTGGTTGAATGTTAGATACCATTTTTTATATTCAAATGAAATGTTTCATTGAAATTAAGTTCAATGATCATTTGTGGAAATTCAGGAACAACGAAAATGGCAACAGCGCTCAAAACAACAAGACATCGGCGCCAACTGTCACTTGTGACAATTATGATGACATTTCTCGTTTCTACCTGACCTACATTTCATTTGCTCATGTTTTGACGATAGAACACAACTTGTTGGATATAACTGTACCGAGAAAGAAGTTCAAAAAAGCTACGAAGAGATGCGTTTACGGTGTGTGTAAAAGTGACAGCCAGAAACCAGTAGTTGGTCAGGCGGCTAGACAGAGCATGCAGCGTTGCCATTCAACTGACAGGTGTACGAATGTTTACAAAATTTGGAGCCTTCAAGCATGCGCACCTGCCCAAACGAAGTAGCCTATTGTATTGCATTCGCCTAGTATTGATTGTTCAATTTTTCTAACATGCACACCATACCTTGTTATATTTTTCTTCGTCGCAATAATCAGAAACACAAACAAATACCCGTCTTCTAGTGGTACCTGCAAGAATAAGAATAGCATCCTTCCATCACAGGCGTGCGTTGTTCTCATCAGGTGAAAATTACGTGGGGTGCTAATGCGGGCCGAACTCCCGCAGTAAAACATTACAAACAGACACTCTCTCATACACACCAAGAAATATAACGAAACGTAGGTGTTATTATATTTTAATATCAAGCTCTTAATGCAGCGTCTGGAGATGAACGGGCCACATTTGAATAGATAAATTACTGCAATTTAATTCAATTGCATGCATGAAGTCGCGGTCGAAAAATTGCAGGGTTGTCATCACTCATCAGGTAGGTATATGCTGATTGCCATATACCTACCCGAGCGGAATTCTTGGGAAAGTCTTTGCCATTGTCGCTTATCCTTCCGCTATCAATTATATTAACCCGTTATGCAATTACAATCACAATTTTTGCAATACATCCAAGGCCCGCCGGTATTTCTATCTCCGGATTTGTTCCGTATAACTCTATCCGGCAGATAAATGCTGCGCTGTACGTTCTGCGCAGCGTTTATCTGCCGAGTACAGTTGTACGGAACAACTCCGGAGATGGAAATACTGGGCCTTGAACAAAAATATCACTCGCTAGCCAGCAACCGGCCAAAAGGTCAAAATACGGGTTTGGTAAGATACGGTGAAGTTTGATAGTGCCTAATATTTTATCAATTCATGATCCTTGGTCAGAACAGAACTACTGGTCAGAACTGGTCTGGTTTTGAATAGGACGTTTGCATGTAGGGGGCGCTTTCAGCAAAAATTGCCATTTAGAGACATCAAGTTTGTCCACTGGTGTTGCAAAACGTCAAGTCGTCTGTCAATCGCGTCGTTTTGACACTTTTGTGGAAACTGCAGATAATCTAACATTTATCTCACCTCACTACTTGCCTACTATTATCTATATATATATATATATATATATATCATTGTCTACGCTAAAACATTTATTGTGGGCCGCACTGCGCTCAAAGTTCAAGGAACAGAGATGGCATAAAATTTCACCAGCTCTCCGCCAATTAAGCTCTGAAGAAGCGGTGGGCCTCTGCTGTTGAATCGAGGAATCCATCAACAAAACATCATAAAGTATAAGCTTGATTGACACTCTAGTAGTGGAGGCATTACTTAAATTTTGTCTTTATTGAACATTTGTCATAGACAAGGACAAAAGTAGAAGAAGGAAGAACCACTGCGCATCCATTTCAGCTAATATCGCATGGGGTCCGCCATTTTTAGGTCAACGGCTTTCCCAAGGCGGCAATTCAAATGGGGGGAGTACCTACGCGCGAGTCAAAACCATAGACAGACGTCAAAACAGATGACAGTCATGAGACAATTTGTAGGCTATACTTTGTAAATGAAACAAATAACTCAAGAATTTCTGCTCACGGCCTTGACTAATCCTCATACTCAAAGTATCAATACTTCGCTCGATCTTGGACTTCGCATGTCTCAAGTCCTTGGGACAATTATGACAATTGTTGCCATAGTCGGATTGTGCTTAAATCGTAGACCGACTGCGAGTATGGGCCATAGACGTATGGGCATAAGGCCCACGATATGTGCTTAATTTGAGCTACAGAATAAAATTTCAAGAAAAATATTCAATGTTTTACTTGTGATAAAATAATACAAGTTTGGAAAGTGTTCGTTGAACATCACACTGAATCAGCTCTTCGCTTTACGTTTTGGCTAGATTGTGCAGCTAATCTTATTTTCAAATAGCATCATACAGCACTCTCCATCAAGATGAAATTGCGTGTTCCAAAATATCATTGTCCGAAACGAGGTTCTGAATCGGGTCCTGGGAGTCTGGAGAAAATTTTGTTCACATTACTTCGAAATTCCTCGAACAAATCAGCAGCACTGAGCCTTTCTCATAAGACGTTTCCAAGTTATTTCTTCATCATTCCAATTGCCTCGAGCCGCAATCGAAACCCATCACCCCGTGGAAAACTAAAAACAAAACTTAGTTACCGGAGTGAAATAGGGTAGTGACCACCATCGAAAAATGTAAAAAAAATCATACTAATCGAATGTAGAGCCTCAATAACAAGACTACGCTTCGTGAAAATTCTAAAAAAAAGTTTCAAGTGTCTCAGAATCTGCCTTGAAAGTGGCTACTTTTGCGAACGATTTCAAATCTACCGAGCTGTAAGGCGGGCTGTGACGTTTCAATCTTTTGACAGTAGTGGGGATGACCCCACCTCCGTTGCCTGTGTGTCAGTGTTGACGTTGACGTTTGCCAGCATAACATAGTCATTGAAGTCTGATGTAGTTTTGAAATATTCATAAATCATGAAAGATTTCACCAACTTTCCATATTTTCAAGCAAAACAACTAAACAACACGAATCACCGCACAGATACACAAAGCGTTAACAATATAACAATCAGCTGTTATGAGCGTTGACGGGTTGACGCTAGTGCTTTTTGTAGTAAGTTCTGTAGTGTTGTCAAGCCTGCTTCTCCGCCTATGAAAGATTGTGACGTCATCGCGCCAAATTTGAAATGAGCGAAAAGTTTCATAATTTTTTTTCACCAAGAAAACTTACGAAAAAAAATCTGTTAACTATATAGCGTCACTTATCAAGAAATGAAATTAAAAAAAAAATAATGAAAAAAAATCGGTCACTACCCTATTTGATTATTTAAATTCAGTGTTACGTATGAAAGGATATCTTCTCATCTCTGGGTTCATCAATCGCTTGATATTCTTGCAAATTTCGATAGGTATAACAAGACATCCTGTATTGATGCATTTGCTAAGTTCGATCAGGTTTGATCAAACTTATTACACAGGGAAAATCGCCAAACGAACACTTCACACAGAGGCCTCGATATCTGTTTCACAGCTTCTAAGTGGAGATTGAACTGCGGACCCCATTCTCCATACTTCTATAGCGGCTTTCATGCTTCACTTTCTCAACAAAAAGTCATCAAGTACAATGCACTCGACAATGCATTAATAATGCCATGCATCCCAGGAATATAAATAATATCGGGTCATAAAGTAGAATTCGTGGGAACGAACATTCAACATTCAATTCTATTGTTATGTTTTACACCAAACCAAATATCGGCGCCGAGGAAAGTTCGATCACAACAAATCAATCTAACCTAAAACTTCGTAGCTGTCATCAAGTACACTGTCAGTATGGACTGTCACCCACCTGTCATAATTAAAATTGCCGCCAGGAAAAACCGTTATGTAATCAAAATGGCCGGCCTACAAATTACACAACCGCGCAGGTATCTTGCCTCTTCTACTTTTGTCCTTGTCTATGACATTCGTCAACTCCACACAATTTTGTTAAAAAAATTGTGTGGAGTTGACAAAGGTTCAATAAAGACAAAATTTATCGTAAAGTATGTTCATCTTGCATTTTCATTTCCTACGGCTTTGGCTCCCATTGACATTTCAATTTCCACTGACATTAAACTATAACCAGTTTGCATATCAAACATAAACAAACGAAACGAATCGATAGTTTTGGCGCAAGCGCTGTGCCACCGACACCAAGTCGCGACTGGTATAGTCACCAAGCGGCGACAAGCTAGACCAGTACCAGTACCATGCAATGGAGGCAAATACCAAAATTTCTCTCGCCAGATGGCGCTGAAGTGGCTAGAGTAGTTCGACCTTTTGGAAGCATTATCTAGCAGTTGGAATTTTTTGTGTTTTGTGCTTGAGGCACCATTTAGACAGGCACGTATTATTGTTGTGATGTCATTGTGAAACGAGAACAATATTTCTAGGAAAATTCCAGACAAAATATTGTAGATGGGCCTTTGTCAAATTTTTAGCTTCAACCTTAGGTACTCAGTGACAGGTCCGTGTTCTTAGAGTGAATTTGACTACTTTGACAGCGTGGTGGCCGTGGTGACGTTCAGATACCATTTTTGAACCACCCCAAACTATTGAAGAAATAACAACTCATCTTTGAAAATTGGAGGATCTGTGGAGAATTGAATTTCCTATAACATAAACAAAATCGCCATGAATCGCACTGCAGGGTTTTGAGTTATTTAAGTGGAGAGGTAACAGTTCATAGAGTATGAATCCTGTCAAAGTGTTATCCTCATCCTCGAATAACTCGAAATCCTGCATTGCGATTTATGGCGATTTTGTTCATGTTATAGGGAATTCAGTTCTGCACAAATCCTCCAATTTTCAAAGATGAGTTGTTATTTCTTCAATAGTTTGAGATGTTTTCATTTAAAGGTGCATGCTGTAGTGTTCTGGTCAGTAGTAGACGACACGCCGTGCCGGCTCAAGTTCAAATCGATTTTTTAAACTCGAGACACAAAATTATACATCGAGTGGATGATTTTTGTGGAGAATACACTTCAATTTAATGGTCCCTGAAAATTTTCTAAAAATGAACATCTCCAACAGTAAAACAAAAATTCGTCAAAATTGTCAAAGAAAAAACAAGTTTTCTAAAGTTAACTTGCTCAAACTTGTTTTCATTCAAATTTACACATCGGATACGATTTCAGGAGATTGAATTTAGTCGGAAAAGATGCCAAACTTGTCGTGATCGGTTCTACATGTCCGGAAAAACAAAATGGACCACCTAGCAGAGCTTCGCCCCCCCACTACTCCCCTTCAACAATGATGGACACTTTTTGTGTCAAAATGGTATCAAGGGGATATGATACGTCGAACTATAATCTATTCGCATCCAATGGATTGACGGGTTTCATCCCCTCCATTTTTACCTGCAATTTTTCACCCCCTCTCCAATAAGTCAAAACCCCCGGGTGCGATTTTTGGCGATTTTGGATATGTTGTGGAGCACTCAATTCTGAACGGAATATCAAATTTTCATGACGTCCATATTTATTCCGAGGTTTTGCCGATTTTTTTACTATTTTTCCTGTACTAATAGTTTGCTGTAGAATTTTACCAAATTGTGAAAGTTTAACAAGCAGTTTTAATACATAGATGGCATTATTCCCAGTGACATTTGACCTACTTTGCTCTTCAAATGTTAATCGAAGGACGAAATTCACGCTGAGACAGTTTTCATATTGTCATGGATCAAGATATACGAGTATGTACAGAATACATATTTATTTGATGATAATATAGCGGTTTTCGCTTGGATTGCTAGGTACTTCAGTGAGTACTGGACTTCACTAACTACACGAGCTGTGACACGAGCATAGACCTATGGCTGTCATAGCCAGTTTTCTCACCAACAAACCCTCTTTTATATCTTTTTTTATTCTACTTACTTCAAAAAAGTGCCTTTAGAGACCCACCTTCAGCCCAGTCTGGCATAAGCATTATCTAATCTAGCGATGGGTAAGACATGGAAAAAACCAAGTGCAGAGAAAAAAGTCCTTGTCCGAAATGATTGCGAACCGGTAATAGCTCCCAAGCATCAAATTCAACGTATTCTATGTGTGCCTATGAGTTATACGATTGGTTATACGAGTAATTTATTCACAAATCGTAAATATCAAGCTATATAGCTGAATAATATACTGCCAGTAGCCAATTGTGGGAACCACCATCGAGGATTAATTCTAAAGATTTTATGGCCGCTTTTAACGGCCGATATCGCAAATTAAGCGTTTCTTCTGTGAATGTGTGTTGTGTATTTCCCAATATGAACTCCGTCAAATCAATCGTTGGCACGGAACATCCGGTCGCATCTTGGCATATGTTTGCCAGTTGTTGTTGAAGTCGCTTCGAAACAGAAATAACACGAATGTACCTAAATGATGGTCAGCGATAGCGAAAATGGATGAAATTATTTTATTATGGGCAATACTATATTCACGTTGCGGGCGTGCACCTAAACCTATTGTGGTTCTGAGATTGATAGTGCTGCATCCAAGGAGGTGATGATAAATGGATTTCGCATTACTCTGACGAGTTTAGTGACGATAAAATCAATGATTGAAAGTGTATTGTTCACGTTGACGTATCAAACAATTTGAAAGTTAATGGATGGAGTTTTGAAAGCATAACTTTGTGATTAATTATTTTGAAATTAATCTGTCTACCTCCTACTACCCATATTGAAAAAACTGTAGGTATACAAGTTTTAACATTTTTTTATCCGTGATCTGAGACCTGATATCTCATGATCTATATACAGGTGGTTCAAAAGTGTCGTACCAAAACAATACACAAAATATGGAATCTTTTATAAAGCCGAAAAAAAATAATATTATTCGACTTTTACTTTTGAAGTTATGACGGGACAAAGCGTGGTCCTTCGAACCCTTGTATTTTCGTTATTTCAAAAGATTTTTGTTAAATGTTGATGTAAGAATTATGAAAAAAAAATTAACTACTGTGTGTGTACTGCTTTTCCATTTCTGCACAGGGTGATCCATGAAGTAAAAAAATACAATTTCTTCGAAAAAGTCCTCTCAAAGAAATGCCTTGCTACAAAACCGTATAATCTTTTGCTCCACATCGGTTGAGTTAAAATCCACATAAACTTACCCTGTATAAGAAAACAAAAAGTCAATTCATATCCATCGATTGATTTTTTTTACTCATAATTCTGCCACCATGAGTTTATTAAATTCTTTTGAAATAACGGAACTGGAAGGGTTCGAAGGACTACCCTTTGACCCTTCATAACATGGAAAATGAAAGTCCAAGAATGTTTTTAAATATTCTTTCTGGGCTTCATAAAGGATTCCATGTAGTATGTATTGTTTTGGTCCGACACTTTTGAATCCCCCTGCATACGGCTGCAATGAGTGTAGGCAGAGGGGTTGAGGGACAAGTAAAGGCATCAAGGGCCAATTAAGTAGGTGCATTTTGTTTCCATTTGTTTTATTTGAACCTATTTATGTACACCTACTTAGGCACCTTTTTGAAAAAACTCTGGAAGTGAATTAATAAGCATTGCCATTCAGAGGGGAAATGCCTCTTCAATTTTGGCGACCCTGCCTCCTCAAAAATCTTACGAAGAAATTTACTATATTTTACGTATCCCTCAGTTTTACATATATATTTTTTTATGTTATTATTCTAAACTCTATATTTACTTATAATATACTGAAAGAAAATCTTTTTTTGAGCATTTTAAGTGAGAAGATTAGCTACATAACCGCATTTTGTCCGTCCGTTTATCACATGAACCATTCCTCATTATCAAAGTCGAAGTAAACCCAGTCGGTAGCACGGTGAGCTCGGACTCGCTTTCAAAGCCGAAGGTCCTGGGCTCAAGTCTGCACTAGGCCAGATGGACTTTTTCACGCGCTTCTTAGTACTGAGGCATCTACCGGGTGGGCCATAAAAAACCGTGGTCTGAATTTTTCGTTTTAAAATTTTTATTCCTCCACCGATTTTATCGAACTTTTCAGCATTGAATAGCCAATTGAATAGGTTATCATTTCTGTATTTCAAAATGGCTGACATAACAAAATTCAAGATGGCAGAAACAATTGAAAATAGGCCTTCTTTTGTTCTCGTTGCTTTTTATTGAAAGTTACCGGAAAATCAAAACCAATAATGTATTATGAAGGATTAGACCTTCCTTGTCAATTCAAGACCACAATCAATAAAATCGGGTTATCTGCTGAGAAGCTATTGCGAGTTGAAGCAAGGCCTACTTTCCGTTTTTTTTCCATTTTCGCATAACTGATCCAAATTAGGGTATCCTGCCCGCCAATCCACCATATGCTTATTTCTCAACCGATTTTCTCAAATTTGGTATCAATGGCTAGCCAATTGGACAGGCTACCGTTTTCATACTACAAAATGACAGACCTGTCAAAATCCAAGATGGCGGAAGCAATTGATAATAGAATTTCTTTTGTCGTCATTGCTTTTCAATAAAAATGAGCGGAAAGTCAAAACCAATAATTATTATGAAGGATTAGACCTTCCTTGACAATTCAAGACAGCAACCAATCAAATCGGTTTATCTGATGAGCTACGGCCAGTTGAAGCGAAGTCTACTTTCCGTTTTTCTATTCCAACAAAAACGAATAAGGCCCATTTTCAATAGCTTCCGCCATCTTGAATTTTGACATGTTGGCCATTTTCTTATATGAAAATGGCAGCTTGTCCAATTGGCTAGCCATTGATACCAAATTTGGAAAAATCGGTTGGAAAATAAGGATATGGTGGGCAGGAGTCCTAAATTTGGGTCATTTATGCGGGAATAAGGGAACCGATAAGTAGGCTTCGCTTCAACTGGACGTGGCTCCTCAGCAGATGACCCGATTTCATTGGTTGCGGTGTTGGATTGTCAAGGAAGGTCTATTCCTTCATAATAATTATTGGTTTTGGCTTTCTGCTGATTTTTATTAAAAGCAATAAGGACAAAAGAAATTATATTTTCAATTGCTTTCGCCATATTGGATTTTGACATGTACGTCATTTTCTCATATGAAAAAGATAGCCTGTCCAGTTGGATAGCCATTGATACCGAATTTGAGAAAATCGGTCGAGAAATGAACCAATGGCGGATTGGCAGACAGGATCCCTAAATTTGGATCAATTATGCGGAAATGAAAAAAACGGAAAGTAGGCTTCGCTTCAACTCGCAATAGCTCTTCAGCCGATGACCGGATTTCACTGGTTGTGGTCTTGAATTGACAAGAAAGGTTTATTCCTTCATAATACATTATTGGTTTTGACTTTCTGGTAATTTTCAATAGAAAGCAACGAGAAGAAATGAAGGCCTATTTTCAATTGTTTCTGCCATCTTGAATTTTGATATGTCGGCCATTTTGAAAAACGGAAATTGTAGCCTATTTAATTTGCTAGCCAATGCTGAAAAGTTCGATTAAATCGGTGGCAAAATAAAAATTTTAGAAGGAAAAATTCCGACCACGGTTTTTTATGGCCCACCCGGTATACTATCGTGCGGTGATGCCCCGGGAAAAAGGATGAAACGAGAAAGCCCTCGAAACAAAACCCCACTGATTGATCCCCCTCTGATCCAAACATGTCTTTGTTGTTATTGTCATCGCTACAGAAGAACCCTCAATGAAAAACCTGCTAATAACCTAGTAGTTGATGCAGGGCAAGGAGAGAAAAGTCGAATAGGGGATTCTAGTATATGGAGTGGTCGAAAGTGCGCAGCAGCAAGTTTGCTTAAAAGGCGGCAATTCAAGCGATTCGTGCAAGTTTTTATTTTTACATGGGCTATTGGCCAAATCGGTAGTTTTTTCATACAAGAAATTGTTTCACGTGTAACTAAATTTATAGAGCATGAAATTTAAAACAATTTTTTAATACTTCAACGCTATATACAAAACAATTTTGTTTCTCTAAAAGTCAGTATTTTACAAATGAAAAGTGTGAAAACACCGAAAACAACACGACGAGCGGGCGAGTGGCTATCACGTGACAACAGCGGTGCTATAGTCTGTTCACCGATAGAACGGACTTTTTTGAATTTCAGTGATGTAGCCTATAGGAAACAAAAGCACCAAAGACTGCTACAACATAGGCGCGTTTGGAACTAATATCAGTTTTGTTCGGTTGGTAGTCTTACCCGGGCAAATTATTCCTACGCCAAGCCAATGGCATTACATTCAGCGAGTTTGACACTTACGTACGATTTATAACCTTCATTTCTCTATGATGTTTGTTATTTTTAGTCGGCTCGGCTGTTGTGAGTGGTGTGTAATAAAATCAGCTTCATTCAAAAAATTTTTTTCTCATCCATTAAAATTGGTATTAAACTGGTGTCATTTGAAATTACCATAGCACTTATCTGTGATCAGCGGAAATGAGCACCTCTTTCTAACTGGAATTTTAAATTTCGCGGGTAACGCTCGGGACTACTTTTCAAGCGGAAGAATCTGATGGTCCTTTCTATCAGTGTATAGAGTATACCAACAGTGGCTTGTACTGGTTCCGGAATCTCTTGTAAAGGCCCACTGGAGTGAATAAACTGCATATGTGATACATAAATAAATACATAAATATGTGATATGTGTTTTTTGTAATGTCCCAGGTAATGTCTGATGCGACTGCGATACTTTGGAGTCGACCAGTGTCACAACCAAAGGGTTATCCATTTTTCTGACTTATTGCATCGCGCACAGTTTTTTAATTGACCTCGAAATTGACGTTTGGGGACATCACCTCCGCGGTATTTGAGGCACGTTTTTGGGAATCGTCAAAAAAAAACAAGTTTTGCTCATTGTTAGCGGCAAGGTTAGCGGCTATCACTTCTGCAGTTCCAATAACCGCAATGTTTATTGGATCCACTACTATTTTCGCCGATTTCCATTAGCAGTAACCACTAAAAACACACTCTATTATTCGATTATACTTTTTAGTGGTCTAAAACTTACGATTCTATCGCAAAAATTAGTATTCACTCAATTTTACTGCGTTAATTTTTGGAATTTGCACGAATTTTATCACGTGACCGGAGTGTACCAATGGCAAGCCCTTCACACTTCGCACATGCGTCAGGAGAAAAGGTAAACTAGATTCGTCTATTGAAAGCATAGCAAAATATAACAAATAATATGAAATAATACCATACTTACCGTTTTGATAAGTTCTATTGAATGCCGTTTGCAGTTTGTATAAATACCTATAGATCCTCATTTCATACGTGAAAACGTGTTTTTCCGTATTTTACAAATTTTTGAGGCGCCCCCGTACAGAAAGTTTTGGTTCGACAGTTTTTCCCGCGACTCGATATCGCAAACAGTTCTCGAGAAAAATGCGGGTGAGCATGCTTTATGAATCACCCTGTGAGACATAATTATAACATCAACATATAAAGGTGCGTTCAGTCAGCTTATTTAGCCGCAAGTTTTAATTTTTGTCGCAAGCGCAGCGACGCCCATTGGCTCTCATGGACCAGCCTCCTCAGAACAGCCAATAAGCGATGCAGCGCTTACGACTAAAATTAAAACTTGCGGCTAAATAAGCTGACTGAACGCACCTTTAGTAGTAGGAATTGGGTTTAGTATCTATTGGACTATGCAGTCTCCTAACAGTATAGATGAAAGGCTGGAATAGTTAAGGTGCATTCAGTCAGCTTATTTAGCCGCAAGTTTTAATTTTAGTCGTAAGCGCTGCATCGCTTATTGGCTGTTCTGAGGAGGCTGGTTCATAAGAGCCAATAGGAGTCGCTGCGCTTGCGACTAAAATTGAAACTTGCGGCTAAATAAGCTGACTGAACGCACCTTTAGTTTAGTTAGAAAAGTTGTGATTTTTTCTGGGAATATGCATTTATGATGCCGACTATCTTGTTGTTCACGTCCTCTAATGAAATTTGAGAAAGAGGCATATTTCACAGTCAGAAATCTTACGTAATGACCCCTGGGGGCGCTACCCCTTTTCAACTCCTCAAATATTCGCCAGGATGGTAATTAACTGTAGCATGTTGCAGTAGTAAGATAGCCTTAGATACTACTGCTTCATTCCAGATTCAGTTTACGCCAGAGAGCCGAGGAGAGAGCTAACGCTTTTCCTTTTCTTCCTACAATTTTGCTGATGTTTTATACTGATGTATAAAACTGTCGCTCCGAAACTGTTGTCATTTTTATGACAATCCAAAAACGCAGTCTAGATCAGCGATCCAAAACCGTACGTTCAAATTCTACTAAATTCCAAAATTTCATGCCTCTATCACAAATCATACAGATTTTATTAAACTTGGTCAGTAACCCCAGAATTATACTCAATCAACATTGTTAATTGGGAATTGAAGCAACTTACGTGTTTTTTCTTTGTCGGGAAATACGAGTTACAGGTTCAAACGAAGGTCTGGTCATGCCCTGCAGTGTATACCAACAGCTCTGAGCCAACAGTGTAACTCTAATGTGACAAAAATGAAAATACAATTCTCGGACTAGTTGCAGCAAACATGATACACTTTGACAGCGCCACAAAAAAAGTGCTCTACTGGGATTCCCGGGGATTTTGAGTATGTGGTAGAGGATGAAATTCTGAATCGATATCAACTGTAAAATTTCATGAATTATTTTTTTCAAGGTCTGGTTTTTTTTGACTATCTTTACTGCACTATAAATAACTTTAATAGATGGGCAAAATATAGGTATAAGCAAAATAGGAAATTTGCGGAGTTTTCAGTTTTACGAATGCAATTAGGTCACTAAATCAATATGAAAAGTGTTGTATTATTTGGAATGTTCTGATGAGGTTATTATTTTGAAGGTACAGTTGGGAGCGAAATGATTCATACGGCACCGCTAGAAAGTCGGCTGAATTTCAGAAATGTTAGCTGCTTGGATTGTTCTTGAATGCCAGTTTTGATTAGAGATTGATCGTGACGAAATCCTTCCTAGCGCTGCCGTATGAATCATTTTGCTCCCAACTGTACACTGTGCTACAAAAAAAAAAGATGACTTGTATCTTCATCTTATAGCACTACACAATTTCTTGTACAGTTTTTGGAACAATCTGTCAATTGAACAATCATGTTCATTGTTTTTTGACACTATTTTGGCAGATTGTTCAAGAAATTGTACGAAAAATTGTGTAGTGTAATACAGTTATGAGACAAAATGTTTTCAAATCATTTTTGGCAAAAAAAAAACATGATTGTAGTAAACAGTAATTCTGCTTGGCGTGCATGTCCACAACATCAATAGAAACATTTTTGCTCACAATACCAAAAAAATCCCTTGGGGGAAAATGAGACGCGTTTCACAACAGCCCCCAAGAATTTTGGTTCGCTTTTCTTATGATTTCTGTTCTGATTCTGCTCCAGTTCAGTGAATTCAATTTATTTTACAAGTGCTCCTTCTTATAATAGAAAGAATACGGACCAAACTATATGGAACCAAATTACACCCCCCTATTAAATATACAGGGTGTTTCAAAAGTAAGTACCTAGTTATATATCGTCGAATTCAAGTTTCACAAATATGAATTTTGCAATAAGAATGAATCGCAAGGGGTGTCTCCTAGAAAGTAACGGCTCCTCAAAGTTTAATTTTTAGACTAGTTTTTTTTTTACCGTTGGTTTTGAACCATTCAACCGATTTTAATCAAATTGCAATCCAAAGGTAACTGAAATAAATCTCTATCAAGTCTCTATCGATCAATAACAACGCGTTTCATCAAACATTTTCAGGTGCAAAGATAATAGAGGGTATACCCACCCATTTTCTCCCCTATTTTTTATTCACCTCCTGAAGGTGAATAACGGAATGACTGAGCTCGCTAACCGTCAAAACAGAATCGAAATGGTTTGTGTCATTCAAAAGTTATGTGGTCCAAACTCGGACCAATTTTTCCCTCGCGACAACATATTTGTTGCGCAGTTTATTTAGCACTGGCATTATGAAGCTTAAGTTAGATCACCCTTTACAAGCTTTAAGGTGGCCGGAATGTTGGTCAATTTACACAGTTTTCACTGTCAGTTCCAGTAACCTCATTCTCTGGAAGAAAATTACTATTCAGGTCTCTTTTGAAAGATACAAGAATGGTCTTCAACCTAATGAGCTCAAATTCTGAATTTTTGAAAATTATTCTCCATAAATTTAAAATATGAGCTTGTTAAATATAGGACCATTCTTGTAGCCTTCATAAGAGACCTGAATGGTAATTTTCTTCCCGAGAATAAGGTTATACTGGAACTGACAGAAAACTGTGTTATTTGACCAATATTCCGGCCGCCTTAAAGATATACGAACAAAATTGCTTATTGGAGCCTGTTCCTGTTAGTAAAGAAAATGCGTACATTTACCTCCGAAGAATTTTTTTTCCTGCGAGTAAGACATAAAGCTCCTATTGATGTGGATACCTATGCATGCCAAGCCAAATTACTGAATTTTTTGCAGTAGAAAATTTCAAGTCGCGGCGAAGTTGAAGCCAGTGTTGTACCAAAATCGTGACATCACATTCCACTACAATCCTATCAATCTTATCCTTGTATCACACTCATGATGGTAAAAATATTTAGAATTATTGAATGAGAAAAATACATTGTGACCACGTTCCTTATCGGTTTTATTTCAAAATTTCAGATGACGGGTGGAAATCCATTGAACATTCCTGGTTTTTTGAATAATAATTACTTGAGTAGTTTAATGTCCAAGTACCAATATTTTGATCACCGTCCAACAAGTTCGCCAAGTGTAAATACTAATCAATCGTATAAGAGCGATTCAAATAATCCATTTGTAAATACTCTCTCCAATGGACATGATAAATCAAGATTGAGTGTTTCACCGATTGCGAGTAGACGTATTGAAGTTCCTAAACTGAGGCTACGTGGAGGACAAAAAAACAGTTCGAATCTGAACAGTTCGAAATCAGCAGAAGCAGCAGAAGAAGAAGCACATGTCAGCAACTTGGACTGTATAGATTCGGATTCGTGTTCTACCACTTTTCAAGTGCACCAAAAAAATGTATGTATAATGATCATTACAAGTCGTATATATCGTGTAATCAAATGAAGTCCTAATTTAGGCAGGCTGTGCCCTAGCCAAACGCAGCTGGCAGCTTCGCACCCCTGAATTTGACCAGACCACAGCCTGCCTAAATTGAGAGTCCACTTGATCACACGATAGTTAGAAAGTACAAAGGTAGATATTGCTGGGTTCAATGGGTATAAAGCTACCAATAATCAATAAAGTACAAAATACCTACCTACTTAACTGATAGTAAGGGTGGTACTTTCGACAAACCCAGAGATAGTGGTACAGGATAGGGTTAATCCATCTCGTGCATCCATAAGAAGAAATGATGCTGTTATATGGACAAAAGGGCAGCCAGCAATTTGATACATTTTAGGGTTCTCGATTCAAAATGTTTATTTTTTCCCAAGGTTTCAATGCAATCAGTACTCAAAAAAAAAACTGAAGAAACGAAGTACATATCTGTAATAATTGAACTAACTAGCACTAGCCCATATTTTACTTTGCTGGCCTCCCACTAACATGGAAGGGGAAGTATTGTAATCGTGCAGAAAAAAAAGTTTTGAGATTTCGACGGATATATCTATGCTGAAGTCCCGAAAGATGATTGAGACCATTTCCAGAGTGATGCCTGTCTGCCTGTCTGTCTGTCTGTCTGTCTGTCTGGATATGTGTGTGTGTGCCTGTAATCTCTCACGATAACTGCAGAACCGTTGACCCGATCGACTTGAAATTTGATATGCGAACATTGTTAGTCCGTGGAATGTGCCCATTAGTTTTTGGCTGTCATCTGTCAAACAGAACTGTCACTATCAACAAATGTCAGATGCTATATCTCACGGAATTCGACTTGCACTATGTCATTTGAAAGCCCTCGAAAAACTGTATTCAGAACAGTTAAAAGTGTTGCCTTGTCTGTCATCTGTCAAATAGCGAAAAAGTGGTAAAGTTTTGAACTTATTTTAATCTTATTCACTTATAGTGGGGGCACTAGGTGAATGAACCTTGCAAATGGTGATGAAAGCATGGAATTCGGTACACATATTCAGAATGACCAGCTCTCTTAGATAAGAGGTGGATCCACGCCGAATTTTCACCGGAAGGGGGCTCGGGGGGCTCCTAAAAGTTGAAGGTGCTAGGGCTCCCACCAAACCGCTCATCAGTTCGTTTTATCAATTAAAAAGGAAACTCATGAATATATCGTAAAAATTGACGACGTTTATCGCCTTGTCCCGGGAATTTTTCATGATGAAAAAAAATAAGTTCTTCGGCAGAACACACAAATTGGTTTTATTTTATTTTCACCTACAAAGAATTAATAAGGAGATGTGCAACACGTTGTTTCCCACAAATTCGTATCCTCTGAATTTGTTTGTGAAGTCAAAATTTTGATGGTGTATCTTCTTGAAGAGGGGCATTCCAAAGAGTAAGCTATTTTCAACACTAAGTTCAAACAGAATTTTTTCAATGTTCTGAATCGAAATTACTGAATTCCTTCCAGCAATGCATACCCTGAATCCTTCTTTGGAAGTACCGCGTGCGATTGAACGTGGAGTAAGTCCTGAAACACTATCAGAATTTTTCTTCTGTGATGCTACTATCCACTCTCGACCGGGGCAATTAGGTTCCTACACAGCATGCGCGGAGTGTATACACGTTATTTCAATATTATGACACAATTTCAATCATGAAAAATTTGACTGAACCGAGAAAATACCCTGCATCGTGTATACACTCCGCGCATGCTGTGTAGGAACCTAATTGCCCCGGTCGAGAGTGGATAGTAGCATCACAGAAGAAAAATTCTGATAGTGTTTCAGGACTTACTCCACGTTCAATCGCACGCGGTATTTCCAAAGAAGGGTTCAGGGTATGCATTGCTGAAAGGAATTCAGTAATTTCGATTCAGAACATTGAAAAAATTCTGTTTGAACTTAGTGTTGAAAATAGCTTACTCTTTGGAATGCCCCTCTTCAAGAAGATACACCATCAAAATTTCGACTTCACAAAAAAATTCAGAGGATACGAATTTGTGGGAAACAACGTGTTGCACATCTCCTTATTATATCTTTGTAGGTGAAAATAAAATAAAACCAATTTGTGTGTTCTGCCGAAGAACTTATTTTTTTTCATCATGAAAAATTCCCGGGACAAGGCGATAAACGTAGTCAATTTTTACGATATATTCATGAGTTTCCTTTTTAATTGATAAAACGAACTGATAAGCGGTTTGGTGGGAGCCCTAGCACCTCCAACTTTTAGGAGCCCCCCGAGCCCCCTTCCGGTGAAAATTCGGCGTGGCTCCACCTCTTATCTGAAAAAGGGGCTCA